>CM065458.1:9976805-12534927 GCA_032872475.1 Leptopilina myrica (nomen nudum) | reverse complement strand
ATTTTATTAAAATTCTTCGCAAAAATCAAATTATGTTCAAAAAATTTTAATAATTTTAGTGAAAATTTCAATTATCTTTATAAATAACAAAATTATTTCCAATTAAAATTATTACAATAAAAATAAATAACACAATAACAATTTTTCTTCGAAATTCAATTATTTAGAAAAATTTTAATAAAATTCTTGACAGAATTTCAATTATTTTGCATATATTTGATAAAATTCCTTTTATCAAATTTCTCGACAAACTGAAATTCTTAAAAATTTCATTCAAATTTGTTAAGAGAATTCAATTATTATTTAAATTTTTTAAAAATATTTAAATTTTCAAAAGGTTTTTAATAAAATCTTTGAAAAATTGAATTTTTTGCACCTTTGACGAACAATTCTGTACAATTATCTTTTTTAAAAAAGTTTACTTCCTACTTTTTTACTGTAACTTTTTTAAAAATTATTTTTGTCATTACGATTATTATTTCTAAAATTGTTAACTAATACAATTCTTTTTTAACTCAATTAATTTTAATAATTTTCGAAAAATTTCTTTGACAATTTTCTAATTCATTTGTTTACAATATTCAATTTTACGAAATTTTGATTAGTCGTAAATTCTTCAATTAAATGTATGTAAAGATATAAAATATTGAAAATTCATCTAAAATTTTAATTGAAATTCATTTTAAAAATTAATTATTATGAGAAAATTCATAGATAATTTATTGAATAGTTCAGTTATTCTTAAAATTCAATATAGGTAAAGAATTTCACCAAATCTTCTAGAATAATTTCGACTCTCAAGAAATCTTTTAAAAATGTTAATAAGAATGATTAAAATTTTACAATAAATTTTATTCTTTATGAAAATAATTAAAATTTTTGATAAGAAATTTATAAAAAATCTGTGATTAAATAAATCCCTGTGAAATTTTCGTTATTTATGAAAATAATTAAATTTTTGTGTAGAATTTTATTAACATTTGCAAATATTTAAATTTCTGTAAAATTTTCATTATTTATAAAAATAATTAAAAGTTTGCTTTGCGCGGAATTTTAACAAATTTTTTTTTGAAGTTTTTCAGAAATGTTTTAATGGCGGAGAAAAATTTTATTATTTATAAAAGTAATTGAAATTTGCCGAGAATTTGTGTAAATTTTTCCAACATAATTGGATTTTTGCGAAGAATTAATTTTTGAAAATAATTAAATTCCTGAGACGAATTTTTATTAAAATTTCTTTTTAAATAATCGAATTATTTTGTTAAAATTTTTTGAAATAATAGACATTAAAAGAAATTGAATTTTGACAAATAATTTCGAAAAAAATTGAAAAAGATTTAAATATTTTGAAAATAAATTAATTCTTTGAAGAATAAATAAAAAAATAATTGAATTTAAAAAAAATCCTAATTTCTATATGAAAAATATGATTAAATAATTATTTAAAAATGAAGTTATTCATGTTTTTGAATAAGTTTCTAATTAATAATAAATATTGTTTTAAAAACCTGGAAAAATTAAATTTTTGTTAACCTAAATAACTCGAGAAAATTCAGGAAATTTGAAAAGAGCATAAGAGTGGCAACCCTGTTACAGAATTTTGGAACGTTTTGTTTTGACAGAAACAGTTTTTCAGTATAGTGGATGGATATGTATAACTCGATGTAAATATACAACGGGTTTATGTGTAAAATGTCTGACTGAAATTGACCTTTACTACCGACAATAAAATAGTGAGAATTGGACAAAGTTCTGACATGTTGAAAATATTGTTTTGTTCCAACTAAAAATACAACAATTACACAGAAACAGAAGAACAGTATTATTTTACCACTAAAAATGGTGTTGAAATTTATTTATTTGATAAAGGTCCACCAATCTAATTTTCCACAGAGCACTTCTAATATTTTTAGAAAAAATGGAAAAAATAAAATAATAATAACAATAATAATAAAATGACAATAAAAAATAAAAAATTGATTCCTTCCTAGTTTTACAGTATAAAATTACAGCCACCTCTGACTAAAACTTACATTCACTACTGACGTTAAAAAGAAATTCCCATCGGAAAATTGATTAATAAAAGCACATGAAGCAAGAAAGTCTCGTAAAAATTTCGACACTATTATAAATTAATATAACGAAAATGAATAATGGTTTTACATTACCCAAAAAAAAAGAAGAGGAAAAAATTAAGTTCGTAAAATAAATGAAACGTGAGAATTTAATGAAACACTCGTTTCTTAACAAAAAAAAAAAAGAAAAGGAAAAAAAATTGGCATTGCTCATTCTCAGAAATTTTACTCGTTTTCTTGAAAACTTGTTCGATCAGGTTTATAATGGGTGAGAGTTTGAAGGGAGACCAGATTACAGTAGAAGTCAGTGTACTTCAGAGTCATTATTTCTTGAGGGCGCGAAAGAAGAGACTTGGGTTTTGTTCCAAAGGACCATTCAAATTTCCTCTTATCAGAATTTGGAGGCAGATGCTTGTAAGAACTACATCTGCATTCTTCTGCTAACATCTGCGAAGAATTTTTCTTTTAACTCTTTGGCCTCTTGTCCTCTTTGGACGATGTGACGCGATGCGACGCGACGCCTTGTTTAAAGTTTGAATTTTCACCTATAAAAATTTATCACAGTATTATTTCAACAATTTTTCTTCAAGGAACATTGAAAAAAAAATTTAATGCTAAAATTGAGTGGGAATTTTGATGTTTACTCTTTTATTTATGATTTTTATTTTTTTTGAATAATTACTGTTTGAATAGTAAACTTAATAGAAAGAAAACTATATAGTAAAAGTAAAAGGAAATAAGAAAAATAAAACTATAGATAGAGATGAGTTGTAAAAAGTTGTTTTAAAAAAAATGTTGACCAATATAAAATAGAGAGAGAGAGAATAAGTTCATTAAACTAGTGTGTTAGGTGAATGTCAATTAAATGAATTTCACAGTTTGAAGTGAAACCTGAGGCTGTCTGATTATATTTAACCGATAACATGATGTTGCTGGGATAAAAAGACCAGTTGTTTCCATCCACGTTACATTTACAGTTGTGAAAAAAGAGGAAAATTCCCAGCAGCTCTATTTCACTTTCCCTTCAATAACTTTTTTTTCATCAAATGAATTAATTTACACAACTTTTTTTTTTAGTTTTATAGCTTTCGTTTTGAGTAAATCTACATGCAGTGCGAGTGAAAAATATTCTTTTCTACTTTTTTTTAAACCACACATATTTGGTCCTGCAACGTTATAACTGAATTTTTTATAACTATTTTTTTAATGCATTTATCGCATTTTTAATTTTTTAATACATTTTTAATTTTCAAAATGTATATTTACCTTTACGTATGTATAATAATGTTTTTTTAATATTAAAATAGGGTCGCAGAATTCGTGAAATTTTCACAGAAATAAGTTTTTAAAAAAGTATTTTTCTAAAAGTAAATGTTGAAAAATTTTCTATTTGGTCGGAGGAGTGTCCACCAAAGAATATTAAAAAAAATTAATTGTTTATAAAAAATTTATTAAAAAATTATTAAAAAATTTTCTAATTCTGAACGAAAGTATTTTTCATTCCCTTTATATTCCCGCTTGGTTCACTTAAATCGGTTCATTTAGGAGAAATAACATTTTGTTTAAAAAGTTGCAAAAAAATTATTTTTGCAATAGCTTTTATAGAAAATAATTTTTTTTTCTGTTCTTTGGTGGACACGTTCCTAAGACTAGATAGAAATGTTTTTTCAACATTTAGATTTGAAAAGAAAATACTTTTTTGTTTTCTGTGAAAATTTCACGAATTCTGACCCAATACGTATTTTTAGTTAGTTTCTTGAAAATGAATGCTTTAATGATTAATATATTAATATAAGTTGAATTCGTGAAATTGATAAAAGAGATACTTTTTCTGAGAGGAAATTTATATAAGGCATGATTTGAAAATGAACTGAGATTCGCATTCAGTGAGATCGACGAGACATCTGAAAAGATCAATAACGATGATCAGGAGCGGAAACGATGCGATGGTGCAGTGCTTATATCCTAATATAACTATATACACGTAAAATGATATAAGCGTCGTGCAACGTCGGCATTTAAGCTGCATGCACTTGGTTAAACATTCTTATCATGCTGTATATCTATACAGGGGATATGAAATATATTAAAATATTAAGGTACTCCGAAAAATCTCTTCAAATTTCAAAACTCACTTTTATGTTTTCAATTTTATTCTTCTATCCTTTCAACGAGTTTTTGCTTTATTTTTTTTTTTTTAATTTGCGCTGTAAACAAATTTTTCTCCCACTAATCTTTCCATACACTGTTATTTTCACTGTTTTCATTTTGTATGTAATTAAACCACATTCACAATTATTTATTTTCTTACTGGGGGATTTTTTAAACACATTTACGTTTTTTATTTCTTCCTCAATTGAATTTTAATATTCGTGTTACGTAAAAACTGCAATTCAGAGAATTTTATTTTAAAAATACGGGAAAAAAATTAAATTTTTAGAATTCATGAGAAACTTCAGAGTTTTTGAGTCTTTTTTGTTTGTTTTATAAACTGAGAAATAATCGCGAATTCTAATAAAAAAAACTTGAAATTCTTCTATTTCTGACAATATTTTCTTTTCTAATTCTTCCTAATTCTTGATGAACTAGCATAAAATTGTTACTTATAAACTTTAGATGAATAATATTACTTAAAATATTTAAAGAAGAATTAACTATTAAAAGAGTTGCAAACACAATTTTCATAAATGAATTTGTTATGACATGTGTAATTATTTTTAAAAAATAATGGATTTAATATTTATAGAAGAATTTTAGTTAAACTGAAAAAACTTTTAGTTACACTAAGAAAAATTGAATTTTGGAAAAGTTACTATTAATTGCAGAAAATCAATTATTTTCAAAAAATTTTAATAAAATTCTTGTCAAAGTTCTAATTATTTTTAAACATTTCTGTATATTTAGAGCTTTTCAATATTTACTATTTGAATAAAATTTTACAAAGGAATTAAATTATTTAACAGAATTTTAATAAAATTCTACGCAAACATAATTTTCTTGAACATCGAACTTATTCATAAAAATTTTATTGAAATTCTAAGCAAAAATTCAATTTTTTTTAAAAATTTATAAAAATTCTATTCAAAATTACAATTATCTTTAAAAGTAATAAAATTCTTGTTCGAAATTCAATTATTTGCAAAAATTTTAATGAAAATTCTTGGCAAATTTTCAATTACTTTTAAAAATCCGCTTCAATTTTATAATTTCCAATATTTTAATAAAACAATTTTAAAAAAATTCAATTATTTAAATAAAATTTGTTAAAATTCTACGCAAATCAAAATTTTAATGATTTTCACAAAATAATGAAAATTTTCCAAAAATTCAATTATTTACAAGTTTTAATAAAATTCAACACAAAAATTTAATTATTTTCATAAATAGCGAAAATTTCACAGGAATTCAATTATTTTCAACTTTTAATAAAATTCTACGCAAACATTTAATTATTTTCATAAATAATGAAAATTTGACAATAATTCAATTATTTTCATAAATAGTAAAACTTTTCGCAAAAATTTTAATTATTTTCAATATAATTTCAATCGAAAACCTCGAAAAATGTGTTTACTCCTAAAAATTGCATTAAAATTCGTCAAGAGAATTCAATTATTTAAAATTTTGTGGAACATTCAGTTATTCAATGTAAATAATACATTTTTGTATTTAAATAATTAAATTTTTTTTAAATTCTCTAATGAAAATTGATTTAAGAATGATTTTTAAAGAAAATTTTAGAAAGTATTTGAATATTAGAAGTTTTATAGTGCAATTTTTTAGAAATTAATTGAATTTTGAATAGGTTTCAAATTAAAATTTTTGACAATCTGAATTTTTCAAACTTTTAACTACAACAATTATGTACTTTCTAAATATAAAACAGCGGTAAGTATACAACTGGTTCCAATTAGCGTATATACGCTGTAAATTAGTGAAATTTTGCTAAAAAAAAGTAAAATTTCACTAATTAATTAGCGTATATACGTTTTTTGGAATTAATTGTATATTTATCGTTGTGAAACAGTGAAATTTCGCTAATTCAAATTTAGAGAAAAGAAATAATTTTTGTTGCAAAATAAGTTTAATTGATTTTTTTAATTTAATGAAATTTTTGCCTTCTAATATGTATTTAATTAAATAATTTCCGAATAATCGAAATTTCTGGAAAAATTGAATTGTAAACAAATCGATTTAAAAATATTCACAGAAGAACTTTTTTTAAAAATTATTAAAAATAATTGATTTAAAGAAGAATTGTAGTTAAAAATTCTGGAAAATAATAACTTAAAATGATAAATATAATTTTGATAAAATTATTATTATATCTAGGTGGAATATGAAAATAGTTTAATATTAATTTTGCAACTTCCGCTTGGTTGTAAAATTATGGAGTAGGCAAATTTGTTGAAAACTTGAAAGAAGAGTTTATAAGGCGAAGAAAATACCTTTTCATTGTCACCGAGAGAGTTGAGTGAGAGGAGAAGATAAAACGTGTCCGTGTAAGAGCTTAATCGATTATTTGGAATACATGTGAAGATTTTTCTTTGTCTTTGAGAGCGTGGCAGTGCTGACTGCAACCCTGCGGTATAGACTCTCAGCGAGGCTCGTAACCACGTGCTGATTTCGCGGAAGCGGTAAAATCCTTGGGGTCGGTTGATGAGCTAGTGGTCGTTGTCTGCGGCAGCTGACAATGACAGGTAAAGAGATCTTCGTCGTCGCTCTCCTTCCTATATACAGTCTGCCTGTGAGCTTAACAAGCTCTGTTATAATACACCCCGAGCTTATGAACGTGAATCAAATTAATTGGTCTACACATTATAATATGCGAGACACACAGAGGGAGAGGAAAAATTCAATATATACAACCGAAAACAATATTTTTAATTTTACTCTTTTTTTTTTTTTTTTTTTTCCTACCCTACCAACACCTGAAGGGCTCTTCTGTCTGGCTGACCTAATTCTCTCCGAACTCTTCACCTTACTTCTTCTTCTATCTGTGTTAAACTAGACACATGCAACCAACTCAGACATTTTTTCTTCATTCTCCCACTCTCTCTCTCTCTCTTTCTCTCTCTTCACAATTATTCTACTTGTCGTTCTTCTACTCGTGAATCCGCAATACAGACCTCAAACAATAGATCATTTCCTGATTTCTTTCATGATTATTTCCTCACTCTTGCGAATACATGGGCAAATCTCTGGAAACTTTAACATTTGAATTTTTTTTAAAAATTTTTTTGTGTGCAGAATTTTGATATTTTTAGTATTACATCTTCGAACAAAATAGATTTCATTTTTATTGCTGTACAACCATTATTTGGTTGCCTTCTATTTTAAAATATAAATTTTTGGAAAGAAAATAATGTTAGTTTATCTAAATCTGTAACAAGATATATACATAAACATTTTATCTCCTACACTTAAGTAAGTTATTTTTCAGTATCACCAAAACATAATTAAACATGAAAATAAATATAATAAACGTCTAATACAACTAATAAGGACAACATTACAATAAAAAAAAATTAATTAAAATTTTTTACGTATAATTATTTGAATTAGTAACATGAACTTTTCTAATTATTTAATTAGCTGAATTTTTTTGAAAAAATATCGAGGATCTTAATATAACCTTGAAAAAACACTAACAGTTTCATGAACGTTTAATAAAAAATAAATAAATATTACTTAAGTGCCTTCCGTTGATAAATTTTTCATTCCGCGTTTCCTTTTTCTCGTTTTTTCTTTTCTTTTCTTTTCTTTGATTTTCTTTCATTTTGTCACTTTTTATTACATTTTTGGTTTCTTCGTGATAAATAACACAGAACAAATAAATGCGAAACTTCAGATTGATTGGAAAATGATTCATTGGACCAAGCGACATATTTGACGAGCGACAATTTGAATATCCACGTAAAAAAATAATTAAATAAGAATTAGAATAAATAAAAACACATGCACAGTTTTAAGTACATCTAAAGTAATATGTGCCCCAATTTTGGAGCAAATTAAATAAGAAACTTTGGAGAAATTAATGATTCGATCAGCGACATATTTTTCCTACTACACCAGTATCACAAGTAACCAACAATTATTTTTCCTAAAAAATAGTTTGAAAATAAAAATAAAAATCACGCACATAAAATTTGAATTACAATTCAATTGTGCCTCTTATTTCAATAAATTTTTTCACTAAGTTTTTTAATGTTTATTTTATAAAACCATTTTGATTTGACCAGCGACACAAAAACTGAGGGACACTTTATAGAAGATTATATCTTTTATAATTTTTACTTTTTATGTTTCTTAAGTTTGTTTATGGAATTCTTAAAATATTCTTAAATAGTTTATAACAGTAAAGAAACGTGTTTTCCAAAAAAATCTTATTTAAACAGTTAAAATACTTTTAGAAAAAATGAAAGTGACACTTGCAAAATCATGATATTGTGAACTTTAATAAAGAAAAACATAGAAAAAATAAACAAAATAATTTAAATCAATGGTTAAATCGTAATCCTTATTTTCTTTTTAAAAACATGTAAATATTTAAAAATCATTAGTTTTCATATTTAGGCTGTTTAAGTGAAAATAATGTGAGGGACATGAAGGTTAAAAGTTCCAGAGATTCACCCATATACCTATGTTCACATTTTATGTTTCAAATATTCTACATTTTGATAGATACAATAATTGTTCCTATTCAATGATTTTTATGAATAAGAATCTCTGAATTTAGCATTTTTTTCACTAAAAAATTATAAAAGACCCAAATTTACATGATCGTTGAAAAATGATGTGAAACTAGATACAGGGTTTTAAATACTGGGTGCTTAGTTTGCAAAAAAAATAGAGGATGATAAATTGTGAGGACAATTTGAAATGAAGGTCAGTTTTGTATTTCTGACCCCCCGGATCCTTAATCTGATAACTTTGGAACGTTTTCTCGTTTCAACTTGGCAGATGTGCAGGGCTTAATGGTGAAAAATATCTCTGAATCGATTGCTTTTCACAGAAAGCTGTAGAAAATATTGGCATTGTGCCAAAAGTGTAAATTTTCACTACATGTAATCTTCATGAATGTTATAAAAATCAGTATCGCCCAGGACAAAACTCTGAAAATGATGATTCCGACTTTCCTTGCATTTCTCCTTTCGCATCAATAACAAAATTTCCTTTTTTTTTTGGAAAACAAATTTATTTTCAATTTTAAACATTCTTTTTATTTTATTTTTTTTATAGAGATTAATTTTGTTTTTTTTACTTTTTTGATAAAAAATTTTAATTTTTGGAACTTTATAAAAAAAGGGTATTTTTAATTTGATGCATGCTGCAATATTGTAGTGAGCATAATGATTTTTCCATTTTTACACAACTAATTCGCTCTATATTGAAGAATTTTTATTGCATCGAGCTTTATTTTCACAACTATGCAATAAAGTCTAATGCTGAAATGTCTTAATTTTTTTCCCCGACGAGAATCAGTATACGCGCCTTTGAGAGAATTACGACCTCTAACCTTATATTTTTATAGTCAATTAAATTCTTTTTAACGACTTTATGTTGTACTTTAGAGAGTTAATTGAGAGATGATTTTATATATCGACCTATAGTGACATCCACTTGCAATGCTTCGAACGCAGTTTCATGGTTGTTTAAGTTTGAGAAAGTAGTTTAACTATCCCTCAAGAGGGATAATACTTGCATACGTGCAAAACAAGGACCAAGTCCTAATCAAGGCTCTTCATATAGTTCTCGAATCTTGTTTCAGCAAACATCTCTCAAATATATAGGTGAATATTCCAATTTGCTAACGGTTGCGTATGAATGAAAATTAACGGGGAAAAATTGATTAAAAAAAGAACTAAATTTTTTAATTCAGAGAAACAGTGAGTTTACTAGTTCAGCTTATAAATTATTTTTAGTTAGGAATCTCATCTCTAAATCTAAATGAGTAAAATTCTACTATTAACTAATATTTTATACTAATTGTTAATAATTTTCATTCACGGTTTTTCTCTTTTTTCAAATCAATTTTTTTTAAATCCTACAAGAAATCAATTATTATAAATCTTCAATACAAAAATTAATGATTTATATAGAATAACTAAATGTTCAACAAATTTTTAAATAATTGAATTCTCTTGACGAATTTTAATGAAATTTGTTAGAATGAAACTTTTCAAAATTTAATTAATTTCTACAAAATTACACTATAAGACTTCTAATATTCAATTACTTTTTAAATTTTAATCGAAAATCATTTTTAAATCAAATTTTTTTCATAAAATTCAACGAGAATTTGTTGAATTTATGAAAATAATTAAATTTTTTCTTAGAATTTTATTAAAATTTGTTAATAATTTAACTTCTGTGAAAATTTTGTTATTTATGAAAATAATAAAAATTTTGCTTTGCGCAGAATTTGAACAAATTTTTTTGTAAATTGTTATTAAAATGTTGAAAATGATTGAACTAAATTTTTGAAAATACTTGAAATTTTACCGATAATTTTTATTAAAAATTTTGCAACCTATTAAATTTCGAGTAAGAAGTTTATTATTTATAAATGTTTTTGAATTTTTGACAAGTTTTAAAAATTTTTGAAAATATAATTTTCTAGAAGTTTTAACTAAAAATTGCTCTCTAAATAAATTAATTTTAAGATATTTTAAAAGTTCTTTGATAATTTTTAAATCTTTTTAATTGCAATTCAATTTTATGAAATTTTGATTATTCTGAAATTCTCAAGTAAAAAAAAGTAAAAGTAAAGAAAAAGTAAAATATTAGCAAAAAAAAAACTTTTAAAAATTTCAAGTAAACTTATCAAAAAAAAATAATTTTGCAGAATTGTTGGTTAACAATTTGAAAAATGCAGATTTTTCATAAATTTTTGAAATTCACTAAATTTTTAAGAAGAATATTATAATTTTTTTCAAAATAATTGAATTGTTGGAAAGAATTGCATTACAATTTTTGAATAGTAGAATAAAATTAAAAATTAAAATTTTTTAAAAAATTTAATTTAAAATGTATTGAAAATATTAGTTAAATTCTAATGAACAATTTGTTCCAAAATTTTCCAGAATAATTCAAATCCCAAGATAAATGTTATTTTTTTAAAATAATTGAATTTTGTCGAAAAATTTTGTAAAGATCTTTCAAAATAATTGATTTTCTTCAAAACACTTTTTTAATAATTATGTTTTAAATAATTTAATTTCTATACTATTATTTATGGAAATAATTGAATGTTTTCAAAGAATTATATAAAGAAATTTTTATTTAATTTAATTCTGCTGAAAATTTTTATTAATAAAGCGGATATTGAAAATAATCTAATTGAAATAAATTTTTTTAAATAATCTAATTTTTTAGAAGAATTTTTTTACATATAAAGATAATTGAAATTTTATTTAAAATACTTTTAATAATTATCTAAAATTTTCGAGTATTTGAAATTTTATTTTTAATTTAAGATCCTATTTATTTTTTAGGAAGAAACAGTAAACATTGTTTGTTAAATTTGATAACGAGAGTAATTTTTGTGAAAAATTCCTTTTCGAAAATTTCGAAATTAAGGAAAAAAGAGTCTCGGTGTAAATTAGTATAAAATAATGTCAGCAGAGTTTATAGGCTTTCCGAAGAATTTTTGGCACATGTGGATATTTATCTGTTTTTCTTTCTCTTCCTTTTTTCTTGTAAAGTCGGCAAGTTTGGGGTGAAAAGTAATTGTCTGAGCCCGTTTAAAGTTAGTGTGAAAACTTTGTCGTCTCACTGTCTTCAAGAGCTTCCCATAAATTTGATGCCCGTCAGGAGGCATAGGAGCTGATTTTTAGCTCAGAAAAAAAGAACGTCTTATCACTTTATTATTATAATTACTTAAGCGATCTCTTCTTTATTCCACAGAAAATAAACATTCTTCGCAAATAATGTCTCAATAAAGCCCTTTTTCAAAAAAAATAAATAAATAAAAAAATAATTTATTTATATTAATTATTTTTTCCAAAAAGATTTATAATCATTTTTATAATATATTTTTTTAAATTTATTAAAGTTTTATTTATTTACTATTTATTTACACATTTATTATTAAATTTATAATTTAATGTTTTTTCCCCAAACAAAATTTAACTTCATGCGCAATTTTATATTTAATATAAAAGTATTGCTTGGTCAAGAAAAGTTTTGTTATTAAACATTGAAAAAATTTGAATAATTTCTCTGGCACGTAGAAAATGCATTCTTTTTTTCCCTATAAATATTAATAAACCAAATGTGTACGAGTAAAATCAGTCAATATGTAATTACTTTGAGTTTAGGCAATAAACTGTAAACAATTTCAATGAAGAATTCAATTTATGCAATTTTCGATTAAAATGTAATTTAATATTTTTGATAGAAAGGAAATGAGAAGTAATTTGTTATAGCGATAAAAAAAAAGAGAATACCCACAGCGTCGATAAATAATGATTGAAGAGTTATTGGTGTGGGTGGGAGTAAAGGAGAGAGAGAGAGAGTGAGAGGAATTCGGTGAAGGGAGAGGCAACTATAGCCGCAGTGGAGGAAAAAGGCAAAGTATACTGCTGAACAATGGAAACGCAACTAGAGTGTGTGAAGTGCAATATTTCTGGCGCAGTTCGCCTCGCAGTCGTACAATTCCACATCTGAAAATTTTTTCACATTTTTAATTTTCTTATACTCTCACTGAAAAAAATAATCCGAAATAATCTCTAGATAAAAAAAAATTGAAAAAATATATAAATATAGAAAGTAGCTGAAATTTTACAAGAGTTTAATTAAAAATTTAATGATCATAATGATGATTGTGACTTATTGAAAAAATAAATCTACAAAAGATTATTAATTAATTATACTTTTTTTTATTATTGATGTGTTCGGGAATTTATTGTGAAACAAGCTACGCAAATTATAATTTTAGTGAAAAGAGAGGTATAATTTCGATGAAAGTGTGCAACTGAAGCTTGAAAGGATTATTAAATAGAAATTTTTTAACAGCAGCCATTTTTCAACAAAATAATAGGATTTAATTAAGAGATTTAATTCATTGCGAGAGGAGGTCATTTATCCTCTTTAGTTACACTACTGCATTCTTTTTCCTTGTTTTGTGCGCCATTTATTATTGTTTCTATTTTTAACAAGCTTTCGCAAATCTTTATAGATATTTTATTTACACAAAAGAAAAGATTTAAGGAAAATTTAATAAAACGTAAGCAGTATTATGAAATTATTCTTCTTCTTCTTCTTGTTTCTCGAAAAAAGTCATTTTAGTTGATATACACGAGATAATTAGAAGCAGTTATTTAAGTAATATTTTAGTTAGCGAATATGTGGGTCGATCTGACCATTTGACTCACACCCATACACCGTGATGAAAAAGGATAAATATGACAGATACAGTTTTTCATTTTCCTCGACCACTTAGGTCAATTTAGGATCGCATAATAATAATTCTTCCTAAAGAGACAAATGTGAAATGAATGGGCGTTTGGAATGAAAAATTATGAGTACGCCATGTATAGGATTTTAATTATGATCAAGTTTTGCTTCTCTTTTAATTAATGGTTATTCATTTATTATTACAAAACAAACATTTTAAATTGCTTCTCTTCATTTCATTCATTTCATTCATTTTATTCTTTTTATTATCTTCATTGTTTTTCTGATTCTTCAGAAAGTCACACTTTTGATGTTTTCCTTCATTTTATAAAATCCAATAATCATTAATCATTTTTATAATTAAAATTCAGGGTTGCCACGCAATCTGAAAACCTGAAATACCTGAAAATATCAGGGAATTTTATAAAAATTGAAAAAACCTGGAAAAGTCAGGAAGTTTTGATCGAAATTCTGGAAAATTGTTGTTTTCCAATTGTATTTATTCATGAAATCTAATTTTACTTAAACATTTCAAAATTAATACAATTTTAAAAGAATGGCGTTTACGATTTTCATAATTTGATGAACTTGAAAGGATTATCAATTGGAATTTTGTAAAATTTCATCAATTTCAAACGAATTTGATTATGATCCCCAAATTTTGAAGGTTCAAATATTTTTTTTTGCAGATGTTTTAATAAATTATTAATCATAAAAAAATTTATAAGCTAAAATTTTACCTTTACAAATTCAGAAATTAATTTTTTTGATAGTGAAGCAAAATAATTACAATAAAACTTTAATTTTTAGAAGAAATAAATAAATTTCGTTCATTTGAACGTTCAGAATTTAGGTTTAGAATTTTAGGTTAGATTCGTGTTAGATTTATCTTGATTAAAAGTTTATTTTTAATTACTTGAATTTGAAACCAATTTTCATGGAATATTTTAGATATAATGAAGACTTGAAGATCAATAATTTTTAATTAATAACTGATTCTCTTTCTGTATTTTTAGTCAAACAATTAAAAACATAACCTTAAATTTTTTGCTTCTTATGTACCTTTCTTTAGAGCGTGATACAAATATTTATTGAAAAATGAAGTTACTGATGTTTTCGACCAAGTTTCTAGTTAATAATAAATTTAGTTTTAAAAACCTGGAAAAATTACGTTTTTTTTAATCTGGATAAATTCTGTTTTGCAGGAAGCGTATAGAAAATGGGTGTGCAGCTCCCTGGTGCCTTACTTTGCTCATGGGGGACCGCTGGAATTGGAATCCACGCAGATATCTTGGGCCGGAAAGAGATTACGGCCCTGTCGGTCCTTCTGCCAATCCGTGGAACAACGCTGTCCTTATCTACTTCCGGGTGATCGTGCGCCTGCATACCCCACACAATACGCAGGCGAACCTACATTTCTTTGTCAAGGTTCGTATCTCAAACGTACCTTTTGTCCCGCTGTAAAAGGAAATTCTTTATTTATGCTGCAAAATAATTTTAAAACAGCTTTTTATCAAAATACAAGTCGAGCAATATGATTAAATATTAATTAAATTTTTCTTTTTTTTTTGAATTTCGCGCCAAAAAGTTCATTAAATTGTCGCCCAGATGGCATGAAAGTTCTCTCACAAGCGAAACAGTTTTTCAATTACAATAAAAGAGGGTACAACATATTTTAGCACCTTCTTTTCTACTGTTTTTAATTATCATTTTATTTTTTATTTTATTTCAATTTTGCTAATTCGTAATATCTAAAGATTTTTGTTTTCGAAATAATAAAATACATATATTTGATAAATTTTTTGAAATAATTTGTCTGTGGTGTTTTGAAAATGTTCACAGATCCTAATATTCCTGAAACGGGGGAACAATCAGTGAGAGCGTTGCATGGCGATGAGAAGAATGAATGTTGCTTTCGTGTTTGTTCTGAAAATGAACCGGGACTGGGTATTTGCGCCAATTGTACAGATCAAAAACCTCATGGAAGTGTTGTTATTTCTGATCCTTCAACAGCACCTCACTGCGAGATTAATCCTCTTCCCATTTCATCTGGTAAAGGAGGTAAATTTCTTTCAATTTTTCTCTGTAAACTTTCATTAAATTAACAATTAATTAATTAATTAATTAGTGAATAAGAAATTAAAATAAGAAAAAATATCTTTACTCCTTTTTGTTTTAACCAACAATTTAGTGACTTTTTAAAAGGCAACGTATATAAATGTCGATGAAGTATATAAACCAATCGTGTTAAAATTTTTGTGAACAAGACCAAAAAATTTCGCATCAATTTAAAGCTCGTAAATGAGGAATTATAATAACTTTGCGTATAATAGAAAAGCAGAATGAAATTCTTACATTTTGGTGAATTGCGGTGCTAACTCCATTTACTTGAAATTGGTTTTTCTGTAATGAAGATTTCTAACAAGAAGGGAAAACTTTCTAAATTTTCTACGCAAATAGTTCAGCTTGAAAAGTAAAATCAGATTTTTCTCTCACTCTCGTTCTGTCGTCGGCGTGTCTCTAAAAGTCGGTTTGATAGCTTTTGTTATTAAAATCAAGTTGAAAATTTGTTTAAACTTTATATTTTCTGATCTCTATATATATAAAAGTAGACAGAGGTTTCTTTCACATTTTTTTTTTTTTGATTCAATAATTCTTAAGTGGAGATTATTTTTCTTTTAATTTAATTACTTGTGGTGATAAAAAAATTATGTCTGCGTCAAATTTTGTTACGCTTTTTATGCTGCTCTTAAAACTGAAGATTTCAGTCTTCTTGCTCATCTACTAAAAACCTGCCATTTACAACTTTTTTACGATTTGCTACTATTTCGGATATTTTTTTTTTAATTTTTGACACTAGAAGATACCACTTTTTGTGTTTGAGAATTTGCACCTCTTTAAATTTGCTAATAGTTGGATTTGAATGGTCTCAAAAATTTTAATTATAAATTCTTCGTAGCAGTTCAATTATTTTCAAAAAATTTTAATAAAATTCTTCGTGGAAATGTAATTAATTTCAAAAATGTGTCGAAATTCAATAATATACAATATCTTACTGGTTATAAAATTTGCCAAAAGAATTTAATAGTTTTTAAAATAATTTTTTTTAATAATCCTTGAAAACATTCAATCATTTTCATAAATAATAAATTTTTCACGGGAATTTAATTATTTGAAAGTTGAAACACCTTAACTGAAGTTCATTTTAAAAATAAATTATTATCGGAAAATTGAACAAGAATTGAATTATTTAAATACAAGCAAAGATAATTTATTGAATAATTCAATTTTTCTTAAAATTCCATTCTAGCAAAGAATTATATCACCAAATTTTTTAAATAACAGAATTCTTTCCACGAAATTTAATGAAATTCTGAAAAATAATTACATTCTTTGAGAAATTCGATTAAAATTGTATTAACAATAATTGAAATTCTAACATGATTTTTTAAAATATTTATTTTAAAAAAAATAATTGAATGTTTGTGTAGAATATTATAAAAATTTGTGTATAATAATTAAATTTTTTGACTATAAAAATAAATATTTTATTAAATAACTGAATGTTTCTTAAAATTGAATTTTCATAAAGAATTTTATCAACAAATTTTTAAATAATTGAATTCTAGTGACGAATTTTAATAAAATTTTTAGGAATAATTTCAGTTTTCAAGAAATTTGATAAAAATTGTACATATATTAAAAATAATTGAAATTCTGATAAGAATTTTATTAAAATTATTTAGAAATGTTTAAATGTTAAAAAAAAATTATTTTATTATATTTATTTATTATTATTATTATTATTTAAATTACTCATCAAAAATAAATTTAAGAATTGAAATATTTACGTTCAGAAAATAAGTAATTAATTTTTTTGGATAGAAACGTAAAATAATTGCAATAAAAATTTAATTTGTAAAAGAAATAAATAAATTTCGTTCATTTGAATGTTCAGAATTTTAGGGTCTTTAAAAATTTCTAATAAGAATTGAATTAAAATTGACTTGCACTTGAAATTTTAGATAATAATTGAATATTAAAAAGAGTTGAAGCGTAATTGAATTTTAAAACATGTTTTGTATTGAAATTTTTAAAAAAATGTAAAACTGTAATAATATTAAAATTTTTTTTTGAAAGAGAATGATTAGTTTTGAATATAATTTTATTCGAAATAATTATTATGAAAATAGTTGGAATTTTAATACTTATTTAAGAGAAATTTTTTGTTTTGAAGTGTAATTGAAATTGGAAATATTGAAAATAGTGGGTCGTGAACTTTATATTTTCGATAGCTTCTTTTTTCGGCTACTTTTTGTCAGTCTTAAAAATACTTTTTTGCAATTATTTTTTTTAAATTAACAAGCGAGTGTGAAGCCTGAAAATATTGATCGCTATAAAATGTTAATTAAAAATCGTGGCCGAATTTCGAGAATGGTTTTGATATAGTTGAGGTTTTAGGATAAGTCAGTTAAATTACGGAAAGGATTTTAGGATATAACTTGATAGCTGAGGAAGTATGTGCTAGAGTCAGTACTGAAAGCATAATAGTTCGCGACCTGTATGGCTGGTTAATCAACATGTCGATAAATTTATCTGCCAGGTAATTCCATTGCAACCGCAGAGTGAAAGGAACCATTACTAAAATCATCCAATCCACAAGTCCTTTAGCTGATGATAGATCCTTTATCAAGAGATGGAGCAACAGGCTCCAATTCTGATACCTTATAGTTGAGAGTGTAGAACTGTGAATCTCATATAGTTTAGAAACTTCATTAATAATAAGAATAGAGAAGTTTAATCAACCCTAAAGTTATATGTGTATAATTCCATTCACACACAAAAACACAAGACAAAGTTCATGCCACTCTATATACTCCCAAGATCCGTACCAAAAGCTCCGCTAATTATTATTCGAGAGCCACATCATTCTAATTATTTCTCGATTAATTTCATTTCAAATACAAAACCACAATATTTATTAGAAAGTCATTGTAAAGCTTAATGAATATAATTATCTTTGACATTATATGAGGGCTTTTAACATGTGAAAAATAATTATCTGTTGAAAGCTTTTCCGCACTCGATGAATATATACATAATATACGTTTAGCAGTAAAAGTTTCCCTAGATTAATAATTAAAGATAATGTTCGTATTGAAATTAAAATTTTACAGTTCAAAAATAAAAAAAACATTATCGTATACTGCTTTACTAAATTTAACGTGGAAAAAAAACAATTTTTTAATATTACAAATTAAAAAATTTAATATTATAAATTCATAGCGCGAAAAAGATGTAGAAAATCATAAAATTTCACAACATATTAAAAAATAATTATTATTAATTAACTATAATAATCGTCGTATTCATTCTGTCCAGTCTGTCCACACCTGAAGTTAGTCATAATTATGCTTTTATTTTTTTTATATGTTTTGATAGATAATATTATTTTTCTTTATTTCCTCACTCTTACTTTTTAAATTTAATAATAGGTATTTATTTATTTTATTTAGAAAGATTATTTTTCAAATAATAGAAAAATATTTTTATCAATCTCCAAAAATTATGAATGTTATTTATATTTTTCAATATTTCTCTTCTTTCCAGAAAAATTAGCACTTTGTAACAAACATTTTAGGACTAGGTCAGTTTTTTCTAAAAAACAAAATTAAAAAACAGTTGGAAAATTAAAATTAGAAAATATTTTGCACATTTTCTGCTTCTCAATGACAATTTATAAACAAATTACAAAGTTTTAAGTAGAGAAAGAAGTTATAAATAAAATTTCATTTCAGAAATATGATATTTATTTTGGAAAAAATATTTACAGAATTTCTGTTTGTTAAAAACTATATTGTCGAAATAATAATAAGAAATAAGTAAATAAAACAATTTTTGGATACCCCAATTTTTTAATAATATTTTCAGTTATTTTCAAAAAATTTAAATATATTACGATTATTTTTATTCTGACTTTTGGGCAGAAATATTGTTGTTTTATAATTTGTTTTACTTGAGAAATTTATTGAACACTTGATTAGGGTTGTAAAGCATTTGTTCATTTGAAAGTTCCTGATTTTTTTAGTTTAAAAAATGGAATTTTTCCAGGTTTTTAAAATAACATTTATTTTTTACGACATTAATAATAGGAAATAATTGATTTCGTTTGACGATTTTTAATAACATTTTTAAAAAGAAAGAAATTTATAAAAAATTTATAAATAATAGAATTCATACAAAATTAATGAAAATTTTTGAAAATAATTGAATTTTTGCAAAGATTTTTATTAAAATTTTTTTAAATAATTGAATTTTGCCAACAATTTTGTTAACAATTTTTAAAATAATTAAAATTTTGACGAAAATATTTTTAAAAAATTGAATATATTTGAGTTTTTGCAATAATTTATAATTTGTCCAAAATTCAATTTTTTTAGTGTTTTAAGTAAGATTCATTCATAAATACATTATTATTTTTAATAATGAATTAAATGTATATTAAAAAATATAACAAATTTTATAAGAATTTGAATTATTCAAGTTTTTCATAAACCTAAATTATCTTTAAAATTTCTTATGAAATTCATTGAAAATTTAAGTTTTATAAAATTCTAATTAAACTAAAAACCAAAATTTTACAAAATTCAATTATTTTTTGAATTTTTAAATAAAAAATTGACATGTGAAAAGAAGGAAAGTTAACTTGTAAGAATGTGTAGTGTTTTAATTTGTTAGTTTCCTTAAAAATTAAATTTTGAATAATATTATTTTAAAAAATCTAGAAAATTAATTGAATTTTGAAAGACTTGCAGTTCAAATTTTTAAGTATTTTGAAATTTTAAGCAAGTAAAGAACAATAATTAGTTAAATATTTATTTTACAAAAGTTATTAAAATTTGAAAAATTTAATTTGGAAATTTTTTAAAAATTAGGTTTTTGAAAAATAGTAATTAAAATTTTTTAAAGAAAAAGGTACTTGAATTCACAATAATAATTTTAACAAATTGAAACAATTGGAAATTCTGTAAAATTTTATATTTTAAAGAATTTTATTTTTCCCTCTTTAAAAATTGTCTTTAAATATAATTATAATTTTGAAATTATATCATTTTATGAATTTACAAAAATTATTCTATTTAAATAATTCAATTCTCATAGTTGAATTCTGATAGGAATTGATTTAACAAAAATTTCAGTTAACATTTTAAAAAATAATTAAATATTTAAACCGTTATAACAGGAATTTTAGGAATGAATTAAATTTTAAAAGGTTTTTAAATTAAATTCCTTGAAAATTTAAGGGAAACAAAAGTTTAAAAATCTTTCAATTTTTATTTTAAAAGACTATTAATAACATTAATTTTCTTTAAAAATTATTAAAGTTTTTCAAAAATTCTAAAAAAACGAATTTTGGATGAATTATAGTTGCAAATTTGAGAAATAATTATATTTCATAAGGTTTTTCATTGAAATTATTTGAAATTTTAATTCCTCGGGAAAAATAAATATGAATAAGTTTTTAAATTTTTCTTTATCAAAAAGTATATTAAAGATTAAAAAAATTTAATTCACAAATTCCGTAAACTTGTTTCTTGAAAAAATGAAAGTAAAATTTTTTAAAAATACTTTTATTTCCGAAAATAATTTTATAAAATTGAAACAATTGAAAATTTAGCCAACTTTTATTGAAATAAATTTTGAATTTTAATTCAAGTTGCTGTTAGAAATGTTTTGACATTTACTATACGAGTTGTTCAAATAATTACATTTAATGAAGGATCGTTTGAAAAAATATATTTTTTAAGAAATTAAGAATTTTTATTAAATTTGTGAAAGCAATTTTTGAAAGTAAAAACGGAAAAGAAAATTTTACGCGCGTTTAGTTGTGCTAGTTATCTATAAAATAATAATTATTTTTTATTCATTAAAGTATAGCAGAAAATTATTTTCCTTTTTCTGTTTATAATAATCGATTAAGCGCGCAGAAAATATATTATTCCCCCTTTTTTTTAATATTCAACAAATCCACAATTTATGAACTTTTTATACATATCAGGTTCAATCACAAGTATCGACTGAAATCTGAAAAATATCGAGAAATTTTTCACTACTATATATATAGTATATTGAAAAAAAAAGAACTCGGCAATCCCAACTTCAAATATTGGGTATTTTTTCATTGCTGCAGGCACACACTCACACACGAACAAAAGAATGTTCATCGTCCAATAAAATTATAACAGACTTTTTTTAATTTCAACAACTTTTTTTCAAAGACCTCTTTGTTTCTTTATGAAGTATTGAATTTCAATATAGAAAAGAGAGTTTTAAACTATTGTACCATATTACGAAAATATTGAATATTTTTATACCTATAATTTATGTTGAATATATACAATAATCGAACGGGTAGAAATTGTTTTCCGTTTCATTATAATATTGGTTTTCTATATTATAGATGTTTTATTTTGAATAGTACTGTTCAGTACTTTTCCGCAATATGTGTACTGAAAATAAGTTGGAAGTTATTTGTAAGAAAACGATTATTTTATATTTTTAGTTGTAGGAAATAATTTAGTGAATATTATGATTAGATGTCAACGACTTTTCATCATTTTATTCATACCTTTTACTAATTCAAATTTAGAGAGTGAATATTTATTTTAAAAAAAATTTTTTATTATTTAATAATAATAAATTTTTCTTATTATTTAATTTCACTGTTAGTTCGAAGGTATAAAAATCATAAATTGATTCGTATTTTTTGTTTCATTTTTTTGCTGTATGCTTTGAAGAAAATTGTGTTTTTAGCTAAGAAGCAAAAAATTGTAGGTTATGTTTGTAATTTTTGTAAGAATAATAAACAAAGAGGATGAAACCTAAATATAAAGCACTAATGTTTAATTCCTCAATGCTTCCAAAAATTATTAATAAAAACTAATTTTTGTTTTAAATTTTTGTTTAAACAGCATAAAAAAATTTTAATTTAGGTAGAAAGAACAGAAACGTAATCTCAAAATTTTTCATAACTGAGTTAAAGAATTATTTTATTGTTATTTTCTTATTTTTCTTCGAGGCACGTCACGAATTCGATGAATCTTTCCTAGAAACCCCTTTTTACATCCGTAGAGGTTCACTTCTCAGTAGTACGAGTCAATATTGATCAGACGTGTACAGTAATCGACAGAATGGTTGAAAATTTTCAACTTCGAGACGTAAAATTCACTACAACTACTTAAAAAAATTATTTGAGAAACACAAATCAAAAATTTATTTATTATTTATTTATTTTGATCACTTTTACTATTTTTAATTTCCATAATTAGTTAAAAATACATAATTGTAAATAATATACGTTATTACTAATAATTAGCAATATTTTCTCACAGAAATAAGGGTACAATATCTGAAGTGGGCAATTTTTTATACCAATTTTAGAATAAAAATTATACTTCTTTTTTATAATATCAAAAATTTAGAGATAATAATTAAAGAAGAACATGTTTATATTATTTTTTATTATTATTAGGTTTTTTTTGTTAAAGCAATTTATTTATTTTTTTTCGCATTTTTTGAATAAATTGATTGATAAATTTCGATAAAATCTGTATTAGAATGGAATCTGGAACATACGAACAAACACGGATCATAGCTGGTTTAGATATTTGAAAATTTGGATAATAGAAATTCCATGCGTTTTCATGTATAATTTATGGTGAAACGATTACGATTAAATAGTTAAACTTGAATATTTTACAATACCGAATGGCATTCGTGCAATTTTTACTTTTTTAGGTTTCAACATTAAAAATTAGGAGAATATAAGATAATAAATAATAAAATCTATAATAGAATGTAAAAATATTTTTAAAAAAGCAAAAGGAGAAAATAATTCTCGAATTTGAAATTTAACACGAAATTAATATTTTCACGGGAATTCAATTATTTTATTAATTTATTTTCAATTATTTTTTAATATTATTTTAAATCAGTTCTTCGAAAAATGGAGTAATTTTTCAAAATTTTATTAATTAATATTCTTGGTAACAATTCAATTATTATAAAAAAATGTGAAAATTTAATTTATTTTGTAACGAATATTTGTATTAAAAAAATTATTTATTAGAGTCAATTAATTATTTGATTGTCGCAATTAAGATGTATTTAATTATTAGAATTCAATAATTCTAATAATTCTAATTCTAATAATTAAAAATGTTGATTATTAGAATTCAACGATAATTGAATTATTTATAAGCAATCATTTTTGTAAAATTTAATTATTTTCCTCCATTTTTTAGTTGTAATTCTTCAAGAAACACAATAATATTGAAAACAATTTTTTTAATGTGAAAAAATAAAATTCTTTCAAATATTTCAATGAAATTTGAGAAAAATTTTTATTTCTTCAATTTTTAAAAATTATTTTCGGGAATTCAACTATTTTTAATAAAATTTAATTACCTTTTTTAATAATCTCAATTTTTCTAAATAAAATTCCAGTATTTTAACTGAAATTCTTTTTTAAATCACTTTTTATTAGAATTCAACGATAATTGAATTATGTAAACGCAAAAATTTTTGTAAAATTAAATTATTTTCCACATTTTTTAGTTACAATTCTTTAAAAAATACAATAATACTGAAAACAATTTTTTGAATTTGAAAAAATAAAATTCTTTCGAATATAAATATATTATTTCAATGCAATTTGAGAAACTTTTCTATTTTTTCAATTTTTTAAAATTTTTTTCAGAAATTCAACGATTTTAATAAAATTTAATTACCTTTTTTTAATAATCTCAATTTTTCTCAATAAAATTCAACTATTTTAACTGAAACTCTTTTTTAAATCAATTTTTATTTATTTATTTATTATCCGTTTGATTCAAATAAATGTTATTCAAATAATTAAAGTTATTTGAATCAAACATATATTTATTAGATCCAAATAAAAATTATTTGCATCAAATAAATATTTTTCAGATGATAATTTGAATTAATTGAATCAAATAATTTTTTTCAGTGTACCGAACACAACACTGATTATGAGAAAACATTATACTTAAATGAAAGACAAAAATAATTTTAGACGATTTTGTTTTAATTGAAATTAGTTTGTAAGTTTAATCTCAATATATAGAAAATATCTACTGCATTGATTCAAAAGTATTATTTGTCTAAATAATTATATTTAATTAAAACATATTTTCTGTTTTGGTTTAAACAAAAAATGTGTTAAAATATTTTATGTTTAAATGAAACTTCAAAGTTAACTACAGATAATTTAAAATCACCAATAATTTATGTTTAAATTCAATATATAATCTCTTAAACTGAACAAGAAAATATGTTTGTATTAAACTTAAATATGTTTGACGGTATAGCAAAGATATTTTAAGTTTGATTTAAAACAAAATTTGTTTGAATCAAATAATTTTTTTTCTCAGTGAATATTATAGAAAGTAGACATAACTGAGAGTTAGGATGATCTAGCTTCTATGAATAAATTTAATGGAATTAGTTGTAAATATATGCATTCTAGTTAATGCATTTTATTATTTAAAAACGAGAACAACAATTTTTAAGAAGAAATTTTGTTTTGTTTTTGTGCAGGCCAACATCAGAAGCAACTCGAATTAAACGTGGCAGGCTCATCATCTTCTCCACTGGACCAACAGCAACAGCCACAGCCGCCGCAGCAGCCTCAGTCCTTCTGTGGAACTGGAGGCGTTGGTACAATGATCAGTTCTTCATCCCCGAGCACAGCATCCCCATCAATACCAATTCTCTATCTCTTGTGGGTGTGGGGCCTCCTCATTCCCATCTGCACTAGTCAAACAACCATCACTTGGTGTCTAGTGCTCGAAATCTTGGTGAAAGCCCTACCCACATCGCTGCTGACGACAACTAATCGACATTCCCAGCAACGAATTCACTCCAGGACAAGAGATCGTGTCGCGTATCCAACAAAGCGTGTCTTTCTCGCAATCTTCCGTCATGAAATGGTGATCAAGTGTTGGTGTCGTTGGTGGTTGTACTGGTGGTGGTGGTCGTGGAGATGGAAGAGCGGTGATCCGTGTTTTAGGCTAAACCAAGTGACGAATAATAATATTAAAAATAATAATAATAAGAAAAATAATGATAAGAATAATAGTAAGAATAATGATAAGAATAATAGTAAGAATAATAATAAGAATAATGATAAGAATAATAATAAGAATAATGATAAGACTAATAATAAGAATAATAATGATAAGAAAAATAATAATGAAAATAAAAATAATAATAATAATAATAATAGAAGACCCAGGTGTCAGGGTTGTCCCAGAAGAAATTGTGAATTCGGTTGGCAGCCTCGTCGTCGTAGGCGTCGAAAGCGACGGAAGAAACGTTTCTGTGCCTCCTGCCATCACCTTGGGTTCGATCTCGATCGATCGACTTCCTGGAGGAATCCGTCTTAAGGTCCCTAAACTAGCGTAAGAGCGTATGACGCGCGGATGTGCAATGGCAATTCACCACCGTGTGAATAATGATCCTCGCAACGAGGATCACGACTCAGCATCTACGAATCTCCTGGACCAACTTGCGCTTCAAAAAAAAAACAAAGCCTTCATCAAAAAAAAAACACCATCTACCCAGGAGACTCGACACGGATACAAAATATCCAAACCGAAAGGCACCAAGAGTCGATTTTTAAATGGACGAAGAAAAATTGTAAAGAAACTGCGAGAGTTGAAACACAAAAAATAGTCTCACACACACACAAAAAAAAACCAACCAAAAAAAAAATATATATATATACGCGAGTAGAGAAATGGGGAAAAAAAAAATTTTAACAATGAAGTATGCCAGAATGAATGCTTTGACTCTTTGAGAAAAGAAAATATACAAATAATTATGAAAAGTGCTTGAAAAATTAGTTAAACAAAAAATAGGAATGGTGATAATGATGATAATTTGCAAAAAAAAAAAAAAAACGCCATTACCAACGGAAATAACAATGATCACAATAATACAATAATAATGATTATAATAATTAATTAACGAGTAAAGAAAAAAAAAATAATAACAATAACGTAATGATAAAGTAACGTTAACGTAATGTTATAACAGCAACACAATTATTATATACAATTACTTACGGTACATTGCGTACGCGCATAAGTCATTTACGGTAACGATGATATTAATTGGAGCAACATAGGTAGATAGTACGTCACGCTCGTTTAAGCAGTACTCATAAAGGGGGGATTGTAGGGGGGGTGAAAGAACCTTGACGCAGACAAGAGAGGAGTGGAGAGAAGAGAGAGAGCACTCTACAGAGAAACCCTGCCGAGATGTGAATAGATGATTCGATACTATTATCGAGATATAATATGTGTTCGTTTAGGCATTATATATAAAAAAAAAAATAAATACTAGGCATACGAGCTGGAAAATAAACACGAGCGGATGCATAGGGGAACTAACAAAAATTAATAAGTCAAGAAAATTAATTAATTATTAATGAAAATAATTTTTTGTAGTAAAAAAAAAATATTCTTGCCGAAATGTTAAGTGCGGTTTGTCATTGGCCAATAAATTGATCTTTTTAGATCATATATACATATAAATAATATAAAAAGACAAGAGGAGTCTTTTTCTTATGGCACCGATTTCCTACTAAAAAAAAAACTAAAAAAAATTAACAAGAAACAAATCAAGATAGTTGTACGCACAATATTTGATTGAATCGCGAGGCGACAATGATCAACGGTCAGAGAAACAAAAAAAAAAAAGGGAGAAAAAAAAGTATTTTTTGGGATTTTGTTGAATTTGGGAACTGCGGTCCTTGTGTTCAAGAAAAAATATTGTTCCCTTTCAGACACCCCTACACCTCATCCCTTGTTCTACTTGTCAAGAGTCACTATACGCACAAATTTTATCCTGAAAAAAAAGAGAGAAAAAAACATTATTAAAAGAAATCGCGTTTTTTACAAGACCAACGTGTACGCTACTCTCAAGTCTCGCTGGACCACTCTTCTTGCAGATCAACGAGATCCATCTCGATTCCGTGGATTATTGTCGCCGAACATTTTGTTATCCGAGTGATGAAATAATATCAGAATGAAATTTTGATAAAGAAATACTTATTTTCAAGTACGTTTGCGCACATTTACACACAGGCACGCACACGTTCGAAGAAATTATAGATATGATAAATGAAAAACGCTTCTTTTTATCTAAATATCGAGGGGAATTTGTTTTAGATTTTAGCTTCGTTAAATTATTATTCGGATTTTTTTATTTTTTTTTTTTTTAATTTCTATTTATCTGCGTTTGATTAAATTTTATTTATGAAATTAACCCCTTTTGCTGTGGAAGTATATATATATTTATCGTATTAATTATTTTAATTCGATGCTCTCATATAGGAAAGAAACTCATTTCACACGATGACTAATTCAATATTTCACTCGATATATATGATAAATAGGAGAAATTGCTTTTCCAATAATTTCAATTCTCTTTAATCGGCCTAAATAACTCTAATAGAAGTTATGAAAAAAATATGCTACAGATGTATATGTATATACCCATAGGTTGATCTTTGAATCATAATAGTGTTTTACTTTACACAGTAGGTTGGGCTGAAAAAGAAAATTTTTTTCAAGTCTCAGTTTTTAAAAGCTCAGTAGCAAAAAAAAATGTCGTGTAAAAATTTTTCTTGTTTCGATTTTGATTCGTTCTTTCAAATTGAACTAGAGATGTGAAATTTTGCTATTTTTAGTTACAAAAAACGTTCTTTTTTAAATTTAACAAAAATTTAATTATTTTCAGAAAAAAAAAAATATTTTTTCAAAACATAATAATAGTCAATGCCAAACATAATCGTACTTTTCTAAAAGCACTATTATGTTGCAAAAATTTTTAAAAGTAATAAAATTAAATTATTCGACATATAAAATTTATTTCAATGAATAAACTTGACAAAACACCTTTTGTCTTAATTTTAAAAATTATTTATGAATATTGTTATTTTGAAAAATATTTCAATCATAGTTTTTCAAAAAACTATATTTTTAACTTCTACAATGAATTTTTCGAAATAAATTTTGTTTTAAGAAATATTTAAAAACTTATTTAAAATAATTTCAGAGCAAACCTGTTTTTAAATATAATTATTTTCACAATTATTTAGTTACAATTATTTTAATGCAAAAAATTTTGTGGACTTTAATTATTTTTCTAATTTTTTAGTTACAATTCTTCAAGAAATACAATAATGTTGAAAACAATTTTTTGAATGTGAAAAAATCAAATTCTTTCGAATATAAATATTACTTCAATAAAATTTGAGAATATTTTCTATTTTTTTCAATTTTTTATAATTATTTTCGAGAGTTTAACTACTTTCCAAATAAAACTTAATTACCTCTTTTTAATAATCTCAATTTTTCTAAATAAACTGCCAGTATTTTAACTAAAATTCCCTTTTAAATTAATTTTTATTAGAATTCAACGATTATTGAATTATTTAAATTGAAAAACTTCTGTAAAATTTAATTCTTTTCCAAATTTTTAGTTAAAATTCTTTAAAAAAAATAGAATAATATTTCATAATATTTCCAGAATTTTTTTCCTGAAATTCTTTTTTAAATTAATTTTTATTAGAATTCAACGATTATTGTATTATTTAAATTCAGATATTTTTATAAAATTTTTTTTGTTTTTCAAATTTTTAGTTACAATTCTTAAAAAAATAAAATATTATTTCAAAATAATTTGAAAATGTAAAAAAATATAATTCTTTGAAATACAAATATTATTATTTCAATGAAATTTGAGAAAATTTCCTATTATTTCAATTTTTAAAAATTATTTTCATGAATTCAACTATTTTTAATAAAATTTAATTACGTTTTTTTATTATTCTGAATTTTTACAAAATTTCAAAATAAAATTCCAGTAGCAATTAAAATTTCAAAATACTTTCAACTTGAAACCTTTTAAAATTTAATTGTTTCTAAAAATTGGAACTGCAGTTCTTTGAATTAAAGAAATATTTCCTAGAATTCTAACTTTAATGGTTTCATAAATTAGTTCTTTTCAAAAAGGTCTACGAGAATTCAATTAGTTAAATAAAAAAATAAGTGACAAAAATAATTGATTATTTTCAAAATTGCAACTGGAGATCTATTTAAGAATTTTTTTTTTTTAATTTTAGAAAAAAAATTTATAGTAACATTTTTTTAAAACAAAATCAAAAGTATTTTTTGCAAATAACATTTTACAAACACTTCGAATCTTATAAGTGAAAAAAAATTAATATTTTCTATACGAGTATTTAGCAACTGATGAAAAGCTTTTAAAATCTGAGCTTCATTAGAAAAGAAAATTTTAATTTTTTCGGCCCAATCGACTTTACGAAAATATTTTTTTATTCCGACAAATTTTCTTCAAAAACTACTAACCGAACAATGATAATAAGACCTTAAACTTGGTTGCTCCTGCCTTATAACGTACTTTTTCTCTACTTTATAAAAAACTTTTGTTCAAACATCGAATTTTTGGGGTATATATTTTCAATCGTGAATTATTATTATTGCAGTGATTGCAGATATTTAATAACTGTAATATTGCGTGTATAAGTAATTAAAAGCAGATAAAAATTACAAACTAAATTATGTGGGATTTAAATAAACTTTAAGTATTTATGTAAATAGAAAGCTTTAATACAATAGTCAGTGCCGAAAACTACTACTATTTATACCTTAATAAACAAAACAATTACTAAAAAAAATTCACTCGCTTTCCTATAATTATGACTAGAGTTTTTTCCCTAGCGAAATCTAATTCATTTTTATATGTCTACGTACTATATAAATATTAATAAGGCTTTTATAGATATTAAAATTTCCCTTTCTTTTTCGTTCAAACAAAAATCCATTTTTTGAAAATATTTTCACACAAGTTTACAAATTAAACAAATAAATCTTGTCTAGTAAAAATTTTTGATATAAAGAAAAGGAAAAAAAAACTTTGATGTCTAATATATTTAGAATTTTCGGATCACATCCATTTGTAATAAGCAATAATTGAGTATAAGTCTAAAAAACAACCAATATTTGAAGGATTTTAAAAAACGAAAACTTATAGAAATTGAACATTTATAAACATTTCTAAAGAATGATTTTTCTGCTTCCAGCTCTGTGAATTTTTTTTCATCTGCTAATAAAAAATTATCGTGCACTATAGATGAGACTGGAAATTTATTCGAAAGTTCGAATTACAGTATGTAGATTTAAAAAAAAATAGTATATATTTTTATAAAAAAAAAAGTGTAATTTGTTTTACTGGAATTTATCCGGTAAAGAAAAGAGAGTATATACATAACACGTGCTCTCTTGAGCTGAGTATTTAGAAATTCATAACGACTTTATATATGCTTTAATTATTCATTGTAGAAAAAAAGGCTTTTATTTTCTAGAGACTATTATATAGACGTGAATTTATAAATTGTTCATGAAAAAATTCGTCCCAAAGGGCTCAATATTTATATTTTTCTAAGTTTGTACGATTTCAATTTTCTAGAGAAAAAAAAAACGATATTAGCCAATGTTAGCTTTATAATAGGCCTTAAATTTTCATATAGAAAAAAAAGTGTTAAATTTAAAGTAGAAGTTAGTTGAATATATTATAGAAAATAGGGAGATTCTACTGTTTTCATCATAAATGGATTCATTTTCCAAAAGGGTTTTATCTATTGTAGAGGAAAAATTAATTTTATCTTCAAATAAATGAGAATTTTAATTTTCTCTTGATTTTGAAATATTGGAAACAGCATGAGGAGTTATATCTTGTGCGGTCGTTAAGCAGACTCAATAGAAATATTTGGAGCGACGAGTCATTTCTTAGTTTGCGAACTATTGTCTCGTTGAATAGAAGGTCTCAATTTGTTGTAGTTGTAGTGGTGAAATAGTGATAGAGATATAGTGCTATAGCAGTAGTAGTGGCGAACATAAGAGATCTATTAAGGTTTTTGGGCAAATCAAATTTGAAATTGTCATAATATGATTCTCCATACTCGCCTGAATACTCATGTAGGTCAAATTTCAAAAATGCAATTAGCCAATGCGCTCGAAATGTCTTATTCTGAAATCCTAAATGTTTATATCTGCACATACGCAATTATGGAAAATATCACCCCAAAAAAAAAGTTGATTCCAAAAATTGTTATGAATTAAAAAAAGGTGGCGATGGCAGAAACTTTTCCTCAACAAGTATATATACAATACGTTAATCTTGTTCACTATATATTTGAAATTGGTTCTGCGGGTGAAAACTGTTTTTGGAATCGAAATAGCACTTTGCGAGAGACCTTTTGTTGCCAAGGGAGTTGATATCATTCGACAAAATATTAAAGTAGCTTTTCCTTTTTATCTGCCAAAAAAGCAAACTGAAAGTCTAAAATTGAACTTTTTTTTTATCTCAAAAAGAAGAAGCATGTGTGCGGTATTATTTATGGCATTTTGCTATCAACTTTTTATTTCGAACGCTATTTATTATTAACAAGACTGTCTCTTTTTCGAAACAAATGGTTTTAGGAGCATGATTACTATATTGATAGCAGCAAAGAACCATATTTTACAAATCATTCTTCCGAATCAAAACGCACTTTATTCTACATTTCAAATATTTGTTGTGCTATTTTGAAAAATAAATAAATAAATAAATCTTGTAAATTTTACATGAACAAGAACAAAATGTTCCAAAAAATATTGACAACATTAAGGCAATATTTGGTAATGCAGGACTCGGATCGTCTTTAAGACTCAAAAAAAGTCGCCTTAGTCGCATAAATTCACAACAAAAGTAACGAAAAGTTGCAAAAAAATTTCCGAAAAAGTCGTAAAAAAGTCGAATGAAATTTTAAGAAAAAAAACGCCGAAAAGAAAACACGAAATTGTCAAAGTTGTAAAAAAAATCACATTTCTCGCCAACAAATACTTTAACATCAAATAATCTGGAATAATATTAAATAAAATGCATGACAAAATTTTAATTAGGTATTTTTAACATTTTTTTCAAAATTTCCATTATTTTTATAAATAATAAAATTCTTTTTCAAAATTCAATAATTTAAAAAAAATTAAATAAAATGCCTTTCATAATTTCAATTATTATAAATAATAAAATTCTTCTCTAAAATTCATTTATTTTCAAAAATAATGAAATTCTTCGCAAAAATTCAATTACATTCAAAATTTTTTTTTTAAATATCTCGTCAAAATTTTATAAATAATAAAATTCATCTTAGAAATTCATTTTTTTCAAAAGTAATAAAATTCTTCGCAGAATTTCAATTATTGAAAAAAAATTTTTTTTAATTGTCAAAATTTTAATTATCTTTATAAATATCAAAATTCTTCTTTAAAATGCAATTACTTTTAAACATTTAAAAAAAAAATCTGTTCAAAAATTCAATTATCTTTATAAATAATAAAATTCATCGTAGAAATTCATTTATTTTCAAAAGTAATAAAATTCTTTGCAGAAATTCAATGTTTTCAAGAAATTTTTTTAATTTTTCGTCAAAATTATCATTATTTTCATAAATAATAAAATTCATCATGGAAATTAAATTTTTTTCAAAAGTTCTAATAAAATTCTTTTCCTAAATTCAATTATTTAAAAAAAAATTAATAAAATGCCTGTCATAATTTCACTTATCTTTATAAATAATAAAATTCATTTATTTTTAAAAATAATGAAATTCTTCGCAAAAATTCAATTACATTCAAAAAAAAAAATTTTTTAAATTTATAAATAATAAAATTCATCCTAGAAATTCAATTATTTTCAAAAAATTTTTTTAATTTCTCGTAAAAATTATCATTATCTTCATAAATAAAAAAATTCATCATGGAAATTTAATTATTTTGAAAAGTTCTGATAAAATTCTTTGCAAAATTCAATTATCTTAAAAAATAAGAAAATTCATCGCAGAAATTCAATTATTTTCAAATTTTTTTTAAATTTTCCCCACAATTTCAACTCTTTTTAAAAATATCAAAAAATTCTTCTTCAAAGTTCAATTATCTTTAAACATTTAAAAAAAATCTATTCAAACTTTCAATTATCCTTATAAACAATAAAATTCTTCTCTGAAATTCAATAATTTGCAAAGAATTTTAATAAAATAATTGTCAAAATTTTAATTATCTTTATAAAAAAAAAAATTCATTCTAGAAATTCAATTATTTTCAAATTTTTTAAAAATTGTCCCCACAATTTCCACTTTTTTTTAAAATATCAAAAAATTCTTCTTTAAAGTTCAATTATCTTTAAACATTAAAAAAAATCTATTTAAACTTTCAATTATCCTTATAAACAATAAAATTCTTCTCTGAAATTCAATAATTTGCAAAGAATTTTAATGAAATAATTGTCAAAATTTTAATTATCTTTATAAAAAAAAAAAATTCATCTTAAAAATTCAATTATTTTCAAATTCTTTTTTTTTATAAAATCTTATAATCTTATATCTTATCTTCGACTCGGAGCAATTGATGTCTTCATGTTTTATAGCAATTTTTTTATAAGTAGTTTAATTTCAAAACGGTTTGAATTTGAATCTTTTGAAGAATTTTAATTCTTATGGAAAAATAGTAAATTAAATATTTATTTTAAAAAGAAGTTATTGATGTTTTTTTTGAAAAATTTGAAACAAATCTGTAAATAAACTTAACAGAACATTTTTTTGACTAAAACTATTTCCTTTAACTTTAAGTTTCTGAAAATTAAGAAAATTTCAGTCGCATTTTACTAAAAAAATCTCAAAATAGTCGATTAGTCGCATCTAAAACTATTTCCTTTAACTCTAAGTTTCTGAAAATTAAAAAAATTTCAGTCGCATTTTACTGAAAAAATCTCGAAATAGCCGATTAGTCGCATCTAAAACTATTCCTTCAACTTTCATTTTCTGAAAATTTAAAAAATTTCAGTCGCATTTTACTAAAAAAATCTCGAAATAATCGATTAGGCGCATCTTTTCACAAAAAAAGTCGTAAAAAGTCACATTTCCTTAGAAAAATCGAAAAAAGTCGAAAAAGTCGCACAATCCGAGCCCTGTAATGTTGAGACATTGTTCCCAATAATGCTACTGGGGTACCGATTTACACTTTTCGGTGTATAAGGATAAAATAACTCCCCTCGCAACAAAACAAGTATATGTAAAAAAAATTACATTCACATCACAGTTTTCCTCTGAATGAGTCAAAAAAAAAGAAAAAAAAAATAGGAAAAAAAAGTAAAAATCAACGACTGAAAAAGAAACCGATTAAAAAGCTCGTTTCAGGCCAGGCAGGAGCACCAAGTTAAGCGCTTTGATCCAGGTTCTACAAACGCGTTGACAAACCCTCTCATGAGTAACACATACACACACACAAACACAGACACACATGCAAACAAGGCCAATGTGTGTAGAGAGCAAAAGTGGAGAGAGAGAGAGAGAGAGAGAACGAGGGAGGCATAGAATGTGTGAGCGGGAGATTAGTAATGATTAGGGCCTCCGCAAAGGCAGGTAAATAGCGTAATGAAAAGTGAGTCCGAGGTGCGCATGACGTTATTGTATTGTTAAACATTGTCCATAGATAATTGTTACTAATTATATTTATAATTAAAAATAATAACGCAGACGAAGGTTATAAGCAGGGACTGTGAAGGCACAAGAGGTGATTATATTCATTATATTATTAATATTGACAACTGTCAACCAAAAAAAAAAAAAACAAAACAAAACAAAAATCTGTAAATATTTAACAATCGTATTATGTATGTATATTTATATATGTATACGCGCGCATATGTATATAAACGCACATAATACACCCAAAAAATGTTTGTATGTACATTATAACATTATAAACGTGAATCCAGGTTGAGGGTCGACAAAAAAAGAATACCACAAAAAATTGTCTACTTTGCGTGCACTGTGTTTTAAGGTATACGAAGATTCTTTTATTCCCCCCCACCTTACTTGGCACAAAGATTGTTTTTCAACAAAAAAAAAAAACCTTCGATGACAAAAATAAGCAAAAAAAAAAGACTAAAATTATTCAAGCGTAATTTTTATTGTTGTAAAATTGGGGAAAAAAAAGTCTTTTTGTTCGGAAGATAAAAGATTTCTTCTTCACCAGTACCTTAATAAATTGTATTAATTAGGTGTGTCGATTGAAACAATAATAAGGGCAAGAAATTGGGTGCGAATCAAAAGAAGAAAAAGAAATAAACGTAGATTTAGTTTTTTAGTAAAAAAAAAAAAAAACAGAAAAAGAAAACAAACAACTTAGATAAGAAAGGAAGTTTAATGGCGGTTATGTTCCCTAATTAAGGGAACGTAACGACCTGTTATTGCGGGCAAATCGCTTCGCATTGTGTACGAATGTATTTTACATTGATCGCATGTGGGTTACACGTGACACACACGTACAGCACACATTTGATCGCTCTCAACAGTGACAAATAATGCAATTACTGCGTTATGGTTTTTATTTTTATTACATACTTTTCTTTCTTTCTACTTTTAAATAACAAATCCTCGACATATTTTTCTTCTTTTTTCTAATCTGCCTTTTATAAAGAAATGACAAAAAACAGTATAATACGTTGTTGGACCATTTCGAGTGATTATTAAAAAAAAAAGGAGGAAATAAGGCTGAGTGGAAGAAATATTATGAGATGAAGAGAGATATTAAATAGTATAAAAGATTATAAAAAAAAATTTTTTAATTAGAAAAGAAGAAGGTGAAAAAATTATATTCAAAGGTGGAGAGCACGTGAGTTTTTTGCTCCTTTTCATTCATATGAAGAATTATTGCGGTTTATGTCAAAAATTCATTGGACACTAGGTGAGCTTTTTTTTCTTGATGAATTGGTTCAATTTTCATCCCAAGTTGAAATGGAAAAATTGCTATGGCAATTCTGAAGGCAAATATCACGGTCAATGAAAAATATCTAAATTCTTCAAAATTTCTATTTTTGAGCATTGATTCTACGGAATCTATCAATTTCGATGAAATTTGACATAATTTAAATAAAACTAAAGGCCTCAATATTTCCCTTTCTGCTCTTGGGAATTTTTAAATCGCACGCCTTTGAAGAAAGTGAATATACGAAAAAAATTAGAAAACAATTGAACGAATTGGACAGAAAAAGTAAAATTGAGAGAAGATGGGAGATAATACAGATTAGATAAGTTATTCAACGAATAGTTGCTGCTACCAATTAATTGGTTAGCGCTCCAGTGTCCAACTAGTTTGATATATTATCCAACAATTTTTCTGCGTGTCTAAAGTAATAAGCTTTGTGATTTTCATATTTACGGCTTGAGGGTCGCATCAAAGTGACCAACATGACCAATTATTTTCTTTCACATTATTGTAATTTACACTAAAAATTCCGAACGTTCAAATGATCGAAATTCGATTTATTTTGTTCTATACAAAAAGACCCTAAAATTCTGAACGAAATTTATTTATTTCTTCTACAAATTAAATTTTTATTGCAATTATTTTACGCTACTATCCAAAAAATTAAATTTAAATAATAATTTAAATAATAATTAAATAATATTTTTTAATAATTTAAATAATAATTAAATTAAATCTATTTTAATTACTTAGTTTCTAAACGTAAATATTTCAGTTCTTAAATTTGTTTTTGATTAGTAATTTATAAAAATGTTTCGTTTATATTTAAACGTTTAAAACTTGGGGATCTTTCTACAAATTAAATTTTCATTGCAACTTGTTTTACGTCACTATGAAAAAAAAATTGTTTACTGAGTTTCAAAATGTAAAATTTGAGTTTTTACATTTTTTTCTGATTAGTAATTTATAAAAATGTCTTCAATAAAAAATGTTTCGTTTATATTTGAACGTTTAAAACTTGGGGATCTTTCTGCAAATTAAATTTTCATTGCAATTGTTTTGCGTCACTATGAAAAAAAAATTGTTTACTGAGTTTCAAAATGTAAAATTTGAATTTTTAATTTTTTCTTCTGATTAGAAAGGTATATTAAAATATCTCTAATAAAAAATATTTCGTTCATTTGAATGTTTGAACGTTGGGGATCATCTAAAATCGTTCTCTCTTATTTACAAGTATTTTTCCTGACAGATCGACAAATAATTGTTCGTACGAAAAATTTCGTTTTGAAATATTTGCTTTTAATTATTCTAACTTGGTGTCGAACCCTTAATGCTGTTAAACAATAAATTTTAACATAATAGGAATAATAAGGTAATAATAATTTTAATAATAATATTTACAATGATAATAGTAAGAATAAAATAAATAATAGTATAAATAATAGTATAAATAATAGTATAAATCATAGTATAAATAATAGTATAAATAATAGTATAAAGAATAATATAAATAATAGTATAAATAATAGTATAAATAGTAAGATAAATAGTAAGATAAATAGTAAGATAAATAGTAATATAAATAGTAATATAAATAATAATATAAATAGTAATAAAATAGTAATAAAATAGTAATAAAATAGAAATAAAAATAGTAATAAAAATATTAATAAAAATACTGATAAAAATAGTAACGTAAGAAAACAGGAAGAATTAAGTTGACATCCACAAAGCCTCCTGTGGACTATATCTAGACTGTTAGATTAAGAAAAAAAAGTAAAGAAAAAAAGAAAAATTGAAATTGTTTAATTTTTCCTTCAAGTACCTAAATTGAATTGAAAATATAAAAAATTAGAAAAATATAATATTGAGTAAAGGCATGGTGCTAAAGAATTGTGAGGAGAATTTCATTTGAAAAATTTGAAAGGAAAGATAATTAAAGATCATGAATATATTAGAGTTTTGAAGTGTGTTTAAATTACATTTTTTTTCAATGGCTATATATACATGTATAGTGAACTTTACAATAGGAAAATGATTCCTTTCTCTTTTCCCTTTCTTGCTTCTCTGAGATGAAAACGCAAGTTTCTTAAGTTCGAGCTCCTTTGTCTTCATCATTTTAATCCAAAGCTGATTGTTACAGTTGAAGGAAGATTCTTCTTAAGTTTATAACCCCACGCAGTCTCTCAAGTAGACTGGACACTGAAAGGGGTTAAGCAAACAAGTCTCTTAAAATGGCGATGGAAAATTATTATCATTCCAGGAGGAAAATTAAACAATCGTATTACAAAAGGAAGTTGGAAAAAAAGTAAAATACCCTCCTAAAGGAAGCAAAATTATTAAAACATCGGAGGAAGGAAGAAAACATCGATATTGTGGAATTAATAATAATTATTCGTTGACTCAAAGAATCGTAACTTTTCTCAAATATAAATTCAAATCAAATTTACTTGTATCGAATAAATTTTTATTCAAATCAAATCAAATTTACTTGAATCGAATTCAATCAAATCAATTGGATTTGATTCAAATAATGAAAATATTGAAATATTGTCTCCAAGTACTGTTTGAATGACTTAAAAAAAACTATTTGATACAAATAAATATATTTAAATTTTAAATTATAAATAAATGTTTGGATAAGAAATATTTAATTAAAATTTATTCGATAATAAAGACAAGTTTATTTACTTGAATGAAATAATAATTATCCAAAGTGGAATAATTTTAGTTGAAATAATGAAATATTCTGTAACAAGAGCGAATTCTCAAGTATTTAAAGAAAAAAGATTCTGGACAATTCGACATAATTTAAAAAAACCATAAAAACGATGGAGTTATATCACATGAATGTACAGCCAATAGAGCTTTCACAATTTTCTCATTTCGTGCTTTTATGTACTTCACTTCGTCCCCTCCTATCGATGCGACTGCCCGAGTTTTTTTTCCCACGAATCAGGGATGAAAAATTCTTTTAAAAAATTGATTCTAAATTGACTCTAGACTAAACTTTTGGTTATTGTAGAGAAAAAAGTTTCAATCTCTGTCATTGAGGGAAAATGGTTACTGAATTTTATGAAAGTAATTTACAAATTTAGAAACAATGTGATAAAATGTGAATTATTTTTTTCAAATTCCTAATTTTTTTTTCGTTACAAATATTTGGTTTTTGAAATTCAACCGAAAAATTTGGAATAATTTACTTACATTTCAAATATTTTCTCTAGATTTTAAAGAATTTTTACTAAATTCCACGAATTGAAGTTCTTTTATAAATTAGAATTTCTTATATTAAATTGAAAAATTCACTTTTTGTCTCTAAAGTGAAAATTTTTTTTTATAAAATTTCGTAATTATTTTTCTTTACTGCTCGTAAAACGTGGAACGTCCAGAGGAATGAAAAAAATTATGGTTCGTTACAGAAAACAATTATTTTTCTACAACACTAAACATTTCAGAAAAAGTTAAGAGCAGGGACCAATGAAATCTCAACCTTTCGATATCTAAGTTATTAAAAAGTGCTGCAATTTTTTCCCCCCGATATTATTAATAATCTAAATTTCTTTTCTATTATTTAAAAAAATACGTTTAAACTATTATTTCTAAATATTCTTTCAGTTTCTTTGTCGAAATTCTCACTATTTTGTAATTTTAAACACAAATTATTGTCAGAAAAAAAATTGAACTACAAATGAACGCAACAAAAATTGAAATGGTTTGAAATTTCTCTTTTCCCTCCATTAAATGATTATCAGATTCAGGAGTGAAATTTTTCGATTTAAAAATCGACTCCAAATTAATCTATAACTCGCTGGAAAAAAGTAGAGTTAATACTGAGAAAATGTTTTTTTTTTTAAATTTCAAAACCGACTTTCGTATTTTTTTATATAAAAATTTCGTTTTGTCGCACTATTTCCGTGATTTGTAAAGTACTTTCGCGAAATTTAGTAAATATCCTTTCTCCGTGTAAAAATTGAAAAATAATTTTTACACTAAAAGAAAATGTATATTAAATTTTGTAAAATTATTTTGCAATTAGGGAGACAAAGAGCGACAAACCGAAATTTTCATTAAAAAAATTCTAAACTTTAAAAAATGTTATGTAGAATTTAGTATAATTATGTCAAATGTCAAGCAATTTTAATTAATGAATTAAATTAATTTCTTGTTAATTTTAATATTTTTTTGTATCAAAATTTCGTTTTGAGACGTTCTTATTTTTTTCTTTAACTTTAATCAAATTTTAACTACTTTTAAATTAATATCTTTTAAATTTTACAAATATTTTTTGCTATCAAAATTTCGTTTAATCAAATGATGATTTTTTAAACATTTTTAATTAATAATTTAACTTTCATCAACTTTAAAATATACTAAATTTATTTCATTTAAATTCTAGTATTTTCTGTATCAAAATGTTGTTTACAGGCATTATCATTTTTTTCTTTAACTTTAATCAAATTTAAACTATTCAAAATTAATTTCTTTCAAATTTCAGTATTTTTTGTATCAAAATTTCGTTTCCTCAAATTAATGATGATTTTTCAAAAAATTTTTACTTTATTATTTCTTTTTTATAAAATTTTAACTATTCTAAATAAATTTATTTTAAATTTCAGTATTTTTTGTATCAAAATTTCGTTTCTTCAAATTAATGATGATTTTTTAAAACGTTTTTACTTAATTATTTCTTTTTGTTAAATTTTAACTATTCTAAATAAATTTATTTTTAATTTCAGTAGTTTTTGTATCAAAATTTTGTTCCATCAAATTAATGATGATTTTTATAACGTTTTTACTTTATTATTTCTTTTTATTAAATTTTAACTATTCTAAATAAATTTATTTTTAATTTCAGTAGTTTTTGTATCAAAATTTCGTTCCATCAAATTGATGATGATTTTTATAACGTTTTTACTTTATTATGTAACTTTCATCAAATTTAAATTATTCTAAATTAATTTCTTATGAATTCTAGTATTGTCTGCATCAACATTTCGTTTTGAAGCAATTTTTATTTTTTTCTTTAACTGTAATTAAATTCAAACTATTTTAAATTAATTTCTTTTAAATTTTTGTATTTTTTTGTATTAAATTTTCGTTTAATCCAATAATGATTTTTTAAAACATTTTTATTTAATTATTTAACTTTTATCAAAATTTAAATAATTCTAAATTAATTTCTTTTAAATTCTAATAATGTTCAGTATTTTTTGTATCAAAATTTCCTTTCCTTAAAGTAATCATGATTTTTTAAAACATTTTTATTCAATTATTTTTCACATTCATCAAATTTTAACTATTCTAAATTAATTTCTTTTAAATCCTAGTATTTTTAGTGTCAAAATTTTATTACGAAGCATTTTTATTTTTTTTCTCTTACTTTAATCAAATTTAAACTATTCTAAAGTAATTTCTTTTAAATTTCAGTATTTTTTGTATCAAAATTTCGTTTTGAGGCGTTTTTATTTTTTTCTTTAACTTTCATCAAATGTTAACTATTCTAAAAAAATTTCTGTTAAATTTTACAACTATTTTTTGTCTCCAAAACTTCTCGCTGAGATATAAAATCAGTAAAATTTGGAACTCTCTTCTCCTCTTACGCCAAAGTTCTATATAATATGTAGAATTCTCCAAAAAGAGTGTGACTTTTATAGAAGTTAAAATTCAGTTTCCCCCTATATATCTGGTTAATATTCATTGAATCAAGTCTTAAAAAAAGGTTTGAAATCACCAAATTTGCGAGGATATTGAGGGAACACTTAGGAATCGAAGTAAAGAGCTGAAAAAAAGTAGAAAATATGTAAAGGGGTTGGTTTTAAGCGAAAAAGAGTGAGTGAGAGAGAGAGAAATAGAGATAGCGAGAGGGAGGGGGAGGGGGGATAGTGAGAAAGTCAGAGAGGTTGGAGGAGTGAGAGGAAGGAGGAGAGGCAACATGCGAGAGAGAACGGCAGTACGTATTGATCTCACAAGTCGCCCGACACACCGTCCGCATGAAACAGGCCATATACTCGATCCTCATGTAGTACATCTTCCCTGTTTTCGGTCACTTCTCCAAAGTGTAACATCTCCCCTGGGAGAAGGCGTCGAAGAAGCTTTCTCAACCGATACTTCCGCTAAAGTGCCACACAAATGCAACTGCATTTGCGCTTATCACGATGCAACAAAACTGCACAAGTTCCAACTGATGCGGAACGTGCGCGACAAATTCGCCACTGGACGCATTCATTATTATTTTCTTCTCACTTTTTTCCCCCCTATATACTTGTCAGTATTTTATACTCTATCTCTCTCTCTCTCTCTCTCTCCATACTTGACATTGTCGAGTAGAGAGCTTTTCTTAATAACAAGAGGAAAAAAAATCAATTTTTATTTCATCACTCGGATACAATTATTATTATCTTGATAATCTTTTATAATTCCCATTGAGTATGTAATTCAGGTCAAATCTCTCGTTCCAATTAGAAATATATGTTATAAAAAAATTTTAACTCTCAGAGGGAAAAATAATTTTTTTTTCCTTTATTCTCCTCTAGTGAAATTATTAAATTAATTTTGAATTTATATAGGGGTCAGAATTCGTGAAATTTTCACAAAAAACAAAAAGTATTTTTTTAAAATCAAAATCATGGAAAAACATTTCTATTTGGTCTTAGGAATGTGTCCGCACCAAAGAATAGAAAAAAATTATTTTTTATAAAAGTTATTGTAAAATTAATTTTTTTTGCAACTTTTTAAACAAAATGTTATTTCTCCTAATTATAACTTTTATAACTTTATAAAATTAATTATAACTTTTAAAATAATTGTCTCTCCTAAATTTTCTCAACGGATTTTGATTTCTTATAGTTTTAAGTGTATGTTAATATTTTAAAAAAAAATTTAAAAGGCGCACAACGTTAAAAAAAATTAACTGTTTATAAGAAATGTATTAAATAATTATTAAAATATAATTTTTTAAAAAATTTTCTAATTCTGAACGAAAGTATATTTTATCCCCTTTATATTCCCGCTTGGTTTCACTTAAATCGGTTCATTCATTTAGGAGAAATAACATTTTGTTTAAAAAGTTGCAAAAAAAATTAATTTTACAATAACTTTTATAAAAAATAATTTTTTTCTATTCTTTGGTGCAGACACATTCCTAAGACCAAATAGAAATGTTTTTCCATGATTTTGATTTTAAAAAAATACTGTTTGTTTTCTGTGAAAATTTCACGAATTCTGACCCATAGTGAATATGAATTTATATTATAGTGAATATAAATTTATATTATAGTGAATATGAATTAATATAGTAAATATGAATTTATATAGTGAATATAAAAACTTTTTTTTTTATTAAAATTTTATAATTTCGTGATTGTCTCATTAGCATTCAATGACTGATTTGTTACTTAATTATGCATTCGTCATTTCACGGATGAATGTGAATTATTGCTCACGACTATTATCGATTCGATGGAACGAAAATATTTGTCCCACTCTCATTAATATCCAGTATTGTTCGGTTCCTTTAAAATATAATTTACTTCGGTTGAAATAAAAAGGGTGTTTAACTTTTTTCGTGTCGGAGAAAACTGAAAGAAGTTAAATTAAGGAATTTTTATTTAAAGGAAATTAGAGTGAGGAAAAATTTTTTTTCTGTAAACAAAATGCGTAAAGTTGAAACGGTATTCACTGTTTCGATTGTCTTGTTTTGAACATTTGCCAGAGGCACTTCTTTTGGCAGCTTACAATTGGCTACAAATGAGTTCAGCTTAATTAGCCGATTTTGATCTCCGATAATGACAAAATTAAAAAGGAAAAAATAAAAATGTTTTAAAAATCATCATTTGACGGAAGTCAAAATGGATGATTTTTTAAACATTTCTATTTTTTCTATCAGTTTATTAATTTTCTTGACAATTTAGAATTTACTGACGTTAAAATTATTCAAAAGTTCATTTTCAAAAATTGTAACAAATTATTTGATGAAAATGAATTATTTACAATTAAATTTTACACAATTTTATGGAAAAACAATTTTCGAAAGACTTGTTTATAGTTATTTTCACACGAAAAAAAATCTTCACCTGGAACATCTACAAATTTCACTATAATAGAGAAATTTTCAGTTATTGCGACGAAAACTTTCGCTATTTTAACGAATACTTTCGCTATTTCAACAAATACTTTCGCTACTTTAGCAAAAGTTATCGCTGTTCCAGTTAAAAAAATTTTTTTCGTATAAAGCATTATGAAAATTAAAATAAGTTGCACTTTTTTCATAAAAATTGTGGTTTTTTGTTAAATTGTTTTTTTCTCAAATTATTAAGGTAGAAAATTTTCAAAAATTATAAAGAATTTCTTAAAATTGATTTTGAAAAGATATTTTCAAATAGTTTTTGAACAATAATAGTTTGTCAATTATGACAAATTTCCATACAATTAAAATTGGGTGGAATCTTTTAAAAATAATTGCGAATTTTTGAAAAGTATAAATAAATTTCAGAAATTTGCAACTAAAATTCTTCAAAACTTGATTTTCAAAAACTGTAACAAAGTACTTGAAATAAATTAATTATTTTCAATTAAGAGAAGTCGAAAAAGTCGCAATTTTTGAAAATAAGTGGCAAATGTCTCAAATTTCTCAATTTTCCTGACAAAAAATTTATTTCACGACATTTACTGACAAACGATTTACGATTAACTGACAAAAATTTTCTTTTAATGTACCATCCAAAGTTTATCATTTATCACTTGGGAATAATGTAGGTATTCCTGTATTCTAAATTAATTTCTTTTAGATTTTAGTATTTTTTGTATGAAAATTTCGTTTTAAAGCGTTTTTCTTGTTTTCTTTAATTTTAATCAAACTTCAACTATTCTAAATAATTTTCTTTTAAATTTCAGCATTTTTTGTATCAAAATTTCGTTTCCTCAAATTAATGATGATTTTTTAAAACATTTTTATTTAATTACTAAACTTTCACCAAATTTGAATTATTCTAAATTAATTTCCGTAAAATTCTAGTATATTTCGTATCAAAATTTCGTTTATAGACATTTTTATATTTTTTCCTTTTACTTTAATCCAATTTTAACTATTCTAAATTATTTTCTTTTAAATTTTTGTATTTTTTATATCAAACTTTCTTTTTGAAGCTTTTTTATTTTTTTCTTTAACTTCAATCAAATTTTAACTATTCTAAATAAGTTTATTTTAAATTTCAGTATTTTGTTTCCTGAAATTAATAACAATTTTCTAAAACATTTGTATTTAATTATTTCACTTTCATCAACTTTTAACTATTCTAAATTAATTTCTGTTAAATTGTCAGTATTATTTGTGGAAAAATTTCGTTTTGAGAATTTTTTTCAGTACACAAGGGGATCAATAATTAAGCTCTTGAAATATTGGGAAATTTATTAGTACTAAATAAATAGCAGTACTGAAAATACCGAAAAAGTTTTAATTAGTAAAAAAAAACGCCTTCCTTAAATAAAAAATTGTGTTTTGTATAAAACACCTGAGCACTGTAAAAGGAAATCTTATTTCAAGGGAAGTTTAATTTTTACTATGAAGTCAGACTGATCCCATGTGTTCTCAAAGCTTTAAGACATGAGCAATAAAACAATGTAATTGTTTCCCTTTTTTCCAAATTCAAGAATACTTGTAAAAATACAAAAGACCTGGGAAATTGAAAAAAAAATTTATATATTTTTTTTTATTTAATAGAATTATTCGAAAAGTAAAAGTTGCGTGTTTTTGATTTATCACTAAAGGACACTTGAGTGATGCACATATGACTCAATATTCGCTCAAAAAAAAAAAAAAACAAAGTTATAGATTTATAAACTTTAATCCCGTAGTATGTAGCTGAACTGAAATTCCGGTCACACCTCTGCATATTCGCACATTTGCAATTACTTTTTTTTCGTAAGCGTGAGTAGATGAAATATAAGTTCTGAAATGGGTGAAATATACGAGACAGGAGCTTTTGGCCCCTCTGCGTTGCAAGTTTACTTTATTTTCAAGTGTAGGTCGTCGGATTTGAAAGTATTTCCCGCGTATACATATATATATACGAGCAGGTCGACGTAAAATTCAATTTCACGCACCGCGGCTCTCATGATGTGGTCTGTCCTTTCGTCATGATGCAATACACACTCTCACACAAACGCAGTTCAAAATATCTCCACGTACGTGAAATATATATCTGGAAATTATATTTTCAAAAAAGGGAGAAAAAAAAGAAAAAAATATTGATTAAAACTTTTTGGGAAAATAAATACCGTACGTTGCAAAAAATCTGCTAATAATTAAGAAGAAAATTTTCTTTCTTTTTTTCTTCATTCTTAGCAGATTTTTTTCTTTTCTAAGAAGAAAATTTTGAATTCTCTGTCGAATTTGAATTTAAAAAAAAAAACATTCGATTATCCATTCAAGAAAATTCTCCTAATTTTTTGCCATTGATTCTGACATTTTGAAAGAAAATGAGTCACTGCCTTAAATATTAGCGACAGCAAAAATCAGTGCTATAGGAACAAGGCCTTAGAATATAGTAACAAACGAGAAACATAATTAGGAGATAAGTTGTTATTGTTAACATAATTAGACGATGAAATTCATGAAAATGAATGTTAAACTATATTGTACATTTAGAAATTGTCAAGCAAACGCGCATTATTGTTCTGCGTGTTTACAACAATAAAGAAAAAAATGCTTGTCGCAAACCATAGTTACTGTTTCTTAAAGTGGAGTCAATGGATATAAAGAAAATGGCAGAGAATTTTTTACAATTTATAAAATTTAATTTTCTAATTAAATAAATTAAATAAAAAAATTTAATTTTCTAGTTTGCAAAAAAAGGATGAAAAACATTCCCCCCTCAAATATATTGATCCCGTAATAATCAATTAACTCTGACTTATTGACTCACAAAAAAAAAAGCTTCTAAAATAGCATTATAAAGTAGTTTGAAGAGTCTCCAAAAGTTGGTTTGTAATGAAGTTCTACTGCATACTGAAAGAGAATTAGTCGAGTAAATATTTCTTTTGTTCGATACGTTTACTTCCACGATGAAACAATAGACAATTCCACTGGCTTCAAGTCCAAGTGAATTTTTCTTTGTCTTCAATGAGAGTTTTTCTTCGAGAAGAGTGAAGAGTTAGCGTTTCCATTTGCAGTGAAGGCAAAGGAAAAGGGGCGAAAGCAAAAAAAAAAAAAAAAGAAAAAAGGGGAAAACAAGAGTAGAGGAATAACGAGAAGAGGAAAAAAACAGAAAAGTAATGAAATGAGAAAGAAAAAAAATGAGTTCAAGAAGAGAGAGAGAGAAAGGGAAAAAAGAAAAGAAAGGGAGAAAAGAAAAAAAAGAAGGAAAGAAAGGGAAAAAAGAAAGAAAGGAAAAAAAAGAAAAAGGGGAAAAATCGGAAAGAAAGGAAGAATTCGTGGAAGCGAGAAAAATGGCAGAATATGCGATAGGAAATTTGGATGAGATCCGTAAAGCGTCGAAGACTTCGAAAATAATCCATCGCCCGTCTAACTTGACCTCGATCTGCCTGTCGTCAGGTTTCTTCCTTCCTCAATTCGTCGAACCCAATCGATGGTCCGAGAAATTTTTCCACGTGCAAGCCAGACGAATAGGAGAATTTTATAAAATGTTGACAAGACCTCATCCCTTCTGCTCCAACAAATTTCTATCTCCCATCCAACTATAAGAATGTTGCCAATTCTCCCCGAGTTACAACATTTTTTTTTTTCAAATCAGATTTTAACTCCCGAATTTTTTTTCCCTCCGATCGTTTTGAAAAGAATTCAAAACAACCATTGTTTATTAAAAGAACACTTTTTTCAATTTCTAAAAAAGTTTATCCAATTTCTTCCCTATAATTGTTCTTTGAAACACTATATGGAGATTTTTTTTACTCCGCGCGAATCTCGAGAAGACAATAAAAAGCAGTCTCGTTAAAAAAGAAATAATGGAAAAAAAACGTATCAAAGCCACTTTTATTGGTTGAGAATAAGTTGCACTTTTTTTTCATAAAAATTGTGGTTATTTGTTAAATTAGCCGATTTTGATCTCCGATGATGAGAAAATTAAAATGGAAAAAATAAAATAATTTTTTAGACATTTTTATTTTTTCTATCAGTTTATCAATTTCCCTGACAATTTAGAATTTACTGACGTTAAAATTATTCAAAAGTTAATTTTCAAAAATTGTAACAAAGTATTTGAAGCAAATTAATTATTTTCAATTAAATTTTACACAATATTATGGAAAAACAATTTTTGAAACACTTGTTTATAGTTATTTTCACACGAAAAAAAATCTTCACCTGGAACAACTACAAATTTCACTATAATAGAGAAATTTTCAGTTATTGCGACGAAAACTTTCGCTATTTTAACGAATACTTTCGCTATTTCAACAAATACTTTCGCTACTTTAGCAAAAGTTATCGCTGTTCCAGTTAAAAAATTTTTTTTCATATAAAGCATTATGAAAATTAAAATAAGTTGCACTTTTTTCATAAAAATTGTGGTTTTTTGTTAAATTGTTTTTTTCTCAAATTATTAAGGTATACAATTTTCAATAATTATAAAGATATTCTTACAATTGATTTTGAAAAGATATTTTTAAATAATTTATGAACAATAATAGTTTGTCAATTATGACAAATTTCCAAACAATTAAAATTTGGTGCAATTTTTTTTAAAATAATTGCGAATTTTTGAAGAGTATAAATAAAAATAATGAAATTTTTGAAGAATTTTAATTATAAGCAGATCAATGATTTCTCAGAAATTTTTCAATTTTTAATAAGTTAAAAAGTAAATTTTGAATCTTAACAACATTTTGACAAAAAAAAAAATTCTAAAAATTAATTTTTAAAAATATTTTAATGTAATTTTTCGAAAATAATTGTATAACTTAAAATAAATTTTGCAGAATTAAAAAAAAATGAATTTAAATTAAATTTTTTTGACATGATTACTTTTTCTTCATAATGTTAATAATAATAATTCAAAAATGTAAATATTTTGAGAAATGTGTAATTAAAAATATTGTATTTTAAAAAAGTAGAATCTAATTTTTCTTTTTAAATTCACTTTTAACGATTTTTCATTACAATTTTTGATAATTCAATTATTTCGAAAATTTGAAATTAAAATTCTTTAAAATTTGATTTTTTCAAATTCTAACAAAATACTTGAAATAAATTAATTATTTTCAGTTAAGAGAAGTCGAAAAAGTGGCAATTTTTGAAAATAAGTCGCCAATGTCGCACAATTTTCTTAATTTCCCAGTCAAAAAATTTTTTTCATGACATTAATTAATTTTATATTAATTTTACTTTAAAAAAATACTTTTTTCTCTTTTTTTAAAATTAATTTTACTTATGGCTTAACTGACAGAAATATTCTTTTAATTTTTTTTCAATTCAGATTTTAACTCCCGAATTTGTTTTCCCTCCGATAGAGGAAAAAATTCAAAACTACCATTGTTTATAAAAAAAAACCCTTTTTTCAATCATAAAAAAGTTTTTTTCCATTTTCTTCCCTATAATTATTGTTCTTCTCTGAAACACTATATGGAAATTTTTTTTACTCCGCGAATCTCGAGAAGACAATAAAAAGCAGTCTCGTTAAAAAAGAAACAATGGAAAAAAAACGTATCAAAGCCACTTTATTGGTTGAGACAACGGATCGAAGTTCGTGCATTGTTTCACGTCACTACTTACTTTTCGTGAAAAGTACCCTGCAATTTTTATTGGCTCGCTTTCCTAATGATCCTCTCTTGAATCCTCCAAACACGGATTTCACAAATTTCGATTCAATTTATTAATTCCTAGACTTTCTTATACGTGAAATGTTTACGTAAACTTGAATGATAATTTATCTAAATGTCGATGGGACGACGAAAACAAGTGAATTTTTTTTTTAATTCATTATTCAATATTCTTTTCATAGAAATCTGAAGCCATTTTTTTTCTTACAATAGAGGGGAAGAGAAATGAGGGAAAGCATTTTATTTTTTCAAGAAGCATTATTATAAATTTCGAGTCTAATTTAAAAAAAATTTTTTTTTTGCCATTCTCTTTTTTTTCGCAAGCAGACCTTCTTAGAATTAAGATGAATGAAAAAGAAAATTCGTTCTACTTGGATTAGATGGGATCCACCGGAAAATTAAAACTCCCAACGACCATTGCATGACCAAGAAACCTTCTCGCGTTGATTCCCCAATGCACTATTTTCCATTGACTTTCTTCTTTTTCATTTATCTTTTCTTTTTTTTCCCATCTCCCTCTTTTTTGTATATATGTGTGTGTGTGTATACATATTAAATATTCCCTTTTCTCTCGCACTTTTAATTATTTTTATTTAATTAGCATTTTTTGTTTGTGAAGACCACTTGTTGTATATACAAAAGAAACACTATTATATTTGTGAGGTCATTATAAATTCCATAAAGTTCTCTTTCGTTTAATATTAATAAATTGAAGAAGAGAAGAACATTACAGAATTGCTAACGAGATTTTCTTCTCGCGTGTAGTATTCTCGGAAAAAAAAATCAAAGAACCACGTTATAGTTTAATAATTGCAATTTTTACACATCGAGAAGAATATTTTTCTTATTAGAATTTTTGAAAATTGGTCTAATAGAAAAAGTATGTTCTTTATATTTGAATTGACATTTACAAAAATTTGGAGATTTTAATTTATAAAAAAGAAAATTTTTTTCACGACATTTACCTATGGGTTTAAGTGACAAAAAATTTCTTTCAATGCGCCATGGAAAATTTTATCATTTATCACCTGGGAATCATGGAAAAATCATAGAATATTATAAGGAGAAATTTGTAGAATCTCTTCTAAATTAATTTCTTTTAAATTCTAGTATTTTTTGCATCAAAAGTTTGTTTAGAGGCATTTTAAATTTTTTCTTTTACTTTAATCAAATTTTAACTATATTCCAAATAAATTTCTTTTTAATTTAAATATTTTTTTGTATCGAAATTTCGTTTTTAGACGTTCTTATTCTTTTCTTTAACTTTAATTAAATTTTAACTACTTTTAAATTAATTTCATTTAAATTCTACTATTTTTTGTATCAAAATGTTGTTTAGCGGAATTTTTATTTTTTTCATTTACTTTAATCTTAATCGAATTGAAATTATTCTAAATTAATTTCATTTAAATTCTCGTATTTTTTGTCTTAAAATTTCGTTTTGAGGCGATTTTATTTTTTACTTTAACTTTCATCAAATTTTGACTATTTCAAATTCATTTCTTTTAAATTTCAGTATTTTTTATATGAAAATTTCGTTTCCTCAAATTAATGATGATTTTTTAAAACGTTTTTACTTTTTTTTCTCATTAATTAAATTTTAAGTATTCCAAATAAACATCTTTTAAATTTCAGTATTTTTTGTATAAAAATTTCGTCTCCTTAAAGTAATAATGATTTTATAAAACATTTTTATTTAATTATTTCACTTTCATGAAATTTAAATAATTCTAAATTAATTTCTTTTAAATTCTCGTATTTTTTGTATCAAAATTTCGTTTTAAGGCGTTTTTATTTTTTTCTTTAACTGTAATCAAATTTTAACTATTCTAAATAAAATTCTTTTAAATTTTGCAAATATTTTTGTATAAAAATTTCGTTTCCTTAAGGTAATAATGATTTTTTTAAACATTTTTATTTAATTATTTCACTTTCATGAAATTTAAATAATTCTAAATTGATTTTTTTTAAATTCTAGTATTTTTAGTGTCAAAATTTTATTACGAAGCATTTTTATTTTTTTCTCTTACTTTAATCAAATTTAAACTATTCTAAATTAATTTCATTTAAATTCGCTATTTTTTGGGTCAAAATTTCGTTTTGAGGCGTTTTTATTTTTTTCTTCAACTGTAATCAAATTTTAAATATTCTGAATAAAATTCTTTTAAATTTTGCAAATCTTTTTGTAACGAAATTTCGTTTCCTTAAAGCAATAATGATTTTTTTAAACATTTTTATTTAATTATTTCACTTTCATCAAATTTTTACTATTTTAAATTTATTTCTCTCAAATTGTAGTATTTTTATGTAAAAATTTCGTTTTGAGGATTCAAATAATGACTTTTACAAAAATTTACAGATTTCAATTTCTACAGAATTTTACTAAAAGTAAACTAAGAAATAAATCTTTTGTTCAATTCACATTTGACTAAAACCATTTTTTTCTTAATTTCAAACTTCAAACTTAATTTCAATTTCAAACTTGATTTTAATTCTCAAAGTCCTAAATTTTAAGTTATGATAAAAATATTAATTCTTCCATGAAATTATAAAGAAGATTAATACATTTTTTTCGATTTCAGAAATAAAACTAAAGAAAAATTGACAAAACAAACTAAATTAAACTAAATTAATTAATTATTAAATTATAAGCTAATTAAAATTCTAATTCAATAGTTCAGTTAACATGCATAGAATGAAATTTTTTTATCGAATTTGCCTAATTACAGAAAAGTAATTTCAAATGTGATAATTAAACGGATTTTTCCATTTCAAGTAAAATTAATAACAAAATTCAAATAAACATTCTCATCGCTCTAATATTATAAATTCTCCACAATCGTCACGATATAGAATAATTTTATCCCTCCAATTATTATTTTATTAGAACATAATTTTGTAGCAAGAATTTAAGGAATATTTTTATAATATTTTTTCTAGTAAACTAAAAGTAATAGTAGCATTTTAGCGAAATATTTTTATGTTGTTGTAATTGAAATGTTTAAATTTCATAAAAAAAAATTTAAGTAATAGAATTTGTTGGTTATAGGAAATATGTAGATATTTTAGAGAGAGATATATATACATCGTTTTTTTTCTAGATGATAAGATTTTTTTGAGATTTAAAATCTCTGCGCTTTGAAATTCCCATGTGTCTGCTGATGATTATGGGATCTTGGCTGCAATCTTGAAAACGAACGTCCTCTTTGTGTCTAGGCTCATAAATGTTATGTACTCAACGATATTCACTGGCGTCGTCTAGGGGGATGAAAGTGGTGTTTCTCTCTCTTTCCCTCTTTCTCTTTGCTGCATTCGTCGAGAGAGAGAGAAAAAGAGAAAGAGATAAAAAAAGAAAAAATAGGGGAAAAGAGTACACGAGATGTATGATGGGTAGGCAAAAAGATTTTAAAAAAAAATGACAAAGCCAAAAAAGAGCCAAATTTTTAAATGTCTGAATATAATTTTACCCACGATGGAAGAAAAAGAGGAATTCGAATTTCAAATGATAGGATAATTAATTTTATTGTATGTATAATACTCTAATAACTATAATAGTTTTTGAAAAAGCACCGCCTTTCCTCACTCGAGGAAGCTCTAACTCTAGAGGCTGTGGAAAAGAATCGTGTTGGACAATTTTTATAAATCGGCTATTCCCGTGCTTCATTTGCAAAAAGAAATCTTTTTTTAAAAATATTTTTATTCAATTGTTTTTCATTTTTTTTTACATTTAAACAAATGTCCTGTGTGCTGGAGACAATTTAACTGTCTTAGCTCCTTGCGTTTTTAGTTTGAAAAATAACTGACAGTCCATTAAACTAAAAGCTTTCCTTTACATTAAAACTTAATTTTCATTCTTAAAGTGTAAAATAAAAAGCGTATAGTAATTTTTAAAAACTTTTCTCAATCACTCGACCTTGAAATTACAATTTTTTTATTTTTAATTTAAATAATATATGTCTCAAATTAAATTTCGATTCATTTGCAATTATTTGGATTTGTTTTTTTTAAAATATGTAAAATTCTACCGAAGTTTCCGCATTACCGAAATGTAAGATTGATTTCAAAATTCAAAGAACTGAAACTTGAACAAAAACAATTGAGGGTCCCTATCAAAGAACCGGTTATAACTTTTGTAAGTTCAACATTCTCGACCTTTATTTAAAAAAAAAAGAATTAAAATTTCAATTTCTTGAAAACATTTTGCATTTGTATTTAAAGATTATCAAAATGTTTCTCAAAAAATTGGCAATGAAAACATTTTAATTATTATTAACTTACACACTGAAAAAAATTATTTGATTCAATTAACCGATTATTTGACTATTATCAAATAAATACTTACTTAAATCAAATAATATGTATTTAAATCAAATAAATTGTATTTGAATTAATTAATTGTATTTAAATATTATCAAATAAATATTTACTTGAATCGAATAATTTTTATTTGAATCAATTAAATAATATTTGCTTTAAATACTGAAATATTTAATTCAAATACAATTTTTTTGATTTACATACAAATTATTTGATTCAAGTAAATATTTAATTGATAATAACCAAATAATCGGTTATTTGAAACAAAGAAATTTTTTTTTCAGAGGGCAATAATTTGGAGCTGAAAAAATTTATAACCAGTTCTTTGATAGGGACTCTCAATTTTATTTTGAAATATCTAATTGAAAATATATATTATCTATTTTTCTAATGGAAAAATTTGAGTAATTTTCTCGCATTTTCTTTATGCGAATTAAGCACGGAATTCCGCTAATGTTGACGACCAAATTCAAAAGTAGATTTTCCGTCCTTGAGATTTAAAATTTATTTCCAATTGTTGTGTCGTCATAAGTAATTATTATCTATATGTTAACCTCTCCCTGTAGCTTAAGTGTATATATATAAAAATAAAATAAGAATAATAACAAAAAGAAAATGAAGAAAAACACAAAAAGCCTATTACTTTTGAAATACTCGCATAATATATGAAAAGGAGCAACTATCCAGTGAACATCAATTTACAGAAAAGGGAATAAAAAAAAAGATGATGAGCACCAATTTTTTGCTGGAAAAAAATCAATATATTAGTGAATTGTTCATATTTTATTGGCCTAACTAAATATAAAAAGCGTATTTTTTAAATAATTTAAATTCAAAGGTGTTACACCAAGAGAGAGAGTGAGAGAGATGATGATGATGAATTGTTGTAAGAAGGTGTTTGCTGAGTAGAATAATAAAAAATGAAACGTGCTTGCGGCAAGCTGCTTGTTCAGTAGAGCGTTTCAAGTCTTTCATTGTAAGAAAAATTTTCACAAATATAAATATATATATATATATATATATATACACTAAAAAAAAATTTATTTTATTCAAATAACCGATTATTTGATTATTATCAAATAAATATTTACTTGAATCAAATAATTTTCATTTGAATCAATTAAATAATATTTGCTTTTAATACTGAAATATTTAATTCAAATACAATTTATTTGATTTAAATACAAATTATTTGATTCTTTTTCTTTAATCAAATTTTAACTACTTTTACATAAATTTCTTTTTAATTTAAATATTTTTTTGTATCGAAATTTCGTTTTGAGACGTTCTTATTCTTTTCTTTAACTTTAATTAAATTTTAACTACTTTTAAATTAATTTCATTTAAATTCTACTATTTTTTGTATCAAAATGTTGTTTAGCGGAATTTTTATTTTTTTCATTTACTTTAACCTTAATCGAATTGAAATTATTCTAAATTAATTTCATTTAAATTGTCGTATTTTTTGTATCAAAATTTCGTTTTGAGGCGTTTTTATTTTTTTCTTTAACTTTCATCAAATTTTAACTATTCCAAATTAATTTCTTTTAAATTTCAGTATTTTTTGTATGAAAATTTCGTTTCCTCAAATTAATGATGATTTTTTAAAACGTTTTTACTTTTTTTTCTCATTAATTAAATTTTAAGTATTCCAAATAAACATCTTTTAAATTTCAGTATTTTTTGTATAAAAATTTCGTCTCCTTAAAGTAATAATGATTTTATAAAACATTTGTATTTAATTATTTCACTTTCGTGAAATTTAAGTAATTCTAAATTAATTTCTTTTAAATTCTAGTATTTTTAGTGTCACAATTTTATTACGAAGCATTTTTATTTTTTTCTACTACTTTAATCAAATTTAAACTATTCTAAATTAATTTCATTTAAATTCACTATTTTTTGTGTTAAAATTTCGTTTTGAGGCGTTTTTATTTTTTTCTTTAACTGCAATCAAATTTTAACTATTCTAAATAAAATTCTTTTAAATTTTGCAAATATTTTTGTAACGAAATTTCGTTTCCTTAAAGTAATATAAAGATTTTTTTAAACATTTTTATTTAATTATTTCACTTTCATGAAATTTTGACTGTTCTAAATTAATTTCTGTTAAATTGTAGTAAATACAAATTATTTGATTCAAGTAAATATTTATTTGATAATAGTCAAATAATCGGTTATCTGAATTGAATAATTTTTTTTTCAGTGTAAATATATATATATATATATACATATATAAATATATATAGCGATGGGATATATTAATAGTAACTAAAGGTAATAATAATCTTTATATGTGCGTGTACTTGTGTGTGCGCGTGTGAGTGAATGTGTGTGGCAGCACTGCCGGAAATAATACATAGGTTTGCGCAAAAAAAAAATATTACCAAAATTTGAAAGGACTTTTGTGCAAAAGTATGAAGACAAGTCTAAAAAAAAAAGCTTGTGTTAAAATTTTCCTTTTTTTTTTTGTTGAAAATTTTATGACAATTGTCGCGATTTGTCGACCATTCTCACAAGCGTACACGCGCGGTCTTGTTTCGAGGCCCGGATCATCGTCCAAAAAAATTCACGAGAGCACCATTATTTTTCTTTTTCTTTTAAAAAACATAAATAAAAACAAGAAAAAAAACACATGTACACAAACACAACAAAACCGCAACGTTGGCGCGTGAACTGAAAGAGCTCAAACAAGTTTCTCGTGTTAAAAACGAATACACACTCTTTTTCCAACTTAGATTATGAAATAGTGCCGTGGCGGTGCAAAGCCTCGCCGCTGTTTAGAAGACTTAAAAGTAGATTAATTAGTATTTTGCTGCTGTGTAGCGAAATGCGAAACGAGACACTTTTTCAATCCTAAAAAAAGATTACATACTTTCATAGCTAGATGAAACTAGTTTCTTAAGTAAAGAGCAACGTTCAAGCGTGCATGGAAGAAAAAAAAAGAAAGAAAGGGTTTCACCACCTTTCTTTTTATTAAACATTACATTCATTTTTGTTTTTAACATTCCTCTTTATTTCCCCATTGGCTTTTATTATTTTACACAAATATTTATCTCTCTTTTACCGCGCAAAGAGAATTTCAAAAGTGTAAACCTTTTCCAAAAAAAATTTATTTTTACTTCGAAAAAAAATTGTCTGCTTCGAAAACAATTTTTTTAATATGTAAAAAAAGACGAATTCCGTATTATACTGAAATAAATACCCGCAGCTAAAATATTATCAACCATTGTAAATTACTGGTATGTGCGGTATATTTGCGAACATTGTTAATTTTTTGAAGCAAAACGGTAAAAAAAAGTGTTTACCAAAAAAAGAATATGAATCTTTTAGTTCACACATCCGACAAAAAGGACCTCAACGAAAGAGTCCAATTTTTGCGCAGTCTTGCGCTTATATCGCGAGGATTCGGGCCTCCGCGTAGGAGTTTAATTAAAAAACAGTAGCGTGATAATAGAAAAAAAACGAAGAGCGCGAGATTTTTTAGGTACACGACGCACGCACGAAAAGCAACTTCTTCAAAACTCATTTATAAAAAAAAAAGAAAGAAGGTTCAAACGAAAAGACTCATTTCTCGCAAAAAAAGGAAAAAAGAATTTCGTTAAGTACAAAATATGTGCTTTCAAAATAAAAAGATAGTTCGCCTAAAAGTAAATAGATAACTAGTACCTATACTTTATGTAGAATAAAAAATTGCTTCCAGTGCGTGTGAAATGCCTAACACAAAAAATAAAAACCTAAAAAAACACCTATTCTGCCATCAGTTCTAGCCCTGAAGCTCTTTAACCGTTTTTTGAGGATAATCGGAGAATCCTCGTTTTTTTTTATTTGTACACCGAGTATAATCACTCGAATAATAAAGAAAAATAAATAAAAAATATATTAAAAAAAAAAAAATAATAATTTCGATGTCGTAATGGCGCGAAATCGAGATACACTTGTATAGAGGAGAAGGAGAGTGATTGCGCTCCGCGAACGTAATTACCGACGACCTTATTACAATTAATAAAAATGCTATTAATAACGCGACGATGTTTAAACGGTGACTCATAATCATCTTAACAAAAAGAAAAAAAAAGAAAAATAATTAATAAGAAGCAAGAAGAAACAACCGACATATTATAATCATTTGTAAAACGAGGGATATACGAGTATTAGTTCCGTTTTGAGTGTTGAGAAAATATTCATTTGTAATTGTTTAAAAATGTAAACCATAGAGGAGGAAACTCACTGTATAGGTACTAAATATATCATTTGTTGACATGAATCCAAAGATTATGTCTTTATCTTTTTTTTACATCACCCAATTCTTTTCTCACCTTCTGATGTCCTCGTCCATTTTTTTTAAACATTTACTCTGACAAACATCTGTTATAGTAAATTTAATAAATATGAAAAATATTTAATACAGACTTCGCACAGGATAATTAATTTTAAAAAAGTAGCAAAAAGTAGCTTTTAGATTAAAAAAAAGTAGTAATAAAGTAGCTATAGAAAAATTAAACTTGACAACCAAAAAAACTCGTTTTAGAAACTTTATAAACCTGACGAAAATTTCATTCCTTACTTTATTTTCCTGACTTTTTCCTAATTTTTTATAAAAAATATTTACTTCTCTCTTATCCTAATGCTAATAATTGAATTTCTGAAACGAGTTTTATTATTCATGAAAGAATTTAAATATTTATATATAAATCATTTAATTCTTGCGAAGAATTAAAAAAATTTTTTTAAGTAATTCATTTCTTTCGGCTAATTTTATGCAAATTCTTATTTAAATAATTAAATTGTCATTATTAATATTATTATTTAACTTTTATCCCAGAATTTTTCACGAAACAATTTTCAACTCATTAGTAAGAGTTTATTATTAATTATTATTAATAAACTTATTAATATTGAAAAATCATAAAAATTGAATTCTTACGAAGATTTTTGCCACAAAATTTTTAAATAATTGAATTGTTTGCAAATTTTTTTAAAATATTGAAAATCATTGAATTTAGAAGAGTTTTTAAAAATAATTAAATTTCACAAAGAGTTCAATTAAAATATTTCACAATAATTGAATTTTTGCGTGGTATTTTATTAAAATTTAATAAAAAAAGATTAAATTCCTTAAAAGCGTTTTATTGTTTACAAAAAATATTTGTATTCTTCCGGGAAGGATTTTTTAGAATTTTTCAAAATAATTGAATTAACAAGAAGAAATTTATTACTTTCAAAAATAATTTTGCTTTTTCAGATAAATATTGTTATTTATGAAAATAATTGAATGTTGCAAAGAATTTTATTAAAATGCCTCAAAATAATTGAATTTTCAGAAATAATTTTGTTATCTATCTAAATAATTAAAGTTTTTCGAAGAATTATTTATGTAAATAATTAAATTCTTGGGAAGAATTTTATTCAAACCTAAAAGAAAAAATTGATTTTTGTCGAACAATTTTATTAAAATATTTTATGATATTTTAATTCCTGTGAAAAATTCTAATATTTTTTTAAATAATTGAATTCTTCTAAAGAATTTTAAAAAAACCTTTTTCTGAATAATTTATTTTTCAATGAAATGAAATTAACTTTTTTAGAATAATTACATTTTTTTTAGTAAATCCTGTTAAATTGCATTAAAAATAATTCAAATCTTACGATAATTTTATTATTTATGAAAAAAGTAAATATTTGGTAAAATTTTATTTAAATTTTCAAAATTAACTGAATTTTCAAGAAGCAATTTATTACTTTTAAAAATAATAATTAAATTCTGCTGATAAACATTGTTATTTATGAAAATAATTGAAATTTGCAAAAAAATTTTATTAAAATGACTCAAAATAATTGAATTTTTGGGAATAATTTTATTTATTCATAAATGAATTCCTGGGAAGAATTTTATTAAAATCTAAAAGAATAATTGAATTATTTCAATAAAAATTTAATTGAAATTGTGTTTAAAATAATTGATTTCTTTCGAACAATTTTATTACAATATTTCGAAATAATGTAATTCTCAAAGAAATTAAATTTTGTCGATGAATTTTGCATTCACAAAGATAATTGAAATGTTTACAATATCTTTTTAAATTTTTTGAAAATAATTGAATTTCTATGAAGAATTCTGACAATGATTTTATTTACAAAAATAATTAAATTCTTGAAAAGAATTTTTAAATTTATAAAAATAATCGAATTACTGCTGAAGATTAAAATGCCAAATTTGAAAACATTTGATTTAAAAAAAAAAATATATATATATATATATATATAAATTCTATTTCAAATAATTTAATTCTTGTGAAATTAATATTTTTTTCGGGAAAATAATTGAATGTTCGTGTAGAATATTATCAAAATTTTTCTTTAAAAATTGAATTATTATGAAAAGTTTTATTAAAATATTTAAAAAGAATTGAATTTCTGTGAAAAACTTTTGTTATTTTTGGAAATAATTGAATTTTTCGTAAGAATTTGAAAATATTCTTTTAAACAATTAATTTTGTCGATATATTATAAATATTATGAATGAATTGTAAATCCTTGTGGAATTTTTATTATTTATAAAAATAATTGAATTTTTGATGAATTTTATCAATTTTTTGTTAAATAATTGAATGTTATTAATTTTTTGTTAAATAATTGAATTTTATTAATTTTTTATTAAATAATTGAATTTTAAAGGCGAAATTTGATGAGAATATTAGATATTGAAAATAATTGAATTTCGAATATTTTTTGAAAATAATTGAATCGTTTTCTAGAATTCGATTATAATTTTTTAAAATAGTTTTTTGTTTTCTAATATTAGCGAATTTAAAGTAGTAAAAATACTAAAAAAAACAGAAATAGTATCTTTTAGTGGCCGAAAACTAAAAATAGTACCCAAATAGTGGCGTTATTAAACAAAAAAATTAGTAAATAGGTTTTAGCAGATAAGTTGGAAGTCTGTATAATATTTAAAAAAAAGTCAACTTTCGATTAAATTAACTCTTAAAAATTAAAATTGAATTTCTCGACAAATTGTTGATCGATTCAGGTTCATTGGACAAATTTTGATATTTAATAAAGAACACTGGATAATTTTCAACTTTTTTTATATATCTCTTGAGAATTTATCAAGTATATAATCAACTGCAGTATAAAAATTATTTTGTGGGTAAAATTTTTCAAAAATAAGTCTCTTTAATAACTCAATTTGTTTTTATTTTTATTTTGGGAAAATACATGATATGATTTAAGTTTGTTTTAAATTTATTATATTTTATTTAATATGAAATGATATACAGTAATTATAGGATGAAATTATTCCGTCGCAGCATCTCACAGGTTGGCACAATCTACAAGGAGTATTGCAGCCCCAGTGTTGGATTTCGTTACATATCCATTATGTCATGCACAATATATGTCTTCGTAAAGATGCCTTTTCCAAGCGTGAAACGGAGATTACAATATATACGAAAGATCAGATTGTACTTTCACATCATGAAGTTTATATTCATTTATATTGCATTTTGTTTCCTTAAGATAAATTGTATTACTTTCATTAAGTGTTTATATCTTTAAAAAGATAATCAAAATTTTTAAAATAATTCAAATTGTAGAAAATTTTATTTGGAGTAAATGAATTTTTTTCTACATATTTCATCGAAATTGTTCAAAAGAATCTAATGAAGATTGCCACAATAATTTTTCGAAATATTTCAATTCTATTTTTCTAGAGATAATTAAATTTTTCTAAATAAGTTAACAAAACTTTTCAAATAATTAAAGTGTCAAAAAATTCTATTTAAAATAATTAAATTGTCAAATGATGATTGAATTTTTGAAACAATTGTAACTTTCTGAAATAAAAAATCTATAGAAAATTATTTCTTTCACAATTGAATTCTTCGTCAATTTCATTCATATAGAAATCAAGGAAAAAGAAATTCAATTTGGAAATAAGTAAAGTTTTAAATTTTGAAATAATACGTTTCGATTCCTCTATTATTTGGACAGATACAGAATGTTCTTGAAAAGTAATAATTTCCACTAAACATCCACTATAAAGAAAACAAACGAAAGCTAATAAAAATTGTGAAGGAATTTAAAATGTAAAATGCAAGCTTGAAGATTTTTGCTCTACCTTTTCATTATTTTTCTCTCTTTAGTGTGCGAAAATAATGAACTCCAGAGCATTGCTTGTGCGCCATAATGCCACTGCAAATCTTTTGACATATTTAATACGCCAGTAAAAATGTTGACACTTTTATCGCAAAAGTCTCGGAAAATTTTCATGTCTAGCACTCAATTCGCAATTTCAATGGAACCTCATTCCATTATTTAAAAAAATATTTTCTAAAGACTATAATTTTTTAAGTATATATATATACAGAAAGAGAGAAATTAATGAAAATTTGGTACAAATTACTTTTTTTTTATTACTTAAAGTTATTATTATTCTGCCAAATAAGATGTAGAACAAAATAGTACAAAATAATTTTTTTTATTCAAATACAATGAATGAGTAATCAATTTTTATATACAAATTTTCACAATGAAGAATGAAAGAGAATTTTCAATACTTTATATAATTTGAATCATTTTAATATCTGTTAGAAACGAATTATTTTTATTTGCCTATAAAATCTAAAACAGATAAAAATATAATTCAAGTTTTTACCTATTTCTAATTTGTGTTAGTAATTTTAATATCATTCGAAAATTCGAAATTATTAATAACTTACAAATGTGATTGATGAAAATTTTACTACTTACTAGGTTTACAAATTTATCAACAGAAAACGAAATTTTTCATTCAATTTTTACAAATATTGTTTCAATGAAATGTATGAGTGATTTTAAATTAGAATTTTCTGAAGGCAAATTTTACAGGTCACATTTAATATTAAATCTACGATATAGAGAAATAAATTCAGTCAATACTTTGAGGTCTCAAGTTCCATTCTTAAAAAAAAAAAACATACTCGATGGAAAATTTCAAGATATTGTCGAATTTCTTCATTTCACGCTTATTAAACTCAAACCGATAGAGCGATACTTTGTCATTTTTTTCCAGATATATATCTAAATCGCTTTTAATTTTGCGCTTCATAATATATAGTTTCCGATTCTTTAACATCGTTCGAAAAATTATCTTCAGTATTTTTCTGCTGATTCATTTCTTCGGGTGGATTTGCAGTTGCATTCGATGCAAGAGGAGAAATTAAAATCTCTGAAAGAATAGAAAAACTTTTAGAAACTAATATTGATCAAAGTTCCACACTAGGAATGTCTAATAGAATTTTTATATATTTTAACACCTATAGATATATAGAGTAAAATTTAAAATTAGATTTATTATTTCCACGGTCTGCTTGTTACATTCTCATTTTTTTTTAAATATAATATAAAAAATGTATAAAATGCCCATCAAATTCAGTTTTTTCACATATGGTTGAAATAATGAGCGACTGGGAATTATTTTTCACTAGTGGTGTGACATCGTAATATCTTATGACTTATAATATCCCCCGTAATTCAATTTTTTTTTCTTTTTGAAAAGATTTAAAATAAATTATAAATAAATATTTGGAATAAATTTTTTAAATGGTAAACCTTTGTCACTATGGGACTTATACATCCAGAAAAAAGACTTAGAGACTACTGAATTATTTACTAGATTCAATTTGTTTCAATTAGAAATTTTATTTCTGATAAATAAAACTTATTTAAAATAAATTAATTATTTTCACCTTTATTTGACTCAAATAAAATATACTTGGTTTATTTATTTATAGAAATCTAATCCAACAGTCATAACACGGATGCCACAAAAATTGAATTTTATTTTTCTGTAAGAATTAGCATTTTTTAAAAATCAATTTCTAGAATTTTTAACTAAAATTCTTCTTTAAATCAAATTATTTTAAGTAATTGGATATTATTTAATTTATCCATTGGAAGAATTTGATTAAATTTTGTTTAAATAATTCAAAAATTTTTATTGAAATTAAAAAATAATTAAATTCTTGAGAAGAATTTTGCTACCTATTTATCAAAATAATTTAATTCTTGACGAGATTTTTAGAAAAAAAAAAGTATTGAATTCTTGTGTTAAATATTGAGATCTATCAAAATTATTTAATTTTAGATTAGAATTTTATTAAAATTGCTTTAAATAATTGATTTTATGAGAAGAATTTTGTTGTTTAACAATATAATTAAACTCGTTTGCAGAATGACTTAAAACATTTTTTTGGAAATTAATTAATTTTCTGCGATGCATGAAAAATTATTTATGTTGTTAAAATTTAAAAAATAATTCAATTTCGGAGAAAAATTTTATTGTTTATAAAAATAATTAAAATTATTTTAAGTAATTGGATATTATTCGATTTATCCATTGGTTTCAAGTAATTTTTGAAAAAGTTCTTTGAGAATTTTCAAATACAATTTTTTACAATTCAATTTTATGAAAATTTGATTATTCGGAAATTCTACAATTTAATATTTAGTAAAGAAAATAAAAACGTCAAATAATTTTAAAAAAAAATTCAATTAAAATATTTTTAAAAAATTATTCCTACAGAATTATTAGTAAAAAGTAAAAAAAAAAAATTTCCAAAGATTTAAAATTAAATCCTTTTTAAAATTAAATTATTTGGAAAAATTCATGCAATGATTTTAATAATCAATGATCTAAAATTTTAACTAAAATTCATTTTGAAAATTAATTATTATGAGGAAATTCTGAGAGAATTCAATTATTTAAATACAAAACTAAAATAATTTATTGAATAGTTGAATGTTTCTTAAAATTTAACTCTTGTAAAGAATTTTATTAACAAATTTTTATATAATCTTGAATACTTTCAATAAGTTTTAATAACATTTGTAAGAATAAAGCCTTTTTTCAGGAATTGTAAAATTGTATTAAAAATAATAAAAATAGAGCAAAGAATTTTATTGTTTATGCAAACGAAAATAATTGAATTCTTACTACGAATATCATTAACACTTTTTTTTTAAATAATTGAACACTATTGGAAAATTTTAATACAATTTTTACATTTTTCCAAAAATTTGATCAAAATAATGTATTAAAAGTAATACAGAGATTTGTTTTATCATTTATGAAAATAATTGAATCCTTGTTGTAAAATTTTTTAATTTTTAAAATAATTGAATTATTGCGAAAAAATAAAACATTCGATAAAAATTTGAATTCCTGCGAAAATTTTATTATTTATAAAAATGATTTCCTTATCAAATTTTTTCCTAATAATTCAATTCTTTTAGAATATTTGATTGAAAATCATTAAATTAAAGGAAATTAAAGAAAATAATTGAAATTTATTCAAAATTGAAATTTTCTAAAATTTTAAAGGTTTATATATAAAAATTGCGTTGTAAATATTATTTATGGAAATTGTAAACGCAACTTTTTAGAATTCAATTAAGCATTATTATTGATTAAATAATTTATGAGTAATAATTCTTTCAATAATAAGTTTTAATAAAATTTTTAAGAATAATTTCTTCTTGTCAGGAATTATTTCAAAATTATATTAAAAATAATAAAAATCCAACGAAGAATTTCTTTATTCATGAAAACAAAAATAATTAAATTCTTGCAACAAATTTTATAAACTTTTTTTTTAAATAATTTAATTCTATTGGAAAATTTTAATACAATTTTTAAAAATAATTAAATTTTTCCAAAAATTTGATTAAAAATTATATTAATTGGATTGTTGCGAAAACAAAAAGTGAATAAAAATTTGAAATTCAGCGAAATTTTTATTACTTATTAAATTTTGTTTCTAATAATTTAATTCTTTTGGAATATTTTATTAAAAATTATTAAATTAACGAAAATTATTGAAAATAATTGAAATTTATTTAAAATTGAAAGTTTCTAAAATTTTAAAAGTTTATTTATGAAAATTGCTTTGTAAATATTATTTATGAAAATTGTGAACGCAACTTTTTAGAATTCAATTAAGTGTTATTATTGATTAAATAATTTATAAGTAATAATAATTTTATGATATTTGTGGCAGTCCTGTTTAAATGCATTTCTCTGGGTGTATTTCTAAAAGAAAGAAAAAAATAATTTGAAAGTTCTATAAATTTTGGTAATATTATATTAAACCGTGGTTTTTCTTTGTTGATAACTCACCTATTCTTTCTGCTTAAACAGCCTCTCCTAAGAGTATACAAAAATACAAACATCGTCAGTTTCATTATTCTTATAAAATACTAAAGTCTTTCCATATATTTCTTTTTGTCAATGATAATAGTCCCATGGGCAAATAAGTTGCATATAATACAAATATAAATAATTATACCATATATAAAAAAAATAATGAATAAATAAATACTAAAAAAAAAATTTCTGGGTTATTTATTAGAAAACATGTAAAAATAAATAAATATCTACGCTTTATCGTCACTTGACAATATTATTATTAATACACAAACAAAAAAAGAAATTCCATTCAAAATTACCAAATAAATATTTATTTTAGCCGCATCTACAAGAAAATATTCGGCTAAAATAAAAATTATCTGTTAATTATCGAAAAAATTGATTATCTGAATTCCTTCTTTTATTTGATGTATAGAGAATTTAAAAATTGGACGACCCAAACTTACCGGGATGACGATATTTGTTTAAATGCTGATAAACATTTTTCATTCGTTCAATGTTGATTCTCGAGCTCTTAGTATGATTGACCATAGGATGGGAATATTCCCTTCCAATAATGCACTTGGCTGCTCTTTGAACACACATCGGGGCATTCCAAGGCTCGTGAATATATCTCGCTGGAAAATTCTTCAAGACAGGCAAATAACGCCTGACAGGGCAGAAAATCGAACAACCAAATGTGAATAAAAAAGTCGAGAATAATGGGCGCTCTAACTCTCACTACTGCGCCTCCATAAACTCACTCACCGGATATAGTCACCGTTTGGATCTGCTTTCCTTCCAAATCTCACTGGGCAATAGCAGTGGAAAAATTGTTGAAAAAACGAACTGCAGGACAACCACATCCACATTCCGGCATTTATTGACCAGTCGGCGTCCAATAGTAGTTCATCGAAAACCTGAACAATTCGATTAGCAAACATATAATTTACAGAATAAAAGGGAGAATTATTGCTTGAAAATTTTTATTCTTCCTTTTTATGCCTTTCTTTCTTTCTTTCTTTCAGGCTTCGTACTCGATAAAAAAAATTTCAAAAGAGATGCAAAAAGTAATTATGGAAAAATTCCATTTGACGAAAAGATCCTAATGTTCTGAACGTTCGAATAAACGAAATTTATTTATTTCTTCTGAAAATTAAATTTTTATTCTACTTATTTTGCTTCACTATCCAAAAAATTAATAACTTAGTTTGTAAATGTAAAATATTAGTTCTTAAATTTTTTTATGATTAATTTTTTGATTCATTGAAGAAATTTTAATAAATTAATATTTATTAAAAAAATTTCTTCAATAAAAAATATTTCGTTCATTTAAGCATTCAAAATTTGGAGATTTATTAAAATTTCTTCAATAAAAAATATTTCATTCATTTGAACGTTGAAAATTTGGAGAACATTTGACGAATCAATTTTTTAAATAATTTCCAAAAATTAAATTACATTCGAAAATGGAATCTTTTTTCAGGGTTGCCACAAAAAATTAACTCTCTTTTTTCCAGATTTTTTTTATGATTTGCAGACAAAATTTTGACTTTTTCCCTGACACTGAAAATATTCTGAATCACTTTAAAGACTATTAGATATTAAAATAATTGTTCTAGTACATTTATTTGCAAACTTGTCTAAAAAGTAAAATTATTCAAATATTTCAAAAACATCAGTAACTTCATTTAATTATTATTATTTTTCAATAGAAAATAAAATTCTTTAAAAAAAATATTGTTACTGTCACTACTTGGAAATTATTTTCATCATTTAAATTCAATTATTGTTAGTTTCTCGAATTTCTAACTGAAATTCTTTTTTAAATCAATTATCAATTATTTTTAATAATTTTTGAAATAGTTCTTTTTTAGAAATTCAAACTTTCAAAGATTTTAATTTAAAACGTTTTCAAAAATCAATTATTTCAAAAAAAATTCACGCTATAATGATTTTAATATTCAATTATCTGAAATTTTAAGCGAAATCAATTTGAATTAAATTTTTTTTTAGAAAATTCTACGAGAAATGAATTTTTTAAGTACAAAAGTAAAAAATTTTATAAATATTTCTGTGAAATTCTTATGATTCTATGAAAATAATTGAAAACTTGGTAAACATTTTTTTTAATTATGCTAATAATTGAATTATTGCGAAAAAATTTATAAAAAATTGGATAAAAATTTGAAATTCTGGGAAATTTCTATGATTTATGAAAATAATTGAATACTTGTAAAAACAAATTGTTAATTATGAAAATAATTGAATTATTGCGAAGAAATTTATAAAAATTTTGTGAATAGTTAAATTCCTGTAAAATTTTTTGTTAGATAATTATTATGAAAGTGATAATTATTAAATTTTTTAAAATCTAATGATTTAGGGTATTGTTTGGAAAAAAATGCAATCTTGTCAAGAGTCTTATACAAATTTTAAAAATAATTGAACTTCCGAGAAAAATTTTATTGTTTATAAAAATAATTGAAATTTTGTCGAGAAAATTTTTAAAATAGCATATAATAATTTATAAAAATAATTACATTCATGGAAAGAATCGTTTTAAATTTTATTTTTATGGTATTTAAAAATTTCCCAAGAATTTTATTGAAATTTAAAAATAATTAACTTCTTGAGAAGAATATTGCTACCTATTTATAAAAATAATTTAATTTTTGACGAGATTTTTGCAGAAAATTTCAAAAATAATATAATTTTAGAAAAGTATTTTATTACTTTTCATTGAATTCTTGTGCTAAATATTGATATTTATTAAAATTATTTAATTTCAGATCAGAATTTTATTAAAATTATTTAAAATAATTGATTTTATCGAAATAATTTTGTTGATTAACAAAAACATTGAAAATTTTGTATGGAAATAAATTAATTATTGCAACGAATTTAAATATTTTATTAAACAATTGAATCCTTCTGAAAATTGAATTTTTTCGTCGAGTTTCAATAAAATTTTTAATAAAAATTCATTTTTTCGATGAATTTCTTTAAAATTGTATTAAAAATATTTAAAAATTCAGCAATTAAAATAATTGAATTCCTAAAAGAATTAGTTAGCGTTTATGTAAATAATTAAACGTTTTCATAGAATTGTATCAAAAAATTGTTTTTAATAATTCAAAAATTGCGTTAAATTTTATGAAAATAGTAAATAATGTAAATATTAAAAATCATTGGAATTGTAAAAACTTTTGAGCGAGTAATTGAAATTTTGCAAAGAATTTTATTAAAATTTTTAGAAATAATTGAATTTTTGGTGAAAAATTTTTCTAACTTGATTAAAATTGTATTAAAAATAATTTAAATTCTGCTGTAAGTTCCATTTATGAAAATAATTAAATCCCTGTGAAAGATAAAAAAATAATTGATTTATTGCGAAGAAATTAAAAAAAATTTGTAAATGATTGAATTTTTGGTGAAAAATTTTGCTAGTTATGAAAAAAAACTTAATTCTTGACAAGTTACTTATTAAAATTTTCGAAAATAATTGAATTTTATTGCTTTTGAAAATAATTGAAGTATTTTGTTAGTCATGAAGATATAATTGATTCTAATTTTAAATGATTCTTTTAATATTATATACAATTATTTCAAAAGTTTAAAAAATTTTGAAATAATAAAATAATATTTAAGAAATCATTCTTGTCAAAAAAATAATTCAAGGTTTTTCATTAGAATTCGTGCTGACTTTATAACCAACAAGGCAAACAAAAAAGAAACAATAATTCAGAATTTTCTTTTAAATTCCAAACATTTAATTTTTTCCTGTACTTTTAATGAAAATTTCTGACTTTTCCCTGAATTCCCCGACACGTGTCAACACTCTGTTTTTCTTTAAGTAAAAATTAAAAATTTAAATACAATATAGGTTTCTAGTTTGGATGAGTACAAAAAGCCTGTTATTGAAAAATCTTTTTTTTCTTTGTCACTTGAAAATGTGAAGTGACTGATTTTCGCGAGAGTGATGGGTTTAGAGTCTATGGGTTCCGTAACGTTTCACCTTCATCCCTTCCTCCCAGGAGATCCAAAGGTCACCTCTGGTCAAGAAGCATGCGACAGCGTGTCTAGCCAAGTGGTGAATCCAGCCCTCCTCCCTCAGTTGAGTCATTATCGCATCGATCCAAGGAAAGCCCGTCTGTCCCTGTTGGAAAATAAAAGTTCAATGCTCTCCTCACTCCTTATGTTTATGCACAAGAGCAAGCAAAAACGTGCTTCTGAGGAATAGCCGAGACACTCATCATCAGCCAACCAATCTGGAGTTTTACTTTTTCCCCACAGATTATTATTATTATTATTATTATTATTATTATTATTATTATTATTTACACTACCTAGATACCGAAACAGTTTTAAATAATCCGATTTATTCATGAAACTCCACATTTCTCACTGTCTTTCATACTGATAGAAAAAGATAATAATAATTCTAAAAATAATATTCATCTCCAAGTGGTATTTTTAGTTATGACTTATTATTATGATACAGTTTATTACTCACTGAGAAGAAAAATTTTTTTTCATTCAAAAATAAGTAGTCAACCAAAAAAATATGTTTCAATTACATATATTATATATAATTCAATCGATTGATTTTACTGCGAAGAAATTTATGAAAAACTGGATAAAAATTTGTAATTTGTAAATAATTGAATTCCTGCTAAATTTTTTTATTATTTATTATAACAATAATTTCCTTATCAACATTTTTTTTCCAATAATTCAATTCTTTTGCAAAATTTTACTGAAAATCATTCAATCAAAGAAAATTTTTTTAAATAAATAAAATTTTATCGAAAATTTTATTAAAATTTTTAAAAATCATTCAATTTTGAATTCTTTTGCAAAATTTTATTGAAAATCATTCAATCAAAGAAAATTTTTTTAAATAATTAAAATTTTTAAAAATCATTTAATTTTGAATTCTTTTGCAAAATTTTATTGAAAATCATTCAAATCAAAGAAAATTTTTTTAAATATAATTAAAATTTTTTTAAATCATTCAATTTTGAAGAAACATTATTATTGTCTAAAAGGATAATTGAAATTTTGACTAGAATTAAAAAAATTTTTTTGAACATAATTTAGATTCTGTACAGAATTTTATCACTTTTTAAAATAATTAAATTTCCGTAATCATTTGTAAATTCTCCAAAATTCAATTTTTTCAGTGTTCTTAACTATTGATTGATTCTAAGCGATAAAAAAATTTAATTTAGTCGATTAAAGATAGAAAAAATCGACAAAAGTCGTTTATTTTAATCTGTGATAATTAAAACTGATAATTTGGTTACATAAATATTTAAATACTTGATATCTATTTTTCCACAGGAATTAAAATTTATATTAGATTTCAATTTCCGATTTTTTCTAAATTCAATTAATTTTTAGAATTTTTAACCAAAATTCTTTTCTGAATCTATTGTTATTTGTAATGAATTTTGTCAAACTATTAAAATACAAAAATCAAATTTTTTATAATTTTTACTGTTATGCTGCCAAAAGAAAAAAATTATTATTGTAATTTTTGAAAATACATAACCAAAAATATTGAAAATTATTGTTTTTTTTTTAATTTTGATAGAAAAAATTCATAAAATTAGATTTAAAAAAAAACTTAATAATAATTTAATTAATTCTCTAAATTTCAAAAAATTTCGAAGAATTAAAATTTAGTACAAATTTATCAAAATTAATTGAGTTTTTCTAAAGAATCTTAGAAAACTTTAAAAAAAAAAATTTTTTTATAAATATTTAAGTTATAAATTTTTAAAATGTTTGACATCCTCCAATTTTTAATAATAATTCTAAAAAAATATATATTTGAAGAAAATATGAATAATTATTTATGCAGATATTTAAATTTTCTGCAATGCGAAACGGAAAATATTGAAAATAATTGAATTTTAATTTTTTAAAATATAATTTAAAAAATCCTGAAAATTAGTATATTCAAAAATACTCTAATATAAGATTTAAAAATCAGTTTTTATTAATTTTCAATTAAAAATTGTTTTAAATTCATATTACTACTAATATTTGCAAATAAGATACTTTAAAATTTAATTTTCTTTCAAATTTTAATGAAATACTAAAAAAATACAAATAGTTTTCAATAAAATTTCACGGATTTTTTATTTAAAAAAATTTTTTTTTTTATTTATTTTTATCTAGAATTAAAATTTGTCGAAATTTAATTTAAAAAAATTGTTAATATATAATTTAAAGAAAAGAATTAATTTCAATAAAATTGTAGTAAATTTCAATGATTTTCAAAATTTGCTAGTACAAATTCTTCAAAATTTATATTTTAAAAAATTTTAATGTAATATTTTAAATGGATTTTTCTTCCATTATAATAAGTGTAAAGAAATTTATTTCTATTTTTGAAATTATTTATTATTATTATTAATATTATTTATTATTTATTTTCTATTTATTAAGTTATTAATTAATAGTTGAAAAAATGCCAAAAACTAGAAAAATGTCTGAATTTTCAAATAAACGAAAATGATTTATTTCTCCTTTAAATTCAAATTTCAAATTGTTTTCTCAGTGCTCAATTCAATTTTTCAAGTCCAATGACAATTTTTTTTCAAAATATAGATTATTAGATAGTCTATTATTATTTTTATTATCCTTAGTGGAATTAATTACTAATTACTATTTTGAAAAAAAGAATGGACAATTTGAATCGAAATTTTTTGATTCATCTCTGTGCCATCTGTAGGATTTCCAATACCCTGAGGATCACTCCCCGTCAATCCAGAGGATATAATTGCCCCGGTGAATACGGAAAACGGTCGAGAGACCACAATCAAAATTACATAGTCTTACACGCCGATGGGGTCTAAAACACGTCAATTATCCTCAATTATTCAAAAATATATCTTAGCATGTGAAATATGAATTCCCAAAAGTGCTTGGAATATGCAGCAACAACTTAAAACATGCTCTCTAAGGACTTGAAATATTATTAGATGTACTAATTTCAGTAAGTACTTTTTCAAATTTATTGCAAATTTTTCGAAAAAAAGTCCTTTTTCGCGAGGTAAAATACATTGGATGTTTTAGAGCTCAAGCGGCGCCATTAAATATTAATTAGTTTTTAAACAAAATAATGCAGGTCACTTTTTTCCGTATTCTACAATTTTTTTGTGCTGGCGGCAGTATTAAGAATTATTATATTTTTATTAAAAAAAAATTCTCCGAGAATTCAATTATTTAAATGGGTCATTCTCCGTGAAATTTTCACTCAAAAATTTTTTTTAATTTAAAGCAATTTTTTTGAATTCTATATGAAAAATATATAAATGCCTGTTTTTTTATTTCTTTAATTGGTAAAAATTACGGAAGTTATGATTTTTTTTAATTTAACGTCTTCTTCATTTATGGTATCATTTTAATCATCAAAAACACCACTTTGGCGTAAATTAGAAATTTTTCGTTATTTATTAGTGGTTATAATAAAAAAAATCGAAAAATGATCCTTCTTTTTTGAGAGAAATCACTTTTTAGACAGAATTTCAATTTAATTAATATTTTTGCTCTATTAACGTTATTTTTTATTATATATTTGAAAAATACAAGAAAAAACAAATCATTTTCATATATATTAAATTATTTTTTGTTATAACAGAGAAAAAGGGTGTTTAAAATGTCATCTGCTTCTGAAGACGTTAAATTAATAAAAAATCATAACTTCCGTAATTTTAATCAATTAAAAAAATAAAAAAAGAAACAGATATTCACTTATTTTTCATATAGAATTCGAAAAAAATTGTTTGAATCCAAAAAAAATTTTGAGAGAAAATTTCACGGAGAATTTCTCAAATATTCTAAGAATTTTAATAAAACTCTCAACCAGAATTCATTTTTCAAAGTATTCATTACAAATTCAATTACTTCGAGAATAGAAAAATTAAACTTCGTACGAGGAATTTAATAAAAATTGTTTCTGAAACTAATAATTAAATTCTTCTAAAGAGTTTATCACAAGTTTTTAAAAATAATTGACTTCAATCCATGACTTTTTTTTATTAATAATAAAAATTAAACAAGAACATTATTTGAATTCTATTGATACCTAATAATTGATTTTTTCCAGAAAATTGAATTTCAACAAAGAATTTTATTAATTTTTTTCCAGAAAAATTGAATTTTTAAAAAGAATTTTAATAAAAATATTTCTTTCTACAATTGAATTCTTTTGGAAATTTCATTTAAATTGAAGATATTAAAAATAATACAAAAAATTGATTTTCGACAATTTTTTTGAATTTAATTGAATTTCAACGAAGAATTTTATTAAACTTTATTAAATTGATTAAAATGTTTTGTAAATAATTAAATTTCTGTGAAGTATTTATGATTTTTGAAAGTAATTAAATCTCTGGGAAATATTTATTATTTTTGAAAAGTGATTGAATTATTGCGGAAGTAATTTATAAAGAAAAATTGTTAATAATAGATTTCCTGTAAAAGTTTTTTTTCTTCATGGAAATAATTGAATTATTGCGGAAGTAATTTATAAATAAAAATTGTTAAAAATAGATTTCCTGTAAAATTATTATATTCATGAAAATAATTTAACGTTTGCTTAGAATTTTATTAAAATTGTTTTTAAATAATTTAATTCTTTTGAAACTTATTAAAACAGTATTTGTTGAAAAACATTGGAATGAAGCTTTTATAATAATTGTATTAATTAAATATTAATTTTAATTTATTTAAAGCACCTTAATTAGATAGTCCAAATTATTATTTATCTAATTAAATGTTACTTTAAATTGTTATCTAATACTTATAAGTGAAATTAAAAATTGCCGCCACAGTTTTTTCTACTACTTTCGACTTTAGCAGTAGTTAACGTGAATTTTAGTCAGACATGCCTTCGAAGTTCTTTGTGAATTTTTTATTAGTATAATAGAAGCTAAAAGTATTTAAAAATATTTTATAATTTAAATACGACTTTTAAATTCATGGGTAAAAAAAATTTTTAATTTAAAACATAGATTTTAAATTTAATAGGTAGATATAGTAAAAGTTACGTATCAGTGGAAAAAGACTCTTTCGCTCAGACAATTCTTTTTTTTTAATTAATTTTTTTTTTTAACTAATGACGAATTTTCTGAAACTTACGTTAGCCCATTTCGCCAGGGCATCGACATTCTTGTCCCAGGGTATTTGCACACAAATTGGATTCCCCTGCATTTTATCAAAATTAGAATTGTTTGTAGCTGCACAGTAAAAGAATTCTCGCCACAGTAATTGACCATGAAGGGAGAGTGGGGGTACTGTTTTCTTTATCTAGAAATATTCAAAAATATTTTTCATTTTCATTAAAAAATTCGAAAATTGTTCAAAATTATTGTGAAGAAAATGAAAAATTAGTGAAAATTCAAAATTTTTAAATTAAATTTCTCCAAATCTGAAAAAGCGTTAAGTGCGGACTGAAAAATAATTTAGGGAGTAAAAAGCAATAAATGAAGTAGAGTAAATAAAATTTTTTGAAATTTCGAGGCAATACCAGTATGGTAATGTCACTAGAAATCAGTAAAATTTTCATAATCCCCAAGTTTTGAATGTTGAAATAAACAAATTATTTTTAATAATTATTTTTTGATAATTGAACTTTTCCAAAGAATTTTAATAAAAAAATTTCTTCCTACAATTGAATTCTTTCGGAAAAATTTATTTAAATAGTAGATATTAAAAATAATTAAATTTCGACAAATTTTTCAAATTAATTAAATTTTAACGAAGAATTTTATTAATTTTTTCATTCATAATTAAATAATTCAGAAGAATTTTAATAAAATTTTCAAAAATAATTAAATAATTCAGCTGTAAGTTCCATTTATGAAAATAATTGTATTATTTATAAACATAACTTGATTTTTGCTAAGACTTTATTACTTTTAAAAATAATTGGAATTTTTGCTACTAATTTTGTTAAAATTTGTTCTAAATAATTGAATTCTTTGGTGAACTTTTAATAAAATATAGTAAACATTGAAAATAATTGAATTTTGAGAAATTTTTGAAATTAACTAAATTTTTACGTATAATTTGTTAAAATTATTTTGAAAAAGATTAAATTGTTACAAAAGAATTTCATTAAAAAAAGAAAATAATTGGATTTTTTGAGTAACTTGATTAAAATTTTATTAAAAATAATTTAAATTCTGCTGTAAATTTCATATATATAAATAATTAAATCTCTGGAAAAATATGCAAATAATTGAAATATTGCAAAGAAATTAAAAAAAATTTGTAAATAATTGAATGTTTGTGAAATATTTAAAATTTGTGAAAATGATAAAATTATTGCGAAGAAATTTATAAAAAATGTGTAAATAATTAAATTTTGGCAAAATATTTATTATTTTTAAAAAATAATTGAATTATTGGGAAGACATTTATAAAAAAATTATAAATAATAGATTTTCTGTAATTTTTTTTATTTACTAAAATAATTGAATTATTGCAATGAAATGTCTAAAAAAAATTGTTAATAATAGATATCTTGTAAAATATTTTTTTATTTATGGAAATAATTAAATGTTTGCTTAGAATTTCATTAAAATTGTTCTAAATAATTAAATTTTGGAGAAAATTGTATTATTTGTAAAGATAATTAAAATTTTGACTATAATTATTGTAGATTTTTGAAGATATTTTAATTTTTGTTAAGAATTTATTACTTTTAAAAATAATTGAATTTTTGATAGTAATTTTGTTAAAATTTGTTCTAAATAATTGAATCCTTTTGTGAACTTTTAATAAAATATAGTAAACATTGAAAATAATTGAATTTTGAGAAATTTTTGAAATTAACTAAATTTTTACGTATAATTTGTTAAAATTATTTTGTTATTGACATTTTTTTTAAATCTAGGTTTTTTTTAAAATTTCTAATCAAATTCATTTAAAATTGACATTTTACAACATTTCAAATGAAAATCTTTTCAAGTTCAGTTAATTATGAAAATCGTAAGCGCAACTCTTTTAAAATAGAATTCATTTTGAAATATTTAATTGAAAAAACTAACTTGAATTGTTTTGAAAATAATTGAATTTTTCAGAAGAATTTAAATAAAATTTTCAAAAATAATTGCATTTTTTGAGTAACTTGATTGAAATTGTATATTAAAAATAATTGAATAATTCAGCTGTAAGTTCCATATATGAAAATAATTAAATCCCTGTAAAAAATATAAAAATAATTAAACTATTGCGAAGAAATTAAACAAATTTTGTAAATAATTGAATTTCTGTAAAATATTTATTATTTTATTATTTTAATAAGTAGCTAATCATAAAAAAATTTAAAAACTAAAATTTTACGTTAAGAAACTCAGTCATTAATTTTTTGGATAATGAAGCAAAATAATTACCATAAAAATTTAATTTTTAGACGAAATAAATAAATTTCGTTCATTTGAACGTTCAAAACTTTAGGATCCTGAAATTTCGCTAATTCAGATTTAGAGGCGAATTAAATTATTATTATTATTATTATTATTATTAATATACGAGTAGGAATATTACTTTTTTGTAAAGATCAGTTAATTGATAGTAGAAAAGTCTTGTACTAAGGCAACCGAATCGTAGATAAGGAGAAAGTCCAGTTTGACTTGCTAGAAGTGATTGGGGAGTCATTTTCGGTCGACCGAAACTCGCCACCCAAGCCTTCCTCTCGAGATGCCGTTCTAGACGAGCAAGAGCTTCACTCTCTCCACCTATCCAAACTGGAGGCAAAAGACCAGTAATGTCGAAACCTGGGAAAAAATTGCACCATTCGTAATTTTTTTTTATTTCTCTTCTCTTCGCGAAATAACTCTGCTCTTAAATAATACTCTACACCCAGAAAAAAAGCTTCTTTCTTTCAAAGAACATTTTTTTCAAATCAAAGAAATTTGTCCATTATTACACGGTGAAAAAAAAGTTTCTTTGATTTAAAGAAAATATTTCTTTAACTGTTTCTTGTTGGCTCAAAGAAATGTTTCCTTGGATTAAATAAATCTTTTTTTTAGTCCAAGAAATAAATGATTCAAAGAAATAATTTCTTTCAATGTTTTCAGCTTTTTATTTGGCTTCAAGAAATTTTTCTTTGGAGCAAAAATATCGTTTAAAGAAATAATTTCTTTGATTCAAAAAACGTTGAAAATTCTTTTTCATAAATTTAAAGAAAACTTTTTTTTTAACTCAAACTAATTTTATATATCTTTAATTCAATGAGTGAGTTTGAAAAAACGAGTTTAAACAAACGATTTTTTTGTTTCGAAGAAATATCCTTTTTCTGGATGTAAGGATGCTGTTTCAAAAAATTTTTTTTAATCTAAAATTTAAACTTGATATTTTTTTGTAACTTGAAACGAAGGCTTGAATTTAAATTTATTACCAAGTTCCTCGAGAGTAGGCACTCCATACTGGTCATCATGATCCTCTTTTAGGGGGGTAAAAGCATTTCCAATGCATGTCAGAGTTACTGTCGGAGCTGGCAGCTCAGGAGGGTCCATACTGGCGATAACATTTTGAAACTGATGGTAGGTTAAAGGCGTCTTTCCCATATTTCTTTCGATTATCCTAGAAAAGTGTTTCCCTCATATTTATTCACATATATTTTTTCTATAAAGTGATACTTTTCAACTTCGATTTTTTCATTTTATGTACAATTTTTATAATCTCTTTTCCAATTTCCTGACTATTCGAGATTAGTTTGAAAAAATCTAATTTTCCCAGGTTTTTAAAAACAACATTTTAGAAACTTAGTCGAAAACATCAATAAATTCATTTTTAAATAAATATTTAATCATTATTATTTTTTCACACAAAAATTAGGAATTTCCAAAAATTCAACTTGATTTTTATTTAGTCTTCAAAGAATTAAATTCTTTTCAAAAAATAAAAAAAAATTTTCAACTTCAAAATAATGTGTCAAAATTCAATTATTTTCAATGCCTACTATTTCAAAAAAATTTAGGAAAAGAATTAAATTATTTAAAAAGAAATTTAAATAAAATTCGTCTCAAGAATTCAATTATTTTCCGAAGTAATATAATTCTTTGAAAAAATCCAAATATGTTGAAAAATTTACAAAAATTCTCGTCAATTTTCAATTAGTTTTGTAAATATTAAAATCTTTCTCCGACATTCAAATATTTCTGAAAAATTTTAAAAGAATTCTTGGCAGAATTTCTATTATTTTTAATATATGTACAATTTTTATCAAATATCTCGAAGACTGAAATTATTCCTAAAAATGTTATTAAAATTTGTCAAGAGAATCCAATTGTTTAAAAATTTTTTTAAAATAAAATTCTTGATGAAAATTTAATTTTAAGAAACATTTAATTATTTAATAAAATAATTAATTTTTTAGGCAAAAAATTCAATTATTAAACAAAAAGTTTTATAAAATTCTGCACGAACATTCAATTATTTTTCCAAAAAATAAAAATTTTGAAAAAATCATTGCGAAAGTTAAATTATTGTTATTACAATTTTTATCGAATTTCTCAAATTAGAATTTTATTAAAATTCTAAAATTCTAAAATTCTTCTATTATTTAAAAAATTTGTTGATAAAATTCCTTACCAGAAGTGAATTAAAAAAAAATTCAATTACTCAATAAATTATTTTACGTTTTTTACTTAAATAATTGAATTCTCGTAGAATTTTCTCAAAATAATTAACTTTTAAAATTAATTTCAGTTAAAATTTTAGATAAAATTGGAAGTTTTTGTTGCTTTACAAACATTTAATTGAAAAATTTATGACTAACTAAAATTTCGTCAAATTGAATATTGTAAACACATGGATTTGAAAATTGTCAAAGAACTTTCTCGAGATTTATTAAAATTAATTGATTTAAAAAAGAATTCTTTCAGTTTAAAATTGTTAAAATAATAATAATAATCGTAATGATAAAAATAGTTTTCAAAAAAGTTACAGTAGACTGTAGAAAAGTAAAAAGTAAACTTTTTTAAAAAAGTTAATTTTACAGAATTGTTCGTTAAAGGTATAAACAATAAAATTTTTAAAATAGTAGATATTAAAAATAATTTAATTTCGACAAAATATTAAAATTAATTAAATTTCGAAGGAGAATTTTATTAAATATTTTTGAAAATAATTGAATTTTTAAAAACAGTTTTAATAAAATTCTCAAAAATAATTGAAATTCTGCTGTAAATTCCATTTATACAAATAATTAAATCTCTATAAAAATATGCAAGTAATATTTATTATTTTTTAAAAGTAATTGAATTATTGGGAAGACATTTATAAAAAAATTATAAATAATAGATTTTCTGTAATTTTTTTATTTATGGAAATAATTGAATGTTTGCTTAGAAGTTAGAATTTTATTAAAATTATTCTAAATAATTGAATTTTGGAGAAAAATTGTATTATTTGTAAAGATAATTGAAATTTCGACTATAATTATTGTAAATTTTTGAAGATATTTTGATTTTTGCGAAGAATTGATTACTTTTGAAAATAATTGTATTCTTGAAACTAATTTTATTAAAATTTTGTTTTTAATAATTGAATTGTTTGTTATAATTTTTGAATTTTTAAAATTGTGAATTTTACAAAATTTCAAAAAAAAATTAAAAATTTTTTTTTGTCTAAACAATAATAACATAAGAGTAGCATTTCAGAAAAAAGATCGAAGCTGATTGGTAAGTATATAAAGAATATATTTCCCAACTTTTTTCACATTATTATATGAACGATATTTCGATCATTAAACTTATTCTATAGAACTTATCAAGTTTTTGATAAATTGTTTTTCACGTGGAATACGGTTTGTTTCCTAATTAATTATGATCTATGATATATGTGCGTTTTGCAATACACACACAAATATATATATATGCAAATAATTTAAATGCACATACAGACAAATATATACACATAGCGATGGCAACACGTTATGTACAGTTTAATGGGAAGTCAGACTCAGATAGAAGGAAGTTTGTAATTAAGGTTCACCAACACATAAACAACTCTCGAGCGCTTAGGAGGGACTTTAATCGATATTTTCGATTAATTTTCATAAAATAAAATCTCAATCAACAGTAAATAAGTTTCTTATTGCTGAAATTAAAAAATAATTGCCTCATATTAAAACAATGATAATATATAATATCTATACTAATAAATTTTTCACAAATTATCTTGCGAAAAAAAGTTCTTTCCTATAAAAGTTTTAAAAGTTTCTTATCCCCATGTCCCTAAAGTTTTCACCGTCATAATAAAAAAAAAAATGAATGACAATAATGTTTTTATTACTTTTTTCCAGTTTGAATTTTTTTTATACAAAAATATTTTCTTTTGTAGGTTTGAAAAATGAATTCTAATATTATTCAAAAATTCTAGAAAATTAATTGAATTTTGGAAGACTTGCTATTCAAATTTTTAAGCATTTTAAATTTTTAAGCAAACAAAGAGCAATAATTAGTTAAATATTTATTTTACAAAAGTTATTAAAATTTGAAAAATTTAATTTAGAAATTTTTAAAAAATTAGGTTCTTGAAAAAAAAGGAATTGAATTTTTTTTAAAGAAAAAGGTACTTGAATTCACAATTTAATAATTTTAACAAATTGAATCAATTGGAAACTCTGTAAAATGTTGTATTTTAAAAAAACTTTTTTTTTCTCTTTAAAAATTGTCTATAAATATAATTATATTTTTGAAATTATATCATTTTATGAATTTACAAAAATTATTCTATTTAAATAATTCAATTTTACTAGTTGAATTCTGATAGGAATTGATTTAACAATAATTTCAGTTAACATTTTAAAAAATAATTAAATACTTAAACCGTTATAATAGGAATTTTAGGAATTAATTAAATTTTAATAGGTTTTTAAATTCAATTGCTTGGAAATTTAAGGGAAGCAAAAATCTTCATATTTTTGTTTTAAAAAATTATTAATAAAATTATTTTTCCCTTAAAATTATTGAAGTTTTTCAATAATTTTATTCAAAAATTCTAAAAAAAATAATTGAATTTTGGATGAATGACTGTTGCAAATTTTTGAAACAATTATATTTTATGAGGTATTTCATTGAAATTATTTGAAATTTTGTTTCCTCAGGAATAAAAAATATGAATAAGTTTTTAAATTTTTGTTTATCAAAAATTATTAAAGGTTTGAAAAAAATTTCGTAAAATTATTTCTTGATAAAATGAAAGTAAAATTTTTTAAAAATACTTCTATTTCTGAAATTAATTTTAAAAAATTGAAACAGTTGAAAATTTTGACAACTTTCACCCAGAGAAATGGTATATTTGTCTCAGAACCAACTAGACTTTTTATTTGTTTCAAATAAATTTTATTTAGTTTAAATAAAATTTTATTTAACTCAAATATATATGTTTTATTTATGTCAAATATAAATTTTATTTAAAACAAATAAAAAGTCTTGTTGGTTTTGAGACAAATATACGTTTATTTAAGTAAAATAAAATATATTTGGTTTAAATAATAATTTTCTCTTGGTGTTTATTAAAATAAATTTTGAATTTCAATTCAAGTTGCTGTTAGAAATATTTTGGAATTTACTATACGAGTTGTTGAAATAATTACATTTAATGAAAGACCGTAAGAAAAATTATATTTCTTAAGAAATTAAGAATTTTTATTAAATTTGTAAAAGCAAATTTTTGAAATTAACAATGGAAAAGAAAATTTCACGTGTAGTTTAATAGTTTTGCTATAGTTCCAGATAAAATTCAATAGAGGTGAAACTTTTTTCGTGGGAAATAAAAGATTTTTTTCTGCTTCTTTTAAGTAGTAGTCGTTTTTAGAAGAATAATAAAAATTTGCTTTTTTAAATTCAAGTTGGAACAATAAGGGAAAAAATAGAAGAAAAAACATAAGACTTTGGAAAAATGTTGAAATAGTAAATTTGACAGGGGCAAAATGTGAATAGAGAGAAGTTTAGAGGCAAGTACAGAAACACGAATGTACCAACGTGTGTGATACATATAATTCGTGGATAATCGCTCATGTTACGTTTATAATGTGAAACAACGTTCTTAACGTGCCAGAAGTAACACATCCTCCGAAATCTCTTTATAAACTTCGAAATCCCCTTAATATATCCAAGGCAACTTACATCTAACTATTTTGATATTCAACTAAATTGCCACTGTAACTAGAAAAGGGACTTGAATATTAGTTTGTAAAATTTGATTGTCCTTGGAGACTCACTCCTCCAATTTGTAGAGTGTGTGCGAGGCCCTGTGAATCACCGAGACGCCGAGCTCCTTGCAAATTGCCGAGATGTTGTGGTCCCTTACACGGCCGAATGGCTCAGGATCCTCCTCGAATGTGAGATTCGTCGTTCCCCATTCCTTAAACAATTTCGGCAATGCGTCCGCCGGTTGACCTCTAATAACGAAAAGTCGAGAGTTCAACTTCCTTAGTGAACGGTCCAAATCCTCTAAGCACTGCAGTAAAAATCTGCAAACAATTCTCTCGCAACATTTACGACCACTCTTAACTCCAAAGTATCAAATGACAACAAATTATGATACCAAAAATGTGAATCAAATAAAAAATTGAACCAGATGTTTGGCATCAATTTGATCCACTTTAGTATCACAATTTGATACTTTCAAGAAAACTGATGACAAGAAAATTTTAAATATAAATTTTTTTTTTTTTGGTAAATATTACTATATTATTTTACCTCCATTTATTGATGCTGACATTGGTGCTTCCTGCGAACCATGGATCGAGCACAAAGACACATCGAAAGGTGGAAGCGCCCACGAGGCCTTCACGAAAGGAAGGGTTATCGTGGAGTCTCAACCCTTTTCTGAACCAATGAACCGTATGCTTGTGGCCATCTTTTTGTATTTTTATTGCTCCAGTTCCTAGATCGCTACTTCTACTTCCGGTCATTTCTTGACCACTTGACCGACAACTTTACAATGCAAAAATAATATCATAATTTTACCATCAAAAGAATAAACAAAAATATAGAAATACAATTTTTTATTTACTTTCTTTTTATATTGCTTTCTTCATAATAGAAATTACATCTTCACATTAATTCTCACAGTATAATACTTAATTTTTCTCCTAAATTGATGAATTAATATTCCACTTGTCCATTATTTCTCTTTATCTAAAGTGTAAAACTGAAACAAAGACAGAGCTTTTAGTCAAAAATAAAATAAAATTTTTCACCCTGTTAAAAAATAATTGCAATTATATAAATTTTTTTAATTCTTTAAAAATATATTTTTTGTTCCCATTTAGTTCGCCATGTACACTGAAAAAAAATATTTGATTCAATTAATTCAAATTATTGGAAAAATAGTTATTTGATTCAAATAATTTTTTATTTGGATCTAATGAATATTTATTTGATTTGCATAACTTGAATTATTTGAATGACATTTATTTGAATCAAATAAATATTAATTGCAGGCTTCGCACTTATTTACTAAAACCTACAATTTACAACTTTTTTGTACTTTCTTAGTACTTTTTAGTACTTTTACTATTTTTTTACTACTTATTTTACTACTTTCTTACCCATTTTTACTACTTTTTCAAGTTACGCTACTATTTGAGTACTATTTTTAGATTTCGGATACTAAAAGCTACTATTTCTGTTTTTAGTATTTTTACTATTTTAAATTCGCCAATACTAGAAAACAAAAAACTCAAAAATTCTCAAAAATTATTATCAAATTCTTTAAAACGATTCAATTATTTTTAAAAAATATTCGAAATTCAATTATTTTCAATATCGAACCTTTTCATCAAATTTCGCCTTTAAAATTCAATTATTTAACAAAAAATAGATAAAATTTATCCAAAATTTAATTATTTTTATAAATAATAAAAATTTCCCAAGGATTTCATAATTCATTCATAATATTTCAAAAAAATTAATTGATTTTAATCAATTAATTTTTTAAAGATTGTTTTAATCTTTATAAAATTCTCATGGAAAATTCTATTATTTTCAAAAATAACAAATGTTTTCCACAGAAATTCAATTCTTTTGAAATATTTTACTACAATTTTTCACAATAATTCAATTACTTTCATAAATAAGAAAATTCTTCTTAGTAGTTATATTACTTTTAAAAAATATCAATAAAATTCATGCAGTAAAATTTCAATATTCAATAAATTAAAAATTTTTTTATTTTAATAAAATTTTCTCAAAAGATTCAATTATTAAAGAAAAATGTTGATAATATTCTACACAAACATTCAATTATTTTCCCAAAAAAAATATTAATTTCACAGGAATTGAATTATTTAAAACAGAATTTGCATAATTTTTTTTTCTAAATCAAATGTTTTAAAATTTGGCATTTAATCTTCATTAGTGATTCGATTATTTTTATAAATTTAAACATTCTTTTCAAGGATTTAATTATTTTTGTAAGTAAAATCATTGTCAGAATTCTTCGTAGAAATTCAATTATTTTCAAAAAATCTAAAAAGAAATTGTAAACATTTCAATTATCTTTATGAATGTAAAATTCTTTGACAAAATTTAATTTTTTTCAGAATTACACTATTTGGAAATATTTTAATAAAATTGTCTCAGGAATTCAATTATTTATGAATAAATAAAACAATTCAATTATTAAACATAAATAAGAAAATTATTTCAAAAAATTTCAATTATTAGGAAATATTTTAATAGAATTCTTTGTAAAATTTAATTTTTTTAAAAAACTTTTCTAAATTCAATGATTTTTAAATTTTTTTTAAAAATTTGCAAACAATTCAATTATTTAAAAATTTTGTTCCAAAAATCTTCGTAAGAATTCAATTTTTTCATGAATGTTAACAATTTAATTATTTAAATAAAAATTTGCATAAAATTAGTCGAAAGAAATTAATTTTTTTAAAAAACTTTTCTAAATTCAATGATTTTTAAATTTTTTTTTTTAAATTTGCAAACAATTCAATTATTTAAAAATTTTGTTCCAAAAATCTTCGTAAGAATTCAATTTTTTTATGAATGTTAACAATTTAATTATTTAAATAAAAATTTGCATAAAATTAGTCGAAAGAAATGAATTATTTAAAAAAATTTTTTTAATTTTTCGCAAAAATTAAATAATTTTTATAAATATTTAAATTCTTTCATGAATAATAAAATTCGTTTCAGGAATTCAATTTTCTAGCATTAAGATAAGAAAAAAGTAAATATTATTTATAAAAATTAGAAAAATGTCAGAAAAATAAAATATAGAATGGAATTTTCGCCAGTTTTATAAAGTTTCTAAAACGAATTTTTTATTCGTCAAGTTTAATTTTTCTATAGCTACTTTTTGACTACTTCTACTTTTTGCTACTTTATTAAAATTAATTATCAAGTGCGAAGTCTATAATTGAGACAATTAAATAATTAATTAATTTTAATAAATTAATTTTTTAAAACTATAATGAGTTATTTGAAACAATTTATTGAATATTTTGTACAAACAAATATTTATAGTTACTTCAAAAAACTATTTTATTGATGCAATATCTATTTTAATTAAAATCCTTGCATTATTGAATCGATTAATTTTCACAATTGATTTAAAGCAATATTTATTAGATCCAATTAATAAATTATTAAAAAAAATTAAAAATATCTTATAAATATTTATTTAGTTCAAATACATATTCATTGAATAATAACCAAATAAATGATTTATTTGAATCAACTAATTTTTATTTATATTGATCGAAATAAATTTTTTTTTCAGTGTAAAATTAGCATTTTCTCGTGTTTTGTATTTTCGTACGTACGAGCAGAGCTGGGACAAAATAGAGTGAATATTATATGGTTTATATTATAAATTACAGGTATGAACATGAAAATCTGGCTAACACGTCGGATAAGCGAGAATCAACAGTCCCGCTGGCACCGTTGAAAACCTGCACACTGAAAATGAATGCATTCGCGTCCTTTCGTCTCCATCGTCCAGGGAAAATTAACATATCCATATGTAATATAACGGAGCAACTTTAATTACCATAAAATGACACTCAAACTTTTCAAACATTTCATGAAAACCATCATTCGCTTTGGAAAACACGAAACCAAAAAATTTAAATACTAAAAATATGTTAATAAGGCGCAAAAATTTGTCCACTTTTCATTTCCTCAGAAATTAAAAAAAAAATTTCGACAAAAGTCGGCTGAAAGTAGAATTTATTTTTTAAATATAAATAATAAATAAAAAATCAAACTCCAACAATTTGGAAAGTTCAAAATGAACCGAAGTATTTTTTCTAAAAGACAAAAATTTTGTCAAAAGTGGACAGAAAGTGATATTTATTTTTTGACAATGAAATATAGATCATAAACAAAAAATTAAACTCAAAAAATTTGAAAAGCTTAAAATAAACTGAAATATTTTTTTCAATATAAATAATAAATTCTGTTTTTGAGTTTACAGTCTTTTATTTATTTTTTTTTCTAAATAAACAACGTTTCAATCTGAATATTTTTTGAAAATAAAAAAAAATCTGAAATTAGAATCAAAAAAGGTAAACTACTTTCCACATTTTTGGAGTTTTATTTTTTGTTTATGATTTATATTTCATTGTCAAAAAATAAATATCACTTTCTGTTCACTTTTGACAAAATTTTTGTCTTTTAAAAATAATGTTTCGGTTCATTGTGAACTTTCTAAATTTTTCGAGTTTGACTTTTTATTTGATTGATCTTTAACAATTTAAAATTTAATAAATAATATTGCAATACAACGCACGTTTTATTATTAGATTAAGTTTTTAATTTCCCAAAAAAAAATTTTTTGCACAGAAAAAAAGCTGTGATTTTTCAAAAAAATAAAATTTCGTTCATTCAATCGTTCAAAATTGTGAACACGCATAAAATATTAAATAAATACGAGTGCAGAAAACAAACAAAAAAAGAAGAGTCAGTTGCAGTCTGGCTTCGTTTAATTTTTTTCTGTTTACATTTAAAAATGAGCCAATATACAAAAATTTTATTTTTCAAATAAAAAAGATACGTTTATAAAATTGAAATCGGATCGAGAGGCTTTTTCAGAAAAAATGACAAATTTTTCTTTTACAAAAAGTAGTTTTTCATATACTTAAACGAAAGGCTTTTTCAGAAAAAATTGACAAATTTTTCTTTTATACACAAAATAAAAAGTTCATAAAGTCCAGTGAATATAAATAATATATGATACATAAAAGTATTTAAGGATTTTTGCTTTCTCTCCAGCTGTAAACTTTCAACACACACGTGTCTGACCACGTGAAAAATAGCAGGTGTAGAAATATAATCAATTCATTTAAACATAAATAATAATCTATTATAATGAAAACTCAAGCAACAATTTATTAAAAAAATAAATGATTAGAACAGAAATGTTTGTAGCGTATTTCTAATTTTAAAAAGTGTTAATATATTAAATTGTCTATGTCACTAGTTTGAAAGAATAAATAATAATAAAAATAAGTAAACCGGATTTTTTCAATGAGCCGGTTTTTTATTCAAACAAATAATGTACCATAATTAATATTCTGTCGATAACTATCACTGTTGCAAGAAAAGAACATTTTTTTTGTCATCTATGAAACATTTTTCTTAAAACTAAAAACTTCTTCTTAGTTCTTTATATTGTTTACCAAAAAACTTACACGGAAAAAAATTTTTTCTGGAAGAGCGATAAGTTTCTCTAGAATAGCGAAAGTCTTAACTGAAACAAAGCTACAAATTTGCCTAGTCTAGTGAAAGTTTGTAACAATTCCAGGTAACTTTTTCCCGTGTAGATAAAATTGAAAGTTAATTGTTAATTGTAATTTTTGATTGTATTTTCTATTTTATTATCACTATTATTATTATTATTATTATTTTATTAGTATTATCATTATTATTATTATTTATTTTTATTTTTATTTTTATTCTTTTTATTTTAAATATTATTAAATTATTATTATATTTATTTATATTTATTTTATACTTTATATTTTTTTAAATTTTTTATTCTTATTATATTTGTTTAAAAAATTTTTTTAAATTATCTTCGCTTTCTTGTACGGAAAATTAAGAGGTAAATTTTCCTGAAACTTCTTCTTTATTCCGTTTTTTTTCAAAAATTATATTAAAATTCCGAAGAAATGATTTATGACAGTATTTATGAAGTAAGTTTAGAGTAAATATCGAACACAGAAAACAACAGAAGTTTGTGGAAAAGATTTCAAACCGCACTGAGAGATTCTTAAAGTTTTTAATATAACATTTCATATAAGATTTTCAAAACTTATAAGAAATTCCATTAAAGATTAATAACTATCTCACAATTCCTATATATATACACACTAATAAGAATATTTCAGTTTTAATACAAGTTTTAAAATTAAAAAAAAACACTTTCTGATAAATATCAATTATTTTGTTTAATTAAAATTAAATGTTATTCAAAAAAATTGAATAATGAAGGAGGAATTTACTCTCCAAATTTTAATTAGCAAAAAGTCATCCAATTTTGATTTTTGACTATTTAAAAATTTCCACTAGTAAAATTATTCAAACTTTACTTAGTAAAATTTTTTTGTTTTGTTTACTTTTAACTAAAGAATGAGAGGGAAATTACTCAGAATTAGTGGAAATTATATTTTGTTTTTAAAAAATATTTCTCTGGAAGTAACTGTAATTTTTAATAAAAATTTAATTTGAACTATTACGATAATGTAACAAATATTGTTATTGTTATTGGCTTTGTAACAAATATATAGTTTTGTTTGATTCAAATAAATTTCATTTTATCTATTTGACTGAAATAAATTAATTTGGTCTAAAAATAAAATGTTCTCCTGAGTGTTTGTTATCAAATAATATTTACCTGATTCAAATAATTTTTATCAAATATTCAAATTATTTTGAATTAATTTCAATTGTTTGTAATTAATTAATAATTCAAATAAATTACAGTTCAACCATTAATTCCAGTATTTGGAGAAAATACTAAGTTTCTTAAAGAAAAAGAAAAATTATTTTGTAAAATAAAAAATTTATTCGACAATATAAACAAATAATCGTTCATTTGAATCAAGTAATTTTTGTTTAACTTAAATAATTTAAGTCAAATAAAATATATTTGTTCAACTTTAATTAAAATTATTTAATTTTAATTAAAAAATAGTGAATTGAAATATATTTTATTTACCTTAAATAATTTAAGTCAAATGAAATATATTTGTTTATATATATTTGATTTGAAATTTTTAATGAAATTGTTTTCCTAAGTCTAAAATTATTTGGAAAAGAATACATAGTTTAAATAAAAAGTTTAAAATTAAAAAAAGTAAAAATATAAAATATTAAAAAAATAATAAATAAATAATTTATAAAATAAAATAATATATAATATAATAATAATAATAAATAATTTAATTTTAATAATAAATTTAATAATTTAAGTCAAATAAAATATATTTGTTTATACATATTTGGTTTAAAATTTTTAATACAAAAAAAATTTATTTGGAAAAGAATACCTTATTTAAATAAAAAGTTTAAAAATAAAAAAAGTAAATAAATATTTTTGTGGGAATTGTTATTAATTTTATGAAAATATTATTGTTCCAATACGAAAGTATTTATAAAATAAACATCACTTGAGTAAATTGATCTCTATCCACAGAGTTGAATTAAACTGACAACAATTTTGTTTTAAATATTAAGCAAAAACATCACACACACACAGACACACGATCACAGATTTCATTTCAAAATACACTTACAATAATTATCCTCCGTGAAAAAAATGCATATGACGTTTTAGAATCTTCATCAAATTGCCTACAAAAAAATTGCAAATAATCCAAGTCTTCTTTACAAAAAAAAATAATTTCTTCACTGACACTTTTTTTACTTCAGGAAATAAAAAGGTGTTTAAAAAAAAAAAATTATTTTTTTTTATTAAAAAAATAAAATTGTAAACTATCAAAATATAGGGGAAAAAATTACTTTTTCTTTTGAAATTTGAGAAGAGAAAATGATTTTTTAAAGAATATATTAATTGTCAAGTAGAAGTGAAGCGCACTAGGCGCTTCGAACTTCTGAATTCACTTTGCCCGGGAATTTGAACGATCACTGATCCCACATGTATGATGTAATTGATGTAACATTAAAATTAAAGACTCTCACTGATAAATCGTTGTTTTTTAGGCAAGAAACAACAACTGATCGCAGAAATGGCAATAAACGAGAATACACCTTGAAGCTGGGGACAAGGGGGGGGCAAAAACGGAAAAGCGCGGGGTAAAGGAGGGAGTCAATCCACACCGAGTGCAACGTGACCACGGATTCCAAAAGCATTTTCATTGGCCAAAAGAGTCACGTGGTTTTCAAGTCACGTTGCAGTTGTCGTGGTCGGTTGCTGTCTTTCACCGAGACCCTGGCTTATTTACTTGCTATTGCAACTACCGCGTTTCCTTTCTTTTGCCTCTCCTCCAAATTCATTAAATTATTTCATATCTTACTTAATATATATTTTTTCAGAAATTTTACCTTCATTTTTTAATCATTTTCTCGGTGATATTCTTTTTCTTTACCCAAAGAATTATTTAATAAATTAAATAAATAAAAAAAAATAATAATAATAAATTTATTTTACACTAAATTTCGATAAAATTTATCTAATTTACAATAAAATGTTTCTTCTAAAAAAAACAGGCAAATAATAAATAATAATAAATTTTTTTTTAATTTACACTAAATTTCGATAACATTTATTTAATTTACAATAAAATGTTGCTCCTAAAAAAACAGGAAAATAATAAATAAATAATAATAAATTTATTTAATTTGGAGAATTAAAAGTTAGTATATTAATCGAAAAGAATAAATTATTGTTAATCAAAATTGAGATATATATTAGAATTATAATTACTGGGTTAATTAAGTAATTTAATGTTATTTCAAAAATTAAATCTTTAGAGTTGAATCCTGAAAGAAATGGGAATCCTCTTAAAGATAAATACTAAATTTCAATAAAATTTATCTAATTTGATTTACAATAAAATGTTTCTTCTACAAAAAAAAGGAAAATAATAAATAAATAACAATAAATTTGTTTAACTTACACTAAATATCGATAAAATTTATTTAATTTACAATAAAATGTTGCTCCTAAAAAAACAGGAAAATAATGAATAAATAATAATAGTATAATAAATTTATTTAATTTACACTAAATTTCGATAAAATTTATCTTAATTTAATTTACAATAAAAAGTTGCTTCTAAAAAAACAGGCCTCGGATCGACTTTACGAGCAAAAAAAGTCGTTATAGTCGATTAAAAATAGTGAAAAAAAGTCGTTAATTTAATTTAGTGTTGTCACAAAAATTCAAATTAATCAAAAATTGTATAATTTTTGCAAAAAAAATATTTAAATATTTCTTATTTCCTTATTCACAGAAAAAATTTTCTAAAAATTCCAACTTCTGAAATTCAATAATTTCTAAAAGTTAAAACTACAACCCTTCCAAAAATTCAATTATATTTTCTGCAAATTTTAATTAAACTTCGTGTCTAAACCAATTATCAGTATGAATTTTTAGCCACTTTTTGCAATTTTTTTTTAATTCAATTATTTAAATTTTTAAATACAAGAAATCCAATTCTTTATAATAATTACAACCGTCCATTTTTCTTTTTTAAGATAAGAATATTTTCCAAAATTTTAATAAAGAAATTCGTAACATTAACTTTTTCAAAAATATTTCTAAATAATTTTTTGAAATACAAAAAGTTTTACAATTAAATATAGGTAAAAAATGTCCAAAATTTTACAAAATCTTTCAAAAAGAAATTGACCTTTTTAAAAATATTAAAAAATTAATTAAATTTTTCCCAAGAATTTTAATAATAAATAAAAATTTTTGAAACATTGTAAAATAGTAAATTTTAAACAATTTTAATATTTTTTTCGAAACTAATTGAATCTTAAAAAATAATGAGAAAACAATTCTAAGAGTTAGTTTCTTATAAATATTGTAATGTAATTCATCGAAAATAATTGAATAATTTTTGTATAATTCAAAAAGAAAATAATTTTTCGAAGTATTTTAATTAAAATTTTCGAATATCATTTTTTTCCAAAATATTAAAAATTAATTCGGAAAAATTTTAATTTTATTGTTTTGTTTATGAATTTAAATTTTCGAAAATATTGATATTGAATTCTAAAAAATTAGAACATAATAATTCGCAGAGAATTACTGTTTTTAAAACTATTTTAATATTATTTTTAAAACCTTTTTTTTATTGATTTTTATTTTTATTGAATTTTGAAGATTATTGCATTAAAATTTTAGAGAATTTAATATTATTTCCAAAATTTTTTATTAAAATTCTTTAAAAGTTAACTTTTAAAAATTGTAATAAAATACTTGAAAAGATAATTTAGTTTTAATTAAATTTTACAGAATTACAATTCTTCAAAAACATTTTAATTGGAATATTTTAAAAATTTAATTAGAAAAATTATTCAAAAAAAAAAATTTTTTCAAAGATCTGTTTATTGTTACGCTTTTCACGCTATATAAATGGAAATAAGTTGCATTTTAATTTTTATACTAAAAATATGGTATTTTGTCGCAAAATTTGGAAGAAATGTCACAACTTTTTAATAAAAGTCGATAGAAATCGTATTATTCGAGAATAGTCGAAAAAGTCATAATATCCGAGGCCTGAAAAAATAATAAAATGTTGATGATTTTTTGTTGTATTTTCTGTCTTTCTGTGAAAAAAATAAATTTCTGTAAACCATTTATTGGACTTGAAAAAAGAAATGTCTTCTTTTGAACCAAAAATGGAAAGTAAAAAAAAATTTCTATTAACTCTGATCGAAATTGTGCATTTTTTTCAAAAACATACGGGCGAAAGAAAGGAGAAAGTAGTTTCGTAATGTGTCTTACTGAGGCTTATTTCTCGATTATATAATAAACCCTTTACTTCCTGATATTATTCAACCAGGATGTCTGTAGTACTTGCTCTCAAAGAAATTTTTATTTTTCTTCAAATCAAACATATAATTTATTTGAATTGAGGAAATTTTTACCTGCCTCAGAATTACTCGTAAGTGCACCTGATAAGAATTTAAAGGTCAAGAGAACGAATTTATAATTTTCTCAGAGTTAAATAACTGTTTTGAATTAAATTTATTTGTGGCAAAATATATTTTATTTGTACTAAAAAAAAAATTAATCTATGTGGCTTCTGTCAAATTAGATTTATATTTTTAAAAAACAATTATTTACGTAATTAAATTTTCTCCAGTTTAATCTATTTGAAAAATAGCTAAATTTTATATTTTATTTTTAATAGAATTCTAAAGATTAAAAAAAAATTAATTAGTTTATAAAAATTAAATTATTTTAATTTTTTATTTATAATTATTAATTAATAATTTTTAATTTTTAATAAAATTTTAGGAAATTTTAATTATTTCCAACTTTTCAATTATTAGTTTATAAAAATTAATTTATTATAAAATGATAGAACTGAATGAAAACTATTTAAAAGTTTCATTAAATTTAAATAGAATTTTAGGAAGTTTTAATTATTTCAAACTTTTCAATTAGTTTGTATAAGTTTAATTATTAAAAAAATAAAACTGTAATTATTTCGAAAATCTAATTTTTCACAGAATTTTAAATAAATTTATTAAAATTTTTTAGACACTTGAGACAAGAATTTTTTTTTAGTAATTCTATTTAGTAACTTTGATTGATTTAATTACAAAATTTTAACTGCCTCAAATTTCTGCGCATTTTCAAAAACTTTTACTATTTGCCGAGTAAATTTTACTATTTTCAAAGTAAATTTAATTAAAAATTAGCAAACTCCTCGACGAACGTAGAAAACTTCTGAAATTAGAAAAAATTGCCAGAAATGAGCATAAATTGCAGACAGATTAAATTTTACTCCATAAATAGTATAAAAAGCACTATTTATATTTTTCTCGCTACAAATGTGTTTATCACGAATACTACAATAAATTCTATTTTTGTAGTTTTTCATTTATTATTATTATATATATTTTGCATTATTCCTATTATCAGTCTCAATTTTTTCTAAATTTGTCTACCACTTACATAATTAACAATAACTTTCTCCTCAAACTCTATATATCACCCTCTTTCACTTTATATTTTTCCATTTATTATACTCTCATTATTCTCACGGTGAAAGTGCTTTTTAATATTTTTCTACAACAAAGTATATAGCAAACGTGTCTTTTATTAGATAACAAAACAGTTTCTTATTTCATTGTTCAAATTTATTATCACACTCGCGCGATAAAATATAAGTTTAAAATTCAATTTAGTTCAATCAAACAAAAACCTACGACTATGTTTAATTAGAAAATGTCACTGATGATCCAATAACCAACATTGATTGAAATAGTCTCTATATTTGACTTAAATTAAAAATACAATTAATTCATCAAATTATTAATTATTTTATCTACATTTTTTTTTGCTACCATAGAACCAGTTTTCTACAATTATTTTCTTGGGTTTTGCAGTCTATTTGCACTAATGAGACTTCAAACTTTTTGGACCTGTGCCAATTTAAAAAAAATTGTATTACGCAAAAATTATTTTATTTGTGAATTGGAAAACAAAAAAAATAAAATTTAAAAACAAAAAAAAATTGTTAGTAAAATTAATAATTAATAATTAATAAATTTAATAAATTTAATAGTTAGTAAAAAAAAATGTTTGGAGTGTAATGAACTAATTCCTGTTTTACATTATGCATAATGTATTTATTTATATATTATATTTACATATAACGTGCGTATAAAATCAGACATTCTTGAGAATCATGAATTTTTGTTTGTCTCTTGGATCCTTCTTCATTCCTTGAAAATTAAAACTACTTTTAATTTGTTAACAAACTATAATGATCCATTATAATGATTGCTTGTTTATTATTACATATTATAGCTTTTGACAAATATGTATTATTTTTCTCTCAGCTGTACAGTTCTTATTTCACTTCACTCTTTTTTGTTTTGCGAAAGTAAAACGTTTTTTTTTCTTTTTTTTAATACACACAAAGTTTTATTTAGCACGTGTATTCATTAATTTTTTGTCAGCTGAAAAGAAATCTTGTTTCACATTCAGAATATTCGACTTTTCACACTTCGAAGAAAAAAAAAATTAACATTTGAAAAATAAAAATTACCTCATTCCTTGTGCTTAAGTATATATAGTATATAATTGATGAATACAAAAGAAGATTTTTATAAAAAGTTTGAAAAAGTGGTAAGAAAATATCCGCACCTAGATAACTTCATTTTTATCAATAATGAAGTAATTATAATCACTAATGTTTATATTCTAACGAAACGAAAGCTATGTGTGTACATGGTTAGTAAATTAGATAGATGAACATTATTATCTAATCTTCTTTTACTATTTATGTAATAATTTGCTCCATTGTTTCGAATATCGAGCCATCTTGTCTTGTCAAATGATTAATAAAAATAAATTATATTGTTTATAACAAAATTTTTTTTTAGATTTTTGTCATAGCGCCAAAAGTGACAAGGATTTTTGAAAAAAATTACATTAAACTATTCGACTAGTAACAAACTTAGATAATTAGGATTTTTCTCGTTCTTTTATTTTTATAATCGTTTTGAAATCGAAAAGAAGATTATCGACAGTTAAAATTAAGAACATGTGGCAAAAAAAATAACCGATAAAGATGTAACATAAAAAATTTATAAAAAAAAATTATTTAAAGACAGAAACTTGTTTTTCTATTTAAAAATGATTTTATTTTCAGGTTTCTTCTATGTCACACAGTCGTTCAAAAAATAATAAAAAATAACTTGAATCTCCTCTTATTCTTTTTAGATTTAAATTTTAATCAATTCAAATAATACGAAGCAACAAAATAATAAAAAATACATATTCATCTGAAATTTCGAACTAATTCAAGAAAAATTCTTAACTAATTAAATTTTCTATTTTACATTATTATTATCTTGCAAAACTTTCCAATCTCCGAATGAACATTTTTTACTTCTATTAATTTGTCTTTTTTTAAAAACAAAAATTACTTTTCATATTAAAAAGTTAAATCTGAACTAAATAAATTTTCTTCCTTTTAATCGTTTTTTTATTTATTAATTCTTAATTAAGCAAAAGAAATTTCATTTATTTTAGAAAAATTTGTTTTTCATATCAATATAATTTAAAAAAATATTTAAACAGGAAAGAATTTTTCGTTCTCTCGAACATGCAAAAATTTAGAAAATTAAAAAATGTTAAAAACCAATTAAAGAAACAAGTTTTACAAAAAAATTATTTAAATATAAACTTTTTTAAACTTTTCTAAAAAATGATTAAATAAAAAAACCCCCGATTGTTATAATATAAAATCACATGTTCTAAACTAATTTTCTTCATTGAATAAACTCGTAAATTTAAAAAAAAATGTAAGGTAAAGGCACCAATAAAAGTACATTTAAGAAAAATTTATTCTTTGAGTTTGAATTATTTTCACTTTCAGTAAATACAATTTCTGAATTTTTATTTATAAATATTTTTAATAAATATTTTTTCCACGAGTTTCACTTAGAGGTCATTGTGAAAAAAAATGTGAAAAATTTCAATCACAAGCCAAAAATAATTTCTCTTTATTTTTCCTTTCTTTAAAACTCACAGTGTGAAGGAATGTATAGCAAATTTATGTTAAAAGTTAAAACAATGGCTAAAAATAGAAAATATGAAAATATCTTAAGGCAAATTCTACAATTTAGTATTATGCACATTTTCTTGATCGAATATCAAGAAATATTTTTTTTTCTCAAAAGTATAATCACTTTTAACCTAAATAATATTTTTCTCTACTTATGTTTTATCGCATTTCAGATGCCGTCTAATATCATTTTTTCAATTGTATATTTACTTCAAACTTGCTCGCTAATAAATGCTTCGTTAACCGGATAAACATTGAAAAGCATATAATTCTAGAGAAAAATCAAAAATAGGTACCTAAGTAAGATACAGTATAATTTTGCATAAGCGAAAAATTTTGAACGTTCCAGTGAACAATTTTTTATTCTATTAATAATAATTAATTGCAATTAATAATTATTAAGTAATTCGAAACATGTCGATTGGAATAAAAATTAAAAAAACAAATTTAACTAATCTTTTTTTTTTGATAAATAAAAATTTATTGTAAGAAAAATTCAATTCGGAGAAGAAAAAAAATTCGTTTCTTTGAACGTTCAAGAGTTTTTCAGTACTATGATTCTTAAATTGAATTAAAAATATACAATTTACTGGTACCATTACCCTATTTTTCATCAAAGTAATTCGTATTTTTTTCTACTCATAAATATTAATACAATTTTAATTACTAATTAATTTTTATTACAAAATATCATCACTTATTACAATTTTGAAAAAATAATTATAAATTATATCACTTCCAATGAAATTTATCCTGAAAACAGTAGAATTTGCATTTCATTCAATTTAATAAAACCGGGCAAGACTAGATGGTTTTTGTTTCACGAAACCACCAATAACAAATTTTGGAAAAGTCGACAAAAAAAAGAAACTATCAATATTTTCATATTCACCTTACATACATATATAATATATATTTATACTTTTGTCCAGCAATTATATTGTTATAAACAGCAAGTGTAACAAATATACATTAATGACAAACTGTGATGTTAAAATGATGTTTATGAACGCATTACATTCACTGCTCTTTGACTAACAATTTTTTTTTTATACACACAAGTGTTTTTTTAATAACATTTGTTTGTACACAAAGAATGTGAATTAAAAATGTTTTTTTTTTCTAAATTCGACATTAGTTCGTTTTTCTTTAATTTTCTTTAGCACTCGAAAAAATCTTCCCTTAATCTTAATTTTCTCGCAATTTATCTAAACAGTATTCGTACAGTATACAGAGAATTTGTTTTCTATTTTTTTTTTACATATTCTATCCAATTCTTCACGACAACTATTTATGAAATTGAAGAAAAAATCCTCTAAGTCGGATTCAGTAATAATAATAATAATAATAATATAAAAGAAATTATTAAATTTACTTAAAAATAAAATCTATTTTCTGGATTATAAATACTGTCATATTTATACAAAGCAAAAGAAAAATTAAAATATCTTCCGAATAATTAAAATTATTGCTCTTTAAAATGTGTAAAATAAAATTATTTTAAATATCAAATGTGATGAAGTTTAATATAGACATTTCAGAGAACAATGAATGAAGATGAGAAAATTTGTTAAAAAAAGCTCACTACAGACAAGCACCAAAAAAAAAAAATATTTTATAAAGCATTGTCTCATTTTAGAAGAGTGTGTATTTGATATTTTTTTCATTTAGGCTTAATATTAACGACAAATAAATGTTAATTGGGCAAAAATAATTTTAGTTCCAAACAAAGTTAACAATGTTCAGAGAAAACAACACATTTTACAACATCGAACGAACTCTCTAAATCATTTCCTTCTCAAGATTCCTACACATCTTTTATCAATTTTCCAAAATATTCATACACCAGTTTCGAGTTTTTCTTACAGCTATTTTTTTTTTTTTTTTACAATTATGCACTTTAAGATCTTTAATATTTAGCAATCAAACTCCAACTACTGATGGCGCGAAACAACAGTTTACGAAAATTTTTATTTTTTAGAGAGGACCATAAACTATTTTTGAGCACACATAGCTCCTTATAATTTTACATTTTTCTTTTATAAACAAAATTTCATATCCAAACAAATATGTCCTTTATTATACAAATGATTTACTGCTCAAATTCAAAAGAAGATTTTAAAATATTTCAAAAAATCAACATTCACGCGATCTAATTCCCTTTTATACAGTTTTACGTAGGTCGGTAAGAATGTTACAAAAAATTTAATATCATAGAAAAATAATGTTATATTCTGATTTATTTGTAAGTCTTTTAAGATTTTTCTTTGATATGTTATATAAATAATGTTATATTTTTTTTTAAATAAACCGAATTCGACCGGTTTTTTTTTATTGCAATGAAAAAGCATTGAAAAAAGTTTAACTTTTCTCAAATTTAAAATTATTCATTCACACGCAAAATTTTAGTTTTTTTCTTTTTTTTTTTTGAAGAAGAAAATCAAGTTCTTAAGTATACACTTTTTTTTGAGCAGTATCGACAATAGATTTAACGCTAATTTCCTAAACTATTAGTTCATTAATGAAAATATTTTAAATATCAGCAGAACAATGTATCAAGAATAAACATTTATTGAAAATAGCCTTAATTTTCGTTATTTAAAATAGCCCCTATCTATATCTAAATGGATATATACATATTCGTTTTTTAGGAGTAATGAAATTCTACTATACGATGAAATGAAAATATGGCCCTCCCTACAATTTACAAATAAAAAAATTAGACTGGTGTATTTAATTTTTTCTTTTCAAAGATTGTCCTATGACTATTTTCGGTTATTAACAGAGATCATTTCGAATCAATCAAAATTATATTTTTCCAGAAATATAAATCTGACAATTTTTCTTCAAAAAAAAAACAAAACAAAAACAACGTTTTACAACGTTTCTAAAGTTAAAGGTCCAAAAAAATATAAATTCCAAAGAATATTGTTTTGACTTTGTTTAAATTTCAATTTAATTGAAAACTATTTTTATTAACTATTAAAAGGAATTAAGTTTTTTTCGTGGTACTTTTTTTCCAATCATTGAAAATATTGAAACTTTTCGTTTATTCGAACGTTCAAAGGGAGAATATTTAGGGAAAAGTTAATCAACGAATTAGGGAAAAAAAATGTTTTTCTAATTAAATTGTTATGAATTGTTATAAATTGTTATAAATTGTTTAAAAAATTTTCTTATCATTTTAAGAAAAATTTTATTTTCTGTGTAAAAAAAAGCATTTTTTCAGTCAATCGTTGATTACAAACGTGGTAAATTGCAAAGACGTGAAAAATCGAAATAAAATCACGACCGAAATTTGAATAGAACGAAAATTCTATATATTTTGACTTTTATAAAGGCAAATGCAGGAAAAATGGAAGAGAAATAAAATTTTCCCTTGATTCGAAATCTTGGAATAGTTGAATTTTGAAAATTTCTCTATTCGCACATCTCTTGTTAATAACTGGGAAATAAAATTCTGTTAGTAACAAGTCTTTAGGAATATCCAAAGTAATATATTTATTAATTAATTAATATATATTCATTAAATATAAAAATGATTGCAATGATACGTATCTTATTTCAATGCACGTGGCTGAGGCCTTTTGCGTTGACTTCTACTGCTCGTGGTTTGATTTAATTGTTTGTTAACGTACGAGTTTGCAGTTCTGCGCTCCCTCTTTCCTAGATCAGGATTCTCGCTTCCAATTTCGAGAGCCCTTCTTGAGTTTCTAGTACGGCCGGCCATGTTTTCCCATTCATTGAATTGAGCCTGCAATCTTTCGGCCATTTCTCGATCTTCTTGCTCTTGACGAAGAAGCAATTCTATTCGCTTTTGCTCGTCAACAATTTCATCATCAGAAGCTCTCTCTCTATTCTTTGCACTATCGTCTAGAGAAGTTTTAAGTTCGTCATTCTCCTCTTCCTGCTCCTCCTCCTCTTCTTCTATTGGGGATTTTGTTTTTCGTCTTCGGCCTTTCCTTTTATTTGAAACTGGCACTTCGCGCGTCAATTCGGGAGGTTGATTTCTAACTTTTGAACTTGAATTCTTTACTAGTTCTGATTCCTTCATTAATTTGGGAGCACCTTTCCTGGGGCGTTTCTGTTTTGGTAATTCTTCCTCATCGTTGGAAAATTCGTCCAAACTTTCTGAACTTCCAGTAATGTATTTAACGGCAGTGGATCTTTTGCGAAGACTTCGTCGCACGAAATCGTCCGTGTTATTATTGTAACTCTTTTCCATGTTGATTTTTCGCTTTTTAATTCTCTCGGCAATGTTTTCAATTGGAATTTCCTCATTGGAAACTTCCTTCTGCGTCTCTGTGGAGGCAATCGAAATATCGGACTTTGAAGAATTGATCGATTGCCTATCAATTATATCAGAATCGCTGTATGAATCGTCTGAATCATTGCACTTATTCTTTTGTCGTTTATTCATCTTCCTCAATGTGCCATTTTTCACTGGACTGTCGTAAATTTTTTTCACCTTATCACAACTATTACTTTCTTCGAGATTTAATTTTTTACTAACTTTTGTACCATTAATTATTTTCTTTATGTTTTTGTTCGTATCAAACGACATTTCAGAAGTGACATCTATTATTTCCGACACTTGAGGTTTTACTAATGTTCCAGAAATTGTAACTATCTGCACTGGTGCTGCCACTGGCTTAAACGTTGTCTCTAAATTCTCAACCTTGCTCAAAACTGAACTCGATTTAGAATCTTTTATTTTCCCTACAAATAAAATTCAATTATTGCTACATTCACAGAAAATAATGAATAAAAATAATTTTAGTCAAATAAAAGTGAATAAAAATTTTATTTGAACCAAAAACTAGTTTGAAACAAATAAAATGTTTACACTCGTTTCTCTGGATGTATTTTTTCAATTTTTAATCATTCTTTCAATAAACCTAAAAAGTAGAAAGTATAAATTAAAGACGGTTCATTGTGACAATTACCTTTAAATGCACTCCAAGAGCAACTAGGTATTCTTTTGAAGCGTGTGAGAGAAGGAGATTTTGGCACCACATTAGTAACCCTTTTTAAAATAGGAACAACTCTAACCAATTTGGTATCGATTTGTCGACCATCTGAAACAATAAATACAAATATTAATAAACGAACATTTTAATTTACCTCAAGAAAGTTATAAAATATTTTAACAATCACCTCTCGTTGTTCTTAATGCCGTTCGAGGCATAGCTTTAATCGGTTTGAAATAATGAATCTCTTCATTAATACTATCGTGACTGCCAGCACTTTCCGCACTTCCAATTCTCGAATCATCAGTAACAGTAGTTACGCAAATTTCGACTTCGACATTTTTCTTCTTCGAATTTAGAACATCATTCGGAACATGTAGTTCCTCCTTGCTTTGTAGACCATAAATTTTCGAACAACTCGGTTCCAAATTAAAATTATAACTACTCGGTTGAATGAATTTTGTGATTACTTGATTTTTGAATAATCTCGTAACAGTATCTTGCACTGGTAGATTTTTATAAGATCCCATTTTTTCCGTGGAATCTTTACACTGGTTCAATCCGGTGGACTTAATACTGGAAGCGTAACTCTCAGCTCGAATTTTCGAAATCAAGGCAATATTTGTTTTTTGACGATGCATAACAGATTTGAACTTGGTGATTATTGGTTCGTCCAAATCAAAAGTGTCTTGGTTTTTTGTTTTTTGAACAGTTTTCGAGACAGAATCAGTCTTCATTTTCGAGTCAAACTTGGTACGAATTTCCTTTTTCGCCAATGTTTTCGCCAATAATTCATCTTGAGCCAATTGTGCCAATTGCTGTTGTTCTTCGGCTTGAATTTTTCGAATTAATGCTTCACTGGCAATTGCTTCTGCTTGTTGTTTTCGACGCTTTTCCTCCTCCTCAAGTTGAAGTTGAGTTTCATACTCTTTTCTAATTTCGCCGGCTGCGCTGAGAATTTTCGTTCTTGCCGCATATCCTGCGAGATGGAATCAAAAATTATAATTAACCATTTATGTAGGAAAATGTATTCACAGACAATAAGAATAAAATGGGGAAAATATAACAAAGAGTAAGAAAGTTCTGCAAACAGTACAGCTGATAACATTGTATAAGCGTTTAAAAGACAAAATCGACAAAAAAAGAATAACGAAAGTGAGAGAGAAAGAGAGAGAAAGAGAGAGAGAGTAGGTTATGTTTATTGAGAAAGACGCTCTCACCTGTGTCCAGGTCGATATCCGTATCCTCGCCGTTCCTTCTGCATTCGACTTCTTTTGGAAATTTCGTTCGAATTATCTCCCAAAGTCTGATATTGACCAAGGTATTAGACTTGCTATTTGTTCGTAACCAGGAGCCAACTCGAGTTCTGCAAAGAGGGCAATTTAGGTTGTTGTGTTGAATCGTTCCATTTAAACATGATAAACAGAGATTGTGCTCGCAAGGGAGGGTCACTGGTTCGATAAGAATTGCTCGGCACACTGGGCACAATAAATCTCTCAAATTAGCATAGGAAGAACTTCGGCACAACGAAGGATCGAATAATTTTGACGTTCTTTTCAAACAAGTCGCCATCTTACTTAGTCAGATGCATTATAAGCATAAACAACTTACACTTTTACGGACTGATACAAATGCAATGAGAATTTTTTGTCTACACCGTTAGAGTAAGCGCGATTTCTCTTTTTCTACTATTAACTAAAAACAAATTATAGTCAACCGCGATTATTAACATTGACGTCGAACTATGTACTATGTGTAGTATTTTCTATCTATGTGTATGCGGTAACTATTAAAAGTCCCCAAAGGCAAATTTCCCCAAGCACCATTTGACCCTATAGTGATTGATGTTTCCGATGATGCTAGAGAAATCTGTAAAAGTAGTTCTGAGAAGTCCGCAAGATGCCGATATTGACAGTTGGTAACTGTCAAAAGTCCCTAAACTCACTCTATCGGCAAATTATCTTCCTTTATTCTTCGGTCGATAAGAAAGAAATGGTTAATATTTTAAAAAATTAATAATTGGGAATTAATCATTAAATTTACATTCTGCAAATTATAATAACATTTTAAATCTTCATTTTACTTAACAAGTGATTCAGAAAACAACTTATTTTATTAAAAATGCAATAACATTAATTTTTATATTATTTTTTGGACACTTGGTATGTGCGCATTCACTGGGTGATGAAAAATTCATCATTACAAATGATAATTCCATTAGTAATAATTAGCTTATGTAATTTAATTTTTTTGCAAATTAATTTAACTAATAATTCTGCCTTGGTAAAAATTAAATGTAATTTTTTTAAATTCACGCCATATTTGTACGTATGTGGGAGGAGGAGGAGAAAACTGTTGTGATTCCCCAGTTTTTGTAAATTAATTTTTATTTTATTGCATAGAAATGTTTTACTTCTATAATTTTTAAAAATATTAATTAATTTTGTGTTATACATAATTAATTAAAAATTTTAGAATAGATTTTCTTTTTTTAAGGAGATAAATAATAATATTTTTTTTCTATCAGCAATTTAAAATTTAACATGGAAAAACCTGATAATGTAAAAAAACGCAAAAAATAATTTTGGCAGGCCTGTGTCGTTTCAAAATACAAAATGTCGGATTGACAACAATATAGTAAACACAGCGCGGAGAAGAAAAGTGTTTCAAAAATTTACAAAAGTGCTTTTTTCTAGAAAGTATAAAACTAATTTAACATTAAATTTTTCGTTTTAAATTAATCTCTTCTTCATGCAATTTATAATAATTATCACAAGTGATAGAGGAAGTAATCGCTGAATTGATGCCCCAATTACAAGCCGTTGGAATTCTAACCTCAAAATAATGCTCATCTGCTCAAAAGGATTCGGAAAAATGCGAAAAATGTTGATAAGTTAATTCTAAAGAATATAAAAGACGATGTCAAGGAATCAAGTAAAATGTATCCTTTATTATATTTTACTACTTGTTTATGTTATAGGTTTTGGAAAGGCAAAAAAGAAGGTATGTATTTGCTTTTTTACAGACGTTCACTGTACAGATGAAGTCTTTCATTAAACTAATTAGATTTCTTTTGTAGGCGCAATAAATTATTTAGTTCGGTTGTAGTTTCAAGAATAAATTTTTCTGATTTAATCTAGATATACAGAGATAATATACTTCCACAGTTTATGTTTAAATCCTTTAAATTTTGCATTTTTTTTATTGCATTGTTTACTTCAATTTGTTAATGTTTTCCTATATGCAGTACAATAATTGAAATAACGCACGTTAATTAATTTTATTTATTTTATTACACGATTAATTTGGATTATTTATTCATTTTCACATTTTTTAGAAATAAATTAAACAAATGAGTTAAATAAATATTTTTAGTTATTAAAACATTGTTGTTCACTATTATAATAATATTAATTATTATTATTCTTAATTAATTATTTATTATTATTATTATTATTAATTATTTATTATTATTAATTATTAACTTTTATTAATTAATACACTGAAAAAAATGTATTTGATTCAAATAACCGATTATTTGATTATTATCAAATAATTTTTATTTGAATCAATTAAATAATATTTGCTTTAAATAAAAATTATTTGATTCAAGTAAATATTTATTTGATAACAGTCAAATAATCTGTTATTTGAATCAAATAATTTTTTTTTCAGTGTAATAATAATAAGTTCCGGTAATCTGTTCGCAGTTGATATTTGAAAATAATTAAATTCTTGAGAAGAATATTTTCTTAAAAATTTTCAAAATCCAGGTTAAATTCCTTTGAAGGATTTCTTTTAATTTTTTTTAAACAATCTATTTTCTTTAATAATTTTAATTGAAAATTTTGAAAGTAAATTGAACTTTATGAAGAATTTCTTTCATGTTTTTAAAATAATCGCTAATGTTAAAAATTGTAATTGAATTCTTATCAAAAAAATTTATTTTTTATAGAGATAATTTAATTCCTTCCGAATAATTTTACTATTTGTGAAAATAATTCAATTTTATTATGTAATCTCAATAATTGAATTCTTGCGAGGAGTTATTTAAAATTTTTTGAAAATATTAACAATAATAATGAAATATTTATTTAATAAGTGAATTTTTCAGATTTCGATTATGAATTTGTCCAAAAATTAATATTTTGAAAATAAAAAATTTTATACTTTTCATTATAATAAATTGATCATCTCGTTCCGCGCACTAGCGCGCGTAAAATTTGCTAGTAATAATAATAAAATAATACAATAAAATGGTACAATTAAATTCTGAAAAAGAAGAGTGTAAATAAAATTTACCTAATATTCGAATTATTTTATATAATTTGTATATTTTAAAAAAATAATCAAAACAAATAGATTCAATAAATATTTTTAATTTTAGAAATATTTAAAATGTGAAAATTTTAAAGTTTTTAAAATAATGTTTTGAAATGAAAAATAATAAATTCAATGTTTTTTAATATCAACGTGTATTTACTTTGATTTTACTTAATTTTTAAACCGTTTTTTTAAATTAGAAATTAAAAATTATTTTCGAAAAAATAATTAAAACAAAGGAGTTGAATAAGCATTTTTATTTTCTAAAATATTAAAATGTGAAATTTAAAATACTATTTTATAGTTTTGAATATGAAAGCGTTTGCTGTCCAGCTAATAATGATTCATCCTTTATCAATTACTGTCAGACAAAGCAAAAGGGTTCGGTATTAAACTTCTTCGTATGTAAATTATTGTAGGGTACGAAACGTTATCACTGTGAACTTGCACTAGTGAGTCACCCATGTACATATAAATAATTCAAATTAATTTAGTTTTGATTCATATTTTTATTATCAATGAGAATAATAACATTGTTCACAAAAACAATATTATTTAAGTACAATTTTATTTATTAATTATTATTAATTGTGTATTTTAAAATAATATTTATTAGAATATTTATATTAGTATTTATATTTATTATCAAGTACAAAAATTTAACTAAATTAATAAAATTAATACGTCTATATTAATTTGATTAAGTAAAAATATATCGAAAAGAAATTTTTTTACATTTGAAAATATAATGTACTAAAAATATTTGTAATTTTCAGGAAATAGTTTTCGGAATGAAAGCACGAAACCTCCCGCGGTAGGCTATTATTGTTAGCCTTAGTTTGTTCGGGTCGACCGACAGTTGCCGAGATTCAGTCCACGCGCGCTTACCGTACTGTACAGACGTCGGATTCCAGTCGTTTGACTCTTTTTTGTAGAAAAACATCCCTTCAAACAGAAAACAAGATTGACAGTTCATCTAGACATTGGAGGACGTTACAGGCAGTGATAAAAAACTTGTTTCACTCATTGAAATTGAATTTCATCGATTCATTTTCATCAGAAGGGAGTTGAAAATATTTATTTGAATTCTTCGCACTTGCCATCAGGAATCTAATCGATAGGAACCACTCGAGCTCTCGAAGGTCCTCATTCGTGGAGGAGGAGGAGTGACGCTTTTTGTATTTGACCTTGACCTTGAAAACTATATAAACCAAAAAAAAAAAAAGGAAAAAAGGATGCCAGCTGACGCTGAGCTTAGCACCCTGCTTAATAGGCGCCAAAAGATTAACGAGGATCTAGAGGATGGGAAAGAGGTGAAAAAACATTACAAATTCGTCAACGTTTATACCGAATTCCACGAACTTACAAGACGAGAGATCAAGCAATACGAACAAACCTTCAACAGGTGAGCTTCGTTTCAATTCTATTTAAGATTTTCGTAAATTTACCTTTTTTTTGAAGGCAAATTTATTTTTATTTGCAAAATTATTGTTTTTTTTGCAATTATTTTACAAATTTTTAAAAATGAATTTTATTCATTAGTAAAATGGTAACGAAAATAGTATCTCGATGTCCGTTTTCAAATTTTATTATGTTGTTTTCCTCATTAATTGATATTTGTTGTCAATTACCAAATATACAATCTTATTGTAAATTTTTTTTATAAATACTATATAAATATTTACAGCATTATTCGTAATAAAATTTCTTTAATTTTATTACTATTTATTTGAGAATGGACAATTATTATTTTCTTTTTAAAATTTCCAACTTGAGCAAAATTAATTATTAATTCTGACTTTTGTAAAAATTTGTGAAAACAAAGTTTGACAGATCACGTGACTGAGTATACATTCACATGCGGCACTCGAAACTTTAACAGTATTACCAAAAGTTATATTTCATGTAATTTGACCTTATTCTTTTATAGTTTTGACAATAGAATTTTAAACAGTATTACGCACTACTTTTATTTGCGCAAAACAAATTCAAATGACACTCGAAACTTTAACAATATTTCCAAAAGTTATTTTTACATTATGGCTTTATTCTTTTATATTTTTGACAATAGATTTTCAACAGTACTACGCACTACTTTTATTTTCGTAAAACAAATTTTTATCATTTTAGAGAATAATTTAAATTAATATTTTTATATAGAAAAAAGAAAATTTAAAATTATGTTTTTAGAAACATTGAATTCTTACGAAGAATGTAATAAAACAAATTTGAAAATAATTGAATTTTTTTTTAAACAATAGTTTTTCTAATGATTTTAATTGCAAATTTTTTAAGAATTATTGAATTTCGTGAAGAATTTCTTTTATTTTTTAAAAATATAATGGCGATTGTTAATAATTGTTATTAAAAATTCGATTATTCAATTTTGTTCTCATTTTTAGAAAATAAATAAATTCATCTGAGAATTTTAATGAAATTAAAATATATTTCAAGGAATAGTATTAAAATATTGACAATGAATAAATTCTATCAACGAATTTTTAATTTTTTGAATATAATCGATTTTACTGGTAAGAAAATATAATAGAATAGAATTTTACTAGTTTTTTTGTAAATATACGTAAATTCTTTTAAAGCATTTCTTTGTTTTTTAAAAATAATAAAATTCTAGAGAAAATTTTGTTATACATAAAAATAAAAAATAAAATATTTGAATCTTTCGGAAGAATTTTATTATTTATGAAAGTAATTGCATTCTTGCGAAGAATTTTATTAAAATTTTCGAAAATAATAAACAATAATAATAAATTAGTAAATTAGTTAATAATTAAATTGTTTTACAATTTCGAATCCGAAATTCTTCAAAAATTGAAAATTAATATTTTTAAAAACAAATGATTTTAAAATCCAATATGTTTCATCGAAAACAATTTTTTGGGAGATTTTTAATTATAGATATAATTCAAGTACATAATAGTGCAACTAATAAACGCTATAATAAAATTGTTACAATTAAATATGAAGTTTCGAACGTTCAAATGAACGAAATTTTTTTTCACCTTAAGTATTTTTGAAAATTACTATCGAAAAAAGAAAAATAATTGATATTACACAGTGTTTAGTTTAGAATAAATTTGTTTTAATCTAAAAAATATTTTTTTTTGTAAAGAAATACAAATTTTAAGAAGTAAAAAAATATTGTCGTTTATTTGAACGTTCGAAACTTTAGGAACATCAATTAAATCTAATCACTAAAACAGTAATTGATTTTAAATTAAAATTAAATTATTTTAATTATTAACTATTGTCCTAAGATATCAAGAAAAAAAAGTACATGGAAATATTGTAAAGTGATGGGGGGAAGAGAAAATTGGCTAAGACTCATGAAATAGTTTTTTATTTGCCTTTAATGCAATGAGAAGTGAATTTTGACAGACAGGGAAAGTTTGAGATAAATGGCAATAGTTTCCTTGAATGGTTGATTCTTTGTTTACAAAGTATATTCTTTATTAAATTGCAACTAATAAAGCATATAAATAAATAAAAAAAAGTCAGAGTTGGCCCGACTTTCAAAGACGGGCCATATATGGTTCCAGAAACTCGTTCTTTAATGTTTATGGCGACATGCATATAATCTCGATCGAGATATAACTTTCCATGTTTCAAGGTCTTCTTTTCTTCTATGTCACTTCCATTTATTCGTAATAGATTTCAGAATGAGAGAGAGGAGATTCTCTCATTTCAATTTAAAAGATTAAATTTCAATTTTCCATAAAAATTTGATATATAAACGTATAGGTTCATAAATCGGTGCATTCAAGAAAAGTCTTCTTCAAAGGGAACAAAAAGTAAAATAATAATAGTTCAATAAAACGGTGGCGAATAAAACGAAAGTCGTTAAATATATTTAATTAAAAGAAGACATAATATTACAATTAGGCTTGAGAGAAAATCGAAAACTAATTTTTTTTAAATGAAATTATACTTCAAGGACTATAAAGTAAAAGTCCAAGAGTGTAAATCAGTAAATGCTCCATTTTTGCGATCCTTATTTAGGCTCTATTGCATTATAGAAATTCAAGCGCAAATAAAAGTATTCTACGATTTTTCTTATCTTTATTATTTATGTCCGGGCTTTTATCATATCTTTCGGAAATCTGAATTACTGACAGGAAATATGGACTACAATAAAAAAAAAGTAAATCAAACTAGAAACTCAAATAAAACACTGATATTGTGTTAATATTATTTTTGTCAATAATTGTTTTGAAAATGGTTTTTTAAAACCAGGGAGTTTTTGAAGTTGTTTCTTTGCTATTCAGTATTTATTATATTGAAATTCTACCAGGAAACCTAATTTCGAAGTTTTGAATATTAAAATAAGCAAATAAAAAATTAGCCTGCATAAATATTGTAAACTATTTTTGTTTTTAATTTAAAAGAAAAGTAAATTAAATATTCGCTTAATTAAAAAACAGTAATTTTCTAATTCAAACTAATTTTGAAAGTAAAATATTAAAATCGAAATCATAATATTGAAAGTATAATTATTTGCAAAAGTAATAGGAATGATTTTATTCGCAAAATTAAAAAGTTATTTCTGAAAATTACATTAGAGAGGATAAATTATTCATAAACAGAATATTGAAATTTAATTAAGGAACTTGACAAAATGTAATTAATTATTGAAATTTGATTAAATATTAATACTTTTTTTAAACTCCTAGTTGTAATATTATTTTCGGAGATGGAACATTTTACAAGGCGTCGCAGAGTTCAAGAACCTTCGGCTCCATAAATACTGAGGTGAATTCTGTCACTAATAATGCACATCAGTCACTTCATAATGGACTAAAATACAAAATTCATTACAGAACGTGTCAAACAAAGTATTTTACAGTTGACATAATTGATTTTATAGCTGGAAAATTTCCGTGAACCAATAATAGTTGAAGAAACTCTCCCAAGATAAATAGCTAATAGTGAAATTATTCAATATATTTCAAAGTGGAAAATGTCACTCAAAAAGAAATGCAAAATGTCGATTGTTCATTTGCAAAATTTATTCCATTTTTCTCTATACTTATCTTTTGCTAAATTTAAATATTTTATTTCGCCGAAAGAGATATATAGATGTTTATGAGCTAAGAGAAAAATTGCATCTAAGAAATATTGAATGTAATTTCATATTTTATAACTCTAGAAAAAGGTTCATTGTTGTCTCGACATTTTTGGGCCATAAATGAAGATAAAATTATTACTAGCTTTATATTTATACCTGGACATCGCCCACTTATAGCCCGCATTGTGAGGCTGCCATACTGCCACGATGAGTTCAAAATATAGTGTATACCAGAAAAATGTGGAAAAAAAGAAAGAGAAAAAAAAATATTAAGGAGAAGGTAGAAGAGAGCAAAAAAAAGAAAAAGAAGAAGAAGAAGAGGAGGACCTCTGACAAAGCTCGAGACATTCTCGAGATCGTGACCCTCTAGCTTCGAGCCTTAGGCTTTGAAACACTAAAAAAGGCCAAAATAGTTACGAAAATTGCACCAGTGCCCCATTTGCGAAATTGCCTTCAGAAAATGCCTGAATTGATATCGATTTTCGTTTCATGTAATTTTCTTTTTTGCGTCCGACGATTTTTTTAATCATAATTTCTTGATCCTTGTTTTTGTTTTGAAATGCAATTTACTTTTTATTAATCAAATACACCGGTAACAAAATTTGTTAATTTTTTCATAATTTAAAAATTTCAAATAAAAAAATTGTATTTTAAAGCAATTTTTTCATCATTCTTATTAAATTCTAAATTATCAATTAGTTTTAAATTACAAAATACTTGATAAACTTTAAATTTTATTTTTATTATGAAAAAAGAAATTCCTCTATTCTTTTTATTAAAATCTTCAATTTGTATGAACTTTATTTTGAAAATATTTTTGCATAGAAATTTTTGTTTCACCGCGAGTATATTACAAAATCTTCCCATCGTCAGTTGCTTTTTTTAGAATTTTAGGTCAAATGAAAATTTGTGTGTAAATGCAAAAATATTTCAACGAGAGAAAGCTTTGTATATTTAGAGGAAAATGAAGGAAAAGAGGAATAAATAAAACTTATGTAATTTTGAGCAAAAATGATTTTCAGTTAAATGAATATTTGTGCAAACAAAGGAAAAGTTCATTTTATATTTAAAAGGTAAATCAATATTATTGAAAAAATTAAAATAAAATGCAGGCTTTGCACTCATCTGCTAAAACTTACTATTTACTAGTTGTTTTTTTTTATAATTTGCGACTGTTTTCAATTTATTTTAATACAATTTTTAAAAAAATCAATTATTTTAACAAATTTTTCTTAAAAATTCTTCTCAGACATTTAATTATTTTCAATAATAATTTTGCGACTATTTTCAATTTATTTTAATAATATTTTCCAAAAAAGTCAATTATTTAAACGAATTTTTGTAAAAATTCTTCTCAAAAAAATAAATTATTTTCAATAATAATTTTGCGACTATTTACAATTTATTTTGATAAAATTTTCTTAAAAAGTCAATTATTTAAACAAATTTTTGTAAAAATTCTTCACAAACGTTCGATTATTTTTAAAAGATTTGATTAAATTCGTTGAAGGATTCAATTATTTTTATAAATTACAAAACTCATCGCAGCATTTCAATTACTTAATACAATTTTCAAAATTTATCCAAAAATGTAATTATTCTGAAAAATGCTATTAAAATTTTTCTAAACTCAATTTTTTTGGTATTAAATTTACTGTTTTAAAATTAATTATATTAATTATCGAGAGCGAAGTCTGGAAATTTTAGATATAAATTTCTGAAATGAACGAATAAATGAAATGGAAAATTCTTTGTTAAATAAAAATTGTTAATAATAGATTCAGTGAATGAAAATTATGTTCAACGAAAGTTGAAAACAATTAGAGCGAATTTTCTATAAACAGATTTTACGACTTTTCTTCATCTGAGGAATTTTTTTTTCCTTTTGACGATAATTATTTTATACTTTCAAAATAATTATATTTTCAATATTGTTTGCGAAATAATTATATTTTTCCATATTCGGTTACTGTTTTGAAAATTAGTTTTTATGTTTCTAATATTCGATTATTTTCTCTGTTGATATTGAAAAAAATTCTTTGAATATTGAAATTTATTTTCCAATTTTCTTTTTAGTATACTATAATATTGTTATTATTTTTATATTTTATTATTATCATCATCATCATCATCGTCCGTAGTATTATTCGTATTACTATTATTAATTGTAAGAAGTACTCTTTATCAATTTTTTTTTTCTTTTTCATTTGGAAAAAGCAAAAAATCTAAATTTCGCTCTTCCTGAACACGATAATTGAACGACGCGGCTTGTAAACGCACTAATATGAGTCACGAACATAAATCGTCTCTTTGCCACGACCTACGCCACGCAAAACTATATATAAGTAGACATTTATAATTTATAGGAACGATTGTTCATTACAATTGTTTCAAGTGTGCTGTTGGCTTTCAATCATTTCCTGTACTTTGTCAACGTGACACTAAACATCCATAAAAATGAAGTTTTTAGTTAAAAACCGCAAAGCCACTTCCGCTTTTTGCTTATTCGCGGAGTACTCGTTTCCGCCTCCTCGAAACGCCAGGTGTTCAATTCCTGCGAAAGAACAGTGTATAATATTGATTATTTCTTGATATGAAGAAGAAAAATTGGTAATTTTTTTTTTCTTGGTAGTTTTTCCATTTTATTTATTACTAGTTTTTTTGAAATTTTTTTTTAATGTTATTACACGCGTGCAGGTTTTTGATATTTTGTAACATGTGAATGTGTGATAACTACGAGGTAAAAACTGGAAGTAGAAATGTAATTTTATGTAATTAATCAATCTTTGTTTTTTTTTGTGTGATTAACTTATTACATCATTTACTCTCTTTTCTCTCTATCGTGATCTCAAATTATCTCGCTAGTAAAAGTAGCAACTGCATTCTGCAAGTGTACATTATTTGTGCGAAGCCATTCAATTAAATGGGCGTTCAATGCACTCATTTCTTCACACGCAGTCAAGCTCCCTTTCTTCTTTCGATTTATGATTTTTTTATATTCATTTCTCTTAAAGTGAATCCAATTTTCTGCATTTTATCTCCACTTCAAACAATATTTGCAATGATTTAGTGTGTCAAATTTTTTTTCATATAATTGTAGAATTTATATCCTGGAATTTGATTCCTCAAAAAAGAATTTCAGACTCATAGTATGCTTACTGTAAATAATTTCAGTTATTGTGCGGAGTGTCAGCTTTTTGAATATAATTTTTTTTTCATTTTTAAATTTTGACATTTATTTTGTATATTTATTAAATAATTGAATTCTTTCGAGAAATTTCATTAAAATTGTATTGAAACTAATTGAATTTCTCTGAATAATTTAATTATTCATGAAAATAATTAAATTCTCAACAAGAATGTTAATAAAATTTTTACAAACAATTTTTTTTTTTTTTTTGAAAACATTAAAATTCTTTTGGTGAATTTACAAAAAAAATTTTTTTAAGTATAATTGAATTCTGCGACAAGAAATATTAGAATTGTATTTAAAGTAATTGAATTCCTCTGAATAATTTTATTGTTTCTGAAAATAATTGAATTTTTTAAAAATGAAATTTTATTATTAATGAAAGTAATTAAATATGTACTTGGAAAGAATTTTTATATTTATTGAAAGAATTGAAGTCTTATGAGAAACTTTATTCCTATTCTAGGCAAATAATTGAAGTCCATCGAAGAATTTTTATTGCTTATAAAAATAATTTTCTTCTTTCGAGAAATTAAAAAAAAATTATATTGAAAATAATTGAATTCTTGACAAGAATTTCACTAACATTTTTGAAAAATAATGTGTGCTTGTCACTTATTTAAAAATATATCAAGTATCGTCAGTGTATTATATTTAACAGAAAACTAAAACGGGGATATTCCGGTTTTATTCTCTTCATGATAAATACACATATAAACATAATTTATTTACATGATCTAGACGTCATTTGTTTAAAACTTACGCACGAAACCACAAATTTTCCCCTGCAAAAACAACTTATATTTACACTTTCTCTGCGGTTTAACAACTGGTAGTTAACAAAAAATTAGTGCTTTTGCTTTTTCTTTATTTTTGTATTTTTTAAGAAGTACTGAATTTCTCTTTTATAATTTTCAGTTTCAATGTTGCTAATTGTTTGGTTTTATTATCGAAAATTAATTTTTAAATTTGTTTCTTCCCTTTTTTGTCTTCTTTTTACATTATTCTTTAATTACCGAATTTTTTTAGACAGTATAATTAATATGAGAAAAGAAATTATTACTATGAGCGTTATGGAACTTAAATCGGTACTTAGAGTCGAAAAAAATGAAATTTCAAATTATCGTCTGTTTATTGCCTTGTTTGTTAAAGTATCCTTTAAGGATATTTTTTTCGCTCGTCAATATAATTGAAATTCAGAAAAGAATCGATTTTTTTCTCTCTGAAGAAGAAAGTTTTTAGAAGAATTTTTTATCAATTAATTTTTTTTTGTTACGAATAGTTATTAATTTTGTTTTCTCTCTTTTTTGTGCGATGCAGATCGATTGATTTCGAATATTTTTTGACTAAAAAATGTTTCATATTTTTTCAGGAAAATGGCAGTAAATATATTGTCTTTGGAGAAAATTATCCGTTTTCTGATTCCGTTAGGAAATAATTGGTCCGTTTAAATTTACATATTACAGAAATACTCAAGACTTTCGACTTTTTTTTTGTTATGTATGTAAATGGAAAAATTTGAGTAAAGAATGCAAGCACATTCTTTGTAACCTTTTATATACACACGTTGAATGCTTCACATTTGAAATTCTGTTGGCATTCTATTTCTAGTAGTGCGAACCATAAAATTTGAATTGGTTTGTTTCTCAATGATTCCTGACCTCAGAGTTTTATTTCGAAAAAAAGAAATAAATTTCATGTAGAGAATATACAAGGAGAAGTAATTTCAGTTTATGGCCGAAGTGAGATGAAAATTGTTTAATATTTCAAATTCGTTTTATTTTTAGTTATTTACCGAATTTTTAATTCCAGCTTTCCAAATTAAAATTAGTAGAAAATTAATTTACACAGTTAGTTTAAAAGTTTCAATTGATAAACATTTTTTATTCAATTATTATTAAAAACTGTTTTTTTTAAATTATATAAAATTATTCTGCAGAATTCTTGTCAAAAATGAAATTATTTTTTTTTAAATTCCCTTTAGGAATTATCGACGACTATTAATAACTTTGGTATAAAATTAATTTTAATTTTATGTAAAATTGATTCAAAATTGATAAATTATTTTTTAATGTTCTTTGCAACTCGAAACTTGTTATGCGGATTTTTAACTTGAGTTTATTTTTTGAAATCTAGATACTATATAATTATATTCTACATTATTAATTATTGGATTGTGCAAATGTTAAATCTTTGCATGCCATGCACGTTTCTAAGGCAATGCTACACCGTTATATTTTATTACACACTTTATCAGTATTGACAAAAGAATAATCTAGGTTACAAGGCATGTATTGCAACCTTTATATTTCAAATTTTTTTCATATAGGTACAGGTGACTGAATTTTTATCTGTTTTATTAATAGAAAAATTCATGCACCATTTTATTTTTTTTACAGAAATTTCTTTCTAAATTTTTCTATTGAAAAACATAAGCATCTAAATTAATTTTTCTCCTTTACTGATAACAAGAAAAGAAGGTTAATCGTTTAAATTAAATTTGCTCTTATTTTTTAATAGAAAGAGAAGCTGAGTAATAATTTAATTATTTATAGAAATTTTTTTTCCTGTAATTTTCTTTTTATTAAAAAAGCAAGAGTAAATTTAATTTAAATGATAATTTTCTTCCACAGAAAAACTTGGAAAGAAATTTCTGTATTGATAAATTTTTCTAGCTCCTTTTTTAATTTAAAAAGTGAGTAAATTTAAACTTAATGACTATTTTTTAAAAAGAATAATTTAGAAACAAATTTCTGTAAACAATTATAAATTATTTCTTTACAAATAAATTATTTCATTTCTAAATTAAATTAGCTCTTATTTTCAACAAACATTATAGCTAAGAAATAATTTTCAATTATTTACAGAAGTTTCTTTTTGACATTTTTTCTGTAAAAGAAAATTATCATTTAAATTTGCTCTTGTTTTTATTTTTTTTTTTTTTAATAAAAAGAAATGTTGAGAAGTAATTTTCTGAAACATTCATAAATATATAGACTTTCAAATGGATTATACAAGTGAGCAATTATTATTTTCTAGCAGTAAAATTAATATAAATTAACACAGTGAATGAATCATTGTTGGGAAAAGTCTTTTGATTCATATCAAGTGTATAAACTTGACAAAGGACCCTAACGGATGGACTGTTTATTACCATTTACTTTCCAATGGTAATGAAGCACGTGTCATTCACTATTCAAGTTGAAGATCAGCTCTTTGTGTATCTATTTTCTCACAAATCCAATTTTGTAAATTTAAAAGTTGAATGCGATTATCCATTGAGAGTCTTTATGCAGATGAGGGGGTCACGAAATTCAAATTAATTGACGTGTTAACAATTTTTTTCTGAATAGAAAGAAACGATTTAATCGAAATGTTTGTGTCATTAGAGTTAAATAATTTTCTTTCTCGAAATTTATTATGTGTGATGGGAAATAAATTTCTTCTTCAAGAAAAATCGTTATTAAATGAACTGTTTTTTTTTCTTCTAAATTGTCATGAATCGATTTTTTCAAATCAATTATGCTTTTAGATTTAAAATTTTTTCTTTTCAATAAAACTTATATGCTTTGGAAAGGTTATTTTTAAAAAATGATCTTGAGACTTCTTTGGATAGAGTTTCTTCTTTTGAAAACTGGTCTCTCCGTTTTTTGTGCATAGGGAAATTTATTTTTGATAAAGAAATTCAACATTCCGGTTTGTATTTTATTTATGCGATGCTTTAGTATAAATTTGAAAATTACGAGAATGTAAGGAAAATGTTTACGAGAATGAAACACTGATAGTTGACTTTAAAATAGAAACAGATTGTATCAACAACACCCACCAAGAATCCCCCATACGAGGAATCTTGCTGTAGGTTCAACTTTATTCAATCTTTTCCAGAATTCAGTTTAACTCACTGCAGTGCTTTTTTACTTCACATTTGCGTCTATTTTAGTATTTCTGCACGAGGCAGGCACACTTGAGTTGAATTTTAGAACAGATTAATCAATAATGTGTTGAGGAGTATTCAAAAAAATGTTTTTTTCTTTCAAGAGAAAATTTAATAAAAAATTTTTGATGGTCTCGACAAGAAATTTAAAACAAAAGTACATTATTTTTTTTCTTAAATGTTTTGAATTTTAAAATTAAGAAAATTCTATTTCTAATTCTTATTCAAAAATGAAAATTGACCTTATACGAAAATAGAAAATTTTCTAATTTTTCATTCTTGAAAAATAAATTTTCCTAAATTATAATTTCTTTTTACGTACATGCGACTTTTTCTAGGAAAAATTAATCTCATCTTTTTTATTTTCAGAAGAATGCTAATAGATAAAATGCAAGATTGGAATTTTCTCTGATAATGTTCCCATGAATTGAAGATGTAAATATATATATATATTATATAGGAAAAGTGGAGGTTCATATATAAGTACATCGCGTGTATGAATTACAATGTTATGTAATATTAGATGCCAGTTGTTTTGAATACACAGTACTGAGAGGAAACTTAAGAGTAATAACGATTTGCAGGAAAAGGGCGATCGGATAAGAAATAACATTCATTGATCTCAGCTATTGATGGCATTAATGCACTCTCAAATGAATCGTGTTTTGTCGATTTCTCGATTTTTTCTTCTCTTTTTTCCCCCGCAATGAACACGTTTTCAACGTCTTTCCGTTAGATTTAATTACTCGTTCACTTGTCAATTTATCTCATCTGCTTTATTTTTCTCGTATACATAGAATTTTTACGAAGGAGAAAATTAATTTAATTATTGCTTCCGAATGAGTGATGGAAACTAAATTACAATATTCTATTTTATTTGCATCAACTTTTTGTTTGGGAATATTTTAATTAACAGTTCTTGTTTTTTTGTTATTTTATTTTTTATTCGTTTAGAGGGGAATTAATAATCCTTCATTAGATTGTAATAAAAAATTGTTTTCGATTATCATTCATGAATTTGTAAAATTCCATCATTGGAGGTGATTTTTATAGTATATATTCTCTTCTCGTTATTAAAGAAGTTATTCTATTCTTTTTTTGTTATTCGCTCAGTAGAAAATTATCAATCGTTCATTAGATTGAAAATGAAAATTGTTTTCGATTATCAAGCATTGAAAAATTGGGAAAAATATACATCTTCGGATGTTATTTTCAGTATTTTTTCTTCTCGTTATTAGAGTGCAGTAATTTTTTTTCTTCAATAATTTACGTTGGCCCTCAAATTATTCGAGTAAATATCAGGTCCTGTTAGGTCTGTGGTTATTTCTGTAATTTTTTTTTAGCTTTCAAAAATCCATAACTCTCAGTATGGGCCACAAATGTGATTAGTGTATTCCTTGTCGAAATATTTTTTTAATGGAATTGTTTGCTACGAATTGCTTATCAGTGTAAAAGAAGAGATGGGTTTTTGTAATTGCATTTTAAAATTAGTTTTCAAATTTGCTTTTATTGTTATTTCGTGCGTGAGGAGGAAATTATTCATTTCAAGTTCTTATTCGACTAAAACTTATGGGTTCTTGGCATCTTTTTATTATTTTTCGTGGAAGCAAAAACTATATATGAGGTGCTCGTCAATTTTCACAATAACACCCTTGTTCGCACTTTGCTTGGTGTTTTTCACGATTCAGAGAAATGTGAATAGAATGCCAATCTCATATATACGACGAGCCTTTCATTATTATTGCCTTAAGCAGCTCTCTAGCAACTAAAAGTCAATGCAACAGTAAAGTCGGCACGTTCGTTGTTCTCTGAGATTTTTTTCTTTTTTTTCTCGTTTCTTTCACTTTTTTTGCTAAATTTTTCATTTAGCATTGCATTCAGAAACATAGCTGTAAATATGGAAAATTATTTTTTCAAACAAGTTAAATTTTTTACATCTTTTATTTTGAAAATTCAGAAATTCTTTTATTTGCTTACACTATTAACATTTATTTTCGTTCAATTATTTTTATAAATAATAAAGTTCTTCGAAGAAATTCAATTATTTTAAAAAATGTATGTATATAATTCAATTATTTTCTTAAATAATGAAATCATTCGTAGAAATGTATTGTTTTTGCTTTTAATTAAAAATATTTCGAATATGCTTTCAATTCATAATATTTATTCAATTTTTAAAAAGTTGATATAAATTCGGTTGCAATTTGATGTTACCTTTGTTTACTATTTTTTTTTATTTTATATTTTTCTTTTGTTTGATTTTATATTTTTGATACCTATATATGTTTTCCTTTTTTATTTTGCTTTTAATACAAAATATTTTGAGTTGCCTCTTTATTCGCGATATATTTATTAAATTCAATAGGAGTTTGTATACAGATTCGTTTGTAAATTAATTTTTATAATAAAATTAAAGTTTGATATGTTATAGTTGATTCTAATGGAATTTTTGTTGGACGTGAAGCTTTTATTGAAATTCGATATATTGGAAAAATGTATATTAACCAGGATAAAAGCCACGTTTATTGGATTTTCCTATTCAATTCTTTTTTTAATATAGATTCAAAAGAACACTTTAATAACTCTTCTGTATCTAAAAAAAATTTCGTCCAATTAAGTTTATTTAGATAATTTCAAAAAAGCCAATTTAATCCGAATTTTCTTCTTCATTGAATTCATTCTTGAATTTTGTCAAAGTTTGAATTAAAAAAAGGCGAATAAATTCGCAGTAGCTTTAAGTAATCTTAAAGGTCGAGGTTGAGAAAGTGCTGTCAAGAGGAAACGAGTTGAATCGATTGAACATATGTGACCTAATGAAGGTGGATATCAAAGTGTCACACTTTTTATAGTTTCTGTTGGAGAAATTTTTTTTCTCTTCACTGAAATCGATAGTAAATGAGGTTCCTACGCGTTAATTATATTATTGAATAATTTACGTTTAAAATTTTACTATATATATTTTTACAAAATCACAGGGACTTGAAGCCGATAAAAGACCTATTAACTTTTTCAAAAGACCTTGGCTCTTATATCTCTTCAAATTTAAATACTTTATTCAATTTTGCAGGAAAATCGAGTAAGAGAATTATGAATTAAATACCATTCGTTTCTATATAAATATTTTGAATTGAAATTTTCTTTCATTCATTTCATTCTTTCGGAAAGAATTTATTTGTTTTTTGTTTCTATTATTATTTTCTTTTTCAAATGTTTAATTTAATTTCTCTTATTAATATTTTATGAATTTGTTAAAATTTATGAAGTTAGATAAAAAATGATTTGTTTGTATGTGGGAAAATGTAGAATAGATTTATTTTTAATAGAGGGAAAAATTTTGTTTTTTTTTAAATGGAGAATTTTCTGTTTAAAGTTAAAACCAGTTTCTCATTAGGTATATATCAGGTACTTGAGTATAATTTTTGTTATCTTTAGAATTTCTAATTAAACTTAGAAAATTTATCTTCTAATGAAATTTAAATTCAGAAGAAAGTCGGGTTTCATTTTAGACACATGGCATTGTTAATGCGGACTCAGCGGACATACAATCCACTTCAATTGCAAATAACAAGTCGAGATTTACCCACATACATAGTTATTCGTTAGAACGACTTACTTACTGCATTCTCTACACATATAATTTATTATTATATACTATTATAAATCTATATATTTATACATACGCGGAGTAAAAATAATAATTGAGAGAATTAGAACAGTAACAAAAGTATATCTATGTCGCTGATTTATTCTTTAAAGTCAAATTATATTTTTTCCTTAAATACATCATTCTTTTTTTTATTTTCTAATTTTTCAACTTTTCTTTTTTCCTTTTTTTTGTCAAATATTGTGCGAAAGGGAAATAGATTTATTTTCATTTATTCAATCAATAATTACTTCACTTGTTAAGTTTCTTCTTCGATTATATATTCATTTTAATATTTATTGTCAGATCCACTCGAGGGAATTGAAATAAATTATTTTGTTAATTTCTTTTTATCAGTTAATTTTGTTTTTAATCACTTCTTAATGAGTAATTTGTGCTTGACTTGTAAGTAAATATATAACTTAGTTTCTCAAGAGATAGTAGTATTGATTTGACTTTTAAAAATGTATTTTTCTGATAACGAGGAATATTTATTAATTCGAGATTTTTTTTCCAGTTGTGGATAAATCACGCAATTGAATATCGAAGAAAAAATATGACTTTATAACGGATTCACGTATATTCTTGATAGTGCAATCAATTATCAACGTGCAAGAGCTATGAAGATTAGGATTAGGAAGAATTTCCAGTGCAATTCAATTTAGGAAATTGAATTTTTTGAAGAGTCAAATGTCGTGTTTTATGGTTTTTTCTTCACAAATATTTAACTTCAATTAATATAAAAGTTCAATATGAATAAATGAAATGATAAAATTCAATTCTTTTAAACAGTTTTAATGAAATTCTTCGCAAGAATTCGATTATTTTCATAAATAATAAAATTCTTCTGAGGAATTCAATTATTTTTAATACAATTTTAATAAATTCAGTTATTTTCAAAAATTATAAAGTTCTGAAAAAATTCCTGAAATTAAATTGTTTAAAAAAAATTGTTTAAAAAAAATTATAATAAAATTTACTGAATAATTTTTTTATGTTTTTAAACTCTGAATAAAATTCAATAATAAATGTTAAACTAGAATGATTAAAAAACACGTTTGGAATACACCGATAATTATTATGTAGATTATAATAATTTGAAGGAAATTAAATCAAGAATCAGTAACTCAGACGAAATTTGCAGTGATTGTAAAAATTACATTATTTTATTAATTGCTTTTCTTAATTCATTGTCAAGTCTTATAAAACACTTAATATTACTAATACTTATTATTTTTGCAATATTAATTATTCGCATTAGAATATTTTCTATTTTTTGTTCATCTTAATGTCGAATTATTTCGTGTTATTAGAGAAAAAATATTTTTCCACGCGATAATTACATCGTGCGAGCAGAAAGTACCGATCAAGATGTTTACGTAATTTCTCTATATCTCAATTTGATGATCCTTCCTCCCACGGGTCACGAAATGAATTGTGGGTACAATTAAATATAATGATACTGGCCATTGTTAAAGGGCTCCCCTTGCACAATGAATAATGACAAGTGCTCAAGTGTCTTCTTAAAATACTTTTGATAACGAATTCTCATTTACAAATTGCTTTCATGTAATCGCTTTCATCGTTTAATGTTTTATTTCTTTCTACTTACTTATTGACTTACTTTCTTACTCAATTTTTCAAAAATTTCGGGAAATATTTAAATTTTATCTAGAATTTATTTCAAAAAAGTAAAATTTGAATAAATTTTTAATTACAAAATAATGAACTTTTAAAAAATACCAAATATCAATAACATGTAAATAATTAAATTTATGCGTTACAGATATTGAAAATAGGACACTGAAAATTATTGACAAATAATCGAGTTCGTCAAATGATTGCAGCAAAAAGAAATAATAAAAGGGAATGCAACCATATGATGGATGAATATAATTCAAATGAAAGAAACATATCTTGATTTGTGTCAAGATTTCTCGCTCATCGATTATTCCCATCGTATATTGATCAATTATAGTGATTGTGACGAGAAAGTTTTTCCTGATTAGAGTTTTCTCTATTGAAGTAACTATATATATATATATATATATATACACATACATAATAAGAAATGGTCATTTGGAATTTCAAAGATTTTTACGCACGTTAAACACAATAAATAATAATATTTCGAAAAGAAGATAAAAAAAATGTATGCTAAATACAATAGATTGTAATCTATATATATGACAGTAATTGAAAACACGTGTAACGGAATTCTCGACTGAGTTACTAGTTCTTGAATGAAATTTAAACGTTTGCGATTATACACTCTCATAAGGTTGTAAGCCTTCTGCGTCCTCCTAAAGTTACTCGTTCTTTTGTATAAGGATAGAGAGCTTCAAAGAATAGGAAAAGCCATAAAGAAACCCCCCAATGTCCCTTCTCAAATGCGTTAAATAGCGAAAAAAAGGGATTCTAAGAAGATGCATATTTTTCTCTTCTGAAATTTCATCTTTTAAATTTTATTGCCTTCCGTAAAATTATCTATATTTCTTTCAATTTGCACTGATTTTCTCTTCTTTTCTCTTTTTTTTTTATCTGAATTTTCTTCTTTCAAATTTTATTTCGTCCCTGAAAATTATTTGTTTCTTTCAATTTTTGCACTGATTTTCTCTTTTTTTTCATCTGAATTTTCTTCTTTTAAATTTTATTTCGTCCCTGAAAATTATTTGTTTCTTTCATTTTGCACTGATTTTCTCTTCTCTTCTCTTTTTTCATCTGAATTTGCTTCTTTAAAATTTTATTTCCCCTCTGAAATCTATCTATTTCTTTCAATTTGCACTAATTTTCTCTTCTCTTCTCTTTTTTCATCTGAATTTGCTTCTTTAAAATTTTATTTCCCCTCTGAAATCTATCTATTTCTTTCAATTTGCACTGATTTTTTTTCTTTTCTCTTCTCTTTTTTTTCATCTGAATTTTCTTCTTTAAAATTTGATTTTCCCTCTGAAATTTTATCTATTTCTTTTCAACTTGCACTGTTTTTTCTTTTTTCTCAAACGAAAAACAAAAGTGAAAAAGAATCTCAGGTGAAAAGCATTTTAGTGACAAAAATTGAAGATTCTCTCTCAGCTATTAGATAAATAAGGAAGTAGTTGATTAATTTTTTTAATGAAAGACTTTCGAGGATTTAACAATGGAATAGTGAAACTAAATCGAAAGAATGTAACATTGCAGGCAAATGACGCGTATATAGTGCACTGAAAAAAAAATCACATGATGTTGAAATGCTAGTGAAACACCTTCTCACGCTCGATCTCATAACGTCCTTAGAACAAAAATAAAAGTGTCAGCCTCTCGTGGCATTCCCTTTTTCTATATCAATATTTTTTTCTCCATCGACATTTACGTAGTTTCAATTCTCATTATTATTGTTTCTTTTTTGATTTCTTGTTCATTTTTTAGTTTCTTTTTTATTTCTCTTATTGTTTCTATTGATTTTCACTTTTAATCTTTAAAATGTGCAAATTTAGCTTGGTATCAAATTGAAGAGATTCATTTAATTTATTATATTTTTGTGTTTTTTTTCCTTTTTTTTCTTGTTCAACTTTTTTATTCAATTTCAATTTTAAATCATTTTTTTTTATTTTTCGTTGTTTTTATTTACATTTTTTCATCATTAAAATGTACAAATTTCAATTTATATCATATTTAGAAGATAAATTTAATTATTTATTATATTTTCCGCTTTATTTTTTTTCTTGTTTAATTTTTTATTCAAACTCAATTTTAAATATTTTTTTTTCATTTTTTAATCATCGAAATATGCAAATGTAAATTTATATCACATTTTGAAGATTAATTTAATAATTTATTATATTTCTTTGTTGTTTTTTTTAACTTTCGTTTTTTCTGCATCAAAATTATCAATGCGATTATTTTTTCTGAATTTTTATTCTCTAAGGGTAAACGGTTAAAATCTTCAGGTTTTTTTTTATCGAATATTGGAATCACTTCGTTAATCGGATTGATGAAGAGGAATTTATTGAAGTTTTACCTGAAATGACATTTCAGACCGGTGATCGACTGTGAATTACTGCTTCCTGGTCATTTAATAAGATTTTAATTGGCAATCGTTTAGAATTAGATTGCAGTTAAATTAATGATAGCTTTGCCTTTTTCCCACTGTGATAAAATTTTCTTATATAAAATTATTGGAATTTTTAGTGAATATATTTTTAAGATTTAGACAATTTTTTTTAAAGTAGACAGTTTTTTTTAAATTAAGCTTCTTTTTTCAATTAATTAATTTTGTATTAAAATATTATACAATAGATTACTTCCTCGTTAGGAGAAATTACCAAAAATTTACGGAATTTGTTTTTTATTAAACTATTTTCAAAAATTCACTCAATAATAAATTCTGTATTAAAGTTATCGATTATTGTTTGAATTTATAAAAATTGCCCAAAAAATGAAAAATAAGTTCAGTAAGAATATTTTGGAAACAACTTTTTAAAAATGTTTTTTAAATTATTACATAATAATTTTCATTCTGTCGTATAAAAATGATAGAAATTTTAATACGAGAAATTATTTCTTTATTTTAGAAATTACATCTTTAATTAGACATTAGAGATATAAGTATTGCCCATAAAATTGGATAAATGTTGAAAACAAATTAGAAATTTTACTTCCTGAATTTGTTTCTTTTGTATAAAATTGACATTATATTGATAAAAAAAAAGAAAAAAACTTTCGTGCGTGAAAATGCCAGCATATAGTTATTGTAATGGCTATTGCTCAATTTACCGTTTTACAAGCAATGTGCACCCGCAATTCGCTCTCCCTTTCATTTATCTCGGCGTATTTTCAAGACTTTTACGTACATATAACAAACACCTGACGTGTTATTTCCATTTCATCGCTGATTAAACGTTTCTCATCGCTTGCAATAAAGAAAAAAAATTTTTTTTCTAAACTACATTTTATTTTCTTTTCATTTATCTTAATTAAAAATTAAATTTTTATTCTCTAATTCGTTTTCCTAGGAACTTTTATTACCTTTAAAATAAATCGTCAGAAATCCTTATCAAAGGGGAATTATTTTTTTTCGAATTTGTTTCGATATTTTCAAGACAAAATTTGAATCTTTTTTATTTTAAGCTCATTGATAGATATTATTTTCATGTATTTTTTATTCTCATTGATCGATTTATATTAATGTGTTATTATTTTTTATTTTCAGATTCGATGATGGACGAGATGGATATTTGGATTTGACGGAACTAAAACGCATGATGGAAGTTCTTGGTGCTCCTCAAACGCACCTTGGACTGAAAGCAATGATCAAGGAAGTCGACGAAGATTGTGACGGAAAAATTTCTTTTCGTGAGGTGATTATTATTATTTTTTTTAGGAGAAAGAAAAAATTATTTCACCCTTCATTGAGAGTAATTTTAACTTGAAAAACATTTTTCATTGAAGAAATATAAATAATTAACAGAGAAAATTGTACAATAAATTCTTTAATTTAAATTAATTAAATTAAGTCTTTGATTTAAAAAAAAAAGCTGCAACTAAAACTGAGATTAAAAAAAATTGTTGAAATTAGCATTATACGCTATTAGTAGAAATATAATTAACTTTATTTGAGAAATTCTCTTTATTTAATTGAATCACCTTTTCGAAAATTGAAATTCCTTTTTTTTGTCTAATATTAAATAAAAAAATCACTGATATCTGTCATTGTCATAATTAAAGAAAATCAATATTAGCAAATAATTACTAACAAATATTCTTATTATTGTACAATCTTTGAATCACTGCTTTATCAATAGTGAGAATATTATGTGGCAAAATTTTATAAAACGTGACTTTTTTATAATACGCATGGATATATGATTCATTTGATAAAGTTTCATTTCCCGTCTACCTTGCCTTACTCACAGTTTAACGATTCATTTCCCTGAATCAACTTTGACATATTATTTTTGACCTCGAAAATTTTCTTTTTTTGGAGGCAGACGATTCATTGCGGCAATGAGGGAGAACAATTAAGAGTCTTTAATTAGCTACCTCCAATTTTGAATAAAAATAAAACAATTTTAATAATTATATTTATTTTTAGATTAAATGGTTAATTTTTTTTGTATATTTTTAGTTTCTGCTAATATATCGTAAAGCACGAGCTGGAGAATTGGAGCAAGATTCTGGTCTTGGACAACTTGCTCGTTTGACGGAAGTTGACGTCGATGCGGTTGGAGTAACAGGCGCGAAAAATTTCTTCGAAGCCAAGGTAAGAATTAGAATTTATGAACAAAACACGCTCGTAAACTGGACTTAATTATTCAATAATTTTTTTTATGTTTCACACTTTTGAAAAATTCATAAAGAAGTCGCAATAATTTTCTGTCTTGGTTATTAGTTATTTTACTGCTGAATTCGTCATTGAATATAACGAATTCTTACATTAAGTGCGTTTAAAAACTCTTAAGAATCATTTTTATGTTAATTACTATCGAGTTATTTTTAAATATTTCATTTCATTTTTGTTTTTCTTAATATTTTCTAGAAATTCGGTAGATAAAATTATTTTATTCACAGAGTCTGGAAAAATTAAATTTGTCAAGAAAATCAGAGGATATTATCAAATTTCTAAAAATTATTACAAAAAATCTGGAAATTTTTTTAAAATTCAGGGAAAATCAAATTATTGGAGTAACCTTTGATTCAGAAAACGAGATGAAATGTTTATTCATCATATAAATTATGAATTTTTTCTTTCTACAGATCGAACAGTTGCGGAAGTCAAGTAAGTTCGAGGATGAAATTCGAATGGAGCAAGAAGAGCGAAAGCGTCAGGAGGAAGAAAAAGCAGTGAGACGAGCACAGTTCCGGGAAAAGGCGGCTTTATTTGGCAAGAATTAAAAAAAAGGCGTTCGCAAATTGACTATTTTTGGTATTACCAATTTCCTGCTGAAGAAAATTGGAGGAAAAAAAATTATAGTCTGCAGAATATCTCGTAAACTGTATATGCGCGCTATAAATAGCTCAAATTATTTTCCAGTTAAAAATATAACTGAAAAAAATTCGCGTGGAAAATTTTTATTAAAAAAAAAAAGAAATTCCTTGTTAAACTCTAAGAGTATATCTAAAATTGCCTATTATTAAATATCGTATCTAAAAATGCATTTAAAAATTGTAAGATTCAAAATTTTAAACTTAAAATTTATTTATTGAAAAGTTGTGAATATTACAAAAAGTTTCTACTTTTTTTGTAATTTTTTTCTTCGTAATCAACAATTTTTTTTTTTTTTAGAAATTCTGCAATTTCCAATTTCTATACATTCTTTTCTTGTGATTTTAACGAATTTTCTACAATTTATTTTTTAAGTGCGCACTTACAATTTTTTGTACAGATCAATGACTGATAAATGTATAACATAATTTTTAAGTATACTTGAATTATTTTGAATGATTGTAAAGCTTGAGCAACAAAAAAATTGTTATAGGCTAAGAAATGCATTGTTTATATGTGTAATGTGTAAATATAAGTTTTATTATATGTAGAAGTTAGAATTTATAGTTAATTATAGTAATTAACTTTCTTTAACGCACGATATCAATTTGTATTGTGATATATAGTTTGAGAGCACATCGTTAATGTCATGTTTTGTAAAAATTGTCATCTTTTAAACTTTCGTTTTTTTAGAATGTTTTTAAATTCTGCTTTTAAATCTAGGTTTATTTGTGAAAATAAAAATAAACTTTCTGAAAGTTAAATATCATTTAATGTGTCGAATTTATAGTACAATAATTGAAAACTAAATTAATACGATTAAAACAAATATAATTTAAAAGTACATTTGTATCATTAAATATTTAATATGCTAATGTTAATACATAATATATTGAGATTAAAAAAAAATTAAAACAAATATAATCTAGAAGTACGTTTGTAATATTACTTTATTTACGAGGAGTACTAAAATATTTTAAGCCTTTTCTGCGAGAAAAATAACGATGAGAACTTACTCCATAAGCAGATGGAGAGACTTTAATATTTTCTTCATCAACTTTTTTCACTGGACTCAAATCTGCAAAAACATCGGAAAAAGAACTTTCATTCTCATTTGGAGTTGATGTACTAAATGAAAATTCACTATCGTCTTGATCGATGTCTTCTAGAGTTGGCCATTCAATCGTAACGTCCTCGAGACAAAAATTTGATAATTTCTTAACTTTTTCTAAAAATTTAATTTCATCTAAATCGAATTCAGAATTTTTCGAATGATTATCGTCATTCAACGATAAATTACTTATTTTCGTCTTTTCTTCGCAGTGATATTTATCAATTAGTTTCTTCGGTGACAAAAAATAGCGTTCCTTTTTACGACGAGTAAAAACATTTAAAGTGTTCTCAACACTGAGCAAATTCATTGAATTTGCTAATGAAAATTCATCATTATTAACTTTATTTTCATCACTATCGGGTACATTACTATTCTCAGAAACTTTGGATATTAGAATATCTGGAGTGATGCGAGAATTTTCATTGTACTCGATTATAATTGATTTAGAATCATCACAACTTAAATTCATGCAACTTGGACATGATACATTCTCTATTTTCTCGAAATTATTTGTTATTGTTTTAAAATCATCGAAACTGTTGGAAAATTCTATTCTACCTGTTAACATAGAATTTTCTGTATTTTCTCTAAAATATGACTTTTCAGAAATATGTAAATCATTTACAATATTTCCAAATTCCAAATATGATGTTTCTCTTCTTATTTGACTAATATCTTGTTGTTCACAATAGTCATCATTGTGGTGACTTCCAGCAATAATAGTTGAAGGACGTTTCGTTTTCTTGACTGATGATGCCTCAGAATTATTGCTGAGACTTAAAAGTGATCGGTATTCGAGTAAAATTTCACTTAAATCAATTTCTTCGTCAATGTGATATGCACTTGTTGTTGACGATTGAAAATAACTGTTTGTTAGAGAATAATTAATCGTTATGTCCAATCTATCCATATTTTATTAATCTGCAAAAGAAGAAATTTTTTCAAACATTAAAAGATATTTAAAATTATTTCCTTCAGCGAAAAAAATATATTAAAATTAAATAAATAGTTATTAATTCTAATTGACGACGTTAAAGTTATTGATGTTTATAAATTACCGATTTAGAAGAAAAAATACTTTTCTATTTAAATTTTTCCAATAAAAAATGTTTCTTTTTTTAAGAAATAATGAAAAAATTTGCAAGTATATTTTTATTTCGGTATAGGAAAAATATTATTTTTTTCAAATATTATTTATAAACATTGTGAATTTACCTAAAGTAATTAACGTATATTTTTGATACTAAGTTTTCTTACTCATATTAATAATCTATTGAATTTATTTGAAAATTAATCTAAAAATAAAATTGACTTACCGATGTTTTCTCTATTTACAAATTTTTAAACTATTTCACTACTTTTCTTTCTATTTTCAAATAATTTTGAAGAAATGCACAAGTTTTCAGGCATTGTGACACCTAAGCTTTAGGGAAATTTCTAATTTACTTAAATAAATATGATGGAAAGGTCATTTGATTTTATTTAGAAAGACAAAATCCTATGGCGCGAAAATGTCATGATATTTTTAAATTCAATAATCGAGAATATGTAATTTTTGAAAAAAAATATTATTATTAATTGTTATAAATTAAAAATTTAATTTTTTTAACCTAATAATTAATTATTCTAAATTTCTAATTGAATAATATATAAGAAACTTAATAAATATATATTTATAACTTGAATATTATCTAAAAGTCTGAAGGGGCATATCGGTAATTCCCTTTGGCACTTTTAAACCACGTCTTGAGTATCCAACACCTGCTTGAATTACTTGAATTGCAGCATCAACTGTTAATTTTACTTTATGCTCGTCTCCAATTTCGGGATTTACTTCCACTAAATCCACGGCATTTAATCTACGCGTTCTGTACATTTCTTCCATTAAATGAATTCCTTCTCTTAAGGATAATCCGCCGCGAACTGAAAAAGGCAAATTGTTTAAAATGTTTTATTTAAATAAAATATCTTCTTATTTTTTAATAGGTTTTTTTTAAATTTTAAAAAAATTGAACTGAGAAAGTTTTTTTTTTGTTGAGTTTCAAATTTTTTTGGTAATTAAATAAATCGAATTAAGTGATTTTTTAATCAATACCAGGAGTTCCTGTACTGGGAGCCTCTAATGGATCAAGTGAATCAATATCAAAACTGACATGAAGCGATTTAACGTGATCGGGATCAATTTTGTTCAGAGCCATGTGAACAATATCATGAATTCCTGAAAGAAAAAATTTTTTTTATTAATATAAAAGTATTTGGAAAAATACTTACAAGTTTATTTTATTTTCTATTATTGTCGGATTTGAAATAAAATTGAATTTAAAAAAATCAAAAAAATGTTAATTTAGATAACTAAAAAGTTAATTAGAGAACAAGAACTACTTTTGTAAGTTAATTAAATTTTTTTCTTGTTAATTGAACTCTATTTTATTTTTTTAATCTCTGAATTTAAAAAGTTAAAAGAAAAGACAATTTTATTAAAAATTCTTAGAAAAAAAATCAAGTATCTTAATACATAATAAATTTTTCGTATAAACATTTTTATAAAATTTGTTTATTAGTTTTTAAATATTTTCAATAGACTTTTAATTAGATTTCTTTGAAGAATTTAATTAATTTGAAAACTTTTAATTAAATTTCCATAAGTTATAAAATTTTTTAAACAAACTTCAATTATTTTCAATACATTTTTAATAAGATTTCTTGATAAAATATTTTAATAAAATTCCTTGAAAGAATTCATTTATTTTCAAAAATTTTTGTTAAAATCCTTTTAAGGAATTCAATTAATTGTATAGTTAAATTTTAATAAAATTCCTTGAACGATTTAGTTTATTTTAAAAAGTTTTAAATCTAATTTTGTACAAGAATTCAATTATTTTTGAATCGATGACATAATAGTAAAAAAAAAAAATTAGAATAACATTTTCTTAACAAAAAGTCCATATTTTAATATTAAAAAGCGTTTAGAAACGAAAACAAAAAAATGATTGAAAATAATATAATTTTTAACTTTGAGAAAATATTTCTAAAAAACTTATCTTCTGAATAAGTAAATAATAAACATTAATTTAAATAAATAAATTCAGAAAATATTAGTTAAAAAATTGAAAAGTAAACTAAAAAAACAAGAACTGTAGGTCTTGTTCTTCAATTTTGAGCACTCACAAGACAAATCAAAAATAAAAACAAATTTCGAAAACGAAGGAAATAATAATTATAAAATTAAAAGAGCCAATTAACGAACAATAACTGCAGTTCTGGTAAATTCACAAAATTTGTCTCTTTGAAAACTATTCATTAAAATAAAGTAAAAGTAAGCAAATACTTTTTCTCATCTTAATAGTTTAATAATTGCCGTCCGCAACAATACAAAGGGTTGGTGTCTACGGGTTAATCCCACAGAACCGGATTAAAATGGGCGCCCATTAGAAATGAGTGTCCAGACGGAATCATTATGTTCTCTCATTACTATGAAATACAATAGAGTCTGTTTATCACTTTTGGTATTTCCAAAAAGTCAAGTCAATTTTTCTTTCTTTAAAAAAAAGTTCCCCGCTGTTTTCACAAATAAGGGATAATTACCGTATGTTTCAACATCCTCCATTCCAAAGGCAGTGATTCCGAATTTCTCAATGACCAATCTTTCGTATCGATCCACAGATCTCAGTCCTATGTACGCGAAGTTCCTGATCGACAACCTAGATAATAATAATAATTATTTATTAATCATAATTATAATGTTAATAATTAATTAATAATGTTAATAATTAATTAATAATGTTAAATTTTACATTTATGTTCAATTCTAATTACAAATCACAATATTTTTCATTTCCGACTCAAGTCATTTTTAAAAATATTGAAGTCCAAAAAAACCTCTATTCGAAAGTTCAAAACTAAAAAATAAAAATTGCAAAATTGGAGAATTATTAATTAGGATTAATTACATCGGTTTTTGCCAATCCATTCCAGGTAAATGTGGCCAGTAATCGGACAATTCCGATGTAAGAAGAGCTACTGGCATCCCATGAACATTTCCACTTTCACTGGTCTTATTTGTATTTAAATCGGCATGCGCATCGACCCACAAGACCGCAACATCGTCATGTACCTAAAAAAAATTTTAATCACATAATTAATAAAATGAAGATAAAATTAAAAATCAATTTTTTCTAACTTTGGAAATTATTAACTACCAACTTTTACGTGTCCATCTATTGTGCCAATGCCAACACTGTGATCACCACCTAAAGTAACCACTCGCCTTTGATCTTTTAAAGCTTGTTGAACAAGTTGCGATACTCGATTCGTACATGCCGCAACTTCCCCTAAATGAGACATGTTGTCAACATTTGGGATTTCCTCCGGTGTGTAGGATATATTTCCATAATCGTGAACGTCTAGTCCTGTAAACAATGCAATGAATTAATTTCGATAGAAAAAAATAATTAAAAAGTACAAAAAATATATGCATCGAATACGTTTTACAATTATTGAAACAAACGTATCATTCATTAATTTAGTACTTATTAAAATATTTATTTTATTTATCACGGTTGCCACGCTTTTACCCTTTTGAAATTCCCTGATTTTTCCAGGTTTTCCAGGTTAAAAATTAGAATTTTTCCAGATTCTTAAAACTACATTTTATTATTAATTAGAAAATTATTAAAAAACTCAAGAATTCAATTATTTTCAAAAGTAACACAATTCTTCGCAAAAATCCAATTATGTTCCAAAATTTCCACAAATTCCCGTCAAAATTTAAATAATCTTTATAAATAATAAAATTTTTCGTCTAAATTCAATTATTTTCAAAAATTTTAATAAAGTTCTTCGCATGAAAATCGAATTTCAAAAAGTTTAATTATTTAATAAAATATTTATTTTAAGAGCTAAATAAATGAATTCTCGTAGAATTTTCAAATAAATAAATATTTTTGAATATGATATTCAATTACAATCGAAAATTTTTACTGAAATTTATTTTTAAATCAATATTTATTAGAAAATTCTACAAGAAATCAATTATTTAATGATAAAAATAAACAATTTATTAAATAATTGAATATTTCTTATAATTGAATTTTCAGAAAGAATTCTTTCAAAATTTAATTATATTATGTTTTTTATTATTTATTATTATTATTTCTATGAAGATTTTTATTAAAATTATTTTGAAAAAATTGAATTGTTACAAATGAATTACATTAAAATTTTTGAAAATAGTTTAATTCTTTGAAGAATAAATAATAAAAGATAAAAAAAATTGAATTTCTCCAATAATATGTATTTGCTGCAAAATTAAATAATTTGTTTTAGTGTTTTTAACTAACATTCTTCTATAAATCCGTTATTTTTAATAATGAATTAAATATATATTACAAATTTTTAATGATTTTAGAAGAATTATAGTTATTAAGGTTTATTTTAAAAATCTAGGTTTTTAATTTTTTTTTAGTGAAATTCATTTAAAGTTGAAATTTTACAAAATCTTCAATAAAAATCTTTTGAATTTCATTTAATTATGAAATTTGTAAATGCAGCTCTTTTAAAATTGAATTAATTTTGAAATGTTTAAGTAAAATCAGATTTCAAGAATTTCAATTAGAAAACAAATTTCCAGGAATTCGATCAAAATTCCCTGACTTTTCCAGGTTTAAAATTTTTTTTTCCTACAGGTATGTTCAGTATAAAAAATATTCAATAATGATCTTCAAAAGAATCTAATATAAAAAAAAACAAATGAAGAGTTACAAAAATTATTTGAATTATCTGAAAAATTATCTCTATTCTATTCTTTTTTTCTCATTTTTATACGATAAATAAAATTGGTCAAATAATTTTTTCGTAAAAAAATTATTTATTAATTAAATTTAATTTTCGTAAAAACAATTTTTTTGTAATAAAAGAAATATTTACCAACTGCTCTTAATTCTGCAACAAGTCCCGCATTTCTAATAGCTTCTGGTCCTTTCGCCACTCCTGCTTTACTCTGAAATTATTCAATAACATTTCAATACAAAAACATCATTTCAATAAAAAAAAATTGAATCAAATAAATATATTTTAATAAATTTCCCTTAATTATTAAAAACACTATTAACTATGATTGTTTACGAAAATAAATTGGCCTAAACATATTTTTTAATACTGATATTATATGCGAATGTCGAAAAAGAATTATGAAAATATTTTCCATATGTATGAAAAAAAATTGAATAAAGAAAAAAATGACTACCTGGCCTTTTTCGAAAGGAACGCCGATGATGCCAACTTTTCCAAAATTTCTCTGTCCAACTTTTATAATTTTCGATCGAACCTTGGCAAACATTTTCTTGACACTAACGATGTTTTCTGTTGTTTCTTTCATTATCACAAAAAACGACCATTTCTCCACATTGTGACCCTTGACTTTCCGATAATTTTCTTTAATCTATTTCACTATTTAAAAACCTCTTTTCTCTTTCTACAGAGAATTCTTCCAAAAAATTGAAATTGAAAATTTTTTACTAAATGGTAAATAAAATCACAGAGAAAATTATAATTATTCAAAAAATAATTCATTAAAATTGGTAAAATTTAAGTTTGATTTCAATAAAATTCGTACAATAATTTATTATTATAAAAACAATAATTTATCGGGAAGTAAAATAATAAAAAAAATCATTATTATTGGTATTGTAAATTTATAATTAATACTTTAACTATTTTATTACCTATTAAAGACAATGTGTGATTAGTATTTTTTTAAAATAAATTAAATATTTAATTCAATGATAAATTAAATATTAAATGAAATGTTGAATTAGATATTTAATTGTATGTTAAATTGGATGTTGAATGAATTGTTAAAGAAGATCTTAAATTAATTGTTAAATTATATCTTAAATTAATTGTTAAATTAGATCTTAAATTAATTGTTGAATTAGATCTCAAATTAATTGTTGAATTAGATCTTAAATTAATTTTCAAATTAGATCTTAAATTAAATTTTCAATTGAATATTAAATTAGATATTAAATGAAATAAAGTAATTAATCTTCTTCAGAACGAACAATTTTTCGGTTCCTCCAGTTGAAAATAATTTCAAACGTTCGGTAACAGGAACAAAAAATTCTTTTATTAATAAGAAAATATACGAAAATGTTTCAATTAAATTGAAGACGAATTAAAAAGTATTTGCGAAAAAATAAGTACGACACTGAATTTTCCAAATGTACAAATTCTGTTAGAATGCAACAAATGAGTACTCTTTTTTAAACAGTACTAGAGTAATGATTGCTTTTTTAAAAATTTTACTTGGGTCCCAGCATTTGTTCTGGTCTGACCCATTGGCTAAATTGCTCTTCAGTCAAGCCATTTTTCAATGCAGACTCCTTTAATGTAAGCTTCTCCTTATGCGCCTGTTTGGCAATTTTCGCCGCCTGAAGGAAATTCACGTAATCGTTAATTAGAAATTATAAAAATTGGATAACTCTAATTCAAAATTGAATATACAGAGTAATTTTACAGTTAATCGTAATTTAAATGGTAAATTTACAATAAATTGTAATTTGAATAGTAAATTTACAATAAATGGCAATTGAAATGGTAAATTTACATTGAAATTATATTTAAATAGTAAATTTACAATAAATTAATATTAGACTGAAAAAATAAAATAAACAGTAATTATAAATTATTGCAAAGAGGATGAAATTATTACCTTATCGTAGCCAATGTGTGGATTAAGGGCAGTGACTAGCATGAGACTTTCGTTCATAATTTTGTCAATGTTATCTCTATTTGCTTCAATGCCTGCGACACAATTTTTCGTGAATGCAGCACTTGCATCTCCCAATAATCGAGCTGATCTCAAAGTATTTGCGACAATTACTGGTTTAAAGACATTGAGCTCAAAATGTCCATTACTTCCACCAACGGCTGTTGCTACATTATTTCCCATAACTTGAGCGCAAACCATCGTGATTGCTTCACATTGTGTTGGATTTACTTTGCCAGGCATAATCGAACTTCCGGGCTCATTTTCAGGAAGTGACAATTCACCCAGACCACATCGTGGACCACTGCCCAAGAATCTAATGTCGTTGGCAATCTGCAATTTTTACAAAAAATTAATAATCAATCAAAGAAATATTACGCTTCAGAATTTCAAAAGTTATACTCAATTCTCAATAAATTTCCAATCATATTTAAATTTTTTATTCATTTTCATTTCCATTAAAATCAAAATAAAAAAAAATAAATTAAAAATGAAATAGGATAAAAATTATAATTTTCAGTAAATTGTTAATTTGAAAAATAAAACAATTTTTATAAAAAATAATCTTAATTTATTATTTTCCCCATTATTCGAATGTTTAATTTCGAATTCTAATTATGTACAAATTTTTGATTGAAGAATAAAATATTATTAAAAAAATAATTTCGAAGGAAATTTTTTCAATTGTTTTTATGGGTGTTTCTTAAAATATTGAAAATTGTCAAATAATCCAATGAATATTTGCATTCTAATGGGTTGGTCCTTTTTTGAGGGAAACCTTTGGAGTGGGGGACCAATAAATTTGAAGAATACTCAATTAGCGAATCTTTGTAATTTGAGGAATACGTACAGGTCATTATGTTTACTTTTGAGAGAGGAGGGGAGGTTTTATTTCATACCTGAGCCAACTTTTGGAAAACAAACTTACAGTAATTGTCAGTTCTTCGTGATGAAAAGTCAGTGACACAAGTGTAGTTGAGGCCAAAATAATAAGAATTACAAATTACAAAACTACAAATCCAAGTGTTGTTAATTAAAACAAGACTCATCATAGACAAATAAAGTTCGCCAATAAAAAAAAGGTTAGTACAAAATTGACTTTTTATACGATATTACAGAAAAATTAATTGTTCCAAGATTTTAATTTTTGTTCGTTTAATTATTTTAAAATAAGTAATAAATTTTTTTCCCTAAGTAAACTATTTTCTTTTTCATAACATTTGCTTTAAAATTTAATTTTATCTTTAATTTATCTTAACATTGTCAAAAAAGATGTTTGCACATTTAATTTCTTCTACTAATTTGAAAATTGTTTTTAAAACTTTCTTGACAAGTTAAAAAGTTTTAAAATTTCAAAGAATATTGTCAGAATTTTTATAAAAATACAAAAATTACCAAAATACATTTTTTTAAATATATTTATAAATTTTTAAATAAATTTTATTAATTAATTACTTTTTTATTATTATATTGAAAATCATTGTATTATTGAACAAATTTTATAAAAAATTTGAAAATATTTGCATTTTTTCGAAGAATTTTCTTATTTATTATAATAATTAAATTCTTACAGAGAACTTAATTAAAATTTTGGAAAATCCTGGTTAAATTTGTTTGAAAAACTAACAATTATAATTAATTTTGTACTTATTAAGTGAATCTTTCAAATTTTAAATCAGAAATTATTATGAAATTTAAAGGAAATAGAAATTCTTTTTAAAAGAATTCTTTTTAAATTCTTTATTAAATTATTAATATTATTATTATTATTATTATGCAAATTACAAATTTTTTATTTTAAAATATAAATTTTCGAGTAATTTCAGATTCAAAATTTGAAAGATTCACTTAATAAGTACAAAATTAATTATTATTTTTTCATTAGTTTTTCAAACGAATTTAAAAACAGGATTTTCCAAAATTTTAATGAAATTCTCTGCAAGAATTCAATTATATTATAATAAATATAAAAAGTATTTGAAAAAATTCAAATATTTTCAAATTTGTTGATAACATTTTTTCAAGAATTCAATGATTTTTAAAACATTGATTTTAAAATTAAAAATATTTAAATAGAAAAATTATTTAAAAAATTCCGACCACAAAAATTTAACAATTAATTTCAAAATGTGAATATGTATTTCCAAAATTCAACGATTATTAATATAGAAAATTCTTTATATTCATTTTAAATATTTGAAAGGTTTCTCAAATTCGATTTTCATATTGCAATTTTCATTAGTTAACTTAATAGAATTTCGATTTTTGCAAAAGTGAATAAATTTGCAAATTTTGAAGAGAGAAAATCTATTGACTTTAGAAAATTAAAATTGCAATTCTAATTTTCTAAATTATAATTGAACTTCTAAATGGAATTTTTAAATTGAATTTCCTTGAAAATTATAGAAAAACTTACAAATTTTTAAGAGAGAAAATACTCTAGGAAAATGATTAGAAAATTAAAAATTTGACTTATTCTCTTGGATAAAATTTGATTAAATACTAAAAATTCAATTTTTTTTCCAGGTGTTTATAGAAATCTATCAAAAACTGACATTTCAACATCATGCCAGGACTCGTTGATCCAAGATTGAATTCTCCCGCCTATAGAAGAAGATTACTTCGTCCCGCAGCAGGTCGTGAGGGACTTGTTGTTTACGAAGCGCATTTTATTTGGGAAGCTTCGCCGGAACATCCGAATCGTGTTGAAAATTATATTTTCGGAAGGATAGAACCACTCCAAAGACATCGAGTGCCTCAAGAATTGCCTGTTCCACGTTGGCGACCACAAGGACCTAATGCTGGCCAGGGTCCTCAACAACAGCAACAGCAACAACAACAACATCAACAACAACCACCTATTCAAGAAGAACCAATTCCACGACGTCACGCACAACTATTTCAACAATTATCCAATCGTACGTTAGCAAATAATAAAATTATCGATGAAATCGATGAAATCGATCGATAAGGAAAAAGAAGAAACTAATTATTTACTTCTTCATTTTCTAAAAATCCATTTTCAATTTTTCATCGCAGTTAAATTCTACTTTAACTAAATAATATAATTCAGAGGATGCTACAGATTCATGATAACAAATGAAATGATAAAATTAATTTGTGCCATATTCAGATTTTTGCTCAAGTGAATTTTGCAAAAGAAATTATTATTATTATTATTATGAAAATTTACCAATATTTTTACAATTGAAATTTCTCTACTGTTCTTAATTAAACCAAAAATTTATAAATTCTTTTTTTTAAAGTACATAATTTTAAAACTTCGCATAATTTTTATGTATATTAAAAATCATGTCTTCATAAAGGAAAAAGCGAAAGGTACGAAGCCAGTGTGATAAACAAAAAATGTAGATATTTTTCTTAATTTTTATATTATTTTAGTAATTTAAAACGTTTTGTCGATATTTGTGTTAATGTGATAATTTTTCTATACCATTTGCTATTATAGCTTTAGTATCCGTAAGTCTATAGAATAACAAACAATGTTTAAATAAATTTAATAATCAACTTCATTATACACTTTATATATGCGAAACAGTTTGGATTTATGATAAAAGGCAATAAAAAAGATTTGAAAAAGAAAATATTTCGTCTTCATTAATTGATCATTTTTTATAAAATATTTCAGATTTTGCGCTCGTTATTTAATTTTTAAAAAGTAGCTTTAAGACTAAAAAAAGTAGTAAATAAGTAAAAAATTATTTTTAATAGTAGAAAAATAAAATTTTTGAAAATATCAAACTTATTTCAAATTAAAGATAAGATTGTTTCAATTTAAATTGTTTTAATTTTTTTAAATTAGTTTCGTGAATTTAATTATTAAAAAAAAATTAATTCTACAGTTTTTCGAAAACATAAATTTTCAGAAATGAATTATTAAAAAATTCAAAATATAAAAATTTTCAATAATTACGTACAAAGAAATTTTGATTTTTAATTATTTCTAAAAATTACAAATATAATTTTTTCCATTTTAATTTCCTTTTTTAATTTAATTCAATTTAAAATACTGAAAACAATTTTTTAGAAAAATAATAAACTAACAATTTAACAACAAAATATTTCAATATTATTGGTACTTTTACAGAAAATTAAAATTTTCAAAGATTTCAATTTAAAAACATTTTGTTATTTCAAAAAATTTACAACAGTAATAATTCTTCTGAGATTCAATTATTTTTTAGAATTTTTAAATCTAATTATTTAAAAAATTTTATATTTTTTTGTGAAAATAATATTTTAATAATTTTAAAAAACCTATTTAAATAATATTAAAGTTTGAGCAAAATATTGTTAATTATTTGCACGCACTATTAGAAATTCAGTTTTTTTTAGAAATTTGCTAAAAAGAGCAAAATATTGGTAATTATTTTGGTATTATTAAATTAATTATTTTGGTATTGTTAATTTTAAGTACTAAAGAAATAATTAATAAGAACTTGAAAAGTGTGTTCATACCTTCATGATAGAAACAGCAACAGTATTTAGAGCTCCATGAACTTCAACAAGAGCGTCGTGAGCTGCGAGAGCCTCAAATTTATTCGGAGCAGTGACGAAAGGATAACCAGTTAAAGCAGCAATTCTCGCCGCAGTTTTTTCCGCAAATCCTTTCCTAGTATTTAATCCCGTTCCAACAGCTGTTCCACCAAGAGCCAATTGATAAAGTCTCGGCAATGTGTCCTTAACTCTCGCGATTCCGTATTCAATTTGTGTTGCGTATCCTGACAAAAGAAAAAACTATAGTAAGTCCTTTATCATAAAAATAATATCTGCTTTTTCATTATTTAAAATACGATTAATTATGAAAATTACAATCTATTAAAATCAGGAAGAGATTATAAAAAAATGTAAGACTTAAAATTCAAAAATGTATTAATTGAAATTCAAAAATGTAATAATTAAAATTCAAAAATGTATGATTAAAAAATTCACCGGAGAATTCTTGACCGAGTGTTAAAGGAACGGCATCCTGGGTATGAGTTCTTCCAATTTTGATAATATCTTTCCATTCTTCGGACTTCTTTTTTAAGACGGAGTGCAATTGCTGTAGGCCAGGTAACAAAATTTTGTTTATTTCGAGTGCCACCGCGATGTGCATTGCCGTTGGGAAAGTATCATTCGAACTTTGCGACATGTTGACATGATCGTTCGGATGAACAGGATTTTTCGAACCAAGTTCACCGCCAAGAAGTTCAATTGCACGATTCGCTATCACCTGTTTCATAAATTCTTTTAGCAAATTTAATTCCATTTCTAACTATTGAAATAATTACAAAAATTTATAATCGTTCACTAATAAAAAATTTGTAACTATAGAAGAATTATTATTGAATCATAATAAAAAAATCATATTAAAAATAATGAATAATGTTGGATAAATAAATAATTGAATAATATTGTTGATTATACTTTTTCTCCTTTCTGTTCACAGTCGAAAAAAAGTTTATTATCATTTTCTTTTCTCATGAACATTATAATACAAACCTCATTTGTATTCATGTTCGTCTGAGTTCCCGAACCGGTTTGCCAAATTACCAAAGGAAAATGATCGTGATACAATTTTCCACTAATCACATCGTCAGCAGCTTTGCTGATCGCATCGGATACTTTCGGATCCAGTCCAAATTCTTTATTCACTTCGGCAGCGGCTTTTTTCAAAATACCCATTGCGACAATAACACCATACTGAAAAAAGATCATAATTGCCAAAATTTTTTATTTCTTCTTTGTCTTTTTTTCGTTTCTTTCATTTCTTTTTGCCTTCTATTATTGATTCGCCTTTGGAAGTATGTAAATAATAATCAAATGAATTCCACTATATCAATGGAATATTTTACCCACCGGCATACGTTCAAACGAATCACCAATTGGGAAATTCATAACTGATCTGAGAGTTTGAGCTCCATAATATTTATCGGCTGGCACTTTTAGTTCTCCAAATGTGTCCCTCTCCATACGATAACCTTGAGCACCTTCCTGTGGGCAAGAAAAAATATTCTTTCTTTAAATTGTCTGAGATAAAGAAAAATCATTATTTTTAATCCTTTTCTTCAATCTTTAAATAGAACATTCAAATAATAATAGATTATTCGAGTATAGAAAGAAGAGAAGAAAGAAAAAATCGAAAAATAGTTGAAATGTGAGTAAAAGACGAACCATTTTAAAATATAATGAAAGAGATTCGAAATTTTGTGAAACAAACAAGCTGATAGATGAGTTAATACTGAAAGCGACAAGTTTACTTGAGTAGATGATAAGAGTGTGCTGCATATGTGTGCGAGGTGCTTAAAGCAATATGATTACAGAAAAAACAAGAGCAAAAAATTTTATTGACAATTTTTCCTGTTACGGGGAAAATATTAATTATGCAAAGATAACTTCTTTCCCATACCATAGAAATTTAATTACCCTAAAGGCAAACAAATTTTTCCAAATAAAGTAAATTTGTTAATAATAATAGTTTTCATATAATAAAAATTAGAAAATAATAATTAATTAAGAAACTATAAGTTTTAATAAATAAACTAAATTCAAAGATTATAAATATTTATTATTCTCACATATTATTGCAATCAGACTACAGTGAGAAAAACAATTGAATGTTTCAAATAATACATTATTAATACGCCTTTTTCATTATTTTTCCATTGAAAAGAAAATGGAATAATTACAAAATTTTCATGCATAAACTAAATAGTTTTTAACCATAAAGAAAACATCAATATTTTAGATTGAAATTCTTAAAGAAATTACTTATTTTCTACATTGTTAAATGTTTATTTTAGGAAATTCAGTTATATATAACGATTATGTAAAGGTAGAAAAAAAACTGTATCTCTAATGACTTCAAACAAGTTTGATTCATTTAAAATTCTAAACGACAATAATTCTCCATTGTCTGTAGAAAATGATGGTGCAAAAATGAAATATTTAATTCATTATTTTCAGTGAAAAGAAAGCAAAAATTCATTACCTTTGCATAATTTCTAATTCTTGAATCTAGCATAGGGAGTTGTTTTGTTAGAAAATGTGATATTTCTTTCATTTTTTGTATATTACGGCCTCCTACCACTCCACATCGTAATACGTTGATTGACATTTTTGTATAATTTGATAATTTATTGTTGAAAATTTGAATAATTAGATCTTTAGAAAACAATTATTTTGTTTTTGTAAAAAATAAAAAAAGTGTCTACTTGTAAAGAGAATGTTGTCTGCTATTTTCATGCGCATCTTTGACAGCTCGTTAAACCAATCGTTTGTTATTATTCCACTAGAATCACACTCTGATTGGTTGCTTGTTATTTTGTTTCTTTAAGGTTAGAATATCCAGAATGTACGAAAACCTTTCTTTATTTTCTATTAATAAAAAATAAAAAAATACATCATTTAATCCTTGTTTTACAATTTTTTACCTCTATTCAAAAATATTTCTTTACTTTTGTTTAAAAGTTTTATTTTTTTAGCAAATTTGAAAAAGTCTTACTGTTTTCCGATTGGTAGATAAAACATACATGAGCCAATCAAAAAGTCGTTTTTAAATTTGTTCTTCACTTACAACCCACCTCTGCTATTCACTTCTGTATGTATGTATTTGTATATCCTTTCGGTTTTTATCGAACTTTGTTTTTTAATAATAAATAAATTGTTTATTAACTACTTTTAAACGTGAAATAGGAGAAAAAGATACAGGGTAATTAGTTTTAAATTATTGTTCTTGAACAATAATTACCGGTTGTTTTAAATGCAATGACAAAAGGTTGTCAAAACAGGTTTGACAGTGAGACGTGGCTCTAAATTTTATTTATTTATTGTGTTAAAAAATAATGTTAATTAAATAAAGAGGCTCAGAAATGCAAGATATTTGTGAAAATATTCGCACAGCAGTAGAACACGGTCGTACAGATATTATAAGATCTATACTAGACGCATGTAAGTATCGTATAACATAACCTCAAATACTTAATTCTAAAAATAAATAATCAATGTTACATCTTATTTGATATTTTATAACTATTATAAATATTAACAATTTATTATGACTTTGAAAGTTGATGTAATGTATAGTACTTGTATTTTATTATAATGCAATTATTATTGTGTAATAAATTATGCAATAATTGTTTTTGAACTACTTCTGTAATGTATGTTAATAATTTTTAATTACTACCAAGAAAGTGAGTTTTCTTACTTAATAATTTACTTGTAGGTGATAATGGAAATGCTACCGATGGTATTACTAAAGATAAAATTTTAAATCAACCACTACTTGATGAAGGAACCTTCTTGTGTTATGCTTCCAAGGTAATAGAGAACATTTTTTCCTCTATAAATTTTTATTTACGAAAAATATAATTTAAGTTTTTAAAAATAAATTTCCGCATGTTTCTAAAGTTTTGAACGGCAATTTTTTTTTACTTCTAATTTGCATTTGTTTACAAAAAATTATTGTGCTTAGATTGAAACAAACTAATTTTAAACTATAAATACGGTTTAATTTCAATTTCTTTTCTTTTTTGGACAGTAATTTTTAAAACATTTAAGGTGAAAGAATTTTCGTTCATTTGAACATTCAAAACTTTAGCTACATAATTAATTAATATTTCATCTAAATTATTTAAAGGCGAATCAAGTGGATGTCGTTAGAACACTATTAAGTTGTGGTGCCGACCCGGCGATTCAAAATGCCCAGGGTCATAATGCACTAGATGTTGCTTCCAGCGAAATAGTTCGTCATATTTACGTCGAGGAATTATTGAGAGCAACCGCAGCTTCCGAGTAAGTGCAAATTTTTTTTTTTTTTTGCAAAAATTAAAAGTAGATATTTTTTTAAATAATTTGAATGTAAATTTCTGTTCTTTAGGATAGAAAGAGTTGAACAATTATTAGCCTCGGGTATAAATGTAAATTCCTGGGACTCTGAGGGCAGTAAAAATACTCCATTACACTGGGCTGCGTGTTATGGTAATAAAGAGATCGTCGCTTTCCTTATTGGTACGCTTTTCTTTATTTGAATCCAGTTATTTTTTATTATTCTATTACTTTTCTTTCAATTGTTTCAGTTAATTTTAAATTACATTCTGTAAATAAATAATTTTTTTTTCTTTAATAAAAAAGATAGAGGAGGTGACGTAAATTCGCAAAATGGTTGCGGAGCTACTCCCCTTCATGATGCGGTGAATCGTGGCGATGTCGTAATTTGCGAAGAATTATTATGCTCTGGAGCAAATCCTCTCATTCGTGCAGTTAAAGGGTAAAAATAATTTTAAAACTTATTACATTAATATAGGAAGTAAATAATGAAGTAACTGCAGGTTTAATTAAAATCAAATAATTAAAAGAAAGGACACTTTTTGAGAGAATAAAAGAATTCTTTTTTTTACCTTTAGCCAATTCACGGGAAAAACTCCGTATGATCTTGCGCGGATAAATCCTGCCTTAAGAGCCTTATTTCAAAAATTCGTGCCTAATTCATTTTCAAAAGAGTGCGAAGCCTTGCACAGTCCGACGAAACAATTTCCCGATGTGAATTTCACACAACAAACAGTCTCTGTACACACCAGTCAACCTTCGTTGGAGTCGAACAAATCTTCGGAGCCAGGTTACGAAATTTCCAATCGAGAATCGAGCATTGAAAGTCCCCTCAGATCGATAGCGAATAAAAATGGAATTTATAGTCTTCTGTGGCCCGAGCCAAAAACAATTTTAGAACTTGGAAATTCATCGTCGCCGTTCATTGTCGGCAAGGAGCTTTTTATTTCCATAATCCAGGTGAATTAACTTTCTCACAATTATTATTTTCTTATTTTTTTTCTCCTCTTTTATTCATTAATGAATATTTTCAGGGTACCGAGTCGATTCATAAAATTCTCGATGTTTGGGAAATAAGTAGAACACATTTATTGGAACTTGGATTCGATGTGAAAATTGGCGAGGTCCAGCCGCCATCGGGAAGATGGTTGGCCGACAATAGAATCGAATGTATAGTGAATAAGAAATTATTTAACGTACAAGAAGGTTATCAACTTCACATATCACAGAATGCAATTAAAATAAGCGCTGGAAGTTTAGCCGGTTTACATTACGCCGTTTGCACATTTGTACAAATTCTTAGACTGAGTCGAAATCCAAATGCACCAGAGGTTTGTGAACTTGAAAGTGTCATGATAAAAGATGAACCACGTTTCAAGCATCGGGGAATATTACTTGATATCTCGCCGAGGGGACGTATTCCCACATTGGAATATCTATTGCACATGATTGACTTGTGGTCGGCTTTTAAAATATCGCATTTACATTTATATTCAAGACTGACGCCAAGCTATGATTGGCAACTTTGTTACTCGAGATCGGAAATGGTCACTCTCGATCGATACTGCAAGTACGTATTTGAAAAAATTTGAAAAAAAGAGTTATACTGACGAAATTAATTTGACTTAATTTTTTTTTATAAAATTTGGATATTAATGTTTTGAAATTAAAGGAGAGAATGAAATGATTTTCAGAGATCGTCATTTGGATTTAGTGCCGGCACTGGATGTTGATTCGAATGTGACGCAGCGTCATCTCTCGCAAATGTGGCCAATTTTTCAGGAACTACTGGCAACATTTCCAAGTTTAAGTTACGTTCACGTGGGACCAAGACTAGCTAGCTTGCTAGTGCAACCAGACAATTTAGATTTAAATGTCTCGATTAATGAGACTGTTGAGACTGATATGTCGGAAGTATTCAAATCCTACTCGTGTTTACAAGAACTTTGGCACATTTTGAATTTGAACTTTGATACTACTTTGTTGCTGTGTTCAAATGGTCTACATTCCAAGGTGGAATTCCGTAGTGTTTCTAGTAATGTGATTTTAGTCGAATACGGTTTTCAGGTGAGATTTTTAAATATTTATTTTCTAGAATTTATTTCTATATTTTATTACATATTTTACATGCTTTTTTATAACATTCCCTGAAAGAATTCAATTATTTAAACAAAATTTTGATAAAATCTTCGCAAACATTCAGTTATTTTCATAAAAAATATAATTTAAACAGGAATTCAATTATTTAAAATACATTTACTTTGAAATTCGTCGAAAAACTTTATTATTAAAAAAAATTGTTTATAAAAATTTTCGCAAGAATTAAATTATTTTCACAAATAATTACAATTTTTCACAGGAATTCAAGTAAATAAAATTCTTCACAGGAATTCAATTATTTTTATGGACAATAAAATGTTTTTACATGGATTTAATTATTTTCATAAATAATAAAGCTTATTGCAGAATTTCAATTATTTTTAATACAATTTTAAATGTATTTTCAAAAATTTTATTAAAATTCTTTGAAAGAATTCAAAACTTTAAAAACTAAATTATTTTTAAAAATTTTGATAAAATTGTATTTTTTAGAAAGTTAAATTTAAAAAAGGTAAAATTTTAAAAACAATTTAAAATATTTTAATTCCTGTAGAAAAATATATAATTATTAAAAATTTTAGTTTAATTTTTTTAAGAAACAATTTTACGACATTTCTGAATTAAATTTTTCAAAACTTTAATACTTTTTGTTATATCAAAATTAAAAAACTTATTTATATTTATTTTTCCCGAGAAATTAAAATTTTAAAAATTCGAATAAAAAAACCTCATGAAATATAATTATTTCTAAAATTTACAACTGTAATTCATCCAAAATTCAATTATTTTTTTTTTAGAATTTTTGAATAATATTAATGAAAAACTTTAATAATTTTTGAAGAAAAATAATGTTATTAGTAATTTTTTCAAATAAAAATGTAAAGATTTTTAAACTTTTGCTTCCCTTAAATTTTCAAGGAATTTAATTTGAAAACCTTTTAAAATTAAATTAATTGCTAAAATTACTTTTGTAATGGTTTAAATATTTGATTATTTTAAAAAATTTTAACTTAAAGTATTGTTAAATCAATTCCTATCAGAATTCAACGAAAAGAATTGAATTATTTAAATAGAATAATTTTTTGTAAAATCATAAAATGATATAATTTTTAAAATATATTTATATTTATGGACAATTTTTAAAGAGGGAAAATAAATTTCTTTAAAATATAAAATTTTACAGAATTTCCAATTGTTTTAATTTGTTAAAATTGTCACTGTGAATTCAAGTACCCTTTTCTTAAAAAAATTCTAATTACTATTTTTCAAGAACGTAATTTATTAAAAAATTTCCAAATTAAATTTTTCAAATGTTAATAACTTTTGTAAAATAAATATTTAACTAATTATTGTTCTTTATTTGTTTAAAATTTTAAAATACTTAAAAATTTAAACTGTAATTCTTCCAAAATTCAATTAATTTTCTAGAATTTTTGAATAAATTCATTTAAAATTTAATTTTTAAGGAAGCTAATAAATTAAACGCTACACATTTAACACATTTTTTTTACACACAGCCTACAAATAAACTTTTCTTTTTTTTACATATCAATTTAAACTACAAAACAAAACATTGTAATAAAACAACTCTAAGTTCAGGTGAGGACAGATTACGTCGATTATTATAATATAATTTTGAAAAATTCCATTTTAGTCAGATTATGATTTTTCGGAATGGACCGAACCGTTTCGAGTTGCTGGGGGAAATGTTCTTCCAAGTTCAGGAACAGCGAGTTACAATAGTCTCGCCGGTTGTCCAGCTTCGACTTTTGCAAATACGAAGAATGCAGTAAAAACGGCAATGGAGCAGGATTCAATTGGAATAATTGTGGCTCATTGGTCGGGAAGTCATCATTTGACTCCGCATACGTTCGCGTGGGTTGGCTATCTAATTGGAGCTGGATTGTCGTGGAATCCAGCGACTGAAATTGACATGGGATTCACCGAAACCTGTGATAATTGCGAACAAGTTGGACCACTTAAGCGTCAGTAAGTATTAGAAAGTCAATTAATTAAAAAAAATACCCTTAACTAATTGAATTAATTGAAAAAAATGTAATTTTTCCAGCTGCAGGTCACTGAGCAAATTATTAGACTCTCACGTATTTTACGATTTGGAATACAGAATAGGAAGTGCAATTTTGGAATTAGGACGTGTCGATACATTTGTTTTAATTTTAAGTAAAAATCAAAGTGCTGATGATCTGCAACAAATACCTGACAATAGGGGATCAACTTTATACAGATTGTTAACTGATCCCGATAATGTTAATTTGGAATATCTTTCAGCTGATTTGTTTTTGGTAAGTTTACATTTCTTTTTTAGTAATTTTATTTGTAAAATAGCAGAATTTTTAGATTTTAATTACAAATTCTAAAATAGTAAGTTCAAAAATTATTTCTCTAGGTTTTAATGAGTTTTGAACAATTTCCTTTTTTTTTGCAGAAAATGACAAAACAAATAAAACGAGTTTCCCATTCGCTTTATGAGGGAAATGTGACTGCGAAATTCGCCTCGATGGAAATGCAGGAACTTCAATTGACTGCGGACCTGATGTTGACGGCTTGTAAAATAGGAAGAACGTTGATCGGCGTTGGAGTTAATCCAAACAGCAATATGGGATTAGCAGTGATTAATTTAGGTATCAGCAATTTACCACCAACTTTTCGCACAGACGTTGCAAATAAAATGCTGGCTCACATTGAACAGTACAAGGGTGCCTGGCTACAGAGACACCTTCCACAGGGTCTTCAAAGCTCATTATTGGTATTAACCAGTGCTTTGCACAGATTTGTGCCTGAGACGTAAATTCTTCTTTTTTTTCCCCCTAATAATAATCTTAGATGTGATCACAATTTAAATACTATGTTTAGTATTGTTTAATTATTTTTTTTTTAAAGAAAAAAGTTCCTATTTAATAGTTTTTAAATTTAACAGAAAATGTTTATTACAAAAAGAAAGACTTCAAATTTTTCAAAATGACAACGCATTTATTAGCCTAACGTCGATGAAATTTGTACAAATATAGTCAGAAATTGTCGCTGACAATTTTTCTAAAGAAAATAAAAATAATGTTCTTTTTTTACAATTGAGTTAATAAAAAAATTTTATATTTTTGTTAGGCAATAAATTCTTTGTATTCAATTAAATGAGTACAATAAAAATAGAATATTTATGGTATATACTTTTTAAATTGGTTTTTAAATATATTACTCAACTTGAAGCAAGAGACACAGCAGTTGAACGTCTTCACCTTGAATGTGTAGAAAAAAATTTTTAGTCCATTTGGCTTAATTGCTTTTTTTTAAGGCTTTTCCACAAATCACATTAAATCGTGTGTACTTGAAGCGGTGCAACAATACATCAAATTTTGTGTCCAGGCTTTCACGACTGGAAATTACAATAAAAAAAACATTGACAGTGAATTTCTCAAAATATTGTGATGTGAGGGGAAAATGTATAATTATTATAGTTTTCTAGAATGTTTTACCTCATTTTTTTCTATGAGATTATTTTTATTGCGTTCTGTCCAACCGCCCATTTCGAGGTCTTCTCTTCTTAACATATCTTCTTCGGCGGCTCTCACTCGATAGTATTCGTCAATTTCAAACTGATATTTCGGTGTTGTTATACCGAAAAATTCAGCTAAATGTTCGCCAACATAATCGCAGCCGTCTAAAATCTTTCCACTTGCCCAGGTTGTTTGGTACCACGCCCAGGGCAACCAATTTAATGTCTTCTTTAAGAAAAACAATTTTCTTTAATATTTTCAAAATTTTTTCCCACTATTATTATTATTGTCATTATTCTTTTTTTTTTGAAACAAAAAGATAAAAGTACTTACTGGATCAATAGTTGCAATTTGCTTCTTCGGACAATTATCAACTTCATCTTCTGAAGAATACTCCTCGAGAACACCGTCGGAAAATTTTAATACTCTCTTTGGTTTTTTCTTCAAATCAACATGTGTCATCTAACAAAGGGAGAAGGTAAATTGTATTGAATCGTAAGAGACAAAGAAAATTTCATTTATTCCCTCTTCGGAAAATTAATATTTACGGTAAAAATACGATTCCTCCCGTACTTAATTCAATGGTATTTTTATTAAACATTATTGTTCAAGGTAGTCCTTGAAATATTCGTTCAATAATTTTCTAACTATTCACTATTTCTCTATCTCTATTTATAATCTCTATAAATAAAAAAGATAATTTTTTTAACCTCTTTTTCCTGTTCTTGGAGAATGACACTTTGAAGATCACACGTTTCCCCACTCGGCGTAATCATTTTTGATGTTATTTGGTAATATCAGTATTAAATACTATTAAAATTTCATTAAATTAGTTGGTAAATTTATGTTTTCTTATTTTTGTTTTGACAGTTCTTAATAAACACCTGTTCTCATTTGCATTATGACGCAGAATGCTGGTTTCAAAATTTCTCCACCAACGTGTGGCGCTACGTTCGAAAGTAGAATCGATTTTTCGATATAATATCGTTTGTCCCTCCAGGCTGCTTGCAGCAAACTTCAAGTCGTGAGGTCTAGTGGCCATGCCCTGCTTCGAAGCGCGCCAATGAAGTTACTTGTTTTTTAGGAGCAAACTTCTTGCTCATTTCTTTAACAAATTTATCGCTTTAAAAGTATATTTAACTTGTCGAAAGTGTTTTTTAAACGTTTTTTCGATTACTACTCGTAAAATGTTAGGTTTTTTGAGCTAAAAATTCGACGCCAAACGCGTTAATGTCGGAATGTAACACGCTTATTTCTACTCGAGAATACCGCGTGATAATCTTCAATTATTTTTGTTTTTTAAAGTATATTATTTAGATATTTGATATTTAGATAACTTTTGGGTAAAGTTTTATTCGGATTGTTCGTTTTTTGAGTCTCGCTAATTTGTAAATTTGAGGTTAAATTGCCTTTTTTGTCTATAAAGTGCGTGTGACGTGGTAAACAATAACGGCAGGAATAATTTTTGTTAGCAATGATGTCAATTTCGCGATATTTTATCTATAACGGCAATTTACGTCTTATTTTATCGAAGTATTAGTGATTTATTCATTGTTAGGTATTCGCGTGTTTTTCGAGTGTTCCAAGTGGAAAAGTGTTTCCCTGCAAGTACGGAAAGAGATCGAATACGCAGCAGAAAGCAGTTAATTGTAATTCTTTTGCATTTTTTTTACTTGAATTTATATTTAAACAAATACTTTAAACTATCAAAGTGCATATATTAACTACACATAATTTTCCTTTACAGGAATTTTGAAGAGTAGATAAAGGACTTCGATTGAGTTGCAAAAAACGATCTGAAGGTTAGTTTGGCATTGTTTTATTTGACGTCGATTTCAGCAAAAAAGTTAGTGTATTTTTTATATATTTATTATATTTTAAAAAGAAAAACAATATAGTGAGACTCTTGATGGACAGATTCACTATTAATTTCTCTTAGTATAGAAATTGATTGTCTGTTTTATTAAAGGGCTAAACAGTGCTAAACAAAATTTTGATTCGAGTCAATTGTTTACTATTAACTAAATTTATTATAAATCTCACTATATTGCTAAACAATAGAATTTAAACGATTCCTTTTGTTGATTTTTAACTTTTACTTATTAAATCTCTGTTATTTTAAAATATATTTTTAAATATTCTTTTTTTAAAGATTATCTTATGTTTTTCGGGAATAAATATTTTTTTACACTAATATTGAAATATTTTGTAAATTATAATTTTTAATTTAAAAAAATTGTCCCTTTGTTTCGCGGTCCCTTTTGATAAAATCGTAGCGGCGTAAAATAACGCAACTCTCTTACTCTACCTAACTTTGAGAATATTTTATAGCAGTTTAGTCCAGAAAAATTCAAAAATATAAAAATAATTTTCTATTTTAACTAATTTGAAATTAATTAATACTAATAAAATATCTAATTAAATAAAAATCTCAAAAAGTCAGAATATTTTTTCCGTGTATATAGAAAAAAAATCGTTTTCTTAAAAATATAAATTTCGATAAATTAATTTGAAAATTTAGTAAAATAAATAAAAATGCTTTAAAAATTTCCATATAATTTATTGTAATATTCAACAGACATTAATTTTCTATACAACGATTTACATATAAAGAAAAACTGTACAAATTTTCCTAAAATGAGAAATATTAATATAAAAGTGTTTTGCATTATGATCCATCTGCTGAAAATTGTATTTAAAAAAAAATTATTTACACACATTTTTTTTACAACTCAACTTACTAGTTGTAAATAAAATTCTAAAAATTATTTCAAACCAAAAAAAACATCGATAAATTATCAGAAAAAAAAAATATTTTCAAATTAATTTTCTCTGAGTATTGATAAAATTTTATTTGATGTTTAAATAAAATATAATTATCCAATAATTTTCTAAGGACGAAGAAAATCAATATTTGGTTTCAAAAAAAAATTTTTTCAACGTAAAATGAAAATTTTACTTTTAACAAAATTTATTTCTCTCCAATCAGAAAACAATTATTTATTTGAAATATTTAGAGAATTTTTTGTATTCAAAAATTGATTGAAAATATTTAAAAGAGTTTTAGAAAAGTTAAAAATTTTTTAAAAAGTGTTCAAAAGTGCAGAGACAAAAATATCTCTCAGACGTTGTGTATCACGGAAAATTGTTTGTCTTTAAAAAAAATACTTGATTGTAAGAAAACAATCATTCTTTCTTCTTTGAGACTATTTAGATTAGAAAATCTATTTTTCAAGCACCGAAGAATCAAGCATTACAAGTATAAATATTAATTTTAACATTTATTAACAATAATAATCATATAATATCCTAGTTTTAATATATTCTCAATATGAAAACAATTAACGTTTTATTAAAAAACAAATAAACTTTACAACAATGCTTTTTGCGGATTCATTTGCTAAATTCATTTTTTTTCCTAAAATGGAAGCACTATTTTTTTTTATTATATTTAATTTTTGTATAAGTTTCGATCGATGAAAGTATCTTTATAGCTAAAAAGTGATTAATTATTTTCACTGTTCCTAGAATTGATAACATTTACTCTGAAATGTTCGATGTTTGGACCTTACATAATTAATGTACATTTGATAAGGCTTTAATATAAATGACAATGATTGCGTCTTGTGCTAGATTTATAAAATTTTACTATTTTTTTTCTTTAATTTTCGCATTTGAATATTTTTTATTAACACACGTTTCTTTTTCGTAGATTATTGAAATTAAAATTTGAAAAATCGTCGGACAGTTGGAAAAATTCATTAATGCAAAGAACTATAGTTATTAATAACTAATTAGCCCTTAATTCACTAATTAGTCATTAATTCACTAATTAGTCCTTAATTCACTAATTAGTCATTATCTTTAACTTAATTACTAATTAAAGAATTTACTATTCATTTTATTTTTTATTCAATTCCTCGCTTAGTTTTGAACATTAAAAAAAACGATTGTGAGAAAAATTCGTTTTAAAAATTTACAAAATTTCTACTCTATTTTTTTCGAATTCTGACTTGTAAATTGCGATATTGGACAAAATTATTAATTGACTTCTATAAAATTTTTCGTCTATAAATAATGACATTTGCGTTACTTCTTTCGTTCTTTCGTTTCTTTCATTGTAATTAGTTATACAAGTTTAGTCCTTCATAGAAATTCCTTCATTGTGTATCTTAAATGTTTTGATATTCAATAATTCAATTCAATTATTCGCACTTTTCATTTAAGAAAAAGTTCCTAAACTTTTGTGGGTCTTGTGTTTGTGTGTGTGACGAGATTGGCTCGTTAAGGAAAAATCGTTTCTTTTTTAATTTGATAAATTTTATTCCATTGTTAGGAGAAGATCTTCGCCTTCTAATTTCATTCCTTGGGTGATGTCGAGGGTTTTTATTTTTCCTGCTTTCGGTGCTTGGACAACCATTTCCATTTTCATTGCTGATAAAACAACCAGAGCTGCTCCTTTTTCGACTGTATCGCCAACTTTTACCCTGATGTCAATTACCGAACCTGGCATTGGTGCGCCAACTTGACTCTTATCTGCTTTATTGGCCTTTGGATGGAAATGAAGTTCCTGAAAAGAGAATATTTTTTTAATGAAAAAATATTGTTTCAAACTACAGGGAAATTGGGAGAATATTCTATGAATAATTTATTATTAGATACATTTTATTTTAGTTGCTACATTTTATTTTTTATTTTTTATTTTTTATTTATTATTCGCTATTTATTTTATGTTCATTATTTTCTGTTTATTGTTTTTTATTTATTTCTTTTTTTCTATTTTGAATTTGGGCCTTATAATAAGTGTCACTTTTTTTATTTTTTTTCAACTTATTTTTAAAAAATTTGACTTTTTCGATTTTGTTTCCAAAATTTGCAACAAAATTAGTATTTTGTTTGGTATAAAAATTCAAATTATTCGGGTTTTTAAAAGTGTGAAAGATAACTATAGTCAAATCTTTCAAAAACTATTTATAAATATTTTTTTTTAGACAATTATATTAAAATTATTTGAAAAATATTACATTATTTAAAATTTTGTACAATTTTTGTTGAAAACAATGATTTTTCTGAATTACTTTATCGAAATTTTTGAAAATCCATTTTCAAAGAACTTTATTAGCAAATTCGGAAAATAATAAAATTCTCAATAATTACAAATATTTCAAATAAAACGATTTGAATGCAAATAAATGAATTTTGAATTTAATGAAAATTAGCTAAAAAAGTTATATTAAAATATTCTTTTAAAAAAATATTTATTCGCATTTTTTTAATAATAATTTTTAAAAATTGAATTAACATTAAAAAATAAAATTACAATAAAATTATATTTAATAATTTTATTAAATAGACTCTGACCTTTAACTTTTTTTCAGCAGCTAGTCTTCGTTTCTAAACGTATAATTGATCAGTATATTCTCTGCGTGAGATAAGCATTTGATTTTTCAATTTTTAAAATATTTTTTTCTTCTTTCAATATCTTTTTTTAGTTTATTAATGTTATTGCTACCAATCAATGGTTCACTAGGACCGCGGGTACATGTATGTATTAAATTAATAAATTAATTAATATTTTTATTCACATATTTCCGAAAATTTAAATATAAAAAAATAATTACTTTAAAATTAATTTTTTTTTTTGAAAATTACTATTTATTTAATAAAATTTTTGGAGAATTCAATCTTCTTTCAAAAATTTTACTTAATATTCTCCAAAAAAATGAAATGTTAAAAATTTTGAACTATTCTAGAAGAACGTGCCAAATTTTCGGAAAATAAAAATTGTTTCGTTCCTTTAAATTCTTTAAAAATTATTTTATGAATTCATAATTTTAATTAAAATTCTCCAAAAATTTGATTATTTTGCTAATATTTTTTGAAAAACTCTTTTGAAAAATCGAAGTATTTTCAAAAAATGTTACTAAATTTGCATAAATATTTTTTTACAAGTAAATATTTAATGTAGTCAATATTAATTCTTCACTAAAATTAAGATTTTCAAAAATTTCAGTTTAAAATATTATGAAATTTAATTGTTTATCAAAATTGCAAACAAAATTGTTTGAAAATCACGTCAGGGAAATTTACAACGTTCATAATTAACGATTGAAAGAGTAAAACAATTTTTTCTTCAGCGAAAACTAACAAAATTTGTTATTTTTAAAGAAGAAGGATAACAGTTAGAATTATGCAAAAATTGAATATTTTTGTATTTAAATAATTGAGTTTTCCAAGAAGTTTCACGAAAAGTTAAAAAGTTTATAGCAATATTTATTTTGAGATGAAATTTAGTTAAATATTCTAGAAAAGAATTAAATACTATGAACAAAAATTTATTTGATTCAAATAACTGATTATTTGTCTATTATCAATTGAATATTTACTTTAATCAAATAATTTTTATTTAAAGCAAACTAATTTGAAAATATAAAGTCTTTGGACGAATAATTTCACTATTTAAAGCATATATATTATTTTAATTAACTGGAATAAAAATTATTTTTGTACTTTACAATTAATAGTCAGGAAATAAATATTTTCTTAAGACAAATAATTTTTCATTAAATTAAATGGTATTTGTTTCAAATACCATTTGGTACAAATAATTATTAATTTACAAATTATTTGATTGCAGTAAACATTTATTTGCTAATTGATTAATTTATTTATTAATAATTATTAATAGTCACAAGTAATTGGTTTATTTGAATCAAAGTTTTTTAGTTTATCAAAAGGTTTGAAAGTGAAATTTACAAAATTTTAATTTGTGTGGAAAAAAATTAACTAGTTTTTAAATATTTAGACAAGAAAAATATTAATGTTCCGAATAAATGATTTTAGAAATCGATGAAAAGTAAAGGAAACACAAAATGAGTTTTTTGTTACAACTCTGAATAGAATAAATAACTTTTTTTTTTATTTTTGTGGAATCTTTAGTCGACGAAGGAGACTTTTTTTGCGCCTTGAGGTCGGTCCGAAGACGAAATATATTTCTTTTTCGCCGTTTATTATTACTGTATTCAAAAATTGACTTATAAATATCATTACGTACCTTAACAGCTTCTTTATCCTTGATGAAGACTGATCTCAATTGACCGTTCATTTCAAAGAAAACTTCTCGTTCTCCATTAGCCGTGAGATCTTCGCACATTGCCAGCGTCTTAATACCCAGAGTTTTTCCCTTCTCGATCGTCACGTCAAATTCCTCGCCAACTTTAGGACCAGTCAAGAATATCCTCGTGTCAAGTTTGTCGACAGGTCCAAACGATTCCTTAAACGTAAGATAGTCGTTCGTCACTTCAGGATAGAGGGCTGCAGACATAACGTCCCTGTCCGTTGCCTGTGGATGCAATTCTCTAACGTCCTTCTTCACTTTCTCAAAATCGAGAGGTGGAAGATTTGCTCCAGGTCTTCCTTTCACTCGTGGCATGTCCTTGAGGATTTTGGATCGTAGAGGTTCAGGAAATCCTCCGTACGGTTCTCCAATTGCACCCTGAAGAAATTCGACAACTGATTTTGGAAATGATAACTCTTCAGCCTTACTGAGAACATCGTCGGCTGTTAGTTTGTTCTGAACCATGAACTGTGCGAGATCACCGACGACTTTCGAACTGGGAGTCACTTTGATAACATCGCCAAGGAGGATGTTCGCCTCTCGATAGGCTTTTTTCACGTCTTCGAAGAATTCACCAAGACCTAGGGAATAGGCCTGGAATTGTAGATTTGTGTATTGTCCGCCGGGAATTTCGTTGAGATAGACGTCAGCGTTGCCTGATTTCATTGTTGTCGTGCACTCGAATGGAGCGTACAAGGTTCGTGTCTGCTCCCAATAGGCTGAGTACTCCGAAATGTCACTTAGTTCTAAATTCGTGTCCAGTGGTGTGTCTGTAAATTTATTTTTCTTCGTTAGCAAACATTTTTTGTAAAGCAAATTGAATTTTAGTGGTGGACAGAAGAAATTAGAAAGAAATTTTAATTAATTTGCATTTCTAAATTCATGTTTAAAGTTAAAGATTCGGAGTGAACGATATTTTCAGGTTTTATAATTTGTAAAGTGTAATTTTTGCAAAAACGTAATTTATAGTTTTAAGTAAAATGTTCTCTTATTTGACTCGGCTTGTTTATATTTTTTGTCAGTAACTGCCTAATTGGTCCAGAAATAGTTGATAATTTTTCATTTTTGGTCCGTAACGTTCGTATTATTAAATGCTTTCACTGGTTCAAGCTCTGCTGTAGAAATTTGATGATTAATTTCGGTAGGAATATAAGTAGTAATCTTAGTAAATTTTAGATATTGATTGATGACTCCTTCTTTCTTATAAAAGTTCGTTTTTTCCCACCAGAGTTGTTGATTTCTTATAAATATTCTATTTTTAGAGAGGAGAGGATTCGGAATTTATTACCTTGAAGGGCTGCGACAATGGCTCCCATTGATGGTTGACTCGTCATGCCGGACATACTGTCGACGGCAACGTCAACAACGTCAGCACCACTTTGAGCGCAGGCGAGCATCGAGGCAACACCAGCTCCTGCTGTATCGTGGGTGTGAATGTGAATCGGAATATCCGGATGTTTTTGTCTGATGGCGTCAATAAGTAGACCAGCAGCTCTTGGTTTCAAAAGTCCAGCCATGTCCTTAATTGACAGAACGTGCGTTCCAGCCTTCACCAATTCATCAGCCAAATTCGTGTAGTACTTCAGATCATATTTTGTCCTCGATGGATCACTTACGTCTCCAGTGTAGGAAATTGCCGCTTCTACTACTCCACCTGCTTTACCAGCAGCCTCCATACCTAGAAGCAAAATTCTTGAATCAGTTTCGACAATTTTCTATTATTTATTTATTTAATGACAACAAGTCTCTGGGGATAATATTCAACATTTTCTGTACAAAAATATATTGAAATTGAAGTAGAAAACTATTTCTTCTTTAAATTCGTTGATTATAAACTAGAACTTCTCCAGCATTAAGTTTGAGGCAAAAGATTTTAAGGGTTTTAGATTTTTCTGATTTTAGGTTTTACTGTGTAAGCGAAAAAGATTCCTCACCAAGAATGAGATTCGGTAGATAATTGAGTGAATCGAAGACACGGAAAATATCCATTCCAGTCTTAACGGCGAGTTCGCAAAATTTGTAGACAACATTGTCGGGATAATTTGTATAGCCAACGGCATTCGCACCTCGGAGGAGCATTTGGAATGGAATATTTGGAATAGCTTTTCTCATATCCTCGAGACGCTCCCAGGGACATTCGTGCAAAAATCTCAAAGCCACATCGAACGTTGCTCCACCCCAATTCTCCAGTGCATAGAGATTGCTGAATTTATGAGCGACGAATGGAGAAATCAGTAGCAAATCATGAGATCGCACTCTAGTTGCCAGAAGTGATTGATGAGCGTCCCTAAAAGTTGTGTCCATCAGCAGCAGACCTTTGTGCTCGCGAACTGCTTTTGCAAAAGCCTCCGGTCCCTTTTCCTTCAGAATTTGTCGAAAACCTTTCGGTGGATCTAGAAGACCTGAAAAATTCGCATTGTCTTAATTTTCGAAAATTTTCCCTCTTATTTTTCAACGAAAGCAGATACCGTGTTATAAGCATTTTCATCATTGACTTAGCGATTAATTTTTCTGTCAATTAATAATTAAATAGCCTTTTTTCAAATTAGCGGTTCTTAATTTCTAAATGATCCTGGAAATATAAATATTATGAATTAGAGAATTTTGAAACTAAAAATTTGTTTCTATTTTTGACGATAAATTTCCAATATTTAATTTATTTAGTTTTAGATAATTACTTTCAATTAATATTAATTTTATTTATTTTTAATCTAACTTTATCAACAATACTGATATCTTCAAATTCTATTTATTGAAATATAATATCTAGATTAAAGAATAAGAGAAATGTTAGAATATTACTTTGGTCGGGACATTATTTTTTTATTTAAATAATAACTCTTTTTGGGAAAATTAAAAAATTGTTAATAAGGATGTTGAAAGTATTAATAAATTCAAAGGATTAATAAATAAATTAATAAAGGGAAATTTATTATCAAAAATTAATGAACAAAAAATAAAATTAGTGTAATTTTTGAGACCAAATTGATTAATGACTTGAGGTGTTGTATATTTTTTATGAGAAAAAGTAAAAAATATGAAAAATCCAAAATTTGTCCCTTTAGCGAACTTTAGTAGAATTTGTTGCAATATTGAATTTATTTATTTAGCATAAATTATTTTTCGAAGTAAATAAAAATTAAAATTTAGTATTAGCTTGAAAAGTAAGAATAATGTTAAAGGAAGTATAAATTGGATTTTTTGTCATACATTCATACCTGGTAGGTCCTCATCGCTAGATTCTTCGGCTGCTGCAAGCTTAGCAAAGTCTATAAAAAATTGGCAAAACAAAATGATAAAAGCATGCGATAAACAAATGAGTGTAATAACAAATAGAAAGTGTATGTGAATAATGATTGTGATATTTTCTAGCAATTTTCTAATCACCTTTTTTTTGTTGTAACTTTAACGCACATACCTAAACATTCTAAAATTAATTTTGTTAATTTAAAACAATGATAATGATTTTGATAAATGTTTATTAATAATTGTTGTATGAATTTAAAACACACAAAAAAAATTGTTTCTTTGTGATTTGAAAAAAAATTCCATTTTTCAATTGGCTGGCGATATTTGAAAGTATAAAAATAATAAATAATGAAAAAAAATGATTAAAATTATTTAAAAAATAATAATTAAGATTTAGGGGATGATAATAAATATTCGGAAAAAAGATTAAAATAAAAATTTTAATAAATTATAAGTTTAGGGAATTTCGAATGTTCAAGTGATTGAAAATTTATTTATCAATTTTTCCAATTGAAATTTTACTATAATTAGTTGCGTTTCATGTATTCGAATATTATTTATAAGATTTCGAATTACCGCTTTCGATTTTTAATACAGTTAATAATTTTTAAAAAATCCATTCACTTGAACTTTCAAAATTTTTGGAGCATTTTGTTAATTTTTTCTTAAAATCAACTGTAACGATGTCACTGAAATTTACAACGTTTATAATCTGTAATTAAAAAAAAAGATTTTTTTTCAAGAGAAAAATAATTAAATTTGAAATAAAAAAATTGATTATTTTGGTTACAATTATTTTTCTCTTGAAAAAATTTTTTTAAACGATTAATCAACAAAATTGAAAAGAGAATTTTTAAAGGAAAATTATGATTCTAAAGTTTCAAACATTTTGAAATAAACAATTGGTTTGATATTTTTATCAAATTTGAATTTTTTCGAAAATATTTTTACTTAATTTAAAAACTTCTCAACAATGTAAATATTCAATAATTTTTCATTCTATTCTTGTAAATCTTGTACTTTTTTTGAAATATTAAAACAAAAATGTTTGTTCGTATCAACGTTTGAAACTTTGGAAAATATAAAATTTTAAAGAAATTGGATAACAATTTTCTTTTCTAAATCAATTTATAAACGTTGTGAATTTAACGAAAGTTTATAAATTCTAATGATCCGTAAGTTTTGAACGTTCAAATGAACTAATTATTGTTATTCAAAATACTTTCAAAGACAATAATCATTGGAAAAAATCAAAGAAGAAACTAAAAATCTCAATTTAACATTTAGAAACTTTATAGTTTATTTTTTACACATAAAGCAAAATTACTTTAAGAAATTGTAATCTGACGAAAAAATAAATTACATTTTCATTCATTTGAACGTTCAGAACTTCAGGAACATGTAAAGAAAAATTTTTTCCAACCATTAAAAATAAATTTAGCAACCAGCTGGGAAATAAAATTTTGAAAAAAATGCCCAATAAAACTTAATTATTAGTAGTAAATAAATAAATAGTGTTTTCGTGCTAGAAATAAAAAATAATTCTATCACAACTGGTGCTAAAAACACAAAAGTGATATTCTATTTTTTTCTAGATTAGTAAATAGCTAGTAACAAAAATTCTAGAAATATAATAATAATAATAATAATAATTTAGAATAATAGAAAGAACATACCGATTGCAATTTGTGGAACGTATGGTCGAATTTCAGCTGGTTTTAAATTTGTTGCTAGTGGAGTACTGGGACCATTAACGAGTACAGTTCCCAAATAATTTAATAATTTTTGCGCTCGATTTTGACTCGGTTGAAATTGAAATAGTTGAGGATTTTCATCAATGAAATAAGTGTCGACATTTCCATTGAGGAATTTTTGATTTTCGAGGACGTTCAATAGAAATGGAATATTTGTCTTCACACCACGAACACGAAATTCTCTTAGGGCTCGATTCATTTTTGCGCACGATGACTGTAGATCGGCGGCGTGAGCGATTACCTGCGAAAATTTTTTTTGTTGGTATTAATTGATTAGTAGTAAATTAACTATTAATTTATTAATTATCGCCTATTTCGAAATTTCTTAAAGGATACTTTTTTTTGCAATTTGCTAAAGAAATATCAGGGTTGAAAATTTTGTCTCGAAATCAGGGAAAAGTTAGGGAAATAGAAAATTAAAATTTTGTGGCAATCCTGAGAATGGTTGTTAAAGAATTTTTTTTAGGTATTGCAATAGATTTTAGTCTCGTATTTTGGCAAAAAAAAATTTTTTTACCTTAACGAGTAGGGAATCGTAATAGGGCGAAATAATGGCACCAGCGAAAGCAGAAGCGCCGTCAAGACGAATTCCCATTCCTTCGCCAGATCGAAATACTTCAATTCTTCCTGTGTCGGGTTGGAAACTTTTCGCTGGATCCTCAGTTGTCACTCGACATTGTATAGCATATCCCTGGGGTTTTATATTTTCCTGTGTCATTCCCATTTCCGGTAGAGTTATTCCTTCGGCAATTCGAATTTGCGATTGGACCAAATCAATTCTGTGGAAAAAATTATCGATTTAAATTCATTTTTTATTTTTTCGAAAAATACCAAGTAGTAAGTATATACTGAACGTTCAAGGAAAAAAACTATTTGTCATTTATACTTGAACTTGAAATTTATACCATAAATTATGAAATGAAGATTGCTTTTCTCATTTCGAGAGATTCAAATAATACCCCTAAATATTTATCTGACAATTTTCTGACACTAGCTTGCCCCAGTTTACACCCTTCGTTAAATGGTTTAACGATTATTTCTCCCCTTATTGTATTTTCTTATATTTCCCCCCCTTATCTGCTAGAGGCTTGTACTTTTCGAAATGAGATCAAAATCCCTCTTTTCTATATTTAGGAAATTTTCTTTTTCCTGTTTTGAAAATCGCTTCGTTTATCAGGTTGAAAAATGTGCTTTAATTTGTAAACAACAATTTTTGGTTCTCACTACTTGTGATAAATTTTACACATAGACTTTGAAATTGACATTCTTTTTTGTTTTGTTTCAGAATATTTACCCTGTAATTTCTTCAGTTACAGTATGCTCGACCTGTAGTCTGGCATTGACTTCAATGAAGTAAAAATTGCCCGTCTCGTCGGCCAAAAATTCGACGGTACCAGCGTTTGAGTAACCAACATGTTTTGCCAATCTCACCGCGTGGTCTGTCATTTTGTTTCTGACTTTGGGATCCAAACTTGGAGCTGGAGCAATTTCTACCACCTGAAATTTATCATTTTTATTGATTCTTGTTACAAAAATCGAATTAAAATGAAGAGAATTCAGCATCCAGGGTGGCCACATGTTAGTAAAGTCAGGGAAATGTCAGTAAAACAAAATTCTTGTCAGTCAAGTTGGGAAAATGTCAATGAAACAAAATTTTTGTCAGTAAAGTCGGGGAAGTGACGGAAAATTTTTTGTTTTAAGGGAAATAAAGAAAATTGAGACCTTTTTCAATTTATTCTAAAACTTGCGAATTTATAGTATAAACTGCAATTTATTTCGATTTTTGCAGTGCGAAAAATAACTGTAATAAAGAATTATTTTTGAATCATTTTTAAGATAATTAAATTTTTCAAATATATCTACACTGAAACAAACAATAGTCAGAAAAAATAGTCAAAAAAATAACAATTGTTTTGAATAATTAAAATTTTGTAAAATTTAATTGAAAATCATTAATTTTTTTCAAGTATTTTGTGACATTTTTCGAAAATCAAGTTTTGAAGAATTTTAATTGCAAATATGAAAACTAATTAAAATATCAAAAATTTTAATAAAAAATCTTAATGGAAATTATTTTCTAATTTTTAAAATATTCAATATTTTTAGATTTTCAATTACATATTTCCGTATATTTAAAAAGGTACAAAAAATAGTAATATTTTAGAACTATTTTTAACAATTTGGAAAAAATTAAGTCCAAAATTTTATAATTAAAGTTCATCAAAAAGTTTATTACTATTTTTAAATTATGCAAAAATTCTTTGAAGAAATTAAATTACTTTCAAAAAATTACATTAAAATATTTTTAAAAATTTATTCTTACAATTGTTTTATTTTAATTTTTTAAGATTCAATTATCCTCGAACAAATAGTTAATAATAATTTATAAAAATTTACTATTTTAGATTTATTAAAATTTCGGAGAAATGATTCAGAAATTGTTCTATTTATAATTAAATTCTAATTACAAATAGAACTATTTCTTCGAAATTTTAATAAATCTAAAATAGTAAATTTTTATAAATTATTATTAACTATTTGTTCGAAGATAATTGAATCTTAAAAAATTAAAATAAAACATTTTTAAGAATATGTTTTCAAAAATATTTTTATGTAATATTTTGAAAGTAATTGAATTTCTTTTAAAGAATTTTTGTATAGTTTAAAAATAGTAATTAATTTTTTGATGAATTTTAATTAAAAAATTTTAAACTTAATAATTTCTTCCTTTTCTTCCTTTTCTTTAAAAATTTGAATATTTCTATTTAGGATATTTTTCAAAAATTCAATTATTTTATAAAGATTTTACCATTTTTTTGTATGTAAATTTTTTAATTCTATCTAATTACAAAAAATTACTATCTACCTTTTAAAAATTATTCTAAGGTATTTTCAAAACTTTATATTTACCTTATTAGCTTTAGAAAAGAACATAAACAGTTATAATTTATTTTAAAAATTTGATCTTTTGTATTTAAATAATTGGATTCTAAAAGAATTTAGGAAAATTATTTAAAATAATTGTTTTACAATGAAGTTTATAGTTGAAAATTACAGAAAATAATTAAATTCAGAAAGTACTTTAATTGTAAATTTTATAAATTATTAAAATTCATAAATTTTACTCATTTTCCTTAAAATATCATATTTTTCTGTAAAAAGAATTTTGTCAAGGAAAATAATTTCAATTTCAGTAAATTGTTAGGGAACAAATTGATAAACTAAAACTTGTGTCCACCCTGAGCATTATACATAAAAAGAAATTAAATTAAAATTGATTAAAATTGATCAAAATGGTTGTCAAGTAAAATAATTTCAACTTCAGTAAATTATCAGGGAAATTGATAAACTAAAACTTGTAACCACCCATCAAACATAAAAAGAAATTTAATTAAAATTGATCAAAATGGATTTAGTCAAGGTATAAAATAATCTATCTATAAAATAAAATGATCTAATTATCATATGATTACTTTTTTAAAACGATTGTTTGATTTGGTTTTGGTTTAACGTTACATTTTTTTTTTGTAGAAAAAATTGATTCAGAAATGGATTATTTTAATCTTTTTTTTTTTTTGATAAATTGAAGGTGTAGGGCTTTTCAATAAATTGTTAAATGCAGTAAATAAATAATTGCCACTGACCTTTTGATGACGTCTTTGAACGGAACAATCTCTTTCGTATAGATGAACAACATTTCCACCATTGTCACCGAGAAGTTGAACTTCAATGTGCCTTGGCCTTTCAATGAACTTTTCAATGAACATTGCCCCATTTCCGAAAGCGGCTTTTGCTTCTGATGATGCTCTTTCGAACATTTCTTTAACTTCCTCCATTTGTCTAACAACTCTCATACCTAAGGACGAAAAAAAAGTTTGTAGCTTTCGTTTCTTAAATTTTCATACAAAATATATTTTCTAAAATCTTCATGCTAAAAAAAACTCGTCGTCTAAAAGAAGCAACAATTCAGTTACTTCTCTAAAACAACCGAACTGTATTTATTCTTTCATTTTTTTCTATTTTTAATTAAAAAAAGGTAAACATTTTCTAATAATTTAATTTTATGGTATTGATTAATAATAATATTAATTATTATTAATCTGTTTATAATTTGAAATAATAAAATTATTTGCCTGAAAATTGATGGTTTGATCGGTTGTTCTAGAAGAGCAACCGAACGGCGGTTTTTTTTCTAACATGAAGATGTAAAAATATTGTAGTAAAATAAATTTTTGATGTAATATAAATAAATATTATCCGCATTCTAAGAATGTTATTTTCTATAATTTTCGAATAATTATTTTCTAAGATTCGTTTGAACTTTGAAGTATTTTTTTTTCTATAATTATTCTGTTAAGAAAACAATGAGATGTTGTGTTTGAAGACCCTGGATGCAGAAAGGGTGTTTTTTTGTTCTTTTGTTGAAGAAAATTGCATTGCTCTTTCATATGAGGAGATAATAAAAGAGACCGAGTTTAGGATATTAACCCTTTTGGAGGCAGTAGTTCTAAATAGAAAGACAATTTAATTTCCAGTTGTTGATCAGGTTGTACCTCGTCCTCCACCACCGTAGGCAGCTTTGAAGATAACCGGAAGTCCATGTTTCATGCAGAATTCCATTGCCTCGTCGGCTGTCGTTACTGGACCATCGGTTCCTGGAACTATTGGCACACCGGCTGCGATTGCTGCTTGTCTTGCTGCCACCTGTAAAATTCTTCTTCTTAATCCTTTTTTTCTAGGCAGAAGAATTTGCATTTTACAGTTACAGTTGGAAAAACAGGATTTTTTTCATGTTTCTTTTTACCGTAAAAATTTTTCTTCTAAATTTTTTCTTTGTCTACGAAAAAGTTTATAAGTTCATACTGTTTGCAGATTAATTTCTAGTTTGCAAATTGTAATGTTTTTCATTCAGAAAGAAAAAATAGGTATTTTTTTAAACTGAAAAATTGTTCATCTAAATCTTTTTTCTGTACAAGAAACTTGACTGTTTTCACTTTGGTTTATAGTTTTCAGTTTAGTTTACAGTTATTATTTACAGTTATCGGTTTCGAAACCAAAATTTTCCCACTTTTACAAGAAAATTTAAATTTTAACTAAAGTAACTTTAGTTTACTAAAGTTGGAGTTGGAACTTTTTAGTTCCAAAAGAAGTTCTTCTAGAAGTTACAGAAAAATATTCTGCTACATATTTTTTCGAGTGGATTAAAAAAAAAAATTGTTTACTTTGTCTCCCATTTGCTGGACGACTTTCGGACTAGGACCAATAAATCTGATTCCTGCGTCGACAACGGCTTGTGCAAAGTCAGATCTTTCGGATAGGAAACCATAACCTGGATGAATGGCGTCGACATTATTTTCTTTGGCAACTTTGATGATTTCTGGAATATTTAGATAGGCCTGAACGGGAGGCAGTCCTCGTCCAACCATGTAGCCCTCATCAGCTTTTTGTCGGTGCATTTGCATTTTGTCCTGCTCGGAATAAATGGCAACTGATCGAATTCCAAGTTCCGTGCATGCTCGGAAGACACGAATTGCAATTTCCCCTGAAAATAAAATTCACATTTTTGCTCTTTATAGAAAATAATTTTTATCCTTTCGTATATTGTTAATTAATACTAAATATATTTTTTTTGATTATATATATATATTTTTTTTCCCCCAATTATTTTATACTATTCTTTCTTTTATTTGCTCTTCTTTTTATTATTTTCCCCTTTATTTTATTCCATTAAATTTGTTTATTTTACTCTACTTTTTCCTAATTATTTCTTTTAAAAAATTATATTTAATTTAATTTATTTTCAATTATTTATAATTTTTGTATCTTTTATAATTTTGAATCGAAGAGAATTTAATTCTGGAATAGAATTGAATTACAGTTTTGGGAAATAGTTGAATTTTGTTGAATTTCGAAAAATTTAATTAAAATTGTAAAATTAATTGAATATCGAAAATTTTTATTAAAATTAATTGAATTTTGTAGGATTTAATTCAAATTGTAAAATTAATTAAATTTCGAAGAATTTAATTAAAATTGTAAAAATAATTAGATTTTGAAGAATTTAATTAAAATTGTAAAAATTAATTGAATTTTTAAAAAACAATGTTATCAAAATTTTTTAAAATAATTTAATTCTTTCCCAAAATTTTATGAAAAATTTTAAAAAATAATTAAATTTTTTCAAATACTATTGAAAAATTTAAACATACAATTGAATTCTTCCACGAAACCTTATTAAAATTCTACTGAAAATAATTGAATTTTCTACAAGAGTTTGGATTAAAATTTTGTAAAATAATTGAATTCCCTCGAGAAATTTAATTTAAATTATATTGAAAATAATTGAATTCCTACGAAAAGAATTTTATTAAAATTTTTGAAAATATCTTAAATTCTTTCTCGGAATTTAATTAAAATTGTAAAAAAATTAATTCAATTCTTATAGGAGATTTTATCAAAATTTTCGAAAATAATTGAATTTTTTCGAAGACTTTAATTTAAATTTTAACTAGAACTTTCATTAAACATTTTGTTGAAAAATAGTTAAATTGTTTTGAAGAATTTTATTAAAATTTGAAAAAGAATTAAATTCTCTTAAATCGTTTGTGAAAATAATTAAATTATTGCGATGAATTTAAAATTGAAATTGTAATAAAATAAAATAAAATTTTTATAAAGAATTTTATCAAATTTGTTGACAATAATTCAATTCTTTTTTCTTTACAAGAATTTTATTAAAATTTTAAAAAATAATCTAATTCTTATGAGAAATTTCATAAAACCTATTTTTAAAATAATTTAATTCTCATGGGAAATTTCATTAAACCTATTTTTAAAAATAATTGAATTATTTCGAAGAATTTCGGTAAATTTAAAAAAAAATAATTTAAATATTTCAAGAATTTTTATTTAAATTTTAATAAAATACTTGAATTTTTTCGAAAAATTTTTTTTGCAATGTTTGAAAATAATTGAATTTATCAGAAGAATTTTACTATATCTATTAAAATAGTTGATTAACTAAAAAGAAGTTTATTATAAACAATTGAAGTCCTGCCAAAAATGTTATTAAAATTTTTTAAAATAATTGAATTTCTGAGAAGCTCAGTAATATTATGAATTCGAAAAATCCCAAATTTTTCAACCTTTATTTTTTTATGATTGAAAAAAATTCGTAATGAAGTAAACACTTCATTTATTCGTTTTCTTTTATTTTAATACTATTGTATTTTTTTTTTAATGTCGAAACAGAAAATGTTTTTACTTATTTGAAAGTTGAAAATTTTGTACATAGAATTTTGAATTCAGGCGCATATTTAGACAGTAGTTTTAATTTATTACAATTGTTTGTAATTACACTTTCTGAAAATTGTTAATTATGAATTTTATGTTAATGAGTTAACGGGTCTAGAGAAGTTTACTTAGAATTATTTCAGTAGATAGGTGCGATTTTAGTCAGACATTCATCAGAAAGCGGTGCATAAATAATTACGTGTCGGTCAATGGAAGAGGTCAAGAACTCGATTAAGACCTTTCTATTATTAATGACAAGAATCGCGAGCAATTTTTTATTTTGCAACACTATTAAAGTTCATTTACAATTTAGTAATAATTTATAATATAAAATTAAAATTTATACACTTTACTGTTAATATTTTTGGATAATGAAGCAAAATAATTGCAATAAAAATTTTAATTTTTAGAAAAAAAAAATAAATTTCGTTCATTTGAACGTTCAGAACTTTAGGATCCTGTATGAACAAAATTATTATTTCCTTTAAAAATTTTCAAATATTTTCAAATAAATTAATAATTTATTTAATCAATAATAATCTATTTAATAATTCGAGAAAAATCAATTAAACAAAAATAAAATATTTATTTATTTATTAATAAAAATTTATTTAGTAAAAATTTTTCTAATGTACAGAAAATTATTTTTCTTATTTAAATCTAGACTTAAATGAATGATTATTATAATAACGAAACTAAAAAATAAATATAGAGAGTAATAATTACCTCGATTGGCGACAAGAACGCTGCGAATTGGTTTATATTCAACAGTACTAAAATTCTTTTGTTGTGCAATACATAAAATTTGCAGTGTCTCTCTGTGCCTGGAAAGCACTTTATTGGCTTTTCGAATCGAGTACATTTTGAAGGATTTATGTTCCTTTGGCTCCCTAGATATTTATTATTATTATTATTTATATATAATAATTAAAAGAGTATTTTTATTCTTTGTTTAAAATTATTGTTGCTTTTTTCAAAAGAAAAAAAAAAAGATTCTGTTTTTTTTCCTAGTAGTCAATCAGTCTGTCTTCTCAAGTGAATATTGTCCAAGTTTTCTTTCACTGAGTACGGTTTAATTATTCATAGATAAAGTATGGAATGTTTTTCACAATATTTCTTTTTTTTCTCTCCGGAACTCGCCCACTTCTTCGTTTCTATTATGCTGGGCCCTTGGAGCGAGTGCCGGATTCCTGAAATAAAAATGCAAAATTTTAGCTTTCCTGGTGAGAAAAAATATTACTTTTTGTTAAAAAAGTTATTTAAGGAAACTATTACATAAAATATGCTTTTAAAAATTATTTTTTTGAAGAAAGAATATTTTTTTATTCTTCATTGTGATAGCTTTTTAGGAGAGAGAATTTTAGAATTTTTTCATATATTTCTATTGTAGGCAAATTAATTGTTTGATTATAAATAAATAAATAAATAAATAAATAAATTGGAAAACTATTTGTTTGTTTACAAATAAATAAGTAAACAAATTATTTGTTTACTTATAAATAAATCAATGAAGAAATTATTTGTTTATTTATAAATAAATCAATAAACAAATTATCTGTTTACTTATAAATAAATCAATAAACAAATTATTTATTTACTTATAAATAAATCAATAAACAAATTATTTGTTTACTTATAAATAAATCAACAAGCAAAGTGCTTGCTTGCATATAAATAAACAAATAGGTAAATTATTTGTTAGTTTACAAATAATAAATATATAAACAAATTGGCAAACTATTTATTTGCTGTTGTCATATTTATTTCTTCGTTGTCTTGGAAACAAATGAATAAACAAATTATTTGTTTACCTATAACAAAATAAACAAATTGGCAAACAATTTATTTGCTTTCAATTAAAATTTTATTTATTTGCTTTATATTTATTTGTTTGTTTCCTTGTAAAAAAAGAAACAAATAAATTATTTGTTTATCTATAAACATATTATTTATTTACCTATAAACAAATTATTTGTTTACTTATAAACAAACTATATATTTACTTAAAAACTAATTATTTGTTTACTTATAAACAAATTAATTGTTTACTTATAAATAAATAATTTATTTAATTAGAAATAAATAAAAAAAATTATTTATTTGATTATAAATAAATAAAGAAGCATTAATAGGAAGAAAATGATTGAAAATCAAATATTTGTATTCAATAAGTTAGAAAAGTGTTTTTCTTCATCTTTTTTGCGAAGAACAAATTCTAATTGGTCAAGGCTTTTTTGATTGCTATTATTGTATGTGCAATTCCACAATAATGCGTGAATATAATTTTTATTGTGTTATGAATGTCTTTATCGCGGAAACCCATGCACTTTATACGGTATAGGCCGCGCATCGTCGGCAGACGATAAAATTGCAAATTGCCAGTCGTCTGAAGAAAAGTTCAGAGTCTAAAGTTGCATAAGAGAAAGAAGAGGGTCAGAGCATTTACGCGTGAATGTATTAAAAAAGAATAAAAAAAGAAAACAATAATAGACGCCCATTTTGACTTTATCGATATTGGAAAACTATATAGACGTGACAAAATTTTACAATTTGTATAGTCATTGAAAAGGAAAATTATTTTTTTTTGTCACGTCTACTCTATAAATCTGAATTAGTAAAAATATTTACTAATTTTAATTAGTGACTGACTTTTGGTTTTGAATTAGTAAATTTTACTGAATAAATAATCATTTCTACTAATTTATTAGTGAATTAAAATTTACTAATTTTCTTAAATTACATTTATTTTTTAAATCGAGTTTTTAAATCGATTTTCTTTTTAATTTATGTTTCGTTCATTTGAACGTTCAAAACTTGAGGATCATTTTAATTTGGTTAAGTTTTTTGAAGAGCATGTTTAATTTTTCATTAACAAAAATAAAATTAATTTTCAAAATATATAAATTAGATAATCACTTTTTGAAAATTAATTTTTATTATTAACTTATTTTTATTTTATTTTTCAATATAAAGACTCAAAATTAAATAATAATAACCGAAAATAGATTTTTATCAATCTAAATATTCAATAAAAAATAAAATACTCAATAATTAATGGGTATTAAAAGTTTTTTGATTATTAATTTAGGCCTCTAAAGTTAGCGTCGACGCTAAGCGGGAAAAACGATTGTTTTGCGTAATCGAAAAGATAAAATTGTTAATTAAAGTTCTTAGATTAAAAAAGTTGCCAAGAAATTTTTAGATGAATGGAAAAAGTAGAATTATATTTTCATCTCTAGATACTCGAAATAATAGTTTTTGATGCTGAGCGCAGGCGCTAATTTCAGGGACATAAATTAATTTAAATATTTCCTTTAAATGTTAATAAATTTATTAATCACTGAAATTATTTTGAAAAAGAATATTTTGATTTTTAATGTACGCCATTTATTGTATATAATATGACAAAAATATTTTCTTAATTCTGACAAATTTGAATAATCTCCATTCTTACGTAATATCTGAAGTGATAAAATGCCTTGGAAATTTTATTCGTTAGATTCTATTTAATTTTATTTGTCAACAAAAACTAGATTAGTGTTGTTTACACCAAATTTCTTTATTTTTGCAAAAAAAACTTATTGTTTCTTATTTATCAAAATTATAGAAAAGATAATCTGATTTTTTTCCGTATAAAAATTAAAATTCTCCTTTTCGAGAAAGTAAAAAAAAAATTAGACAATAATTTATTAAAAATATTTGCCTTATAATTTAATTTAGAAAAATTAATTTGTTTTACTGAATTGACATCTATGTTTAATTTAATATTTAAGTGAATATAATATAAAATTAGGCTTCTTGGCAAAATGCCCGAGAGATTCAAAGTTAAGCAAATTTAGAAAATAGACTATTGTTGGAATTTATTGAAAATTTATTGAAAATTTATTGAACATTTCTGATATTTTTTTTATAAGAGATGAAAGCGCACAAACATAATGTATGAAACTGCAAATATGGGGGAAAAAAATCTTCTGCATATTGTGCGCAGAAAAGAGCGAATATGAGTCAGAAAAATAAATATTTGTTTTTTTACTTGAAAGTATATATTATGTGAGATGTGTGTATATATTTTTTCCAGTTTATCTTAATTGTTATAAGAATGGAAGGTTGTTGCATTTTTAAAATAGCAATATTAAAAAGTTTTTCATCATTAGAAATTCAAACACTTTTGAAATCATTATAGAAATTATATAATTTTTCAATTCCTACAATTCTCTTAATAGTTTCATTTATTTCAGGAAAACAAATATTGTGATCATTCATATCAACAATAATTCTTGATGAAAAATAATGTTATTAGTATTTTAATTGGTTTAAAGAAATTTTATGAGTTTAAAGAAATTTATTATTTTAATTTACAGCAGAAAAAAATGTGTGTACTTAGAATGTAATTAATTATTTTTATAGTTGAATGATTGAAGTGTAATCAATTTTTTTTTGGTATTTAATTTACAATTTTTGTGTTTATTTTATTTTTCTTTACTTTGTTGCTTATTTTTTTCTCACTCTGATATTATTTAATGAGTTTTTTTTGAAGATTAAAAAATTAAATCACAATCATAATAATTTTCCAAGGGGGAATAATCTTTATTAGCTTTAATATTTTCTAATACAAATTTAATATACGAAAAGTGTGATTAAAAATTTAAGTTCAACTTTAAAACGATACACAAATGTTATTTTATTATCTTCAGGAAACAATTACTTGTTAATTTTTGAAAGATTTTATTAAAACTTTTTATTTTTCACATTTTGAGGTGAGAAATTTTTTCTTATTTTAATATTTGTTTCTTAGTTTCTTTATTTTAATTGTAGAAAATTTTAGATAGGAATTTTTTTATTTTTTATTGTTAATTTCCTAATTAGAATTAATTGACAAAAACAACATAAATAATAAATAAATGAAAACTTTAAGAAAATTTAACTTTGCAAAAATTAAGGAAATGAGTAACAATAAGAAAAATAATAATAATAATAATTTCAAAAATGAAAATTAAAATGACTTTCAAATTGCAGTACCTGAAGAATAAAACTTGAATAATTTGCACTTCTCGGCGACTGCTTTAAAAAATTATTGCCACTCAGTCAATTTAAAGTTTAGTGCTTATGATTCGTTATGACCCTCGACCCATAGTAGGAGCGAAATATATTTTAAAAGTTTATTAAACAGAACCAGATTTCAACAAAAAAAATTTAATTTGCAATTTTCAATCGCTCCGTTTTTAAAATAACCTTTAAAATGGTTTTTAGGATTAATTAGCAGTTGATAATTGACTCTCTCCTTATTTAGAGTTTATTTTTTTTATTTTTTCCAAATCAGGCTGTAAATAAAGAACTAGTTTCTCAATAATTACTTTCACGTATTACACAATGTCATTCATGTGTATATTTTTTTTGCAATCGGAAATTCAAAGATGTATATAGACATATATATTTATAACAGTAGAATGTTAAAGATTTACGATGAACGACGTAAAATATTCAAGGATGTAGTATAAAAAAAGAGTCTTGAGGTCTACATTCGTATAATTACAGTTAAGCGTCGATTAATATGAACATTTTTATTACGCATTCTATACTTTTCCCCTCTTGTTTTTTTATTTTATTTTCCTTTATTATTAGAAAAATTTTTTTTAATTCTTTCAAAATTTGAGTTAGTGAAAATATTTAATAATTTAAATTAGTCACTGACTTTTTGCTTTTTAATTATTAAATTTTACTTTACTAATTCAAATTCAAAAGCAAAGTCAGTTATTAATTTAAATTGATTAATTTTTACTAATTGAAATCTAGAGAGTTAGAAATATATGTTTTCTATTATAAATTCTTTATTATTAGAAATAGTTTTTTATTATTAGAAAAATTGTTACTGTTAAAAATATTTTTCCTGAAGATAATAAATATAACATTTGCGCATCATTTTAAAGTTGAACTTAAATTTTTATTCACACTTTTCGAATATTAAATTTGTATTAGAATATATTAAAGTTAAGGGAAATTATCAATGTAATTATCAGAAATTTGATAAATTGATTTTTTTTCGCCATCAATAAGGAAATATTTTTAATTGTGTCAGACGATAACCTACTAAGTAATTAATCATTTTAAATATACTGATCTTTTATAAACAACATATGGACTCTAAAATTAAACGATAAAAATTTGTAGAATTTTATAAACAAAATATCTAATTTAAAACTGATTCTATGATTTTGCAATTTATAATATAAAAGAACAATGTAAGAAAAATTTACAATGTTTAATTTAAATCCTAATTTCTAATTAATTAATTAAACAATTAAAAAAAATTATTACCTAAATTTATTCGAGAATTTATTTTAAAAATAAAAAAATAAAATTGATTTAATTAAATCTAGATCATCTGAATTAAATAGAAAATAATCCCTTTGAAAGGTATTACAAATTTTATTAAAATTATATTGACAGTTAAATGTCTTTAATAAACTTATTTAAAGTGTAATTAAAGTTATTAAAAATTTAATATTCTTTTGAAACGAATTAAAATTTTAATTAAAGCTATTAAAAATTAAGTTCCCTTTTTGAAATGTATTTTAGACATTTCATTAAAATTTAAAACTATAAAAAATTAACATAATGTAAAATTATTAAAAATTTAAAAATGAAATATTCTTTAGAAACGTATTGAAAATTTGATTAAAGTTATCAGAAATTAAATTCCCGTTCGGAGCTAGATTGCAAAGAGTAAAACGTGAGAATTTAAAAATTACTTTACGTTAACTAGTTGAAAAATTAAATTTTTTTCTTACAATCACCGAACGAATTTTTATTTAAATTCAACAATTTCTGAACGTTTAAATTAACGAAATATTCTTTTCGATAATATTTTCAAAAATTACTGATTAGATTAAAAACTAAAAACGTAAATTAATTTTATGATTTATTTATTTATTTCATTTATTTACATTATATATTATTTAATTACTATTTATGATTTATTTAGTTATTTAAAAAATTGAATTTAAATTTGAAAACAAAATAAATTAATTTCGTCAATTCGGACGGTTGATTTTTAAATTTTAGCTCCGAAATTTTTATTCTAAATTTTGATAGTTTTAAAATTTTGTTTAAAAAAATACTATTAGGTTTATTTATTTATAGTAAAATTTATTTTTAATTGTAAAATAAATTGATGAGTAAGTGTAGTTAATTTAAAAACAAAATTCTATTTAGGAATGTTTTAAAGAACACTTAGAGTAATCAACAAGAAGTTTATAAGACATTACCGATAATTAGTAGCATTTTTTACGTAAGCTTTTGATTTGTTTATATCTGGGGGCGTGGATGATGACAAAATTACTTGATAATTGAAATCTTTGCGTAGTCTACACATTATCATTATTTTACGAATTAAATAAGTCCAAAGTGCAGGACAACGTATTCATTGCGTTTATATTTGAGAAACAATCGCAGGTCACGTAAGCATATGTGTTAATTTTGTTTATTTACTCTCTCTACACATACTTATTTCGGGGAAATCCAACAAAAATATAATATTTGAATTTTAAAAATAAATTTTTTTTGTTTAGTTTTTTTGTTTAGTAAGTTTTCTATATATATTAATTTATTTAATTATGTGGCTAAAGTTTCGAACGTTGAAATCAACGAAATTTTTTTTACACCTCAAGTATTTTTGAAAATTACTATCCAAAAAAGAAAAATAATTGGAATTCAACAATATTTAGTTTAGAATTAATTTTGTTTTAATCTAAAGAATAATTTTTTTGTAAAGAAATACAAATTAGAAGAAGTAAAAAAATATTGTCGTTCATTTGAACGTTCGAAACTTTAGGAATATATTTAATTTATTTATTTCAGTCCTAATATTATTAAAGGTTCTAATATTTGTTTACTACTAATTAATTAGTTAAACAAAAATTTGCAATTATTAAAATAATGAGTAATAATTGTAGGAAAATATTAAATGTTTGTTTTTTAAAAAATATGTTTGCTTTTTTTATTTTTTTTTACTTTTACTAATTTTTTAATTTTTAGTTTAGTTCGATTTTAGTTACTTTTTCATTTTTTATTATTGCAATTATTTTTTAAGGTAAAGATTCAAATTGAATTATTGATTTTAAATGATAAAGTTTCGTTCAATTGTGTTCAAAGTCTTAGAACTGTTGTTTTACACTTTTCCAAAGCACTTTTATGGTTTATGTAAAGCAGTTCTCTAGAAATTGGTTTTTAATCACTTTGTGCGCGCTTGGAAAGATTAAATTTCAACTATGTAGAGAATAATTAAATTTTTTTTGTCTCTTTTATAATTAAAAATATAATGATACGTTTGTAAATAATTTTTTTAATCGCCCTCGATTCTATGAAAAAAAATATTTCAAACTATATTTTACTATTGCTGTATATATTATGGTATTATTACTATTTATTACAAATTGCATATTTTTATGTATTAAAATTAAAATGTAAAAGAACATGATTTAAATTTTTAAATTATTTTAATATGTGATGTGATTATTTTCTTAGGAGATTATTAGAATTTTTTTCTAATGAATATTTTTGTTCATTAAAAAAATTAAAAGTAAAGAAAATAATAGAATGAAATATTAAGTGTAGAAAAAAGAAAAATACGTTCTGCATCGACACATTAATAGAATTTTTATGAATGCTTTCCATTCAAGGACTTTTGTTAGATATTGCAGTTTTGAATTATGCATTCATTGAGGTGAGAGTGATTTTGCAAAACGAGCAAAATTTTGTATAAAACTTGAGAAAAGTAGTTCACGTTAATTCAAAGCGAAGGGGTCGTGAGGCAAATAATTTTTCAAGAGGCAAATGCTCGTTAAGTTTTTTTAGACAAATTAAGGAATTCTTTTGAATTAATTAGTAAAAATTAATATTTGATATTAAATCAGTAAAATATTATAAGTATTCAAAAATTGTTAACACGTTGTTACAATAATTAATATTATTGATATTAATATTATTAACTAATTATATTATTTATTACATTCATTTATTATTTTATTTATTTATTTATTATTTATTTATTATTTATTTATTACACAATTATTAATATTATTTACATCTATTATTGCCAAAATTTTCTTTCCATTAATTTATTTATTTAAAAAGTTAACAAATAAACAAAAATATATTAATAGTAAATTATTACAATATTAAATAATTCTAATGCAAAACGTAAGAAAAATAAATAACTATTAATATTTCCACATTAATTGAATGTAAATTATTCTAAATTAGTTTTAAATATCTACATTTTTTTAGAAAGAAAAAAATTAGAAACTACTTCATTATTTCAATTTTGTTAATTCAGAAAAAAATGTTCATAAAAAAAAGTTTGACGTAAAGAAAGAAAAATTGAAATACGTAAGTGACGGGTTTAATTAATATTATTGGGTATGGTAACGTACGTGTTTGAAAGCACGTGCTTTAACTGATTAGCATATTTATCTTCCTGATGACAGCATCAGCAATACACTAACATCTTAACTACTTCACGAATGCAAAACGAATGTTCCTTTCGATGCACTATATCAAACGCACTGTGCGAGAGTTTATTTTCATTCATTGATAGTAGATGTGCCGGGTCAATAATGATCAACTGTCATACATGAAGATTTACTGTAAATTTTACGTTTCTACGAATTTATAATATTCTTTTTTTTCATTTTTTCTACTTTACATTTCTGTACAATTTAATTGAAAGCAATTGAGAAAAATTGAAGGATAAAAATATTTTGTTTTTTATTATTCTACTTGAAATTTAATTTAATTTCAATCAAATTCTATTTCTAACTAACTAATTAATTTTGAATTTAATTTTTTATTTGGAATTAAATAATTAATTGTAAATTAATTAATTTCTTCTTAATTTTTGTAACAGTTTGTATTTTATTTTTTCTCCTTTTTCATAGGACAAAACCAAAAGTTTCGAACGTTCAAAAGAACGAAATGTTTTTCATCTTCAGTCTTTTTGAAAATTATTATCCAAAAAAAGGAAAATAATTGAAATTAAACAATATTTAGTAAAAAATTAATTTGTTTTAACTTAAAAAATAATTTTTTTGTAAATAAAATACAAATTAGAAGAAATAAAAAAATATTGTCGTTCTTTTGAACGTTCGAAACTTTAGGAATCTCCTTTTTTCAAGAATTGTAGTTTTTTTAAATTTATATTTCCTTTTAATATTAATTAATTATCCATAAATTAACGAAAAAAATTTTTACCTGGAACAACTACAAATTTCAGTACATCAGCGAAATTTTTAGTTATTGCAATTTTAGCGAACTTTATCGCTGTTCCAGTTGAAGATTTTTTTCTGTGTTACTGCAAATGTTTTAGTTTCTGAAAATTTATAATATTTGTAAACAATTTTTAATAATTTAAAACTGAACCATTCCATGCAAAATAAATTATATTCTTAATTAATTATTAATGTACCAGTTAAACAATGTTTATAGTGACTAATAAATAATAAATAGTAAATAAAATATAATAAATAATAAACAGTAAAATTTATAAGTACAATCAATTTGTTTATTTGAATGTTCAGAATTTTTAGAAAATAAATAATTCGCAAAATATTCCGATAGCAATACATTTTAAGATAACTTTGGCAATTTGAAATAATTGCATAAGAATATCATATAATAATTCTAATCAATGACAAAGTAATTATGACAGAATGTTACGCATAAAACTTTTTGTATATAAAAAATAGATAAATTGCTGATGTGACAATAAATAATCTCAACATTGTAAACAATTGATTTTTCATAAAATATTTATACTTTGTGAATGGAAAAAATTTATTTTAAATCGACTTGATGTATTTCATTAGTGTTTGACAAAAAGAAATGAATCCTTATTTTTCATTATTATTTTTATTGTTTTTTATTTATTTGTTATTATAATTTATTGATATTTGTTTATTATTATTATATGTTTATCAATAATTAATTTATAATTAATTGATTTAATTGATACACTGAAAAAATGTATTGATTTCAGTAACTGTTTATTTGTTTATTAACAAATTAATATTTACCCTAATCAAAGAATTTTTATTTATGTCAATTAAATGTTTAGTCGATTTAAATAAATATTTGCTTCAAATACGAAAAATTATTAGCTCCCTTTCTATGTTAATTTGAATTAGTAAAAATGTTTACAAATTTAAATTAGCTACTGTCTTTTTGCTTTTTAGTTAGTAAATTTTATTAATAAATAGTAATTTTGACTAATTTATTTGTAATTAGGTATTATTAACTAATTATTATTACTATTAATTAATTAAGTAATTATTAGTAATTAATTATTATTAGCAATCAATTTTTAAAAAGTAAAAAGTCAGTCACTAATTTAAATTTTTAAACATTTTGACTAATTAAGATTTGGAGAGCAAAAGCACTTTATTGGATTTTAAATAAAAATTTATCTGATTCAACTAAACATTTATTTTACAAAAGACAATTAATCGATTATTATTTGAATGAAAGTAAAACTTTTTTCAGTTCAACTTTCTTCTCTATCTCTTTTAAATTTTAATGATAAATTTTTTAAATAAACAAAATTGGGAGTAATATATAAAAATGAAATATTATTTTTGAACACACTTTTCAAAATACAAAGAAATTTCTCGATTCCCTCATCAATGATGATTTTGAAATCTCTCACAGTTGTATATCTAGATGGGAGAAGAAAAACCGGTTATGTAAATGAAAATGTATTTCTGAAAAGTGGGTTCAGAAAAACGAGAATCTTTCCGGGTTGAACAATTGATTTGAAAATGCAACTAATATCATAAATTATGCAATCACATTTTGTATTTTGTAGTTTTGTATACATTGAGATTTTTTATTTTCAATATCTTCTGTCACCAAAAGTTTCGAACGTTCAAATGAACGATTTTTATTTATTTTCTATTTTAATTGAAATTTTGTTAGAATCGTAGAAAATAAAGAGAATAAATTATGATTTAAAATTTTCAATTTAGTTGTTTAGTAAGTAATTAGTTAATTAATTCATTTAGTAATTAATTAAATAATTAATTAATTAACTAATTTATAGTCTAATAAAATTAAAATTAGAATTAATCTCGTAAAGCAAATAAAATGTAAAATTTAACAAAAATTGACACGATTATTTAATTTATGACAGTACGCTAATTTCCGTAATTAGTGAAAATAAACAATGTTACTTGTCTTTTAAATCCAAATTACATCCGATCCGGTAAATAAATTTCTCAAAATGAAAAATCAAAGTTCAATGTCAGATGACAAGGCAATTCTGAAACTTTGGTTTTTTATTTCTGTTTTATTTACAAATTGTCAATAAAAAATTTGTAATTTGTTTTTAGTTTAAAATTTTAATATGCAACATAGTTAAATTTTGTCACAACTTTGAAAGAAATATTCCAATATTTTAAGGTAAAAATTTTTTTTTTCCTACTTTAAATAAAATTTAATTTTTTTGTATATAAATTATTCATTGATAAAAAAAAACGGTTGTTGATATGAATTTTTTTTTTATAAATTTTATTTTCTCACAAAAAGGAATTTTTTTTTCATACCTGCTTTTTATAGAATTTATAATTTAATACATTTTTTTGTTTTCAAAGAATTGAATACATCATCTCAACCATCAGATTGTGCATGACATCTGCGCGATTTTGTAAAATTAAAGTTTTAGCGACATTTGATTTTGAAATTTAAATTTTCTTATCTCCTTCTGTTCAGATAAAACATTGTTTAGGTTTAAATACTTCCTATTCATATCAATCATTTTATCTAGAAAACACTTGAACTGTCTAAGTACATATAAATTGTATCGCGATATCGCATTAAAGGAAAACTAACACATTTATGAAAAATAATGCAAAAATATTACCGTCTGTGCATTATAGATTTTTTCAAAATTCTAATAATTTGATTTTCATTCAATTTTTTCACGTTCATTTGGAATTTTTAGGATGAATGATGACTTTGTTAATACTGTTCAATTACAAGATTTGTTTCATTTTTCTATTTGGAATAAAAAATAAATTCTTATTTTTATGAATATAAAAAGTTTTTGAGGTTAAAATTAAAAGTTTAATGTAAACGTAAAAGAGCTGAAAGTTTCATTTAAATAACAAATAATGAAGTTTGATCCAGTTTCACTTGCATTTATTATAAGTGTATATGTTAAACTGGATTGAAGATTTACAAGAAAATTAACAAACAAAAGACCTATTTAGCGACAAAAATTGATAATTGTTTTTTTTAAATTGTTGTTTTTTATTATTTTTCTACGTTTTGAGGAAGATTTGAAATTCAATTTTTTTTTCATCAAAAATATTGTATATCAAAATAATATTTTGGAATATTAATAAAAATTAAATATTTAATTAATTAATATTCTACTATTTATTATGAATAAGTGTTGAAGTAAATAATGAAAGATAAAATTAATAAGTTAATATTTAATTTAGCTAAAAAAAATTTCCGATGAAGAAAATTTTTATTTAACTTAAAAAATATATTTTACATAATGGAAAACAATTTTTTTGATTTAAATAATCGATTACTTGCTTCTTATTAAATAAATGTTTACTTAAAATATTTTCATAATAAATAGTATATAGTTTAATAATTAATAATTTTGCTGTTATCATTAATTAATTTTTATTAAATATTTTATTTTAACTTCTTATTTTAATTTCCTATTTTAATTTGAGTAAAAATTAAAAAATTTGTCATTGTTGACAATAACAAAAAAAATTGAAATAAAATACATTGGCATTTAATTTTAAACAAATGTTTTTAGTATTTATAGCACTTTTTATTGATTTAAATAGAAATTATTTGATACGAAAAAATAGTTGTTAATAATAATTGACAAGTAATCGTTTATTGGAATCAAATAAATTTTTTCCGTGTTTACAACTTTTAACAATATTTAAATTGTATTTACTTTTTTATTTAAAAAACGTTTCTGAATTGAAAAAAAAAACTTTTTGAGTCCAAACAAAATTAATTTAATTCATTTATTAAATAAAAAGATAAATCTAAAAATAGTTATTAGAAAATTATTAAAAAATATGTTTCAACAAATGGGAAATATTAATTAAATAGAAAAATGAACTTAATTTATTTAATCACATAAATAGACAAATTTTCTTTAATTTTTCTTTCGTCTTAAAGAACAATTTTCTATAATCAAAAATAGTATTCTTTGAGAATAATATTTTATTTTTATATTTCAATATTTTATTTTTGTTAAATATCAAAATTACTGATTTAAATAAATAGAAAAGTTTCTTTAATTTCACTATAAAATTTCTTTGGTTTGGAGAAAAACTTTGTAAATTAAAAAATATTTTCCCATTAAAAACAATATTTACTTAAATAAACAAAGTTTTTTTTATGACTGAAAATTTCTTTAAACCGAAATTGAATGAAAAATAAACATATGGGCAATAAAAAGTAAATAAAAAAGTGGATAAATAAGTAATTAAATAAATAAAAAAGTGAATAAATAAGTAAGTGGTTAAGTAAATAAATAAAAAAATATATATATAAACTAATCATATAAATCGAGTGAAAAAAATAAAGCAAATAAAAAAAGAAACGTCGAGTTCAATTGAAAGAAATTGTCTGTCTCACTCCAAAAAAAAAACTATATTGATACAGTGTAAGATTTTTTTATTAATGGAAACAATAAAAACGTATGCTAAACGAATAAAAAAAAATTCCTTCCACTCATTTATTTAACGATCGCGAAAATTCCTTCTTATTTTGTTAAATAAAAAAAAAGAGGTCGGATTTTATTATGTCAATAAAAATACACATTCGTGACAGAAAATAGTATTAAAAAAATGACTGATCAGAAGACAATGATTGTTACCTTGACATCCATAGAGGGTGGAAATGAAATAAAACAAAAATAATGTTTTTCACTCTTAATTGTAAATAATTAGAAAAAAATACAATAGTTATAGTTAAGTAAAAAAAAAAAAATTTTTTTTCCTCAATTTATAATTATAATTTTTCTGATAGCACTCAACTTCATGTGCGTTTAATAATTTATGTTGATAATAGAAGTGACTGAATAAAAGTAAGAAATAAATTAATTATTTAGACGAAAATTCACCGGCTTGATAAAATTTCGTTGATGAAAAAAATAAAAATAATTTTTTGTGTACTTACAAAAGCCGATTAAGCAGAGAGACTTAGAGAGAGAGAGAGAGAGGATAGGCCAGACCGTTCGGCTAAAGTCTAAACCGTACTAAAATGCTGTTTGGTAAATGTCCTGGCACATGCATTCGACCTCTATACGGAAATAGTCAGGCAGAGTGTTCGTGTGTGGGTAAGAGGCGAAGTAGTGGGGAATCATGTTCTTCAGTATGCTGCCATCTTGTTTTTATATCGTTATACTACGTGAACGATTAACAGCAGTTGATATTTTTTTTTTTAATTTAGAGCGCGGTAGAATTTTTTTTCCCTTTTTTCCTTTTTCCATTGTTGCAAAGTACATAAGAATTGTTTGTGTGAAATTAAATATTTGAGAGAGGGGAATTTTCTTTTAATTTTTAGCATTTTTAGTAATGTTGTAATTTTTTGTAGAGGTTCTGATTGTATATAGTGTGGTTTTTGTCCAGTAGAAGAGATCGATTTCAGTCAGGCAAGGGTGGAAAATCAGTGTTATCGACCAATTATGGACTGAATATTGGACAAACTCTTCTGGGCAACATTTCAACATTTTTGCCCATGCTTAGGGGTGGAATAAATAAATTTGACTAAAGTCGAATTTTATGTAAAAATTTCTTTTTTGAATAATGTAGGAAAATTCCAATTTGGAATTAAATGTTAAAGAAATAATTTACAGGAAAATGAATTTTATTCAATCTTCAGGGTTGCCATAACACTGAAAGAAAATGTATATTAAATTTTGTACAAGTATTTTACAATTTGGGGAAAAAGGGCAACAAACCGAAGTTTTAATATAAAAAATACTAAACTTTAAAAAAATTTATGTGTATTTATAACATTATAAATGTTTAACAAAATTATATCAAATGTCAAGAATTTTAATTCAATTTTTTATATAACTTTACTAAATTTCACATAAATTTTGTTAAACTATTTTTTTATATTAAAAATTCAGTTTGTGGCACTTTTTCCCCAAATTGTAAAATACTTTTATAAAATTTAATTCTACATTTTTTTTCAGTGAAGTCAGGGAAGTCAGGGAATTTTATTAAAAGTACTTGAAAAAATTAATTTTCTAATTTCAATTTTGTTGAAATTGTTAAGCTTTTTAGTATTTATATTTAATATTATTTCAAAAATTTTAACGTAGGTAATTCTTCGAAAGAATTCAATTACCATGATAAATATCAAAATTTTTGCCCTAAAATTCAATAATTAGTTTCATGAATAAAAATGTTGATCACAAGAATTCAATTATTTTAAAAAAAGCTTCATAAATTTCTTGCTAAAATTTCAATGAAAATTAAAGAAATAATTAAAGAAAATAAAATTTGCGTTTCGAAAAAATCAATTTTTTGAAAAAATTATATATATTTTTTCCACTGGAATTCGATTATTTAAAAAATGTTAATAAAATTCTTCGCAAGAGTTGAATTATTTTCAAAAATAATGAATTTTTTTCTATAAATAAAACTCATTACGGTTTTTTTTTTGAAAAATCAATTATGTAAAAAATTGTAATACATAATGTTTATCACGTATTGAATTCCATGGAATTAAATTGTTTGAAATAATAATAATAATAATAATAATTTCAATAAAAATTTTAGACAAAATAATTGAATATATTAAAAGCATTATAGTAGAAGTTTTTAGAAAAAGTTGAATTATGAAAAGGTTTCAAACTAAAATTTTTCAAAATAATTCAATTAGGAAAATTTTTGAATAAAATTCTTGTGAGCCATTTAATTATTTTCATAAATAATAGAAATTTTACAGGAATTCAATTATTTACAAAGGTATTTAAATTTCTTCGCAATATTTCAATTATTTTCATAAATTTTCATAAATTTTTTGGAAAAATTCAATTACTTTCAAACATTTTCATTAATTCTAAGATTTTTAATTAAAAATAAATTTTGAATGGTGAACTATTTCAAATATATCATAAGATTTCAATTATTTTTTGAAAAATTGGATAAAACTCTACGCAAAAAAATCAATAGTTTACAAAAATAATAAAAACCTTCATAAGAATTTAATAATTTAAAATAGAATTTGCTTAAAATGTTTCGAAGAAATTAATTTTCTAACAAATTTTATGTAATTTTCCACTGGAATTCAATTATTGTTTAAAAAATTTAAATAAAATTCTTCGCAAGAGTTCAATTATTTTCAAAAATAATAAATTTTTTTGAAAAATACAATTTGGGTATCAATAAAACTCATGGAATTTTTTTTATCGAAAAAATTAATTATGAAAAAAATTGTTGTATACTTTTCTACTGTAATTTAAGTATTTAAAAAATTTTTTTTTAATTTTTTGCAACAATCCAATTATTCTCATAAATTCAATTATTTTTGTAAATTTACTGCAAGATTTGAATATTTAAAGACTTTCAATTAGACAAAAAATTATTTATTTTTGTATTTAAATAATTGTCTTCTCGTAGAATAAAATAAAAACTCATCGTAGAATTTCAATTTTTTTAATACCATATTTTAATAAAATTCCTCGAAAACTAATTATTCTTAAAAATTTTATTAAAATTCGTCAAAAGAATTCAATTATTTAAAAATTTGTTGATTACATTTTTCATGATAATTTAATTTTAAGAAGTATTTAATTATTTGATAATTTATTTTGGTGTTTAATTAATTGAATTGCCGTGGAATTTTTTAATAAAAATTAATTTAAAAAAAGAATCTTAGTTAAAATTATAGAAAATAATTCAATATTAAAAGTATTATATCATGAATTTTCTTTTTTGAATAAATTTCAAGTTAAAATTAAATATCTTTGAATATTTGAATTTTTCATACTTTTAACTAATAAATCTGTTGAATTAATTTTAAAAAAAATTATTTCTAGATTTTATTTTTGAATTAAAATATTGAAATGAATAAATAAAATAATAAATAAATAATAAAAATTTTATTTTCTAATTAAAGAATTTCCGAATAATTGAAATTTCGAAAAATTTGATTCTAAACAAGTAGATTTGAAAATTCTCAAAGAACTTTTTTCAAAAATTGCAACGAATAATTGATTTAAAAAAGAATTTTAGTTAAAAATCGGTAAATAAATGTAGTAGAACATTTTTTTTCTGTATCTTATACTAAAAATACACTTTAAATAGTAAAATAAATTTTTCACAAAATTGGCATTTGTCAGTAGATAAGATTTCCCAATGTCAGGCATAGTTTTCAATTAGAAGAATACACATTGCTAGACTGAAAATCGAAACTTAGAAAACGGGGGTAAAAAGTAAAAAAAAAACAGAAAAAACACAGTTGAGACTTCTCAAACCACTTATTATTTTGTTTTATACATTCAATAGGCCCTAATTAGGCATGAGCTAAATCCATTTTAAACTTGAAAAGTAACAATTTGATTTCCAATAATAAATGCTACAATATTTTTGTTGCGACATACAGTATACTGTTAATATATTTTTTTATGTATGTACACATTCAGATTTCTTCTTTCTTTCTTTCTTTCTTTTTTTACCTACCTAGGCTAGCTACAGTGTGGCGCCAAAACAGAGCGACTCTCGAGACTCTTCCTCTTTCTTCTCTTTTTTTTATATTTATATAATATATATATAATTCCTTAGAATATTTTGTTTTTCACTATAATTTCATTTATAATAAAACTATTGATTTTTTTCATTTCAAATATCATTCAATAGTTTTACCAATTTTTTGTTATTATTAGTAAAATTGTAACAAAAGTTACGCCACCCTGTTTCGTATCTTTTTTTTATATCTTTATATAACGCAGAATGATTTACATTTTATTTACCTGCTTACTCTCAATTATATATAACACGTAGAAATGGAAAAATTAATAAAGATAAAAAAATACAATACTCTTCAGCTACCGCACGTACAATATTATTCATCTGTTATTTTTTTTCTCGAAAAACGCATCGAACATTCATTTTTTTTGTACAGAATAAATTATTATGTATTTATTGTTACATTATGTCACTTTTCGTAAATAATATTTTTTTTTTCATTAATGCAGCTAGCGTCGGTCCTGTTGTATAATATATATATATATTTTTGTTTGTAAATTTTTTTGTATTAAGTTACACGCAGTTATAATTGCTAATAAATATTTATCTTTATAAATTTAATAAACATTGCAATTTTGGGATTTAAAGTAGATCTAAAAACATATTTTTGTTTCTTTTTTTAAATTCGGGTAGAAAATTTAACAACTTTTTCCTTCTTTGGTATAATAGAAAAACTGGCAATGTTTATAGGGAATAATATAGACAAACTCTGTAAATTATTATTTTCTTTTTAACATTTTATTTGATAACGAAATCCAGTTCAATAAGAATCGAAATTGTAAATTTTCGATTTTTATTTGTAATGTTGATTTTGTATCAAATTATGATACATATATATATATATATTTTTCTTGGTTTGAATTTATTTGGAAAAGAGAAAAGAATTTTTTTAGTAAAAAATGTAATTTTTTCATATTGGGGAAAAAATTCTTAATGTAGGTATTTTTTTCATGAAGTGAGAATAGCTTTAAAAAGCAGTTTTTTTAGATCTTAATATTGTATAGGTATATGTATAATTATACTTAAGCTGTGTATATTAATAATGGTTGATTTAATTAGCATAATACGAAAGCTCGAAAGTAGCAATTTTCGTTTATACTTTCGTTCACTTTATTTGCGCTCGCTTTATTTCCTAAAAACTATTATTATTTTGCGAAATAATTTTTTCAAGTCCTTGCTGGTTACTTGCGAAGAATTTAATTTTTCGAAACAAATATTTTAAGCGTAAATAATTATTAATCATTAAACATTAAATTAAACATTAAATAATAAAAAAAAACAAAGAAAGTCAATAAAATAAATAAATAAAATATGTAAAATAAAAAAATTAATAATAAAAACAAAAATTTCACATTACTTTAAAATGGTAATACTGTATTTTTTGTTATTGAATTGGTTCCTTGAACATTTAACGTAACTAATAAATTTATTAATTAATCAATCAGATTTTTCCACCAGGTTAACTAATTAATTATAATTATTTGTAAAAAAATAATTTAATATAATTAATTAATTCATTCATGTCTCAATTAATTAAATTTATCAAATTACTAATTTAGTAATTAACCAATTTTTAATTAAAATTATAGTATTAAAAAAATATCCGTGTAAATTTTGGGAAAACACACGTTTCATAATTTTTAGCAAAATGAAAAATTACTTATTTTGGGAAATTCTGTGCGTTGTATTTTAAAAATAAAAAAATTGACACGAACATAATAATCGATTTTCAAATCGTTTATTTTTTTTCAATGTTTCTTATATGAAATTTTATGTTTCTAAATACTTTCATAATTAAAAAATGTTGCGTTACTTTTTGTGAATAATTTCACTTTCTATAAAACCATTTTTTTCAAAAGTTAGTTTTAATTAATTTTGTTAAAATAACTTATTTTTAAAGTTAATTTTACTTAATTTTTTTTTATTTTCACTTTTCATTAATTTTTTAAAAATTAATTTTCATGGGAGAAAAATTTAATTTTTATGAATAAACAATTAGATTGTAAAAAATGTAATAGCAAATACCCTACAGATATAATATAAATTTAAATGGATCTTGATATTAACTACAGGTGTTATAAATAATTTATTTATGACTATCCGAAGGTTAAAAAAATAGATTTCGACACTAAGTATTTATTCATCAATTCCAGTCATTTATTATTGTTTCTTGACTACCACCTCCGGATGTTCAATCAAATGATATTTCAATTAATTATATTCCTATATAAATGCATTTTAATTTAATGTATTTTTAGTCTTTTCTCGTTGCTTCGCAAAAACAAAATTTAATATAGACTGTAAAAATAAAAATAAAAAAATTATTAAAATAAATTAGACTTAATTGCAATTCTTCATGTTGTATTTTGAAATATTTCACTTCAAACCATTTTGAAAACAAGAAAAAAATTGAAAAACATGATTCAGAAGTTTTAAAGGCTCAAATGAACGAAATACTTTTTTTAAAAGTAATTAAAATTTTTAGAGTAGAAAAAATTATAAAATAAAATTAACATAAATTAAATTAGTTGATTAATTAATTATTTAATTAATTTATTATTGTTCATTAATAAACAAATTATATCGATCAAATTTTAATTTAATTTAATTAGAATACATTTTTTTTACAGTGATGCAAAATTATTGTAATAAAAATTTAATTTGAAGGAGAATGAAATAAATTTCGTTCATTTGAATTTTCAGACTATTATGACAATTATGAAAAACAAACAGTTTGAGAATAGAGAAAGAATTTTTTTAATAGATAAATTTTGAATTTTTCATTATTTTAAAAATTTTTTCTGAGAAGAAATAAGAAAAAAGAGAAATGGATTTTCAAAATCATTATTTTATGTCAAGAAAATGCGAACTTTGAAGTATTTTAAATTATAAGATTATAAGAAATTCCAAGCACGTTTTTAGGATTAATGCCGTACAAATAAAAGGCGAACCTACTTTTTTTCCAATACAATCAGTATTTTTTGATTTCTAATCAGCATTCTTGCTGAGTCCTCAAAAAAAGATTGCAAACAAGCAATTCTGTTATTGCTCGAGCATTATTGATACAATTATTTCAAATTATATACACTGATGATATTTTCCAAAATTACGAGTAACATCCAGAATTCTTTTTTTATAGTCAAAGATCACTGACGAATTTATTTCCTTAGTAATATTATTATTAATAATATTATTTAAAGTTAGTGTTTATTTTTTTTTCTTAATCAAAATGTTTTTCTTCTATTTTAAGAGGAAATGAAGAATTTCCTCTTTCTCTCTCTCTCTCTGTCTCTCTAATATAAAAGAGGAAGCGAAATGAATAATGCAAAAAGTAAAAGAATTTATTTTGTTTTAGAATATTTTCTCTGCCCATAGATAGTGAATTTGATTTTATTCTTTTTGTTTTTGGTTTATAAATACAGTGAAGTTTTGTGATGATGAATGATTCTAAAATTTGAAGTCAAAAAAGGAAAATTAGATTATGACTTTGTGCTTACTCTCGATCACTTGTTCTTTCTTGATTTTCCGTTCCCAATAGTGTGGATTTATCTTCGGGTCCTTCAATTTCTGGCTCTTCAATATTTACCGGTCGCTTTCTTCGCGACAATCGTAATAAAAATAAAAGTACGAGGGACGAGAGACACAGAAGTCCAACGAGGACTCCCAAAATGCTGAAAATTGTGTTTAACATTGGAAGAGTAAATCCAGTGCCCTGAAATTATAGTGAGAAATTATTTTTTTTTTAGAAATAAATATAATATTGTTATTTAATAATTTAAGGGGTTGTTTAGTCAGATTTTTTAACATGCAAAATAAAATAAAAAAATATAATCGAGATTTTAAATAACAATTTATTTAGTGAAAAAAATAATTTTTAAACTCTGAAAAAATTGGAGATCATGAAAATATCGCAAATGAAAGTAAATTACAAAAAAAACAAATTCTGAAATTCGTATAAAAAATTTTCAAATTCTCTAAATGTTTAATGTTTTATTATAAATAATTGTAAATTTAGAAACATCTTGAGATTCAATATGGAGATGCTACTCTCCATCTGCGAACGCCAAGATGTCACCGCTAGATGGCAATTCAATTGTTAAAATCGAATTCTTCGCCACCTAGTGGCAACCTTGGCGTTCTCAAGTGGAGAAATTAAAACATTTTTACCCTCAAAAATTTTGATATAATTAAAAACTGTTATTGCAAATAAATTAAATTTTATTAAAATATTATTTTAATAAATAATGTGCCTCTAATTTGCAACGATTACTTAAATTTTATAAAACTTTGGATACTATTTTTTTATTTCTAAATTCAGTACGAGACCTAATATTATTATTCAATAAATTAATAATATTATTGTAAATTTATTTAATAAATTTAAAGTATTATTGTTAATATGTTCAATAATTTAATACATTTTGTTAATTTATTTAATAATTTAAAAACACTAAAGTTCAGTTATTTAAATTTATTTTTCTACCATGAAAATAACATTTTTTCTTTACAAATATTTTTTTTGTGGATCATTGTTCAAAAAACGAAACACGATGATCTTAAAAACGTTTCAAGAATATTTCCTTTTAGAATATATTATAAAAATATTTGTTCATTTGAATGTTAAAAAATTTAGGGAAATTATTTTTTAAATTTCTGTAAATCCGTTTAAGTATTTAAAATTTTTAATAAATTAATAAATTTGTTAATTCTTGTTTATTATATTATTTTGTTTTTATTTTATTATTTTTGTTTTTTAATAGACTTCCTAAAGAGGAGCGTTTTCGTAAAGTGGAGTATTTTTTTTTCAAAACACGCTCATTCGATTGTATTTCTTTTATTATTTTCCTACAATTTAAATAAATATTCAAGTCGGATTTTTTTTTAGATTTAGAGAAAAAAATGCTTCCCTACTATTTCCACCTTTTTCATTAGTAAAATTTTCGAATCTCAAAATAGAAATTCAAATTCATCTTCAAATTTCAAACTCCTAAATGTAAGGTATGAATTGAAAATTTCCAACTTTTCCCTCTGCATTACAAAAAGTTAATAAATTTTAAATAATATGAATAGAAAATTTGAAGAGAAAATCGATATTTTCATAAATAAATTAAAAGAGTTTGAAAAGAACATCCTTGAAAATGTAACAATCTCTCTGCAATTTGAAAATTGAAAACTTTAGTTTCCCTTATTTTATTGATAAAAATAATGAAGAGCTCTAATTAAAAAAGAAAAAAGATGATGAAAAAAAAAGAAATAAGAGAAGAACATCGCAAGAGCGCGAATACCGTGCTTCTGTTCTGCTTTTAGATTCACCAACACGCTTTGTCTATCGATCAGAAGCTTTTACTGCACCGTGATCAATATTTATGTCAGATCCTAATTCAAACTGATAAATCTGTTTTACTTCCATCTTTTAATGATAACCTGTCTGCTAAAAATTGTCTCTTAAAAAATAATTGCGACCTTTTAGCAATTAGACGTGTAATTGAATTTTAAAAACGAGGGAAAATTGATTTTTTTAAATTTTCCCTTCTCTTTGAAAAAATAGGAAAATAAAATAGAAATTAGTTAACGATTCTGTTCGAATAAACAATTTAGTCAAAAATGAAAATAGAAAGGAAAGAAATAAAAAAAGTGAAATTAGTGGAATAAAAATTAAAAAAAATAATTTTTTGACACTGAGCGCCGAAAAAATAATCGAAAAAAGTAAAATTAGTGCAAATTTTAGGAATAAAAATAAAAAAATAAAATAATCTTTGAAAGAATGAAAGAATTTTTTAAAAATAGTTTTACATTTATTAAAAGTACTCTTAATATTTTTTTGATTTCCTAAATAAATAAAAAAAGTGAAATTAGTGCCATTTTTTCGACAAAAACAAAAAAAAAACAATTTTCGACGCTGAGCGTTGGCGCCAATTTCAGGGATCTGAAATTTTATTCTGGAAAATAAAGAAGAGACACTCACCTGCCACCTCGGGTCCGATGGCATCCATTCAAAGGGCCATTTCTGTGGCCAAGGTTTAATTGTGCCTTCCGGTGTTTTGAAAATCAAGCCCTCTAGACTTAAACCCCTCGCCAAAACACTGGTGGTAATGTTTCCCTTCTTGTATGAGGCTATGCCAGCTTTCATGTACATTTGCGGTATCGTTTCGTTTTCCCGTAATTTTAAAGTCACTCGTGGCATTTTCGGCTTTAATGGCATGCCCGTTACCATTGACGATTTTAATTCTAACGAAGACGAGGCAAAGGTCGATGAACTTAATGATGATATTGGTGCCGGCGATGACACTGACGCGATCGATGACGCCGACACAATTGATGACGACGTCAATGGCATCGTTGAATACAAACTTTTTCGAAAGTTCGTCGCGTACGTTGTCGAGGGAATCGGTGGTGGTCGATTTGTCACCAGATTTATTTCTGAAAATGGAACAAAAATATTTATTTCCTTATTATTATTATTATTACTATTATTATTGAAAAATAATAATTTATCGGTGAAAAAAATCGGTATCTTTAATAATTTAATGAGAACAAAATTATTTATAATAATTTGTGGAAAAAAATTTAATTTGTTCATTAAATAGAATTTATTGAACAATTTATTGAATAATTTATTGAACGATTTCTTGAAAAAGAAACATTTATTGGATAATTCATTAAAAAAATATATTTAATAAATATTTTACGTAATGCTAAATATTCAGATAAGTAATGTTGACTTTTCGTGAAAAATTTTATAATTTGTGAAAATAATTGAATTTCAGGGAACAATGTAATTATTCATGAAAATAATTTAATTCCCGTGAAAAATTTAATATTTAGTGTCAATATTTAGAGAACAATTTTGCTTGTTCTTAATTTGGCGAATTTGCACTACTTTAAATTCGCTAATAGTTGGAATAAAAAAAATTATTACTGAAAAATTTAATGAGATTCTTAAGAACAATTTAAAAATTATTAACACAATTCTTTGAAACTGTTCAATTATTTGCAAAAAGTTTTTTGAAATTTAAATAACTTCTGTATCTCTAATTTTAATAGAATTTTTCCAAAAGAATTCAATTATTTTGAAAAAATTGATAATATTCTTTTGAGGAATTAAATTAGTTCTAAAATTTTATTAAAATTTGCTGGAAAAATTTCAATTATTTCCATAGATAATAAAATTTATCGCAGGATTCAATTATTTTTAATGCAGTTTTAAATGAATTCCTCTCGAAGAATGCAATTTTGTTTTTTAATATTTTGTTACAATTCTTCGAAAGAATTCAATTATTAAAATTTTTTTAACAAATTTCTTTATAGGAATCTAGTTTTAAGAAATATTCAATTATGCAACGAATTATTTATTTTTGTATTTGAATAATTGAATTCTCGTCGAACTTTATTATAAAAACAATATTTAAAAAAAATTTTATCCTAAAATTTTGAGCAAAAACAAAATATAAATTTAAAAATGAATTTCAGATAAAATTTGTTAATAATGAATTGAATATTTGAAAAGCTTTTTAGTAGGTGTATAAATTTTTAGAAATAATTAAATTTCAACAGATTTTTGAATTATAATTTTTGAAAGTTTTAATTTTTGTAATAAAATTTAAATTTTTATTCAAAAAATTATCAATGTTATTTTATTTATTTTTATCAATTTGTTATTATTTATTCTTAGAAAAGATTTAAAAAATGATAACACAATTCTTTGAAACTGTTTAATTATTTTCAAATTTTTTTTTGAAATTTAAATATTTTCTATATATCTCTTATTTTAATAAAATTTTTCTAAAATAATTTAATTATTTAAAAAAAAAATTGATAAAATTCCTTTGAGAAATTAAATTACTTTAAAAATTTTATTCAAATTCGCTGGAAAAATTTCTAATATTATTATTATAAAAAAACAAAATATTATTATTATATTATTTTTAATAATGAATTTTTAAAAGAAGGTTAAATTTTCGTAAATAATTTAAAAAGATTAACTTAAATTTCCACTTATTTAGAAATCTTGTCAAATATATTTAAAATAAATTTTATGTTTCTAGGAGTTTTATTTTTTTACTTTTACAAATTATTTTTGAATGTGATCATATTTTTGATGAATTCACAATTTTTTATTATATTGAAATTATAAAAGTTAGAAAATAATAGAAGTTCTGATTTTCTGTAATTAATCGAATTTTAATAATTGAAAAAATATTTGATTCAAATATTATCAATTAAATATATTTTTTTAATCGAATGATATTTATCTGAGTCAATTAAATACTGTTTACTTCAAATACTGAATTTCTTGGTTCAAATAATATTTAAACGACTCAAATAATAATTATTTTAATCAAGAATAAAAATTTAATTCATAAAAATCAAATATAATCAGTTATTCGAATTAAATAAATTTTTTTTTACTTTAAAAAGCTATAATTGGAGTTTTTAGCAGGATAAGGAAAAATAGTAAATTTGATGAAAATTAAGAAAATTTTAAGGGAATAAAATACAGAATCAAATTATTGTTATTTTTTACTAATTTTCACTAATTTTTTTTTTACAAATTCCTTTCAGTTCTAAAGCTATTTTTTTGCTATTTTTATAAAAAAAAATTAATTATCCAGTGCAAAGCCTGGACTTTATTAAAATTATATAATATCAAAAATGAATAAATTAATATTGCAATGATAAGTAAAGAATAAGAAAAAATTCTTTTTATCACTCACCAGATATCGAAAGATCGGAATCCTGTCTATCGATAATACTTCGAGAGCTCTCCGATTGAGTTGATGTTTCCTCAATGGAATTTCTTTCTCTTGAAGCGTCCAATTTAGAGAAGATTTTTGAGACAATTAAACTCATTTCACGATTTGTATTTGCCTCATCGTATGCGGGTGGCGAAATTTGTTCATTTGTCGAATTTCTAACAGAATTGTGAATTTGATTTTGTGATGTGCTTCTACCAACTGATAACATACTGTTGAGAAAAATGTTCCGTTCATTTTGATTAATCAAGAATGGCGTGACAATACACGAGAGAATGAAGAGAATAAAGACAATTGTATATTTCGCCACTTTCAATTTACTTTTTCGAGCCGATTGCTGCTGTTGCTGTGGCTGTGGCATTCCACTCGAAGTAAATTGATCCGTCTGAGGAAGTATTGTATACTGAAGACTTGCATCTCCCTTGCGAACTGTTTTGTACATCTCGTTGCTTTTTAATCTGTAAAACACGCAGGAGAGGAAAAATAATGAAAAATTTTTTTAACTGTGTATTTTTTGAGAGAGGACGTTTAATATTTTTTTGCTGCAAATAATAATGGAATTGAAAAAATGGAGTACACTTGAAAATCTCTTTGATGTTCCTGTGCGTGGGTGTATTAAAATTTTTATACTCATCTAATTAAATTGAAATCGAGTTAATTAATTAATTTCGGTAATTTCACGGTTGATCGGACATTTGGCAAATGAGTAAAGTTTTCAATTATCGCAAACACTTGGATAATAACAATAATAATAGTTATTTTTATTTGTAGTATTAATAATATTAATTATTACTATTATTAAATATTAATATTTTATATTTATATTAATATTAATATAAATAATAAACTTTTCTTTTAATTATTATTACTATTTTAATGTCTTATTATTGTATTGTATGAAGAATTAAAAAATGCTTATCTAGAAATTTTATACCATTTTTCTTCTAATTAGATCAAATTTTTACTGATTTTAATTTAGTGAAAAATATTTGTGATATAATTTTTGTAGCTTCTATAATGTTAAATATGAAATATTTTAATTCTTTTGAAGTTTTGAAAATTATTAAATTGATTCAACGAATTTTATTACTTGACAATTTTTTAAAAATAATGAAATTCTTTCCTGTGTTTAATTAATTAATTAAAATAATTTGTTTTCAGCATTTAATTAGTCGAAATAATTAAAATTATTATGAAATGAAAATAATCGAATTTTAGCGAAGAATGTTATTATATTTTATTAATTTTGAAAATAATTGATTCCTATGAAAAATTTTCTTAGTTTTGAAAATAAATAGAATTTTTGGGAAGAATTTTAATTTTGAAAATAATTTAATTTCCGTGAATAATTTAATATTATTTAGAAGAAATGAAAATCTAGCGAAGAATTTTACTAAAATTTTAAAAAATAATTAAAATGCTACGAAGAATTTTTTTTTTAAATAATTGATTTCCTGTGAAAAAGTAATAAAATAATTGTAAAAAATAAAAATTATAAAAGTAATTGAATTGTTACTAAAAATTTGGAAAAAATTTCGGAAAACTATTGAATTATTTTAAAGATTTACATTATTTTTTTCAAATTATTGGATTTTTTTAGGAATTATGAATTGAAAATAACAATTCTTTTGAAGAATTTTATCAAATTTTTGGAAATTAATTGAATTCTTTTAAAAGAATTTATTTACATTGTAAAGAAAATAATTGAATCTTTGTCATGATTTTCATTAAAACTTTCAAAAATAATAGAATTGTTTCGAAAATTTTAATTAATTTTTCTTAAAATAAGTAAATGATTTCTAGGAATTAATAATTAAAAATAATTTAATTCTTATGATGAATTTTATTAAAAAGAAATGAATTATTTTAAAGATTTGTATTCTTTTTTTTAAATTATTGGATTTTTTTATAAGTTAAGAATTAAAAATAACTGAATTCTTATGAAGAATTTTATCAAATTTTTGGAAATTAATTGAATTCTTTTGAAAGAATTTATTTAAATTGTAAATAAAATAATTGAATCTTTGCCATGATTTTCATTAAAACTTAAAAAACTAATAGAATTGTTTCGAACATTTTTATGAATTTTTTTTGAAAATAATTGAATTGTTTAAAAATATTTAATTGGAATTAATAATTATAACTAATTTAATTCTTATGACGAATTTTATTAAAATTTTTGTAATCATTCAATTCTCTCAACGAATTTTTTTAATTCGCATTGAAAAAAATTCAATCTTTGCCAAGAATTTTGTAAACATTTTCGAAAATAATTGAATTCTTTCGAATATTTTTATTAACTTTTTTTTGAAAATAATTAAATTATTTGGAGCTTTGAGGAATTAATTATTAAAAATATTTGAAATTTGATGAAGAATTTTTTTCGTTTATTGAATTTGCTATTAAAATAATAATAATTCATTATTTTCATAATAAAAATACTGCAAATAATAATAATAATAATAATAATAATAATAATAATAATAATAATAATAATATTTGCGATTATTTAAATAAGTCAGAGTTTACAAATGAGCTTCTTTTTGAGAATAATAATATTCGCGATATTGAAATTTATATAGTCGCAAAAGCTAAAAGACGTTTTCTAAGCCCTCAATAACTGCTGAGGAAGTTCTTCAATCTTCAAACTGCTTTAAAAAGTAAAAACTCGTAGAATAAGAGTTTCAAGAAACCTAAGTAAATGTAAAAGACACGACCCGCACTTTGCCAACGATTTGCCCCCTTCCTATCGACAGATAGAAATTTTTTCGAGTTTTTTAAGTTTTCAAGAATCTCATTCAAGTTCCGAAAAGAAGGAGAAGAAAAAAAATATTCCAATAAAATTAGGAGGGGAAAAAAAGAAGGTCATTTTCCATTTGAGTTTTCAGTCACTCACTCTCTCTCTCTCTTTCTTTCTGGTGTATATATGTATAGGAGAGTCATCTTTCTTTAATCTTTCTTGTCATAAAAAGAGCGTTTGCACTTTTTTTTTCGGAATATTGAGGTATCACGGATTACGAACTGGTATTTTTAGACTTTAAAGAGTCGTTCAAGAGATGACGAAAAATGATTCGCTCTTTTTCTTTTTATGGTTCTTTTTTTGTGAATCGTAAACTCAATTTTGATGCACTTTTTTCTTTTTATATTCTGACAGCTAATTTATAGATACACTTTTTCTTTTATTATTAGGTATAAAATACATTATATTTTATGCTCATAACATTACTGCAGACAGTAAAATATTTTAAAGTAGGTAAATTATTGAATTTTATAAAAAAAACATAAATAAATAGTTTTATTTTTAAAACTTTTTTGTTTGTTGATAGAGTTGTAAAGTGAGAGAAAAATATTAATATATAGAAGAACAAAAGTTGCTCTTAAGAGAAATGAAGAAGTTGTAATGAAGTAAACAAGTAAGAAGGAAAATAAGAGGGCAAAGTTATATTTAAGTAAAAATATAAGATATTTGTTTTAGTTACAATTTTTAGTTTCTGTGTCGCGTGTGTTTTTTGTTTATTTTTTATTGTAAATAACTTTTATAGTCTTCTTGTTATTATTTTGTTGCATTACTATATTTTTTGTCTTTTTTACAATAATTATTTACATTTTAATTTATATTTATTTAGATTTAAATATATTTATATAATTTAAAAAAAATGTTAATTTAAAATTGCTGCTTTGTTTGCTAATTAAATATCGAAAAAATAATAACAACAAAAATCGAACAAAAGTAACTCAATAAAAATATTTATTTCAAGAGAAGACAAGAACTATTTAAAATTAAAATAATAAACAAGTTTAGAAAAATATTCAGCAACGAATAAAATTATATCAAAAGTAATAATAACTAAAATTAAAAATAGACGTAACATTAGAGCAACAAAATTAACTTTATAAAAACAAAAGTAAAATTATAATAATAAAAATAAAATTATAACAATAAAAGTAACATTACACCGAAAAAAAAGTATTTTCAAATTTAGAGAATTCCTCTTCTTTTGCAGCATTTTTTCCTCTTATATACGGGCACTAAAGTTTTCTTTTCTAATTGAGAGGATTTTCCTTTATTATATTTGTTATTAAATGTCACTTTTTAGACAGGTTAAAGTTGCATTCAGAAAAACAAAAAGCATCTTAAAAATCTTCTTTTTAGTATAAATTTGTTTCATTTTTAGAGGAATAATTTTATTCAAAGAAGAAATATTAAAATTAATCTTTTAGTTAAAAAACTGTCAAATATAAACAAAAATTCCTCTTTTTTACAGATGAATATTCGTATATTGAAAATAAAATGTGAAAATAATTGTTGAGCGGAATTTTCTTCTCACTCTGAGATTTTATTTTTTTCGGTGTATAGCAAACCAATGTAAAATTATAAAAACATTTAAGTATACTTAAAGCAACAAAATAACAACGGAATTAACACAATAGCAAAAAAAAGTAACTGTATAACAATAGAAATAACAGTATTATATAGCAACAAAATTAACATTATAATTAATAATTAAAGTAACATTAGAATAGAAAAAGCATCCGCTAAAAAAACAAAAAATACAATAAATGCACATTGAACATTTAATAGAAATGGTCAAACAATAATTTTTCCATTTTGTTCCATCGGGAGAGAGAGAGAGAATTTTCATTAAAAGAAATTTTTTTTTTTAATGCCTTAAAGCCATAAAAAATGTGCTCAATTAGGGAAATTGTTGGAATTTAGGTATATGAATAATAAAAGAATTTTAAACGTGAAAAATATCCTCACATCTACACACAAACAGATGTAAGAATTCATTTTGAGTTATTTTTTTCTTTTTTTCTTAAAAAAAACGGCAGAAAAAAAAAGATTGACATAGACTTTAATTAACGAATTCACGCCGTGTAATTTTGAGAGACTCCTTTTCATCGTATACAGCCGCACTGTGTGAGGCGGAAGGTAACGCTGAACGTAAAACCCAAGTTGGTTTTGAAACCACCCTTCTCAATGAGTGTGCAAAAGAGGAGAGGAAAAAACAACTCTTCACACTCAAACAGGAAAAAAAAAGTTGGTTGGATAGTTACACGAGTACCTCCTCTTGCACTTCATCTCTTTTTTTTACTCTTACTTTTATTGCACTTCTCAAGTTCAATTCATACGAAAAACTATGAGGCACGTAACGAAAAATTTTATTAGTTCTTTAAAAGAGTGATTTTCTGTTTTCTTTTTTTTTTTTTTTAATACACGTTTGTAAATAGTGGAAATTTTTCTTCGAATAACAGTCGTTTTTTTTGTGAATTTGATGAGAATTTTTTTTCAGGAGTAATGGTTATTTTTGTTTGCTTCGACGTTAATGTTTGTTGATATTGAAAAATTGAAATGTTACGTTTTATGAAATTTTTTTTAATGTTGTAACACATTTTTGTATTACAAATTATTATTTTACAAGTTATTGATTTTAAAAATAATTTTAATATTGATTATTAGTGTACTTCAAATATTTGCAATAGAATAATTTGAAATAGAATAATTTCTAATAAAATAATTTGTAGTTTAATAATTACTAAAAAAATAATTTGTAGTTTAATAATTACTAAAAAAATAATTTATAACGTAATAATAGCTATTACAATAGTTTGTTGTACAAACATTAGTATTACTATAATTTGTATAGTACAAAACTTGGTGTTAAAATAATTTGTAGAACAAAAATTGGTAGTAAAATAATTTGCATTAGAAAAATTGATATTACAATAATTTGTATTACAAAAATTGATATTACAATAATTTGTATTAGAATAATTGTTATTACAATAATTTGTATTACAATAATTCGTATTACAATAATTAACAATTAAATTATTTTAATACAAATTGTTGTACTGCAAATAATTATTATTGTATAACAAATTATTACATTTTAACTTATTATATTACAAATAATTATTGTATTACAAATTATTTTAATGCAAATTATTGTAAAACAATAATAAAATAATTATAATTTAATGATTTGTAATAACATAATTAATAATTAAAATATTTTGAAACAAATTATTGTATTATAAATAATTCTTATTCAAATAATTGAACTGCAAATAATTTTTGTATTACAAAATATTTTGCTACAAACTTTTGTATTGAAAATTATTTTAAATAAAATGATTGTTCTACAAATATTTTTAATTCAATAATTAGTTATTAATTTGTCATTTTTTATTTAAATAGTTCAATCATTATTGTATTTAATTAATTAATTTAATAACAATTTTAATTTATATTAACAATATAAAAGTGGTTAAAAAATAAACTTTACGTCAAAAAATTCTCAATACATTATTGTTAACAATATTTTTGTAATGTTAAAGAAATATTATATTATTTTATTATTATTCTTATTATTTTTAAAAATTTGTTTTAAAAAAGTAATCAAATTAAACATCAAAATAATTATGATCATGAATTTTATGATAATAATAATAAAAGTAAAGGAATAAAAAAATAATGGTAGTAATAATTGTAAAAATAGTAATAAGAATAATAACAATAGTAATAATAATAATAATATAATATCATATAATGTATATAATATTTAAAAATAACAACAATAATAATTACTATTGTAATAATGAAAGCGATAATAATTATCAATTATTGAAATTATAATTTTAATCATCTAATCTATATTATTATTATTAATATTGCTATTGTCATTGCATATTGAAACAATAATTTACCATTCAGCTAAACATTAACCAGTAAAAAAAGTATGTAATCAAAAAACCCACCCCACAAAAATTAATATTCAAAATTAAAATTCACCCAACGAAAGAAATTATTAAATAATAAAAATCAAAATGCAATCGCGCTGAAAGCTTAGATATTATTCTCCCAAGAGAGAAACTTTAGAATCGATTTTTCAAAGAGACGTCTCTTCGATTATTTGAATTTTATGGGTTTTTAAATATAAACTTAATTCTCCCCTTTGAGTAATTAATTTATTTTTAAAAAATCAAAAAATTTGTATATTTAATTTTTTTACAAAATAAAAACAATATTGTTGTATAGCGAATGTACGTTTGACATGTAGACTTTTTAAGGCAAGACGATTTCTGGTTGGTAGAAGAAAATTCTGTTCTATTCTCTCTTTTTTTTAAAATTATTATTCCCACCTATGTCTTATTGATCGTAGTTGGATTAATTTGACATTAATAGAAGATTTCAAGTACTTACTGTGTGGGTGTGTATTTGTGTGTGACAATTTTTGAGAATGATGATAATAATTTTGTATATAATTCTTATTTTTTTTCCCCCTTATTGTTTCCTCTTCCGGGCAAGCTGTACCGGAGCAATAATCCGGGACAAGTAAAACCTAAAGGGTTTCCTTAGAAAAACGCGCAGTTGCGTGCTAAGGGGTGAATTTCATTTCGCATGCGCACCCCAATTTCCCTTTAGGAATACGAGTATGAACTCATTTTCAAATGTTTTTTTTCTTCACTTAAAACTTAATTATTAAAAATAGAAATGAGTGATAATTACGTTTTCGATTTTCTTTTTTAAAAAAAATATTTTTTTTAATAAGTTGAGGTTTTTTAGTGCCTTGCAAATTAAGTAAATTTTTTTTAAATACGTTTTGTGAGAAATTGTAAATGAATTTATTTTTTTTTTAATTTAGTAAGAAACTAAAAAGTAGTAATCTTTTCTCAACAAGTTTAGTAAGAAGAATTAATTTTCTTTTCTTCGTACAGTGAGAAATTATAAATTAATAATTTTTCCCCTAATCAGTTTCTTAATAAATTCTAATTAATATTTGTTTTTTAATAAATTTAGTACGAAATAAAAACTAGGAATTTTTGTTCTCAAGCGAAATTATAAACTAAGTTAGTAAGAAGTAACTAATTTTAAAAACTAAAAATTCATAATTAAATCTTTTAAAAAATTATTATTATTTATTTCTTCTTTTTTACATAAAATATTATCTTACAATTATTCTTTTAAACAATTATCTTCTTTTTATTGTGTTTATCAAAATTATTTGATATTCTCTTTCTTTAATTTCTTTAAACAATTTAGAATATTTTCAATTATTTTTTTATTTTCACGTATTTCTTATGTTTATTAAAAATATTAAATATCTATTTATAAAAAGTGTAACTCAGCCTTTTAAATTGTATCATTTTTTTAACACTCTTTGTATTTTTATAATTCTCTTTAAATCTTTGTACTGCGGTCTAACTTTTAACAAGAGTATACTGAAGGATGTTTTGAGTCAAATAATGAAGTATTCGTCAATTTTGTACTTAATTTTACAGTACAATTTTTTATTAACAAAAAATAGTAACTATTTGTTAATAAAAAATTTTATTTATAAAAAATAATAACTTTTTGGTAATAAAAAATTTTATTTACAAAAAATAATACCTTTTTGTTAATAAAAAAATTTTACTTACAAAAAATAATAACTTTTTGTTAATAAAAAATTCTATTTGCAAGAAATAATAACTTTTGATCAATGAAAAATTGGATTACCAAAAAAGTAATTTTTTGTCAATTAACAAATTTTATTGACAAAAATAATAACTTTTCTGTTGATAACAAATTTTTTTAATAGAAAATAATAAATTTTTTATTAATAAAAAATTTTAAAAAAATTGCAATTATTAATTATTCAATTATTAACTATAATAATAATAAAATTATCTTAATTTTAATTGTCGAATTTTTCATTATTTGATTCAAATGAATTATTTCATTGTAGAGGTTAATTTTACTCTAAAGTAAAAATATTCGGTAACAGTTATAAATAGTGGAAGACATTGCATGATACGGAGACGTTTTCGTGAAAGAAAAAAATGCTTAATTTCCTTTTGTCTTTCTAACAGAATTTGTGAATATAAAACTTTCATAACTTTCTGATGTGAATATACCTGAGGACATAAATAGCTGTAATATATATATGTATTTCTTCTTAAATTTCGTACAAATCTATATTTTTAGCAGCTTTAATTTTCTTTCTCCTTTGATATAAATCAATAACTTTTTTTGAGTAAAAAATGTAAGAAAAGTGCAAAATCTAAATGAGAGTAAAAAAAATCGTTATTTTTTAACTTGATTTCGATTTAGTAAAAATTAAATAATAATTTATTTATTTTGAAAGAAAGTAGAAAAATGAGATAAATTACACAAAAAGATATTCTGATTTACATAAATGTGATTAAAGTGAATTTTTAGGAAAAGTACTTTGTATTAGCGAAAATCGGACCTAAAAATTGCATTTGGCGCTTTTCTCACATTTTTCTAAAAATTATTGCCTGATTTTTTTTCATGAATAGAATACATTAAATTATGCTTATGATCGTAATACTAGGTTCGATTTTTTTGAGTTGTTAAAAGTAGCGAATTTAGACAAAAAACTGTTCGACTTTTGTTTTAATTAAAATTACTATTGCATTGTGGGCATTGCAGTTGATGAGGTAATGTCAGTAGCATCTCCACTTCTCCATAATTGTGTGACTGTTTTTGTCTGCGTATGGAAATTGACTCCCTAAAAAAACAACAAATTTTTTAGCCAAAATTACAAAAATTATTAAAACAGACAAAAAAGAAACGAAATTTTTTATTCTTTTAACTTTTTAACAACATTTATCAAAAATTTCTACTCTAGGAGAAAATTAAAACAATTCTTACGTATTTTCCGTAGAAATGATTGTCGCCAAGGAAAGAACCTTTATTCCCAGTGAAACTGAACATTGGCAATGGCACTGGAATGGGAACATTAACACCTACTTGACCTGCTTCAATTCTATTAACGTAAGATCTCGCCGTGGCACCATTAGTCGTGAATATTGCCGTTCCATTTCCATATTTACTATTATTAATGATATTAATTGCCTCATCTAAAGTGTCTGCATTGATGCACACCAAAACTGGTCCGAATATTTCCTCCGTGTAGCAACGCATCGACGTCTGGAAATAGTAAAAATTTCTCCTCAATACAAAATCGTATGACAAATAAATAATCGTATAACAAATGCATCTTTTTGTTAATAAAAATTAAAAATCGAAGAAGTTTACCTTAACATTCGTGAGAACGGTGGGACCGACGAAATTTCCCCTCTCAAAGCCGGACACGACGATATTTCTTCCGTCGAGTGGAAGGCCAGCGCCGTCCTTAACACCCGATTCGACGAGTTCACAAATTCTCTTTTTTGATTGGGGCGAAATAACGGGACCAAGATCAGCTCCTGGAATGTGTCCGGCGTTTACTTTTAGTCTCTTTGCCGCCTCGACGAGTTCCGATATCCACGCTTGTGATTTGCCTACGAAAACTGCAACTGAGAGTGCCATGCAACGTTGTCCGGCAGCTCCGAATGCAGCGCCAGCGATTTGCGAAATTGTCTTGTTTTTGTTGGCGTCCGGCATCACGACGCAGTGATTTTTTGCTCCCATGTTGCATTGGACTCGTTTTCCGTGAGCGCTTGCTTGCTTATAGATGTACTCTCCCTGAAAGATGGGGAGAAAAAAGTTGGGTATTTGATTATTCAATAAATGTTGGTGTTGGATTTTAGGGAATGATTGTTGGCTCTCAGTGTTTTTTAAAAGACAGTCTGGAAAAAAATTGGGTCAGTAAAGAGTAACAACTCTCGTCGAGGGTCGACGACGAAGTGCGCTCGCCGTGCGGGAGCCCGGCCTTTATATCCTCGCTCGGAGATGTAGTGGGAGAATTCTGATTCGAATGGTGGGAGAACGTTAGAACGCACGACGTTTCATAGCGGGAGAGACCGAGTCTTGTCGGAACTCGGCGCCGAAGTGCCTCTGCCGCTCAGGAGTCGGGCCTTTATATTCGCGCACGAAAAAGTGGAGGGGGTATCATAAAGTGGGGGATTCGTAGAACGCGCTACGTCTAATATCGCAACTATTAAAGTAGAGTCTACAATGAGCACGTTCGACGTGGACGTAGACGCGACGTGTTTATTGTAGACTCTACTTTTTTAGTGATTCGGAGAGTAAATTAATTTGATAACTCACGGCTTGATCGGAGCCGACGAAAGAGACAGCTTTGATGTCCGGATGTTGACAAATAAAATCAACTGACTGATGTTGTCCGTGAATGATATTTAAAAGTCCCGGAGGAGCCCCGGCTTTATTGAAGAGATCGGCTAGTATCATTGACGCTCCTGGCACTCTTTCGGATGGTTTTAAAATTGCAGCATTCCCACAGGCAATTGTGATTGGAAACGACCACAGTGGAATCATTGCTGGAAAATTGAATGGACAAATTGACGCTGTCACACCCAGTGGTACTTTATAAGAAATTGTGTCCATGTCTGTGGCGATATTTTGCATGGATTCTCCCAGAAGGAGGGACGGAATTGCCGTGCATGCATCAACAACCTCTGAAAAGAAAAAAAGGGTTAATATAGTTTTTAGAAAAAGTTTTTCTAATTCAACTACTTATCTACTATGATTCTACTTTGGTGTTTCTTTGGAACGCCAAAGTGGTTAATAACCAAGGAATAATTTAAAAATTAAAAAATCGTTTGCCTACTTACGGAGTCCTCTTAAAACATCGCCCTCAGCGTCAGCCATTGTTTTTCCATTTTCCCTGACTAAATTTGCAGCAATTTCTTTCTATAAAAGGAAAGACGGTTAGATTTTCTCCGTGTATAGATGAGAGAGGGTTTTTAGGTGGAAATTATTTGTTCGTTTTTTTGTGACAAAAGGGTTAATTGTTTAATATTTGAAGCTAACCGAGTGCTCGCGAATTAGTGCTTGATACTTGAGCATTAAAGTTTGTCTCGTTAAAACACTGGTATTCTTCCATTTGTGATAGGCACTTTTTGCACTTTCAACCGCACTTTCCATTTCTTCTTTTGTGCATTTCGGTGTTCGGGAAATTAGTTCATTTGTTGCTGGATCATGAACATCCGTAAACTCCGTACTCTTTGAATCTGTAAGTTTATAATTATTAATATTTAATTACATTTAATTAATATAAATAGTCAATATTCATTTGCAGTTCATTAAATTTTAGAAGCTACTTTTCACTAATTGAGAGTTTTATTTGTTTTCAAATTATTTTTTTTAGAAAATTAATTTGGTTTTTGAACAATTTGAACGTACGTACCAACAAACTGTCCGTCGATGAACATTTTTACGGCCGGAGCTGAAGATCCATAGGCTCTGGCTGACATTCTTGTCTGTGAAAATAATTTCAAGTTAATAAATAATACAGTCAACTCTCGACAATTAAACTTTCGGTATATTAAAATGTATTCTGGGGCCCTAGAAAAAATTTTAATACTTCAAAATATTTGATAAATAAAACCTTTTGATAACATAGACGCATTTTAGATTTTTTGATAATGATCACGAATTTGGGTCAGAATTGCAAAATTCAAAATGGCGGACCCAATATGGCGGACGAATTTTTAGAAACTTGAAGGATTCGCTTAATATTTGTTACTCGGGGGTTTTTTGGGTCGGTGATTACGAATCTAATGTCAGATTTTTAAAATTTAAAGAGGGGGAAGTAATATGTCGTTTAAAATGTTTAGAAATCTACTTAGCCGAACTAAAAACTTAAAATTAATAAATAAATTAGTAAATAAAATGAAAAATTGACGATAAAATAAACCGACAGTATAGAATTAATTCGTTCTACATTAATTTATAGAAAATTAATTATCAATAAAGTTAATTTGCAGTAAAATTAATTCACAGTAAAATTTATTGTTCAAATAATTAATCTACAGTTAATTAATTTTAGATGTGGAAAAAATAAGCCTTTACTTGTAATTGTCCATTTCTTAGAAACCGAACGCTTTTCATTTTGGTGTACTGTAAATATTTAAAAAGAAAATTCGCTTTCTATTTGTACTGTTTGAATAACACACACTCATAGATTTGAGATATTATTTCTCATTCACAGTTATTTTTGCACTGCCAACCGTGCGTATAATCAAAAGCCATCGAACCAGTTTGTTTGTTCTCTAAACTGATGTTACGCAAAAAGAAAAATTTCCTCTTAACTAGCAATGATAAAATTCCACAACAAATATTTGGAAAATTATTTAAATTACGTCAATAAATATTTACATATTTATTTATTTATCTATTTATGCAAAGTAAATAGTTTTACGTTTTTATTTCATGTTTTTGATTTTCATTGGAAAATATCGATTACTCCAATAATGAAATTACACAATTTGTATTATTACATTATTACGAGCGTAGATGATTTTTTCTCTTTGGTATAATATGTCTTATTGTGCTATCGAATGGATTTTCTCGAATGCTAATAATAATTATTATTATACAGATGATTTATCATTATATGTTGCTTAACGAAAATATATTTTTACAGTAAATCCAAAGGCGATAAGAAATTGCAACATTAAAATAAAATTAAGTAGAGGGCTTGTTTTTCTTTTAAACATCTCGTTTACAAAAAATAAAATATTAAACAGTGCAGAGAATTTTGCAGAAAGTTATAAATTACCATATCGTTAAGAAGGAGTTATAAATATAAAAAGAATTTTTAAAATGTAGGTCAGAGATGATTTAAAAAACATTGTCGAATATGTTACACTTTTATAGGTTTCGCGAAAAATAAATTTGCAATTCAAAATGAAAAAGAAAAAAAATTTAAATTTACATTTAATTACAAGTTACGAAAATAGTAAATATTTTCAATGATATTTTTTTGAGAAAGTGAATACTGTGAATGAAAAAGAATAAGAATGACAAAAAAATAAATATTTTTAAAAATAATGAATGATAATTGCATTTGTAATTACTTCATAGCTGTGTAATAAATAGTTTTTACTGTTTCTTTTGAACAGAATATTTATTCTATTCGTATAATTTGTTACAGAAATTAAAAAAATGAATTTGCATAATTGAACTTTTATTTGAAAATAAAATAGGATTTTATTTATTTGCAAAATATTTATTTCCGTAAAGAACAATATTAATAATCTCAAATAATAATTATATTAATAAAACTTAAAATTTACTAAAACTTAATTTAAATATTGTTAATTTTTATTAATTAGAAAGAAAGAATTCTTCTAAGGATTTTAATCTTTTTTTACCGATTTTTTATTTAAAAAAATTTAGCACTGATCTGTGATTGAATTTCAAAGTGACGATTTTAATCTTCTGAGAGATTATAAGAGATGCAAATACTTTAATAGCGATTAATCAAATTTTAAACCCACAGCCTTGAATTACAATCATGTGAATAAAAATATCTTGCAAATTAACATATTTTTAAATTTGTTTAACAATTTTTTTTGCAACCATATTTAAAAATTACCCTCAAGAAGCAAAATATAATTATTGTCAAATTTTATTACAATTAAGAAATTTGTTTTTACTTTAAAAAATGTATTTTTGATTGTAAAAATTTGAAAAAGTTTACATTTTGAATGCAAAAATTTATTTTTTTACTTCTAAAATTTATTGTTTGCTTTTAAAAATAAATATTTTTTTCAGAAATTTATTTTTACATAACAAAATTAATTTTTTATGGTAAAAATATTTTTTTTTACTTTTCAAAATTTATTTTTAATTTAAAAAAATTTATTTCTTGTCGTTTAAATTTATTTCTGATTTGTAAACATTTATTTCTGAACGCGAAAATTTATTTTAAATTGTAAAAATTTGTTTCAGAATGTCAAAGTTTATTTTTGCATGTAAAAATTTGTTTTTTACTTCTTAAAATTTATTATTTACACTTAAAAATTAATTTTCAAGTTTTGGAAATTTATGTTTACTATAAAAAAATTATTTTTAATCGCTTAAATTTATTTCTGAGTGTAAAAATTTATTTTTCAATGTAAACAATTTATTTTTCAATGTAAAAAATTACATTGTAATTTAAAAACTTATTTTTACATGCAAAAAAATTGTTTTAAAGGTAAAAAATAAATTTCCATCTCCAAAAGTGTAAAATAATATTTATTATTCTATTAGAGTATCGATCCCTTCAAATTGAGGGAATATTTATACAACAATTAAATAAAAATCAATGAAAAAAATTTTAAATATTCTTGACAATATTGAACGCACCTCTAATTGGGCAATTTTGATTAAAAGCGCCATATTTTTTTTTTTTTGAAACTCCTTCGTTTAACTTTTGATGAGACAACACTGACTGACACACTGAGGGGATTCAAAAAACAAGACTACTTCCAGTTGACATGTCTGGGTTGTGCCTGATGTTTTCAGACCGATAGATACCTGGGTCCCAGGGACGACGATGAATTCCATTCTCCTACAGCAGGCAATAAAAAAAATTAAAAACTTATAAAAATTAACTATTTTTGGTTTACATAATGTAATTTGCAGTTTTTTTTTCTTTTTAACGAAAATTATTTACTGGAAAAATTTAGATGGAAAAAAGTAATAGTTGTATTTAATTGAATTTATTTTAAATTGTAGTTAATCGAAATGAATTAGTTATTATAATAATAAATTAAATTTACAATACAATTTATTAGATTGTAAATTTAAGATATAATGATGAATGAAGTTAGTGATTAGGAATATATTATTTTCAGTTATATCTGTAATTCTTATCACTGTAAGTAACTCTTCTGGTAATAAAAGTGTATTAATAATTAGGGACAATAATTATGTTATTTGCTAATTATGAAGATTGCATTGTTTATGATATATAAAGCATATATATGTATAATTGGAGAGAAATTGTTTCAAAATCATTTTTTTTATCAATTTTTCGTTTTCGCATAAATTATAAATGGTTCAAATAAAAAAGTGCTAAATAAAATTCATACAAAATAATGTTTTTGAATGAAAATTGTTTCAAAACCATTTTTTATCAATTTTTCTTTTTCGCATAAATTATAAATGGTTCAAATAAAAAAGTGCTAAATAAAATTCATACAAAATAATGTTTTTGAATGAAAATTGTTTCAAAACCATTTTTTATCAATTTTTCTTTTTCGCATAAATTATAAATGGTTCAAATAAAAAAGTGCTAAATAAAATTCATACAAAATAATGTTTTTCAATTGAAAACTTAAATTCAATATTTAGAAACTTTATAATTTATTTTTTTATACTTGAAACAAAATTGTTGCAATAAAATTTAATTCGAGAGGAAGAAATAAATAAATTTTATTTATTTGAATCTGTTTGAAATTTTATTTTTACATTCTTTTGTTGTTTGATTTAAAAAAGAATAATAAAAATTATAGTCAATTTTAATAATAATTTATTTATTTATTACTAAATAATTGTTTATTTAATAAAAAATTTAGCGTGGGAAAGGAACTTTTTAGAGAGAAAATAAATACAATTTAAAGAAAAGAAACTTTTAGAATTTAGATAATAAAAAATTACGAACAAAAACGCTATTTCCATTACAAATTTTTGTTTCGCAATTCATTTGGGGTTAAATAAATACACAACCTAATGCAAAATAGACTTTTGGCGTTGATTAAAAAGATTAAGTATTCATTTAATTGACTAAAGATTCAATCTAATGAATATTTTAATATAAAAATTGGCGCCATTTTCTTAGTTATCCGGAGAGAATAAGTTTCCTGGCAATTGCAGCAAATGTACGACAGATGCCGACACCGATTCGTTTTTCCCAATTGATAATTTTTATTTAAAAAAACGAACATTAGATCTTTTTAATTATTTTTATATCACTTTAATCGTCAATAAATTAAAAAAATTTATTTATTCAATTAATTTATAAATAAAATTTCCAATTAAATTTTATAATTATTTTTTATTAATATTATTAATAATTTTATTTATTTGTTTATTACTTCATTAATTTATTCATAATTTCGTTTATTTAGTTTTTTATTTATTTAAATACTTAATTAATTATTAAATTTTTTTTATTTCTTTGTTTCATACTTTATTGATTATTATTTTAGTATATGATGTTTTTTGCTTAATTATTATTTTATATATTTAAATAAATGAATAATTCAATTTATCAGTATATTTTTATTTATTATAAATTTTATATTATTTTTTTAATTATTATAATTATTTTTTTTTAAGTTACTAAATAATAATTGAAGAAAGAATGTTGAATGTATTCGTAAATGAATGAATGAATGAATGAAATTAGTATTTATAGAATTACTTCTTTCAAAATTTGCCTAATTAACAATTTAAAAATTGTAAATTTCAAAAGGATTTAAAGTTGTTAAAAGACCTTGAAATTAAAAATGGACTATTATCACGTTTTGAATATGTAACACATTTTATAATTAATGGTTTACATAGTTTTTATCTTTTCTTTTATATTTTCTTAGAAATTCTTTTCTTATTTTCTGTGTCTTTTTTGGTTTATTTTCAGAAGATTTTTTGGTTTCTTCAAACTACTTAATATAAAGTTAATTTTTTTTCTTTTATTTTATTAATTTAATGCAACATTTAATGAAAATGAAAAATTATTATTGAATGAAGGTGTACAAAGAAAAAATATTTAATTTATTTTTATTTTATAATAAATAAAATGTTATTTTGTTTTTGTATCTTTATTATTTTTCTTCTTTAGCTTGATGTTTCTGCTTTTGATTTTTTTTAATAATCCCTTTCAATTATTATTTTCTCTATAATAGTATTATTAATCATTATAATTAGAATAATTAATTAATTTTGAAAATTAAATTAGCATTTTTAATAATAATAATTTTTAATAATTTAATAATAATAATAATAATAATAATGGTGTTCCAATTGAGACAATTGAGAACAATTGAAGGCATAAATTTTAGTGAGATAAATAATTTAGTTCGTGTGAATTGAAGTTACAATTAATTATCGCAATGCTTTAAGAAAACTGATGAAGTTCTCATTTTGAATTCTCGTTGGTAGTTGCTTGTTAAGCAAAGATTATGTTATCGCGCCAAGCAATGTGTTTTGTAACGCGCTGCTTGGCACAGAATATCAAAACTCGTCTTTCTCTACACTATATAAAAGCACTTATTTTCACATGATTGCCCTCACCACAATTTTTATAATAAATCGGAAAAGACAATTTTACATTATTTCAAGTAGCAATTTTTTAATGAATAAATAAAACAATTGTTTAATAACGAATTTCAATAATTAAGTTTAATTTAATAAATAATTTTGTAGATAATTAAGGAAAAAATTTTAGAAATAATTCTTGCGAATAAAAACGGAATCCAGTCAAAAAATTCTGTGAAATTTTACTACAAAAAATTCATAAGAATTTTTACATGAATTTTGATAAATTTTAGTTAGAAATTTACACAATTATTTCTTTTATGGGAATTAATTAATTTCATATTTTAAATATCGATACATTGAAGTTTTCTGTTTTTGAATTTCGCGCCAAAGTAGTTCCTTAAATTGCCGCCTAGACGGCATGAAATTTCTCTCACAAACGACATATGAAGTGAATGGAGTAACACAAATTTATAAGCGTGGTGATGTAAAATTCTTTCGAACAAAGTTACAAAATGAATAATCTTAAAAATTACAATAATAAAAAAAAATGGAAAAAAATTCTTTTTAATGAATAAAATATCAGAAAAAATAATGTGGGAAAATAGATCATTTCATTTATCTTTTCTAATTTGGCAAAAATTCTACAATACTTTTCCGACTAGAAATTTAATAAATAAACATTTTAACGTACAAAACAATTTAATAAATAAACAGTAAATAAACAATTGAATAAGAGAAGTTAGTAAATAACTTTTTCAAGTATAAATATTTATTCTCTTCTTGTAAATTCAAACAAAAGAAACAATTAAAAACACTTAATTGACCAAATTATTTATTTTAATTACTCAAATCATTTATTTATCATTTATTTATTAAATTAATATTTTTTATTAATTATTTAGTTTAGATAAATTTAAATAAAGTTAATAATTATTATTAATAGATAATAAATAAATAAGAAAGTAAATAATAATTTACATCTTGCAATAAAAAATTATTATGGTTTATTAATTATTAATTTTTTATTAAAAAATGATTTTAAATTATTTTAATTTGACAAAAAATAATTTGTATTTTTGAAGCAAACAATAATAATTATCATTAACAGTAGAAAAAATTTTACTTATTCAAAACTACTGTATGTATTAAATAAAATTTATTATGTATTAAATTAATGAATTACTGTTAACTAATTAATGAATTAATTAATTATTAACAAAAAAATTATTATACTGCTTCAGTGAAATAATTAATTTTTCTTTGAGAAGAATGTTTTTTTTTCCTAAATAAACAAAGTCGTATATTGCAAATTTATTTAAAGACAAACAATTGTCACTAGTTTTGCATGTAAATTATCGATTGTTTTAAAAGGAGAAAATGAACATTTTATTATTGCCAGTGGCTAGCAGATGACAAATAAATTATATTTTTGACGCATATCTTGACTTTACAGTTCAAAACATATCCTGGAAATGACACGGAACGTTATTTCCGGAACGATTTTTATGCAGATATAAAGCCATGAAAGTTTGTCACGTAATCTAAGTGGCGTAAAAAATTTTCATCTTCTTTATTTGCAAATTTCAATTTTCTCCCTCTCTCTCTTTTTCTCTTTCACTCTCTTCTTCTGGCTCGCATCTAAAAACCGGTAGGAGAAGTATTTATCGGTGCTTGAAAGGGGCGTCGCGAACGTCTCTCATGTCGGCTTAATATTCCGCACGATGTAACAAATGTTGCGAGAGAGAGATTTCCAGAAAATCAAGCTGCCACACGTGCTTTGTCTTTGTGCTTCAATCTTGGAATTTGAGATTTTATTTTCATTTTAAATTCATTTTTTTTTATTCGAGATTAAGCAATTTTACCTTTGCACGGTTAGTTCTCGATGTGGTTTTTTTTTTAATTTTAGTTCATAATTTTATTAATTTCACTATCTTCAGATTTTAATTTTATTCAGTTTGTTTATTTTATTTATTTTATTCATTGAAAAATTGACGATTAAAATGTTTAAAATTTATAAATAGAATTAAAATAAAATTTATCAATAAAAATTACAAATAAATAAAATTCTGATGAATTAAAATTAAGACCAAAAGGGAGATAGTGAATTAGAATTGAAAAAGGAAAATATCAATAAATGAACTTTTTAAATATAAAAATATTCTTCTTTTTTAAAAATACTTTATTCATATTAATAAATTTTAATCTCTCCGATTGCATTTGAAATTTTCACGTTATTTAAAATTTGAATGAAGTAAAATTTAAATGAAGTAGATTTTAAAAGAAATGAATTAAAATTATTTATTAATAAATTTTAATCTCTCTGATTGCATTGGAAATTTTTACAATTAAAAATTAACGTTATTTAAAATTTGAATGAAGTAGATTTTAAAAGAACTGAATTAAAAATTTTATTTAAAATTCAGAAATTCAAAACATTTTGAAATGACCAAATGATGAGCAAGTTATGTAAAATATTCTAAAAATGAAAATTGAAAAAAAAATTTTGAAACTAAACATTCGGTTAAAAAGATTTGAAAAATTTATAGAAAATAAGTGGATAGGCTGAAAATTAAAAGTAATAAATTATTTTCGGAAAAATTCAACAAATTTCATTGATTGGTATAAATATTAAAATTAATTTCAATAATTATTTGCAATTGATGATGAAGAAGAAAATTGCAAATGAATAAAAAATTTTTTTTGAAGCAGGTGAAATTTGTTATTAAAGGTTATAACTAAATTATTTTTTTGTTTATAAATAAAAATGTGAACAGTTTCACAATTCGAAATAATTGAGAGATTTACGAAGCGTGAGAAAAAAAGATAGTGAATCTTACTTTCGCTTAATAACTCATGCACTTCTTGTGGGTTTATATTTATATACATATATATACTTTTATACATTTACAAATATAATTGCAAATATACACTCAAGGAGGAAAAGCAAAGTAAACAATTAATTTTAATGACTCACATACAATCGTATTTTTTCTAAGACTAAAATTTATTTCACTTGCTTTCTATATCAATTTTTTTATTCTATAATATCATTAATTCGAAAATCATTATAATTCCCGTCAATAAACAAATAAAGTTCTACTAAAAATTATTTCAAAATTATATATCTAACATAATTGCTAATTTGTTAAAAATATTTGTTTAACGTATATTTCAAGAAGATATTTATCAATATTTTCGTTCGTTGATTTTCGCGCTGAAAGCCAAGAGTGTCACTGTTCTTCTTTTTTTTTTATTTAAAACCGCATGGCAATATTAAAGTCAATAAAAGATGAGTAAAAATGTGCGGTTTCGAGTCCGCAGGTTGAAAAAAAAGAAAACCAGAACTCTTCTTTCTCTTCGTAAAGTTTTTTAATAATTGAATTTACGAATGAGGAAGCATTTTTGATTTATGATCCTTTCTTCTTTTGCAATATTGAAAACAGTAAAATAAGAAAGGTAGAAAAAAAACATTTTTTTAAGATATGTAATAAAATATTCGATTTTCGTTGATTTTTTTTCTTAATGTTTTGTAAATGAGTTCGACGAAAAATAGATAGTCTAAATATACTTATGCTTAATCTTGGCTATAAGTTTTAAAATACATTTGCATTTATTTATCGATTTGTTAAAATTTGGCTTCTGCCGATTGTCAGAACTATAAAAAGTGAATTTAAAAATAAAATCTATTTATTATTTGTTGTTGAACTTTCTAGATTTAATGTCTGATTATAAATAATAATTATAGATTTTCGAACATTTGGAGATGCTATTCTTCACCTGCGAACGCCAAGGTCACCGCTAGATGGCACTTTAGTTCCTTCTTGGAATTTCTCTTGCCATCTGGTGGCGACCTTGGCGTTCTCAAGTGGAGAAATTAAAACTCTATTTCATTCCTCAAAAACTTTTTTATAATTTAAGAAAATAACGTTTTTATTTATAATGTAAAACATTGACTAAATGTTCTGTGAAAAATTATTTACAACTATACAAATAAATAATTTTAAATAAAAAGAAAATGATAAATGAAAAAGTTAATAATAATAATTAATAAATTAGAGAAGAAATAATAAATAAAAAAAGTTTTAAAACAAAATTATCAGAGAAAAATAAATAGAGGTAATAATAAATAAAATTGAATGTTCCATGTAAATTGGATAGCATTATTATTTTACTAATTAAAATTTTCATTTATTTATTATTATTATTTATTTATAAATATTTTCATTTTCTGCATTTTACTTCACTGTAAATTTTATTCCGGAAATAGTAAAAATTGTCAAAGCTCTGCGCAGAATATTCAAAAAGCTTGAACTGTTTTATGAAAGTAGTAAAAATTATAATTTACTCCTTTTTCCGTGTATAAAAATAATTTTTTATTGTCCACTATTAAAAAATTATTCATATTTTATTTATAAAACTACGGTTCACCAGGAATACATTTTTTAATTCCAAACATCAGCTATTTTTGGGATTAAACTTTCTGTCCATTTTTGCATTTTTTAAATCTGCTTTATCAGCAAGAAAAAAAATATAAATAAAAAAACAATATAGAAAGTAAAACAAAAATATAAAATATAGAAATAAAAAATAAAATGTATCTTATTTTTAGTTTTTTTGTTTAACATTTTACATTTTTTTTCCTTTGCTTACATATTTATATTTTTCTCCGCTTTTTCTATAAAAAAAAAATTTTGCAGAGCTAATTTATATTTATTTCTTGTTCCCTATGCAATAATTCGCTTTTTTCTCCCCTCCTTTTTATACAGTAGCGAATTTAAATTATTTAATTAGTCTCCATAATGACGTTCGTTTTGCTTTTTATTGTTATCACAGACTTATGGACAAGGGATCGTGGATAATTTTTCTTTTTTTCTCCCTTTTTGTATGTAATAATAAAAGTTGTGTTCAAAACTTTGGGAACATTTAGCCGAGCGGAACCAATTATAAAAATGAATTGTGTGAATATTGTTCTAAATATTCTCAAGACAAAGTTTCTCTTCACCGTCCCCGCTCTCGCTGTATATAACCTTCGACTTCATTTCCTCGTTCCGCGTTCTAAAAATATTGGCTTGTGTATATATATATATAAAGCCAATAGGCATCGACTGGATTTTATTTTTTTTTTATTTCACACTGTTTTGACAAACGCAAAATTATATATTGTTTCCGCTCGATAATGAAAAATGAGTTTCTATAATGAAAGAAAACAAAATTTTTTTGAGCCTTGGATTCACGCGATACTTTATTTTAAGTCATTCAACTATTTAGATATTATTTTTATGAATAAGCTACTAATATTAGTTATTTTAGATACTACTAGTTATTTTGTTAAACGAGATACGAATAGCACTCAAATTTAATTATAAATTTATTTAAAGAAGTTGATTCTAATTGTAAGAAGGTAAAATAATTAGCAATGATGAAAAAAATTGTAAATTAAAGTAAATTAAGTGAAATCTATTTTTATTAATTGTTATACTCTCTAAATTTAACTATAAACAATTATACAATTACGAACATTTGGAGATTTAATATGGAGACGCTACTCTCCACCTGCGAACGCCAAGGTCATCGCTAGATGGCAGTTCAGTTCCTTCTTGGAATTACCCTTGCCACCTGGTGGTGACCTTGGCGTTCTCAGGTGAAGAATTCAATCCGCCATTTCATTCCTTAAAAACTATTTTTAATTTAAAATCTATAAGTGAACAAAATTCAATTATTTTAAAAATTCAAATTCTAATATAACATATTGTCTGAAGTATTTAGAAATAATTTATAAATTTTCAAAATTAATTTACGTCCTTTATTTTTAATGCAATTATTCACATGAAAAAATGTTTCTCAATTTATTTCGAACGTTCAAAATTATTTTTCGACAAGACGGTAAAAATTGTAAGGGATTTTTGTTAAAGAGAGCGAAACAATTTTTTTTTCTTTTTTTAATAATAAAAAAAATTTGTTTAAATTGTAAAGATACGAATATATGACGTCGATAGAATAATCACATTATCTATATACTCATATAGTATTTATGATTTCTCTGTGTGCCTCTAAGTGTTGCTAAAAAGTCACGTTTACACCACGTGAATCTTTATCTTCGAAAAAAAAATGAGATTTGTTCATTCAATGTTAGGTGTAAATTTTCAAAGGAAACATAGAGAAACATGTGTAGATTTTATTTGCATTTTAAAAAATCTTCTTTGCTTCTAAAGTAGTCTAATTATTCAAAAAGCAATGTATTCGTGACTTATTTTCGAAAATAACGGAAATAGGGGGTTTCTATTTTCAAAATTTATCACTTCCTTGACGATTATAATTGTATTTATGTAAATTTTGAATCAATTACTATGTGCTTGATGATTGGAAAAAATTATAGAAAATAATGGATAATTGTTAGGGAAAACAATTTTTTTTTATGAGATATAGTTTTGTTTTAGAAAGGGAATTTTGTCATATATGGAAAAAAAGGTTTTTCTTTCTTAAGAATGAAATTACTTTTTCAATATACTTTGTGAATAATGACAATAGTCGATGTACACAATCGTTACTCATTGAAGAAAACGTGACCTCATACCAATTTGCCTAGACTTTTTTTATTGCAGGAAGAAAATTAATATGTCAAAGACACGTTCCGTTTTAAATTGAAAGCACGCGTCTTATTTAGAAATCGAAAATATTAGTCATATTAGATAGAAAATTGTCCACTCTTTTTTATCCATATTCTACATTTTACAGTAAATTTAATTATTTAATTGTTTATTTGTATTTACTTTTATTTATTTAATTTAATTTTATTATTTATTTGCGTATTTTAAACAGACAAGCTATTTTTATAATTATTTTTCATGAAGCTGAAGTACGGAATATTTTTAAAAAGAAAAACGAAAAAATACGCCAAGGTCACCGTCAGATGGCAGTTCAGTTGTCAAAACCAGATTTCACGCCACCTGGTGACGACCTTGGCGTTCTCAAGTGGAGAAATTAAAGGACCCTCAATTAAATTGAGGGAATTGAAATTAAAATATATCTATCAATTTTCATAGTTAAAACAATGTTATTGTTTATTGTAAAAAAGAATTTACTACGCAAAAAAGAATAATAATTTAAGTTAGACATTAATTAAGCAATAATTTTGTTGACGTACAAAATAATTTTTCTAAATTAAAAAATACAAATGAAAGCAAGCAATAAAAGAACACTGCTATACATCTGAAATTCTAAACTTTAGAAACTTCAGCATAAAAGGAAAAAAAATTGTTGAATTAAATAAATAAAATCGATTGAAAAAATAATATCGTTTGAATCTTTTAGAAACAATTAATCACAATAATATTGATGATTAAATGCAAATAAGAAAAAAAATTATATAACTTGATGAAAATAATTTCTTCACAAATTGAAATTTAAATGAATTATAATGAGGAAATAATTTTCGATTTAAAAATAAGAAAATTTATAATTTTTTTTCCCAGGTTCCCTTTTTGTTTTGAAACAAGCAGATGAGGCATTGGCAAAAGTGTAATACACCATCGCTTTTGTTAATTATTCTGGAGGCTGATTTCTGAGTCGATTGAGCAACCTTATATACCTTGGGGCAATGAATTAGGAGCGGCGAATTTCAAAGTTATATTTATGTGAGTTGATGAGTTTACATATTTTAAATGTAATGGCCCCCTTGAAATGGGCCTCAAAATTTCAAATCCTTTTGAATTTTCATCAGATTAGAATTATATTGAAGGGATCAATATTTAAGGTACACGATTTTTGAAAAAGTAAAAAAAAACTTCGTTTTTTTCTTTCTTCTTTTTGGAATTATTATTTTTTTTTATGTAAAAATAACAGAATGGAAAATAAATTAAAAATTAAAATCAATTTTTATTAATTGCAAAACTCTCTAAATTTGATTATAAATAATTATAGAATTCGGAATATTGACGAATAGTTTGAGATTCAATTCTCTCCACCTGCGAACGCGAAGGTCACCGCTAGATGGCACTTCTCTTTTTCTTGGAATTTTCTCCTGCCCTCTGGTGGTGATCTTGGCGTTCTCAAGTGGAGAAATGAAACCATCTTTTTACTCTTACAAAACTTTTTTATTAAAAAAAATTAATCTATTTGCAACTGTTATTAAAAGAAAATAAATATTTCGAAAATTTTCAGAAGTCTATTTGAGAAATAATACTTTGGTATTTTTGCAGTGCCCTCATTAGTATAAGATTTAACTGTTAAATGAAAGAAAAAAAAAGAAGAGAATATCTTCGCAACTGAATTCAATTTTTTTTAAATGCATTTTTGACCTCAATGTGTCTTGAACACTATATTTCTTAAAAATAACTATAATGACCTCGCCCACGTAAATTATTCCACTTTCGTATAGACAACAATACGTAATTCACGCGACATTTCGCGGGTACATTTTACCGAACGAATTAACAAAAGCGTAGGATGATATGTAGTAAACGGAATGTGAAAAGCGTTAAATGCAACTTGCTTTTATGTTAATGTTATGCAATTTATTTATAAAAGTTTATAATAAATATAAATAAATGTAAATAAATAAATATATATAATATAATCCTACGCTTTTGTTAATTTGTTGAACACTAAATACAAATTAGTTGAATTTTTAGTTTTACTAACTTAAATTTAAAAAGTATATTATTTTTATATTGTGAAAATTTATGTTTATAAATTTTATATTTTTTTATTAAATAAATAATTAAATTTAAATTAATTCATGTAATTAAATTCCATTTTTTGGGTAAAATTTACCAATTCAAAAGCAAAAAGTCAGTCACTGATTCAAATTATAGTAAAAAAATTTACAAATCTAAATAATTTAGAGTGTAAAATATATTTTTAATTTTTTTTTCTTTATTTATATATCCCCATATTATATACAAATAATATATTATGTGAATTATACAGTATACCTATATTAAGCATATATCATAGTAAAAGCTATAAAGTATCTTCTGAGATATTAAGCTACTTAATACTGATAAATACAATTACTTTGCCATTCATATATACTTTGCAAAATAGCCGAGACACATTTATTATGCTCATAACTACCTAATTGAACTTTGTATGACTTTTCTCTTTAGATGAAAGGTGCATATAATTCTCCACTTCATGCATTTGATAATTGTTAGGCAATTGTGTCATTATTTCGAAATCCATGTGTTTTCAATGCACAATGAAAAAAAAAATATATACGTACATACAATATTTAACTGAATAAAAATCAAATATTATAAAAGAATGCATAAACAGTTAGGATTTTAAAAAATGTTGAATTAACCGAAAAATAGTAAATTGTCGACTAAATTTCATTAATTGCTTTTAAATATATACCCAGTAGAATAATTTAATTTTTTTATGAATAAATTTAATAGTAATTAAATATTTACTCAGAAAAAAAAGATTTTCGATTCTATTAAATGGTATATTTTCTTTCTTTAAATACTAAAATTATTGGTTCAAATATCAATTAATAGACTGAAATAAAAATAATTTGATTCAAATAAATATGTAATCGATTCAAATAATCATTTGAACGTTCAAAACTTTAAGTTTATAATCGATACACTGAAAAAAAAAATTATTTTCAAATAACCGATTAATTATTATCATCTATTATTATTTAAATATTTAATTGATAATAGTCAATTAATCGGTTATTTCAATCAAATAAATTTTTTTTTCAGTGATAAAAGTCAAGTAATCGGTTAGTTTAATCAAGTAAATTCGTTTCATTGTATTAGATATGAAAATTAATCAATAAATCCAGTTAAGAACTGAAAAAACTTGATGGTACAAAAAACAATATTGAAATAATTTTTTTAACAAAGAAATAAATTACATTAAATATTTTAAATTCATATTCGTTATATTTAAAAAAAAAATAATTTGTCGATAGTTTGAACACGTTTTATACTATTGATATTTTTTTGTTTAATAAACATAATAAAATAAATAAATAATTTTGGTTCGAATCTTGTAATTTTTCTTATTTACTATCTAAATTATATTCTCGAACGTAAAAGATTGATTAATAAAAATATATAAAAAATTATAAATAATGAAGGTAAGGAAAATTTATTACATATTAATTAATTCAATTAAAATTATTGAATTCATTATTATTTGATATTAAATTATTAGTGTCAAATTTTATAAAGATTTTTTTTTTAATGTGTGTATATATATGTAAATTTTTCGATGAATGTAGTAAATGTTTCAAAATTGACACAACAACTTTAATAGTGGCCTAGATTATGCATTTTTCATTATTCAATCGTTCAATTCAAGTCAATTAATTTTTCACCGGAAATCACGCTTTTTTACCTGTCACGAGTGAAAAAATCTGTTCTTTTTTCTTGTAAACAATTTTTATTCACTCGTTTTCCTGTATTGAAATTACTATATCTACACATAAGCCAGTAAATAAAGTACTGAAAATATACATTTGAATTTATAATCATAAATCATAACGGTAAACGAAATATTAGGTAATTATGCAGAATTACTAATTATTAATTAAACAAAATCAAAATAAAAACAAAAAATAATAATAATAATAATAATTGTTATTATTATCATTTTACGACAATATTTTAATTTGTTCTCATTTCTGTTAATAAATTTTAAATACTTTACTTGTAAAATTACTTTTATAAAAATTCTTTACTATAATTAGCTTAGAAATTATTACAGTTTAAAAGAGTTGCAATTTTCAAAAAGATGATTGAACTTCAGGAAGATCGACATGTTTAAAAATTTCAATTGCTGGGAAAAAATTAATAATTAAATATTTATTTAAAATAAATTATTTAGATTTTAAATACTTTTATTTAAGATTTGATAAAAATTGAAAAATAATTGAGATTTTGTGAAAATAAATGGAAGATATTTAAACTTGTGAGATAATTTTATTAGACTTTTTGAACGCGATTTGCCCAAGAATTTTTAATTTAATAATTAATAAATAATTAAATTTTCTAGAGTGTCAGTTGAATTTATTCATATTTATGTAAAAAGCAGCAGTCTAGATTTTTTAATTTGTTAATTAATTTTGAAAATACATATTTAAGTTGAAATTATTGTTTTTTAATTAAAATTCGAAAAATTGTTCTTTAAATATTTTTAATTAAATATTTCGAAAAAGTTATTGTTTGAAAAAATTTCATTCAATTTTTTTTTGAAATTTTCTATTTTATTAAAATTAACTGAATTTTATGAGAGTTGCGTTTACAATTTTTTTCTATAATTGAATTTCAAATTGAAATGTTAGAAAATTTGTTCTATAAACAGTTTTACTTAAATATTTCAAAAAAGTTATTTTTTGAAAAAATTTCATTAAAATTTTTTTTTTTTTTAAATTAGTTGAATTTTTGAATATTCGTTTAACAATTAATAATGTAATAGAAAAAATTTCGAATAAACTAATTGTAAACAAACGGATTTCAAAAATTATTTTAGGTGAACTTCCTCTTTTCTTTTTTGTACAATTGAATTTTTATAGAACTTTCTTAAAAATTATAAAAAAATCATTTCAATGGGAAAATAATATTAATGTTAATTAAATATTCATGTTTACGAATAATTTTATAATTAAACGTACAAATTAAAATACGCAACTAAAGTTGTGCCTTTGCTACCATTAATTTTTTTTTCGCTACTATGTAAGATTATTTTTTCTCTTTTTCAATAATTTTGACGCTATTAATATTGTTTTTTGGACACTAATTATTTGTTGAAAACTTAAAATCAAAAACAAATTTCCATTTTTAGTTAGAAAATTAAGAAAGAATACTTTTTGTCATTTATATAATAATAATAAAAATAATAATAATATAATAATAATAAAAATAGTAGCAATGATAAAAATTCTAATAGTAATAATAATAATAATAATAATATTAAAGAACTACTAATAAAAAAATTTTTTCCAATTTTTTTCTCCAATTCATATCAATTAGATTCATCTGAATTCCCATGGTTCGATCAATGTCGTGCGATGTTACTTTATAGACCAAGTATACACCGGTTTCTTATCGATCACTTTAAGATTTCAGAACTCTTGTCACTTGACTGTTGAGCTGTGAGTTAAGTAATCTTGAAAATTCAACTATAACGTCACTTGATAGACGACACACATTACTGATATATCAAAAGCAGACAAGTTTGATTACACGTTAGACAAGTGCAAACATATATTCAGTATTTTAAATTTCAAAAATTTTCCAAATCTTGCACATAGTTTTCAGAAGGAAAAAAAACCATTTTGTGTACGTGACAGATTATCAAGTTTTTACTCAATTTATTTATATTACATTTTCATAGAATTAGAAAAAAACAAAATCCATCTCTACGTATTTAAAAGACAATATTTCAAGGTTCAAATCATTATTTTCTGTCATCATATTCTAATGAATTAATTTCAAGATTCACAGAAAATTAAAAAAAAAGTAATTACCAAATTTTCTCTCTCTCACAGAGTTTGGAAATTTTTATTTTAAAATTCAAATTCAATTTGACATTTACTTATTTTTTATTTACGAGTTTCATGTAAATTTCGAGAAAAGAATATTTTTTAACAAACAGGAGTTTTAGTTTTTTCAAAAAAAAAGATGTATAAATTTTATTGCAAATGCACGTCACTGATGAGTAGACCAGTTTTCCTTTTTTTTTTTGCTTTTAATTAAGTCTTTTTCTTCATTTACGTAAATCCATTTGACAGTGAAATGCTTTTAAAATATATATACGCACTATCAAGTAAAAGGGGAAAAACGAAAGAAAAGGAGAATTTTATAAGAAGATTTAAACCAACTGAATCCATCACTTTTAATATGCATTTGTATATATGTATATCAAATAAGTGACTATATACAGTTTTTGAACTTTACATTAAACATATATCGCCTTGCGAGTGAAAACAGATTTCTTCATTACGGAAAAATATGTTGACGTATCATCCAGCAGTGAATTAATGAAAAATATGAATCACTCAAATTTATCTATCCTTATGATAATAATTCGTGACGAAGCACTAAGTGCAGTTAATGAATTGTATTTACTTTTAATAAAGCTCATTTCATTATTAATTTCTAATTAATGATGAATTATTAATTTATAATCAATAAGGAATTAAAAATTCTATTTTAAATTCTAAAAATTTCAATTTCTTCGAATCATTATTTCTTATTGTATATAAAAAAAATGTATTTGACTCAGAGATTACTATAATTATTATTAAACCGAAAAAAATTATTTTAAAGTCAACCAAAGATTGGTACAAAATAATGTTGATATCAACTAAAAAATAATTGGTACCCAAAATATAATCTTGATAGTCAAGAAAGGAAGTAATGAAAAAAATTATACTGGTACCAAACAAACAATTTTGATAGTAATAAAGGACAAAAAAAATAATGTTGGTACCAACCATATATTGTCGTCAAAAATCCATAAGAAATTAAATAATTGTGGTACCAACATAATATTGGTACCATACGAATATAATGTTGGTACTAACATAATATTGGAACCATACGAATATAATGTTGGTACCAACATAATATTGGTATCATACGAATATAATGTTCATTGTATCATTGTTAAACAAAAAAAATAAATAATCTTGGTACCAAAGGAACAAATTGTACCAAAATACAATCTTGACGGTAGGAAAGAAATAAAATTAATAAAAATGGTACCAAAATGTAATTTTGATGGTAAGAAAGACCAAAAGAAAATGTATTAAAAAAAATGAAATGATATTTGTACCAACAAATATTGGTACCATAAGCACATCAGAAATCAAAAGAAAACAAAAATTATTTTTCTACTGCAAAATTGGTACCAACCTTTGGTACTAACATTATTTTCTGGTACCAAAGGTGCAAACTTAATGCTGTCAGAGAAAAAAATAAAAAAGTAGAGATTTTGTTACCAAAAAATACCAGTAGCATCAAAATAGGTTTGGTATCAAAAAAAGTAGTTTCGGTACAAAAAAATATTGTGTTACCAAAGAATTAGTTAACGAAAACAAATATTTTTTGCACGCTACTAAAAATTATACAACTTTATTGGAACTGAAAAAAACAATCTTTTCTTGAATTCTTAACTAAAAATAGAATATTTTTTAGTCAGCCTATAACTTTTAAAATAAAATAAAGAAAAATTTAAATAAAAAATAAAATTTTTCCTTCTAAATAATAAAACTTCAGTTGCACGACGATAATTTTTGTTTCGTTTTATTTATATGAAAGTCGTGTATAGAGACACACATGTGGAATAAAAACAAAAAGAGAAAAACGATTCAGAATCAATATGTGTATGCTCGGAGGTTTTAGATGATTATATGTGAAACAGGAAGTTGATATGCAAGAACGATTACATTATGGACGTCACGCAGGATAATAGGGTCTTAATCTTTCAAGCTAATGCGATAGTTTGATGAACTGATAAATGACTGAAAAAAAATTATGAATTGCATATCCGGAATTGAAGAGAAATTAAATATTAAATGCATGATTGGAACGTAAATACGCGTATTAGAAATTATTTTCTTTTTAAGTACAATAAAAAAAAGATATGTATTTGATAGTATTTTTCCCATTTAATAGTATTTTTTTATTTTATGTTCAAAATTTTCTTCTACTTTATGTGTTTATTTAAAAAAAAAATTTTTTTAAAGCATTATTAACAAAAATTTTTTTAAAAATTGTCATTTTTAAAAATGACAATTACAATTTTATTTTAGTAGTTTTTATTCTTTTTGATAGTTTTATTGAAAAATGACTAAAAATCAGTTTAAATTCTTGTTGGTTTGTAAAAAATCAATGAATACTTTTATTTTCGTTTATTAATTTTAATATCTTTTCACTATAAAGTTTTAGTAAAAAAGTAGTTACATTTCTAGATATAAGTAAAAGAATTGACAAATATTTTTTTGTTTAGTGGCTTTAATTCCTTTCAACAAAAGTTTTAGTAATAAATGACTAAAGAATATGATAAAATACTGGTATTTTTTCACATTTTATTTTATGTTCAAAAATTTTAATAGAAAGCAATAAATAATTAAATATTACTTTTTAAAGTAGATTTAATTCTTTTTGTATCAAAATTTTAGTAAAAAGACTCAACACTAGTTTAAATTCTAATTTTTACTGAAAAGGACAATAAATTTTTTTTATTTCTATTTTTTAGTTTTAAATCTTTTGACATTAAAGTTCTAGTAAAAAAATTATTAATTAGTTAAAATTTTAGTTATTAATAAAGAAACTTTTTTTGTTCAGTGGTTTTAATTCTTTTACTAAAGTTTTAGTGGGAAATGACTAAAAAATAGTAAAAATTCTAGTTATCAGTAAAAAAACAATAAATAATTAAACATTACTTTCTTTTTAAGTAGATTGAATTCTGTTTTATTCAAATTTTTGTAAAAAAAAGACTCAGAAGTAGTTAAAATTCTAATTTTTTGTGAAAATGTCAACAAATTTTTATATTTTTGTTTTTAGTTTTAAATCTTTCCACCATGAAGTTCTAGTAAAAAATGACTAATTAAAATTTTAGTAATTAGTAAAGAAAATTTTTTTTAGTACATATGATAAAAGAAGGTGTAGATCATACTACAATTATAAATCCAAACAAAAAAACATCACAATAAAATTTTTTTTGTTTAGTGGTTTTAATTCTTTTACTTAAGTTTTAGTTATAAATGACTAAAAAATATAAAAAAAATACTAGTTACCAGTCAAAAAAGCAATAAATATTTAAATATTACTTTTTTTAAGTTGATTTGATTCTTTTTTATAAACATTTTTGTAAAAAGACTCAAAATTAGTTTAAATTCTAGTTTTTAGTGAAAAGGAGAATAAATTTTTTTTATTTCTATTTTTTAGTTTTAAATCTTTTTACTGTAAAGTTCTAGCAAAAAATTACTAATTAGTTAAAATTCTAGTTATTAATAAAGACATTATTTTTTGTTTAGCGGTATCAATTCTTTTACTAAAGTTTTAGTGGGAAATGACTAAAAATTAGTAAAAATTCTTATAATTATGAATTAAGGCATTTTTTTACACTAATTAAAATTTAGAGATCGTTGATTACTAAGTGCAAGACAATAATAAAATTTTGTAATAATTAATTTCTAACTGCATAAAAACTGGTTGATTTTTCCAATTATTTTCGAAAACTTTTCAACTTTTAATGAATGAAACATTTCAAAATAAAAAAAAATCAGAGTGAACATTTTCTAATATTAAAAATACGGTATTTCCCAGATTCTGTGTTTTTCTCCTTGGGCAAATCCTTCTCATTTCTTTTATAGTCATTAAATATGATTAATAGTGCAATTTTTTCTTCTTTCTTCTTCTTATTTTCTTTTTTTTGTGCCTATTGGCATTAGAGAGACTGTATAATGGTTGGAAAAAAAATTGGCTCCGCTTCACTTTTAAAAAAATAAGCGAAAGGTATAATACATTTAACATGTGTCTATATATATGTTTTCTAATATACATGTGTGTATTATTTCCTTTCCATATAAATATAAATGCACACTATAATTATCCGGTACAATTTGAGTGAAAATCTCTTTAATGTTTATGCCCTCGTGTATTTATGTGTACATATGTGTGTTGTTCGTTTGCACAAAGAGAAATGGCGGATTGCCCATTACACGTGGGGGTATTTCAAAATAGTTTCTCAAGGCCTGGGGCAAGACCAACACACAAGACACTACGAATTTTCATGGGATCTTTAGCCGAATATGAGAAGTTATAGACACTGCAATCATATACATGTATACACTGGGTGTTGAAATCGGAAAAAAAATTTCTTAATTCTAAACATGATTTTACAAAATTTTAATTTTAACACAATTTTTCTTTTGTATTTACTTTTTTTTCTACCATCATCTAAAATAGAAAATAGAAAATTCAAAATTGTTTTTAGAATTGAATTTTAGATAAGAAAAATAAACAATTTTTTGAGAATTCAAAAAGGGGGAATTAATTATTTATTTTACAAAAATTAAAAAAAAAATGTCAAAAATGAGAATAATAAAAAATAATAAACCGTTGTTTTTAGGGTTGAACTTTATAAGCAATGCAATAAAAAATATACAACTTTTTGTAATCAGAAGAAATTGATTATTCAACTCATTTAATTCTTTTAATTAGTCAATTAATATTCAAGAATAAAGAATTTTTTACTTCAATGAAATTTTCTCTTATTCGTTTGAAAGAATTAAAATTTATTTTAATTTCAGCGATAGAACTTTGAAACTTTAGAGACAATTTTTTTTGCGAACGTGACTCATTTCGTGATACATACAATATTTAAACTGAATCACTATTTGAATAAATTGATTGAACTGAATAAACATTGTGTAAAAAATAATTTATAAAGAAAACAACAAAAAAATAATTAAAAATAATTTATAAAGAAAACAATTAAAATATTTAAAAATAATTTATAAAGAAAACAATAAAAATAATTAAAAATAATTTATAATGAAAACAATAAAAACAATTTAAAATAATTTATAAAGCAAAGAAAAAAATTTAACATAATTGATAAATAAAGCAAAGAAAAGAATTTAAAATAATTTATAAATAAAGCAAAGAAAACAATTTAAAATAATTTACAAATAAACCAAAGAAAAGAATTATAAACAATTTATAAATAAATTTAAGAAGACAATTAAAACTAACAAAATAAATGAATAAATAAAACAAAAGTAGATTGGAAATAAAAACAAGAAAAGAATTAAAAATAATTTACATATAAAACGAAAAAAAAGCAATTATAAATAATAAAAGAATTATAAAGGAGAAGTGAAGAAGTAAAACAAGACTTTCGAAATTGATATAATCGAGATGAAAATAAATAAATAATAATAATAATAATAATGAACTTTCGGTGGGTTATTTTTAATGATCTTTATTTGGTATTCCTGAAGTCATCAGTGAATACTGACCTACATTGTTACCCAACCCACAGACTGTCTAAAATTACGTGATACGATAACGAAATGGGTAGTAATAAGTCATAATAACAATGATGAACCATATATTGAAAAAGTACGAATACAAAAGAAGTTCCTCTTTTTTTTTACTACTACTACATTTTATTTTTTCATTTAGTTTTTTATGTATTTCTTAATGTTGACGTATCCTCGTCATAAACTGGGACTTTCACTTTCGAAAAATCATTTCATCTTTCTTTAACTTTCTTTCGTTCGTAATATGAAACGCGTGTCTTCATCGAGAGCATGCCTTCTTCTTTTTTTTTTTACATATTTATACATAACGATTTTGCATTTTTTTGCTTTTAACTTTTACGTAAAGATTTAAATTCCAAAATTAGAAGAACGAATTATATTCCATTCCAGTTCACAAGGTGAAGAGGATTTAGAATAATTTTTATTAATTTAGTATATTAACATTTTTTTTAGAAATTTAGAAGTTAGAATATTTTGGAATTAGAATTAAAGCGAAAAAGAAAAGAAAATAGAAATTCTAAAGTTTGCTTATTTAAAAAAAATTAAGAAATGTATTATTTTTCAAATGAGTGAAATTTAGAATGCTTTTTTTTATTAACTTAGAATAATTTTGTTAAAAGACAATTTAAAATATTAATAATTATTATTACAATTATAACAACAATAATTATTACTATTATCATTAATAAAATTCTAATTTAATTAAATTTACTTTTAGATATCTAAAATTTTAGAATAAATAATTATTCTGAAATTTTAGAACAAAAAATAAATTGTATTCGAAATTTTTAAATATAGTTTTTCAAAAATAAATGTGAATCATTGTATAGGAGAAAAATTTGCATCTAAAAGAAAATGAGGAAGAAAAATACAAAATACTATAGAAAATAATTCTATGATGAACATATTTTTATCTATACAGGTAAAACTTATCTTTATCTTATCAGATAAGTATCGTTCTTTTCAACTTTTACCTTCATCATATAAGTTTTATCATTCTTGCTCACTTTTTTTTTCTTATCACAGTAGTATTGACATTTACCAATCGTATACATTATTTATTGATATTTCTGGAATTTTCCAAAGAAATAAATTGTCAACGTAGAAATTTCATATCAATGGTCAAACTTTACTTGATATACTATATCACAAAAACAGCATCTTACATAAAATATATATTTATGAAGAGAGGGAAAAATGATCTATATAATCAAACACCAAACATTGATATCAAGTTTCAGAAGAAAACAGTGTAAAGGTGAATACACAAACTGAAGAAAAATTAGATAACAATTTTTTTTTGTTGAAATATTAGAGATTGATTCAATTTTATATCAGATATTTTCCGAAGTGATTATTATATTTTTGATTTGATTAATACATAAGAATTTTTTTTTAGAATTTCAATTTCGATTATAAACTGTATTGCGAGTCTCATGGGTTGATATTTAATAATATTATTTTTCGTTCTTGTTTCTCGTTTTATGTGCATATATTTACGCACGATGTGAGTGCGTATTATAGAGCTCAACGTAAACTATTTTAATTATACCATCCATACTGCCGATTCAATTTATTCCTCATAACGCGCATACATATTTAATAATTTTATCAATAACATTTCATTAATATTTCATGTCGTAGAAAATTGCTTTTATGTACATTATTCCTAACCAAAGTAAGTGGAAAATTTAGTGGATATAAATATACCAAGTGTGTAATGTAACAATTATTGGAGGTGTGATAAATTTTATTTGTGGTATGGAATACTTATCATAATTAGTACAAAGAAAACACTGGTGCGAAAAATAAAATTAGTTTGATCGCAAGTAATATTTTGAAAGGAAACAAATTTTGATACCCAAACAATCTTCATCTTAATGGTAATCCTAATTAATTAAGACTAGAAGAAAATAAATAATGTTGGTATCTATCAAAATTTTGTTCGTAACGTCATTATTTTTTGGTACCAAAAATACAATTATTTTGATAGTAACAAAGGCGAAAAGAAAATCGGTTGGTACCAACTGAAGATTAGTATCCAAAGTTCAAAAAAATTAAATAATTCTGACACCCAGAATATTGGAACCATATGAACAATTTTAGTACCAAAACATAATCTTGGTGGGGGATATAAAGGAATATAAATAATGTTGGTTATGGTTATGGTACAAAGATGGTACCACAATGTATATTTTCAAAGAAATTAGGACTGAAAAAAATATAATGTTGGTACCAACGGAATACTGTCAATAAAGACCAAAAGAAATCAAATCATTGTGGTACCAAAGGATATTAAAAATATTTGAACAAAAGAAGCAATGTTAGTATCTACTTATATTCTTGTTTGTTACAATAATCTACAAATAATAAATAATGTTGGTACCAACGAAGAAATGCTACCAAAGAAATAATTATTTCCGTAGTAACTACGAGCAAAAGAAAACAAAACAAATAATTGTTGCACTAACAGGATACAGTGACGCCAAGGAAACAAATGTTGGTACCAAAATTTATTCTTGATGATAACAAAAAATTAATGTACCAAAATATAATTTTAATGGTAACAAAGGTCAAAAGAAAATATGTAATGTACTATAACAGTATTGGTACTTCGAAGTATAATCTTGACGATAGCAAAGCTACAAAGAAAATAAATGATATTGCGGTACCAAAATATAATTTTGATGGTAAAAAAATACCAAAAGAATATTTCTAATGCTGGTACCAATTGAATTTTAGTATTCAAAAACCAAAAAGAAATTATTGTTGTACAAACTGAATATTGGTATACCGAAGGTTCAATTTCCTCGACAACAGAAGCCAGAAGAATAAGAAACTCTGTTATCACTAAAATATTGCTATCAAAGATCAAAATAAATCAAATAACTATGATACCAACGGACTATTGTTATCAAAATTCCGGCGTTGATGATGTTAAAAATAAAAGAAGAGCAAATCAAATCTAATCCTAAAAGAAGTGCTGAATCAAATCTAATCCGCAATCAATAAAAAAATTTTTCACTTCATTGAAAACACAATACGATTAAAAAATTCCTACATACAAAAAGAACCACTTGCTCAAAATTCCCACGAAACATTTTTACACAAAGATATCATTTTCAAGAATAATAAACAGCCTTCCTTTATTTGAATCAAATTGTAAGAAAAGTACTTCCAATAATTTCTCCTTTTTGTTTTCATTTTCTTTCAACAACAAGATATCGAGGAATAAATTGAATTTTTCCTCCACTTGAAGAAACGATAGGTTAGTTAAAATAACAAATTATTAATGGCAATCCATTGGCAATCGACTAAAAAGTAAACGATCAGCGGGATAATTGGTTTGCTGTCACTACATCTGAATTTATTTTGCTATATACCCATCTAGAAATTCTAGAACATTTTCTTATATAATAATTTCCTTTCGTCTATATAAGATATGAAATCTGTCTCACCGCGCGTTTATGTACACTCTCCTCTATAGAGTCTTAGTCTAATTATAGTCGCTTAATTGAAAACTATCACCGAACCATGAAACCACCTCAAACCATTTGTCAGTGTCGAAAATTAATATTTATAAATAAAAGAAAATTGGTCATTTCGAAAAGACTGACAAGCAATATTTTATTATATATATACAACATGGGTGTGTAGGAAATTTTCTCTCTACCCAAAAGATTAACTCTCCACATGAAGTTTCTCTCGCGCGCTTCATATACTGATGCGCGCGTACAATCCTCATCATTCAACAAAAGATTGTCTGCGATGAGAAGTTTAAGTCCTTGGGAGACGACTTCAAAATGACTTGAATGACTTTAAGTGACATTTTTGTGTATTTTACGTCCAGTCATATGCAAATAACAATAAGCAGGATTTGAAAGGGAGGGGAAATGAATGCTGATCCTTTTTAGGATCCTTTAAGGAGATTTTAAGTAAATAGCGCCACTGAATAATCATGTAGGAAAAAAAGTTTTAATGGAAGCTTCTTGTTTTCTCTCAAGTTCTTGAGCCAATATGATGATTGTATGTATTGAACATTACTTTAGCGATGCTGATGGTAAATATTTTTATTTTTTTCTGTCACTCAATCGGGTGGAATTTTTTCTTTCTTTCATCGTGTGAGACAATGGTGTTATTGCTCTTGTTATTTGCTTTCTTTAGCATTAATTATTATGTGTTTTGGTTTGAAGATGAATTTTTCTTCAGTGGAATGTATTGTTTCTTTTGTTTGAAGGAATTTTTGTGTTTCTTTTGCGTACAATTGTTTTGGTTTTTCGTACCGTTCGAACTATTTGTTTTGGTACTAAAAATAATTCTTTGCTGTAAATATTTTTGGAATCAAAGTTATGTCTTTGCTACCATAAATAGTTTCTTGCTATAAATATTTTTGGAATCAAAATTATGTCTTTGCTACCAATATTTTTGGTGTCCAAATGATTTCTCTTTACTGTATATCTCTGGTGCCATTAAATTTTTGTCTTTGGCACCAATATTGGTCTTTATTATCATCAAAATTGTATTTTTTTGTCCTTTGCTACAAAAATTTAGTTGGCACCACAATCATTAGATTTATTCTGATCTTTAATTCCAATATTTTTAAGGTACCAAGATTTTTTATGGCCTCTGTTATCAAAATTGTATATTATATACGAATATTCAGTTGTCAGGACATTTATTTTATTGTCTTCATTATATTTTGTTACCAATATTGTTTCTTTGTTGCCATTACTTTGTTGGTACCAGCATTATTTATTTTCTTTCTATCTTTGTTACCACTAAAATTATAACCAAAAATATTTCTCATTACTTTAATTATTGTATCATCAAATTTTTTGTTAGTACCAATATGGTACCACAAAATGGTAGCAAAATACAATTGTCGTTTTCTATTAATATCTGTTGCAACTAAAAGTGATACTAAAAATTAAAAGATTGGTATCAATAGCTTTTTTAGAACCAAAATTATTTTTCTTTTCTTTTATTTTTAACACCTTCAAAAATATTTAGAACCAATTTTTTGTCTGTAACAATTATTATCGACTTAATTTCTTTTAAAGATAAAAAATTATTTTATTTTATTAATCAATAATTTGAACTTGATTATAAATTTGTTATTACTAGTCCACAATAATTGAAAAAATATTTTTTATAACTGCATAAAAGGATGGCTATAATTACTGATTAGATTTTGTGATTCTCGATACTTAATTTATCAATTTATTTCCTTTTAATAATAAAATTTATTATTGTCAACTGTCTTCTTTTTTTTTATCAGTTATTGACCCAAATAAAAATTAAATTACAAAATTGTTTTTATTATTCCACAAAAAATGAAAATTACAAAATATTATCTATTATTGCATAAAAAGAAAAGGAAAATTGTTGATTAGATTGGGACTTGAATAAAGAAACGGAAGTTAAACTTCCCCGTGTTGTCACTGGGTCACTAAACTACACTTTTCCGGTGAAAAGTGACAATTCTTTTTCATTTTTTTTCCTTATTTACTTTTTAAAACTTTATGTAGAAATATAGAAAATACTTTAAATAGAAATAATTTACTTCTGTTTCTTCATTTATTTTAAACGATAAATTATATTTAAATAATATAACAGAAAAAAATGCTGCGAAGAATTTTTAAAGAATACGAAATTAAAATTTTCTCTTGTTTTATAAGTTACATTCAAATTGTGTTACCGCAATAAAATGTGTTCTTAAAATCAAAATTTACAGACGAAAAGAAATTTTTAAATATATTTAATGGCTTTTTGAATATTTCGAAACGAAATAATTGGAATTCTTTTGATGGAAAAAAATTATCGGTCTCTTGAAAAAAAAGTTATTTTATCCAAGTTTATAAATAATGACAGTCAATTAAAACAACATGCTGTTAATGTCAATATTTATAATCAAATCTCAAGTAAATATAGTTAAGAAGAATTAAATGAAAAAAACTACTTTATATTTTAGTGGATTTTAAATAAAAATATATTGATAAAGGTCAGGGACTTTTGTGGAAGCATAAAAGAAACTCTTTTCTCTCTTACTCCTTGCAAGAGTTGTTTAATATATGAAATGATTCAAAAATTATTGTACAGCGTAATTAAATAACAATTGTAATGTATTGTACATCTCTTTAGGTAAATTTTTTTTTCTAAATGATAATAAAGTACTGTAATAAAAGAAGTTTAGCCGCACGTAATTTTCTTTTATGTTGCATATAGAAAATCACTTCGGGAAAGCTGAAAGTAATTTTCAAATAAAATGTCAAAATTGTGAAATTACATTTTGCAAAAGTACTTATTAGGAGGTAACGTTACAACTTGAGGCATTAAGATTTATATTCGAATATAAAGTTTACAATTTATTTGATCCAGAGGAACAAATTTTTTTTTTCTTCTTCAAAGTGAAAAATAAAGTTATATTCGATGCGCGAGAGACTGGTTTCTGATTCACGACACAATAAACCTGTTGATTTAACTTGTTGATTTAACAACGTGTATATGTAATTGAAAAAGAACCGCTAAAATGGGAAATTGATATATATGTAAATAAACAAAGTTTATTTTTATGTGAAACATTCACATTATGGTATTAATTTTTTTTCTTTAGAAAAATATTTTCTTGTTGGTAATAATCGGATGTTAAGGGAAAATGAATATTTTCTTTTTCGTATTTTTTTGGAAAACTATTTTTATTAGTGACTATTTGATGATAATTGAAAGATAAAGAAAATTAATTACGCTATATTTAGTTTTATAATAGAATATTGGTACCAAAGGAGCAATTTTGGTTCAATTTTCTTGATACAAAAAAAGATCTGAAGCTGACTTTTTCGTACCAACAAAAGATTTTGTAACGAAGAAACAATTTTTTTCCTGATAAGTAGGATAAAAAAAAGCATTATTGTGGTACCAAGGAATATTAAATCTATGGTAGAAATTTGTTTCGACAATACAATTTTCACAGTAATTAAGACCAAAAAAATATATAATGTGGGTACCAACAGAAAATTGTTAGTAAATACCAAAAGAAATCAAATGATTGTGGTACCAACTGAATGTTAGCAGCAAAAGAAACCGAAAATAATATTGTCACAAAATTATCAATGTTGGTACCAAATTACAACATTGATTGTAATAATGACCTTTAGATAAATAATATTGGTACCAACAAATGATTGATACCAAAGAAATATTTATTTCCTTAGTAACTAGAACAAAAAGAAGTTGAAAACAAAATGTAATTTTGATGGTAAAAAAAGGCCAAAAGAAAATGAATAATGTTGTTACTAACTGAATACTGTCAATAAAGACCAAAAGAAATCAAACCATTGTGGTACCAACCGAATATTAAAAATATTAGCACAAAAGAAGTAATGTTGGTATCTACTTATAATCTTGTTTGTTACAATAATCTACAAATAATAAATAATGTTGATACCAACGAAGAAATGCTACCAAAGAAATAATTATTTTCTTAGTAACTACGAGCAAAAGAAAACAAAACAAATAATTGTTGCACTAACAGGATATAGTGACGCTAAGGAAACAAACGTTGGTACCAAAATTTATTCCTGATGATAACAAAAAATTAATGTACCAAAATATAATTTTAATGGTAACAAAGGTCAAATGAAAATATGTAATGTACTATAACAGTATTGGTACTTCGAAGTATAATCTTGACGATAGCAAAGCTACAAAGAAAATAAATGATATTACGGTACCAAAATATAATTTTGATGGTAAAAAAATACCAAAAGAATATTTCTAATGCTGGTACCAATTGAATTTTAGTATTCAAAAACCAAAAAGAAATTATTGTTGTACAAACTGAATATTTGTACTGAAGGTTCAATTTCCAAAACAGAAGTTCCTTTACAACAGAAACTAGAAGAATAAGAAATTCTGTTATCACTAAAATATTGCTACCAAAGATCAAAATAAATCAAATAGCAATGATACTAACGGACTATTGTTATCCAAAATCCGGCGTTGATGATGTTAAAAGTTAAAGGAGTGCAAATTAATTTGCTGAATCACATCTAATATGCAATCAATAAAATTATGTTTTACTGCATTGAAAACCCAATACGATTAAAAATTTCCTGCATACAAAAAAAAACCACTTACTCAATCTTCTTTCCTCCAAAAAGATATTTTTGGATTTTAAAAATAATTATTTCTGTTTGCTAGAAGAATCAATAAATCTGTCTTTTTTTCGATTTTTTTGAAAAGAGAAAAAAAAATCCGGTATTATCTTCTGATGAGGCAGGTCTATAAGATTGAAAATGCGATCAATTTAAAGATGAGAGGAAAGACAGTGACAGCCATATGTGGAGAAAAAGAGAGGAATAATGACGAGGAGCTGGTGGTTCGAGGAGAGGAGAAGGTTTATATATATATATATATATATTGAACAAGGAAGGAGGATGAGGTTGAGGATGAGAGAAGACTAAAGGAGGGACTTATATAAGAAAGCAAGATGGCAACTGGTTGTCCCTGAGAGAAGCGACCGACGTTTATTTGCACATTTTTATCTATTTTTCGAGACCGCCAAAAAAGCACGAGAGCTGAGACCATCTCAAGAGTGCCTTCGCTTCTCTCTCTCTCTCTCTCTCTCTTGAATCCAATATGTGTGTGTTTGTGTGATGTGTTCTTCTTTCCATTGGGGCAAAAATATTTTTCTACTATCCTTGCCTTCTCTTTGGGAACTACGAACCTTTTTCTTCTTCTTATTCTTCTTCTTCTTCATCTTCATCTACACCTCGCATCTTTCTGATAATAATAATGTCCATTCTATATCTTCACAAGGCCAAAATATATGTCCTTTTTTAGAATCAAGGTTACAATCTCCTCGTTTATAATTTCTTTCCATTTTTTCCCTCTCTCGGCAGGAATCGTTAATTAATTGAGTCACAGCTATTAATCTTGTATTATGTCCTTTTTCTGTATTTACCACATATTTTCTGTATTTATTTTTTCAACTGTAAGTTTAAAACAAGTGGAAAAAATTTTGCTTCTTTTGAGAAACAGAGGGATAAACGTGAAAAGTATTTTTTTGGGGATTTATGAGATTTATATATTATTTGTTTCTGGGTTATTTAAGTGTTTCGAATTTTTTTGCAGAGGGAAAAGTTTTAATTTTGGAAAAATATCTTGGAAAAATATCTTTTGATAGAATAAAATACTGGTAACAATTATAAAATTCTTTCATTATTGTGTTCGTTTGTTTTGTATTTTATGATCCCCAATGAACGTTCGAATGAACGATATATTTCTTATTGAAGATATTTTAATAAATTACTAATTTCAGAACCATTTAAAAACCAAAATGTTATGTTTACAAACTCAGTAATTAATTTTCTGGCTAGTGAAGCAGAATAATTGCAATAAAAATTTAATTTTTAGAATAAATAAATAAATTTCGTTCATTTGAACGTTCAAAACTTTAGGATCCTTGTATTTTTTTATTTGTTTTATTTGAAAAATTTTTGATTTTTTTTTTGCAGAGAGAAAAATTTGGACAATCTTTTCTTGGTAGAAAATAATGGGTACTAAATTTAAAGATTATTTTTTTTGTTAATCGTTTGTTTTTATTTTTGTGTCATTTGCCTTGTTTGCTTTTTTTGGTTTGTTTCCAATATTTATTGTTTTTATTTTGTTTGCCTTTGTTTTGAAATATTATTTTAGATGTTTTTTTAAAAGGATATTTTCTATATAGTTCGAAAAATATCGGTAATAATAAAATATAAGTGCCAATTTAAATTTTTTTTTTTAAATTGTTATAGATTTTTGGAAGATAGAAAAATGTTTGACATTTTTTGGCTATCAAAATTATTGGTAACAATAGAATATTGGTAGCAATTTAGAAATAATTTGTTGGTTGTTTATTTGCTTTTTGTCTGATTTTTAGTACTTAGTATTCTTTTTGTTCTCAAAAATTAGTTTTGAGTTTTTGCAAAGGAAAACGTGTTAAATATATTTTTTCAAGTTTAAAAAAATGGTTTCCTATTTTCTTTTTGCGAGGAAAAAATCTTGGAGATCTGTTTTTGAATTCCAAAAAATCATTTTAGATTTTTTGTAAAGTAAAAGGATTTTTTAAATAAAAAAACTAGACTTTGCAAAGAAAATGTTCCTTTTCAGAAAATTTTTTTTCTCTTTTGTTAAAGTTTTTAGAATTGAAAAAGAAAGAAAAAATACCTCTTTGCCATTAGCAGTGGGATTTTTTTCACAATTTTTTTTCATCCAAGGCAATATTTTTTTTTTTAATCGATTCAAAAGCTTGTAAGGAAATCCTTTTCCGATACAGGAAGTGAAGTGACTTCGATTTAAATGACTTTCCATCGTGCACTGATTGAATAGCAAAGTCCATGTGTATACATGTCTATATGTATATTGCAATGGTCTCAACTCAAGGGTGTTATATACGCGCTTAACTGCATTTATTTATTTATATATGAATCAGTTTCCTTCAATATAATTTACGTCTATTTCACATTTCGCAAATTATTTTCTTCAAGTCTCATCCAAAGAGAGATTGAGAGAGAGAGAGAAAGAGAGATTCACTCGCAAAACGTGCATCGTGAGCAACAAACTGGATTTACCTTTTTCAAATGTGTCATTCACGTAACAAGAAATATATTTTTTTTTCAAATATTTTTTTTCTTCATCATCTTCTTTTTTCTCTTTAAAACTTCTACTCGCCTGACATGAGACGTGAGTCATTTTTTTAAATTATGCTAAATACAGATTATTACTTTAACCATACTAAGTATAACATTTTTTTAAGCACAAGACAACCTTGTGACAATTTCAAATTATAATAAATGTACACTAGTTATTTTACTTCAAGTTTTTTTTATGTATACCCTTATCGGGTCTGTGTCGTACAGTTTTTTTTTATTAAGTTGCGAGTAAAAAATAATTCGTTTTTCTCTATTTACTTGGTACTGTTATTAATAAATGCGGTTAGTTATACTAAAAAGTCGAAATTGACAATTAATCAAAAATATTAAATAAAATTTTCTTTCTGATTTTGATAAGAAACAAACTGTGCTACCAATGAAACAAATTTTGGTGTAGAAAAATAATCTTGATAATAACAAAGATACAAAGAATATAAATAATAGGATAAGTGAATAATTTTATTCAAGGTACAAAATTGGTACCGAAGTATAATCTTGATGATAACAAAGATGCTAAGAAATAAATATTGTACTAAAATATAATTTTGATGGTAAAAAAGGCGGGAAGAAATTGGCACCAACTAAATTTTAGTACCAAAAGAAAGCAAAAATAATATTGGCACAAAATTATCAATGTACCAAGTTGCAATTTATTGGTACCAAGTTACAACATGTTGGTACCATGTTACAATATGTTGGTACAAAAAATTGATACCAAAGAAATATTTATTTTCTTATTTACTGCGACCAAAACCAATAATTGTATGATACCAACAGAATATTTGTACCAAAGAAACAAATTTTTGAACCAAACTATAATCTTGTTGGTAACAACGATACGAAGAGGATAAATACTGTTGGTACCAAAAAATAATGTCGATGCTAACGAATGCCAAACGAAAATTTATAATATTGGTACCAAACAGAGAATTGTTAATAGCGAACCAAAAAAAAACAAATGATTGTTGAACCAACTGAAGATTTGCACCAAAAAATAAATAAAAAGAGGAACTGTTATCATAATATAACCCTGATCGTAAAACTGATTTGCAGAAAAGAAATAATGTTGGTACACGAAGTTGAAATCCACAACGTTTTAAAAAAAGGAAAAATAATTTTTCAAAAATGAAATTAATCTCTAATTTTCTTGTGTCTTAACTTTTAAGAAATTAATTCTAAGGATACAATTATTATTAAAGAAGAACATGATTTAAAATCGAAAATAAAAATACCGTACCATTCTTTTTTTGTTTTCCTTTTTTTAAAAACGTTGTGAACTACGCAGCCTCTTGTTGGTACCAACAAAAGAATTGATACCAAAGAAATAATTATTTTCATAACTACGACAAAAAAAAAATATTATTATTGAATAATATTACAGAATCCTTAAAAATTTGTAATAGTAAAGAATAGTAGAAAATTAAAGATAAATTTAAGTTTTAGTAAAAACTAAAATGAAAATTTTCTTAAAGTCATCGCAAAAGAAAAGAACAAAAGAACAGCTTCTTAATTTTGGCAAAGACTTGAAAATTGGTCGAAAATAAAAAAAGATGAAGAAAACTGTTTTTGTTGTTTTTTTTATATGGTTAAAGCCGGGACGTTTTGAATGTTTATTCCTGGTAGGAAATTATTTCCGTCTGTGTGTTCTGAATGTATGTATATAAACATTTGTGTGTGTTCGTGAATTAATGTCGTTGAACGCTGCCAAATATCTTGACGCTTTACTCCCTCGCTAATTTTAGGTCCTCTTGAATGAAACACACAAGTCAAGGTGCGCGGACTTGGAGCCAAGTTTCCTCTTTTCTCAGTTGTGCCGCGCCAATCTATATAGCGCGTTTTCGAATGTCCACACAATCGCTTTCAGCGGGGTCAAAGACCCAGCTTCTTCTTCTTCTTCTTGTTCTTCTTCTTGGCGAAACCGTAGTCGTAAAGCAAAAGCTGACTGCAAAACTGCTGCGTTGGGGCAAAGAGTCGTAAAACGAATCTGCGTGTAAAGAAAAGGATGAAAACAGTAGCAAATTTCTTGCAAACGAAAGACGAAAAAAAATAAAGGGAGAGAGAGAAAGAAGGGAAAAAAAGAAAAAGAGTTGAGAGAATGAAAGATGAAAAGGAAATTAGTGTAAACTATTATAGAGAATTTTGGGACATTCTAGAAAAAAAATCTCCCCCTCGGTTGAAAAGTGAAGATAAAGGCAAACTTGTATTTTTTCTTCTTTCTTTTTCTCTTTTAATGTTCGGTTTAGGAAGTGACCCATCACTATAATGATGGTTGAAGAAATAAAATTAGATACGATTTACTGTTTCAGATTTTTCAAAAAGTGGATGAATTTGGCTAAATTATGAAAATTAATTTCCAAGGAACGAGAATTGTGTTCAGAGATCAGAGTTATAGTCTCGGACTTTTTGACCAATTTTCCCTCCTGTTGCCCCTTGAATTAACAAAATCTCGAAAATCACTCACGCAACTATTGATACTTTTCCAATTTTTAATATCACTATTTAGCTACTATTTCTGTAAATATAACTAAGATCCTAAAGTTCTGAACGAAATTTATTGATTTCTTCGAAAAATTTAATTTTTATTCCAATTATTTTGCTTCACTATTCAAAAAATTAATCACTGAGTTTGTAAATGTAAAATTTTAAGTTGAAAATTTTTTTATGATTAGTAATTTATTAAAATATTTCTAATAAAAAAGATTTCGTTTAGTTGAACGTTTAAAACTTGAGGATCATAAATAACTACACTGTTTTCGTTAGAAAAATTCATGATTCTTAACAGTATGTGATTGTTAGGTTCTTAATGATAATTTTTTCGACCAATTTTCTCTATTTAATTAATTTAATGTAATTTAATGATTATAATGATAATTAATGTGATATTTAATGTGTTTGTTAGGTTCTCAATGATAATTTTTTCGATCACTTTTCTCTATTTAAGTATTTAATAAATAGAGCTGAAATTTTGTATACGAAATTCTAAAATACAATAAAGACGGCGGCAGTGATGTACAAAAGATTTAATATTTGTAAAATTAATTATTACAAGTTACTTTAAAAATAACCAGTTGCCACGGTCGTAAGTTCTAATTAATTTTTCGTTTCTACCAAATTTTTAAGTGTTTTATTATTATAATTTATTTTTGAATTATTAACACTTGTATACATTATTGTCCGTCCTTTATTATATTTGAGACTTTGTTACAAAATTTCAGCTCAATTCATTAAATATTTAAAAGGGAAAAGTGGTCAAAAAAATAACATTGAATTTCTAACAGTCACATACTGTTGAAACAAGATTTTAGAGAAAAAATTAATTTTACGATTCTAAAAAAATTCGAGACCATAAAAATATCGCCAAAATTGAAGTCCGTTTATATTAATTTGCAAACAAAAATAATTTAACAGAAATTATTACCTATTTATATAATCATTTTATTTTTTAAAACTAATTCTAACTTTATTTCTTTTTTTGTTTCAGGTGAGTTAAACCTATCTTTCCTGCCGATTGTATTTCGTAAGTAAATTTTTTTCAAAATTTATCTTTTAAAGAATTTTATTACAATTTTCGTTATTTTTGAAAATTCAATTATTTTCGAAAACTTTTAATTTAAAATGTTTCAAATTAATTTGTTTTAGAATTTTAAACTTACATTATTTGAAACTTGTAACATTTTGTTGAATAAATATTCAATTAATGTTGATTCTTTGGAGTAAAAATATAAAGTTTTAAAAATTTTAATTTTATTGAATGAAAAATATCAGCTCTGAAGTGTTTTTATGGAATCGATATAATTAATTAAATTAAGAGAACAAAATTTTACTGTACTTTTTAGGGGATATTTTATCAAATCTCAAATAAATTTTACTAGATACTCTCTAAATTTAAATTCGTAAAAATGTTTATTAATTTGAATTAGTGACTGACTTTTTAGTTTTGAATTAGTTAATTTTACTAATAGATTAGTAAAAAATTACTAATTCAAAAGCAAAAAGTCAGTCACTAGTTCAAATTAGTAAACACTTTTTCTAATTCAAATTTAACGAGTGATTTTTTACTTTTGAATTAGTAGATTTTACTACCAGATAGTCATTTTCTACTAATTTATTAGTAAAATTAACTAATTCAAAAGCAAAAGTCAGTCACTAATTCGGATTAATAAATTTTCTGAGTTTTTACTACTAATTCAAATTTAAAGAGTACTTTAATTTTTATTGAAATTTTATCTCTAAATTTGAATTAACAAAAATGATTACTAATTTAAATAAGTTTTTTTGCATTTGAATTAGTAAATTTTTCTATAATACTTTTCCTAACTAATATTCCCAGTAAAAATCACTGCACTAAAAAAAATTTACTCGATTCAAATAACTGATTTATAATCAAATATTTAATTTGTTTCCAAAATCAAATCAATTTCATGAAAATAATTTCAGTATTTGAAGCAAATGTCTACCCTATAAACTTGACATGTACAAAAAAATTATTTCATAAAAATAAATATATTTGTTTGATATAATAGACAATGTAGTCGTTTAGTCGAATCAAATAAATTTTTCTCTCCCTGTCATTAGAAAATAATGGATTTCATAAATTTCTAGCTACGTAATTATAATAATAGGTAGCAAAATAAAAAATAATAACTTAATTTAAAAAATTCTTGATTTTGAGTATTTCAATTTAACTAATAACTAGATAATACTTACATTGATAAGCAATAATCAAGAATTTAATTACAATAATTATCTTTTTAGTTTATAATAAAAAAGTGTAAAAAATACAAATGCGGAGTAAATTATTGTGATATTATTTTATCATGCAATAATGAGAGAAAATTATAGTTATTACGAATAGTAAATAATTATTTGAGCAAATTTATTTAATAATTATTTAAGTTAGACGTTACTAATAATTATTATTATTATATTAATATCTATTTCAATCGTTTACAAGAATTGGAAAATTTTAGTTAGGTGCAAAAAAAATTAATTTGAATTTAATATTGAAAACAAGTTTTTACAATTATCATTATCGGATAAAAATGCACATACACAGGTATATAAATAAATAAAAATTACATTCAGTATATATATATATATATACAAATAAAATATATACACAGAGAAGTGAATTTGATTTGAAAGTAGCAAAAGAAGAAAATGGGCATTAAAGTAAATTTGAGAACCTGTTTCTTATACCGAGTTACTCAATCCAAAAGGGCAAGACATTTGCATTAGAAACAAATAGAGTTGGCAATTTCCAAAGAGGATTTCCATCGTGAGGCTTTCTCACACGGCTCTCTCTCTCTCTCTTTTATTTTTTCTGTCTATCTCTGTCTGCTAATAAAATTGATCAACATGCATATTGATTACTATCGACTGATATGTTGGCATAACTACCAAGATTACGCATGAAAAAAAAATTCCAAGTCTGCGCGCCTTGTTACTGTACAATTTCAAACGTTCATTTCAAATTTATTCCAACTGTTTACACAATTTTCTGATAATTTTATATCTTTTTTATTTATTTTTTGTTTAAATTATCTTTTTTCACTTATTTCTTTATTTAAGTTTGTTTTTTTTTATTTTTATTATTTATTTCTTTCTTTAAGTTTGTGTTTTTATCTTTTTTTATTTATTTCTTTCTTTAAGTTTGTTTTTTTATTTTTATTATTTATTTTCTTGTTTAAATTATCGTTTTTATTTATTTTCTATTTTTTTTAATAATCTTAATTATTTAGTTTTCATTTGTAATATATCTGTATTTTTTATTTAGTTGTTATTTTGTCTACTGAAAAAGAATGATAAAATCGAATTAAATAAAATTTTTCATTAAAATGTAAATTTTGTTTTTTTTAAATTTGAATTTTGAATTTTAATTAATATTTTGTATCTATTGAAGTATATTTTCCATCTATATACTATCTAGATAGATAGATATTATTTATATCGAAATAACAGTCTCTCTAATTATTTCTTTTAATCTTAATTAGTTTTCTGAATTTCTAATTATAATTTATTTGTAAATAAACGGGTTTATTGATAATCTTTTAGAAAGAGTGTTTTTTTTCTTTTCTTGTTTTTTTTTATTCGGTCGTAGTTTAATATTAAAAATATAAAACAAATATTGAAAAATTAATTATCATTAATGAACAATTAAAAGGATAATTTAAATAATTATTACAGTGAATATTTGTAAAGATTATCTTAAACAATAATTTACAAATTTTTCTAAAAATAATTAACTCACTATAAAACGAGTCTATTTAATTGTCAATGTATTTTTTTTTACTGAGAGTCTAAAAAAAACCTGGGAAGATAAAAATCTTCGATTAAAATATTTTTTTACTTCAATATTAATTTTTTTCCAAAAGAATAATTATAGGAACTATCCAAATTGATTTTTTTTGTTAATTTTTTTTGCACAAAGAATTAATTATTGACTAAGAATTGACAATAATAATAATTTTGATTTTATTTCTAATAAATAAAAATTAAATACTAATTTTTTCAATAAAAAATAATAAATCTCAACTTAAAAATAACTAAATTAATAGTAATTTGATTAAATTCTTAAAACTAAAGGACAAGAGGATGAAAAAATGAAAACACGTGATTAAATATTTTGTAATAATAAAATGTATTAAATAGGTAATGTATTGTTGGCAATACTTATCAAACTACATACATACATGAGACTTATGTGTTTGTTTTCAGAAAATGTAATGAAAAAAATCCTGCCGAGAGAGGGAGAGAAAGAAAGAAAGAAAGAGAGAAAAATAACGAAATCATTTAATTCTCAGCATTAATTCACAAAAACTGACACCAGCCGCATGAAAAGAATACGATAAAAAAAAACTTTTATTTCACAAGTCAAAAAAAAAAGCTATTTTCTATATTTAGAATCTATAATCTGCTGAGAATGCCAAAAAGTTTCTTCTTTTTTTCCCTTCTTTCTCTCTTTTCTCACAAACCAACAAAATTCAGCTAAGGCACATCGTTAAAGATCTCTCCTTATCATTCATTATACACACAATTATATTATTTAAAAAAAAAAAATCACAATAATTTTGAAAAATCATTTTCTTCACTCTCAACATTATTTTTTTCCTATATTGCCTGACTTGACTTTTTCTCCTTTGACAACGAAAAAAAAATATGTTCTTTTTTTTATTTTATTTTTTTTCATTTTTATTTTTATTTTATCACGTTTGTGGTCCCGTTGCGATTTCAAGGAAGAAGCCGTTCGAACCTTCGATCTTTCCATTATAATAATAATAATATTAATAAATATAAAAAACTATTCACTAAAAACAATTTTTTTTATTCAAAGAGAATTAACAAAAAGGAATTTTTTCTTTTTTTGAACAAAAAGAAGGTTAATTAACAAAAAAAAAAAGAATTTCGACTCTTTCGTAAAAAAAAAATAATAATAATAATATATATATAATCTCGCATCCGGGAACATGGGAAAGAGTTGAAACCGAGTCCTATCACAGAATACAGAAATAAATATGATCTTTTCATTTATACACATAACTAAACTTTGACTTTGGATTCGAACGACTTCCGTCCAGCCTATCAGTTGGCTCCCATATGTTTGTGTGTCTGTGTATATTAACTATACTGTACTTTCGAAGTGTTTTTTTTTCATTCGTCGAAGGAAGCACGAGATTTCTTTTTACAATTTTTATTTTTCATTTTCTTTCACAAAATACACTTCTTCGATATTATAAATTTTTTTTTGTTTGTCATCTCCTTTCTCTCACATATACTCGCTCAAAAAAAAAAAAAAATCGTGGACGATCGACGCATTGTATACGCGTTTCTATATATCACAAAGGGAAATTAAGTATATCATCTTTACGTTTTTTAAATATAAAAACTAGAGCAAAAATGGTGATGGTGGGGGAAGAGAGATTTTTCTTTGAAAGAAACATCATCCCTGCTATGGATCACAGTTTTTTTTTTTTTTTTTTTTTTTATTTAAACACAGAAAAAGGAATAATTTTTCAAAAAAACTAAAAACTAACTTTTCAAAATTGATTTAAAGAGAAAAAAAAATTCGCAGGGATGATTATTCTGTCTCGACAAAAAAAAGGGCTTCCGAGAATAGCTAAAGAACATCCGGTTCCTCTGAGAGCCAAGAGATCGACTTTGCACACATAACATGCGCCTGGTTTTTTTTTTATTTTCAGTTTTTGCTCGTGTATATCTGTGAAGAACGCAGTATAAAATATTGTATAAATATATAAATACGTTTGAAAAAATAAATATATTAAATTAAAAAAGAGACGTACACGTATAGTATATTATTTATTAATAATATTATATATATTTATATATAGAAGTGGTCAAGTCTATAACAGGAAAGCGCGCTGCTTGAGCGTCACCCTTACGTTTCTTTTTTTTTTTTTTGTACTTTTTTTTCGTTTTCTTTTAAATTATTTTCCGTTTCAAGTGAGAGAAAAAAAGAACATAAAAGTAAATAAATAAATAATAATATAATAATAATAATAATAAATAAAGAAAAAGACGCGCGCATTAAAATTAATCAGATGCATGCAATTCTTTCAATAAAAAAAGAAAAAAATCCGAGTCAGAGGGGTTCTTTTTTTTTAAATATTCTGCACGCACGCAATTATTTTTTTTTTACAGAAAAAAAGAAATTATTTTTCTGCATCTGCGATAAATTTCAATTAATTTTTCAATATATTAGATTATAAACTGGAAAAATTAGGAAGAAAAAAAAATAATTTATAAATATAAATATACTCGCAAGGATAATGCAACCAAGCCCGCGCGCTCATAGTGTACTGGGGCGCCATTTTTTGTTTCTCTATCTTGTTTTTATGATCATGGCATAAATATATAATCTTGGCAAAAAAAAAAATGAAACTAACGAATTGCGAATCAGTTCTTTTCCGCTTAAATACATTTAAAAAATAATTTTTTTCCGAAACACTTTCTTAAGCACGCGCTTTCTCTCTCTCCCTCTCTCTCTCTCTGTAACTATTTTTCACGAAAGAAATATTAATAAAAAAAAATTTTTTTTTCTTCATTCTCCCATATTTCTTTGCTTCCGTCTGTCGATTTCCCTTCTTCTTTCGGCTATAAAAAATTTTTGCCCTGCAACTCGAATTAAAAAAGGAGGAATATTATCACAAACTTTCAAAAAAAGGAAAATAAAAAAAAGCAGAAAAAAATTAAGAAAAATGAAAATAAGGAAAAAAGAAAGAAAAAAGCTGATCTCTTAAATACTATAATATAAAAAAAGCTTTAAAAGTAAATAATTATTTTGGTAAAAAAGTGACAAAAATCGAGCCTAGGAAGAAACAAAAGAGCAAACGGGAGAGACAGACGGTTCATAACATAGAAAAAAATTAAATAATTAAATAATATAATATAATAATATAATAATAATATAATAATAATAATAATAATATAATAATAATATTAATAATAATAATAATAAAATAATAAAAAATAATCTACTAAATTAACTCAAAATATTCTGGGAGATTATTTTCATTTTTCATAAATTGCGAAATTTTTTTTTTTTTTTTTTTAAGAAATCGTCTGAGAAAATGTTTTGTGAAACATTTAACCCGTTATGGAAGTGTGACAATGGCGTATGGTAATAATAGAAATAGAAAGTAATAATGTAATAGCGTAACAGTACACCTAGAGTAGTAGTAATGGTTACAATATAAATGAGGAAACGGATGATTGGACTGACTTGATTTTTTTTGTTTCTATATACCGACAAGTGGTGACTTCGTATTTAAATATGATTTAAAAAAACAAACAAAAAAAATATATATAGAGAAAAACGCACCCTCATCGAAAAAAATTTTAGCGCTTTTGCAAAACACCATGCTAACGGGATATTTATAAATAGAGTATGTTGCGCTTTTTTAAACCCGACGCGTATGCGAACGTAATAATAGTGTCGTAATAATAATAATAATAATAATAATAATATTAATAATATAATAATATTAATAATATAATAATATAATAATTATAATAATAATAATAATTATAATAATATAATAATTATAATAATATAATATAATAATAATAATAATATAATATAATAATTGTTAATCGTGAAAATAATATTAATAAACTAAATCTATAACATTTTGAATCATGTATATAATTTAAACGAAAACATTTTCTTCTTCGTATCGTAAGAAAAGAGTATATGTACAGAATGTATTCGATTTTCGAAAACCACGTCACTTAGGCACTTTAGTTTACTTGAATTATTATTCCCGTTGCGCTTCACGAAGAGATTTTGCACCATTTTATTGCCAATTTTATAAAAATAGGAATTTATTTTTTTTTTGTTTCAATTAAAATTTTGAAATTTATTCTAATGAATTCGTTGAATTTGTTAAATTTATTCAATTGAATTTATCGAATTTTTAATTCAATTTATTTTATTTTTTCAATTAAGTTTATTAAACTCATTCGATTTAAATTACTGAATTTATTCAATTCAATTCATTTTATTGAATATATTGAAATTGAATTTATTGAAATTTTATAATACAATATTTTTCAATACAATTTACTGAATATATTCAATTTATCGAATTTATTTAATTGAATTAATAGAATTTATTCAATTGAATTCATTAAATTTATTGAATTCAATTTTGTAGAATTTATTTCATTTTTTTCAAATCTTTTTTTTTTACTTTTATTTTAAATTTCGAAACAAAATTTAAAATAAACCACAATTTTCGTCATATTCGAAATCAAGTCCTTTGGATATTACAAAAATTTCATTTTTGCAAAATATTCCAATTTAACCTTATAAATATTTAAAAAAAAATACCAAATTTCAAACTCTTGTTCAAAAAAACAACATGTTTTTCATCAAATTTTTATAAAAACGGTTTAAAAAAAATTTGTTTGAAATATCGATTTTTTTTTGTTGAAAATATGTCGAGTGTTTAAAAAAAGAATCAAATTTTTAGAAAATTCGGTTTTTTTCCAAACGAAACATATTTTTTTTCAAATTGAAATCGGATTTTTCGAAATGACTCGAATTGGGTAGTTTTGTTTGATTGTAATTTTCGCATTTAAGGATTGGGCGATTTTTTTCAATCGAAATTTCAATGCTATTTCAATCGAATGTCAATTGAAACTAAAAATCGAAAAAAGCAAGCGAATTTCAAAAAAAAAAAATTGAAATTAAAAACTTGAAAATGGCAATTAAATGGAGTAAAAATTCCCCATTGAAAGTCGCACGGGTTTATACCATGCTCTCCTATCTCGCTAGAAATAGAATATTCTTCAATTAAAGTAAATATTTCTATTGCAATAGTTACATATCACATTTTTTTTTATGGGAAAGAACATGTTACCACGAATATTTAATGACCTCCCCTTCGCACTCTATGGCGTTTTACGTGTCGAGAATGCGCGACATGGCTTGGTTCACTCCCGCAATTAAAAAGAGGAAAAAAAAACCCCACCGTTAAACTTTGGAGTTTTTTTTTCAAAAAAAAAACTTTTTTTTTTGTTAGAAATCTAATTTTTAATTCTATATAGTTGATATTTGTTTCTTTATTCGTTTATATTAACAGGCGCGTTTCCACTGTCACTCTCGCGCATTCTCTCTCTCTCTCTTTTCACGCAACACATTCACACTAATCACACTTTCTCTCTCTTTCGCATTTGGAAGACAATTGGGAGTTTTTTTCCCCTTTTAAACCAAATCTTTGTTAAATTAAAAAAAAAGACAGCGGAACGCTCTATTTAGAAGACGTTATTTTTTTTTCTTGAAATATTGCAACTTCTCACCTGCCCCGAAATGGAGGAAATCCCACCCGACAAGGGTCAATTTCGAGAAGGAAGAATAACGAGATCAGAGGATTTCTATTTTTCCCTCTTTTTTTTAGTTTACTTCTCGATATTAATCGCTTGGTAGTGGGGCTTTCGGATTATTCGGATTTTTTAGTAGTCGTGTGTTTTTTTAGTGGAAATTTTCACTTATTTTTTTTTAGATGGAGATTGATTAGATTTTGAGGTTCTCGAAAGTGGAGCGAGTGCTGCTGATCCTGTTGAAGACGGGAAGTCGAGACTCGCCGTTTGATGAGAGTGGTGATGGTGTTCGTGGTGTGAGATCGTCGGAAATTGGACTGCAAATGCCTTGGGGACTGGGACTTTGTCTCGTTGCTAGGAGGCCAAAGTCTTGGCCAAAACTGAATGGTGTTGGTGCTATGATGTTGGTTTGATCGTCACTGAAGAAGCTGGCCATTGAATTTGTTGGCGATTGACTGAGACTCGAGGATGGCGAAATGGAGTCGGCTGTACTGCCGAGCGAGAAAGTGGGACTGAGGTTCAAGGGCTTTGGTCTTGGGGCGCCGATCACGGAACTTGTCGAGTGTTGTTGTTGTTGTTGTTGTTGCTGCTGATGATGATGGTGGTGTTGTTGTTGTTGATGGAGGTGATGGTGGGTGATGTTCGCCAGGGTCAGCGAGTTGGTCCTGAGGAGTGGCTGATTGTACGAAGTGGCAGCGGGTGTTCCGAGACTGAGTGAGTTTGCTCTCATGAGTGGTGTACTGGCAGCGGCGGCCGCGGCAGCAACGGCAGCGACCTGGGGCGATGTTGCGATTTGCTCAAGGAGACTGACACTGACGTTTGTGGCGGGAGCATTGCCGGCGATTAGGGGATTGAGGCCCATTATGTTCGTTGGTGTGGTGCCAAGCTGAGCGCTCACTTTTTGATTGTGCATCGTGCACAATTCCTCGAAGTTGTGCACGAAGTGACAGCGTGGCCCGTAGGGGCAGAAGCCTATCGTGTGAAAGGTGCGGCAGAGTTCGGTCTTGTACTTTGGATGACGTGCGAGATTTCTGAGTTCATTGAAGCCGTGGGCGAATTGGCACTTGTCGCCGTACTTGCAGACGCCACTCTCTTCAAACGGTCGACAGAGCTCGGTCTTGTAGCGTGAGGTCGGCTCACTCACGCTGCGGTCAAGCTTCCTGTGCTGCTCGATAAGATTCACCAGGGATGTGTAACTCCGACGCAGAGGCGCGTGACCATTGCCATTTGTGTTCGATGCAGGATCTTTCTTCGATGGAGCAGCATTCTGTAACAACAAAAACATTGTCCTCGTTAGTTCAAGTCTTTACTATTAGATAAGTTTAGGTTTCTCTAAAATTCTAATGGGAGTCCTGACCAAAAACCTACTAAGCCAGCTAGACATAGCAAACAACAAAAAACGGTAACGGATTTCGGTTGTTTACAAACTAAATATCGAAAACTCCCCATTAAAAATATTTCGCACTTGGAAAAAACGAATAGGTGTCTAGAAACAATATTCCAACAGCAATTACATCGTAATAGAAACATATTTTTTGCTCCTGGTACGATTTCTCTTCGATCATAATTCCCGCTTGAGTATGCAATCAAACAACAAAATCCTTCGTCATAAATGCAAAACCGCTTTATGAGTTTCCCGCTAATGCCAATATAACTCATTATACAACTTTTATGTCCACTTCACAATAAAGCAAAAGCGTATAATAAAACTTGGATATTCAAAAATTTATATCATCAAGAAACATTGTCAGTATAAGATAATGTTGATAACAAAAAAAGATAAAATTTGTTTTTATCGACTTGATAAAAAGAAACACCCAAAATTTTCAACATCCAGTAATATTTATCAAGAAACAGCTTTAATCTGTACAATGCTGAACAAAGAAAATTTTGACAATGAATTCAGTTGAGGGTTCCTCGTGCACTGTATAGAGTTTTACCAGATATATGTTTGCCCTTCATTTGAAACAATCAAGAAACACTTTTAGTCAATCAGACTCCCCTTCAGTGCTCTATAAAGGGCTTCAAAAGACGATGGAGAGTCTGAATATGAAAATAATAGAGTATGATTGGAGCAATTGATAATTGGTTGTTAGATCAGTGTGCCTCGAGGTCTGTCAATGAACTCTTTGCCCAAGATGTATGAACCGGATTTCGTATTCTAAATCAAAGGTCAAAATGAAGCCGGAAGTTTAGTCATTCTAAAGTCATTAAGAGCGATATCTAAAGATCAGTTGTCCTTGAACCTATCGAGCAATTTTGTCATACAATGACGACATTATTCCTGTCCATTAGAATTTACTTCTTGGAATTTAATTAAAGTTAAATAAAATCCTTTTTTCACAAATTCTTCGCTCTTGACTATGACTACGAAATAAAATTTCGAATTTTCGGTCCATCCCATCTTTAAGCATCCGGGTGAATCGAGAGGGACGCAATCGCTTTCTCAAAGTTTAATATACGACCAACAAAGGTGATGGCGCCAAGTTGAGAAAGTAGAAGCCGGAACATTTTTTTCCCAAGGCCGCAAAATATATTATTCTCAATGTTAAAAAAAGGAGATATTTCTTTTGACAAACCACGATCAGTATCATTATAACGAGAGGCTATTTAGGAAAACTGACACTCTCTGGTTTCGAATTCGAAAAAAATCCTCTACATCTTTTTTTCTTTTTTTTGCTTGAAAAATCTTCGAAAAAAGAAATATCGAAGTATACAAATTATCACAGCTGTTTAGCAGTTAAAATTAGTAACTTCAGTTCTCTGGGAAGGAGAAAATAATCTGCAGGATCTGTTCGAAGGTCTGCTTCCAATAAATGTCACTTCTTCTATTATCGAAGAGTGAAGTTTGTGAACTGCCACAGCTGGATATCTTATTACGAGATTCTAAAACCGGATATTCAACCTTCACTAAATTGAACGAAAGAAAGTGAAACAGAAAGTGTATAACTTACACAAAAAAAAAAGAAAAAGGAAATTAGAAATTGGTTACTTTCATCTCGAGTCATTTATTAAAGTTTTGTATAATACACACACATGTTTGCTACGCGAATTAAGAATACCAATTAAAATATCTTTCACTCACACATATCGAACAACATTCTCAGAAACAAAGAAACAATTTTCATTCGTAATGAACTGATTTACATTTTCAGATCCTAATCTTCTTTTCGTTAATGGAAATATTAAAACTTTTTGCTCTTAGTGATAAAATCTATTAGTTGTGTGTTTGGTTGTTTGGAATATTAGTTTCAAATATATGTTTTAAAATATCGTTTCATTCATCAGTTGTGTACATTACGTCAACCGAAAAAAGAGTTTATATACAAGGTTAGGTCTTATTTTCGTATTTTCAATATTCTTCATTTCATTCCGTAATTTAGAATTGCGCGGTAATAATTCCAAAGACATACATTAGCAGCACTGTGTTCGAGTCACAGTGTTGAATTTCAGAAATGTAAATTGTAGCAATTATGTAAATAGTGAGGAGAGAAAAAAAAATGCTCATTACTTTTCAGTCAAATAGAAATCGGATATATTCCTTATAGTGAATACTAATTTGTGTTCATGTAGATTTTTTTTAAAGCTTCTGCTTTTTTTCCCCTTCCAATTATCGTGTATATACTCACTTCACGAGAGTCACTCGTTAACTTCTTACATAATAATCCACATTCACGTGAGATTTTTCTTTTAAATTCCTCTGTAACATGATTTTGGAAACGAATTTTCCAAAAAAAAAAAAAAAAAGAAGCAAAATATCGCGACATCAAGATTGAAGTTACGTAAAATCTTTAGGAAGTTCTCCGACAAAGAAAAATCTTATACTGCATTTTGTGATTCGGTTCGTGAAAAATTTCCTTTTTCAAAAATCTAATTGTTCAAAGTTTCTATTGAGGGGCAAAAAAAAAAGAATTTCCAAGGGTTTCTAGCTCTCCGGCTCTAATGGACCAATTATCTGGCACTACCATCTTTCAATCTGACATGCTTTACACTGGAGGAGAAGAAGCATTTTCTCCAAATTCGTCACAGGTTTTTCGGATTAAAAGAAAAACCTTTCAACAAGTAGTTTCCTTCTTTCGTTTTCCCTCCCTCGAGAGTCTCTTTCGGCGCAATTTTTTTTTTTTTGATATTCTCAAATGTTTCGATACGCTTGCCATATAATTCATTAGGAGTAAAAAAAATTATTTTTTTTTCAGAAGCAGAAGAAGAAGAAGTAGAAGAATATATAATCCTTATCGAAATATCATCGCGTTAATTTGTTGTTAAGAGAGGGGAAACTTTCACTGTAATGTTCGTAATACAATCCCGAAGGTCAGAGGTGAAAAGCAGAAGCGAGTCACGGTTTTTGTATTCAAAGAACGTCTTGCGTTGAAGATGTAACACACGACATTACGTAAGCTTCACTGAAATTCTAATTACAACGACAATTATCATCTTTCGTTTCATGTGCGCTCATATTTTTTTTTTTGAGACAGAGAGAAAAAGAAAGTAACGATTTCTTAAAATAAGGAGTAAATTTATGCCCTACTTATATCAATTTCGTAACAACTTTCCATTGATTTTATGTAAAAAAAAGAGTTCAATTTTGTAAAAACGAAATGAGATTTTGATTTCTAAACTGTTTAATATTTCGATTGTTAAACATTTCAATTCTTAGGCCAATTTAAAGACTGTTTAATATTTTGATTGTTACATCTTTCAATTGTGAAATATTTCGATTGTTAAATATTTTAATTGTTAAATATCTCGATTGACAAGTTTTTAAATTGTTAAATATTTCAATTATTAATTTTACAATTTAAAAATGGTTAAATGTTTAAATTAATAAATGTTAAAAATTTCGGTTATTAAGTTTTTTAATTGTTAAATATTTCGATTGTCAAGTACTTCAATTTAAAAATTGTTAAATGTTTCGATTGTTATAAATTTTAATTGTTAAATATTTCGATTGACAAGTTTTTCAATTGCTAAATATTTCAATTATTAATTATTACAATTTAAAAATGGTTAAATGCTTAAATTTAATAAGCGTTAAACATTTCGGTTATTAAGTATTCCAATTGTTAAATATTTCAATTAAGTGTTTCAATTTAAAAATTGTTAAATGTTTCGATTGTTAAATATTTTAATTCTTTAAAAACTTTAACCGTCAAATTTTTAATTTCGATTAATGTTAAATATTTCAACCTAGAAAATCTTGAAAGATTTCGCATTGAAAAATAGTTAAACGTCTAAATTTGTGAAATTGCCGTTTATAATTTTTAAGTGCATTGCGATAAATCTAATTATGTAAATTAGAAACTCGAGACGTTTCTTTTGAAGCACGTGACAAAGATTTTCGGTCTCTTCACATAAATATTTTCTCTTTTCATCATTCTTATACATTTTCTGTCTCTCTTTTTTTCTCTCTCTCTCTCCTTCGCTGATTCTTTAAAGAATAATTGTAGGTTTGCGTAACTCTGAGGACAGGTAGTCATTTCCGGTCGTCATTCGTTCGACAAAGTCGTGTCTCATATAATGCATTTGCACGTAATTAACGACGGGAGGTCGACAACTCGATTACGCGGCTAATTATTATCTATTATAAAAACTTTTTTCACCTAACACCCACTATTTAATATTTTAATTTTTCATTTCTCACAAATGTGTCACTTCTCGACATTTGAGACATTTGAGACACATTTTTTATTAATACTTCAAGGAAAAATATTTCGAATAAAATACAAATGTATTTCGTTTATTTAAACGAATAATTAAATAAAAATTTAATTTAATTTAATTTAATTTAATTTCTAAAAACGAATTAAATTTTTGGGATTATAAAAATTACTTTGTTTATTTGTCGGGATTAAAAATTCTTAATTTTTATTTTGTAACTCTTCCTTTGTTGAGGAAAAAAACTGTTTCTAGGGTAAAAAATTTTTATTTTAATACAATTTTTTCTTTTTGAATGTAAGAAGTTTTATAAAGACCATGTTTTTCGAGCAATAATAATTTATAGTAGATAAGAAGATTGATTCAATTTTAAGAGAATAGATTAGATATTTGTTCAAAGGGAAACCGTGACTCAATTTCTATTCATATTCGCGTTTCTATAACACGGATATATATTTAGAGACAAAAAACATCTGCTTCAATATTGGCTTATTAAAAATTACAATAATCGAAAGGCGTTTTTTTAATTTAGAAACAGTTGTGGCGATAAAAAAAAACCTGCCTTCAAGTGCTTTTTGTATACGTGTTCGTAAGAATTTTACCCCCTGTTACTCCTTTTTCGCAGATATAAATTAATTGTTATTATATTTATTGTTTGCTTACCATTAAGGCTATTTGTTATTATTATCATTATAATGATAACATTTATTATTAATACATAAATTTTAAATAATATATATTATTATTATTATTATTATTATTATTATTATTATTATCAATATTAATAAAATTAAAATTATTACTAGGTATTTTATTCTTTTAGTCCATATTTTATTATTTTTGTGCTTTACTTTTTTTTATATTTTCGATAACATTTTATTTTATAATTAACTAAAATTCGTTCAAAAGAACGATTTTTTTCTAAATAGAAAATAATATTTTTTAAAAACTTCTAAATTAGAACTAGTAACAATAATTAAAAAAATATTCTTTAAAACTTTAGGAACATTTTTTATAGTACAGTTTAGTGCATTATTCTTTAAACGTTTCTTTTATTTCTTTGTATTTGTATTTTTCTAAATATTTTTTTAATGATTCATTTACTTTTTTCGTTTCTTATTCATTAATTTTGTAGAGAAATGAAAATTGTTTTCAACTGTATGAAATTAGATCAATTCGTTTTAAATTAAATTTAAATTAATTTCTATTTCAAATTAATTTTTAACGTCTGTGTTATTAAAACTTAATATGTTCCTAAAGTTTCGTTTGTGTTTATTTGTTTGTTGATATTTTTCTTATTACTGTTCATTTTTGTATTGTAAATCATGTATATTTTTTTTGTATTTTAATCGTATTTGTAAAATGATTTTTTTTTCGTTCAAAAAATTATTTTTCAACTCAATATTCAATTAACTGTTTCATTTCTAATTAGTAAATTTTTTCTAATATCAAATTAGACTAACTTAAGGATCCTAAAATTCTGAACATTCAAATGAACGAAATTTAATTATTTCTTTCGAAAATTCAATTTTATTGATGATCTTTAAGTTTCGAACGTTCAAATGAACGAAATATTTTTTATTTAAGATATTTTGATAAATTACTTATCGTAAAAAATTTAAAAACTGAAATTTTACCTTTAGGAACTCAGTAATTAATTTTTTAGATAGTAACGCAAAATAATTGCAATAAAAATTTAATTTTTATAAGAAATAAATAAATTTCGTTCATTTGAACGTTCAGAACTTTAGGCTCTTTTTCATTGCAGTTATTTTGCTTCACTTCCAAAATAATTAATTACTGAGTTTGTAAAAGTAGAATTTTAGTTTTTAAATTTTTACATTCACAAACTCAGTAATTAATTTTTTTTTGTTAGTGACACAAAATAATTGCAATAAAAATTTAATTTATAGGATTAATAAATAAATTTCGTTCATTTGAATGTTCAGAACTTTAGGATCTTTAACTTATTAGTAAAATTTACTAATTCAAAATCAAAAAGTCGCACTTATAGAAATTAATTCAATTTTGTAAATATTTTTACTAATTCAAAGTTAGAGGATATAATTGAAATTAAAAGTAAACTGAATTAAATCAAGTACTTATAAATCAAATCCAATGTGAATTAAATTAGATAAAAAAATTCAAGTAATTTAAATTAAAATGACTTTAATAAATAATTAATAATAATAATAATAATAATAATAACAAAGCATATATTAATAAATATAATTATAAATTAAATTTATATCACTTTTCATTAAGAATCCCAACTGGAAACACGTATTTTGCAAAGCGAAACACACAATGAAATGGCACATTACAATAATAAAAGTGCGATATAAAAAAAAATAACCCATAAATGGACTTTTGCACACACTCATTGAGGGGGGGATAATTAAAATATTGCGGAATCCTGGATAAAAATACGAATGTTTTGAGATAAAAAGTGTTGTGCATTGCAAAAAGGAAGAAGGGAAGGTTTCCCTTTCCGGCGCAAAAGAGCGTGTCTTCTCTTTTTTCCCCGGGCAAAGTGAGTTTTTTTTTCTTATTCTTTTTTTTTTTTTTTTTATTCCTTTGTGCGAGCGAGAGAAGGAGGCTCTCTTTGCACGCAACGCAACCAGAGAGACTTGGACTTGGAAGAAGAAGTGCCTATGGTTGTTTGGTGCGAGCTATAGGTCTCGGGTATGCGTCAGGCTTTGCTACATGACCGCGACGACTTTTCTGCGGGCACAAAGCCACTTTATGCTCTCAACTGAAGGCAATTTGTATGTATTGCCTTCTGAATTTGTGTGCATATACACATACACACAGAGCGATGAATTTTATATGTGTAGGTTTAAGACCAGTTACACATATACATAAAAGAATCACGTGTTCCGCACACATATTTATTCGAGTGATTTTTTAACACTGTATGTGTGTGTGTGTGTGCTCACAGAGAGTGCGTAGGCCTATACCCGTTGACCCAGCTTTTCCATCTCTCTCGCTCTCGTTCGTCAACATTTCAAGTCTCTCGAACTCTAACTCGCGTGCAGTTCTAAAGTCGCTGTCACGCTTCGGAAATTTCAAGCAGACACGAATTAACTCGTTTGACCCTCGGTTGCTATCCTGCGAACATAATTGCACTACCATGATGAATATAATACGTGGTGAACAATGTATTGTTGCTGCTTCCATGGAGGAAAAAAAAAAAAGGAAAATTTCTTTCAAGAATTGAGAAAAATTGAAGAAAAATTCTAATTGAAACATTCCGTTATTGCAAGGCGACAAAAAATACAAAATTGAATTCCATTGTTTTTAGTAAATTATCAGTCTTTTACATTCTCATTTTCTTTTTTTTCAGAAATTCTACTTTTATTACGTAATTTTCTATTACTTCAGGGAATTTTTCAATTCATTTCGAGAGGAATAAAAAAATACTCAGATACATAACGGAGAATGTTACTTTATTATTTAGCCTTCTTGCTCTGATAATTACTTTGGAGCACATCTTCATTTTCCGTGGTCTGTAATTTTCCAACGACTTTTTTTTATCTTCAGTTCGTGTGTGTGTGTGTATATACACACCTAAGGTTTACTATTGCGGGTCGTGAGGGAAAAATATTAAAACTAAAAATAAATATATAAAAAGCTGAATAAACATCTTTTCTATATAAACTGGTTTTTCTTGTTTCGGCAAATTAATATTTAGCCAGAGAGAGGGAGGGAGAAAAAAATTGTATTTTCTCTCAAGTTGACAAAAAAAAACTGCTATCTTATCAGAGTTTTGTATTCAAATTTCCGTGTAATAAATGTGTAATGTTACCTTCAAGTGTAAATATTGGATTTTTATTGAAATGTATTCTGAAAACTTTGGAAATTACCATACCTAATTTTTGAAGGCCATTAACTTTTTTTAAAAAAAGAATATTAAACTTCTATTTGCTGGGAAATTAAATTTACATTTGCTAGAGAATTAATTTTTTTTTTTGCTACAAAATTACAAATTTATATTAACTCGAAACTAAATTCGTAATATGGCTAAAAAGACTATAAGAGGAACAAAAATAAAATTCAATTCCTCCACTCTCTTTCTAATTTTCAAAAATAACTCTCTTTTTTATTTTGTTTAAACAAGAGTAAGAAAAAAAATTACCGTCAGGTTGAAGATAAATAAATTTTCAATTAAAAAATATTAGAAAAAAAATAAAGAGGTAAAAAGGTATTTCTTTTCCAAAATATATCCGAGAGAAGAGAATAAAAAGAAATTGTCAAGTTTAAGAGAAAAAAATATTATTTTCGCTATTTTCGAGAATGGAGAAAAAAAATTCACTGTCAAGTTGAAACAAATTTTTCAATCAATGAAAAAGTTTGACGAAAAAAGCCAAAAGAATAAAATTATTTTCGCCATTCGCTCTCAAATGTTTCGCGTCTTTTCGAATAGAAAGAAGAAAAAAGAAATAAAAAAAGAAATAAAAAAAGTAAAGAAGAAAAAAGAAGTAAAAAAAAGTAAAGAAGTAAAAAGAAATAAAAAAAAGTGAATAAAAATCAAGTTGATAAAATTGAAAAAAAATACAAAAGTTATTGAAAATAAATGTTTTCAATTAATAAAAATAAAAGAAAAAAAAAGTCGAGAAATAAAATTGTTTTTCGATAATTTTGCTACTAGAAAAAAAGTGCTGAAAAAAAATTCCCTACCAAGTTAAAAATAAATAAATTTCCAATTAATCTCAACATCATTCGGACAAAAATAGAAGTTTCGACGAAAATAAAAATAGCGAATCACAGAAATAAAAAAAAAAGAAGAAGAAACACGTGATCCAGGGTTAAAACATCCTAACATCTAAATAAAACCATCTTAAAACAACAACAACAGAAAAAAGTAAATTTTTTCCCCTCTTTTTAATGAATGAAATTTTTTTTCCCCATCCCCACTTGACTATTATTGCGATATTATTGCTTTTCTCGTGAAAAATAAATGCCTCTAATCAATCTTTCATTAAAAAAAAAAATTCGATAAAATCAACTTGATTTTTATTTCCTACACTTTTACCACGATGGAAAAGAATTGAAATAAATGAAAAACACTTGAAGAGTGATATCTCAATCGAGTAATGACTTTATTGCTCACGTTATATTTTCTATTTGTTATTGTACACGCATATATATATATATTTGTTTGTAATCTATTTACTATAGAAAAAAAACAAATAGAATACATGACGTCAATACTGAATACAGAAGTATTAAATGATTCTGGAAAATGTTCATCTGGCAGGGAGCCAAAGAAATAAAAAAAAAAAAAAGAAAAAAAGAAAAAGATGCGAGAAAAAAAAGCGTGGGAGAGACGGTCTTTTGCGCGCGTTTTTCCTTTGTGTTCACTTTGGCCCCCTCGGTATGATGTCGAAAAAAAAAACTACGAAGACTGACTGCGCTCTTTCTCAGAAAAAAAACGGAAAAAAAAATTGACAAAAGTGTGAACCCTTGGCCTGACAATATTTTACATCGAGATTTTTAAATTTAGATTTGCCAAGACATTGAATTTTGAATATTTCTCGTTTATACATTTCATTGAACCAGATTTTCTTTTATTCCCCTTTCGGATTAAAATAAAAATTCTTTTCTTCAGTTCCATTTTTTATGTTTTTATTTAGAAAGTTTTTAATTTTAAAATTCTTTTCTTTTATTTTTGTTTCACTTTTAGAATTTCGAATTTTCGAATAAAGGAAATTTTGTTTTTTCTTTAATGTTTGAAAAATTAAAAGAAAAAAGCAATAAAAAATTGTCATAGATTAGAACACTTGAAATTAAAACTAAAAGAAGCAATAAAAAACGAAAAGTTTAGAAATAGAAACTGTACAGTAAAAGGAAATAAATGAAGAGAAGTAGCAAAAAAAAGTACCGACGTTCAATTATTTAAACACTGAATACTTTCAGGTGACATTAAAAGTTTTCCAATCGACTTACGACTCTGCGGCTTTGAATTGAATGGATATTTTTATAAACATATATGGAATTATTCCCGTGTAGAAAATTATCGTGGCGATAGCTAACAGTGCTAGATACATGGTAAATTTACATGCAGTCTAGCGCTGTTAGCTAGCGCCAGGACAATTTTCTACACGGGTTATAGCGCAAAAGAAACATAAATATATGATAATTTCATTCCACTCGTAAACTCAAGATCAAAGTTTTTCAATACATCGCGAGTGTATTGAACTGAAGTTTTAATGCGTCATTTTCATATTGAATGCTAATCTTGGAATAACAAAAGCTTAGTAGGTTAATAAGGCGATTCTCCGCGTGTTACTCACTCCTTAAATAGCAATAAAAATACAGATTCATGACTCGGTACATGCTTCTTATTTACAATGTCATAAGCTGAAAATGGCTTTTATGAAAATTAGCCAGAAGTTTATAATGGCATCGCAATGATGAAATTATGCATTATTGGTAAATATAGCGATAATAACAAATGCGTTCGATAACAAAGAAAAAAAAGTTAAAAGAAATAAAAAAATAAAACAGTTATTTCTATTTTTTGTAGCGCCGAATTTCGGCCTTTTAGTAAAAGTTCAAAATTAACAAAACACATTAGTAGAGAACAATAATCAGTGGCGGATAAATTTCCACAAGAGATAGAAATTCTTTTCTGCAGAAAATCGCAACTTCATTCAATGGAAACTTAAAAAAATACTATTTACACAAAATTTATTTTCACTCGAGAAAAAAATACAATCATGGTAATAATGGCCTCTCTACAAGTTTACTGTGAATTTCTTTACAATATTTTGCTTTTGTTACTCAACGGAAAAATAAGTTACGAGAGAGAAAGAGAGTGAAAGTGAAGACTTGATGTAAGTTGTGACTTGTGAACAAAACCAGAAAAAAAGAGAGAGAGAGAGGGAGAAAGAGGCAGGCAACCCTCCTCACTTCGTACAACAACAACAACAACAAGAAAACGTAGAGACCAAGTATAGTAACGATGAGGAGTGAAAAAAGCAAGGTGTACGGAAATCCTCCCCTTTTATGCGTCTCGTTTCTTTTCAAGAATATGGGAAAATTTTTCAAGCAAAGCATTTATGGAGTTAAAGCCTCGGATTGAGTGAGCAAGGGGAAGAGAGAGAGAGAGAAAAGAAAGAAAAAAGAGAGAGAAGAAAAAGAGAGAGAGAAGAAAAAAATAGAGAGAAGAAAAAATAGAGAAGAAAAAAGAGAGAGAAGAAAAAAAGAGAGAGAGGAGAAAAAATAGAGAGAAGAAAAAAGAGAGAGAGAAACAAGGGCAGAGTAAAAAATAGAGAGCGAAACAAGGGCAGAGTAAAAAATACTTAGAGAGAGAGAAAAAAAGATCGAAAAAAGAGAAAGAGATGGTCCTGTGAATTTAACAATAGAGAAAAAGGAGGCTGCGTGCGGATGCAAGTGCAGAAAATTGTGTGCCTCTGTTATATATATATATAGTAGAGGTTTGCTTTTGCACAAAGGGGAACCTCGTAAACACACCCAGAATGAAGCAACAGGTTCGCACTTACGACCCTATGACTCCTCGGCAAAACGTGACTGAGATACCAAACCAGTGCTTCCGGCATACATATGCATCAAAACAAAAATTAGGGAACACTCGAAATCACGATTAAGAGGTCGTGAAATTTTAAATATCCCCCTCTTGTGCCCCCCTTTGCGCACACCTTTGGGGACGAGAAAAAAACACCACGTGGTCCGATTTCCGGTTCAAAAGATCACCATTTAAAGGAAATTTTCTTTTCTTTTTTTTTTATATTTCTACTAGAATAGAAACGCGCATAATCCCTTCCAGAGAAGAAGAAAAAAACCATTGTTTGAAAAGATAATGGGCATTAAAAGTGTGTTGCCAAAAGAGCGGCAAAAATGGGCCCGAGACTGTGTTCCAAAAGTTTAGCAGAGAAAACTATTTTTTTGGAGGGGTTTTAGAGACGAAAATGTTACTAATTTAATAAGCTTAGCAGAAAAAAAAATTTTTATCGAATTTTTCGAGATAAAAATGTCATTAATTTCGACGCTAACTTCAGAGACCTTAACTAAAATAAGTCAAAGTTGGTAATTTTTTTGTAAACGTAAAAATTTTTGATAATAGTCGATTATGCCCAATAATACAACTGGTGGTAAAACAATGAGCTGAGTAACGAGTGAATAAATCGTGCAAACATGACTCATTTCGTGAAACGTTTTTTTTTTCATTCGTTCGTTTTTCTTTTTCTTTTTTTTTATTTCTTATGCGTGTATAGTGTGAAAGGTCGAAACACAATGAAAAAAAAATGTATGAAAAGAAATGGTTTTGTATACAAATATATTTCTTTTAAGAGACGAGGTGAGACCGTATGTGAAATGGCGGGTCGTCTCTCTCAGAAAATCAAATGAGCAAGAGTCTAGGGTTCGTGGCAAAGGTCGAGCGATCTATTTTTGCGGAAATGGAAAAATCGTGTCACCTCGAAAGTCAAGGCGAAGCAAAATTCATTCTTATCATTTTAAAGTCAATAGTATTTCGAAAATTTAGTTTTTTCGTACACCAAATTTGAAAATTGTTGTGAAGGAAATTAACTTTTTTCCTCTGTTTTTTTTTGGGTGCAGAAAAATTTGCCCAATTGTGTACTTGACGATTAATAATTTAACAAATAAATATTAACAAAGTCGATTTATTTTTGGATTTAAATCTTTTTGTTAAATAATTTTTTTTTTCTGGAGAAAAACGATTCTTTTCGTTTTGAAAAAAAGAATTGTCAATAAAGTTGATAGTTCAGCAGGGGGAAAATGAAACGAAAAAAATACAGATAACACGGACTTTCAAAGAGTAACATATACAATTGATATCAAACATGCGATAACCAAAGTAAACATATATATATATTAGTTTACATTTGAACAGAAAACTGAAAATGAATGATTCAAAAGATTTCAATGGATGAAAAGTTTAAATTCGTTTTATTATTGAAAAGGCTATTTTTTAAGAGACTGTCTTTCTTTCGAGTAAACAAAAAAAAAATGCTTCGCCTTATACGAATATTAAAATAAGTTATTTTTACTAAAAGTTCGGGTACATTTTAATATAAAAATTGTTCGAAAGAAAAAACCCCCTATTTTGTAAATAAATAATTCAAATTTATACACTTTTAGAATAAAATATAAGAAATAATAAATAAATATAAACAAACCGTGACTGTAATTTAATTTACATTTTAATTTTTAATTTTTAAGAAAGAAAATTTTGTTCGTGTCAAAAAATTCCAAGTGTAATTTTCCAATTTTTGAGAAATTATGATTTAATATTTTCCCTTTAAAAACATTGCGAAACTTTTTTTTTTACGTAACTTTAATATAATTGCCGTGAGAAAGTCACATGACATTCAAAAATTTATTTTCAATCGCTAAATCTCTCTCGTATTGGTCATTAGTAATTTTAATCTCCATCGTTTATGAACTTTTTTTCCCCCCATTTTAAATAGAAAACGAGAGTTAGGAAAGTGAATTATCAATGAAAATTGCTCTCTTTTTAATTCTCAGTGTGCGTTTGTGTGTAAGCTCACTAATTGGAAAAAGAGCGCATTTTTGTTAATTGAATATAACTTTTCACGATTTAATGACTAGCCATTTATACGAGAAATTTTTCAATGAAAAATAAATATGGATTTCGAAAGAATTCGATGCTAATAGAAAATAAATAAAGAAATAAATAAAAAGAAATGAATAAAAGAATAAAAAAAAATAAAGAAATAAATAAAGAAATGAATAAAATAATTTAAAAAAAATAAAGAAATAAATAAATAAAGAAATAAATAAATAAAGAAAGAAATCAATAATAGTAAAATATTATTAAACTAATTATGCAATATTGTTAAAATACTTTTATTTATCTTTATTAACTGAATAGTTAAAATTATCATCGAGTAATATTAATAATTAATAGTAATTTGTTTCGAATAAATAATAATAAATAAATGATAGTAAATGGACAAATAATAATTGAGTGACTAATTAACAATAATTAAATAAAACAGTAAATAAGGAAATAAATATATTTTAGAAGAATTTACTGATAACAGTGAGTAAATAAAATTTTTTTCCAAACTCCCAATAGAATTTACTATAGTTTATTGGATTTTAATAACAATTAATAAATATGGAAAGAAGTCGATGGAATAATACTTCATAATATTTAGAGTAATAGCAGTTACAAGTGTAAAGAGAAAGAAAAAGTTTTTTAATTCAGAGTTAAATTGAGATTTGTGAGACAAACGAGATCATAATGTTACGCTCTATTAGACTACTGCGGTTTCCGATTGTTGAATTATTCTTTTTTTTCCCCCCTCCTCGTAATAATTTTTCCATCTCCGTTCTTAGGCCATTGGCAAAACAGTCGTAAAGAAATAAAATTATCAAGTATCAAACAAGACTGTTGCTTATTCCCCTGACACGCATCATTACTTTCGAGAGCGAGACGAACATTCAGGGCCGTATACTTTCAAGTACAGAAAATCTCAAAGTTTTATATTTGAATAATATAAATTCCATATAATTGGAAAAATTATTTAAATCGTTTTTGTAATTTTCTGGAAAAAAGAAACTATTATTCCTTATTGAATTTTATCATTTTTGTTTAGAGTATTTTTCACGATTCATGTGTATATGATTTTACTGATATTGTTAAAAATAATTCACTTGGGAAAATATTTCTGATTTCGAGTAAAAGTGTTTTGAATATAATTTGTTTACCAACTTTTCGGCAAAGACGACGATTAGCTTCTTGTCATCGTGACGTTATCGCTTTTCGAATTAAATTTTATTAGTTTCCAACAACTCAATCTTCATCAACACATAATAATATACGAGTGTAGTGATCTCGCATAAATTAAGAGTATTTGGAATTGAAAAGGAAAAATTCAAACTTTTTTTGACTAAAAGGACAAAAGACTTATGTGAATTTTATTTATTTTTATTTTTAGATTTTGAAAAAAAATTAAACCAGGAAAAAAATGCATTAAGTTGAAAAAAAAAATATTAATACTTTTCCTGGATAAAATTACGAGTTTAATTTTTTTTTTGAGAGAAAAATTTGCAATCGTAATATATAGGAAATGCATTGAAAATTACATATAAAGAGGCATTATAATTGGCTCATTTCTATTTCAATTTTAATTGAACGATCATTAATTTTAATTGAAAAGGTGAAAAGTTGACATTCGTCTTGATTGTTAGTTGAATAAGATCCATTTCATCTACTCGAGTGAAACTCCATGAGAGGTATAGTGCGGAGAGAAACTGAGAAAAGACTTTGCTCTGCGAAAGGCGAGAGTTGTTCCTTTCGTTTTGTCTTATTTAGTCGCGTGTCTTTGCCCGCTTTCGATATCTCTCTCACTCACTCTCTTTCTTTCTTCTTCCTCTGGAGATTTGATTCTCATTGTTAAATATGCACCTTCACGCAGTCAAAAAAAAAAAATAAATAATAACCAGACGTGCAATAATGAAAAAAAATTCTCTACATAGAAAAAAATCCAATTTACCTAAAAAAAACCCTTCCCGAAATAATTTATTCTCAATAATCACAAAAAGTTAAAAAAAAAGAATATTTCTACAAAAAAAAGAAAGAAAGAATTTCCGCTAATCGAAAAGTGCTATCAACGATCATTTACACATTTATTATGAATCAGCAAAGTGAAAAATGGGAAAAAATGCAAATTGTGAAATTTGATGAAGGCCTTTTGAAGAAGTAAGGAAAAAAAAATTTCTTTTTTTTTCAAAGTGAGTAGTAATCAGAAATTGGTAACAAGAGAATAATAGGTTCTCGTGCATTTATCATTATAATTGCCATTTTGCATCTTGTGTTTCTGTTTCTGAAAAACAATTAATTTTTAACGTTCACAACCTATATATGGAAATGTCACGTGCTTGAAAATTAAAACATTGTTGAAAAATAAATGTCAACAAAAAAAAAGAAGAGAGAGAAAAAAAACAAGTGTGTCTATGAAAAAATGGTTTTTTTTTCCTCAAATTATCTTGTTATAACTATACTATTAAAAATCTGGAAATTATTTACAATGACAAGAAGGTGAAATATTGTGTAATATCCTCTGAGGAACGACAAATTGATACATAAGAAAAATGTAAATAAAAATTTTTTTTATTTATGTTAAATTAATTTCCTACATTAAATTTTGTTCTATATTATAAATTTGTAAATTATATAACTATAATATTTAATTAACAATTTTATTTATTTATTTTTATTTTAGTTGCTATTTTTGGAAAATATTCACATGAGGAATAAATTTAGTTAAAAGCTTCAAAAATTGAGGGAAATTTTAAATTTCAATTGTTCGAATTGAACAATTGAATTTCGGATAAAAAAATTTGACTTGAAAATAAAGAAGAATGTCGAAGTGATGGGTGTGATTTTCCCGTGGGTAATATCGCGTATATTACGAAGCTTGAACTTATTTATATGTAAGGATGTAGCTAATCCGTCTATCATGAATATAAAATGATTTTCATATTTGTCCTGTTTGACGGTGGAATTCCCTTTTTCAATCACGATACACACGCACACATTTTTATATTTACAGTATATCCGGTGTTTTCCACTTTCTTATTTGCCGAAAACTAACAAAAAAAAAAAATTCTAATATTTATTTTATTGTAAAAATTAATATTTGACAATATTATTTATAATGTTAATATTTATCAATATTAGTTAAAATATTAGTAATCATTAACATTTATTAACACCAATATCACTATCCATTAATTCTTCCAAAACTAGCAATAAAATAACCAACAACGAACAGAACGAAATTTTTCATCTCACGAAACAGAAAAAAAAACACACTAAAAATTCCATAAATAGAAATAATTGTCAATTACCTTAAAAAGAAGCTCACTGCACTCAAACATAGGTGTGTTCATTACAGCAGCCGACATCTTATCCTTTCTTCTTATTAAATGGCCCTTTTGCTACAGCAAGTAGCCAATTATTTAGTCACTGAAAGTTAACGAAAGAAAAAAATATTTATAATTTTTTCACACTAAATTTTGCAAAACTATTATTTTTTTCCTTCTTGTCTTTATGCACAAAAATATTAGAGCGTAATTAGTTTCTTTTTTTTTAGTGAAAAAAGAAATAAATAAACAAAACATAAAAAGTCTTTGAAGAAAAAAAAAATTCGCTCTTACACTATATAAACGTCAGACTGAAGTTTACACCTCCACGTTTCGTGAGTGACTAAAGGAGAGGTGAAAGTGAATGAGGAGAGGAGAGGAGAGGGATATGCAGCGGCGCAAGCAGCTGCCATCAGTTCCCCCTCGCCCCCTCCTTTTCCAAAAAAAAAAAAATGAAAGAACTTTACCTATCATTTAAATGTTACATATATTTGGAATTTAATTCATAAAATCTGCAATTGTAATTGACATGCGAAAATTTAGTTTTTATGAGAAGTGATAATTGTGGTAATTTTTCTTTCTTTAATTCTTTTTCTTTTTTATTTATATACTTCAGTTTTTTGACCTCTAATACTGAAAACAAGAAGGAAAACAATATTGGTTATTTGTTACTTCATAAAGTGAAAATTGTCACAATCGAAAAATGTTTATTATTACATATTATTTTTATTTTCTTGAAAGTTTTGAATATTCAAATGAACGAAATTTTTTTCTGCTCAAAAATTTTCTAAAATTACTAAAAAAAAACACTAAAAAATTAATAAGCGAAAATTGAATGAAATTTCAAATATTTAATTGGTTAGGAATTAAGTATTTGAATATTAAAAAAAACAATATTTTGTACTATAAAAAGTATTATTAATTAGTAAAAATATTCAAATTGAAAGTAGTTGAAAAAAATTGTTCGTTTTTAATTTTAAGGAGCTTGACTTTAGGGAAATTTATTTTTTACTACTACAACAATTATAATAATTTAAATTATATTTAAATTATAAAAATTATCAACTTGACGATAATATTGCAAAAAGTCAAAATAACTTTTTAAAAAAGGCAAATCTAATTCACGAAATCAGGTTTTTTTCTCAAATTTATATTATTTATCACAACATTTAAATAATGAATAATTTAGTTCATTTAATAATTCTAAACATAATTTATAACAAATTTTGAAACGTCAAATGACCAAAAATTTTTCTTTCTTCAATTTTTTAATTAACTACTATACAAACATGAAAAACAATCAGAAATAAAATATTTAATTATTCAAAAATTAAATTTATTAATGTGCAGAATTATTTAAAAAACTTTTTTAATAATTAAATTTTAAAAATTTGAAGTAAGAGTGTATTGTCGTTCATCTGAATGTTCAAAATTTTACTTACAAATAAAATAACTATTATTATATTATTTATAGTATTCATTGCTAATATTTTACTAAATATAAAACAATTGATAAAATTTATTATTTATTTTTATTAATTGATTAATTGTAAATTTTATAAAGTTTAATAATTAAATCATTAATTTATCATTTATTATTAATATTATTATTGTTATAATTAGTTTTTAGTGAAAAAGAAATAAACAAACAAATAAAAAGTCTTTGAAGAAGAAAAAAATTATTATTATTATTGTTATAAAAAAATGATATTCACTATTTAATTTACTTTTATGAACTTTTTTTAAAATTGAAATTAAATTTAAACTTTCATCTCTCCTTCTACTTTGTATTTTAGGCCATAATTTATTTTACAAAATATTATTTGTTATTAATTATTCTCGTTAGATTAATTAACCCTTTTTGCCTGTGCCGTATAATGACAGCAGTTTATCCTAAGAAAACATTTGTAAGTTGTTGGGACTATTATTTACAATAGTCTTCATTAGTCATTTTGCAACAGAGGTCATAAAAATTTAGTATTCCTTGAGGTAAGAGAAGAGATATTTTATATTGTGATGAAAGAAAGGAGTGATGCACTCGTCTCGATTATGGGGAATCTATTTTTAATGTTTCAACGAGAGGAAAATCCAGATTTAATTAGAATTCCGATTACTTTCGTCTATATATATATATATTAGATTTTAAAACTAGTCTAGAATATTTCTGTCAAATGTGGTAATTTATTGTTTTTAATTAGTTCCCTCAATTATTTCCGGTTTATTTACTTTTAATTTGAGATTTATTTTTCTCGAATTTTAAACGTTCGTTTGGATGAATTTTTTCACTGCAAAAAGGAGGGGGAAAATTTTAATGTAACGATTATTTAATATTGATAATTAAATTATTTGTTTTTTGGTTATTAAATAATATTGTATTAACAAATTTTAGAATTTCTTTTTCAAAAAAAAACGATAAAGAAATCGTTTGAAATTTTTCAGTTGTTGAATCAAATTTGTATTATCACTCGAATTGCATATTTATTTTATAATTCCATATTTATTTATTATTATATTATATTATTTATTATTGTACAGTTATTTATTTTTTATTATATAGTTATTTATTTTTTATTATTAGATAATTATTCACGTATTTTTGTTTTTGCGAACGTTTAAAATTTGAGGAAAATTCAAAACAGTTGATGATCCCCATGTTTTGAACGTTCAAATGAACGAAATATTTTTTATTCAAGATATTTTAATAAATTACTAATCATAAAAAAATTTAAAAACTAAAATTTTACTTTTACAATCACAGTGATTAATTTTTTGGATAGTGAAGCAAAATAATTGCAATAAAAATTTTAATTTTCAGAAGAAATAAATAAATTTCGTTCATTTGAACGTTCAGAACTTTAGGATCCTAACAGTTGATCAATTTTTTTGTTATGAAATTTGTGTTTCGAATGAAAATTTTACTGTATGAAAAAATTATTAAAACATTTTCTCAATTTTGGAGTAAATTGAAATTAATTTCCTATTTGAAAATTCCGGTAGAGCACAAATTGTCTGCTTCAAAAGCAATATATCAAGATACGAGGCTAATAATACAAAATCTTCTTAACAGTGAATGTTTGCCAAATTAATCTGATAGTCTCAAGAGCAATAAGTATTAATTATTGATAATTTTTAAGTCATCATTTTGCAAACAAATTTTTCATTTTCGGTAAGCAGTGTAATCTTAATTCTCCTACTGATACCGAGATATTGAAATCATTTTTGCAAATGAATAAATTTCACTTTTATTGTTAACCAAAAAAATATTATAATTGTTTTACTCTAAGTTTACGAATTTACTCAAATTTTAAAAAGCACTGTATTTGTTATAAAATTTTGATTAATGTGTCAATTGAAATTGACGAAAATAATTGAAATGACAAAGAAAAGAAATTTCCGAACTGTCACATTTTCGGTTGTTAACTAAATTATTTTGTTTACCATGAAAATTATGGCAGAAGTGTAAATGTTATCCACTATTATTATTAAAACTTTTTTGCAATCAAGAACACAATTTCACTATAAAAAAAAACTCTCAAACAATTTGTTTTGTTATTTTAAAAAGCAAAATAGTCTTTGTTTGAAAACTATTTGATCTTCCGATTTAAAGGTTATTTCTAGCATTTCCTTTGATTGAATTTCAACACAATAATCTCTTTGTTGACAGTGATTCACAACATATTTCTCTCTTCTCTTCTAAGTAACCATCACTTGTATCATTTTGATCTACTACTTTTTTTTGGGCGAATAAATAATTACCTGTGGTGAAAAACTCCCTTCGTTCTGCTCTTTTCAATTTCAAGGCTAAATCGCATTCAGGATTTGCCAAAATAGAAGAGTCATTGAATATCAAAATATAAGTTTTTTTCGTATTAAAATTCTTCTCTCTCTTCTCTTGAACACTTGTTTTTTTTCTCTCGTTAAAACGTGTTTTCTCCTTTGCTAAATGCCAGGACAAAACTTGAATCGATTATTTATCAGCTTCTTCTTCTTCTTCGCGTGAATTGCGATATAAAACTTTACTAACACTATTATTTACTCGATGAACTGACACTTGGTGTCGCGATTACATTTATGCGAAAATAACACACACGCTGCTCTCGTTGAACGCCGAATTGACGATAATATTAAAAAAAAAATCACGTCAAAACACGTTTAAAAAAAAGAAAAATGCAAATCCAATTCACAGAATTGGTTTTCGTTGTCAGATTTGTAATTGAGCCCGTGTTAAAAGCGAGTGACAAGAAGTGTTATAACTTTTAAGATGTAAATATAAACGAAGAGTCTGCATTGAATTTTTTTTTAAAAACGTAACTGCACTTTGTTTTTATTTTCAAATCGACGCACTACTCTTCTTTATTGTGATTGTTCTTTTTTTCGTTATTGTTTCTCTCTCTCTCTCACACTAGTAATTTATTTTCTTTTTGTTTCAGAGTGAGCGAGGGTTGTTTTCGAGAAGCCGGTTTTTCACGATTATTCAAGAGGAATAAAAAAAAATATGATTGTATCCTGCTCGACTCCCGAAAGCAAACTGGAAAACAGACGTGTAGTGAGCAGGGATCTGAAGCTGGTTTTCGAGTTGTGGGTAAAATTGATGTGCGGAGGGAAAGGCGGCGCCACTGGACCAGCCAATCAAGTAAGTGAATCCCCTTCTTTTCTCTCTCTTTCTCTCTCTCGGTGTGTAAACTCTCGAGGGCAACGTAATGTTAGTAAAAACATTCCCCTCGATCATGAACAATGCAGAAACCCCGCGAATTTCGAAGCACGCGATTTTCCAACCCTAAGGGGGCCAAGTAAAATGATTGGTCGAGGGCTTTAGTTGAAATTTTCTCTACATCCCTTTTATGTTCTCCCACTGCGATTCTTGATCCCGCAGACTTGAGATTTTTTTCTTCACTGTCTCTCTTTCTCTGTTATCGCTCTCTGTCTGCTCTCTGTTGAGAGTCCCCACTTGGTGATCCACTGCCTGCTGAGCAGGTCCGAGAAAAAAAACTAGACAGAGACAGATGATTTTCTGCGTGCTTGTTCGAAATGTTTTTGGAGGAAAGTTAACGAATGATGATGGCTTTGTAGATTCTAAATTCTAATGTGATGGGCAGGGACTCGAATGATCACTGGGAGGATTAATTATACATTTTTGATCTGTTTTGTCCTTTCTTCATGAAATTGGTTCTTGCGGTTTTTCAATTCTGAACTCGGTATTTTTTTCTCTGTCTCTCTTGTGCGATAATAATAATTATTTCAAATTTTCCTTTCTTGATTTATGCTGTTTGCATTGTAATTTTTTTTTTTTTTTTGTTAATGGACTTCTTTTAGATCCATTAACTTTTTAAAAATAATAATTACTAATTTTTTTTATTTATTATAATTTTTATTTATTATTTTCACTTTTTATTTATTAGTATGTTTATTTTTAATATATTCCAAGTGTTTTTATTCTATTATTTGTTACTATTTGCCATTATTATCGAATTATAGTACTTTTTTTAGTCGAACAGATTCGGTTCGGGCTGTTATCGTCCCAAAACCTTTTTTATTTACCATTGTTTTTACTTTCTATTGACTTGTAGTACTTTTTTTTGATATATTCCAAGAATTTTTATTCGGGTATTTGTTATTATTTGCTTTTATTATCGAATTATATTTTTTCTAGTCGAATTAATTCGGCTGTGAGAGTTAACAGCCCAACTCTGGTATTAAAGCCTGATTAACATGCGATTCATTGCAATTTTGCAATAGCGCATGCTTATCTACTTACTTTGTGTCTATGGTCATTGTCAGTTCTCCCATCAAAACACATGTTCCGATGAAACATTTTACTTTTTTATTTCTTTTTCACAAAGAAAAGTGAATTTACGAAAAGTTTTATAGACTAAAAGTTAGATCAATGAATAATTGTTTGAAATCTGAAGCAAGTGGGAGTAAATCCATATTTTCAATGTCCAAGAAAAGAAATTTTTGAATCTTTCATTTTTGCACTAGTTTTACAAGTAAGTTACATTATTTATCGAAAATATCCGTTTTCCAGTATTTATTGAAGGTAATTAATAATCATTTTCGCCAGTTGTTCTATATTTTGAATGAATTTTGACAATTTTCGGCGCACACAGAGCAATCTAACCTAAAAATGCATTGTGTACGGAAACGATTAATTCGAAAAAAAGGAACGGAAAGTGACATTTGTTACAAAAATTTACAAGTATTTAATTTATTTATCATGTTTCGGGATAACTTTACAAAATATGTCTTAAGTAAGTAAAAAAAAGATTTGCATTGTTGTTTGTTGTCGCTCCAAAGTAATTGTCTTTGTTGCCGAAAAGTATCGAAACTCAGTTTAAAAAAAACTCTCTTCAAACGGTTTTATGCATACATAAAGTTTGATTTTTGAATATTCGTTTGAATTTTTAAATCAATTAGTATAAAAAATCGAACAAATTTTTGACAATGTCAAAAAAGTCAATTTCAGCTGTCAACAAGTAAGTTCCATTATCAAATGTTTACTATTGTATTTATTGACAGTTTCTACATTTTTTTGACGATATTTTTCCAAGACGGGTGCAAACAAAGCGACCTAACCTCAAAATACATTGTTTAGCAAAAAGTTTATTAATATGTGTGAATTAAAAATTATTTACTATTGTTTCGAAAAAAAATTGATTTAAATAGACTGTAGGTGCGAATATTTTTTACAAAACAGGCAAAAAATAATTATTTTTCAATAACAGTTTAGAATTTCGAATTATTTATCATTTATAAATGTTCGTTTTATTTAAAAAAAAACAAAGAGAACTGATTTAAATATTTTGCAGGTGTCAAAATTTGCCGTCAGTCAATTATCAATTATCAATTTTTGTGTTGGTGGAGAATTATTGTGTGAAAATTCATCGAAAATGATATAAAATTGTTTCAAGTGCCGACGTCTATACGTATGTATATACATAGAGGAATCATCAAAGTTAGTATTAAAATTAAAGTAAATTACATGGTCTTTCGCTGCGGGTATACGTATAATTGTTTAATGTATACCTTATACTATATGTTTTATACATGTGTGTATAGTCATGAATACATGGAAACCTATATATATATATAGTATATTGAAAGCGGTCGAGTCTCATGAATGGAATCTTTACTTCTATTCATGCTCCTTGGTAGACCGCCGTTTCTAAATAGTAATTGTCGTTGCTGTTATATTGTTATTACCTCTCTTATATGTGTCTGCAGATTTTTCATAGGATCTATGATTCAATACTCGACAATCTTTTCTTTGATCGGTTCCATAAAATCCCTTCTCTCAAAAACTGCTTTTCGCTTATATCTAAATCCAAAAAGCCCGAGGTGTACGTTTCTTGTGTGTAGAAACGTAAAGAAAAAAAAAAGAGAGAGAGAGAGGGAGAGAGATTTTTTTTCCTTCTGACGATAGAGGTATATAGCAGCGACGAGACTCTTAATGGGTCTGGCGAATAATACCGATTACATTGATGGTATTTAAAGTAATGGATACTAGATTTTAATCCTAAGTAAACAATGAATTATCCTGGATTTCACTCCTTGTAATATATTTTTAATATATCATATTTCTCCAATGAGTTGCTTTTATAAAGTTCATGTGAAAATATTCATTTGGATAACAATTTTTTTTAGTGCTTTATGCAAAAATTTTTAATTTTTTCAATGCTTGAATGTTCATATTAACGTTGTTTTTTCGTTGTTGTTATCAACGTTTATATCAGATGTTGTTTTTAATTTTCTATTAATTTTCACATAATTCTCGCTCATACGAAAATTTATAATTTACTTTGCCCCTAAAGTCTTAAATATATGTTCAAATCAACAAAATTTGTTTATTACTTTTTTGTATTTAATGAAATATTTTTCATTAAAAGTTAATTATTTACTTTTTCCCCAAAGTTTTCAACATTTAAATGAAAGAAATTATTTTATTTCTGCTTCAAATTAAAATTTTGTGATAATACTAGTTTTTAACTTATTAAAAATATTTTTAATGTGAAAATATTTAAATATAAAAACAAAATTTGTTATTTTAAAAGTTTAATTAATTTCGTAGTTTAATGTAATATTAAAAAAAATTTCTTTTAGTAACAAAACATCAAAAATTAATCGTAATTATAAAATTAAAAAATTTTAATTTTGGAAGATCTACAATTGCAATAAAAATAAATATTTTTCGCAATTTTTGAAAGTTTAGAATTTTTGTATCAATGAAATATTTTTCATTAAAAGTTAATTATTTACTTTTCCCCTAAAGTTTTAAACGTTTAAATGAACAAAATTTATTTATTTCTGCTTCAAATTTAAATTCTGTTATAATTCTAGTTTTTTACTTATTAAAAATATTTTTAATGTGAAAATATTTAAATAAAGAAACAAAATTTGTTTTTTTTAAAAGTCCGAAATTTTTTTGAACATAAAATATTTTAAAATAATATAATAAATATTAGAGTTATTATTATAACACAATAATAATTAACTATAATTATTTAAATTTTAGTTTAATAAGAATAAAATTAGTGAAAACGAAAATGACATTTGTGATAAAAATTAAGAACCTAAATTTAACGTTTTTGAAACTTGATAATTAATCTATTTCATTTCTAGACGCTAAATTATTAGAATAAAATTTTAATTTAAAGAATAAAAAAATATTTCGTTCCTTGAATAATTAATAAATAATTTTCCCTTTCTTTGAACGTTCAGAACTAAAGAAACATTTTAGTTACTAAATACTAAAAAGTAACTTTAGTAAATTAATAATTTTTAATTGTTTCTTGAAAAGGATATCACTTTCGGAAGTTGATTTGAACAAAGTTTTTATTTGACAAAGTTTGTTTATAATAAAAGAATTAAGAAACAAATACATTTTTCGCAAATAAAATAAATCATAATCTCTGTTTAACAAATAGTATCATTAATATAAGTATAAAGAGAACAAAAAATAGTCATGAGAAGAAAAAATTTAATAAACAAAAATGTTAGTAAAAATATTTGTTTCTATTAAAGTTTTTAATTTCTTAAATTAAAAATGTTTAAGTAAATTAAACATTTCTTTACTGTTTTGTTTATTTTTCAACTTTGGAGAAATTGAAATTTATTAACAAAAATAATATTGCATTTTCTTTCTTCTGCGAGATTAAATTGATAATTGCTAAGTGGTTAAATTCAAATTATACTTGCATATTTATTTTTAAAAATTTCTCTTATCTGGATTTATGTATCATATACATAAATGCGAAGAGAAGTAGGAAAATTTTAACAGTATTTGCTTCAAGTACACGGAAAAAATTTTTTTTTTTTTGAAATTGGGCCAAATACACAAAAATAAAATACAATATATTGCCAATAAAATGTCAATAGCTTATTCTAGGAGAAACTTCCCTTTCAATTTGGAGAATTTTGATTTCTTTTGAATTGTATTTTTTTTTTCATTGAGGAGTGAGAAAAAAAAGAGGCTAAGAAAAAAAAATTGTATTCATGTGAAATTTTCATGAAAAACCCAACTTCTCCTTTTTATTTGATGATGAAATGTCGTTACAAGTTTTTTTGAATACATTTATACACCCGCATGTATATCACGTGGCATTTTAGAGGGTTACACACTTTGTTAAAGTGAGCTTTGAATTGACTCTCCCCCTACCATTATAGAGGTATATATATTTAGCAGCTTGAGAATCTATTACTCTTGTAGAGGGGTTGAAAAACACCCCCATAAGTGGTTTTGTCCGGACTTCCCACCCTCATTTTGCCCCTATGCGCAACACGCCGATGGGAAATATCACAGCAATTCTAATTGCATTGGAAGTCAAGCCCAACAGATTTTTTCTCTCTCTCTCTGTGTTCCACTTCTATTGGGTATTTTCCCTTTTTGAAAAAGTGGTTAAAATTCTCTGACATGGGTCGTCGATCTGTTTTCTGTATAGACTTTTTTTTCTTTTGAGGGAGAAAAAAAATTCCTTCATGTTTGAAAATGCCAATTAATTTCAAATGTGTTCCATTTTATATAATGCAGAGGGAAATAGAGTGAAAAACGTGTTTTCAAGATGTTTTCTTTCTTCTATTTCGACTATTTTGAAAACTTAATCGCTTGTAGGCATCAATTATGTGAATCAGGGTGAAAAAGGAAATTTATGTGATTTAAATAAATGATTCTCTGCGTATTAGGGAATAAATATTTATTTTCAAATAGTTTTTATTTGTATCAAATTATGTTTATTTGTATCAAATAGATTTTCTTTGTATCTAGTTATTTTTATTTGTATCAAATAATTTTTATTCAAAGCAAATGATTTTTATTTAGGTCAATTAAATTATATTTGCTTAAATTATTTTTATATTTATTTCTTGGATAACTTCAATTGTAAAGATTAAATCGTAAAATGCAATTCATTTCCAAATAATAAATTAAAATTCTTCAAGAACTCATTTGCTTTGAAAAAAAGTATTGAAATTTAAAAATAAATTCTATTTAGAATTTTAAATAAAACTGTTTGAAATTTTAGTTATTCTAGATGGTTTTGAATTTTTTAAATATATTTTTTATTGGTACTAAAAAAATTAAGTTTACAAAATTTATTCGATAGAACTTTTCTTTTAGAATGCAAATATAATTCAAATTTTTATTTATTAAAAGAAATTTTAAACATTTAGTTTTAAATATTTTTCAAAATTCAATTTTAAGTTAGAAAGTTTTTTTCAATTTCGATAAAGGCCGAGTTGCCGCAGGTCAGGGAAATCAGAGAAGCTGTAGGGTATTTTCTTCAAAGTAGTGGAAAAGTATCAAATTTCTAGAAATAGAAGAACAATTCTGATTTTTGTTTTTCTCTCGAAATAACGAAAAATTTTAATTTTCTTTGAATTTTCTTTTTTTGCTTTAAAAACTTTGGGAAAAAACATAAAATTTACAGTTTACAATTTTCATGAAAATTTATGAAAAAACAGATATTATTGGAGTTTCAAAGAATTTTTGGAAAATTATTAAAAATAATTTATTAATAGACCAATTTCAAGTTTAAAATAATAGACTAAAAAATTCTAAAAATTAACTGAATATTAAAAAGGTTGTAGAAATTTTTAGAAATAATTAAATTTCAAAAGATTTGAAGTTAAAATTCTTGAAAATTTAAAATTTTGAGTAATTTCTACTAAAAATTCTAGTTTTTTCGACAAATTTTAATTCAACTTTTGTTGAAATTGAAATTAAATATTAAATCGAAAGCAAATCGAATATTAGATGAGTTCTAAATAAATTTTTTTATGACTAAATTGTTAAAGAATTTTTTTTGATTTTAATAAAAATAATTTCTTTGAAGAAGAATTAAACTTTTTCTTTCTCTCTAAATTTAATACGAGACCTGTATTTAAATTAATTATTTCGAAATTTAAAAATATTTCCAGAAAGATTTTATAGAAATGATTGTAAAATTATTCTTTACATGATCTTTTAATTTTACAATTAATTTCATTACAATTAAATTGGTAAAAATCATTTTTTGGATGACTTTCTTTTTCGAAATTGGAGAAATTTAATTTTTTCACCGTTTGGAAAATTTGTCTTTGTCTTTGTTTTTTTTTTTTGGAGTCTTTTTTTAAGTGAAAATTAGAACACAATTTCTCAAGCGTGTTGCGAGTGAAATTCTAAAAATTTCCAACACAATTGAAAAGAAATTCAAGTGATATTATGTTTCTTGAAAAACTAGAAGTGACAGGCGTTTTTCTTTTTGACATACAAAGTGTAAAAGTTTTACGCTAGAAAAGAGAGCAAACATGGTATTTGCAAAACAGTGTCTACTTAATTATATTAAAATAGCGTCTTATCAATTCCTTATCGGTGTGCAGCTGTCGATCGTCGAGAGACACACTGGAAAATAGATTTTTTTTATCCCTTATCATACTCGTCGGGTCAGATGAATAGAAAAGATTTTGCTTTGTAAGAAATTATTTTGCAACGCTTGCAAGTATAGTTGTTACAAAATATTTATACGATCTTGGATGAGAATATCATTATTGTAAGAAAATTTCAAAAAGAAAAATTTATATTTACAGATGAACGTGTATTCTTTCTGTAAAGATTGTTGTATGTATAAACATAAAATGCAGAGACACACAGAGATATGACTGTCATAGGAAAAAATGAAATGGAAAACTTCACTATACTCATTAGGATAACTTCACTATAATTGCATGTTAATTTGTTTACAAATTATAAAAATTTTTATTAATGAACTTATATTTTCGTGTTTTAATTAATTTTAATTGTCTTTTAATACTTTTACTATTTTAATTTAATAGAAAAATTTCGAGAATTATTTTTTTCTGAAATTCAATAATAATTGTATTAGACTCCGTTTTTTAAATTAAAGGTCGTTAAAAATTACTTTTTATCAAATCAAGAGTATAAATATGTATACATTGTTTTTTCTTATCGAATCAAATTTATGTGGTTAAAATAAATATTTTATTTATGTCGAATGACATTTTTTTTTGAAACAATTTAATTGGTTCTGGGAAAAATTATTTTCATGCAGTTTTGAACTGCTATTTAACAATTTGTATTTTTAAAAAATAGAGATTTAATAAATTGTTTCATTATTTTAAAAATGTATTTATTAAAATTTTCTATTAAATCAAGGGCTTTTAAACTATTATGATAATGGTTCAAATGCCCTTAAGTAGTAAAAATATTAAAAAGAAATAAAAATTATTTTAAATATTTATTAATTTATGTAAATAAAAATTTTTTAAACGTACAATTAAATTACAATTCTGTAAATGTAAAAATATATTTTTTGAAAATTACTGAAAAAAATATATTAATTAAATAGTTAAAATTTTACGTTTCGTTAAAAATCGATTTTTTAATATACAAGATATTTTTTTTTGTTAAAAAAAAATACAAAGTAGAAGAAATGTCTAAATGGTCATTTAAACGTTTGAAACTCAGGCTTAAATTATTTTCAAAAATTTTTAACAAGAATTCAATTATTTTCACAATTTTAAAAATTCTTAGAAAACTTCAATTATTTTCTCATAAATAATAACATTTTCAAAGAACATTTTTAATTATTAAAATTCTTCTCAGGAATTCAATAACTTGAAAATTAAAAAAAATAATTTCAAAAATTCAATTATTTTCATAAATCTTAAAATAAAAATAATTATTAAATAAATAAATAAATTTTTATATAATTATTTAAAATAAAATTTTTTGAAAGAAATTAATTATTTAAAACACTGTATAAAATTCTCTTAAAGAAATGAATTATTTAAATTTTTTTTTATGAAAAATTGTTTATAACAATAAAGATTTAATGCAATTCTAAATTATTTTTAAAAAAATTTCATTTAAAGTTCTTTTAAAAAAAGTCTATTCTTAAAAAAATTTAGGAAAATTATTTGTGAGCATTCAATTATTTTCACAAATTATTTAAAAATAATAAATAAAAATTCAAATTATTAAAATTCTTCTCAGGAATTCAATTACTTCAAAATAAAAAAAACATCATTGCAAGAATTCAATTATTTTCATAAATATTAAAATTCTTTGCAATATTTAAATGATTTTAAATGCAACTTCAAATAAATATTACGAAAAATTCAATTATTCTTAAATTTTTCAAATTTTATTAATATTCTTGGAAAAAATTCAATTATTTTTCTAATTTTGTTTTGTTAAAATTCTTTAGAATGAAATTTTTTTTCTTTTCAACATTTTTCAAAATTATTATTTTTAAATGACAATTTAAAAAAAATTTACCATAAATATTAAGAAAATAATTCATTTTTTAATTCATAAATTAATATTTTCTACGAAAATTCAAACATCAAAAGAAGTAATTAAAGGATTCGTTCATTTGAACTTTCAGAACTTTAGATTCATTAAAAATAATGTTTTTTGTCCTCAAATATTCTTTCTTGTGATTTATATCAAATTATATTTGGTTCAAATCAAATCATTCTCTTTAGATGAATAATAAAAATTGAATTATCACTCGAGAGATATTAATTTCTCTGAGTAATGAAGTAATTTGCATATATAATTAATAATTTTTTTTTGTCTATTAAATAAAATTTTTGATGAAATTATCGCTATTCTTTATTATATAGATATATACGAAAATAAAATATTATCTAATTATAAATGTTAGTAAAAATTCACTTTCCATTTACTTTTTATTACTTTTCTCGTATGTTCTCTCTATTCAGACAGAGACATAAATCTTCATTATTGTTGCCAGCAGCAAATAGTCATCTCTTCCATTAGGAAAAAAAAAAATTCATTTTTTCTCTTTTCTTTTTGTTAAAAAAAAGACGCACAATATCCCGTTGGTTTATTATTTACCGCAAAACCAATAGAGAAGTCGTCAAGAAAGGGTTAAGACCCCCGCAAAATAGAATGCATAAACCCTAAGAATTACAGCGCAGTGAAAAAATAAATATCAAATTTTACGTCTCACATCTTCTAGCGACGTATTTATATTCATATATGTCGGATTCAATTCTTGCGCGTTTATATTTGTTGTTTTGCATATTTTTATTGACTTTGGGAATTTTTTTTTTTGATTTAAAAATGATCCCCAAGTTTTGAACGTTTAAATGAACGAAATATTTTAATAAATTACTAATCACAAAGAAATTTATAAACTCAAATTTTACATTTTGAAATTCAGTGATTAATTTTTTTTTATAGTGACGCAAAACAGTTGGAATAAAAATTTTTATTTGTAGAAGAAATAAATCGATTTCGGTCATTTGAACGTTTGGAACTTTAGGATTTTATTTAAAATTGATTGGGAATTTTTTTCTGGAGAAGAAAATTGTTTGAGGTTTCTTTTGAATTTAGTTTTTAAAGAATGAAACTTGTTGTGAAGGTTTTTGATTTCTTTTGCGAATTTATATTTTTTCTTATGATATTTTTTTGCGAAGGGAAAGCCGGAAGCTTTTTGGTTTCGAGGTTGCTGAGTGTAGGAAGCGAATCTCCTGCCGTGCTTGTTTCATGGAGGTCCAATGTCAGGTGTTACGAAAAGGTCACGTGCACTTGAGGGCCATATTATAAAACCTTGTTAATCAAGTTGGCCTACGGTCAACAGCTGTCGTTTATTGGAAATTTCGATTTAAGTGTCCTTCCAAGTCCTTTCAGCTTGCTATGATTATACATTTATTTTTAAATTCTCATATAGTACCTATTCGGATTTTCGGGCTTAACAGCTTTTATAAGGTGCGCATTTATATTTTTTTTCTCTTAACTGATGCTATAATGTTTCTCTAGAAGGAATTCAAATTCTCTTTCTTTCTTTCTTTCTTTCTTTCCTCCTTCATAAAGAAATATCATGCTGTGTGTCTGTATCTTTTTTTTTATTGGTTTTGAAAAGGAGAGTGGACATTTAAGAAAATTAGATCCTTGTGTATTGTTTTGGTTGTGTTGGAGAGTTAGAGTTATGTAAACGTATTTTCGAGGGTGAATATTTAATTATAATTATAGAGTTGCTCTTTTTTTGAAAAATTGTGAAAATGATTTTATCAGAATGGTCGTTATGAGTAGAAGTGTGTTTACCCTTTTTAATTGGGGAAGATTTCAATTAAATTTTATTTTTAATTTATTCTGATTTTGAGTCTGGAAATGGGATGGTTAACTACTTTTTGCTTGCATATTTTTTTGTCACGAGTTTTTGTAATTTTGAAATTAAATTAAATTTTCGAAGAAGAATATGAAAAAGGTAATTTTTTTTACTAAATTTCTTTGATAAAAATATTATTTTTTATGGAAAATTCCTCTACAAGTTTTGATAATGGAATAATAATAAACTATTATTATTCTTTATAATAGAATTTTTATTGAAAAATATTTTTATCAAAAATATTAAACAGAAATTTGGTGTAATCACTTTTCTGTTTGCTAAATTTTTTTTAGCGAAATTTCAATAAGATAAAGTTTTTATTTAATAGAATTTCGATAGACGAACTTTATTTAATAATTTTTGAAGAACTGTCTTCAAATTACTAATAAATTATTTAATAAATAATTTTTCTCCTTTTCTTTTTTGATTGACTTGGAGAATTAATATATAATTTTGTTTAAATTTATCAAAATTAAATGAATTAAACATTGTTTTTTGAAATCTACATAAAAAGATGAACTTCAAAAGGTTTTAATTTGTAATTTTTAAAACTTTCAATTTTGAATGAATTTGATTAGAAATTTTATAGATCTTAAATTTTTTAATTAATTTTTTATTGAATTGCCCAAAAAGTGTAGTAATTCTTAAAAATATTAATATTCGTAAAAAAAAAAATTCAAGTACTTAAAACTTTGAGAATAAAATTTTTTTATGAAAATTCAATTTTAAGAAGCATTCAATTATTCAAAAAATTATTCATTTTTGTATTTAAGTAATTGAATTCACGTACAATTTTCTATTAAAACTTGATTTAAGCATGAATTCAATTTTGAAATTTTAGATTTTAATTAAAAATTAAATGCCTTATAGCATGAATTTTTCGAAATAATTTAAATTTCAGACTGTTTCGAATTCAAATCTTTGAAAATTTGAATTTTTCATACTTTTAACGAACAATTCTGTAATTTTTTATCTAAAAGATTTAATTAAATTCTTTAAAAATTATTTTTAAAATTTAAATATTTATTATCTCTTCGTGTATAATATAAAAATTATTTTTATTATCTTTATGTTTTATAATGTTCTATGTCATTGAAATTGGAATTTAAAAATGGTGTAATTTAAAATTTTTGAAAATAATAATAATAATGATTAAATATTTATTTTAGAAAGTTTATTTTTGTATTTATCATGTCGAATAATTTTACAATTGATGCATTATTTTAAATTAATTTACTTAGTCACCAATTTTGTTTCGTTGATCAACGTTTTGGACTTCAATTTGGTAATTTAATCTGGAAATCAGGGTAAAATTTTAAATAAATAACGTTGGTGAAGTTCACAACGTTTATAGTCAACGATTTCTGATGAAAAATGTTTGTTTAAGCAAATTTTTGCGCAGAAAATATTTCATTTATTTTTTTGAATAGTGATTAAGAAAAAAAAAATTTGTTAACAAAAAGTTTTATTCTATTTGGTAGGATAATAATTTTTTTTTCAATCATTGATAATAAACGTTGCGAACTTCACCAACGTGTAATAAATTTTGAGTTAATTAAAATTTTCTCTGGGATGTTCCTAAAGTTTCGAACGTTCAAATGAACGACAATATTTTTTTACTTATTCTAATTTGTATTTTATTTACAAAAAAAAATTTTAATTAAAACAAATTAATTGTTAACTAAATATTGTTTGATTTTAATTATTCTTCTTTTTTCGATTAGTAATTTTCAAAAACAATGAAGGTGAAAAAAAATTTCCTTAATTTGAACGCGTTCGAAACTTTTGCCCCATTCTCTAGGAGGAATTTTTAAATTGAATGTTTTAAATTAAGGAAATAAGTTTTATTCATTATTTCTATTTTAAATTTAATTTAAAACATAAACAAATTTATTTAAATTTAAATAAAATAAAAATATAATAGTCAGTTATTAGGGTTGGGCAAAGTATATAAACTACTATACTTTAAAAGTAAAATTAACTTGAATAAGAAAATTTTCTCGCTCTTTATTTATTACAGAATTTTTTTTATTATAAAAGAATATGCTTTGTTATGAAGTTTCTCATTCGATAATTTTTCGACAATGTCGATAAAAGAAAACATTGAGAAAACATTATGTATGGATATATATGTGCGTGTGTACTCTTTTGTGATGATAATGTGCGTTCATCTGAAAAAGTCAGAGTAAAGGATTCGTGACATCATTGGCTCGGCGTGCGACATTTTCAGTATGGGTGTTTCGTGTTAACTGCATTCGCGGTTGGAGTTGAGTATATATATATATATATTCTTTGTCTTGTTTTCCTTTCTAGCTCTTTTTTTTAAGTCACGATTTTTCTTTCTCTCTTACATACATTCATTCAGCATTGGTAATATACGCATTGGTGGTGCAACGCAAAACGTGAGGACGCAAGAAAGAACGAGCACACAGACCCCTAGCTGAGCTCTTACTTCCATGTGCACTTCCAATATTGAATAGTTCCATGTTCCTATGTTGTTTTCACATAATAATGCCAGTTGCGTTTTTTTTTATTATTCTTCTTGTATATATACATCTGTTGGACACTTGGGCTTTGGGTACAAACTTTAGGTACAAAATATATTCAATTGATTCCAGATGTTTTCTTGCGATAGTTTATTAATGTTTCGAAAAGGGAAAATGGAAAAATTATTTGAGTTGATGCGAAAAATTTCGTTTCCGTTTGCAATGGTTTTCCTTTGAAACTATTTTTCATTCTATTTTCTCCGTAGAGGTGAGAGATTTTCGGTGAAATGGTTTTGTTTAATTTTGCCACCGGAAGTATGATCGTAAATTATATCGGAGAATGTTTTTTTCGGTGAATTTTAAATTTTGCATTTTTATTTAAAACATTTTAATTTTTATAAGAGTTAAAAATTTCTAAAAGTTTGTCCTTTTCTAATTCGATTTATTTTTTTATAAAGTTTTGAACATTTAAATGAACAAATACTGTTTTTTTATTTTCCTATAGTAAAGAAAATTTCTTAATTGTAATAATTCTTTTTAATTTGATATAAATTAAAAAAATATTTATTTGAACGTTTGGTTTACCAACATTTCGTATTTAGAACTTTAAGTCGTTAAAATCTCAAATTTTCCCAAATATTTGGTATAAACTGTGAAAGGAAATGTCGTTAGGGAGGGTGTTAGATAATATTTTAAGGTTTTAATTTTAACACCTCGAAACTTAATCTCAAACATACGTGTTAAGCTTGTGAGATTTTGGTTAATACTCCTCCTCGGGGCCCTAAAATGATATTTTAGGATTTTTCAACTCAATTTTCAGTCTTCCTTCAAATTAGTAATTTTGGTTCTCGGAAGTATCGTAAATTCAAACTCGGTATTATTTAGTGGCAACATAAATTACAGTGGAAACTGTAATAAAACTGAAACAAAAGTAATTTACTTGAAAATTGAGAAAAATAGTGGATGAGAATGAAGGAGAGAAAAAGGGGAAATAAAAGTAGGGGGGAAAAGGCAAAAAAAAAGAAAAAAAATGAAGGAAAAAGAAAGAATGAACAAAGAGAACTGATGTAATCAATTCTTTTGCCATCAACTTTGATGAACAATTGCCGTTTTATTTTCAATGGAAAATAATAAAAATATATATCGAGAAAACAATCTGCGCTTTATCATTGGAATAATTTTTCTTTCTCTTTTTTTCTCATCGTTTTAAATCATTGGAAATCATTTAATTATGAGCAAAAAAATTATTCTTGTGACGTTATTTTTAGTTTTGAAATTTTTTTTCCTGTGCGAATTGACATTTTATTTATAATTAAATAACTGTGGTTCAATTCAATTTCTGAGTGCTTTCGAATTCGAAATTAAAACGAATTAGATTTTTAACTAGTTAATTAATTATTACTGTTTATAGTTTTTAATAATTTTAATAAAGTTCTTTGAAACAATTCAATTATTCTCATGAATTTAAACAAAATTATTTATTAGAATTTAATTATTTTCATAAGTTAATAAAATTTTTGGAAAAAATGCAATTACTTAAAGAAATTTCATTAAAATTTTTCGCAGATATTCAATTATTTTCGCATAAATTGAACTATTTTCATAAACAATAAAGATTTTCCATGAATTCAATTATCATTATTAATAATTAAGTTCTTCGTAGGAATTTAATATTATTTCAGAACCATTTTAATAAAATTTTTAGAAAAAATTTAATTATTCTAAAAGTTTTCAACAAAATTCTTCGCAAGAAATAAATTTTTTCATTAATAATAATAGTTTTCGTTGAAATTAAATTATTTTTAAAAATTTTAACAAAATTTTTTGATAGAAATCAATATTTTCATTAACAATAATCTTTTTCGTTGAAGTTTAATTATTTTTGAAAATTTTAACAAAAGTCTTTGAAAAAATTCAATTATTTTCATGAATTACTTTGAACTGTAAAATTCTTATGAGAAAATCATTTATTTTCCATAAAATTGAAATATAATTTCTTGAAAAAAAATATTATTTTTCAAATTATTATTGATAAATATCTTTGAAAGAAATCAATTATTTTTAAATTATACTTTCAATTTATTCAATTAAAGAATAATATAACTTTTAATAAAATTCGTCCTAAAGTTTTTCATTATATTTATAAACTATAACATAATTCATAGAAATTTGATTATTTTTAATAAAATTTAAAGGACATTTTTTGGAAGATTAGAATTATTTTTCAAATGTTTAATAACGTTCTTCGACAGAATTCAATTATTTTCATTAATATTTAATAATGAAACATTTTTCTGGAATTCAATAGTTTTTAATAGAATTTTTATGTTTCTGAAAAAAATTCAGTAGTTTGTGAAAATTTAAAAATATTTCTCAAAAATTCAATTATTTTCAAAATTAATAAATTCTCAGAAATGTTAGAAATAATAAAAATATTTTTTTTAAATCTTAACGAACTTCTACACAAGAATTTATTTACTTTAAAAACAATAAGTTTTTAGAATAACTTTAGTTATTTTGAATAGAAAATTTTTTAGAATACTTAGAAATTGAAAAAGCGAACAAGAACAACTAATTTCAAACTGCGACCAGAAATCTAGAATAAATTGGTTATAAAAATAGTTAATAAATAATAATAATAATAATAATATTAATTAATAATTAATATTGTTTGGTGCTAGAATCATATTCGTTTTCCCCACGTTGGTAATTTTTTAAATAGTAAAATTTACAATCGCTTGTAGTTAAAAGCAAGGATAGTTCATATATTGTTATCATTTATCATTTTTACTTCAAAAACTCTTCACTAATTTCATTATCATTTTTATTCGAAAAGTGTTTACTATACTTCTTATCAACATTTCAAGTTTGTCTTGAAAAAAAATGAAAAATTTCACAAATACAAAATATTTTAGTTTAGTCACGCTGAGAAGTAATATTTTCAAATTGAGAATATTTAAAAATTATTTCCATTGGTAAATAAAAGTTGCTATTTTATAAATAGTTCAAAATTTCTAATCTTTTTTTGGATTTTGTTTATCAGTTGGTTAAAAACTGATTTTTTTTGTAGAAATAAAACTAAAAGTAGAAACAGTTCAAAACTTTGAATTTTTCACATTTACTCTCTAAATTGGAATTGGTAAAAATGTTTACTTATTTGAATTAGTGATTGACTGTTTGCATTTTGAATTAGTAATGAATGGAAATTACTATTTATTAGTAAATTTTGCTAATAAATTAGTGGAAATTACTGATCCCCAAATTTTGAACGTTCAAATGAACGAAATATTTTTTATTGAAGATATTTTAGTGAATTACTAATCATAAATAAATTTAAAAAAACTAAAATGTTACATTTACAAACTCAGTAATTAATTTTTTTGTTAGTGACACAAAATAATTGCAATAAAAATTTAATTTTTAGAAGAAATAAATAAATTTCGTTCATTTGAACGTTCAGAACTTTAGGATCTTATTTATTAGTAAAATTTACTTAATGAAATTTATTTAAAAAAATTTACTTACACTTAATTAATGAATTAGTAGAAATTACTATTTATCAGTAAATTTTACTAATAAATTAGTAGAAATTACTATTTTTTAGTAAATTTTACTAATAAATTAATAGAAATTATTCATTAGTAAAAATATGTACTATTTACTAATTCAGATGCAAAAGCAGTTTACTAATATAAAATAGTAAATATATTTACGAATTAAAATTTAGAGACTAATGAATGAATTTTGAATGAAATTTTTTATTAATAACTTTCCCAGTCGACGTTATTATATATAAAATAGATAAAGGAAGTTGTTTACGCGCTTAGTGTATATATTGTACAGTAAGGCCTTAAAAAATAATCACGGGATCGGTTCATTGAAAATAAATGATATTAATGATGCAATCTGAAAAAAAGGCCGACATGTTACTCTCCGTTTACTCTCGCCGGTGGTTATATTGATGAAACTTATTGCTTATATGTGTCCAAAGAAATGTGGGTGCGATTAGATAGCGACCGATAACGTAATCATATCCTATATGTATAAAATTGTAATTAAAACATGTGTGATAAATTCTCGCCTCTTTAGTTATATATTTATTTATTATAAAATCAACACGATTGTCAAATAGCCCATATATGGTAGAAGGGATTAATTTTCAAGCACTGCTTTTTTCTAGACTAAATATTATAAGCGTAGGTTTCAAAGAACGGTTTCATAAAAAAGACGGTTTGATAACGATGTTATACGTGCACCAAATACTTATGGTAGGAAGTGATGATGTCATTTAGTTACGTTTTGCAGTTCTGGCATCTTCTGATATGTAAACTCTAACTTGTTTTTTACATCTGGAAAAAATGTGATGAGCATCATTATTCTTTCATGTTTACGCTGCTTGGAATATTCATTTTACGAAATTTCTTTTGGAGAGAATTTTTTTAGTCTCTAGATTGGAATTTGTTGAAAGCTTTACTTAATTTGCTGGTAAAAAGTTAGAGGCAGATTTAAATAGTAATCAGGATTGTCACAATATAGGTCAGAGAATTCAGGAAATTCAGAAAGTCAGAGTTTCTTTTTTATTAAAGTATTGGAAAAAATTATTATTTTATTAATTATTAATTAATTATTATTTATTATTATTAAATTCCTGAGAAGTTACACACGGAGAAAAAGGATTGTTAGGTTGATGAAAAGATCGTTATTATAGAACTAAAAATTTATTTTAACAATTCAAATTTTTTCGAATAACAATAAATCTGTTGAGGTAACAAAAAATTTTGTAATAACAATGGAAAAATTTGTTTGCTCTATATTAACATTTTTTTTTCTCTGTGCAATTGATTTGCAGAAGTTGAATTATTTTTAAAAGGAATAAAATTCTTCGCTGAAATTCAATTAGGATAAAATTTTTTTTTAATTCTCGTCAAAATGTCAAATATCTTTAAAAATAATAAAAATTCTTCTCCAAAATTCAGTAATTTTCAAAAAATTTAATATAATTCTTATCAAAACTACAATTATTCTCAAAAATTTTCACTAATTTGACGATTTTCAATATGTACTTTATTTTAAGAAAGAATCCGACAAACAATCGGAACAAAAGTTAGTCCACTGATACAATTTCGTTTTTTAAAGTCAAATTAAATTTTTAATTCCTTTTGGTAGAAGAATAAGAAATTTAATTCTCAACATTGTGAATATTTTTAAATTATTATTCAAATAAAAAGTAAAATATTTTGTCAATAATAAACGACTTAAGCAACATAAACTAAAATTTAACAAACATTTCTTATTGACAGAAAATTGTAATTTTTATTCAAATGTAACCTTTACTCGTTTTAAATATTCAAAATAAAATTCTTCACCTTTCCAATGTGACGAATTTAAAATTTAATTTGTGTTCTTTTAAATTACAAAATTATGACATTAGATTAACTTCTGATTTGATTGTACGTCATATTTTTCCTTAATATAAATTTTACAAAAAATTCTTTTATTTAAAAAATATATTAATAAAATACTAAAGAAATATTAAATTATTTTTATAAATACTGAATTTTTTTACAGACATTCAACTATTTTTATAAATAATAAAATTTATCGTAGAAATCAATTATTTTTAAAGCAATTTGAATCGAATTGTTCGAAAAATGTAATTATTCTTGAACATTTTATTAAAATTCATCGTAAAATTCAAATATTTAAAGAAATGCTGATAAAATTCATTATGAAAATTTAATTTGAAGAAACATTCAATTGTGTGAAAAAAAATTGTATTATTTTATTTAATTAGTTAAGTTCGCGTAGAATTTTCTATCAAAAATTAATTTAGAAATAAATTTTGGTTAAAATTTTAGATAATAATTAAATATAAAAAGAACTATGTGACATGGATTATAAAAATAATTGATTTTTAAAAGGGTTTTATGTTAAAAAGTATAATTTCTTTTTTTAAAATTGTTTCAAGTTTTTTATTTCTAAACATTTATTTGCAAAATTTTTGATTAATCAAAATTTTTGTAAAATTGAATTGTAAACCAAATGATTTTAAAATTTTTAAGGAACTTTTGCAAAATTTATTAAAAATGATTAATAATTGAATTCCTTCAAAGAATTAAAAATTTTTAATACAATTTTTGAAGATAATTACATTTTTCGTAGAATTTACCTAAAATTGTATTAAAAATAATTGGAATCCTCTGAAGAATTTAAAATTTAGCAGAATTATTGTTTTTGCAACAAATTTTTGAAAATTATTTCATTTTTTGAGGAATTTAAAAAAAATCGTGTTATAAATGATTGAAATTCAATGAAAAATTTTATTATTTATTAGAATAATTGAATTCTTACAATGACTTTAATTACATTTTTTTAAATAATTGAATTGATGGGAAAAATTGTATTACTAATAATATTGAAAATAATTGAAGTCTTGTAAAGAGATTTTATTAAATTTCTTTGAAATAATTAAAATAACCTTTAAGAATTTTATTTTAAATTTATATAATTTTTGAAGTTTAGCGAAAATTTTTTATTTTTAAAATGTAATTAAATAATTGCAAAAATATTTTGAAAATAATTATATTTTTTGAAGAATTCGTTTAAAATTGTATTAAAAATTATTGAAATCCTATGAAACATTTTATTATTAATGAAAATAATTGAATTCTCAGAACGAATATTATTAAAATTTTTTTAATAATTGAATTTATGTGCCAAATTTTATTACTTGTGAGAATAATTGAATTTTTGTGAAGGATTTTGTTTAAAAATTTTGTAAATAATTTAATGTTTCATGAAAAAATTTTATACAATTAAATTATAAGAAAACATATTTTTATAAGTTGTTGAATTTCAAAAAGCTTTGCATTTACATTTTTTTGAAAATCTCAAGTCGTATAAAAAAAAATATAAAAAAAAATAATAATAATAATAATGATTAAGTGTTTATTTAAAAAATAATTTATCGACGTTTTAGAATAATTTTACAGTTAAAAAATTTGTTAAATAAATGTAATAGAACAATTTTTTGAGTATTTAATCATTTTTGGAGTGAATCAGAATATTTTTTAGGGTTAGGGAAAAAGTCTAAATTTTTTCCTCGAAATCAGGGAAAAGTCTGGGAAAGATCAAATTAATTTTTTTAATGTTAATTAATTTATTAAATTTTTACTAATAAATAATAATTTTTTTTTCGTTCAGAGTCAACTCTAGTTTTCACAAATATTGTTATCATTCTCCTCCAGTTTCCTATTTATTCAATACTATAAAGTCGAGGTACAATTCTTTTTATTCAAAAACTTGAAATAAATAAATATACAAAAACGTAAAAAAAAAAAAATTGTAAATAGTGACTAACGGGATTGATATGTCCATTGACTTATAGTTGCAGTACATTATTCATAGAATTCTCATTTTAAATTTAAACATACATTATATATACTTATTCCCAATCTGTTTTTCTCGATTTACGCAAGTGTATTTGAATGATTTCAAATTCGATTGAATCTGTTCAAGTGCGGAGAGGAGAGAATCAAGTATAAATAACGGTATTTTCATTCTGAATGTCCCATATGTTATGCAAAACATGAAATCACATTTTATTTATGCATTCTCCTCCTTCTTCGTCCAAAACATTTTTTATTCACGCACTTTAAATGAAGGAAAGAGAAATAAAATTTTTATCCATTACTTCTTGGGATTTATTTTTATTCTTTTCTTTTCTTTTTTGTATATCAATGCACATAAGGAAAGTGCATATGTGAGATTTTTATATAAAATAAAAATGAGATGCAAATATAATCGTGTGTGCTATTTTAAATATATATATATATGTATATATGGGAGATAATTGCTAGAGATAAGGGGGAATGATTATAAAAATGTATGTATTTTCAATTGGTTTTTGTTTATAATTATAAAGTATAGATACATTGTTATGGAAAAAAAATTTTTTTTCCCTCTCTTTTGCGGGAGTCATATATAAAGTTATTGCGGTTGTTGCGTTGAGAATATTGCGTTGAAGTAAACTTTCCGAGGAGTTGTTCGTTTACTGTATCGTTAGGTATAATCTAAGATTGAAAATCGTTAGATCAAGTTGAGTCGAGATCTTTCCATGAATTTGAAAGGCCAAGGTAATGTTCAGGTATATATGTATACCTGAGTATACACTGTAAGTACTTCTCAGTTACGAATCTGATAATTATCAATATGACTGTACAGAAACCGGACTTTCAAAATTGTCCAAGTATCTTTGAGTCTATAGAAGAGAGAAAGAGAGAAAGAGAGAGAAACGGTAATCGTGAGTTTTTTTTTTCTCAAATTATATGCGCTTTTAATTTATTCGATTCTTATATTGAATTTGAAAAGTTTTATACAATGAAACAAAGTATTAGTTGTTTCCTTCTTGTGAGGTCGTCGACATTGAAAAAAAAAGAATTTTCTTTGTTATGGAAAAAGCAATTTTTCTTCTTATCATTTTATTTTCTTGATGAAGTGGATGAATATTTCCGTGTAAGTCACTTATTAGTAGTCAGTTGTATTTATTCAAGTGTCTTTATTTTGACTCTTTAAATTCAAGTGACGTAAGTTCATAAGTAGTCATATTTTTACATTGGTTATAATGAGTATTTTTTTCTGTTTACACACATTTTCGGTTGAATTTTTTTTTATTGGATTTGTACTATTTTATTTGACTGTATTTTTTATTCCGGGTTCCAATTGAAATTTTTTGTAATTGAATGTAAAATAATTAAATTTTTTAAAGAATTAAAACTTTGAAATTTAATTTTCAAAAAATTTATGGAACTTAAAAAAATTTTTAGGTATTTGTCTGTTTTTATTGATTTTTAACAAACAATTTTTTCTCACCAATTGTTAATAAACAATGGATAAAGTTTGTTAACAAAATAATTTTTCAACTTCTGCTGATTGTCGGCTGTGGTTACTTTTTATTAATTTTGAATTAAATTAATTTTCATGACCCAGATATTAATTTGAATTATTTTTAGCATTAGTTTAGGAACAAATATAGTTTGTTTCTAAAATAGTAAATTTTTCTTCAATGTAAAAAAAATATTTTTTTTAATTTAAAAAAAAATTTTCTATAATTTAGCCTGTTTTAAATTAATCTTTTCAAGAAATTTTTCCTGTGCGTCAGGAAAAATTTTTGTTTTTAATTCTTTATAAGTAATTAGTATTTGGAAATTTGAAAAAAATTTAAAGCTAAAGTTATTTATTTCTTCTAAAAATTAAATTTTTATTGTAATTATTTTACTTCACTATCCACAAAAATTAATTACTGAGTTTGTAAACGTAAAATAATAGTTTTTAAATTTTTTTATGATTAGTGATTTATTAAAATATCTTCAATAAAAAATATTTCGTTCATTCGAACATTCAAAACTTGGGGATCATAATAAAGTATTAGAAAAAGAATAAGAAAGTATTAATCAAAGGCTAAAAGAAGAATTAAATATTCATCAAAGACCAAAAAAAGAAGTAAATATTAGTCAAAGACTAAAACAAAAAAGCAAATATTAATCAAAGAGAGTCATAAAAATACAACTTAAAACAAGACTTTCTCTCTTAAAATAAGTTTTTTCTGTTCTCCATCATCAACAGGAGGATTTTTTCCTCTTCTGCATAACATCATTGATTTAACGTTGCCACTCTTTTTGAAAGGAAAAAATATATATTGCCCTGTTAAAGAGAAATTCACAGTTGTTTTTTTTTAATCCATTTTGAATATGAGAGAGGATATAGTATCTGTATAAAAGTTGGAGAAAGCATGAAATCTACTGCTGTAAAAGCTAATTATTTAGTCTTCATATAAACATGAATTTTCATTAAGGTATTTATTTGCAGACAAATGATATGACATTTGCTATAAAGTACAAAAATAAATACGAAAGAATTCACATTATACCACGAGGTCCAAAAATGAAATCTTTCGTTTTGGTGTATGTGCTGTATATATATATAGAAAGTTTGGAATTTAAAAAAAAAAGGATGGTGAAACTAATTTTATAAAGTAGAATTCTGCCTTATTCAGTCATAAGTATTGAAGGCGAGTTGGTTGAGTTGGATAGCAAATATCAAGTTTAATTTGAATTAAACTTCTCTCGAGTTTACTTTAATGATTACCAATTTTGTCGATTGGTGATGATGATTATATTGGGTGAAATGTGGTACCTCCATTCACGCTTCGTGTATATACTTGTTTACGTCTTATTACACTTGCTCTCACTTTCTTTCTCTTCACAAAAGCAAAGAGACCCGAAGGCTATAAGCAATTGCTTGGCACTTTCACATTTCACGTTAATTTCAAATTAATAGCAATCTTTCGTTATGTAATCGAGTTCTTCGTGCGAATATAAATATATGTATATATATACATTTCGTATGTGAATTTCCGCATGTATATTGATTTTGCATTTTTTTTCTTCTTCTTTGCAATAGGTATTTTATTAACATTTCGAATATCAATGTTTATGACTATATTACGAAATCCGTTGTAAAATTATTTAGAAATGTATCGATAAATTCGTGTTAATGAAATTCGTTTGCTTTTCTATTTATTGAGTTCTGTTTTGTGTGTTATTTGAGTAGGTTATGAATTTCCTGGTTCGTGCAATAATCGGTATGGTGAATGGTTAAATTTATTGATGTGTGTATTTCATACACACATGACTTGATAAATGTTTAATGAATTAATGACTTTATTGACGTAGGTTAAAGTATGGATACACAGGGTTGCCACGCAACCTGGAAATGTCAGGGAATTTTTATAAACCTGAAAAAAAAACCTGGAAAAGTCAGGGAATTTTGATTGGAATTCTGGAAAATTATTGTTTTCTAAAGTTATTGTACTTATTCTTGAAATCTAATTTTTCTTGAATTCAAATTTCTTAATTCAATTTTAAAAGAGTTGCCTTCACAATTTTTCTTTGCAATAATTCAATTATTTACAAAAATAATAAAGCAATTTATAGATTTACAATTATTTTCATGACTAATAAAACTCATCGCAAAATTTCAATTATTTTTAATACAATTTCTCGAAAAGTGTATAATTATTCTCAAAAATTTTATTAAAATTCATCAAGGAAATTCAATTATTTTCAAACGGAATAAAATTCTTCGCAGAAATTCAATTATGGTCAAAAGTTTAAAAAATTTTAATTATCTTTATAATTATTAAAAAATTTGTTCAAAATTCAATTATTTTAAAAAATTCTAATGAATTTTCAAAAGAAATGAATTATTTGAAAAATTTTTTTATAAATATCTTCGCAATAATTCTATTATTTTCAAAAATATTCAGTTTATGTTTACAGAGATTCATTTATTTTTATAAATATGTAATACAATTTTTTAAAGGGATTCAATTATTATTTTCATAAATAGTAAAACTCATTGCAGAATTTTCATTATTATAATTAAATTATAATTATACTTAAAGTTTTATTAAAATTCGTGAAAAGAATTCAATTATTTAAAAATTTGTTAATAAAAATCTTTATGAGAATTCAATTTTGAGAAACATTCAATTATTCAATAAATTATTTATTTTTGTATTAAAAATAATTAGGTAGGTATTAAAAAATTCGTCTCAAGAATTCAATTATTTTCAAAAGTAATAAAATTCTTAGCAGAAATTCAATTATGGTCAAAAGTTTTAAAAAAGTTATGGTCATAATTTCAATTATTATTATAAATATTAAAATTTTTCTCTAAAATTTAATTATTTTCAAAAATTTTAATAAAATTCTTGGCAATATTTTAATTATTTTAAAAAAATTTTAATAAGATTCTTGACAAAATTTCAACTATTTCCAAAAACTTTTTTCAGTTCAAAAATTCAATTATTTTTAGTACATTTTTAATCTAATTTCTCGAAAAATGAAATTTTTCTTAAAAATTTTATTAAAATTCGTCAAAAGAATTTTAATTACCTATTTAAAAATTTGTTGATCAAATTCTTTAAATGAGAGTTGAATTTTAAAACACATTCAATTCTTCAATAAATTTTTTTTTGTATTTAAATAATTGAATTGTCGTAGAATTTTCTAATAATAATTGATTAAAATATGAATTTCAGTTAAAACTTTAGATAATAATTGAGTTTTGAAAAGGTTTCGAATTATAATCTTTGAAAGTTTGAATTTTTTTTATACTTTTAACTTAAAATTGTGTAGATTTAATTTTTTTGTAAAAGTCGAATTGAATTTTTTTTTAAAGTCATTTGAAGTTTCTATTTTCTAATATATATTTGATGGAAAAATGTTCTGAAAAATTGATAAAATTTCGTAAAAATTGAATTGTAAGCAAAAGAAATTGAAAATGTTGAAATAAATTTTTTTGATATTGTTAATAATAATTAATTTACGCTTTATAAAGAAGAATTTTAGTTAAAAATTGTGGAAAAAATGAATTAAAATAATGAATGTAATTTTGAAAAAGTTACAGTAACAATATTAATATATAACATATTTAATTTCAAAAAGGTTAGAATTAAAAATTTTGTAAAATATAAATGTAGTTTTAAAAACTTGGAAAAAATTCGTTTTTTAACCTGGAAAACCTGGAAAAGTTAGGGAATTTGAAATGAGTGAAAGCGTGGCAACCCTGAATACATAAGATATATTTTGAAAATTGCGATAATATGAATTCGATTATTATTAATTTCAAATTGTAAGTACCAGTTAACTAATAATAATTATTGATGACGAATTTTTATAAAATGGAACTACTGATAAAGTCCTAAAGTTCTGAACGAAATTTATTTATTTCTTTTAAAAATTAAATTTTTATTGCAGTTATTTTGCTTCAGTATCCAAAAAATTAATTATTGAGTTTGTGAGAGTACAATTTTAGTTTAAAATTTTTTTTATGATTTGTAATTTATTAAAATATTTTCAATAAAAAAGGATTTTGTTCATTTGAACATTCAAAACTTGGGGATCATCTACTGATTGTCATAGGGAAATTCATGATCCACAAGCTTTCAAAGTTCAAATGAAGAAAATATTTATTATTAGAGCAAAATCGTGTCAACTCTTGATTAGGGAAGATTGGGGAAATTGTGGACCACCATCTTTAGGCAATTTATCCTAATTAATGATTTTATTCACCTATATAAGGAATGATTAAACGAAAAAATGAATTGAAAATGATGTTTGAAATTTAAATGCGAGGGTTTTAGACATATATGCTGGTTGTTGGGATATGTATATATGTAAGTTGTTGGTAGGCGTTTCAGTGTATATTTATGGAGTCATTGCTATAGGTCGAAGGGTGCGTCTGCGTTTAAACATATATATATACATGTATATGTCTATCATTTAACGCTTGCGCTTTGCGTTATGTGCATTGGCGAATTGATAGAGAGACTCATTCGTGCATCGTTATGTTCTTATGTTGCCATTTCCCTCTCGTATTAGGCACATTTTCGATCACACATGACGTGCACGTGGGATGACTCAACGCTCGTAATTATTCTTTTTCAATTGACTCCCTTCAACCAGCTGTAATTATTATTTCCTTCTCTCATTGTCTCAAATGAATTATTTCACGGGAAAAATAAATTTTCGAATAAATAACAAAATTCGAATTTGTAAATTATCATCTTTACAACATAATTGTAGTAACTGACTTTTTTGCTTTAACATTAGTAAGATTTACTAATAAATATTGTAAATTGTAATTATCAGTAGAAATAAAATCGGTGCTGTTGGATTAATCAAAATTTTATTAAACTCATAGTAAAACGTTTGGTGTTAAAATAACACCAGAATGGATTAAAATAATCTCCAACAGTTTATACCCTATAGGATTAAATTAATATCAAAATAGAATTAAAATAATCTATTTTCGTGTTATTTTTAACTATGAATGAAATTTTATTTTAAATAAAACAACAAAGTCAACGATTTGTAAAAATTCAATAAATTTAGTTTCTCCAGAAGAATAGTAAGTTAGTTACTAACTTAGTTACCAACTTGCTAACTAATTTAGTTAGCAATTTACTAACTGTCTTAGTAACATAGTTACTAATTTCAATTGTGTTAAAAATTTTTTTTAATTCTCGTCAAAATTCCAATTCTCTTTATAAATAATAAAATTCGGATTCTTCTCTAATATTCAATAATTTTACAAAATTTTAATCAAATTCTTGTCAAAATTTGAATTATTTTCAAAAGTTTTCTAAATTTTCATAATTTTCAATATCTACTATTTCAATAAAATTTTCCAAAAGAATTAAATTATTAAAATCAAATTGAATACAATTCTATGCAAACATTCAATTAATTTCATAAATAATAAAATTTTTTACAGGAATTCAAATATTTACTTTTTATAAATTTCTTCGAAATAATTCAATTATTTTTATAAATAATATAACTCATTGCAGAATTTCAATTATTTGTAATACAATTTTAATCAAATTCCTCAAAAATGTAATTTTTCTTAAAAATCTTATTAAAATTATTAAATCCAATGAATTTAATCTTTAAATAATTGAATTCTCGTAGAATTTACTAATAAAAATGGTTTGAAAAATGAATTTCAATTAAAATTTTAGATTATACTTGAGTATTAAAAGCATTATTCCGTGGTTTTTTAGAAATAATTAAATTTTCAAAAAGTTTCAAACTAAAATCATTGAAATTCTTAATTTTTCATATTTTTGACAAAAAATTCTCTAGAATTAATTCTTTTTAAAAGTTGAATAGGATTTTTATTGAAATTATTTCAAGTTTTTATTTTTCAATTTATATTTAATTGCAGAATTTCCGAATAATTGAAATTTTGTAAAATTTGACTGTAAACGAATAAATTTAAAAATTCTCATAAAACTCATCGCAGCGTTTTAATTATTTTTCATACAATTATAATTGAATTCCTTGAAAAAAATAATTATGTTCATGCAAGTTTTAATAAAATTCGACAAAAGAATTGAATTATTAAAAAATTTGTTACTAAAATTCTTTATGAGAATTGAATTTTGAGAAACATTCAATTATTCAATAAATTGTTTACTTTTGCATTTAAATAATTAAATTCTTGTAGAATTTTTTAATAAAAATTGATTTTTATTTCATAAAAATGAATTTCAGTTAACATTTCAGATTATAATATTGAATATAAAAAGAAATATAGAGTGAACTTTTTGGAAATAATTGAATTTTGAATGTAATATTTTTGAAAAAGTTTAATTGAATTTTTTAAATATTATTTGATGTTTTTATTTTCTGATATGCATTTAATTAAAGAATTTAGGGATAATTGAAATTTCGTGAAATTGATTATTTAATTATTATTAAAAATAAGAAATGTAAAGTAACATTGTAGTTAAAAATTTTGGAAAATAATAATTGAATGGAAATAATGAAAATAATTTTGAAGAAATATTTTTTGTATAATATAAAATAATGATTTTACAACTTGGTCATCTTTAATTAATATAAAATATAAAGAATAATGGATCATTACGAGTCGAAAACTCGGAGTTATCGTTATCTTCATGTTTTATAGTTATAAAAAAATTTAATAAACTAAAATTTTATTCATTTCAAAAAATGATACCAAAATTAATTATTTTAATCTTTTTTGGTGTTAATTTAATCTGCAACACTTTTTAATACTTCTCGATTTACTATTTTTTTTCGTATCAGAGAGAAAAATGACTAAATTTACTATTTTTTTTAGTATCAGAGAGAATTAATCTTTTTTTAAATTAATCTTTTTGTTTATTGAATCCTGACTCGGAATGATCGATTTTATCATCATCTTACTAAAAATGACTAAAATTTGTATAAATTTTTAGCAAAAATCAGTGAGATTTTTTTTTGGTGAAATAATAATTGTCTATGTGTAGAATACAATTTTTGAAAAGAACATAAACTTCCCTTTCTATTCACAGTATTTAGTATTTTTGTCTTAAATCTGAAATAAATGAAGGAAAGGAGAAGATAAGATAATAAAACAGGTACGACCTTTATGTAATTGTAATAAAAGAGATTTTTTCTCTTTCGTTTTTGACTCAGGCTTGAAAAATGTCTTTTGCCCAGAAGTGAAATATATTTTAACCTGCGAGAGAAGACGCGTATATATACATATATTCTTTAACTGCTACTGGGCTTTTGGGATAGTCTCTCACCTCTCGAGACGTAACTGCCAATTGGAGATAAACACAGCAGACAAAAGTATATCTTATCCTCTCTTTTTCTCTCTCTCTCTCTCTCTCGTCGAGGAGAGAACTTTCACCGCAGCGCCACTAAAACTTTCCCTTTCTTTCTCTTGTAAGAGAAGGAGGAATATTATATACGACAGAAAAAGAGAGAGATACTCTCAAATGTTGTTTGACGAGAAATAATGTTCTCTTCTCTTATGAATGCCGGAACTTCGGTGTTGTGGAGCCAATTCACTTCCGGTACCTTCTCTCACTCTTCTTTAAAACGCACCCAAGAACATCGTCTGTTGGTATAAAATATACACCTTCAATGCCTGCATTGGCCGTGTCACCGTCTGACATTAACCTATTTTTTATGGTTTCGGATTCAAAGGAGTTTCTAATTTCCTTGAGAATGTTACTTCATGCGTAATAGATGATAATTTTTGAACGTATTTATGAGTATATATACATTTTGAATACGTGTGTATTTTCACTTTCACTGTGTTTATACTTTATACCCGGTGTTGTTATGTAAGAATATTTTCTTCAAATTCAAGAGTTCTCCTTTTTTTATATCCATCTTTTAGAAAGCAGGTCGATTATTGTATTTGTGTTTGGATTTTTATTTAATTAAAAGCGTTTTATGAATTTTTCGTATATTAAACTACTGCTCTATAAATTCGAATTAGTTAAATGTAATAAAAACAATTTTTTTTACAAGAGCAGCAGCCGGAGAACTGCCTTAAAAAGTACAGTTTGTTTCCATCAAATAAATTTTTCTTTTCAGTTTGAATTATTAAAAAGACTAAGAATATTATCACTAATAAAAGGAGGATCCTAAAGTTCCAAACGTTCAAATGTACGAAATTTATTTATTTCTTCCAAAAATTAAATTTTATTGCAGCTATTTTGCTTCACTATCCAAAAAATTAATCACTGAGTTTGTAAAAGTACAATTTTAGTTTTTCCATTTTTTATGATTTGTAATTTATTAAAATATTTTTAATAAAAAAGTATTTCGTTATAATTTGAACGTTCAAAACTTGGGGATCATATAAAACGACCAGAAAAGAAAATTTTCTTTTTTTGTTCGTTTTATTAATAATGAAAATTTATATCGAGGACGTTAAATATAAATTATGTAAATAATTTATATAAATTGTAATAGTAAAACTAACAATAAAAATATAAATAATAAAAATAATATAAAATAATAATAATGATAAAAAATTAAAAAAAATAAATAATAATAATAATAATAATAATATGATAGCCCTAAAAACACCACTATGCAAAAAGAAGGAAAGAACATGAATAATGAATAAATTGAAAAATAATAATACCCACTGTAATAATAGACAATTTAGAAAACAAATGATTATTTAAAATTGGAATTAAAAGATATGAAAGAAACTTTTATTGAAACAATGACTATTTTGAATAAAAATTTCACAAATCAATAAAAGTGGTTTAAATTATATCTCCAATTGGAATCTAATATTTATTTGCTTTGAATAAATATTTATTGAATATATAATAATAATATAGAATAAATTTTCTTTTCCTAGATAAAATAATTAATTTCTTTTTCTATATATATTAAAAATTTAAGAAACTCTTGTTAAATATATGTACAAAATGGAGTGAAACAATTGAGTACATTAGATAAGAGAATTAAGTATATACCACTTTTTAAATTCAATACTAAAGATAAAAAAAAGTAACTACTCGACAATATTGATAAAATTTGTTGTATATATCAATTTTCAATAAAAGAGCCGAAAATTCAATAATTATTTCGACTAAATTTAACTGTACCAGCATTTTATTACTCCATTTACACCTGTGGGTAAAAATTACATTAATTTTTGTTATTCAATTTAAAAATTTAATTAGTTTACATGAATATGGATAGAGTTCAATAACCATTTATGATTTTGATGGAAATTTATTTTTAAATTATATTATTATTATTATTATTATTATTATTATTTTTAATTCTCTATGAAGAATTTTTTATTTAAGAAATTAATTAATTTAAAACTATTTAATTAATTGAATCATTCAATTAATTAAATAGTTTTAATGAGTAAATAAAATTTATTTTCAATTACTAATGTAAAATAGAACAACAATAAATTTTATTTTAGGGAAATTTTATTTTCTATCCTTTCACTTATAAAAAGATTACTTTTTAAATAAATTATATTTCATGAATTAAAAATTTGTTTGATCGTTCATTTAAAAATGGTCGTTTTATTAAACGAATTGAAAAACATTTATTATTCCTAATGAGAATTTTTTGGACAATTTTTTTTTAATTTATCAGTTTGTTCATGAAAATTATTTCTTTTTGAATTTAAAAAAAAATTATTAAACTTTATAATCAATTTGGTATTTATCGAAAAGAGAACACTTGTGCAAACTGAATGAAGTTTTTTCTTTTCTTTAAAGTGACATTTTTTTTGTAGAAAAAAGAAAAAAAATTATCACTCGAAAGTGTCTGAATATTCGTTTTTTTCCATGTATTGGAAAATACTTTTAATAAAAGTAATTAAACTTTTACCAATAAATTCATTGAGATTGATTGATAAATAATTTTTTTACAATTCCTTATAATAAAATTAAACTAATTCAATCGCAGGAATTTTTTTTTAAGTTTGAACTAAAAAATTTGAGTCATTGTTTCAAAATAATGATCCCCAAGTTTTGAACGTTCAAATTATAACGAAATACTTTTTTATTAAAAATATTTTAATAAATTACAAATCATAAAAAATTTTAAAACTAAAATTGTACTTTTACAAACTCAGTGATTAGTTTTTTTGGATAGTGAAGCAAAATAACTGTAATAAAATTGAATTTTTGGAAGAAATAAATAAATTTCGTTCATTTGAACGTTCAGAACTTTAGGATCTTTCAAAATAGAAATTGAGTCCTAATAATTTTTAGAACATTAGATAAAAAAAATAGTGCCAGAATATTATTTATAAAATTTTGAGTGCTAAATTTCTATTCCAATAGAATAATTTTTTACGTGTAGAATGTTTATCATAATTAAAAATTAGTTTGTAAATTTAAATTTGTGGGTAAAAATATTTATGAATTCGAATTAGTTTCTGACTTTTTGCTTTTGAATTAGTAAATTTTGCTAATGAATAAGTTCTACTAAATTTTTTTTCAATTTCTACACGAAAAAAAATCACCTGGAACAACTATAAAATTTACTATATTAGCGAAGTTTTTAGTTATTGCAACGAATAGTTTCGCTATTTTAAAGAATACTTTCGCTATTTTAGCGAGTAATTGCTGTTCCAGTTGAAGGTTTTTTTTCGTGTATATAGTTTGTATATTTTAATTATAAAAAAAATATTTATTATAACTAATATTGTTCTAGTAATTTTTATCGTTATTGTCGCATGTTGTTTGATGTTCTTTTTGTTGTAACTGTAGGTTCAAATTCCAAAATTAAATTTAATGAATTCAATGATTAGTTTAATTTTAATGTTGATGTTAATTAAACACCTATTAATTATGATATGCAAGAAAATAAATGACATTTGTCACTTAATGAAAAATAAATATGTAAAATCAGAGAGAGAGAGAGAGGGAGAAAATGATATTGTCTAAAAATAAACAACACACCAGCAGAGTGTTTGATATTTAGAGAAAAGAATAGATGATAGCGTAACAGATAGTGTGTTTGTAACTTTCTCATGTGTACATATATATATATCTCTGGTTTATAATGCTCTATTTTAATCATCCCCCAAGTGTTTTCTTGTTACATGTCTGCATTTCGTTCAATGTACTTATTGTTAGTTGTTGTTACTGAACGCGGCGATAAGTGCAAATACATACCTATCATTTTGCTCTACATAAACGAGTCATTGACTTTTGCATTGATAAACTATCTAGCGCTCAAAGTGCTCTAGCCATGTCGATAAGACTCTCGCAACTCCCACGCACAAATTTATACGTATATATGAAACTCATTTTGAAATCAACCAATCTCATTTTCGATCTCTCCATATGACATTACATATATATATATGTATTTCTATATTGATTGCTTCAGTCATAAAATATTAATTGATTTTGTGATTGCAATTCATTGTTTACTCAATCGTGTATCAATTTTGTTTCTGAATATATTGTAGAGAATTTTATTATTCCTCATTCCTTTTTCACTGCGTCTACTGTATTTTTTCTTTATTCTTCTATTTCTTTTCTTTCCAACAATATATATTTGTTAATTTCTTTGTTTTGTTGTATATTTGTTTTATATTTCAATTAATGGTTCAGTGTTTCTATCGATAATTACCTTTTTTTCTTTTCTTATTGTTCTAGGACAATCGAGTAATTTATTGATAATTGATAATTGATAATTTGGATAATTGAAATTAATATACCATATAACGATTGTTCATTTTTTCGAAAGTGAATAGAATGGTGTGTAGAGTCAATAGTAACCTATTTTTAACAAAATTAGAGTCCGAATTCTGTAGCAAAAATGATTTCTTTGAAAAGATTAGAAATTTGGGTTGAATCCCACCGCTGCCACCTTTTTAGGCCACGTTTCAAAAAAAAATACTAAATTCATCCTATTTTAATGGGAGTATAAACTGTTTGAAATTAGTAATGAAACTCATATTGTAGACAATTAGTAAAAATAAAAAAAAGTAAAGAAGAGAGTATTCTAAATGGAATAATATTAAGATACAAAACTACTAGGAAATGTAATTTTCTTGTATAATTAAAAGTAAGGTATAGAGGTATCTAAACTATGGCTGAATCATGTAATGGTCAATTTCGATTGTATATAAGAATCGTGTTTTAGTAAAGTTCTCGCAGGTATAGGAGTGAAACGATATCTAAGGTCAATTAAGAATATTATCTCTCCCTTTTTGCCAGGAGATCCTAGAGACCCTCCATTTCTCACACATTTATATATATATATATATATATATATATATATACATACTCTTTCCACTCTATCTCTCTTTTACTTGTAACATTGGTATAACTGGTTACACACTCTCTTAATAAGTTTTATGCACATTCCCTCACGTATGGTTGCTCATAAAAGTATTGGCACTATCGCCATTGATTTGCAGACCTTGCTAAAGTCACGAAGAAAACGATTTGCCAGAGTTGTGAAAAATTCATAATACACATACTTTTAACAATCAGGCGTGCATAATATGCTTTATCGACAATTTTTATCTAGTCACTTTTTTCTTTATTCAATATATATATATATAAGGAAAATTGTTTTGTAAATTGAATAGAAAATTAGTTGATGAGAAAAAGGGAGAATTATTATTATTGAAAAATAACTAATTATTATTATTTAATAAATCACTGAGAAAGAAGTCGAAAATTTGACAAATTCAAGCTTGCAAAACAGGTAAGGGAAAATTCTGGGGATTTTTTTATTGAAAGTTATGGAAAAAAAATAAATTTTTAGAATTCATTAAGTAAATTATAAATTTTGGGGTCTCTTTTGTTTGACTCATAAACTATGAAATGACCACGAATTCTAATACAAAACATTCAATTTTTTTCTGTTTCTGACAATAATTTCTTTTTAAATAAATTCATTCTTTTGCAAATATCATAAAATAAATGAATTATTGAATGAATAATTTTACTTACAGTTACAATTAAATATTTTAAGATTTATTGAATTTTAAAACAGTTACGTTTATAATTTTCATACTGATAGATAATTTTTTTAACAGGTTTCAATTTCAAATTTTATGAAATTTTAATTTTAAATGCATAGAATTAGAAATTTAAAAGAACCTATATTTTTGAAAAATTGGAATAATTCAAATTTTTTTTGAAATATGTTTAATTTTTAATATATATATATTGAATTCATTATTTAAAAAATGATTAAAAAAAATAAATGATTGCAGAAATTCAATAATTTCAAAATTAATAACATTCTTGTCAGAAATTCAATTTTGTTTAAAAATTAAAAAAAATTCTCAACATTAAATTAAAAGAAATTGTTTGAAAGTTATTGAAATTTGAAGAAGAATTTCAGTTATATTTTTAAAAAAAATTTTGTTATTCAATGATTTTCCACATCTACTATTTTAATAACTATGCTTTAAAAGAGTTGCGTTTATAATTTTCAGAAATTAATGAATTTTTAAAGATTTTAATTTTAAATTGTAGAAAATTTTTATTTTGTATTTATAAAAGAATTTTATTTAAAGACACTATAAAAAATGGAATTTTTGGGAAGTTAGACATATGATTGGAGAAATTCAATTATTTTCAAAAATCATAGAATTCTTCTCTAAAAATAAATTATTTTCAAAAATTTTAATAAAATTCTTGGCAAAATTTCAATTCTCTTTAAAAATAATATATTTATTCTCTGAAATTCAATTATTTTAAAACATTTTCTTTGAATTCAATACTATTTAATATCTTTATTTTAATAACAAAAATTTTTTTAAAATCCAATTATTCAAAACAATTTTTGCTAAAATTCTACTCAAACATTTAATTATTTTCAAAAATAATAAAAATTTCCCAAGAGTTGAATTATTTACAAATTTTTAATTAATTTCTTCGCAATTATTCAACTATTTTCGTAAATAATAATTTTTTAACAATTTTTACAGTAATTCAATTATATTTCCTTAAATTAATAAAATTGTTTGTAGGGATTCAGTTATTTTCATAAATAAAAAAACTCATCGCAGAATTTGAATTTTTTTAAAAACAATTTTAATAAAATTTCGCAAAAAGGGGAATTATTCTTAAAAAATTTATAAAAATTCGTAAAAGAATTCAACTGTTTTAAAATTTTTTGACCAAACTGTTTATGAAAATTCTATTTTAAAACAAATTCAATCATGCAATAAATTATTTGTTTTTGTATTTACAGAATTGACTTCTCGTAGAATTTTCTAATAAAAATTTAGTAAAAATAAAATTAAAAATGAAATAAATTTCAGTTAAAATTTTAGATTTTCAATAAGTATATTAGACGAAATATTAAATACATATAGGTACTTTAACATAGTGCTTAAAAATAAAGTGTTGGAAACAATTCCGTTAATTATTTTTTTAAGGGCATTTTTGTTATCGCTCCTTTCCATCCTCACGAAATTTTTTATTTGGTACGCAAATACAAATATATTTTTAGTCTGTATATTTCTATAAGCACGGCGATGAAAAAGCAAATATCCATATATACTTATCTTGATCGAGAACCTTTTCTCCAAAAACTACATGCATTATAAAGAGATTCACAAATATTGTCCTTATACTAAGTATACTAACTTATACATATAGTGTAATCTTTATAATATAGAGAAATAGTCCCCTATTTAAAAAATTTTCAACAAAAGCTCTTTTCAGAAATTACACTTTTCTTTTCTTTGTTTAAATAAAATTGCTTATTTACAGTAACCGCAGTTTATTGTTTTAGTGATGAAGATGATTAATAATTTTTATACAAGTGTGTATATATAGTAGACGCAATAAAATGTTTATTGTGTAACAATATTAGTACACTAGAATAATAATACTTATATTACTGTAAAAATGTAGTATTACAGTTTATATCAAATACTTAATCATGATGTATGAAAAATAGAATCACAGCTTTTCAGGCCTCAGATCGACTTTACCGAACAAAAAAAGTCACTTTAGTCGATTAAAAATAGAAAAAAAGTCGAAAAAGTCGATTATTTAATTCAGTGCTGTCACAAAAACTTAAATTAATCAAAACTTGTATAATTTTGCTAAATAAATATTCAAATACTTCTTACTTCTTTATTCACAGGAAATAAAATTTTAAAAATTTCAACTTTTCAAATTTAATAATTTCTAAAAATTAAAACTATAACCCTTTTATAAATTTAATTACTTTCTACAATTTTTAACTAAACTTCATCTCTAAATCAATTATCTATATAAATTTTTTATCATTTTTTGCAATTTCTTCAAAAATTTAATTATTTAAATAAAAAAAATCAAATTTTTTATAATGATTTAAACCGTCAATTTTTCAATTTAAAAATATTAATTAAGGTAAAATATTTTAAAAAATTTTAATAAAGAAATTCGTGAAAATTAACTTTTTAAAAATATTTCTAAGTAATTTTTGGAAATACAAAAAGTTTTACAATGAAACATAAAAAATTATTTTGAAAAATAATTAATTAATAAAATAATTCTTTTCAAAACTATTTTAATATTATTTTTAAAATCTATTTTTTATTAATTTTCATTTTTATTGAATCTTCACTTGAAGTTTATTTATTATAATTTTTGATAATTTAATATTACTTCAAAAATTTTCAATTGAAGATCTCTAAAAGTAAATTTTCAAAAATTGGAATAAAACACTTGAAAAGATGATTTAGTTTGAATTAAATTTTACAGAATTTTAATAATTCGAAATCTTTATAATTGTAATATTTTAAAACATTTAATTAGAAAACTGATTGAAAAATAAAGTTCCAAAAGTTTCTCAATAATAAGTTATACTTTGCACGGTAATAAAAATCGAAATAAGTTGCATTTTACACCAAAAATTTTGTATTTTTGGCGCAAAATTTGGAAGAAAAGTCTAAACAGTCGCAATTTTTTAATAAAAGTCGATAAAAGTCGCATTATTTCAATTATTTGAAAATATAATACTTAATAATTAATAATACTTATTAATGAATTAATTCAGTTAATTATTTATTTATTTATATACGAGCATTGAAGTTTCTCATTTGTTCTTGAAGTAAAAGTAAACAAATAGCTACAGATTTCAATTAATCGTTAACCATTAGCAATATTAACAAATAACTATTGTCCAATAGGAAAATATTAATTATTGGAATATTTATCGAATTCTGATTAATTTGCTTTATATTGATTATTGTTTGTTTGTTGTCTTTTGTTTTGTGTATGAAAGTGTGTGTGTGGTTTCTTTATTTTTTCTTTTTAATTGAAGTTGAAATAAATGACGATAACATATATATATATATATTTTATTCGCGTTGAAAAACGTGCAGCATTTTCACGTTTTCTCGTTTGTAGTTATATAGATGAGATAAAATGATCTATCAGAAATAAGAAGCAGGATAGATATTTAACACACAAGCGTCGTGATCGTTGTTAATTTATGTTGTCTCTTTCTTGTCACTATTAGCCTCCCACTAAAGTGGAATTTTCCAAGCGCGCTATTATCATTCTTCTCTCATATATGACATTTGCAGCATGATAGCATGAGTGCTGCTTTAGAGCTTATTCTTATATTTCTTGTATACTTTATAGGCTTATATCTTATAGCCTCATATATATATATACGTTTAGCCAATACACGTCTCTGAAAAGCCAAGACCGGTCTTTATATATTATATATGATCGCATCTTCGAAAATTGAATTCTTCTTTAAATGATGTGTACAAAAAATGAAATGAGTTTTTTCTTCTTGAAATCTTGTTGAAATCTTGTTGAAATCAATTCTTGTTTGAATCGAATATATTTTATTTAAATTGTATTTTTATGTTTGTTCGAAACAGATGAATACTTATTTGATTTATATAATAACATTCATATAATAACATTGTTATAAAAAATTTAAGAATTACTGTATTATTAGGTTTTCAACTAAACATTGCGTGGGATGTTTTATTATTTTGTTCCTCTTGAATGTATTTTTTGTTTTTGACTATTATGAGTAGACTTTGCGGAGTGTTTGATAGAAATATATTTTTGGAGGAGGGAAATAGTTTTGTTATAAAAAAGCCTCTGTCGATAATATGGCAAGAGGCTAAGAGAAGTGTTTTTTGGGATCACAGCCTCTTTGTATGCGAGATAACCCATCTCCAAGAGGCAGAGGGACGATATGCCGAAAGACCGAGAGATCGTAGACTCGACTTTTTTATTACAGTGCCGTACAAACGAATTCTCGAGCACGAAATCCGTTCCAATTACAACTTCAATTCACCATTAAAAACCTTAGTCTTCGAAAAACTTGTTATCAAATTTCAATTCCATAAATCCTAATATAAAAATTAAGGGTGATTATTAATTATTACTGCTTGTTATTTTCTAAAAATTTTAATAAAATTTACTCCGAGTGGAGTAAAAGTTGCTACATTCGAAGTATCTTCAGGAAAAAATTATCAAAATTTACTCCGAAAGTAGTAAAAGTGCACCAAACCTCTAGACATTTTTGAGACTTTGTAAACTCTACAGTTTTCTCCAAGTACAATAATTTCCAAACATTCGAATAAAGAAATTTTCCCCAAACATTTTGAGGGCGAAAAGAAAAAAACACGAATATAAACATAAAAATCGTAGCATTTACCATATGGTGAATGATCCTCTAAATGTTCGTTTAAAAAATTAAATTTAAATTTTATACCAATTCTAATTTATAATATATATATCTACCTGTGGCTGTATTATTTTACATTAATTTGAGCTAGCGTGTCTTGAACACAAAGGAAATATATATATAAAAAAATACGACTTGAGAGAAAAAAAGGGAATGAGAAAAGGTGGTAGGTGCTAATGTTAGAAAGAAGGGAGAGAGAGTGAGGTTTGGGATCAACTAAAGAACTAATAGAACATGATAATTATCAACACAAAGATTCCTATATAAACCGAAGTGCTATAGCGAACTATTTTAATCCCTGAGGTCTGTTTTGCGGCTGCTTTTCGACCACTTCCGGTCCGGAATTAGAAGTGCCAATAAAAGGAGGTCTGTTGTAGAGACTTATATTCGTTGTTTGACCAAGTGCTCGGTAAAATACTGTACAGAAGCTTTCCTCTTTCTTTCTTTCTCCCTTTTTTCTTTTCTCTCTTTATTCGTGACTCAACTCGTTCAAAATATAATGCACAAAGCTTACCAATAGAACATGTTCCTAAAGTGAAAAATTTCTATATTTAATATATGTATGCTTCAAGTGGCTTAGAGTTTGGGTAAACATCCTTGAATCTTGATACATTAGAAAAATTGGGTTTAACATTTCTAGTATTTTTGGATTAGTCTATTTCTGTCTGCATTGTTATATTAGACTAGTTAATATGTTAATTAAATTTTTGTTTTGAATTCCAGACCAATTGTTATTCTTTGAATTGCTGACTAGATAAAGAGTAAATTTTGCTCGCCTACTTTGTCCATATAGACCAAAAATTGCAACAAAGTAGAAACAAAAGAAGTTTCCGTCAGTTAGGTTTTACAATAAAAATATTAGTCTATCCGCATTCTTCCGTGTAGAACAAAAAGAAAGCACTAAAATTCGCCACGAATAAATAAAAGAAGTGCAAAAAGATTTATCTAAACTTTAGTGACAGATGGGAATCGTTTCTTCTTTTTTTCTTCAGCTAAGAAGAAGAAGAAGAAATAAGAATTTGACGAAGGGTTTATAATTTGTCTTGTGTTGAGCTGCTCTCATACATACACACTATTTCTTTTCGCTTAATTTAAAAGTAGAGGAGACTTGTATGTAAATTTAAGGATCACTCCATCGCATCAATATGTCAAATGTTAATTTCTGTTCGACTCAATTAGACGTATTTTTGGTCTGCTCTCTGGAGTAGAACCATAATAATGATTGGATGAGGACGGCGCGAGTGTGAAGACAAACATCGAGAGTCGAGAAGATGAAGGCGAGAGAGAAAGAGAAAAAGACAGAGAGAGAGAGAGAGGGAGATAAGGAGCAGGAAAAGAGAATCAAATACAGCTGCGCGTTCATCTAAGTAAACGAAACGCCAATTAACTACATCGCGCAATAAGGGACAGACGAGGTGACGCTCTCTGTTTCCATTTACATCTCTACATTCTCAACTTGCTTTTCAATTTAAATAAACCCATCTATATACGTTGCTTTAGTTTACATACAAAGATGTGTATTTATAAATATTGTATGTGTCTGCAATGCGTATGTCTTCGTACCGTGAATGTATTTGTCCTCTGAACGGGTATTTGTACCCTGAATTTGCACCGTGAATGTATTTGTACTCTGTATTTATCAGTAATATGTATTTGCAACATGTATGCATTTACAATACTCACGCATTTTTAATACTTATGCATTTTTTAATAAATGTGTATTAAAAATACGTTTGCTATACGTTTACTTTTACAATACGTATCTACTCGCAGTACGTATTTGTGCACACGTACAAAGTATTCTGGTGTGTATGGCTATATACTACATTTATGGTGGTCTCTCGGCTTTTTTTTTTCTTCTCTTCTGTATGTGGTGAACGAAAGAGCCAAGTTTCTGTTACACACATGCATCGTATTTTAAACTGGTAATCAGCGCGTACTCATGGATCGTGATGCAATGACAGTGTATGAGTGTAATAAATTAGTCACTTATTTTAACTTGAGAGTGAACAAGGCGCCACCATTTGTAGAAGGCTAGGGAACAACTTTTAATTATACATCAAGTGCATTATACTTTGAAAATCCAGTCAATGTGTCAGTCATTGACAATATACAAGACAATGGGTCGTAAAATGATATTTAAAAATTAGTTATGAAAGATAATGTCGATTGTTCCTGAAATGTGATATCTTCAATCATTTTTGTCTCATGTGATGCGGAGTTTGAGTTTTTTGTTTCTGTACCTAATGATGGCAATCTGCTGCTAAATGTAATCTGAAAATCGTTTTTTGTATTTTGTCACAGTTTTAATTTTTGTTCCTGCATATTGATGATAATGTATACTGTCGAATCTAATCTAAAAATCATTTTTGTATATTCTCGCAAAGACTTAGTTTTTGTTGTTGCACTATGCTGCTGAATCTAATCTGATAATCATTCTTATCTTCTGTCACAAAGTTTGATTTTTTGTTTCTGCATATTGATGACTATATTATCTCGCAAAGATTAGGTTTTGTTGATGCACATTAATGACAGTATGCTGCTGATTCTAATCTGAAAATCATCCATATCTTCGGTCACAAAGTTTGATTTTTGTTTCTGCATATTGATGACAATATTTTCTCGCAAAGATTTAGTTTTTGTTGATGCACATCGATGACAGTGTGCTACTGAACCTAATCTGTAAATCATTTTTTGTCCTCTGTCACAAAATGTTATTTTTTCTTTCTGCATATTGATGACAAATGGTAAAAACACTTTTTGTCGTATGTCACAAAGTTTTCTTTGTTTATGCATGTTAATGATAGTACGCTATTGAAGCCAATCTGAAAACTAGACAACAATGACAACGGAGATTTTCCCAATGTTCAACACGACTCACTAGATTTTTACACTCCAGAGCAATATTTGTTGTTCATTTTCCCTTTGTGTGAAACTATTCTTTGTTTACAGATGTTCAAAAAAAAAATGTTTACGGATGTTTACTATTCCTCAAACACAAAACAGAAATGGAGCACTTTTTCCAATTTGAAACCACTGACAAAGTGAGTAGAATTTCAGAAAAGTGGAAAATCTTTTAGAAATCTGTCAAAATTTTCGAAAAGCTCTTTCTATTCAGCTTCTTCTTGTTGTCTCGAAATATGATTGAATCTTTCGGTGAAGTGTGCGCAGAAAAGAGGGACTCAATGGAAAAACTTCAGGTATATGGTAAAAGTATTAGAAGTGTAACAGTATATATACGAGAGTCTTATATGTATATATAGTTCCGGAAAAAAAGTGGCATTGTTTAGTCTCTTGATAGGTAATACAGGAGGTATATATGGGCGTCATAACATCGGTAACATGTTTAGTGGCAGTGAGGCGTGCGGATTTTTGTTCACGTCAGGCTTCTTGTGAGATCCTTGGAGGGTTAGGTCCTTTATGGTTGCCACTGGATGGAGAGAATGTTATGGTCGCGGTGTGCACTTGGGATACACCCTAGTGGGTTTGCCAATGTCCACTCACGCGTTTCTAGGTATGGTCCGCAAAGAATAGCAGTAGCTCTGTTCTACACTCTATATACTATATACACCTTTACACAATTCTTGTTCTTACACAACCCACTTCGTTCTGGTCTGATCACTTTTTTCGATTCCTCTTTTCTTAACCCTTTCTCCTTAAGTCTGTACGTGTACATCGCTTCGATGGAGATACAGGAGGGGAAAGAAATGTAATTTTCCTGAATTGATGCTGTAATCATAATATTGATAATCAATCCATTCTGGTAGTATCTTTAGTCTTGTGAAACATTTTGTTAATGAATAGTAGAATTTAGGCCCTAATTGCTACTAGGAAGTAGCATAAAAGCAATCTTTATCGCAGTTAATTAATCTTCTGAAAATTTAAATATTATAAATTCTTCAACGTATGTACATTGTACATTAACAAAAAGTTTGAAAAATCCAGAAGTTATTAAAACGTCGACCTTGAAGTTCGATTCGAAATCGAAAGCTGTTGTTGTATATAAAGAGTGACATGAATTTCGAAACGAATATTGAAGAGAGTGATTTCCGAAAATTGATTGTATTTTGCATTTCTAAACAAAAGCTGCGCGTAGTTGATGGAAAATTTTCCAACCGCACGACAAGATTTTCAAAGTACCATCGTAAATAATTTATAATTCTTTTGAATTTCGATGTCTCGCTTCGTGGTGAAAATATCGGCCGTGTCGCTCGCTATATATCGTTGTCTCATTATTTATAATAGCCTGAAAAGTAGGCTTTATCTGTTTCCTCTCAGCTTCAAGTCGGCATGAAAATTCGAGAAGAGAGAGAGAGAGAGAGACAGACTTGTGTGTCGTTGACTATATAACATTCAAAACTGTTATTCTTTCATGACCGACGGGTCAGGAAACTTTCGACGAATGCATCACGGTCGTATACCTGTAACTAAATTTGGATCGAGAAAAAAAAATTGAACAGATCGCGCACTGATCTTATGTGCATATGAAGTATAAGAATATGGGTTAAGGGGACTGTCATATGCATACGGATCGTGGAATACGATGACTCCTTTTGCAAAGAAAGAAAAATGAGGTATGAGTACAATACAGTCAGACGGGAATTGCGATGTGGCGAATTATCGAATTATTAATGTTTCTTTTTTGTAAAGGTCTATATTGAGTAGGAAATATTAAATTATTTTCATTTTGTGAGTATTTTCGTTTTGAATAAATAAGGGCTTTTTGAAATCTTTTTTTGACTAAGAAGAAGCGACAATGAACTACAAAACGCAGGCGTAGCAGGATTGTGAGAGCGAGAGAGAAGTCCGTCGACGCATGCGCTTTGCTTTTCTATTGGAACGAAAGCGCATGCGTCGAGAACAGCGCAAGCGCCAGAGAACGATGAGTGCGAGTGAGAACCATCGAAACTTCTCTCTCGCACTCATTACCCCCACTCCGGCTTTTGCACCTTTAATCAAAATTCGCCGTTTTTTTTTCTTTAAATCGTTTTTTATTAAATATACTTCTTTTTAATTTGAAGCGATTTGAAGTAAAACAAGTAATAAACACATAAATTGTGACTTGTACGTATTTATTACTTATTTTACCTTGTCTTACTCATTTTATTTTTAATTCTATTCCCTCTGGGTGTTCAATGACTTTTTTCATTCATAAGAATTGTTTCACGTTGTATAACACAATATTAACTTCCATAATAGTTTATAGAAAAATACAATTTTCCAGTCATTATTTTTAAACGTTTTTATATTTTAAACGTTTCGGCGTAAATCATCGACAAAGTGCATATCATACAATGTAGTTTTAACATCACAAAAAAAAGTAAATGTTTATGACTTTCAATATAAATAGGAGATACATAACAAAAGTCGTTTATGCGTTCCTAGGAAAGACAATAGAATGTGCAATTAAAATTAACAATGTTAGTAGAGAGAAAACAATAATGAACACGTCTGATTGAGTAAACGAATAACTTAATCAATTTACGAGCAATTATTTTCTTTTCTTTCATACTTTTTTTTAATAAATAAACAATAGAAGCGACAGTGTTAAATGAATTGATTATTTTGAACTAAATCTTTTCTTGAACAAGGAGAGTGAGAGTGAAAATTTTATTATTTTGGTTTAAGAATATAATAGACCTACTGTATAGTTATGGTCAGTGAATACCGCAAGTATTTGCAGAGAGAAAAGAATAATTTTTGTCTTATTTTCTATTCTTTTGTGACATTGACCGCAAAAGTGAAAAAGTGAGGTTAGAATATAATTATGGAATTTTCTTTCTAAAGTTGTATTTAAAATTAAATTATGACTAAAGAAATTTTGTAATAAGAATTTTACTTTTTTTTGTGTTGCAGGAATAGTTATAGATGGGAGAGATACTTACAAAGTTGGAGGCATTGTCAACAATAGAATTGGAGAAATGCAACAAAACAATGGAGTCAAACGGTGTGTTTATATTCGGGTAAGTACACAACATTAACCTTGAATAATAGCAGGTCAAAATTGTGTAGTTGATTTAAAATTTGGAGAAAATTTACGAACTTGCTTTGCCTTTTGAAGTTTAGTCTGATTAGAATAATTTAGAACATTTTGTTGTTAAAAGTTTTTGAAATTAATTTTGAATTAAATTGTGAACTAAATTGTAAATTAAATTGAAAATTAAATTGAAAATTAAATTGAAAATTAAATTGAAAATTAAATTGAAAATTAAATTACAAATTAAATTGAAAATTAAACTATAAATTAAATTTTAAATTATAGTATAAATTGAACTATAAATTATTTATAGTACAAATTAAATTTTAAATTGCAGTATAAAAATTAAATTTGATAATTTTGTTAAAATTGATTCAAAAAAGAATTTTAGTTCAAATTTTCAAGAATTAAAAGAATTACAGTTCTAATTTTTAAAAATAATTCAAATTTAAAAGGTTTTACATTAAAAGTATATTGAAATTTTAATTCCTCGTGGATTAATAAAAAACAATAAATATTTAAATATTTATTTAAAAAAATTTAACGAAATTTGTAAAATTTTATTTAAATATTCTGAAATTTTCAAAGAGTTTTGTAAAAATTAGAAAACTTTATATTTCAAAGAATATTTTTTTCACATTTTAAAAAATCATTTTTAAATACTAATGAAGGTATTTTTTTAAAGAATTTTAATTGAAAATTTGGCAAAAAAATAAATTTTACCAAAATTTTTGTTAAATAATTCAATTATCATAATTTTAATTATTGTATTCAATATATTTAATTATATTATTCAACTTATATAATTTTTGAATTATAATAAAAATTGATATAAAAAAGGATTTCATTAAAAATTTTTTAAAATAATATATGTTTAATAACAAGTCTAATAAAATGAAAAAGAAAACAATTTTTTTATTGTTAAATGTTAAAATTTTAAAAGAACAAAAATTGTTGAAGTTTTGAATTTAGGAATAATAGAAAAGTAAAGTAATATATTCGATTTTCTATAATTTATTACTTAATTTATTTAATTCAAGTATTTATTCCAAATGAAAAATTTATTTTCTTGAATAAATAAATAATGGAAATAAATAAAGTCCTGCGACACGTTGAGCACATTTTTTTTCTCGCTTTAAAGTAATATATTCAAAACGTGATGAATATTTAAAATCATCCGTTTGTCTGAAAAGAAAATATATAGAACACGTGGTCAGAGAACGCCATTGAGAAAATCACGTGTTTCCACGACTATACTGATTCACAATTTCCCAATCGAAAATTTTGTGCAAAAATAATTAACATTTCCTTTTTTTTCTGTATTTTACGAATGCTAATTAACATTTGATTTACACTCACACACACACAAACACACGAGACGGTGGTAATTTATTTTACAATCAAAGAAAAAAAAATATTAATGTTCATTTGCTAAAAGATTGCGTACATTAATTTGTCGTGTTAAAAAATAATGAAAGGAAAAAATGCAACGTGCTTTAAAAGTTGAGAAAAGTTTACACAGCAGAGACTTGAATCGTGGAAAATCGAATGGATAATTAATAGTTGTCGATCGTAAATTACTTGTTATATAATTCACAAGAGTTTCAAAGCCTTTAGGGGTATTTAGCAGTAAGTTAAAACCTCATCATCAGGTGTCGATAAGAGGAATTATTAACCTTTATAAAAACGAGACTAATACGGTGCAATTTATGTTCAGTGGCAATTTTTTTTTATTTTTTTTATTTGCTTTTGCAAAGTACAGAACTTATGACAATTATTGTGAACAATGAAAGCGTATAAAACAAAGAGGAAAATTTATTTTTTTTTGCTAACAAAGAAATTGTGGTTTTAATGAGTGTTGGGAGAGAAATTTTTTTTTCCAAGAATAGTTTTCATTTATCAACAAATTGGAGAGACTGTGTCACTTGTGTGTCAAGTTTTCCCCCTCAAGGTTAATTTTTCACTCGCATCTCAGTGTTTTTTTCTTTCTTAGGGCTCCGGATGAAGTTTTTAGTGCATTAGCATGTTTTCTTTTTGGGAATCGTTTTAATATAGTTTCTCCATGGGAATACTTTTTTTTTGATTCAAAATTTTTCTGGCAGAAGGAAAAAAAAATTTGAAGAGATGAGAATGTTTTTTCTACGACTTCTGTTTCATAATTAAAATAATTATAAGTCTTTAGTAATTAGGACTTGTTAAGAGAAAACTCTTACATATTCAAAAAATTTACTTTTTTGGTATAAAATAATATTTTGATTTTTAAAAATCAGAATTTTAAAAATGAATTATTTTCACAAATTTCGACTACAACTCTTTTAAAAATTAACTATTTTCAAGAATATTTTCTCTAAATTAAATATTTTTATTTTTAAATAGTTTCCAGAAATATTGAACTGAAATTTTGATTATTCAACAATTTTTCAATATATGTTCAAAAATTTAACTAAATAATTAAAAGAACAAATTTTTATTCTGAAGATGAAGGAAATAAATTTTGTTCACTTAAAGTTTCAGATTTAAGATTCTAAAGTTCTGAACGTTCAAATGAACGAAATTTATTTATTTCTTCTGAAAATTAAATTTTTATTGCAATTATTTTACTTCACTATTCACAAAAATTAATTACTGAGTTTGTAAACGTAAAATTTTAGTTTTTAAATTTTTTTATGATTAGTAATTTATTAAAATATCTTCAATAAAAAATATTTCTTTCATTTGAATGTTCAAAACTTGGGGATCATTGGGATTTTTAGATTTTTGTAGGGACACAAATAATTGGATGGAAAACATTTTTTATTTGAAAATGAATGAAATAAATCTGGTTTATTTTTTATTGTAAAAATTTTCCCTACTTTTTGGCAACACAAATAATTAAGAGGAAAAAGAATTATTGTAGAGTAAAAAATTTTCTGTGCTAAATGGCGGGAAAAAGAATTGTCGAAGGAAAATTCATAAATGTGTTGATTTCTCATATATTCAAAGCCCATTATCGAAGGGGACAAATTTCCGTGTCTAATTAGGGAGAAGAAATTTCTAGGCGAACCTTAAGAAGCCGTAAGTCATTTGACAAGAGGAGACGACCCTTGACACACGAGAATTTTGAAACGTCTTTCCAAGGAGGTCTCAGGGGTCCATTTTTTTGCTAACCAAAGCCCATGTGTGGAAACAGGCTTGAACACCCCCATAAAGAGCTTCACAGATCGTTCAATTCTAACCGTCAATTTGGGGTGTGTTGTGGTTCGTGGGAAAGACGAACTTGAGCTGAAATATATTGACCACGAGTCTTGAATTTAGAACCAAAGTTATCAATAAATTTCTGATGAGGTAGAAAAAAGAAAATTATTTTTTTTGATAAAGAATTGTTTGGGGAGAAATTTTCCTTTTGGATTTATTTCATTTGGAGAATTAGAATTAAGGGAATTTCATAGATTTGGCAGTGAGTGTTGGACAAAACTTATGCTGCCTGCTTCTTCTTAAAGTACATGTGTGCAACATCCCTAAGACGTTCGTCTCTCCCTCAAGGGCGTAGAATCATTTTAAATCCCTTTCCAAGAAGTTATTTGAGAAAAATAAACAAACGGTTGGAAAATAAGCGTTTTTTTCTTAATGGAAATGTGAGAGAAGTGGGAGAACATAACAAGCAAAAAAAAAAGGAAAATAAATTCGTCAGTTTCAAAATATAGGAAAAAATGAGTAAGAGTTTTTCCGAGCTTATGTAACACACGCTTTGTTTGTTTTAAGAAACTGGATTTTTTTCTGAAAATGTGTAAACTTTCGAAAACATACGAATAATGTAAACGTGGAGAATTTTATTTTTTTAATTTTTGCTTTTAATGTCGATTTTTATATTTTATTTTTCTTTTTTGGGAATTTTTTTGATCTTAATTTTTATTTTATGGTATACTGCATTTTTATTTATTTTTATTATTTTATTTCAAATTTTTTGTATTTTACAAATTTTATTTCTTTACTTTTCTATATTTACTTAATTATATTATTTTTTGTCAATTTCATTTTTTAATAAAAGTGTCTGAATCTTGTTTTATTTTTCAAAATACACTGAAATGAATTATTTTATGGAAATTATTCTATTGCTTGACAATAAAATAAATTAAAATTAAAATTTTAAATAAATTTTAATTAAATAAATAATTACTTTGTCAGATAATTTTTATTTGGATTTCTTTATTCATTAATTAAATATTTGCAAAAAGCAAAAATAAACAAATAGTAAAACTTTGACCCAAACAAAAGTTATTTGGGGATAAATAAAAACTATACTTTGACACAAATAAAATTTATTTGGAGAAAACGAAAATATATTTTAAACAAATAAAAAATATTTTGTTACAAATAGGAATTATCGAATTAAAAAAAATGTATAATATTTAATATTTTCAACAAAAAGCATATAAAATCTATTTCTACTAATAAATAGTAAGTTCTAATACTGTTTTAGTAAAATTTACTAATTTTTTGAACTAAAAATCAGTTACTATTTCAAATTCGAAAATATTTTTGCTAATTCAAATTTAGAAAGCAAAAATTATTTACTTATCTTTACTTTCTATTTATTTTATTACATACGGTATTTTGGATTAGAATTTGTATTTATTTAAAAAATAAATTTATTAAATTAAAATAAAAAATGATCTAATTAAAGTAAATATTTATTTCGAAATAGTAAAGTAAATGATTAATTCATGAATAAAATATTTTTTTCAGTGTAGTTTCAAGTTTTCTTAATTTTATTAGTTTTACTGATATTTTTCTAAATTTTGTCAAAGAAAACATACATACATATACCTGTTCAGAAAATTATTAATAATTATAAGTAATTATGCAGAAGCTTCCGTTAATTAATTATCGCTGATAAGGGAAAGTATAAAAATTTCAAACACAAATTAAGAAAAGTTGTTTACTTAAAAAGCTTATTAGTATGTATAATATATTGATAATGAAAAATCGGCAAACGAGTACAAGCATTAATTACATAATGAAATATTTATTTTTCTATTTTGTAATTTTTTTTTCTATTTAAAATTAGATACACATAAATGAATATACAGAAACCTGCTTTTTAAATCCAGTCCCATTGGGATTTTATATACAACAGTGAATCCTTTCGAACACATATATCTATAGAAAATCTCTTTCGGAATTTATATATCATATTTTATAAAAGCCAACTCACCAATTGCTATACAGGTTTCCTAATCATAAATTGTAGATTCCACATTCAAAAGTTGAAAGATAAACCTTCAAATCCGGATCCAGATTTGAATATATCATTATGAGATTTTATTATAGCGAAGAATATACGTATATACAAAATTTTGAGAAATTTAAATTATCTCTTTAAAATAATTAACCATTATTTTCTCAGCTTTTTTTTTTCTCTATGTTTTTTCAAAGTCGACATTTATTTTGAAAATAATGCTAATTTATATAAATTTGAAATGGTACCTAATATTTTTTATTTAATTATTACGAATCATGCTGACTCATATTGGTTCCATTTTTATGTGACTGGTTTATTTTTACATACAGATAAAAAGTATCTTTATATTAAAAATTTTTCTAAATTTAAATTGAATACTCTAAGTTTTGTGGGTTGAAGGTTTTTCCCTGCAGACGCACGATTCTCTGCAAATAATTGAATTTCTTTATAGGCGTTTTATTTTAAACAATGATAATGTCGGTGGATATATTTTTGGTATTTGTGGTCAGGATGATTTTAACATTCAGTTATTCACTCTCTGCACTGATGACTCATCTTTTGTCGTTGTCATTTTTTTTTCTCTTTTCTCTTCAAAGATGCAACTTTGGTATTTAAATAAAGCAGGAACTTGTATTATATTTACTCTCGAAATAATCCTTTGTATTCGAGTAGGTTCTTTTTTTTTAATTCTGTTTAAACTTTGCGGGATTCCTGACGAAATTTTTAAAAACAAATTAAAATAATTTATTGTTAATTTATTTGGATTGGTTAGAGAAAAAAATTTTTTGTGTGATTATTTTAGAAGAAGGTGACGACTTTTTTCGGTTCTTTTTCAGAAAAAATGTCCTGATTAGCAATTAAAATTTTCATTCAAGTAAATAAATTTTACGCATTTGCAGCGCTTGACAAAGTGACAGTATTTAAAAATACGGATTTTATGGGCAAAAAATAAAAATTCACGTTATATTGTTTTTAATATTCAATTATTTTTGAGAAATGAACAGAAATTAATTTTTAAATAAAGTTTTCTTATAAATTTATACGAGAATTTAATTATTAAAATACAAAAGATCCAAAATTTATTGAATAATTGAAATTTCTTTAAAATTTAAATTTCTCATAAAGGATTTTATTTAAAAATGTTTAAATAATTGAATTCTTTAAAAAAAAATTTAATAAGATTGTAAAGAATGATTAAACATTTTTTAGCTATTCGATTAAAATTGTATTAAATTTTATGAAAATAATTCAAATTCTAAAATAAATTTTATAGTTTTTGAACATAATTAAATTTCTATAAAGAATTATGTTATTACTCTTAAAAATAATTAAATTTCTGCAATAATTTCGCAAAATAAAGAAGTTTTCTTACAGTTTTTAAATGAAATTCTTCTTTAAATCGTAACTTCTCGAAAATAAATTTTTTTTATTGTTTTTAACAACAATTCTTCTATAAATCCATTATTTGCAACAATCTTTGTAAAAGTTCTTTAAAAATTTTCAAATTCATTTATTTACAATTCAATTTTATAAAATTTCGATTATTAGAAAATTCTTGAATTAAATATATATTAGAAAATAAAAGCTGCAAATAATTTAAAAGTAAATTTAATTATACTTTTTAAAAAAAATTTGTTCTACAGAATAATTGTTAGTTAAAAGTATGAAAACATCAAATTTTCAAAGAATTCAGTTTTAATTTAAAATTATAATATAAACTTTTAACTGATAGTAATTTTTAAATAAATTTTTATTAAACAATTCTACTAGAATTCAATTATTTAAATACAAAAAAATAATCACTGTAAACATGTTTTTATATATTAAATAACTATTTTAATTATTGCCAAGAAATTCATAAACATTTTGTAAATATTTGAATTCCTGGGAAATTTTTAATTGCAAATATAATTAAATTTTTGGGTAAATTTTTTTTAAATTTTGCGTTAATGAGTTAAATTTGTTCGAAAATTTTTATTAAAATGCAGTAGATATTGAAAAACAAAATTGATTTGAGGGAATTTTAAAAATATATTTGAAATTTTGATATGAATTTATGAATTTAAAGTTTTGAACGTTCAAATGTACGACAAAGATTTTCTATTTGTTTAATTTGTTTATTATATAAACAAAATTATTTTGTTTATTAATAAGAAAATATTTAAATTTTTTTCTTTTTTATATGCAAATTTTTTTAAATATTCAAATAGAAAAAAAATTTCGTTCATTTGAACGTTCAAAACTTTAGCATCACAAGAATTTTATTATTTATAAAAGTAATTGAATGTTAGAGAAGAATTTTATTATTTATAAAAGTAATTGAAAATTGACGAGAATTTTTGTAAATTTTGGAACATAATTTGATTTTTGTAATTTCTCTAAAACTTTCCAAACTACACTGTAAAAAAAAGGAGTTAAATTTTAACTCCCCAGGGAGTCTATAAAAGTCGCACCCAATTTGGGAGTTAATGCCAGGGGAGTTAAATAAAAGGAGTTAAAATTTAACACCCAAATGCTAACTCCCCATGGAAAAAATAACTCCCGCGGGTGTTAAATGAAGGGAGTTAAAAATTAACTCTCTTTTGGAGTTAATTTTTAACTCTGAAAATTTAACTCCCTACTCCCGAGTCCGTTAACTCCCTAAATTTTTTACAGTGTATATTTTACAATGTATAGGAACATTTCGTCCTTTTTTAATTAAATTAACGACTTTCGGAACCTTTTTTCCAAAAAAGGGACTTTTACAGACTTGAAGCAAATTTACGGACCTTTACAGAATTTTCGGACCAACTTCGACTCCTGCATTTATTAAAAAAAAACAATATTTTTATTTGAATCAACAAAATTTCATTTTTTAAGCCAAAAATCCAGAATAATACAAAAACTTTTCGTGTAAAAAGTGAAACAAACTTTTTTCCAAACTCTTAACAATTCTTCAAAAACATCCAACAAAAAGTACTATTTTATTTGAAAAATATACCTTTCACAAAGAAAAAAAATCTAATGTAGTGGGTGAAAAATGCAAAAAAAAGAGAGAAGAAAAGAAAATATTCTTTAGTTAAAATTTTTTGATTTGTGTGTCCCACACCACAAGGGTAGTGGATATTACGTCTGTCTAGTCACATATGAATCAGAATAGTGTGCATATAAATTCAAGATCATATAGAGGGTTCTCTCTATTCCAATGTCAGATCAAAAAAAAATCTAAAAGTATAACTATATAACTGTCGGAATTATAGTGAAAGGTCACGGTGAATTTTCACCCCTCTTATATACAATTTCCTCTACTCAGAGAGAAAGAGGGAAAGAGAGAGAGAAAAAGAGATAGAGAGAGAGAGAGGGAAAAAAAATTCGGGAACCATCCTTGAAGTGGATTCGGGTGCATTCACAGCCTCCACAAATGCCTCGCCAGGTAGATATGTGTGTGCATTCGATTCCCCCGTGGATAAATAAATATACGGGTCGGGCTCACAGGTGTCTCATAGAATAATAAAGGAGGGACACGTGAGTAAAATACTGGGGTCGCCTCTCTCCCCCCTTTTCTCCCCTTCTAACTGCACGAAGAAATGGGTCCAAAGTTTTGGACCCTTCTTTTTTTTTTTTTTTATTTTTTGGTCCAGAGAAAGAGAGAGAAAGAGAAAGAAGCTTCTTATAATCTATATCTTTTTATCTCCGAGTTCCCCTTCTCAGTTTTTTGTGTCGTGACCTGCCGTTACACACCCCCGTTTTATACCCTTATAATGAAACAGGGATGAAAGCAGGTGCTGCCTCCTACGAAAAGGGACTTAAAAAAAGAAATCCCAGTGGCGTAAAATTTATTTATTTTTCAATTGAATTTTTTTTTCTATTCTTTTTTTTTGCCTTCCCCCCTCTCTCTCTGTGTATAAGCGTACACACGTAATAATTACATTCAAAAGACGAGAAAAAGGAGAGACAAAGAGGAGTGAGAACCAAGGACAAGTTTTTTTTTCTTTTGCTATCTTACTGTAAAAAAAAGAGAGGTGAATATATTTTTTCTCCTTTAAATAAATAAAATTATTTACGAAAAGAATTATTCGATTTTTGTAATAATTTGATTTTATTTTTAGCTTATGTTTTCTTACTACTTTCTTCATTCTTGATTTTTTTCTTATTTTCTCTTATTTTCATGGTTTGCCCGACCTTTTGCTATTCTGTTGTTTAAAGTAAAATTAATGTTTTTTTTTAAAATAGCAAAATTATTTAGAGACGAATTTTTTTGATGTTCCCATTTCTCGAAGGAAGAATCGACATTAAATATCGAAAAAGAATTTTATCGGAATCGAAAACAAATTGAATGAGTTTTAGAATAATATTTTTTTTGTTTTAAAAATGTATCAGAAAAAACACTAATATGAAAGAAAAAGTAAAATGACAACAGGCTTTGGAACGACTGAGCAAAAAAAAGTTGTCGGTGTAGTCGATAAATACAAAAAAGTAATCGAAAAAGGCAATTATTTTTGTTGACTTAATATTTAAATACCTACTTATTGATATTTATTTCAGTACAGAAATTAAAATTTTTTAAATTTATATTTCAATTATCTTAAATGAAATTAAATTATTTCGAAAAATTTCAAATTTCTTTCAAGAAGGAAAATGTGTATGTGAAAAATTTCCATATAATTGAAATTTGTACAATTTTTTTAAAAATAATTTCAATATTTAAAATATTTTTTTTTAACATTTAAAATACTTGAGTCGAATAATTTTTATTTATATCAAATAAATTTTATTTTAACCAAAAATTTCAGTATATTTACAGCAAATTTTATTTAATTTATTTAAATGCAATTTTTTTTATATTTAAGTAAATATTTAATTAATAATAATCAAATAAACGTATTCTTATAAACTAAATAAAATGAATTAAATTCTTTTAGTGCATATTTGAAAAATTTATAGAAATTGTTGAAATTAGTAGAATTTTTTGAAAATCTAATTAAATTTTTAAAATAATTTTTTAATAATATTAGAAAATAACCAAGTTTTGGAAAAATTTTTAGTATAAATATGAAAACAAATGAACTTTTCCAAAATTTTAATGACAAATCTTTAAATCTAAGTAGATTTTTTAATAAAACTTTTTTTTAATATTAATAAATTTTAAGAATTAGTTTTCTAACAATACTGTAGTTTAATTTTTCGAAAATAACTAAATTTTATAAAAATACTTGTTCCGTGTAGTAAATTTGCTTGATTGAACGAAATTATTTATTTGAATTCTAAAAAATATTTGCTTATCTCAAAAGTTCAAAAATATAAGTTGAAAAGTAAATTTATAAGCGATTTAAGCAAATTAATTATATATTTAACTGAATATTTGTTCAAGAAAACAAAAAAATCAAATTAAATTGAATAACGTGTGTAGATTCATTAAATTAAAATACTAACTTTAAAAAAAAATCTACTAATTCAAAAGCAAAAAGTCAGTCACTAATTCTTTTATTAATTCAAATTTAGAGAGAAACCCAATTAATTATTGATCAATAATTAATTAAACATAATTATAAAATATTATTGACTCTAATCTATAGTTCTGTAAAAGAAGTTGCTTTCTTGCAAGAAAGAAGGTAAACAAAAAATTGCTGAATCATTTATTTTAAATATATACGTCTTTAATTGTCATTCGTAAAATTTGAAATTAAAATTTTTAAATTTAAATTTAATCTTTCACATTGTAATTGCAATTGGAATTTGAAATTGTAATTGAATTTAGAATTTGAAATTGTAATTGGAATTTGGTATTATTTGCAATTGAAATTTGAATTTGAATTTGAAACTGAAACTAAATTTTGAAACTGAAATTTTAATTTGACGAAGGTTGAAGTCTACAACGTTTATCAACAAAAAATTTATTTAATGCATCCAAATATTATTTTTAATTTAATATTAAATTGTAAACTAATGATTATTAAAATATAATCATCAATTTTTTTTTCCTAAATATTTTTGTGTCAATATTGCTGCATCATTTTTAATTAATTAAGGGAACAATTTTTTATTCATTTTGACTTTAACTTGTTTAAATTTGAAATTAAAATTCTCTTTATTTACATCAGTTGTAATCAGTGTCTGAAATTTTGCTTCTGAATCAGTGAAAAAATAACTGATTTTGGGTAAAAAAAAAAAACTAACAAAACTAACTCTGATTTTTAAATCAGTCAAAAGAAATTCACTGAAACCTCTGTTATTTTAACTTATTCAAACATGGGGAGTAATTTGAAATCGAATTTAAAATTGAATATAAAATTGAATATAAAATTGAAATTTAAAAGATGACTTTTTTTTAACGTCAAAGTTGTCAAATATTTTCTTCTAGTAAAAAAAATGAATCATCATTTATCAGTTAAGAAGGCATTTGCCACATTGCAAATATCGTAATGAGTAGACGCACGTCAATCTACTGGCGGACTATTAATAATATCCTTATCAACAATAACTCAGTAACATTAATTCTTGAAAGCGAACAGATTTCTCTCTCGCAGGTATTATATAGTCATCAGTTCTAATGTATATTCACTATATACAAGGAAAGTGAAATTTCAAGTTGCACAATATGATTTGGACAAAACATTATATTATTGTAAGACAATCTTCAAGTTATAGACTTTGTTAGAAACTCACTGGGAAGACTATAGCTTCCGACTTTCGTTTGCTCGTTCCTTGTGCTAGAGATCAGGTGAGAATTCAAGACGGAGAAAGTGCTTTTCGGTGTATATATGAGAAAGAAGACAGTCATAGTCAATCCTTACATCAATATATTGTATATATATATATATGGTTTTCTCTATTTATGTATTTCTGTATGTATATATATTTTCCTATATATATATTCACATATTCGTATTTTGAACACACATATATATATATATATATATTTTTTTTTTTTTACATCTTGGAGACTCGAAGAGCAAAAGGTAAACGCGAACAACTTTCTGCGAAGGCAAGCCGCGCAGCATCCAATGAACTGGGGAGCGACCTAAGGAAATTGTCGAGAGTCGACCGGTTTCTTCACCAATCGCTGAATAAGACGATGTCATCGTGCCAAGAAAAGTGGCATTTATTCCCTCTTGCCAGAAGGATATTTCAGTATATACACATATATTTCTTATCGAGATTAGTCTCTTGTTTCGACATCCCTAATGTACCAACTTTGCTCTCCATATAATCAAATTGTGTGGCTCTTCCCTTTTATCTTACCAACAGTTTATGCCATTTGTCACATTCATTTCTGTTCTTCGCGAATGTAAAGGAAAACAAACAACTCGATGGCAAATTAAATGTCAATTTTTGTTTCCTCTCTCTCTCTCTCTCTAAATTTAAATCAGTTAAAAATAACTGATTTAGAAGCAAAAAGTCAGTCGCACTAATTGAATTGTGAATTTCGAAAAGGGACCAACTCCGAAAATCGTAAGAGTCATTTTCATTGTTTTTTGTGTTATATAAAAATTACACTTACAGTTTTTGTAGTTGTCCAATTTCAAAATTTGCGATTCAATTAAAATAGTAATATTTCTATTGACAATTAGTTGAAAATAATTGATTGTCAGCTAAAAATCTTTTTAGTTTTGGTAAATTCTTTTTCGAAATGATTTAATTAGTAAAATTTAACCATTTTTTAAAGTTATTTTTACACTGAATATTAGTTATTGTTTCACTGAAAATCAGTTATTTTAAATAATTTAATTCTTGAAGAAGAATAATTATTGGATAGAAATCATTTAATGAATAATTTTACTTAAAAACTGTAAAATTAATGGAATTTTAAAAGTCGTGTGTTGAAAATTTTCTGAACTTAAAAGAGATTCAGTTTAAAAATAATATAAGATTTTGTTCTCTGAAATTCAATCAAATGATTTTTTAATATCTACCTACTATATTTTAATACAATTATCCCAAAAAAATTTAATTGGTTAAAAATTTGTTAATAAAATTCTACTCAAACGTTTAATTAACTTTGTGAATAATAAAAATTTCACAGGAATTGAATTATTTGCAAACATTTTTTAAATAGCTTGGAAATAATTCAATTATTTTCATAAATAATAAAACTTCTCGATGAATTTCAATTTTTTTGTAAATAATAAAATATTTTTCTCCAAAATTCAATTATTTTCAGAAATTTTAATAAAAAATTCTTGGCATATATTAAATTATTTTCAAAAATTTTCCTCAATTTAATGATTTTCAATATTTATTTAAACAAAATTTTCTAAAAGAATTCAATTAGTAAAAAAAATTGTACGCAAACATTTAATTTACTTTGTTTTTCACAATAATTTAATTATTTTATAAAAAATAAATTTTTTTGAAATTTAATTATTTTCCCAAATAATAACATTCATTGCAGAATTTTAATTATTTTTAAATTTTTAATACAATTTTAATTTAATTCCTCGAATAATGTAATTATATTCTTAAAAATTTGGTTAAAATTCGTCAAACCAATTCAATTTTTCGAAAATTTGTTGATGAAATTCTTTATGAAAATTCAGTTTTAAGAATCATTCTCAAAGAAGTTTTTTAAAAAAAATTATTAAAAATAATGGATTCATAGAAGGGTTTTATTTAAAAACACTAAAAATTTTTCAATTATTTTTAAGAGTAATAAATTTCTTCTTAGAGATTTAATTATTTTTACAAATTTTAAAACTCTTCGCATAATTTCCAGGATTTTTAATACAATTTTGAATGGAATTCCTTAAAAATTTTAATTATTTTTAAAAATCTCATTAAAATTCGTCGAAACTATTCAATAATTAAAATTTTTTTGATAAGATATAAGATAGATAGAAATTTTAATATTTTGGAGAATTATTGAAAAAATTCAATTATTTTTAAGAGTAATAAAATTCTTTATAGAAATTTAATTATGCTCAAAAATGATAAAATTCTTCTTAGAGTTTCAATTATTTTTACAAAATTTAATACAATTTTAATCGAATACCTCAAAAATTGTTAATCATTCTTAAAAATCTTATTAAAATTCGTTTGAAAGAATTCAAATTTTAATGAAATTTTCAATTATTCAATAAATTATGATCTTTTGTATTTTAATGATTAAATTCTATTAAATTTTTCCAATAAATTTGATTTAAAAATTAATGTCTGTTAAAATTTTTGATAATAATTGAATTCTAGTTTCTATTTAATTGAAGAATATATTATGAATAATTGGAATTTCGTTAAATTTGAATATTGAAAACAAATAGATTTGAAAATTTTGAAGAAGTTAAATATTAATTGTAATAATTCTTATTATATAAAATAATGATTTCATCACTGGGACATTTTAAAATATTATTATAAAACACAACAAATTTAATTAAAATATTCATGTAGAAATTCTACTGAATTTTTAGCATATTTTCCTCAAAGATTATTTAATCTAAACAATTTTTTTTTAATACAAATAAGAATTTAGCTATGATTATAACAAATTTAGCGTTCATAGAAAATATTTTGTCTCCCCCAAACAATAATGGCTTTTATTTATTTGATCCCAGGAAAAATTTTCTCATTCCAAAATAAAGTTCCTTTTTTCTAAGTGCAAGAGAGAAAAAAGTGCGGAACAAAAATAATTTGCAAAAAAAAGAGTCGCACAAAACTCGCAAATATCGCAAATATCGCAGATATATTCAAGAGAGGTTCAATAACTAAGGATTCCACATATGAAAACGGACATAGCGACGCCTCTGACCGGTTCTCAGGGAGCTTAATGTAGTCAAATTTGCACCAAGTCATTCACAAACCAATATGTGCAAGCAATATCCGGTTTTATGGAAAAGTTTTCATGCAACGGCCTCTGGGAACAAAACTGGTTTTAGCATCTTTTACATTTTTCTGGCTCATTATTAGATACATCATTTCCATAACAATCACTATAGTCATTTTAGTTCTTGACAAAATATTTTGCACTTTTTCACGCAAACTCTTATTTTCGTGTGTATATTTTTTTCTCATCTTTTTTCTTCAATTTTTTTTTGTCCTCTTGTTTTGTTGTAAATTAAATTTCTCGTTTCTATATTCTACCGGTTATTTTGTATATACACACGTAACTTTCTTATGGGATGAGTTTTTTTGTCTTTTTTTTTTGGGTAACAGTTAGAATCGAATTTCAAAACACGAGCATTTCAGTGGATTTTTTTTATAGTTAATTTAGTTCTTTTTTGGAATTATTGGAAATAAAGGATTCGAATTTTTGGTTTTTTTATGGAAACGGAAATTAATGTTTACTTCATTTCTGATTTAGTTTCTAAACAATAAATTATAATTTTTGGGACTTTTTTAGTTTTTGAATTAAATAATTAATTTAATGTATTAAAGTTGTCAATTAAATTTATTAAAATTGTTAATTTAATTTATTAAAATTGTACTGAAAGTTATTAAATTCGGAGGCAAGTTAGTTGAAGGAAACAAAGTGTTTCCATATAGGAATGCAATTATTTGCTTTGATTAATGCGAAATTAAGTTGTTTTAAATAATTTTTTTTCTTCAAGTTAAGTAATAACTTGAGTTGAGTAATAACTTAAGTAATAACGATAAAAAATTATCGTCCATCATTGGAACGTTCGAAACTTTAGGAACATTTTCTCCTCTGAAGAAGGTCGAGTCTCAATATTTGTACACTATTACGTCACGACGAAGAACTGCAAATACGATCTTTAATTTTCTTAGGACTCTTCCAATTTTTTTTTTTCGGAAAATTCCTTACAACTATTTTACACCAGCTGTAAAATTTCTCTATTTTTTTCGCCTCCCTTGGAAAACTAAAAGAAAAGAATCAACGTCAATTCGTAGGTCTTAAAAATTTACAACAGTTGCTGCTTCCAAAGAGATCATAAAGTGTGTTTCAAAAAAAAAAAGGAAAAAAAACGGAAAATACATTCTCTATTGCTGTTTGAAAGTGAAACTTTTTACATCCTTATAATAAGTTTTTTTCCCCTCGCTTTTCTTTATTGTCCGAGATACATTGTAAAAGTATATTGCTTTATTTATACGGTATGGGCTGTCATGGAACATGTATGACGTTGAAAGTTTTTGGTGAATTGTGGTTAACTATATACATTATATACGTTAAGAGTAAGGATCGGTTTGTATCAGCGATGATACAACCATAGGCCTCTTAAACTCTGGCTCTTAACTCTTCGGCTTGAGGCGAGCGTGGACCAGGCACGGCCATATTTCTGACCTTGAAGGGATAAAAAATCTTCAAGACGAGGCTTGGGGCGCCCTCTTTCTCATTCTATCCTTATAACTTTCGCGCTCTCTCGCACTCTCATCTGAGTTCTTTTTTCGTTTTTTTCTCATTTTTTTTTTTTTTTTTTTTGCTTCTTTTCTTGAGGGGCGTCTCGACCTCTCGCTCTCGTGGGTATCACTCTCTCTTTCTTCGCAGGGCTGTAGTGAAAATCACAGTCTTTTCAAATTTTCTTTTTCTTTTTTTCCGTTGGGAAATTTGGGGAAAATTAACTTTTTCATTGGATTGTATTTTTGGAATTAATGTAAGAACAAAAAAAAAAGTTAAACAAAAATAAAATGTTTACTTTCTCTAAAAGTATATTTTAGTTTTTTACCTGATAAGAGGAGAAATTTTAGTGGAAAAACAAAATCTCGAAAGATTCTAAAGTTTAAATATTTTTGCAATATAATTTTGTCGAAGAATTTCTGATTGCAATTGAAAATCGAAAACGTAAGTGAAACGTTTCGAAATTTTACTTGTATGATACGTAACGCAATATATTGAAATTGAATTTCAATTCGATTTGAAGTTGAAATTAAATTTCAATTCAATTTGATTTGATTTGAAATTGAATTTTAATTCGATTTGAATTTGAAATTACAGTCAAAAATACAAAATATTAATAAAAAAATATATAAAAAATAAAATTAATTTCATGCAATTGAAATCTTCAGAACTTTCAGGCTTTTGCAAAGAAATTTTTTATTTTATCAAATATTTAAATAATTAAATTAAAAATTAAATATTTGAAACTATAAATTTTAATCAACTTCAAAATAAGTTGATTTGAATAATTTTTTTTAAATATTATTTTTTTGGACTTTAATGAATAACTTGCAGCAAGTAAAAAAAAATTTTCGTTCAAATAGAATTTTTTTTTACATTACGTAAAAGAATTTTTATTTGATCGAATAATCAATGAGGTGAATTGTAAATTTTTCTTTAAAAATAAGTGTTTGACAAATATGGCAAATTATTATTGAAAATAAATATTCGGTGAAATAGAAATTCCATTTTGCTTCTTTATCGAAATTTTGTTAAATGTTTTGAGAAGTAAAAATAAATGTAAAGTAAATAATTGTGGTCATTTCAAAAAGCTGTTTTTTTATTTCAGAAATTCTTTAAGAGCTAAATTCAAGATTTCAGATAATTTGAGAAAATTTTTTGTAAATTTAGACTAAATTTAAGGAATTTAGTGATTGCTGAAAAATTGGGAAAAAAGATTTTTATTTTTCTATAAGCAAATAAGACAATTTTAAATTTTTACTTTTCTTTTACAGAAAGAAAATACTAGTATAAACTATTATAATTATAATTTTAATTATATTGATTTAATTAATTAGTTAATTTAATTAACAGGCTGCAATGACGTTTATGGTAAAATGAAAGAAAGTTCAAATGAACGACGATATTTGCATAACTTCTTTTAATTTGAATTTTATTTACAAAATATTGATCTTATAATATAAAAAAATTCTTATTAACTAATTTTTAAGAAAAACATTTCATTTTAGAATAAAAGGAAATGAAAAAATAAAAATATTTATTTTAAAAAAAAATGTTTTGTTAAAATATTTTTCATTTGAGTCTAGAAATTTTAAAAATTATTGGATTACAAAATATTTTGTTCATTTGAATGTATAAATCTTTTAAAAAATATCATAAATTGCTAATATGTGAAACATTTTTTCTATAATTTCTAAAAAATTTTCCCAATAAAAATTAGAAATTCTTTTAAAAATGATAACTTCTTTCCGAATTTTAACAAATTATTCATAAATTGGAAAATTCTTTTGTGAAATTTTATAATTTTTCCCTCAAATGTGGATTTTAAATCAAATTTTCCCCAATTTTTTTACTCAAAATATCAATGAAAATAATCTTAACAGTTAAAACTATTGTTCTCTTAAAGTGAATTTCCTTTTCTTACTGAAATAAAAATTTTCTTTTCATAATAAAAAGAAATAAATTTAATAAGCAAAAAAAATTTTATTTAAAAGTTTCAAACGCTAATGTTTTTGAAAAAAAGTAGTGAAACTAAAAAATCTTTCAATTAAATTTTCTATTTTCTCTACAACAATATTTTTACCTAACAAAAAAAGTATTATTTAAATTAAAAGAATAGATTTTTTTAAAGTAGAAATAAAATTAGAAGTTGTTTAAAATTCATTCATCTTGTACGATTTGAAAAAAATTTTGCTTTTTAAAAATACTTTCAAAATCAACAAAGCTCGAGTAACATAAATATAATAAAAATTTGTATACTAGAACTTAATTTTTCATATTTTTAAATCGTTTACTTGACAGATTATTATAATTTTTTTTAGATGTAACATTGTATTGTTTAAAATTTTCTATTCAACGAAAATACATTTAAAATGATGCAGAAATTTTGAACGTTTGAACGAATGAAATATTTTTTAAAGAAAATATTTTCAAAAATTACTAATTGCAAAAATAAATAAATAAAAACTTGTTTAGGGGCTTTCGGTAAAAAAAAAAATTTTCGGCTGAAACATTATTTTGTTCTTTAAGAATTACTCTTAACTAACTGTTTAATTAAAACACTATCAGATGTGGCGAATTCTTGAAAAATATTCAAGCAGAAGAAAATGTTTCATTCTCCAAAGCACTGAAATTTATATTTGCAAAAATTGATATGATTCAGATAATTGAGAAGTAGTGGTAGAACTGGTTTAACTTTTATTTCAATTGGTCGGATTTTTCCTGAAAATTTTCATTGTACAGTAAATATTTTGCAATTCGCCGATAACAGCGTATGAAACCACAGAGCAGTAATTCTATATTTATATATTGTATATAAAAAGTGTAATTAGCGTTGTTTCTGGGAAATATTTTCGTCAGGGTGGAGCCAGAAATGGAGAGTATATGAAAGGTCAATTGTTCGATAAATGTATAGGAGAAATAAATTTAGTTTGCCTTTATATATATATTGAAAAGTTGTGTAGATTAATTGGGATCCATTAAAGAGAATGTACAGCCCTGATTCTGCATCAGCAGAATATTGCAACTGTCTCTGTCTGTCTCGTTAGGTTCTTATCTTAAACTCGCTCCGTTCTTGGCGATACCCATCGAGAGCCTTTCGCAAAAGGGGACTCAGTTACACGCATGTAATATGTGGCATGTGTGTGCCAGCGGGGTTATATCAATTTCTCTGCAATAACAGAACTTATGGTCCGAAGAAGTTGAATTGTGGTTTCTCTCTCTCTCTCACTTACTCACTCATTCTCTTTCATCATAATATGTATGTTCTCTCCCCCTTCGATTTTACTGTAGTCAAATATATTTTTGTAACCAATTAAACCGACCAATTGATGTCAAATAATAGCCCTCACGTGACAATTGGTCCAATGATGTGACTTGACGTTTCTTTATTAGTTAGTTATTGCGTCCAGAGTGTATTTATGTGAAATTGGGTCATTCATTAAGAAAACGTCATTTGCTTCTTTTATCAATTATATGATTTGGTCAAGACTCAAATTCGAAACACAATTTTATTTATGCTTGTGTTTTTCAGTGTATGATAGTCTGTAGGCTGTAAAAAAAATGAGGCTGAAGTCCACAACGTTTTTAAAAACGAAAACAAAAAAAATAATTTAATAAAACTTTTATTTTTGATTGGAAGTAATGTTATTTTTTGTTAATTGAATCCTTAGTAACAACTAACAACTGATTTCATGAAAATTAGAGATGAATTTTATTTGAAAAAAAAACCTTTTTTGATTTTTCGTTTTTAAAAACGTATTCCGGACTTCAACTTCGTGTAAAAAAAGAGTTGAATAATTTTAACTCCCAATGGAATTTTAAAAAAGCACTTTTGTTAGTAATAATAATTTCTTTCACAACACTGCGAAGAAATTTTTTTAAATTCAAAAATAATTAGTCAAATGAAAAAATATGTTTGAATTAAACATAATTTTTATTGAATCAAATTTATTAATTATAATTTTCATTATTATTTTTTATCATTTGTTATTTTTTATTGAATCAAAATTATTCAGTTCAATTCAAAGATAATTTTTGGTTGACTGTATAACAAAGACAATTATGTTTGATTCAAATATATATTGTTTTCTCAGTGAAGTTGATATAAAATTTAGAGTTAAAATTTTACTTCCCTTTTCTAACTTCCTCTCTACATGAAGCTGGGAAATCACTCCCAAGGGAGTTTTAATGATACTTTTTTGTTTAAATTTGTACAAAGTTGTCACATGTCAGGAAATTCAGATAATAGTTAGAGAAAGTAGAATTGGTCTCAGGGGTTTTAAAAAAAACTACTGGAAAAATTAAATTTTTAGAATTCATAAAAAAATTCTGAAACTTTGTATCCTTTTTGTTTGGCTCATAAACTATGAAGTTACCACGATTTCTATTACGAAACCATGAATTTTTCTATTTTTGACAATAATTTATTTTTTTAATAACTTAAAAAATGAATCCTTAGAGAACTATCAAAAAATGATTACTTAGAAAATATTTAATGAATAATTTCACCTAAATATTTCGAAAATAATTGAATTTTAAAAGAATTGCGTTTACAATATTTTAATAAATTAGATGAACTTCAGAAGGTTTTCGAAATTTTAGAAAATTTCAACTTTGAATGAATTTCATTAGAAATTTTAAAGAATTTAAATTTACGAAAAATTGTAATAATTTAAATTTTTATGAAATTGGTAATCATTTTTTATGTATATTTAATTAATTATTGAAACTAATGGATTGATGGAAGAATTTTAGTTAAAAAATAAAGAACCTTAAAAAATTTTTATTTTGGAGAAGCCACAAATGGTGAAAAATAATTTAAAAAAGTCATTGTAGAATTTAAATTATTTTTATAAATAATAAAAGTTTCCCAGGAATTCTATTCTTTACGAAATTTTTAAAAATTCCTTCCATTAGTTCTTCCCATAAATTCAATTATCTTTAAAAAAAAAAAAATATTGAATAATAACATTTTTTACAAGATTTCAATTCTTTTTCTGAATAATAAATCTCATCGCCTAATTCTATTTATTTTTAACACAATTTTAATCAAATTCCTGGAAAAATATAATTATTCTTAAAAATTTTATTTAAATTCGTTGAAAAATTTCAATTATTTAAAAATTTGTTAATAAAATTTTAAATAATAATTCATTTTCGAGAAACGGTCGATTATTCAAAAAAAATTATTAATTGTTGTACTTAAATAATTAAATTCTTGTGGAATTTTTTAATAAAAATTAATTTAAAAACGAATTTCAAATAAAATTTTAGATAATAATATTGAATATCAAAAGAATTGAAACATGTTTAGAAAGAATTGAATTTTGAAAAGGTTTCAAATTTGAATCTTTAAAAATCTGAATTTTTAAACTTTTAATTTACAATTCCGTAGAATTATTTATTCAATTATTTTCAGGAATTTTAATATCATACTTTTTACTGACAATTCTGTGAAATACAATTTTTCGGAAAAGTGTAATTGAATTTTATTGGAAATTATTTGAATTTTTTAATTTCTAATATATACTTATTTAATTGAAGAATTTCTGAATAATCAAAATTTCGTAAGTTTGAGTTGTAAACATACTAGCAATTAGTCGCTTTTGGCAATAAATTCTCAAAATACTTAAACATTTTTTTATTTTTAGAAATTCCTTTAATGAAAGAGGCAGTTCTATTTTATTAGTTAAAAGTGCATAATTCAGATTTAGAGATCGAAGTTAATTTAATTTGACGATAAAAATTCGAATATTAATAAGATAAAATAAATTTTTAAAATTAAAAAAATATACTAAAGAAAGAAGCTCATTGTTGAAGATATGTAAAAACTTGGAAAGCAATTGAAAATAATTCATACAAATAAACTATGGTAATTTTAATAGTTTGACTTTATTCTTATAGTTCATCTTTACGATTAAATAATAAACCATTGAAGAATTCTAAGCATTAAAGAAGCTTTTTTTAAATAACAGAGGTTCAAAGATTAATAGAATTTTTCACTCAAAGTGTATTATTATTTACATTTTACATTAATTTACATTTCCCTTCTCTTCTTAATGTAATGCTAATGTGATAATGTTTTTCTCCAAACATTTGTTAATTTAACCAGTTTTTAGAAGTTCTTTGTTCAAAATTTCTACATACATGTAAGAAAGGTCACAATAACAAAAGTCATAACACCGAAATGTTTTTGTGAAGACAAATTTTTTCTGTATCATCATCAACATAAACTGAAAATTCATATAAAAAAAGATCTTATTTTCTTTGGATAAAAAGTTCACTTCGTTTGTATATCCATTTCGTTTATATTGATAAAAGAGAAAGGGAAAAAGAAATGAATAAATACGAAAAAAATACATTCGAGCAGATAGCTAATTTCAATTACAAATGACATAACTTTTTTACCCAGATAAAATTTTTAGAAGAGTTGGGTCTCAAAACCTGTTTTTTTGAATGTTTCTGATTCCATTACTTCTTCTTTTCTTTTTTTTTTATTTTTGTGCTATTATACCATTCGTATTTCTGAGTATCAATTCACGTTTTTCCATTCGTGCACGCCCCCAGGGTCGTTTTAGATAAACAGAAATTAATGTCCTAGCTTCGCGACACGGTTTAAATCCGGTTCAACATTGGATACGGTATATGGGAATTTTTTTTTTTTTTTTGAAAATCAACATGTGAGACCATCTTCATCATCATCATCATCATTATCGTCCTTAACCCTCCACTCTCATCCCTTCTTGTCGCAGGTCAGCGATATTATTGGTCTAGCTGAGGGGACTTCTCTGTTACGTCAACTTTTATAAGAATAATAAAATTTCTATTTATGACATGGTAAAAGTTAGTGGGCTTTATATTTTTCTTACAATACAGAAAGAGAGAGGGGGAGAGAGTAAACATAAAGTTTTCTTAAGCAGTCTAGACCTGTTTGAGGTAATAGGACTTGAAAATTTTGACCGTGAAATAAGATCCACAATGTCCTTGGGACGTTTTTGAAATTATTCCCTAACCCTGTTGGGAAAAGCGTTTTTCTCTCTATTGTTATTTGAGGGTGTTTATAGTAGAAAGTTGAAGGGGTAATTATTTTGTTTTTGTTATCAATTTTCCTTTCGTATTATTCTTGTTGACCCTTCTCTTTAAATTTTCCCGAATTTTTAAAAACATTGGTTTTGGGATATTTTGTTGAAAATCAGTCTCTTTAATTTGTAGGTGTTCGTTTCGACTGCAGGGAAAAGTTGTAAGAACTTTGGAAAAAAAGTGGAGGAATTTCGATGTACAGTTGAATCGGGTTTATTGTAAGTTTATTAATTTTGAAGAAAATTTACTTTATCTGCTTCCTTTTTTTGCAACTTTTATAGCTGTAATTTTATGTTTACACTTCTTTTGACACCACTCTTGGTCATTTTAACTCGAATTAAAAATTAATTTAGTTTATTTAATTTTCATAAATAGAAAAGATTTAAATTAAAGTTTTCTTAATTAAAAAGGGTTTTACAATTGAAAAGAATTGTATGAAGCTAGAATTTCTTAAAAATTGCTTCAAATCCGTAGTCTGCGAATCAAAAAACCCTCGATTTTACCCTCGAATCACTCGAAATTTTAAACAAATCTGTTGAAAATTGAAATTTGCTAATTTTCGGCCATATTGGATCCGCCATTTTTAATTTTTAAAAAGTGACCTTAGATTCGTAATCAGGGGAAATAAAAACTTCCGAGTAACAAGTTTTAAGTGAATCTGATCAAATTTGAATTTTGTCCGCCATATTGTATTATTCAATTCTGTATTAAATTAATTTTTGGCTCCAATTAAAAAATGTTTATAAAACAATAATAATAATAATAATAATAATAATAATAATGTAATAATAAAAAGTAAAAATATTTACTATTTGGAATTTCTGACTGACTTTTTGCTTTTGAATTAGTAAATTTTACTAATATATTGATACAAATTACTATTTAATTTAGTAAAATTTATTTATTAGAAAGCAAAAAGCCAGTTATTAATTCAGATTTGTAAATATTTTTACTACTTAAAATTTAGAGAGTAGTAAACAGTCTTTTATTGTTGGTATTTAACATTTAGAAACTAATAATAACTACTTTAAAATAAGTAAACTTCACTAATAAATACTAATTCAACGGCAAAAAATCATTTACTAATTAAAATTAGTACACATTTATAATAATTTAAATTTAGAGAGTGATAATAATAATAATCTTCTATATTAATAAAGTTCGTGATCCAGTAATCTGTTTGAAGTTTGAAGTTAATTGCTGTTTGCTTTTTTGTTTTTTAACTTTTTTATAATTTTTCTTTTCAAATATTTTCAATTTTAAAATTAGTTTATTGAAAATCATCGAATTGTTGCAAAGAAGTTTATCAATAAATTTAATAATAATAGAATTCCTTCACAGAATTTCATTATTTAGGAAAATAAATGAACTCTAGTAGAGAATTTCGTTTAAATTTTTAAAAAATTCTAATTAAATTCTTTTTGAAGAATGTCTTTAAATTTTTTGTCAAATAATGGAGTTTCTTTAATAATTTTAATTAAATATTTTAAAAATAATTGAATTTTATGAAGAAGAATTTTACTAAAATTGTATTAAAAATAATTTAATTCTGGTGAAAAATTTTACTATTTATAAAAATAATTGAATTATTCCAAAGAATTTATTAAAATTTTAGAAAATAAATGAATTTTATGTTAATATTCGAAGATTCATTCGAGAAATTCTATTAAAATTGTTTCGAAAAGAATTGAATTTCTGTAAAAGATTTTACTATTTATAAAAATAATTGAATTATTGCGAATAATTTTACTATTTACAAAAATAATTGAAATGTTTCGAAGAATTTATTAAAATTTTAAGAAATAACTTAACTGTTGTGAAGAATTTTATAGAAATATTTGCAAATAACAAAATTTTTCTCGAGAAATTCAATTAAAGTTGTTTTGAAGATTATTGAATTGTTTCGAAGAATTTATTAAAAATTTTAGGAAATAAATGAAAAAAATGGTAATATTTAAAAAAAAATTTGAATTTGTCTATGGTATTCAATTAAAATTGTTTTGAAAATAATTGAATTACAGCAAAGAATTTTACTATTTATTAAAATAATTTAATTATTTCGAAGAATTTATTAAAATTTTTGGAAATATTTGAATTTTTTCCTAAAATTTCATTAAAATTTTTGAAAATATGAACAGTAATAAATAATTTTGAACTTAATAAGTATTTTTTAAAATTTTACTTATAAAATTATTTAAATAATTTATGTTTGTAAATAAAAAATTTTGTTTTTTGCATAACAATAACAAATTGAATACCACATTCCGCGCGTAACATTTGCTAGTAATAATAATAACAATAGTTGATAATAATAATAATAAATAAAAATAGTTAAAAATAAAATAAAAAAAATTGAAATAGAAGTAAAACTTCATTTTGAAAAAAGATAAATTGCCTTTATGAAAATTAAGCGAAATTATTTTGGGCAATTTAAAAGGAAGAAAAAAATTTGTCTTCATTATTTAACTTGATTAATGTTTGGATTAATTGTGGCCGTTTTAAATATATGAAAACTTCAATTAGGCCTATTGTAGAATACTATGGGGAGATGTTAATTTTAAATTGACATGGCGAAATAAAAGCCATTGTCGAGGTCAGAAATGTACAGCTGCAATAATTCTTATTTTATTATACACACATATTTTTTTGGCCCTTTCCTTTTCTCTCTTTGTTTTCAAAATTTGCTCTCTCTCGCATATGTTGAAAGAGAAAAATGCATTTCTGTCCATCACATGCGGCCAAGCCAATAGATTTTTGAAAAGAAAAGTTTCGTCTTTCAATGGTCCCAGAATCCCCAGATCGGTGTCAGACCCCATGCGTCTGCGATGGATCAAGATGCGAAATTTGCCTTTTCGGACTGTTCTCTCTCTCTCTCTCTTGCTCTCTTATTCTTTTTTTCCTTCTCTCTCTCTCTCTTATTTTTCTCTTCTTTTTTTTCTCTCTCGTTCTCGGTTTAAAGAATCGAAGAGATGGGTTCTCTCTGCTGTGAGTCGAGAGTTGAGAGAAAGAGAGAGAGAGAGAGAGAGAAGGAGAGTCCCGAACCTATTCGAGTTTCATTTTTCAAGGGGTCTAAAGGACCTGCTCTTTGGGCCCCCTTCCCCCTCTCTCGCGCATGATGGCCCCTCCTCCAGTCAGGACTATACAAAATGCTTTCTTATTTTGGTTCTTGGTTCGTTCCTCTCCAAGGGCCCACTCACGTTGCCAGATTTCATCTCAGACACGACTTATAACCAGTACCTTTTTTAAAGTAGTTTTTTCTCTTCGAATTTCGACCCAAGTTCTACGTATTTTCATGTATTTTTTTCCCCTTCCTTTAATTCTAACTGTTTCTTATTGTTCCTCTAACTTAAATTGTCCGAAATTAATATTTTTATCTGCGAAAAAATATTTCTCTAAAATCTTTTTTTCTTTAAATTAAAAAAATATTTCCCACCGTTATTTTTTCGAAGTCCTTTAATTTTAAATAAATATGTATTATTTTACCGAAACAAACATTTGTGTTTAATAATTTTTGATTTTGAATTTAGTCAGTTGAAACAAATTTTTAGTCGAACCGAATAAATGTGTGAAGCCAAAGCATTTAGTTGATTATTCAAACAAACTTTCGTTTTTTCTAATAAATTTATTTTATTTATTTTATCAAAATTTACTTCCTAGGGTAAATAAATAAAATTATGTTCGAAAAATTCTTAAATGTACCTACATAAGAATGAAGTATTTTTTTTAAATTAATTATTTTTGTTCAAAATTTATTTTTCTTCATGCTTTCTTGTCATTTGCGAAGGAAAAATATTTTTGTTATGAATATTAAGAAAAGCAACTGAGTAAATTCCGTATAATTCGATAATAATTGACCATGCAGTGCAAAGCTGATGGCGACTAGAAAAAATAGTCCTGTCAAAACAACCTGCCACTCATAATATTGTAATGTAAAATTTGAAAAGTCGCATGAAGCATCCTCGAAACTTCTTTCTCCTTCTTCTTGTGAATTTTTATTAGAGAATTTTTTGACGAGTAAATTCACTCAACACAATGTAAAATGCAGCTCTCTTCACCCAACTGCAGTGCTTTCGTAACCATTTTCACTAAGTGCCGTTTATTAATGAATAGAACAGACGTCAAGGAAAAAATAAACAGAACAATAAATACATGAAAGGAAATGCTCAAGATTAAATGTTTATATGTGTGTAAATTTTACAAGTCAAGGAAAATACTTTCTGAATTTAAGTTATTTTTATAATTATTCTCTATGTAAACTTATTTTCTAATTAAAATGGAGAAAAAAAAATTAGGGGAAAATTATTTTTGATTATTTATTTATTTCCAAGTAAACGAACTTGCCTTTTTGTAGTAATTATAACTATTTATTATTTTTTATAATAATTTATAATAATTTTTTATTATATAAATGTAATTTTAACAAAATTTCATTTAAATCAATTAATTTATTTATATATAATATCCGGCAGTCCATTTGAACCATACCATTTAATTATTCATTATTATTATTATTGTAATTTTTATAAAAGTTCTTATTCTATCTAAATTATTATAATTCATTAATTTGCAAACTCTCTACATGAGAATTAGAAAATTTCATTAATAAATTAGTAGAAATCACAATTTTTATTAGTAAAATTTACGAATTCAAAAACAGAAAATCAGTCATTAATTCAAATTAGTAAATTTATAGATTTAAATATTATTATTTAATTATTTCATTATTAAACATTAAATATCAAATAATTTTTTTAAAAATGAAGATAAATAAATTAGTAAACATTTTTTCGGATTAAAATTTAGAAAGAAGGCCATTTTGCTCGTTTACACTGTTAAATAAATAACTGTACACATAATTATAATAATCACTTAAAATTATTTAAAAATTTGTATTCGAAAATCATCTGAAAATAGAGTAAAATTTACAGGTACTAAAGAAATAATAGAAAAAAATATTTAAAAAGCGAAATGAAAATTTATCGTCCTAGTAAAATTGCTAATTAACTTTTCAAATTTTATGTTGAACTCTAGTCGTTTACGAAAATATAAAAATTGTTTAATTATATAAAATGAAAAGTGTAAGTAAGCAAAAATAATGAGGAGCCTAATTTACTCTTTTTTTTCTTACTTCTCTCATGATAAGGGGAACTGGAGAAATAAAGGCGATTTATCAGAAAATGTTCCATGTGTGAAAAACATTATGAAATGATTTGTTCATCATCGTTATGGAGATGATAGAGGCAAGAGAGTGTTTTATTATTATTATTATTATTTATTTATTTATTTCCCAGTGATATAAGAGTCACTAAATTTCACTTAATGTTCAAAGTTTAATAATAATTTAGCAATTTTTACCGTCATTAATTTCGCAAACGTTCACTTGGTATACTATCGAGTTTCCCCTATTACTGCATTTTTTGTTATCTTTATTCACGAATAATTTCGTGGTCTGTAGTTTCACGATTTCCACAAAGTGAAATAATTTCCGGCTTAAAAAATATTGGTGTAAATTTTGTTACATTTTTCTCGATTTTATTATTTAGTGTTACTGCTTCCTTTTTATGCATTTCATTACTTGGTTTTTTGTTTAATTTATTTTTTTCAATTTCTATTTTAATTGTGTGTTTCAGTTTAGTTTCTATTTTCTGATTTTAATTGAGATTTATTAATTGTTGCTTAATTTATTGTCTGATTTGTATTTTAATTTTTTATTTATTTGGTTTTCCTTTTCAGTTATTGCATAATTTGGTAAACAATTATGTAAATTATTCAATTTTCTGTTAACTATTAAAGTTTTTACTTTTATTTATTAGTTTTTTTTTGTAATTAGTAGTGTTAAATTTGCTTTAATTATTAATTTGTTATTTAATTTATTTCTATTTTTTTAGTTGTTTAATTTGTTATTACTTGATAAATTTGGTTTAATTTTCATTTATTTCTTATCTAATTATTTAATTTTTTTTTTATTAAAGAAATAAAATAATCAAATTAACTTTTTAGAAATTAAAAGTAGAAATTAAGTAATATACAAATTAAGTAAATTGTTATTTTGTTTATTATAGTTTATTTGTTGTTCAATTTGTTTAAATTTTCATTTTTTATTCCAAGTATTCTAATTTTCTTCTTAGTTAATAAATTTTTCTGAACATTTAGTTATTAATTTTTACATTTATTTAAAACTTTAATTTTTCTATTATTCAATTTGAATAGATTTCAAGTTAAAAAATTAATATTTTTAACAATTAACATTAAATAGAAAAATTTAACAAGTTGTTATTTAATTTGTTTTACTTTATTACTTATTTAATTTTTTTAATTCCATTTATTTCTTTTCGAAATTGTTTTATAATTTTTGTTTGTTTAAATTTTGCTTTTCAATTTGTCTTAATTTTTACTTTTTAGTAGTTTAATTTTTCATAGGTATTTGTAATTTATTTGACGTAAATAAATATTTTTTGTGTCAAATATTTAATAATTTATTTAGTTTAACTTTCGATTTAGAGTTTAACATGTTGACTTAATAATTTGTTGCAAGAAAAGATTTAGTTTTGAATTTTTTTTTTTTGCAAAAACGAAAAAAGGAATTGAGTCTGAAATGCATGTTTTTTCAGTGGCAATTATGTTTACACGCTTTACGTCTGTAATTAAAAGATTTTATGAAAAGATCATTAAAGTACAGTGAATGGAGAAAATAATGAAGCAACAATTACACGATCGTTTGTAAATTTTTGTCTCAGACTGTACATGCGGCTGAGTTGTTTACATTTTAACTGTGGTGGCAGCGTTGCCAAGTCTAAAGACCTGTTGCTCGCGTCACGTTAAGCATTTCCCATTAATGTTTTGGGACCCGATTTAATTCGCCATCCCCTCTTAATCTTGATCGTCCACTCATTTGAAAAGAGAGAGAGAAAAAGAAACCCGAAAAAAATATTTCCAATTAAATTTCATCTCTCGTGACTTTGTGACACGATAGTCGGAATGATTATTTTTCGCCTTATGATAAATTATTTTCATGTTAATAATTCCTTTCGTTTTTCATAAAAATAAAATTTTCACTCTCTTGTTAAATGATAATATGATGATTTTTCTTTTTTTTCGATTACTACTCTTTACGTTTGAATGAACATAATTTATTATGTACACGTATAACTTGTATCAAGAAAAATTTGGATCAATGTGAGTTGGTAAAAAAAAATATGTGGGTAGAATTATTCAGATATATATATATGTGTATAGAGGGTTCGTTGATTCAATGACCTTCTTAACTGATAGTCTCATTCTAATAATGTGAACTGAAAACTCAAGAGAGTTTTTTTTTCCAAGTTATGCTAGATTTTCATTTATGTTTGTGTTTGTATATGTGTGTTCCCAGAGAGCGAGAAACTCGAACTTTAGAGTTTCCCAAGTAAAGTATATCGGGTGTACAGAGACGATAAGGATTCTACTTGCGTGGGTTCGTGTGCTGTTTGAACGATAAGAACTTATCATATCCGGCTCCTCTTACACATACTCGGCCAGTTACTGTAGAAGCATAAAATTTAATACGAACTCAATTTGACTCACCCTCTTTTTTTTACTCTCCCCCCCCACCCCAGCACCCTTCCCACTTCTTTTTTTTTCTTGACTTGGAAGTTTAACTCACATCTGAAATCTTCACTATTTTTTTTTCATCTTGAAATTCACTTTTTATCAAATGTAAACAACTTTTTTTTTGATAAATATTGTAATCTTGGGAAGAAGTTTTGAAAAAAAGCTTCTTGTCGTTTTTTTCCGTAAACGAAAGTTCTAATTCATTTTAATATTTAGAGGCTAATGAATTAAAAGATTTTCGATATTAATTTATTTAGGAAAGAACTTAATTCTAAGAATGCAAGAAAATTAGAAACGGTAAAAATATCACGAAAGTAAATTTTTTTAATCACTTTGGTAAATTAAAAATTGAAATCCGTTTATATTAATTGTCAAAGTCTGTAAATTTGATTGTTATAATAATTGTAGAATTACGAAAGTCGACGAATATCTTGGAGATTTATTATGGAAATGCTACTCTCCACCTGAGAACGCCGAGGTCACCAGTAGATGGCACTTTGGTTCCTTCTTGGAATTTCTCCTGCCACCTGGCGGTGACCTTGGCGTTCTCAAGTGGAGAACCATTTTATCTCTCGAAATTTGTTTTCAAATTAATAAAGTACAACAAATGTTATTATAAAGATAAATAATTTTTAAATTCTTTTTAAATCCTTTTTAGTAAATATTTATTTCTTATTTATCAAAGAAAAAACTTATCACTATTTATCTATTTAGTTCATTTTCGACAAAATTTTTAACTTTTTAGTAAAAATATAAATATTACTGAAACTATAGAAACGTACACAATTTCCAGTCATTTTAGTATATTTTTTTTTCTTTACCTAATATTGTAATCTCGATTGTAATAAATAGTAAAAGTTACTCTACATTTTTTTCCCATTTATAGGAATGTTTATAGATATACAGATTACACTTTTTTAAATTTATTATACATTCATTTTCACTTTTACTTTCGATTATATTATTATTGCCTTCCGTATTTATTTCTATACTGCAAAAGAAAGAGAAAGAAATAAGAAAAACTTTCGGTGTATTGTGTGTGTATATTTTATTGACAGTTAATCATGAACCATGAAAGATTAAATTTTGCATCAGAACTTGTGAGTGATATAAGTTGAAAGTTATGCCCACAATTTTTACTGAAATCGAACACCGGAGACAGACATTTTTGACAACATGAATTGTCATGAACCATACATATTTGCAAAACCGGTTTTTCCCTATCTTGAAAGTAATTGTTACAATCATTAAACACATCGCATTTTACAAATTATGTATTAAACTGGTTTATCTATTACATTCTTTATAATTGTGTTATTATTAGAATTATTATTTTAATGTTTATTATTTTTATTATTAATATTATTATTATTATCCACAGTTTTCTTGAAAGTATCAAATTGATACCAAATTGAATCAAATTGATACAAAAATTTTAATCAAATTATTATTTGATTCACTTTTTAATATCAATTCGTTGCAATTAGATATTTTCAAATTAACAGTGATTATTATTATTATTATTATTATTATTATTATTATTATTATTATTATTGTTTCGATTATTTTTATTATTTTTATTACTATTAGTATTTTTGTCATTATCATCATTCAGGTGTTAAAAAGAAAATTTTCCTCGCCTCAGATTGTGTTGGATTTTACGAAACAATTGAAAGTTCTATTGTTGTTATTTTCATTGTTTGGAATAGTCATCGTTGACACTGCCATTGTTTATTGTTTATATGTGTCTAAATTTTTAAACTATTGTGACTAAATTGTTGTTTAAAACCGCAGAAAATAATTTTCCCCACCAGTAGATTGGAAATCTTATCTTAACAGCATGTGACTGTTGTAATTTCAATGGTAATTTTGTCGACCACTTTTCTCTTTAAATATTTAATAAATTGATCTAAAATTTTGTAAGAAAGTCTAAAATACAAAAAAGAAGGACAGTGATGTGCAAAAGTTCTAATAATTTAAAAATAGCCATGTTTGATGTTTTTTAATTAAGCAAGTTTTGTTTGACACGAATTAATTTTTTTTAATTAAATAAATTCTTTTCGAATGAAATAAATTTTTTTTTATCTAAAAAAATTGTTTTTTCGTAAAATGAAGTTTGTTTAAACTAAATAAATTGGTTTTGAATCAAATAAATTTTTTTAAACTTAATTGTCTTTGTATCAAATAAATTTTCCTTGAACCAAATAAATTTTCTTTTTTTTTCATTCATTCATTTTTTTTTCATTCAAATTAATTGCTTTTGAATCAAATAAATTTGTTGAACCAATAAAATTGTTTACGAACGAAAAAAAGTTTGTTTGAACTAAATAAATTGGTTTTGAATCAAATACATTTTCTTTGAACTAAATAAATTGTCATTGTATCAAATAAATTTTTTTTGAGCCAAATAGATTTTCTCTGATCCACATAAATTTTCTTTGAGACAAATAAATTTTCTTTGGACCAAATAAATTGCTTTTGAATCAATTAAATTTGTTGAACCATGGAAATTGTTTAAGAACCAAAGAAAAGTTTGTTCGAACTGAACAAATTGGTTTTAAATCAAATAATTTTTTTTTTTTAAATAAATTGTCTTTGTATCAAATACATTTTCCTTGAACCAAGTAAATGTTCTTTGAATCATATAAATTTTGTTTCATTCAAATATTAAATATTCAAATATTTATAATTAAATAAATTTTTTTTGAACCAATGAGATTTTTCGAACCAAAGAAATATTAATTTTCAATACATGAATCAATTCAAAGAAAATGATTTCTTTAAATAAAAAAAAACTTTCGTCTGGGTAAATTATAATAATAATACATATAAAATCTGAATCAGTGAAAATTTTACTGATTTCAAGTCAGTGGCAACCTTTTCTTTGATGAATCAGTTAGTTTTCCCTGTGACTCAGTAGAATTTCTCTGATTCATCAAAAAATACTCGTCGACTGAAGTCAAAATTAGTGACATAGAGAAATAATTACTATAAATAATCATAAATACAAAAAATATATTAATAATAATAATTATTATTATTATAGTTATAATAAATTACATAGTTTAAAAATTAAATTAAATTGTTATTAAAATTTATGATCCACAACTTTTGAACGTTCAAATGAACGAAATAGTTTTTGTTAACAATATTTTCAAAAATTACTGACTACAATACAAAAATAAAAACTTAAATTTTATAATAATTAGAAACTTTGTATATAATTTTATTCTTAGTGACACAATAATATATTATAAAAAAAACTTTAATTTGAAGAAGAAAAAAATAATTCTCGATCATTTGAACGTTTAGAACTTTAGGATCATTAAAATTTACCCACAAAGAATAGTTTTATATTGAGGTTTTTTACAAATATATGTTTTACTAAAATAGCAAAAATTGTAGTGAAATTTAAAGCTGTTCCAAGTAGACATTTTTTTCTAATGGTAATAAATTAAGACAAAAATATAAAAATTTTCGATTTTTTTTTGTCTCAAGTTGATATCTCTAGAAAAACAGTGATTCATTCGAATTTACAATTATAATTATCATAGTGTGAAAAAAAACAATAATACCGTACAAATTTTTTTTTGTTTGCAACTCAATAAAAATGATAATTATTGGAAAGGACATAATTAATGAATACTAAGATTTATATATTCGTATTATTTATATATATAATGCGAATCCTTGATAGTTATTATATTCGAGTTTTCCGAAGTAAAAATGAATTGATAGGCGCGAGCGCAGTGCATATATACGCTCATTAATAGCAATTATTCGGTCCTCGCAATACGCTGCCATGGTTTCCAGCAGCTGCCCTTTGCTATTTCCGATTGCTTATGCAATTATGCACATTCATATAGTATACTAAGTAAGTGAACGCTTATTGCTAGACTAACGCATCGTGCGTTTTCTTGTAATAGTAATAGCGCAGCAGCAGCAGCAGCAGCAGCAGCAGGTTTATTAGTCGGCTCGTGCTTCAACAGTTTAAAAATGAAAAGAAAAAAAAAATCTCAACGCCACTACTGCAAAAGCCGATCTATCCTTCCTTTTTTCTCACGTAACAGACCTCGTGTCCTGTTCACCCATTTCCGAAGGACCTTATCCAACCATGACCAAAGTTGCCTGTTTGTGTGCTAGTGTGTGCTGCACTTATTTATGCTAACCAACTATACACTTTACTTACCTGGAAGATGTAGCTAGAGTGTATAATTTCAGTTATTCCTCGCAGTCGTTTTAGTGTTGTTTAATTGTTAGATAATCTTTTAATAAGACGTTATTTTAATCTTCTAGTTCAATATATTATGAGGAAGGGAAAAAAAATTCCTCTCTACGTTTCCATACGGCTTTATTTTAATGGATCTTTTTAATGATGAGGTGCAACTTTTTTTTTTTATTCAAGGGAAAAATTTTTAATGGAATTTATACTGTTTGATGGTATTTTATGCTGTAAAAATTGGCTATTCGGAATATTTCTGTACAGTTTATATTTCATAAGATTATTATTGGGGATAAAAAGTTTGTTTGTTTGTTTGTTATATTTTCGTATGTTCTTTATGAACATTTTTCTTGATTTTTTTTCAATAGATTTTTTTAGTATGCAAATTTTATGGTACAAGTGGAAAGAATTTTTTTTTTGTTTAAATAAACATTCAAATTTAACGTTAGTAGGAAATAATTTGACTGTGGTTATTTTAACTGTAAAAATACGGGAATTTTTTGTCAAATTCTTTTTTTACTGTCAGTCAAATTGTACTACAATTTTTTAAATTTAGGATTTAATTCATTAAAAAATCGAAAACGGCAAAAGTTTTTATGAATTTTTGTTATTTCTATCTATTTTATTTTTACTACAAAGCTTTTTAATTTAGAATTTTATTTACAAATAAAAAAATAAAAATGCGTTTTTTGGCTAATTTTTATTTTTAGTATCAGGCAAATTGTACTATATTTTTTTTGTTAAAGTTTCATTCATTAAAAAAGCGAAATTTTTTTAAAAAAATTTACAAACATTATTAAAAGAAAATGCAAATTTTGATTATAATTTGTGTTTTAGATTTTACTGCAAATTATTCAGGTTAGAATTTTATGGATTAAAAAAGTACCAAATTTGGATTTTAGTTATAAAAATCTCATAAACTCAAAGATTCTACTAACTTTTGTTTTTATTGTCAGTAACTTTTTCTGTAAAACTATTTAATTTTCAATTTTAATTATTTGAAAAAAATTAAAATTTTGTTCTCCTGAGCATTATAGATTATAAATTAAAAAAAAAATTAAAACCACATTTTTTATAGCAAACTTACAATTATTTAATAAAAAAAAAAAATTCCAAGAATAGAATTTTCAATTAGAAGTGGTTTTAAAGTAATTTTGGAACAATAGTTTTATATTTATTTTCCCTATCGAAAAAAAATAAACACAAATTATATAATTACTTTCATTAATATTACAATTACAAAAACTAGTTTTATTTTATTTCTTGTGTAATTTTTTTCCACTGAAAGTGTTTAGAAAAAGAGATAAAAATAACATTATACCACTGTTATTTCACAGTGTTAATATTTGAACGAAAATTAAATTAAAATTATTATCTAAATGTACATATCCTTGAAATTAATTTTCTGGCAAAATTTATTCTATGTACTTTTTGGTAATTCAATAAAAAAAAAATTTTCAAGAGTACTTTATTGTATTATACTTATTTGTAATAGACTGATAAGAAACTTTTAAAAAAATCCAGTTTTATTATTAAATAAATACACTTTCTATCCTTGTGAATAAGAAATGTCGTATAATTATGGCATAATTTAAAGACAACAATAACTTTTTAACTTTTAAACCTTGTAGAGGTACAAATTAGGACTAAAAGTTTTATTTTTTTTTGCTCTTGGTGTGAAGAGAAGAGGTTGATGAATTTTTCATAGAATATATATATATTCATAAACGAACTTTTACTGAAATGAATGCAAAATAATTTTAAAAATAATTTTCTATATATTCAACACACAAAAAAACCAGTTATTTTATAGACTATAATTTAGATTGCAGACGAAAATAAACTAGGTGTAAAAGTTTTTTTTACAATGATATAGGCATAAGAATTATCTTAGATATAAATAATAAAAATACGAATGCAAGAGGAAGGGGATTTTTGACAAAAATTTTTTTTTATTGTACGCTGGAGAGCTTAATTTTTGTATCAACAGAAATATTTTTCAGATTATAAAAGTCACACCATCATTATTTACATATGCTAATGTAGTTTTTTTTCTAAAAAAGATTCTTATCGTGTCAAATACCTGTTCACGTAATAGGAAATAATTGTTAATATTTAAGACGCATTTTCCATTCGAAAGGAAAAGTTTTGAAAAGACATTTTTTTTGTAAGGTTACTCGAATAACATATTTCTTATAGATTCAGGTGCAATATTTGTGATATTTGGTATGCAAAAAGAACAAATAGGAAAAATATTTTTTTCAAAGACTCAACATGTTTTATGATGACTTTTATTGTAAGGTTGCATATGTCTACATAATTATATGTTTGCTATTATTCCATTAGAAATTATGTTTTTCAGGAAAATTTGTTTCAGTCAAATAAAAGTCTATATTAGTTTCATAAGTTTTGCTTAATTTTTTTTCTTTAGTAAAAATTATATTCTAGACAAACAATTATATTTATTTAGAGTATTTGACATTGAAATGTAAGGAATAAAAAATTAGAGTAAAAATTCTTATCTTCATTCTTTCTTCAAATAAATAAAAATTTTATAACCGAAAAATCTTTGAAGTGTTATTGAAGAATTTAAAATTATAGTAAAAATTCACATTTTCGTTAAATAAATTCTAGCTCAAAAAGCTGTGCAGGGAAATTTCAATGTTCAAAACTTTAGGTTCTTACAATAAAAACAAAAATTAGTCGAAACTTTGAATTTACGAGATTTTTATGACTAAAATTTTGGTACTTTGGGTACTTTTTTAATACCTAAAATTCTAACCTTAAAGATTTACAGTAAAACCTAAAACAAAAATTGTAATAAAAATTTGCACTTTCTTTCAATAATGTTCGTCAGAATTTTTGAAAAATTTTGATTTTTTTTAATGAATGAAATTCTAACTAAAGAAATATAGTACAATTCGCTTGATACTGAAAATAAAAAATAGTAAAAAATCAATTTTTATTTTTTTATTTGTAAACAAAATTCTAAATTAAAAAGATTTTTAGTAAAAATAAAAATGATAGAAATAACAAAAATTTATAAAAACTTTTGCAATTTTCCAATTTTTAATGAATTAAATTCTAAATTTAAAAAATTGTAGTACAATTTGACTGACAGTAAAAACAAAAATTAGTAAAAATTCGCATTTTGGCCTTTTTATTAGTGAAATAAAATTCAAATTCATAAGTTTTTCAGTAACAATAAAAATCCATCAAAATTTGACATTTTTACTTTATAATTTAATGGAATTTAAATTTTTAAAAATTGTAGTACAATTTAACTGACAGTAAAAATAAGAATAAGTCAAAAAATTCACGTATTTTTACACAGTTAAAACAAAACGCAGTCAATATTTTTGGTATTTTTGCTTTTTTTAAATTCTACCGTAAAAAAATTATTTTAAAATTTGACGGACAGTGAAACAAAAATTAGTCAAATTTTGCATTTTTGTTTTTTTAATAGAAAAATAAAATAGTAAATTCAAAACTTTGCAGTACTAAATTTTTGTTATCACAGTGCCTTAAATTTTACTGCAAAGTTTCTAAGTTTAGAATTTTAGTTATTAAAATCTCGTAAATTCAAAGTTTCGACTAATTTTTGTTTTTATTGTCAGTAACTTTCACTGTAAAATTATTTAAATTTAAATTTGTATTATTTAAAAAAAATGAAAACTTTGTACTCTAAATCATTATAGATTAAAAGTTTAAAAAATTTATATAAAAACACATTTTTAAATTTTTGTTTATTTAGTACCTAAATAAAATTTTAACTCAATAAACTTTGCAGTAAAATAAACCTAACTGTAAAAATAAAAATAGTTCTACGTAGATGGTGAATAAAAAATCAATGATATAGTCTAGATTTTTGACATTTTGCCGTTTTTAATGAATAAAATTATAACTTCAAAAAAATATAGAACCATTTCTCTAATTGTAAAAAATTTTTTTTCACTAGTTAGTAAAGTTTTAAACTAAAAAGCTTTGGAGTAAAATTTAGGGTTAAGAAATAACAAAGCGTCGAAATTTTACTACGAAATTAATTATTTCAAACTAATTCAATTTTGAACAGTTGAATTTTTTGAATTTACTCCAAAAAATATAGTTTTCTTAATGTAAGTAATATAATTAATTATCTATTACATTATATTGTCATATAATAATTAATTTTATTTTATAATTACATGTAAAAGTTACACCGCCATTATTTGCGTATGCAAATATTTTTTTTATATTTACTATATATTTGTAACAATATAATAAACATATTTCTATGCGGATAGGGCTTTATATAGTTTTTTCATCTTTTATAAAAGGATATTCCTCTCAGCATTCTCTAGTAATTCGTGACAAGATTTTATATTGCGGAAACGACACCTTTCCTCATATAAGTTTTACGTATATTTCTCTATGTGTGTGTGTGTGTTGGTTTGAGGTTATTATACAGGCGGAATAAAATATTCACTATCGGCATAAAAGACAATATTTTCAAAGTCTCTCTCTGAAAACTTAACATTTCTATATTCCACGCAGGAGTTTATTTCCAAATAAAAAAAAAATCCGTTAAAAAAAACGAGAATTTGAATTAGGAAATTGAAAATTTAAATTAGATTTTTTATTTCCGTATAATATACTAAATACGACAAAAAGGGAATTTTTTTTCGATTCGATTAAATAACCTTTTTTGATTTATCTGTAAGGAAAAAAAAAGATTTATGTAAATTTGCAAATACCGGTTTTATAAATAATTTGGATATAAGTTTCTTGTCGTCATTGAACCGCGACTCTGTGTTTCAATCTTTCAATTACTTGATCCATTGAGTAAACGGGTCATTAGAGTTCTGTGGAGAATTTACAATTTTTGAATTTTTATTTTCTTTGCGTTTATAATTTTATATACGTTCTCACCCTGACTTTTCCTCTCGATTGGAAATATAAAAATTTTTTTTCCCCCGCTTTTTAAAACATGTAGCGGGACATTGAATGTCAGCTTTTGCCATTTCATTCGATTTGCTTATTTGTATATGTGGGTACTTATGTGAATATATCTTGTGCTAACGTGTGTAGTTACCAATTCTCTAAATTTTAATTATTAAAAGTTATTAACTTATTTTAATTAGAGACTGATTTTTTGCTTTTGAAATTTGAATTAGTTAATTTGATAAAATCGTTTATTTTTTACTAATATCTTAGTTAAATTTATTAATTTAAAAGCAAAATATTTGTAAGTTAATCAAATTAGTTAACTTTTTTACTAATTTAAATTTAGAGAGAATAGTTTTTGTTTGAAATTTTTAAAAATTTTACAGGTTAGTAAAATGTTTACTATTTAAAATGAGTGATTTCAATTTCGATTTTGAATTATTCAATTCAGTTACTAACTGAAATCAGTCAATTTTGCTAAAAAATATTAATTTTTACTAATTTAATATTAAATTTTACTATTTCAAACGCAAAAAGTTTGTTATTAATTAAAATTAGTAAATACTTTTAATAACTCTAATTTATAGAGAAATATAAAAATTATCAAGGTCTGCTACAAGTTAGGGAAATTCAATTTGTTTATAATATTTTTTTTTTAATATGATTTGAAAAGAAACTTTTTAAATTTCCAGGAATATGAAATTAACAAATAATTTTTCTATTTTTCGAAAGATAATTAAATTTTTATATATTAGTAATTGACTTTTTTTAAAAATAATTTAAATTTAGTACAATTCAATTTAAAAAGTAGTATTTTTTCGAGTTTTATCTTTTATTGAAATTTTCTTAAAAATTTCAAAAATATTTGAATTTCTAATAATATTATTGTCATCTCTTTGAAATAATCGAAATTTTCTAAAATTCAGTTAAAAACAATTAAACTTTTTAATAATTTTATTGAATCTTTGAATTGATTCAAATTTTATAAATCCTGTGAAATGTAATTGAATTTTTAAATTATTATATTGAATCTTTAAAGTTTAAAGTAATTAAAATTTTCTAAAATTCTGTTAAAAATAATTAAATTTTTTAGTAACTTTGTTGAATCTTTGAAAAAATAGAATTTTTTTATTAATTTTATTAGTCTTTGAAATAAAGTAAATAATTGAAAGTTTGTAAAATTATGTTTAAAATAATTGAAAATCTTTAAAAAATTTAAATTTTCTAAAATTCAGTTAAAAATAATTGAATTTTTTAGTAATTTTATTGAAATTCTTGAAATAATTGAATTTTTTAATAATTTTATTAAAGTCTTTGAAATAAAATAACTAATTGAAAGTTTGTAAAATTATGTTTAAAATAATTGAAAATCTTTGAAAAATTTAAATTTTCTAAAATTCTGTTAAAAATAATTGAATTTTTTAGTAATTTTATTGAAATTCTTGAAATAATTGAATTTTTAAATAATTTTATTAAATTATTTGAAATAAAATAAATAATTGAAAGTTTGTAAAATTATGTTAAAAATAATTGAATTTTTTAGTAATTTTATTGAAATTCTTGAAATAATTGAATTTTTTAATAATTTTATTAAAGTCTTTGAAATAAAATAAATAATTGAAAGTTTGTAAAATTATGTTTAAAATAATTGAAAATCTTTGAAAAATTTAAATTTTCTAAAATTCTTTTAAAAATAATTGAATTTTTTAGTAATTTTATTGAAATTCTTGAAATAATTGAATTTTTTAATAATTTTATTAAATTATTTGAAATAAAATTAATAATTGAATTTTGTTAAAATTCTGTTAAAAATAATTGACTTTTTTAGTAACTTTATTGAATCTTGGAAAGAATGGAATTTTTCAATAATTTTATTAAACTCTTTGAAATGAAATAGATAATCGAAAGTATCTAAAATTCTGTTAAAAATAATTGAGAATCTTTAAAATAATGTAAACTTTTGTAAATTCTGTTAAAAATAATTGGATTTTTAATTATTTTACAGATTATTTGAAGTAATTGAATATTTTAATAATTTTATTAAAGTGTCCTTGAGATAAAATAAATAATTGAAAGTTTCTTAATTTCTCTTGGAAATAATAGAATTTTTGATAATTTTATTACAATCCTTGAAATAATTGAAATTTTGTGAAATTCGATTGGAAATAATTGAATTTTTTTTTTAATTCTTGGAAGAAAATGTACGGTATTTTCTACAATAATTAATTTTTTAAAAATAAAAAGACATCATTAAGGGCATTTGAACCATTATGACGTCACAATTAGTGAAAAGCATGAGTTTTTAAATTGTGACGTCATAATGGTTCAAATGCCCTTAAAGTTATAAATTCAATTATTCCTTTAAAAAAAATATCTAGTTTTATAATTGAACTCGCTTTGAATTTACTGATAGGATTCAGGGAAAAAATGAAAATTCTGTCTTGAAAGCAGGAAAACATCTCAAATATAAAAATTTAAACTTTTGTTCCACACTAGTTATTGGCTCAAATACTATTTAAATTAACATAATAATTGATTCAACAAAATATTGATTACATAATAGCCAAAATTTTTATTTATTTGAATCAAAAAAAATTTTTTTAATTTATACACAAAAAATTATATTTAAATAAAGATATTTATATGTATAAATATATAGGCATGTATAAATGTAACTTACTCAATATTTTATTGGCGTTCGCGACCCGATTGGGAGAGCCGAATTTGTTACGAAATTTCCAGCGAAATTAGTTTATTATTATTCGTAACCCGGGATGTTCACTTTCTCTCTTTTCTTAGAGACAATTTCACTTTAAAGAATAACTATTAGAAATTTTTTAAATGAGACTCTATGTATATATAATAGGAAATCAAATTGTTCTCGATAACAGAAAAATGAAATTAAAAAAAAAATCGGGACCAATTATTATACCAACTATGAATGAATCGTGACAGAAATATTGCAAATGTCATTTTTCATTCTAATAATATTTAGAGTGTTTATGTTTTAGCTTTAGATTATGAAAGTTGATATTATTGCTTTTTCAAAACTTTCTCATGGTTTTTGGTACACTATACCTGCTACAAAAGATCAGAATCTAATTTAAATAATGACTTTTGGGTTCTAAAATGATGACGGTTCTAAAGTTTTCTAACAAAAATTTGTTTTTGAATGCGCGCAATATTTAGCATTATAAATTTTGACTTTTTTTGTGTAATTTCTGTTTAGCATTTTTTTTTTGAATGTTTGAGGGATAATAAGTGAGTTTAATTTTTTTGGGAGTGTATGTATAAAATGGGATTTTTTTTTTGAATTAACTATGGATTTCCACCTGTTAATATTCGCTTGGATGAAAAGCAAAAGGAGACAGGTATAACAATGAAAGGACAAAGACGATTCGAAGAGAAAGGAAAATTCAAAAGTCAACTGTCACTCCCTCGAAAACATGACATGAGAGATCTGACGCGTTATTCGGGATTATCCTTTTAGAGTTATGCCTCTTAGCTCCTCTCTTTTTTTATACCTGTATATATATATATATATAAATATGTGTCTGTGTGTTTTATCTGTCTTGTTGGGCTCAGTGTGCCAAAATTTACGGTATGCCCCTGTAGAGAAAAAAAAATCCTTCGAATGTCTCTCACTTTTTCACCCTTTGTATTTTTTTTCTTCTCTTTTTCTAAGGCGACTTGTTATTCTTCTTTTTTCGCATCTAAATTACGTATTCTCCTCTTACACAATTGGCTGCTAATGTTTACTTGGAATTATTTAGAGCACACTTGAGAAAAAAAAATGCAAACAGAAAAAACTTGTTTTGATTTTGATTTTTGGTACTTTTTGATCATTTTTTTATTTTTTGTTTTAACTTTTTCGTAATTTTATTGTTTAATTTCTCTTTTAATTTAAATTGAGGAAGAATTTCATTTCTGGTACTTCTGATTATGTGTTTTTTTATTTTTTCCTTTATTTCAATTAAAATTGATAAATATTTATGACACTTTTGATCATTTTCCCTTTTGAACATTTAAAAGTTTTCTATTAAATTTTTTTTTGAATTTTAATTAAGAAAATGTTCGACTAACAATTCGATAAAATATTCTTTCAATTATGTAATTTTATTTTTACCTTGATTTTCACCATATTTGATAGATTTTTATTTTTACTTTCAGTTTTATTTTCACTTTCGCATTGACAAGCAGTTGAATTAAAATTTTATAAAAGTAGAAATAAAAGTGAAAATGAAAGTAAAAATAAAAATCGAACAGTGTAATGTGACAAAATAAAAGTAGAGATAATAAAAAGCCTAACAGTGTAAAAATTAAAATCTTGTAGAGTTAAAGTGAAAATAAAAGTCAAAAAATTTTAATCGACAAAAGAATTGAATTTTATTCTTTTTAGTCACTGAGAAAAATATTTAGTTTTTAATATATCTGTAACATAAAAAGTTAGAAAGTTAAAAAATTAATTGTCTATTGATTTAATTTTTAATATTTTCATCATTTAAAACATTTAATAATAACTGCAATTTTTGTCTCCTAAAAACAAATTTGTAAGAAAAAATATCTAATAAACGTTTTTTATTGGCAGCCAATTGTAATTTTTTATTACTTCAAAATAATTTAAGTAATTATTTTAATTCAATTTAATTAAAGTTATTAAATTCTTTCTTAATTGATTTTTTGAAATTAATTATCTATTATTATTCTTTACTTAAATTGTACTACGAAACAAATTGAATTTTACATTTTATTTGGAAGCAAGATAACGAAACTGGTTTTCAATATTTTAAACAGTTAAAAGTTACATTTAAATTTAAAATAAATTTATTGTTAATATAATAATTAATTAATAATATAATTAACAATTTTTCTATCAAATCTAATTTTAAAAAAACGATTTTCAAACAAAAAACCAATAAATATTCTTTATTAACGAAAAATGTAATTTTTATTTGAATGCAAGGTTTTGTAGTTGAAAATTTTAATTAATTTTATAATTATAAACAATTAAATTTAATTTTAACTTCGATTATGTAATTAATTGATAAGTTAATTGTTCTTATTTAAAATTTATTAAATTAATTATTATAGTTATTTAAAATTCATTAAAATTAATTGTCTATTATTATTTATTATTCATTCTTGAAATATCTTAGATTTGAAATTTTGATAAGAAATTTACATATGTGCTATTTTAAACAATGTAAAGTTGAATAATAATTTGATGAAAAATACAAGTTTATTTACTTTTATTTTGTCAAATGAAATTTATTTTTTCACTTAATGAAAATTACCATCGAATAAATGTTTTCTTTTACAGAAAATTGCTTTTTTCTTTAAATGCAGCATTCAGTTTATAAAAGTGTTGAATAGTTAATTATTAACTTTCTTAATTTACTATATTTTAAATTAACTTCCTTAATTCGTAACCCAACCGCATTAAAATTTTTTTCTCTTTTCATTATTTATTCCAAACTCAAAATTATGGCATTGAAGTAATTTTTTTATTTTTAACTGTAAGATTCTTCCTATTAAAAAAATTCGATTTTCATGTAAATGAAAGAAGAATAATTTCCCATTTCAATATATTAAACAATTTTTTTCTGTTTGAGAAAAAATATGAAAATATAAATATAAATAAATATTCGAAATATTTCCAAGTTTTTACAAAATAAGAGTGATTTTTTTCCTTTAAGTAAATACCAAATTTGGTGTTACGTTATCGAATTTTAAATAAGATGAAATATTTGAAGTGTCTCAGGAGAGGAGAGCGAGAGAGAGAGAGAAATATATTTTCACACTTCTTTTTTGGAGTCGCGCCTGTATAAATTTTTCGATGTAAAAGATTTTTCGTATGTTTTGCACGTCCTAAGCAAATATTGTGTTTCTTCGCATGATTGCTGAGGGCTTTTTACTATTTTTCTTTACTTTGCCTTCTTCTATTCGAAAAGAAACGCTTTACGTTTATGATCTTCACTTATTGTTGATGGCACGTTCGTGCTGACTACAAAAATAATTATCGGGTAAGGTCCCTATATTGCGCGGTGTAATAACTTCAAATTTTATTTCAGCACCCGCGGCTCACAACCGCATCTCTCGGGTTAAAAAGAAAATAAAAATAAAAATAAAAAATAAAAAACAAAAAGTGAAAAGAAAGGGAAAAAAAGAGCAAGGAGAACTTCTCTCTCTCTCTCTCTATTCTCGAAAATAATATCCCCTTGTCTCCCATTCATCAACTTCAGTTTCTTTCACAACCTTCGAAATTTGTGGAGAGATTTTTCAAAAATCCACACTCATTTATAATTTTCGTCAATTGCTTGGCAAAAAAAATATTGCTATTCTCACGTTATTATTTTTAGAAAATATGTTTAAAATTTATTTCAATATAGTTTTCTTCTAATTTTTCTCTTTGGAAATGAAAGATAGTTTTTCCAATTTGCGAAAAAATGTTACTTTTGGGTTTCTGGATAAAGACACTGTTTGTTTGCAAGATTTATTCAAGATTAATTTTTATCTTAATTTCGAATAATCATTTTTAATGAAAAAAATTGGCTAATTAAAATTTTTATTCTTTTGGGGAAGAAAACGTTTTTTTAAATTATTGATTAAGAATTTGTAGAAAAATTTATTTTTTCCCAAATGAAAATCTTTTCATTTATTATTTTTTTTTGGGATAAAAAATTTAGAAAACATTATTTCTAAGTTGGTAATTTTTAGTGTTTGTAAAAAAAATTTTTTTTTATAATAAAGTATTTAGAAATTATTGACACATGAATTCTGTCGAATATGTCTCTAGTTATTATTAATTATTGTAATAAAAATGATAGTTTTTCATGTTAAAAAAAATTATTTATTTTAGAAATTTATTTATTATATTTATTTATTTCTGAAATTTGAAATTAAAAAAATAGATTATAATTTTCGACATTTATTGAAGCATTAAAAATATAGTGTACTGAAAATAAAACAATGGGAAATTTGAAATTTCGAGGCAAGTGTGAGGAGACAATTTTAATAATAGAACATATGAGTATGTGCAATAAAAAAATCGTCAACCAGTGGAGGTATTATTGCGTTTAAACCTCGTGTGGGGGCAATGATATTTTTCTCTATCCGCACTGTGTGTATATATATTCGCATCGTGCTAAAAAATCCATTCGGGGCCCCATGGACCACCTCTCAAGGGCGCAAGAAACCTTTTACATTTTTACACGCCCCACGCTGAGAAGCAAGTGAAAAGATCGTTTCACACTGTCACAATTTCTTTTCAAATTCTTGTTTTTTTTGGTACTTCATTCTTTGTTCTTTTTGACTTTTCCATTTTTTTCCCATTTTCAAATTTGATTCACAAGTAAAAATCGAAATTTAAATTTGAAATTAAAGGACAAAATTTTCATTTTATTTTAATATATTTTTGATTTAAGTTTGATTTAAATTTGTTTTTTGTGCTCTTGTTTGAAAACGGTGGTTTTAGTTTCGAAATTAGTGCGCTTAAATTCCGATCGAGTGCAATTAGCATCCAGTATTGGTTTTCTGACTTTTTTTTGGTTAAAATGATCTTTTTGGTATTAATTAAAGAGGTATTTTTCAAACTTCGATTGAGGGCATTTATTTAATATTATCGATACACAAATTTCTATTCTTATTTGAAAATTATTTTATTTCCTAAATTTCTACAGTGAAACAAAAATTTTTCATCCTCTCTTGAAATAAGGGGAAAATTTCTTCAGCTTTAAACAAAAAATGAATAAAACCTGATTGTTTTTATAATCAAGGTTTATTGTATTATTGTATTAAGATTAAAATTCGAAAAATCAGTAAATTGTAAGACATGAAATTCGAAAATAAGGAAATATTTTGACATAATGAATAGGCGCTTGCAAATAACTTGTTATCTAAAGTGATAAATGAATCTGACAAGTTTACTATAATACCTGTAATAATGATAGTATTTCAAAGTCTTTGATAAAATTATTAAAAAATTCAATTATTTCAAAGATTCAATAAAGTTACTAAAAAATTCAATTATTTTTCAAAGAATTTCAGAAAATTTCAATTATTGCAAAGATTCAAAAAAAAATGTTAACAGAATTTTGGAAAATTTCAATTACATTAAAGATTCAATAAAATAATTGAAAAAATCAAATATTTTTAACAGAATTTAAGAAAATTAAAATTATTTCAAAGATTTAATAAAATAATAAAAAAATTCAATTATTTTTAACAGAATTTGTGTAAATTTTAATTATTTCAAAGATTCAATAAAATAATTAAAAAATTCAATTATTTTTAACAGAATTTTAGTAAATTTTAATTATTTTAAAGATTCATTGAAATTTATAAAAAGTTTAGATGTTTTTAACAGAATTTTACAAAAATTTTAATTATTTTAAAGATTTTCAATTATTTTTAAGAGAATTCTTGAAAATTTATCTATTTTTAACAGAATTATAGAAAATTTCAATTACTTCACAGATTCAATACAATAATTGAAAAATTTAATTATTTTTAACTGATTTTTAGAAAATTTAAATTTTTCAAAGATTTTCAATTATTTTTAACATAATTTTACAAAATTTCAATTAGTTATTTCATTTCAAAGACTTTAATAAAATTATTAAAAAATTCAACTATTTCAAGAATTTCAATAAAATTACTAAAAAATTCAATTATTTTTAACAGAATTTTAGAAAATTTTAATTATTTCAAAGATTTCAAAAAAAATAATTTAAAAATTCAATTATATTTAACAGAAGTTTAGAAAATGTCAATTCTTTCAGAGTTTTCAATAAAATTACTAAAAAATTCAATTATTTTTAGGAGAATTTTAGAAAATTTCAATTATTTTAAAGATTTTCAATTATTTTTAAGAGAATTTTAGAAAATTTCAATTATTTCAATAATTGAATAAAATTATTTGAATAATTATCTATTTTTAACAGAAGTTTAGGAAATTTCAATTACTTCAAAGATTCAATAAAATAATTGAAAAATTTTATTATTTTTAACTCATTTTTAGAAACTTTTTATTATTTCAAAAAGATGGCAATAAAAAAAAATAAAAAATTCAATTATTAACAGAATTTTAGACAATTTTAATTATTTTAAAAAGATGACAAGAAAATAATTCAAAATTCAATTATTTTTAAATAATTTTTAGAAAATTTCAATAAAACTTAAAAAACAATAATATTATTGGTCATAATAAAAACAGTAATAATAATACTTTTAGTAATGATAAAAATAGTAACAATAATATTCTTTTAGTAAAGATAAAAATAGTTACAATAATATTTTTTAGTAAAGAAAAAAATTGCAACAATAATATTTTTTTAGTAAAGATAAAAATAGTTACAATAATATTTTTTAGTGAAGATAAAAATAGCAAGAATACTATTTGTTCAGTAAAGATAAAAATAGTAACAATAATATTTTTTTAGTAAAGAATAAAGTAGAAAGAATAATATTTGTTTAGTAAAGATAAAAATAATAACAATAATACTACTGGTAATGCTAAAAATAGCAACAATAACACTGTTAATAATGATGATAATAGTAAAAATAATTCTAAAAATTCTAATAATAGTAATAATAACAATGTTAAAAAAGTTAATAACAGCAATAATAATAATAATAATAGTGTTAAAAAAAGTCGATAATAATAGTAATAATTGTTAATAAAAATGATGGTAATGTAACAATAATGATATCGAACAATACTAATAATAATAGTAATAATAATAATAATGATATTGAAGATAATAGTCATGAAATTAATAACACTAATAATAATAATCTGATGTAAATGAGATAAGAGTATGAAGATAGAGACAAAGCACTTGACAGAGTTGTTTGCTACGCCAATGTAAGTGCAAACTGCTATATACGAGCACCTAGCACGCCATTTCTGATACTTAAGGGCACGTGATGCGAATCACGAGAGTTAACTCTCTTACGTTATTAGACCGATTGTACGTGGTTGTGATATCCACTATTAACCCCTTGAGGCTCCGCAGTCTCGATTTTGATAATAAAATTGATTTTAACGCTCCATTGGATCTTCACTTTATAAGTTAACACTTATTCTCAAGGGGAGAACAAGATTGATTGAGTCCAACAATTCCAAACTCATTTTCAACAATTGGTCAATGGTCATCTCACTTTTCTACCAATCAAACGAGCGTGTGTATTTCTTTCTTTTTTTTCAAGTGTACATATACACATTTATGTTGTATATTTATATTTTATGTATTTGTATGCATGTATATCCTGATATATAGCATCAAATGGAACAATAGGCAGTGAAATTTTAAAATCATTCATTAATCATTCCGTTTAAGAATCAGAGATATATTTAAGGACAATTTGAATTAAAGAAAGAAAATAAATGATTTATACGGCGAAATGATGTGTTAAAAAATAGATTTAAATTGAGGGAAAAGTAAATAGAAGAGTGTAGAATAAAGGGGTAATAGAGAGTAAATAAGATAGGGTAATAAGTGTAATTTTCTTATTAGACTTTTTTTACCATTTATTCACGGAAAAATTTTTTTATCTGGATCAGCGATAAGTTTCGCTAAAATAGCGAAAGTATTAACTAAAACAACTAAACTAAACTAAACATTTAATTCAAGGGGCTAAAGTCTCGAACCTACAAATGAACGAATTTTTTTTTCACCTTTAGTGTTTTTGAAAATAACTTTCGAAAAAAGAAAAATAATTGAAATATTAATATTAAACAATATTTAATATAGAATTAATTTGTTTTAATATAAAAAATAATTTTTTTTGAACTAAAATACAAATTGGAAAAAGTAAAAAGAATATTGTCGTTCATTTGAACGTTCGAAATATTAGGAACATATTAATTTAAAATTTTATGAAATCTCAATTTTTTCAATTAATTTATAATTAATTTCAGAAGTTTTAATGAAATCCTAGTCAAGACTTTAATTATGTTCATAATTTAAAAATTTTAATAAAGAAAAAATTGTAATCGAATTTCTCGAAGAATGTAATTATTTCTATAAATTTTAGTAAAATTCGTCGAACGTAGTCAGTTATTTAATTTAAATATTTTTTAATAAAATTTTTGACATGACAATTTAGTTTCAAGAAACATTTATTTAATTATTTATTTATGTATTTAAATAATTGAATTCTCGTAGAATTTTCTAATAAAAATTTATTTAAAAATTGTCAAAGAACTTTTACAAAAATTATTTAAAAAAAAATTAATGTTATGAAAAATTTATGTTAAAAATTGTAGAAAATATGAATAAATTGAAATTATGAAAATAATTGTGAAGAAGTTACAGTAACATTATTCTTATATAATTCTTCTATACGTTTTTGAATTGCTTCAAGTTTTTATTTTCTAAAAACTTAATAAATAAAGAATTTACGAATAATGGCATTTGCGTAAAATTAAATTATTAACAAATAAATTTGAAAATTCTCTTTTGAACTTTTGCAAAAATTGTTTAAAATAATTGATAATTTGTTAATTGATTTCTTTTGAAGAATTCTAATAAAACTTTTGAAAATTGAAAAATTTACTTAAAATTGTATTAAAGACTAATTAAAATCCTGTGAAGAATTTTATTATTTGGGAGAATAATTAAAATCCTGTAAAGGATTTCATTACTTATGAAAATAATCGAATGCATACAACGAATTTTAATTAATTTTTGTAAACAATTGAATTCAAAATCTTATTACTTGTAAAATTTATTGAACTCTTGAGAAGGATTTTTTAAAAACTTTTGTAAATAATTTAATTTTGTTAGAAAACTTAATATGAAAAAATAGTTTGTCATAAGTTGTTGAATTTTATAAAGGTTTGAATTTGAAATTTTTTTGAAAAGCTTAATTCCTATTGAATAATAATAATAATAATAATGATTGAATATTTTATTTAAAAAAGAAGTTTTTGATAATGAATTTCTCGTTTTTACCAAAATTGTAAAGTGTTTTACATTTATTATAATTTATTTTTGAATTACAAAAACTTTTACGCATCACTGTCCTTTTTATGATATTTTAGACTTTCTTATAAATCTTCAGATCAATTTATTAAATATTTAAACATTTAAAGAGAAAAATGGTCGAAAACATCAATATTGAATTTCTAACATTTATGCTGTTATGTCTTATTATTAATTATTATTATTAACTTAAGAATTGTTTTGAGTTTTGATTTTTGAGTATCTAATATTTTTTAAAGTGTATCATAATATTCTTTAGGTTACAAAGAAAAATTAAAAATTTTGTCCAGAATTTAGGGAAAAGGAAAAGTAATTTCTTGTGCTAACCCTTTATGTATAATTTTTTTTACCATTTATTTTCGTAGCATATAAACTTGTTTCACATTATCCTAATTTAGAAAAAAATAAATAAATCCAAAGATCGAAATCTCACCCAAAACATGAGTAAATTTTTGAAAAACAGTCAAAATTGGTAAAATAATAAAAACGAATTGCACACAGTCATGGCTAATTTGAATAATGAGAGTCGAAAAAAAAGAAAAATATTTAAAAAGAAAATTGTCTCAGGCATGAAGATTTCGCTTGTTGTTTGTCAGCTGATTATCGTCCTCGCAAGAGATTCCCATCTCCATATCATTGTGTATGTGTCTGTGTGTATTGATTCAATATTTTACAGTGTAAACTAGGCTCACTATAGTTCCAACCTTGGCGTGTCTTAAAAACACTCACACACACTGACGCACACTATGAAAACAAAACAAGGGGTATCTCCTCATTTGAAAGTTTTCTGAGACGAAAGATAGGGCTCTGGACCCTAAACTTTTTAAATAGTTCCAAGATAGGATTCCAGATACACTTGGTCCTAAACCAAGGTTTGTCTCAAATCTCAAACTGAACAGGTCAAAAATAATCCCGAGCCTGTCAAAGGATATTGACCATTAAACCTACTTGAAATTTGAGCACCGAAAATAATGATCGACTGTTATCGAGACTTGGAGACCTAGCGAGAAAAAGAGAGATGGAAAAAAGAAAAAAAAGAGATTGAGAATAAGAGAGAGAGAGAGAGGGACCTTTAGTCGACCCCTCGTTATGCCTCAATAATCTTTTTCCTTCCTTTTTTTTACTTCTTTCGACAAACTACATTTCTACTCTCGAGAAGTCTTCTCCTCCTCCTCCTCCTCACTTTGCTCAGAAAGACTTAACATGAAAACGTGCTCGAATGATGCAAACCAGACCTCTTAACGATCCCGGGGTGTTTTGATGGTCAAACTGTGTTTTGGGCGGCCATGAATTGCCAAAGAAACGAGAGAGAGAGAGAAAAAAAAATCGAAAAGGAAATGTTAATAAACAGACGAGGTGTATATGGTATTTACTTATGTTACGTGATTCGTTAATCGTGCCCTGGCTCCGAATTTTTTTCAAAACAAAACGTAATTTCGAATATTTCCAAATGTGTATATACTGAGTCTGGAAAAAAATATTTTGTTAGGTGTGAAATTAAATGATTCTTGAAAGTAATGGCAAAAAAAAATTCAACAAAAATTCGACGACGTAAAGAATTTCTATTCATCAAGTTTGAGAATTTATTTCAAATTTTATTTTCTGACTTATTTTTCTATAATATACTCTGATCGTTTAGTAAAAAGTAACTGACTTTTAGTTTAAAAAAAAAAAGGTCGGTGAAGTTCGCAACGTTTATGATCAACGATTGAAAAACACGATTTTCCTACCGAAAAGAATAAAAATTTTTGTTTACGAATAATTTTTTTTTGTTAATCATTATTCAAAACTTTAAACATACTATTTTTTGTACAAGAATTTATAAAAATTTGTTTAGAAAAATATTTTTCGTTTTTTTAAAATTGAAATTAAATTTTTAAACGTAAGGCATTTAATTTTCTATATTTTGAATATTTTAAAGATATATTTGAATAAAAATTATAATCTTTTTTTAGTAATAAATGATTTGAGTAACATGAACTAAAATTTAGCAAATGTTTCTTATTGATAAGAAATATTAATTTTCATTTAAATGCAATTTTCAATCGTTTTGAATATTCGAAAGTAAATTCTTCGCCTTTCCACCAAGATGAATTTAAAATTTAATTTGTTTTTTTCTTTTAAATTACGAAATTATGACATTACACTAATTTTTGATTTCACTGTCCGTCAGATTCCTCCTTAACTAATTTTGATATTTTTTTATCTATACTATTTTTTTACTGAATTCAGTAAATCAGTTATTATTAATTTTAACTGATTCAAAAGCAAAAAGTCAGTCACTGATTGTTGGTATAAGAAAAGAAAATTTTTTTTATCTATTTTCGTATTATGGAAAAGATATGTTCAGTTCAAATGTATTTTTTTGGTTGGCTATTAATTTTCTAATAACAAAAAAAATTTTTCAGTGTTCAATTTTTAAATTATCATTTTTAAGACTATTTTCTTGCCAAATTACTAAACAGTAAATACAAAAATTAAACGAATAAATACAATTTTTCTCTGAAAGACACTTAATAAATCTGTTAAAATTCGTAAAAAAAAATTATCCTAAAATATAACAATCGTATTTATATTTAAACATGAAATGACAACAATTTTATAAATTTTATTATTTTATAATAATTGTTAATATATATGTTATATATTAATTATTATGTTTTAATATGTTATAATTATTTAATTTATTTTAATATTTTAATTGTTTGAGGCCTTATTTAAAAAAAATTCTTAAAGTTTTATAGTAGCTTAGAGTAAAAAATATTAATTAATAGGAACATTTTAAGAAATAATAAATCATTTACAGAATAAAAAATGCAAATTTTGTAGGTATAGAGAAAATTTAATTGAAATTGTCTAAAAATAATATGAATATTAATTAAATTAATTTAATCTTAAAAGGTCTCAAAGATAGTAAAAATGGAAAACTGAGAAATTTATTGCAATTTTTATATTGAATTATTTTATAAATTTTATAAAATTTTAATAAATTAGTAAAATTCGCTCTGCAATAAGTAAAAAGGTTACAAAAGCAAAAATGCGCAAAGGTTTTTAAAAAATTTAGATTTCTCTTTATAACAAGTAAAAGTTTTACTCTTCCTTCCTGTTTAGAATCCAATTTTTTAGATACAGACATAAAAATTTTTCCCATTTTTGAAACTATTGTGGTTAAAATATTTCCTTTATAATAACGATAAAAATTACAACGACCTTCGGTACAAGAAAAAAAAAATGTTCCAGTTTTTTTTCCCTCAGCAAGTGGTTCCATTGATAAAGTGACAATGAAACAAAAACAACAATAGAAACTATAACAATACAAACTACTAAAAAGTTGTGTTTAGAAAAAAAGAAAAAATTGTTTTTGAAATGTTTTTTTTTTTTTTGCTCTTTAAATTTACGGACATAAAAAGCACAACAGGATAACAATTATTCGATTTCTTAAGAAAGGATTCCTCCCTCTCTAAGGAGGAATGAATGTAAAAGAAGGAACAGCACGATAAAACAATTCAGAGGAGAGTAGAGGGTCATGTTGTTGTGTTGTGTTGTGGTATGAATCGTTTCTCGTCTGGTATTCCAAGAATGGTAAAACTGTTCCAAACTGTTCTACTTCCTTCTAAATAGTATAGTATATATCGATGGTCAAATATCGTTTATACTTTCAGAGTAAATGGACCTTTTATGCTCGCCAATGTAAAATGGAACAATGACCCTGGCAATATACTTAAAATGATAAATACAGGAAGGAATTTCGTACTATCTCTTCCTGACTTTGCGAAAGATGGATGATTTTCTGTGGTTTTCTTTCGAAAGATTTTTATCATTTTTCCAGTTACGGTGGGAAAAGGAAATTTTAGTGCTGGCAAATGTTATCGTTTTGTTTTGAAAATTTTTAATGTGAAAAAAATTTTGTTGTGCCAAACAAGCATTTGATTACAATAACTAGACATTTGGGCACATCAGTCAAACATTTGGTTAGACCAACTAAAAATTTGGTTACACAAACTAAACATTTGATCAACCAAACCAACCAAACATTTAGTTACACCAACGAAATTATTCGATTGAGTGCATTTGTGTTCGACTAACAAAATTTTTAATGACATTCAAATGATTTGGTTGAAGTAACAAAATAATTCTCATTTAATAAACTGTAATTTTCTTGAACGATAACCTAAGAAATTAAAAAATTGTTTCTAAGTCGAATGCATTTTTTAATTTAATAAATTTTTTTTGAATAAAGTAAATTTTCTTTGAATTCAAAAAAGATTAACTTCAATCGATGAAACAAGTGAAATGATTTTTAATTCAAATTTTTTCTAATCAACAAGAACTTTTTTCTGGGTTGCAGAAATAATTTTGTTGCTTAAATTCAAACACTATACTATTTGATTACTTAAATTCAAACTTAACTATTTGATTTTTTAAATACAAAAACTAAACGATTTTATTGGTTCCTTTCTGAGTGCAACCGAAGTTTAGTTGCTCGGACAAACCATTTTTCTCAGCGATTTACAAAGATAAAATGGAAAGAAAAAAGATTTCACTGAGAAGTATGTATTTAAAATAGGGTATGTATAGAAAGGAAAGAGGGAAAAAAAAGGATTCATTGAAATTTCAAGACAACGTCCCTTTTTTCGACAGATAGACACGACTTTTATCTCGGTTTCTCTCTCTCTCTTCATGATTTGCCCTTCGCGAAGTCGACGCATTTCTTATCGAGGCAACTATTGTTCTCTCGCAGGTGTCTTCAACGGTCCTATGTCTTTCAATCTCTTCTCAGTGAGACAAAGGCGCAAAGACAGATGAAATTTCAAGATCATCATTCTCTCTCTCTCTCTCTCTCTCTCTTTTTTCTCCTCCCTTGTGAAATGCAAACAAAAAAATATCTACCATTTTTATAATATATTTTAAAAGCCTCTCTATTGTTCCATATAGTGAAAAAATTATATTCTACTTTTTCAAGTATAATACCTATATTCCTGAAAAACTATTCGAAATTATATATTTTTTTTGTAAAGCTGGAAATATTTGTATTTTCATAATATTCCTATTCTTTGTTATTGAATCTTTTTTTTTACATTGAAATGTTAGGAATTTCTTTTGCTATTATACTAATATCGAATTTGTTAAAAATAGTATTAGAAAATTGTTTATTATGATAATTTTGAAAATCATTCATCGGTTATGAAATTATAAAAAATATAAAATGAATTTAATATTATTTAATATAATTTAATATAATTTAATATAATTCTCTAAAATTTTAAGCAGTTTGAAATTAAATATAACTAATTTTTCGTGTGAAAAATCAGCCACTTAATCCAACAGTAAATTTTCTACAAAAAATTTAGACTTGAAAATAACTGATGCTTTACTACATTTTTTAAAACAGATTAAATTTAACAAAATTAACTAAATTTTCAGTTAATTTTTACTAAGAATCAATCATTTTTTCACTTACAAATATAGTTATTACTTTTCAACAATTGTAAAAGCAAAAAATCAGTCACTAATTACCTATTATTTAAAATTATGAAAAATTAAAATTTAAAACTATTTCATTCGAATTTCTAAAAGATATTTGAATTTTAAGAAACAAGAAATTTAATTTAATTTTTAAATAATTGACAGCTTTAAAAAGTAGATTTAAAAATGATCCCCAAATTTTGAACGTTCAAAGGAACGAAATATTTTTTATTGCAGATTTATTTAAAATTTATTTAAAATTATGAAAAATTAGAATTAAAACTACTTCATTCGAATTTCTAAAATTATTTTCAATTTTAAGAAACAAGAAATTAATTTTTTTTTAATAATTGACAGTTAGAGAAAGTTTTCTTTAAAATTTCGAAAAATCAGATTTTTACAAATAATAAAATTTTATTTTTTAAAGATATTCAAATGTCCAGAAATAAGTCATTGAAAATTTTTGAAATAATTAAAGGTTTAGAAAAACATTATATTTCTATAAGGTTTGAAAAAAATTGAATTCTTAACATATATTTCATTTCAATGTTTTAAAAATATTTCTGTTTTTATAAACAAGAATTGAATTTTTAAAAAAATATATTTGACATTTTTAAAAAGTGTTTTTTAGAATTCTGCAAAATGGTGTTTAAACTTTAAAAATATTTAAATTCTATCATTATTTAAAGATATTTTAATTATTATGAATTAAGAAAAGAATTAAATGTTTTTAAAATAATTAAAAGTTTAAGAAAGTTTTTATTTAAAATTAAAAAAAAAAAATTCTTAAAACATTTGAATTCTATTTCAATTTTTAGAAACAAGTGATTGCGAAAATTTAGGAAAAATTTGAAAAGTTTCAGTTAGCATTTAGAAAAATTAGATTTTTTAAATCTTTCTTTTTAATTTTGAATTTAGAATTTTTTAAAATTCCTTTTATTAGGTTTAATTTTTTTTATACACTGAGAAAAATATGCTATTGAATCAACAGCATTTCTGCCGAAAGTATGAAAAATATTGATTCAAAAGCATATGCTATAGAATTGAAATCATATTTTATGAATTTTATAGCATATGCTTTTGAATCAATAATTTTTATACTTTCGGCAGAAATGTTGTTGATTCAATAGCATATTTCTCTCAGTGTATATTTGTATAAGCATATACATAGAAATTTTTTTTAAAAAATTAGAATTTTTATAGACATTTAATTTAGAATTCCAAAAAATCAGGTTTAAAAATATTTAATTTCTATTTTTTTAAAATATAGAAATAAACAATTTTTAAAATAAACATTTAATTTCGAATTCTAAAAATATATATGTGACGCGATCTGAAGAAAGGGACCTTAGAAGCAAATTACTTTAAGGTTATGTTAGTCTTACCTATTTGTTGATTAAAAGTTTCTTTTTACTTTTTGCAAATTTAAATCAGTATTTATTAAATATTTCAGTTATAATGAAAACTTAATCATCAATAATTTATATTGTCAGTTGATTCTCTTTTTGTATTTTTATTTCAAAAATAGCAAACATAACCTACCTACTCTTCTGATCAAACGACATGTTCCTTGAGTCAGGAAACAGTAAAAATTACTGTAAAAAAAGATTCTAAATTAGAGTTGATTTCGGTATTAAAATAGAACAAAATTACGATTTAGTACCAAAATTGGTTCTAAATTAATACCTTTCTTTTTACAGTGTAAAGGAGCAGATCTAAAAACGGAAAATAAAAACCAGTTTGGTAAAATTAATGACAATTTTAAATCAAACTAAATGAAAATGTTTGGAAAAAAAGGTAAAAGAAAAAGGATGAAGACTATCAATGAAAAAGAGTCACAAGGGGCGTTGTTGTAGCGTCATAATAAATTTTTCCCCCACTGAAATTTCATCCAAATTTAAAATGAATACTTAATGGTGAATGAGTTTCAAGTGGACCGAAACTGTTTTCATGCTTCTCTTATTTTTGCCCTTCTCGCACTGATTCTCAAGATCAGGTGTAATTTGCAACAACTTCCGCCCCTGAACGATCATTATATATATATATATACCTTCCCAAAAAAGAGTGCAACAGCAAAGTTTCCTTTGTTCGTCAATGACGCCCACGTGCGTAATGCACACATGTGTGCAAGAATATAAATATGCGTAAGTCCTACCAAAGCGAAACATTACCCTATAAATACATATATACACATGTTCTCGTGTATTCAAAAACATATGAAAATATATATATATATATAAAGTTTGCTTATGCGCACGTTATTTTCATTGCGAAGGTGAAACCCGTTGATTCATCCGCACCAAACGAAAATTGTCTGCAATGTCTACTTCTTTTTTGTTTTGCACTTTATAAATATGCGCTTTAGATCGTTATAAAAGATTCGCCTATAAATATATATACACTCTCGCGTCACACCACGTGAATTTAATCGTCAAGCATTTTTACCTTCATTTTTAGCGCATATGCACTGAGGAAGTTAACGACTCGAGAACGAATATGGAACTTTAAAGTAAATGATTCAGGGACGCAATAAAAGTTTCGAAAATTATTGCTTTTTTGAACTTGAGAGAAGGAAAAATGTTTTCAGAACGCCTTTTGTATTCCTGCAGAGGCTAAAAAAGGAATATTGTGACTTTAAGGATATTTTATACTTAAAATATTTATACTTTAAATAGGCACCAAGAATATTGCATTCTTAAGTCGATAATAATAATTATTAATAAGACTTAATAGCTGTGACTCTTAGAAATTTAATGTTGATCTTTTCGACCATTTTTCATCTTTTAATATTTAATAAATTAAGCTGAAATTTTACAAGAAAGACCAAAATGTTTGGCTTTTTATTTTTTACCAAAGAAATGTGAAGTAATAGCTTTCCAACATTTTTGAGTATATTTTCCAAAAAACCTAGTGTATTTTTTCCTTAAAAATTTTTGTGGCTATTTCTACACACAACTTTGGATGAAAAATACAAAACCATTTGTAATTTTGCCATAAAATTCTTGCATATTTTTAATTCAAAAAATTTACAGTAAAATGCCAAAATGTTTTTATTTTCACCCAGAAATTTTTAGGTATTAATATTAATAATTGATTATCAAATTATAAAATAAATTTAATATAATTATATATTTTGATATAACAATTATAAAATGTTTACTGTGTTTTTTAGAATTTTAAGCATTTTAAATAAATATAAACTAATTTTTCCTGTGAAAAATCAGCCACTTAATCAAACAGTAAATTTTCGACAAAAAATATGATCCCCAAGTTTAGAACGTTCAAATAAACGGAACATTTTATATTGTAGATATTTTAATAAATTATTAATCAGAAAAAAATTTTTTAATTAAAATTTTACGTTTTCAAACTCAGTAATTAATTTTTTTGGTTGTGAAGTAAAATAATTGCAATAAAAATTTAATTTAAAAAAGAATAATAAATTTCGTTCATTTGAACGTTCAGAACTTTAGGATCTTCAACTAATTTAGACTTGAAAATAACTAATGTTTTAGTACATTTTTTAAAGCAGATTAAATTTAACAAAATTAACAAAATTTTCAGTCAATTTTTACTGATAAGCAATCATTTTTTCACTTACGAATATATTTATTACTTTTCAAAAATTGTAAAAGCAAAAAATTAGTCACTAATTGCCTATTGTTAAATTATTTAAAATTATGAAAAATTAGAATTTAAAACTATTTGATTCGTATTTCTAAAATTATTTTGAATTTTAAGAAACAAGAAATTAATTTTTTTTTAAATAATTGACAGTTAGAGAAAGTTTTCTTTAAAATTTCGAAAAATCAGATTTTTACAAATAATAAAATTTTATTTTTTAAAGATATTCAAATGTCCAGAAATAAGTAATTGAAAAATTTTGAAATAATTAAAGGTTTAGAAAAATTATATTTCTATAAGGTTTGAAAAGAATTTAATTCTTAACATATATTTCATTTCACTATTTTAAAAATATTTGAATTTGTTAAAATAATTTACAGCTTTAAAAAGTGGGTTTAAAAATGATCCCCAAATTTTGAACGTTCAAATGAACGAAATATTTTTTATTAAAGATATTTTAATAAATTACTAATCATAAAAAAATTCAAAAACTAAAATTTTGCGCTCACAAATTCAGTAATTAATTTTTTTGATAGTGAAACAAAATAATTGCAATAAAAATTTAATTTGTAGAAGAAACAAATAAATTTCGTTCATTTGAACGTTTAGAACTTTAGGATCTTGTTTAAATATATTTAAATGATATAATTATTTAAAGATATTTAAATTTTTACAAACAAAGAATTGAATATTTTTGAAATATTAGAAAAATTCTAAAAGTTTTTAGTAGGAATTTGGGAAAATAAGTTTTTAAAATATTTAAATTCTTTTTTTGAACTCTTATCGAATTAAATAAATTTTTTTTGGGTTTTTCTACACACAACTTTGGATGAAAAATACAAAACCTTTTGTAATTTTGCCATAAAAATTCTTGCATATTTTAAATCCGAAAAATTTATAATAGTAAAATGCCAAAATGTTTTTATTTTCATCCAGAAATTTTTAGGTATTTCTTCCAAAAATGTTTATTGGGTAAAAATACCAAAACTCTTGTGCATTTTTACCTAAAACTTACTATCTCACTCGCTCTATTTAATAAATTGACGGTTAATAAATTGCAACTACGTCGAATTCACAAAATTTCCACCATTTGATTTTATTTACAAAAATCATAATAATCATCTGCCTTCGAGAGCAATTATCGAAAAACGGGTCGAATTTCAGTACACAGAATGTCGGCTTAAAAATACAAGAGGACTAAAAAATTAAAATAACCCTAGTTAAATGAAATAAGGAAACAAGTTATAGCCTGTTCTAAATAAATCTCTCCATTCATTTCTTTTATGGTGACTTCCCGCAAGTAATAAAATCTTCAAAATTACTTCCGTCACTAGAAATTGTTGCTTGCGATGGAGAGGAAAAAAAAATACATCCAGACGAGACAGTGTAACACGAACGTGCTTCTGTGGCGCGGTGTATGGAGAATTGGAAAAAAGGGACGTGCAAGAAAGAAAAAGAGAGAGAAAGAAAGACAGAGAGATTGCATATATAGGCGCAGAAAACAGAAGGTGTGCACATGTATATTTTTCAAGAGTTCAACTTTTAAGTCATTCCCCATATTATTCCCCCTTTTATTTGTGTACAGTGTTCTAAATATACGGGGTCAAAAGGTCCCATTGATATTTTCTTTCTCAGCTGATTCCCTCGGTAAGCGTATGCCACTATGTTTATACGCACAGGAAGTTTACCAAAAAATTGGTGAAACCAATTTTTTTTTACCATAAAAATTATAAATTCCGAAAATTATTTTCTTGGTATAGTATACTTGATACTCTCTAAATCTGAATTAGTTGAAAATTACTAATGAAAAGATGCAAAGTCGTCCGCTAAATGATTTAGTAAAAATTCTACTAACAAATAGTAAGATTTTACTAATTGTTAGTAGAGTTTTACTAATTGTTTAGTAGGATTCTATCAACAATTAGTAGAACTGTTTTATTAATAGTCAATAAAACAGTTTCACTAATTCATTGAGTGAAAAAGTGACTTTCAATTAGTAGAATTCTACTAAAACATTAGTAGAATTTTATACTAAAAATTAGTAGAATTCTACTATAAAATTAGTAGAATTTCATACTAAAAATTAGTAGAATTCTACTACAACATTAGTAGAATTTTATACTAAAAATTAGTAATATTTTATACTAATTAAAAAGGTGAAAAAGTCCTTCATGAAAACTACTAAAAATTAGTAAAATTGTACTATTTCTTAGTAGAATTCTACTAATTTAGATTTAGAGAGTAGGAGAGAATATGTTCTTGATCCAAGCAAAATATATTTATTTTTTAATTCTGCCAAGAACGACTGAATTGTTAATTCAAGAATTCTGTTCAATGCTAATAATTACTAAACACAAGAAAATGAAGATATTTCTTAAAATAAATATGGGATTAATAATAATTCAAGTAAATGCATTTACTTGGTTCAATTACATTTTTCTCAGTGAAATAGTTGAAAAATAAAAATTATTCTCAAAAATTTTAATAAAATTCTTCTCAGAAACAATTCACAGATATTTTATTAAAATTCTGTTAAACAATTAAATTATTTTCAAAAGTTTAAGAAAAATTTTTACAAGAATTTTTAAATTATTTTTAATGCACTTTTAATTAAATTATTCCAAAGAATTGAATTATTTGAGTTTCTTATTTTTAGTTTTCATCAAATTTTCATAAACAATTCAATTTCTCCTAAAATGTTAATTAGAATCGCTGCAAGAATTTAATTATTTCATGAATAATAAAAATTCTTTTTTAAATTTTAATTATTATTATTAATATAATAATACAAGTTAAAATGTCTTTCTCGCAAATTATGTGATTATTTACGAAAATTTTATTTAAATTTTTTGAAACAATTTAAATTATTTTCAAAAGTGTACTGGAAATGATTACAAGAATTTAATTGTTTTAAAAAATAATGAAATTTGCTTTACTGAAATTCAAATTTTTTTGATATCCATTATTTTAATAAAATTTTTGAAAAAAATTTAATTATTGAAAGAAGCCAGAAAATTTAACTCAAAAATTCAATTATCATCTTGAATAAGAAAAATTTCACAAAAAATTCAATGATTTAAAATTTTTTAATAGAAATAAATTATTTTCTAAAATTTTGATAATATTTGTTTTTAAGAAACAAATTATTTTTATAAATAATAAACAATTAACAATTTTTTTCCCCAATAATTCCATTATTTTCATATTAAAAAAACTTATCATAGAATTTTACTTATTTTTAGTACAATTTTAGTAGAATTCCTCGAAAAATGTAAATTTTCCTGAAAATTTTATTAAAATTTGTTTCTAAGAATTGAATTATTTTTATGAAAAATAAAATTCATCTCTACAATTCCATTACTTTTAAGTTTTAATATAATTTTATAATTAAATTTTTTGAATTATTCTTTCAAATTTTCATAAATTGATTCAAAGGACTTTGAATATTTCCAAAATTTTTTATAAGAATGACTGCAAGAATTTAATTGTTATTATAAATAATAAAATTCTTCACAAAAAATCTGTTATTTTTAAAACAAATTTAAATTATTCCTAAAAGAAATGTAATTTTATTTTACAAAAATTTAAACAAATTCTTGAGAATAATTTTATATTCTAAAAGTAATCAATTATTATTGTAAATAAATAAATATTGTATTAATTATTAATTTTTGTATTTAAGTAATTGAATCTTTGTAGAGTTTTCTAAAAAGAATTGATTTAACGCCTATAATTAGACAAATGAAAATTGCAGCAAAAATTATTATTGGTAACAGGACTGCGGATCAAATGATGACTTTTGACGCCAAAAATTGTTAAAAAAAATCATTTGTTTAGGTATAAAAATTGTTAAAAAGAATTTATTTTTTAAAAAGTTCTTTTAGCACTTTTTCGAATTAATTCTTATTTTAGTAATTTTTTTTTAATCCAAAAGCGTTATTAGTTTTTAAAATGTTATCCGTTTTCTCTATTTGTTTCTAACAATTTTTATCGACAAATGATTTTTTAAACAACTTTTGACATTATTTGATCCGCATTCCTGTTTCCAATAATAATTTTGCTGGAATTTTTATTTGTCTATTCATGGGCGTTAATGGGTTAAAGCTTACTATTGAATTTTAGTTAAAAATTTTAGATTAAAATTGAATATTAAATGCCGTACAGTATAAAATTTTTTGCAACAATTATTATAGAAAAGAGGAAAATTAAAATTAATGAGAAAAAAATTCCTTGTTCAACGTTGAATTCTGTTTGAAAATGAAATTAGTAATTTTTTTCCATTATTCCTTCCAAGGAACTCTCTGCATCTCCTCGAGTTGATTAAAACTTGTAGTTTAAGAACTATTTTCTAAAAGAAATAACAAGCGTATTACAGCACTTGCAATAAAATATACTTTCATTTTTTTCTCGTCTAACTTTTACAACAATCACTCGAAACTAATTGGCTGACTATTGTTGCACTCTAACTACTGCCTTTCAGCTAAACCTTTCGTTGAAGCGATAAATATACTTTCATTCAAGTTTAGAATTTTTAAATAGCTACCAGCATTATCATTACTACACTTATATACACATTCCACAAAACTATATATAATCTACCTGATTAATAATTATAACCGACAATTATAATTTGTATCAAAAAAAAAAAAGAAGGCGGAAAAAAAATGTTTCTTTTACACAAAATAGAAGAAGTAGAAAATGATTTTTTTTATGGAGAAAAAATTTTCGTTTGCATAACAATGTTGAATAATTTAAGTTCTTCTTGCATTTTCGAGAACTATTATCAAGAAGTATTTTCAAGAAGTATTTTCATAAGTGAGTAATTTTCGACAGAGAAAAAATGTTTTCTTTTTCAGGAGGCGAGGGTACGAATTCTTTGTTGTTGTCTTCTTTTTTGAGAACAGAAGTTTATGAGAAAAAGTGTTTTGGGTTTTTTTTTGATAATATTTAACCATTTTTTTTTGTTCGAACAATATATAAATGAAATGGAAAAAGACAAGAGAGAAAAATATATAAAGGAGAAAATTTGCATTTGTAAATAGTTCCGAGGAAAATATGAATTGTGACAAAGGTTTCTTTCTCTTGGTTAAATTGCGAACGTTGACTGCACATGCGGCGGTCTTTGTCATCACGATATAGCGGCCGTGAACATAGAGTGTTAATGAAAACAAGACAAAATGATTGGACAAGGACTCAGCGGGATTTTCTTACTTTATACATGCATACATAGAAGCGAACATAAATATTGTACACAAGTATTTTCATCTTTGTTCATCTCTCCTCTTCACCCTTTCTTTTCTCATAACTTCCCATTTGGATATCCTTCTATTTTTGTATATATATGCACATACAGTAGAACTTCGATTATCCGAACCTTTGTTATCCGAATTGTAAATCATTTTACTCCAACTTTTTCACTATACTTCAACCTTAAACGAAAAATATTTTTTAACATTTAATTTTTTCACTAGTTATTCAAATAACAAAATTTTTTGTTTTCAAATATTAAATTTTTAAATAATTTCATAGTCAACATTTAAAAAATTCATTTATTAAATAAAAAATTAATTATTGCTCTTAATAGTTTAAAAATTTTAATTAAATTTCACGAAAAAATTCAATAATTATCTAAAATTTTATTAAATCCTTCGAAACCATTTAATTCTTTTTTTAAGTAGTACAATTTTTATAAAAATTCAATTATATTTAGAATAATTTTAATTGAATTCCTCGGTTGAATTCAAATATTTTTAAATATTTTCATAAATTTTATTTATTTCCTAAAATTTGAATTCTTTGAAGGAATTGAACTATTTTTAATCCAATTTAAAATAAAATAAGACGAACGAATTTAATTATTTTCAAAAATTTCCATAAAATTCTATTTCAACAAGAATTTTAAATTCTTTAAAAATAATTTAATTATTGTCAAAATATTTATAAAAAAGATAAAAATTTCATTATTTTCCATTATTTCTATAAAATTCTTCATAAAAATTTAATTATTTCACAAAATTTTAATAAATTCTTCTAAACATTTCAATTATTTTTATAAATAGTAAAATTCTTTGCAATAATTCATTGAATTTTAGAATATTTACTTTTTAATTTTTATTTATTTCTATTTTAAGGAAAACTAGAATTGATCAGGGAAAAAGCAGGAATTTTTTTTATTAAAGAACTGGAAAAAATTGAATTTTGAAAAAGTTACAAATGATTGAAGAAATTTAATTACTTTTCATTTTTATAAGTAATAAAATTCTTGCATGAATGCAATTATTTTCAAAAATTTTTAATAAAATTTTTCAAAAGAATACAATTCTGAAAAAATTATATGAAATTCTAAACAAACAAAAATTTATTTTTACAAACAATAAAAATTTTTCAGAAATTGAACTATTTAGAAATTGTTTATAACTTTGTTCTCAATGATTCAATATTCTTTTTATTAATTAAAAAAAACTCAACATAGAATTTCAATTAATTTTAGTACCTACAATTTTAGTAGAATTCCTCTAAAAATATAATTATTTTTAAAAATTTTAATAAAAAATTTGTCGAAAAAATGCATTCATTCAAAAATATGTTTATGAGACTTCAATATTGAAAAACATTTAATTACTCAATAAATTATTTATTTTTGTATTAAAATAATTTAATTCTCGTAGAACTTTCTAATAAAAATTAATTTAAAAACAAATTTCAGTTAAAAATTTAAATAATAGTATTTTAAAGCATTATAGCATGAATTTTTAGATATAATTGAATTTTGAAGAGGTTTCAAATTAAAATCTTTTAAAATGTGCATTTCTTATACTTTTAACGAACTGTAGAATTAATTTTTTGGAAAGTGAATTGAATTGTATTAAAAAATTATTTAAAATTTTCATTTTCAAAATATTGATTTGTAGAGTTTCCAATTTGTTAATTTTCAAGGAACTTTTGCATAAAATTATTGATAAAAATTACAGTTTCTTAGGAATTTATATACTTAAAATTTTATTCGAAGTAATTGAAACCCTGTGAAGAATTTTATTAGGTCTATTTATCTATTTTTTTATTTATAAAAATTATAAATAATTGAATCGTTGCAAACAGATTTTATTTAATTGTTTATAATAATTGAAATCATGTAAAGATTTTTATTATTTATGATAATAATTAATTTCTTGCAACAAATTTTTATTACATTTTTTTTAAATAATTTGAATTTTTTTGAAAATTTTACTTCATATGGAATAAGAATAATGATAATGATAATAATGATTTAAATATTTATTTAAAAAAAAGAGTTTAACTATTTATGTTTTCAAATGTTTTTACATTTAAAAAAAAATTTGTTAATAAATGTAGTAAAATTTTTTTTGTCTCTAATCATTTTGAAAGTGAATCAGAATATTATAGGTTCAGGGAATAAGTCAAAATTTTTGTTTCGAAATCAGGGAAAAATAGAGGAATGACAAAATTAATTTTTTGTGGGAATTCTGTTATTGTTTATTATTATTATTACTATTACTCTCACTTTTATAAATTAATATTTATTATTGTTACCGTTAAATATTAACGAAGTTAAAGTTCACAACGTTTATCAACGTAACAAATTTACTTAATGTAATAGAATTTTTTTTTAATTTAATGTTTAATTGTACAACAATTATTATTATCGAAATTGTTTTTCGTTGATCAACGTTGTGGACTTCAAATTGGTAAATATTAATATTTTTATTATTATTATTATTACTATTATTATTACCATTTTTATTATTATTTTTATTATTATTATTAATATTTTTATTATTATTATTAATATTATTATTATTATTATTAATTACTTAATCTAATTTACAGCAATCTTTAGCTAAAGATTTATCCGTTACAGTGATTCCGTTTGCTAGTTTATGAGAACATTTTTTAACCGTGCTGATAATAAAAAGTTCTTCCAAGAACAGTAAAACTCTCTTTAAAAAAGGAGAAAAAAAAATGAAAAAATATGTCGATACAGAAATATCTGTAGTAAAAAGTCACAAAGACATACGTTGTTTCTTTTCAATAGTGTTACTGTGTGTCCCCCCATTCTCCAAGTCCAACACGAGATATACATATATACTGTATACCTTTATCATAGAACGTTATTTTTTTTTTCTTTCGACTTTTGCTTATCACCAAAACAGCCACTTTGACAGAATGCAAAGTCATATCGAAAGAAAGTAAAGTGGAAAAAAAATATTATCGTCGAGTGCGCAGACGATTGTCAGCCACCCCTTTCTTTTTTTTAAAAACCTCGATAGCATAGGGAATACAAAAGCAAGAGTAAACTACACACACGGCAGATAATATAAAATGACTTTTATTCCGGTTTTTAACGCTACATATATTTTTTTTCACTCCTTTTTCACAGAAATCGTGGGAATTTGCATTCATATATCTTATCACCTTGATCGTCAACTGCATTCATAAATCCTAATAATTTCAGAAAGTTTAAATATGAAAGAATCACTTGTGTGTTTTAATTTCAGTGAAGAAAAAAATAAATGTCTTTCTGTAACATTTTTCGTTTATTCGTGAATAATCAATGGAATATAGGGAACACTCTGTTTGGCAGAGGAATTTATTACTAATAATGAATTTATTATTCAGAATTTAAGACACTAGGGAATTTTTTGAGTTCTAAAAAATAACGAGCTTGTGTAAAATATAAAGGTTTTTAATTAGAGCTGATTTCGGTTTTAAAAACGATTACTGTCATTATTCCCTTTATTCCGCTTGCGAGAGAACTTTCATGTCGTCTAGGCGGCGATATAGTGAACTACATTGGCGCGAAATTCAAAAGATGAAAATTGAAAACTTTAGAATAATTAAAATCTTAATAATGTTTAATTTATTAATATGTAATATTTGTGAAATTTATTATTCTTTAGAGTACAGGAAAAAAGACGAATATTCTTTCTGGAAAAAAAGAAAAAATAAATTTTTGCAGCAAATTGTAAAATTCTGTTTTAAAACTTTTCATCTTTTGAATTTCGCGCCAATGTAGTTTACTATATTACCGCCTAGAGGACATCCATGTTCTCTCACAAGCGGAATGAAATTCTCTTTTTATGGTTTGGAGGAAAACATTTTTTATATTAGACTGACTTTATTAGATATTATTTTTCATTAGATTTGATTTTTTTAGATAAAATTAAGAACCAAAAGTAAAGTATTCAAAAAATAACTCAACCACTGAAAGAACATTTTCCCATTTGAAAAACCGCCTCTCTTTTTAACAAGCAAAAAAAAACCAAACCAAGTGTAATTCATTCCATGCAACAACCAGATACGACTGTAACCAAAGAAGAGAAATTTGACAAGTTTTTAACGAGAATTGCAATTCTCGAAAACTTATCTCACCATATATATATATATAATTTTTTTTTAAAATACTTTTTGCACTCTCCCCTTCATACCCACCCGCTCAATTCTCCTGTTCTGAAATGCACACACAGAGAACATACACCGCGAGGAGAAAAAGAATACCCTGAAATTGTAGTAGATAGCCTTTTGTTGAAGGCAGTCTGCAAAACATAAAATTCTAGAGATGTAGAGAGAGCGAAGACCAAGGTCGAGAGTGGGACGGAAAATCATGACTTTCGAGTTAGGTGCAAAGGAGAGAGAAGGATCGACAACCCCCATAGGCGTACATATAAACACACACACACACACATAAACATAAACACACACAAATACAATGTCTGAGAAACACTGTCGGCAGAGAGATAACCAATGGTCCAGACTCACACACTCAGTCAGCATCTCTTATATACTATATACACACGGGAGAAGCGTGTAATTCCGAGAAGTGTACAGTCATCGGAAAAAGTCAAGGGGGTTGGGTGGAAGAGAGTATATATATATATATATATGCACTCTCCTCTAACCTACTCCTCCTCCTCTCTCCTCCATCCAAACATACTATGTGTATTAGGGTGGTCGTTAAAAGTGGACTTTTCAAACACCCCCTCATTTTGTTCCAAGTCTAAAAAAGTGCCTATTTTTTATTTTTCTTTAAACTTTGCTATTTTTTTTTTTTTTTGACAAAATCTTGAAAAAACATTTCTATTTGGTCTTAAGAATGTGTTTACAAAAATTATAATGACTTTTGACGTCAAAAATTGCTTAAAAACTAATTTGTTTATAAAAATTGTTATAAACAAATAGAGAAAATTGAGAAAATGTTAAAAACTAATAACGCCATTCAATTCTACGCGAAAAATTACTAAAGGAACATATGTGACTTTTAAAAAATTTTGACTCATTTACATTTGTTGTAAACAATTTATAAACAAATAATAATGCACTTTCATGTACCTACTTGAGCCCATCATTTGGTAAGTGAAAATTTTTACCACCATTATTAATGGCAACAGGACAGCGGATCAATTCATGACTTTTGACGTCAAAAATTGTTTAAAAAATAATTTGTTTATAAAAATTGGCATAAACAAATATTTTTTTAAAAAGTTTTACGTGTACCTTCAGTAATTTTTTACGTAGGATCAAAAAGCGTTATTAGTTTTTAAACTTTTAACAACTTTCTCTAATTGTTTATAACAATTTTTATAAACAAATTATTTTTTAAACGAATTTTGACGTCAAAAATCATCATCATTTGATTCGCAGTCCTGATTATAACAATAATTTTGATGAAACTTTTATTTGTCTAATGATGAACTCTAACAGGTGCATGAGAGTCCATTGTTATTTGTTTATAAATTATTTACAACAAATAAAGTGGAATTGTCGTCCATAAATTTTTCAACGGATTTTGATTTCTTATAGTTTTAATTCTATGTTGAACTTTTTTTCAAATTTTTAAAAGGCGCAGAACATTAAAAACAATAATATGTTTAAAAAAAATGTATTTAATAATTATTAAACAATAAACTCTTTAAAAAGTCACTAATTCTAAATGAAAGTTTATTTTATCCTCTTTGTATATTCACGCTTGATTCATTTAAATTGGTTCATTCATTTAGGAGAAATAAAATTTTATTTAAAAATTTGCGAAAAAAATTCGTTTTACAAATAACTTCTATAAAAAGATATTTTTATTTCTATTTTTTGGTAAACACATTACTAAGGTCAAATAGAAATGTTTTTTCATCATTTCGATTTAAAACAAATATTTTATATTTTTCGTGAAAATTTCCCGAATTCTAACCCAAATACTTACTTACCTTTGCTTTTAAATGAGTAAATCTTACTAATAAATTAGTTAAAAATTAGTACTTATTAGTAAAATGAAGTAATTTGCTAAGCATAATAGAATAAGAAGTAATTAAATTAGAATGTGAATTTAGAATTCAATAAAAATATTTATTTAATAAATAATAAAATACTTAAAATTGATTATCTTTTTATTGAATTTTCATTAAATTTATTAAATTATATTTCTTAAAAATGTGAGAAAACAAATAAGTTATTTATTTTTATTAAATTTAGTAAAATATATTTCTTTAAAAATGTGGAAAATTAAATAAATTCTTTTTTTTTATTAAACTTGATTGAAATTGGCATAAAAAAATTGTTTATTCATTGAAAGTAATGTTGAATGATAAATTCCATTTTAGAGAGAGAGAGAGAGAGAAAAAAAATGAAGAAACGGTACACAATGCCTCTTTTGTACAGTGCTATTTGTTTATAAAATAAAGAGATTAAACGTTAAAAAAATAAATTTTTATCTCGTTATGATGCGTTCTCAATGAAACAGCTATTTGAAATATTAATGAAATTACAGAATGAAAATCAGTATTCGCAGATAAGAGACAAACAAAAATGAATCATGACAATCAGTGACTCATGTGAATTGCAAACCATTGTATTAATTTCAGAAAAAAACCTAATCAACTTGCAAGATTATGTTTTAGTGCTGCAGTTTTTTTTTGTCTTACAGGCATAAAAATTACAAATTAGTTAATCATCTTTATCTCAGTGAAACTGTAGATTTTGTTTCGTTTTTTAAATTACTTTTTTTGTGTTACCGGCTGAAATAATTAAAAAAAAGAAAAAATAGTTCTAAGTTTAATTAATTTCCGATTTATTTAATACCTCAAGTATCAAATAAATCGGAAATTAAAATTGTTAATCTAAAAAAAAATATTAAAAATATTGATTAAGTATGAAAGAAACAGTTTTTTTGTATTAAATTGAAGAAGTAGAGTTTGGAATTGAAAACAGTTGACTTTTCAATTAAACAAATTATTTCTATGTGAAATTTTGTAATTTCCGTTGAGTAAAATATATTTTTTTGTCATGTATGTAAAAAATGTGGATAAAGTAGATTTTTTAATTAAATTTAAAAAATAGAATTTTAAAATGAAAAAAAATATTTAAAAAATAGATTTTTGAATTTAGAAAATTAGTCGTTTAGATTGAATTAAATAAAAGAGTCTAAAATTAAAAAACTGGTTTGCGAATTAAAAAAATTAATTTTCGAATATTCCTGAAATTCTGAACGTTCAAATGAACGAAATATTTCTTCATTATAAATATTTTTAACAATTACTGATTATAATAAAAATGTATAGTATTAATTTAATATTTTGAAACTTAAAATTAATATTTTTAAGGTAACTGACAGTATTATTATAATAAAATATGAATTCGAAGAAGAAATAATTAAATTTCGTTCATTTGAACGTTCAGAACTTTAGGATCATAATTTGAAATAGAAGAATAGATTTTTAAATTTAACTGAAAACATAAATTTTTGAAATGAAAAAATAAATTTTCAAATTGCAAAAATAGGTTTTCGAATTAACAGGTAAATTAGTGAATTCGATGTGGTTTTTTTAATTGAAAAAAGATTTATAATTTGTAAAAATTAAAGAGATTGAATTTTTAAATTGAATTTAATAAATATTTTTAAAAAATATAAAAATAAAAATTAAATTAAATTCAAAGAAAATAGTATTTTGAAGTAGAAAATAGTTTTTTTAATTAAAAAACTGATTTCTACAATAAGTAAATTGATCTTTAAATTTAAAAAAAAATTATTAATTAAAATGTAAATTTTTGAATCAAATTGAAAAAATAGAGTTTTGAACTGAAGAAAATGTAATATTGGAAAAATAAATTTCTGAATAGAATCAAAGAAATTGAAATTTCTTATTTAAAAATAGATTTTCGAATTTGAAAAATGGATTTTTAAATTAAATTGGAAGTAGTTTTTGAATTAAGTTAAAAAAATAGTTTTCAATTGGAAAATTAAATTTTTAAAACTGGTAAAAGTAGATTTTCGATTTAAAAAATAAAAAAGAAATGTTTAAATTAATAAATTGATTTCTGAATTAAAATTGAAAAAATAGATTTTTATTTTCGTATTCTCAATAGTGTTTTTTGTATTAAAAAAAATATATTTTAGAATCGAATATCGTATTTCCGAATTAAAACATAGATTTCCGAATTGAATCGAATAAAATAGATCTTTGACTTTAAAAAAATAGTTTTTCGAATTAAAAGAATAAAAATTTGACAATTGAAAAACGAAACTTGATAATTGTAATATTTCCCAATTGGATTATAATTGAGTCGCACAAGGTGGCAGTAATTTGTTCATCCCTGGAGGGTATCAGTGTGGACAATAAATCTTATTTGCATTAAATTGACATGTGTAGTGATGGACGCGTGTACCATTATCTCCTCGAGTCTTCTTTCGTCCCTGAATTGCCATGGACAGGTTCTCGAACCCGCGCGTTGTTCAACGAAGATAACCTGCGTGGAAGTGCTTGTCAAGAACATTCATTGATACGCAATCGTCTTTTTCATTTATTGCCTCCGCCAGTAATTTTCTTATTGCGCAAATCCAATCGCTGATAGATGCGGCCTTTAATGCCTTTTTGTCTTTTCTCTTTTCCTCTCCCTCTCTTTCTCTCTATAAAATAATCTTCTGGTTGTAAAAAAGAAAAAAAAATTATATATTCATTTTTATATTATGAACGAGAAAGAGAAAAAAAAAATTGCTAATGAAGAAGAAAATGGTAATGTATAGTGGAATGAAAAAAATAACGTTTATTAAGAAAGGAAAAATTTATTAAGGAATATTCAGGAAAGAGAAGAAGAAAAATGACAATTAAAGGAAAGAAACATGTTTATTGAGAAAACAAAAATTTATGTTTTTTATATTTAGGAAAAAGAAGAAGAAAAATGATAAAAAGTGTTATTAAAAATAGAAACATTTATCAATTTTTATAATGAGATAGAAAAAAAGAAGATAATAAAAAAATGTTATTAAAAGCGAAAGAAATTATCATCTATATAAAAAAAAAATTTTATTAGAAAGAAAAGAAAAATACTATTTAGTCAAGAAAAATTTACATACATTTCTATAAATAAATAAATTTTTATTTTAATAAAAAAAAAGAAGAAAAATCTTAATAGAAAATAAACAAATAATATTAAAATAGAGTGTCATTAGAAAAATGAAGAGAATTGTTACAAAAAAATATTATTACTATAGAAAGGAAAAAAGTGTTATTGAAAATAAAAGAGAGAAATCTTATTAAAAAAAACCATTTTATAACTTTCATATTAAGAAACCAGGAGAAGAAAAATCAGAACAAAAAGGAAAAAATATTATTAAAAACCGTTATTTGAAAAAAGAAGTGAAATTAAAGAAACAAATAATTAAAAAAAATTTTTTCGTCTAAACGATATCTTCTCAAATTTTATTGAAAACAAAAAAAATTATTACAAAAGAAAGAAAGCTTATTAGACAAACTAACTGACATTTAAATAAATGTCTTTAGAAAAACGAGAAAAATTATTTTAAAAATGTGCAACATACACGAAAAAAATTCTTCACCAGGAAACAACTATAAAATTCACTATATTAGAGAAATTTTTAGTTATTACAACGAATTGATTCGCTATTTTAAAGAATACTTTCGATACTTCAGCGAAAATTATCGCTGTTCCAGTTGAAGGTTTTTCCCTTTAATTAAAAATACAATTAGGAAATTGTTATTAATAAAAATGTTACTACATATTAAAAAAAATTGTTATTAAAGAAAGAAACGAAAAATTGTTATTAAAAAAAGGAATAAAAAATTTAATTAAAAAAAAGTGATAAAAGAAAAAAAATGTTTTCTTGATAGTACACTTAAACTTTAGGATGAGATACGCGCCTATCAACCCAGGAAGACGTGATTGATTAGGGAGACAAAAGCGCACAAGTTACAAAATCTATTTTCGTTTATACATATATATATATATTTTTTTTTTATTTTTAAACTGCGCAAAGTCTTTATTAATGTGTATTCTTAAATCTCACTATTCATTATTTTTTGCGATTTCTGATTATTACGAATTACTTCTTGTGTGTGAATATATGTATATGTGTGAAAAGGTTATCACTTTTCGTGCGTAGCAATTTTCATATCTTGTTGCTAAAGAGCCATATTCACTTTGCAAATGAACGTGCTTGTTATCATGGACACGTAAAACGAAAAAAGAAATCCAAATTTAATTTTACCCCGAAAGAAATTTTTTTTCTTGCTCTTTTTCAAATTTTCTACAATCATTTCATTGTATTTTTCGGTCGTTTTGCTTTTTTCTGTAGTCGAAAATTTAAAAAGACGTTTTTTTATTAAAGCTAAGAAAAGAGCCTAAAATTCTGAATGTTCAAATAAACGAAATTTAATTATTTCTTCTAAAAACTTAATTTTTATTGCAATTATTTTGCGTTACTATCTAAAAAATTAATTACTGAGTTTCTGAACGTAAAATTTCAGTTATAAAATTTGTTTATGATTAGTAATTTATTAAAATATCTTCAATAAAAAAAATTTCTTTCATTCGAACGAAAGTAAAAATTAAATAAAGAGATTAACTTTTAAATAAACTGATTAACTTTTGTGCATTACTCGAAATTAACTCGCAATTTTCTTTAGGTGATTTTAATAATTTTTTCTACTTTATAACTATGTTTTATTATTTTAGTAATTTTTTTTCCTTTTACTATTTTTATTATTTCTATTTCTTCTGTTTTAGTGAAGTCTATTCCTACTATTTTGGTAAATTTCGCTCATTCGTTTTACTTCTAATATTTCATTACTTCTATTTTTACTGTTTTAGGAATTTTTTGACAAAGTTTAGTAAAAATTAGTAAAATTAAAAAAAAGAAAATTTTAATTAATATATTAATAGATATTAATATCATGAATAAATAAATAATAATAACAATAATAAAATAATAATAATAAAAATAATATTTACTATAGAATTTATATAGAAATTCTATTAAATACTTAAAGAAGTAAAATAATTATTCCTTCGTTGAATTCGCAATTTTCGTAAAGTGAAACATTTATTTAAAGAGCAGAATGTAAATTTTTTTTAAATAATTAAAATTAGTAGGTACAATATTGCAATTAAGTGAAAAAAAGAATTAAAAAAATAGATTTCCAAAGTTTGTGAATTGAAAAAAATATTTTTTAATTGAAAATTTGATTTATGAATTAATAAAAAGATTTCTGAATACGATTAAAAATAGAGGTTTTAATTGAAAAATTTATTTATGAATTGGAAAAAAAATTTTCGAATGAAATAATAGACTGCTAAATTAAATTAAGAATGTGTTTTAAATTGAAAAAATAGATTTTTAATAAGGAAAGTAGATTTTTAACTTAAATTAAAAAATGATTTCTGAACTAAAAAAAAAAGATTTTTAAATTGAAAAATAGATTTTAAAAATTTTTTTACATTTAGATTTTTTTTTAGATTTTCTTTTAGATTTTATTGTAAAAAATATTTCTGAATTGAATTGAAAAAATAGTTTTGCGAATTTAAAAGAGGATTTTTTAATTTTAATAAAAAATTACAGTCTTTAATTTGTAAATTATTTAATAAATTGAAAAAATTATGATCCCCAAGTTTTGAACGTTCAAATGAACAAAATCCTTTTTTATTGAAGCTATTTTAATAATTTACAAATCATAAAAAAAATTTAAAAACAAAATTTGTACTTTTACAAACTGAGTTATTAATTTTTTGGATATACTGAAGCAAAATAACTGCAATAAAAATTTAATTTTTAGAAGTAATAAATAAATTTTGTTCATTTGAACGTTCAGAACATTAGGATCTTGGAACATTGAGTTTTTAATTGAAAAATTATTGATTTATGAATTGAAAAAGTTTTTCGAATGTAAAAATATATTTTTAAATAGAATAAATAAGAGAGACATTTTAATTATTGTAAAAATTAAAAAATATTTCTGAACTGAATTGCAAAAACAGGTTTTCGAATTGAACAGTAGATTCTTGAATTTAATGGAAAAATTGAGATTTTAATTGATAAATTGTTTTATGAATTGAAAATATATATTTTCGAATTGAAAAGTAGATTTCTAAATTGGAAAAATCTCTATTTTTCCAAAAAAAAATTTAGAAATTGATTTATAAATTGAAAAAATAGATTCATGAATGAATAATAATTCTTATAACTGAAAAATACAATTCTGAATTTTTATTAAAAAATAAATAGTCGCTAAAAATTTTTTTCTTGACGTAACAAATAAAATTTTAGACTTCAATGTAATATTACTCCTAATCTAATGAATTATTATTTTTTTATTTATCTACAAAAGGCCTTGTCCCATCAATACAAATAAATAAAAACAAAATAAATATCTGTTTTTATAGTTTCACTATTTTCTTCTCATTTTACAATTCCACAATTTTTTCACATTCGTTCTGCTGTTTCTTGTAGAAAAAAAAATCGAAGAGATATAGTTTTATCAGTAGAATGCCAGTTAAGTGAGAAATACACTTTGAGGAAAGAAAATTTTCCGCTTTAATGGTTTTTGAGAGGTATATAAGAAGAGAGAATGAGAGAGAGAGAGAGATGAGTCGTAAAGAAAAAGTATATTGCTTTGATACTGTACACTGATGTGAGATTTACAGGACTCTTTGAGGAGTTATCGCAAACAAAGTACGTCATTTGAGGTGCTTTTTTCCCTCTGAAATTGTTGATTTATAAATATATTGGGAGGAAGAGGCGGACGAAGAGATCGAGATAATCGTGAGGCTAAGAGGGTTCGTTTTCAGGCCCCGGAAAAATATAGTGGTAGACGAAGCGAACCCTGACCTGAGTGATAAGTCTTTTGCTGATTCGTTGTAAACGAGAGAGAAAGAGAAGAAAAAAAAAATTGAAATTACTTATCAGCTGGTGGCCTGCGTCAATCGAGTCGCGTTATCTTCTCGACGCTATAGTTAATTGCCTTTTACGAATCTCATTAACATTATGACGTTAACTTCCCGTTTGTCTGGCCAATCAAAATACGCGACCCATTTGGTACGATCCTCCAACTCTCTCATCTCTTGAGAGCTTTCTTTTAATTTAGGGACGATTAATATTGCTCTGACTGTTTGTTTAATAAAAAAAAAGGAGAAAAAAAAATAATCCGTGACCCGCGATCATCTCTGCGTCTTTCTCTCACCCTTGCGCTATAATTTTGTAATATTCTCGCTAATGTACGAAAAAAAAGTTATCTATTTTTTTTCTTTTTGCTCGTTCCGAATATTTCTTTATCTGTTTTTCGTTGTTAATTAAAATTTATTTCGATTCTTCCAAGTATATGAGATTTTTGGTTATCTGGACCGAATTTCGATTAATTTTGTTGTTTTGAGTTGGGGAAGAAAGAATTTACGATTTAGGTTGGAATTAATGGAATATTTTGTGGGTGTAAGTATTTTGAGAAATTTTTTACTACGCAGTAATGATGGTTGTTTTTATTAATTCTATTTTTACTGTTTTAGGAAGGTTTCGATATTTTCTTAACTTTTAATCTCTCCATTCTTTTTTTTTATTATAATGGATTTATTTTAATAGAGCTCTTTTATTTTATTTTTATTAATCAGTATTTTTTTGTCAGTTTTAGTAAATTATTATTTTTTATCAATTTTAGTAAATAATAACTTTTTTATTTTCACTTTTTTGGCAATTTTGTAATTTATTTTTTTACTAATTTTAGTAAAAAATTAATAAAATTTATTTTGATTATAATAAGACTTAATCTAATTTTTGGTATACTGTTTATTATTTCCAAAGTAATTTTGTGGCATTTTTACTTTTAGTATTTTTTTTAGTTTTATTTTTACTATTTTTATAAATTTTAATAATTTGTTTTTATTTTCACTATTTTCATTAGTTCAATAGTTTATTAGTAAAAAAATTTGGTAATCTTAGTGGAAAATTAGAAAAATTTAATTTGATAGAAATAAAATTTAATCTAATTTCTGGAAAATTCTGCTTTAATTGTTTACCATTTTCAGAGTAAATTTGTGGGATTTTTACTCTCAATATTTTTCTCAGTTCTATTTTTACTATTTTAATAAATTTTAATAATTTGTTTTTATTTTCACTATTTTCATTAGTTCAATAGTTTATTAGTAAAAAAATTTGGTAATCTTAGTGGAAAATTAGAAAAATTTAATTTGATGGAAATCAAATTGAATTTAATTTCTGGAAAATTCTGCTTTAATTGTTACTACATTTCCAGAGTAAATTTTAGCAATTTTTTTACTATTTCTAAAATAAATTTTAGTAAATTGTTTACTTTTACATTTTTTTACATTTCCAGAGTCAATTTGAGGGATTTTTTACTTTTCGATTTTTTATTGATTCTATATAGTTATTATTTTTGTAAATTTTAATCATTTTTTTTATTTTCTCTACTTTTATCAGTTCTACTTTCATTATTTTTGTACATTTATTTCTTCATTTTTACAATTTTTATTATAATTATTTGCTTTCATTATTTTAGTAAAGTTTAATGCTTTGTTTACTTCTGCTACATTATTCTTTCTATTTTCAGTAGTTTAGTAATTTTTAAATAATTTTTTACCAATTTTAGTTTAATTTGTACTATTTGTAGAGTTAATTTTAGCAATTTTTACTTTTAGAATTTTTATTAGTTGCTTGTTTCATTATTTTTAGTAAATTGTAATGTTATTTTTTATACTTTTACTACTTTTTCGTGTATTTTTATTATTTTTTTCTCTATCTAATTTTATTATAGTTTAATATTTTTTTTATCAATGTTGGTAAAAAATTAGTAAAATTATTTCTTATGTAAGCTCATTTATACTAATAAATAAATAAATAAAAAAGGATATAAAATCGTAATAAATATCGTAATAAAATTTTAGCCATCTTCTGGACACTTTTGCATTAATTTTTACTATTTTCAGAGCAAATTGTATAGTAATTTTTTAACTTTCTATCTTTATTTCGTTTTAGTTCAGTTAACGTTTAATAATTTTAGTATAAAAATTGTAAAATTTACCTTGATCTAAATAAAATAGAAAAAAGTGAAAAAATAGTAAAAATTTACAGAAATGAGTCAGAATCAAATTAATTTTTGTCAAACTGAATAATTTTCCCTCTTCATGTTAAAGTAAACTTTGATCAAAAAAATTTTGATTCCTTTCGTACAGTTTATAAAGAATAGCTGTTTTATAATATTTTCTGTGTTTTTTTTTGTTTTTGCTTTTTTGCACATGTGAATGTTACAGTATATATATATATATGGAGAATTATATAACTATTAACAAGAATCCTGTTTCTTCCGTCAAACTTTTTCGTATACATGGATAATGATTATAGAGATTAAGAGCTCACGAGATGTAACTTCCTGAAAATTTCTTTATCTATTTATATTGGTTCGTGGGAATTCATTGTCGGCCGGATGATGACCGCGTTATTAGCAATTTTTATTAGACATTATTAACCTTTCATCTTTTACCTGAGAGAGGTCTTATCTCTATTAAAAATTTATATACAAGAATAGATCAATACATGCGGTGTATATATATAGAGATGTTAACAGAATCCTTGACTTCAAGACAAAGATCTCGTATGCAAAGGTGATAAATAGATTTGTTAGAAAACGCAAGAGGATTCAATTAATTAAATAGAATCGTATAATTAATTGAATACACTTGTGATTGGTTAATAAAATCATTTAAATTTTGTAATTTGTTGATGTAATTAATGAGATGAATTTTAATTAGTTAATATAATTAATTTAGTGCAATTATAATTAGTTAATATTATTAACACAGTGAAATAATTATATAATTATCTAATATTATTGGGTAAATAATTTAATTCGTAATTGTTAATATAATTTATTAAATTAATTTGTTAGTGTAATTATTTATTATTAATTTTACAATGATTAATGAAGTAAACTATATTAATTGATAATTAGTTATACAATTCATTCAATTAATTTTTAATGTTTTTATTAAAATACATATTTTAGTATAAATTAGAAATAAATACTTATTTTAGTATTTTTTATCTCGTTGTTAATTAGAATCAAAATTTCAAAAAAATGAAATGTTTTGTTGCGAATAAAGAACGTAAATTTTCTAATCATTAAATATCACATAATAATGGACAAAAATTCAATGTACAGTTGCAGTGAAAGTTACAATTTATATTTGAATTATTTTTTTATGACAATTTCCGCATTTTTCTTCACTGATAATTATAGAAACAAAACTATCGCCTCTCATATTTTATACAATAATTGCATAGAGCCGACAAATACAATAAGAGAAAGAGAGGACATTGTTCTCTTTGAGAGAAAAAAAAGTGAAATTGTTTTCACTTGCAGCCGAAAAATTAATTATTGTTATTACTAAATTTAAAAAGAAATTTCCTCTTTATTGAATAATAAAAAAATTTTAATATGTAAAAAAATTGGAACTTTCACTGTTAAAAAAATTAAAGGATATTTTTTCGATAATTGAAAAAAAATAGTTTTCAATATTTGGAAGAAAAAATTTTTCTTTTGGTAATTCTATTTTAATTAGTATTTATTTATTTCAGTAGGAGAAGAAGGAAAAATTATTTCTTCTCCTAAGTGGATAAAAATATAATAAGTAATTTTTACTATTCACAAAGTAGAATCTAAACTGTCTGGAAAGTTTATTTTTGACAAATTTTTTCAACTACAAGAATAAATTTTACCAAACGTTCAAAAAAGTAAACTTTACCATATTTTACAAAAATTTACTTTAGAATTTTGGTAACTTTACTGCGAAAATTAGTTAAATTTTCCATTAATGAAAAAATAAATGTATTAAAAATTGTTATTCGAGATTAATTTAAAATTGAGAATTTGAAAGAATTTAAAATTCCGAATTGTATTGTTTGGTATGTTTTTATTCTTACTATGCCAAGTGTGAACAATAATAAAGTATGTAAATTTAGTAAAATTTACTTTTATTCATATTTTTTTCCGTCTAGGGAAATTAATTTGAAAGTTCGATGAACAAAGATAGTCGTCTGATAAGTTTGGACGTAAGAATGACGTCAGCGGCGACATCAACGGCACCCTGTTCATTGTTTCTAATCCCACAATAAATTGAAGCAGCTGTACAGACAATTGATACAAATTTACGTGTACAGTCTCATTCAGAAGGTGCAATGAAATACTATAAACATTATTTGAAAATTTTCATTTGTCAATTGAATTTATTTCACAATCTATTTTATCGAATTTATTGAAAGTTTATGAAATCTCATCGTCCATTGGAATATTTTCCTTGTCTTCTATATTTTTCTTCTTTTTCGAAAAAGTTTAATGATATTGACAAATTTTTTTCTAATTCTAGGGGTCAATTAAGTAATTTTGTTTTGTCTTTGACTTCCATTTTCACTTTCACTTTGATTTATTTTTATTTTCACTTTCATTGTTTTTTTATTTTCACTGGCGCTTCAATATTTTTTCACTTACAATTTTATATATTTTTATTTATACAGATTTTTATATCCACTTTTACTTTTTCACTTCATTTCATTTGAAAAGAGAAAATAAAAGTCTGTCAATTTAATTGGTTTTTATTTACATTGTCACTTTGGTAAATTTTTATTTTCATTTCAATCGAGATTTCAATAGAAAGTGAAAATAAAATTTTTTCAAAGTGAGTGTGAAAATTGAAATCATTGAAAATAGAACTGAAAATAAAATTAAAAATAAAAATTAATGTAATCAGAAATAAATAGAAATATAAAGTATTGTCAAAATAAAAGTGGAAATAAAAATCGAAATTAAAAATAAAAGTCAAAATAAAAATTAAATTACATTATTGACCCCCTGGTTTATTTTTGCTAGTAAATTGTAATTCAAAAATTAAATTTAATAAACAATAAAATACGATGAACTAAAATTTAATTTGACTATATAAAAATTTTGTCTCCCAACAAAAGGAAACTTTTAAAAAAGGTTGACCATTCTTTAAATTTTTAATTTTTTCACACTAAATAAGTTCGTTTCGTCTACAAGACTCCAACTTTCAGTTCTTGTCCGATTTTTTCGTACTTATTTCGTAGTCTTATTATTTTCACTACACTCTGAATGTAAATGAGACATTTTTTTCTTCTCATATTGCTATTCTCACCCTAGAATCAAACACTCCTTGTATTTTCCTGGAAATTTAAGAATATATTCTAATTCTACAACGATTCTAAATGTCCTGGTGTCTTTACACATGTAACGACAATAGACATTACATATGCTGAAGATGGAGCGTCTCGGGGAGGAATTTTTTTTTTTCCTTTTTTTTCGTTTATCTCTTGTTTGTACCCCAAGTTGACAACAGTGTCACGTACCAGACTTCCTCGATGCTCTCCTGAATATGAAAAGTCTCTCGTCCGATCTTTAAATCTTTGAAGGCGTGTAAAGAAACTATCGATCTTATTTTTTTTTATTATTATTTAACAAAAAAAAGAAATGGAAAAAGGGAAAAATAAAAAGAAAAAAAAATTGTTGATTGATGGATTTCTTGTGGCACAGTTTTTGATGGAGAGGAAAATAATCTTCCGAAAGGTCGTCTTTGTCAAGCCAACAATGAAAACATAAATACAGTGATTTTGCAATCTTTCTTCTCCACACCCAAAACGCGTATGTTTATTTATTTACTTCTAATTCGGATTTGGAAAAAATATACTTTTAGATTTAAATTCTTTTTAAATTGAAATTCGTTTTTTTTCAACTTTTTGTTTATTTCAGGCTAGCTTTTTTAATTTTTATTTTATTATTTTTCTTTTCTCGTCTTACGTATTGCTAACGTATTTATTTTTTCGTTAAACGTGCAAATTTCCGAGATTGTCTCATCTTGCGAAGCTGGTTTCTTCCACTGAGATTACAAATTATTATTTGTCCGCGCTTTCTTCATAATCAAAACGTCATTCGGAATTACGTCTACGTGACACTAGTTGCGTACGATTTATTTATGGGTCGATTATCAAGAATTTTTTCTTTTTTTCTATTTTGAAAATTTCGCATCATAACAATTTTTTCCGGCAATTAGTATATTTGAAATTCACAACAATTTTTACTCATTTTTAGTTGAATTTGACTATTTTAGTTAGTATTTGAAACTTTTTTTTTAATGCTAAAGTTTTAGGGAAAAGTGACTAGAATTAATTAAAATTTATTGTACATAATGTATAATTAATAAGATCTTAAAGTTCTCAAAGTTCAAATGAACGAAATTTATTTATTTCCTCTAAAAATAAAATTTTTATTGCAATTATTTTGCTTCACTATCAAAAAAAATTAATTGGTGAGTTTGTAAACATAAAATATTTAGTTTTAAAATTTTTTTATGATAAGTAATTTGTTAAAATATCTTCAATAAAAAATAATTCGTTCATTCGAACGTTCAAAACTTGGAGATCAACGATTAATTAAAAATTATTACTAATTTGAATTAGTGAACTTCTTATTTATTAAAAAATTTTCATTTAGATAGAAATAAAAAAGAGAAATTGAAAGTGGATAGAAATTAAATAAAAAAAATAAATTATATTAAAAATAGATAAAAATAGAAAATATAAGAAGATATAAGATAGAAAATAAAAATTCCTAATTGTAGAAAATTAAAAAAATAACGAAAAAAAAAATTGAATCTGAAATAGAATTAAAAACTAAATGAACAATTTAAATTTTCAGAGTAGTTTTTTTTTGTTTTGCCTCTGAGACGCTGGACGAAAATTTTTGATATTTGAAAAATTGAAATATATAGTGGGCCCCATGAAAAAACTGAATATTTCTCAAAATGCGTGAAAATGCAAAATTAGGTGTAAGTACATCTAATGCTCTCTCACACGTGAGATTACGTACGATAAGACAAAGGCCTGCTATTAATGAGTACTGCTCGCGAGAAAATTTCAAGGAAAGAAAATTATCATTCTAAAGCTAAACGAAAGCCATGAGAAACTTGCAAGGTCTTTTCACTTTTAAGCCTATATAATATAAATGTATACACACAAAAGGTGTAATTTTCGGTGAATGAATTCAGCGTGAGAGAAAAGAAGTTGTAATTTTGTATATACACGAAATTACTTTCCTTTCATTATTATTATACCCGGCAATTCTAAACATACGCACAAAATTCAAGGAACAAGAATTTAAAAAATACCAATAGAAGACATAAAAAAACCAAAAATATTTAACGAAAAATAGAAATCAAAATAAAAGACGAAAAGAAAGAATAAAATCAAAATAAAACACAAAAAAAATTGAAAAATAAAGATCCTAAAGTTTTGAACGTTCAAATGAACGAAATTTATTTATTTCTTCTAAAAATTAAATTTTTATTGCAATTATTTTATGTCACTAACAAAAAAAAATTAATTACTCAGTTTGTAAATGTAAAATTTTAGTTTTTCAATTTTTTTATGATTAGTAATTTATTAAACTATCTTCCATAAAAAAGGATTTCGTTCATTTAAACGTTCAAGACTTTGGGATCATGAAAAATAGAAACAAAAAGCAAAAATACACTTTTTATAATCATTGTTAATTATTTTTTATAGAACCAATTAGTTATTGAATAATTTTTTAAGAATGAAATAAAATTAACAAAACAAAAAATAAAGTATTATAATAAAATCTAAAACTTAAAGATTTGGAAAAATTTAGATTATTTAGAAATTAAAAAAGAATTTTTGTTAACAATTTTAAAAAATTTGCAACAACACGCCAAAAATGATAAACTCCTTTCTTTATCATGTATATCGAATTCATCAGATTCAGGATGTGATTAGTATTTCATGTGTATTCAAATTTCATTAATTTTTTTTCACCTTCTTTAATCTCTCTCTCTCTCTCACTTTCTTGGTCAAAAAAAAATTAAAATAAGATAAAACCGATAATTTAATCTCGTAAATTATTTTTCTAAACTGGACGTGTCAATGACTAGTATTAACCTTGAATAAAACATAAAAGGGCAATGTATTTAGTTACACGCACACAGTCGGGTTTACACGTTTCATGAGGAGAGCTGTATACACACATATATATGCGCGTAAAACAGAAAGTGTGTAAATGGATATATGGATACAAGCGTTTGTGCGTGAATGTAGGGGAAAAAAAGTAAAGTAAGAAATGTGGGTGTGCAAATGAACTAGTACCATGTATCAAGAAGGCATATGGCGAATCATATTTATAAATGAGTAATGGGAATGAATCCTGATGAAATCACCTACTATGTATATGTATATACATAAACATATATGTGTTCATTTACAGACTATAAACTTTCCCATAGTAATTAATTACTTGATATCGAATTGGAATTTTTTTCTTTGTACATTTTGTGGTTGCAAAAAAAATGGTTAGTGATTTTAGTCATTGGAAATGTTGGTACATGGTTGTTGGAATTCGTTTTTTTTTCTTTATTAGTATTTTTGCAAGTTGGGAATTTTTCTAGTCAACACTTTTTGGTAGTTACAATTCTTGATGGCTGAAAATAATTATTCTAACAATCATTGGTAGTAATTATTCGTGGCAACAATATTTTATAGTGGTAATTGTCGACAGTACTAAACATTTATAGCTGAAAGATTTTCTACTCACAAATATTGATAGTAATAAAAATATTAATCGTAACAAATTTTTGGTAGCAATGATATTTAATAGTTACCAATATTGGTAACAATAATATTTAATAGTTACAAATATTGATAGCAATAATATTTTGTAATTACAAATATTGTTAGCACCAAATTTTATTGTTACAATTATTGATAGTGACATACATTGGCAGTTACAATATTTTGTTCCAAATATTAATAGTAACAAACATTGATAGCATAAAATGTTACGGTTACAATTGTTGATAGTAACAAATATTGCTAGCAACGATATATTTTGTAGTTAAAAATAGTATAAAGTAATTGGTGGCAATAATACTTTGTAGTTAAAATCATTGGTAGCAATAATACTTTGTAGTTCTAATTACTGATAGCACAAATTTTAATAGTAGCAATTCTTGATAATATTAAATTTTGATAGGAATAATAGTTTCTTTTTGCAATAATTGGTAGCACAAATTTCTATAATTACAATTATTGATAGAAACGAACATTGGTAACACAACTTTCTGTTGTTAGAATTATTTATAAGAACAAACAGTGGTAGCAGCAATACCAATACTTTTTAGTTTTAAATATACTGGTAACACAACTTTCTGTTGTAAGAATTATTTATAAGAACAAACAGTGGTAGCAACGATACTTTTTAGTGACAGTTGTTGGTAGCATAAAATTTTATAGTTGTATAAATATTGATAGTAACAAATATTGGTGGCAAAAATATTTGTAGTTACAGTTGTTGGTAGCACAAAATTGTGCAGTTACAAACATTTATAGTAGCGAATTGTGGTAACAACAATATTTTGTGGTTACAATTACTGGTAGCAACAATGTTCTGTTGTTTCAATTATTGATAGCAACAATAGTTTAGAGTCAAAAAAATTTGATAATCAAAATAGTTAAATGTTGAAATAGTTGTTAGTCAAAAACTCAAAACATTTGGTAGTCAAAATAGTTAATTGTTAAAAAAATTTGTCAATCAAAATACTTGATAGTTAATTTGTAATTTGGTAGCCAAAATAGCTATAACAAGTGGTAGTCATTCACAATTATCAGCATTTACTACCGTTCATGTAGTTTAAAACTACATTAATTACAATTCTCCCAAGTCACAAGCACTGGTAGCTAAATAAGGGTAGTAAAAGTTGGTGGTAACCATGAATGGTAGTTACAATCTTGGCTACTAATTACAATCATTAGTTACAGTCAGTAGTACTCACAATCTATTCTAAAGTCCAGAGAATCAACTTTTCTTCTGTCTCACCTCCCCTACCTACCTCCTCTCCCTCGGCACTAACAATAAATTCTACACAAGGTACGAGTTTATTTTTCTGATTCCATTAAGAAAGGTTCATTAAGAATGAGTTTTATTGAAATCCCTCATTTACAATTTTTTTTTCTCTATTGCACCAGGAATATTGTGTATTTTACATTATATATTTTTTCCTATTTAATAAAAATTCACTATACTGAAAATATTTTTGCATTCCTATTCATTAAACCTCATACGTTTTCTTATTTTCCGTTATTATCTTTTGTTGTAATCTCCAGCCGCGTGTTTATTTTTATTAAATGCGTACGTATACATATGACTACCTATAACAATTTTATATTTAAATTTCTTTGTGTAATTATTTGAATCTTTTAGATCAATCAATAGATTTTGAAATTAATTTATGACCGTTATATAGAAGAGTTAGTATAGTGTATATTGATTTGTAGAAAAATTTTATGGATTTATGGTAAACAGCTATCATATTTCAAGAGTTGTACCACGAGAGTTTTATAAAAATGCTTTACATAATAACCTTTTGCACTCGAGTGACTTTATGACAGAAATAAAAACTACTACTATCAATATTTTATCAGTACTTTATCTATTCGTTGTGATTAAGCCAATTACTTATCACAATGTATCATTACTATCATCATCCTCCTTCTATATATGTGTTTGATTATATTTCTTGTTTAACGGGGAAAAAAAAGAAAAGAAAAATATTCATTGGCAATTATATCGCGAGTCTTCACAGAGAATATTTGCAATAATTATCATCTGGAAGTTTTGCATAACTAGGCGTGTTAAATAGTGCAAGCAATTGCTGATGTAAATTTTCTTTTCTTTTTTATTTCATTAATAACTATTCAAGTAAACACACATTTATTGAATCATTTTAATGAATTTTACATAAATTTTCACATAAATCACTTGTCCAATAAAAGTGGATTTTTTAATTTTTATTTCAAGTTTTACAACTGTTCTTAATTTGTATATATATATAAATATATACGTGTGTGTGCATACAGTCTTCTATATGTAATTATTAATAATCGTTGTGTTCCGGATATCTTTTCGTATTTTGAAGTTGTTTTTGTTTCCACTTTTTGCTATTTAATTTTTTTGTTAATTTTTCAAAATCTTTTGAATATTAAAACTAATTACAATATTTATGTTAATATATTATTCTAGAATGAATTAAAAAATTAATTTATATTAATTTCATCAAAGTTTTCTTTTTAGTTTTTCTACGCTTTTGTTTATTGTTCTACGCTAAGTTTAAATTTTTACTTATTCAGATTTAGAGAATTATTCCATGTTTTTGAGTTAATATGTAAATTTATTATTTAATAATATTAAGAACAATTTTTAATTAAAATTTAGAAGATAGATATTAAATGAAATAATATAATTATATAGGTTAAATATTTAATAATTGTAAATAAATAATTTAATTTTAAAAAATAATTTTTTTAAAAAGTAACAATTTCCACAACTTTTAAAATGCTGAATCTGCGAAAATTCAATTATATTAAAATTGTTTTAAATAATTGAATTGTATCGTGAATTTTTTTTTTTTTTAAATAATTGAATTTCCGGGAAAAATTTTATTATTTATGAAAAAATTGAATTTTTGAGAAGAATTTTTTTGGAAGTTGTACAAAATGGTTGAATTCCAGTAAAGAATTTTAATATTTTAGAAAAAATTGAAATTTTTTATAATAATCAAATTTTTGCAATATATTTTTATTAAAATTTTTGAAATTACTTGAATTGCATCGAAGAATTTTTTATTAAATAATTGATTTTTTGCTAAAAATTTTAATGTTTATAAATAATTGGATTTTTCTAGGAATTTTAGTATTTATAAAAATAATTGAATTCCAGAGAAGAATTTTATTATTTATGAAGAGAATTTAATTCTTGCAAAGTTTTTTATTAAAAGTTTTGAAAATAATTTAATTTCACCGAATAATTTTTGGAAAATAATTGAATTTCTGCTAATTTTTTATTTATTTAAAAAATAATTGAATTACTGCAAAATAATTTATTAAAAGTGTATAAATTATTTGAATTCTATCGAAGAATTTTCTTATTTGTGAAAAAAATTAAATTCTTGGGAAGTTTTTTATTAAATGTTTTAAAAATAATTGAATTCCAGCGAAGAATTTTTGGAAAATATTTGAATTCCTGCTAATATTTTTATTTTATTAATTTTAATTAATTTATTTTAATTTCAGTTATAATTATTTTAATTTATTTATTTTATTTAACAAAATATAAAAAAAATATTATCGAAAATATAATTTAACCAAAGCTTAAAAGTAAAAGAGATTAAAATTTAAATTTCATTAGGTGTAATTTTTTTATTCTTCTGCATATTTTTTAAGAAAGATTATTTATTAAAATTTCTTATTTTAAATTGAAATCGATAATTTTTAAACGCTGGTGTGGAAGTACTTATAATTCGTATTTCGTTTTAAAGTATGGGTTTTATATTTTTAAATTTAAACCAGTGTCATTATCTTGCCTTCGTAGAATTACAAATTAAAGTCCCTTGCCTTTTTTTTAGATATATGTTTTTTACCTATACATATATGCATTAGCCATTGGACCAATCATTATGTATATTACTTTTGACTCGAGTTTTACGATCGTTTGAACAAAAATTATATTTAAAAATATACTTCGTTTGGCAAACGTTATTTTTTTCGAATAAGCAATAAGTGTAATATATGGAAATTCTTTTTCACTGTAAAACTAGTTATTTTTAGCTTTCAAGCGAAAAATTATTTTATTTTCTTGGAAAAGCCCTTTTATTTCTTATTTTTCTTTAGAAGAATATTTTTTTAAAAATTTTGTCTTTAAAAATTGTTCTTTTTAATTATTGTAAAAACTAATTATATATTTTTAGTTCGTGTTAAATTTTTTTTTTCTGTCAAAAAAATTAAGGAAATTTTTAGTTCTCGTAAAAATATTTATTTTTAGTTCTCGTAAAAATATTTTATTTTTAGTTTTCGTAAAAATATTTATTTTTAATTCTCATAAAAATATAGTTACTTTCAGTTTGAAAACAATAAAAACAAAATTTTCACAATAGGAAAAAAGATTTAGTTTTATTACAATGAAAATGATTTTGAAGTAAAATGTGCCATCTGATTAATTACACACATAACTTGTGTCAATAAAAGATTGATTGATTGATAAAAAATTGACTATAGATTTACAGCTTGATTTGATGATTAGGCAAGATTAAGTGGCTGATAAAATTAAATTAATTAAGATTTTTTTTTTACTACTGACTAATTTATCGCGTTTTTGTATCATTATAATATACGTTTCCTTTTTATGACGCATCTCATATTTAAATATATTTTAAATACTTTATAGAGTTTGGATTAAAAAATTTTTTTTTTATTGTTAAAATTGTATAGAATTGTTTGAATAATTATGGGAATTGTTAAAAAAAACATTTTTTGCTGTCGAGAAAAAAAATAACTTTTGAATAATTAGAATTTGCTTTGAGATAATCATATGGCCGGGCCGTTAACAAAAGGCTGTTGATAGACTTCACTCCCGCTGATTGCTGAAGATTTATGTGGAATCCGATTGCTGACGTCAGTTGTTCAGTTGAAGAGATGCGAAATAATATACCTCAATCATATATATGCAGCAAGTTCTCATTAACGGTTTTATTTTCAATCAACAAAGCAAAAAAAAAAAATTCAAGAGGAATAAAAAGTGTTTTTTTTATTTCAATTTTTGGCTCTTTTTTTATACAGGAAATAAAATAGTATTCGATTTATTCGTTTCGTGGTAGATTTTTAAAGTCTTTGTCGATTTTTTTTATGTTTTTTGTTCTGATAAAATTTTTTGTTCCGACGGATTTTTTTTTCTGTTGGATTTTTTTGTCCAATTGGATTTTTCTCTAATTTCTAAATAATCAATTTTGCCCCCTCCGATTGAAAAAAAGGGGAGAGGAAAGGCCCCTCTCCCCTTTTTTTCAAATCGCACTTACCAAAGAATTTCACACTCAACATAAATTAGCATCTTTTTCTCAAAGTATTTCAAGAAGTCACTTGAATGATTTAAATAAATTAGAATATTCACTCAAGTTTAACTGCCGATGGTTTCAAGCATCTCTCATTGGATGATTCCGAGAGATGTTTATTTTAATTGGTCTTAAAAACTGTCCCGCAAGAATTATCTGTCAACATTAACGAGAGAAGCTTTGAACGGAAACTATTAAATGCAAAGACGAAGAAAAAGAAGAAGCTGCTTCAATAATTAGTCTTGTCAAATTAACATTGAACATGAAATTGATTTTCCATTTTTCAATGTATTCAATTATTTTTCATGAAATTCTAATTGAAAAGTGGGAGGTTTTTTTTAAACATTTTTTGTTAATAATTTATTTTAATTAAAATTTACTTTTAATTTTTAGTTTAACTAGAAAATTTTAATTGTAAACTAATTAAATGAAATATATTTTTAAGGAATTTTACTGTTGTTTAAAAAATTACTTTTTAATATAAAAAGAGAAAAGAATGGTATAATTTAAATTAGTATTTGATTATTAAAACATTGAGATTTTTAATTAAAAAATTTAGTAAAAAAAACTTAGACCCACCAAAAATTGAACTAATATTTTACTTTAAATTCAATTAAGTTTTTTTAAATTTAAATCTTACTTTAAAAAGTAGAAGCCAATGAAATAGTAACATTTTGGTATAAATTATAGTGAATTCAATAATAAGGTTTTTAAAATTCCAATTTTACTAAAAAAAGTGAACACCAAATAAATAGTTAAATTTGACTATAAATTATAGTAAATTCAATTTTAATTTTTTAAAGTAAAATTTTACTTGAAAAAGTAGACATCAAAGAAATGGTAAAACTTTACTATAAATTATAGTAAATTTAAGTAATATTTTATAAATTCAATTTTTTCTAAAAAAATTTTTTTACTAAAAAATTAAGTACATCAAAGAATTAGTAAAATCTTACTATATATATATCAGTGAATTTTTTAGACATTTTTAATTCAAACTTTAGTAAAAAAATTAGACACACAAATAGAAATAGTGAACTTTTAGTACTAATTATTATATATTTAATACTATTTGACTAAAAAAATTTAGACACACTAGTAAATATTTTGTTTTAGAGATTCAGACGCACCAAAGAAAATTGTAAAAATTGACTACAAAATATTATAGGAAACTTTGTTAAATTGAGGTTTTTTTTTTAAATTAAAACTTTATGAATAAAACTTTAGAAAAGAAAATTAGACGCAGAAAGAAAATATCCTTTTCCTAAATTAAAATTGAATATTTTTATTTAAATATGTTCTACATTAAAATAAAACAACAAAATTAATACTCTTCGTTTAAGACATTTGTAATTAAAATTTTACAAAATAGTATTATACACACTAAAGAAAGTAGCAAAACCTTATTATAAACTTGTCAATTCTTTGGTGTAGACATTTTTGCTAAAAAATTTTATTAAATATAATTTAATGCCTAAAAAATAGTAAAATTTGACTACAAAGTACTATAATTCAAATTTTTTTACTCGAGGCAGCTTTAATTAAAACTTTAGTAAACAAAAAGAATTACCAAGGATAATAAATAGTAAAATTTAACTACAAATTAATTAATGCTTATGTCAAATATTTTATTAGTACATTTTTTACTAATATTAAAATAATAAATTTTACTAATAATTTCAATTAACAAAAGCCTTTTACATTCTTTGAAATTTATAAACTAATAAAATAATAAACCGCATGAAAGACTAAATACAAAGTAACTTTTACTAATTTTTGCACTGCAACCCAAACTGCCAGGAATGATTTTGAATTTTTTTTTTACTTTTGACCAAAGCAGAAGTAATTTTTTCTAAAGGTTCTTTAGTCACTGCAAATTTTACTACGAAAATAGTAAAAGTTATAACCTTTACTATTTTGGTTTTATTAATAAAGTATACTTTATTAAGTTTCTCCATGTCAAAAATTGAAAAATAATTATTAAAACATTATAATTATAATTATTATAGTACATTATATTGTAATATAATTTTATAATAATTGTAAAACTTTATAATCATAATTATTAATTATAATAATACATTATAATAATTATAATGTAATTGATATATTTTTTTTATTTTTCGTCCAGAAATTATGATGTTTGGCCAAAATTTGCTTTCGACTGTACGTTCTTGAAGCCCTCCTCCTCCACCTTTAATTGGTGAAATTGTAACCGCTTTAGAAAAAAAGGAAAGTTCCTAATCAAAATGTCAGGTAGCGATTTCGTGCGCAACGCTCGTTTGAAAATGCCCTGCATATAACGAAGGAGGAAAAAAAAGTCTAGAAGCTGCATAAGGCTCGAAGGGAAGAGTCGTCTCGGGACCGGGTTTTGCTACCCCCGGGGTCCATCTTTACTTCTCCTTTTAACTGAACCCTTTTTTTTCTCTCCTTCATTTTTTTCTTTTTTCTTCTTTTTTCCTTTGCTCTCTTTTCCTGCGTCTTTCACTCGCTTACCTCGGTGATACACGCAGCCGTGAATTAACGAACAAGGACGTTGTCCAAGTAACCGACCATTTTCCAACATTCACCATACACACATACACACATAGCAATAAATATATATATATATATATAACTGATATGAGGAATAAACGAACACGAGAGCCTCGATGAATCCTTTCAAGAATGAAACGCAATATATTTTACTGAAATTAATATCCTCGTTCTGCAGCATCAATCATGTTATGCTATCCTATTTGGTTCTCTGCCGATATTTCATTTTTCAGAATTATTATCACGTTACATATTTTTTGTCACTGTGATATTCGCTCCCTCTCTCTTTTTTTCTTCAGAGGTAATTAAGAAAATTGGCGAAAGATATTTTTTTCTCAATTTTAAGGGATATTTGTTATTTTGTATTTTGTGGAATTTGAATTTCGCGCTCAAAAATTTTCAGTGATGGCCAACAGATGGCAAAGCACATTATTGCTCGCAATTGTGACGTAATGGTCCCGTTGAAACAGTTTAGCAATATTAGATAAGTAGTGTTAGTGTTAAAAAATAGTTTCAGTATTTTTTTAATGAAATTAAATTTTTTAATTAAAATATATTTATATTTTAGTATTTGAATTATTATTTCTATACGTAAAAATGTAATAAATAATAATAATAAATGTATGAGTTACTTATAGCAATAAAGTCTTAAATTAAAAAACAATTATTAATAGAATGTATAACTAATAAACAACTAATTAGTATTAAAAAAAAATTAATTATAAATACAGTACAATTTTTTTAAATTAAAAAAAACAGCTAGTTATTAATAGAAAATAACTAACTATTAGAAACAGTTAACAAACAATTAGTATCAATTGGCTAATCATTAGTAGCAATTAACTAATTATTTATAGAAAAAAATTATTAGAAGAAAACAATTAATGATTTATAAATAATTAACTATTAAGAACAGTGAATTAATAGCAAATTATTAGTATAGCAGTAATTTTTTATTAAATAAAAAAACCAATTAATTGTAAATCAATAACTAATTAATATTAAATTAATGACTATTTATTAATATTAATTAACTTATCAACAGTATTTAACAACTAATTACTAAAAAACAAAAATTGATTATGATGAATCATAAATAAATAAATAGCTACTTATAAGTAGAAAAACTTCTAAGTATTGTCGTGAAACTAATCATTAGTAGAAAATAATTTATTATTCGTAAATAAATAACTAATTAATAGTACATTATTAACAAATTATTGGTAAAAAGTAAATTAATATTAATTGACTGTATAAATTCTTATTATTCTTTTATTGGTTTTTTTATTATTTGTTTATTTTTTATTATTACTTTTTATTTGTTATTTATTAAAATTTCGTTGCTAGTTTTATCTGATATTGTTTAATTTAATTTGCTATTTATTTTTTCGTTATTTTCTTAAAATTAGTTATTTATTTGTTAAATATCACGTATTTATTATTATATATTTCTTTTTGTTATTTATTTTGATTTACTATTTACCATTGCAAAACTTATTCTTCTTTGAATTGCTTTTCTCAAAGAATATTAAATTGTTGTCTACTATTCTTAAAGCATATTCTAAAAACAAAAATTTTCCAAATACTTGAAGCAGGACTCGAACGTGGAACCTAGTCTTATAAAGATGTGCCTTATGCCCCACGGCTATTCTTTCATGTGGTGTTTCTCTACTCCTCACAGTCATTTATATACTTTCTTTTTGTTCCTCTATTGTTTCTATTTGGAATTTTTATTTTTCCCAGTAAATTATATTGCCCCCAATTGTATTATATTGTATAATATTACAGTACATCCTCCATAATTACAGTTAAATGAAATATCTGGTTATAAATAACAAATAAATATGAAAAAGAAAATAAAAGAAAATCAGTAAATAATAAAAAAAAGCAAATCAGTAAATAAAAAAAAATTAAACAGAAAAATAAATGACTCTCGCATGAAGGACGAGAGTGTTTTGGATCTCGTAATTTTATCGAAGGACCATTATGGGATATAGAGGGAATATTTGTCGGTGAATTTGCAAAGCTCCACTGAAAACAAGATCAATTAAAAACCTACTGGTCCCATAAAAAGATGTTGGAATAAAAAGTATGTCCGAAACGTCAATTACTACAGCTGATACATTTTGTCTGAAACGAGTTCAGTCCAAAAGGGAGAGACTCTCTCATTTGGCTGAGGGTTAATTTCCATCTTTATCCTTGTATCTTTATATGCACGTGAAGCGCCGAGAGCCATAAAGGGTTAATTTTAATGCTGCACGGCTTTCATGTGTTGCCTCTTCTTCATCTTCTTTCTCTTCTTCTTCTTCTCCTTTTTCTTCTTTTTCTCCTTTTTTGTTTCTCATCTCTATTTCCTTCTCTTTTCTCTCTCTCTCTCTCTTTTTCTCTTTACTTCTCTCACTCTCTTTTACAATCTATTTTTCTTTTCACTTCGTTCTCTTTTTCTCTTTATTTTTTTTTCTTTTCGTTTCTCTTCTATTTTTCTCTTTTTTTATTTCATTTTCCTTTTATTTTTATTTATCTCTGTTTTCTTTTAGTTTCTCTCTCTTCTTCTCTTCAGTTCTCTCCTCTTTTACTCTTAATTTTCCTCTTCTTTTGATTTCGCTCTGTTTTCCTTTTTGTTCCTTTCTCTTTTTTCTCTCTCAATTTTTCTTCATTTCTCATCTCTTTTACTTTCTTTTTTCTGTTCTTCTCAATTCACTCTTTCTACTATTTTTTTTCTCGTTTCCTTTTCGTTTTTCTTTTTTTTCGTTTCTTTATTTTTATTTCTCATCTTCCTTTCTTACTGTCTATCTTATTTCTCTTCATTTTTCTCTCCTTTATTCTTCTTTTTGCTCTTTTACATTCTTTTACACACTTTTACATTCCTTTGATTTCTCTCTTTCTTTTTTCTTCTTGTTTTTTCTCTTTCGTTCTTTTTTCTCTTTTTCTTTCTTTTTCTCTTGATATATCCCTTTTCTCTTTATTTTTCTCTTTTCACTCTTTTTTTGCTCTTTTGATCTTAGTCCTTTCATTTACCACTTTCTTCTTCTCCTTTTTCTCTCTTTTAATCTTTCTTTCTCTCTTCTTTTCCTTCTTTCGCTTTGTTTTTCTCCCCTTTACTCTTTATTTCTCTCTCTAATTCTTTTTATTTCTTTCTTCTCTCGCTATTTTTCCCTTTTTCTTCGATTTTCTCTCTTTCTCTTTTCTTTTTCTCTTTCTATAATTCTTTTTATTTTCTTCTTCTTCTTTTTCTTCTCTCTATTTTCCGCCTTTTCTTCGAATTTCTCTCTTTCTCTTTTCTTTTTCTCTTTCTATAATTCTTTTTATTTTCTTCTTCTTCTTCTTCATCTTTTTCTTCTCTCTATTTTCCGCCTTTTCTTCGAATTTCTCTCTTTCTCTTTTCTTTTTCTCTTTCTCTCCGTTTCTCCTTATTTTTCTCACACACACGAACCAATTGTGCTTTTCTTTCCTCTATAAGTATATACGTGTATTTAGAGATAGAGTCTTAATGAAACAGCGATAAGAATTTATCGTATATATGACTATAAGGATCATTATATATGCGGTTTCGTGTCCCTCCCCTCCCCCTGTGTGTAATCTCATTTCCCCCTAGCATTTTTTTAGAGAGAGAGAGAGAGAAAAGGATTTAAAAAAATCTTCAGAAGAGGGTAAAAGGATGAGAGTAGAGGGGATTATGTGTAAGATTTTTCTGAGAAGAGAGGATACGACCTTATCCTCAACCACTGATGAAAAAATGGTGTGTGGAGGCATATTTAACCGTAAAATATGGATGGTCCTATCACATTTATCCTTGTGAAGAAATAAGTTAGCCCTGAAATTATAGTGCGTTTAAAGCGATATTGTTCTTCTCGCGTTTATACATATATACATACATACATGCAAACATATCCCTTTTTGGCTCGTATATTTCCTTCTCGACTTCTGCTTTTCTAATTATTATTTAGATTTTATATCCATTTGCATGTTAAACACCTTGTTGAATTTTATCGGTTTCTATAAATTTTCTCCTTTCCAAGAGGCAATAATATACTTTTTTTTATTCTTTTTTAATATGTTACACATTTCATGCTCTCTTTAAACAAAATAAAATCTTGGCTGACTTTTAGCTTTAGCAATTGGGACTAATTATTAGGAGAAAATAATTAATTCTTTGTAGAATTAGGAAATATAGTTGAATTAGGGAAACAACTAACAGTTGGTAGAAAATGATTAATTATTAATAGAAAGTAATTCATTATTAGCAGAAATTAATTAATTTGTAGTTATTTATTTTTTTATTGAACTAAAGTTTACAACGGACAAACCTGACGATTTGACGATTTTCAATATTATTACTTGGAAAATCGTCAGATTTGACCGTTGTAAACTTCAGTTCAATATTTTTTTATTTATTTTAATTTTTTTCTCTAAACTGAAATTAGTGACTGACTTTTTGCTTTTGAAATAATATATTTGAATTAAAATAGTAATCTCTACTAAGTTATTAATAAAATTTACAATTTCAAATTAAAAATTCAATTAAAATTAATTTTACTTAGTATTTTTAATAATTAATTTTGTTTATTTTATTAATAAACATTAGTGTCTTTAAAAATTTACTAATTCTATTCTAATTCTAACTTAAATTTACTAATTCAAAAGCAAAAAATCCGTCACTAATTCAAATTCGTAAACGTCTTTACTAATTCGAAAAAAGTGGAAAGTAACTTATTATTAGAAGAAAATAATTAATTATTAGTAAAAAAATAAATAATTTTTGAAAAAAAATAACTAATTATTATTAGCAGAAAATAACTACCTAATCATAAATAGAAAGCTAGTTATTACTAAAAAAAGAAAAGAATAATTTTAGGAGAAAGAAGAAAAATTGGAGTAAAATTATTTATTGTTAATTTCTAAAAAATAATTCTAAAAACATGTAAGAAATTGTAGAAAACAATTATTTTTTTCTACAATTTACAATCTTTTACAATTTTTTACAATTTCAATCTTTTTTCTATTTTTCTGGAAACTTTTCTTCTAAAAAATTGCAAAACGTAAAATCATTCCACGAATATTTTAATTATATACATCTAACAACTATATAAACCAAAATGATTTTATCCTTGACGGATTTTTCAAAATTTACCATAAATATAAAAAATTAAAAAAACAAAAAAAACCCATCAAGTCTTTATATAACGCACATCTGATTATTGTCCGGGTGTTACTTAACAGTTATTGTGCATTACAAGCGTATTATTTATTTCTATGGACAATTATTGTAATTACAAACAAGATAAAATCGCATAGAATAATGAAAAAGGTCCTTTAAAAAAAAACAAAAAAGAAAAAATCAGTATTTACGATTAAATCAGGGTATGCATGTATGTATATGTATATTTATTCGTACTTTATGCGGGTCCGGAAAATTAGATTGACATAATATATGCATACGTTTGACTGCGGTAAATATACACACCATATGACAGTTTTATTTATTTATTTCTTGTGTTTTTTTTAAAGAAAAAAAACACGTTTTGGCATTATCATTCATTGTTGTAACAGCATACGCTATCCTCCTCGTGCATACATATATATTTATATATATATATATAGTGATCATAAATTATTTCTTAGAAACATATATATAATTTTATATTACGATGAGGGTGCGATGAACTTATTAAACATTATTTCTGCAAACGAGAGATAAACAAGCGAAAAATTCTATCTCTTTAAGAATTTTATTTGCAACTGTTATTCTCGGTACTAAAATATTGATATTATGATATTGTACCGGCTAGAAATAATTTTTATCATCTCATTTGGCTAATTAATGTTTATTTACTGTTTTACAATAATATTAATTGCACTGAAACGATTATTTTGACAAAAAAAAATCTGTATTTTTTTTCTATTGGGGAGGAAAAATAAGGAATATAATAATTGGAAATTTTTTATAAAGGAAAAATTTAGTTTTCGAATTATCAGTAATTTATTTATTTAGTAGAAAATTGTTATAAAATTATCGATTCAAATATAATTTTTTTATTTGAATAAAATTTATTTGATTTGAATAAAAATTATTTGATTCAATTAAACGTTTATTTGATAATAGTCCTCAATTAATTGGTTATTTGAATGAAATAATTTTTTTCCAGTGTTGTAATTTAAATTACTTGAATTTAATAAATGTAATTAAAATTCAATAATTTGATTTTTTTGTACACATTAAAAAATTTATATCTAATAAAAAATAGTTTCACTTAATAATTTCTTACAAACTGTATAAAAGTTTTTCCTTTGATAAAAATGGTAGTTTCATTTTTAAAAAAAATTCCCTTATAATACTGGTCAACGCTAATTAAAAAAGAAAATAAAATATATCATTTTAATAATGAGTGTAATAAAATGAAATTTGGGTTTTTTTTAATCGTGTTCGAATTACAGCTGATATTCATAAGGCGTTTTATATTATAGGGTCATTTTCCAAGCCCGCATCGTGCAATACAGTAACCATACGATTTGGAAATTGGTCTTTGTGTACTAGTAGGTCGCGTGTTGCTGAAATACGGGCGCATTAATTGTCATAAATTTACTGAAACGCGGTCGATAATAATAATAATATATTATAGTTGACATTCATAAAGGAATTCTTCAACAGAAGTGATTATCACTTTAATTCAGCAGTTCTTTTTTCTCTTGTTTTCTCCCCCTGACACAATTTTTCATTATTTATTTTTCTGTTATTTTTTTTATTATTTATTTAATATTATTAATTTTTTATCATTTATCTATTATTATTATTTATTTATTTTTTATTATTGATCTATTATTATTATTTATTTAGTTTTTATTATTTATTATTAATATTTATTATCTACACTATTTAACGTCCCTCAATAATTTGTTTTTTATATGTGGTTTTGTTTATTGTAAATTAGTTCAAATATTGTATTTTTCCTCAAAATTATTATTATTTATTTGTATTCCTTATTTTTGCAAATTTAGTGTCACAATAAATTTGAGAAATAAATTCTAAGGAGGAAGTTGGATTCAGACTCGAAACGTTAACCCAGTGATGAGAGTTTATTCACTTTTTGAGTTTCGTTCTGTTTTGTCGTTTTTGCTCGTTTTATTAATGTTTAAAAAATATTTACTTATTATTATTCATGTTGAAATAAAGTAAAAAATATTATTACAATTATTAATATTATCATTTAATATTTTACCACACACGGAAAATATTTTTTAAATGTAAAATAAAAACAAAATCAAGTATTTTTTTTAATTTGACAATATTAGTAAATTTTTTAGTTGTTTCAAATTTTCAATTAATACTTTTTTTATGCTAACAAAATTTTTCGCTGTTCCAGATAAAGTTTCGTGTATTATTATTATTATATTATTATAATTATTATTTTTATGTTTTTGTCTAAAATTTCATATCTTTAGAAAAACTGTAATAATAAATTTTTTTCCCACATGAGAAATTAACAAAAATCTCTAAAAATTCTCATCTTTCTGATAAAAAAGAAATGTCAAATGTTTTGAATAGAAAATCCATATCCTGCCTCGATAATAATGGGAACAAACAATATTTTAATTTTTCGACTAATTTACCTTTAAAAATAATCGTTGCAATTTATATTAGCACAGTCCAATTGACAATATTTCATTATATTTCTCATCTGAAGCCTGTCTCCTGTAAAAATCGATCTCTGCGAATAAAAATAAAAATAAAAAAAAGCAGTCACACACAAACATATAGAGAAAAGTAAATAGAACGATGAAAATAATACAAATGATTTTAGATTGAGACCCGTTTTTATCGATGCGCACGACCGATCGAGTTCGACCTTTAAAAGTGATCGTTCATGTCATTTTGTGTGTGCAATGTTGTTGGTAAATATATAAAAAGTATTATCATCAAACAACACGGAAGTAACTTCCTGTGTGTCGCATTGCAATGTTTCCTTCCGGTATTATTCTCGCATCGTTACTTTGTATATTTATTTATATTTATATATATATGAATGTAATATAATAACTGCAAATAAAATTTATATTCACTACATTTGCTTTCTTTTTATTATTATGTATTGACTAAAATTGAAAGAAGAGAAGGAAAAAAAATTTGCAAACGAAAATATTTTCACTTTCGTGTGTCATTGCCATCTCGGTCGGGAATCGTTCATTTACTTTGCCTCTTTTGTTGTGAATTTTCTTTTCTTTTTTCTTTTTTTTTTGTAAATACAAAATAATGTTGCATAAATGTCATCGTTAACCGTGAAACTAACTCGCGTGTCTTGCTCGCTTCAGTGATTGGATACTTATTTTATGAAGTGGATTTTACGACAAACAAGGTTGCGTTATATTGCATATTTTTCACGTGAGTTACAAATTGAAGGAGAGGGTATGTAATAAGTGAGGGATATTTTTCAGTGTCAGATTTCTTCTTTAAAGAAATTATTTTACTATCAATATTTTAAGCGGAAAAAATATTTAAAATTTTTTAATTTACGAGAGATTTATGCTTTTCAATTAGTCATTTTGCCACTAAACAGTAATTTCTACTGACTTATTAGTAATTTTACTAGTTTATTTTTAGTTTTGAAAGTAATTTCTACTGATTTATTAATAATTTCATTAATGAATAACAATTTGAACTAAATTATTAGTAATTTTTTTAATGAATAGCAATTTCAATTAAATTATTAGTAGTTTTATTGATAAATACTAATTTCTACGAATTTATTAGTAATTTTAGTAATAATTAGAAGAAATAAGTAGAAATTTATTAGTAAAATTTACTAAAACAAAAGCAGAAAGTCAGTCACTAATTCAAATTAGCAAACACTTTTATTGATTAAAATTTAGAGTGTAAATGCAAAAGTAACTTTTACTATTTTTAACTAATAATTCAGTAGATTTTGAAAATAGCAAAAGTGGACAGAAATATAAAGCTGAATAAAATGTATTACATTTTTTCAAAAAGATCAAAATGCAAATATTTTATTTTTTAACAGATTGGTGCGAAACTATTTTGGAGATAAATACGAGCCATTTTTAAAATAATATTTTGAAAAAAAATTAATACGAAAAACGATTGTTTTTAAATTTAAAGATCGAACCACAAAAAAATTTCAATTTTCATTGTTTTGTTAAAATTAATACAAATCTTAATAAAATAGTTGAAATATTTTAATGTTCATTAGTTTAACTTAAAAATAAAAATCACTGGCAATCAGAATATCTTATTTGTTAAAAATTTCATCAATTTTTTAATACATAACAAATGCTTGAGTTACTGAAAGTAATAATTTACCTGTAAAAAAATTAAGAGAATTTGTTAAATTTTTTTATTTAATTTAAAAACAAGCATATTTTTAGAAAGAATTCTCACATTATCATTAAATATTTAAATTATGCATAAAATTACCTTTTAATAAGTCAAAGATTATAAATTTTACCACATAATTTTGAAAATTAACTTTTGAAGTTAAAATTATAAAAAAGAAGAAGATAAAATTTTGAAAAATTAACTCAGTGCCAAAAGTTTATTTGTTCAAAATTCCGGAAATAATAAAAATTTACAAAAATGTTTAAAATTTCCTATAACAGTATAGTATAATAATGAAAAAAAACGTAGTACAAGTTGTAAAAGTACTGAAAATACTAAAAGTAGTAAAAATGCTAAAAAATTGTAAAAATACCTAAAAGTAGTAAAAAAATAAAAAATCAAAACGAGTAGAGCTACACTTTATTCCTTTTTTTACTTTTTACCGGTTATTTACTGGTTATTTATACAAACAAAATTGTTCATAAAACTTTATAAAACTCATATTCTATTCATAGTTTCCGGAAGTGTGACAAAAAAAAATTTCCAAATAAAATTACACGTCTGTATACAATAAAATTTCGATCTTGCTTTTTGAAAATCATATATTTTTAGACCGTCAATAATAAAATTCTCCATTTTCTGCATTTTGCAGACTGTGTTCGAATTCGAAACGAGCATTCGTGCAGCAATGCGTTTTGTTTAAGAATTCAACTCATCTTTTTTATGTGCGATTTGGATTTTCTCCGTGTGTTTAGTTCGTCCTCGAGTCTTGTTTAAAAATAATGTCCTTTTATGCTTGAAAAAAAAGAAGAAGTACCTCGTGTGAATTTGAGCAAGAAGCTCGTTAACAAATTTATTTCTTCATCACCGGAATTTTTTTCCGCAAAAAAAAAATATTTCTATTTGTTCTGAATATTATTATTGTTATTATTATTTGATATTATTATTCAATTTTTGTCAGTGAGTGAATTTATCCATTAGGTGTGAAGCCATTTGTGACCTAAAATAGCAAAACGTTTTTGTATTTTGACTCTAAAAATAGAATCAATTATTTATGAAAAAAAAGTGTTGAGAATAAAGTTAGGTTTAAGATTCTGTTTTTACGGTGATAAGTGTGAAGTACTTTTATTAATTTTTTGTAAACAATGTGATGTTTTTTAGCCCAGTTAAAACTGTACACAATGTTATCGTCGAGTAATTATTTTTTTTATGAGTAATTCATTTATCTTTATCAATTTCAAAGCAAAAGTGAAAATAATTGCAAAACATTCTGACACGTTTCTTTAATTATATACACAATCGTCAGTAATTTTCATTTTAGTGTGTTTCAATTCTATAGTGGGGAAAATTTTTCACAATTACTAAACTGTTAGGAATTTTTTCTATACATTTCCAACGAATTGAAATATTAATTTTTACGGAAATTAATTTCCGAATGAGTAAATAATAATGTTCATACGCCCTAAATATTTTTTTCTTCCCGAAACAAAAAGGAAGAGCTGCAAAAAAATAAACTCACAATTAGTTAAATTTTTGACAAATAATTAATAATTCAAAATTGAAAGAGAATTATTTTTTCTTCTCAAAAAAGAAGATCAAACGATAAGTTACATTTTTAACAAATAATACTAATTCAAAATTAAAGTATTATTTTTTCTTCTAAAAAAAAAAAGAATGAGAATAAAAGAAACTAGATTTTTCTCCAATTCTCTATCTCAATAATACGATCTCTCTCTCTCTCTCTGTACCTGTGTGTTATAACTGGAAGCCTCGCAATAAATTGAACGTGACCTTCTCATAATCGAGAAATTTGACCTCTTATTAATGATGAAATGAAAAGGTCGATAAAATCGAATGCCAACGAATAAATATATAGTCTATTATTGCGTGGGTCTAATGCACTAGGCGCATTGCTCTCGTCCTTGATATATTACGGATTAAAGAAAACCGCAGGGGTCACTGAAGTCACCAAGGGTGGTTTAGGCAGCGCCCTCAGGTATCTCGGACACCTGAGAGGATCACACACTGGAAAGAGGGGAAGGGTAAATCTTGAAACAGGAACAAAAAAGAAAAAATAAAACGAAAAAAGAATAATAAAAAAAAGAAATGTCGAGGGAAAAAATTGGGCCCCAAACAAGGAGGAGAGAAGAAGACCGGTTCGTCTGGTCCTTGATTTGAACTTCTTCCTTTTTTTAAAAAGTATTTTCTCTTTTTTCCCTTTTTCTCTCTTCTTTCTCTGTCTCTGTCTCTTCTATTTCTTTTTTCTGTCTTTCTTATTTTTTAACTGTATTTCTATTTTTTCGCTTCTATTTTGTTTTTCTATTTTTTTCTTTTCTTTTTCTCTACTATTTTTCTCTTTCTCTATATCTTTTTTTCCCTTCTTTCTTCCTCTTCATCTATTTTTTCTTTCTCTCTTTTTCTTTTTTCCCTTCTTCTACTCTTCTCTCTTTTTTTCCTCCTTTAACTCTTTTTTCCCCCTTCTCTCATTTTCTCCTCGATTTTCTCTTCTTCTTTTTTTCGTTTTTTCTTTTCTCTCATTCTCTCTTAACTTATTTCTTCTCTTTCTTTCTTACCCTATTTCTTCTTTCTCCTTATCTATTTTTTAGGTTCATTTTTCTTCTTTTCTATTTTTCAGTTTCTTTTTTCTTCTTTTCTATTTTTTACTTTCATTTTCCCTCTTTTATTTTTTAGTTTCTTTTTTCTCCTTTAAAATTCTAAAGCTCTGAACGTTCAAATGAACGAAATTTATTTATTTCTTCTAAAAATTAAATTTTTACTGCAACTATTCTTCTTCACTATCCAAAAAATTAATTACTGACTTTATAAATTTAAAATTTTAGGTTTTAAATTTTTTTTATAATTAGTAATTTATTAAAATATTTTGTTCATTTGAACGTTCAAAACTTGGGGATCATTCTCCTTTTCTATTTTTTAGTTTCTTTCTTCTTCTTTCCTTTTTTTTAGTTTCTCTTTTCTTCTTTTCTATCTTTTTATTTTTTTCCTCTTTTCTTTTTTTAGTTTCTTTTATCTTCTTTTCTACTTTTTTGGTTTCTTATTTTTTTTTCCTCTCCCGTTTTCGATGATGCCGACCACTCCTCAACTTGTATTTTGTGACGGACATTAAGGGCGTTGGCCATATCGCCATCGAAATCACGCTTCTTTGTTTACTAACAAATCTCAAGGTTCCTCGAGGCCCTAAAATGAAAGGTGATCACCCCCCCCTCCCCCTCCTCACCCTTTTCCCCTCTCCCTATGAATACCTTTAATAAAATTTTTTTACCTCTTGTCAATATAGTTTTATTTGAATTTTGATTTTAATAATTTCTAAAGAAGAAAAATGCATCTCATTTTTATGCATTTATATATCGAGAAGAGCAAAAGTGCAAATAAAATCGTTCGACACTAATTATAAGGGGGAAAATGCAAATGAGGATTTCGTGAATATAAGGGACTTTTTTTTTTGTTTCCTTTAAACGACAAGCATTTATGTAAAAGGTCTTTTAAGCAACTTCTTCAACAAGAATTATCAACACTTTAATTAAAAATCCCGCTTTTGATCTGCAATGAAAAATAAAAATAAATAGAGGTAGTTTTATTCTTTTTTTGCTTTTATGCATTTAGATAAGCAATTATTTCGGTTCTTGTCTTTCTTTTCTGCAACTGATTCGATGTTTTGAGCTTGCATTATAAAAATTCTGCGACGAAATAGAATTCGTTTTTTTTATTTTATTATCGTAAAATTATAAATATAATTTGAGTAAATATTTTTAATTTTTGTACAACACTAAAAGAAGTTGATTTCATTTTTTTTTGCAGCTCAAAAATGAATCAGAACGTGACGATAGCTTTTTGCAGTAAGTAAACAAATTTCTATATAATTTATTTATTTATAATTTACAATATTCAAAAACTCTGTGATAATAATTTTTTTTACACAACAGTTGCATTTGATCTGCAAAACTGAATTTTAGAATACATTTTTTTTCAGTGAATTTTTTTTTTCTTTTTGAATACTTGCAGAAGATAATTTTCTTTTTTCAAAAAAATATTACCCGTTTGGATATCTATATATATATATATAAACATATATATTTAAAAAAATTATTCTTTTCACCTTCGAGTGAAATGAAAGGCTCCGAGTTGAAGATGGTATTTATCGCGCCTTTGATGAAAAGATTGTTAAATGCGTCAGCGATTAAGGCTATGCATGAATCTAGGGCGCAGTTTACAGTGTGCTTACGTTATTGATAAAAAAAATTAAATTCGAAGGATATTCAACATGGTAATTTCTGATATCACTACACTCAAATTGCCTGCGTCGATTATTATTCTTTTAATTGACCTCAAAGCACAGTGTGCTTGGCAAAAACAATAATTATATCTACACCAATGATATTACATGCAATCATATTATATAGTGTAAGGAAAAACAAATCTTTTTTTTGTTGCTTTTTTCTTTTCATTTTATAGAAATTAAAATATAAAATTTTTGCTATTCAATTAGAGTTGTAAATTATAGTAATTTTCATCATTTTCTTCAATTACATTTTTTAAAGTCAATTACAGTGAATTATCACAGTTCAATTTTCAAAACAATTTATTAATTTATTAATCATTTATTTATTGTTAATTAATTATTAATTATTATTTATTATTAATTATTACCAATTTATTCATTGAGTATTACTTTATTAATCAATTATTTAATTTTAATAAAATTGAATTTTTATAAATTTAACTAGAACTTATTAATATTAATTTAATTTGAATTTTATTAATTTTTTTATTTTTGTTATTAGTATTATTATTTGAATTAATTAATTTTATTAAAAGTTAAAGTAAATTAAAACTTTAATTTTGAATTGAAAAATTTATTTTTTTAAATTAAAATTTATAGTAATAAATTTTAAATAATAAATTATTGGATTTTAATAAAGTAATTAATAATTAACACTCAACGTGTTAAGACATTAAGAAAATGAATATAAAATTTAATATTATACCGATTTAAATACCAAAAACTCTTTTATAAATAATAAATTAATCATCTAATTAAAAAATCATCATTTAATACAAGAACCGGAAAATTTATGCGTGAAATAATCAAATAAACAAACAGGATGAAAAATAAGGTCAGAAAGAAAGGTGAAAAAAAAGATGTAAATTGGATAGTTTCTAAACGCAGACTATTATAATATATATAGATTGTGGGAGTTACATAATTCAAAATATATAAATGCATTGCATAATTATTAAAAGCAGGTAAATTTTCTCGTCTGACCCATATTTTTCAAAATAAAAAATTTAATTTATGCTTCGAGCGTAAAATATAGAATATTTATATATTTATATTTTTTCTCAAAATTCTTGACAATTAATATTTTAGAAAAGCGACTTCTCGCTCTAAAAACTCGCGCGGTAAGTTTTCGTTTTCACTCTTCAAGTCAAGCAGCGTGAGTGTGTTTGGAAAGCAAAAGTATATCCAATAACACACGCGCCAGACAGAGATGGTTAAAAATCGAAAACAAAATACATATTTTATAATGTTGTGATGAGGAAAAGGGAAATGAGTAGTAAGATTATGTAATTCGTGCGTGAAACGAGAATAATATTTTCTTTTCGGGGAAAATTAATATCGTGGAAATTGTTCTTGTTAACGTTTTTTTGATTATTTATAATATTTATAGCAGGCTTTGCACTTATCTTCTTCTTATCTACAATTAATTTTAATACAATTTTAATGAAATTTTTCTAAATACCTAATTATTAAATTTTTCGAAATTTTCATAAAATGTTTAAAAAAATTTATTATTTCCAAACATTGTAAAGAACTCCTTCTGAAGAGTTCAATTTATTATATTCATAAATGTTAAAATTCTGTGTGGGAATTAAATTATTTTTAATCCAATTTTAATGAAATTATTTAACTCTTATAAGTTTTCAAAAAATGATTAATAAATAAAATATTATTTCCAAAAATTGTGAAAAAATTCTTTTGAGGAATTCAATTATTTAAAAAATTTAATGAAATTCGTTTGAAGAATTCAATTATTTTCAAAAATAATAAAATTCTGCATTGGAATTCAATTATTTTTAAAACCATTATAAATCAATTATATTCTTTTCAATTTTCGTAAAATGATTTTAAAAAATTCAATTATTATTTAAAATTCAAAATTCGTTACAAGAATTCAATTATTTCTATAAATAATAAAATTTTGTACAGGATTTCAATTATTTTCATAAATATAATAAAATTATTCACAGGATTTCCATTATTTTTACAATTTTACATGAATTCCACGAAAAATGTAATTATTATTAGACAAAAGTTTTATTAAAATACTTCCAAATAAATCAATTATTTTCAATTATTTCTGATAAAATAAACATTAATTTAAGAATGAATTTCCATTAAAATTTGAAAATAACAATTGAATATTAAATGCTTTATTGTATGAATTTTTTAGAAATAGTTAAGTTTCAAGTACTACGAAAAAAAATTAATCTTCAAAAAATTGTATTTAAAATTTCTTGAATATAGTTCAAATATCGTAACAATTACAAATATATATATTTAAATTACACAAAAATAAATAATAATAAAAATTTAATAAAAAATACATTTATTATATTTACCAATGAATTAATTTTTATTTTGTTACGTTTTTAATTTTATTTAAGTGTGTTGTTTTTTATTTTAAATATATTCAATTTTTTTTATTACTTATACTTTTGTATAATTTTACTATTTTCTTTATTTATTATTCTATTTTTTAGTTTATCTAATAATTATTAAAAATTATTTATTAAAAAGGTATGCAATAATTTTATGAACGAATTAATATTTTATAGTTAATAATTTACTATTTATTTATAATTTACATCATTTTTTAGTTCTATTTTATAATTTACGTCATTTATTTTTCTATTTCTGAATTAAGATTCTATTACACGGAAACTTTTGCGATATTTTCTATAAAACAATTCTAATGATTAACTTTAATTAATTATTTTAATTAATTGAATTTAAATAATGTATTTAATTTCAAGTCTTTGCAAGTAAGGAAAACAAGAGCCTAAAGTTCTGAACGTTTAAATGAACGAAATTTATTTATTTCTTCTAAAAGTAAAATTTTTATTGCAATTATTTTGCTTCACTATTCAGAAAAATTAATTACTGAGTTTTGTAAACGTAAAATTTCAGTTTTACAATTTTTTAATGATTAGTAATTTATTGAAATATTTTCGATAATAAATATTTCGTTCATTTGAACGTTCAAAACTTTGGGATCATAGGAAAACAAATTCTTAGAGTTAAAATTTTTTTTCGAAAGAAAAGATTCGTGGAGTAATTTCTATATGATTTTACTTCATTTTTTTTAATTCGTAATTTTTCTGCCGATATCAAATTGGAACAAGAAGCGAATTATAAAAGTCTTCCCGAAGCAACGTTTTCATTCTTTTTTCTTTTTGCCTCAATTTATAATATCTGCGGAAAAACTGTGTAAAACCCGTTGTTATAAAACGAAATCCAAAAGAAATTACAAAACCCAAACTATACAGCTATACACAAAATAAAAAGCAATGAATGCCCACACAAACCTCAAAAATGCATTTTACAAACTGAGTAAATGTAATTTTTTCTTCTACCCTCCTCCTCTCTTCATAAAATCTACTCAGAAAACGAGATTGAATTTTCTGATGTCGAAAACCATACGTATATAATAATAAATCTCGATGTTTTGCGGTTATTTCCTTATTGCAAGAAATAAGAAGAAGAAAAAGAGGAAGAAGGGGGAGAATATTGGTAGTTCTCGGTCAGCACAAATCGATCGATTCTCTTTTCCTATCTCTCTATATATATCAGATGAGGAGGAGGAGGAGAGCAATCACTCGATTTGTCTATCGAATCGTCATTGATCGATCCGTGTTGGCCGCACAAGTATTTATATATATATATACATGTATACAAACACAGAGTGAAGCGATTCATTCATGAAATCTTGCAACACGCTCTCCGAGTTACACGCTCGATTACATAAAGGATTCTTTAAGTTTGTCGCCGTGTTGGTAACTGGCACACAAGTAGGACACCACTTTCCCTCAAGTTGCTTACTTGAATATATATACACAACATTATAACTTGCATACTATATAATATGTGCAACTATACATGTATAAATAAATAAATAATATTATATACATGCGTATTATGAATATTTCTCGTATAGATCATATATAAATATAGTGAAATGTTCACAATTCACGTGGTGCCTATATGTTTGTATATGGGTACTGAAACATATATGGAAACACATTGATCTTCTTGCAAGAGAGTCGATCTCGGATCATGAGCTTTCTATAAATGAATATATGTATAGATTTTTATTTTCATTTATGTGTGCTCATATATTTCTATTGTTTTTATATATTGTATTTCATTATATCGAGATATTTTACATATTTGCAATTATATATATATTTGTTTCGAAATACATAATGGCAAAGAATGTTGATCATGATCGATGTTTCATTAACGATCTAATGTATTGGAAATTTCCTTCTTCAATCTATTTCTATAATGAAACAGTTATTTTTCTTTATCATTATTATTTTTAACAGCATGTGACTATGTTAGAACTTCAATGTTAATTACTTTTTTTTTTAACTGTTCTCTTACACACTGAGAAAAAATTTTTTTTAAACCAAACATAATCAGTCAACCACAAAAATATGTTTAATTTAAACATGTTTTATTATTAAATTAAACATAAGTTTTATTGAACCAGGCTCACTATGTATTGAATGAAAATTATTATATTTAAATCAAACATAATTTTTGGTTAACTGTATAACAAAGATAATTATGTTTGATTCAAATATATATTGTTTTCTCAGTGCACTGAAAGAAAATGTGAATTAAATTTTGTAATTAAGTATTTTACAATTTGGGGGAAAATTGCAACAAATCGAAATTTTAATATAAAAAATACTAAACTTTAGAAAACTTATGTGAAACTTAGTAAAGTTATATTAAAATTGAATTAAAATTCTTAATATTTGACAATAATAATTATTTGTTATTATATTAAATTTTGTAAAAGTATTTTACAAATGGAAATTTTAATATAAAAAATACTAAACTTTAAAAAAACTTATGTGAAATTTAGTAAAGTTATATTAAAATTGAATTAAAATTCTTGATATTTGACAATAATAATTATTTTTATTATTATTATTATATTAAATTTTGTAAAAGTATTTTACAATTTGGGAAAAAGTGTAACAAACCGAAATTTCGATATAAAATATACTAAACCTTAAAAAAACTTATGTGAAACTTAGTAATGTTATATCAAACTTGAATTAAAATTCTTGATATTTGACAATAAATTCAAAAAATGATTCAAAAAACCGAATTAAAATAAAAAGAATTAAAAAAATTTTACAACACTATAGTAGTATATTTTTTTATTAATTTTTTAACGTTGAGTCCAAATTCCAAGTCAGAATTAACAGATTTGCTCAAAATTTTAAGATAAATTAGAAAGAAGACTCAAAAAAATCAAAATAAAATAAAAAATAAATCTTATAACACAACGATAGTATATTCCCGTGTATTTTTTTTCGCTGAATCCAAATTCGATATTAAAATTGAGAGAATTACTCAAAATTTGAGATAAACTCAAAAAATTGATGAAAGAGCGATTTAAAATGAAAAAAGAAATTTTTTTGCTATGACACTATATTAATTTTTTTCCCCTGTATTTTTTCACTTTGATTTTGAAGCCAGATTCTCAAAGTGGCTCAAAATTTTGAGTTTAATTTCTTTTTTTTAGCAGATTTTCTTGAATATCTCAAAGTTTTTATACAATTTGAAAATTCTGGTTTTAAATAAAACTTTTTTTATTTTAATTTGATTTTTTGCGAGTCGTTTTTTGAGTTCATCTCAAAATTTTGAGCAAATTTGTTAATGAATTTGTAAAATAGTTATGGTTAATAAAAATCAGAAGTACGGTCTTAGTTTGGTTTTATTTAAATACAAAAATATGTAATTTATTCAATATTTAAACGTTGCTTGGAATTGAATTCTCATATTTTTATCAACAAATTTGTAAATAATTTAATTCTTTTGACGAATTTCAGTAGAATTTTTTAGAATAATTAAATTTTCCGAGGAATTAGATTGAAATTGTCCAAAAAATAATTAAATTCCTAAAAAAGAAAATTTATTATTTATGATAATGAAAATAATATTGAATTCTTGTGAAAAATGTTATAACTTATGAAAATAATTCCCTTATTAAGAAGAAAATTATAAAAAACTTGCAAATAATTAATACCTTTTAGAAAATTTTATTAAAATAGTTAATTTTATTTTAATAGTAGATAATCATAGAATTGAGGGAAGTTTTTGAAAGTAATTAAAATTTTGCCAAAAATTTTATTATAGTTTTTGGAAAATAATTGTATTTCGAACAAGAATTTTATTGTTTATAAATTGTTTGTCGAGAATTAAAAATTTTTTTTTTAAATAATTAGATTTTTTCAATAATTTCTAACTTTTCCAAAACTCAAAATTTTATTGTTGTTTTTTTGGCAAAAATCTGAAATTCTTCTGTAAATCCATTATTTTTAGTAATTAATTAAATATATTTGTGTATATTAATATATTGTGTATTAACAATTTTTATAAATTGTAGAAGAAAATATTTCTTTCTATCTAAATTTTTTAGTATTACAATTAGTAAAAATGTTGGAATTAGTATCTGACTTTTTGTTTTTGAATTAGTAAATTTCACTAAAAATTAGTAGAAATCGCTGTTTTTTATTAAAGTTTATTAATTTAATTTACAAAATTTACAAATTCAAAAGCAAACTTCAAATAGTTTATTAGTAATTATTAATTAATCGAATAGTAATTTCTACTAATTTATTAGTCAAATTTATACTAATTCAAAAAAAAGTCAGTCACTAATTCTTATTGAACATTTTTACCAATTCAAATTTAGTCATTTTTTTCTTTACTAATTCAAATTTATAAAATTTAAACCTTTAGTGCAAATATTTACAATGTTGAGATTTAAAAAATAAATCAATTGTCTATTAAAAACTCGAAATACTTTCAACATATTGAAAGTATTGTGAAATTTTGATAAACTTTCTTGTAGCTGTCAATTACAAAATATATATTTTTTTTTATTATTAACTTTCACTTTTTAGAAAATAATTGTCAGTTTTTTTCCCATCTTGAAGAATAAAATTATTAGATTTACAAGTATATATATCGTATTTTTTTTCCTTTTTTTTTCTTTACGTAATGAGAGATTTCGTGTAAAAATTTTATTATACACGATTCATTAAGAATTTACAAGTTGTAAAAGTGTTGTAGAATTATTGCATAAGCGTATACGTGTGAGTAATTAATAAATTTGAGAAAATATTTTGCTTGCAATTTTGTGGTTGGAAATATATTGGATTTGTCAATAATAAATAAATATCGAAAAAAAGCAGTAAAACTGCAAGAAAGTGATTCCACTTTCTATTTCAGCTTTCAAGTGTTTTTCTTTTAAAAAGTAAAAGTATTACCTCTACTTGTGTATATAGGTATACTATATTCAGATTACTCACGTATGTAATCTTTAACATTCAGTGAACAGGTCATTAACATTTAATCGAACATAATTTCTTTCTAATTTTTATTTATATTTTTTTTTATTCATATTTCATATACTTTCTGTCGTAGAATAATATTGAGATTTTTTCCTATTGCTGTAATTAAAAATTTTTTTTTTTCATAAATCATTTTCTCGATTTTCCAATTATTCAATTATTTTCAATAATTTATTTTCAATTTCGGAAATTTTGTTGCTTTTTTCTTAAATAAGTACTCACTTTCAGTAATTCAGTAAGTCATTCATTATTTTAAAGACAACTTTCAGTGCTCAGTTATTAAGAAATATTTTTTTAATTCAGTATTAAACTACTTACAGTTTCTAATACGTGTTTGCCAACCTATTACTCAAGGTATCGATTTTCTTCATTAATAGAATCATAAATAAAATCGAATAAAAATAAATACAGTTTAATAACCCACAAAAAAAACTGACTGATATTTAATTCTCAATTTACTGGAATATGAAGAAAAAAGAAAATTAAGTGTCGATAAAAATATTTTAATATTTGTTAGCAGATTTGTAATAATTAAAATTCTGTTAATTTAAATACTAAATAATTAAATACTCCCGAGTATAATAAATAATTACTTGCAGTATTAAAATAAAACTGTTTTTAAAATTTACCTTATTAAGTGTTGTATTTCTTCAATAGACGAAAAGGAGAGAAAAAATATCGGTAGAAATGAAAAAAAGGATTAATAATTAATTTAATAATTGATTCGATAATCGCTATTTTAATTTTTGATGATGTGAATTTTAATTTAAATATTATAAAATTTATTTCTATACTTATAGAGAATTTAAATATAAATTTGTGGAAAACATTTATTAATTGGTGGTAAATGAATTTTTTCATCAACCTATAAATATAAAATACAAAGTATTTTTAAATTCACTCATTACATAACGCAGAGTAAAATTGTTCTATATTTGAAACAAGATAATTACTTTATTATCCTTTTCAATCGATGTTCATCGTGTTTCAAAAGTGTCAGATAAAATCTGAGCGAGTTCATTACGTAAATATTTAATATTATTTTGATAAAGTAACATTTTCATAAATGTGGATTTTAATCAATAAAAAGATATATCAAAATGTCAATAGATAAATTTAAGAAAATGTCTGCAACAGAATAAAAATTATTATCATACATGTGAACAGTAATTCATCATAACTTGAATTAATAACCTACATATTTTTAGTTAAATCATTTTTTTTCAGTGTCTAATCATTTTTCAAATTATATAGTTTGAGTTTTTATTTTTCAGTTTTTTTTTAAGAATTATTTTCCTCCTAATATTATTTTTTCAATCATCGAAAAATGAGGAAACTGACACTCTTAGTAAAAAAAAGGTTTAATTCAATTTTATCACAAGAAAATTTATATAATTTATTTGACAAATGAAAATTAAAATTGTAATATTCGTAAAAATATAATAAATAGAAAATATATTATTGTAATATAAATATTACAAATTATTTTCCAATAATTATTATTAAATTATTAGGATTATTAATTTATTATATTGATTAGTAAATTAGTAATTGGAATAATTAATAATAATATTAATTGTAAGGCGTATATTTTAATTTAAATAAATAATTAATAATAACTAAAATAATAATAATAATAATAATAATTATATCTCCAAGGCAAATGAAAGTCAATGAATAAAATTCGAAATCCACCTTGAAAACTGATCCGACGCGACATGTTTTTTTTAAAAAAGGAATGCTACAAATTACGTGATGAATTATTGAATGGAAATCGGGAATTATTAATGAAAAGACGAGACCATTTAAAATTGATATTTTTGCAAGATTCAATGGACCAAGAAAAAATTATGAGAGAACATGGCTACGCCTACATTCCAACACAACCGTGACGACAAATAATTATTATTTCAAAACTCATTTCTCAGGCTTCTCATTATCTTCTGCACGATCTTGACCGATTTACTATTATTTTAGCATTTGCAAAAAAAAACAGAAGAAAAAAATGAAACAAATAAATCGTAAGAATTTACTGCTCTGTATACGCAAACTATTTCCATATTTAATAAAATACATTTCCCTGTGAAGAAAATTCCATTTTATTTGATAATGAAACAAATAAAAAATTTTTTTTTCTATTTTTGAGAGTAAATTTGCTTATTCCGAGATAATTGGAAATGATAAAAATTAATAAAATAATAATAATGAAACTAGTATGATATAAAAATTTAATTTTAATTTTCTTTTATTTCAAGATGAAACTTGTATTTTTCTCTAATCTCTGTATAAAAATAAAAAAAAATGAAAAAGAATTGGATTATAAAGAAGGAAATTTTTCGTCAGGGGAAATTTAATTTTAAACTTTAAAGGTTTTTATTTAGAAATTTAAAAAAATAATTACTTTGGCGAACTTTTCTCTATTATTATCGAAAATTTTTTTGGAAAATGCAGTTATTTTTAATAGAAGTTTAGAAAATTCAATTATTTTTAATACAATTTAAAAAATTTTTAATGAAATTCCAAATAAATAAAAAAATAAAAATAAAAAATAGTTTAATTACCAAATTTTTTAGAATTTTATTTTTAATGAAAATTTTGAATATAAATATTTTTTAAATTAAGGGCATTTGAACCATTATGATGTCACAATTTTAAAACACATGCTTTTCATAAATTGTGACGTCATAATGGTTCAAATTCCCTTGAGTAATTAATAAAAAAATTAATTATAATTTTTAAGTAATTAATTTACTTTAAATATTTAAATGTAAATTGAACTCTTTGTTGAATGTAATTCTTTACCAATTATTAAATTTAAAAATACGTTCGTTTTAAAATTTCTAATGAAATTCTTAAAAAAATTTAATTATTTCTGACTGAATTTCACAAAAATTTAATAAATTGGACATTTCTTAAATAATGTTTTTAATTGCACTGTCTTTAATCAATTTAATTAAAATTCCTCGCAGGAACTGAATTACCAAATTATTATTTAATTATTCAAAATAAATTCAGTTGTTTACAGAAAAAAGAAAAAACCAAAGTACGAAGTACAAAAATTCGAAATAACAGAATTTTTGTTTTCATAAAAAATAAAAACGAGATATAGATTCAAAATATTGAAAACTAAAATTACGAAAAAATTATAATAATAATAAAAATTATAATAATTATAATGATAATAATAATAATAATAATAATAATAATAATAATAATAAATAAAATAACAAAACGTTTTCAGGAAAATTCATATTTATTATACTTCGTAGAGTTTACAATTTTATCATTGATAGACATAAATAAAATATATATTTAGGTAGAATATCTTACACGATCACGGAGAGAAGAAAATATATAGAAAAATTCTCGCGCGCATTTTATAATGTATGACTTTGGTTCATTCCAAAAAAAAACAGAATAGAGAAATTTTCTTCTCTTTGATTATTATTTTCTTTTCTTATCTTTTCTTTTTTTTTACTGAGAAAAAGGCCTCAATTATATATTTGTCTCGCGTTTCTCTCCTTTGAAAATCTTAACACGCAAAAAGGAAGGAATAATTTTGTTTTTCAACTCCCTACTTCCTATTCGGTTTTTAACTACAAAAAAATGACATATTTTTTTTTGTTTGCAAATTTTTTTTGCAAAAGCTTTTGTTTTCTCTTTAATCCTACAAATTAAAAATTATCGTATACAATCTAAAAACGACTTTATTTTAAAATTAGACAAATTTGCGACGGTTTCTAGAAAAAAATTCGAATTGACTTTTTTTTCTACTTTGCAAATAAAAAAATTTATTTATTTATTTTTGAATTAGTTTTCTTTAGAACAATTACTAGATGTAGTGGGTTTTGTTTAGTTAGAATTTTTTTTTCTTGTTTTAATTCTATTTACACAAAGGAAATTTATTTAAAATAATTCCTAGAGAAAGTTTCACTCCCCTGCAAACTGAGTTGTTTTCAAAGGCCTCTGACTGGTTCGGCAAAATTTTCTTAGTTTTTTTCTTTTTTTTTTATCTTTTTCGTCATTTTTTTCACAATTTTAACCGTCGAATCACCTTGAATTTCCTTTATAACTTTATGGACGGCAATTGTCGCATATGAAGTTTATTAGTTTGTCGAAGACAAGAGACTAATAAAAATTTCGAAGGCTGTATTTCATTCTCGATCGTAAGTTAAATAAGTACTTTTTGTAAACTATAATTACTTAATAACGCAATTATTGTGCGTTTATGAACATCTCGTTTATTTAGTTATTTATTTATTTATAATAAATTTCCTACTTTGATTAAAATTATCTCTATACGTCCATAGACAATTTTGATTTTTATCAAACTCCTCAAGATATATTTTTTAACAATTCCATTGTTTCTTATATCTAATTATAATCGATTCTAATTTAACGGTCACAATTAGAATAATAATTATAATAATAATTATAATAATAATTATCATAATAATAATTAACATAATGATAACCATACTGATAATTTTTATGATAATTTTAATAATAATATTCATAATGTCCATACTGATAATCATTATGATAATAATTATCATTAATCATCAATAATTATTAAAATTATCAATAATTAATAAACGTAATGATAATAATAATAATAATTATAGTAATGATAATAATAACGATAATCATAGTAATAATAATAGTAAAAGTATTAATAATTTTTACAACAATAATTTTTACTACAACTATAATATTGCGATATATTATAATATTTACTAATTTAATATTACAATATTCGTAATGATTTAATATTGATAATATTGATTTACTAATAATATTAATTAACAATTAATTATTATTATTAATTAAAAAAATTATTATTATTATTAATAGATATTAACCTAATATTACTATCTAGCAATAATATTATGCGGACATTTTTAATATCAAATAATAGTATTTGGCATGGCAACATGAACAAAAAAATTTTGTGCGCAGAGTTTTTTTTCTAAATTGAAACAAGTAATTACGCATTAATGTTTTAACTTATATTAATTATTATTAACACCATGAATATCTAAAATCTCGCTGAAATAGACAATTCAAATAAATAATGCAATTTGCACTAATGTACAGTTTTCGTTTCATAAAATAATTGTTTAATACTTTCGTAATATAATTTGCGTACCTAAAATACAATTAAATTGTTAAATGACAATTTTTTATAATAAATATTTTAAAAATTATTAAATGTAATTAAATATTAAATTAAATGTTTAATTTCATTAACATATTTTTTTCTTAATAATTCAATTGTATTTAAAACTAAAAGTAATAATAATTTTTGACAAAGTGTTTAAAAATAATTTAATTAAAATCAATTTTTTATTATGCTTATAAAAATTCAATTGTTTTCCTTCTTTTTGATAAGTGGATTATTTTTATTATTTCCAGTAATTCAATTATTTCCATTCCCTTTTATAATGAAACTATTTTAATTCCTTTTGAAGAAATTTTATTTTTATTCTCTTGTGTAATTCAATAACTTAAAATTTTGTAAATAATTAAATTGTATTCATTCCTTTCAAAGGAATTTTACTTTTATTCTTCTAAATTATTAAATTACTTCAATTTCTTTCAATAATTGAATTTATTTTTACTCTTTTTTGATAATAAATCTTTTTTCATTCCGTTTTATTATTTTATTTTCATTCCATTTATTATATTAATTATTTTTCTTTCAGTAACTGAATTATTTTCATTCAATTCAATAATAAATTTCATTTTTTCTAATAATTGAATTATTAAATTTTTTTTGATAATAAATATTATAAAAAATTGTTTCTTCGAGTCTCTTGTCTTCAAATAATTTATCAAAATCGAAGCTTTTATTCCGAATTAATAAAAATTCATGTCAAGAAACTAGAATTTGGAAACTAAAATTGCTTGTCCAAATTTTTGATATAATTGTGTCAAGGCGTACAATTTTTTTTCTAATTTTCACAATTGATTCGCAATAAGACAATTTATGATAATTTTTTATAGTATTGCTGAAATTTAATAGTAAAATATCGACCAGAAATTTCTTTTAATCCTGCTTCCTTCTTCCTTTGTGCTTTAAAAATTTTTCTAAAAATAGTATTTTCGTTCCTTGAGAGGTAATCATTTTTTTTATTTAGTTTAAGTCTGAGTTATTATTTTCTTTTGTTTAGTAGAAATCTTGTAGAAGTTTTCGTTGAATGACTAAATCAATCTTTTTTTTACTCGAAATAATAAAAATTGAAAAATTAAAAAGTTGGAAAAATAAAAACTAAATAAAAATTAAAAGACTATTTTGATAAATTCATTTCGAAAAAAATGTAAATACTATTTTACTAAAATTCACCTCGAAACCGTTTTTTAAAACATTTCGTTATTAAATAATTTTTTTTCGCAGACACTTTTTCGTTCCTTCAAACTTTGTTTGAATTATAAAACACAAATTGAATAGAGAAATAAACGACTCAATATATTTTACAAATATCGAGTTTCTTACTTATAGTTTTTCAATAAAAGTTATTGAACTGAAATAAAAAAATCCTTTTTTTTATTTACAATCGAACGTATTTATGCTTGTTTGTAAGAAGGCGAAATTGCATTCTTCATGAGGACAATAATTTTAATGACAGTTGAGAAACACTGTTCAAAACCGAAAGTCGTCCTGTTGATGTTGAAAGAAAGTGATTTCGCGTCTCGCTTTCTCCATTTTTCATCTATCGATTAGTTTGGAGAAGTAAAAAAAAAGAAGTGTTATCGCAAAGTTCCGGTGATGTCATTTCCGTCTTTCTTCTTCTTTTTCTTTATTTTTGACGAATCTAATTTACAACCCACTGTAAAACGCTGGTATCACCACCTCCAATTGATACGAGCCGAGTATCATCCTGCAGAAAGGCGACATTTGTCACGTGACTCGAGTGACCTCCATAAGAATGGTGGAGTGACTAGAAATAAAAGAGTTCAAAAAATTATTCAACTGACCTTTCGAAAATCGATTTTTGATTAAGAATTATTCTTTTTAGGCTAATAAATTTTGCAAAGATGTTTTAAATCTTTTGTAATTTTTTTTTCGCAAATAGAAAATGCTTTGAAAAAAATTAACTATAATTACTTAACATTTTTCTATTTAAAATTTTACAAAATAGTATAGAAAATAAAAATATAAATAGATTTTACATTTAAATCTATTCAACAGTGGAAAAAATTTATCTTATTTAAATAACCGATTATTTGGCTATTATCAATTAAATATTTACTTCAATCAAATAATTTTTATTTTCGTCAATTTGAATTGTCGTTGAACCGATAATTTCAGTATTTGAAGCAAATACGATTTAACTGATTTAAATAAAAATTATTTGATTCAAGTAAATATTTAATTGATAATAGCCACGTAATCAGTTATTTGAATGAAGTAAATTTTTTCTTTCTTATTACCTAATAATTAATTAATAACGAATTAATAAAGAATTGATGAATGCAGAAATTAATGATAAATTAGTTACTAACGAAATAATAATAAATTAATAATAATTCATTAATAATTAATTAATAACGAATTAAAAATGAATTAAGTTGATACGAAAATAATAATAAATTAATTAAAACAGAGTTAATCAATGACGAATTAATTAATAATATATCAATGACGAATTAATTAATTATTAACGATTCAAAGTGAGTAATAATAAAAATATTATTATTCACAAGAAACATTTTTTTGTTGTTGTTGAAAAATTGAAACAAATTTATTGAATTCTCTTACCTTTGGTTGGCAAACCGGATAAGAGAAGAGCTTGACTTTACCAAAATCATCACCAGTGGCGAGTAACTTGCCATCTCCGCTACGTGAACAATTATTAACATCAGTTCCGTCGGCTCCATCCGGCCAAATACCAATTGTTTCAAAAGAAATAACACAACTCTGTGTTGACCAATCGACATCCCTTAAAATTGACGATTGAGGAATTTGTCGGCAAACTCCCGGATTCCCTAAAAAAAATAGAAAATTTAAAATTTCTTACTCTTATTTACCGCTGTCAATAAGAAAGATTTCTTTCGCGTAGGAATTTATTTTTACTGTGCAAGATAATTTTTATTTTTTTATCATTATTTATTTATTTATTTATTTATTTATTCTTTTTTACTTGTTACTTATTTATGATTTCAGACAATAATTATTCATTTCGTATTTAATATTTTTTATTTACTAGGCATTATTATTGATTATTATTTATTATATTAACTTATTTGATTTTTCCTTATAATTTATATTTAATAATAAGTAATATTAAGTAAAAAATATTTAGTATAATAATAATTATTATTATAAATAATATATACACCTAAATTAATAAATAATTAATATGTGTACTGATTATTTTTTACTTATTGGGTATTTAAAAAATATTAGGTACTTATAATCATTGAATTATAATTTTCGAAAATATTTTAACTTCGAAAATTAAATGGTTTTTGAAAAATTAAACACTGAATACAAAATAATTTATAATTAACTAATTAAGTTAAACAAAAGCATAAAATACGCTTGTTCAGTGTTTAAATAAATTAATGTAAATAAAGTAAATAAATAATAAAATATTTTAATAAATAAACAATAATTTACAAATAAATGAATAATAATTTAGAAATAAAATAAATGAGTAATAGAATATAAATATAGTGAAGAAATAAATAATAATTATATATATATATTATAAATAAATAATTAATAATAAATAATTAAAAACGATAATGAAAAAAGTACGAGATGATAAACTTTTTCAAATTGAAAATTACACTCACAGTAAAGTAATTCGTAATCCCCGCTATTACTTCGAAGATAATTTCCATCTGCCGACCAGTCTAAATGAGTTATAAAACTGGAATGTCCCTGGAAAAAATAAATGATTTTAGTTTCAAAGTAAAAATATTAACAGGATTTTGTTTTTGAAAATAATTTCATAACATATTTTCTAGTTTGCATTATTGTCAGTACAGTAAACTCTCGATAATTAAAACATAAAACTGTCTTCAAGAAAAGAATACATAGTAAATTTTTGATATAACTATAAACAATTATCTCTTTATTTTTTCTTCTATTTTTTCTCTCTTAATTCATTTATTTCTCTAAATAAATTTATTTAGAGTCGAATCTAAAATTAAGTATTTATTTTTTTTTCATTTTCATTATCGAAAGATTACTGCACAGTTTTTTCTTTAATTAATCCCGAATATTTCTCTCGAACATGCGATTTTGCTGCAAAATAATAACGATGCGAGTATAATGACATATAAGAAGTAGAAAACAAATGAAAAGCGTGCTTGTGATGAAGTAATGGCTTGTCTCTAAAAAATTTTTTTCATACACATTTTAAAAAAAGAAACAAATCTACTTTCTATTTTTCTATATAGAATTTAATGGTTTTCCAAAAGAGACATTTTTTAAAAATCGCATTGTATTAATTTTGATTCTATTTCCTTCGAATTTCCTTCGATGTATTCTAATATTTTCATGTTACATTAAAATACAATTACTTAATAATTATATTTTTATATTTTTATATTAAAAATAATATATTAAATGTCTATTTTATCATTAAATATAAATGTCTATTTCAGAGATGAATCAATGACAAATCTTACTCCGCGTCTTCGAATCCGCTTTGGCTGGAAAGCGAGAAAAAAATGTATTATTTCAATTATTATTTGATATAAAAAAGAAGCCTTCGATTTTCTCGACAGTTTTTTTCTGTTTTATCATTTTTTAATTTTTAATTATTATAAATTTTTTGTTGTTGAAATTATTCAATAAATTTTGAACCTACCATGCAACGTCCAACTCGACTGTATTTTATCGCATCCTCGCTCACTTGGTAAATGTAAATATGATTATCCCGTGAACCAATAGCAAGTAATGAGCCGTCAGGTGAAAATTTGATTATCTGAAAACAATGAATTCAATATTATTGTATTCCAAACATTAATTCTTTTTTTTGCTTTTTGTCAATTTTTCCCGTCCTTTATTTTTTTACTTTTCATTTTTAATTTTTTCCAACTTTTATTTTTTCTACCTTTCATTTTGAATTAGAAGTTTTGTTTTTCCATTTTTCATTTTTTACCTTTCATTTTGAATTGGAAATTTTATTTTTCCAATTATATTATTTTTTCTATCTTTTATTTTGAATCGGAAGCTTTATTTTTCCAACTTTTATTTTCTCTACCTTTCATTTTGAATTCGAAGTTTTATTTTTCTAAATTTTATTTTTTCTACCTTTCATTTTGAATTAGAAATTTTATTTGCAACTTTTATTTTTTCTACCTTTCATTTTGAATTCGAAGTTTTATTTTTCTAAATTTTATTTTTTCTACCTTTCATTTTGAATCTGAAGTTTTATTTATACAACTTTTATTTTTTTCACTTTTTGTTTTTAATTTTTTCCACCTTTTATCTTTTTTCACTTATTCTTTGTTTTCATTGTAGAAGAAAACAAAATTTCTCAAAATAAAAACCCTTTATATTCTGACAAGAAAAATTAAATAATAAGGAAAAAATGAACAATTCACGATTAACAATATTGCAAAATTAATTATTATATATTTATTATAGTTATTAATTCACTATTTTTTTCAAAGGATATCATATCGATATCTTTATAATTATACATAATTATGAAATATTATAATTTATTATACACAATTATAGTTAATTTAAATTATTATCGTTATTAATTTTAACAAATTTTTAATTTTAATTTTAACAAATTATTAATTTTACAAAAGCAGGTAAAAATTAAAATAAAATTGTAACAAAAAATGAAGAAGAAGAAGAAGCTGAACAATAAAGTTTACAAAAATTGCTCAATTTAATTTGGACGATTTCCAAAAAAGAAGTTTGCCAATTTTATTTTCCGCTTAATTTATTTTACATATATATATGCTTGATGAAAGAATTAGGACACATTCATTATGGAAAAGAACAATTGTTATTAATCAATTACATTGTATCTTGAAATGGTTCATTGTTTTCTACATATATATATTGCAAAATCGATTCTCACCTGAATTGGCTCAGAACCGTCTGAATGATGACTGTATAATTCTCTTGTCTCACTATCAATCACTAGCCATTTTCCATTCGTGCAACCGACAACCAATATATTTCCGTCTGGCGAAAAGCAAACGCTCTGCGCTTGTTCCTGGAAATAATTAGCATTTTCAGTATTAATTCGTTGAATCGAGTCAGTAAAATTATTTTCAATTTTTTTTTTATTTATTTTTATCTATTTTTTAATTATTTTTAATTATTTTTTATTTTACTTTTAATTATTTTTAAATATGTTTTTATTTTGATTGATTTTGAATTATTTTGATTTATTCTGATTTATTTCTAATTATTTTTAATTATTTTTGTATGTTTTCATTTATTTTTATTTATTTTTATTCATTTTTCGTATTTATAGCCTAATTTTTTTAATCCAATAAATTCGGAACTTTTTTTCATCCTCTCATCCCAATGAAATTCATTCACAATATACAAACAAATTATTTCATGTTCCTTACTCAATAAAAAAAAGAAAGAATTAATACCTTTTTTCGATGACTTTTAATAATTAAAATTCAAGAGACGAAAATAAATTCACGTCGCAATGGTTGAATGAGGAGACATAAATTTTTTGTTCTTTTGTAAAAATAAAAAATTCAACGAAAAGTGCGTCGTTAATTAGCGAAGGTCAAGAACGAGAAAAAAAACAAAATAAATGCCTCATTGGAAGATATTATATTGAAAGGTCGAGCTGAAAACTCACCCCGATGTCCTTGCTCCAAACGACAGTGTGACTGAGACTGTCCCACATTTGCAATAAGCGATCGTGAGCTGCAGTTGCAAATTGTGGTAAAGTTGGATGCGACGCCAGACCCCATACCTCGTCGGCGTGTCCCAAAACAGTTGGATGAAATTCCATTTCCATATCGCCGACCAAAATGCAATTTCTCGTAGTGCCGACTAAATATTGAGAACCCCTGCCTTCGTTCACTGTGCGAATTCCTCCAAAATGATCCTCGATCTGGCAAATTGTATAATGAGAGTTGAAATTACTCAATCTTCAATGCCTCGACCTCTTTATATATGTATAAAGAACTCATTGTAATTTTTTTTTTGACAAACGTAAAATGAGATAATCGCCACTATTCTCTTGATTTTATTTTCAATTTCCTTTTTTTTTAATTAAATATTTTTTTTTCATTCTTTATTTCAAGTGCAAATCTTGGGGCTATTCATATACTACAAAAGAATTTTTTCTCAAATTCCTTCCCATCTCGATAATGTTTTTACTGAAAACTATTTTTTAAATTAACCCTTTTCTATTTTTATTACACGGAAAAAAAACTTTCAACTGAAACAGTGATAACTTTCGCCAAAATAGCAAAAGTATTCGTTGCAATAACTAAAAATTTTTTGCTTATATAGTGAAATTTGTAGTTATTCCAGGTGAAGATTTTTTTTTCGTATATCTCTTTAATAATTTAAATCAAAGAAAGCAGGTAAAAGAATTTATTCTTAGATCGAAGAAATATTTTTTTTTAACCGAGAAAATTTATTTTCACCAAATAAATATAATTCTTGACAATTGTCTAATTAATATTTACGTGAATGAAGTAATTTTTACTCAAATAAAAAATTTTTTTTACTCAAAAAGCAAAGTTGTTCTAATCAAAAGTTCTGTTTTTTGCCAAATATCAAAACTACGTTGATTCAAATTACGAATTATATTTTTTGGTTAAATAAATATTTACTTGATTCAAGTAATCGACAATTTAGAATGAAAAAAATATTTACTTGATCGAAAATACCTAATTACAAAAAAAAATAATTATAAAAAATAATTGAAAAAATACTTTTCCTATATTTGAAGCAAATTTGATTTCTAATTTTAATTCAATTTAACTTAAATAAAAAAATTTATTCCAGCAGAAGATATTTTTAAATAGTTGTAGTTGTGGATATTTTTCTTTATTTTAAACAATCAATTAGTTATTATCAAAGATATACTTTTTTCGATTTTTCTTACTTTTAGTTTTGCTTAATAATTCGTTCTTATCATCAAATTAATATTTACTTGATAAGTATTTAATCGATTATTGAAAATAAATAAATTTCCATTTTTTTTTGTTTAAAAAATTTATTTTTGTACCTGAGCACTTTGACCAGTTTTATTCAAGGACCCGTCTAAATGATAAAGCATTCCATCTTTGCCACCTCCAGTGACAATATTTCCGTCCTTTAAAACGCACATGGAAAATATCGATCCCTCGTGAACATTTTTCACCAGCCTTGCAATTGTATTTGTTCCTTGAAAATAAAAAGAAAAGAATTTTTCTTTAAATGGAAAATAAAGAACAATTTTTTTTCGAAAATAAAAAACAGTTTTTCTTTTTAAAAACAATAAATAATTTTTTTTTTTACAGTAAAAATAATTTTTTTTTCAAAAGAAGCTGATAATTAAATGATAAAAAGTCAGAAATTTACAGAGAACTCATTTTTTGAATAGCAAAATTGAAGAAGGTTCAATTTCAAAAAATTAGATCCAATTTAATTTATGGAAGAAAATTCCTTAGTAAATTTAACTTTGAATAATTTACTTACTACTATTATTATATTTTTTTTTAATTTTCAATAAATTTAACTTTAATCTGGTTGAATATAATGCAATGGAATTGAATTAAATTTAATAATGTATAAATGTATTAAACTGAATCGAATTTAATAACATACACTGAGAGAAATATGCTATTGAATCAACAACATTTCTGCCGAAAGTATAAAAATTATTGATTCAAAAGCATATGCTATAAAATTCATAAAATATGATTTCAATTCTATAGCATATGCTTTTGAATCAATATTTTTTATACTTTCGGCAGAAATGCTGTTGATTCAATAGCATATTTTTCTCAGTGTATAAATGAATTTAATAAATTAAAATACAATTTAATTTAGTAAAATAGATAGAATTGAATTAAATAAAATCTGCATTGAATAATATTTAATTCAATGCAATAAAATAGAATATATACTAAAGAAATTTAGTGAAATGAAAAGAATTGAATATTGAATAAAATCTAAATGAATTCAATAATATTTAATTCGATTTAATAAAATGGATTGAATTAAATTAAGTAAAATCTAAAGTAATGAAATAAAATAGAATTGAATTGAATAAAATCTAAATAAATTGAATAAAATGGAATTGAATTCAATAATATTTAATTCGATTTAATAAAATGGATTGAATTAAATTGAATAAAATCTAAAACCATTCAGTCAAATGAATTAAATTTAATAACATATAATTATTAATATAATTTACTAACATCAAAATGAATTTTAAAAAAATTTAATTGAATGGATTACAATTGAATTAAACTGAATTAAATACTATGGAATTGGATTAATTTGAATAAAATGGATTAAATTAAATATAATCTAAAAATGATTGTAAGGAAATAATATTAAATTGAGTAAAGTCTAATTGAATTTAATGCAGTACAATTGAATTGAATAAAATTGAACGGAATTGAAGAATATTTTATTGAATTTAATAAAATCTAAATCGATTAAATTGAATAAAATTGAATGGAATTGAAGAATATTTTATTGAATTTAATAAAATCTAAATGGATTTAAGAAACTAGAATTGAATGGAATTTAAAACTATTTAATTGAATGGAATTTAATAAAATCTAATTGAAAAAAATGAATTGAATTGAATTAAATAAAATCTTAAGAAATGTAATAAAATTAAAATGGACTTGAATTGAATTGAGTAAAGTCTAATAGAATTGAGTAAAGTCTAATTGAATTGAATTTAATAAAATTGAATTGAATTTAACAAAATTGAATTGAATATAACAAAATTGTATTGAATTTAACAAAATTCAATTGAATTTAGTCAAATAAAATATTTTGAATTACATTGAATAAAGTCTAAATGGATTGACTAAAATGAAATTGAATTTACTTGAATAAGAATAAAATGTATTTTTTTTAATGGATATACAATTGAATTCCATTTACCTCTTGCCCAAACAATAATGTTCCCATTACTGTCGCCAGTGAGGACATCACCATTTTGATTGAAGGCAACGCAAGTCACGTATCTTGGCTTCTCGCGACTCTCGAAAACACCCATTTTCTTGTAAAGCATCCCGCCATTGTCCAAGGACCAAAACGAAACGTGTCCTTTGCCACACGAAACAATCTGATTTCGTTCCAGCGGATGCCATTCGGCGCACACCACCGTATCAACCGAACACTGTAATTGAAAATTGTCCTCTCCGTTTAATCACTAACTTCCGCTAATATATATATATTTAAATGGAGCAAAATATTTATCAACAATAGCTAACGGAGCAAAAAGCAAAAAAAAAAAGTAACAAATGTCATCCTGTTTATTTATAGATTGTTATTTGTTAAATGTACTGTATAATTATTTTCTAGAGAGATTCACCTTCGTCTCAGTGACTTTGACACCGCGTTCACCCTTCTGCCAGTCCCAGATGGAAATATTGTGATCCGCAGTTTCATCAATGGCGCACAAAAAATTCCCTCCGTCTGCTTTCGAGAATGAGAGACAGCAAATTGATCCATCGAATTCACCGCTTCCGATTACTGCGAGTGTTGTTAAACTCACTGAATTCCATATCCTAATGTGTGGCTAAAAAGAGGGTGAAGATTTTTTTTCTCAGATTGATTGTAGTGGTGAGGGTTGATTTTAGTCAGGCGGAAGTATTTAAAAGTCAATAAGGCGCTGGGTTTTTGTGTTTAGTAGAAAAGAACATTTTCAGTCAGACTGAGAATTTTTGAAGACATCTCTTAAATTTTTGACAACGGAAAAAAAAGTGAAAAAGAATTGTCTGACTAAAATCAATAAGTTTTTGTTTTTGATTAGTACGTAGTGGAGTTTTTGTAATAAGTAGTAAAATCCTTTTTAGTCAGACTTGAAATTTTTTGTTTTTCTTAATTCTTTGAATAGGGAAAAAAATTTTTTTATGTTACAACATTATTCTTTATTTTTTTTATAGTCAACAATAAGTTTTTGTTTTCCAGAAAAAGAAAACTATTTTTATTGGTTATTTCTGTCAGACAGAATTTTTTTTTAATAAAATGTTTAGCTTTTAGTGGTTAGTAGTAAACATCTTTTTTAGTCAGACTGGAAAATATTTGTTTTTTCTTCATTTTTTCTCAAGAAAAAAAAACTGTTTTCTTGTTCATTCCAGTCAATAAATTAAGACAAAAATAAGATTTTTTTAAAATAAGTAGTAGGGGAAATTCTTAGTTGGACTGCGAAATTTTTGTTGTTTCTAAATTCTTTGACAAGGAAAGAAAAATGTCTCGTTGATTTGAATCACAAAAAATGGTTAAAATTATTTTGAATTTTTATAGTAATTTGTTGAGAGGAATTCAATGGTTATAAAAAAATTATAGTCAGAAAATAGTTTGACCCATTTGGAATTTTTATGTTTTCTTAAAAAATTGCTAGATTTTGAAATCCATACGTACTTTTGTAGAAAATGTATTTTTGTAATAAAAAAAATTGACGAATGGAAAACACCTAAACACTATTTTTTTTAAATGATAAAACATTTATTTTTTAAAACTTTATGTTCTAAAATTAGTTAAAGAAAAAAAGTTTTCGTATTATACAATTTAACAATAATTGTATTTTTTTGAAATTCTTAACTTAAACACTATTTTTTTTAAATTTTAAAACTTGTAAATATTAATTTTTTCATTCGGCAATTTTTTTATAAATAAAAAAACATATTTTCTACAAAATTACGTATGGATTTCAAAATCATCAATTTAAAAAAAAATATTCAAAATATGTAGTTTTTATTAAATTATTTAAAATTTGACAAAAATAATTATTTACCATAGCGTTTCGATCGACACCAGCAACTTGACCAGTGGCCACAACTAATTTATTAGGGTGTATGGCTATGCTGCAAAAATAAAATCATCCTTTATTTACAAACATTATTTGCTGTTATGCGTTTTCAGGATTTATTATTATTTTTTTTTTTAATTAAATTAATTGTTCTCGTAAATTAATGGCGCAAAAGTTTCGAATGTTCAAATAATTTTTTTTTCTCGTTCAGTGTTTCGAAAATTACTACCGAAAAAAGAAAAATAATTGAAATTAAACAATATTTAGTTAATAAAAATAACATTTTAATTCGTTAATTCGTTCGAAACTTTAGAAACATAAATTATTATATTTTCTCTATTTATATATGTTTATTACTTTATGAACTCTCCCTGCACTTTTTTTATTTATCCATTATTATTTTACATTTTTTTTATAATACTTTTTAATAATAATAATAATAATAATAATAATAATAATAATAATAAAATAAAAAAATTGTAAAAAATGAAAACAATACATAAAAAATAGAAAATAATAATAATAAATAGTGAGAAAAAAATAAATTTGACGAGACTCACCACTTGACATCGTCAGTGTGACCAATGTAATGCCTCTGACTGTGTACCTCCATATTGTAAAGTACAACAACGCCGGCAACAAAATAGACAATTTCTCCCGTTGGAAGGAGATGTAAATTATTTCTACAGTCTCTGCCTCTGTATCCGTAGACCCAGTCTAATTTCAATTTGCTCTGAGGTGGTGTATTAACCTTATGGGGATCGTAGGTCTCCGCCAATGGAGTAGGCACATAAAGGACAATTGGCCGTCCTCGAAGGTATATTCGCACTGTACCTTCATCCTCGTTGTACTGCATGTCTCTAGTGCTGTTGAAACCAAAAAAAAGCACATTAATGAAAATAATTTTACAACTTTCATAAATCACATTTTTTTTTCTACAAAAATTATTTTTCTTTTGTACAGCAAAAAAAAAATTTTATGTTTCATTTCTGATTATTTTTCATTCTTTTTGGTGATTTTTTTAATAAATAATCGTAATATACAATTTTTTATGATTGTTTATAGACAGAAAATTTTATTTTTATTCATTTTATCATTTATAAATAATGGAAATTATTAATAAATAAATATCACGCTCCGAACAAGGATTATTTAAAATTCAGTTATTTATTGAAATTTTATTTATTTTCAATTTTATTGATTTATTTTGTTTATTATTCCTTTTATTTTTTATATTTATATATCTATTTCTTACATTTTATTTCGTTTTTACTTTTTGTTTAATTATTTTTATTTAATTTTTTTAGGTTGTTGCATAATTATTATTTCCATGGAATCGATTAGAAGTGGTGGATTTAAATTTTTTCGCCTTTTTTGAATTTATTCTGTATGACTCACGGCTTTTTGATCTAGGACGCGCGGCAAAGTGAATTTAAAAAGTGCAGCCTCTCCAGCTGGAAGCTGTTGCACCACTGGTGCGAGTTGAATTACGCTAGGATGAAATTATATTGGCAAAACGAGGCACTTTTTTTCCTCCAAGTCGCTGACTCATTTTATTCTGAGGACTGCTAACGCACCTTCTCATCATGTTCACTCAAAAGTAACAAAGTTATGCTTCGCGAATTATTTTCACTTTTCTTTGTCTTTATAGCACGCGCGCTATTCCTTAGATAATATAATAATAATAAGAAGAACAAGTGAACATAAATATTTCAGGTTCAAAGCGTCTTTTGAATGTGAAATTCAAAATTGTAATTTCAATTATATTTGTACATTTTTTTAAAGTTTATAGTGAATTTTTTTTTTCTACAGAGTTTGCTTTATATTAATTATAATTTCTAATTTTTTAAAGATTGCAATATGTAATACTAATAATTAAAATATTTATCATTGAAAATTTTTAATGATAAAATACAGCAGTAAAATTGGTCAAAAATAATTTATCAGTAATAGAAACTTTTTCAATTCTTTTACTTTGAATCTGGAACATTTAATAATTTGAAATTTTTGATTTTAATAATAGTCAATTTAAAAATTAATTAATAGTAATTTTTTATTATTAACTACTTTAATTAATTTAATAATTGATTATTAATAATTATTAATTATTTAATAAACAAGAAATACGATAATTATTAATTATTTAATCAATAAGAAATACGATAATTATTAATTATTTAATAAATAAGAAATACGATAATTTCAAAAATATATATTTAGGAAAATTAATTCAAACATTAGTCAAATAAAAAACGGAGAACAATGCAAAAAAGTAAAAGAAAATAGAAAAAGTAAATACATAATTATAATTTATTCTCAATTGACTAATAATTAGTAAAAACATCCGGTTACTAATTTAATTTAATGAATGAATCGTCCTGTTATGAATAAATTAATAATTTCTTTTTAGAGAGTAGAGAATATAATATCTAATGAAATTTTAACGAGCATTGTCTTTCACTTTAGAGACTATAAAAATTTTTTTTTGCATCGTTTATTAGCTTATTTATAATTTTGTTGTTGTTTTCTTTTTGTTTTTGATTTTGTTTTAGAATACTTATTGAAATTACAAATTTGAAGACCCAGATTCGGAGGGAAACGTGACTTCCGCTTTTGTTCAGAAATGACATTGAATTCGTTGAAGAACTCTCGTAAAAATAAATAGTGTTGTTGGTTTTTATTACACTCCTGTATAGATGTATTTACAAATACAATTATTGAAATTGCATTCCTGTAATTTTTACAATTGCATTCAAGTATGAAAACCGGTGACCTTTAAATTTTTCTTTGCTTTCAGTTTAGATCATTTTTGCCCTAATTAAATTAGATAACTTTTGTTTATTTTTTTCCAAATTTTATAATCTAAGAATAGTTTTCAAATATATTTTTCAATTTTCAAATAAATATTTCTTTCTGATAATTACTCAAAATTCATTTATTAACATATTTAATATTTTATTACTTCATGTAACTTTTCACTTAAAATTAAGTTTGATTATTTAATTATTTATTAATTATTGAACTGCATTCATTCATTCAAATTAAACATTTATTTTAAATAAATATTTCCTTTTGTTGATAATAATTTAAAATTATTTCTAAATGCAACATTTCTTTTCGATTATTAATAAAAATTGAAAATTTATTAACTAATGCAAATTTTTTTTAATTACATTAATAAATTAGTTACTTGTTTATTATTATTATTATTATTTTTTTTTTTTTATTTATTTAACTAAAAACTTGAAAACTATTTTTAATTGAATATTTCTTTGCAGTGATTATAATAATGGAAAATTAGTAAATCGTATAAAAATTAAATTGTCACTGTTATTAACAACAACAAGAACAATATTGGTCGTAAATTTATTTTCTTCAATAACAATAGAAATAATAATAAAAATCTTAATAACAATGCTAATAATTTTCATTCTTGCTCATTTGGAGCAAATTAAATTTTTTTTAATTAAAAGCAGCTTTTCCTTTAATTTCTGTTCGCGACAGTGAAATGTAATGAGACGTATTTCAAGGGAAAATTAAAAATTGCTCTCTTCATTAACACCATTCGTGTGCTCACGAATTAAATGAACCGTTGTGAAAATGAGGAACACGAATGAAGTATCCAGGTTAGAATATCATCCAATTATCTGAAATACCGTTATTCACTTGCAAAAAAAAAGAATTATTTTGCACAATCAAAATTTGCAATCAACCACGATTTCTTTCCATCGACTTTTCTCATTCTAATCTAAAAAAAAATAATAAAATAAAATTTAAAGATCGATTAAGAAAATTAAAAGTTTTTCCCTTTCAAAAATTTATTGGGGCGAAAAACTTGTTAATGATATTCAAGGAATGTTTGCATTTCCTTAAAGGTAATAACGAAACTCCCTCGCTTTTTTTTCATTCCGTTATAAATATGGAAACTCGTTTTCTACTTGACGGAGAATTGAATTTAAATTTAGAATATATAGAGAGTTAAAGAAACTAGTGGGAGGAGGATAATTTTTTTGCAAATTTTTTTTCTTTGATTTAATCGAATTAAGTCAAGACTATTCTTTTCCGAACATTGACTTGAATTAAGAGAAGGAAAAAAAAATTAACGGTATGTGTTCTTTAAGCCCGTTTATCAAGTTGAGTATATACTGAAAATTATGCAAACCGCCTCTGCCCACCTTCTGTATATAATGAGAGTTCCTCAACCTCGGAAATATCTCAGATTGCGTACATTATGTGATTCACATAATTGATATTCATTCCTCAAATCGAAAATCGGTAATACAAATATATTCGTGGCGTTAAGGAATTTTTCTATTATTCATAGCTGAGGAATTATTTTTTTTATTAGGGAAATTAATTATTTTTCTTTAATTATTTTGTATTGTGTATTGGTTTTCGTTTTTAATTACCTTGTGGTAATTAACTCATTTACTCAGCTTTTTCATTGTTAAATTATTTAAATAAAAAATTTTTTGTTCATTGGAATATTTTGTATTATATATTATTTTACGTTTTTAATTACTTTGGAGTAATTAATTCATCTATTCAATTCTCTTTCTATTGTTAAATTTGGTTTTGTATTTTATTTTTTATATATTATTTTATTAATTATTATTATTATTAATATTTTTATTATTATTTTTATTATTATTGCTAGTTATTTATTGTTAGTTTCGTATTATTTATTTACTTATTTATTTACTTTTTTTCCTTATTATAATTTTATTAACATATTTATTTAATGGTTATTTACTTTTTTCTTCATTTAAAAAATATTAATATTGTTTATTACAATAAATATTAAAAAATAATTAACTAATTTTATTAATATTTCGATTATTCCAATGTTATTTTTTTTACAATGGAAAATTTGAAGGAAATAAAATGATAATTGTGATCAAAATTTTACTATAGCAAAAAAGAAAAATGTTTCCTGAAGAATATAATTAAAAATTATAATTAGACATATTTAATGGCATTGGCGAATATGAAATGGAAATTAACTTTCCCTAATTATTTATTGATTTATTTACCCGTGTTTCACGCTGTTTGGCACTGGTGGCTTGAAGAGGTTGAACAATGATTTGGTGGAGGCAGACAATCTACAATTCATGGAAAATAGCAAAACAAAAAAACAAACCATGCGATAAAACAAAGGAAACGCAACACATGTCAATATAATGCAATCAAAAAAAAATTTCCTCGTTGAAAAATTTAAAAAAAGAAGTTTTCAAAATAATCAATTAATGGATAATTTTTATTTTCTATACCTAATTAACCAAATTTAACATTTTTAAATTAAAAAAAAACAAAATTAAAATTCTTATTTTCTAATAACAAAATTTGACTGAAAATTTTTGCTTTCTTAAAAACAAATTGATAATTTTAAATTTTAATAATAACTTTTTATTTCAATTGCCTAATAAACAGAATCGATAATTTTCCATTTATTGTTTGAAATAAGCGAATAATATTTCTAAATATTTTATTTAAAATTTAATTCAAACGAAAAGTGACTAAATGAATAAAAGTAAAGACTCGTTTCTTTGGCAAATATTTACAAACAAAATTTTTATTATATTTTTTTAGAAATAAAATTACTCTCAATTCGTGGAACTTTATTATTACCATTGAAAATAACAAAAATGTTGTAAATTATTTAAAAATGAAATTAACCATTTCGGTCTATTGATAAAAACTAATAAAGAAATAAAAGCATAAATTAAAAAATATAACAAATAAAATTCATATATAAATAAAAATACAAAATAATAATTGTTAATAAAATATATTTTTTCTTCTTTATTTCGCGAATACGATTAAAAGAATTATTAAAAAGTTTAAATTAACAATAATAGGAACAATAAAAATGGTAATAAGATTTAAATAAAGATAATTAATTTCTTTATTTATGAGAAAAATAAATTTAAATAAGCCCGATTAAGTTCAATTACGAAAAAATACTATTGATTCTGATTATTAATTATTTTTTCAACTATTTATAAACAAAATTCATAATTATCGTTTTAATGAAAAATAATAAATTAAGAATAATGGTTACTAAATTTTTCCAACGAAGACATAATGGGAAAGTGTCTAGGTACTTAAAATTAACAAAAAGCTATTTTTATAACAAATCAACTTCAAAGTGCAAACATTATAAAACAGTAAAAACATGAAGAAAGCGGCAGATATAAATATTTATTTAAAAGAGTATAATAATAATTGAGCAATAAAAGCAACAACGGGGGAAAAATTTTTATATAAAAATCATATATATAACTCTTGGAATTGAGTCGCGTTTCGTAATTTTGTAAACAAATTTCGTAATTATACTTCGCCTGTGTATATAAAAATTTTATCAGTTAAAAAGAAGAGAAAAATTAAAAAATCGTTTATATAATTTTTTCTTTCTTTTTAATATAGAAAAATATTTGAATTCTAATACATTTCTGATAATTTACTAAAAATAGATTGGAAGTGAAAAATAATTTAAATACCATCGACTTTAAAAAATTCACTGAATGATATTAGAGCATTTACTGAAATTTTTAAAATCGATAACTTAAATTTAAATTTTCATAAAAAATGCTTTGTAAAGTTAAATTAATAAATAAATTCAATAAAGAAAATAACTTTTAATTCAATCAAAAAATATGTTGAATTCAAAAAATATTTTTTTTCATCTCAAACATTTTTTGTTGTTGGCTACTTATTTTCAAATTTAAAAAAATTTTTCACTCACTGCATTGAATTAAAAAGAAATGTATCTGATTCAAAAGTAAAAGTGATTAATTAAAAATTAAGAACACAGGTTCTAATTAAACCTCAGAGAGTGTTTATTTTGAACAGAATTGAACATTTACTTTTCACGTATGTACAAATAATTTAGAATTTGTTTATAATGTGACAGATTACAAGTACCTATATTTATGTACGTAGGTTAGATAAAAGGATATCTAATCTAAAATGGGCTTTCCTGGTAAAATAATTTTTGAATACCGCGAGGCGTGAACGGTTTCCTTTTTGCACTTAAAAGAGATCATTTCTCGGAGCTTTCTCTCTCTCTCTCTCTTTCTAAATAATTGAAAACAGATTGAGAGTGAACTCTTCCGATGTCAGAGGGGAAATAAATGGATTTCGACTTACCTAGAACCGGCAAGTTGACTGTTATTTCCGGGACATTGAGGGGAGTGGGTAAAATCGCCCGTTGATGACCATCTCTTTGCTCTTCTTAAACTACTGGGCGGTGGTCCATTCGTTCTTGTTATTGGTGATCTGCTGAGGATTTTTACATGATACTTGTTTCGATTTTTTATCATTGTCTCCTTTTTGCTTCATCATAAAGGAAGTATTTTCTTTTTTCTTACTTTCTTACTTACTTCCCTTCTCTCTTGTTCTTTTTTGTTTCCTTTTTTGTTCATTCGCTTTTTTAATTTTATTGTATTATTTTTTATTACTATTTTACTCTTTTTTTTAATCCTTTTTTTCATTCTCACAATTTTTCGAAGATTCTCAAATTGAGACTATTACAGGCCTCGAATATTATTAATTTTTCGACTTTTCTCAACTATTTTCAAATAATCTTATCGACTCTCTAAATTTGAATTAGTTAAAATGTTTACTAATTGGAATTAGTGACTGACTTTTTGCTTTTGAATTAGTAAATTTTACTAATAAATTAGTAGAAATTACTATTTATTAGTGAAGTTTACTAATTCAAAAGCAAAAAGTCAGTGACTAATTCGAATTAGTAAACATTTTACTAATTCAGATTTAGAGAGGACTTATATTAAAAAATTGCTACTTTTTAAACTTTTCTTCCAAATTTTGCAACAAAATACCACATTTTTTAGTATGAAATGCAACTAATTTTGATTTTTATAGTGTAAAAAGTTTAACTGTAGACAAATCTTTGAAAAGTTATTTTGGAATAATTTAAAATTTTTGAAATATATATAATTAAAAAAGTTTTAAGTTATTGAAACTTTGTAAAATTTAATTGAAAATAATTCATTTATTTCAAGTATTTTATTACAATTTTTGAAAATTAACAGAAAGTTATTGAAAATAATTGAATTCTCAAAAATATTAATGAAAAATCTTCAAGTGTAAATTTAAAAAAAATAAAAATTAGATAGTAAAAAAAATATTAAATTTTTTTTTTAAGAAACTGATTCTCAGGTTTTTTTTCACTGTAATTTTTTAAAATTCGATTATTTTGAATATTTTCGACTACATATTTCCGGAAATTGAAATACATACAAAAAATAATATTAAAATTTTTTAGAATCGTTTTCAACATATTGGAGAAAATAATCATATTCGGAATTTTTTATTGAAATTCTTCAAAAATTAATTTTTTTAAAATTATACAAAAATTCTTTTTAGAATATATACAATTAAAAAGATTTTGAATAATTGGAATTTTGCAAAATTTAATTGAAAATAAATCATTTTTTTTATGTATTTTATAACAATTTTTAAAAATTAATTTTTAAAGAAATTTAATTGAAAATTTTTGAAAATAAGTGAATTCTCAAAAATATTAATAAAAAATCTACAAGTGTAAATTTCATGAAAATAAAAATTAATAGAAATTAGGTAGTAAAAATAATATTAATATATTTTGGATGAAACTCATTTTTAACATTTTGGAGAAAATAATTATATTCAAAGTTTTTAATTAAAATTCTTCAAAATTTAATATTTTTTTTAAATTATACAAAATTTCCTTTTAGAATTATTATTATTATTAGCAAACTTTTAGCTTTTTGTCTCAATTTGATATTCTTAGAAAAATTGTAAGCTCTCTAAAAAAACTTAATGTTAAAACAATTAAAAGTCAAATTTTAGTATTTCTAATTCAAAAGTAAATTTAAACTTTAAAAAGTAAAATCTTTCAACTACTTCAGATTTAGAGGTTGTACCCTGAGAAAAATTTTCAGCCCCAACAGCAGAAATTTGATTGGAACCAAATTTTTTCCCCACTTTGTTTCTTTCCTTCTTCATTTCTTTTTTTACTTTACGATTACTTTGCAACCTCAATTTATTAAAATGAAACAATTTTTCTTCGTACTTAAAAAAAACTTCGTCTCAAGGAAGAAATCAAATGCGTATTACTTTTTTACTCATGCAAAAAAAAAAATTCAAATAAATTGCAACCAAAAAGAAAAAAATTGCTAGTCTTTAAGGATGCGTTTTCTAGGCAGGCATTCAATCAACGACAAAAAAAGAAATTGTCTTTTATGTTTTCATATCATGCGAGAAGAGAAAAAGTTTTTTTTGAAGTGTTATATATTTACCTTGCTGCAGGAAGTGGCGTAGCCCTAGGACTTGGTGATGGCACCGGAGATACGCTACTACTGCTCGGACTGTCAGAGTGTAGAGAATTTGTTGATTGATAGTGGACGGATCTTCTAAAAAGAAAAATTTCAAAACAATTGTTTTCAATTTTTTTCTTTATCAAGAGTTCATTCACCCGGAAATTTTATTTTAAGAAATTAGAAAATTTTTAATATTGATTCTAACACGATCGTGTTCAAAGAACATAAATTTATTATAGAAACTACTCCCATTTCAAAAATAACTTAAAAATCAAGTTAAAGAGAAAAATTATCTTGAAACACCCCAAAAATAGGTTTTTTTGGATCTTTACCCACACTTTTTGTAAAAATTCTTCCCTGTTAGGCAATTTTGGTACCCAAAATCGTGTTCAATTAAAAAAAAAATTAATTGATAATTACTCCGATTTCAAATATAAAAAAGGCGAATTTTGCAAACCCTATTATTTCCCTAGAGTGGAAAATGACATTTTTTAACATCAAGAACTGAATTTTCGTATTTCTCACCGAAAATAAAAAATGAAAAATATTTTCTTACCTCTGAGGAAGTTGGGATGGTGAGGTATAATTTCCAGGTCGTCGAGGACTTGAATTTGCGTCTCTAACGTCGTGAGCAGATCCAGACGATTGTGAACTTCTCAAACCAAGAGAAGCCGTTTGTCGCAGTCTTATGTCCTTCAAAGGAACTGAATTTTGGTTGCCTTTCAAAGAGAGAATTACATAAATTTAATATTACTTTCGTAGGGGGGGGGATTAATTTTTTTTATATATGCGTGCGTCTAAATAAATTGATTTTCATGAGTACACTATCGGCGATAATTATGTGTAACCCCTATACATTTTTGATGACTATTCAATAACTTTTATTTTAGAAAATATAATAACTATAGAAACTTTTCCTTCTTGTTTTCAATACATTTTTTCCAATAAATTATCAATGTGTAAGAAATAAAATAAATAAATTAGTACAATGACGCATTAACAAAAAATATATTAATTTTTCAATAAGATATTTCAGAAAAAAACCATTTTTAGTGATTTGACTAATTTATTATTATTATTATTATTACTATAACTAATAAATTAATAAATTAATAAATTTATTTATTAAGTAGCAAATGCTACGCATGCTAGCGCACGAAACATTGTTTTCAATTTGTTATTGTTATGCAAAATACAAAATTTTTTATTTACAAACAATAAATTATTTAAATAATATCATAATAAAATTTTTAAAAATCACTTATTAAGTTCAAAATTATTTATTACTGTTCATATTTTCAAAAATTTTAATGAAATTTCACGAAAAAATTCAAATATTTCTTAAAAGTTTAACAAATCCTTCTAAACAATTCAATTATTTTCAAAACAATTTTAATTAATTTCCTAGGAAGAGTTCAATTTGTTAAAAAAATGTCAACACATTTGGAAAAATTCAATTTTTCTCTAAAATTTTAATAAATCCTTCGAAAAAATTATATTATTTTTATACATAGTAAAATTTTTCACAAGAATTTAATGAATTTTATAAATAGTAAAATCCTTTACAGAAATTCAATTCTTTTCAAAACAATTTTAATAGATTTTCTCGAAGGAATCTTCAAAAATTAATGTAAAATTCATTTATTTTCTAAAATTTTAATATTTTTTTTGAAACAATTCAATTACTTTTATAATTATAGTCAAATTTTTCTCAAGAATTCAATTATTTTTAATACAAGTTTAATAAAATTCTTCTTCATAAAATTCAATTATTTTAAAATTGTTAAACCAAAATTATTAAAGAAACTCCATTATTTGACAAAAAATTCAGACATTCTTCAAAATGAATTTAAGTAAAATTTTAAAAAATTTTAACGAAATTCTTCGCGAGAATATTTCATATATATTTTTCTAAATATAATGAAATTCTGCCAAGGAATTCTATTATTATTAAATTTTTTTGATAAAATTCTTTGTAATAATTCGATGATTTTCAATACATTAATTTTAAAATTAAAAATATTTGAAAAGAAAATTTTTTAAAAAGTTAAGTATCAAAAAAGTAAACAACAATTGAGTTCAAACTGCGAACAAATTACCGGATCACGAACTTTATGAATATAGATAGATTATTAATTTATTTATATTATAAAAAAAAAAATTTCAGTGTATAAACATTGAAAAACGTTAATTTCTTCGAAATACAAAAAAATTAGCCAAATCTCTGAAAAAGGGGTTTTTCTTAAATATCTCCTTGAAAAATTAATATCTTTGCTTGTTGTCATTTTTTCAGAATTTTTTTCTTCTTATTGAGAATAAAAAGGAAAAAAAATTTGTTTATTATATTTTTTCAAGTTAAAAGATATTGAATAGTCATAAAAAAGTAGGGGTCGCAGTCAATTACCACCAATAGTTTATATGTGTATATAGTTAACCCTGACCTAAAAACTACAAAAACTTTTTCTGTCTATATATATATATATGTATATGTGTGTGTTTATAGTTAATACCCGAAAATCGTGTTTCATATTTGCAATGTCAAAATCAGTGTAATAAACAGATGTGCGAATCCAATTGTCTGAGAAATTGAATTTGCTCTTGTTTTGCACTAGCATGGTTTTAAAACTTCATCGCGTGCGCAAATTTCCAACCCCTTCAGCCAAGTTTCACGAGCACAAATGGATTTAACCTCGTGAGGTTTCCATTCGCAAGTCGGCAGGTACATTCCAAGTTTCATTCAAGGTAATTCGAACCTTCTAACATGCTTTCATTTCGAAAAGTTTTTTTTTCATTTTTTGCTTTCTTTAAATGAATTATTAAACTGATGTTCGATAATGATATTTAGTTGGATGATAAGGCGAAATATTATTTTCGTGCGGAGGAATAAATTCGGTTAGGGAATTTCTATTTATGCTTCTTTTATAGGGAATGAGTTGATATTTATTTATTATTATTCAATATTTGCTTTATCGAATTTAGGCAGTAAAAATGTCTTTTCTGACACTAGTGAGTAAAATAATTTTTCGATACTCTAGGAAATAAGTAAATCACCATTTTTTGACTCTAGTGAGTAAAATGAAAATTTTTGGCCATAGTGAAATGACTTTTTACTTCTATTAGTGAGTGAAATAATTTTCTACTACTCTGGATAAAAATCAAGTTACTATTTTTCACCCTAGTGAATAAAATTACTATTCTTCACCCTAGTGAATAAAATTACTATTTTTCATCCTAGTGAATAAAATTACCATTTTACACCCTAGTAAATAAAATTACTATTTTTTGCCTAAGTAAATAAATTTTTCTAACACTTTAGAAAAATAAATAAATCACCTTTATTGTTCCTAGTGAGTAAAACAACATTTGACTGCTTAAAATTAAATTTTAAATTGAAAATTAATTTTTATATTTTAATTCAAAAGAAAATTCCTAAATTTCAAATTGAAGAAAATTTGTTAAATCTTAAAAAATTAATAAAATAAATTACAAAGAACCTGTTTTTTACCTTAGTGAGTAAATTAATTCACTTTTCACTCCAGAGAGTAAAAATAAAAACCGTTGGTAAAAAATAGAAAAAAAGGTGAAATAATTTCCAGAAGAAAAATTTATTCATTAAAAATATTTTTACTACTTTGGAGATTAATTTCTATACGCATGCAAAGACCGTAAAAAATTTCCCTTGGCAATAAATATATATATAAAAGCGTGTGAATCATTTCCTTTTAAGACACCCTTTATGTGACTTTTCGCGATAGCGAATGTGGAGAATGTCAACTGACATAAATCGTGACCAAGTTTTAGAGGCGTTGTTCTACATGTATTTGATACATGACCTGAAAATTGAATATTTTACATTCCCTTTTCTTTATCAAAATACGAAAACCGACGGTATTTCCATATTTCTTTTTCTTTGAAAGAAAAGTTTGTATACCTCATTATAAAAATTTATTAATTTTTTTCCTGAATAATTAATTTAGTCCACTATATAACGAGTGACATTTGAATTTTTTTTTCATCTCCTCCTGGCCTTTTATTTTTTTACCCAAAAAAAATCGCTGTAACCTTTTCAGAAGGTCTCATTTAATTATTGACCAATGACAAAAAACTTTTATTTAGTGGAATTTTTTTTTTTTAAAGGCAAAAATTTTAATTGAAATCTAAAAATAAAATCTTGGAGAAGTGTTTGTAAACTGCGTTTTAAAGGTGATGTGTGTAGCGAATAACTTATTCTTTTTGCACATATGCATCTCTTGTATAGTTATGAGATAAACATAGGAATTATTTTTGGCGACTTGATAATAAGATGCACTTTGGACGACACACATAAAACAAGGATAAAAATTTTTGTTAATTTTTTTTTATGTTTTGTAAACGTGAATGACGTTGACACGCATGCTATAGTTGGAAAAGAGTTGATTTTGCTTCATTAGCATCGAGAATGTAAACAAATTTTTCTCTCCTTTCAGTTATTTAAAAAAATTGTCGGAAAATCGTTTAAATTTGAAAATTTAATTTAACTTTAATTCAAAAGTTGTTTAAAATTTTTGCCAAACTTGTGATAGGCAATAAATATTATTAATTATTAGTTAATTAGTTAATTAATTAGGTAAATATTAAGAAATAAAGAAATGTAAAAATTAAAAAATAAAAAGAGTGTAAAGTAGAGAAAAAATAAAAGTAAATTAAAAATTAGAAGAATAATAGTAATTAATAAATAGTAACGAATTAACTTTCTGGAAAACAGCAAACTAATGAATAATTTTTTTATTAATTATTATAATAGTTAATAAACAAATGACTGCATTTTTCATACAATGTAAAATGAAAATGAGTAAAACTTTTTGAGCAAAGAATATAAAAGATAAATACTAATTTACAAAAGAAACTATGGCGGAAAACCTTCAACTTCTTTTATTATGACCGCGAGAATAACAAAAGGATAATAAGTCATCTAAATACCTATTTCGCTTATTCATACAAATCATTTTTGCAGGAAAGAAATAATAAAAAAAACAGAACAGTTTCTTTCTTGTTTAAAAGTAATTTAAAATCTTGGACTAAAATCCTGTCATTTTGAAAATTGTGTAGGTTGGATATTATGTATTATATATTTTCTTATAATATATGACATTATAAAACCCTACAATTTATCTGTAAAATACGTTTTGTCTCATGTCCCGAAGGCGTGTGACATTTAATAATTTTTTTTTTTTTTTTGGTTTTTTGCTCAGGAAAATGAGAACGTATTTTTTCACATGCACTTTAATTAAATATTTTTTATAAGTAGTTCATCCTTTTTTTTGTGGAGTTTTTAAGTTGTCAATTTTAAACTTTGTTAATAGCTGCAACTTTTATGCAACTTTTTTTTTCAAAGTTCAAAAAATATAATATGAAAAGTTTTCCTTTTTAGCACCACTTCCTCTGTATTATATAAAAATGGGCTGGAAATAGTTTTATAAAATTTGGTAATCACTTTTTCTACTTTGCTAAAAGCGGGAATGGAAAATTTAAACCGTCGTTTAAATTTATGATTGTGTTTTTGAAAAAAAATATATCCTACATTTTTTTTTATTGTATTTGTCGAATTGTAGAAATGTAATAAAATAAATGCGTTCCAATAAGTGGTTTTTAATAAAATTTTGCTCTAATTTGCTTTAAAAAATATTTTCTAATTTTTTTCTGCGCAAAATCTTAATCAATTTTTATAATTATTGAAATTAACGAAATAATCTATATCTTAAAATTAAGATATTAAAAACACAAATTCCAGTCAATTAAATATGAAAAATAAAAAAAAATTTAAATATTGGTTCATCATTAGAAAATCTATATCAAAATCAAAAATAATTTAATAAATAGCAAGAATTAGTAAAAAATACAATAGAAAAAATATTGGTTAATTCAAAACAATGGATTTAGAAAAAAAATATTAGAGAATACAAATTACAAAAAAATCAAACAAAAAAAAATGATAAAAATAAATTTAAATTGGCTTTTAAGAAAAATTTTCTCTTATCTTTTAAAATTTCAATAATTTCCGCCTATGGATGTGAAAAAAAATAATTTAATGAAGAATAAGAATTATAAAAATAGCAAAAATAAAATGCAAAAAAAATTACCTAATAAATTAAAATCTGTGAATTTAAAATAAAAATATCAAAAAACACAAATTATTAAAATCAAAAGTAATTTAATGAGAAACAAGATTAAGCAAAAAAAATACAGTTCAAAAAATACAATTTATAAAAATATATTGAAAACAGTAAATCTAGAATAAAAATATAAAAAATACAAATTACAAAAAATTAATACAAAAAAACATGAAAATAAGTTTAAATTGTTTTTATATTGGTTTTCAACAGAATTTTGCTTCAGTGTTTACAAATAAAAATGTTAACAAAACTACAAATTATTATAAATTAAGAACATGAAATATTGCAAATAAACTTAAATTATTTTGTAATAAAAATTTATTCTGTAAAAAAAAATTTGTTTCGAATAAGTTGCAAAATTAATAGCAATGAATTCAGAACAAAAATATCAAGAAATACAAACTGCATTAAATTAAGAATAAGAAATAATAAAAGTAACAAAAAAAAAACACAGTAAATTACGAAAAAAAATTAATAATTAATTAATTCCAATTTACAACGTATTAAGAATTAGAAAAAAAATACAAAAAGAAACAGTCGACTTAATTCAACGATAATAATTACCTTGTTAAAAAAATTGAAATAAAAACTTTTCAACACAAATCTTCTGAATAATGACGTATAAAAACTTCCAAAAATCACAATGAATTGGAAATTTAGAAAATTGCAATGAGTTAAAAATTTAGAAAATAAAAATACAAAAAATACAATCAACTTAATTGGAAAATAAAAATAAATAACTTGCCAAAAAATTCCCAGTTGGAAATTTGAAAAAAATTAGAAGTTTATATTTTCTAGCGTAAAAAGTATTGGGGTTTTTTTACCCTATTTTATTATACTGTCAAAAATAGAAAAATTAATTTTTTAGTAAATATTGTCTATTTTAGAGGAAACTTCTTTGGCACAAATCTCGATTTTTATTTTGTCATTCAGGTGAATAAAAATAAACCTCTTATTGTTCCTTCTTTATGGAGGAGAAAAAGATTTTTTTTTCTTTGAGTACGTTGTAAAGAGTTTAGCTCGAAGTTTAGTGTAAAAATATTGAATAGACAGATCGCTAAGTGGATAGATATTGGACGATGATAATAATAATTGTTGTAGTGTATGTGAATTTAATTTCACTCACTTCTAAATGGAACGTGTCCGTTCCTCAAGGGCGAAGAGAGACCTCTCTCGTTTCTCCTTTCATTTCTGTCATCCTCCCGCTTCTCACGACCCTCCAATTGAGCGATTCGCCTGAGAGCATCCGCCAAAGTCGCTCGAAGACAGACAATCTCGTCTCTTTGAGCCAAAGACTGCTTCTCCAAGTCGGCGACACGACCCAAAAGCGATCCCGCTTCACACTCCAACATCTCGTCTGTAAAAATCAATTTTTCTTTTTAACTTCAAATTTTTCCTTTTCAAAAATAGATGAATTTTTTTTTTTTCTAGAGACAATATCACAAAATAATGTTATTTATTACGAATATAGGACAAAAGTCCAATCCAAAATATTCACACTAAAATATTCAAGAAAAAAAATCTAAAGTACAAAATATCCAAAGAAAAAATATCCAAAGTAAAAAAATCCAAAATAAATATTATGTTTACAAAATAAAAGTCAAACTAATTTTACTTTAATATAAAATTAATAATTTTTATCCAACATTTGGAAAATAATTGAATTAAACAAAGAATTTTTTAAATAAATAATCTTGTTTGTTTATAATTAAAATTCAAAATTTGATTTTTCAATTTTATTCAAATTATATTGACAATAATTGAATAATTAATTGTTTACTTAATAAGTAATAAAAATTTAATTTGCTCAAGAAATAAATAAATATAATTTATTTGGACATTTAGAAATTTTAAATTAAAAAAATTTAACAGAAGTTTAATAATTATAGTTATTGAATTTTAATATAATAATATAATTTTTAGGGGCAAAAAATATCAAATTGATTATTTTTAATTAAATCCAATTTAGAGAACAGTATAAATTTCTATAAAAATTGAAATCAAAAGCTATTTTTTAAAAGCAATATAAAATAATAAAACTTTCTTTTAGTTTGGATTTTTTACTTTGGACATTTTGACCAAGACATAAAATCGAACAGAAACTATTTTTTTTTGGACTTCATTGACTTTGAACTTTTTATCTTGGACATTTTGATTTAGACTTTTTGTCCAAGTACCATTTATTATACATGTATTAATAAATATAAATTCAAAATCCAACATCGCGTCTGTAAAAATCAATTTTTCTTTTTAAATAAATGCAAATTTTTTATTTTCAAAAATATACTGAACTTTTTTCCAAGACAATATTACAAAGTAATAAAGTTATTTTGTAATTAATAAATATTAATTTATACTCCAACATCTTGTCTGTAAAAAACATTTTTCTTTATAAATAATTTAAAAATTTTCATTTTAAAAAATAAACCGACTTTTCGTTTTTTCTTAAACAATATTGTGTTATAAATAAAATGTGATTTAAATTAATTATTAAGTTGTTTATAATTTTATAGTGATAAAAAAAGCGCTTAAATCAAGAAAATGATTTAAATTTTCCATAAAATTATTTTTATATTAATTTTTATTTGAGAAGAATTTAAAGGTCAGAGAATATTTTTAATTTTCCCCAAAAAAATTGAGAAAGAAAAATTTATCTTTATACTATTTTTGAAGCATTTCTTTAAAAACATATTTTAAATTTTCCCCAACAAAAATCAATAAAGAAAAAATTGATTTTTACTATTTTTTAAGCATTATTTTAAAAACCTTGTTTCTAGGTTGAAAATGCTAAAAATGTCTCAATCATTACATTTTTTTTATATGGAAATTTATTTCTTTATTTCTCTAACCAAATTTCAAAATCTGAATTTTCAAAATTTTTTATTTTCAAAAATTGATTTAAAATTATGTTGAAAAGTAAACAAATGAATTTCCATTTAAATGAAATTGAATAAAAAATGGTATTTTTTAGTATTTTCAACGTAAAAACAATGTTTTTTTTTTTTTAAATAATTGCTTCAAAAATAGTAAAAATAATTTTCCTAAAGGCAGAAGAAACATTTTTTCTATACAAAATTACGGATGCATTGTAAAATCTTCAACAAAATTGAATAAATAAATTTTTATTTAGCGGAATTCTGCTTGAAACAATTTTTCAAAATCGAGAATTTCCACTTCAGTAAATATTTATTTTTACAAATTTACTTTTACATTTATTTTTTTATAGAAAAAGTATGTTTATTTAATAGAAAAAAATAATTTGAACTAATTTAAAAACTATTTTGTTCTTGTATGAATTTTTGAGTAATCCAGTAATTATTTGTTTTAATTTATTTAAGCCTCAAAAATATTAAAACATTTTGTAAAATTGTTTCAATTATGAATATAATTTGAACTAATTTAAAAACTATTTTGTTCTTGTATGGATTTTGCAATAAACAAGTAATTATTTGTTTCAATTTATTTAAGACTCAAAAAAATTAAAACATTTTGTAAAATTGTTTCAATTATCAAAAAGCAATAAATTCTATTAACATTTTTGTGTTGATATTGATAATTTTTTCTCGTTTGTTCATTTAAAACATTTCTGATTTTTGATTCCCCTTTTTTAAATTATTTCTCCATTCTACATAAATTAAACGTTTTCCTTTAATTAATTCTCCAATAATTGAATTTTCCAATCATTTTCACCTGCTGACTTATTGCACAAAGGAAGAGAGACAGAGAGGAAAGAAACAAAAAAAAGTAACTTGTTTTGGCGAGTGAATCAATTTCAAACTATGATCACTGGACCGCTATCACTTTTGATCAAAAGTAAACACACTCGCACACAATGTTACGGTCTGTGGATTTTAGAATATCATCCCCTTTTATGGCAGACTGCACTTTTGATCGATTCTCTGACTATTCTCTCGTGACAACTCCTCAATTAACGGCAATTATATATCGTTTCAATTTAAAGGGGCCATGTCAAAGTTAACGAAACATATTTTCATTTCCAATAAAAAAAAGAAGAAGAGAAAAAAACTCACGAGTCATTCATATGAAAAATGTCTTTTAAAGACATTTATAAAAAAGAGAAAAAAAAATTGTTTTCCATATCACCTGACATAGTGATCTTATCAAAAGGATCAGAAATATATTTGCAAGTAATCTACATGATCATAATTCTTGTCTTATCTTTCAAGAAACGCCCGCGGAGATAATAATAAATTTGATTTAAAGTTTTCCGAAACTATTTTTATTTTGGGAAGAGAAATTTTTCATTGTCTTCTTTTTTAGTTGAACTGTGGGGCCTAAAAATGTTATTCTTTAATTCTTAAATTCTAGAATATTTCAGAATTCTTTTTACTATTTAATTAATTTTCCAAACATATTTTTATTTTTGAAAGGAAAAATTTTCTTTTGTCTTCTTTAGAGGTTTTTTTTTAAATTGAAATGAAGCCAAAAAAGTCATTGTTTAATAATTTTTAAAATTTCATTCATTTTCAAAACTACTTTTATTTTGAAAAGAAAAATTCTTTTATATTTTTAAAATTTTATATTTTCATTTTTAGATTTTTTGGAGTTGAAAAAGTACCTAAAAAAATTGTCATTTTTTTACTTTTAATATTATATTTATGAATACTTTTTACTATTTCATTCATTTTCAAAAACAAATTTTTATTTTGAAAAGAAAAATTTTCCTTTTGTATTTTTAAATATTTATATTTTCATTTTCAGGTTTTTTTTAGTTGAAAAAGTGTCATTTTTTTACTTTTAAAATATTTTTTAAATACTTTTTACTATATAATTAATTTCCAAAAATGTTCTTATTTTAAAAGAAAAATTTTTCTTACTTTTATTTTTAGTCTTTTTTGTTGAAATGGGAACTAAAAAACGCACATTGTTTTATTTTTTTTTAAATGATTTTAATAGTCTTTACTGTTTAATTTATTTTCAAAACTATTTTTATTTTGGATTGTCTAAGAAATAAATTGCCTAAACTATTGCCTAAAAAAGTAGCCATTTTTTTTTGTTTGAATATTTTTGAATTCTGCGTTAGTTATTTATTCAATTTTGAATGTTTTCTAAAAATATTTTCAATTTTTTTAATTGCTTAATTTTTTTGTGTTAAAATGAACTTCAAAGAAGCAGACATTTTTTCTGTTTTGAATATTTTTTATTATTTAATTTGTTAATAATTTATCTTTGTAGGTTTTTTACAAATATTTTTTAGTTTGTTAATAAGAACATGTTTTTTAATTTGTTTAGAAAAAATTAATTTTTTTTAATTTACAAAAATTTGTATTTGATTTTTAAAAAAATTAATGAACCCAAAGTTTTGAACGTTCAAATGAACGAAATATTTTTTATTGAAGATATTTCATTAAATTATTAATGATAAAACAATTTTAAAACCAAAATTTTACATTTACAAACTTGGAAATTAATTTTTTTGTCAGTGATACAAAATAATTGCAATAAAAATTTAATTTTTAGAAGAAATAAATAAATTTCGTTCAGAACTTTAGAATCTTAAAAATTATTTTTTTATTTAAGAAGTGTTTGATTGAAAAAATTTTCAAAATCCAATTTTTTCGGGGTATTTTTTGGAGTAGATTTAATAACAAAAAACTTGTTTGAATTCAATTTTTTTATGGGAAGGGGGGAGTTTTTGGAATAGAATCAATTTAAAGAGTAGATTTAATTTCAAAAAAAGTTTTTTGAAATTAATTTTTGTTAATTTTTTTGGATGAGATTTTACTTACGCCAAGCATTCTCAGCCTCGTCGATTGTGTTCATCATGTCTGGCGTAGACATTGCGATTAACCCCAAACGATGACCCCCTCGGACGTATTAATGCGTTATTCAATTGAACTGATTAACGGAACTTAAACAGAGCCAATGTACTTTCAGTCATCGCGTATATTTCATATATTTTTCATATTTCCGTTATAATCACCGCACAGCACTTCGAAGTATATGTAATCGCACATTTTCGTGAAATTCCTTCACACAAAAAATAATAATGCCAATAAACAAACCGTTGTCAACGGTAAACTTTAAATATTAATCGAAAAGGATAAATTTAAACTTTACTGCATGTGAGAGACATTAAAACATGAAAAATCGACAATTCATTCAGGCAATTCAAAATTTTTAATAAATTAAATAATTTCAATATTTAAATAAATGAATTTTAAATTTTAGAACGACCCTATTAAAATCCTGTGTCTCGCAAAATTGATTTGTTTTTAAATAAAATTTGATTGAATTTTAATTGGATATTGATTGGATTCAAAATTTTTATTCTTGCAAATTGAATGAAACTGTTTCAATTGAAATTTGTTTGAATGAAATTTTTTCAATTTATTTTTAATATTAATAAACGAAAGTTTTCATTAAATACCAAAAAATCTTGGGAGAAAATTTTTAAATTGAATTACACAAAATCCCAAAAATTTTCAAAATGAATTAAACGAAATCCCAATTGAAAACTTTCAAATTGAATTAAAAAATCACCAGTCAGAATTTTTAGTAAAATAAAAAATATTACAGAACAAAGTTTCCATTGATAAAAAATTACAGATCACAGTTTTTAATAAAGCACTATACGAAGATTTTAATTAAACACCAAAACATACAGAAAACATTTTCAAATTGAATTAAAACACAATTACAAAACAATTTTCAAATTGTGAATTAAAACAGTGCAAACACAAAATTTTTAATTAATTAAAAAATGCGAAAAATTACAGAGCAGTATTGAGTTAAATTTTCTTTTTAATTTCAATTAATACGCAGTTTATTAAATATTGGAAAACGAATTAAAAAGAGATGGTCTGGTGTGCAAACACTTAAAAATTGAAATTCACACTGAACAAAATACATGAAAAAATAATCAGATACGAGAGGCACTTTTAAATAAATAATCACGTGACTAATTAAAACGTGCTTTTTAATCGTATCATCAGAATATAAAAGCGACAATTGTATCATCGTTACAAGTTTATTTTGTATATAGGTATATATTGTGTACTGTCTTTTAGACAACAGTCGTTGAAAATAAACCGAAAATAAACTATATTTTCAAACGTATTTATAATGCGCCGGAAATATTTTTTGTCAAGTAACCAAAAAAGAAAGGTGGGGGAAAAATATTTTTTTTTCATTTCAAGTCGTATTACTCATTTTTAGACGTTGTAAAATTGATTTTAAAAATATTCTGAAAAGAATATTTGTTGGTATGTATATTATCTATTCTTTATTTTTCTTCAAAAATGAGCTAATTTTTTCTTTTGTTATAAGTAAAAATATTTTCAACTTTTTAACTCTATTTACAATTATGATATTGTTATTAACAATAGAAATATGTTTAATTATAATCATTACAATTGCCATTAATAATTATTGTTTTCTTTTTACTAAATTTCCACTAATAATTATTGTTTTCTTTTTACTAAATTTCCACTAATAATTATTGTTTTCTTTTTACTAAATTACTAAAAATAGTAAATTAAGTAAAAATAGTTGTATTTTCGCATTCTATTATATTTTACTGTTAATATTATTCTCATATTTTTGTTTATTATTATTTTTTCTAATTATAATTTTCTACTGGTAGTTTTTTAATTCCTATTTCTAAATTATTCGGTACTTTCTAAAGAACAGAATATTTTTACAGTTATAATTAAAAGTATTTTTAATTTTTTTTCAAATTATAATTGAAAATATTTTCATTGTTGATACCATTTCTACTAATTAAAATTTTTTATTAATATTTTCACTAATCATTATTATTGTTTTATTACTTGATATTCCTTTTACTATTTTATCGCAAAAATTAATTTTTATTGTTTATTAGTTGATAATAAAAAAAATTTTGTTACTTATAAAATTTCTATTGATAACCAACTTTTTCCCCATAAAACGAGAAAAATTAATTTCTTGTTAATTTACATTCAACTTTTTTCGCAAAATAGCAAGAAATTAAAAATTTTTTTAAATAGTTTTTATTTTAAATATTTAAATTATTGAGAAAATTGCAAAAAAAGAAAATGATTAGATGAAAAGTTTTCTCGTGTAAGTATAAATGTATAGAGATATTTGTGTTGAAATTGTATAATCAAATGAGCACACTGTGTCAATCTTTCTGAGCTGATTATATTGCACTGAAAGCAGATCTGAATAATGGCATGCTAAGGTACACATATGTCACATATGCCGGACGCGTGGCCTGTGTGTTGATGCCGGTCAATTATGTAATGTGTGTACACTCAACTCACATGATATTACAGAATTTACTTTACTATTTTTACGGAAAAACTCACTTTCTACATATGCCACGCAGAAATAATGATCCTATTTATATTCTGTATCAATTTTTTTTTCAATTTTTTAATTAATAAAATTCGTTTCAAAAATAATAATTATTGAAAAGTAAATTACATCGATTTATTACTAATTGTAAAGAAATATTAATAAGAATTATTTCTATTTTTAAATGTTTTTATAAAAATTAGTAAAAATCAATTAATAACTAATTTGAATTTTATTTCAAAATTTTTCCTAAATCATGCCAAAGAAATTAAAATTTTTGGCAAAAAATGAACTATTGTTTAAAATGGAAACTTTATTATTTTTATTATTAAAACTTTATTATTTTAAAAATCCATTATTATTAAAAAAAATTGACAATGCGAAATAAAATTAGTGAACATTTGTTTAACAATAAAACGTAATAATTAGCAATTAGTGACAAAAGTAGCAATAAAAAGAACAATAATAATAATTAGAGAAAATATTATTAATAATAAACTATTATTCATAACTAAACTTAACTAACTTAACTATTGTTAGTAAATAGTAACAATAGTAGTAGTAAAATAATATTAATAAAAGATAATAATTATCAAATAGTGAAGATAATATTATCAACAAAAAATTAATAATTAGGAAAAAAAGTACTATAAAAAAATAATAATAAACATTTTATTACAAATAAAAATTAATTATGCGATAAAATAGTAAAAAGAATATCAAGTAGTAATTAGTGAAAATAAAATTGACAATAAAAAAATACTAACTAAGGAAAACTGTAATAGTAAAAAATAACTATCAATATCTCTTTACATAATTTTAAATTTCAATTCGTTCACGTAATCTTGATACGTTATTTAACAAATTTTATGCTTTTTAGAGAAAAATTCTCTTTTGAATCCAATAGTTTCGTCTCTCTCATTCAGATGGCACCATAATCGATGGCGCAATATTCATAAAGTATTTCGACATTTTTTTTTAAAACGAGGAGTACAATTTCGAGTCATAATATTATATATAGATATGTGTGTATTTAGTTTGCATAATTATTGAAATATTTTGAATGATTCTCATTTTTCTTTTTGTTATTGTCATTTTAATTTAGGTTCACAACTGTTTTATAACATATTTTACATTCCTTTTTAGCCTTCAATTTCAAATTTTTCTCTATAGCTAAAAAAAAGTATATATATAAAGGAATGACTGATATTATTACTATTATTTTTTATTGCCTTAACAGTCCGTTCATTTCTGTATTTTTAATGTAACAACTATTTTCATCCTCTGAATCCATAAAATATCCACTTGACGAGAATTTTTATACGCTTTGAATTGTAAAAAAAAATTATTTTTCCCGCCATTACTGCGTCACTTTACTTCTACGTATTGTCCTCGTTTTCTGTAATTCTTTCGCAGTTCTTCTTTGGAAAATTTTTACAATTTCCATTTTATATGTTTTTTTTAACTTATGGCATTTCTCAATTTATTGGAGTTAGTGTAGAATTTTATTTTTACAAACAATTTTTTATTGTATTTTCTGTGTATGAAAATTGGAAAAACATTTTTTAGAATATTTTTTTTTATTATGGATTATTATTGGGGCAAAATTCAAAAAAAATGGAGACGAAGAATAAAAAGAAGCAGACAAACCATGAAAAATAGAGACGAAAAATAAAAAACTTGGGCTAAAGACAAAAAATGAAAAATGAAGGAAAAAAATAAGAAATTTCGGGGTAAAAACCAAAAAAAAATCAGACAGAGATTGAATAGACGAACAATAAAAAATATAGACGAAAAATAAAATAAAAAGTAAAAAAAGAAAAAGAAAATATAAAATTCAGAAAGAGAAAGAAAATATGGACAAAAATGAAGAGGAATAAAAAAAATAGAAACAGAGGAGAAAAAATGCAAGCAAAGAATAAAAAAATACAAACGAAAGATAAACAAATTCCGAAGAATTATAGAAAGTAAGGATAAAAATAAAAAATTCAAACGAATAATTTAAAATAAAGACAAAAATTTTAAAAATACAAGCAAAGAGTATAAAAAATATAAATAAAAAATGTGGACGACAATAAAAAATATGAGGCAAAAATTTAAAAAATGAATTTAAAAATGGAGACGAAAAATAAAATAAAAGGGCTAAATAGAAAAAAATACAAGTTTAAAATAAAAATGGTGACGAATAATAAAAATTTAGGGACAAAAAGTTGAAAGTAAAGATGTAAAATTAAAAGTAAACGACGAAAAATAATAAATATGGTAAGGAAATCAAGAAAAAGAAACAAAAAATGAAAAAACGAAGACATAAAGTAAAAAAAAATCATTTAAAAAGTGTAAATAAATAGATACAAATATAAATAAATAATGATAATAATATGAATAATAATAATAATAATAGTAGTAATATTAAAAATAATAATAAATAATAAATAAATAAGTCACAAAGAAACAATTAAAACTCGTTAATTGTCAGAAAAACGAACCATAATCTTTTTTCCACTATTACAAGTCAGAAATTAAAAAATAAAAAACTTACGACTGTTTTTTGCCTATTAGAATTTCAATGTTTATACTGTTCATAGGGAAAAGAAGATATCAAAAATCTCTCTCCCCCCTCTCTCTCTCTTCCTCTCACTTTCTCTCTGTGATAACAAATTTTTTTTTTATGTTCAGAATAAATTTAATTTTAAGTGATAGCAATTTATATGGTGTGCACCTCTCTTTTTTTGATATTGGGGTTTGAAATATACATTTGTTTCCATTCTTCCCTCTCTTTCTCTCTCCTCCTATCTCGGCGCTCTTTTATTTTCACGTCACTCTTGCTCGATCGAGGGAAACTTCCCCTAGGAGTTGTGTTGTTTCCATTCTCGCGAGCGTGTAACACGTGTGTTTTCCCCAAGACCGCCCCGACGCTACTGTCGGCCAACTCCAGCTGCTTTAAGCGCGATCAATACGTTTCAGATAGTTGAGATGAGAGGAAGTTGTTGTACATATATTTTTTCTAGATAATAAAGCCATTCAATGGACACTTTTTTTTTAATGTTAAAAAAAAATTATCGTTATTTATAAAGAAATCTATTGTTAAAATTCGGTACAATTGATATTTTTTTCAAGTAGAGAGATATAATATTGGAAAAATAAATTGTGGACAATTTTCTCTGTTTCAAATAAGCTTGTTCGATTCCCTCTGTAGAATGCGATTGGTATATTATGAATAGAGTGCGTACAATCGAATTGCGAGCTAAAGCGGATATTTCCGATGCGCCGGCGCACCTTTCCGGGAATTATTCAAATTTTATTTTGCTCTTTACATTTTGTTTTGTTATTTTCTTTTTTCTCTCTCTTTTTTTCTGAATAATGTGAGGAATGTTATTGCACTCTATCATGCGAGACATTTTAATTTCGGGGCGAATTTTTGTTTTTTATAGTTATTCGGAATTTTACACTGAAAAAAAAATGATGAAAAGTAGATAACTTCTCATAAATTCTGGGAAATGATTGAGAAAATTTAAATAAAAAAAGAAATAAGAAATAGAAAATACAAAAATAGAAATTGCTATTAAAAAGATGAAGAAAATAGAAAAATATATAAATAAGGAAAAGAAAGAAAAGAATGTAATGAAGAAGTAGAAAAAACAGGTAAAAATGAAAAAAAATTGAAAAATAGAAGAGAAAAATAGAAAAACTGTAATAAGAAATTAAAATAAAAATAGAAAAGAAAGATAAAAGAAAAGAATATAACGCGAAGAAGTAGAAAAAACAGAAGAAAAAAACAGAAAATGGAAAAATAGAAGAAAAAAAAGTATAACAAGAAATAGAAATAAGAACGAAAATAGGAAAAAGAAATAGAAAAGAAAAAAGAAGAGAAAGAAATATTAATAAAAAAATGGAAAAGAGACAAAAAAGAATTTAAATAAAAAATAAACAATCAGGAAGTCGATTATAGAATTTCATATTGACTTTCACTTTCATTTTCATTTTCATTTTTCATTTTCATTTTAATAGCCTTCCACTTTTATTACAAGAAATTTTCACTTCTATTCTCACTTTAAAAATATTTTTATTTTTAATTTTATTGTCATTTTCGCCAATTTACTGAAAAAATGAAAGTAAAAGTGAAAATTAAATTATATGATCGACCCCCTGTTGAAATAAAAGAAAAAATAAGTTTATAAAAGCTAAAATAAAATTAAATGTTTATTTTAATACATTTACAAAAGCAAAAATTATTATCTGTCAAAACGAAAGTAAAAGTGAAAATGAAACTAAAAATTTGTTAATGTGAGAGTAAATAACAATGAATTTAATGAGCGAATAAAAAAGTCTTTTAAAATGGAAAAAAAAATTAAAATGAAATTACAAAATCGACCTCCAGAAAAAAATATGAAGTGTAAAAATAGAGGAAAATATAAAAAAAAATAGTAATAAGAAATAAAATAAATAAGAAATAGAAAAATATCAAAAAGTTTCAGTGAGTTTCCAACTTTTCAGAAAGTTTCAAAAAATTCTGTAATATATTTAGTTTTAATGCAGTTAGTTATTAAATATAAATAATTTTAATACAAATAATATTCTATTTAATGTAAATTTAAATTGGAAAATAATAATAAATATAACTTTCCACCATAAAAAATACGTAAGGCGGGAAAAATTTTAGGTTATGATCGTTAATTTCAAAGTGAAAATTCACAAAAAGAATTAGCACTCATGGCAAAGCAATTATTTTTCAATCTCTATTACAATCTTAAATATTCAATAAAAATACTTTTTGTTTTACAAAATTAAAAAAAAGATTATTAATCGAAGTAAAACGATCATAAACATAACCTTAAATTATCAAACGGTGTGTAATTAATTAATAACCTAACTTTGTGGAAAGTCACGAAAAAATTCAATGTATAACATTTAATATTCGTTTAAATCATCAATTAAATTAATTTAATTAATTTAAAATTATTAATTAATTAAATGAATAAATTTAAAATTATTAATTAATTAAATGAATAAATTTAAAATTATTAATTAATTGAATAAATAAATTTAAAATACAGTAATTAAATAGTAAAACTTATAAAAAATCAAAATAATATAGTTAGAGAAATTTCCGATACTTTTTTTTTCATTTACTTCTTCTTTTTAATTTAATTTTTATTTTTTACCTTACATATGAGAGGAAATTTTTCAAATGTAAAACAATTATTGACACTCCGTGTTATTCTCAAATAATGAAGGAAAAAATATAAAATGACAAAATAAATATTATGAAAATACCTTAAATGTTATTTAAAATAATTTTTAAAAAAATGAATTCTTCGAAAATTTTCGTCTTATAACACCTTGGGGACATTTGAGAATTTTTATGGGAAATTCCAAACAAGATTGAGGATTAAAAAGTTTTTTCCTCTTTTTTTTCTTCACCAAAAGTCATGATGTCATGAGTGATGACCTTGCCACGATGATACTCACAATAGTCTTTCCCTATCACACAGTAGTGACTTGATAAAATAAATCTACTAATGTATGTATTTTCTACAAAATATATTATATGTATAATCATGTTCTGTATAGTGTGTTTGTCGAGATTACTTCTGGTTTTTAATTTTTTACGAATTTTTATTTTTTCTATAAAATATAAAGTGAGATGAAGAAATATTATAATTATTACTCTCAAATGTCCTCAAGAGTCAAGACTTTAAAAAAAATTTTCCAAAACAATTTATTTGAAAATTATCAACTTTATTAATTATTATTAACTTTATAGTTTATTATTATTAAACTTTTATTATTAAAACTATTATTATTGAACTATTATTAGTAAACTTTATAGTTTAAATTCAAATTATTTTTACCAGCTTTACTTTTTAGTTTAAATTCAAATTATTATTACCTACTTTAAATATCACATTTTAAACTATATGAATTTTAACATTAAGTTTCAAGTATTAAATTTTAAATATTAATTTTTCTAATTGCAGCTAATTTCGAAAATGAAAATTGGAGTGTCAGAGGAAGAGAGGTTCTCCAGCTTCATCATGTCCCACTTTTACATGACAGTCAATGACTATAGGATTACTTCTGTAAGCGGCGTGGGTACATAAAATTATTGCAAAATTTGAAAATTATTTTTAGATATAATTCTGTAATTATAAATTATGAAAAATATATTTTATTTTTACGTTTCGTTTCTCGTTCGATCACTTCTAATTACCCGCAACTTCGATTTTTATTTCAAATTAGTATTTTAGGGAAAGGATTTTATAGCAAATTTTTTAAACATTAATCACACTAAAAAAATAAAAAAAAATTATTAACGAGTTTGTCCCGTTAATAAACACTGAAAAAATTTATTTGATTCCAATAACAGTTTCCTTAACTATTTTCAATAATTAAATATTTAATTGAATCAAATAATTTCTATTCAAATAGATTTATTCAAATCGTAATTGATTTGAATAAAAATTATTGTCGTATTTGCTTCAAATTCAGAATTTATTGGTTCAAATACAATACACTGAAAAAATTTATTTGATTCAAATAACAGTTTTCTTAACTATTTTCAATAATATTAAATATTTAATTGAATCAAGTAAGTTTAATTCAAATAGAAAACAAAAAAAAAATCAAAATCAAAAATCATTGTCATATTTGCTTTAAATTCCGAATTTATTGGTTCAAATACAATTTATTTGTAAAATACAAATCATTTAAGTAAATAATTATTTGATTCAAGTAAATATTTTTTTTGATAATATTGTCAAGCAGTTGATTAAGTCAAAGAATTGTTTCTGCTAAAAAAAATTGTTTCCTAATTATTAAAGTTTATTAACACGTTGTTTGGGAGTGATCCGAATAAGTTAAATGCGCATCAAAGAAATTTTTGGTCTTCAAAAAGAAAAAATGTTATTTTTTCTTATATAATTGAATTAAAAAAAGAAATTCTATTCACAAATATCTCTATGGAATATCTGAAATATTTCCCGAATGATATTTCTCCTAAGGTTATGAGAAAAAATTCTTCCCTGAGATTCCAGTTTAAATATTTTCCTTAAAGGAATGGGATGATCTTCATCCTTCTTTCCTTTTTTTTCATTGTTTTCCTTTTTTTCCATATACTTTATTTATAAACATTAGTGCATCCGTAATCTATTATTAGCGATGGAATGTCAGACGTGCAAACCACTATTTCCCGCTCAAATACAAGTTTATTATCGCAAGATAATAACGCTCTGACGTTATTAGTCTCCTATACTCCAGTATCTTGAATCAAGTTGATAATTGGAAAAATAATATACCGATAAATTTCATTTTTGATATTAAAAAAAAACCACATTCGCCAAAAAATCAGAAAAGCAACGAACGTTCGTTAACGTTTTTTCTGATTTGTTGTTTTCGAAACGGAAAAAATTAATTTATGGGCATATTTCAAATTTTTTTTTGCCCTGTAATTAAAAAAAAATTGTTTGATGCTGTAAAAATAGTATTGTGTATATATAGATAAAGTTTGTTTTCCTTTTTTGGAGAAATATTAATTTTAATGGCTTTCAATTTATAGTTCATTTAGGAGCAGTAAATGATTTGTATGTAAAAAATTGTCGTTATGGTGATAATGTGCACTTGAGCCGTTAATGTCTTAGCATTAATCGTTGTTGAATATGGGTAAGAAGGAATTTAATGTTGTTTTAATGTGCTTTCCTAGGGTTTTATCGTTGTATCGTGTATAACTTTGAAGGTACCGCAGCGATGAATTTGTAGAGTATATTTTTAGAATTAATTTATCATATACAGCGTTTTGTCATAAATGGATGTTGTCTCTCTATGTTGTCTTTGGTATTGTAATTGTATATAGGAGTCGCAGTAATTATCGACATAATCATTTCTAATGGCGACAATATATTTAGAAACACTATGCATTTTGTGTCACGCGAATCTTCAATCACTTTTGCAGGAAATAGCAATTATTATCAAAAACAAAGGTAAATGATCATTTTTAATTTATAAAGGAATATTTTTACCTTCATAAAGTCAACAGCTAAAATTGCTAAAGGTCAAAACCTCCCTTTAATTTGAAAATTTATTATTTATTTTCCAATTCAATAAGAAATTCTTTAATTCTTTAAATTCCCCTTTTTTGATTCTCTTGCTTTTTTTTCCTCATAGGTTTTCAATGCACGAAAATTTTGTCTTGAAAAAATTTCCAATTTTCTTAAATTTTCTTTAATAAAAAATTAAATTAAGCATTAAACTCCAAGTTCAAAAATTTGTTAAGCTCAAAAAAAATTTGTTCATCTATAAATTCTATTAATTCAGGTTTCACAGTCGTGTATACCTAAAACCAAATATTTTCTACTTCTTTTACAGTTTGATATTATTTGGATACTTTTTTTAGATTTGTAACACTAAAATTTTTTTTGTTATTTTGAGAATTGAGAAAAAAACGCTGCAAGTTGAAGAATAAAAAAATTATTTTCAACTATTTAAAAAAAATGTCTAGAAATGATTTGATTATTTTTCAAAAAATTTTCGAAATTCAATTATTTTTAATATCTAATTATAATAACATTTTTCAAAAGAATCTAATTATATAAAAGAATTTTAATAAATTTCTTCGCAAGTATTCAATTATTTTTATAGAAAAAAAAATTCTACGTATAGAAATTCAATTAATTAGAGTACAATTTTCACTAAACTTTTTCGAAAAAATTCATATTTTAAAACAATTTTTATAAAACACTTCCCCAGGAATTCAATTATTTTGACAAATAATAAAATATTTTAGAGAAATTCAAATTTTTTGGATCTCATTTTAATAAAATTCATTGCAAATATAAAAATATTCAATTATTTTTATAATTAATAAAATTACAGGATTTCAATGATTAAATTACTTTAAATAATTTCAATTATTTTGAATATAATTTTAATGAAACATTTCGCAGAAATTCGATTATTTTCATAAATAATAAAGCTTTTTGCAGAATTTCGTTTAATATTAATTCAATTTTGAATAAATTCACAAAAAATGCAATTATTTTTAAAAATTTTATTAAAAATCTTTAAAAGAGTTTAATTATTATTTTAAGAATTAATTGAACATTACAAAATAATTCAATTTTAAAGAAATATTCATTTATTCAATAATTATTCTTGTTTTTAAAATTTAAATAATAAAATTGTCTCAGAACATTCCAATAGGAATTGTTTAAAAATGAATTATTTCAGTTCAAATTTTATTAGATAAGAATTGAATATTAAAAGCGATACATTATGAATTTTTAGAAATAATTAAATTTTAAAATATTTTTTAAACTCAAATTTTTGATAAAAAGAAAATTCAAATTTTGAATGTAATTTATTTTGGAAATTATGAAAAAATTACTATTTTGCAGAATTATATTTATTCTTTTTACAATTTTATAGCAAATTTTGCAAATAATTAAATTCATTCAAGGAATTTTATTAAAATATTGAAAATATTAGAAATTTTTCAAAAAATAGATAATATTGAATTACAGATTACTTGTCATCAAATATAATATTTACTTGAATTAAAAATTCCAGTATTTGGAAACAAATTCACTTATCAATTAAATTAGTTACAATTTCGACTAATTTTTAGTAAAAATCTATTATTTTCTATAGAAGAAGACTAATAATTCTTATGATCCCCAAGTTTTTAACGCTTAAATTGAAGAAATTTTTTCTATAGTGAAGATATTTTAATAAATTACTAGTCATAAAAAATTGTTTAAACTAATATATATTTTACATTTACAAACTCAGTAATTAATTTTTTTGATAATGAAGCAAAATAATTACAATAAAAATTTAATTTTTAGAAGATGTAAATAAATTTCGTTGATTTGAAAGTTCAGAACTTCTTGTAGTAAGTCGTTTTATTAATTTGAATAAAAAAATACGCCTTATTACTATTTTTCTGATAGCATATAATAATTTTTTTTTTACCAAAAATTAGTACTATTTCAAAAGTAGAAAAATACTAATTCTGATTCAATGAGTAGAAAAAATAGTAAAGGAAATTAAGAAAGCAACAATAAAATAAGATTTTTGAAATTAAAAAATTAAAAAGGGACAAAAAATGAGAAAATTCGTATTCAAGTGTAAATTTCGGAGGGGAATTTTTCATTTGATAGGTGTAACAAAACCGTTAAGTAACCGGTTAAAGAGTAAAAGACGATTGGTATTTATAATGAAGGAACAGGATGGACCCATAGGCGCACCTTACAATGTAACGTCATATTGCCACCTTGAATGGCTTACATAATAATTGCCACTGTGCAAATACTGAGGTTCATAGGTGTGCACAGCTGAATACGTAGGTGTCGTTTAATAATACACAAGGACCAGCCCTCATAAAAACGACCTTTCCTAGCGCCAATCATTTTAAAAGCAACGCCTCGGCCTTGAAGTACAAGTCCTTAATTATCCTTAACACACATTTACAATCAATCTTTTGTTCTCATACACAATTTACATGTGTGTGTGTGTCTAGTATTCTACTCCTAGCAATAATAATCCCGACAGGAATAATAATGCATCAGCCAATATCGTAAATTGTTCGATAATTGATGCTTTCCTTTTTTATAATTAAACTTTTTCTACCTAAATTGATCATTGAATGAATTAATTTTTTAATAGACAGTTTGCTTTTTATGGAGAAAATGAAAAGATTATGGGACGCGAATAAAGAATGAATAAAATTAAAATAAATAAGCAATCAGTGATTAGTAATATAGGTATAACAATAATAATAAGTATTTTGGGGACAAAATCAATTTTTTGACATAATATTAATATTCTTGGTAAGTTTGGTTGTTTTCTTTTATAAAATTTAGTATATATATATATATATATTTTTTACAAGAAACTTCTTTGAAATGTAAAGAAATATTTTTCATTAAACATTACACGTATTTTCAGTTTGAATATCTGAGCATAAATAAAATAAATAAAATATAATATAAAAAAATAAATTAAAAAAAAGATATTATAAATATAATAATACTAATAATTAATAATATTAATATAAGTATTATTATAAACATTTTAAATAACGAAAATAATGGATTTTTGTCAAACACTATAATATTCCACTAAAATTATAAATCTAAACAAAATAACATAAAAATATATAATGTTAAAAAATTCTCAATTTCTTTTGACCAAAGGCCACAACAAAAATTTTAACTACTATGTAAAGGTCCATAATATATCAAAAAACTCAATTTAATAATAATAAAAATATTAAAAATAATATACGGTCGACTGTATCACTCGTTGTATTACCAATAAAAATATTAATATATATTAATAAAGAATATGTAAAAAAAATGTAAAAAAATAAAATATGTATTACTTAATAATAATAATAATAATAATAATAATAATAATAATAATAATAATAAAAATTGGATTATATTTACCCATTTCGTGACTCGTATCTTGAAGTTGATGCCCGTTTACGCGCATCGTCGAAGCCAGAATTTTCTTCTCATAATTTGAAGACCATGCACGTTTCTCCCCTTCCTGAAATTAAACAATTTCATTGTTAATAGTTTGGTTCAAATAATTGGATAACTTTTTGATTTTATTTCTTTTCTATTAATTTTGGAATATTAAATCAAGAGCTAATTATTACTATTATTTATTTCATTTCTATTATTACTTGAACTATACTTTTATTTCTCTCCTTATTCAATTTTGAATTTCGTCCATTATAATTCGCTAACATTGAATTCTTGCAAAAAAAAAATTTATCAAAACGATTAAAGATAATTGAATTCTCCCAAAGAATTTTATAGTTTACTAAAACAATTGAATTATTGTCTAGAATTTTTGTTCAAATTATTTTTAAATGAATTGAATTTGATAAAGAATTTCTTTTAACTTCTTAAATTGATTGAAAACTTTTATTAAAATTATTAAAATTTTTAACAAATACGTAATTCAATATTTTTCACTGTTTTATTGTACTTTTTCCAAATAATTGAATTTGTGCAAGGAATTTTATTCGAATATTAAAAATAATTTAAATCTTTCAAAAAATAGAATGACAAATATTAATGATTTCGAAAAAAATTTGAATTTTGCCCAGAATTTTTACAATTTTTTACAAATATCTAATTTTATTCAGAATATTTTATTAAATTTGTGATAAAAATAATTAAATCCATACAAAGAATTTTTGATGATAATAATTGAATTCTGACGAAAAATAATTGAATTCTGTAGTGAAATTCTTATTAAATTATTGTATTTAAATTTTTTAATAATTCGAATTCATGCAAAGAATTTTACTATTTTTTAAAATAATTGTATTGTTTTTTGGAAAAACTTTATTAACAATAATTTTATAAAAATAATTGAATCCTTTTGAGATACTTTATTCAAATTTTAATTAAAATATTTGAATTGTTTCGCAGTATTCTATTAGAATTTTAAGAATTAATATTCGTTTGAATTATTTAATGAAAATTTTAGAAAATAATTGAATTCTTTCGAAAGATTTTATTGAGAATGTTTTTAAAATATAATTGAATCCTTTCGAGATATATTATTAAAATTTTAATGAAAAAAAAAATTGAATTGTTTCGTATGGTATTCTATTAGAATTTTATGAAATTGAATTTATGCAAAGAATTTTACTATTTTAGAAAACAATTGAATTGTCTTAAAGAATTTTAATAAAATTTTGAAAAAATTTATTTATTCTTTACTTATTTGATTAGAATTTAATTAACAATTTCATAAAAATAATTCAATCCTTCAGTGAAATGTTATTAAAATTGTATAAAAAATAATTTAATTCTTCCGAAAATTGTTATTACTTATGCGAAATTCATTCAATTCTTACAAACAATTTTATTAAATTTTTTGAAAATACTATAATATAAACAATGATAATTATTTATAACTTAAGAAATGAGTTTTTTTAAATTTTGAATTTGAAATTACATAAAAAATGAATGTTTATATTTAAAGAAAAGTATTTTGTAATTTGCAATCGAATATCGGGGTTTGCATTTAACATTTTCAATTGGTATTAATTATAACAAATTAATAATTATTTTTTTGAATGTTAATTAATTATTTTTTTAATGATTTTAATTATTATTATTTTTCTAAGTATTTCTTTGGATGAATGCCTTTAATAATATTACGTACCATTAATTATTATTAATATTACTAAGTAATAATTAATGATAATAATTTTTATTTTATTTATTCATACTTATTTTATTTATTTTTATCAAAATTTATATTTATTTACATTTGCTCTATTCTGTAACAAGAATATTTAACATCTTTGGGGAAAATTCTGATTTTTTTCGATAAATAAATAACGACAGAAGATATATGTAGATTTTTCCTCTAAAAAAAATATTTATGAGAATAGGAGAGGGAATATTTTCTATTTCGCCTATATAGAAGAAAATTTTTTCCTTCATTTCGCTCGAAGGCGACAAGGCGAAACGCAAAACCGGTAAGCATTGACCTGGCAGCAGAATCCTGCCTTATTGGTCCAAGTCAAACCCCACGGAGCTTATTTTACTCCCAACGTGTATAAATGTGTTTGTGTGTGCAATCTCCGTAACGCCATAAATGAATGTAGATTTTTGTATATTGTGAACGGACCCAACATGATGAAAAAAGATTCGTTATGACAGTTTGCTAAATCTTCTGGAAACACACTTTATATAAATCACCACACCAACATTTTTTTTACTTTCATGTTTGAAAATATTTGCAAAAAAAATTTACCGTTTTATTTTTAAGTTTCTAAAAAATTATTTGAGAAGAAAATAATCTTCTGTTGTATTGTTTCGAAAAATATTTAAAAATAAAATAGTTTACAGTTTTTTGTGTCTAAAAATATTTAAAAAGAATAAAATGTGTCCCTTTAATATCTAAAAGTAATTTAAAAAAATAATTTCCAGTCTATCAGTGCACCCAGAATAATATTTTTCTTAAATCAAATATAATTTACTTGAGTTAAATAAAGCTGTATTTGTCACAGAGAGTACGAAATTATTTTCTTGTTTCAAATACAAATTTCTATTTAGCAAAATATATTTTTGTTAAATACGAAATAAAATTATTACTTAATAATAAAATAAAAAATTACAAACTAATTACGAAATACAATAAATCAACGAAATAAAATTTATCTGAATCAAATGAAATTTATTTAAATCACATAAAATTTTTTTAAAGCAAACAAAGTTCATTTAAATTTTAAACCAAATAAAGTTCATTTCAAAACAAATAACATTTATTTGAATCAAATAATTTTTTTGACTCTGAGACAAATGGCCAGAAAAAAAATTTTTTTAATCCTAGATAAGAAATTTACCATTTTGTTTCAAAAAAATTTTATTTGAGCCGAAAAAAAATTTTTTTTAAAGCAAATAAATTTCTATTTGACTCTATTTCTATTTAACTGAAATAAATTATATTTAGTGAAAATAAAATTTTTCCCCAGGTTATAAATTTCTTCTCTGAGTGTATTTATAAAATATTTTTGATTAGAGCGAATTTATTTATTTTTTTCGTAAAAATCAATGAAATCTTACACACCACTTGAGAGGAAATTAAAAGTGATTTTGAAACGTAATAAAGATGAATGACAAACATTTTTTTCTCCACTGTCGATTTAAGGAGCTCTCTGCGAGAATTGAGATTTCCTAATGTCTGATTAACAAATCCGCCTCTAATGACATAATGATCAATTAAGAAACGGTAGATCAGAAAATTAGAGCACTAAAATCAAGTGAAATAAAGGGAAATTAATGATTTAGAAATTGAATTGAAACATGACTCATTAAAAAAAAATTTTCTCTCTCTTTCTCTTCTGTCATTAATTATTTGGAGAAAATAGAAGAAAAAATTCACGAAACTATATATGAATTTATAATTTATTCTACTATTCGTTTTATAAACGAAATTTCCGGATGGAAAAAAATTGTATCGCTAAATCACTCTCTATTTATTATTCATATTTTTTTTGCCAAAAGAAGAAAAAAAAATAGAACAGAGTTCCCACGTTTCGGAAATTTCTCATTATTGTCTACTTATACAAGTTGGCAAATTTTCTAAAATGATCCCATTTAAGATTTCTTTACTAATTGAGGATGCTTGTAATGTAATTGCAGTGTTTGACAAATATGTTTTTAATGAATGCGGATGAAAAGAAAAAAAATAGTGGAAGTAAAATTTTTGCTATTTGATCGGAAACGATACTTGGTTATTTTCCTATAATTAGAATAAATTATTTCTTACTGATTCTTTCTTTTAACTAATAATTAGTTTCATTTTTTTAATAATTAGTTTTATGTACCAAAAATAAGATTTCTTCCCACAGAAATTAGTATATCTTTTGAGTAAGAATTAATTTTTTAAACAAGAAAATAGTTTTCACACTAAAACAATTTCTTTCATTTCGAGATTTTATTTTATATACTAAAAACCGCAGAAAACTAATTTTATAAATCGATAATTATTGTTTTATATCAGAAATTATGTTTTATGTTAAAAAATTATTATTTCTACTAATAATTAGTTTCTTTTCATTAATAATTTGTTTATTAAACCTAGAATTAGTTGTATAAAGTAAGAACTAATTTTTCATAATATCGACAATTAGTTTTTTATGATAGAAATTATTTTTTACGTCAAGAATTAGTTTTTTTTATGAAGTTATGTTTATACTCAAAATTTGGTATTTCTACAAATAATTAGGTACTTTCGGTAAATAATTTATTTATTGTTCGAAGAATTAGTTTCTCGTAATAAAACTAATTTTTTATAATATCGAGAATTAGATTTTTTGTAAGAAAGAATTTTTTACATTAAAAATTAGTATTTCTTTTAAAAAATAGATTTTTTTACTAATAGTCAGCTCATTAATAATTAGTTTATTATACTAAATAGCTAAATACTAATTTCTTTATATCGAGAATTAGAATTTTTCAGACCTGAAATTAATTTTTAAATGTAAAACTAGTATTTCTACTAATTATTAGTATTTTTACTAACAGCATTATATTAAATGCTAAAATTTTGTTAATGCTAAAATTAGTTCATTATACCAAAAAATAGTTTTTTTTCTGGTAAAAGTAAATAATTACTCTTCTCATATATCCTAAAATTGTAAACGTTAAAATTAAGGAATTTTTCTTCTATTCAAATATATTAATAAAAAATAGAACTAAAAAATTTAATTGATTAATAATTAATAATTAATTTTTCTGAGTCATAATTTTTTTAATACAATTCAAATCTGAAGAAAGTAGAAAAAATAATAGTTAATTTAAATATTCAAAAATTTATGGCCATATATTTTTAAAACTAATGATAATTATTTCGTTTTGTAAAACATTTCGGTTTAAAACAAAACCTACTATTTTACTAATAATTAGTATTTTTGTTCTAATGTCAGTTATTTTACTTACTAAAAATTAATTATCATTTCGCTAAAAGTTAATTTTTTTTACCAATGCTTTTTGTTTACTATAGTTATTATTTTTTTCTATATTAGTTTCAAAATATTTAAATTTTGTTTACTAAAAATATGTCAATTTTTTTACTAAAAATTAGTCTTTTATATTAATTACAGTTATTTTGTTTATTAAAAATTAATTAATTTTTTCCATTCAAAATTCGTTCTTTTGTACTAATATTTTTTGTTTACTTTTTTGTTATTTGTTTCTATTTTATCTACTAAATAAGTATTTTTTACTACTTAGTATTTTTTTCTAGTATTTCTTTCTAGTATTCTTTTCTAATATTTTTATTTACTAGAAACTAATGTTTAGTAAACAAAAATATTTTAGTAAGCAAAATATTAATATTAGTAAACAAAATTTTCGTCTACTTTACTTTACTTTTCTTAGTTTTTTTTTATTAATTCTTATTCATTTTGTTTCCTTATAAAAGAAATATTTTCCTAATAATCATAGACATTTTTTCACAATTTTCTTTTCTGGAAAAAAAATTGCCAATATTTTCCAAATAACAATAATGATCTATTTTTAAACTAATTTAGATTTAGAGAGAGAGTAAATGAGATAATTTCCAAATAACTGGTTTTGTATAGTGAGACACACAGATTTGCGGTGTATAGAGTGGACTACCTTGCTTGCTACCATCTTGGTTGCACACCTAAGGTCAGTCAACTGCAACGCCATGCCAACTATGCATTTGCATTTACACACAACCATATTCGTAGCTATTGCCGCATTAGATGCAGAACATATGCCTGTCATTTTCCATTCTTTTCTTCTTAAAAAAAAAAATTATTTTCCCCACAATCCATAAAACTGTCCAAATCTTCGAGTATAAATTAGTGAAAAAAATGTTTTCTCTACAAGAGCCTTAAAAAAAAGAGGAAGAAATATAATTCTGATTATTTAGGAATAAAAATGTTTCCTTGTATTTCCTTTTCTTTCCTTCCTTCCTTCCTTCCTTTAAGGATAACTTTTTAAGAGTATGTCAAGATCGTTTAGATTTTATGCGGAAACATTTTTTGCCACCACTGTCCTTAAAATTGGAATATATTTTTTAAATGGAAAATTATTTTTAGAAAAATAGTGAAAAAAATGTTAAACAGTAAATTAATTACTCACTTTACTTAAGTTAATTAATTAATAGAAAAAATCGGAAAAGAATCAAGTGCAGAATTTGTTTTCTATTTTAATGTTTATTTAAATTCTTTAAAATCGTTTAAAACAATTTGTTGCTGTTTAAAATTTTTAATTCAGGAAATAAGTTGCTAAATTAGTATATTTTTACGACAAAGAGTGTAAAGAGAGAAATATTTCAATGTCACTTTTACTCTCATTGTCCCCACTCTATTGATTATGCGAACACTGTTGTAATATATAACAATTGTTATTTTTATTATAGTTACAATTATAAAAAAATAATGCACAATTTCTCAAAAACAAAAAATTCAAAATTTATTCACAAGTAGAAGAAGAAAATAAAGTAAATGTCAAGTTTAAAAAATTAATAATTAAAATAATAAAAATAATAATGCATTATAATTTCGGAAAAAAAATTTTATAATAGAAGAAGGAAGTGAAATAAATGTTGCTTTTAGGTTTTTAGCTCATGAAACTTAATTTATAGGGATGGGAATTTATTACAAAAAAACTAAATAAGTAATTATATTCGTAGTCTGCTTTGTGGGTGTGTGTGAGTGTGATATTCATCACATTTTTATATCTGTAATTTTTGCACTTGAATTAAGCAATTAAGGATGACGGAGATCATTCAAAGAAGATGTATAAATTTTTTTTTGTAAATTAAACCAGGTTTTTTTTGTATTCTATACGTTTTCTTCTCACGAAAACGCGATTAGCGTGACGAGGCTACAGTTAAAAACGACAAGTATTGTACGTTCGTTTCTTGTATATCTGACATAACGAGAAACATTGCGCCTCAGTGTGAGAAGGATTATAATATTCCCCCAAGCTAGTTATCTCTCGGTATAATATTAACAATAATAAAAATAATAAAAATAATAAAAATATTAAAAATAATAATAATAATAATAAAAATAAAATCGTTACTAGCAATAATATTAACAATAATAATAATAATTTTTTTTACGTTTTCGTTGAAAAATTCTTGGAGAATTAAAAAATAATAATAACATAATAGTAATATAATAATAATAACGTTCTTTCTAATGTTTTAAATATTCAGGTGAAAAAATTATAATAAAAATAATATAACAATAAAAAGAATAATAATGAAAGTAACAATAATAATAATTTAGAAATTCATCGATCCATAAGATAAGAAGATATATATTATATTCAATGTTGTAATGGAATACATTTTTGATCGTATTTATTCCAACGTATACGCATGTGATTGAATTCAATTTTATTGTGTTATTCATGTTAAGTCTTATAGCAATTTCCCTTGAAAGGAATTACATTGCAATCATTTTCTATTCTCTTGAAAATATTAAATTCACTACACATGACTTTCATACTATATTTATAAAAATAAACATTAAAAATACAGAAAAAATTATTACGAAGATGGAATTTAATTTAAAAAAAAAAATTCTTAACACTTTCTCCTCTTTTCCAGAAAAATAAGAATAATTTTAAGAATCTTTATATTATGCTTTTTAATTTTCTTGAATGACAGAATTATCCAAATAATCTTGTTTCCAACTCTTTAAAGCTATATTACAGTGATAAATTAGTCAATAAATTTAAAATAATTAACTTTTCCAACTTACTGGAACGTTAATAATTTATTATAGAATAATAAAAAAAAATAATTACCCTTTCGTACGATTTATGAAAATTATTACAATTGAAAATGCGGGCTATTTACTCTCTTAATTTTTAATTAGTAAAAATGTTTGAATTATTAATTATTAATTTAAATTATTAACAGAATGTTTGCTTTTGAATTAGTGAATTTTTAATTTAAAAATTTTAATTAGTATAAAAATTGCAAATTAATATTTTTTTAAATTACTTTTTGCTTTTGAATTCGTAAATTTTATTAATAAATTAGTAGAAATTAATATTTCTTATTTATTTTTTTTTAATATTTATTATATTAGTAAATTTTACTAATTCAAAGGCAAAAAGTCAGTTAGTAAACATTTTTACTCATCAAAATTTAGGGACTAAATTGATTATTTCTTATTGCGAAATTAGTGAAAAATAGTAATTTTGAAGTAAAATTTTGACTGACATTTTACTTTAGCAATTAAAAAGAATTTAGTAGTAGTATAGTAGTAAAAAATACTTTTACTGAAATAACTAACTAACAATTAGTATAATTAGTATTTATAAACTATTTAATTATTAAATTAATTAAATCGATCAAATCGAGAATTAGAAATATAATTATATTTGAATCAATTACTGGGACTTTTACAATAAAATTAATTATTTTTAACCAACATAAAATTGATCAATTCGAAAATTGATTTTCAAGAAGAAAAAGGCAATTGCTCAAAGTGAAAAATTTCTCCAATTTTCTTTTTTTTTTTGAACTCACGAACAAATTGTTCGACTCCTAACATAATTGATTACGAGTCACTGAAGTTGAAATCAGAACTTTCGAGAAAATTGTCGCCTTATAAGCTTCACGATTCAGTTACTGTGTGTACGATCATCGAATTCTCAAGTATAAATATATGTATATCAAAATATATAACTACGAAAAAAAAAATTCTATACATGAAAAATTAGGTCACTAGTCACAAAAATTGTACACACACCGCGGGTTTAATATCCAACTATTTTTATATAAAAATTAAGTATAGATTATTAGAAAATTTCACGGTTTACTAATTTATCGAAAGGATTTCTTCATATATGATGCTTTATAGTTTAGGAATATTCTCTTGATTGTTTTCAATGTTGAACTCGTTACTCCAAAAGAAGGTTATAACTGACACTAAGTATATATAATCAAAAATTGAAGAAAAAAAATTTATTAGAATGTTTTTATCGAAGTTCAAAATTTATAACATTATGAGAAGAAATTTTTCTCTTTTTTTTTGGTATATAACGGTGAAATGTAAGTGTTAAGTGATGACAAAGTGTTTCTTCATTTTTTTTCACTTAGAATATGTTATACATATACATTTCTTAAAGTATTCATTAGAGAAATTTTTTCTTTTGGAAAAAAGGGAGAGGATATTATCAAGTAACATCAGATTATGAATTTCTTTACTGATATATACTTTTTGTGTACATATTTGTAAATATTTTTTATGGGTGTTTGAAAGTTTGAATGTGAAATTTTTTTTTTAATTATTTATTTGTGTTACTGTTTTTTGTTTTATTTAGGAAAGTTTTGTTACTGTATAATTTAGACTGTTTAATTTACACTAATTCATTTCTACTATTTAATTGACAAAAAAACGAATCAAAAATGTTTCCAACTATAACAGTTTTTATTCTTTTTTAAACGAATTGTTTAAAAATTTTTATTTAAAAATTTTTTTGCTCATTTATTTTCTGAGTAAATAAAATAAATCATTTTTCTGTAAATCATTTTTGAGTAAATTATTTTATACAGCTAATTAAAAATATTGATAATTCTCTGTATTTTATATTGACAATATAAGTATTTTGCAAACAAAAATGAATCCAATATTAGGAAAATTGAAGAAAAAAAAATATTTTAAAAAATAATTAATTGAAGATTGAGAACTTACAAACAAATAAATAGAAAAAAGAAAGAATTTGAAAAATAATAAATTGTAAAAATAAATAAATTGAAAATAAATAAATTAAAAATTAAATGAATAAATAAATTAAAGGAATTAAAAATTAAGAAATTTAAATATACTAAATTAAATTAAAAACGAATTAATTGCAAAAATGAAGAAATTGAATAATAATTACTTGAAAAATGAGAAAATTTCAAAAAAGAGTGACAAATAAATTGAAAAATTTAAATGAGTTGAAAATTAAGAAATCGAAATATAATTATTTGAAAAATAAGAGAATCAAAAAAATAAATAAATTGAAAAATTATAGAAATTAAAAAATAATTAGTTGAAAAAAAAAGGAATTGAAAAAATAAATTAATTGAAAACCAATAAATTGAAAAATTTAACAAATTGAAAATGAAGAAATCGAAATATAATTTATTTGAAAAATAAGAAATTGGGAAAAATAAATAAATTGAAGAAATAAAATTAATAACTATTAAAAAAATAATCAGTTGAAAAGTAAGGAATTGAAAAAAATTAGTTAATTGAAAGCCAAAAAAATGAAAAATAAAAATAAATTAAAAATTAAGACCTTGGATACATAAATTAGTTTTTAAACAAATAAATAGAAAACCAATAAATTGCAAAAAATTAGGAAAACGAAATAAAATTAATTATTGAAAAAAGTGGGAAATGTCTTAATTTTCAATTTCTTTCTATTTTCCAATTTTTGATTTTCAGGTAACTAATTTTTTTCAACTCCTTATTTTTCTACTAATTGTTTTTTAATTTCTCTATTTTCTCAATTTTTTGGTTTTAAATCAACTCTGTTTCGAAAGTTTCTCATTTTTCAAGTAATTATTATTCAATTTCTTCATTTTTGTAATTAATTGATTTTTCATTAATTTATTAAATTTAAATTTCTTAATTTGTAGTTCCTTTAATTTTTCAATTTATTTAATTTTCAATTCCTTATTTTTCAACTGATTATTTTTTTAATAGTTATTAATTTTATTTTTTCAATTTATTTATTTTTTCCAATTTCATATTTTTCAAATAAATTTTATTTCGATTTCTTCATTTTCAATTTATTTAATTTTTTAATTTATTGGTTTTCAATTAACATATTTTTTCAATTTCTTCTATTTTAACTAATTATTTTTTAATAAATATAAATTGCGAAAATAAAACGAATAACTAATTAATAAATAATTAGTTAAAAAATGAGGAATTAATAAAAATTTAATTGAAAAATAAAAAGATATTGAAAATTAAGACATTGGATACATAAATTAATTTTAAAAAAATTGAAAAAAAAATTACAAAACCAATAAATTGCAAAAAATGTAAAAATCGAAATATAATTAATTACTGAAAAATGAGAAATTGAAAAAAAATTGCAAAACCCATAGTTTGAAATTTTAAATAAATTGCAAAGTACGAAATTGAAAAAGAAGAATTTAAAAAAGTAATAAATTGAAACCAATAAATTGAAAAAATAAAGAAGTTGATAAATAATAAATTACAATAATTAATACTGTTTGGGGAAATATTGACAAAATTTTACGAAAATCAAAGAACAAACATTTTGAGAGAATAACAAGAAGCATGTGGGAAAAAAAGTGTCATTTAACACACCACAACTATACATAAAAAATCGCACACATGGTTAAATAGTCTCTCTCTCTCTTTCTTTCTCTCTCTCTTTCTCTTCGATATTTGCAGATCTAAAAATATATATTCATACATACCTGCGTGAAACGCAAACGTATCGTATTTCGTTTGGTTGTTGCGAGATTTCGTCTCACTGCAATAGTTTCTCAAGATACATTCTAAGCTGAGGTTCAATAAGAGTGAGTTTGCACATTCTTAAAGACTGTATGGACAAAACACACACACACACACACACACTCACTTATACACTTATATAAACATACTTCTATCGCAAAAATAAATTGCAAACTAAAAACAAAACACTTTTATTATTGTCGCACCATCAAAAATAATGAAAAGTTAAAACTTTTCTCCTTCAATATACACCTATTTATAATATAAGGTAAAATTTCACCGTTTCATTTGCATACAATAAATTATTCGTTTTGGCGAAAAGAAAAAAAAAAGAAATTTTCGCACGAACACGTTATGGTTCACCACTATAATGCGAAAAGAATGAAGAGGAAGCGGCGCCGGAAGTTCCACTTGGTCGGCATCTAAAGTAGCCAACCTTTCCTTTTTTTTCACCTCTCACCCCCACCCTTTTCCTCGTTTTTGTATATTTGAAATTTTTTCGAAAAACTTTTTTTTTTTAATCACAAATTTTCTTTTTTATTTATTAATTTCTTTTTTCTTCTCTTATTTGTATAGTTGTTGTTGTTGTTATTTTGAAAATTGAAGATCGGAGTAAATAGAAACACTGGTAAAGGGGGAAAAAAATACGAACTTGGATAATTGAAAATTGTTTAAAGAAAAAGTTGAAAATATCTGCAAAGAATTTTGTATGATATATATAAGGTATAGACGATTGACGGTACCTTACACTCGAGATCGCAAGCAAGTACTGGCAACAGGTGAGTCGTGCCAACAGTTTGAGTCCAGGGACGGCTGTTTTACCTACCTTGTGGGTGACAGGTGTGCACTCTCTACTGTTTCCTTGATGTCAGAGTTGACGGTTTTACGATTATAGGCGAAATGGAAATGAAAAAATATGGAAAATACTTAACGAGAGGGAAAAAAAATTCGAGTCACGATTTTTTTTTTGGTTTTAAATTTAAAACAAACCATTTTTTTTTGCTTTTTATTTATATTTATTTTTGTTCTCATTCCAGTTCACTTTTTAATTTTCTCTTAATGTTTAATTGAGATTTTCAATTATTTTTCATCCTTTTATTTATTTTTACTCATTTTTATTTTATTTTTATTTTATTTTATTTTATTTTATTTTTATTTTTATTTTTATTTTTATTTTTATTTTTATTTTATTTTATTGTTATTTTGTTTTTATTTTATTTTTATTTTTATTTTTATTTTATTTTAATTTTGTTTTTATTTTATTATTTTATTTTTATTTACTTTCTTCCATTTAGTTTTATTCAATATTTTTAGAATATTATTATTTGTTGCATTTTCCATTTTAATATTTTTAATTATTTCTTACCTCTTCGTGTGTCTTTTATCTATTTTTTTACTATTTCGTACTTTTTACTAATTAAATTTTTTTACTTTGTTTACTTTCAAAATCTGAATTAGTAATTTTATACTAATGGTATTATGAGGATTTGTTTACCAATTAAATTAGTAACCGTTTCGACTAATTTTTAGTACAAAACTACTATTTTCTAGTAGAAAATTGTAATTTTCTACTAATTCAAGTAATTGTGACATTCTTATGAATTAACAGTTTTCTACTAAGAAATAGTTGTTTTTTTTTACTAAAAATTCATCAAAATTGTTAATTTATTAATAATTCAGTAATTATTAATTTAATGAACTCTAAATTTAGTCAACATCGATTACTAATTTATTTAGTAAACTTTATTAATTTATTTAGTAAGCGTTACTAATTAAAATACTTAAATGACTAATTTATGTAGTTAGTTGATTAATTACTAATTTTGATATAATTTATTAATTAATAATTTAGTAATCATCAGTATGGTAATTACTAAATTACTCTCTAAATCAGAATTAGTAGAAATGTTTTCGAATTTAAATTTGTGACTAATTATTTTACTACTTTTTGCTTCCAAATTAGTATATTTTACTAATAATTTAGTAGAAATTACTGTATTCATTAGTAACATTTACTTCTTCAAAAGCAAGGAAACAATCACTAATTTGAATTAATAAAATTTTTCACTAATTGCAATTTGTAATGTAGTTAATTTTGTTTAGTAATACATTTAGTTAGTTAATTAATTATTAATTTAGTTCATTTCGCTTAGTAATTTGTTTAGTAGAAGTGTTACTATAAATGAATTAATTAAATAATTCAATTAGTTAATTCACTATTTATTCAATCAATTTTATTCAGTAATTTATAACATTAATATTGAATGAATGAATTATTAATTAACGTTACTAATTAAAATATTACTTTTAACAAAATAGTTGCTGTCTATAACCAATTATTAGTTTCTGACCGCAATAATTAGTCAAAACTTTTAATAATTAATTTAATTAACGAAATGCTTTTGATTTTAGTAGTCAAAAATAACTAATTGAGATTTAGAGAGTAAACATAATATCTGATGATAATAAATATTTTGTTGCATAAAATGTATATTTTGTTGACAGTGTCAAATATTTTCCTTAGTAGACTAAACAGCAAAAACTTGTGTAAAAAATTTCTGTTTGACATTAATTTTGATTTATATTTATTTTTAATTTATAATTATTGTACCTAATTATTACTTTTGAATAATTTTTTTTGAATAAAATTTTGTAGATGTAAAATATTAAAATATTCGGTAAAAATCATTTCTGTTTAATACTCAATTTTATAATAAATTATTAATATCACTTTTTGTCGTTTATTAAAAAAATTGTATGCAAATTATATTACTGCTAATTAAAATTTTTACAATGTATTTTTAAAAATATGCTACTTTAAAAATGACTTCTATTTTAATAATAATATTTAATAAATAAATCAAGAATAATCTCTTTTAAACTAAACCATTGTAAATAAAAAGTAAAATTAAAAAACAATGTTAATTAAACAAATCAATTTTTGCATTCAAAAATATTCGGTCACATAAACCAAATACTTTGTTCACAATGCGTAATATTTCTTTATGAATAAATAAAATGTAACAAAAAATGTCTGCAAAAAATTTACTTTAATTTGAAACTTTTTATTTTTGATAAAATTGCTTTTAGAATAGTTTTAAACTTTTTTTTTGAAAGAATTTAGAATTTCTTTATTTCGTAGATGAAAATAATGTTTTAATTCTGAAAAACATGAAAATCGCATCTTCGCGCCAATATAATTTTATGTTCAATTTTTTCAAATTTTTAAAAGGTCCAGAACATTAAAAACAATAATTTGTTTATAAAAAATGTATTAAATAAATAAATTAAATAAATTTTGCATTATTTGCAATGTTATTATTTTTATTATTATTATTTTTTTATTATTATTATTATTATTATATTTTATTATTTTCTTTTTTTAATTATTATTACCATTTTGCATATATTCCCAAAAATGATAAATTCAAAGGATAAAAGTTTTCTACATCAGCTGGAATTTGTGTGTGAGGCATTCAATGAACGCCCACGAAAATATTATAATATTGATACTGACATTGGTGTGTGACAATGTTCACTTGCAGTTTCTAAAATTCACTTACCACATATACATAATAGAAAGGGTAGAAAGTATTGTAGAAGGAGTAGTACGTTTACATACATACACGAATGTAAAGACCCATTGTTTGTTTGCTGCACATTGTCCCCGGTTACCTTCTGAAGGTATATTACATTCTTTGTAGTTAGTTGGTAGTATACAGTCGGTAAGAGGTAGAAAACCATAATGTGTAACACATTCTATTGATTCTACTGTTTTTCAACCAGGTGGGTTCAAAACGCCCAGGTAAAACCACTCATTCAGTCCGATTTAATATTTATGATTCTCCATATAAGAGTGTACAATATATATAATAGCGAATAAACACACTATGATGCATAATAATAAAACAGGTAAAATTACATATTTATGTATGATTTATATATACAAAGAATTTTCTAAAATAAAAAATGGAAATAATTTGCAAAAATTTGTTTGCAATATATTTTTTTTCTATTATATATTTGTTTCCTATGTATTTTTTAAATTTAAGTTAGTAGATGCTTTTTTTGCAAATGCCCTTAATAAATACGAAAAGTTACGTTTTGGTTATTTTTACTATTCTATTTAGTATTTATTATAGTACTTTTTATTTCGTTATTTATATTTTACTACATATTATACATTTTTATTCACTTAATATTAATAATATTTATATTAAAGAATTTATTTTATTTCCTAAACATTGTAAAATTTTACTAAACTTTAGAAGTAGAATAATTTTTTTTTAATTTTGTAAATTATAAAATAATATAAATTATATAAATTAATAATTAAAAATTACTAATTCTATTACACTCAATAAATGTTTATTTTTTATGAAAAGAAATATTATTGTTTATAAATAGTAAACAAAAATTTAATAATAAACAGTTATAAATATTTAAATTAAATTAAATAATAATATTTAAAAAATTCATTTATTATTATTAATATTATTTATTTGATATTATTTAATTATAAATATTCTTTAGTCCTAACTAACTAGTCCTATTATTTAACTTAATAAAATGGTAACTATGGTATTTAAACTATTTGACTTCTGGTGTTAATGGTAATCAAACAGAATTTATTTGATTTAAATAAATATAAAAAATAAATATATAAAATTACTTGATCTAAGTATAAATTTATTTAATAATTATCAGGTAATTAATTATTTTATTCAAATTTTCATTTTAATGTTCTTAGATTTTCGAACGTTTATAAATGAATGACGATAATGAGTTGTACATTAAATTGCGTATATTATTACTTTTTGTAATCCAAACTATTTTTAATTAAAAAAAAAAAATTATTTTTATATTTAGTAAATGCAAAAATAAATATTAATTTAAAATCGATAACTTTGTAATTTATTTCAAGATTTTAGACAAACTAGAATTTAAAAAATATTTTTTATATTATTATTGAGCATTAAAAAGTATAGTTAGTGAATAATTTTGCAACTAATTATAATTTCTTGAAAATAAATAATTTTTAAATTAAATATTGTATAAAAATAATATTAATATCGTATCAAAAACTAAATAGTTCACCTGAAACTGTAGATAAATTATAATTTTTTGAATATCTTTTTTTAACTAAATTATTTACTTATTTATTTAACAAAATAGGACTGAAAATTACTAATCTTATAATAATTATTGTTAATATTAAATAATTGCTTAAATACATTTTTTATTTCATAAATAAATAAATTTTATTAGTATTAAAACAATAATAAAATTTACAACAATTATTATTATTATAATAACAATTGTTAATATTAAATGATTACCTAGTATTAATACACTGTTTATTTCATAAATAAATAAGTTTTAATATTAATACAATTATAAAATTTATAATAATTAATTTTCACTTTTTTCTATTTAGTCTAAATCTAAACAAAAAATAATTACCTATTAATTATAGAAATAATAAGAATTTAAAAAAATGAAGTTATAAAAAAAATTAAAAATATTATTTAAAGAATATTTTTAATAACTATTTACATTATTTTTAAAATGATATATTTATATAAAGAACACAAAAACAACAAAAAACGGATAATTATTATTTAAATACTGTAAATATAATTCACAACAGAAGTGACAGACTCGTTTTTCTGAGCAGCAAATACGAAATGAGAGTCGATTGAGAGAAGGGGAAATTTGAATCTCCCGCCGGTCATCTGTTTAATAGTGGATGCGTTTGAGAACACCGCCCCTCATCTCTTGTAGCGAAATTTCGAAACATCTGACATGAGCTGCGGTGTCCGAGTGGTTAAGGAGTTGGACTCGAAATCCAATGGGCTTTGCCCGCACAGGTTCGAATCCTGTCCGCAGCGATTTTTTTTTTAAATTAATTTCTATTTTCTCTGTTCTCTCTAATTAGAAAATAAATATTCGTAATTACTTAATCGTCGTACTTTAGATTCTTGTAATTAAATTTAAAAAAAAATTATTTTCACCTATTTATTATATAGATTTATTTGATTAATTATTTATTAATTATTTTCTACTAGTTTCTATTATATTTATTATATTATTTTGAAAATTGATAATTATTAATAATAACAAAATTTAGAAAATTATTTTTCACTTATTTTCTTTTTCCTGTGAAGAGTAATTAAACTTTTTTTTTTTGTTATAAATTACAATTTTCGTTAATCAAATTGAATTTCAGTAAAACAAAAATAATATAATTGAAAATTGTATTTTCAAATTAAGGTTATTTAAAAAATTTTATTTTTTAATTGTTATTTTTCATTACTTTATTAATAATTAATTACTTTCTTAATGATAAAATAAATTCTTTTTGCTGAGAATCATTTTTTTTTTAAAACTTAATGATTCTAATGGAAATAAACAAAAACTAGGAAGTTTTAAAATCAAAAACGGGTTTTTATTCAACAAAAAGTCACTTAGTTGTATGTAAAATTAATTTTTCTCTTGTTTTCCATATTATTTATAATTATTGATGTATTTTAATGTTAATAGTGAAACAGCACAATTTATTTTGTTGAGCGTTGTCCCATAGCTTCCACTTCACCTTAAATTCTTTCTGCAAAAATTTTAGAAAATTTGTTTAGTAATTCTGAATTTTTTAATTAGTCTAATATTTATTATTAGATAAATATTATTTTTTGACTTTAAAAATTTATTTTTTATAATAATTTAATTAATTGAAATCTAAAAAAATCGAATCAAATAGTTAAGTATTTTTCTTGAAACAATAATATAATAAATGAAAATGAAAGTATTAAATTAAATTCAATTTTAAATAATTTACTTTAATTCATTAAGAAAAGAATACTTACGGCGGGGAAAAATTTATTGATGTGAATTTTTATGTCATAATTTGAATTTTCATTTTTCACAATCGGACATTTGGTATTTTTACAAGCATCAGTGTTCATTCCAGCCAATGGTAAATCCAAAATTCCCGAGTCCCAGTATGCTTGCGAACTTGCATTTTCAGCGTTAAAGTCTATGAAATTAGAGGAAAAAAAATTAATTATTAGAAAAGTAATTAATAAAATTCATAATTAGAAATGAATTAATAAAATTAATTATTTTTTGTCGAAAATTAAAAATAATTATTTTTAAAAAATTAATCATAGATAAAATCCATGTCTTTTTTATTTAGTCTGCAAAAATTGAAACAAAACCTTTTAATGAATTTTGAAAAAAAAATTTATTTGATTCAAGTTAACGATGACTTGTCAGTTTTTTACTTATTATAACTTTTTTTATTGCTTACTTGTCAATTATCAAATAAATATTTAGAAAATAATATTAATTCAAGTCAATAAAATAGTATTCGCAGCAAATACGGAAATTATTCGTTGAATTATAATTTATTTAATTGCAATGTAAATAATTTGTTTCAAGTAAATATTTATTTGTGATAATACAAAAAGAAAATCTTTGTTTTATAATAAAATTTCTTTTTTTCAGTAGTTAAGAAAATCATTGTTTAGTAAATAATTAACATACTCACTTGCAGTGTAATTAAATGAAATTTGTGCATCTAATTCTTTCTTTAGTCTACATGGTAAATTATTAACTGCTTCCTTGCATGGGTTTACTCGAACCTCTTGAATTGTACACAAATCTTGGCTTTCTGCAAGACAAAGAAAATAATAATTATTCCTTATAAATTGCAAAAAAATAAAATTTAAATATGAATAAATTATTAATTTATTAATTTACTTATTACATTAATTAATTTCTAAATCAATAAGTTCATTTATTTATTATAAAATTTGTTCCTTACAAATTGCATACTTTTTCTAAAAATTGTTATTTGTTTCTATCAAACTGTACTTAGAAAATAAAAATTACAAAAAATTACAAATTAAAAAATGTAGTTACTAAAAATGCAATTTAGGCTTAAAAGTTAATTTAAATAATAACTTAGATTGAAATGTTCCATTTTTAATTTTCAATTAAAATGAATTTATAATAAATTAAATTTATTTAAGATTTTCTCAATTTGCGTCAGGATAATGTAAATCCTCCCTTTGCTTTATTATGCCTTTCTTGTTTGCCTTAAACTTTACTAATACTGTATTTATTCAGATGTAATTTTAATAAGGTAATTTACTGATTCTATTGAATGAACGAAATTTGCCTTGAGTACACTAAAGTTAATTTAATAACGAACCATAATTTAACAAAATCTAATTGAAAGTTTGAAATGTTTTACATTCAGTGTACCTCTTAAAGTTGTATGGAAAATTATTTAAATAACCATAGAGAGTGCATTTATGTAAATAGATGAAATAACTTTTAGAAATGGAATAAATCAATTTTGAAAAATAGAACTTAAAAATCTTTGAATTCAAATTTTGTTCACAAAAATAAAAAATATCACTTGAAATATAGATAATTCTTACTTTGTAGAATAGATAAACACAGATAAACACAGATAAACCTAGATAAACCTAGATTATTACTATTATAACCATACAATAAATTTGAGAGAAGGAATTTTTAAGAAAAAGTCAGAAAATTATTATTAAAAGTACTGAAAAAAATTAACTTTTAGAATTCATAAGAAAATTCAAACAATTTCATGAAATATTTTATTTTGGGCCAAAAAGAAATAAGTTTTTATTGTTTTTACAAGAATTTTCAAGAATCGATTGTGGAAAATATTTTTATAATTATTGTGCGTCTTTGGTGCTTTCAGTCTAAAAAGGGAAATTTAAATTCCGATTAATTTAGTTTTCTTACTTTTTCTTTTTTAATTTGAAACTAATAATTGAACATTTATTTCCATTTTTAATATTTCTAAGCATTTAGTAATTATCATTTTTATTTTTTATTTTGAACTGAATTTAGTGAACCATAAATCTCGAACATTTTTAAAAATCACAAAAGTGAACACTTTTGGTATAAGTGAATTTTTTTTTAGATAAGTTTTAATTTTAGAAAGCTGACTATGATATATATGTTAGTTTATACCGCGCTAATGACACGAAAAATTTAAGAAAAAAATATTGAGGTAAAAAAAAATATTCTTTACATACCAGGAGTACAGTAATGCCATTGAACTTCTTCGGCAAAAGCTGTACAAATTAGTAGAAGAACGAAAGCAATAGCACTTTGGTTAATCATTCTTGACAAAGGGTCAGTAACTGAGTGAAAGAAAAACGCTATGACCGTCAGTTGGGTTGAAATGATAATGAAGAGAAGAGGGGCCATAGTTCAATTGAGATAACTAGAGTTAGTTTTAAATATTTGTAACCTAAATTTTGTGACTGTTTTCTTTTCACAAAAAAAATTAGATTTTAATTTCTTTTTAATGATAGATTTTATTCTCAATTTTAAAATCTAATATTTTTTGGAAATATTTTTACTTTTATAATATTCAAAAAAAATTTCTAAATAACAAAAGAAAAGAAAAAAAAGTAATAAAAAATAAAATTTTTAAACAATTAAAATTACTTTATTCTTTTATTTATTTATTCACAAACGAACAAGGAAATTCAATTCCATAAAATTATTGAAAGCAAAAATAATTGTATAGTAGAATTATTTATTTAGAAAATAAAATTATTTAATACTCAGCAAGTGATTAAAAATAATTTTGTATTTATTTATTTATTCTTTTATTTTTTTATTCATTTTTGTTTATTTACTTTTTTGATTATTTACGAATTTTTTAAAATTGTATTCTCGTAAATCGTTTATTCAATATTTATTTATTTTTCTTTGTTTTTTATTTATTGCCTTTTCATTAACGAATTATTTTAAATTTAATTCCTAGAAACCGTTAGTGAATAAATTTTTAAAACCTTTTTTAAGAGTATTTTAACCATTATGACGTCACAATATTAAAACACATGCTTTGCCTAAATTGTGACGTCATAATGGTTCAAATGTCCTTAAGGCAAAAATATATTCCGTATTAAACTTATTTCTTTTTAATTATAAAGTAGTTACAAATATAATTTGAACTTAAATTCTAAAGACAACAATTTTTTAAATATTAAGCACAATAATTATTTCAAAATAAAAGTTAACAATTTTTGAAGAATGAAATTTAACAACTGTTTTAAACAAAAATTTACAGAAACATTTTTTTTACATCAAAGACAATTTCTCTAAATTAAACAACGTTTTAAAATCGTTAAACGACAAAAAATGTTTCTTCAATTTTGGAAAAATATTTACAGAAGAAAATAAACAAAAAATAATGTTTAAAAGAATTTTTGAGTAAAAAGTGCAAAAATTTAGATTTAAAAAATTACGTTTGACCACATTTACTGAAACAAAAGTTGAGTTCAAAATTAATCATTAAAATACTAGCGTGACTTTAGCAATAACTGATGCTTAGTGTCGACTTAAAAAATATAATTCACTCTAATTGTAAAATTGTGAATTTCCTTCATTCGACTTCTAAAAGTCTACTTAGACAATTTTTTACTACTGAAAAAATGTAATTTTTTTGTAAAGAAAAATGAAATAAATAAAATACAAAAAAAGACAAAAAAAAAGTAGAAAAAACGTAAAAACAAAGATCTATTTTCCCATATTTGAAAATTGGAAGAAAAATCTATACTTGAGAAGAAAATTATTTGTCTTTTCTTCTGACTAGAGAGATATACATAACTAGATGAATTAAAAAATGTTTTTAGCAGAAATAAAAATATTTTCACTGTTGAAATTGAGTCGATGTCCCAATTCACTGACTCCCCTTTATATTCAATTGTGTCAAAGCAATTGTAGAGATTACATCACACGGTGTTGAGATAATTGAAGTTACTTTCGCAGATAATTTTTCTTTCATTTTATTTGCAAAAGTATAATATACAGATAGTGTGTCAGTGTTTGAAGGAATTTGACATAATTTATGAAAAAAGATTAAAGGTTGTAAAAACAAGAGTTCTTTTAATTATGTAAACAACAGGCAATGAAAGTTCAATTATGAATTTATTGGCAGGAATTTTCTTATATGGAAAATAAAAAATAACAAATTCGATTTATTTTTATTAAACGGAAGTCCATAAATAAATAAACAAAAATGCGAATTTATATTTTATTTATTTATAAATGGATCAAGTCCATAAATAAATCACTCAATAAATAAATCAATATAGAAACAAATGAATAAGAAAAATAAAGTTTGTAATTTATTTATTTATTTATTTATAAGTAGTGTAAGGAGCAAATAAATAAACAAAAAAAGTGAATTTACAATTAATTTATTTATTTATTTATTGAGACAAATTTCCAATAAAATAACTAGTGGAATAAATTTTTCTTATAGACCATTTTATTTTCTTTTTTTAAATAAATATTACAAACAAACTCCAAAAAAAGATATACATGAGAAGAAACATCGCATTAAGTACCTATACATATAAACTGCAAATACTGATTATAATTAGCATTTTTGCTAACAAATATAACACTTAAGTACACTATGAACTTACTAGAAAAAAATACTAATTATAATTGGTATTTTTTTCCTTAAATTTTATTTATTATTATTATCATTGCTATGTATTTTAATATTATTATTTAGTTTTTAGAATTGAAGACAGAGAAAGAGAGAACAAAAAATCCCACGAAAACTTTTACGTATATTAACAAAGTAGGATTTTGATAACTTATATTTTATCATGAGTATTTTAGAGGTACTTTTTCTTAATAACTCTTTAAATATAAATGTAAATAACGTAACAATATATAATTATTAGAAAAAAATTATTTCCTATCGCGATTTATGATTTTTTTCTTCACTGTACAAGAAAATACATATAGTAAACATTTTTTTCGTCACTAAAAAAAAATTATAATTTGTCAAGAAATTATTTGGTTCGAGTAAATTTTTCTTCGTTTGGAATTATAAGAGTTGTTATTATTATTATTATTTTAAATTATTATTTCAAAAAATAATTTTTAATTATTCTTCGAAATTACGTATATTTTATTGAGAATTGAAAGAAAAAATTTTATTCATTTCAACAATTTGGATATTAATATTAACAACAAAATACATCGCTCTTTGGCAAAGGCGCTCTTGAATTTCATTTATTCTTTACGTAAAAATTAATCCTTGGCTTCTATTTTTATAATTATGAAACTTTTATTATTTCATTTCTAATAGAAGATATCTTTAATTCATTAATTATAAATTGTATTGTAATTATTTTCAAAAAAAATATTATAACCGTGACAAAACGGAAATTTAGTTTTTGTTTCTCGAAATGAAAAAGGGGAAACTTAAATTGTTTTTTATTTAATTATTAACGAAAAAAGAATTATTTAATTATTTAAATTAGAAGTGTTATTAAACTTTTGTGATAAATTAGTAAATAAATTTATTAATAATTATGTATTATGTAATTTTGATAAATTAATAAATTATTTTTATTTTATTTAATTAGAAAATGGTATATTTGATTCAGAGTCGTAACTAAACATTTTATTTGGTTCAAATAGAAAATTATTTGTTTTTATTGAATTTTATTTGGCTCAAATGAAATTTCTCTGTTTATTAAAAATTTTATTGGAAACAAATAAATAATTTAGTAAGCTCTGAGAAAATTATACTTTTATTTAAGTTAAAGAAATTGATTTAAATAACACTTTTCTCTGCGTGGGGATAAATTAAATTTTTTAAAAAACGATCGTGGGCTTTGTAATTAATAAATTGGAGAAATATTATTTTCGAAAGAAAATGAACAAGAGTTTTGATAAACTGAGCGAATATGTAAATAACAAACTATTTGTGATATTTAACATTTTTAAATAGCACTTAGTTTAGTAAAGTCGATAAAGTCTCTTTTCTTTCTTCATCCTCTTCTTTTGATTAGGTTTTACCGGCAAATTCACTTTTCTTTAGTACTCCAGAGAATGTGTTGGAACGTGAAAGACAGTTTTTGAATATAAAAAAGAAGTTTTATTTTCACTGTTCACTCTCTGGACATTTCTGCATATAAAAGTTTCTTTTTGCCATTTTTTTCCTTCTTGTCTCTTTTTCTGCATTTTTCTTTTCTTCTTTTTTTCTCCTTTCTTCTTTTCTTTCCTTTTTTTTCTTTTTTAGATTCTCCTTTTTTTGTGTCCTCCTTCTTTTTTTTTTGGTACACGGTTACACCACGTACACTGGATCTTTCAGTACGGATATTCTCGCTTCTTGCAAAATTCTCAGTCTTGGTCCCAAAGGGACACCCATCTTTTGCAGCCTTTCTTCGCTCAAGTAAGGTAATTCAACCATTCCTACTCTTTCTTTCTCGAAGGCGCCGGCGTATTTCTGTGAAAATCACATTTTTTATTAGATTTCAGGAAAAATTCAATTTAAATGAAGAGAAAAAAAATTTGGATTATATTTTAGAGAGAAAGAGAGAAAGATTACTCTTTTTGACAAAATTTGCGAGGATTTTTGTCTAACAATATATATTCCCTTAGTTTTGCGAATATGAGTTTTTCAAATGGAGAAAAAATAAATAATCAATTTAAATTTGAATTTTAAACAATATTTTTTTTAATTTCTCAGAAAACTAGTTTTCTCTTATTTAAATATCAAATTGTTGAATTATTCGTGTGATTAATATCAAAGGTGCAACATTTGTAAAAACTACTGCCATGAAGAATATAATTACTAATTATATTTCAATAATAATAATAAGATTGTATTGTTTATTATTATTATTATTATTATTATCTATTTTTATTTTTTACTTTACTTCATTTTACAATAATTACATTTTATTTACTTTCATGTACTCTTTTTTGCTTCATCATTAATTTCTCTTTTCTTTACCATAGGTACTTTGTAATTTTTTACATTCCTTTTTTTATTATTTCATTAAATTTTCTCATTATTTTTCATTCTTCTTTTTACTTATCTTTTATTACTTTTACTTTCTTTTAGCACTGCATATCATTTGCCTCATTATAATCTATATTTAATTATCTTTCATTTTTTCATTGTCCATAAACTATTTTATTTATTTTTATTTAAACAAGTAAGAATTAAATTACAGGAATCACAGTGATTTTTTCATATGTTAGGTAAATTGACAGGGTTTTTATTTTTCAAAAAGTTGATTTAGTTTAAAAAAAGAAAATTTTCAAAATAAAAAATTATTGTTAACTATTGTTAAAAAATTATTCTAAAGATTTTTTCAAATTGTTTCTCATAACTTATTGATATTATTTCCTTTTCTCTGTAAGTCTGTAACTTTCTTTAAATTTTTTATCAAAATTTTCATTATAATGCTACTTTTGTTTTTGAAATGCCAATAATTTTACTATATTTGAAGTAAATTTCAGAAAAAAATAGTCAAATTAATTTAGGATTTGGAAAAATTTTCTTCAAAAATATTAATAGGTAATTAATAGTATATTAAAAATTGTTATTTTCAGAATAATTTTTACTACAATTTTCAATGACAATTTCTTTAATAAAAATTAGGAAAATTTATTTAAACAATAATAACATTTACTCTGAATATAAAAGTTTCTAATTGCTAATTGTAATGTTCGAGTGGAAATTAGAATAATTTTGCTATCAAATAAATTAAAAATCGTTATTTCCAGTGTAAGTTTTGTAATATCTGTAGTAAATTTTATAAATAATTATAGTATAATAAACTTTTAATTTAGTAAAATTTATTCTGTGAATAATAAAATTTGGCAACAATCCCAAACAATTTGAATTTTTTTAGAAATAACAAAAAGAATTTTAAATTTCAAGTTACTAAAATTTTTCCAAAGTTTGCGAAAACAAAAATTTTTTTTTCAAGCATAACTTAAAATTTATATTTTTTACAAGAAAAAAAAACAATTTTTATAAGTTTTGTATAAAAATAAGGAGAAAAAGGGAGAAAATCTAAAAGATTAGGTGTTTTAGTAGGCAATTTTAATAATTTAAGGGGATAAAAAATGGGACTAACTGTGATCCCTGAAATTTATTTTTGTTACTACAATAATTACTATTATTATAAGTATATAATAATTATAGTAATTATTTAAGTCAAAAAAATTAATTTTTAATTAATTAAAATTAAGATATTTAAAAAATAATTTTAAAGAAGAAGATATTTATTAAAATATTTATTTTTTTATTATTTAAGAAGAAGATTTATTTATTTTTTTTAAGAAATTTAAAATTTAAACTAATTTTTCCTTGACTTAGACATTATTATAAATTATCAACATAGATTATTGTATACTAATTATAAAAATTGTTTACATGGAATAAAATTATTCTTTCGTCAAGAAAATTATTTTTATAATTATTTCTCCCTTTGTTTTTCGTTCATATTTTTGAATAACAATTATTTTCCTATCTATCTACTAAAGATAATTAATATTTTGAGGACACTATTTTTACGAAATATATTTTATAAAGAAGAAAAAAAAAGAATGAAAATGAATGAAAATCTTTTTCCGATGAAATCTTCATGGCAGCAGTTTTTTTCTCAGTGCGAAATACCCTACCTCATACCCTAGTTCCCGGAGAAAAAGCCTGATGAGTGGCGGTTCAGTTCCAAAAAATTTGGTGAGCTTTTTCACCCTTGAAGGATTCGAGAGAGCCGGCAATTCAGAATCCTTGATCAGAGGCTGAGACTGCGATCTCACCATTGCCATGCTCGTTTGAGTTCTTAACGCCGCAATTTCACCCCTAATGTTCTCCATTTCCTGTGTGTGTGTGCGAAAGAGAAAATCAAGATGAAAAAAAAGACAAATGAAATTTATTGTCATTGATGCAGAGAAACCGACAATAAAAATTAATTATCGCTAGTAATCCAATTTATTTATTTCTTTTTTTTTAACATTCTCAACAAAAATAGAAAGGGATTCTTATATCTTACATGACCAGAAGAAAATAAATTGTATTTTTCTTGACCTATTTCATTTTTTTTCATTCATAAATTAAATTTTATTTCATTTAAATGATAATTTTATTTTCACCAAGAAATGAATTGTTTTTGGGCAAAAAAAGAAAGAAAGAATTTAAAATAAATAAATTGGTTTCTAGAAAAATATAATTTTATTGAAATGTGATTTTATTTCATTCAATTAAAATATTTCTCTGGGTGCAATATACACGCGTTAATTAATTTTTAAATGAGTTTAATTAGTTATTTTTAATTTTTTATTATTTTTCACTAAATTTAAACAATTTATATAAATACTTAGGTATTTTCACTAATTTTCACATTGAACTTAAACAATTACTTTTATTTATTGGATTCAAATAATCGATAAGTTTTCTATTACCAAATAAATATTCTCCTGATTCAAATAATTTTTTATTTTATTCAGATAAATCATAGTTGAACCAATAATTTCTGTATTTAAAGCTAATACAATTTCATTGACTAAAATAAAAATTATTTAATACTAGAAAATATTTATTTGGTAAATTGATTATTAATAATAAATAATACAATAAATTATTTGTTTATTTGAATCAATAAATTTTTTTTCAGTGTAAAATTACAAATGAAATTTCTGTAAATTTTGTACTTCTGAATTACAAATTTTTTGAATTAAAAATTCTTTAAATTTAAATTTATTGAATTAACAATTCTTTACATTAAAATTTTTTAAATTAATAATTCTTTAAATTTAAATTTTTTAAGTTAATAATTCTTTGAATTTAAATTCTCCCTCAAGTATAAAATGTATTAATTTTTCACCTGCATCATTAAATGCTGTGTCCTCATCTCAGAGCTGAGATGTGCTACAGATCTTGCTAGCGTCACCACGTGAGATTCCAGCCGTTGAAAGCGTTTATTGATACTCTGAAAAGTAAAAAAAAATGTCAATAAAATAGAAAATATTATTTTTAAATAAATAAGAAATAATATAAAATAAAATGTTTAAAAATATTAAAACAATACTAGGTAATATTATTATTTTAATTTTCTATTACTTCAATTAGAAAAAGTAATAAAATTTAGATTTTACTCTCACAAAATTAAATTAACACTCTAATTGACTGATTAAAATTAAGACAGTAAAATATAGTGAGTTAAAAAAAATTATTTTATTTATCGTAAAATATAAAATACTTTATTTACTTAATGTAAATAATTTTCTTTGATTTTGTTACCAAAATTTATTTTCAATTTTAAAATTAAAAAAAAAAAATTCGACGTACTTTGATATCTTTAACTTTTTTCATTCTGTCATCCATAGCGTGTGATCTTCGCTTATCGTGATGCCTTGTCACTGGCCTGGAAGAAACTGATGAAGTTGGAAGAGAAGAAACTGAGCCGTAACTGGTGAGTCCTCTTGATTTTCTCTTTTTCTTCACACTTCCGCCAAGTAATTTTAAAACCTTTGCCGAAATGGAAAATTCAATTACATTCATAATGAACTTGATAAGCGTTTTCATAGACAAGTGATAAAAGAAAATCTTTCAAATGATTTTTATAATTAGAAGAAAAAATTCGCAAAGAAATCTTCAAAAGTTGAAGAAAAAATTTTCAATTAAAAATAATTTATTTTATGAAAAAAATTTTAATCGAAAACAAATTTTTAATTAATATAACATTTTTAATTATAACCAAATTAAAAAATAATATTAATCAACAATTGCTGAGAACTTGATATTTTAGATATTATTTTATAATTTGAATTTAGAAAAAGAAATTTCAGAAGTATTTTTAATTAAAAGAAAAAATTGTTTTTCAACTAAAGAAAGATTTTCTGCTTTAAATTCTCGAATTTGTTTACTCGAAAAATAATGACAAACTCACTTCGCTATACATATTTTCGAGACCCTCCAACTGTTTTCTTATTGTCCTTGCATCATTTGTACTCAGATCAGAATCACTTCTGTCTAGCATCGAATCTAAATCGAGTCCTGTTGTCGTCGATGTTAAATCCGCCGCTTCCACTCCGAATACTAAGTGAAGATTATATTTTTAGTTTTTTCCATTATATAATAAAGCTATTCCAGAAAAGTTTTCTTTATGGGAAAACATATTTTTTTATCTCCTCTTGTATCAAATATAAATTTTTCTCCCAAGAAGCATATTTTTAATAAAACAAAAAAGACAAAAATAAAAGAGGAGAAAGAAAATATGTTTGAGCTCTAAATTGAAGAAACATTTTTGTATATATATAAATATGCGAGCTAAAATGGTTTAGAATTTAAAGAAAATCTTTTTTCTCTTTCGTCCTTTCAAAGAAGAAACCTTTGAAAAGTGAAAATTCGACTTTAATATTGGCTAGATATATATTCGCATTAACAATTCAGTATTTGATCTTACAATGAGAGAACTTTTTCGTTGAATCTTTCTTTGATGTTGAAGCACCGCGATGCTTAGAGGAGCTTGGGTAGTTTCTTTTGTCACATCCTTTACTATATTCACTGTAGTTTGGCTTTGATCCGTAAGGTAAGCTGGAAAATATATGTTTTTTTAGAATAAACACAAAAAAAATCGTAGAACAATTCAGACAAAATAAACTAACTAAAGAAAAAAAATTATCCAGAAAACACTTAAATAAATCAGGTCTAATATCAACTTTAAGAAAGAAGAAGAAGTTTTTGACTCTTTTTAGCAACAAAATTATAGAGTATAATTTTTTTATTTTACATCGATGAACATTGAAATTTATGTAGAGTTTATGATCATAAAGAAATAATAATATCCTGAAAATAGGATGATGAATATTCATTAAGAACTTGGTTCGTTGCAAACAACTTGCAACGCAAATGCATTCTATGTGGAATATAAAAATATCATTTACCTCGCTGAATATCTATTTCGTGGAGTTCTAGGACTTCCATGGGGCGATAAAGGAGGCAAGGGAGGTGTCACTGACGACACACTTTCAGATAAAGTGGAGTGCGCCATTGCCGGAACATCTCTTGGCTCCAAAATGCTTCTCAATTCTGATTCCACTATATCCACCCACTCAGAGTCCTGACCTAGAAACGTGGAAATAAAATGAAAATTAAGTTTTCAAAAAGTCGCTCACGTTATGAAATTTCATCGATCGGAGGAACATCAAAAAACAGGGGAAAAAAAAGAAATATTCACTGGAATAAAAGTATTTAGGTTGTTATAAAAATAGATTTTTACCTTTAGACGATCAAGTTTTTAGGTTGGATAAAGTTTTTTAGATGGGGATTTTCGAAGTAACGCTGGTAAGTGTTGGGATAACAATTTTTAGTATTATAGCGGTTGTTTGGAATTTGGATTTTTACTCTGGCAATGGTTACGTAAAGTAGTCTTTACTATCGATTGATATATGTGTAAGAACAGAGGATCATAGATCGGTAAATTAATTGTTTCGCAAATTCATAACCTACCGGAAAGATTTGGTGAAAGATAATCGTAGAAATTGTTTCTCAAAACAAAAATTGTTTATTGTTGTAAATCAATGGACAACTTTGGATTTGGAAACAATTACGATTTTGGTTCTGCTTCAAGGAAGAAGAAGCATTATTTACCTTGAGCGTGTCCTTGATTCTCAGGTGGCGGTCGTCGTCCACTCGAATAAACAGCGGATCCTCTCCCAGAATCCACATTCGACGAACTCTGCCCAGCTTTATCGTAATCCGAACCCGAACCTTGGCCCTGAATTTTCATTCTCGCTAGTCCCTGCTCAATATCATCCTTATTCTTCGAATCACTCTTGAAATAATTCTCCTTATTGTTGGTAATTTGGGAGTTTTCCAGTCTCTTTGAAATTTCTAATTTTTGCCCTGAATTATTACGGATTTCCTCGTTCTCACTGCTCACATCTTTCGATGGTTTCGCAGTATAAATACCGTCTTGCTCGTTTTTCTTCTGAAGTTCCTCTATTCGCTTTTGCACCGACAATGTTTGATTTGTATTTTGAGATGGGTCTTTTTGATTTGTCTGATGATCGTGTTCGCCTCTCTTCGACGAACGTCCCTCCTCGCGACGAATTCCAAAACTCGTCTCCGGACGGTATTCGTCTTTTCTCTGCGATCCACTTCTACCGAAATCCATTTGATGTTCCTCGACAGTTATTTCGTATTTCTCCTTGTCCAGGGGATCGACAGAGACACTCGATTTCATTGCATCGGCAGTGCGTTGGGGGAAATTCTCGTTATTACCGAGTCGCTCCTCCTCGAACGATAGATGGGGTTGAGAGGCGGCTTTCTCGATTCCTTTCATGGAGTTTTGCCTTTGGTATTCGATCTCCTGACTTGGCGTTTCGGGTTTCATGTAGACTTGAGGAACTCCGTACCTGGAAGATTAAACGGTTTTTTATTTTGGGGGGGAAAGTGCCGGGGGAAAAAGGAGCTGGCTACTATTGATTAGAAATGTTACCTTGGTCTCCCTTGGGCGTAATGATAATAGATTTCCTGTCCCGAAACTCGAAGATCCTGATTTTGTCGTGAAGTGCTAGGCAAATCGATTTGGGACCTGGACATTGGTTGCCTAGTCTGTGGGAACTGTTGATAGGGAACGTTTCCGGAGAAGTGACTGTTTGTTGTTCGTAGGGCATGAGAATTCGTTTGCTGTCCGGCTATTTGTTGCTGCTGCTGTTGTTGTTGTTGTTGATGCATCTGCTGAATCAGTTGACGCTGATGCATATTTTGAGCGTGCTGTTGAGCGAATCGTGGACTTTGGTGATGCTGGCTCTGATGAAGCAATTGCTGAGGACTTTGGTAACTTTGATGCGACGACTGATGCACGTTTGTTGCTTGCTGTAGCAACAGACCGACTTTCATCACTGGTATGCCATGATTCTGAGTTTCACAATTTAGAGAAAGATGTAGGTTTTGAATCGAGTACAGATTATTACAGAAAGGCAGAGGATGTTTTTTTGTGATTACAATTCATGGATTACGATTCTTTCGGGGAAAAAAAGAAATGGAGCGAAAAGTAAAAACAGAAGGAATAAAAATAGAACAAGAGTCAAAATTCAAAAAGTATGCATTCGAAATGTGAGGAAAGAATGTAATTAGCGTTGATTGCTTACCTGATTCATAGCTCCGGGTCCTTGCACCACGTATTCCCTGTTTACATTCTGAACCGGTTGTCCAGCACTTGTGGATTGAACGAAACCAGATATTTGTGTCTGATGGGCCATTTGAACTCCTCCCGGTGGTGTGTGATGAGTCACGTGAAGTTGTGCACTTTGTCCCGGCAAACTCGGTTGAATTTGCGACGGCGACTGAAGTTGTCCTGGAAGTGGAACCGTTTGCTGTCCACCTTGATAGCCGTACGAGTGTCCATATTGGCCTACAAGCATTGCAGAAAGTAATCATTAAAATTCATTGGCTAAAATTAATAGAGGGGATAAGAATAAGAAGCTATAAAAAAACATACAGAAAGGAAAAAAATACTGAAATTGTAGAAGAGGAAAATCTTGATCTTGAGTAAAATAAAGAAGATTTAGAGAAGAGTTGTAGCATACTAGATACAGTTGTAGCAGATAAAAATAAAGATGCAGAACAAAATAAAAATGTTTAAGACGAAAATAAAGTTGTAGAAAACAACAAAGAACATGTATAGAAGAAACAAAAACAGTCCTAAAAGAAAATAAGATTTAGAAGCAGAAACCAAAGAGAGTACCATAGGAATTTTTCGGATACTGTTGCATATTGAGAGAGGATTCTTGCGCTCGAGGTTTCCCGTAAACACCGCCACCTTCCTTCTTCTTGACCTCGTCCTCTTCAATATCACGACTCGATTTTCTCAATTCCTCCGTAACATTATTTAAACTCGCTTCGGGTTCTGTATCAGCGTCCTTTCGATTTGGACCAAATCGACTCGAGATCATATCCTTGATGGTGTGATATGTTTTCGATAGGGTCTTGGTCTTTTCCTCATCGACTTTTGTCGTTGTTCGAGGAACAGCACCTGTCGCCGTCGACCTGAAGCAGTATATACACATATATATATATATATTTACATTTATATAGAAATTTATGCAAATTACTTGTAAAGATATTCCCCACTATATTCTATATATACGAAAAAAAGAAAGAAAGAATCAAAAAAAGGAATCAAACGAAACAAATCTTGAGTATTTTAATGATATTTGAGATTAAAATCTATTTGTATAATGAGGAGAGGAAGTTGTCCCAACCAGTATGTATATAATCTACGATTTGATAATATAGATATCTCTCAACGACTAATTTACAAACTTAGAATTATTAAGTTTAACATAAAATATTATGTGAAGCGTGTATAAATAGGTGTATTCGTAATATTATTTGTCGTATTATTCGTATTATTGCAATTTGTTGTGAATTATTAACTTCTTGGTTCGTTGATTACAGTGGTTGTTATTTTTTTTCACTTGCTGAGTGTTAATTAGATGATTTTTATTCTGTTTGTTAATACGGAAAGCAAGGAAACGAAAAAAGTTTACTATTTTTGAGTTAATAAATTTTTGAAGAATATTATTAATTATTATTATTATTATTCTTGCAGAAAATATTCTTTGGAATTATTATTTAATTAATGTACTTCATTATTAATTTTTATTATAATTATACTCAATTATTTTATTTAATTAAAATTCACAATTAGCGAAAATTCGAAAAAATATACACTATGTAATTCGAAACACTAAAAAAAGCCCACAATGAAATTAATATCTGAACAGATATGGATTACTTACGAGTAGGTTTCTGGGGATTGGTAGTTTCGCTGACTTTCTTGTCTCAGTTCCTGCATCTGATTTCCCTGGAGCAAAAAATGAATTAACCTTTATATTTTTCCTCCTTTTCTGTGTATATTTTTTAATATATTTTTTTAATATTTTATATTATTTTTTATTTTACCTTTTCTTTTATTTTATTTTTCATTTATTTTTTCTTTTCTTTTTTCCTCTTCTTTTTTCTTTTCTTTTTTATTTTACTTTTTATTTTATTTTTCATTTCATTTTTTATTTTATTTTCAATTCTTTAATCAAAAAGGAAACGAAAGGAAAATCATTGCCTTTCGTATATTATAAACAGCTCACTCTTGGAACTTGATTAATAAGTTGAGTTATAAGAAAAATGAAGAATTTTTAAGAGCGGAAAACATTCAACATGTTTGAAAGTGCATCGAGGTGCATCGAAGCGAACTTTTTCGTTAATGAAAATCGTGGCGGAAAATAAAATTATATCTCCTTGGAATTAAATATAAACTAATTTCAATTTTTCATGATTCTACGAACCAAAACGTGTATATATATATATATATATAACGAAAACACACTCTATGGAAGTAAATTAAAAATACTATACTCCGAATAATAATAATTGTTCGTGATTTACATTTATTTATTAGTTTCTTTTCACATTCGTATAAATATCTAATTAAAAAGTAACGTTACTATATTTTTATCGCGAAATGACGGCTAATTTAATTTCTTTTTAATGATTATAATTGTCACACTGAATTATTTCATTGTCTCGAAATAATTTCATCGCAGGAGCGTTCTTATTTTTCGAACTAAATAAATAATGAGATAATTTTTAATTTTTGAATAAAGAATTATAATTATTTTAAATAAATATTAATATTTAAAATATTTTTACCGTATTTTTCTGTCTTTCTCGGACAATAGTTCGAGAGTATATAATTGAACGAAAATTAATTTTAAATGTTGCATTTTCCCTGCAATTTAGAGATATTTTGTTTTCCGAACAGAAAATAAGGGAATAAATATAGAAGCAAGGTAAATAAAAATAATATAAAAAAATACTTGTGATAATAATGAATTGAGGAGAAGAACATTCAAAGTCGTATGATGAATTTCGAAGTTTGTTAGTCGGTTCTTCGTTTCTTAAGAAGGGAAGCAACTGGAATAATAACACAACATTTTGCTTGCAAACCCCACTGAACTTTCTGCGGCACGCTTCTTGCATACCGAGAAGGTGTATGTATATATTTTCTTCTTGTGTATTCTCAAGATTTTGATTTAAAAATAGCAATTCTTTAAAAAAGTGATTGAGAAAAAATTTGATTTCTTATAAAAGAGGGAAACATTTTTCTTCTTACCCAGCATTTGAAAACATTGGAAAATTTAAATATTTCTTCTTCAAAACATCAAAAATCAAAAATTTATTTGTTTCACAATTTTCTTAATGTTACTAAAAAATTATATTATGCAAGTATTTATTTTCAAAAAAACTAATGAAATTACAAATTTTTTATTTTGAAATTATGAAAAAAGAGGTTTTTAAAAAATCAAAGTTAAATTTTTCTGACAACAGTTAAATTTCAGAAAATAATTGTTAAAAAATGAAAAAATAGGAAATTTTCTCAAATTTTATTAAAATAGATATTATGTTTCTACATTAAAAAAATATTTTCATTTTTGTAGTTTTGAAGAATTTTAACTGGAAATTTGGAAAAATTAAAAAAAAAAATTTTGTATTTAAATGATTTAAGTAATTAACTTTATTTTCTTACTAAAAAATTATTTTTAATTATTATTGTCTTTTTTGAAGAATTGCAACTAAAAATTTAAAAGGTAATTCAATTTTACAAATAGATATATTAAAAAAATTTTAATAATTCAATTATCGTTGAATTCTAATAAGAATATTAATTCAGAAAAGAACTATGGTAACAATTTTGAAAAATAATTGAATAATAATTGAATTGAAAGAAATAATAAAATTTTAGGAGATTTGTAAATTTAATTCCTCGAAAATTTTAATCGCTCTAAAAGTAGTTTATGTAAAAAAAATTATTCACATATTTTTTTCGTTAAAAAATTTTTAAATTCTTGAATAATTAAAATTTGAAATTCTAAACAATAATTTTCTTTTGTAAAAATTGCAGTTGTAATTTTTAGAAATAATCAAATTTCAAAAGGTTTCATATTGAAATTGTTTAAAATTTCAATTAGAATACAAAAGCAATAAATATTTCTTTAAATATTTATTGTTTAAGGGCATTTTAACCATTTCTTTAAAAAATTGTTTAAATATTTATTTCTTAAGTATTTGTTTAACAAAAATTTCTTGAATTTTTGAAAAAAATTAGGTTTTTGAAAAATTGTAATTAAAATCATTTTTAAGATAATTATGTTAAAAAGTGATTTTAATTACAATTTTATTACAGAAAGTCATTCGAAAAATTAAATCTAAAACTTTTGTCAAATTTCGTCATTGAAATAAATTTATATTTGAAAGAATTTTATTTTTTTAAAAAATTGATTAAATATTTATTGTGTAAGTATTTGTTTAACAAAAAATTATTGAATTTTCGAATAATTTAATAATGAAATTTTTTAAAAAGTTAGGTTTTCGAAAAATTGTAGTTAAAATAATTTTTACTATAATTATTATAAAAATGATTTTAATTACAATTTTATTACAGAAAATCATTCTAAAAATTGAAACAACCAAAAGTTTTGTCAAATTTCGTCATTGCAATGAATTTTATTTCATTTCCTTTAAAAATTGTGTTTAAACATAATTTATTAACATAATTAACATAATTTAACATAATTGTATTTTTGAAGAATTATATTTCGAAAAATTAATTATTGTTTAAAAATAAACAACAATTTATTTTGAAACTTTATTGTGAAAAAAAGTTGGTACTTATTTATCAAAATGTCATCTATATTTTATTATTTTACACTGTTTTTATCATTTTTCATTCATAATTCATGACACACTGCTATTTTTTATTGCATTAGAAAATAATAAAAAAAACTAAATTACAAAATGCAAAATTCAAATAAATTGGAAAAAGAAAGAATCCAATTGCATTAACATGATAACAAGTTATGTAAAACTTAATAATAAAAAAAGAGAGGAATTATTTCAAACTCATTGTCTTCCCCTTGTTAAACTTGTTTCTAATTATTTTTCAAATCATTTTCTTTCGCCTTGTTAAAGAAGACTGGTTTTTTAATTATTTGTGTGTACTATTATAAAAGGGTCGTGTTTTACACCACAAGAATCTTGTACGCTTGAATTATGCGGGAGGAACGTGTTCTCGTCCCTTTTTTTATAATTTTTATCTTCTCGTTTTATGTATTTTTTCTCTTCTCTTCTCTCTCTCTCTTTTTTTTTGCTTCTCGTTGCGTGCAAAGTCTCTGTCAGTTTTCTTTTTACACAACGATGCGTCAAGGGAAGAATAGAAGTTTTTCTTTCCGATCGTTGAGTATAATAGAGCGTGGAGAATCGCTAACTCATCTAACGGTTACGATTCGAGATCAATATTCATGTCTATTTTCTGAATCTCATTGAACTACTACTACTACTACTATCAACAGTACACCACCGCCTTAAAAAAAATGAGGAATTGAATAAAAAAAGAAAATTATTCGCTGTCATGTATTTTTATAAAAAAAAAATTAGGATAACAATAAAATTCAATTTTCCGTGAGGGAGAGAGAAAATTAATTTTTATACTTGGATTTTTATTACTCGCTTGCTTTGTGTGACAGTTTTTATGTAAAAAATAGGAAATTTCTTTTTTTTCTTCTTCTTCTTCTGTTGGTATAATATAATCTATCATCTATAATTATAGGTATAGATAAAGAGGTAACTACGGTATACATATGTGATCTGGAAGAAATTTCTTAATTTGAAAAGTGAAAGCTTGGGAATTTTCTATGTGTAAACGCGCTATATTGTTCAGTCCTTCATAACTTCCTTTTATGAAGTGATACATATTTTATTCAGAATTCAATAACAAAAAAAAAAAAGAAAAAAATAATTGGGTCGGTTGTTTGTATTTTACGATTTTCCCTTCATGTCACCAGTTTATCACTTGATAGTCATCTCGAAATTATTCTAATTAACAAAATGGGAAAAGATAATGGTTTCTTCTTTAATTTTTTTATGAAACAAGGTTCTCGCAAATGTTGGAATATTTTTTTCGAATATTTTCCAGAAAAGTCTTTTTGGAACATTAATGGAATTATAATAATTGTGATATTTATAGTATTATAATAATTAATCATGTCAGGTTTCACGATTTAATAATTAATTTTAGAAAAGTATCAAAATGTAGCTTTAATACCGAAAAAAGTATAGTAAAAAATGTAGCCATGGAAAATTAATTTTAACAAATAAAAGATAATTCTTTTAGTCGATTCACAAAATTTTGATTCAATATTTCTTTGACTATTTCTTGATTTCAATCAAAAATATTTATTTTTATTCTAATCCTGCTGAGAATTTTAATTCAAAATTTTTGAAAAATTAAATTGTTTTCTAAATTTTTACTGTCAAAACTGCAACTCTATTGAAATGTAATTTTTAAAATTAAATTAATTTTCTGAAAAATTAAATTGTTTTCAAAATTTTTATTGTAAAAACTGCAATTGCATTAAAATGTAATTTTTAAAAGTAAAGTCATTTTTTCTAAATTTTTATCGTCCAAATTGGAATTGTATTAAAATGCAATTTTTAAAAGTAATGTAATTTTTTGAAAAATTAAATTTTTTTCTAAATTTTTATCGTCCAAATTGGAATTGTATTGAGATGTAATGTTTAAAAGCAAACAAATAAAATTATTTAACAAAATTTATTCTAAATTATTCACAGGAATTAAGAGAATAAATTAGTATTTTTTTCAAAGTGAAAGTTTAAATTTTATTACAGTTTTGCAATGATTACAATTTTCAACGATTTCGATTTAAAAATCTTTTAGAATTTAGTCATTTCGGAAAAAAATTTTGTAATACATTTTAAATACTTGATTATTATCAAAAATTTCAACTGAAATTCGTTTCTAAAAGAATTCTTATTAAAAAGTTTTAATAATTTAATTCTTATAAAAAATTTATAAGCTTTTCAAAAAAATAATTCAATTTTTAAAAAGAATTTTATCATTTTTAACAAAATTTAAATTTTTCGAAGAATTTTGTTTGCTTTTTTTACAAATATTTGAATTTTTGTGAAAAATTGTATTATTTGGAATAATAATTGTATTTTTGAGAAAAAATTTTATTTAAGTTTTTATAATTAATTATTTAAATAAATAATTGAATTTTCAAGGAAAAATGTTATTCCTTGTTAAAATAATTAATTTTTCCCGTTGAATTTTATAAACAGTTTTTATTTGTCGAAAAAAAGGAATTAAATTCCTGTGAAAATGTTATTATTTTTTAAAAAATTAATTGTTTAGAAAGACTTTTTAAAAAAATCTTTTGTATGGATTTTTATTAAAATTGTTAAAGATATTAAAAATCATTGATTTTCGAATAGTTTTTGAGAAATAATTAAATCGTTTTAAAGAATATTATTAGAAATTTTAGAATTTTTTTTTCTATAAAATATTTGATATTTTGATATTTCCTTCTTTTTCTAAAATATTCATATTTTGAAAACTAATTTTAAAAGGAAAACAGATTTCCAGAATGCATATTTTGTAAGTATTTTTATAGAATACTTTTGGATTATTCTTGCAAGAATTTTCTTTAATATTTTTGTATTTTGCTGTTAAAATATTTCCAAAGGTTCTTTGTAAAATAGTATGATAAAATTTGTATACAATATAATTTTTAACCTTCTTTGACTATTTTTTGGAATACTAATAAAATTTTGTTGTGAAGTATTATTGAGAAGTTTATTGTAAAATTAATTTAAAAATTTCTAATTACTTTGTATTCTTGATTTGTATGATTGCATATTTCAATTTGAATGATTGAAAAATTCTTCTTAATAAATCATTTTTAAACTAATCATTTTAATATAAATCATTATTAATATTAATATTAAATAATAAATCATTTTTGTAAAATGGTATAAAAATCTTATTATGGAATACTGCTATTGAAATAGTGTCAACTATAAAAAAAAGTATGCTTCCAAATTCTTAGAATAAAAATTTTGATAGTTAAAAAAATATTCGCAAAATATTTTAGCAAAAGCACTCAAGAAATATTTTCAATAAAGACTGAAAAGTCATTCGCATAATTTCATTTGATTATTAATTTCCTCTTAATAAAATTTTCTTTCTAATATAAAATTTCCCTAACTTTCACCACATTTAGTGTTAAATGTTCAATCATCGCATCGTAATAATGAAAATTCTCTTTATCAATCTTGTGGACAAATTTTCTATACAGCTAATGGAGCGTAGAGACATAAATATTTCTGAAAATGATGTGGAAATATTAAAAAGAATATAACGAAAGTTGGCCATTTTCCACGCAAGAGTGAATCTGGATCATCAAGAACTTGTCGATTTGTACATAATATAGAAAATATATATAAAACTATACTTTTCTTTTTTAAATAGCTCTGCACTATATATATATATATAGGTAGTCATCAATATTAAATGTATAAATTTAATTCTCCATAAAGATGGCAATTCGAAACAATATCATTTAAATTAATCGAGACTCTGGGGAGTTTCACTATATATTCACTATATCGTAACTGTAGAATCTCACGATTCGGTGATTAACTTAATTAAATGAGTAGTCCACCATCGTGAGTAATATTATGCTATATACTATCGATATTGCGTGTTGGCGTTTCATGTGTGACACATAATAATAAAATTACCTCACATTTACACTTTATCTCTCCCTCTCTCCCTCCCTCTACACATTAAAAAAAACACTATTCATTAAATCAAGAAAATTAAGAATTACTCTACTGGCAATATTTTCTTGATTGCTATTATTATTCTTTATATGTATGCGAAAGAATAAATGACGGAAAAAAAAGAAAAAAAGATTCAGTAAATTAATTATTGTTGGAAAAATATTTTATAATGGTAGATCAAGCGGCAAATGGGGTTAATAATAAGATAATTTTCACATTTCAGAGAAATGAGAATTGACCTGAAAAGTATTTTTCTTTTCTTTTTAGTGAGGTACTTATCTATATACTTGAAGGAGGAAGTATAGCTTTTATTTACTTTTTACTCTCGAGTATTTTACATTTCCGTTTATACACATAAGCCGTAGGTGTAATTGAAGTTAATTAGACAAATCAGTAAAGAAGGGTTGTAATTTTTATTTTAAAGACTTAAAGTAGACGAAAACATTCGTAAAAAGGACCGTTTAATTTTTCCTTCTTCTTCTTCTTCTTTTTCGTGTGAGAGCAATTGAAGCAAATTTTAGTTTCTCTCTAAGGATTTTTACAAATTTTTTCCCTTATAGCTTTAATTTTATTTTTAACAGACGAAAAATATAATTATTTTTATTATGGAAAGAAAAATTAATTTTATTATTAAGGAAAGCAAATTTACTTTTTTTATTACCATTATTATTTTTTATTTTCTTATTATTTTTTATTTATATTTTTTTAGTTAATTAAATCAAGAGAAAACTGTTTATTGACTGACGAATTTGAATCTCAATATAAATAAAAAAAAGTAAATCTATATCTATTGTTATTCACTAAATTTTTAATTCGAAAACCAATTTTTTCTAATGAACTTTAATTGACCTTGTTGGTTAATGTGAAAAGGGACTCTTGAAGTATAAGAAAAAAGAACCTGATTACCTTTAAGCATATAGGACAAGTTCTCACAGTCGTTTTCTAAAGAGGGTTCTCTCGAAAACAAAAAAAAAGTAAAAACAAAAAAAATTCGAAAAAAGGAAGGGGTGGGGGGCCAGAAAGTGCCTGGCACACTATGCAATTTCGTCTCACCTCCTGAACCCAAGCCTGTTGGCTGATTGGTGCATCCGGTGCGATTGCCGCCCTTCCGGCACTTCTTTGCTTGTACTCGTGAAGAATTGGGATTTTCGAGTTCTTGTCTCCTGATGAGAGAACAACTTCGCGTTCAATCTGTGAGCACAAAATGAAAATAATGTTAATTAAATAAATTACGTCTGTTTTTTTTTGGTCTTCTTTTTATTTGAGATTTTTTTTTCTACTCTCTAGAGAAATAAATATTTTTCCAATTTACAATTTCATTATTTTAAGGAATATTTAAAAAAATAAAAAACACAGTAAAACGTCAGGTGTTAAAATAACGCCAGAATAGATTAAAATAATCTGCAATAGTTTAATTCCTCTAAGATTAAATTAACAACAAAATAGAATTTAAATAATCTATTTTGGTGTTATTTTTAACTATGAATGAAATTTTATTTTAAATAAAACACCAAAGTCAAGGATTTGGAAAAATTTAATGAATTTAGCTTCTCCAGGGAGAATAGTAAGTTAGTTACTAACTTAGTTACCAACTTACTAACTAACTTAGTAACATATAGTTATTAAATTCAATTGTGTTCAACAATTAAACAAAAATTTCATCAAAATTTCAATTCTCTTTATAAATAAAATTCTTCTCTGATATTTAATTATTTTACAAAATTTTAATAAAATTCTTGTCAAAATTTCAATTATTTTCAAAAGTTTTCTAAAATTCCATAATTTTCAATATCTACTATTTTAATAAAATTTTCCAAATGAATTCCATTGTAAAAAAAAAATTAATACTATTCTACGCAAACATTCAATTATGTTCATAAACAATAAATTTTTTTACAGAAATTCAATTATTTACAAATTTTTAAATAAATTTCTTCGCAATAATTCAATTATTTTCATAAATAATAGAATTTTTTACAGATATTCAAATAATTACAAATTTTTTTGTAAATTTTTCGCAATAATTAAATTATTTTCATAAATAATAACATTTTTACAAAGATTCAATTCTTTTTATAAATAATAACATTTCTACAGAGATTCAATTCTTTTAAGAAATAATAAAACTCATTGCAGAATTTCAATTATTTTTAATGTAATTTTAATCAAATTCCTTGAAAAATGTAATTCTTCTTAAAAATCTTATTAAAATTCGTCCAAATAATATAATGATTTAAAAAATTTGTTGATAACATTTTTTACGAGAATTTAATTTCAACAAACATGAAATTAACAAATTATTTTTTGTTTTATTTAAATAATTGAATTCTCGAAGAATTTAATAATAAAAAATTGTTTTAAAAATGAATTTCAGTTAAAATTTTAGATTATACTTAACTATTGAAAGTATTATAACGTGGTGTTTTTTAGAAATAATTAAATTTTGAAAAAGTTTCCAAAACTAAAATCATTGAAATTCTTAATTTTTCATATTTTTGACAAAAAATTCTTTAGAATTAATTCTTTTTAAAAGTTTAATAGAATTTTTATTGAAATTATTTCAAGTTTTTATTTTTCAATATATATTTAATTGCAGAATTATCGAGTAATTGAAATTTTGTAAATTGAATTGTAAACGAATAAGTTTTAATAAAATTCAACAAATGAATTGAATTATTCAAAAATCTGTTACTAAAATTCTTTATGAGAATTGAATTTTGAGAATTATTCAATAAATTATTTACTTTTGCATTTAAATAATTAAATTCTTGTAGAATTTTCTAATAAAAATTGTTTTTCATTTCATAAAAATGAATTTGAGTTAAAATTTTAGATTATAGTTGAATATTAAAAGAAATATAGAGTGAAGTTTTTGGAAATAATTGAATTTTCAAATAAATATTTTTGAAAAAGTTTAATTGAATTTTTTTAAATATTGTTTGAAGTTTTTATTTTCTAATATGCATTTAATTAAAGTATTTAGGAATAATTGAAATTTCGTGAAATTGATGAATTAATTATTATTAAAAATAATAGATATAAAGTAAAATTGTAGTTAAAAATTTTTGAAAATTAGAATTGAATTAAAATAATTATTTTACTACTTGGTCATCTCTTATTATTATAAAACATGCGAAGAAATCGAGTCGAAGACTCGGAATTATCGATATCTTCATGTTTTACAGTTATAAAAAAATTTAAGAAACCAAAATTTCATTCATTGTAACAAAAAACACCAAAATTGATTATTTTAATCTTTCTTGGTGTCAATTTAATCTGCCAAACTATTTAATACCTCACGATTTACTGTAAATGTATTCCAAAAAAATTGTTCTCCAAACATTGCAAAAATATTTTTCATCACATATTCCTTACAATGGATGGTTAAAATTTTTTCCTGAATAACAAATGCATCCTATTCATTGTGATAAGAGTGCGAGGAAAATCTTTTCATTAAAATTTTCTCTCAACTTTTCTTGGGCTTTTTCTTTTTTTTCTTCTCTCTCTCTTTCTCCCTAATTTTTCGGTTTCTCGCGTGAATGAATCATCTTTTCTATCCTACAGTGCACTCACTCCTTTTTTTTTGTTTCAATTTCTCGAAAGTGTAAAAAAAGAGAAAAAAAATGAAAAAAAAGTTGCGCTAACAGAGAAGTGCACTTTGGTGAAATCTTTGGTAACAGTTCATTGTACGCGTGTTACATGCACTCTGGGAATATTCTCAGGGGGTTTCTATGTGTACCGTTTACCGGAAATGTGTTTGGTACATCACTTTTCCTCTAGGAATCGTCGTCGCGTTAATATACGACAAGCAACAGTTCAACAACTGACTCTATAACACGAGTGGCTCTTTTCGTGTATTTATTTATAGAAATACAGGTATAGAGCCAATATTGACATATTTGTATTAGTAAAAGCAATTCGTCTATTGTTACAACTGACTTACATCTATACTTCAATATATTTACAAATACTTACATCTATTTACATCTACTTACATCTACTTCCATCTACTTGCATCTACTAACATCTACACTTGGCGATAATTTGTTCTTTTATCATTAAACTTATGGAGAGAGAGAGAGAGAGATTAAAAACAACAAAAGAAAATCAGCTTTAAATCTTATTGACTCTCACGTTCCAGATTTTTACTCAGCACATCATTGTAAAATTTATACAAAGCTTCCCCCTCATTGGGAGGGGGTGGCAAATTACGTTGTGTGTGGAGAAAATATTTATTCATATCGAGTTCGCGTAATAATTTATATTTCACACGTTGTGTTTCTAATTATCCTACTCTTTTCATGTTCAGGAAAGAAAGTTTCGAGTTATTAAATTTTCTTGTGCACTTTTAGTTCGAAGGCGAATTTTGTACAAATCGAGAATTTTCCTCGAATGGATACTAATTAGGATGAAATACGGATATAATTGTGTTTCGCACATAATGAAAATTGCATCTGAATTCAATAATTATTGGCATTTTTATATCGCAAGTTTGATTTCTCAACTTTTATTACTTTTTATATTTTAAACATATTAATATTATATAAATAATGTTCATTAACGAAAAACCATTATTATTATTATTTAATAAAAGTATATTCATTGTTTCGTGCGAACGTATTTTTTTAAACTGTTAAACACCTATACAAAATATATTTTTTCATTTTCTAAAATTTGAAATTATTAAAGGTATACTAAAAAAATGTAAACTAATCAGATTTCTTTTCCTTATTATTTTTATTTAATTTAAACAATCTGGTAGAGAATTGAAAGTATTCCTATTTATAGTTTAAAGATATTTTTATTTTATTTTACTAAAATTAATTGATTCAATTAAAGGTAGTTAATTTTTAATAAGTTTTTTATGAAAATAATAAAATTGACCTATTTTTTCCTTTACAATATTTTTAATACTGACACTGATAGTTTTTCTAGTTTTAAAAAATGTGTATTTTCATTTTTATCCATTTTAGATTTTTAATCCAGTTTAGGGTTATAATAAAGAAATTTTGTTATAAAAAAAAATCAATAAAAAAATTTTACCTTAGAACAAAAGCAATACACGCAAAGTAACTGTTTCTTTAAAAAAGAGGCAATTTTTCCTCAAGAAAAAAATTGTGTAATTTTTTATTTTATTATAAAAATTTTATTAATTTATTTTGTATTAAAAAACAAAAATTTCTTGAATTTAAAATTAAAATTGCTTTAAACAAAAAAAAACACTTATTAAGTTTAAAATTATTTATTACTGTTCATATTTTTAAAAATTTTAATTAAATTTCAAGAAAGAATTCAAATATTTTCTAAAATTTTAACAAATCCTTTTAAACAATTCTATTATTTTCAAAAAAAATTTTAATTGAATTTCTAGGGAGAGTTTAATTTGTTAAAAAATTTTAACACATTTCGAAAAAATTCAATTTTTTTCTAAAATTTTAATAAATCCTTTGAAATAATTGAATTTTTTTTATAAATAGTAAAATTCTTTGCAGGAATTCAATTATTTTCAAAACAATTTTAATTGAATTCCTCGGAAAAGTTCAAATATTTTTTTAAATATTTCCATTTTCTTCATTTATTACCTAAAATTTTAATAAATTCAACGAAACAATTCAATAATCTTCAAAATAACTTTAATTGGATTTCTCGAAAAAATTTCATTATTTTCAAATATTTCTAAAAAATTCTACACAACAGTTTAATTATTTCTTAAAATTTTAATAAATTCTTCGAAACATTTCAATTATTTTTATAAATAGTGAAATTCTTCGCAATAATTTAATTATGTTTACAAATAGTAAAATCCTTTACAGAAATTCAATTCTTTTTAAAACAATTTTAAAAGAATTTCTCGAAGAAATCTTCAAATATTAACATAAAATTCATATATTTTCTCAAATTTTAATAAATTCTTTGGAACAATTTAATTACTTTTATAAATAGTAAAATTCTTCACAAGAATTCAATTATTTTTAATACAATTTTAATAAAATTCTTCTAAATTATTTTTAAAATGTTTTATTAAAATTATTTAAGAATTATTTACAACAAAAAATTATTTAATCCATTATTTGACAAAAAATTCAAAGACATTCTTCAAAAAGACTTTAACTAGAATTTTTAAAAATTGAAACGAAATTCTTCGCGAGAATTCAGTTATTTTCCTAAATAATGAAATTCTGTGACGGAATTCTATTAATATTAAATTTTTTGATAAAATTCTCTGCAATAATTCCAAGACTTTCAATACATTAATTTTAAAATTGAAAATATTTGAAAAGAAAAATTATAAAAATGTTAAGAAACAAAAAAGCAAATAGCAACTAACTTCAAGCTGCGAACAGATTATCGGATCACGAAATTTATTAATTATTAATTTTGATTAATTTACATTAATTTGAACTACAGGTAAGAGATCAATTATTTTTTTAAAAGTCGAGAAATAAAAAAAATTTTTTTGCATTTTTTTCAATAGCGTTTGTTACACTTTTTCCATCTCCAATAAAAATACAGATTTCTGTCAATTTCTCTCTCTCTTTTTTTTCCTAAAATCTTTTTCCGAATGAAGTGAAAATTAGAGGAGAATATTTATCTAAAAAGAAGGGTGAAAAAAAAGTAAAGTAAAAAATAGAAAAGAAGCTTACCGGAAATTTACTACTGTGAGTTTGAAGATTGGCTGCTTGTTGAGCCTGATTTGAACTCTGCTCGTCGCCATATAAAGGTGGCATCCTGTATTCCGGTGCAGGAGTTTGTACGGAATTACGAGCGAGCGTATCCTCCCCCGATTGACCGGAAGTCACCTTAGGGTACGCTTCCACTATCGTCTGCTGTGACTGTTGAAAATTTTGATTCTTCTGATTATTCGACACCGGTTTCGGTGGTGGCACCGGCTTATAATATTCCTCCTCATCTGAAATCAAAATGAGAAAGGAGAAAAAAATTTTAATTTCCACATAAATTAAATCTCATATATTCAGAATCTTATTTTCATAATCGTAATCAGAAAAATTTCCCATCTTGATTCTTCGAACACGCCTTCTCATTTTTATTCATTTGGAAATATTTTTATCACTTTGTGGTTAATATTTGTATACTGGTTCTGTTTTTTTAATTATATTTTATTCATTCAGGTTTAGAGAAATGAGAACCTTTTATCTCAATTTGAGAATTCAAAGAATTAAAATAAATTAACTGATTAATTAGAGAGAAATTAATTAAATACTTGATTTTTTGCTTTAATGATTTGTATTATTTTTTTATTTTTTTTATCTTTGTTACAGTCAATAAGTTTGATTCGATAAAAATTACGCTTAATTCAAAAATATTTTCTTTTTTGCTTCGCTAAATATTTTCGTATTAAAAATATTTTTCAGACTAAAAAAAAATATTTCAAAGAAATAAAATTCAGATAAAGAGATTTTTTTTCAAACGTTGTAAAAATTACATCATAATTAAGAATTTGGTAAAAAAAATTACATTATAATTAAGAATTTGGTAAAAAAAATTTTTACCACAAAAAAAAACTGTTTTGCATAAAGTTCAGCCGAATATGTTTCGCAGTTTAAGGAAAATTTATACATAGATTTCGCGACGTGCATAAAAGTTGTGCCAACTTTAATTGAAGTTCGTTGCTCAATAAAAGATGTAAAACATTGAGAGGCAATATGCAAATGAAATTTTCGTCCCGAACTTTAATTGAATTTGTGTACGGTTCGTAGTGACTGCTTCGTTGACATTTTGTGATTGGACCTATTGTTGAAATTGATGCTGTCAAAAGGTTTTCTCCCCCTACATTTTATCTCTAATTTTTCTATTTTATCCGCGCAGTTAAAGAAATTTTTTCCTCCGTTTAAAAAAAAATGAATAATTGACATATTTAATGACGAATTCACAATAATGAAATTAGGGAGTTTTTTAATAAAATTTTCTACGCTGCTTGAAAATTAATTTTTTTTCTTATGTAATTTTACATTTTGCACAACGAAGAAAATTATTTTTATAAATTAATATATAATAAATAATAATTTAAAAAATTTTGATAAAAAATGTTTGTGTTTGTAAAATTTTATTACCGCATTAATTCATTTAAGGGAATATTTTTTTATTAAATAAAAATTAAGAGGAAATATTCTTTAATTTGATAAAATATTCGCTATAAAGCTGGAATAAAATATCGTAATATTGAAGAAAATTTATGACAATGTTTTAATAAATGAAAAAAAATTAATAAAATTTTGTAGTTTTTGCTCTTAAATGGCAGTTTAATTTTTTCTCCACCTAAGTTTTTGTTTGAGCGATAAATTATATTTTAAGAGTTGAAACAAATTAATGTAATAAATAATTCTTATTAGTTGATAAAATTAGAGAAAATATATGTTATGGAATTAAATTAGAAATAGATTCTACATAATCATTCAGCTAGAATTTATTAATAGAACTTTTTTTTGTCTGGGAAGGGATTAAATGATTTTTAATTGAAAAAAACCAAAATGTACTTAAATTGTTTATTATTAATTTTTAATTTTTATTGCTATCAATATTTTCGTTAATATTTATTTTATCTAATTAATTTTTATTTATTTATGTTTACTTAATATTATTTATTAGATTGACATTATTTATTAATATTATTCAAATTATAAATTATTTTATTAAATAAATTTAAATAAATTCTAATTTGGAGTGTTATTTTGTAACTTGACTTTGATTTTCATTTTCACAGTCTAACTTTGAGAATTTAATAAATAAATTTAATATCTATTAAGAAACGTGAAGTAATAAATAAATTTCCTAAAATTTAGCAGAATTTTTAAAAAGACAAAATTTTATATTTTTTTTCTAGGTGTGAAAAAATGATCAAAGTCGAGTACACGACATCTAGTGCATAATGTAGTAAAAAGAATTATTATGAATTTTAAAATTTTCACCACAGCTGCATATCACAAGTTGCGAAAGTCGCGTATATAAACCTGGATTTTCTATTACAAATTTGTAACGCATCTTGTACACATATACAATTTATTTGTTTATGTGTGTCTCTGTGCAGATTGTAGAGAGCTGCTGGGCAGTCAATGTGACAATTCAGATCCATGCAACTTTCTTAACATTGAAGAGAGACAAGGTCAATCTTGTTAACGTGATTCCTTCCCGTGACAGTTTTATTTTCTCTTTTATTATTTATTACACTATATGTATATACATATGCACTCTTGTCTGTAAATATAATTGATGGATAAACTTTCAAAGAAGAGAAAAAAAGTATCAAATTTTTATGTTATCGATTTATTATTGAGCAAAAAAAAAATTTTTTTTTCCTGTTTTTTACTTTAAGAATTTTTTATGGAGGGATTTTTTTGACAGGGAACATATATAGCTTCATGTGGAACAATGACAAACTTTACTATATTCTCTACAAATTAAATTAAATTCTCTAAATTTAAATTAGTAAAAATGTTTACTTACTCGAATTAGTGATTTATTTTTTGTTATTAAATTAGTATTTTTTTTTGATAGTTTGTTTATTTTGTTAATTAGTAAATTCTTTTAATTAGACGAAAGAAAATCTTCACCTGGAACAACTACAAATTTCACTATACTAGCGAAATTTTTAGTTATCGCAACGAATACGTTTGCTATTTTAGCGAAAGTTATCGCTGTTCCAGTTAAAGATTTTTTTTCGTGTAATAAATTAATAATTACTAATTAATTATTAGACGTCTGTTTTTGAATTAGTAAATTTTACAAATAAATAATAATTTCTACTGATTTATTAATAAAATTTACTAATAGATAGTAATTTCTACTGATTTATTCGTAAAATTTATTCAAAAATTTTGTTTATTGATAATTTTATTTACTGAAATTATAATTTATGGAAATTTTTGTTTTATGAAACTTTTATTTATTAAAACCATTAATTAGTAATAATTTTTTTCCACAAATGCTTTTGTTTACTAAAACTTTTATTCCTTCAGAAATTTTATTTATTGATAATTTTATTTACTGAACTTATAATTTATGGAAATTTTTGTTTATAAATACTTTTTATGATTGAAGTTTTTATCGCAATTGCAAATGTTGTCTTCTTAAATTTTTATTATATTGATATTCTTAATTATTGGGACTTTTAATTATTTTTATATTAAGAGTTTAATTAATAATTACAATTTATTAAGAATTATTATACTATGTAGCTAAAGTTTCGAACGTTCAAATGAACGAAAGTTTTTTTCACCTCAACTGTTTTTGAAAATTACTGTGTATAAAAAAGAAAAATAATTAAAATTAAACAATATTTATTTTAAAATTAGTTTGTTTTAATCTAAAAACACAATAATTTTTTGTAAAGAAAAACAAATTAGAAGAAGTAAAAAAAATTTTTCGTTTATTTGAACGCTAAAAACTTTAGGAACATTGAAAACTTTGTTTATAATAATTTTTATTTTTATTAAAACTTTTACTAGTCGGACTTTTGATTATTGTCAATTTTCTCAATTGAAACTTTTATTTATTGAAATTTTTTTTTCCAAACTTTTGTTTGTGGAAACTTTCATTTATTTGAAATATTCTTTAATAAAACTTTTTTTGAATATTTTCTTCATTGCAGCGCTTCTTAATGAAGCTATTTTTATTTATAGAAGATTTTTTTTCTTATTACAAATATTTTTTTTTTCATTAAAAAATTAAAACTATTTGATTTATTAAAATTTATTTATCGGACGTAGTAGTTCTTACAAATTTTTTTTAATAAACTTAATTATAATTTACCATATGCAATTTATCGAAACTGATATTTATTTAAGCTATTAATTTAAGATTTATAAAAGCTTAAATATTTATTAAATAAATTATTAATTTATATATAAATTATTTTTAATTTATTAATATTCAAATAAAATTAATTTGAATTAATTTGTTCAAAACTAGAATTAATAACTGAATATCAGTTAATAGTATTATATTCTTTTTCATTGAAACTAATTTCAATTAATTTTTAATTAATGAATGAAACAAAAAAAGAAAATTCTCAATTTTTACCTTGATTCTGATTAAGTTTCCTCAATCTGTTTTCCTGTTTGACTTTGCGAACAGTAGTAGCCATTGCGTGTTGGCTGACCATTTTCTGAAGAGATTTTTCTATTTTTATTTTTTTTTTTCTAATGAAGATATAACTTTCAGTGATGAATTTTTCCTTTTCCCTCTTAAGAGACTACTTTTTGTTCACTATTTTTAATGTCCCTTTATACTTCACTATTTTTCTCTTCCTTCTTTTTCAGTTCACAACTTTTCGTATCTTTTTTTCTTAGCTTAAAATTAAATTTTTTTCTTTATAGTAATTAAATTTATCACAAAACAGGAATATTCAATTTCTCTTTAACTTCATATTGTCCAAAACAGAATAAAAAATAACTGGAAAAAAAGGTAAAAATCTCATATAATACCGGAAATATAAAAATTCTTTTATAGGTTTTTTTTTATACGGGTATGTGTGTATTATAAAATTCTCAAGATTCTTATATTATATACACGTGTGTAAAAGAAGAGAACATGATTCTACATTTTTCTCTGAGTCATATTATATACACCTATACATCGCTTCACTTCTCACCCACTTTGTTCATCACATTTGAAATCACTGTTTCTTTTTCCCCATTTTCCACGCACTGGTATTTTTCATTACGTCAAGGAAATATATATATATATACTTTTTTTTCCTTCTATTTATCACATTTTCATCAAAATCTCAACTTTCACTGATTTCATCACTGAATTTATAATTAAATCACTTTCTAATTTAATTTTTTGATTTATTTCCCATAGGCAATCTTCGATTGTTTTTCCATTTTTCTCCACGTGTTTAAAAAATGTTTTCATTTTTTTTGTTTTAATTTTAATTTATTTATCATTTATTTATCATCATTTTTACTTTTTTATTCACTTGATATTTTTGTATTTAGTATTTTTTTATTTATTTAGAATTTCTACATTTTTTATTTTTCATTCACTATTTTTAGGTGTATTATTTCTTTTTGTTTATTTATTGTTTCTCTATTTTTTTACCTTTCTATTCACTTGTTACTTCTGTATTTAATATTTTTTCTGTTTATTACCTTTTTTGTTTATTTAGAACTTGTGTATTTATTTATTTTTTATTCACTTGTTTTTAAATTTAGTTTTTCATTTATTTATAAAATTTTGGTGGTTTTAATTTTTTTATTCACTTATTTTTTGTATATGAGTCTTTTATTTATTTATTATTTCTGTATTTATTATTTTTTTATTTATTATTATTGTGTTTATTTATTTATTTTGTGTTTCTTTATTAATGTTATGTTTAATTATTATTTCTGTCTTTGTTTATTATTTCTGTCTTTATTTACTATTTCTGTCTTTATTTATTATTTCCGTCTTTATTTATTATTTCCGTCTTTATTTATTATTTCCGTCTTTATTTATTATTTCTGTCTTTATTTATTATTTCTGTCTTTATTTATTTACAATTTAGCAAAAAGGGACCAAATTATCGTTTAGTACAAAAAAAACCCGTAATTATTCTATTTCGAATTAATTATTATTGACCGACTAATTGTGTGATTAATGATAAATGTCAATGAATTGAGAAGTTTATTTTTGTTGACATTTATAAAAGAAAGAGAGAGAGAGACTACGGGTAATTGCCTTCTATTGATATAATGTAATTGGTGTGTGATTAGAGTGATGTAGAGGGTTAAAATCTAAATGTCCGTGTGTGTTTATATTATTAAATTATTTGAATGAGAGACAAAGTTATTGAATTCGTTTTTGTAGTGAATGTTTTTCAGAGAAGAGACTGCCCACTTGGCGAGCCTCTTGGACATACTGAAAGACTTTCCATTGAGTGAACGCCTGGTTCCGCTGTTGTGAGTTCACTTCCTGTATCATCCCACCATGCCAAGAAATCATTATAGACCCATAGAGTCCATAGAGACACCCTGGATAATTTATTCCCAGTCCATACGTCGCGCTCAACGCGTTCAAGAAAATTTTTTTTATCTATATGTATATTGTATACATATACGCACCTTACGCATTCGGACTTATGCATATATATGAGTATAAAGTACACACACACTCTTCATTCTCTTTTGATCCCCCAGGATGATTTTGCATATATGCCTGAAAGATACTCCAAGATAATATATATATATGTAAGAGAGATTCCTTTTTTCTTATTCATACCGAGGAAAATGATATTTCCGATTTTTTTTTCTTTACAAAGCGTATATTTTTTTTGTCTAACGTTTTATAGGAGTTTCTTCTAATAAATTTTTTGATTTTAATTAATTATAATTGTAAGGAAAAAAGAAATTATGACATAAAAATACACATCATGAAATTATTCCCCGCCGTAAGTATTTTTTCACAGTTTTCTTGAAAGTATCAAATTAATGCTAAAAATCTCAATCAATTTTTTATTTGATCCACATTTTTGGTATCAATTCGTTGCCATTTAATACTTTTAAGTTGACAGTGATTTTAACTGAATTAAAGTAAATTATTTAAAATTGAAAACAATTTAATATTTTCATTTGCATTTATTAAAAAATAGATAGATAAAAAATCTACCACAGAAATAATAAATAAACACAAAAATAAAAAAATAAAAATAACGGAAATCTATTGTTTCAAGAAAAATACAGAACTATTTGATTAGATCTTCTTTAGACTTTAATTAACTAAATTATAATATATAATAAATTTTTAATACAGTCAAAAAATAATATTTATCAAATAATAAATATTAGATTGATTTAAAAATTCAAACTTACTAAATAAATTTTCTCAAATTTTTGCAGATAAAGAATTTAAGGTGGTGTGAAAGCTATGGGACAACGCTCAACAAAATGAATTGTGCTGTTTCACTATTAACATTAAAATTTAAAATACATCAATAATTATAAATAATATGGAAAACAAGAGAAAAATTAATTTCACATACAACTAAGTGACTTTTTGTTGAATAAAAACCCGTTTTTGATTTTAAAACTTCCTAGTTTTCGTTTACTTCCATTATGTAATCATTTACTTTAAAAAAAAGGATTCTCAGCAAAAAAATATATTCCTTTTATTAATAAAGTAATGAAAAATAATAATTAAAGAATAAACAAATTTAAAAATAACCTTAAATTGAAAATATAATTTTCAATTCTAATAATCTTCTGTTACTGAAATTATATTTGATTAATAAAAATTGTAGTTATACTATATATTATTTATTTTTATAACAAAAAAATTTAATAACTATTCACGAGAAAGAAAATAATAATTGAAAAATAATTTTTTCTTTAATTTTGTTATTGTTAATAATTATAATTATTATATAATTAATAATTATGACTGGTTTCCTATTTGAAATACGAATTGGCCATGACTTTTATATTTAAAATAAGAATTTTATTAAGGGCCTAGACAAGTTTTCCAAGTTTAAAGAAATTTTAATTTTTAGAAACTTTTTTTCCAATTTTAAATTTAATCCAATTTTGTTGTCAAAATAAAAAATTTAAAATAGAATTATTATAAAAGGATCTCTTAAAATTAGAAAAACTGTTTAGGCCCTTACTAAAATTCTATTTTAAGTAGAAGAAAATTCCAGTTTTCCTATTTTGAAAAAAAACAAAAATCAAAAAATTAAAACCGTTTAAAACTAGGAAAACTGTTTCGGTATTTTCTGAAATCCCAACCAAGAAGAAAGAAGGACCAAATTTTTTCTATTAATACCAAAGTTATTCATAGAAAAAAATATTTTAAAAAATTGAAAATTTAAAATTCCATTTATTTGAAACTAGACCATTTATTTAGAAACTGTGCAGATCCTTGCTGAAATCCTATTTGAACTAGAAAAAAAGTATTCTCTCTTCTAATTTAAATTGCCCTACTTTTTTCTACAGAATCCCTTTAACTTTCGTAATACCCCAGACAGTTTCTTCTACCCTCTGCGATATAAAAACCTCTTCTTTAAAACAGAAAAAAATCGAAGTAATTTTAGCAAAGAAATCTTTTTAATTTTTTTTTTTGATAGAAATAGACGAGAATTTTTCCCCAAAAAATTCAATTTTATCCTGAAAAATTGCCTGGGAAATTGAATTTTCTTTTCGTTTAAATATATTTGTAAAATCCGTTGACTTTTGGACTTTTAAGACAGGAAGGAGGAAGTAGGTCTGTGTGAGTTTAACTGTAGGTATGTCTGGTGTGTTCCCCTTCACAGGAGTTTGAGTGGTATGTAAAGCATTTTCCTGCGCTCAAAGGAAAATATGGGAAAACATGGTCCGCATAAATCCATAATACATATGGAGAAGGACAAAAGAAAAATATTAAGGAGGCAAAAAGTCGAATGCCACAAAATTTGTCACAAGGGTTAAGCTCTCTCGGTATAAAATTGAGAAATAAAAATGGCAAAATTTTTTACAAGCACTTGTTCTTTTTATTTATTACTCTATTCTTTGCTTTTTATTTATTCATTTATATTTATTTATTATTTATTTTTTTGTACATTTATTTATTACTTATTTTTTTGTACATTTATTTACTATTTTTTTCTACATTTATTTGCTATTTTTTCTACATATATTTACTATTTTTTTCTACATTTATTTACTATTTTTTATACGTTTATTTACTATTTATTTTTTTTTATACATTTATTATTCCATTATTTTTTATAATATTCACTGAAAAAAAATTATCTGAAGGAAAAACTATTAACTGACTTGAATAAAAATTACTATTGCACAAAAATTTTGAACGAAATTCTCTTTCTGTCTAAATATATTTACCAAAAAAAAGTATTTTTTAAATTTTATAAAATAATTTATATTAAAGTGAAAAAGAATGTAAATTCAAAAATTCGAGTCAATAATTATTATCAAACGGTTGTTTTAATTTATCGGGATAAATTATATAATTATTCCAATTAGTCTTGTAATTTCTCACGTGCACTGCGCGGATGCATTTAATTCTTAGTTGTATTTAAATTTTGTACTTTCGATAATTTTTACTTGAAAAACCTTAAATCACTGTGTAACCTTCATAAAACACTTGGGAACAACCCATAAATCCACACACCGATGAAATAAACAATTTCGCTCGAAGGACAGAGGTTTCATAACCTTGGACATACTTTTAAACGAAAATTACATCGTCTTTATTGTAACATGTTTTTTATGGGTAATACTCCGAAAATATTTGCATTATAAGGTCGGAAAAATTGTCTCTTCTTTTTGATTTTAATTTTATCAGTGTTTGAAGAAAATTAGACGAATTTTTCTGTATTCTGTGTGAGGAAAAACAACAGCATGTTTTTTAATTATTTAATTTTCAAAGAGAAAGAAACATTTGAGACAAATTCAAAATTTTTTACTATATTATTTTTTCTGTATTCTACGAGAAATATAGTAGAAATTTTAACCAAATTTTACTTTCTTATAGGGAATTTTTGTCCTTTAACTACTTTATGAATTCTAACAAACAGAAAGGAAATTAATACAAGTTTTTGGGTGGTATTTTTTTTTACAAAAGAAAAAAATTCCAAATTTAATTATAGTTTCTATATTTTTTCTGTTATCGATACGAAATAGTGCGAGAGTTTATCAAATTGTAAGTTTATTTTTAATCAAATTTTTTAATTTTATTTTTATTTTAATAATACTTTTGATCAAAAAAATGTGAATGCAAGAACGAAGAGAGAAAAAGGATGAAATTTTTTGCTAATTTTAGAATTTTTGTTTGAAAAAAATATTAAGATCAAATTTTTAATGTTTCGTTATACATTTCTCCTGAACTCAGCAGGAAAAATTAGAAATATTAAAAAGAAATCCACTTTTTTATGAATTAAATTATGTATTAGTCGAAAATGTTACAGCCTAGAAAATGTTGAGAAAAATAAATATTTTCTACGCTTAATTAATATTTTTTGAAGTATAAAAAAATTAAAATCAAATTCAAAAAGTCTTATTATGTCTTTCTACATTCTGAAAAAATACAAACAATGAAACATTTTAATATTTAAAAATTAAAAATTTGATCTTGATATTTTTTTCAAACAAAAATTGTAAAATTATCAAGAAAATATTAATTTTGCAAAAATTTTTGTTCCATAAGTAAAAAATTATGATTACTAAAATTAGAAAAATAGTAAAGTTAGTCTTTCCAAAATTTTAGGGTTTTTGACCGCAGAAAATATAAACATCAAAATTTAATAATAATTTCCTACATTTTTTTCCGTAATCTACTTGAAAAAACACAAAAACTGAAACAATTTTAGTTCTTCATGAATTTTTTGGTAATCCACCTGGAGAAAGATAAATATTGACCAAATTTTAGTTCTTTAGGTAAAAAATTATTGTTCGTAAAATGAGAGCAAAAAGTGAGTATAGGAAGTTTTTAAAAATATTTTTCAACTTTTGCAAAGGAAAAGGAATGTTAAAATCAAGACCAAGTTAAAGTCCACAACGTTGATCAACGAAAAAAAAATTTCATTTAGTAAATTAATTAAAAATTATGCATCAATATTGACACAAAAATATGTAGACAAAAAGATTGAAGTTTATATTTTAATAATAATTGTACATTTAAATATTAAATTAAAAATAATATTTTATTGCATTAAACAAATTTATTTCGTTGGTAAACCTTGTGGACTTCAACTTCGTAAATCAAGTTCTCTATATTTCATAATATTTTTTCTATATTTTACTCAAAAAAAATAAAAATTTTGTCTAAACTTTACTTTTCTATAAGTCAAAAATTGTGCCTAGTAGAATTAGAGAAAAAAGGTAAGTTAGTCTTTCAAAAATTTTAGTGTTTTTGACCGAAGGAAATATTAAAATGAAACCTTAAAAATGGTTCGCTCTATTTTTTTATAACTATAATCTACCCAGAAAAAAATAAATGTTTCCCAAAATTTAGTACTTCAGGTAAAAAATTATTCACCTAAAAAAGGAAGAAAAGAAAGAGACAAAATTTTCTTAAAACCATTTTTCTAAATTCGAAGGAGAGAATATTAAAATAAAAAAAATAATATTTTTCCAACACTTTTCGTCTAATCCACATGAAAAAACGGAAATTTTGACTAAATCCCCTTGCCTCAAGTCACAAATATCAAAAAAAAGTAGAAGTGCGGTCATAAAAAGAGTGCCAATCACTGTCTCGAAAACTCCACTAGGTCAAAATAACTGAGTCCTCCATAAAGAAGAACATAAATCACCCCACATAGACATTCTGCCAGTGAGAAGAAAAAAAACCCTTTTTTCCAATCTATTTTCAAAAAATAAAAAAAAAATGACTCGCAATATATTTTACAAATGTCGCGTGACTGAAAAGCGATGATAGCGAGTCTGTTACATCGCACGCAATCGATCAAGAACTGGCACTCTTCTTCGATATTTCTCTCTTGATCATGGATTACAGTAGCATGCTTTTTTCCCTAGTTTTTTCTTTTTATTTTCTTTTTGTTTTTTTTTTGTTTTTTGTATAAAACCCCTTTTTCGCGGACAAGTAGGACTCGTCCTACTACTACTGTAATTCACCTGTAATGCTCGCAAGTACGGGGAACCATGCATGGTTGAGTTACTTAAGTAGTTTGCTGGTGAGTTCAAGTCCGCTCGTCTGGCTTACGCACTTGCTTCCAGAATAAGGCTCGCTCGCAGTCCTCTATATATGTGTGAAGACATATATATATAATATGTTGTGAGTGAGCGTGTGTCCCCCAACGGATTTTCTCACGGATCATGAGTTTTAAAAACCTCGAAATCTGCCATATTGTGTAGAGGAAATAAGCAAGGATGTCACATATAGTCGCCCCCTCATAGTCCAAGAGGGTCTTCTTCCTATATAACTGCTTGTCTTCCCCCTTCTTAATTCCCAAAATTTCTTCCTTATTTGACTTCCTTAAAAGTGAACTTGTGTCTAGAGTGTGTCCTTAGGGTGTTCTTTTTTTTCCTTTTTTGTTTTTTCCAAACAATTTTTCTTCCCAGTCTCCACCCTCTAGTTTTTGTTTCTACTCTCTTACTTGAATCAGTTAAAACATCTAAATTCATGATTTTAATTTTTAACTGGCAATCATTGACTGACTTTTTGCTTTTGAATCAGTTCAAAATAACTCATTTCTAGTAATAAATAAGAGAAAAATTAATTAAACTTGACTAATTAAATTATTAATTGATAAAAATTAAAACATCTAAATTCATGATTTTAATTTTTAACTGGCAATCATTGACTGACTTTTTACTTTTAAATCAGTTCAAAATAACTCATTTCTAGTAATAAATAAGAGAAAAATTAATTAAACTTGACTAATTAAATTATTAAAAAGAAATTTACAGAAACGTCAGTTATTTTTTACTAATTATCAGAAAAATTAATTAAACTTGACTAAATGAATCAGTTAAAAAAAAAAGAAATTTACAGAAACGTCAGTTATTTTTTTACAAATTATCAGAAAAATTAATTAAACTTGACTAAATGAATCAGTCAAAAAAAAGAAGGAAATTTACAGAAACGTCAGTTATTTTTTACTAATTATCAGAAAAATTAATTAAACTTGACTAAATGAATCAGTAAAAAAAAATTACAGAAACGTCACTTATTTTTTACTATCAGTGGAAATATCAGTAGAATTTGAATTGACTGACTTTTTCATTCTATAAATCAGTCATTTGTAACTGATTCAAATTTAGCGACTGATTTTTGGAGAAAAAAATCTGTTTGTTTTTAACGTCCTTTTTTTCAACTCAAAATATTTTAATTTATCTACGAGAAAACCTGAAAAAATCGATAAATAACAAGTGATAATTGAACTTTACAGACTTTAAATTGAATTGATTTTCGACAAGTTTGCGAATTGTTTTATTTCAAAATTCAAAAAAATAATTGAATTTTATAAAAGTTGATCTTTTTATTTTTATAAATAATCTATGAATCCCCTTACTAGGAAAACAGAAAATTTAATTTATTATAATTATGTAAATTATGCGCAAAATTTTTCATTCTTAAAAACCATCTTCAACTTTTGAATAAATTTAGATTTTTTTAATTTGCAAAACAAAAAAAATTTAACTTTAATAAATTTCTTTGAAAACCAATCAGTTTCTTTCAAAAATTATAAATACAATAAATTCTTTTGCACGAGATTCAATTATGTTTTCAATTTCAATAAAAGTTTAATTAAATTAGTTGAATAAATTTAAAAAGCATTATTTATCATAAAATTATTTGTTTTTTTTAACTTATTTTCATAAATATATAATATAATTCATCACAAAAATTAAATTGCTTTTAATATCATTTAAATTGAATTTTTACGAAAAAATTTAATTATTTTCACAAAATTTCCATAAAATTCTTCAAAACAACTAAATTATTTTAAAAATCTTTTTAATAAAATTCTAAACAAAAATTAAATGATTATCCATGTTAAATAAAAGTTACATAATTTATTTATGTCAAATTAACATTTCTTACAATTATTTTAATGTAAACTGAATTTAAAAAAGTTTCAAATTAAAATTTTAGAAAAGTTGTATTTAAAAAAACATAGTTAAATATTCTGAATGAGTTTGATTTTTGAAACACATTCCCGTTTTCACATTTATTTTAATTAGTTATATTTTTTAATATATTCAGTTGGGGAATTTTCAAATTATTCGAAATTTCATGAAATTGTCTCGTAACAAATAGATTTTAGAAATATTTCAGTTTTTTTTTGGAACTTTTTTTGAAATAATTTGATTTTTTGTTTAAGTTCTTCAAAGAAGAGAAAAAACTTTTCTCTGGGACACTATAATTTTTCTTTTACTTCTTACGCCGACATTCTATGATACAAAAAAAATCACTGTAATTTTGAAACTATAATTTTATAGTCGCAACTAGAGATATAAAGTAATTTATTTATTTGTCAAATTACAGAGTCGCTTTGAGAAATTTTATTTGCAAGTAGGAAGGCATTGCGATGATTATTATACGTTTTATAATACACATTCCATAACTATGTGAAAAAAAGTTTTTCCACTTTAATTTTTTCCATATCTTCCTTATTTTTTAATCGTGTGACTAGAATTCTTTTTTGTACATATGTAGTTGATTCCCTTACAAAACTGACCGCTATGAATTATTATTTTCCAGTAGAAATGCGAGGGTAATAAATATGTTACGCTGAATAATAATTTGTCTAAAGAGAAGTTGGTTAGAAAATTATTTAGTTAATAATAAATAATTACTAAATAATTATGCTTAGCAAATTATTTATATGAGATTTTTTATGCTAAATAACATTTAAAACTGTTTGGTAAATTAATGAATTATAATTAGTCATAGAAAATAGTTAAAAATTTACTGTCATTTTATTAGTTAATTAATTATGTAGTTAATCAGTCACTAAATTTGTTGAGTTTAATACAATTAATTAATTAAATAATTAGTTAATGTATTTTCTTAATTCATTTTTCATCAGTTAATTTAATTAGTTTATTCATTTTTTTAATCTAAATTAGTTGAATTTAATATAATAAATTGATAAATAAATAAACAAATTAAATTAACTGATGGAAAATAAATTAAGTAAATACATTAATTAATTATTTAATTTATAAATTTATTAATTTATTAATTTATTAATTAATGATTAATGACTTTAATAAGTTAATGAAGAAATTAAATAATAAATAAATTTAGCTCAAAAATATAAGAAGAATCCAATTAATAAATATTTACTGTCAGCCAATTAGATAGCTAATTATGCAATCATAATTAGTCACAATATTACTCAATCGTTCGGAAAATTAATTCTCGCCAAATTCAACTCAAAATTCACAGCGACAATTTTTCAATTTTGATTTCCCTTTGATAATTGAAGGAAAGTGAAGAAAAAAAAATTTTCTTCGCCGAGAAGTGAAATAATTGAATTAAGAAACTTTCTATATTTAAGAGTCAAACAAGAAAAAAGAAGAAAAAAAATAGAAAGAGATAAAGGATAATTGATGGAAATGATGTGTATGCTAATTCGAATTCAATGGTTCTCTAAAGAACAGTGGTATATAAGCAAGTGAATAGTATTATATTGAAGCAGAGTTTCAAGTACTTAGCAACGAAATCCCATTCTTCGATAAAAGAAGCAATCGATTCTATTTGATCTCATTCGATCTCATTTCTATTCAACTGCTTACTTTGAAGTCCAACTCAATATCATGAAAACTTTATTCACTTATATATTCTCCCCTGTGCGCAATGCTGAAAAGTCGTCATCTTTAAGAATCAAAAGGGGGAAATTGCAAATGATGGCAAATCGAACACTTTCTTAATTGCTTTCACTATTTACATATTATTCTTTTCATGTATTTCTGTATCGAAATAATTTACAAAATTTGTTTTTATAATTTTTTCTTTATTTTATTTTTTAAGATACTTTTAAATTTATTCATTTAGTTATTTTTTTATTTAACATATTATTATTATTTTTTATTTTATCATTTTTTTATTTATTATTTATTTATTATTTATTATTTTATTATTTTATCATTTTTTATTATATTCGTTTATAATTTTTTTCCTTTAATATCTAATTTAAATATTCCTTACTTATTTTTTTTTATTTTTCAGTCTTTTTAATTTTTTATACATTTCTATATATTATTTGATCTAATTAATTGTTTACCTACTTTTGTATTTATTTTTTCAGTTTTTTTATTATTCTTTTTATTTATTTTTCTTAATTTTTTCTATTTATGGTTCTATTTTTTTATTTATGTCTTTTCGTCTATTCATTCTTTACTTATTTATTTATATTTTCAGTAAAGAATACTTTTTAATTTATTCATTCAGTTATTTTTTCTATTGAACTTATTAAAGTAATTTAATATTTAACTTATTATTATTATTTTTATTGAACTATTTTTTTTTATTTTATTCGTTTATTACTTAACTGAAATTTGTTTCTTATTTATTTTTTACTTATATTTTTAGTAATTAAAAAGTTATTAAAAAAATACTTAAAAAATTACTAAAATTACCCTTCTTTTTCTATTTATTTTTCAGTCTTCTTATTTATCTCTATATTTCTATTTTATTTATTAATATTATTCTTCTTTTATTATTCATTCTTTACTTATTTTTTACAGCTACATTTTAATCTTTTTATTACTTTTAAAATATAATACAAATAAAACAAAAGTTTCTAGCGTGCAGAGAACATTTCAAAGAAAAATTGTTTAAAAAAGAACTTTTTGTCTTTTTTTCTGTATTTTTTTTTGCTTTGTCTGTAAATTGGCTTCTAGATTAAATTGGATTAGCCTTATATCTTTGAGATTATAATTATAGGCAGTGAAATTTCAGTATATAATTTTTTCCTTTTAGTATTATATAGATTGTAACAAGGGGGAGGGGGGAAATATTGAAAAGATAAAGGACGTAGAGAGAGAGAGAGAGGAGAATGAAAAATAGAGAAAATTGCGTTAAACATGCATAAAATAAAGTTTGTGTTGTTTGAAAGAAACTGTAGACGAATATCAAGACACGAAAGTTGAAAAAGACTCTCTCCCTCTTTCTCTCTCGACATTACACCTGCAAAGGATAAAACTATAGAACACCTCGTTATATATCCTTCCTCGAAACACTTTGTGCTTCCACGGCAGAAGCCCTTTGCGATTTCACGCTATGTCTTCCCAGACGTTGAACTTTTTACTTTCCCCCCTTTTGCTTCTATCTAAATGTTTCACTCATTATACTTTTCAGCGAGTTATTAATTTTTTAGTTTATTTCTTTTGAAGCCCGAACTTTTTTAATACCAACATTTTTGAGAACTGAATTTTTTGACTACACTAACATTTTTAAAAAATAAAACTTTTTTGAGAACTGAACATTTTTGACTACCAACATATATTGAAAAAAAAAACATTTTTGAGAACTGAAATTTTTCATTACCGACATTTTTTTAAAACAAAACATGAATATTTTTTAAAACCCAACTTTCTGAAGAAGAAAATATTTTTTTACCTAATGTATTACACCTTTTATTGAAAAGCAATTATTTTGCAAATAAGAAGAAAAATTCTTGCAGTTTACAAGAATTTGCGAAACGAAAAAAAAAGAATTTCTTCGGAAAAAGGATTAAAAGAAAAACCGAAAAAAGTAAACTCGGACCATTTCTGCGCTTCAATTCTACATAATTAATACAAGTTTTTTTCTGGACAGCTTTACTTTAATTAACTTCATTAGTAACTTCATTAGCAACTTCACTCCCCTAATAGCTTCAATTGTCTCCATAAAGAATCCGAAAAACCTACTGTACTTCTATGTAATTAAAATTTATATTTAAAAACTAATAATAATAATTAAAAAGAGGCAAATTAATATAATAATTGCCATATTCGCGATAATAAAATAAATTTGATGTAATTATTATATGGTAGGGGCCCAATCGATTTGTGATACGCGATGCGTATACATGGGACACAATATAATGTTGTGTGTGCAAAGAAAATGAAAAGCCACAATATGGGTGTGTATAAAACTAGTTGCGTCGGACAAAAACTAGACGCTATTCAAAGACCGTTTGTATCGCGAAGAAGGAATACACGACGTGGCCGGCACTTGAACACAACAAAATGAGAGAAAAATAAAGTCGGAAGTGCTACGAATAACGAAGAAGGAAATGAACGAGAGAGGGTTGGAAGCGAGAGCACCAAAGTATTCCATCTTGTACGTAATTGGAGAGAAACAGAAGAGAGAGATTTCAGTTCTTTAGGTTAAAAATTCTTTATTAAAGATATTTTAATAAATTACTAATCATAGAAAAATTTAAAAACTAAAATTTTACATTTACAAACTGAGTAATTAATTTTTTTCTAAGTGACACAAAAAAATTGCAATAAAAATATAATTTTTAGAAGAAATAAATAAATTTCGTTCATTTGAATGTTCAGAACTTTAGGATCTTTTAAAAAAATAATAAAATTAAATCTTTGAATTAAACATAATAATTTTGATTCAATTCATAAGAAATTAGATTTAATAAAAATTATGTTTAAATCAATTAAATAAAAAATGTCTAATTGAAACATTATTTTTTTTGGCTGACTACTTATTTTTAATATAAAATAAAATTTTTCTGAGTGCAGATAAAATTTTGACTTTTTCCCTGACCCTAAAGAATATTCTGACTCACTCTCAAAATTATTAGATAATAGATACTCAAGAAAATTCTACATTTATTTCTATCTATACGAATTTCTTTAATTATATTGTAAGTTTATTCAAAAACGTATGAAATACATTTTGAAATAAATATTTAATAATTTATTTTTATTTTCCCATATCAATTAAGATTTTCCTAAAATTGAAATTCAAACCTTTTTTAAAATGCAACAACTTGTAAGAACACTATTATAAAACAAGAAGAAATCGATCTCTTCGAGTCTTCGACTCGGAGTGATCGATTTCTTCATGTTTTATAATAAGTTAATTATAACCGTGTGATAAAATCATTAATTTATATTAAAAGAATATTGTTACTGAGACTTTTTCAAAAATATTTCCATCATTTAAACTCATTTATTATTTTCTAAGATTTTTAAATAAATTTCTTCTTTAAATCAATTATGTTTGATCATTTTTTTTGAAAGTTTTCGAGAATTTTCAAATTATTACAAATCAATTTTACGAAAATTTGATTATTCAGGAATTCTTCAATTAAATATAATTTAGAGAACACGAACTTCAAATAATTTGAAAACAAATTTAATATTTAACTTTTTCAAAAAGCCTAATTGTGCAGAATTGTTATAATTTAGAAAATAAGAATTTCAAATAATTTTTTAAACAAATTTTTATAACTTCTTCAAAAAAAAACCTAATTGTGCATAATTGTTAATTAAAAGTATGGAAAATTTAAATTTTCAAAGATTTTAATCTGAAAAATTTTTCAGAATTCAATGATAGTCTAAAAATTTAAATAAAATTAATTTTTGAATTAATTTTTATCAGAAAAATTCTCTGAGAATTTAATTATACAGATAAATAATTTATTAAATAATTAAACAGTTCTCAGAATTAAATACTCATAAAGAAATTTATTGACAAATTTTCATATAATTAAATTCTTTGGACGAATTTTTTAAGAAAAACTTTTAAGAATAATTAAAGCAAAGAAATTTGCTAAAAAATTATTGTATTAAAATAATTTGGAATTCTTCAAGAAGTTATAACATCTATGAAAATAATTGAATTCTTCTAAAGAATTTTATTACTTATGAAAAATTGAATTATAACGAAGAAATTTATAAAGAATTTGTTAATAATTGAATTTTTGTACAATTTTTATTATTTATGGAAATAATTAAATTTTTGGGTAGAATTTTATCAAATTTTTTTTTAAATAATAGAATTATGTAGGAAAATTTTATCAAAGTAGTAGATATTGAAAACAATCTAATTGAGACAAACTTTGAAGAATTTCATAAATTTTGAAAAATAATTCAAGTTTTTACGAGAATTAAAAAAAAGTTTTGCAACATAATTGAATTTATGCGAATAATTTTTGAAAATAATTGAATTTCTGTGAAATTTTTATTATTTATGAAATTTATAATTTAGTAATTTTATTATTAATTATTTTATTGATTTTTCTATTAATCATTTTTTCAGAATTTTTTTATGTACTCTAAAAATTATAATAAAAAAATGTTGCACCGATTTAAAAATGGAGAAAATATTAATTAAAAATATTACTTGTCAGATAAAAATGAAGAATTAAAAATACCTTACTTAAATTTTAGTTAATTTATAAAATCAAAATTTAATAGTTACCAAAAAGAAACAATAATATTATTTTCTAAATTTCCAAATACTCTAAAATATCCCCTTAATTTTCAATTTTAAATCAAAACACTTGAATTAAATAACATTGAAAAAAAGTGTACAACTGATTTAATTAATTTTCCCTCAAACAGAATGCATAACTCCATTCATGATACAAGCCTCTCGCGTTATGAATTATGCCTAACACTTTGTCTCAAAAGTCTTCCTTCTACATGCGGAAGATTGATAATCCCACCGCTACAATGAAGATTCTCAACTCTACTCTCCTTTCTTTCATTCCCACTTTTTTTTCTTTTCTTCATTCTTTTTGTTTTTTTTTTGTTTTTTTTTGCTACACATAAACGAGCATAATTCCCCAGCTCATTCACGAGAATTCTAAATGATCGTGAATCTTAAGCCCGTAGAAAATAAACTTTGGATCCAGGATCATTATACATCTCGCGCTCATATATGATGTTATATGTTGTTCATATAACGTCGTGTGCTTTCAAAAATAACTGTATATTGATTGCTATTTTCTTCCAGCCCACTAGCAATTGAACGTCCGATATTCCAACTTTTATTTTTATTTTTTTTTCGTTTTAGAAATGCGAATAAAAGCTATAATCTTATATTCCACCTATTTCTCTGTATCTATATACTCTGGATTAAAGGAATTGAGATCGTAAAGCGCGCGAGAAATTTCTTGTTGACCGGATAAAAAATTGTTTTTGATCCTATGAATCTTCTTCTCACCTTTTCCTCGGGCGATATTTTGTTTCTATTTCGATAAATAGTTTCAATGTTCACTAATTGACAATTTCAGCCAATGTATATTTCTTTTTATTAAATTAAAAATTTTTATTTTTATTTCATTCGCGATTTTATGTTAAATAGAAATTTTAATTAATTACTGGTTCATTTTGACTTTAATTGAAGATTTTTTTAAAAGAACAGTTCTAATAGTATTTCAGTAGATAATTAATTAATTATTAATTTTATAATAATTAACAATAAATAATTAATTTAATAATAATTAACAATGAATAATTAATTCCAAAAAATAAAAATTAACAATAAATAATTAATTCCAAAAAATAATAATTTAGTTAAATAATCGCTCATCTTTAGTCTCAAATATCGAAAATTAGCTTCATTACTAATTGCAATTCTTTTTTCAAAACAAATAATCTTTTATTGACACACACGAATGTTAAATACACTTTCAATAAAATTCAACGCTCATCAAAGATTATGAAGTTGAATTATTTAAGAAGTAGTTAATTAAAAATTCCGGAAATGATTAATTTTGAATATTAAACAAGTTTCAAAGTACTTTTCTAATTTTTATCGATATGAGGAAAAGTTAATAAATAAATGAGAGATGGTAAATACTTGTTTATCGATTTTCGAATTGAAAATACTGTTCTGAAAGGTAATTTAGAGCTGTAATTATTTTATCTCCGTGCGTAGCAAAAGAGTTTTCATTTTTTTTGTAATAAATACATATTTGTGGAGTATAAACTTTTGCTATATGGAAATAACTGGTTCGGTTAGTTTGTCTCCTCGTAGATCGACATCATAGTTAAATAAATTTTTCTTATCTAGACATGTTACGATTATGTATATTGCTGTATTACACTGCATTAACTTGATTGTTTGTTAAGTTTATGGAAAAAAGTTTTTTTTTCAATGAAAAGAGCGTTTGAGAAAGAGGAGGTAAAGTAAAAGGAAGGGAAAAATAGAAAATAATAATAAAATAATGGAAAATAAAGGAAAAAACCGAAAGTAACAGAAAGTGATAGAAAAAGTAGAAAATAATAGAAATTAATAGAAAACAATAGAAAAATATAAAACTAAAGGGAAAAATAGAAAATAATTTAAAAAGTAATGGAAAATAACAGAAAGTGACAGAAAAAGTAGAAAATAATAGAAATTAATAGAAAACAATAGAAAATTATTAAAAACGATATAAAATTATAGAACTGAAGGGAAAAATGAAAAATAGTAAAATAATTAAAGGAAAATAGCAGAAATTTACAGAAAGTATTAGAAAAAGTAGAAAATGATAGAAAATAATAGAAAATTAAATATAAGATAATAAAAAATAATAGAAAACAATAAAAAATAATTAAAAACGATTGGAAAATATAAAACTGAATGGAAAAATAGAAAATAATTTTAAAAGTAATGTAAAATAAAGGAAAATAACAGAAAGTGTCAGAAAAAGTAGAAAATAATAGAAATTAATAGAAAATGAAATAGAAAATAGTAAAAAATAATAGAAAATAATAGAAAATAATTAAAAACGATAGAAAATTATAGAAAACTATAGAAATTGATATAAAATAATAGAAAAATAAAAGATAAGAAAGAAATGGAAATTGATTGGAGTTCAGAATGTTTATAAGAGACAATTGTAGAAGGATAAAAATTATCTTTTCGAATTTTTTAACTAAAAAAGATTTTACAATTCTTCTTCTTCATTTGTAACTTTAAAAATACATCAAGCAGAAAAAATATTATTGCATTCAATGTAAAAAATATTTTTTTCTTACAATCATAAACGTTGGTCATAAACATGAAAACTTCATCCACGTGGAAATTGAAAATGAAAAAATGAAAAATAAGCAAGAAATAGAATAGAAAAGATGAAAAAGAAAACTAAACGAGAAACAGAAAAAAAGAAAAATATAAAAATAGGAATGAAAAGAAAAATAGATAAAAAGTATAAGGAAAGGAAACAAAAAAATGACGGAATAATTATTGAAATAAAAGCTAATTATGACGAAGAAAATTACAAACTATAATAAGGAGTTGCCATTTCTTTCTCTGCATAGAGAAAATAAAAATAAGAAAGGAGTGTAAAATAAAAATCAAAAAAGAAATAGAAAATAAAAATTCAGAAGGAAAAATAAGAAAAAAATGGAAACTATCAGGAAAAAAGAGGAAAAAAGAAAGGAAAAACAGAAGAAAGAAATAGAAAATAAAAAGAAGAAGGCAAATAAGAAAAAAATGGAAAATATGAGGAAAAAAAGGAAAAAAAAAGAAAAAACAGAAGAAAGAAATAGAAAATAAAAATTGAAAAAGAAATAGAAAATAAGAAAAGTAAAAAAAAATAAAAAAGAAGGAAAAAATTGAAAACACAAGAAGAATAATGAAATAAGAAAAGAAAGCAAAAATTTCACAAAAATTGCAGAATAAAAACTAATTTACAAGAATGGACGTGCTAATAAACCTGTGATTCCTATTACATGAGACTATGAATACAAACAGTGAAACTAGTCGTCCACTATTGTGCGACGTTTTCCCTTCACGATTTCAGGTGAAACGATGAGTAAAATATAAAAGGCGAATGTCTCTTTTAATGTTATCTCAAGAGGCAAATAAATAAAAGGGGCTATACTCATATTCCAGTAAAATGAACGTTATGCTTTTACTTTGCAGTACAGCGAAATTACATTGTAATTATTTAGCATTTACTCTCCTTTCCCTCTTTTTCCCTATTTCTCTCTCTCTCTTCTCTCTTTTCCCTTTTTCTTTATTTTCTTTTTTTTCATTTTTCTTCACAGTGAAAATAATTGTATTTAAAATTTCCTGAAACACATCACTAATTAAAACATCTAAAATAAAATATACCTGTCGTCACTCGCATTCATTGAACAAACAGAATAACTGTACGGAAGAATTTTTGATGCCCGAGGAATAATTATTGAGCAGGTATATATGTATACATATATATATACAATGAAAGACTGAAGTCTTTCCATTTAGAATCGTAAAAGCCGCACACGTTTCGATGTAGAAGAGTCACCAAAGCTAATAATATAATAATAAAACGGAAAAGACATTTGTTACGTGCCTTTTCTTTACTTTTTTTTCTTCTTCTTCATCCGAACGCAGACAACTTGAACCGTTTTTTATGCCGAGAGTTAAATTTTATGTTGGAGAAAACGGATTAAGAATTTTAACACTCATAGGGATGATTATTCTTTAGAAATTTTTGTTGAGAAAAGAAATGAAAGCGGAAAGATAATAAATAAAGTTTTCTTTTTATTCTCCAGTTGATAGAATTTTTTCGATTAATATTTTTAATTCTATTGTTTCTACTTTAATGGGAGAGGAAATGTTTTTCCGATTGATGATAGAATTTCAATAAATTATTATCGACTCAATTGTGAGTATATGTACTTAAAAGACATTTTTCAATGTTTCTTTGAAATATTTATCGAAATTTTTATTAAAATATTATTAAAGTATTTTCAAAATATTTTAAAAGTATTTTTAAAGTATTTTCAAAATATTATTAAAATATCTTTAAAATACTTTGTAAATATTTTAAAGTATTTTTAAATTATTTTCAAAATATTATTAAAATATCTTTAAAATACTTTGTAAATATTTTAAAAATATTTTCAAATAAAGGGAAAATAAAAAAACCAAAAATTAATAAATTATTTCGCCAAAATCGCAAAGTGGATCCCCCAGATGGGGCAAAAAAGCGAATAACGATATTTATCAGCGATATTTCATCTTTAAAATATTTATTTGTAATAATCATTCAAAATGTTCATGCAGGTACAATTGATTTAAAAAATTTACAATTGAAAATTGAATTAAAAGCAATTTTTTCACAAATTAATATTGATTGTTAGGACAATGGAATTGATATTGTAGTTTCAATGATACATGCTTAGTGCAAGTTATTTTCGGTTAGTGGTAGTTTCAATCATTGATATCTCCAATTAGTGCTATCACTAATTGAAGCTATTTATGGTGCTTCATTTAATCAATCTAATTAACGAGATATTTTGAGTTAATGGTGACAATAAATATTGTCCCCTTGAACATTTAATGCTCAAGTGTAATTGAATAAGGAATTTCGTTGATAACAACAATAAGAGATGAAATAAATAAAATTAAAATCACCATCAGAAATTTAAAAGGAAAGTACTTCATTTACAATGTTATTTATCATATTGTAATTACAAAGTTATTATCAAATAATTTTTAATTTTAGACTATAAATAACTCATAGTCGTATATATATTAACCATCATCATATTAATATTACTGTCAACAATAAAATATCATTAGCATAATTATAAATTATATTTTATTGAGCACAATATTATTATTGGTAATGATGTACTTAATGTAAGAATTAAAAAAATAATTGTTAATTACAATTTTTATTACTTTTAGTGAGTAAAAAATATAAAGTAAAAAAGTAATAACGAACTAATTTTTTTTATTATTTTGGTTGTTACTGTTTTTTAATATTGTTTAAGTAATAAAGTAGTGCTGGAAAAGAATTTATTCAATTCAAATAACTCATTACTTGTCTAATGTTAAAATAAATCATTACTTGAATCAAATAATTTTTATTACTGTAATAACTACCAGTACTAATTTCAATCAATACTAATTTATATGAGTCCAATTTTTCACTGAATTTTAGTAAAATTTTTAATTATTTGTAATTTTTTAAAATTATTAACTAATTATTTTTAACTATTTACAAAGAATTAGTAGAAATGTTTATTAATTTAAATCTAGTTTAAAATGTCTAAAATATTATCATTATTATTATTTTTATTATTACTATTATTTTGGTTATTCTTGTTTTTTATTATTATCATCGTTACTTGTTCCTTACTTTATTGTCATCATTACCACTCATATTGTTAGATTATTATCGTTTGCGCATTATTGAATAATATAACAATTGGATAATAATTGCATAATGCAACATTGCAATTAACAATATATTATCATTATTACTACATTTCTCAGCGTCACTCATCGCTGATTTCGAAGTTTTGAACAGCCCTTAATCAAGGTGTATCATGAAGGCCCATAAATCATATTGAAGATACACTCACTCACTCGTTCATTCACTCTCATAATATAAAGAAAGCCGGAAAAAAGAATTTTTCAGACGATTTAGAAGAAATATTGATATAATAAAGAAACAATAATTCCTTCAAATTAGAATTCAAAGAAATATTTTTAAGCAAAAAAAAAAGAGAATGACGAAGGGGGATCAAGGATCGCCGGATAATTAATGATCCATGAATTTTAAAATGAATCAATTTTTTTAACGTAGAGAGATTTCCCTTTTCTTAAAGGGTTTTTTTTTGCTTTAAAAATTTTTTCTTCACCACTGGACAAATTTATTTTGCTTTTCATTCGTTATCGAAATTTTTTTATCAAATATTTATTCATTTTTTGGTATTTATTTATTATTTTATTTATTTTGAAACTAATAGATTTCTTAATAACATAAATACCATGAAAAGAATTTGTTTTATTCTTCTAGAAAAATTGATTTGATTTAAATACAAATTATGATCCCCAAGTATTGAACGTTCAAATGAAGGAAATATTTTTTATTGATGATATTTTAATAAACTACTAATCATAAAAAAAATAAACTACAATTTTACATTTACAAACTCAGTAATTAATTTTTTGAAGCAAAATAATTACAATAAAAATTTAATTTTTCGAAGAAATAAATAAATTTCTTTCATTCGAATGTTCATAGAACTTTAGGATCCTATAAAAATAATTAGTCTTGAGTAAATATTTATTTAATTATTGTCAAGTATTTAATTATTTGGTTTAAATAAAATTGTTTTTCTTAATATGTAGTAAAAATATCAAAGAAATATTTGATTTATTTTGGTTATCTAATTTTTAAATTAATCCTTTTATGAATACTAATCATAGAAAAAATAAAATAAGAAAATAACAAAAAGAAATGAAATGTAAAAATTAAAATAGTTAGTAAAAAAGTTACTAAATTCGAATTAGTGAAAATGTTTACCAATTGAATAAGTGTTTTTGCTCTTGAATTTAAGTACATTTTACTAATAATCTGCAGAAATTATTACATCATTTTTCTCAGCAAAATTTACTAATTAAAAAGGAAAAATTCAGTCGCACTAATTCACATTCATAAATATTTTGATTTTTTACCACACAATTCGAATTTAGAGACCAATAAAGAAAATAAAGAAAATAAAAGAACAGGAAAAGAACAAAAAATGCTACCAGAGAAGAAAATAATACAAACAAATTAAAAAATTCAAATAAATGATAAATTTCTTTGTTTATTATTTTTAATTAAAAAAATGTTTCTTGTAAAATATCTTGATTAGCGATATCTTCAATTTAACCAGCACTGTTAATTATCTTCATCGCAGAATAACCTATATATATATTTAATGCAATATACAATATTTCTTTCATATCACACCTCGATAATTCCAATATAAAGCACGACGATGGTGTTCGTATGGTGGTACATGTAATAGTATTTACTGGAAAAATGCTCTTACCTGTTTCTTTGCATTTCGTGCATGCTGCACATGCAAAACTGGTGGTTAGCACATTCCTCTAAGCTGATAAATCTCATCTTAACACTCAGAAGCTTGAATTGTAAAAAAAGAATCGAAAATTCCTTCAGCCAATAATAATTAATAAACTATTCAAGTCGAACGTAAACACAAAATGAAATTTAGATTTTCACATTTTATTTTTCTCATTCAGAAAAAAGACACTTCAAATTATTTCGATGCACTTTTATGAACACATGGCTTCTTCTTTCTTTAACACTTCGTATTTTTGTTCCTTAAATTCGATTTTTATATCCTTTTCTAATTGTATTTTTATTTTAGTTCCCTTTCATTATATTTTTTTTTATTTATATTTTATTTACATTTCTTGTAATTTGTTATTTTTTCTCATCCATTCCTTTACATTAAAAATTGTTTGACGTGAATAGACCGAATTGTCTAAATATAAATTTTCTCCTTTTGGAAATGAACAGAACACTTTGGTACATAAACTCGAAAAAAAGAAAAAGAAATTTTGATTGATTTTTTCCCTTTAAAAAAATTGAATTCAATTCGATTTACACGAGTAGAAGTAAGTCTCTTTTCAAGGAATGTCCGCTTTCATTATCACTATAGAGAGATATATATATATATATATGTATTTATTTGTCCCTGTGTGTGAATGTGTATTATTTTGAAGTGAAGCGAGTATCGGAAATTGAATTTTGGTATATAGTGTGCGATGGAGAAATATCTTGTACCGGGTGGCACTTCCGGAAACCCGGCCAAAGTGTAGACGTCCCGACGTAATTAAATTGATACCGACGTCGAAACGTCTAATTGTCTTTTCTTTTCATCAAGACTCGCGCCCGCAAACAGACGCCACTGCTGTAGGAAGAGAAGAATGAAGGTGGCACATAAGTGAGAGACGCCAGGTGGGAGTGGATGGAAAAGGCCCCTCATCCTCCCCACCCAGTCGCCGCGATAACTCGTAAGGCCCATAAGAAAAAGGATCAGGCCCTGAGAAGATAAAAAGGAGTCTTTCCCTCTCTCTCTTTTACTCTTTCTATTCATTCTTTCCCTCACACACTCGCGCACGACATGGAGGCATGAGGCCCCCCCAAAAAAAGTATTGTGTGTTGTGCCCTCGGAATTTCTACGTTATCGATAGTCGATCGATAAGATATTGTCTGTCTTCGAATCGGGGAAAAATAATTATTAATGATGAAACTTTTTACTAAACATTTATTAAATATTTACTAGGTACCTACTAAATATTTATTTAGCAAATAAATATACATTTACTGAATGTTAATTTATGCTACTAATGATTGTGAGAACTAATATTTGATGTTAGCAATGATTAAAACAGCTATTAAAAGATGGTACCAATAAGAATTATAACAGGTTGTATCAAATATTTTAGACTATTAATAATTGTAATAAATAATAAAGTATGCTATTAGTGGTTAAGGACAGTTATTAATTGATGGTTCCAAAAATTGTAATAACTTTTGATTGATGGTACCAAAAATTGTAACGACTTTTAATTGGTGGTACCAAAAATTGTAACGACTTTTAACTGATGGTACCAAAAATTGTAACAACTTTTAATTGATAGTACCAAAAATTGTAACAACTTTTAATTGTAGTTGTAAAAAATATTATTTTTGCTACCAATCATTGGTAGAACTAATAATTGATGTTAACAATGATTAAAACTGGCATTAAAAGACAGTGCTAATAAAAATTATAACACGTTTCATTAATCATTAAGACTATTAATAATTGTAATAAATAATATAGTATGTTGTTAGTGGTTAAGGACTGTTCTTAATTGATGTTACCAAGAATTGTAACAACTTTAAATTGTAATTGTAACGAATATTATTTTCGCTACCAACCACTGAGTATTGATTTATGCTACTAATGATTGTAAAAGGCTAGTAATACAAATCAATGATTGTAAGAAACAATAATGAGTGATAGTTACGATTGAATATACTTTTCACATTTGGTGTGTTTATGTAACAAATATTATTGTATGATATTAATTATTATTGTATGATATTAATTAGTATTGTACGTTATTAATTATTATTGTATGTTACCAATTATTATTGTATGTTACCAAATATTATTGATACTACTAATGATTACCACAATTGTTGAAGTATGCGTGATTGAAGCTGCTTAAAATTTTTGCAACCAATGATTATTACAAACGAGTATTAATTTGTACTGACAATGATTATGATGAATATAATATTATGAACTAATAGTGGATGCTACCAATATTTAATTATTAATAGCTGTGTTTAAATGTTGGTACCAATGATTGTGACAAGTATTATTTTATGCTACCAATCATTCAAGCTGTTACTAATTTATGCCACCAATCATTCAAGCTGTTAATGATTTATTCCATCAATCATACAAGCTGTTACTGATTTATGCCACTATTATGAGTAGTAGTAAGAAATGCTGCTCATGATTGTGCGAACCAATAATGAATGCTGGCAATGATCGAAGCCTTTTTTAATTTTTGGTACGAATAATTCATTCAAGTAGTACCAATTATCATGACAAGTATTATTTTCTGCTAGGAATTATTGAACGTACTTTTAATTTTTGGTACCACTTATTACATCAAGTATTATTTAATGCTACTAATTATTGAACGTAGTTTTAATTTTTGGTGGCACAAAATGGCATAAAATAATAATTGTTATAATAATAACAAGTATTTTTTTATGCCACTAATAATTGTAGAAACATATAATGGATGCTACCAATGATTAATTGTTGATACCAATGGTTGTAATAATGATTAAGTGTTGGTGCTAATAATACAGCAATAATAACAAGTATTTTTTTATGCCTCTAATGATTGTAGAAGCTTATAATGGATGCTACCAAAGATTAATTGTTGGTACCAATGATTGTAATAATTATTAAGTGAAGGTGTTAATAATACAGCAACTATTAATTGATGCTACCAATGGTTAATTGTTGGTACCAATGGTTGTAATAATTATTAAGTGTTGGTGCTAATAATACAGCAACTGTTAATTGATGCTACCAATTATTGAAAAAGCAATTAATGCAAGCTACCAACGATTGAAAGAACTATTAATTGATGTCACTAATTAGAAAAACTATTTACTCTTATCATACTAATGATCGTACTATTTCCTTACTTTAACTAAAACATTTTAAAAAATACTTTTAAAATACTTTAAAAATACTTTAAAAAATACATAACAATAGCATCCTCTATTGAAGCTCATAGTTATCAAAGCTTGAAATAGAAAAATAAAATCACTATGTTTACTATAAAGCTGTCAATTATCAAAAGTGGATATAATAAAATGAAATTACTACTTACTGAAGCTATGTACAAACTAAAATAGAACGACTACAGATAATGACGAAATTATTCTACCATTGTTTTATGATTAGAATATAGAATACAGAATATTGTTTGATTAAAATAAATAATAAAATTACTAACAATTCATATGTTTTACTAATTTTTTTTCTTATTTATATTTACATTTATTTATATCCGACTGATATAAATAAAAATCAATCGAAAAAAATAAACTTTCAACAACAGTAATTAGCAGTAACCTAAAGTTATATCGAGCAAATCTGAACAATACACAACTCTAAAAGTTGTATTCAAGAATTTATTCCGATAAATTTTACCTTCTCCGACAATATTATTAATAATTATAATTATAATAACCTTTAACAAAGGGGATTTTCAATCTCAATTCACGTTTAAAGTGGATGTATATATAGCAACTAAAATAAAGCAAGTTTTGTACTCACTCTTTGTCATAAGGATGATGAGCCCCTGCTTCTGTAATAGACAGGTGGTATATAGACAAGTAACAGGTGTTTACTAATTTTAAACTTTAAAGCAGCCTGGCTTACTTGGAAATTATAAACTTCATTTAAAAGCAAGTATTCTGAAGTTTTACATCCCTCAGCATATTATTATAAATTCTGCCATTAGCAGGATTAAAAAATTAAAACAAAATTAGTACCACGTCTTTAAATCAGAGCCAGTTGAAAGTATTGTGAAAATAGAAAAGTTCAACTTTTTTTATCTTCTTGAATTTACATTTACAAAATTACATTTATTAATATTTATTATTACTATTATTATTATTATTATTATTATTATTATTATTATTGTTATTATTATTATTATTATTTTGTTTTGTAAATTATTTATAAAATTCACAGCATTGGAACTTTTCTTCATATAACCTAATCTTTAAGTATCAAGCTTTTGTATTAAAATAATTTTTATTAAACATTAGAAAAGAAAAGAAATAATTATTTCTATGACTGCTCTACATCAATGCTAAAATTTCTGTATTTGAAAAAAAATTTTTTAAATCGAAATAAAATTTTTAAATAACAAAAATTTTATTTAAATCACAAAATCCTCTTTTTATTTGTAACATAAATTTATTTAGAATTAAAAAAATCGAGGAAATTAATTTTTTAAAATAAATATTTTTAAAAAATTAATTTAAATCAGAGAAATTTTCTTCGGATCAAAAATTCTGTTTTTATTTGATATGAAAATTTATTTTTAACGAAATTAACTAAGGAAACTAATTTTTTAAATTGAAATAACATTGTTTAAATAAAATGAATTTTCTTTGAATCAGAAAAAATCTTTTTTCATTTTGAAAAAAATAATTGTTTTGATCGAAACAAATCTAAAAAGACAATTTTCATAAATTAAAATCTAAGAAAAATTGTTTAGATTAGAGAAATTTTTTTCGAAACAAAAACATATTTTGTAAAATTTTTAAATTTGAAAGAAAATTTATTTAGATTGAAACAAGTTGAGGAAACTAATTTTTTCAAATTAATTTCTACAAATAATTATTTAAATTCAAGAAAATTTATTTAAATCAAAAATTCTCTTTTTATTTAAACTACAATTTTTCAAAATTAAAATCTAAGTAAAATTTGTTAAATAAATAGAATTTTCTTTGATTTACAGAGTGTGAGAAAAAATGTTTAAATCAAAAAAATATTCTTTAAATCGAAAATTCTTTTTTTGTCATTGTTTTTATTTAAAAGAAAAATTAATTTTTTTTTAAATTTTGCTTTTACGAAAGAGATCTAAGAAATTAATTTTTTTTAAATTCATTTCTAAGAAAAATTGTTTAAATTAAAGAATTCTAAAGACATCAAATTGAGACAAAAAATGTATCAAAAACGTAACTATTTTGATACATTTTTTGTCTCAATTTAAAATTCCTAGAAAAATGGTGGTAAATAGATGAATCTTGGAACTAACAATTTTTTATCAATTACGAAGTTTTATCCACTTTGATTATGATTATTCTACAAATTATATTACTGTAGTTAAAAATCAAAAAGCAAATAAATAAATTTTTAATAACTTTTACAAATTGATAAAAATAAAAAAAAATAAGAAGGGGTAAAAAATCATTGTCTTCATATTAATCTATTTTTTTACTTGTTTTTGGAAAAACAATTTATTGTCTTTTTGTTTGTTGTTTTACTTATGGTTTTATTTACGACATTGAAACAGAAACGTAATGGAAATTTCAAATATATTAAACATTTGTTTCTATTTATTTATTTAATAAATTATTTTATTTTTCTATTTTTATTTTTTTTTTCACTTTTCTTCTTATTTATTATTTTATTCTTTTATTTTGTTTTTTCAGTCCACTTATTCAGTCACTGAAGCCAATATTACAGCCACCGCTCTTAAATGGTCTTTTAGTAAATTTTTCACTGCTTTTGCAAAAAAGAAAAATAAAACAAGAAAACAGCAAAAAAAAAAAAAAAAGAAACAACAGGTGTTTAAACTGGTTGAATGAATAGACCTTTGAAACTTCCAAATCGTCCTTGGAAATATTTTCGAGTTATTAAATCTCGTTCAGCGACCCTTAAGTTTTGACTCTTGAAAAGTGTGTGATTACTCTCTATATACTCTCTATATATTTCTTAGTAACCCGAGGCGCTTTAGAAAAAATTAATTTTTTTCTTTATTTTTCACATACACACGCATTTTTACTTTTACTCTGCGATTATATTTTTTGGTTTTTAATAGAGAGGAAAAAAAATAATTAAAGTGATTCGTTATATATTAGTTGTAATATACAACTGCGGGTTATAGTGCGTGTGATTATTAAGTCGAGATAAATCTTTTCTGACGATTCTATTTCATTTTTGAAAATTATGCCTCACCTGATAGTTACTTCGCATTTGATTCACGTTCTTCGTCTGCATTCTCTCTTCTCTCTCTCACTCACTCTCGCTCTCCTCTTTTTTCCTGCAACAAGTAAAAGAAACACAATAATTTAAAGAATCGTGTAATTCCAAGGCTCGTCGCGCTCGAAAACAATGGCCAACGAGCAGAAAGCTCCGCACGCACCTTTTATCTTATACCAACTATTTTAATTTTAATTATACAAGATAATTATTCGTTTAGCTGCTTTTTTATTGTTAGACCAAAACTATATAAACAGTTATGAAGATTTTTTTATTTCAATTATTTTTGTATAATACGGTTTTTTCTTTTTGTTTTAAGTGCTGCTGACGAATTCAGTTGTGTTTATTAGGTTTATTTCTTTTTTCTTTTCAATTTTTCCTCTTTGGAATTATTGAAATTTTCTTTTTAATGTAGAGTAATATTAAAATATTTTTTTTTGTAATTTTTAAAAAAACATTAGAAAAGAAAATAAATAATTATTTCTTTGACTGGCCTGAATCAATGGTAAAATTTCTGGATTCGAAGAAAATATTTTTACATCGAAATAAAATTGTTTACATAAAAAAAATTTTCTTTAAATCACAAAATTCTCTTTTTATTTGTAAGAAAAATTTATTTAGAATTAAAAAAATCGGGGAAACTAATTTTTTGAAATTAATATCTAAGACAAATTGTTTAATTTAAAGAAACTTTCTTGGAATAAAACATTCCTTTTTTATTTAAAATAAAAATGTATTTCTAACGAAATAAATTGAGGAAACTAATTTTTTGAAATTAAATTCTAAGAAAAATTGTTTAATTGAAAGAAATTTTCTTTTGAATCAAAAATCCTATTTTCATTCTAAATGTAAATTCATTTTTAACGAAACAAACCCAGAAAGTTAATTTTTTTAAATAAATATCTGACAAAAATTGTATAGACCAGAGAAATTTCGTTCGAATCAAAAACATTTTTTATACAATTTTTATATTTGAAGGAAAAATTTATTTTGAATGAAACCAATTAAAGAAACTAATTTTCTCAAATGAAAGTCTATGAAATATTATTTAAATTCTAAATAATTTCTTTGAATCAAAAATTCTCTTTTTATTTGAAATCATAATTTATTTTTAACGAAATAAATCGAGAAAACTTTAAAACAGAGAAATTTTCTTCGAATCAAAAACATTTTTTTGTAAAATGTTAATATTTCAAAGAAAAATTCATTTTGAACGAAAGAAATCAGGAAAGCTAAATCTTTTTTAAATAAAAATCTAAAAAAATTTGTTTAGATCAGAAAAATTTTTTTGGATGGAATCAAAAATATTTTTTTGTAAAATTTTGATTATTTGAGAATAACATTTATTTTTAATGAAACAAATCGAGGAAAGTAATTTTTTCAAATTGAGATGTAAGAAAAATGATTAAAATCCAAGAAAATTTCTTTAATACAAAAATCCTCTTTTTATTTGAAATAAAATTTTTTTAAATTAAAGTCTAGGCAAAATTTTTTAAATAAAAAGAATTTCTTTTAAATACAAAGTGAAAGAAAAATTCTTTAAATCAAAAACTATTTTTGTGATTGTTTTTATTTAAAAAAAAATTTATTTTTGAAATAAATTTAGTTTTTACGAAGCAGATCGAGGAAACTAATTTCTTCCAGTTAATACCTACGAAAAACTGTTTAAATCAAAGATATTTTTTTCTTTCATTTTTTTTGGAGAGAAAAATCCTCTTTTTATAATTAAAAAAAATTTATTTTGAATTAAAAAAAATTAAGAAAACTAGTTTTTTTTAAAACTAATAACCCTTTTTTCCACTTCTCCTGTGTTTGCAAATAAAAACCAAAAAACGAAATTGACCTCGTTTGAATTTCTCTTAAAGACACGTTACGAAATGATAATATATTTATTTTTCATGAACTTCTCATTGAAAAAGGGATTGTGACATAGAAATCTACTCGCGACGACGAGAAATTTCTCCCTATTAGGTATTTGCCGCATTGTTCATTTAATTATTGACGTGTAAGCATCTAAGAATTACATATACCTATATACATATTCAGCTTTACAAACTATATAAATAACTAATATATACATATATAACTGTTAGAATGATTCCATATTTATTTTACACCTATTTTGTGTTATCTCATTCGTTCCACATTAGCACACCCTCTCTCGTGTGATACTTCTCATAGAATTATTACACATTTTAATGTACTGAAAATAATACGAGAAAAACTTTAATATCATGGATTTAAACTAGATATTTTGTAATTTGAATTTTTAATTTTAATTACAAAAAAAATTTAATAACATAAAACCAAAAAGGGAAAATTTAAGATTTAAATATTATATGAATAATGAGAAAATTTGTCATTTTTTATCGAATAAATAATTTCTTTTTAAAATTGAATAGAATAAATTGTAGGTAATATAATAATTATAAATAAATAAATACTCAAAAAACATAAATGTAAATTAAAATATAAAATAAAAATTAATATAATATTGAATAAAAACTTAAAAAATAAAAAACAGTACAATATGCAAAAAAGTCGAATTATAAATCATAGATCGTTTATTTTTCTTTTTTTTTAAATATCAATTGTGTCTGCTGCTATATTTGTAAAAAAAATTAGGGGGAAAAAAATTGTTGAAGAGAACGATCGCGGTTAAAAATTGTATATATATAGAGAAAGGGAGAAAAAGAGACAAAGGGAGAAAGAAAAAGAGAGACAGAGTGAGAAAGTTAAAATAGAAGGGCAAGGGTACCTAAACCGCAGTTCGAGAGAGGTTTTCTCTCTCCTCTCCCAAAATGTGGTCCAGGCGGTGATTATTTTGGCAAAGGTCGATACACTTAAAGATTTTGTTGGCGCATTTTTTCGCGAACTCTCATCTCGAACTTCGCATCAGCTCACATACACACACAAACATTTATATACAGAACAGAAGCGCACAATTTCTTTTTTCGTGAGAAGATTCTGATACGAATCTTTTTTTTCTCTCTCTCTCTCTTTCTACTCTTTTTTATTTTTATTTTTTATCATCTTTTTTTCTTTTTCAAAAATCGAAACCGATTTCTTATATGGTGTAAACACGGCTACCACGATATAGAGAGGGGGCTCTCTCTCTCTCTCTCTCCAAAAACTTTGGCAAAGTCAAGAAAGAGAAAAGTTTGTTCCGTGATTCAGGATCATTATGAGGGATACCTCGCTCTAATTATATGTCTAGCCCTGAAATCTACGGCTTTATTGCTAAATATGCTTCGGCTGTGTTGTGGAAAAAATCTAATTTCTACTTTGAGAACGGGTATTTTGGTCCTACGAAGTGAAAGAATGGAGAAAAATTTGTTTTTTTTTTGCTTTTGAAAAAGATGATGCAGAAAATCACTGTTTCCGTTTATTTCATACGAATAGATATCAACATTCATTTTTCCTTTGGTAAGATTTTTTTTAGGTTTTTAAATTGAGACAAAAAACATATCAACTATTTTGTTAAATATTTCGTCTTAATTTGAAATCTTTGCACTGAAAGAAAATGTATAATAAATTTTGTAAAAGTATTTTACAATTTGGGGAAAAAGTGCAACAAACAAAAATTTTGATATAAAAAATACTAAACTTCAAAAAAAAAAATTATGTAGAATTTAGTAAAGTTATATTAAAATTGAATTTAACATTCTTGATATTTAATATAATTATACTAAATTCCACATTATTCTTTTTGAACTTTAGTATTTTTTTTATCAAAATTTCGGTTTGTTGTACTTTTTCCCCAAATTGTAAAATAATTTTCCAAAATTTAATATACATTTTCTTTCAGTGTAGAAAAACTCTAATTACAAAAATATCACTTACCTAAAAGAATTTTTAATTTTACCAAAGAGTGTACTTTAATGATTTTTTAAAAATGTTGGAGAATTGTGGACCAGTGTCTAAATTAAGTTAAAAATAAAAAAATAACGATCAAATATATTTATTCATTGATTAGAAAAGATTATAATTATAAATATTATCGCGGATAATTTATTAAATAATAGAAAGATTTTAATATTCTTGGTCTTGACAAAAAAATTTTTTTTTAAAGTTTCCTCAGATTTTGAAAAAGTAACAAATCTTTAAATTATCAAGAGGAGAAAAAATAATTTACATCTTAAAATAATCATGAGAATTAAATTTTAAAGCTCTCAGCTTTCATTAGAACATAAAAACATGTGAATTATTTCAGAAATTATGTTAATTTAAAATTTTTAATAAAAGAAGACCGAAATCGAGAAATTTTAAAAGTTTTTCTATAGAAAATTATTCAAATTTTTTTATTTTAGGTTTAATTTTCAAAAAATTCTAATCGATTCTAGTGAACTGTTTAGTAATAATTTATTTGCTAATGAACATTATTATTCGCTATTATTTACATTTTCAACTGTATAATTGAGTTTAATATGAACCAAATTTTCGTGTACGAGAAAATTATTCTAAACTTTCTATAATAAAGTGACTAGATAACTTGGATAGGAACTTTAGAAGCTTAATACAAGTTATATTGAAGTTTAGAATTATTTCTAACACAAAGTTTCAAACGTTTCCTTTGAAATTTAATATCTCCTCATAACAAAGAAGACTTTCATGTTCCAAGATTTTACTGGAAAAAGTTTTTACTATAAGTCGACAAATTTCTTTAAATTTATAACAAAAATTTATTCATAGCTAATTAGACAATATGGAATGTATAATTAACATTGTGGTTACTGTAGCTTCGTACTTTATTAAAATAAAAAAAAATAAAAAATTTTTTTTGTAAATAAAGATATTTTTTGCTTCCAGAACAAATTAGTTAACTTTTTATTTAGGAACTGTAGTAATGGTAATTATAAGTTTTTATTATCAAACAAATTAGTTAACATGACTGACTTATTAATTATGAATTAATTTATTTATTGGAATTAATAAATTTTTGTAGAAATTAGTAAACTTTACTAACTAAGAACTAAAAATTATACAAAATAAAAAACATTTTTAGTTAATTAATTAAGTACTTAATCAGCTCAATAATAAGGTATATAATTAGCTAACTAATAATGTAATTAACCATCTGACTAAATAAGTAATTAATTAACTAAACAATAAGGTATTTAGCAAGCTAATTAAACAATTAATTAAATAAAAATTTAATTAATTGAAATATTATATATTAATACAATTTATTAATTATTATTTCTTAATTAATTAATATATAATAATAATTAATCAGGTAATTAGTTAGCTGCATAATTAATTGGAGTACTTAATTAATTAGTAGTCAAATTAGCTAATTAAGATGTTAATTAATTCATCAACAAAAATTGTTGGAAAATAAAAATACAATTTTTACATTTCAATTTTTAATTTTCGCAAAATAATACTGCATTAATAGAGAGTGTGTTTATAAAAAAATATATTTCAAAACATAATTCCCGAACCGATGAACCAGAAAACATTTTACCGGGACAGGATATCCTCCATTAGTCTTTTAGCCCAATTTTTGCGTGTTATATTTATTTAGTTTTTTTTCCTTCTCTTTTTTTTACTGAAAGCAAGACCAGACATCCGCTCACGAATTTCAATAATTCAGAATCCATAATATTTAACAAAAAAAAAAACCTAAATTTTATGAATGAATGAATCCGTTTCAACTGCTATTTAATTTCAAAAACTATTTTCTTTTTAAACGGAGCAAACTTAATTTATTTATTCTTCACATTAGTAATGTAATACTAAACTGGAAAAATTACAATGGCCACGGTGAAGAATTGTGCCCGTGTTATTATATATATATATATTTTTACTCGAAATAATAGGTGGCAATTATAACAGAACATTCGCAAGTATAATATGACTCTTATAATACAGTTATTTTAGTGTTTTACAATTATAAAAGTGGAAAAGTAGTTCGTGCGAGGGCGTTTTATAATATAAAAAAATTTATAAACACATAGGTATATATTTTATACTGAGAAATATTTTTAATTGCAATTGTGTATACATAAAAAAAGATCTAATAAATTTATATTTACTGTAATTTATATTTACAAATTCAAAACAACGACCACGATGAAGTGTAAATTGAAAATTTTATTATATATTTAAATTTAAATATAATTAACATATTTTTCAATTTACATATTCTGTAATTTGCATATTTTTCAATTTGCCGAGTAATAATTTATTCATTTGCAAATTAGCAAAATTAATCTCATATTGTTTGACAAAGTGAAATTTAAAAAAAAAGAGTTTGAAAAAATTTTATCAATATTCATATTTTAATTTAAACTTTTCATTTCTCTTTTTTATTTCATTATATTCTCTGACTGCAAATATGATCCAAGTTTTGTGAATTTTATATAATTACAGGAATAATAAATTTTCGAATTTTGCAAATTGAATTTATTTCTTTTTTTTTTGTTTCGAGAACAATTGAACGTAATTAGTGAAATTTGAGGAGAGTAAAAATAAGTTATTGATTAAACAAAAAATATTATACAGGTCTCGGACTTTTTGGCACTTTTTCCACCACATTAAACTATTTGATTAAAAAATTAAAAATTATTTTTATTTTTATAATTGTTAATTAATTACAAAATTATTTTTCTCTAAATTTGAATTAGTAGAAATTATTTACTAATTCGAGTTAGAGACTGATTTTTTGCTTTTGAATTAGAAAATTTTACTAATAAATAGTAATTTCCACTAATTAGCAAAATTTGTAAAGAATTTTTTTCTAATGAATTAAAAATAGGCAATAATTAATAATTAAATTGCATTAAAATATCGTTAATTAATTATTCGATTTTTTGAAACGGTAATTTTACGAATCAATAAAAATTCTCTCTATAAAAAGGATTTTTCAGCAATATTATCATTTGATGAAAAAAAAAGAATTTATCAATAAGTTTCGACGAATATTTTTATTTTTATTTCCATTCTTCTATTGTGGGAATAAATTTCCTCTTAAAAAATAGAAAAAAAAACAAATAAAGAATCTTGTTGTGGGGTAAACGAGAGTGTAATGCAATTTACAATGTTTTATTTTCTCAGAAAAGATATATACATATATATATATACTTACGTCAATTGTAGAAGAACATTATTAAATCCATACGATTTTCTCTGCTATTCTTTATATCCCCTTTTGCCCATGCACACGAGAAACTTGAAGTATTTACAGAAAAAGAAAATTTCTCAGTGTACTTGAAGAAAAAAAAAAGAAAAAAGAAAACAAATTCAAGACTTCACGCGAGGGGTCAAAAGGATGCCTCGACTGGAAGACAATTAGTGGATAATTGAAATTTATGCGTAAAAATTATATACGAGGGGAATTATTCTCAATTTGAAAATTATACCATTAAGATGAATGTTCTTTCTTTTTTTTTGGGAAATATTTTTCGTTACTTCTCCCTTTTTTTGAGGGGGGGTTTGAAATAAAGGTTTTTTTTCTTTGTTTTACATTTTTAGTTCGTAATAGTGTTCGTAAAAAGAATCATGAGAATTGAAATTAAAATCGATTTTAAAGTTAAAATTAAAGCAGAAATTAAAAATATTAAAATCAAAATTAAAATTAAAATAGAAATTAAAAATATTAAAATCAAAATTAAAGTTAAAATTAAAATTCAAGCTAAAATTTAAATAAAAATAAAAATTTCTTGAAATTTAAATTCACATGTCTTGAAATTTTTATTTAAATTGAATTAAAAATTCAAAACATAACGTAAAATTTTTGTATTAAACAAATATTTGCCTGAGAGTTAAAAAAATAATTTTTATTGTTTTGAACACTTAGACAAAAATAATGTTTCTTTTCAGTCAAAAAAAAAAATTATTCCCATAATTACACACAACGAAGAAATTCGTCGAATGTAATTTTTTTTTAATTTGTTTCATCGGAACCGAATATTCTCTTCACTCTGCAATTGTTTATGTAAACGAGAAAACAAAGAATTTTTTTTTCGATAACATTTTTCTTTATTTGTTAAAAGCTATTTCCACTATTGAACATTATCACTCGCACGAGAAGGAAAATATTTTTTTTGAAATTCTGCCAATTTCGATATAATACACTTAAATGTTGAATCGACACGATCAATAACCACAAGTTTTTCACATCGAGAGCAGAATTTTCTATATCATAAAATACGAAAGGATGATGATTGCAAAAATTTATAAGTTACTTCTGAAGCATCTCTACTTTATTATTAATTTTAAATTAAATGGTAAAGAAGAAAATAATTCTTTTCCGGATTTTTATTATTATTATTATTTACTACTCTCATAGATTGTCGCAAAAAAAATGTTAGTTAACATTGCAAAAAATTTATTTGATTAAAAAAATGATTAAATTTCTATTATTTAATAAATATTTGTTTTTGGCAAAATAAATATTTGCTTGTATTTAAAAATAAATGTTAGTTAACACTGAAAAAATGTTATTTTATTTACAAAATGATTAAATTTCTATTACTGAAAAAAAATTTGTTTTCGACAAAATAAATATTTATTTGTGTCAAATAATAGTTATTTAACTAGAAACATTTTTTATTAAACGTTATAAATAAATAAAATTTATTTGATTGAAATCAACATTATTTAATTCATTTAGTTATTTAGGTAATTGAAATAAAAATTAATTAGTTTCTTTATTTAATTATGTTCATTTTATTCAAGTGGATATTTATTTTATTTGAATAAGAATTATTCAATTCAAATAAATATTATTTGAATCCAAGTAATTATTTATCTGCTTTAATAAAAAAATATTTACCTGATTTAAGTAAAAATTATTCAATTCATATAAATATTTATTTGATAATAGAAAACTAATCGGTTATTTGAATCGAATAGATTTATTAGCTATCCGAATGGAGGAGGTGTGAAAAAAAGAAGGGATTTTTTTTACCTTATTATGTTTATTTAATCATTGAGAAAAAAATATGATTGATTGAGATATATATGTTTGAGGCGAAACTTTCATAAACACGTCGTTTCAAAAGCGCGCTTTAAAAGAAACTGCCAACGATACAGTTCAACGAATCTTTCGGCTTCGATCGAACTATATATATATAGTTCGTAATTCTCTGCATTTTCATCTTCTCACAGGACCTCCAAAATACGCGATTTAGTGATTTCTGCAGAGAAAATATAATTTCATTAAAATAAGTGCCAGTGTAGAAATTTATGTTTGAATTAACTAGTATTTTTTTGAAGAAATAATTTTTTTAGTTACAAAAGATTTTGTAGAAATTATTATTCTTTTCATTTTTTGCCGATATAATTTATTTATTTTCCCGATGAAATGTTAAATTACTTTATTTTGAGTAAATCGAAAAAATACCCAATAGAAATGAAACAAAAATTTCCATTAAAATTAATTCATTAAATTTACAATCAATTAATTACATGATATTTAGAAATTTTTTTCAATTGCAAAAAAAGTTATTAACGTTAATTTAAATATTATTATTTAACATTTTTTTCTATGGATCATCGAATAAATATTTATTTTCATCAATATATCAATTAATTTTCATTTCAAATAATTTCGAAAAAAGACAATTGCTTCGAGTGTAGAAATTAATTTTTCACTTACAGTTTATTTGATTTCCATAGAAATTATTTGATAGAAATAAAAATTATTTGGGTCAATTAAATATTATTTGCTTCAAATGGACAAATTATTGGATTCAATTAGAATTTAATTGATCTGAATAAAAATTATTTGCCGTAATTAAATATTTCCTTCATAATTTTTAAAATGAATATTAAAAAAATTTTTTTAAAGTAGAACTAAATTTTAATGATCAAATAAAAATGATTAAGCATGTCGTTAATAAAAATAATAAATAAAAATCATTCGAAGGGAGTTGCAAATTAAAAAATGTCTAATAAATAAATTGTAATTATTTTTTCGGCCATTAAAAATATTTTTTAAACTCATCTATTTTAATTTTTATTTCATAAAATATAGTTTATAATTTTATCCTTAATTTATAAAATGAAGATAAATGCATCATTAATTTTTCAGAACTAAAAGTGATTATTTTTAGAATTTTCTAAACGTCACAATTCGGTAAATTCTATCAATATATAATTCCATTAGTAATTATTGAGTTTCTCTTAGTTTCTGAAGACCAAACAAGAAAATCGATTTTGTATATTTATATTCGTTATTCTTTTTTCGTGCAATAATTATAATTGCAATGAGTTGTTACTCTTATTTTTTTTCCTTCCATTCTCCAACTAAGTCGAAAAGAAAAACAAACCAAAGCAATAAGTTTTTAAAAAATAATTTTAAAAACCAATAAGTTCAATTTTCAATCAATTTGTCAAATACTTTTCTTCAAAAGACAAAATTTCAAAAAAAAAGAAAAAAAATGTAAGAAAAAAATTATAATATATATCTGAAAGGCAACTGGCTCGGTTATTTCACAAGTTTCAGTGGAGGAAAATTTATTTCGCAACTTTTCTGTTCATCTTATTCAAATTGAAAGTGTAAAAAGATAAATTCTGGAGAATAAGAATTTTTCAATATACTTTTGCACACATATTGCATTGGTATGGTAACTTTATGAATTTACGAGTTCGAGCCTTACGAAAAAGATTTACGATTCATCAAACATTTCTGGAATTTCACAGTTCAATGAACAAATGTATCTTCTATATATGGTTCAATAGTTTTATACGTTTTCTTGCATAAATGCTTGCGAGGACGGTAACCGAAAATTTCCTCCTTCATCGTGTGTGTATGTATTATATGAATTATGAAAATAGTTTGACCCGATTCCCTACATATATACATTCCTACGAGAATCATCCCCCTCATCGCAAAATATGCAGATATTATTTTGTAATTTACATAATGTACATGTATATTCAAAATATTTGTTTGTCCAAAGAAGAGAGAGGGGGGGGAGAGGGATTTCAATTAAAAACAATCATAATCGTTTAATTGTGTTCACTTGAAGGGATTAATATGTTCGCATACATTATTTATTTTTTATGCTCCATTTATTATTTTATTAAATATTTTATTGTTTTTAATTTTTAACTTAAGAGTACGTGAACAACCGGATAAATATACGAAAATTGATAAATGACTAAGAAATAATTAAATATACAACTGACTAATTAAATAAATTATTAATAATTTATTTATTGTTAAAATTTATTTATTTATAATTATAATATTTATAACAATTTATTATTCATTTATTTAAATTTATTTATTATTAAAATAATAAATAAAGTAATTAATTAAAGTACTAAATAAATTACTACATAAGAAACAATCCAAATGAATAATTAATTAAGAAAAAATTAATTAAATAAATGACAACAAAACGAAAGAATCGAAAAAAATTATTAATTAACTAAATAACTGAAAAAATAAGTAAACAATTAAATAAGTGGCTAACTTAATAATTTACTAAGTAAATAAATTCATAAATAAGTACTTAAATAAAGAAGTAAACAATTAAATCACTGTATAATTAAATTATAAAATATTAAAAAAGTAATATAATTTGTAAAATAATTTATAATTTTATTTTATTATATAATTTATAAAAATATTTACGTTAATTAACCCGGCGAGCGTAATCTAATTTATTAATTTTACGCTAATTTTCCCATTTGTTTAAATAATTTGTTATTGTTAATTTATAACAATTGCAAAAACAAAAAAGAGAAAACAAAATTTCTGTAAATTTCTAACATCTGTTGTTTTTTATAAACTTTATAGTTTTTACTTTTTACCCATTGCATCTAGAACAACACAGTTATTTTAATTTTGCAATTTTCGGACTCACCTATAACAACTGATAAATAATAAATGTCAAATTAATATTCTAACAATTGTTTAAATAAATAACTGTTGTAATTTATTAATATTTTTCTATCGCCCCTGAAAAGATGCAGTTTCTTTCAAATTATCCAATTTTCGAATCAAATTATAAAAACTGATGAATATTAAATATTAAATCGCTATTTTAGAAATTGTTTAAACAAATAATTGTTGTTATTTATTAACAATTCTTTCTATTGAACATAAAAAGATGCAATTTTCCAAATTTTAATCTAATAAACTATTGTATTTTTCTAGGTAGAGTAGAAAAAACAGTTAATAAATGACAACAATTATTTGTTTAAGCAACAGTTAAATTAGTGATTTGACATTTATTCACGCTCACCGGGTTAATTAGAATAAATAAATAACTACATTAATTACTAAATATATTACTTAATAAATAAATAAACATGTAAGTAAGTCGTTTATTAAATAATTAACTAAATTAATTACTAAATGCGTAACTAAACAAATAAACTATTAAATTAATAACTAAATAAATTACTTACCAAATAAGTAAATAAGTAAATTAGTTGACAATTAAATAAGCAAGTAACCAAATAATCAACTAAATTAAATTAATAAATAAATATTTAAAAAGCAAATAAATAAATTAAATAATAAGTAACTAATTAAGAGAAAAATTATAATAAAAAATTATTAATTAACAAAATAAGTAAATATCTAAATAATACAGAAGAAAATAACTAAAATATAAATAAATAATTAAACAAGTAACAATTTAACTTTGTTTGCTTTTGGTTCTTTTCTTGGGAGTGATTCACAAGTAAATAACTAATTAAATAAATTAATAAATAATTTTAAAAAACTAAATACTTTTAACTAACTAAGCTATAATGTAAATAATAAAAAATTAACTTAATAAATAACCAAATAAATAATTAAATAATTAAATATATAATAGGAATAAATTGACATTTAATTATTTATCAATCAACAATTCTAAAGTTGAAATAATTTTAAAAGGTAAAATTTAATTATTTATTTATTTGCATGCAAATAGCAAATATCAGTTTATCAAAATAAATTTAAACTTACTGTTTTGCATAAAAAATGTAAAAAATCAATAAAAATTCTCAAGAAAAGAAAATTTCATGAAAAACTTGTTTTTTCTATATAATAAACATGAAGTGCATTATGAAATTTTTTCTCGTGATTCAAATTGAGAATAATAGGATTTAAATAGAGTAAATGACACTGCATACTTTTAATTTAAATTTCACTCTTGAATATAATTTTTTTAGGGAAACGAGATGGGGAAAAATGAAAATACTAATATGATTTATTAACAAGAATATTAAGCATCTCTCTAAGTACATGTTCCGGAGATCGTTCCAGAAGAAAATTGGAAAAAATTTTCGACTACTTTTTTTTTTACTCATAAAAATATAATTTATTGAACACATGGAGAGCTCAATACATTTATATCGTATAATATAAAATGCTAAATATGTGGGCAATAACTTTCAAGACATATTCCCCGCTTTCGACCCTTTTTCTTATAAAATTTCCATTTTGTTTCTTCGTCCCTTTCATGCTATAGAGATAACTCTGCATTTCAAAGGAAGAGAAAGAGAGAGAGAGAGGGAGAAAAAAGAGAGAGAATATATAGAGAGAAGAGTGCAAAAAAAGGAGAACTTAGGGATATGTCAGAAAAAATTTTGCATAATAAAACTTTTTACGATATGGACACTGATTTCTTTCTCTTTCTCTCTCTCTTTTCTTGTGGACTAAATGGGATAAATTTAGACAAAAAAAGCTCCTTTTTTATATTTAATCAATTCTTTTTATCTTCTTTGACCGTATTATTTTAAAAAGTTGGAAAATTCGTCTACTTTTAAAATTCTTTTTTCTTTTTTTAGATAAAAAAAACAACTGTATATTTTTGTATTTATTGCCGGAGTATAAAACTTTTAAATGTGAATCAAAAAATCAGAGTTGAAATAAAAAAAATATCAGATGACCTATTTCTTGTGGTTTTTCAAAGTAAACGGAAATTTTTTCGGTTTTTATTTTTGCAATCATTTTATCTTTTATATCTTTTTTTATTTTTTGCTTCTTTTTAATAGTTTTTGTTAATTTTTAATTCTATCGAGTAATAAGATGATGGTAAAATTGAGTAATATTTATTTTAACAATTATTTTAATATTTTTAACGATTACATTTGTTTTTATTAAATTTTCAGATTTTCGAAGTTCGTGAACGATAAATAGTGACTTTTTCGAATCTTTCAACAAACAATATTTGTTCATTCAACGATCTTTCATTAGGTTTGGTAAGTTTCTCAATTTTTATTTTCGTTTTGTTTTTACTTTCACTTAACAATCTGCATTTTTTTTAAATTTTAGAATACTCATTATAATTATATTTCACTTTTTTATTTTATTATTATTAATAAAAAATAACTAATAAAAAATGTATGAATTATTATTAAATAAAAGTTAAATTTATTTTAAGAAAATTGATTTACACTGATTAAGATAAAGACAAAAATTTAGAAGAAAACTATATTATTATATTTACATAAAAATAGGAATAAATTATTAATTAATTTACGAAAATTTTGAAAATTAACTCGAAACATTTTTAAATTATCATTAATTAAAAGTTAAATGAAATTTTTTTCATTATAATCGTTCTTTAATATTTTGAAAAATAAATAAAAATTATATTTAGAAATTTTTAGTATGTAAATAATTTCGTTTACAATTTTTCGAAATTTAATATTATTTTTGTCCCAATAATATTATAATATGTTAAAAGAAATGTAAATTACAATTCATCTGTAAAGAGACTCGACCTAAATATTCAGGGGCACATTCACATGAGTAACGAAAGAAATATTGAAGGATGGATAAATTATTTGAAATTTATCGTGAATTATTGACTTGAGGGATTACGACTTTGAAGGAGAGTCTTTGAGGCGTGATTTTAACTTTATATATATGTAGCAGCATGAAATAATAATTTTTCTGTGTGACTTAAAAGTAGTCAAAAATAATTTTCCTTGAGAGAAAATATATTTCTTTTCTTCATTCTGCATAATAATTTTCTTCTTTATCGTATTTTATTAAAATAGTTTTTTTACATGTTAAATTATACTAAATAGATAAATAAAAAATTAAATAAATAAAAAAGCAAAGAAAAAAGTAAAGAAAAAAGTAAAGAAAAAGTAAAGAAAAAAGTAATGAAAAAATGAACAATTAACAATAATTAACAAATAAATAATTAATGAATAAAAATTTAGTTACTTCTTTATTTATAATTTTCATTATTATTAAGTATTTATTTTTATTATTAAGTACCTATTTATTTATTTATTTCTATTACTATCAATTATTTATTTATTGTTAACACTGCCACTAACATTACTTCCCCTCCATTAATTTTATTCAATTAAAAATAATTTCTTTCGAAAAAAATTAAAAACAATTTATTTTGAGAGAAATAATAAATAAATATACATGTAAAATAATAATAGAATAAAAGTAAGAAAACTTCGTTTCGACGTAAGGACGTAATACGTATATTATTTTATGATCCATAATAGGAATTGAATTTCACATCGTTTGGAAGAAAAATTGTGTTTCATACATTACAAAATGTAATTTGTAATAGCTATTGTAATTTTATCTTTCCCGCAATTGTAACAATATATGGAATCGGTACAATTTACATATTTTACATAAGAACGAAATTTTCTATATATATCGATTGAACATATCATCTCTATTCCGTTCAGATGCTTTGCTAATTCCATTATCCGTAAAAGAGGTTCTTTCCCCTCAATTGCCCTATGGCGATAAGAGAAGAGAATATAAATTCACCAATAAGAAATGGAATAAATTTCAAAAAATGTTGACTTTTCAAAGTAGATTTATAATTCATTTTTGTTATCAATTAATTTGTTTACCTACATTCTCTATATCGGAGGGAAATTGTAACTTTATAATATTTTCTAGGGAGACATTAAAATTCTATTTTTTTAAATTTTAAATTAAAAAAAAATTTTTTTTAATAAATTTTTACTTTTATAATAATTGTTTCACATTTTTTTAAAACCTACTTCTAGAATAATTAAAAAATTCTTTTTAATATTTTTAAATATTTTCTATTAAAAAATATTTGTTTTTTTGAAGTTGATATAAGTATATAAAATTTTTCCTATTTTAATTAATATTTTTTAAACATTTTTATTATAACAATAATTTTTATTATTAATTTCCAGTTGTTCATATTTTTTCACTTATTTTCTCATATTCGTTTGTATTACAGTTTCTATTTATAAAAATTTTTTCAATTATATACTCGCTCTGAATTTAACAATATTGTCCTTTTGAATATAACAAAACCTTGAAAGTACGTTTATCATTTGGAAAAACTTTTAATAAACGACTTTTATCAAATAATGCATATATATTAAAAAAAAAGTTTTTTTTGCGATTGTGAATGAAAATATATTTATAAATTTATTTTTGACAAAAAAAATAATGGAAAAGTAATGCCTAACAATATTTATAGATTAAATGTTACATCATTCGTTAGTGCAATTTATAAAAATACCTACTTATGAAAAATAATGATAAAAAATTTAATGGTTATTCTAAAGAAGAAAAGTTTCCTGAAAAGAAAGTGTATCATTATTTTTTAGTATTATGTATGTTTAAAAGGGGACAAAATAAATGAAAAATGATGAAATTAATGAAAGACGTTAATAAGAAAAATTGTATAGAAATAAACTTTCTGCAGTGGATTTTTCCTGAGAATAAGGTATGGAATATTAATTCTAAGAAATTGTATATTTTAAAAAAAATTCTGAGGCTCAAAATTACATGTTTATTTATTTAGTGATTGAGACGATAGTTTTATTAGGGATGTAATTGGATTTAATTTAAATTTTTTTAAATATTTTATTTAATTATTATTTGATAATTGATATACACAACGTTTTCTTATCAATTCGATATTTCTGTATCTTTATTTTTTCTTTTTTCGTATTAATTTGATATTTGGCGTTAAATTTAGCACATTTTGTAAAATTTTGACATTTTTTCGTATCAACTTGAAACAATTTTGTATGTTTATTTAGTATTTTCAAATTAATAGAGTTTTTCTAATTGGTACCAAAAAAAACAAAATTTATACAAGACAGGTATTAAAATTGATAAAAAAATATTAAATTAATACCAAAACATTTTTAAATGGATAGAAAAAACAAGAAATTGTAACTGTGTCAAAATTTAAAAAATTAGGAAAAGCATTAAATTTTTACTAATGAATATTTATTAACATTTTAAATTCATAAAAAATCATCAAATTCATAAAAAAATGTTTCGAAAACATATGTTCTAAAAAATAACAAATTTATAGAAAATTTATTAAAATTAAGCCTGTCCGTATACTAAATAAATAAATTTGACAACAAAATTTCATACTAATACGAAAAAATATAAAAATATCCTAAAATGAATAAAAAATTTGTAATTTCCACCAAAAGTATTTAAATGGGTACAAAATATCAGATTAATAAAAAAAATGTTATCAATTGTTAGCAAAAGGATTTTCTTATTTATTATTTTCATTTACTTTTTAATTTTATATATTCTTATAATTATATTCTTTTCACTCTATTTTCATGTAATTACATTCTTCATATTACTTTATATTCTTATAATTACATTTTCTATTTCTTCTCATATTTTCAATATTCCTTTTCTTCATTACATTACTAACTCATTTTTTATTGCTTTATTTACTTTTATTACTTTATTTACTTTTTATTACTGTGTTCACTCTTTATTGTTTTATTAACTGTTTACTACTTTATTCACTGTTTATTGCTTTATTAACTGTTTAAGTGTTTACTATACTTTATTCACTCCATATTGCTGTATTAACTGTTTAATGTTTATTACTACTTTATTCATTTTTTATTGTGCTTTCTCTTTATAAATTCATTAATTATTACATTCATTAATGAATCATCAATATTTATAATATACTGTCATTTATATTCACGTGAAAAGAATATTAGAAAAAAAAATGAAAAAGAAATAAAGATTAAACATTTCATATGAAGATGGAGAAAGAACGAAGGATTTTAGGGCAAGAGGTGATTAATTATAGAGACCTAATTAATTTTAGATTCAAGTTCTAAAGTATATGTATGCCTTAGGTATTTTAAGGTCATTATATGCTAAGGTAATTGAATAAGGGTGCTTTTCCCCCCATTACCAAGCCTCAACAAAGTTAAGATAATTAGTTATGTAAGTACCTGCTCTTCAATTTTGAATTATCTAAAAAAAATATACATCACAAAGAATGTGAAGTGATATGTTAACGTGTGTAAATATAACGATAAAACTTACTCTGATAATTTATCATAATGTTCATTTTTCTTTGAATAACAATTTTCAAGTATCAAATTATTTGGAATATTTTGAGAAATTATTTATTTCAACCTATATATAAACGGAACTTGCCCTTTGATCGTTGACCCTAATTACCAATGAATTCTAAAAAAAAAAAAAAAATTCAAAATGTAACCTTCTTTCAAATTTTCTATATTAAAAAATATTTTTCTTTTGAATTATAAAATACAGAAAAAAAGATCAAAAAAATTAGATTGCAGAAGAAGATTAATTTTTTGTTTATAAGTTTGTTTAATTTTGTATAGCGAGTCATTAATAAACTTTACGCATCACTTTTTTATCCTCTTAGACGAATCAAGAGTAAATTTTTTTTTCACACACGACGTTTGAGAAAGGGCTGTATAACACTCTTAATATATATATGTATATACATAAAGAGGGGCGCAAATCTTGCCCTAGGGGAATATCTTGTATTCCACATTTGGCCTAAATTTTAAATGAAAGTAAAAAATTTACTACATTATCAAATATTTAGAATTTTTATCGCGTAGTGTGTTAACACCTCTTAACTATACTTTTTAGAGTGGGAATTATTTACACCTCGCGTGGTACTTAGAAAAATAATTTATGGCTATTTGAAAATATATATATATATATTTTTTTTTTAAACAAATATTGAAAAAAAATTAAAACAAACAAAATATTTTACAGAAGTAAAATATTTTTTTTGTTTTAATTGTTTGATGAAAATATTTCTTTAAAACAATTATTTATATGAATAGATAAAAAAAATTATTTGAAATAGTGTAAGAATATTATCCAAATATTAGAATATTCGATTGAAAAATTTGAATATTGTAAAAATATTTTATTTTTATTATCTATTTTATTTATTTATTTATTATCAAGCAATTTAAATAAATTTTATCAATTTATTTTTACTTGAAAAAGTTGTACATTTTTAAAATAATATTCCGTTGGAGTATTCCTCCTATATTTCATTATAATATTCTCCTAGAAATTCCTACAAATATTCCAAAAACAATTTTAAAAAAATTGTAAAATTGTAATATTCCTGTGGATATAATATACTTTTGGAATATTTCCAATACTCAATTCTAAAGAAATATTCCAATAGAATATTACATCTTAAATTTTCAACTGTTTTATTATCATAGTAAGCAATAAATAGATATTTATTTTCAATAAGAAGAGAATAATTTTTTTTAATTCTCCAGGAATATTTGTAGAATATTTTGACGGAATGTTCCTTATGAATTTTCGCAAAGTTGTATGGCATATTCGAAATATTGCAAAAGTTCCAAAAAACAAGAAATATTCCAATTAAATTCACGAAATATTTTAATAGAACGTTGGAGACATTCTTCTGGAATATTCCATCTAAATATTGCAAACATATTCCATTAGAATTGTGTAAAAATATATTTTTTTAATTATTAGTATTATTTATTATATACTAATTAATTTTTGTGCTATTTAAATAAATTATCAATTTATTTTGTCATAAAAATTAAATTAAATCAATGGAATATTTTACTGGTATATTCCATTGAGTGGAATATTTCATTGAAACATTAGAAATGTTTCTCTAAAATATTTAATTTAGATTTCGAGTCATTTAAATAAAAATCATTAAATTATTTTGAATCAAAAATAGTTGTAAATTTAAGAAGTAATCTTTCATTGTAGCTTTCCTGCAATATTATTGGAATATTATTGGAATATTATTGAAATATTACTTTAATATTCCAATTAAATATTTTCTAGTAGAAATATTTTATTTGAATAAAAATAATGAAGAAATATTCCTTTTCCTATAATATTCTTATGGAATATTCCCTTAACGTTCCTATAGAATATTCCCTTTCCTATAACGTTTTTATGGAATATTCTTTTTCCTATAATATTTCTACGAAATGTTACTACAATGATCCTATGGAATATTTCTATAAATATTCCAATGCAGTATTCTAATTGCATTGCAATGTAATATTCCTACCTGGAACTATTTACTTACTGCAATGAATACTTTCGCTAGTTCAGCGAAAGTAATTGCTGTTTCAGTTAAAGATTTTTGTACCGTATATTCTCAAAATTCTGTGGAATATTCGAAAATTATTCCAATGGAATATTTCCACTCTGTTCTAAGTAAATATTCCAAAAGTCCCAAATTTTACTATTTCTAAAGAGTAGATGGAATATTAGGGGAAAATTTACCTAATGTTTCTATGAAATATTTCAAAGGAATATCCCTAATGTTCCAATGAAATATTCCAAAGGAATATCCCCAATGTTTCGAATGAAATATTTTAAAGGAATATCCCTAATGTTCCAGTGGAATATTCATAGAATATTTCGAGCTTTTGAAAAAAAATTTCAATATGCCTAAAATGAGGATGTAATTTTTCCCATAGTTGAAATGGAATATTTCAGGAATTTTCACCACCAACATTCGCGGGGAAGAAAATAAATAAAATTTGTCTCTATTTAGTTGAAATCTATATTGTTTACGTTCTCATTTTATATTTGATCCCCTGTCATCGTAATACATATATAAAAACCGGTCAACTGCTTGTTTTTATCACTTGCGAGTAAGAAAAAAAAAAGAAGAGGAAGAGAAGAGTGTATGCCCTTAAAGATAAATATAACGTCTCAGCTTATATATGAAGAAGGGAAATATATAGAGAGTGTGTGTCTCTCTTCTACTCTCTTTTCACTGTTGGGGGTGCTTGCGAGGGAGAAACAATTAATTTCTCATCGTATATATATATATACGTGCGAGTGGTGTTTCTACCGAGCGGATTGCAATGATGTTTAAGGGGCGCATGCGTCTCCGGAACGAGTGCTTCATATACAAGGCGCCTCAGTCTCGGCTCGCCTGGGCTGTAGGCAATACGGCCGACGTACTCGATCTTCCCAACGCTTTCGTCCAGGCGCCCCGGGATAACTCATCCCCTTAATTTCCCGCGATTCGTCTCTTACGAGTTGAATGTAAAAAAAAAAATACACAGTCACGTACGTGCAGCAAAAAAAAGAGGAAAAATAATCGTGAACTACTTTTTTCGTACAAGTGAAAGTATCAATTTTTTTTGAGAGAGAAATATGAGAATTTTTATTATTAGAAACAATTGAAATTTTTATTGCTTTTTTTGGATTTTTTTTCTCTCACAATTCTTTTTTTTTGTGGTGAAAACAGGAAGTATTTTTTCTCTAGTGAAGAGAGAAAGAGAGAGAGAGAGCGGGGGAGGAAGTGAAGAAGAGATGCTCCGCTTTTCAACTCCCTTTAAGGGTATTTAAAATAGAAATCGCGAGAAAGGGGAAAATGTGTAAGCGCGCGTGACATGTTCGTGTGTGATTCGTAGTTAGCTTTTTCCATGTAAATCGATCATCACTGTATAAACTCCTGTTTCATTAACGATAATACACTTTTATAAACAGAATTTAAGAAAAAAAAATAAACAGTAAATATTTGATTCCTAGTAAAAAAAAAAGGGGGAAACATTTTTTTTTGAACCAGAAAAAATTCTTTCCTAGTAAAAAAAATATTTTTCCTAGTAAAAAAATTATTTTTCCTAGTAAAAAAAATATTTTTCCTAGTAAAAAAATATTTTTCTTTGTAAAAAAAAATATTTTTCCTCAAAAGAAAAAGGAGAATTTTTTTGAGTAAAAAAGGAAAATTGTTTTCTTTAAAAAAGGAAAAGCTTCCCCTAGTAAAAAATTAAAAACGTTTCCCTAGTACTGAAGGAAATTGGTTTTAAGTAAACATAAAAACAATTCTTCCAAGTAAACAGAGGGAAAATTTTCAAGAAAAAGTTTTCCCTATAGTAAAAAGTTTGCAACAATTCCCTAGTGAAAGAGAAAAATTTTTTCAAGTAAAAATGAAAAATTTTTGTTTGTTTTTATTCAAAAAAGGAATAGTTTTCCCTAGTAAAAAATAGAAAAACAGAAAAAATTTCCTACTAAAAAAGGAAATATTTGTTTTCATTGAAAAAAGAAAAGTTTCCCCTAGTAAAAAATAGAAAAATTTTCTCCATTAAATTTAAAGAAAAATGAAAATTGTTTTGTGTAAAAATAGAAAAAGTTTCTTCATTTAAAAATGAAAATTTATTTTGTGTAAAAATAAAAATATTTATAGAGTTAAGGGAGGAAAAATTTCACCTAGAAAAACAAGAATATTTGTTATCATTCCAAAATGAAAAGTCTTCTCTTGGCAAAAATTTCCTTTCCAAGTGAAGAATGAAAATTGTTAAAAAAAAAAATTTCTTCTAGAAGAAACAAAAACAGATTTCCTAGTGAAAAATAAAAATGATTTTCAATAAAAATTGGAAACTTTCTTGTAAGAAGACGATAAATTTTTTCTAGTAAAAAAAGAAAATTTCTTTCCATTGAGAATAAAATTTTCCCCTAGTAAAAAGTAGAAAAATTTTTTTGGGAAACTTTTCTCTAGTAAGAAGACAAAAAATTTTTTTTAGTAAGAAAATTTCTTTCCATTGAAAACAAAATTTTCCCCTAGTACAAAATTGAACAAATTTTTTTAGGAAAATTTTCACGAATAAAAATGGAATAGTTTCTTTTAAAAATAGGGAGAAAAATTTTCCCCTAGTAAAACGGATAGCTTTGTTTTTGTTTGAAAAGAAAAAACAACTCCTAGTAAAAATGAAAATTTTTCTTTATTGAAAAAAAACAAATGGTTTTCTATTTGGAGGGATTTCTATTTGGAAGGAAAAAGTTCTTCTAGTAAAAATGAAAATGTTTTTTTATTAAACAAGCAAAATTGTTTCCACTGTGAAAAGAAAATTCTTCCCTATCACAATAGAAAAATAGTTTTCATTTTTAAAGAGAACTTTTACCTAGTAAAAAAGGAAAATTGTGCCCATTGTTTCTTCCAGAGAAAAAGAAAAACGCCTTCTAGTAAAAAGTTGAAAATTCCTCCTAGTAAGAATGTAAAACATTTCCTAAGAAAAACAGAAACTTTTTTTCTTCCTAATAAAATAGAAAAATTCCTCCTCATTAAAAAAGAAAAATTTCCCCCCATAAAGAAAACAATTTTCCAGAAAAAATTCCTTTCAAAAAAAAAATTCTCCTTTTCCTTGGAAAAATGAAACAAAATGCAGAAACATTGTTGAATTATTATTATTATTATTATTGTTGACAGTGCTTTGAGAATAAAGATGAAATGGATTATTCTTCAGGTTGACATAAAGAAAAGTGGAGAAAATTTTGTTTTCCTTTCATTCATTCATCGTGGACAAGTGTGAATTTAGGGAGTGCTGATGTGATTGAAGATCTCTAAAGTGTTTAAGGATTTGTTGGAAGACCGGTAATGAAGTTTTCTAGGGGATCTTTGTGGTTTATAGGCGGGGTGTGGGTGGGGTGGTTGAATAGTTTCAGTATATAAGTAGACAGTGGATGAATTTCAATCGATAAAAGTCATAAGAATCAAAGAAAAAAAAGCAAATTCCATTTGTAATAACTATAAAGAAGAAAAATTGAATTGTAAATATTCATTTATTCTTCAGTAGGGATTTTTTTTAACACTATTATTAGAGTTAATGAAAGCTTTTGCGATTTTTCCTTTCTTGCAAAGGAGAAATTAAAATTAATAAAAAAAACTGGGAACAAAAAAAATTAAGAAAAGAAAAGTAAAAAAAAGGTTTTATAAAGTTTTTAACAATTTTATTAATTACTTATTTAAAATTAAGGACCAAAAATTTTGAATCGAAGAAAGTAGAATAAGAATAAGAAAAAGAAATTAAAAAATCTCACGAAAAATTGAAATTGATCACTGATTATTAAGGAAAAAAAATTGTTATAGAGGCACAAAAATGACAATGAAAAATAAAAATGAATTTCACTTTTTCCAAAATAATCCAATTGAAAATTTTCTGTTTATAAAAATAGCGAAAGTAAAATAAAAATTACAAGGTGATAATAAAGATCGTAGTTTTTAAAAATAGAATTAAACAAAATGCAAGCAGATGAAAAATTTTATTTATAAAAATAGAAAAAAAAATTTATTGTAAATATAACAATATAACAATATAACAAAAATTCTTTTTATAATTATTTTATTTATAATAAATATACTTATAATTTTTTAAATTCATATTTCAAATTCTTATTATTTTATAATTTGATTTTAATTATAATTATTTTATATTTTTATAATAAAAATCAAATTCTACAATAAGAATAATAGAATAAAAAAAAATCCTTTAGAAAACTATTTTAAGAACATGGTAATATTAAAATTTTCCTAATATTATTGAGTTGAATATTCGTATACCGCGTCTTTAAAAACCAACTTGAATGTGGATAAAAAAAGTTCCTCTTTGATAGGAAAAAAAATTTCATATTCAAAGTAGGTGCGATATTAAATTGTCATGAAGTCGTTTCTTTATGAAATTGGTCTCAACAGATTTGAGCACTTTTTCTCTCCCAAGTATTTTTATAAAATATAATTATAAAATCAGAATCCGTATTCTGCGTTGAAAAATGACATTTTAATTCCAATTATTTACTTATTTACACCAGTAAATAGAAACAAATCGATTATTGTAAAAAGTAAATGTGAATTTTCAAATTAAATTCACCGCAATGGTAAATAATTGAATTGAAATCCATTGTCATTTTTGTCATCAAGTCGAGAGTAGAGTAAATTGCAGGTGTTTAATAAAATGATTCTTTTTTGACATTATGATTGTTATTATTGTTATTATTGTTATTTTTATTATTTATATAATTATTATTATTAAAATTAAAACTTTAAGTAAAAAAGGAAATTTTATTAAATTAAAAAAAAATTTGCTTTTAGTAAATTTTTAAGTAAATTTTATTATTATTACTATTATTATTATTTTTTTTATTATTATTATTCTTATTCCTAATATATTTTGTTTATTCTTATTATTTTTTTATTGCTATTATCATGATTATTATCATTCATAATTTTCCTAATATTTATTGTTATCGTTATTATTTCTTTAATGTTTATTATTATCATCGTTATTATTATTACTTGAAACTTATTGCAGTGAATTGTCTGTTTTATGGGAATATTTCACTATCATAAGGGAAAAAAATAATGTAGGTCAATTTTTGAGAGAATTTTTAAAGCGGTATCAAGATTTATGACTCCATTAGATACTAATGACAGTGTTGCATGTGGATGTTAATACATAGTGTGTATAACTCTTTAGAAAAAGCTTTTACCAATATTTTATAGATCTTGTACGATATTTTTATAAAAATATTCTATTTATTTGCATATTTAATTACAATGTTAGAAAAAATATCTTGTGCTTCAATGACAAAATCTATAAATAAATCTTAGAAATAATGAGTATAATAAAAAAATTATCAATAGCAAAAAGTTTATAATTTTTTGATAAAATAATTTTAAATAACCGTTTTTTTTTATTTATTTGTACATTTTCTACTGTCCAAAGTTGAACTAAATAAAACAAAGAAAAAATTGTTTATCTGGAAACAGTTTAAATAAATTAAATTTGAATTAATATTGGAACTTAAAATTTCTAATTTTGTTTATTATTTTTTATTATACTTAACAATAAGAATCTTTTTATTTAATAATTATAATTAAATAATTATAAATAAGCAATAGAAAATTATAGTTAAATAATTATAAATAAGTTATAAAAAATTATAAATTTGTAATTATTATAAAAAAATTTCGTACAAATTTTTCTATTTTCAAAGACAATGAATTTATTTTCCACTTTCGAATAAATATTTCGACAACTTATTTATTGTCACAGATGCATAAATTTACTGTACTCTTGAAAATATTTTCAACTTTCATCAAAGAAAATTGAGCTTCTTTTTTTTGCAGTCTTTGCATAATGAAAATTAGTGCGCGCACTTATCCAAATGAAAAATCTGTTTACATTGATAACAAAATTTCCCCAATTACCATTAAAGTACATTACCAAATCCGTCGAGCGTTTTGAATTAATTTTCCAAAAAGAGCGCAGAAAATTGAAAATAAAAAAAAAATTTTAAAAAGAGAAAATTTATCGAAATAAAAATTTAAAAATCATATTCCTTTAATTAAAGTACAATCAACTTTGTTTCATTCATTCTTTCTTTTTTTTGTAATGTTGATAATAAAATTGAATTTTATGGTTGAAAAAGGGTAAATGAAAAAAGTTGGAAAATTTTATAAATCCCAGGAACTTGCAGAAATTGGTGAGATTATCTATCGTTTTACAGGAGAATGGAACTTTTTAATCACGTAATAATCGCATGAATTAACTTGTCGAGTTTTAATTAATATTTTATGTTCAAAATGCACACACTCTAGTGTCTAAAATCCAATTGTACATGAAAGTGTGTGTTTTTATCGAGTGTATATTCAGCAAATAACCATTTCCAATTTTCGCCATTCAACTAAATTAAATATTTACATAATAGTAGTTAAGAGCATTATTTGCTTCGGGATAGAAACTTTTTTTTGGTAATTTTTTTTTTAAATGAAACATTAAATATTTATGTGATTTAACTTTGTTTTTTTAATTTCCTCAAATAGTGACAGTAATTTAATTGTAGTTAATGCAAATTATTATTTTATAACAATTTTTTTAACAAAACAATTCAATTATTTAAAAAGAAAGTTTTAATCAAATTCGTCTCAAGAATTATAAAAAAATAAATTTATTTTCCAAATTAATATAATTCTTTGCAAAAATCCAATTATGTTAAAAAATTTACAAAAATCCTCGTCAATTTTCAATTACTTTTAAAAATTTTAATATTTATCTTATTTTTTATATTTTAATTTTAATTTTTATCCGATTTATTAATATAAGTTTTCAATGTTTATTATTGGTGTATATTTACAATAAATGTTATCTATTATTTAATAATTTAGTAAAAATATATATTTAAAAAAAATATTTATTTATTACTAATAATTTCTAACAGATAAATTCTCACAGTATTTGAAATAGTTTTTTCCCCACAATAATCGAGTATATTTGAAACTAATTCCGTTATGCTTGTAATTAAAATATTTATCCACGAATTGAAATAAATTGATCATTTTGGTAATTAAATTTATTTTGAAAATTGCAAAACTAATGATGAAAATTGGTCGAAATAATTTCTGCCCTCGCGTTGGAAAATTAGTTTCATTTAACCTTTTTCATTACAGGATGAAATTTAATAAATTCAATACACATTGTTCCTTAGTGTGTTAAAATTAATTTTCCCTTTATTTAACAAATATACGTTAATTATTTTTTGTAATAAACATTATATTATTAAATGAGCACGACATATCGTTTGGAAATTGAATTTTATTCAACTGGAAATTTCAAGTTAATTAAAATTATAATTTTTAATTGCAAATTCCGTTCGTTAAATTGACATTTTCCATAGTGTTGTTAATGTGTATTTTATTTAATTAATTTGTCAAATGAAATGTAAACAGGTAAAAACTTTATTGAAAGGAAATAAAATCATTTTTTGTTTATGTATTTTATTTATTTTATTGATTTTTTTAAATTAATTTATTTAATTTTCAAAAAATATTTTATTCATCTTTTAAAGATAATTAAAGTAAGGAAATAAAATAAATTCATTAAATTCAATGGTAACTTGAAAATTAAATTTTCTGAAAAATTGACAATAAAATAAATTTACAATTCACGAATACTTTTGAGAATTCCTGCAATTTAAAATACTTTCGAACTCTTTTTTTTTTAATTTTCCTAATAGAAAAAAGTGAAAGGGGGAAAAAAATTAGCATTCCTTGTGCGTATATATTTTCTATTTATAACTCAAAGCTTCCACAAATCTGTGTAGAAAACCCAGGAGAATCTCAACAAAATTCAATAACCTGAAATTCCGGAATCCTGCATCCACTCCGGAAACTTCATGTGAGTGTGCTGCTTCGAGAATTAATTAAATCAGTAATCGAATATGTGCAGGATGCGCTTTCTCATATAAGGAAACTGGGATCTTGAAGAAAAAACAAAATAATAATAATAATAATAATAATAAAATATGAGGAGACAAATATAAACAAAATGCTGTGAAAAAATACTAAATAGAAGAAAAGACAAAATAAAAAGGGCGAATAATAGGAAGAGAACTAAATAAAAAATACAAAATAGAAAAAATACAAAAGAAGAAAAAATACCAAAGAAGAATATATACCAAAGAAGAAAAAATAGTAAAGAAGAAAAAATCCCAAAGAAGAAAAAGTAGCAAAAAAAAATACCAAAATAGAAAAAATACTGAGTAGAAAAAGTCCCTTACAGAAAAATTACAAAATAATAAGAATAAAAAATAATTAAAAACCAAAATTAAAAAAAAGAATACAAGAACAATGCGCTGAGTACATATTAAAAATCAATTCCAAAAAGAGAAATAAATATTCGAAAATCAATTTCGAAAAACTATTCGAAATATGTCGTTTAAACGGAAAAAAGAAACTTCGCCCTCGTGTGGGCTACGTGAAGGATAAAGTGCATGAAGACTGAATTTACTACAAATCTCTAGGTGAATGAATAATTATTTATATATGGCCATAGACAAAAAATAATTTTTTCGCCATGTAAGAAGAAGAAAAAAAAAGGTCAAGAGGATTTTTGGCATTGGAAAATTTGTTTCGGGGGGTGTGTGTGTGTGAAAAGCTCGACGATTGTAAATGTGAAAAGCAAAAAAAAAAAAAAAAAGAAGAAGCAGGAGGAGGGCATTAATTCACAATGGGTTGCAAGCTTAGTAAATTGGCGTCCTCGACAACTCAAAATCAAACTGGTCGCGATAGTCCGCCACCGCCAGCAGCCACGGATCCGCGACTTCCACTTTCTGCGAGGCAGAAATACACGATTATAGCGAGTTGGAAAGCTGTGGCCCGATCTATGGAAACAACTGGGGTCTACATGTTCATTAAGTACGTAATTCATAGCTTTTTGTTTTATAGTACAATAATAATAATAAGAAAACGTGATTTCTGTATTTTTTTTCGATTTACGTTTCTTTTTCTCGGTTACTTAATATCGAAATGGTATCAATGTTTGAACAAATACAGTATATAAAAATAAAATAAAATATTACTAATTTATAGTACCGAAACAGTACTAAAAATATTGCTAATAAAGTACTGAAACAGTATTAAAAATAGTATTAATATTGTACTGCAATAGTACTAAAAGAGTGTTAAAAGAAACTAATATGGTACTAAAAGAGTGTTAGAAATAATACTAATAAAGTACTGAAACAGTACTAAAAGACTACAATTAATACTAATATAGTACTGAAAAATAATAAAAATAATACTAATTTAATACTAAAAGGACACACATTAATACTTATATAGTACTGAAACAATAATAAAAAGAGAACTAAAATAGTACTAAAATAGTAAATAAATACAGTACCAGTATGCTACTAATATTATTATATAAATCATTTGAACAATGTAGTTAAAATATAGTACCAATTAAAAAACAAAATTACACAAATATAGTACTACTATTTTACAATATTGTTTGATTTAATAATAAATTTAGTATTAATGTTATTTAAATTTAACAAAAATTATAGTACCACTAAAGTACCAATTGGAAGTATAAATTATTTATATAAACTATTGAACATTGTATTAAAAACCAATATTGTACAATAATAGTACCACTGTTTTACTATTTTTTAGTTTAATTAAATAATAAATGTTGTATTAAAGATAATTAAATTTAACATAAATTATAGTACCACTAAAGTACCAATTGGTACTAGAAATTATTTCACTTGACAATCAGTGGAAGATATCTGTTAAAAGTCAGACTTTTCAATTATTTGATATAGTTAAGAACAGCAACGAATATAAAAAATCAAAATTTGTAGTCAGACGAATTTTTTTTGTATAACTTTACCTAACATATCTAGTGATTTGTTATACTAGTGAAAATTAATTTATGTCTAACATGAATTATCGTGATTTATTCTCTCTAAATTTGAATTAGTAAAAATTTTTACAGCAGTGAAAATAATTTGTTCTAAATATTCGAATACTGTGGATAGTAAAGTAAAATGTTAAAATATTTGCTTTTTAGTTAATTTTACACTGTTTGTAAAAAAAATAAAAAATAGTAACTGATACCTATGCAACAGTTACTATTTTTTATGTGAGTAAAAATTAAGATTTCAGTCAACAGAGCTCTCTAAATCTGAATTAGTTAAAAATAACTAATTATTAGTAAAATCGTGGATGACTTTTTGCTTCAGGAATTAATAAAAATAACTAATTATTAGCAGAGAATCACTAATTAATAGCGAATAAATAACTAAAAAAATAGTCAAATTTCACTAATTGAATTAGTTACTACAAATTTCAGTCATTTTTACATAACCTAAAAGTGAATTTAACTAATAATTATTCAATATTGACTATTTCATCAGTAAAATCATTTATAAAAATAGTTTAATTTTAAATCAATAATTAATTAAGTAACTTTTTTTTATTTGAATTAGTGACTGACTTTCTGCTATCAAATTCGTTATTTCTAACTAATTCAAATTTAGAGAGGAAAAAGTAATTAAATTACAAAAACTAAGTAGAGTAGTTAAAAAGTATAGTCAATTTTATTAGAAATTATTTTTCAGTGTAATTAAGATGAGTGTCTGATTTTTTGCATTTGAATTAGTAAATTTTACTAATTAGTAGAAATTATCATTTACTAGTACTAAAATTTACAAATTCAAAAGCAAAAAATTAGCCATTCATTCAAATTCGTAAACCTTTTTTGATAGAATTCAAATTTAAAGAGTTAGAAAGTTAGAATTGTAATAATTTAGTACGAATAGAAAATTCAGTAGTAAAAATTGCGAATAGTCAGACGTAACTATTCGCAAACTCTTTTACATTATTATTAGTGGTCTAAAAAAGTAAATAAATAATAAATAAAAACCAAATCAAATTGAATATGAAGTATTCTAGAATTAAATATTTATTTATTATTCAGTGGTTAAGACCATAAATAATCATACGTAACGTTTCTTAACTTTTTGTTGGTAAATTGATTATTTAAAATATTTTTAGTGGAGCAAAATTCTAAACATTATTGAATATTTTCAATTATTTATAATAATAAAAACATTAATATTAATGTAAAATTATGCAATATTTTTTTAAACCATTGCATTAGTTGAGAAAAATATTTTGAGTCATAAGACATTTTTTACTAATTTTTTTCTAATTTAAAATTAAATTACTAATTTAAAATTAAATTAATAATTTTCAAGCTAGTAATTTAAGTTAGTAAGTTTCTAAATAATTATTTAGAATAATTTTTATTATTTTATTATTTTTATTAAAAAGTTGTATGAATAAAACATCCTACAAATTTTTTAACAAATTTTCACCATGATTCAAAGCAAGAAGTTTGCCTTTTGATTCTGAATTTTCTAAAATTAGTTTAATTTTTGCATTTGAAATTAGTTGAATAAACTCTTGTGTTTTTCGTGTATGAGTGATAAAGGGAGATTTTAGTCAGACTGAATGGTTCATAGCTGTAAAACTGTGTTGTCAGTAGTAAAAAACTAAATTAAGTCCGTCGTTTTATTTCGAAACATTTAAAAAATACTTTTTCCGTAGAAAAATATATTTTCAGTCAGATTTTATTTTTCAAAATGACTGGATTCAGTAGTAATAACCCTCTTTTGTCAGACTTAGACACTGAATTTTTTTTAATCAGACATTACCAAGGACGAAAAAAAATGAAATTAATAAAATAATAATAATAATAATAATTAAATAAATCATTTTTCTTTTCGAAATTCGTGGATATTTTTCTCATTTCAATTTTTACTATTGTATTTTTTACTTTCATGATATTTATAATTGGAAAAAATAGTAATTAATCAATCATCAGTTAACGTGAGAGACATAAATTATCTGAAATAATTTCAATTGTCAGTAGTAAACTTTCCTAATAGTCAGACGTAATTTTAAAGTTCGGCAAATAATCACGCATATACTTCCCAAATTCTCTGTAATTTTAGAATTAGTGATAAACGTCACTTTCTGCCAGACAGAGTTTCTCTATACTTCTCTAATTGTTATTTCATTAAGAGAACACAATTTTAGGAAAATTCGTTCCAATTATAGATATTAAATTTTCTTGTCAAGTATAAAGAATAATTTTACACTAGATATTAATACAAAAAATTACTGCTCTTTTGTTCGCATTTTTTCGTAGTTTCTTTTTTTTAATTTTCTGCAAATGGTATTTTTTTATAACTTTATTTTGTATACTTCTGTAATTTTTTTCTATTACTTCTATTTTCAATATTTTTTTTTTGCAAATTAGTTGGTATTTTTTTATAACTTTATTTTCTATACTTTTGTAATTTTGTTTCGTTATTTCTTTTTTCGCAATTTTTTTACAGTTTTTTTTTCGCAATTTTTTCCAATTCTTTTTGTAACTTTTTCCGTTTCTATTCAACTTTTTTACAAAATTTACACATGAATGTCAACAAAAAATATTATTTCAATATATATACAAAAGGGATTTAATTTCCATTAAATTGTATACGCGAATGTTTATTTCGAGGGAAAAAAAAGTTTTCCATTTTATTTTATACATTTTCAGAAAATATTTAAATTTTCTTTTTTTCAAGATGCTCTGAAGGTACATATATATATATTTTGACTCTAGAGTATACTTACCCATAATGAAAACAAATTAGAATTCTAGAATTGCAGAAGCTTTATTCGATGGAAATTACTTCACTTGTTGCAATGAAAAGGGGCACAGTAATTGATTAGTTGTGTTCATTTAACTTTCTAAATACAAAGTTTGTTTCAAAACTTTCTCTATGTAAGAGACATCGACAAATGTGCAGTTTCGTCCTTATACTTATCACTTTAATGAAAAAAAAAACAACTTTTATTGTTAAACTTTTTTTTCAATATATATTCAATTCAATAATAATTTTACTAAGACTAATTTTTTTTCATAAATAAAAGAATTTCTAGAAAAATTTGAATTGTTCTATTTCAGTTTTTAAACCAGGAAATACAATTGTTTTCAACAATGTTGATGAAATTCTTTTAAAATATTTATTATTAATTTTTTCAAATTTTTCTACTCTGTATTACTAAATTAGTTGAAAATAACAATTTTTAGAAAAAATTTTTCTGGTTACTTAATTTTGCAGTTATTAAAAAAGACTAATATTATTATTAGCGTAAAACAAGTAATTTTTAGTAGAAAATTAATTATTATTAGTAAATAAATAATTATTAGTAGAAAATTCATAATTATTAGTAAATAAATCATGATTAGTCAAAAATTAAATATTATTAGTAGGAAATAAATAATTATTAGTAGAAAAAAACTATATATCAATAAAAGAAAATTAATAAATTTATTAGTGTAAAGTTATTAGTGCAACACAAGTAATTTTTAGTAGAAAATAAATAATTATTAGTAGAAAATTAATTGTTATTAGTAAATAAGGAATTATTAGTAAAAAATTAATTATTATTATTCGAAGAAAATTAATTATTATCAGTAGGGAATAAATAATTATTAGTAGAAAATTAATTACTATTATTAGGAAATAAATAATTATTAGTAGAAAATTAATTATTATTAGTAGAAAAAACTGTCAATAAAAGAAAATCTAGAAAATTAATAAATTTGAGTAATTAAATTAATTAGCAGAAATTTTAGCACAACTAATTATTAGTACAAAAATAACAAATTAAAAAAATAGTTAAATTCGACTAAAGTAGCTATCGGATATTTGACTAATTAATTATTAATAAAACAATAACTTACTACGAAAGTAGCCAAATTTGACTAATTAAATTAGTCACGAAAAATTCTAGTTTAATTTAAATTACAATTTGTTACTTTCCATTATAATTATTCAATTTTAGTTAATAATTAACTACCGTTTACTCATTGCTAACAAAAATTACTTATTTTAAAATAATTAAAATTTAAAGAGTAAAATACAAATTTTTTTCTAAAAAAGTTATTTTTTCAGTTCCTATAACATTTTCAAGAAAATAACATTTTTTCCACCTTTTTTAAACTTTTAGTAAAATTTTTCAAAAATACGAATAATATTTAAAAAAAATATGAATACTATTTCAAAAACACCATTCATTAGACGAAAAATACTTTTTTTTTAAATTATATTTAAGCTCTTACTCTTAATGTGTCCAATCAGAAAAATACGATATCATAATGTATCAAATGAATATTGTACGACTTTTACTTTTACTTTTCGACTACTATAAACTTAACTTGACACGATTCAATGAAAGAAAAAACAAACAGCAAATGTATTAGATAATAAATTTTTACCCTCGATTCACTAAAAAATATTCTCATTTTTTTCCTCTCATATATACGAGTATTTCAGTGATATTTTCTTGAAATAGAACCCCCTGTTCATTTTACCAAGTTTGCGTCGATAAAAAAAAAATGCTTCGAAATCGATACTTCTCTTTAATATATACATGTACATATATATACATATACACGAAACATCAGACATGGTTGAATGACGTACTTTTATTAACGAAAAGAACAAATATTTGTTCAAGAGTATAAACACGTCTAATTGATACAAATCGAATACATTTAATTTAGGCAAACGTTATACGAAGTAAATGGAATTAAAAAAAATTATTTCCCTTTTTTCATTTCGTTACAAGTTGTGAGAGAAAATATTTTATCTTTCTTAATTAAAATCGAGTTCAAGTATAAAAAGAAATGCATGTCGAGTCTTTTTTATTGCTGCAAAAAAAAATGGAAGACAGTTTTAGTTTTGCTGGGAGTTTAATAAATTCTTCAAATTTGTAAATATATTAGGCGAGTGAAAGAACTTTGTGATCAGGCGAAAACTTTGGGCAAATTTAAAGTTTCTGATTAATTTTAAGTAAATTTGTAGAAAAGGACTTTTTCGTCAGACTGTTTTTTTATCTTTCGAATTCAGTTTTTTTTGTGTATCAATTAGCTTTTTTGAGTAAGATCTACTTGAGTTTACTTTCAAGTTTTCTTTTTTGAATTTTCTCGTATAATTATTATTTCTGTAGTAAAAGAAATTAATTAGTCTGACGTAACTTGGAAAGTATTTATTTAGTATTTTAAGATACTAAAGTTCTGAACGTTCAAATGAACGAAATTTGTTTATTTCTTCTAAAAATTAAATTTTTATTGCAATTATTTTGTGTCACTAACAAAAAAATTAATTACTGAGTTTGTAAATGTAACATTATCGTTTTAATTGTTTTATGATTAGTAATTTACAAAAATATCTTCAATCAAACATATTTCGTTCATTCGAACGTTAAAAACTTGGGGATCATTGTATTTTTATTTTTTATTTAAAATTTCAGTAGTAAAATAAATATTCAGGTCTCACTTAAAAATGCCTTTTACCACGAAAATTTCAAAGTAAATTCAAAACAAAATTCGCCTTTTATTCTAACTTATTTTCTCCTTCCCTTTTTCATGATCAAAATTGACTTGGCCTGATTACACCAAAAATCATAAATACATAGATCTCTTGATAATAAACTTAATTCGATAACAATATACATTTACTAAAAAAATACTTAATAAGAAACTATAATTCTAGAAAAGATTGCCACTTAACTTAACTTTTATGTTTTGTTGCAAAAAAAAATTGAATTTTCCCTCCTTCTCTATTTATACAATAGATATAAAGAAAATTGACTGTGTGTATTTGTGTGATTAACTTTGAGTCTTAATATTTATTGTCAGGGTCATTGTTGACATCAGTTTCAGGCTTATATTCAAAGATCCAATAGACGATAAGGAGAAAGCAAGTTCTCTCTATACTATATACCCTTAGAGTTAAACTTTATCCTACGGTCAATTTTATTTCCACACGCGAGGAATTCTTATCGTCCCAAGAGTCTGCTTCGATCATCTTTCAAATGTGGATATTTACGTCTGTATAGAATTATCAAAGGTCCCTTTATATACTTCTTCCTCTTCCGTTTTCTTTTTTTTTGATTTTTTTTTCCATCCTCGACAAAATCTTCTTATCTACTTGAAGAAAATTAACAATTTCGTTGAAATATTTCCTTTAAAGGGAACATATCTATTTATTTTACTCTTATACAATGTAGAATTTATTTTTCTTTTAACTTTTATACTAGTTTTTTTTTAAAATAAAATAAAAATACTGCAATGAAAGTATTTCTTTAAGCTTTTAAAATTTTTTTGTCACTTTATTATCATTATAAATAAATATTTCTATTATTATGTTTTAATTTTCTAACTTTCTATAATTCACTTAAAAAGCAACAACGAAATTTTTCAATATTTCTAATACCTACACACGAATTTAATTTGTTTCACTTTTTCAATTTCCTTTTATAGTGTCATTGTAGTAAATTATTTTACTGTTTATTTTACATTATATTTTTATTATTATTATAATTATTACATTGTTTGTTATTTAAATATTTTTTCTTCTCCATTTCTTTGTTTATTATTATTTATAATTTTTTATTTTATTATTTTACTAGCAAATGTTATTGAACGTAGTATTTAATTTGTTATCGTTATGCAAATTACCAAATTTTTTATTTACAAACATAAGTTTTTAAAATAATTTCATAATTAAAATTAAACAAAATCACTTATTAAGTACAAAATTATTTAATACTGTTTATATTTTCAAAAATTTTAATGAAATTTCACGAAAGAATTCAAAAATTTCCTAAAATTTTAACAAATCCTTCTAAAACAATTCCATTTTTTTTTATAAAATTTTAATAAATCCTTCGAAATAATTCAATTATTATTTTTATAAATAGTAAAATTCTTTGCTGTAATTCAATTATTTTCAAAACAATTTTAATTGAATTCCTCGGAAGAGTTCAAATATTTTTTTTAATATTTCCATTTGTTTCATTTATTTCCTAAAATTTTAATAAATTCTTGGAAACAGATCAATAATTGTTCAAAATATGATGATTATTTTATTTTATTTTTTTAATACATTTTTTTGTTTTATTATTTTATTTATTTTTTTATTTTTATTAAAGAATATATTTTATTTTTTTTATTATCAAAGATTTTTAAATTTACCATCAGATTGAAAAGAAAAGGAGAAATAAATTTTGTACCTTTATTCTCCAGATAAAAGTTTTGTTGAAGAAATAAACATTTCGCGATAAGAGACATTTTAACAGAGTCATTTCTAAAACTATTTTATTTAAAACGAAGCTAATCTTGGAAATTCTCTTTACAGTGAAAACACTGTGAGAGAAATAGTTTTTACCTTTAACTCCCAAGTTGTTGGCCGTAATGAAAAAATATAGACCATTATGCTCCGTTACGATTTGCCGCAACGATTTTCTTCGAGAAATTTTTGGTTCACCAAGGGAAAAATACTTGTCTACTTAATCCCTTCATCTTAATCCCTCAGAAAATTGGCCTCCTTCATGCAATTGAAAATTAATTAATCCTTTCTCTCAATTATACAGTTCCGTATTTATTTCCAGTTTTTTTCCGTCTCATTAATTTCATTTCCAACTAAAAAGTATAAATATAAATAGAAAAATAAATAGAAAAACAGAAATAATAGAAAATGGTAGAAATGAATAATAAAATAAGTAAAATCAATAATTTTAATAATAAAGAATATATAAATTAATAATGATAAATGTTACTAATAAATGTAATATTAATAATAATATTACTAATAATATTATTAATATTAACTTTGAAAGCAAACTTTTATCTTGAACTAAAACTTCGCTAAAAATAAAAAAGTATTTTCTTCAATAAATTTCCAATAAACATTTTTCAATAAGACTAACGTTTCTTTTCTTTTTTTTTAATCTCCTCAGTAAAGCAAAGATAACATCACAAGTAATGTATAAAGAAGAATTAAAGTATCGAGTTTAATCAAGATCCTAATAAGTGTTCGATATAAAGTTTTTTCCCAATAAACCGGAAGTTCATCTAAACTTTTGATTGAGGGAAAATAAGTTTTTAAAAACAGTTGTTTGTTACAGATATAGCGATCAGTAAAGAAAAAGTACATTATTTTTTTAAAAAGTCATTAGACTTGATAAAAAAAAAGTGGACGCATAAAAAAAAATTTTTATTAGTATACATTTGCCGGAAAAGCTCGTGGCATATAAAAGTTTGGTTTTACAACTTCATGTGTATTTACAAAAAGAGAGAAATTCGAGTTTTTAAAAGCTTTGCAGCGAAGAAAATTGAAAATTTTTGATTGTCGAAAAAAAGTAAGCGCAAAAGTACCTAAAAAAAAGTTCCATTAGAAGTTTATTTAATTTTCTATTTTTCTAGAATTTTCGTTCAATTAATTTGAACTTTAAAGACTGGTTTAATATTTTTGTACGTTATTAGTTTTTAGATTTTTTTATTTTTAACTTTTGTAAGTTGTTTACTTTTTTACTCTTAATATCATATTTCTGTTCCATACTTTTTTTCAATTTTAATTTTAATTTGATAACTTGAAAGGATTCTTCTTTTAATTTCGAAAAAATTTATTTCGAGTAACAGAAGACAATTTAAACCGAACTTAATAAGTTTTAAAATTCTCTGCATGACTCTCTAATTAATTAACTTATGACTTATTAGCTTCGATGAATTATTTCCTAGAAACTTTCTTTACGAGTTGAATTTTTTTTTAGAAATCTTTTTCAATATTTGGATACAATTAATATTTATTCGTTTATTTATTTAACGTTTAATTCAATATATTTGAATTTTAATTAAATTCACTTCAAACCAATGTGAGCTGTGGTAGCTTTTATTTTCTGTTCGTGGTCGAAGCACCTGAATAAACCACAAAGGTAATTTGTCAGAATTTCGCTGTGATAGAATTTTATTTGACAAAAATTTTTTCTTTGAAACTTTTTAGCAAAATTCTTTCCAGAATTTTTTTTTTGAAATTTTATAAACTTTTTTTAATTTTCTGCAGATTTTTTAGGCATTTTTACTTTACTGAATTTTGATTCCATTGAATTTAAAATTTGTTTCAATTATTTTCAGTTTGCTAAACAAATTATTTTAACTGAATTGTTTCAAACTTAATCAATAATATTTACCTTAATATTAATTTAACATAAACATTTCAGTCTACTTTTCTTTTTGTTTAGAAAAATATTTATTTACCCAAATTTTTATTTCCTGGAATTTGGAAATTGGAGGAAAAACATTAACAGAATGTTGAATAATCGGAAGTTTTAAAATTTCAGAACTCGAAACTGTGGAAAATATAGAAACTAAAATTATTTATGTGCAATGTACAAAATTTTGCACAAGCTTTATTAAACTAAAGTTTTCAGTGGCAAAGTTAACGATTTTTCGTAATTTCTCTTTAAAAAAAATCATCAAATTTGACGCTGTAAACTTTTAGTTTAATAAAACGACAAAAATTAAAATATATTTTTAACTAAAATTGGAATTTTTCTTACTTAAAATCCGCCATTTTAATCAAATTTCATATTAAAAGAAAAAATATATTTTCACAAAGGAAAAAAGTAGAAAAAGCAAAAGTGTTTTTTATTTTAAAGTTATATTAAATATAGTTTTTAATTTATTAAATATTTTAGCTTGAAAAAAAAAGATTTTTTTCTATTTTAAAAAAATGCCACTAGTGACAAAATTATCAATTTCCCCATCACTTCTAACAAGTCATGATATAAATCAATTTCTTTTAATGTCCCATATTTTTTTTTATTTTTTCAATTAAAATTCTTGTATACAGTCATCTTTTTATGGACCAATGGAGAAGAATCAATTGAAACATACTCGCGCGTTATTCAACGTTACACGAGAATTCCAAAGAATGATGAGTTAGTTTTCAAATAATTCAATACGAGCGGAATGAAGCTTACCAGTCCAGCATCACCACTCCCATTTTGACAAAGAGAAGAGAGGAATTTAAAAAAAATAGAAAATAAAAAAAAATTTACATCAATACTTTTTAGAATACAAATGAAAATGATGTGTATTTCACATATATGTACTTACAATAAACGAGAAAACTCATTAATTTCGCAATTAATGATTGAGTGCAAGTAGTTACATAATGAACATATTGTCATTACGAGCGAAAACTTTCAGCCATATTATGACTAATTAAAGGGTTGAGCTCACGTACACACGTATATTTGTGATTACTTCCATTTTCAACTTGTTTTATTAATTTTTGACTCATTGTTATCGAGTGTGAATTATTATTATGAACTGTTTTTTTTTTCATTTAAAATTTTTTTTATTTGTAATTTTATCTGAAAAATTTTTTTCTCTTTTAATATGAAAACTTGTGATTATTAAATTGAACTTGTTTTTTTAAAATTTAATTTAAACTTATTTTTTTATAATTCTAATTTGAGTGAAAAAAAATTTATAGTCAGGCGTAGTTTTTCTAAACTTTCTTGAAACACGAAATTTAGTAGTAAAAAAAATATAAAATATAAAAAAAAGTAAAAATCAGGCGTAATTTAAAAAATAATTCAACTTAAAACGTTATAGTAGTAAATTTAAATTTTTAGTCAAACGTATTTTTGCCAGACGTTCTATTCAAATATATTAAAATTTTAATCTTCAGTAGTGAAAGAAACATTTTATTTTTCATTTTTTTTTATTTTACATTTTTATTTATCAATAAGCACCAAAATTTATTTAAATTTTCAATACATTTTACTTGTAATATTGAAAAAAGAGGTAAATTTTTAATTAAAAAAATTTTTTTAAAGTAAGCAATAAATTTTTTACCATCATTGATTTTTGCCACAGACCTAAAATTTTCGAGAATCGTAAGAAAAAAACCATCTGACTCAATATTCACGAGAGTACCGATTTTTATTTTTTTTTCACCTACTTTTTCACTGTTTTTTTTATTGACAAATATGAATGACACTTTTTTATTGGCAAATAAATCACGGGTGGGTTTTTTTTCTTTTCTTTTTTTTTGTTATTGACACATAAAAATTTTCTGTATGACGAGTGAAATGAAAATTGATGGAAATAATATTGTAACGACGTGAAATGCATAAATTGCTTTTAGGTATCATAATTAAAGTGGTCAGACTATACAGTCACATGACATTATGAGCATGAGACTCGAGTGCAAGCCTTTGGTCCAGACTAGCCTTGGAAATCAATAAACGGCCATATGAACGTGATACTGGTGTGTAGTACGCCATACCAGTTGCTTCAGTCAGTATAATGATACTGTAGAAAAAAATATTTTTTAATACTGGTTCAAGAAAAGAAGATAAGCATTAGGAAATAAAGGATTATGTTATTTTTTATATAAATACTGTAGAGATAAGGGACTTTTTACGATTTTTTTTCTATTTAATAGTGAATTTAGAAATTTATTTTTTTTATTGAATTGATATTATTATGATATTTGATGTTTTATTTTAGTATTTTGGTATTTTAAAATTTTAATATTTTAGTATTTCACTATCTAAATTTAAGTTGGTAAAAATATTCACTAATTCGAATTAGTGACTGACTTTTTGCTTTTGAACTAGTAAATTTTACTAATAAATTAGTAGAAAATACTATTTTTTAGTAAAGTTAGGAGAAATTAGTAGAAAATACTATTTTTTAGTAAAATTAGGAGAAATTAGTAGAAACCACTATTTATTTAATAAAATTAGTAGAGAGTACTATTTATTAGTAAAATTAGTAGGAAATACTATAAACAAGTAAAATTAGTGGAAAATACTATAAACAAGTAAAATTAGTAGAAAATACTATAAACAAGTCAAATTTACTAATTCAAAAGCAAAAAAACAGAAACTATTTCTAATTTTTTATTTTATATTAAAAATTAATATTATTTTACTGAATTTATTATTTTTCTATTTTATTATTATTATTCAATTTCTTTATTACTTTTGTATTTTATTTCTTATTGTCATTGATAAAAAATTGTTCAACTTAATTGTGGAATAATTTTATATATATACGAATCCTCGAATTCAATATGTTAATGCACACGAACAAATGCAAATAGAAATTTACATTGCTAATTATTAATCACGATGATAATGACAAATTAACATAAAATATTGGAAAAAAATTTTACTTAAATTTATTTTCAGATAGTAAATTTTATATAAAAAAAAATTTTTGATGAAACTTGGGTGTAGTTGCACTTTTTATGAAAAATATTTTCTAGTTCTAATTCCAAAGAAATCTGTTTTTCTAGAAAATATTTTATTATCCTTTTTGTTTAATAAAAGCTATTTCCAATAAAATTTGTTTTTTAAAAAAAGTTTTTCTTACAAGTTTTAATATTTAAAAAAAATTTATTCTAAAAAATTATCGTTTCTAATATTTATTTTCCTAAAATTTGTAAAGTTCCATAATTTGTATTTAAGTTAGATAAAATTGTTAAAAAGTAAGATTCGGAAATAGAAACTATTTTACATATTTTCTTCTTCCGAATCAGAATTTTGTTTACAATATTACGAGTTTATTTTTGAAAAAGAAGAAAAATTTTATAAAAATCTTAATTTTTGTCACAAAAGTTTTTTCATTTGTTATATTTTTTTTAATAAAGGAATTTTTTTTGTCCTTTAAAAATGGTCTGAAATTTTTTTTCGAATATTTAAACTTGAATTCAAAATGAAAATAAAATGTATATATACATTCATTGTCATTAAAATTAGAGTAAAAATATTTTTAACACGACCTTTTTTCCCTTCTCCGAATAAATGAAAAGCTCTAAAGTAGCCATTAAAGATTTTCCAACGAATCTATAATAATTCTACTTCCGAGTAATAGTGGAGCGGGGTTTTGAAAGGCGGATTCGAGAAAATGGCATTATTGAATTCAGAATAATAATTTATAAGTTTCTTAGCAGCCGCATCCACCACTCGCGCATCTATTGGAATAAATTTAAAATTCTTTTAAAAATTTTATCCTATTCATTCGTTTTTAACACATTATTATTTTTATTACTGCTCTTATTATCATAACCAGCGTATTATTTTTCAAAAGAAATCAACCATTTTTTTAGTAGTATTTTATTATTATTATCATTATTATTATTATTATTATTATTATTATTTTGTAACTACTATTTTCAGTATTTTCAGTATTTTTTAATTTTAATTATTAATTTATTTGTTTATTTATTTATTTCAAAGAGAAACTTAGAAGTAATAAAAATAATAATCAAACGAATTTTTTATTTTGGTCTATTTGACAAAAATAAAAAATTCTTTTGATTATTATTTTTTTTACTCATTCCTTCTGAATAAATAAAAATTGTTCCTATTTTCCTTTTCTTCTTCTTCTTCTTCTTCATTTTCTTTTGAATAAGTCAAAAAAAACTAATCTTTTTCTTTCTTTTTCTTCTTATTTTGCTGGAAAATATTTTTTTTTGTCATCTTTTACACACTGTGCTTTGAAATATTGCTTAGGAGTGCACAAAGAAAAGTTTCACATGAATATAAAATCAGTGTGAGTGTGTTTGTGTGTGACTGTGTGTATTTGTATACAAGCCAGGGCGAGAGAAAATCTGGTGTGGAAACCAGTTAACCACGAGCGACAGATAGGGGTAAACTTATTACCATATGTGTTACGCTCCCTTGATTCGTGCCCAATTTTACTCACGTCGGATCAAATTTATTATCCAACTACGCGTGTATATATGTATACAGAATCAATCGTAAACAACCGAAAGACAAATTCTGATCAATTTGTTCAACTCATCAATAGAGTCTATTATATCTTGTGCGTGTCAAATTTTAGTCGAAAATCAATTTATTTCCGATTATAACCCCTCGACAACGACGAGGAGAGGCGAACAAAGTCAATAATAATCTAAAATTAACTTCCGATCGGGTCGATGACATATTATAGATGTAAAAGATTATTTTTCCTTTCCTTTTTTCTTTTTTTGATTATTTGCAAAAATAATGGTGAATTTTTGTAATTATTGGTATTTTTATTCAGAGTGTAAAATAAATAATCTGCTGGAGAATAATTATTGTCGAATAATTATTGCTTCTCTCATTTTTATACTTTGTCTATTTTTCTAAGGATATAAAATTAAAAACAACTGTTTTAAATTTTAATAGTAAAATAAATTTTTAGTTGTATAAACGATGAAATTTTAAATTCAAAATTTTCAGTATTAAAGTAACTTTTTATTCAGACATAACTTTTCTAATATTGACTACAGAAATTGTTACTTTAGGAGTAACAGAATTTTTTTTTCTCATTTCCTGCACTTTCCTTGGAATTTAAATTTTCATAGTAATGTAAATATCCAGTGAATCGAATTAGGAAAATACAATTGAAAACTTTAGTAGGTGAAATGAATTTTTAGTCAAACGTAATGTGAAAAAATGATTTCAATTTAAAACTTGAGTAGTAAAATAAACTTTCAATTCAACATATAAATATAGCTAAACGTTACTTTCAAATATATTTAAATTTAAAACTTCAGTAGTAAAATAAACTTCGATTCCAATCTAAAGAAAGTTTCCTCGACTTTTTCTTCGCTATTATTACAGAATTAAAATAAATTTACAGTCCGATAGAAGTTAAAAGTCGCATTTTACTTTAAATTAATTTTAAATTTTTAGTATGGTAAAAATTTTGTCTGTGGTATTAATTTGCCAGACATTACTTTCAAATATATTTTAATTTGAAAAGTTCAGTAGTAAAATAAACTTATAGTCAGAGGTATTTTTTAGACAGGCTTTATTTTCAAATATTTATTTTTAAATTTAATTAATCAGTGATAAAAGAAATTTTCTTTCAGGCGTAACTTTTCTGGAATTTCTCGTAATTGTTGCTTTAGTACTAAAATAAATTTTAATTTTAATTTAAAGTCTAATTTAAGTTTAAATTTAATTTTTAATATTAATTTACGTTTTAATTTTAATTTATGTTTTAATTTAAATTTAAACCTTCGATTATAAAAAATCTTTATTTGCATGTAAGCAGATAAAATATATTTAAATTCAAAATTTCAGTAGTAGAGTAAATTTTAAGTCAGACGTATCTTTTCTAAATTTAATTCGAATGTTCTTTTTGTAGTAAAATAAATTTTTAGTTCATTGAAAATATTTATATTTATATTATTTTATTATTATAAATCTTTTAGTAAAACGCAGCTTTTATAATTTTTCTCCTAACTGTTCTTGTAGTAGTAAAATAAATAGAAAAAGAAATTTTTCCTTTTTCTTGATTTAATATTTAAACAATTTAACTATTAAGAATTCTTCGTAAAAAACGTTTATTTCATTCCATAAAGCTTAGTACCAAGCAAAAGAAATACTTCCCTTAAAAGTATTAATTACATTTTTTATTTAAAGTACTTTTAATAAAGTAAATTGTATTTCAAAAGTGCTCTCCACGTTTGTCTTTGCCACCGCTCTACGGTTTGAAATAGACCATCCCTCTCATATACACAGTAACAATAAAATTTTCTCCATGGACTATAATTTACTCAAAGTTAACAAGAACATTTTTTTTATTTCACTGCACTAGAGTGTAATTAAAAAAAAAATACACGCTCTCGATAATGAAAAATATAGTTATTTCAAAAATTTCTAAATCTACAAAATATTTATTTCCCACCCACTATTTTACTCTAAATTAGAAAATATTTTGCCAATTTAATTTAAATATGTATTTTCAATTTATTTTAAAAATGTTTTTCAACTTGTTTTAAAAATATTTTTTTCAATTTAATTTAAAAATGTATTTTCAATTCAATTTAAAAATGGAAAAATACTGTCAAAAATACATATTATGTCCTTGTAGAATATAGTGGAAGTAAATAAAAAAATATTTTTTCCCTCCTCACGCGAATAAATGGAAAAATTACGAAAATTATTCCACAGCAGAGAGTTTAATGAGAAAATAAAAGCTCCATGGGGGAAGGAAAAAAATAAATTATCCTCAAATAATAATAGGAGTAAAAATAAATATATCTCGTTAAGTATTCCATTATTTTTTATTTAAGTTTCGCTTGTGCGATTGTTTTGATACTTTTCTAAGTAAATTGTTGTTTATTGCAATAGTTTTCCAAGAGAATATATATATATACACACAACATTGTTAAAGGGGAAGAAGAGAATGACCCATTTTTGGTAATTTCGCTCGGGGGAATTTTTTTCCCCTCCTGGTGTATATATATATATATATACTGTATATAGAGGTACAACTCTCGGTATCGAATAAATAGATCTCTTTGTGTCTCCCTTTTTTTCTGAAATATCGATTACTCCAGTAACGAATGAGACCTAGTGAAACAAATGGAATCAGCGTCGCTAAAACAAGCAAAACAAAGTTGGAGGTTTGCAATTTTTGTAAAAAAAAAAAGAGAAGAGAGAACCCAGAGAGGATAATCCCGCCAATCTTTCAAACGGATTACAAAAGGCTGCGGATGCAGTCTCTCTCTCTCTCTCTCTCAGAGTTCCCAGAAAGAAAATTCTTTTCGTTTCATCTTTTTTTTTCTTTTTATGCTCTCATCTGCTATATATATATATACTATGTACTGATCGAGATGATACAAAATTCAAGAAACTTTTATAGAAATTCTTAAGAATTTCCTGTTTTAATTTAACAAGCGAGAATAAAATAGCAGTAATAGAAAAAGAGAAAAAGTATAGAAAATAAGGGAACAAGTAATGAAAAGAAGGGAAAAAAAGTATTCTTTTTGCAAAAAAAAAATAATACGTATTTTAATTTTTAAACACGAACGTGTGTTTATGTATCTCTCTATGAATGTATGTATGCTTTGTAAAAAAAATTTCTTGTACAAAAAAATTGAAATTATATTTACTCGGAAAGAGAATGTTAATAATTAGAAAATGTTTTTCAATTATGGTGTATATTTACAAGTTGAAGAGAGAGAGAGAGAAAAATTTCATTAAAAGAAATTTTTATTCTACTTTTTCCATAGAACATATTAAATATAGTAATTAATTAATAATGTAGTAATTAAAAAAAATTTTTTGTCTACTTTGTAATACTTTTGAGAGAATTAAAATTTTTCTAGACTGACTACATAATGTACTTGTACTACTGATAAGGAGAAAGAGAGAATGGAGCGAAAAGTGAAAAGTTTTGTCTGACTGAACATATCTTGTACTACTGCTACGAGGATGATGTAAATTTTCAAATGTTCCGTCTGATTATAATTTGCTTTTACTACTTGTAGCGGAATAATGAGAAATTTTTTAGAATAGTTGTTGAATTGGTTTCATTATAGTTCCTCCCCAAAATAGTTCTATTAATAGAATAATAAGTCTATTGATAGTATAATGTATTAATTTTGAAAATTGATTGTCTGAGCATAAATATGCATTACTACTTTTACTTCGTATAATGTACAAAATTAAGAGGAAAATATGTCTGACTAAGCATATTTTTTTGACTGATATAGAAAATTAGTTTGTAATGATTAATAATTTAATATAGAAGATGAAAAAAAATACGTCTGATTAAAACGACTTTTACTACTTAAAAAATCAAATCAGAAATTATTTATTAGAAATTATGTTCTCTTATTTAGAAAACAAAAAACTATTTGACAAATTAAAAATTATTGTTTACTATTGTTTACTACAAAGAAGATTTTAAAGAATTTGAAAATATTCGGTCAACTTTTTTCTCAGTTTTTTAAATTAAATCACCAATTTTATAAAAATAATGAAATGTAAAAATTTTTTATTTAAATTTATTTTTATAAAAATAAAATAAAAATTGAGTTTCAATATTATTAACTATATTCATAAGAAAATTATGAAATTTTCTATGCTTCTTGTTTGCCTTATAATAAATAAATTAGTACCACAAATTTTAATACAAAACCATCGATTTTTTCGAATTTCTGACATTAATTTCTATTTAAATCTTAAACAACTACCATAAAATAATGACTTATGAATGATTAAAGAAATAATTTTACTTAAATATTTCAAAATTAATTTAATTTTAAAAAGGGTTGAATTTACAATTTTCACAAATAAATGAACTTCAAATGATTTAAATTTGAAATTTTATAACATTTAATTTTTCAATGAATTTAATTCGAAACTTTAAAGAACATAAATTTTTGAAAAATTTTAATTATTCAAAGTCTTTTAAAATTAGTAAAATTTGTCAAATACATATTTAATTAACTATTAAAAATAATGAATTTGTAAAAGAATTTTGGTTAAAAACACAGAAAAAAATATTTTTAAGAAAGTTACGAATGATTGAAGAAATTCAGTTATTTTCAAAATGAATAAAATTCTAATTACAAAATTTAATTATTAAAAAAAATTTTTTTTATAAAATTTCATTTTTGAATGAATTTAATTCAAAAGTTTAAAAAACATCACTTTTAAAAAAATTTTAATAATTCAAAGTCCTTTAAAGTTAGTTAAATTTGTCTATACATATTTAATTAACTATTAAAAATAATGAATTTGTAAAAGAATTTTGGTTAAAAACACAGAAAAAAATATTTTTAAGAAAGTTACAAATGATTGAAGAAATTCAATTATTTTCAAAATCAATAAAATTCTAATCACAAAATTTAATTATTTTCAAAAAATAAAAAAAGAGTCTCGTCAGAATCCCAATCATCTTTATAAAAGATTACAGGCAATTTACCCGAAATATGTTGACCCAAATAAAAAATGTTTTCTTCATAATTCAACTATTTTAAAAAATGTTACAAAGTTCTTTTTAAAATTTAAATTATTTTCAAAAATTTACTCTATCTGTACTACTTTACTAAAACTACCAAAAAATAATAATTATTTAAAAAAATGATTAACAATAAAAGTTTACGCAAACATTTAACTATTTTTATAAATAATAAAAATTGCACAGGAATTTAATTATTTACAAATTTTTTTATTATAGTTTTCTTCTCAATAGTTTAATTATTAATTATCAATAGTAAATCTCATCTCATAATTTCAATTATTTTCAATAAAAATTTTTATCAAATTCCTTGAAAAGTGTAAAAAAAATTGTAAAAATAGATATTCTTACAATTTTTTGTTATTAAAATTTGTCAAAATAATTCAATTACTTTAAAATTTATAAATATGATTCTTTATAAAATTTAAAATTTAGTAAACCTTCAATTTTTCAATAAGTAATTTACTTTTTCATTTAAATAATTGAATTCTCGTTAAATTTTTTAACAAAAATTGATTTAAAAATGAATTTTAGTTTAAATTTTAGATAATAATTGAATATGAAAATAATTTTTAAGAAGCTACGGTAACAACATTTCTATAATATAAAATAATTATTTTATCTCTCGACCATCTTTAATTATTATCAAAAATGAAAAAATAACAATAATTTAAAAGTTGTTTAATTTCAAATTTTTTTTAAATTTTTAAATTCACACGAATTTAAAAATTTCAGAAAATATTAATTCATTTTCAATTAAAGTTCGTAATTGACAAATGAAATTATAACCATTTGTTTCTTAATTTTTGAAAAACTTTGAATTTTATTAAAACAATTGTAATTCTAATTTTGAAATAGAAATAATGCTAATTATTTCCTTATGAAAATTGAGAATTTTCTAGAATAATATAAAGCAACGGGTTATATTAATTGTTTTTTTTCCAAAGAAAATAATCAGATTGTGAAAAACGTAGTTATTGAAAAATAAAAATTTATGTAATTCCTATTTCTTAATCACAATTTTTTTTAACAATTTTCTATTTTTTATAAATGAAAAAGAAAAAATTTTGCATAGAATTTACATCAGTAAAATTAAATTTGTTATAGAAAAAAGGCTTATGACTAAATGGCTATTTTTCAATTTTTAATCACAATTTTTTCAAAATTTTCAAATTTCTTATTTAATATTATTTTATTAGAAACGCTAAAAAAATACCTGCATATTTTCAATTTGTCAAGGAATATTTTTTAAGACAATTATTGTTATTATATTTTTTAAAACATGCATAAAAATAACTTCAAACAGCTGACAGAACGAATGAAAGAATATGAAGATTAATATAGTTAATTATTATTATTATTATTATTATTATTTAATAATTAGCATGCATCATCATTTATTAAAAACTAAAAATCATGCTACACATTTTCACAGAGAAAATGTCAAGAACTAAAATGTTTTTTAATTAAAGTTTTTCAATAATAATTAAAACCGAAATAAAAATATATTTTCGCAAGAGATTTTAATTAAATTCGGATTTAGTTAAATGGCTGTTCGGTTTTAATAAATATTGTGATTCTCGATAAACTTGGAGAAAATATTATGCACAAAATTTACGACTATCATGGCTAGGTTGGATTTCACTTAAGACCATATAATCCCCTTCACAAGCGTTTCATGTTATAATCGACGCGCCTTGCAATGACCAAGCAAAGCACGCAACCCACAAGAAATATATACATTTTCTCCCATTCCCCTCCCTTCAACTTTAATACATCTTATTCTAAAAATAGGTTTTTTTCTCAAATATCATTTAAATAATCATTGCCCATATAACGATCCATTAATTTTATTTCTTTATTCAAAGTAAATCACTCTCACTGCTTTCGTTCAATGGGAAATTTTACTCTTTTATTTTCTTCACAATTTTTTTAATCTTGCCACAACAATTTGTTTTCTTCTTAAACAATAATTTACAAATGTATTTAATTTCAGTTATAAAAATTATTTAAGAAGAATAATAATAAATAAACATAAATGTTAATTCTTCTTTCTATTATTATTTCTTTTATTATTTATTTATTTTTAATTTTTACGACACATTTTTTTTTAATGTTAATTACAATCAGAAATTCTTTAATTTTAACGAAACATTTTTATTTTATTGACACAAAACAATTTTTTATTGTCCATAAAAACAATACTCTCACCTTATAAAAAAAAATCTTCGCAAACTAAGACACAATAAAATTTTCGATATTTGCATATTTTATCATTTTAATTGTTAATTTAATGATCAATTTTAACATCTTTGTTAGACTATTTTTTATTTTCCTTATTTTTTAACGTCTTTCCAGTGAAACAAGTTTGTTAATTTGTGAAAATTTTTTCTTTTAAATCTTTTTAAAACTCTAAAATTCATAGAGTAATGAAAAATTTAAGACAGACATTTCCGTATACTTTGAAAAGAAATTCCCTCGCGGCTTTGGCCTTCGTGAAACGTTTAAAGTGCAAATGGGGAGAGGGAGCATTTTTTTGCGAAAGAGTGTCTCTTGAAATTGAATGTATTCTTGTTTTTTTTTTTTGATATTTATTAAAAAAAACAGTTAAATCTAAAATTACAAAAATAAAATATTAAAATGAGAGAAAAATGAGGGGGAAAATTTACACACTGTAAAAATATGTTTGTTTTCTTTATTGAGGTGATATAATCTTTTATTGTGTATAATTTATGATAACGGAAAATTTCTACTTTTATTAGTATATAAAAGGTTTATTTAATTTTTCTCATGTAAAACATGAAAATGATGTAAAAGTTTGTTTTATGTTAAACAATTATTATTGAATTATTGCATGTATTTTGTTGCATTAGGTGAACTTTGATGGAAATGAAGTAAAAAATACTTTTTTTATTTAATATTCATTTTATGTGGATTCAAACTTGGACAAATTTTCGATTTATTTTTTTTTGTTGAAAATAACATAAATGCAAATTGAATTGAGGATAAAATTTTTACACGTGTACAAATACATATAAAATAATGATAATACTTTCCTAAACTGATTAATTTCAAAGATTTGAATTTGAAATTTTTGAACATCTTAATTACTGTGGAAAACTAATAATAATTATAATTAAATATTTTTTTAAAAAAGAAGATATTGATATTTTCGAATAATTTTAAATATCAAAGAAATTCAGAAATAAATATAAAACATAACATTCTTTAGAGTAAAATTTTATCTTTATAAACATTTTTTTCCTGTATTTCTAAAACACTGAGTTTTATTAGAGCAATTGTAATTAAGATATAGAAATGATGCAAATTATTTTTTCAAGAAAATTATGAATTTTTGACAATAATTATTAAGAACCAGAAATATTTATTAATTATTATTTTATTTATTTTATTATTATTTTTCACCATAAGAAAACAAAATGAGTTTGTTAACAATATTGTTGTTGGAAAAAAATAATTCTAAAATTGATTTTTAGTCTCAAAAATTCAATTATTTCTAAGATTGTCTGTAAAATTTATTTTAATTTTTCATTTAATTTTAATTGAAAGAATTAATTTAATTTTGCAACTTTTTTTTAAGAAAATTCTTGTAAAATATAAAATTATTTTCTTTAAAAATAACAAAATGGCACAATTTTTTTGATAGAAATTGTATTATGTAAATTTTTTTTTATAAAATTTCACCGAAGGATTCAGTAAAATTTTTTCTAATTTTTGAATACAATATTTTTCGAAAAAATTCATTTATTTTACAAACTTTCAATAAATTTATAGAATCATTTCAATTATTTTTAAAAATAGTTCAAATTCTTCGCAGAAATTAAATTATTTTTATAAATAATAAAATTTTTCACATGAATTTATTTATATTGAAAACAATTTAAATAAACTTCAACAATAAAGTATTTAATTATAATTTTTAATAGAAGCAATTATTTGAAAAATTTTAAAGAAATTCTTCTTAAAATTCAATTACTTTTAAAATTTTCATTGAAAATTATTAAAGAAAATAGATAATTTAAACAAAAATTTTAATCAATTCTTCAAAAGAATTAAATTATTTTTATAAGTAGTAAAATTCTTCACTGGAATTCAATGAATTTTATAAATAGTAAAATTCTTCGCAGTAATTCAATTATTTTCAAAACAATTTTAATTGACTTCCTCGAAAGAGTTCAAATATTTTTAAAAATTTTTTTCATTTATTTCCCAAATGTTTAATCAATTCTTCAAAACAATTCAATAATCTTCAAAGCAACTTTCATTAAATTTCTCGAAAAAATTTCATTATTTTCAAATATTTCTATAAAATTGTTCATAGGAATTCAATTATTTTTAATACAATTTTAATAAAATTCTTCTCCATCAAATTCAATTATTTTTAAAATGTTTAATTAAAATTATTAAAGAAACTTCATTATTTGACAAAAAATTCAAAGACATTCTTCATAAAGAATTTAATTAGAATTTTTAAAAATTTAAACGAAATTCTCCGCTAGAATTCTATTATTATTAAATTTTTGATAAAATTCTTTGTAATAATTACATGATTTTCAATACATTAATTTTAAAAATTGATAATATTTGAAAAGAAAAATTATAAAAGAAGTTCAGAAATAAAAAATTAAACAGCAACTAAAAAATAAGATTAAAGATTGTGTTTTAAATTTTTAATATTAAAATATACATCCGCATAAGAAATTTATATAAACCGAAAGGGATTGCGAATAACATTGGGAATCAATTTTATTATTGGCAAAGAATCTTAAATATCTCACGTATTAGATTCCCTCTTCATTCAACTTGATTAGTTTTTGATGAAAATAAAATTTATTGAGAAAAGAAAAAACATTTATTTATACTTTTATTCTCACTGGCATTCTTTTCTTTTCCCCATCACTCACCCCTTTTCTTTCTTTCTCTCACGATTTCATATATATTTTTCTTCATATTTTTCTCCTACTCTCTTTACATTTTTTATGGGAAACACCTCTGACCCCTGACCTCAGTATCCCACGGGAGGAAAAGACAGGAAATTACATGAACGACCCTTTTCACCAGCCCCATACACTATATGTTCAGAAACACGTGACTTTGCGACAATCACACGGATCTATATATATACATTGAAAATCAACTTCACGTACATATGAAAGATGGTATTGCATTCGATATCTATATTACTGTCACGAATCTGTATTTTGTCCCTAACCCAATTGTCGTTTACATTCTGCTGCTTATTCCGTGTATGCTTTCTAAGCATGACAGATGATAGACAAATGCGTGCTTTTTGTTTTGGAAATTGTATGAAAAATTAATTTTCTCTTGCGGGTAATTGATTTTATTCATGCGCATAATAGATTCTTTCACTTAGGCAGGTTTCACTATACTTTTATTTTTTCAGTAATTAAATTAAAAAATTAGAATAAATTACAATTATAAATGTCTAGATCGTTTTTTGCTGTCTCACTTTTACAGTAGCTTCATTCCATAATCAAAAATAACAAATAGATTATAAAAATAACTAAAAAGGTTACACTGCATTGTAACTTTCAATTTTCTTTTTTTTGCGTCAAAATCTTGTAAAATTGGTTAAATTAGTAAAATTAGTAAAATCAGTAAAATAAATATGTCAATAGATATTTAATTATTTACAGAAAATAATGAATTTATAGAATAATTTCAGTTAAAAACACCCCCAAAAAATTGAATTTTGAAAAAGTTAGAAATGATTGAAGAAATTATATTATTTTCAAAAGCAATAAAATTCTTTGTGATAATACAATTTTTTTTACATTTTTACAAAATTCTTGGCAAAATTTAAATTATTTTCAAAAACTTTCAATTTTCTTCCTATTTTAATAAATTTACTATAAGTTTCTTCTGAATAATTTAATTTATTTTCAAAAGTAATAAAACTCATCACATAATTTTAATTATTTTCAATAAAAATTTTAATCGAATTCCTTGAAAAATTTAACTTTTCTAACAATTTTTTTTTAATAAAATTAGTCAAAAGAATTCAATTACTTAAAAATTTATTAATAAAATTCTTTATAAAAATTAAAACCTTATAAACATTTAATTATTCAATAAGTAATTTCATTTTGTATTTGAATAATTGAATTCTCGTTGAATTTTTTAATGAAAATATTGTCTAAAAGAATAATCAATCCGTCAAATATTTAACTATTTGATTTTTATAACGATATTGTTATAGTTATTCAAATTACAAAATTTTTTATTTATAAATTTTTTAAATAATTTCATAATTAAAATTTTTAAAATTACTTATTAAGTACAGAATTATTTTTCACTGTTCATATTTTCAAAAATTTTAATGAAATTTCACGAAACAATTCAAATATTTTCTAAAATTTTAACAAATTCCTCGAAACAATTTAATTATTTTCAAAACAATTTTAATTAAATTCCTAGGGAGAGTTCAATTTGTTCAATTTTAACACATTTCGAAAAAATTCAATTTTTTTCTACAATTTTAATAAATCCTTCGAAATAATAAAATTATTTTTACAAATAGTAAAATTCTTTACAAGAATTAAATTATTTTTACTAATAGTAAAATTCTTTACAAAAATTCAATAAATTTTACAAATAGTAAAATTCTTCGCAGGAATTCAATAATTTTCAAAACAATTCTAATTGAATTCCTCGGAAGAGTTCAAATATTTTTTTCAATGTTTCCATTTTTTTCATTTATTTCCTCAAATTTTAATAAATTCTTCGAAACAATTTTAATTGAATTTGTCGAAAAAATTTCATTATTTCCAAATATTTCTATAAAATTCTTCACAACAGTTTAATTATTTCTTAAAATTTTAATAAATTCTTCGAAACATTTTAATTATTTGTATAAATAATAAAATTATTTGCAATAATTCAATTATGTTTATAAATAGTAAAATCCTTTATAGAAATTCAATTCTTTTGAAAAAAATTTTAATAGAATTCTCCATAAAGTTCAATTATTTTTAAAATGTTTAATTAAAATTAATAAAAAAACTCCATAAATTGACAAAAAATTCAAAGACATTCTTCAAACAGAATTTAATTAGAATTTTTAAAAATTAAAGCCAAATTCTCCGCGAGAATTCAGTTATTTTTCTGAATAATGAAATTCTGTGAAGAAATTCTATTATTAATAAATTTTTTGATAAAATTCTTTGCAATAATTCTATGATTTTCAATACATTAATTTTAAAATTGAAAATATTATTATTATTATTATTATTGAAAAGAAAAATTATAATTAACTGAGCTGTCCAACTTTAACAGTTTTGACTGTAGTAGCGAACTCTTAGATTTTAATCTATTATCTCTCCTTTATTTCTTTCAAATAAAAATTTACTAAATGTTCTCTCCCATTAAATGGCCCACTTTTTTTATCACATTAAATCATTCCTTTTTTTCCTCTTCTCTCTCTCTCTCTCTCTATATACAAAAAAAAGACATAAATATGTAAACTACGTGTACTGGATTTTATTTTTTCATTTTTTCATTTATTTTTATTTTGTTTTGTTTTCTCTATGAAAATTTTTGCATTCTCACAAACTAAAGTCTCCGGGTCATTCTCGTGCACAACATATTTCGCGCTCTGATTTTTCCCCCACCCCTTCCCTCCTCCTACCCTCTCTTTCCAATGCACGCTCGACAACACAACGCTTCAATGAACTCCTAGTCCGTGAATTGCTTTTTTTACACTTCACGTGCAGTCGACAATGTCGGTGCTTTGTTCTAAATAAAACATCACCTTTTTTCAACTTTTCACAGAAAAAAGTCTAATAATATATTTCAACTGGGGCTATTTTTCCCTCACTCTCTCTTGTCCCTCCCTCTCTCTCTTTCTCTCTCTCTCTCTGTCTATTGCTCTACACGATGCCAAATACGATTTTTGCTGTTTCAACAAGTTGCGTGATTTATTTTGTCTTTCGAAATATATTATTGATGAAATGCAAATATATAGATGCATTTTTTTTAAAAAAGCGCGTGTATTCAACTTTGATTTTTTATTTATTATTTCATTCGATTTTTTTTGTTTCATTATTTTATTTGTTTTATTATTCATTAAATATTTCTCTCAACAGGGAAAAATGATGATTTATTTAGTAGTTTATTTAATAATAATATGATACTTAATTTTTAACAAGTTTTTGATTTCAAAATATAATGGAATTAATTGTTCTTTTATTATAATTTTTATTCAATTTGAATCAATTGAAAAAATTAAAAAAAACAGTAATTTACTTATTTTTAATGTAAAATTCGAAAAAAATTGTTTGAATCCAAAAAAAAATTTTGAATGAAAATTTCACGGAGAATGCTTCTTATTTATTTATTTAGGTATTTATTTACAGTATTGTCGTACTTTAAGCAAACGAAAAACAAAAAATGCCCTTTCTTATTTTATTTTCCTTCTTTTTTAATATTTTTTCCTCTTTTATTGTTTGTTAAAGTATTTTTTAAGTTAAACGGATTATAATTTTAATCAAATTTTTTACAGAGTTAGTCCCACATTGTTTTCATAGCTTAAAAATTATTTTTCAAAATTTTTACCATTTTTTTTGTTTCTATATTAATATTGTGCTTGTTATTTTACAATAAATTTTTTATTCGATCACTTATTATTTTTTTACTATGACAATTTTGACGATTTTTTTTTCTTATTTTTTCATATTCAATTTTAGTCATTTATTTTAAGAGGAGACAAATTTAATCGAATTTTACAACATAAAAAATTTTAAATCGTGTCTAAAGAAATTGATTTAAAAAAAATGTTTAAAAGAAGCAAATTTAAACGAATTTTACAACAAAAAAAAATTTTAAATCGTGCCTAAAGAAATTAATAAAAAAAAATGTTTTAGAGAAGACAAATTTAATCGAACTTTACAACATGAAAAAATTTTAATCTTGTAAAATATCAAAATTTATTATAATTACAATAAACATCAAATTTATAAATAAAATGACACTATAATGACATTATTTATTAATTAGTTTATAATCTAATTTTTCTTTACATTTTCATATAATATTAACCATAATTATTTAAATAAGTTTAAGTGCTAAATAACTAACTCATTTTTATTGATTCTGATAATAATCATAAAAAAACAAAAAAAATAATAAAACATTAGTTTCGATTTATTATAAACGGAACTTGTTACAATAAATATTAAATAAAAAATAAATTAATATACTATTTGTTCCTATTTTTTTTCTTCTTATTTCATTTTTCTTCACATTTTCATTACTATCATTTTTCACATTATGTTTATCAAAATAACTATTTTTTCAAGAGTATTGTTTTTCAATACATTTTCATGTTTTTTTCAGTATTTTTTTCTCTCTCCCTTTTGTTTTCGCTATTATAAAGATATTTGATTTCACATACGTTTTTTACGTTCTTTCTGTGAAATATATATATATGGCTGTCTGACTATATATGGATTTTTTTCACTTGTTTCAGATTATTCGAGAATAATGCGGAATTACTGGAAATGTTTAAAAATTTCAAACATCTAAAAACAAAAGACGAACAAGCAACGAGTACTGAGCTTGCGGATCATGCGGTGAAAGTAATGACGACATTAGACGAAGGTATTAAGGGTTTGGACGATATGGATGTTTTTCTTTCCTATCTACATCAAGTGGGCGCGTCGCACAGAAGAATTCCAGAATTTAAACGTCAATATTTTTGGGTAAGCTTTTTTCTATTAAATTTATTACACATTTTTTATTTTATTTCACGTAAAGAAAGCTCCCTTGTTTTCTATAAAATAGTTCTTCTATAAAAATAATTATTATTATCCATTTTATATTAAATTTTATTTATTTACTTATTTATTTATTAGATTTTTAACTATTTATTGTATATATAGAGTAAAATAACAATTTTGAATGTTTAAATAGTAAAAGTATTTTTACTAATTCAAGTATTAATTTAAAATGTTGAAATTAAATTAATATTAAATATTCTTAATATTAATATCATTGAATATTAATTTCTTTATTATTAAAATTTTTTTACAATGAAATAGATTTTTATTCCATAAATTAACAATTCAAAAAGTGAATTACTTAAATTCGTATATATTTTAATAATTCGAAATTTATTTTCTAATCTAATGAAATAATTAATTAATTAATAACATTTGAAACACAATTTGCTTCGTATTTAAACATTTTAAATTGTAAGAAACATGGAAAAAAATCGCAGAATCAGGAAATAAAATTCTACCCCGTAAAAAAATGGAAACACTTGAATAATACATTTCTTTTAAATAAATTATCCAATTTAGTTTTTTTTTACTGTCGTTTTATTCGGAAATAAAATTCTATTTTTCCCCCTTTAAAAAAAAGGAAAAAAAAAATAAATAACAAAAGTGTTTCGAGTCAGTTTTAACAGGAAAGGGAACAATCTAATAAATGAAAATTAAAAACCTTGGTGAAAATGTAGACATTTGCTGGCACATAAACCAAAAATAATTGTTGAGGAGGGAACACTGATTTTAATTGTGCTACCGCCCTTTCATTATAGTTTTACGAGCATTCTGTGGCTTACATTTAACTACGGTAAATTGCATTGCGGTTTCCTTCCGAAATTCCCCGTTTGACCAATATTCCATTCGTCCATTTTGCCATTGTTTTCCCTTTGTCATTTCGAGTTAAGATTTTTTTCATCACATTTTTTATCACCACTTTTTTAATTCAAAATTCTCGTAAATAGTTTAATAAAAACATGGCGCTTTTCTAAAAAAAAATCGTCATCTTTTTATTTTTATCACAATTTTATTTCCTCCTGTAATGGAAAATTTTCCAAAAATATTTCATTTCTAGAAATAATTCAAAGTCTAAAAAAAATTATTATCCTTTCACTTTTTTCATTAATAATAATAATAATACTAAAAATAATAATAATAGAATAGAAGAATAGAATAGGAATAGGAATACAAGAGTTAAAAATATATTTTTATTAAAAGAAATAATTTGAAAATTGTCTTTTTTTCTGTATTTTCAATTATTTTTATTTAATTCATTTATATTTTATATAACCTTATTTTTCCCTTTTATTTAGTTTATTTTATCTATTAAAGAAGAGATAATAAAAAAATTTAATAGATGAATGAAATTTCTTAGAAATATATTTTTATTTTAAAAAAAATACTAAAAAAATAACATTCTTGAAGTAAATTTAATTTTGATTTAAATTAAGTATTCAACTACATTTTTTTGACGTTGCGATGAAAATAGCAAATTTTTCCATTTCTGCTTTACAATTTAACAACGTGTAGAGGTAAAAGAGGACTAAAAATTAGAGCAGAAAAATAAATTAGAGTTAACCATCCAAGAAATGAGATGGCGCAATTTTTTCCCCTAAATTAACGTCAATTTTGTTATTTATGAAAATAAAAAATCGTCTAATAATAAAGAAAATGAAATTTTTTCAAGAAAATTCTCATTTAAACTTTATTTTTTATTGTCACAAATAATGAACAAGAAAATAGTTATCAATTTTTTAATAATATTTTCATACTTTACTAGTAAATTACAAAATTTCTTTTTTTCAAATATCAACTTTAATTTTTGAATAATTTTATTTTAAAAGATTCGTTTAATTCACTTATTAACCAACCAATTCTTATTATTTATTATTTTTCAATAATTCTAATGAAGGGTCAGTCCATTATATTTCACCTAAAGCCGTTGCGGCCTATTTTTAAAAAAATCTCATAATTTGTAAAAATGATGTTTAATAACCGTAGATTTTATTTTTGAGAATTATTTTATAAAATTTTTTGATTTAAACATAGAATTTGAATTTTTAAGTTGAGTTGCACAGAAAAAAGGTTAGATTGACAGTTATGAAAATTTAATAAAGAAGCATGGAAATAATTTAGATCATACAAATTTCTTGATTGATATTTGTTAAAAATGAGCTAATTTACTTGTATAAATAGATTATTATGTAAACAAACCCAAATTAGTAGATAAAAATTGATTTCAAAACTTAACTATAAAATGTCAAAAGTCACTACATTTTATTTACACTTTTCTAAAAAGTATATAAATATTTAAAAATTTATTACTATTTAATGTAAAGTATTTTTAATGTACTTTTATAATATGTGCTAACTTTTTAATTTTATAATATAGAAATATAAAAAATTTTACCTTTAATATTGAGTGTTTCATGATTTTCAGTGATTTTAATCACTTATTTCTTCTCAGGCGGTTAATCAGAAAATCCAATTTTTGTCTTAATATTTAAGTTTGGCCTTCTTTTTCATTCTATTAAATTTTGGTGATGGAGAACGAACTATTTTTCAGTTTAAATTTAGTTTAAAAAATCTGCTGAAAAACGCATTTTTTTTGGTTAAAATGCAAGTATTTTTATAACACTGAAGTTGGCTATCTTAATAGTCTTGCAAAAATCTACTTGTATTTAACCAAAAAAATGCGTTTTTTCAGCAGATTTTTTAAACTAAATTTAAACTTAAAAGTAGTTCGTTCTCCATCACCAAAATTTAATAGAATGAAAAAGAAGGCCAAACTTAAATATTAAGACAAAAATTGGATTTTTTGATTAACCGCCTGAGAAGAAATAAGTGATTAAAATCACTGAAAATCATGAAACACTCAATATTAAAGGTAAAATTTTTTATATTTCTATATTATAAAATTAAAAAGTTAGCACATATTATAAAAGTACATTAAAAATACTTTACATTAAATAGTAATAAATTTTTAAATATTTATATACTTTTTAGAAAAGTGTAAATAAAATGTAGTGACTTTTGACATTTTATAGTTAAGTTTTGAAATCAATTTTTATCTACTAATTTGGGTTTGTTTACATAATAATTTATTTATACAAGTAAATTAGCTCATTTTTAACAAATATCAATCAAGAAATTTGTATGATCTAAATTATTTCCATGCTTCTTTATTAAATTTTCATAACTGTCAATCTAACCTTTTTTCTGTGCAACTCAACTTAAAAATTCAAATTCTATGTTTAAATCAAAAAATTTTATAAAATAATTCTCAAAAATAAAATCTACGGATATTAAACATCATTTTTACAAATTATGAGATTTTTTTAAAAATAGGCCGCAACGGCTTTAGGTGAAATATAATGGACTGACCCTGAAATTTTTCGAAAAAATTCAATTATTTTCACAAAATTTAATAAAATCCTTCGTAGCAATTCAATTGTTTTCATAAATAATAAAATTCTTTGCAGGAATTCGGTTATTTTTATATAATTTAAATAAAATATCTTCAAAGAATTCAATTACTCTCAAAGTTTTAATAAAATTTTCAGAAAAAATTAAGCAATTTTCAAATGTTTTGATCTAATCTTCCGCTGCAATTCAATAATTTTTATAATTAAATTTTAGCAGGAATTGAAATATTTTTGATAGATAAAATTATTAATAAACATTTGTAAAAAAAAATCAATAATTTTCCCAAATTTTGTAAAATTGTCGCAAGAATCGAATTATTTTTGGCAATAATAAAATTATTCGTAGGAAACAAAATATTATCGAGAAATGTAATAAAATCCTTTAAAAATTCAATTTTTTCTGAAATTTAAATACAATTCTCTCAAGAATTAAAATATTTTAAAAAAATAATAACATTTTTTTCAAAGAATTCGATTATTTTCGATACAATTTGATTTAAAATTTCTTGAAGAAATTCAATTACTTTTAAAAAATATAATGAAGTTTTTCCAAATAATTTAATTATTTTCAAAATATAATTGAAGTTTTTAAAAAAAATTGAAATATACACTTTTTAAAATTGTAATTAAATGTTGCTTAGCAGTGAAATTTTATTGAGACCATAATTCTCAAAATTTAATTATTTTAACAAGTGATTTTTAAGGTTTTTAAAAAGTTTAGCCATTTTCAAAATTCTCGATTCAATTCAATAATTATATTAGAAATTTTTTAAAAATCTTCTTGGCAAAAATAAAATTATTTTGACATATAATAAAATCGTTCGGTGGAATTTAACTATTTTCATAGAATTTTAATGAAATTTTATCGAAAACATTTAATTATTTTAAAAATAATTTTAATCAAATCTTTCGAAACAATTAAATTATTTTCAATTTTTTTTTGAAAATTCTGCACATGAATTGAATTATTTCAGATTCAAAATTATAAAATATTTTTATCACGAATTTTAATTTTTTTACGCAAATTTTATTTTTTTAACACGAATTTTATTTTTGTTACACGAATTTTATTTTTTTAACTATAAAAAATATTCACCTTCTAACAGAAAATAATTATAAAAACTAAAATAATTTCTAAAGTTTTCATTAAAAAATCCTATCTCACAAATTTATTCTCAAAGTGTGAGTTATTAGAAATTTGAACAGTCATCCGGAATGCGATTTTTAATGTTGTTTATTATTCATAGCTCTTATTATTTATTATTATTATTAATATTTATTTATTTGCCTCAATATAAACGGAAATTACTCTTTTCGTTCATTAATTACGTATTCCCAGCAAACCCCTTTAAGAACCCTCTAAGTATTCTTCATAGACAAAAAAAATCTCTTACTTTTCTATGTTAAAAGTATTAAAAAAAATAAAGAAAAATTTTTTTCCAAAGGAAATATGATACATAATTTTTCCCCTTTTTTTATTACAGAATATCGAATCGCCGTTTCTGGAAGCAGTAAAAAGGACCTTAGACGATCGATACACGGAGAATGTCGAGAACATATACAAGTTAACCATCAAATTCATCATACAGACACTGATCGACGGTTACGATAACGCGGCATTATAATCCGTGGGTAATATTTGTTAGAAAAAATTTTATTAAGATCGTTAATTAACAAAAAAAAAACTTTATCCTTTAAATCGACAAAAGGTGAAGTGAAGAAAAAAATATCCATTTGAAAAAATAAAATTCATTTGAATATTTAAAAAAAAATGTAAATAATTTCACATTCAAAAGAATAAATATAGATATAATATAACGCGGAGTAATATGAAAAAGTCATTTTATAAAATGAAAATTTTTCAAAGAAATCAACCGAGAATGAAGAAAAAGAACGAGCTTATAGGAACATTGATTTCACGAAAAATCACCCAGTTTTGTTCCAAACGAGGACAGACTTTTCCAATACTTGAGCCACGTTCCATCGAGAAAATGGAGTACACAAGGTGGCGACGAAAAATGAATTCAGAAATTTGTCAAAAATAATTTCTTTTTTTTCTTCGACAAATTTCTCAATTTATAATATTATACAAATAAAAGTTTTAAAAAAAATATATATTTCACGTGACAGAAAACTACACAACCGCCTAAAGGTCGTTAACGGAAAAAAAGAAAATCAATTTTTAGGTGATTTTTTGACTATATATAAAATATTATAGTATGTATACATATATTTATACATTTTTATTGATGAATGTGTATTTATATATGTAGACAAAAATTGTCATCAATATACGTCAGTTATTTTTTTATGTATGTATTGCCGGTATATATTTCTCACAAGTATAAAATATTGACGTCTTGGGGATGTCATTTGAGATAAAGAAGGCTTATGATTAATTGGAGGAAAATTGAGGAAATTCTTTTTTTTCATTCCATATATATATAGAGGAAGTTATGAATTTTTTAATATATTATTTTAATTTTAATTTCTTTCATTTTATAATAATAATTTATTTCAATAAATAAATTATTTTTTATCAAATGGTTGAAATTAATAATGATATAAATTTATTTTTACATCAATTTAATTATTCATTCCATTTTGATTATTAATTTAATTCAATTTTTAATCTACATTTAAACTTTTAATTCAACTCAGATTTAAGTTTTACTTCAAATTTTAATTTCACTCTATTTTTTATTCACTAAATTTAGTTTTCTTTTAATAAAGTAATATTCATTTTTATCTTATTTCATTTCATTCGATAGTATGACGATTAAATTTCATTTATTTTTCATTTAATTTGATCTAATTTCATTTCTGTAATGTAAATTAATTTCTTTTTATGACACGAAAAATGGACATTATTTCAATTTTAATTTCATTTTTTGTAAAACCTGAACAGCATTTTATGAATTTTATTATTTGAAAACAATTCTAATTTGAAAAAATTTTGCCAAACTTTTTTGTAATATTTTAGTTTTTATTTGAAAAAATAAAATTGGGAAATAAAATTAAATTGGATGTAAATATAATTTAAAAAAATCAAAGTACAAAAAAAATTAATTCAAAAATTTTTGTTTACTTTATAAGTAATTTATTAATTATGTATTATTTATCGAATAAAAATCGATCGGGGTTAGTCAGAAAAAAACTAAAAAAGTATATTTCAAATAATAATGAATAATTATTATATTATTAATAATTATTTATTAACAAATTTAATTAAATTAAATTAATAATTTTAATAAATAATTATTTATTTTAATTTAATTTAATTTATTTATTATTTTTGCAAATTAATTGTTTGTTTAATAATTATTAACTAACAGCTTATAATAATCGTAATCTAATAATAACATACTTTAATTAATTTTTCGACGAATTAATCATAAGCAAAGGGTCATTTTCTCATGTATCAACATATTTTCTTTTTTTTCATTTTTTTTTTTTTTTTAAATGTGGATGTGGCGTCAATCGAACAATTTTAAACAATTCCCAGGACTCGATGAAAGTTTCGCTAAGTGTTATAAATATAATTCGTTCGATTGAGAGTGGCCAAGGAATATTGTCTCATTGTCGGATATTTGAGACGATTTCTTAAAAACTATTATAATATAACTTAATATACGATTTTATAAAAAAGAAAAAAAAATAAAAAGAAAAAATAAAATACCAATGTAATTGATTATTTTTTATGGAAAATTTCTCGATATATTTGCAATAGCGGCGATTCGAGAAGCGCAAACTCTGAAAAAAAATAACTAAACGCACAGAAAAAGAAAACAATTCATAATTACTTACTATTCGTTTTTATTAATAAACTCAACTTATCCTTATTTTTTGTGTTTATTCCTTTGTTTGCTCTCTAAATGTTAACATATATTTTCAATTTATGGAAATAAGAGATTTTAATTTTTTTACTTCATCGGGAAATTTGGAGAATTTTTTTGTTTTAATTTTTTTCTAATTATTTAATTATTAATTATTATTTATTAATTATTTAATTAAAAAAATTATACTGTTTTAATTTCTTTTATTTTCATTTTTTTACCAATTTAGGAGATTATTTATTTTTTGCCCTACTTCGAAAAATTCGGAATTCTTTTCTTAATTTTCTTCTATTAGGTATTACTTTCCAAAGAGAGGGAAATATTTTTCTCTTCTTTTCCTGTTGTACTGATTCGGGAACTTAGGATATTTCTCCTCAATTTTCTTTTATTTCATTATTTTGTTTCACTATTTCGGGAAATTGGGAATTTTTTCTAAATTTTATTTTATTATTATTTTCTCGATTTCGGGAAATATTTTTTTCTAATTTCTTCCCCGAATTGGAAAATTAGGTATTTCTTTTTATTCTATAAAAATCTGTAGAACTTTCCGAAAGGTTTTTAAACTTTTCGAAAAATTTTTTTCCTTTTATTTTATTATTTTTTATCGATTCGAAAACTCGTGTTTTCTTTTATTTTCTGAAATTTCTACTGATTCGGTAAATTATTCTCTTCGGAATTTCTTTTTATTCTATTACTTTTTTTACCAATTGGCAAAAATTAGGAATTATTTTTTCCTTTATTGTATTTTTTTTGTATTTTTTTTACTAAATTCGGAAATATTTCTTCTGGAATTCCTCGAGGCGCACTGGGGGAAAAATAAAGCAAAAGGAGGGGACTAATTGAATAATGAAGTAGTAAAAGGAAGACGGTGAATTTTAATTAAGAAAAGATATTAAGGAAGCAATTCTGTGTTACTTAAAATGATACGAATGCAAGATATCAGCTTAAGGAAACTCGGAGGGAATCAGTTTTTAATTTGTAATGTAATCAACTTTTAAGTTGGATAAAAAGAGAAAAAAAAAGTTTTTTTTTCTATTTTTTCTTCTTTTTATTCGAGAATTACAAAATGTATACAGTTATAAAAACAAGAGGGGAGGGGGCTAATTTTGTAAAGATATAGTTTTTGCCATTGAATTTTTAGAGAAGAAATTTTTATTTTTTTTGGGTGCAAATTTTCCTGAGATCACGTTAAAGGTAGTAATTTTGAATGGGAAGTTTCTTGAAAGCTCGAGGCATACAAAACTACCTCGTCATCAGGAATAGCGGATCTCTGATAAAAGCCGATGTTCCAATTCGACTAAAGTATCATGGGGACATATCTAGGGACAAGATCAACACTCTTGTTCTTAAATGAACCCTCTCTAAGACTCTCTCTCTCGCTCTCTTTCTTTCTGTCTTTCTATTTTTCTCTTTTTTTTTCTTTTTTCATTTTCCTCCCTCTAGATTTCTTTGGTCGCATTTTTATCAATTGAATTTTTCATCTTTCGGAATTATTTTCAATAACAGCATTTTTCTTAATCTACTTTTCCCTCTTTTCGTTTGTACATTATTTTCCTTTCTTTGGAATTCTTTTTGTCTCGATACTTTTTTTAATATTTCAAATAATTAATATATTAATTTATTTTCACCAAGTGATAAATACAACAATATTATATTTCAAATAAATATTTTTAATACTTTAATTTAGTATGTTGTTTTTATTTCTTTCTTTGGTTCACCTATTTCCCCTAAAAATGCAAATAATAAGAGGAGCAAAAATATTTTTAATCGAAATTAGGAAATTACTTTCGAATCGCTTTAATTTTAATTTCTCTTATTGACGTTTATTTTTTATTCTACTAATTTTAATTTTTATTCTTTTTTACACTTTAAATTAAATTCTTTTAATTCATTTCAATTTTCCATTAATCTGAATTAATAATTCAGTAAAAAAAATTACAAAAAATAACACTATTTTTATTTATTTTAATATTACTTTGAAAATCTAGAAAATTTTATTTTTCCTTCATTCAAAGCAAATATTTCTCTTTCTCATAATTTACTATGTAATTTTTCTTCCACAAAATTTTCGTTTATTTCAATATTCTTATAAATTAATTATCTATCATTCGTTATATTTTCTTCTCAAAAACACAATCGACTAATACACATTGTCTGCGAAACAATATACGCCACAAAGATATAAATTCTATTTTCCTCTCTCTCTCTCTCTCTCAGTGAAAAATTAAATTTTACCAAATGTCAATTACATTTCATTTTTCACTCTCGTAAATTCACAAACGAATAACGTGCAAATAATCGATCATCTTTATGTAATTTTGTAATTTAAAAAAAAACACACACACACACTTTCAAAATGGAATTGACGTAACGTCAATGTGAAAAATGTCAAACGCCTCGCGTTTAATATTATAGAAAAAATAAATTTTTTCTAAGCTTTTCAAATAGAGCAATCGAGAGACAAAAAAAAAGAAAATTGCTCGATAATTTCACTTCGACAGTAAATTCTTAACATTACAATTTTTCAGAATTTCCCCGCCCCCAAAAAAAGAAAGAGTCAAAATACTTCTTTGTACATAATTTCAATTATGAAAATCGTGTTCATAATGGTGTGATTATAATATATAGAGGTACTATTAAATATAAAAAAAAATAAAATACTAATAATAATAATAATGATAATTTAAAAATTTCATATTGAAGTAAAATTGACTCTTTAAAAAAGAATAAACAAATTTTTCTTCTGAGAAATTGAAGTGTTGATAATGGCTGTAAAGAGAAAAAAAAATTGTGAATGTGTCTCCCTTGGGCCTATAAGGTCCGATATTTATATATATATAATAAGTATAAATAAAAAAAAATGATGGACCCGGAATAGCGAGCATCCCTCGTCACTATGTCAATTTCCCTGGTGGTACTTAAGATATAGGTCCAGAGAATATACCTTCTTCCTCTTCCCCCGAATCTTCACTCACTTTCTCCTCTCTTTCTCTCTTTTTTTCTATACTTTTATTCTTTTTTTCCCGTCCCTTTTTCTCTTTCTATTGAATATTTTTTTCTTCTCTCCGAGGTGCAGTACTAGACGCGCTATTATCGCGACAATTTTCTCCATGGCTACTGGAAATGAGCCAAAAATAAAAGAAATGAGAAATGAAAAGAAAAGAATAAAAAAGATTCTTATAAGGGTGTAAAATCTAGAAATTTGTTTTTCCAATCATATAAATATTGACGGAGAAAAAGAATCTTCAAGAGAGATAATAATTTTTTTTTTACATTATAGATAAAAAAAATGTGCGACACTTTATTATTTAAAGGGGGAAAATATTTTTTTAATCAAAAGAATTCATTTTCAAATTGGTTTCTTAAAAAAATATTTTTCTAATCAAAATAATTTCTTTGCCTTTGAAAAATATTTTTGTTATCGACGAATTCAACTGTTGGCAAAAATTAAAACAATTTGCAAATGATTTTCTATTTAGAACCAATTGTTCCTCGATTCTGTTTTTTAATTCATTTTTCGTTGAAAGTAATATTTTTTATTTAATTAATATTTTATTATTTTATTTCTTTTGTATTCTTTTTTTTTAATATTCTATTTTAATATTCTATTTTAATATTCTATTCTATTTATTTACTATTCAATTATTTTTCCTTACTCCCTTAATTTATATAATATTAATTTCCATACTTTGTTAAGCAAATAACTTTCCCCTTGGTGTAAAAACAAAAATGTAAAAAAAAGTATCTGAATATTATCTTTGTTGAAAAATCAAAATTTATTTCAATAGATAAATAAACATTTTTCTGTACATAAGTTATATTGGTAAAGAATATTTATTCTAAAAATAGTACATATGTAATGGGGAATACTCATTTTTAAATGTGTAGATTCGCCCTTCTGGAAAAAGACAATTTCTCAATATTAGAGGTAAAATAATCCTTCATATGAAAATTGAAAGAAAAATAATTTTTACAGTTTTGTATATTTATTATTTGATATAAAGACTATTTTGTGACATTTTTTTTAGAGTTGTTATGCAACATTTTGCATTATATTATAATATTTTTAATACCAAAACATTATTAATGTTATAATAATAATTATTATGTATAAAAATGATTTTAATTTATTATTTATATTACAGTTTTTTTATATTTTCGATTTAATTATTTATTACGATTTTTCGAATAAAGAAATAAAGTTTTAAGAGGCACTCAAACGTTTTTTTATTCAAATGAATAAATAATTTTTATTATACTATAAAATAAACATTAATATAATAATAATATTATTATTAATAATTATTATCAATAACATTATTATTATATTCGGTAATAATTTTTGATGCACATAAAAATAAAAATTATTAATAAATTAAAAAACAACTCTAAAGTTTTTTCAATTTTCAATTACTTTTTTTTCTAAATAGTAACTAAAACTTTTGATATTTTCATTCAAAATATGGAAAATATTGTGTTAGTATAATTTCTCCATTCAATTTCCATATAATTTATAAATTAATTAATAAATTTTTCAATAAAAAAATAAAAAGGTTTTTGAATAAATAAAAAAAAAATTGGTGAATCCTTATTATGAAACTACTCTCTATGTATTTTTGCAGATGCAATAAAATTGCATCTCAAAATTGCGAAGAAAAAAATATATAGTATATAATATAGTTTATAATTAATGTGTCTATGATAAATATGTCGAAAAAGGAAAGAAAAAAAAATAGTTATCGCAATTTTTGTTTCATTTTTTGTAAATATAAATGTGACCCATTCGCTTAACAAAAATAACGTCTGTAAGACTGATAACATATATAGTTATAAATGTATGTACACATATCGATAACGTCGAAAGCTCCCGCGCAAAAATGGGCGCAATAATTTCTCAATTATATAGGACATTTATAAAATGCCTTAATAATAAATTCACAAATAAAGTGTATGTATGTGTATATCGAAACGTCCATTTTATTATATCGAGTAGCATTCTATCACAATTTTAATCACTTTTACAGAAAAAAAATAATAATAGCTCAATTTCTTTATTTTTTTCTCAAAATTTTTTCATTCCACTCTTCTTTGTTATTTTTAACTAAATTAGTTTAAAATTAATTTAACTAATTAATTAACTTAATTAGTTTGAAAAAAATTATTTTACCGTTTTTTTTAAATATACAATCGAACCTGTCAAAATGCAACACTATTTTGAAAATTTTTTTCCATTCAAAAATGTCGAACAAAAATTCTAAACAATTCGTAAAAAATTAAACTACAAAAAATTTTTAAAATCGATTTTTTTTCACCAGGTTCCACTGTATTATAGAATTTCATTATTTTACTATTTTTAACTTATTTATTTTTAATATAATAAAAATGATATTATATTTAAATATAATTGTAGTTTATTATTTTTATTATTTTTATTACTTTTTTCAGGTATTTTTTCATTACTTTTTTTTGCACTTTTTTTCAATTTGAAAAATTCATTTCTAAATTGTTTGAAAGTGAGAAAAAAAAATTCGTTAAAAATTCTTTTTTTCACCCAAACAATCACGGTAGGAAATTTTCAATTTTTCATTGTCATACTTTGTCAAGCCTGCAGTTGCATTTATCTCCCATCATTTTAACAAGCTTATCAAGAGATTCATTGTGAGTTGAAACTGCTTCAGATCCTTTCAATTAAAATCCACAATTATTTGTTCTCTGGGTTAAGAAAATTTTCCAGACTTTTCCAATTAAATTTCTCTTCTGCATTCTTTTTATTATTTTTTTTTATTATAAAAAAAAGAAAAATTTTCTTTATTACATAATTTTCGTTTAATTATTATTTACATCTCAATTTATTACTGTATTTTCATCTTTCAATTTTCTTTCAATTTTTAATGATTTACATTTTTTTTTCATTTTTTTCTCCTTTTTGCAATTTTAAAATTGAAAACTAAAAATCGAAAAAAAATTATTATTCAATTATTCAAAGTAAGGAGAGAGAGGAGAAAGATTTATCCCAAAGGGGGAAAATTTTTGCCATTAATTGAAAGAATTTTCATGACGTGATTTAAATTATTTATCATGTTTGAAACTGCTTTTGCAAAGTGAAAGTAAACACTTTCTGTTGAGTAAATTTTGGTATTCGTTGAAAGGCTTTTAGCAACTTGACTAAGTTGCTTTGTTGAAAAATTAAACCCGCGTCTTAAACACTCTAATTAAGTATAAATTTGACGTTGGGGAATTTTGTCTTCACTCCAAAATGCGTTCGCCTCCCCTTTTTGCTTTGAGAAAACTTCAATAATCACCTCTTCTGCCAGGGGAAAAATGACGTTTTCCATTAAAATCGAATATTCTCAAAAAATTAACTCTATAGTTTATTAAATTTTTCTTTTTCAAACTTTAACATTTTTTTTAGTTTTTCATTGAATATTTGTAATGCAAATTTACTTATATTATTAACAATAATAATAATCAACAATTTAGTTATTTTACAGTAAAATTTTCTTGATATTAAATATGCAAAATTTTACAATATATTTTTATTTCAATTAAAATTTTTATTTTACATACTTTTAATGAAATTTTTTTTTTTTGAAAAACAATATAATTGAGTTAAAATTAAAACAAATTTTAAAATAAACATTTTCCTTCGCACTTTATTAAAATGGAGAGAGACAAAAAATTTATTGAGAAGAAACTTTCTCCTTGAGGAAAAAAAAAATTCTTATGCGAATTTTCTTTTTTTTCATTACACAAACTTTCATGGACTCGACTCGCGTAAATTAAAGGAGAAGTCTGGATTAAGAGATATTTAAAACATTGCATTTGATATTCTGACCTGTCTCCTGAAATGCTACTCTGTCATGCGCATACTAAACTAAGAGGGTCAAATCGATGTACTTTTTTTTCCTGAAAAATCGTTATTTGGATCTTATAAAACCGGTAAGCGAATGGGTACATACAGGAGTTGAAAACTCACCTCGGAGAAAATTCTGTGTTCAAAAAAAAAATATATATATATAAATATATCGAATAAAGAAAAAAAGGTGTATTTCATCGCAAACAAAAAAAAAGTCAACCTGCATATTGTCACGAAAAAAAAATTCGAAATGCACCCACTCTCTCTCTCTATCTCATATTAGCGAAAAAAATTTAACGTTGATCGTTAATCATTAAAAAACATAAGATGAAAAATACGATCGGGGGTCACAAAATATTTTCTTCCTAACATTCTTTCGTTAATAAAAAATTTCCTTCAAATTCAAACAGAAAAAAAAATTTGTTTACAAAATTTCAAATTTTTTTTCAATTCTTCAGTAAGTAAATATTAAAATAGCAAGCAAAAAAAAAATATTCTACCAAACGGAAATGGAATTAATGTTTAAGAATCGACTAATAATTTATATTTTGTATGCGACCCGCGATGGCATTAGACACGATAAATGTTGCATGTTGAGTCTCATCGAGGTTTTCGTCGCACGGAATAATATAGAGAGAATCCCGCGTATACGAAATAACTTAATTCGTCAGAATAAAAAAAAGAAAAAGAAACAGATTATATAATGAGAAATTTTTTTTTTTTTGCGGAAATAAATAAAAAGTGTTCAAATTGCACGCAATTGGGGAATTTAATATTGGAGTCTTTCTTTTTTTTTGTATAAATATAAGCGACGAGACTTCTTTATTAAGAATAATAATAATAATTATTATTATATAGAGAAAAAGGAGAAGAAAGATATAAAAAAAATAAACTACTAAATTTCATACCGAAATGCACAAATTTTTTGTTTTTGCGACTTTATAAACTTCTATTCGCAAAAAATGAACAAAAAAAAAGAATGGAAATATTTAATCGAAAGTCTTCAGAAGAACATACATAATATATGCGAATGAGAATGAAGAAAAAAAAATTTATATATATATAAAAGTATTACTATATTGCTAGGATACTATATGATACTATATCGCACAGTTATGCGAATGTTGCATTATCTGTCTGTTTGTTCTATGCAGGTCCAAATGTATTATTGTATCTGATGGAATATTATATATATAACGAAATATATAATATATATATTTATCCCTGAATTTATTCATCCCGTTCTGAAATTTATATTTTTTTGGGCAAAAAATAGATTTTATTTTATTAGCATTTTTCATTTAAATTTTTAATTACTTAATTTTTCTTCAAACATTTTTTATTGTAAATTTTTAACAAATAAGATTTTCCATTTTGTTATAATTTATAAATTTAGTTTGGCAAACTATAAATAAATAAATAGATAAGAAATTAAATAAGCAAATAATAATAATATTATCTACACAACATTTATAAATTGTTTTATGATTTTGTTTTCATATTTCTTTCATATTTTTTAATTTTTACATTCATTTAATTGTAAATTGTTAATATATTCTTTTTCAATAAAAAAATCTACTCGATATTTGAATTCGTAGAAAATTAATGAAAAGTATACTAATTTCAATGAGTGACTGACTTTTTCTTTTGAATTAATTATTAATTATTACTATTTTATTAATTATTAATTATTAAATTATGAGTAAATTTTACTAATAATGTATTAGAAATTACTATTTATGAGTAAAATTTACTAATTGTAAGGTAACAATTCAGTAACTAATTTCAATTATTAAATATTTTTTTCACTCTTTCAAATTTAGAGTTTCTAATTGTTTTTATGTATTTTATTAAAAGCAATACATTTTTTATGTACTTCTTTCTTAAACTAATTAAAATTTTTACTCTAAATAGTCTTAATTATTTTATTATTTTCATTTTATATATTTTTTAGTATTTTACAAGAATTTTTTTTCATTTTTCTTCAATTGTTTATTTTCAACTGAAAATTAAGGCTGAAAAACTACAAAATTTTTCAAAATCAAATTTTTTAATGTATTTCAATTTATAATTTTACTATTTTAATTTCCTTATTATTTTATTCATTTATAGTTTTCTTAATCTACATTAAAAATTAACGCTGAAAATTTATAACATTTTTGCAAAAAGTAAAAATTTATTATATTCTTAAAAGAATTTTCATTACTATTTATTTCATTTTATCGAGAAAAAATTAAATATATTATCGATGTACAATTTGAAAATTTACTTAAAAGTTACTGTAATGAATGCTAATCATCAGTAAAAAAAATTCTTTGCAACTTTATAAGTTAAAAATGTCGTAATTTTTGTTTATTATAAAATATTAATTAATATTAGTTAACAAAAAGTTACTATTTGTTTGTAGTTATTTTTAATTCAAACAAGTTTGCAATAAATATTCAAAATCGACAAAAACGTTGGTAAAAAATTTATTCAAAAATTTTTATTCTTAATATATTAATTAATTTTTTCTAGAAGAACGCTTGGAAAAATATTAAATTCTTTACTATTAATAAAGAAGTTAATAAAGACAAAAATATGTAAACAATCTTAAAAACCTTAAAAAATACATTTTCGATTTGTTCATATTCGAAATAAAAAAAAACAAAATGAAATTATATTGCAATTCTCAGCTTTAACTTTTCAACAGAAATTAATTAATTATTTATTTCAATTTTATTTATTATTTAAAACACAAAAAATTGAGTATAAATTAAAAAATTTTAATTTCAAAACTCTGCGACAGTAATTTAAAAATATTTTTTAAAAAACCAAAAAGATTTTTCATTAATTAAACTCGCAGAAATCGAACTTTTTTCGTAAAAAATTATTTTTTTGGCCGAATACAACTTGTACTGATTCATAATAGAATCTGGGAGCCTTAGAAGAGATTTTTTTTTGGGTCAAGCACCTCTAACACTAATAAGGTAAGAGAAAAGTCTGTAAAGAATCACTAAAAATAAATAAAATATTTATTCATTTTTTTCAAATAATATAGACAATTTTCAAAAGCATTTAATATGCAAAAAACGACTCTTGACTTTTATAGAAAAAAAATGTATGCTCCTATAAAGTTAAATACGAAGAGAAAAAAAAACTTTTAACTCGAAGGAAAAATTATTTTATTAAAAGTAGAATTGTTACTATTTTATTAAAATCAACATATATATTTATTATTTATTTTTTCGATTTTTTATTTATTATCTATTTCTAATTTTATTATTAAAATTGTAATTTTCATCTTTATTTTTATTTACAATAAATTTAAAGGGTATCAAAATTTATTATTTTTAATAACAATTTTCTATTCAATTACATTTTTTATCTTATTGTTGATAATAATTTATTACATTTTTTATGAAAGAAAGAAAGAATGAATGAAAAGAAAACTTTTGTGGTCTCTAATTTTTATTTACACCAATAAAATTTTTTTTCCTTCCCTTCTTTTTTTCCATCTTGCAAATATTAAAATAAAGAAAATATTCTCGCGTTGGAATATAAATTGGCAAATAAACTTTTTTTTTATGCGCCCTGGCATTTTTTTTTTGCAACCGTAAAATAAACAAACTATAGCTATGAATACTTTGTATAAATAAATAACGCCGGAGAGGAGAAATTCCTGTGTAAAATATTCGAAACTTTTCAAGCGTTCAGTTTATTTTTCTCATAAAAATTGTTTATTCAAAATTACTCGTAGCCAGTGGAAATTTAATGAATCTTGCATTAACTATAAATGTGTACTTTTGAGAGGAAAAAATTTTGTATATTTCTTGAAATTCTTTTTACGTTAAAAAAAACTAATTAAAAATTGAAAAAAACTGAAATTTATTATTTTTTTCTGTATATTGTTATTAATGTTCCTGTTATTTATTGAAGAAAGAAATAAATTTCGTTCTCTATGCTTTTATTCTTTATCGAAAATAGTGTTTTTATTTTAAACAAAAGCAGCAGTGGTAAATAAATTTCCATTGTATTCCTGTTGATAATTAATTAATTAATATGGAAGTATTTAGTTAGAAAAAAATTTACTATGGACTTTTTTATTATTTCTTTTCTTTTAATTTATTTACAGTTACTACCTTTTATTTATTTTTATTTATTTATTTTTATTATTTTTTATTTTTTATTAGTAGTATTTTTTACTATTAGTATTTCTTTACTGTATTTATGATTGTTTTTTATTATTTATTTATTCTATTTCTTTATTTTTATTTATTATTACTGTTTTTTACAATTCGTTTCAATTCTCGAAATGATTTTTTCAAAAATTCCCGCCAATGTTCTCGCGCCTGTCGATAGGCAATACGACATGCTGCGCGTACGTCGTAAAAATAAATTGCATATGGCCGCCAACTGTTGACAGGTCATTTTTGTCATATAAAAACAAACATTGTTCGTGTAATATTTAACATTGAGATAAAAATTTAATAAAGTAAGTGAATTTCTCCTTATTCTTGCTTCAAAATGCTTTCGTGTATTTAATAATTTTTGTCAATTTTGAGTCAGAACTCGAATATTTCCATGATCAACACAGTGAGTACAGATGTTTCCTAAGAAATTTCGCGCTCTTTCTAATTACTTATTATTCTACAAACTTTGTCTAATTACCCTATTTGTTTTCTATTTTCTGCCTATTAAATACATTATGTTTATTTTAATCCGGTACAAGTGTAATTTAAAATTAATGGTCTGATTCAATGTTACATAACCTAGAAGACTATTTTTTTGATGTTTCTTGTTTATGTTAATTAAAAAAAGTAGATTTATATTCTACGTAAGATTGTAAGTGGTAATACATTATTATATACTTGTAATTATTTATTTACCTTTTCTTTACTTTTATTGTTTTCCTCTTTTTTTCGATGTTTTGAGGTTAAGTTTATATTGACAATTTTGTCTATTTTCGGTATTATTTTTGTCAAGGGGTAAAATTTTTTTGACTCTAAAATAAATTAGGACCACCAGGAACATTAGGAAAAATATGGATAAATATTTTCTACTCCTTTTTTATATTTTTATTTATTCCCTGGATCCATTCGTACTAATATTTCGAATCAATTTTGATCAAGTGCTATTGTTACGTTGCTAAAGAACCTAAAAAATAGTGAAAGGATCATAAACATTCGCTACAAAACGAAAGAAAGGGATTTATTTGTCAGCCCATTGATATTAAAAAAAATGAAATGAAATTATTTTTAAAAAATGATTTAATTGAAAAATCTAACTGAAAATTTGTTAAAATGAGAGTTTTTGTCTAAAAATTTCTGCATTTCGCAGATGCCGAGTGTAAAGGACGAATCTGAACCTGAAGGAGAGGAGGTCTCTCACGACAGCAATGACAGTAATCAAAGTTCAGCTTCCTGTGATAGTAGTGCAGAACACACTGACAGCGATGATTCATCTGAGATGGATGAGGACGAATGCGAAAGGCGGAGAAATGAATGTATAGATAATCTAGTCGATCTAGAAAAACAATTTTCATTCCTCAAAGAACAGTAAGCCTTCATTCTCTCATTTTCTTATTTTTCTTATTTTACTAAAGTTGAAAAAATAAAAAAATTCTCTACAATAATAATTAATATACAAATTCTATAATTATTTATTAATAAAATTAAAACTCCCTAGGCTATATCGCGAACGAATCACTCAGGTCGACACAAAATTGGGCGAAGTTCGCGTGGGAAAATCCGAGGAATATCTCATTCCACTCGAGCGATTGAGGGAAAATATGAAAATAAAACAAGAAGTCGCCGATATTCTTAAGCAATTTCGATTGCAAAATATACAAAATAAATACGACGCCGAGGAGCAGGCGGCATTGCAAAATTTAAAAAGTGAAAAGCAATTAATCTGGGATGCAATTCACAGTGATTTACAGGAGAAAATTCGTCGTCTCGAGGAGGACAGAAATAATGTCGATATTCACGCTGATTTATGGCAAATATCAAGTGGCAGACGAAGAAGAAATCACACCGATCGAAGGAGAGCAGTTTCCGTCACTGGTCCATTTATAGTTTACATGCTCAAAGACGAGGACATTCTCGAAGATTGGGCACTAATTAAAAAAAGTCTAACCAGTCGAAAGACGGAAATTCTCTAAGAGGATTCGAATTAATGAGAGAAGAACTTTCATCTCACTGACTGATTTGAAAAAAAAAAGAAATAGTGCATTAAGAAAAAGAAAATTTTTGTGTTTACGCGTGAAAGTGATAAACTTTTCATTAGAGTGGCTCGTTTGTTTTGAAACGGAAGCAATTATCCTACCATTTTATATGGTAAAATATAAATACTACTTAACACTTTATCTTTAGTTATATTTTTACTATACAATTTATTCGAAAAATACTTTATTAATTTGCAATAACAATATTTCCTCTTTTTTACCATTTGTGTAGCGATGAAAAAAAAAATTCACTGACTGATTATATACCGACTTTTGATAAACTGTCGGTAATAAGTAAAAATCGATAAAGAAGAGCTACTTTTTTTACTGTAATTGCAAAAATCTAAAAGAATCAAGTGAAAGATAACAGAAAAAGAAAAATTGTCTATATTCTAAATGAAAAAAAATGTAAATACATTACAATGTAAAAAGAAATGAAATCAGAATTTTACCAATTTTTTCTCACACAGAAAAGAAAGATGCAGTTTCTCTAGCAAAGAAATTTCGCTTATATAGTGAAATTTGCAGTTACAGATAATTTTACAGGTACAAATTTTTTTCCGTGATGCTATTTTGATAATTTCAATCAGATTAAAAAGAAAACTATTATAAATGCAATTAAATTGATACGTGTCGTTTGAGAAAATTACGAATTTTCAAAAGAAAGAAAAAAATATAAGTCAAACCTAGTTTTGATTATTTATTATCGAATACGTTACAAGTTAAGATTTTCTATAGCGCTTTGTACTTGACATGAAAATTATAAATACGAGTGTAAATAGAAAATAAATATTAAGGATCCAAACTGAAAGAGCGAGAAAGGATACTTTTAAATGTTAATTTTTATTTAGGCTATTTACAACACATACGTACAATACGTAATCCTTATTTAAAATTATGTTGCGCTCGACCGAAATGGCGCTCCCGTATTTATTCATAGTCCTCTTTTTTTTGGTTTTGTTTCTTCCAACTTCTCCAAAAAATGTTTCAGTTGCTCGTTACCAAGTTCGTCGCTCATTTAATCACGCGAGCATGTGATATGTTACAAACTTTTAGGAACATTTTCACGAGCGATATTTTTCTGAAAAGTCGCCAATAAATTGCGCCAAGGAAACACAATTCATTCGCCGAAATTAGCGAAAGAAATTTAAAAAGAAAATCATTTCAATAATTTTACCACTCAAATCAAATATACATTTGATTCTTTATTTAATTTTTACAATTTTTTTCATTAATTGAATTGAAAAACTTTTCTGAATTTGACGTCGACACTCAGTGGCAAAAACTATTTTTCGTCGCTTAACATCGACGCTTAGCTATTTAGAGACCTTTTGCAAAAAAATTTAAATTTAATTATTAAATAGTTTTCTTCCCAAAAAATTAATTAATTGTGGGATTTAATTCAAAAAATAGAATCAAATTTAAATTTAATTTTTCGCTAATTTCCGCAAAGTGATTTGTCTTCCCGCGCATAAAACAATGCAGCTCTCTGCAGCTTTTTCACTCTCTCAAGTCCTTACAATGAGTAGACAGTTATCGCAAAGTGACACCAATATAGACAATTGTCGATTGGACAGATTCCAAATATCACGACAGAACAACGCCAGGAAAAGGACGATTTACAAGTATCAAAAATAAAAAATAATACAAAAACTGTAAAAAGGAAATCGAAAATCTAAAAAATTCATAGAATCCTTAAAAGCAAAAAAAAATGAAATTCCCTTAAAAATTAGTTTCGATTAAAATTAAGTTTTACAATATTTATTCTTCTTTTTTTCATTTTTTTTTTTTTGCCTTCAATGATTCTATTCACATTATTTTCTCATCTCTTTCACATTATTATTCTTTTTTTCTCACTTTGCAAAAATTAAATATAAAAATCCTGGCGTCGCAAAAATTTTGAACTGAAAATTATCATTTCTCAAATTCTCGCATTGAACAAAAGCAAAAGCGTGAAAACAAAAAAAATATCTATAACAGTTTATTTTTAAGGTAGGATGCATACATTTTTTTTAAAAGGACATTGAAAAATCGCATACGCTAGGATATCTGTTTGATTAATAATACTATATGTACGTATCTATCACCCCCGTTCGTTTATGTACAGCGTTTCATTTAATACGAGCATCTCTCCTCTTTTTTTTCTTTTTATTATGTTTAAAATTTAACAAAAACGTTCTTTTTTTTCGCAGATCGTTGTTAAGAAACTAATGAAAGAGCGTGCAATTTTTATGAAATACTTTCAGGTTTTGAATTTATTCGAGTCCTGTACAAGGTCGCATTTGGAAACGCATTAAAATTTTCCTTTTTTTGGAGAAAATTAATTTCTCTTTTATTTTTGAGATATAGACAATAATAATAATAATAATAATAATAATAATAATAATAAAATTGTAATCATTATTGGAAAATCATTATTTTGAAAATTAAATAAATTTAAAAATGAAAATTTTGAAATATTCAAATAAGAATTATTATAAATATAATTTTAATAAAAATCATAAAAAATAATAAATATCATTAGTAATTCAATTTGATAAATAAATAACTATTCTAAATTGAATAAATAAATAAATAATAATAATAATTGCAAACAATAAATAATTTAAATTTTTTTCATTTTTACTGCATCAATTTCTGTTTAAAAGTTAAAGCTGAGAATATTAATAACTAATATTAATTAATATTTTATAATAAACAAAAATTACGACATTTTTAACTTACAAAGTTGCAAAGAATTTTTTTTACTGTTGATTAGCATTCATTACAGTAACTTTTAAGTATATTTTCAAATTGTACATGGAAAATATATTTAATTTTTTTTCTTAATAAAATAAAATAAATAGTAATGAAATTTTTTTTAAAAATATAATAAATATTTACTTTTTTGCAAAAATGTTACAAATTTTCAGCGTTGACTTTTAGTGTAAATTAAGGAAACTTAATAAATAAAATAATAAATAAATTAAAATAGTAAAATTATAAATCAAAATATATTTATATATTTAAAAATATGATTTTAGAAAATTTTGTAGTTTTTCAGCCTTAATTTTTAGTTAAAAATAAAAAATTGAAGAGAAATGTTAAAAAATTCTTGTAAAATGCTAAAAAATAAATAAAATGACAAAAAAATAATTATAAGACTATTTAGAGTAAAAATTTAAATTAGCTTAAGAAATAAATACATAAAAAATGTATTGTTATTAACAAAAATTAAAAACTCTAAATTTGAAAGAGTAAAACAAATATTTAATAATTTAAATTAGTGACTGAATTTTTACCTTAGAATTAGTAAATTTTGCTAATAAATAGTAATTTCTAATACATTATTAGTGAAATTTACTAATTCTAAAGCAAAAATTCAGTAACTAATTCAAACTTACAAAGAATAAAAAGTAAATAAAAAATTTTTAACTTGAAAAGATTTTGTAGATTTTCAGCGTTAATTTTGATTCAAGATTTAAAAATAAAACAATATAATTAAAAAATAGAAAAATCTACTCAAAATAATCTTATGGGTTATCAGCGTGGAATTTTAGTAGAGATTAAAAACATTACATAAAATAAGAAAGAAAGAAAATTAAAAATTAGAATAATGAAAAATATTCTTTACTTGAAATAATCTTGTCAATTTTCAGCGTTAATTTTTGGAAGAGATTTAAGAATGAAATAAAAACATGAACTTAAAATAATAAAAAAGTATAATTTTACGAATTCTGTTGATTGTCAGCGATGATTTTTAGTGAAGATTAAGAAACGAAATAAAAATACGAAAAAAAATAAAAAAATGAAAAAATAAAAGTAACTAGGTATTTAGTAATAACTTCACATTTCAAACACTATATTTGGAAAAATTTTGTAAATTTTCAGCCTCAACTTTTTTTTATCAAAAACAATCAGCAAATAAAATCTACCAGGAAATAGTTTTTCCAGAAACAAAAATTCTCGAAAGGAAAATTTTAATTTAAACATTAAATCAAATTATTTTGACAAAATTTTACCACCCAGCACATAATAAGTACTTTTATCCTTTTTGTTTCTATAATATCCGCGCTTTTAAATTCACACACGGTTCAAAAACTTGAAAATCCATTTACCTTGAATTTTTCTCGAATTTTGTGATTCCCCCACACACTGGTCACAATAATTATAATAATTATTACTGTAAACTTTCTTGGACATTGTAGACGCGTCTACTTAAATTTATATAATATAATATAATGCTCTTACTCTGATATGAGCGATATAACGAACGTTATTTTTATAATAAAAATAGGCGATCTCAATGACGGTTGTAGACTCGTGACGATAAACACTAAAAAAATTATTCATTATTGGGACTAGATTTTATTTTCATTTTTGACTAGCGCAAAAAATGCGTAGACTTCTCTTATACTTTGTACACGAAATAATATTGATCGTGTCGAATTTTTCTTTTTTTTTGTTGTAAATAATTCGTTTATATATGTATAGTTACTATTTACTTTTTTTCATATATTATATTATATTAATATTAATTAAATTAATATTATGGTATTATAAAAATAACATTAATTAATTAATTTTGTTATTGTTTTAATATTAATTACGCATGAATATTAATTTTATGAAGATAATATTCGTATTATTTTTATTAATGTTAATTAAACATTCATTAACATTGTTTGGTAATTAATATTCAACAATAATTAATATTAAGAGATAATATTAATTACTCTTCGATTGTAATATTATAAAAATAATATTAATTAATTAATATTAATAAGAATATTAAAAGATTTTGGAAAAAAATCTTTCCTTCGATATGATCAATATTAATTTTTTCACAAAGACTTTTTTATTAATATTATTATTATTTTTTTTTGTTAATATTTTGCACTTTTTTTTTTGTAAAAAAATGTGCTAGGGAATGAGTTTCTTCAATATATTTTCAAAGCCAGTGAAGTAACTCATTCTTTTTTTTTCTCTTTGTCATATATTATTTTTTATTCTGTTTTTCACTCTCTCTCTCTCTTTTTTCTTTTTTTGTTGTCTTTGCGAACAACTTTTGACTGGCGCGAAATTCTTTTAGGACATCGTTAAAAGTTTTTCATGTCGAATTTCGAAAGCGACCAGTTTGCTGGTCGAACCACTGACTCGACATGGAGGTCAGCAATTTTGTGGTACCGAACGAAAGAAACGAAGGTCCCTCTTCATCCTTTATCGGAGAACTCTTCGCGCCCTTCGTCGCCTAAAATTATGTTTGGTATTGAAGCATCGGTGCAGCAAGGTTCGGATGGTGTGCTGTATTCATTCTCAACGCTGAGATACTTTTATTGTACCATTCGTCCTCGGCAGACATTCCTGAAAGAAATATTTTTTGTTAAAAAAGAATTTTCAACTTAAATTAAAAATTATATATGAAATAAGAACAATAATTTTTTTTTTAAATTGTTTTAATAATAATTCAATTTTTTAAAAATTTCTTTAAGAATTTTCAAATTCATTTGTTTTATTATCTCAGTATTTGAAGCAATTACCATTTAATTGTTACAAATAAAAATTATTTGCCTCGAGTAAATATTTATTTGACTTAAAAAGTCCATTTCGTTGAATAACTGTTGACCCTGTAATATTATCAACTGAGTGTGGAGCAAAAAATAAAAATAAAAAAAAACACGAAAGAGGAAAAAAAAACGAAACGGAAACGGAGCGAATCTGTGAAACGTTTCTGGGCACGAAAATCGCTTGCTTCAAGACGCTCCATTTCCGCTAAAGCGCCGTCTTACATCATTTCCGGCGCAAGATGGGAATATCGCTTCTAAATCGAATCAAGACTATTCGCGAATTGCCTATCGACTTCTCTTCGGCACTTTACGATCAACGTCGTCGGGATATCTGCTTTCATCAACGATTTACCGTCGATTAATCATTTCATCTTCCATCAGACGGATCATAAAATTTAATTTTTACACCATTTTATTTTGATCTATTCATTAATAAAATCATTTCCGTACATTTTATTATTATAGAGATAGATATATAGGAGCATTGAATTGCATCGAAGGGAATTTATTCTCAAAATTAGGAATATCGTACGTAAAGCGTTTATTTTAGAATATTTCTGTGTTAGTCCTGTGTTTATTGATAATATATTAAATTAAAGAGTATTCGCTATAATTATTTTTCACTTTATTTTTTTAATTACGATGAATATAATTATAATCTTACCCATTGCATCTTGTCGCATGCCAGTAACTGCAGACATATTAGACGCTGAATGCGACATCGAGAAGGGTTGAGTCATGCTTGGATATGATGTCGTTCCCATCTGAAAAAATTGAAAATTTCAGATTTTTGTTATAATTGGAAATTTTCTTTTTTATAAATAGAAGATTTATCAATTAGTATTTATTATCTTATCGAGTTGAAAAAAATATACCACTTTTCTCACTTTTGCCTTCGATGTATTTAAATTGCAATGTTAGTTGCTGTTCACTTTTTTGTTTCTTAACTTTTTTATAATTTTTCATTTCAAATATTCTCGATTTTAAAATTAATGTATTGAAAATCATCAAATTATTGCAGAGAATTTTATCAAAAAATTTAATAATAATAATAGAATTCCGTCACAGAATTTCATTATTTAGACAAATAACTGAATTCTCGAGGAGAATTTCGATTAAAAATTTAAAAATTCTAATTAAATTCTTTTTGAAAAATGTCTTTGAATTTTTTGTCAAATAATGGAGTTTCTTTAATAATTTTAATTAATCATTTTAAAAATAATTGAATTTTATGTTAATATTTAAAGATTCCTTCGTTTTATTCTATTAAAATTGTTTTGAAAAGAATTGAATTTCTATAAAGGATTTTACTATTTATAAACATAATTGAATTATTGCGAAGAATTAAATTATTATTATTATTATTATTTAATTATTTAAAAAAATAATTTAAATCTTTCGAAGAATTTATTAAAATTTTAAGAAATAATTAAACTGTTGTGAAGAATTTTATAGAAATATTTGAAAATAATGAAATTTTTTACTATTTAAAAAAAGAATTGAATTATTTCGAAGAATTTATTAAAATTTTAAGAAATAATTAAACTGTTGTAAAGAATTTTATAGAAATATTTGAAAATAATGAAATTTTTTCGTGAAATTCAATTAAGGTTGTTTTGAACAATTATTAAATTGTTACACGAAGAATTTATTAAAACATCAGGAAATAAATGAGAAAAATAGAAATATAAAAAAATATTTGAACTCTTCCGAGGAATTCAATTAAAATTTGTTTCGAAAATAATTAAATTCCTGCAAAGAATTTTACTATTTATAAAATTCATTGTATTCTTGCCAAAAATTTTACTATTTATAAAAATAATTTAATTTTCTGGAAAGATTTATTAAAATTTTAGAAAATAATTGAATTTTATGTTAATATTTAAAGATTCCTTCGAGAAATTCTATTAAAATTGTTTTGAAAAGAATTTAATTTCTTAAAGGATTTTACTATTTATAAACATAATTGAATTATTACGAAGAATTTTACTATTTAAAAAAATAATTGAAATGTTTCGAAGAATTTATTGAAATTTTAGGAAATAAATGAAAAAAATGGAAATATTAAAAAAAAAATATTTGAACTCTTCCGAGGAATTCAATTAAAATTGTTTCGAAAATAATTGAATTGCTACAAATAATTTTACTATTAACAAAATTTATTGAATTATTGTCAAGAATTCTACAATTTGTAAAAATAATTAATTATTTCGAAGCATTTATTAAAATTTTAGAAAAAAATTGAATTGTTTCGAAAAATGTTAACATTTTTTAACAAATTGAACTCTTCCTAAGAAATCAATTTAAATTTGTTTTGAAAATAATTAGATTGTTTAGAAGAAATTTGTTAAAATTTCAGGAAATATTTGATTTCTTTCCTACAATTTCATTAAAATTTTTGAAAATATGAACAGTATTAAATAATTCTGTACTTTATAGTCATCTACTGAAGGAAAAAAGAAGGATGCCTTCTAAATAAACGTAAAGAAAAAAAAGAATAACAAATTTATCCTGCAAAATATCGAGAGTTATGGTCTCTGCATTAAAATCTAATTAAATGGGTAGCAGATGCAAGATTTTTGCTGGTGGTTTCGACATTAGGTAGAAATTATTGGTTCAATTGATACGATAGGCATTCGGTTATCTATCCGACCCAACTAATTAGTCGAAATGCAATTTACCCGAGCCGGTGAACGGCTACGCAGACTCATATGTAGATACCTACATACGTACAGGTGCACTCCAATTTGATACCTTGGTTTAAATCATTAACGAGAAACGCATTCAATTCATTTGCTCGTTCTACATGTTCCGGGATTTCTCTATCCGGTACCCAGGACCTTGTATTATACATATACTAAAACCCCTATCAAGATAGAAAAAAAAACCCTAAAAAATTCATAAAAAATTGAAATTTATTATTTAACCGAATTTATTTTGTTAAAATTTTTCCTGGAGTTTGCTTTTTAAAAATTTGTACTAGTTTGGACAAAATATTTTAAAGAAACTTATTTAAATAATAATAATAATAATAATTCGTTTATCGAAACATTTCTATTAAAAAATAAGTTATAAAAAATAGTCACGCCGGATCAAATATATAATGCTTAACTACTGAAAAATTAATTTTACAGCCTCTGCCTTACTAAATTTATTTTTTTCTACTATAAAATTATTGAACTACACTGACTAAAATCTTTAACTGGAACAGTGATTACTTTAGCTGAATTAGTAAAACTATTCTTTAAAATAGCGAAAGTATTCGTTGCGCTAACTTAAAATTCCGCTTATATAGTGAATTTTATAGTTGTTCCAGGTAAAGATTTTTTTTCGTGCAAAAATCAAGTCCCGTCTGATCTCAGAATTATCTTCTACCATACTTAATAAACATAATTTAAGAATCGTTTATCAACAATTTATTAGAAACTACTTTTACTTTCTGCAATAATTTGAATTAATTTCTTGTAATTATAATATCAATAAATTACTTTTCATTAATTCAATTCGTTGCTATTCAAATGGAAAATATTTCCAGAAAGCCTTTAAATTCATGCAATACGAGAGAATATAAAAAATAACCAGATTTTCAAGAAAGTGAAAAATAAGAAATTTAAAAAAATAAAGAGAGAAGAAAGTAAATATTTAATTGGACTTTTAAGCTGACCTGGGGGTAACGATTTATTCCGTTTATACTGTTGTGTGGGTGGGGATAGGGTTGATAACCTCTGCCAGCACCGGGGTAAATGTTCCTCATCATAGCTCCCTGACAGGCGGGAATTGGTGCAAGAGCTTTTTGCAGTTGTTTTTCCTGTTTCCTGTACTTCGCCCTCCTATTTTGAAACCAGACCTGCAAAAAGAAGAAGGCGAAACATCTCATAAATATATATAGACGTCTTAATAAAATTTTAAAACCTCAATTCTGTTGGCAAAAAAAAAAAAATTCAAACTTTGTGCAAAAGAAAAAAAAATGTAGGGTCTGACAAAATTCATCTTTCACTACTGTGGTGTACGTTTAAAGGAAAATTACTTAATAAGTAAATTACATATTTATTATGTTTTTTATTATTCATTTTATTTCTTGGAATAAAATATTGAAGCTTTTTTATTTGCCTCAATTAAATTGAATTTGTTTTACTATTTATAAATGTAACTGAATTACATAAAGGATTTATTAAAATTTTAGAAATAAATTGAATTTTTTCATGAAATGTTATTAAAAATGTATTAAAAATAATTGAATTCATTATTTATAAATAAAATTTGAATTGTTTCGTAGGAAAATCTATTAAAGTTTTTGAAAATAATAGAATTTTTGCTAAGATTTTACTATTTAAAAAATAATTGTTTTAAAGGATTTTTTTAATAGTTTAATAAATAATTGAATTCTTTTGAAATCTTTTATAGCGAATTAAGAAAATAATTAAATTAATTCCTGAAATTAATTGGAAAATAATTGAATTTTTAATAAGAAATTTACTAATAAATAAAATTGAATTATTCAAAGGATTTTTAAAAATTTTAGAAAAAAATTGAATTTTTTCAAGAAAATTGAAAAAATTTAATTTTTTATAAGAAATTTACTAAATTTTGTAAATAAAATTGAATTACTCAAAGGATTTTTAAAATTTTTAGAGAAAAAAATAAATTTTGTCAAGAAATAGATAAATTTTTTATAAAAATTGAATTCTTTTATGAAATGTTATTTAAATTGTATTAAAAATAATTGAATTTACTATTTTATATTCAATTCAAATCAATTATTTTTGAAAATAGTACAATTTTTACTAAAAATTCAATTACATTTTAAAGAAAATTGATAGCAAATCATCTATTTTCAAAAAAATGTCACGAAAGAATTCTTAATTCGTTATAAAATATTTCAAAGAATTCAATTATTTTCTAAAATATAAAAAAATCCGCTGAAACTTAAAAACGACTAAATTATTTTTTTAAATAGTTAAATCTTTGCAAAAATTCTCTTATTTTTCGAAAACTTTAATAAATTATCTTTCGAAACAATTCAATTTTTTTGAATACATACAATTGAATTGTTGCAAAGGATATTTTATTAAAGTTTTTGAAAATAATAGAATTTTTGCAAAGATTTTACTATTTCAAAAGATAATTTAGTCGTTTTAAGTTTCGAAGGATTGTTTAATATTTTTGAAAATAATTGAATTCTTTTGAAATATTTTATAACGAATTAAGAATTCTTTCGTGACATTTTTTTGAAAATAGATGATTTGCTATTAATTTTCTTTAAAAAGTAATTGAATTTTTAGTAAAAATTGTACTATTTTTAAAAATATTTGAATTCTTAAGAATGTTAATATTTATGAAAAAAATGTAATTATATCTTCACGAAAAAAATCTTAATCTGAAAAAAAACTCTAAAATTCACTATTTTCGCGAAATTTTTAGTTATTTCAACGAATAGTTTCGCTAATTCAGCGAAAGTAATCGCTGTTCCAGTTAAAGGTTTTTTTTTCTATGCAGAACCAAAAAGATTCCAGTTAATCCGATTTAATTAATTTTAAAATTTTAAATCACACTCTCATGGCTAAGATTCATTGAAAAATTAGCTTTATAATCTTTGCCTGACTTAATATCTTTCTTACTACTGAAACAATAACAAAATCACAATATCTGACTAAATCCACTTGTTACTACTTGAATGATTACTAAAAGATCATTGTCTGACTAAATCTCTTTGTCACTACTTAAATTTTAAAAATAAAAACATTGTCTGGCTAAACATTTCCATTACTACTTATTTTTCTAGTAAGAAACATATTGTTTGGCTAAATCATTCTGTTACTACTTAAATTTCACCTATAAAAACATTGCCTGACTAAATACTTTCATAACTACTTAATTTTCCAGAAAAAAACATTGTCTGACTAAATCTCTTTGTTACTACTTAAATTTGAATAATCAAAGCATTGTCTCACTAAATCCCTTTGTTACTACTCAAGTTTTGACTAAAAGTACCTTGTACGACTAAATCTCCTTGTTACTACTTACATTTTAATAATAAAATCATTGTCTGACTAAATATTTCAATTACTACTTATTTTTCAAGTAAGAAACATTGTCTGACTAAACCAATCGGTTACTACTTAAATTACACCTATAAAAGCATTGCCTGACTAAATACTTTTATAACTACTTAATTTTCCAGAAAAAAACATTGCCTGACTAAATCAATTCGTCACCACTTAAAACTTTAACAAAAAAATAACTGTCTGACTAAATTCACCTATTACCACTTTCGACAATTATTTCAAAAAAAAATATCTCACTAAAATCTACGTTTTTACTACTTAAACTTGAACCGAAAAAGCATTGACCGACGAAATTCGTCTCTCACTACTGAAACTATAAATATTCTCCTAAAAGAATGGTAAAAAAGTGAAATTAACATTTTTTTTTTGTTAAGGAAAAGGTATCGATAACGGAAACGAGAATATCGCCATTTTGTATCGGTCAATTTCCATTGTTTCGCGGGATTAGTAAACCCATAATGGGGTTGCCCGAAATACCACCACCACCATAAACCCAGCCACCCTCTTTTGCGACCCCTCATATCCAGAGAGTGAGAGAAAAGCCTGCGGCTTTCGCCGGCAAAGAGAGGATCGACGAGGGTGTCCACCACCGCGATTACGTCACTGGTGCACCACTATTGGCCAGTAACAGGCGCCTGACGTCACTTCACGCCCTCTCATTGGCCAACACGTTTTATCGACATTTCCATCCACCCCGGAGTAGCTGCAGGGAACACACAGAAGCATGGCGTTTCAAAACGAGTCGCCGCTTCGCTAAATATCTGCAATGATTTTCATTCCTTGGCAAAAGAACGTCGTACGCAGAGCAAAAAAGAAAAAAAAACGTTGCAAAAAAAAAATTAGAAAAAAAATTCAGAACAAAAAAAATTTGTAATTAGCATACACAGTTATGGCTTCAAGTAAATTTTTATTCTTTTTTATTTTGAGCTTTTAAAAACGTAAAATCGAAAATCGTAGCTCATCCTTTTTTCAAGTTATTGTTAAATTTATAATTTCCTATAATTTTGAGAGTTTAACATTTCGCCCAGTTTTCCCCATTTTTAAAATTTTTAATGATTAAACTTATCTTGTGTGAAGAATACAATGATCTTAATAAAAAGCAAAATTTTTCTACAAAAATTCACTTATTTTTATAAATTTTAATAAAATTCTTTGCAAAGTTTCAATTATTTTCAAAAATTTATCAAATTCAATTATTTTTAATAATAACTTTAATAAAATTCTTGTCAAAACTTCAATTAATTTCAAAAATTTTTATAAAATTCTTTAATATAATAAATTTCAATAAAATTTTAATTATATTCCCAGCTGAAAAAATTCTATAGAATTTCACTAGAATCATTCTATAGAATCGTTCTTTATGAATTCTAGTGAATATTCTATAGAATTTCACTAGAATGATTCTATAGAATTTCTACATAAATACTATTAAATTTTAGTGATTTTTAATAAGAAAGACTTTAAATTTGTGAAATAATATTTTTCAACAAATTTTACGCCAAAATAATTGTTTATATCCTTTCAATATATAAAATTCATTGAACTTCGTAATCATACATAACTATAATATTAAATAAATTATTTTACGAAATTTATATTCCTTCTAATTAAGAACCACTAAAATTTAGTAGAATTCACGTAGAAATTCTATAGAATCATTCTATTGAAATTCTATAGAATATTCTCTAGAATTTATATAGAATGATTCTATAGAATGATTCTAGTGAAATTGTATAGAACTTTTTCAGCTGGGTTCCTTTAAAAAAACTAATTATTTTAAAAACTTGTTAATAAAATTCTAGTAGAATTTTTTTAATAAAAATTAATTTAAAAGTTAATTTCGGTGACAATTTTGAATAGTTATTTGATATTAAAGGCATTATTGCTTTAATTTTTAGAAATTTTTTCTAAAAATTGAATTCTTTTGAAATATTTTATAACGAAATGAGAAAAAAGTTGAATTCTTCGAAGAATTTATTAAAATTTTAGAAAAAATGGAATTTTTTTTAAAAATAGAAATTTTTTTCAAAAGTTGAATTCTTTTATGAAATATTATTAAAATTGTACTAAAAATATTTGAATTTAGAAATAAAATTGAATTGTTTCGACGGATAATTTATTAAAGTTTTTGAAAATAATAGAATTTGTGCAAAAATTTTACTATTTAAAAAAATAACTTAGTCATTATAAATATTGAAGGGTTTTTTTAATATTTAATAAAAATAATTGAATTCTTTTGAAATATTGTATAACGAATTAAGAAAAATTATTATATAATATTATTACTGGGTTGTTTTAAATTCAGTTTTTAGTAAAAAAATAATTAAGAAAAAATTGAATTCTTTCGAGAAATTATTTTGAAAATAGTTGAATTTTTCATAAGAAATTAAATAAATTTATAAATATAATTGAATTATGTGAAGGATTTATAAAAATTTTAGGAAAAAACTTTAATTTCAGCAAGAGAATAGAATTTTTTTCAAAAATTGAATTCTTTTAACGTTTTTGAAGTTGGCGTCGACTCACAGCACCGAAAACTATTTTTTCTTATTTTTAGTGATAAAATTTTTACAATTTCACTTCTTTCATTCACTGAAGAAGAAACAACTTTTTTAAAGTAATTTTTTTAATCATAAACCCTGGAAAAAATGGAGTTATTTTTTCGGTTTTGTAAACAAAATATTTTCCGATGCTCAGCGTCGACGCCAACTTCAGGAACCTTTCTTTCACGAAATGTTATTAAAATTATCTTAAAAAGAACTGAATTTACTATTTATAAACGAAATTGAATTGTTTCGAAAGATAATTTATTAAATTTTTCGAAAATAATGGAATTTTTGCAAAGATTCTATTCAAAAAATAATTAAATCGTTATCATTTTCGAAGGATTTTTTTTTAAATAATTGAATTCTTAAGAATGTTAATGTTTTCGAAAAATAATTAAATTCATGTGAAGAATTCGATTAAAATTTTTATAATTAATAAGCAAAAATAATTTTTTCGTAAATTTGTTAATAATTTGATTTTTCAAGTGTTAATCGGAAATGGTTTTAAAATTCATAAAAAATTTTGTAATTTGCATAATAATAATAACAATAATAAAATAAATATCACGTTCCATGCGTTAGAGTACGCATAATTTTTGCTAGTTACAAATAATTTGGATTTAAATCAGTAAAAAAAATATAGTAAATTTTTCCTCATTTTTTTCTTATTATTATTTTTATTTTGTAAAAGATTATCTAGTTTTTTTTTCCTTTTAAAAAGAGGGAAAAAAGTCTCTTACATTATAAAACAGTAAATTTTTAATGCAGCATTACTATTGGTGAAAGAAAGACTTTAGATTCTGCTTCCAAGAAGAAACTTTTTTTTCTCTCTTTTTTTTTGTAGTACGTACTTCCGTGTCCGTGAAAGAGCGCCCTTACAAGAATCGGAAAGCTAAGAGTTCGCAATTTAATAAACGTTTTCCCCTTGGATCTTTCTACTCTTATATACTTTTATCCTTCGACGCCATTATTTATGGAGGTCAACCAAAATAAAATGGAAGAAAAAGAAAGTTGACTGATGAAAATAACTGACGTGAATACTGAAAAACATGTCTAGCTTTTTCAAAGAATTGTGCATAATAAATTTATCTCGTACATAATCACTGACGACATTTTTATTTACAAATATTTAGAAACTAAGAATTTTCAATTATTTTTTACTTATTTCCATTGATTTCTTTTTTTCCCCTTTTTTCTATTTGCTTTTCCATTTATTTTTTTTTCTATTTTTCCAATTATTTATTTTTAGCTATGTTAGAAAATGGAATTTTTTGTCTTTAATGAATACGTAACAGTTACACTATTGAGAAATTAATGGTAAAATCCATATTTAGTCAGTCATGTTAGTAGATTTAACAAGTAAATAAATTTAAATTATATAAATATATATATTTACTTAATTATATGAATATATAATTTCCTTTATATCATATAAAGTAAATTAAGTAGAGAAATACATATTTAGTCGAACTATATTTTAGTATAGTAAATTATCCAGTAGAAAATTCGATATTTGGTCAGACAAATAGAAGATTAACTTATTCCGTTCAACTAGCATTAAATTATTTAGTAGACGATCCAATATTTAGTCCGCCAAATACAAGATTATGGTCCGCCTACCCAGCATTAAATTATTAAGTAGAAAAATGAATATTCAGTCAGCCATGGAATCAGACAAATTAATTTGTCTATAACCTCACAGTTTTTCCAAGAATATCAAATTAATTTTCATTCGTTTTTTATCTCAATTTGATATCCTTAGAAAAACTTTGTATGACACAAATTTTTTCCACAACAAAGTATAATATTTATCACAATCATAAAATTATTCCCCACAGAATAAAAAAAAAAATTAGTAAAAATTGAATTATTGGTAAAATAATAAAGTTAGTAAAAATGAAGATATTGAAAAATAAAAATAAATAGTAGTAATAATAGAATTATTGTTAAAATAATAAAATTAGTAACAATGAAGATATTAAAAATTAAAAATCAAATGTAGCAATAATAGAATCAGTATAAATAAAATAATAAAAAAGAGGGAAATTATTATAAAAACAGTATAAAATAAACTTCTGGGAAATAAAATGATAAGATTGGAAGAAAAATAAAATCTTTGTTGTATAAAATATTCCGATCAGAAGTTGAATAATTAAGGTGAAAAAAAGGGGTCGGATAAAAATTCAACTAACTCAATATCAAAGCTTCTTTTTCTTTTTCCTCGCCCTAATGAAATTTCTTGTGCGGTGATTCGTGAATTATTCTCTTATAACCACGGCACTATTCGTTTTATAAGTCCGTTTATCTTTTTAAAACACTCGCAATATATATATTTCAATTCGTTTGTTATGAATTTCGTTATCAATTTATTTCAAAAGAATAGAAAATAATATTCTACGACTAATATTTCCGTGGTCATATTTCTTTGAAAATTTATACTCTATGCAGGTAATTCTTAGCTAATTATATCTAAATTAACTATTGTAACTATTGTCTTCTTTGAAAAAAGCAAATTTTTAGAAGGCAAATAAGACGCTTATAAACGTCTTAGAAGTGACCACGTAAACGTCTTAAATACCAAGGCGCTCTTTTTTTACAGTGATGTCAAAATAAAAAGTCTCACCAAAGTTGATTTTTACTACCGGTAAAAATTTAAAACAGAAATAAAAAAAAAGAAAAAGAAAAATTAGCCAAACTAAATAAACAAATATTCGCCCTGATATAATAAAAATTACAACTGTTTGAGAGCAAAATTTGTCCGACTAAAACTGACTTCAAAAAATGCTTCTGACTAAAAACGACTTTTACTACTGATACGTGTTGCGAAAAGTTTGTAAATTTTTTTTTAACAACTGAAAAAAAAGTTACAGTAATTTCTGACTTCTCTCTCGACACGTATTTACACAGAAACTTCGAAAACTAACTGACTAAAAGTAGTTTTACTACTGATATCAAAGTTTGGAATTACTTTACATCTTCAATTAATAATTAATTAAAAATGTATAATAGTTAAATTATCAATTTTAACGAACTTTTTGACATTGACTCTGAAAGTCAATAAGAAAATTTGAAAAGTATAATTATCTGTTTTAAATGTTATTTTACTTCTCGAATTAGGATTATAATAATTTTAAAAAATGTAAAAGGTTATAAAAATTGTATTATTGAGATCATCATGTTATTGAAAATAATTGATTTAGAAATGAAGTTTATTTCAAAATTGTAAAAAAAATTAATTGAATTTTCTAAGGGTTATAGTTGTAATTTTTATAAATCATTAAATTTCAAAAGATTAAAAATAATTTATTATTAGTCCTATAAAATAATGTAATATATGAAAATGATTTGTTTTTTCCTGAATATGTCAAATATGTAAAAATAAAAATGACGTTAATATGCAAAAATCTGTATTAATAAAGTTTGTGATCCGGTAATATGTTCGCAGTTTGAAGTTAGTTGCTGTTTGCTTTTTTGTTTCATAAGTTTTTTATAATTTTTCTTTTCAAATATTTTAAATTTTAAAATTAATGTATTGAAAATCATCGAATTATTGCAGAGAATTTTATCAAAAAATTTAATAATAATAGAATTTCTTCACAGAATTTCATTATTTAGGAAAATAACTGAATTCTCGGGGAGAATTTTGCTTACATTTTTAAAAATTCTAATTAAATTCTTTATGAAGAATGTCTTTGAATTTTTGTCAAATAAAGGAGTTTCTTTAATAATTTTAATTAAACATTTTTAAAATATTTTAATTTTTTGGAGAAGATTTTATTAAAATTGTATTAAAAATAATTGAATTCTTGTGAAAATTTTCCTATTTATAAAAATAATTGAAATTGTTGGAAGAATTTATTAAAATTTTAAGAAATAATTAAACTGTTGTGTAGAACTTTATAGAAATATTTGAAAATAATGAAATTTTTTCGAGACATTCAATTAAAGTTGTCTTGAACAATTATTTAATTGCTTCGAAGAATTTATTAAAATTTTCGGAAATAAATGAAAAAAATGGAAGTATTTAAAAAAATATTTGAACTCTTCCGAGGAATTCAATTAAAATTGTTTTGAAAATCATTGAATTGCTGCAATGAATTTTACTGTTTACGACATTAATTGAATTCTTGTAAAGAATTTTACAATTTGTAAAAATAATTCAGTTATGTCGAAGGATTTATTAAAATTTTAGAAAAAAATTGAATTGCTTCGAAATGTGTTAACATTTTTTTAACAAATTAAACTCTCCCCCGAGGAAATCAATTTAAATTGTTTTGAAAATAATTTAATTTCTGCAAGGAATTTTACTATTTATAAAATTCATTAAATTTTTGTGAAGAATTTTACTGTTTGTAAAAAAAATTAATTATTTCGAAGGGTTTATTAAAATTTTAGAAAATAAATGAATATTATATTATGTTAATATTCGAAGATTTCTTCGAGAAAATCTATTAAAATTGTTATAAAAAGAATTGAATTTCTGTAAAGGATTTTACTATTTATAAACATAATTGAATTGTTGCGAAGAATTTTACTATTCATAAAAATAATTGAAATGTTTCGAAGAATTTATTGAAATTTTAAGAAATAATTAAACTGTTGTGAAGAATTTTATAGAAATATTTGCAAATAACAAAATTTTTCTCGAGAAATTCAATTAAAGTTGTTTTGAACAATTATTAAAGTGTTTCGAAGAATTTATTAAAATTTTAGTAAATAAGTTATAAAAATGGAAATATTTTTCAAAAATTTTTGAACTCTGCCGAGGAATCCAATTGAAATTGTTTTAAAAATAATTCGTTATTTAGCAGTGGTTATAATGAAAGAAAAAAAATGGAAAATCGATTAGGTACTTTGGTTTTAAAATAAGTCACTTTTTACTTTTTAGACGAATTTTTAATTTATTTAATCATCTTCCTTTATTAACGTAATTTCTTATTACTTATTTGAAAAATTCAAGAAAAAACCAAATAATTTATTTATATCAAATTATTCTTTATCTTTTGGTATAACAAAGAAAAAGTTGTTTCAAAAGTTATCAGCTTCTCAAGACGTTAAATTTAAAAAAATCATAACTTCCGTAATTTATATCAATTAAAGAACTAAAAAACAGGTTTTTTTTAAAAAAAATCTGTATCTCTTAAGTCGCTTTATGAAAAAACAAACTATTTGTTAAAAAATTTTGAGATGTTAAAGCAAAATAATGCCCCATAAACAATAATAATAAAGTAAAATAAAAATAAAAAAGTATGAATAAATAATAATAATAATACTTTTAACCCGACTAATAATAGTAATTTACAACTATTATTTTTCATTTCTCCTATAGTTTGTTACAATCTCGAGAGAAAAATTGTAAAAAAAAAGAAAGAAAAAAAATGGAGAAGGAGAGTCACGTTTCTCGAGGATCTTCAATTAGACTTTCGCTTATATCTGTTGTATCCACCCTCGCCATTTTCGCGGAGAACGAACATGAGGTGGATGAGGGGGTGAGTTTGTAGGAAGGTATCCATCGCAAGAGGGTGAGATATGAGATGGGATGGCTTTGCTAGGGACGTATTCGTAAAGAAAGAGGGCCCCAACGATGAAGAGCCTCCCGTAAGGTAGAGACGTTTCAGATCTATCTCGGGTGGAGAAAATTGAATTTAAAATGGCGGCTCAGATATAATGGCAGGCCCTGGTATAGAGTCGCCCAACCCCAACTCGTCTCAACTTTGCCTCCCTCGTGTAGCCCTCCGATTCCTCCTCGCCAGCCCCCTCATCTCTCAATCTCCCTTCAAACGCGCCACCCCCAAGCTCTATCACTTGCGTTCTGTCAAACCCAAGGCACCCCTTTCCGAGTCTCTCATTTTATACATATATAGACGCAGATACATTTTACTTGTCCACTATCGTGTCGCCATTTCGTTTTTTTTATAAAAAAAATAAATAAATCTTCAAAATTCTAAAGAGTAATTTTTTCTTTAAATCTATATTCATTTTCATTAATTGTTTCTATTATTGTATATTTTTCTAAAAAAAAATCCTTTTTTCGATTTGGTAAAATCTTTCAAGAATAATTCAATTTTTAAGTAAACTCTATAGCAACTATAACTATAGTAATATTAACTATAAAAACTGAAGCGTTTTGTGCAGAAACAGCATAAGTCCATAAATCGAAATTGTTCAGGAATCAATAAAAACTACTATTTTACTTGTAAATGTTGAGATTTTTTCTAATTCTGCTTTTTGCATTATATTCTAGTAACCTATAAGTTAAAAAATCCAATGTGATTAATTTTTTATCTACTTAATGTGAGAAATAAAAAAAAATAAATTAACATTACGACTTATGCTGTTTCTGCACAAAATGAAATGAAAAACACAGAAAATTGATTGAATCCAGTGAAGTATCAAAGTTTTTTTTAAATATTTAATAATATTTATTTAAAAATATTGAATTTGAATAATTTTTAGTAATATTTTATAAATAATAAAATTGTTTTAAGAATAAATTTAACTAATTTAGAATATTTCCTAATTTTAAATTAATCCTGTCACCAATATCTCATTTGGCTTTCTTAAGGGGAATTTCATTTATAATATAATTTGTTTAATATAAATTACTAATACACTTTAAGAATATCACAAGAAAATTAAATTTATTAAAGAATATCACAAGTTTTTGCACGAAATGATAATTTAATTATTTTTTTTAATGATTTAGAGTTTACAAACTTATTTAATATTTTACCAGATTGTAGAGCTTCATTTGAAGATAAATTTTCAATAAAAAAGTGATTTTGGAAAAAATAGAGTTATGCCGTTTCTGCACAAAACGCTTTAACTATAGTTACGCGCGGAACGTGATATCCAATTTATTAAAATGCAAATTACAAAAATTTTAAAATAACTCTTCCGAGGAATTCAAAAAAATATTCAAAATTCTATATAAGTAAATTTTAAATAATTTAAATTTACTTTATTCAAAGATAATAATAGAATTTTGAAAAATTATGCTAAAATAATTCAAAGAAATAGTTTTTCATTAAATATGATCGTACAATTTTTTAAAAATAATTGAATAAAAAAAATCCAAATACGTTGCATTTTATTATCAAAAAAGTGATATTTTTCTACAATATTTTGACAAATAGTCGAAAAAGTTGCAAATTTTGAAAATTAGTCGAAAAAAGTCGCATTTTTGAAAATCTATTTATTTATTCAAAATTCACGAAAATAATGAAAAAAGTCAATACAATTTTAATAAAATTTCACGAAAGAATTCAATTATTTTCTGAAATAAACTCTTTGCAAACATTCAATTCTCTTAAAAATAATTCTAAAAGTCATTTAATCTTCAAAAATTCAAAAAAAAATTGAATTTTTAAAAAACTTCTTGTAAATTATTAAACCATTTTCTTTACAAATTGAAAAATGACAAAATTTGTTTATAATAATTTTACTATATCAATTTTTTAATCAAATTTTACTGAAGGGTTCAGTAAAATTTTTTTCTAATTTTTAATGAAATTAAAAAAAAATTAATTTATTTTCCAAACTTTTAATAAATTCTTTGGAAACAATTCAATTATTTTAAAAAATAGTGAAATTCTTCGCAACAATTAAATTGTTTCTATAAATAATACAATTTTTCACGCAGGAATTCAATTATATTCAAAACAATTTTAATATTCTTCAATAATAAAGTATTTAATTTTTTTGTAAATTTTTTGTAAATTGTAAGATTCTTCGCAAGAATTTTAATGGTATTATTAATATTACTATAAAAATTGAGAATCAAAAAAGCAAACAACAACTAACTTCAAACTGCGAACTAATTACCGGAACATAACGATAATTAATATAATAATAATAATGATAATAATAATATATTAATCAAATTTTGTAAAGAATTTTAATTGAAAAATGAAACTAGACTATTTAAAAAGTTCAATAATAATTCTATATAAGTAAACAAATAATTTTAATTTACCTTATTCAAAGATAATAGAATTTGGAAAAATGATGCTAAAATAATTCGAAGAGAGACTTTTTTAAAAATATTATCATAGAATTTTTTGAAAATAATTGAATAAAAAAAAATCCAAATACGTTGCATTTTAATATCAAAAAATTGATATTTTGCTACAATACTTAGACAAATAGTCGAAAAAGTTGCAAATTTTGAAAATAAGCCGAAAAAAGTCGCATTTTTGAAAATCTATTTATTTATTCAAAATTCACGAAAATAATTTTTAAAAAGTCAGAAACTAACTGAACAAAATCAATAATTACATTCCACATATTTTTAACACCAAAAATTAACAAAATCCAAATAAAAAAGTTAAAACAATTGTCCACACCCAAAACCAAAAGAAAATATTTAAAAAAACAATTTTTTGGTTTTTTTTCTAAATTTGTTTTTTCATTTTTTCTAAATTTAGTTTAAAAAAAAAAATAAAATAAGAGAAACAAAGCGAAGAAAAAAAGTATACTAAAACACATTTTAGGGCAAGAACGTTATGATTATTAAATCTTTTTGTGATAATTTCTACTAATGAGTGTAATTAGAAAAAAGGAAGAAGAAAAAATTGTCAAATGACATTAAGAAGAATTATGAAACCACTTTGTGGTAGAATTTTCAGGCTAAACCAAAAATTTCGCAGGTCTCGAGAGCGAATGGCTAACACTTTGTGCATGGCTTATAACCGGTGACTAAAAGCAAACCGCGTTTCACTTGGCATAGCAATTTAACAGGGTTAAGTCGCAGCGGTTCCCAGGCTTTTAACACAAACAACACTGTTGCATTATATATCAAAAGAGCGAAACGCAGCGTTGACTATTTTAATATGTACCTACCCCTCTATACGTATATATATATATACAAATATACACTTAAAATCTTGGACCGAGTTTTGTATTTGTATATATATACAAATAAGCAAAGAGATTGCGTCGACGAATGTTGTATATACATCGAATCTAATATACGAATTCACGTGAAAAGCGAGAGAGAAGCAGAGAGAGAGAAAGATAATTTTTTTAAAACAGTTTTAAAAAATTGAAATAAAAAGAAATTAAAACAAAATTAAAATTAAAGACCGAATTAATTTCGAATCGGGCAGACTTGACTATATTTTTATTATAATGACAATTCTCATAGAAAATTTAAGCAAAAAAAAGTTTTTTCAGTAAAATGGCCTGCCATTTCTTAGATTTGAATATTTTTCAATTCTTTCAAGGGATTTAGAAATAAGAACAAAAAGCGTTTTTATTAGCAAAAAGAAAAACTAAAATATCCTGAATACTCAAAGAGTTATCAAATTTTATTTTTTACATTTTAAATAAACAAAATTTCCGATTAAATTGTAATTAGTAAAAATATTTACCAATTGTAATTAGTAAAAATATTTACCAATTGTAATTAGTAAAAATATTTACCATTTGGAATTAGTAACAATATTCACCAATCGGAATTAGTAAAAATATTTACCAATTAGAATTAACAACTGACTTTTTGTTTTGGAATTAGTAAATTTTATTACTAAATAGTAATTGCTACTAATTTATCAGTAAAATTTACAATTTCAAAAGCAAAAATCCAATCACTAATTCTAATTACTAAACATTTCTACTTGTAAATAATAATTTCTACTAATTTACTATAGTAAAATACTAAAGTAAAATTTACTAATCCAAAGAAAAATGACAATTACTAATTCAAATTAGTATTCTAACAATTAAAAACTTCAAATTCAGACAGTACAGTTAATATCATCCAAACTTTAAAAAAAATATTTCAAAAAACAAAAAATAGAACATAGTTTAAATTTAAAAAAACAACGTTTTGAGAATAAAATTTATTTTCATAACCGACCAAGATAAGCTAACCTGATTAGAAATGAATTCGATCAAAATAAAATCATTAAAATTGTTTAAAAAAATATTACGAAAATTAAAAAAAACAAGTTAAGGAAGAATGTGAAAAAAGAATTGTAAGAAAATTCTTTCATTGTTATAACTTTGTATTTTAGAAGAAAAAAACAAATACTTTTGGTAGAAGCGTAAGGATTTTAACTTTCAGAATTTTAAACAATTTAAAGATGCACTTTATTAAAAATTCACATTTTCTGGCAATGTCCAATTTTCTAAAGAAACAATTTTGATAAAGTAAAATGTTTAACAAATATTTCTCAATGGTAAAAAATTGTAATTTTTATTAAAAGACATCATTTTAGTTATTTTAAAATTGTAAAAATTTAACATTTTAGAATTTCAATTTAAAATTCAAAATTCAATTCAAATTTAACATTTTCAATTTAAAATTGTGCTTTTATTTTGACTGTCCGTCAGATTCTATCTTAAAAAATAGAACATTCTATGAGGAAACAATTAAAAATAAATTTAATTTAATGAAAAATAAAGTTCAGTATAGAAAATTAAACTAATACCAATAAATTGATTAAACTAAAACAAAATATTCGCTTTTAGTTTAAACGCACACTGAGAAAATTGACATCATTGAAATTGAAAGTAATAAAATTTATTACTAATTAATTATTAAAATTAATATATTTGTTATTTATATTTAGTAGTTGAAACTATTTTACTACAGTTTTTTTTATTATTAACTAATTTATTTTATTTATCCAACTGTTCAAAATAATTTTTTTTTCTTATTTCAGTGAATAATGCCCCAAAAAAAGTAAAAAATGTATACTATTTAATTTATTGGAACTCTGTTTACTAAAGTTTGTGTACAAAATTACTAAATTTAGTACTTTACAATGTTTTCATTTTAATTAATAATTTACTTTTTTTATTCACTTATTAACATTTTTTTTCCTTTTTTAGTAAAAAATGACTAAAATTTTCCTATGATAAAATAAAAATGTTTCTAACTCCATTAAAATGTCGAACAAAATTAATTTTCTGACAGCTCTCTTTCTCACTGCGCATCTATTCAAATAGTCAAAAAGTAAGCCAAAAAAAAAACTTTTTTTTTCTTTCAACATAAAACTAAAATTGAAATAAGCTTCCACCAAAGTATCAAAAACAAATCTAATTTTATTAGTGAAAGACAAAAGCCATCTGATCGATAGGATAGAAATAATCGACAGTCCATTATTACCCCCTGAACGAATTCTCAATCCCCGAAAAACTATATGGGGTGTCTTGGATCGACATTTGCGCATGTAACTTAATTTTATCACCCTACATGCGTCTTTGATTCAATTACAGGATGAGTCATGATAAAAATGTTCAAGTAAAAGAAAAAATCATATATTCTTCCATCGAACCAGATATAATATAAACAGCAATCTAAAAAATTCGCATGAGAAATTTTTCGTCCAAAACAATTTTTCTCTCAACGATTATCAATCAGAAATAGATTGCAGAATTAAAATTCTTCATAAATTTATATTATTTAAAAAATATTCTTGCAATTAAATTTGAATTTGAAGGAAAGAAAAATTATGTTTAGTTGAACATTTAGAACTTTGAAGTCAGAAAGATTAGAATAATAATTTGCTAGTTAGTTTAATTATTTTATAAAAATACTCTATTCATTTTTTTCAGAAATTTTTATTTTTGCAAGTAAAATATTTTACTAGATTTTAATAAATCTTTTCGTCAATGAAACAAGTTATTTACAAACTAAAATTTTTTGGACTAAAATTTCCATTTTAATATTGTAACCAATTATTAAATTTTTATATTTACCAACATTATTTAAAAATTTCAAATAATAACCTAATAAACAAAAAAAATCCATTCAATAATCTAATTTAAAAAATGAATTCAAATTGTATTCAAATTTTTAGCATCAATATTTTGCTTTTTAACAAATCGTTTAATTTATTTATTTACTGAAATATTTTTTCAATTCCAAATAAATTATATGTGTCAACAAATCTAAATTGAAAAATACTTTCGTAAAAAATGTCTTTGTATTAAAATTTTACTTTTTAACAAATTGTTTTACTTGTTTATTCAATAAATTAAGTAATAAATTGAAATAATAGAGATGTAAACAAATATAAATTCAAAAATACTTTCACGAAAAGTTTTTTAATAAATATACGCTTTTCAACCTTTTTTAAAAAAATTCTTAAAATTTTTAAATAATAAATTTAATAATAACTTTATAAATTATACTCGATTAAATTAAAATAAACAACAAATACACAAATCTAAATTAAAAAATACTTTAAAAAAAATTTCTCGAGATTCTTTTCCACGAGCGAATTTCAAGAATAAAAATAAAATTAAATTTAATTCACTGATGTAGATTGCAATGAAAAAGAACAATAAAAGAAGCAGAACAAAGAAACTGAATAAACCTTGGAAAAATAATTCACTGGAAATTAAAAATGCTGACGTGCTTTGCTAAATGATTACTTGAGAGAACCTATACATTTACATGTGAAGCTTTAACGTACTTAAACCCTCAGTTCAGAACGACCATCCATGTTCTACGTTCGTTACGCTAATCCATTTACGCCTTTGGCTAGATTTACATGGTTTTGCACTCGTTTCGAGAAGCAAAAAAAAAAAATTTGAAAAACAAAATTTTTACGTATCTAATATGTAAAGACATTTTTTACCCCTGTAATTTACATAACTAACGGTAACAGCACACGTCTAATGGTAAAACTTTCAGAATCACAAAAAAATAATTAAATTTGTTCAAATTTATTAAAAAGAGAGAAATAAAAAAAACGAACATATAAAAATTTGAATTGATATAAATTTTTTTCCAGGAAAATATTTCTTTTCACTAAACCTTTAGTGAAAGTTGGCTAAAATTAGTAAAAATCCACACTTTCTTATTTTTATTACTTTTTTTATTTATAGTTGTTGAAAATTTTTTTTATATCAAATTTGAATTTACTTTTGATTCATTTTTTTTTGAATTTATTATTTAATTATGACTTTTTACTAATTAAGATTCAGAGTTACTTATTTTTTCACAACTAAAGGAATTTTTGTATGAAATTAAAAATTTTGAATAAACAAACTAATTACGTTAAACTAAAGAAAAATTACCCAAAGTCTTAATAATTTGCATTAAAAAAATAACTTAAAAATTAAATAAATATTTAAGGTTTTAAAAATTATATCGTATCTTATTCATAAGAAAGAATCCGTCGGAAAGTGAAATCCAAAACTAGTCAACTTTTTACGTTCATTAATTTTTTTTAATAAAAGAAATTATAACATTAAATTTATTTTCTTGTAAAAAAAACAATTAATTCGATTTCCAACATTTTCTACTATCTAAAATTTCATTTGGATATAAATTATAATTTTATCAATAGAAGCGTTTATATAAAAATTAATTTATTTTAACATCGTTTTTTATTGGTAAAATTGTAATTTTCATTCACACGGATTTTTTAACTTATAAAAAATTATAAAAAAATTGTAAAATAATTACAAATGAATAATTTTGACTCTAAGACGTAAGTATTAAATTTTATATCTACTTATAAAAATTCTGTTAATGTTTAAAATTTTAAATTGAAGGTCCGGATCAAAGAATCATTATCACTTATTTTTAACTTAAAATTATTGTTCTATAAAAAATAAGAAGTTAAAAATCAAAATTTTTAAAGATCCATTCTCGTAATGTTTTATCAAATACGAAATTCTTATCAGAAAATAAAATTTTAAACTATTCTTTTTATTTAGAGGTAGAAATTTTTGAATCTTAAAAATTAAAACTAGTATTTTGATCGGGACTCGATTATTGTTTCAAATTCAAAAACAAAAAAATTGTATTAAATTTATCGCAATTATTTGTCAGATTCTCTTAATAAAATTTCACACTTACTTATTGTTAGAAAAACATTTTCTAAGAAAAAAATACAAAATGTTTTGACATTTTAATACTTTTAATGACATTATAATTAATATTATTAATATTATTAATGACATTAATAATATTTTAAATTTATTTTAACAAAAACGAAATTATCAAAGTTTTTTTTTAAGGATATCATCAAATTGAGACAAAATATCTATCAAAATAATTGTGAATCAACGTTTTTGACACTTTTTTCGTCTCAATTTGATGTCCTTCAAAAAAAGTGAGTATAAAATGCACTAAATTTTAAAAATCGAAAAAATATACATAATGGATAAAAATATCTTTCGAAAATCTGTAAATAAATTGCAAAGCCCTGCTCGCGTACAGTGCAATAAAAGTAAAAAAAAAAGACATTTACTAATTATTTTGAAATAATGACAAAATAACTTTGTACTTTAACAATCTTTTATACTCACTTGAATTCTGGCTTCGTTCAATTTCGTGCTCCTCGCTAATTCCTCTCTGCAGTATATATCCGGGTAATGGGATTTCGCAAACGCCGATTCCAATTCCGCTAGCTGCTCCTACGAAACAATTCGAAACAGCACTAAAATACCAGTCCGGTAATGGTCAAGGGAAAATACAGTAATACTCAAATAACACCCTGGGAATAGGCTAATGAAATATCCAGAACAAATGATTCATTGAGAGAAATAAAATAGGCGTATTACTTTCAAAATTAATTCTCAATATTATTTCCTAATTTTTCTTTCAAAAACAGATAATAAAATTATTTTTCTCTTCTCTTTTATTCCATATATTTCGATTGTTATTGTTATTTTTTTTTATTTCCAAAACACACACAAACACACAACAATTTCCAATAGAAAATTTTACATTGCAACTGAGTGTCTCTTTTGTAAATTGTAAAATTTTCCGAATTGATTTTGTCATTCTTTTTCGATTCGCACAATATTCGCGAAAATCAAACTGTTTTTCCGCGTTTCTATTTGGCATTAATGACGATTTATTGTTGTTCTCGAAAATGGAAAATAATTGCAAGAAAAAAAAATTGAAGGCTAAATTAAAATTAATTATTGAGAATTTTTGAATTTAAATTGTATTACAATAAATTATTTTATTTTTTGATTCATGAATTTTATAAAATCCTCTTTACTTCGATACTTTTTTTTGTTTGTAAAGATTTTAATAAAAATTAAAAAAAAACGAAATATTTTCTAAATAAAAATAACTTTTGTACTATTTTTATGTTATTTTTCTATATTTTATTTTTTATTTAATTTTGTATTTTTTGCTTTCAAAGACAAAATTAATAGAACACATAAACTCACAGAGACTTTAATGCTTTGCTTTCTTACGACGTAAAATTTTATTCGAGACATTTTGAATCGTCAAAATAAATTTTCTCTTTAAAAACGAAAATATTATGTAAAAACGTAACATAAATAAGGTAATAAAAATGTAACATAAATATAACAAAGACGATAATTTAAAAATATATTCAAAAAAGCAATAAAAATAAAATAATATAAAAAATAACGACTTGAAAAATTTGCTTCTTTATACTTAGCACCAAAAAAATAATAAAAATACAAAAATAACAATTTTGGTCAATTTTCCGTTTTATTTTTCCTCGTGAAACCGAACCGTAATTTTTTGAGATGAAAGAATAAATGAATAATAAGAAATAAAGGAAGGTTTACCATCTCTTATTAAAATTTCATGGCTTCCTTAAAATTTCCTTTTTCGTAAAAATAATAAAACCAACCTGGGTAAAAGTGGTTCTATGCCGCCGCCGGGCTGGGGTTGGACAACTTGCGGTAGTAGGGGTGTGACCAATGTGTGGGCTTGAGGCGCAGGGTTCCGGTTTTAATTTTTTGAAGGCTCCTTCGATTCCTGAAACCAATAAAAAAACCCACTCAATGTTTCTGTAAACAAATTTTTTTTTAATTCAAAATAAAAAAGAAAACAATGCAAAAAAAATTCGTTCTACAGTTAAAAAAATACTCCTGAGTCTTTTATTCTAATTTTGATTTATTTTCGAATCTTTATTTCGAATTTTTTATCTAATAGTTTACTTATTTTTATATATTTTTATTAATTCATGAAATTTATCTAATTATTTAATTTAATATTTAATAACTTTTTAAATATATTTATTTATCCAATATGGATGAATATTAATTAAAATCAAAGAATCCTCCATTCATCATTATTCAACAAAGTTTTTTTTTTAAATATGGAAAATAAAATATTTCTCCATTGAATTTATAGAAACATTCTAAGGTTAAAAATATAAAAAGATTTTTTATAAATACAAAAATAATAAAAATACTTCCTCTATAAAAGGAAGCAATAAAATATAAAAATAAAATGAAATAGAAAATAGAAAAACATGAAAATATATTCAGAACTTATTTAATTGAAAAATGAAAGTAAATACTAAATCAAATAGCGAAAATAAAAAATAAATAAATAGAGTTAAAAACGAATAAAATGTAGAAAACGAAAAAAATGCAAATAAATTGAAAGAAATGAATGAAATAAAAACAAAAAAACAATCAAAAAGTATATTTTTATATACTTTTTAAACAAAACGAATAAAATGAACAGTGAAATTAAATACCGAAAAAATTATATAAACGAATACAAAAAATAAATAAAGTACAAAGAACAGAAATAGAAAGCCAAGAAAATATCAATAGCAAAAATATATACAAAAACGCAATAAATTAAGAAAAGGAATAAAATAAACGAGGAAAATAAATATCGAACGAAATAATAAATAAAAATACAGAAATAAATCATTATAAAACCGAATAAAATAAAAAGCATAAATAAAAAAAGAAATAAAGAATAAAAGAAATAAATAAACAAAGAAAATTTTTCCATTTCATAACTAAAGAAATAAATAAAATAAAAAAGCAAAGAAACACAAAAACAAATAAAATCATATAAAAACAAAATAAATCACGACACGGAAACAAAAACCCGAATAAAAAAAGAAGTACTACAAAAATAAAAAAAAATTAAAAAACGTTTAATTGATCAATTGACGTTTCTCAAACATTTCCTCCAACAAAATAAAATTTTGCAAATTCAGACTCTCGATAATATTAAAAATATTCAAATCACCGTCATTGTTAAAATTACACCCTCACCCAATGAGAATTGGAAAGAATTTAAAATTGAATTCCCCTTTTGAAATTGTATTTAATTATTTTAATTTGGCAAGAATTCGATAAGGGATGAGTATAAAGAAGAACAATTAGGATTCCCGTTTGGGAATGTCATCGGGAAGTCATAGACTGTAGCTCGCACCCAGCTTTATGAACGGAGTAAGCGACGAGGTAACCGTAGCCAGCGAAGTCCCTCGCACTATGCTAACTTGGTTAGAGCGTTAATGACCTAATCATGTTACATGCTGATTCAATGTTCAAGGATGAATGCTGTCCACTTTACATACCTTCCCCCATTACCTAGTGAACGAGAGGAAACTCGGTCAAGTTCGTTCAAGAAAATCAAGTGACAGTTTAAACTTTATCATATATAGTCAGCATCACTCATCGTCGCGTGTCCTTTTTCATTATGATTCTCGCGAATGACTCAATTAGCAATCAAATTCTTAATTCCCAATGATGCTTTAGAAATTTCTTATCAATCGACTCTTAGAAGAATTTTTTCTTCCTTTTATTTCAACTTTTATTGTTATTGCATTCTCATAAAAAAATTAAGTCTTTTTTATCATATTTTCTTTAGCGAAAACACTTTTATTGGAATGCAATATTTTCTTTAAATAACAAATAGTATTTTGTTCAGATAACAAGAGAATTTTATTAATAAATTAGTTTAACAAAAAAGTTTTTCTATTTATTCCTGAATATGGAGAAAAATATTTTATTGTCAATCAAATAAAATAATAATAAAATATTTTTCTCCATTATAGTCAAAAATGTATTCTCTAAATATTACCAAGTAATTAATTATAATTGTAATTAGAATTATGAATTTATAATTACAATTTCTTTCTATATTTAATTCAAAATCAAAATGTTTAAATGTAACTTTTTTCTGAACATTTCTCACAGGTTTTTTTTTTTGCTTTCTTTAAATAAAAATAAAATTGATAATAAATAATAATACATAAAAAGTAAAAAGATATAAAAGATAAATAAATACAAGAAGTAAGTAAATATAGAAAATAAGTTAATTCAAGAAGTAAATAAATATAAAAGAGAAATAAATACAAATAGTAAATCGATATAAAAAGTAAGTAAATATAAAAAGTAAGTAAATATAAAAAATAAGTAAATATAAAAAATTAGTACACGAAGTAAATAATTAATATAGATTAGCATAAATTTAAAAAGTAAGTAAATAGAAAAATAAATTAATACAAAAAGGAAATAAATATAAAAAAAGAAACGAATACAAGAATTAAATAGTTGAATAAAAAAAGCAATAAAAAAAGAAATAAAAAAAGAAATTAAAAAAAAATTAAAAGAGAAATTCAAAAAAAGTATTCGAAAAGGAGTAAACGAGACGCGAACTTTCGAAATAACCGCACCGTTACCGCCACCATTCACTAGTAGACACGAAAAATCTAAATAGTAATTTTATAGACACTTTGAAAAGAAACTGACCAATAACGAAAGAGCACCTGGACCGAAAAGGATGAAAATAATTAGAGATGATTTTAACCAAAGTTCGGACATTAAGCCTTTTGACATTACCGTAAAAGCTACCAGCTGGTCAATTGACCACTCGCCACTCGCCACTCGCATCTGTCCAGGATTACAATCATTAGAGATTTTGTGTCACATTTTTTTCCACTAAATCGAGTATTTAAAATTAGGAAAAAAAGAACATACTTTCTCTTTCACACATTCATTCTCATTAAATATCAACAAATTCAAGCGGAAAATTATAGAGAAATCCTGCAAAATAGCCATTCGATTTTAGAAAATAATAAGAGGCGCATTCAGAAAAAATAAAAAAATAAATTATATAGAAACAGTGAAAATAAATTTCATTAAAAAATATTTTCTTGCTTTGTATTTTTTTACAAAATACAAATATCTTCATTATAACGAACTATTTAAAATATTTTTTAAACACAAAACGAAAACAAAAAAAAAATATTTTGTTGCTTTATATTTTTTTATAAAATAGTCCGAACTTTTTAGTTATAACGAACTAACTAAAATATTTTTCGAACGTAAAAATTTAATAAATAGACAAGAAAACAATTTAAAAAAATTTTTTTAATTAAATATATTTATATTTATTTTATCAAATAAATATTTAGGTACTTGAATCAAATAATTTTTATTTGAGTCATTTAAATAGCATTTTATCCAATAAATTTCAGTATTTGAAACAAATATACCTTAATTGCCGAAAATAAATATTATTTTTGATACAAATAAATATTTAGCTGATAATAGAAAACTAATCCGTTATTTACTTTTGACAAAATAAAAATTTTATTTTTGTTAAACAAAGCTGTAGCTTGAAACCAAACAAACAAATTATTTATTATGCATTTTTACAATTATCTTTTGACTAAATTAAATTATATTTGTCGAACTATTTGAATCTTGTCGACGACTTTCTACTATAATTTAAATTTAGATAGTAATTTCATTTTTACATTTACAAAAAGAATGTATTTTAAACTTTAGAAAAAAAGTAAATAAATGAAAATAATAATAAAAACAACGAGGTTGTTTCCAAAATTTTAATACATTTGTAAACTAAAGTAAAAAATGTTACTCTTTAAAATCGAAACAAAATTTTTTTTTCAAATTTCCAACTCGTACTGCAAAAGCTTAGTTGATAATTTTTAAAATTCTAGTGGGTCTTTTTTTGCATCGCATTAAATTTATCTTTAATAAAAATTGAAATAAAAACTATAATTTATAGATGGCTTTTTTCCCAATTTACTCTATACTCTTATTTATTTCAACTAAATTATATTTCGTTTAAATAAAGCACGTTTTTGCACTGAGAGAAATAATTAATCATGATATTATTTAGTTAGTAAAAAAAATTAATGCTAAAACAGTTAAATAATTTTAATAAAAATTAAAATTTTGGTAAAACCAAAACGACCCTTTTTCCCCACTTTACAATTTTATTTTATTCAAATAAATTGGACTAAAAAAAATAAATTATACTAAATGACTATCACTGATGACTGCCATTTAGTTACACTGAAAAAAAAACTTTAATTGATTCAAATAACCGATGAATTGACTATTATCAATTAAATATTTACTTGAATCAAATAATATTTAATGTAGTCAATTAAATGGCGTTTGAATCAATAACTTCAGTATTTGAAGCAAATCCAATTTAATTGACTCTAAAAAATATTATTTGTTTCAATAAAATATTTAATTGATAATAGTCAATTAATCGATTATTTGAATCAATTAAATTTTTTTTCAGCGTAGTAAAGAAATAACTTCTAAATTTCATTACTTGAACCAAATACCATTTAATAGCTTAACATAAAAAATCACCGAATTCAAGAAAACATTTATCTAATAATAAATAACTAATTATTGTTTCAAATAGTAAATAAAATGATTATTTCTTTTCATTACATTAACATGAAATATTTTAATAAAATTTCTTTATCTCTACAATAATTGTTTCAAATAATAAATAAAATAATCATTTCTTTTCATTGCATTAACATGAAATATTACGATAAATTTCCTTCTCACCAAGGTCAGGAATTTCCATAAATAAAAATAAAAAAAAAAAAAAAGAAGAACTAAACTTTTGCACGTCAAGAGTGTGCAATTGTAATGCAAATGAAAAAAACTGCGACATTGCGCTTTTTCGCAGTGGTAGAACGGGGGAAAAAAGATGAGGCGAAAAGAAGAAAGAGAGAAAGTTTCTCGAGCATTTGCTAAAGAGGTAGTAATGGTAGTGGTGGTGGTAGTAGTGAGAGCCTGAAGGGATGAGAAATTAACGTAGTTAACTCTACGAGTTCAGTGAGGTATTAAAAGTACCTTGTCGATGGGCTTTTCCCACCCACGCGATTTTCTTGCCTCCGTTAATAAACGTGCGCGTAATTTCCTCTCTCCCGGAACGGCGGAAGACAGAAGATTCGTCTTATAATTTTCCGCAGTTGGGAGAGAAAAAAAAAATCTCCTGGAAAAAATGTCTATAGCGACAGAAATAAAAACGTTCATGTCCTAGGCACTCAAGAAAAATCAGATCGTATAATATGGATTTCCGTCGAATCAGTGATAAAGTGTAACGCTCGCGGGATGAAAAAGAAAGAAAGAAAGAAATTCATTGAAAAATTACCTATCTCATTGTCAGAAAAAAAAATTTACAGTAATTAATCTCCACTGAGATGTATAATTAATTATTTTCTATTTCTTTTGCCGAAAAAAATAATTCTAAAAAATTACATCTATAAAATATTATCTAATAAATAATTAACGAACGAAAATAGATAATGTACTTTTTAAAAGCGGTTAATTTATTTATTATTGTGAATCGACATCAAAAATTCCAAAAAGATAATAATAATAATTTTTGTAGTAATAAAAATTATTAATTCTTACTATCGTTATTGATCATTAAAATTATTTTAAAAAAATAATCAAGAAAAAAATAACTAAAAGAATTATTAAAAAATAGGATCCTAAAGTTCTCAACGTTCAAATGAACGAAATTTATTTATTTCTTGTTCTTCTAAAAATTAAAGTTTTATTCTAGTAATTTTGCTTTACTATCCAAAAAATTAATTACTGAGTTTGTAAACGTAAAATTTTAGTTTATAAATTTTTTTATGATTAGTAATTTATTAAAATATCTTCATTAAAAAATATTTCGTTCATTTTAACGTTCAAAACTTGGAGACCATTAAAAAATAAAAAAAAGTAAAAATTATTTGATTCAAGTAAATACTTATTCCATAATAGACAAAAAAAATTATTTATTCGTAACAAATGTTTTCTCTTTGTATTTGAATTATTTTCTCAATAAAATCGAATCGTTTGTAAATATAAAAAAATTTTAAACGAATTCAAAAATTACTCAATTTAAAAAAAAAAGTTTTTTATTCATAAAAATTATTTTTGTACGAAACGAAATAAAATTTAATTATTCAACCAATAAATACTTAATTATAATTAATTAATTATTATTAAATACTTCCTGTATTTTTAAAATATATTTTTAAACCTATTTTCTCGAAAATTATACTTATTTCGAAGAAAATTAATTCATTTTCCTCTAAAAAATCTCAATTAAATTAAAAATTAAAATCTTATTCCATAATAGAAAATTCTTCCTGACAAAATCAGTGTAATTAAGACATTTCGTAATATCAAATCATACACACAAATCGCTAACGTTCTCACACATGATAATCACATCATGCGCATTAATTCCTCGTCATTACATAGCTTCATATATTGAACCATTTTCATGAATATTCAGATATGTTCATTACCATGTAATGAAATACTGCTTCAGAAAATTAAATTCAAAAACTAAAAAGGCCGAGAAGTTAAAAAAATATTTTGCAAATAATATTATAATTTTATACACAAAATTCAAAATAATATATTAACAAAAATTTTTCCAACTCTTTTTTTAATCAAGCTAATTTTCTGCATTATTTTCAATTAGAGTTACAAAAAAAATAATATTCTCATATTTACTTTGACAAATTATTTCATTAGGCATTCATTATTCTCGTTCATTATTATTTCCTACATATATATATATATAAAAGCGAAATGAAACAAAATTATAAGTCCATTATTTAACACGAGAACAATAAAATGTTTTTGTTTTATTTAGAATTGCAAAAGGTGTCAGTCATTAATATTCATTCATTCGATAATTTTATTTGTCATTTCATTCAATATTGGCAATTTGCTTTTAAATTTTCTAAATAAGCGCTTCTGTAATACTTGTCATATTTATTTGAGACAGAAATAAAAATATTTCGTATAAAAGTGAATAATTGTTTCCAACGAAAATTTAATAAAAAATTAACATTTACTAGGGTTAAATGTTTAATAATTGATAAATATTTGCCAAAAAAAGTATTTAATACAAATAAATGTTTGATAAAAATAAGTATTTACTTGATTCAAATAAATACATATTTCAACTAATTAAATGATACGATTTTTTTTATCACAAATGATAAAATATAGAATAAAGGTATGAACTATGAAGATACGAATGATTCGAATCAAATGCATTTTTTAAATATAAATAAATTTCGCCTAATATTTTTATTAATTAAATTAAAATTTTCCCTCTTCCTAACAATGTCACAAGTTTTAATTATTATTACTAAATATTATTAACTGACAAATATTATTATTAATAATTAATAAAAATTATTAACCACGTGAAAAAGTTCCTGGGAGTGAAAAACTAATTTTTTTCTATTCATTTATTTTTTCACTCCCAGGAACTTTTTCACGTGGATAATTAATGATGATAATTATTATCGTAAGAATTATAATTATACCAAATTCAAAAATTCAATTTTTTCCCCAACAGAATAAAAACAATTTCCAAAAATAAATTCTTATATAGTTTTGATTTTTTGAATGTTCATTTTGAAAAGTAAACTCTCGACTTTGTTGTTGAATTTACGTTTGCGACACTCGAGAGAAAGTGTTAAATAAACAATGAAACATAATCGCATCTCTTTATTTCTTTCTTTCTTTTTTTTTTGTTTTGGAGTGGGAGGGTGTTGGAGGTGCCAGATTCGAGTGATTCGTATAAGACTCAGGACTACACTACCCCATTAGCGTTCCCCTAGTGTTAAGTCCCCTTAATCCCCCCATGAGCACATAATAATAGCCCATAGAACAGGTAGCACCATATGTCTGCCTCATTTGTCAATGCGTCGTGCCGGCTTGTCAAAGTACCACCAAATGTGTACGTACACGTGTCATATACTTAAGACTCAACAACCGGAAAATTTGTGTATCTCGAGATGGCACGATGTCCACTTTTTTTTTTCTTTTTCTAAATTTTATCACATCTATCACTATTTTTATGTTTGTAATTTCTCGATTTTTGGCGAAATTTGGGTGTAAATGGGGACAAATAAAATTTAAAGTAAATGGGAATTAGAAATGTTTATCGCATAAATAAATAATATTAATTATATTATTAATTAAATTATTAGTTATACTATTTTTTATACTATTAGTTATACTACTTTTATACTATTAACTATACAATTAATTATAGTCTATTAGTAATAAAATTAAATCTCCTATTAATTTTACTATTATTATACTATTAATAATGTTATTAAATCGACCATTAATTTTACTCGTATTATAATACTAATTATGTTATTAATTTGCTATTAGTTATAGTATTAATTGTGGGTTTAATGAGCCACTGAGAAAACAAAATATTTGAATCAATGATCAAAATTAAAAAAATCAATTTTATTAATAAAATTATTAATTTATTAATAATTATTAACAATATTATTATTAAATAATTATTAAAATAATCAAAATTTAAATTTTTGTTTAAAACAAATAAGATTTATTTCGAACAAAAGAAACAATATTTTATTTTATTTTTTATTTAAACAAAATAAAATTTTATTTAAAACGAATAAGATTTATTTAGATTTATCTTCGTTATACACTCTGAATTTGAATGCATAGAAATGTTCACCAATTTAGCTTAGAAATAATTGACTTTCTTCTTCTGACTTAGTTAACTTTACTAATAAATAATAATTTCTAACAATCAACTAGTAAAGTTTACCAATTCAGAAGCAAAAAATTCAGTGACTAATTTTAATTAATAATTTTACTAATTCAAATTTAGAGAGTACAGCCGACAAAAAATTACTTTACTAAAAACTAATAATAATATTACTGATAATTATAGAATTAAACATAGAAATAATTTTTATTCTAATCAGTTTGATTCAATAACAATTACGTTACACTGAAAAAATGGAGTTATAATTTAACTCCCAAATATTTTCTATAAAAGTCGCACTTTTTTGAAAATGAATAAAAAATAGTAAAATTCGGAGAATTAAAATTTTGCTCCACTAACTTTTTCACTAAATCAAATTTCAAAATAACTCCAAAAAATTTTAATAACATTCAATTTTTTTTCATTTCTGATTAACTCACTTTTCAAGTAAATTTTCAACTTAAAAAAATTCACTCCCAATGTCATTTACTATCTATAGATTTTTACAGTATATAATTGTTTTAAATATTTTAGTTACTAATTTAACGTCAGCTTTTTATAGACTTTTTTAAGGAAATTATCAAATAAGTACAACACAATTGTACAAAATTAAATCACAACTTTCACGAGAAGGATTAGTATCATTTTTTTTTAAATAAAGTTTGTAAACTCATTTCACTCTACTACAATATTAATTGTAGTTAAAGTATTTAGTTATTCAATATTTAAATTATTGTTTACTGAATTATTCGTTATTATTAATTAATGTTATTATATATTATTTTTTAATTCTTTTTATAATAATTATATAATTGCTCTATTATTTTAAGTAATACTATATTTCCTTAAAAATCTTATTCGTTTGAAAATCAATTTTATTCTCACTTTTATTTAAACAAAATAAAATTTTATTTAAAACGAATAAGATTTATTTGGAAAAAGAGAAACAAAATTTTATTCTTACTTTTATTTAAACAAAATAAAATTTTATTCAAAACGAATAAGAATTTTTTTGGTAAAACAGAAACAAAATTTTATTCTTACTTTTATTTAAACAAAATAAAATTTTATTTAAAACGAATAAGATTTTGCTTTTAATGAAAGATTTATTTTCCTTCAACAAAATTTCTTTTCCATAAAGAATATTTCTTTTCTTTCAAAGAAGAAATTATGCTGCAAGAAAAATTCAGGAACTGAATGGCAAACAGAATTGAGATTAACAATTTTCCAGATGAAAATCAACACCAATTGTGAATTGTTATTCTACAAAATTTAAAACGAAAATTCAGTAAAGAAGAGAATGTAAAAGAGTAAATTTTTAACTTTCTAAAATTTTCTTCTTTTGCAGTGACTCCAAGTGTCGAAGAATTAAAATAACATGAAAGAATTTAAAACGTAAAGAATAAAAAATTAAATAAAAGAATTCAAGAGAAAGTGAATGAATGATTAAATTAAATAAAACTCTGTGTCGAGATTAAAATTTTACTCTCTTAAATTTTTAAACTTCGTCAGATTTGTAAGTTTTTCGAGTTAAAAAATGACTCCAAAAGTGAGTTAAACTGAGGATAAATATAGGAGTAAAGCGAGGAGTAAAATATTAACTCTCCAAATTTTTTTTCCTTTTTGCCTCAACTCTAAAAATTTGCAGTTTTTCTAAGGATATCAAATAATTGAGACAAAAACCAGAGTATAAGTGTTGCCTCGAAACAATTTTCATCCGTTTTTTATTTTTTGTCTCAATATTTGACATTCTTTGAAAAAAACAGTATGTATAAGTTTGTTTGATTTCGAAAAAAGTCCTTTTAAAATTCCTGCCAGTAGAGAGAAAATTTTCCCATTAACAAGTTTCCAATTTTTTTTTTGTTCGAAAAACGAAATACCTTCCACTATTTATCGCTGAGTCTAAAAATGATTAAATAAACATTAAACAAAAAAACAAAAAAAACTAAAACTCACCAACAGTACTGGCAGAGCCAACGCTATTTCTGCCGGGCGTTGCGGCGGGCGTCGGTGGACTCGCTTCAATACCCTGATGTACCCCATAAAGACCAAAATCCTGTTCATTTGAACTTGTACTGCTGCACTTTCTCTTCTCCTGATTGTGATTCAAATGAAATGTATCATTTTCCACAAGTCCAACGCCCAATAAACCAAGATTCGGTCGCAATTCGTCCATAAGTTTATTCTGTCCACAATTGGCGGCGGCCGCCGCTGAAAAATTCAATTGCCTACTGAATATCGCTGGGAATATATTGAATTGCTGATGATCTAAACTCAATGCAGTTGTTGATAATGATGATCCACTACCGACGGATGTGCCACCGACGGAGCCAACTCCGCCACCCGGCCCGGTACTTCCCGATAAATCGTTAGCCAGGATGATGCCGGGGTGACCTTGCCGAGGTCTACCAAAATCGAGTGACAAATTTTTAACACTCTTTTCTCCTTTTAAATATACATTGTCGAAACAAAACGAACCAGTATCCACACTGCTCTCTTCAAGCCCCTTTTCAATTCTGTTCAATTCCTTTTAATTATTTTCAATTCCTTTCAATTCCTTTCAATTTCTTTTAATTCTCTTCAATTTCTTTTAATTCTCTTCAATTCCTTTTAATTCTTTTCAATTTCTTTTAATTCCTTTTAATTCCTTTTAATTTTTTTCAATTCCTTTTAGTTCTTTTAATTCTTTTTAGTTTTTTTAGTTCTGTTTAATCCTTCTCAAAACACTCCTTAAGAACTGATTTTCGAGTAAAAAAAGTTTGCAATCTTCCTGTAGCGTAATTTTAGTAATAAATATCCCACAAATAATAATAATGTACAAATAGCTCTATATCTGTTTTTCTCCTCTAATTGTTTATTCACCTTTTTATTTATGAAACACTTCAGCAATCTTCGAACTAGAGAAATAATAAGAGAATAATATTCTCTTAGTCGATCGAGAAATATTTTTCCCCTTTTCTGTATAAAGTTTTACGACTCAACAAATCGCTTCCATTCTTATTCACAAGAATGCGTTGGGTCAGTTTTTCCGAAATTGATGGTTTTTCATCCTCATTTTCACTTGAATGTGTATTTTTATTTGATGAGTATATTTAATTCCAGCGTATTCACGGAAAGTATAAATTTCCTTTTTTTAATTTTTTTTTTATATTTGTATTATTTATAACAGTGAATAATTATAATAAGTTGTCTCGAGATTGGATGATGAATAAGTTCTCCATATAGTTTGACCAAATTGAAAAACGATTAAGAATTGAACACTGAAGACTTTGATGATTAAGGAGATTATTCCTTACGAAGAGTTTGCAATTGGTAATTAAGTTTAGAATGAAATTGTAATTTGATGATTAGTGGAGGAGAATTAATCACTTCACTGTCTACTGCAATTACTGTTTTGAGAAATTATTATTTCGCTTTTGGTTCTTGTTTATTGAAGACGAAATTTATTTTCTATTCTTGTTTATTGAAGACGAAATTTATTTTCTATTGTTGTTTATTGAAGACGAAATTTATTTTCTATTGTTGTTTATTGAAGACGAAATTTATTTTCTATTGTTGTTTATTGAAGACGAATTTTATTTTCTATTCTTGTTTATTGAAGACAGAACATTTCTTTGCTTAGAGGTAAAGAGGTAGTTTACAAAAATCACTTTTTTGCAATGAAAATCGTGTTCTTAGTACAAAAAAAATTCTTTTGTCTCTTCTTTAAATTTTTCACTTCTCTTTTTCTCTTCTTTATTTTTTCTTTTATTTTCTCTTCTTATTTCGTTATATTTTTCCTCCTTTTTTCACCGTTTCTCCTTTTCTTCTTCTTCTTCTTTATCTTCTCCTACTCGTTTTTCTTCTTCTTCTTCTTTTTCAGTATTGTCTATCACTTTTTTCTTTTTTTTCGTCTCTTTTTTTAATCCTTTCTTCAATTATCTCTAATATTCCGTTGTCTGTTATCTTCGTTCAAAATAAATTTTCTTTTTGACTATTTTTCTTCACCTGAATTCTTTTTTCCTGTTATTTTGCTTCTTTCGTTTGCTTTTTTCCTTTCCTTTTTACCACTTCTTCTTTTCTTTGTTGTTACTTGTTTTTCAGTTTGTTTCTAATTTTTCCCTCTTTCTTCCCTTTTTTAGTTGTTACTTCTTCTTTTACTTACGATTTATTCTTTTTTCCGTTAATTTTTAATTTTTTGTTATTATTTCCTTTTTTCGTTACTTCTTTTATTTTTTGCTATTATTTCTTTTTTTCGTTTCTTTTCTGTTCTTATTTATTTCTTTTCGTTCTTTTTTCGTTAGTCTTCCTTTCTCTTTTGTTCTTCTTTTTATTTGTTACCTTTTTCTTTTTCCACTACTACTTCTATTCTTACGAATTTTTTTCGTTTCTTCTTTTTTCTTGTTACGAATTTTTAAGAAAGGGAAAATGATATTAAAAACTTTAACGTTAATTTTTTTGTTTTCTGTTACTATTTTTTATGTGACTTTTCTTCTTTCTTTTTCGTCACTTCTTCTTCTCTTTCTTGTTATTATATCCTTTCTTCGTCACTTATTTTTCGTTTTTATCGTTATTTCCTTATTTCTTTCTTTGTACTTGATATTAATCCTGTTTTCGATACTTTTTTTTGGTTACTTCCTCTTTATTGTTACTTTCTTTTGTTTTAGTACTTTCTCCTATTTCTCCCTTTATTTTTCTTCACTTCTTGTTATTATTTTCTAAATTCCGTGAATTTTCTTTTTCTGTCTCGACGTTAATGCTTCCTTCCGTTCGTTTCTTCTTCCTTCTTACGTTTCTTTCTCCTTTCTGTCCCTTCTTCCTCCTGTCTTTCGTTTCTTCTTCCTTTTTTCGTTTCTTCCTCCTTTCTGTCGTCCCTTCTTCCTCTACTTTGTTTCTTCTTTGTTTTGTTTTCTCACTTCATATTTTTCTCCCTTTTTTCTCCTTCCCGTCACTTCTCTCTTTCTCTTCTTCTTTTTTCCTTCTTATCTTCTCTATTCCACTTGACCAATCAAATCAGTGCCTTAATCCCGATAAACAATAAAAAATTCCTCCCACAAAAAATCCATCATCTTCTTCTCTCTTCTGGCAAAAAAAATTTCTTCACACAAACCAATAGAGTCTTCTCCAAAGGAATTATCACTTTGCGTATACAGTTTCACAATAAAATCCTTACATCGAAATCAATCACGAAATTTCACAGAGTGGCCTTCAACACCTCGCCCTCTCGAAAGGAACCAATGACCCGGAAACAACGCGGTTCTCCAGAACGAAGAAAGAAGACAATCACCCGCAACCGGTAAATAATTATTCCAATAATCGAAATAAGATCGAAGCGCCACGACACGTTAGATGCGTCGCGGTTTGGCCTGGTCCGATTCGAAAATTCAAATGTGATTATCCTCTCGTCAATCCAATTAGGGTTTCCTCTCCCGCCTCCTTCTTACGGTGGGTGGCACGGGGTGGAATGAGAGAGAGAGATATATATATTTCGTAATCCGTAATGGTTGTTTTCGGGGGGGAAGGAAAACGCGCGCGAACGGCCTTGAAAATTCAAATATCGAAATAATTGGACCCAAATGACGTTATGCCGAGAACATCCAAAAGAGGAATGGAGAATATATAACAAACGAGACGATATAGCGAGACTCTATGTGTATGTATATATATATATATTGACAAACGTTGACGAAAACGTCGAGGATCAAGAGAGAGAGACACACACCGAATAGGGGTACCGCTCGCCGTGAGTTCTTGCGGGATTCTGTCCGCGAAATGCAGTTATCCTGCTGACTTGGGGGTGTAAGAGCGCGGAGGGATTCTATGGGGGCGAAACGACAACCACCCCCTCCCCTGCTTCTTCACCCCCTTCGGCACAACTGCGAGTCGCCATCCCCCTAAAAACACCGAGTGGAATATCGTGTTGGGATTGGAGCGCGCGGGGAAGCGTTACCCTGACAACAACCAATCACCATTGAGCTCACTACTTCGCTACCCTTAACAGACAAAATGGCGTCCATCCAATGAAAATTCCTCCGGAAAATAGCCTGCAAGCGATTTTCTTTACCCGTTCGCTCTTTCTCTCTCTCTCTCTCTTTCTCTTTGCGTCCTCGTCCCTTTGCCATCACCCTTGTCATCATTCCACCCACCAACCGGTGACGTTTTTTTCCTCTCTCTCTCTCTCTCTTTTTTTTCTTCTTTTCTCCTTTTTTTTCATCATCTCGCGGCAGATAGCTTTTTTAATTCTTTTTCCTTTTTCGGGATTTGATTGTAACGTATACCACCGTTGTACACGATATCCTCTCTCTCTCTATATATACGTATTGAGAGGCTGGGAGAATAAAGAGAGATGTATGAGTGAGAAGATGTTGTGATGTTAATGTAAGTCCTAGAGTATATTATTTGTGTGTATGTGTATATCATCTGGGATGCACACACGTGCATCCAGTTACAGAATTCAAGATAATGCGAAAGTGGTTTTCTCTCTTCGCGGATTCACCTTCTGCTTTATAGATATCTAGTTGCTTTCTTGTATAGATGTATGTATATCGTTGGCAAAAGTTTCCTCCTTGTCATGGAATACGTAAAAGATTATTTCCTCTTGCACTGGATTTCGATATATATCAATGTCTTTTGTTGGAAAACTGTGGCGAAAAGTTTTCAATTTTTCCCCCTTAATTTTGATATATATATATAATATAGAGAAAAAGAAGGTTAGGTGTTTAAAAACTAATCATTAGAGGCAGTTTATTTTCTCCTTAATTTTCTGTTGGAAAAATTTTCCCTTTCGCATTACTAAAAGATCAGATTTAAAAAAATTAGACTTATTTTTATTGCAGCTCATAATATGAGTTCGCAAAAGACGAATTACAATTTCAAACAAATTTTTTATAAAATTTATTCAATTTCATTTGCAAAATTAATTATTTGATGGAGGAAAATATTTATTTGATAATAGAGAAGAAATTATTTTAGTTGAATTAAATGAATTTTTTTCCAGTGTATGTTAGAGCTATTAGAAATATTATTTCATATTAAAAAAATTAAATTTTAGAGAAGTTAGAAATTAATACAAAAATTCAATTGTTTTCAAAAATAATACAATTTTTTTAGAAATTTAATTATTTTTTTGAGTTCTGTATTTCTACGTGTTTGCTGTTTTGTGAGAAAGCGCAAAAGACGAATTGCAATTTAAAACAAATTTTTTATAAAATTTATTCAATTTCATTTGCAAAATTAATTATTTGATGGAGGAAAATATTTATTTGATAATAGAGAAGAAATTATTTTAGTTGAATTAAATGAATTTTTTTCCAGTGTATGTTAGAGCTATTAGAATTTACATTACATTTTTCAAAAGAATTCAATTTTAAGAAAAATTCAATTATTATAAAATAAATTATTAATTTTTGCATTTAAAAAAATTAGATTTTCATGAAATTTAATAATAAAAATTGATTTGAAAATGAATTTTATTTTAAAAAGTTAAAATAATAATTGAATTTTCAAGAAGTTTCAAATTAAAATCTTTCAATTAATTTTAGAATTCGTTTTTTAGAACGTAATTTGTATTAATTTTTAAAAATATTCTTTGAGAATTTTCAAATCCATTTGTTTGCAATTCAATTTTTGGACATTTCAATTATTTAAAAAATTCTTTAATTAAATTTACTTTAGAAAATAAAAACACCAAATACTTAAAAAAAAATTAAAGTAAATTTTTTCTAAAACACTAATTCTAAAATTAGTTCAAAGATTTTAATTTAAAACTTCTTTAAAATTCAATTATTTTTCAACCTTAATGCTATAATGCTTTTAAAATTCAATTATTATCTAAGCTTTTTAAATAAAATTCATCTTTAAATCAATTTTTATTAGTAAATTTCACGAAAATCTACTTTTTAAATGCAAAAATTAATAATTTATTTGATAATAATTGAACGTTTCTTAAAATTGAATTTTTTTGATAAATTTAATAAAATTTGTAAGGATAATTTGTACATTTTTCGACGAATTCGATTAAAATAATTGAAATTTGTTATCAGTTTAATTACTTATGAAAATGCCTAATTAAATTCCTAAAGAAAATTTTTTTCATATAAATAATAAATTATTTATATTAAAAAAATAGAATCCCTGTAAAAAATTTTAATTAAAGTTTTTCAATTTTTTAATTTTAATTATTTAAGTAAATAATTAATTGTATAAATTAAATTTTATTTTCTTCAAATGCTGAAATTTTTTTTTTACAATTATTTCACGCCCACTAAGAGTTTTAATAAAATGACTAATCAATAATTCAACAAAAAATACATTACACTGCAAAATTTTACAGAATTAAAAGCAGAATAAACAAAAAGAAAAGTTTTTTTAAAAGTACAATTCACCAACTAAAATGCAATCTGAGAGTCGTTTTTTTTAAACGGACCGAAAATAGAACGCCCATGACGCGTGTCAACAATTTCAGAACTATAATTTCGTCAACAATAGACAACAGAGTTAAAAAGCGAGCCAATTCAAAACCAAAACTGCTTTCCATTGAGGTTTATATCAAGACCCATAAAAGTTTCTCATGTCATTCAAAATTAATAACATAATATAATATAGTATATTAAATTAATATACAATAACAAATAAAAATTTACATTTAAAAGTACTCCATTACTTTCTTTCTTCTTCTTTTGCAAAAAAAAATTATGTAAATCAAAACTTTTCTTTCTTTTTTTTTGACAAAATGTAAAAAAAGTACCAAAAGAAAAACATTATTTTTATTCAATATCACCATATAGTCAGAGAGCCTGAAGACCTTTCTAAATCGGATCAATCGATCTCCTTTTATTATGCACGCCATGCATCCGACTAATTCCGCATTTACAATTATATCGAGACTGAGTCGCGTGTAAAAACTATTTGCGTTCGTTTATCAGCATAAAATTATTCTTCAAAATCTTTATAATTACTCATTTATCATTTACTTAATGGAATTTGGTTTTTAAATTTTTATTTTTTCCAGTTTCTTAAATTTAAGTTAATTATTTTTTTATTTACACTAAATTATTTATTTGTTTATGTCAAATATAAATTTTATTTCAAACAAATAAAAAGTCTAGTTGGTTCTGAGACAAATATACGTTTATTTAAGTCAAATAAAACATATTTGATTTAAATAATAATTTTCTCCGGGTGTAGAAAAGTAAATGTGTATCTCTCTAAATTTTACTCCTAGTGTACACAGAGAAAAATATTATTTAAACCAAATATATTTTATTTGACATAAATTCGTCTCAGAACCAACTAGACATTTTATTTATTTTAAAGAAAATTTTTATTCGACATTAATAAAATATATATTTGAATGAAATAAAATTTTTAACTAAATAAAATTTATTTGACTCAAATATATGTTTTATTTATGCCGAATAAAAATTGTATTTACAACAAATAAAATATCTAGTTGGTTCTGAGACAAATATACATTTATTTAAGTCAAATCAAATATAGTTATTTTAAATAATATTTTTTTCTGAGTGTATTAGGAGTTAAAATTTTACTCTTATTCCTACAGTTAACATAAGTTTTCTCTGAGTGCATTGGGAAAAAAATCTACAATTTACAATCTAAATTAATTTATCATAATTATCCTAAATTCAATATTACTTAATATTAAAAAAAAATTTTTGAATAATTTTTATACCTAATTATTTAAAGTACTATTTTGTTTCCTTTGAAAGGAGAAAAAAAAACAAAACAAAAATTGAAAAATTATACAATTCCCCTCTGGTATTATGAGCTGTAGGTATAGATATAGTAACGTCAAACCACTATTTGTATGTACACGATTCTAGCTCGATCTCTGATCTAATTCGCCAAAGGGTAGATCGTAGAGCAGATTAGATTCGACGGATAGAACAGCGCTTTCTGCAAACTCCGCGGACCATATGCAACTTGTACATCGTATAAGGGCACTTTAGTTTCCCCCAAGGATACCTCGACTTGACGATTCTACATTTTAAAAAGTCGATTTTCAATCGAGTTTACTGATGGGACCGACAGAGCGACAGAGAGAGAGGCAGTTTGTCTGCGTATTTTGTGTCGCTAATTGAACACATCAATTCGATCAAATCAAAAGCAAATGTTGATCAGAAAATAACAAAAAGAACAAAACAAAATCCATCACTCAAACCCTCTCTTGTCTATAAGTCAATTATATTGTAATTTACAAATGAGCGCTATTGTAAATACGTATGTGTTTAAGTAGCTGACAGTCAAGAAACAAGAAATAAATATTAAATAAATGTTAAATAATATTAATAATATTAAATAAATATTAAATAATAAATATCAAATAGAAATTAAATAACTAAATTAATAACTAACTTTTTGGATAAATTTTTAACTATACACTGAAAAAAAAATTAATCGATTCAAATAACCGATTAATTGACTATTATCAATCAAATATTAACTTGAATCAAATAATATTTGTTGGAGTCAATTAAATGGAATTTGCTTCAAATACTGAAGTTATTGATTCAAATTATTATTTAAACCAAATTTTATTTTATCTAAATAAAATTTATTTGAAACAAATAAAATGTCTAGTTGGTTCTGAGACAAATATACCATTTCTCTGGGTGTATTATATAATTGACTCCATTAAATATTATTTTATTCAAGTAAAAATTTAATTAATAATAGTCAATGAATCGGTTATTTGAACCAATGAAATTAAACTCGTTTAGTTTCATTCAAAAAAATAAAAATAAATTCTTTCCAAACTTCAAATAATCAGGTTAACCACAAAAATTTAATTTTCGCTTTCCCTAATCTCCAGACAAAAATTTTTAATTTTCCCTACGATTCTAAAAAAGTAAAATTATTATTCACTCTAAAAATAATTAGATACTAAAAAAAATTTTCTATGACATTTACTTACGAATTTCTATAACTGAAAAATTATTCGTAACCCTCAATAACTTCATTCTTTAAAAAATATTTAATCATTATTATTTTTCCATAGGAATTATGACTTTCAATATAGTTTCAAATTCAAACCTTTTTTGGCATTCAAAAAACTTTTAATAATCGATTTCTTTATGTTTTATAATAATAAAACATAAAGAAATCGATCACTCCCAGACGAATAAAAATCATTTTCCAATTTATTTCCATCATTTCAATTCAATTATTATTTTATAGAATTTTTAACAAAAATCAAAGATTTTAATTTGAAATCTTTTCAAAATTCAATTCTTCCTAAGCGTACGCTACAATATTTTTAATATTCAATTGTTGTATAAAATTAATTTTTTTATCATTTTATCGGAAAATTCTACGAAAATTCAAATATTTAAGTACAAAAATTAATAATTTAATGTTTCTTAATAAAAAGAGTGTTCTCAACATATTTATGAATAATCGAATTCTTTCGGTAAATTTTAATAAGATTTTTACGATAGATTACGATTTTTCGAAAAATTCCAATAAAATTGTATTTAAAATAATTTGAATTCTGCAATGAATTTTATTATTTATGAAAAAATTAAATTTCTAACAAAATTTTATTATTAAAGTTATACATACATATATTGAAAATTTTTGAAAATAATTGAAATTTTTCCAAGAATTTTAATAAAATTTTCGAGAATAAAATGTCGGTTGTTTATTTTTTATAAAGATATTTGAAATTATGAGTTTTATTGTTTATATGAAAATTGTTATTAAATTCATAAAATTTTTTTTTATTATTTATAAAAGTAATTGAATCCTTGTAAAAAAAACTATTAAGCATTTATGAAAATAATTGAATTCCTGTGGAATTTTTTATTACTTATAATGATAATTGAAAGTTTAACGAGAATTTAAAAAAAATAATTTTACACAATTTAATTTCTGCAATCATTCGTAACATCCTTAAAATTTAATTTTTTGTTTTTTTGTTTTAAACTAAAATTTTTCTATAAATCCATTAATTTCTAATAATTAATCAAATACATATTAAAAAATGAAACTAATTTCAGAAGAATTTAAATATTAAATTACTTAAATTTTTCAAAAATCCAAGTTCTTTAAAATAAATCATCTCATTACATTCATTCGAAATTGAAATTTTCTTGAATTCCAAAGTAAGAACAATTAATATTGAAATATTTAAGTAAAATTATTAACCATAATAAGTTACAAGTTATAATTTTGTGATAGTTCTTGAAGAATTAAGTTATTTAAAAAACAATTTTTAAAGAAGTAATTTATTATTATTATTATTATTATTATTATTATTATTATTATTGATATTAATATTACATCTCATGAAAACATTATTAAATAAATTTAAATTAATTGAATTGATTCTGATTTTGGAGTCGAAATGACTCCAAAATTTTCTTCTTTTCAATCTTTCACTGTCAACAGTAGAAGGTTAAAGAGAAAAAAATCTTCTTTTTAAGAACAATAATAATAAAAATAAAAAATTAACTAATTACTAAATTAATTAATTAATTGTAAAAAAAATGACTAAGAATAATAATAACGATAACAATAAATTATTATTGTTGTTATTATCCATAAAGTTACTATCCATACTTATGAATTGAATACGGATACAATAGCAAGCAAATGTTATCTTTCTTCGAAAGAATGATACGAAATTTGTGATAGTAGACATTCAATAATAGTCTTCTGTACATGTGTTATATCCGCCTACCAATTTCCTGCTTTTAGATTCATGTGCACCGCGAACTATATCTCTATTGTGTGAGCCATACAAGTGCCAATCGAACCTTTTACTGTAATTTCACAACTTCGACATAATAATGAAAATGAAATAATAAAATTTCCCCCAAAAAAACCTGCAATATTTCTATAAAGAAAAAACTATTGTTCCCATAAAAGACGAAATTCAAAAATGGTATATAGCAAAATTCCACACGAAAAAACCAAACTAGAAAAAAAGGAATAAAAAAATAAAACCAAAAGGAAATAAATTCCACATGGAAATTCTAATTATCTCTGAATTCTGAATACATAAATTACTTGCTAGTAAATATTAAGATTAGATTGCAGAAAAAAATTTATTTAATTCAAATAACCGATTACTTGACTATCAATTAAATATTTATTGACCCAAATACATTCTACTTAATTCAATTTAAATTTAATTTTTTAATTCACTAAAATAAATATTTGCCACAAATATTGAATGAATTTTTACACTGAATCCTTTTAATCTGTTGGTTCAAATATCATTTAATTTATAATATAATTAATACCCAAAATTTTATTTAACTGGATTTAAATAAAAATTATTCGATTCACATTCACGTAAAGATTTATTTGATAATAGACGTAAGTAATCGGTTATTTAAATGATAAAAATTTTTTTCCAGTTCAGTTTATTTATTCATATTATAAATAATTAATAAATTACCCAAGAAGTAAAATAAAAAAAATATTCCTCTCATTCTTTGCGCATAAATTAAGAAACATAAAAAATTCTCCGCATTCTTTTTTTTGTCATCAACTTTTGCATCAAAAACCGAAACTCTTTCGTAATGGAAAAATAATTTTTTTTCCGATTTATATTTTTCAGCAAAAAGAAAAAGCGAAAGGTAATAAAAATTTAAAACATTCTGTTTTAGACTCGACCGACACGATTGAGTCGATGAGTCGCTTTTCGTCCTGCAAAAGAGACCCGCAGATCAAAGCTAGTAAATGCTAGGGCTCTATTCGGAGGGTGACAACGGGGGTGGGTCAAGGGGTACCATATCGGTGAGGCGTGGCCGAAATCTGTCACAGTAGCCACGAATAAACTACTATAGAGTTGAAAAGAACTCATACAATCACACATCTCTCTCTCTCTCTCTCTTCATCGTATATAACTCGCAAGTGCGGTGTAAAATTATCACAATAATTATTATTATTATTATTATTATTATTATTATTATTCTTGTAGCAAAATAGTCAATGCGAACTCTTGTCGATTCATAAACTAAAAGGTCAATTCAACCTTCGTCATTTTAATTCAATAAATTTTACAAGGCGAGTGCCTATTTCTGATATGCAATTTTTATTTTTACTAATTCTGGAGTGAAATGTATTTTTTCCCAAATAAATTTTTTTAAAAATTAGTAAAATATCCTTCGAACGTGGAAAAAAACTCTCAAAATAGTAAATTCACTGTCTAAATCTGAATTTGTAAAATTCTTCTAACGACTGAATCATTAGCTAACAATTAGTAATTTTTTACTAAGAATTAGTCAACAAAAATTTTCTTACTCATTTTGTGAACAAATCGGTCCTACTACATTAGTCAATAGTGTCCAATTTATATTTAAAAGTATTTTCACTCAACGAAAATACATTTTAGTATTTTTGTACAAAAATTTTCTCATTCGAAAAAAGGAAAATTTACACCTCAAGAATATTTTGTAATATGACTTTGACTTTCATTTCGACTATGAGATTGAATTATTTCGACTTAGACTCTTAAGGTCAAAATCAAAATCAAAGAGAAAATGAAAGTTCAAATCGAATCGAAAGTTACATTCGAAAGTCAAAGTCAAGGAGAAAATGAAAGTCAAAATCGAATGGAAAATAAAATTCAAAGTCAGAGTCAAAGAAAGAAAGTCAAAATCGAATCGAAAGACAAATTCAAAGTGAAAATAATAGTCAAAGTCGAAAAAAAATAAAAGTCAAATTTAAAGTCAAAGTCAAAAAAAGAAAGTCAAAATCGAATCGAAAGTTAAATTCAAAGTCAGACTCAAAGAAAGAAAGAAAGTCAAAATCGAAACAAAAGTCAAAGTCAGAGTCAAAGAAAAAAAATTTTTAATCGAATCGAAGGTGAAATTCAAAGTCAAATTCAAAGTCAGAGTCAAAGAATGAAATTTAAAATCGAATCGAAAGTCAAATTCAAAGTGAAAATAATAATCAAAGTCAAAATCAAATCGAAAGTCAAAGTCAGAGTCAAAGAAAGAAATTTAAAATCGAATCGAAGTCAAATTCAAAGTCAAAGAGAAAATGAAAGTCAAATTCAAAGTCAGAGTCAAAGAAAGAAATTTAAAATCGAATCGAAAGTCAAATTCAAAGTGAAAATAATAATCAAAGTCAAAATCGAATCGAAAGTCAAAGTCAGAGTCAAAAAAAGAAATTCAAAATCGAATCGAAAGTCAAATTCAAAGTCAGAGGAAAGAAAGAAATTTAAAATCGAATCGAAAGTCAAATTCAGAGTGAAAATAAGTCAAAGTCCCAAAAAAAAATGAAACTCAAATTGAAAGTCAAAGTCAAAGGAACAAATTCAAAATTGAATCGAAAGTCAAATTCAGAATAAAAATAAAATTAAAAGTCCAAATTGAATCGAAAGTAAAAGTAAAATTACAAAATCACACTCTGGATACAGTCAAATTTGACAGAAATGTTCAAAAATTCTTTGAAGTTCAGCAAAATAATTAGAAAAATACCAAAAGTTATCCTAATTGTTTTTTTATCCTAAATGTCATATAAGATTTGAGTTAAATCGAAACTTTGTAATAAAAATTTAAAAAAAAACACCAGGGTGTCTGGAAAGGCACATCCTACTAAAAAGAGGCGTGTAATGTAAAATTGGCCTATTCAGAAAACGCACAATATTTGGACGTGGTTTTATTGATGGCACGTGCTTGAGACCAAATTGGTCGACACGTGTCTACTGACCGAGTAGTATTGCTAATGATAATAATCAAAAATTTAACTCACTTATAACGTTAGCCAAATCTCGTCCTTCAATTTGAGAGCAGTGTGTATAATAGCATTGTGCCTCATCTTTCAGAATTTTTATAGTAAACCCAAGGTGTGTGCAATTATATCACCCGGAGGTAGAGGGCCTTTTTGAATTATTAAATACTCCGCAGTGTCATTTTTTCCACCACCTTAAAAAAACATGAGCAATATAATTATCAAAAAAAAATATTAAGAAATACAATATTACAAAATTGTAACTTAAGTCAATTGACTTTCGTTTTGATTTTCACTTAGACATTGAATTTAAAGTTCCAAAACATTAAATTTAATTTTTCCTTCGATTTAACTTTAACATTTTTTTTTAAATTCTTATTGACTATCACAGTTAAAGTCAAATTCAAAGTCAGGGTGGAAATAAAAGTAGTAAATAAAGTCAATGTCAATGTGAAAGTCAAAGTCAATTAATAATAGTAATATTCATGACAATAATTATAAAATTAATAATAATAATAACAATAATATGAATAATATTAATAATAATAAAATTATTATAAAAAAATTATAAAATACTACAAAATTTTAAAGAATTATAAAACTATAATATTTTACGAAATTAAAAAAAAGTATTTTAAATATAACCTATTAATTTTTATGGGCACATCAAAGTAATTTAGATTTTTACCGAAAAGGCTTCAAACATTTTGAATTAAGAATAATAAAGAATTGAAGATCGAAGAATCAAACGAATAAGGAAGAAGTGCGTGTTCAAGTGGAAAGATTCCTATTTGGTCAGACACAAGTCTTTTCTCTTTATATTAGAGAATTATCTTCTTTCAATATTTTTATTCCTACGAATTAATCCCATATCTACTAATTTTCTAATATATAACTAATTACTGAATAAATAATTTCACTAATTAAATAAATAGTATTTAAATAAACGTAAAAATAAAAGAAAAATTGTTTTAACAATTCATTAAGAACAAATTTTTTTTTATTCAAGTACATCAATAATTAACTGACTAGTATGATAAATTAATTTAATTTATATTTAAAACGAATTAATGTAATAAAAAATTATGTTATATACAAGAAGAAAAATGTAAAGTAACTTTTACTAATTTCATTGTATTTGTAAAATTTAAACTGTCAGTAACTACTACGAATTCCTAATAAATTTTCCTGCGTTCGAAGTAAATTTAAAAACTAAAAAACAGATGAAAATAACTTTTTTTGTTACAAACAAATTTGAGTTGTGTTTCAAATGAAGATCTTATTTTTGACCGAAAAAATTAACTATGTTCAAATAATTCTAATGTCGACTGAAAAATATTTGTTTGAGTTAAATAATTTTATTTTAATCCAAAAATAATTAATTCAATCAAATAATTTAATTCTCGACTGAAGAAAATTTACTTGAATCCAAATACTATATTTGAATCAAATAAAATATTTCTCTGGGTTTGTTTCTTATCATTTTTATATTATAAGTTTATTTTTATTTATAAGTCATTGAATTGTTCCAAAGAATTTATTAACATTTTAGAAAATAAATGAATCTTATGTTAATATTTGAAGATTCCTTCGAGAAATTCTATTAAAATTGTTTTTGAAAAGAATTGAATTTCTATAAAGGATTTTACTATTTATAAACATAATTGAATTATTGCGAAGAATTTTACTATTTATAAAAATAATTGAAATGTTTCGAAGAATTTATTAAAATTTTAAGAAATAATTAAACTCTTGTGAAGGATTTTATAGAAATATTTGAAAATAATGAAATTTTTTCGAGAAATTCAATTAAAGTTGTTTTTAAGATTATTCAATAGTTTCGAAGAATTTATTAAAATTTTAAGAAATAATTGAAAAATATGGAAATATTTAAAAAAATATTTCAACTCTTCCGAGGAATTAAATAAAAATTGTTTTGAAAATAATTATATTCCTGCAAAGAATTTTACTATTTATAAAAATAATTTAATTATTTCGAAGGACTTATTAAAATTTTAGAAAAAAATTGATTTTTTTGAAAATGTGTTAAAAGTTTTTAACAAATTGAACTCTTCCGAGGAATTCAATTAAAATTGTTTTGAAAATAATTGAATTGTTTAGAAGGATTTGTTAAAATTTTAGGAAATATTTGAATTCTTTCGTAAAATTTCATTAAAATTTTTGAAAATATGAACAGTAATAAATAATTTTGTACTTAATAAGTGATTTTTTAAAATTTTGATTATAAAATTATTTTAAAAATTTATGTTTGTAAATAAACAATTTTGTAATTTGCATAGCAATAACAAATTGAATACTACGTTTCACGCTCTAGCGCACGTAACATTTGCTAGTTAACTATAATAATTAAATTAAAAATTATTTTATGTAAAATATCTATTTACAATAAATAAATTTTGTAAAAAAAAAATAAAAAAACAACTAACTTTTTTCTCTGGGTGGAAAAATAATACTTTCTTATTATAGTTGCGTAGGGCTTTCGAAAACTGTCAAAAAATTGAAAATTTAAACATTTAAACTTAATCTTCTCTTAGAATTTTCAATATTCTCTAACGAAAATTCTTTTCTAGGCTTATTTTACACTTTTAAACAACTTCTCGCTTGCATTTGCAAAAATACGCAACGAGTAAAAAAATAAAAATCCAAACCTCTTCCAAAATTAAAATTTTAAATTTTCACCCACCCCATATGTTTGTTTGGTTTAAAAATGATGTATAGAAAAAAAATATAACCTTGTTCGATAATTAAAACTTAAAGGACCCAAAGTGGGGGGTCAAAATTTACTATAAGATTAATTAGATAATCTCCCCTTAAGCCAGTCATTGCTAAATTAAAGACTGGACCTTATAAACTAAAGTTTTCTTTTTTACACCGTACGATGTGCAGGGAATGTAAAAAAAAGAAACAAATATTTTCCTTATTTCATGACTCAACTTCTGTTAATTTGACAAAATATCTTCCCTTCGTGATATATCGAGAAGAAAACATTCTTTTCTCCCGTTGCAAAAAAGAAAGCAGAAAAAAGAAGAAAGAGAAGGAAAAATATATAATTTCATCCTGTCCATTTTTCTCTCTTGTAAAATACGGCCATGTAACAAATTTATCTGCAACGTTCGTTTCCTGTAATATACTTTCTTTCATCTCGCAATACTTTCAACACAGGGAATCAGAGAGCACAAGAAAGAAATGCTCGTCTACCTCTCGTCCACCTTTCCCTGAATCCTCTTCAAGGATCTTAGGATCTTCTTGGAAGAGTTTGAACTTCGGCATTACATCGCCGGATATCCTGGTACTTCGTCGGGCGCATTTCTTTCCTTCTTTTTTCGACAGGTTCCCTCTCTCTCTCTCTCTTTTACTTTTTTTCTCTCTCTTATACTCTCTTTCTCTCTTTCTCTTTCATACACTCTCTTTCTCTCTCTAGATTTTATCTCCCTTTCTATTTTCCCTCGATCGAGTCATCTTCCTCTCTCTCTCTCTCTCTCTCTGTCTCTCTCTTTCGCGTGTTTCATCGTGAGCCCTCACGACGGCGGAAGCGTCACGTACTGCTCTGAAACAAAAACGTAGCGACGTCAAATGCGATTACGAGAGCTGCGAGAGCTCCAGAACGCGGATGCTGCGCTAGGTTAGATGGGCCAGGGGTATGGAGAGGAGTTTCCAGAGCCCGAGGGGTCGTTGGGTGGATACCAGGGTGGATGAGGAAGGCTACAAGGGAGAGACGAGAGTTGGGAGATTCTGCGAGAGTCGAGAGAATGCGTGTGTGCACGTGTGAGTGAACGAGAGGCACTCTCTCTCTCTCTCTCTCTCGCTCACTCACTCTTTGCGTATGTATTTACCTGAATATATAGCTATATATATATACACAGAGCATCTACATTCAACACCTAAATCTGCCAACCTACGTGTGTACACGAAAAATCGATCATTCTGTTCGACGCTTGCCGAGGTGTACCTATATCATTCCCGGGTTTTGGGAACACCTGCCACGCGAAAGGGTGCACCAATATCGAAATTTAGAAATGATCCTGCACCAGGGAATTTAAATGGGACCATCGATCCTAAAACCCATACATTCATTTATATATATATATGTTTCAATGAACCGCGCTGTGTCATCACAGAATTTCTGTGTCAATACAATTTTAAAATCATTTTTTGCGTATTCTATCATTAAAAAAAGCAAAGTCTAAATCCGTTCACACATCTTCATACCAAAAACCAAAATAATTAAAAAGTTGGTTCCTGTTTTTAAACACACAACTAGATTAAGTAAATTTTAACAATTAAAATCATACACTGAGAAAAAAATGCTATTGAATCTAAGAAATATTTGTTTGTCGCAATAAACGGCATATTCAATATCGTTCGAATACAAATACTGTTGGTTCAGTAACATGTGCTATTGATTACTGCACTATAGATTTAAATAAATCTTATACAATATTATTACAGAAATTATAGTATTAACGAAAAATGCTATAATACCAAGAAATGCATTTCATATCTATAATTAAATCTGTTTCAAATTTAATAGCATGCACTTTTAAATCAATAGAATATGCTATCCATTTCATAGCATGATGCTACAGTTTGAATAACACATCATTTTAAAAAGAATACATTATACTTTTGATTTTAATGAATTACAATTCAATTTTATAGCATGATGCTATAGTTTGAATAACACATAATTTTAAAAAGAATACATCACTCTTTAGATTTTAATGAACTAAAATTCAATTTTATAGCATAATTCTATAGTTTCAAATATAAAATATTATTCTTTTGAAAAAAACATTTCGAGAAATAGACATATTTTTGCTCTTTTACATCTTGTTACCTATTTCAAGATAGATTTTTTTGTAATTCTACATACAATATATACATTTTGAGATATAACTTGTAAGTTTACAACTCAACCTAAAATTAAATTTTATTGTAACATATACTTAACATACTATTCAACATTATACATATCATAATACATTTAAATGATGTTGATTTGCATTTCCTTATACACAAAAGTGATCAAACTATCACCGCTTGTGAGAGAAAAAATTAATATTTCAAGTGTGTATAGTGTATATTTAGTAACCAATCACTAAACAAAGATATATTTCCGGGAAAATTTAAATTTCAAATTCCTCTTTCAAGTATTTCCAAAACATTAACATGAAATTTTGCAAATTAAAACAGATGATTTACTAAAATATCAATTAATGAATTATCTTAATTTGAATAAGACAATACCTAATACTTTTAACTCAAATAAGTATGACTACAATTTTACTGCACGGTACTGTAAATTTTATAGTATGGTGTTGTCAATTTTATAACACGGTACTGTAAATTTTATAGCATCTGCTTTTGAACGTATTTGAATACATAGTTTGTAATAACAAAAGCACGTGCTATTGATTCAAAAGCATATTGCATCGTCTAAAATGTACAACTATACAAATTGTAAGTACTATTTATTAATTTAACAAAGTTTTATTTGAAATAATTGCAACACTTACTTGAAACAAATTAATATTTTTTTAATGAAATTCTATCAACCCCTCATCTCAACCATTTTGCCTGTTTTATTAGACAACATTATGCTTCTGGTTCTAAATTATGAATTATTATATTTTAACAAATATTTTCTTAATTCAATACAGAAATTATTGCTTCAAAAAAATTAAATTCAATAGCATCGGTGCTGTTGAACCAACAGTATTTTTTTCTCAATGTACTCTCTAAAATTTAATAAGTCAAAAATAACTGATTCAGAAGCAAAACAGGCACTCACTGATTATGTCGCATGTTAAAACTATAATCTTTAACTGATTCACAGTTATTTCTTGAAAGTATCAAACACAGAATGATTCCGACCAACTCATTATAATAATCGACGAAATCTGTCCTCAACTGAAGTTAGCGTTGTTTTATTACAATGCATTCTTAAAAATTAAATTTTGAATAATATTATTAAAAAATTCTAGAAAATTAATTGAATTTTGGAAGACTTACAGTTCAAATTTTTAAGTATTTTGAAATATTTAAGTAAATAAAGAACAAAAATTAGTTAAATATTTATTTTACAAAAGTTATTAAAATTAAAAACATTAAATTTGAAAATTTTTTAAAAATTAGGTTTTTGAAAAATAGTAATTCAAATTTTTTAAATAAAAAGGTACTTAAATTCAGAATAATAATTTTAACAAATTGTAACAATTGCGGAAATTCTGTAAAATTTTATATTTTAAAGAATTTTATTTTTCCCTCTTTAAAAATTGTCTTTAAATATAATTATAATTTTGAAATTTTATCTTTTTATGAATTTACAAAAATTATACTATTTAAATAACTCAATTCTCGTAGTTGAATTCTGATCGGAATTGATTTAACAATAATTTTAGTTAAAATTTTAAAATATAATTAAATATTTTAACCGTTATAACAGGAATTTTATGAATTAACAAAAAATTGTTGCGAAGCAAAAATTTCCACATTGTATTATTTGTTATTTGTTCCAATTTGACATTCTTAAAAAAACTAAGTTTCTATAAAATCTTTCCAGTAAAATTCTCCAATACTTTTTTGACTAAGCACATTTATTATATATTTTGACTGCCATAAAACTGATTGCATGCATATAAATGATTAATTTTTTCCCCCTTTTCCAAAAATTGGGATACGTATCATCGCCAGGAACAGAAGACGGGGCTAATATCTACGAAATTAAAATTAGAGCTCACCAGATTGCTAATTTTCGTTTCATGAAAAGGAGAAATAAGATAATAGCGGAGAAACTAACGCCCGTTTGGATCAACTTTTCGTTGCTGACTCAAGTTGTGAGTGACGATGGTCGCCAAGCCTCCATTAAAAAGTTGTTAAACGCAGCCTGACGGTGCCTTGCGGCAAATTGAAATCTCATCATAAGTCTTGCTTCCTTCGTTATATATATACATATCTATAGATATATATATAATAATATATACATGGTTGTTAAACAACCCCAAGTTATTTCCCAGATATCCACGTAATTAAGTACTTGTCGACATTTCCTAACGAAAAATATGAAAATAAAGAAAAACTCCCCTTCATTTATATATTTTTTTAAAAACAAGAAAAAATTCATGCGAAATTCATAAAAGAAACACAGGGTTGCCATGGTTTTGCTCTTTTCAAATTCCCTGACGTTTCCTGGTTATCCAGATTAAAAATGAAATTTTTCCATGTTTTTAAAACAACATTAGTTATTAAATAGAAACTTATTCAAAAACATCAATAATTTCATTTTTAAATAAATATTTTATCATTATTATTTTTTCATATTGAAATCTGGATTTGTAAAATTCAATTTTTTTATTTATTCTTTAATTAAATTATTTTCCAAAATTTTAAATTTTCTTTATTTATTTCAATAAATAATACAATTTTTTTGCGACATTTCAAACATTTCTGGAAAATTTTAATAAAATTCTTGTTAGAATTTAAATTGTTTTTAATATTATATATACAATTTTTATCAAATTTCTCGAAAAATGAAAATATTCCTAAACATTTATTAAAATTTGTCTAGAGAATTCAATTATTTAAAAATTTCTTTATGAAAATTAAATTTTAAGAAACATTCAATTATTTAATAAAATATTTACTTTTATAGTAAAAAAAATCCATTCATTAAACATAATTTTTATAACATTCTACACAAACATTCAATTATTTTTCCAAAAAATAAAAATTTCAAAAAATCACTGTACAATTTTAATCATTTTTAATACAATGTTTATCAAATTTCTCAAGAAATGTAATTATTCTTTACAGTTATATTAAAACTCTTTGAAAGAATTCTATTATTTAAAAAATTGGTTGATAAAATTCTTTACTAAAATTGAATTTTATGAAAAATTCGAATTATTCAATAAATTATATTTTTTTGTATTTAAATAATTGAATTCTTGTGGAATTTTCTGATAAGAATTAATTTTTAAAATGAATTTAAGTTAAAACTTTCGATATAATTTGAAGTTTTTATTTCCTCACATATATTTAATTGAAGAATTTACGAATAATTAAAATTTCGTAAAATTGAATATTGTAAACAAATGGATTTAGAAAATTGTTAAAGAATTTTATTAAAATTTTTCTCGATATTTTAATTTTGAAAAAAATTGTGTTATTTATAAAGATAATTGAAATTTTAACTAAAATTATTGTAAATTTTTTAACATAATTTTATTATTTATTATTTAAGTAATTTTTTTTATTTAAGTAATAACTTTTGAAAATTATTGAATTCTTGAGACTAATATTATTTAAATTCGTTTTAAAGAATTGAATTTTTTTTTAATTTTATAAAAATAGTAAACATTGAAAATAATTGAATTTTGACAAATTTTCTAAATTAATTAAATTTCTACAAAGAATTTTATTCAAATTATTTTTTAAAAAAATTGAATTGTTACAAAAAAATTTAAATATAATTTTTTTTAAAATAATTTAATTCTTTAAGGGCATTTGAACCACTATGTTATGTCTAACCTTATTATTATATTCCCTATTTTTTCTCGATTTAACTTTAATTTAGAAAAAATTAAAGTTGGGACGAGGTTGGATAAATGACAAGAATAAATTTATTTGAACACAGTATATTTAAAAGAGATCAAAATTATGGAAAGATGAAATGAGCACTAGCTTTCTAAAAACGAGTCTTAAGTGGTTTCTCTGTTTACCTTAGAACAGCAAGTTTTTGGTCCTGGCTGGCGCCGATGAAATACAATGGCAATTGTGTGTTAATGGGTTACTAAGTGGTGCAGGTAGATGATTTACGACACTCGTAAATTAGGCAGTTGAATGGATATTGTGCTTCTTTTAGCTTTTGTCGTTACTCGAACAATCTTTCAAACACCAAATTTGACTTCAAGATTCACTGAATTTAGAAATTTACGTAAAGATCAGGACAACTACTATACTGGGGTTGCGAGCACTATCACGAAGAGAACCACTTGTTATGATGAAAAAATTAAGACTGTAGTACAGGTGACTACTACTACTACTGACGATTACATTTTTAAGACTTCTGTAGTGCGGGTGACTACTTCTGATGACTTCAAATTTTAGACTGAAGATCGTTTGATAGTCTGGCTCTTTTTATACCCAAATTTCCCTGTGTATTTGATGAATTGTTACAATTTGCCATGCATTTGAAGCAACTATACGTTTTACCATGTATTTGAGGCAACTATACGTTTTACCATGCATTTGAGGAACCTTTGTTAGAGAAACACTTGCGTTGACTCAGCTTTTAGATAGCACGTGTTCACATCCTCTTAGTCATATGTTTTTTACAATTTAATATTATAGTTTTTATGTTGTTGTTAATTATTTATAGTTATTACATTTGTTATTAACATTTTGTTATTAATTTGTTGTTAACATTTTGTTATTAATTTGTTATTACAATTTGTTGTTAACTTGTTATTACAATTTGTTATTATTGTTTTACATTATTATAACTTGTTGTTAATTATTACAATTTATTATTATCTTGTTATTATTAACTATTATTTGTTGTTATTTCGTTGTTACAAATTATTATTAACTTATTATTAATTGTTATTTTGTTGTTACATTTTATTACTATTTTGTTAATATTTGTTATAATTAATTATTATTTTGTTATTATTGTTACAATTAATTATTATTATTTATTGTTACAAATCGTTATTATTTTTGTTATTATTAACTATTATTGCTGTTACTTTTATTACTATCTTGTTATTATTATTATAATTGTTTATTATTCTTATTTGGTTATTATTAATTATTATTATTTTGTTATTACAATAATTATTCGTTTTTAAACATTATTATTGTTTAAATCTAATTATTATTTTATTATTCTTATTATTACTATTTTCATTAATTAATAATTATTTATAATTGTTAATAATAGGTTAATAACAATTATTTATTGTTATTTCTATTATTATTATTTATATTATTATTAATATTGAAAAATACGTTACGATGACGTAACACCTCCCCCTTCAGAAATTTGGAAATTGAAAAAAATGAAATTGAACAATTTCCAAATTCTTATTTTTACATTCAAAGCTAAAATTTACAATTGTATTAAAGTTAAGCGTAAAACAAACATTTTTAGAAAAATTATTTTTTTTATTTATTATTATTTTTTTTTGTTTCTTCTTTTTTTTAACACACACACTCAATTTTTAAGATAGGTATAAAATAATTAATAATTATTATATATAACTAAATGTTTAGAAGATAGCATGCACATTTTTTATTTGTTTATTTATTGATTTATTTTATAGCGAGAGAAAAAAAATTGTCTTAATCTTTATATTTTTATTATTTTTCTTGTAATTTAAGCCATTTTTTTTTGCTACATGATATCTTCCGAAACATCTTTCACAAGAATTGCTCCATTTAATTAATTGGATTTTATCACTTCAAATATCTATTGCTTCTTTTCCTTCGTTAAAATCATATTTTTGTTTCAATCTTATTAGCATTATTTTTGTTAATTTTTTTTATTTCCTAATTTTTTATATTTACTTTAATTTAATTTTAGAATGCGTAATATAACAAAAAAAATAAGGTAGTATGAATAGATTTTCTAAAGTAAATTGCTCATACTATTAGTTTTGTTTACATAAAATGATAGACGTACTAAAGGTAATTAAACAAGAATTTTAAACCAAAATTATATTTGTAAATATTATTTAAATATCTACTTTTTTTGTATTTGAATTTAGAGACTTTAATGTAACCTGATACTAAAAAGTTTGTTTGGATACAAATATTTATAAAATTTTATACCATTGTTTTTAATTTAATATGTTATTATGTCAAATTTTTGCTTGTATAAAATATTATGATATAATGGATCTCTTAAATTTTTGGACCAATATAGTATTACAAAATTTATCTAATTGTTTTAGAAATTATTAAATGATTTAATCAAATCAATTTTTATCCAACAAGTGACTCATTAAATTAAATTTATTTTTTTATACTATATAAAATATGTTAATGTCCTTTTGTTACTAAATTGTAAGAAGTAAGATTTAATTTATTCATTTGAATTATAGTTGTTCTGAAATTTGGGTTATTATTTAAAGTGTATTTTTTACTAAACAAATATATTTTACTTCTTACATATTTTATTAACGATCATTTAATTTTTTTAATTCACAGGACATTCTTAAGATTATCTTTTTATCATGCACTAAAGTGGAATATATAGATTCAGATTTAACGTTTACTTGTATAAAAATTATGTTATTTGTAATTTTAAAAAGAATATTAAGAGAAGATGTTTGAGTCTTTAAGTGTAAAATTGAAAATAGAAAGAATAGTAAAGAAAAGTAAAGATAAAAGAGTAAAATAACTTAACCTTAACATGCTGCTTCTTACTTTCCCTAAAAGAAATTTCAATTATTTTATTTTTATTTATTTTCTTGTTTTTGGACAATTATTAATAGATTGATGTTAGATCGCTAAAACAGAAAAATTTATATTAGTTTAAATTCTAAAAAAAAAATTATATTGAATGATGTATGTTTTTATACATAGGTATAGAAAAGTGATTTGTTAGTTAATTTATATAATCTGTATGGTATATTTAAATTACTTTTTAATATATAACTATTCTTAATATTGCATTTTATTTGTAAGGTGGAAATTTTAATTTGTTATTGATTATATTTTATTTAGTTTATCTGTAAAAAAAAATTTTATATAATTTTGAGGTATTGTTTATTCGTATTATTATTTTTTAAAATTTAATTGTATTCGATAATTTATTCTCTACTGGGAGGTGGTTCTGGAGGCGGTCGATATGTATTGTCTAATGATTGAGCCCCTTCGATTAATTGTATATAATTTTTTGTAGGACATTGTGTACAACCATTGTACGGAGCAACTTCCACAAACGAATTTTTTAAGGATGATTTTATTGTTGAAAGGATTTCCCTCGAAGTTACATTTTTAATTTCTGCTATACGTATATTCTGTTGATTAAAATTTTTGCAGTCTTCTTTTATTACTAGGTTATCTTCTTCTTCAGATGATTCTTCATAATTAGAGGTTTCGTAGCCTTGATCAATTTCTTCGTGTTTTTTCAATTTTGTTTTCTGTTTAATATACTCAGGATAATATTTAATTTCATTAATATAATTTTCATTATAATGTTTCTTATTTTTTGTATTACATACCTTTTTCTGTCTTCCTCTCTTATTTTTTAAGGAAGTATTAAAACGTGTGCTTTGTTTCTTTGGTTTACCTTGTTTTCTTTTTTCATGAGCTTCTTCTTCTTGAATTTCTTGATTCTTCTTTTCTTCTTGAATTTTCAGTGTTTCTTGATTTTTGTTTCCTTGTATTTCTACTTCTTGATTATTGTTTTCTTGTATTCTTCGTTGATTTCTTGTAACAACATTACAAGCTTCACTACGTGTATCGTACTTTTCTGTTTTGCAGCATTCATTATTTAACATTTTTTCAATATGGCGGAGATTATTTATTACCTTCAAACTTGAGTAATTATTTCCACTTGATACACAATTTAAGTATTCTTTAAATTTTTCTTCAATTTTTTCTTGCACACACTTATGAATATATTCTTGAGTAATATTTTCCTGAGTTTCTTGAATTTCTTCTTTTTTTATTCTTTGCACTTTATTTTCAATAATGTCCTCAATAGGATTTGTAGATAAGGCGTCAGTGTTAATGTTTTTTGTACTTGCTTTGTAGAACACGTTAATGTCGTATTCGGCTACTGGTTGATCTTTATTTACTTCTTGTGATTGAATTTCTCCTACTGCAATATCTGAATCGTCTGTTTTTAATATAATTGGTTGGCAAAAGTCTGGCCTTTGTAAAGGTGGTTCCTCACAAACTTTATTTATTAATTTATTTAAAGTGTTTTCTTTATTATCAGTCGGAAAAAGGGGTATATCCTTTTGCAAAGGTTGATTAAAAAGGTTTGTGATCTTTAAAAACTTGTCATTATTGTCATCATCCCATATCTTTTTTCTACAATTAGTGGAAATATGTCCTAATTTTTTGCAGTAATTACAAATTATATTTTGATTTTTAGTTCCGAAGTTTGTTGCAATGTTAGTTCGTTGTTCCCTAGAATAATGTTGTTTATTTTGGAAAAAATCTTGTTGTTGATTTTGAAAAAAATTTTGTTGTTTACTTTGCAAAAAATTTTGTTGTTTACTTTGCAAAAATTTTTTATGTTGATTTTGCCTTTGATTTTGAAATGGAGTGTGAAATTGCTTTTGTGGTACGTTCCTAAATTGATTTTGTTGCGGATTTCTGTAATAATTTTGACATTGAAATTGATTAAATATTTGATTTTTGTTATTAAATTGATTTGGATTTGCAAAATGTTGTTGAGTGCCTGAATGAAAATGGTTTTCTCCTCTAAGTCTTAGCAATTTATTAAGTTGAGAACAGTTTGATACAACATGACCGTTTTTTCCACAAGACGAACAAGTGCTTACATTGTTATGAACCATATTAGTTTTTGTTGTTTCTGCAAAATTTTTATTATTTTTAAGATGTGCATTATATTTAATATTATTCTCACTTCTTCGTAGTTCACGTTGTAATGATAATCTTCTTTCTATTTCTATAGCTTTATTAATTATCCCTTGAAGTGTATCAGCTGTTCCAATTCGTAATTCTATTTCTTGTGTAAGTCCTCGCGAAAAACAATCGATAGTTGCTTCATCTAAACTTCTTCTAAATGCTTCATCTATTCTATTCCCATTACTAATAATATATACATCTAATATTCTTTCTGCTGCTTCTGCAATTCTTGAACCGTAAGAAATTACATTTTCGTGTTCCCACATATACATTGCTGCTAATTCTCCTTGTAATTGACATACAGATTTTATTGGTGCGTAAATTTGTTTTAATCTTTCTAATAATTCTTCTACAGTATTAAAGTTATTTCCTATTATAATTTTTCTTGCTTCTCCCGAAATTCGACTTTTTATTAATTTTACTAAATTTGTCTGAACTTGTGCTACTTCAGGAAGCATAGATTTTGCTTCTAAACAACTTTCGATAAAAATGGATAATGGTAAGTTTTTTCCATCAAAAATAGGAACTATTTCTAGAGCATCGCGTAATGAGACTTGATGACTATTTGGCAGATCCATATTTTCTTTAAAATAATGTTTTTCTTTTAAAAAAAATTTTAACCGAATAAAAATAAATTTTTGTATATATTTTGTTTAATAACTTTTAATAATATATGTGTATATAAATGTTGTTTATAAAATATTGCTATTTGATTTGTTTCTAACTTGCATCGCGCAGCACTTGTGTTTTTTGTTCTTGGTAAATAGAAATTATTTCAATAAAGATATGGACAGATATAAAATTTGTAAATTTGGAACTCATGCATATATATTTAGAACACTTGTTATAGATAATATCGTAAATATTATGAGATGAATTGTGAGAAATTTTGTGCACATTTGTTATAGATAATTATGAAATTAATTATCAGAAAATTTGTGAATAATAACAATTTTATATTTGTATGTATGCTGAAAATTTTTTAATATATATTTTTCTTAAAATTTTATATTTTTTAAACAATATTTTATTCTATATTTTATTATTACCCTTTATTTTAAAAAAATTATATTTTTATATTGTTTATTTTATTTATTATTTATTTATTGTTTTATTTATTTATATTTTATTTTAACAATTATCAATTAAACACTGAAATTTCTACAAATATTAGATAATTATCTTGATTATTTATTTTTTATTATTATTAAATTGCAGTTAATTTATTATTATTAATTATTTATTAAAAAAAAATTAATTTGACATAAAAGTAATTATTATATTTGAATTTTTTATTTATTAGTTATTTTTATTATTTTTTATTAGAAATTGTTATAAATAATATTTAATTTGTTATTAAGAATTTGTAAATTTATTATTAAATTTAATTCAATTTATTATTTGTTTAAAAAAAAAATTATTGTTTAAAAGAAAAAGTGTAATTATTAATTTTTATTTATTTATTATTTATTTAGGTATATTTATTATCAATTTGATTATTTGTAAATTAATTAAAAATTGTTTATTAATAATAAAAAAAAATTTGTTATTATTTTTTATAAAAATGACTTTATTATTATAAACAATTATTTATTTACCTAAATTCGAATAAAAAAAAATTTATTAAAGAGTTTTTTTTTATTGTTAATAATTGTTTATTTATTTAGATTTGAATCGTTATAAAAATTTGTTATTTGTTATTATTATTTATTTTTAATTTACTAAATTTTTATTTTATTTAAAAAAAAAATTATAAAATTTTAGATTGCTATTGTTAATAATTAATTAATTCTGTTAAAAAAAAGAAATTGATCAAAAAAGTGAAAATTTATAAAATTGTTTATATTTATTAATTTATTTATAATTATTTATTAATTTATTTAATTCTAAATTATTATCAGAATTATTTATTTTGTATTAAAAATTTATAAAAATATTAAAAGATATTATTTATTTACTTTTATTTATAATTAAATATTATTATTTATTATTTTATTAATTAATTTTTTTTAAAGAATTATTTTTAAAAAAATTTTTGTTTAGGCATGAATAATTTGAAAAATGTTTTAAAAAAATTGTTATTATTATTATTGTTGTTAATTAATTTATTATTATTTTTTTTTAATTTGTATCATATAATTTTGTTTAAAATAGAAGAAAAAAAAAATTTGTCAGAAATGGAAAATTTGAAAAAGAGAAAAAAAAAATTTTAATTGTTATTATTATTGTTGTTAATTAATTTGTTATTTATTTTAATTTTTAGATTGATTAATTATTTAGTTTTGTTTAGTTTTTAAAGTTGAAAAATGAAATTTTGAAGAATTGTTATAAATTTTTATTATTATTATTATTAATTTTTATTATTTATCATTTTTAATTTTTGTTAAAAAAATTATTTAGTTGTCATTAATTTAATTTATTATTTCCTCTGTATTATTTTTAATTTAAAATTATTTTTTAATAAAAATTATTGTTATTATTTTTTTTTAATAACAATTATTATTATTTTTTATAAAAAATATTGTTATTATTTCTTATGAAAATTATTGTTATTATTCTTTTAAAAAAATTATTGTTATTTTTTATAAAAATTATTGTTATTATTTATTATAAAAATTATTGTTATTATTTTTTTTCTAAAAATTAAAAATGTTATTTATTAATAATTACAAAAATTATTATTTTATATGCACTATAGAATATTTATAAAAAACCATAAAAATGTTATTAATTTTTACTTTGTTTAAAAAAAAATTTATAATTGTTATTAAAAATTTAGAAATTTCGTATAATAAATTAAATTTTTTATTTAAATATATTTTATTGTTATTATTCTTGTATTTTTTTATGTATGAAAAATGAGTATTTATTCAAATAAAATTATTCCTGTTTTATTCATTTGTTAAATAATTGTGCAAATTAAAACCTATTTTATTGATTTTAGACAGCTAATTTAGTATAAATAAGAAAATCTACTTTTTATTAATTAATTTACTATGTTTTATATACCAAAAATAATGAGTTTTAAATATGACAATTTATATGCACCAAAAATAATTATACTCTTGTTTTTACTAATTCGCGGCGTTATTTTATCAAAATTATGGATTATATTATTTCAACTTAACTATTCTTGTACTAAAAATAATGAACTATTTTTTCAATTCTAATTTCTTTGCATTTATCCGTTTACGACGGCCTTTACACCAAAAATAACGATATATTCTCAAATTAAATTATCCTTGCATTTATCCGTTCACGACGGTCAATGCAGCAAAAATAATAATAATATATTCAAATTAAACTACTCTTGCATTTACGACGGCCTATGCACCAAAAATAATGATGTATCCAAATTAAACTACTCTCGCATTTATCCGTTCACGACGGCCGATGCACCAAAAATAATGAGGTATCCAAATTAAACTACTCTCGCATTTATCCGTTCACGACGGCCGATGCACCAAAAATAATGATATATTCCTTCAAATTAAACTATCCTTGCATTTATCCGTTCACGACGGCCGATGCACCAAAAATAATGAGGTATGTTATGTCTAACCTTATTATTATATTCCCTATTTTTTCTCGATTTAACTTTAATTTAGAAAAAATTAAAGTTGGGACGAGGTTGGATAAATGACAAGAATAAATTTATTTGAACACAGTATATTTAAAAGAGATCAAAATTATGGAAAGATGAAATGAGCACTAGCTTTCTAAAAACGAGTCTTAAGTGGTTTCTCTGTTTACCTTAGAACAGCAAGTTTTTGGTCCTGGCTGGCGCCGATGAAATACAATGGCAATTGTGTGTTAATGGGTTACTAAGTGGTGCAGGTAGATGATTTACGACACTCGTAAATTAGGCAGTTGAATGGATATTGTGCTTCTTTTAGCTTTTGTCGTTACTCGAACAATCTTTCAAACACCAAATTTGACTTCAAGATTCACTGAATTTAGAAATTTACGTAAAGATCAGGACAACTACTATACTGGGGTTGCGAGCACTATCACGAAGAGAACCACTTGTTATGATGAAAAAATTAAGACTGTAGTACAGGTGACTACTACTACTACTGACGATTACATTTTTAAGACTTCTGTAGTGCGGGTGACTACTTCTGATGACTTCAAATTTTAGACTGAAGATCGTTTGATAGTCTGGCTCTTTTTATACCCAAATTTCCCTGTGTATTTGATGAATTGTTACAATTTGCCATGCATTTGAAGCAACTATACGTTTTACCATGTATTTGAGGCAACTATACGTTTTACCATGCATTTGAGGAACCTTTGTTAGAGAAACACTTGCGTTGACTCAGCTTTTAGATAGCACGTGTTCACATCCTCTTAGTCATATGTTTTTTACAATTTAATATTATAGTTTTTATGTTGTTGTTAATTATTTATAGTTATTACATTTGTTATTAACATTTTGTTATTAATTTGTTGTTAACATTTTGTTATTAATTTGTTATTACAATTTGTTGTTAACTTGTTATTACAATTTGTTATTATTGTTTTACATTATTATAACTTGTTGTTAATTATTACAATTTATTATTATCTTGTTATTATTAACTATTATTTGTTGTTATTTCGTTGTTACAAATTATTATTAACTTATTATTAATTGTTATTTTGTTGTTACATTTTATTACTATTTTGTTAATATTTGTTATAATTAATTATTATTTTGTTATTATTGTTACAATTAATTATTATTATTTATTGTTACAAATCGTTATTATTTTTGTTATTATTAACTATTATTGCTGTTACTTTTATTACTATCTTGTTATTATTATTATAATTGTTTATTATTCTTATTTGGTTATTATTAATTATTATTATTTTGTTATTACAATAATTATTCGTTTTTAAACATTATTATTGTTTAAATCTAATTATTATTTTATTATTCTTATTATTACTATTTTCATTAATTAATAATTATTTATAATTGTTAATAATAGGTTAATAACAATTATTTATTGTTATTTCTATTATTATTATTTATATTATTATTAATATTGAAAAATACGTTACGATGACGTAACAACTATGACGTCACAATGTGTGAAAAGCATGAGTTTTAAAATTGTGACGTCATGGTGGTTCAAATGCCCTTAAAGAATAAATAAAAAAAAATAATTGAATTTCTTAGAATTTTTTAAATGTTTTTAACTAAAATTCTTCTATAAATCCATTGTTTAAAAAAATCAATTAAATATGTATATAAAAATTTAACTTATTTCAGAATAATTTTAGTTATTACATTTTTTTTATTCTAGGTTTTTTTAAAATTTTCCAATCAAATTCATTTAAAATTGAAATTTTTCAAAACTTCAAATGAAAATCTTTTCAACTTCAATTAATTATGAAAATTGCAAACGCAACTCTTTTAACATTCAATTAATTTTGAAATATTTAAGGAAAATTAGATTTCAAGAAATAAATACAATTAGAAAACAACAATTTTCCAGGATTTCGATCAAATTTCCCTGACTTTTCCAGGTTTTTAAAATTTTTATAAAATTCCCTGACCTTTCCTGGTTTTTTCAATATTTATAAAATTACCTGACATTTCTAGGTTTTGAGTTTGCATGGCAACACTGAAACTTTTTGTTTGGAACAACGAGAAAATTCTCTAAAATAGCAAAAGTCTTCTTAATCAAAATAGCTAAAAATTTAGCTAATATAGTGAAATTTTTAGCTGTTTCAAATAAAGCAATGTAAAACATAACACAGCCATTAAAATTTATAAAAAGTAGAAATAACATGAAAAAATGATAAATAATTTATCAAGAAATCTATTTTTTTCCTCTCTATTACGATATATAGTGGAACGCGTTTGACTTTTTCTCGCTAATTTTTTTTTCCTCCCTTTCCACTTTTTTTTCTCTTTTTTCTCCTCCTCCTCCTTCTTCTGCTTTTTTTCATTTTATTTTCTCTAGAAGGATTTGCAACGCAATACGCCTTCCCTTTTTCTTTTTTCCTCTCTCAACCATTCTAAAATAGATAAAACGAAAGAAAGTCATTCGAAGGAGTTCGAGAGGCTTTCTGTGTGTAGTATATATACGGACTAGAAACTCTTGGCCGAAGCGCAGGGAAAGAGCTGAAAAATAAAAGAAAAGCGCGACGTAAAAAGCACCAGAGTAGCAGGGGTTACGGATGGCTGGCTTAAAAGTACCTACAGCACTAACGGTCTCTAAAAGACGAAAAAGATAAGATAAAAATCATTTTTGTTCAACACATCAATTTTTTTTCTGTCGAAGTAGAAACTGATTTAGAATTTTTTTTTCTTTTAATTTTTTTAGAATAAACGCTTTATTTTTAAAATAAACAAGAAATATTAATGCACTGAGTAAACATTGTTTATACTTAATTTAGATACAGAAATATCCAAAATAAATTTGATTCAACAAAAAAAAAATTCAATCGAATTTTATTACTTTTTCTACAAAATGATTCAATATTTTATAAAATCTATTTAACATTTTGTAGAATTTCACTCGAATAATTCTAATTTCTACGTTAATTCTAGTAAATATTCTAATTCTATAAAAAAAATTTTAAAAAAACTGACTAATATAAATAAATAATAAATTTTTCCCCTACTATATTATTCTCTAATATTATTATTATTAAAAATTGTTTATCAATAAATTTCTTATTATAATTTATAATACTCTTTATTTTCGAACTAAAATGAAATAAACTAATCATTATTGCCCTGCAAGCTCTCTAAAGTGTCATCAACGTTAGAAATCAAAAAGCTATTTTTTTTCGTAAAGATTATGAAAATTAAACAATTTTTGAACATTTAGATAAAGAAAAGTGTCCGAAAAATAATTTTTGTTTTGTGTAAAAAACTGATTTCTAATAAAGTATGTTTTCTAAAAAAAGTTTCTCCAACAAATTTTGATTTCTAAAAAACATTTTCCTAAAAAGTCATATTTTCTAACACCTAATTTGCACAAAATTTTTGTAAAATTCTATAACTTTTATAAAAGTTAGAAAATTGTTTAAAAATTAAGACTTGAAAATAGAAACAATTTTTTTTTCTGTCATTTTATAATTTTGTTTCAAAATTTGCATCATTTTTATTTTTTACTACATTTTTTAAAATGAAATCTCAAGTATTTTTTTAAAAGAATTGAAAAATGTTCATAAATTTTATTTTTTAATCATATACCTACAAACAATGAATATTATTAGAAAAATTTTTTTTTTTTTGAAAATTGCTTTTGTAAGAAATTATATTCCATTTTGACTCTTTGTAATATTCAATAGTTTAACAATTTATTAACTTAAATTTTTATTTAGGTATTTAAAAAATTTCCTAAAAAATTTAAATATTTTTTCATTCCATTTCAGAATATTTTAATTAATTTTACAATTTCATAAAAAAAAATCTTTTTAAAAATCAAGCAACGAAGTTGAATTAAAATTTTCCGACAGTTAATTTTTTCAGAATTTCAAATATAAAAGCATTCAAAAATTAAATTATTGTTTTAAAAATACTTATTAATTATTAATTTCTTCATAGCAGTTAAAATTTTCAAAAACTTTAGTATAAAACCTTATTTTTAAATTTAATTAATTTTAATAATAATAAATAATTTTTGTTTCTGAAAATTGCAAATGTTTAAGAAATAATCTGACGGACATAAGAAATTAAAATGAGTCCAATGTCATAATTTCATATTTTAAAAGAAGAATAAAATTTAAAATTTAGATTTATTTGGTAAAGAACTTGATTTTAACATTTTCAACAATTAAAATTTGATCTTGAATGAAAATTATAATTCTCTGCCATTAAGAATTATTCGTTAAATTTTAAAATGAATTAGATAAGTCGCTTTCCTACTAACAAGGAATTTTAATTTTCATTCCAATTTAAAATTTTGAAAATGAAATTTTTTCACTTTTCGGTAAAACGAATTTAAAATTTAATTTTTTTTCTTCGTTTAAAATTGAAAATGATAAAAAATTGGCTTATCATTTTTCTCATTCTTTGTCGAATTTTTCCTTAAAAATAAAATTTTTTCCAAATTAAATAAAATTATTAATGCTCTCCTTTGAATTAGTAAAAATATTTACTAATAAAATAGTAGAAATGACTTTTTGTTCTTTATCACTGAGTTTTTGCTTTTGGCTTAGTAAATTTTATTAATAAATTAAATTAAATTAATATTTATTTTTGATGACAGAATTTTTGCTTTTGAATATGATCCCCAAGTTTTGAACGTTCAAATGAACGAAATATTTTTTATTGAAAATATTTTAATAAATAACTAATCATAAAAAAATTTGATAACTAAACTTTTACGTTTGCAAACTCAGTAATTAATTTTTTAGATATAGTGAAATAAAAAAATTGCAATAAAAATTTAATTTTTAGAAGAAATAAATAAATTTTGTTCATTTGAACGTTCAGAACTTTAGGCTCTTTTTTTGAATTACAAAAACAATTTACTATTTTTCCAAAATTTTTAATCTAAATTGAATTATTTTTCAGAAATATGCAATCAAGTGGGAATAAAATCAAAGAACTAAACGATAAACTATTAATTTTTCCTAAATATGAAAAGAAAACGCATCTTGAGAAGAATTTATAAATAATGACACAGCAAATGAAAAAAGGATTATCTTAAAAACCTAGTGCATCATGTAGGGAATGAACACAGGACGATAAAAGGACTTAAAAAAAAGGGGGAAGGGAAAAAAAATAGGAAAAAAAGCACGGCAAGTCAAATAACCACACCGGCATATCCAATTCTTTTTGCCTTGTATGTACGCACGAGCGTAGGTATATAACCGTCCGCGCTGGGTCAGCTTTCAAGCTAACGTGGTTAAGAAAATATTTTTAAAATAATTTTGCACTTAGTTCCCCGTTGGAAAAAAGCATAGCTTGTAGAGTCGAGGGTCGGAGTAGGAAGGGATCGCGCATTACAGACCTTTTTACCTCCACGCCTCGTCCTCTTAGGTGTATTTAGCGGAAAAAAATTTCTGAAGAAACTAGAACAACCCGCGCGTCGTCCATATATTAAAAGCCCCCAAAAAAAAGTAGAGAGAAAGCATAAAAAAACAGCAGTTCTGAAAAATTAGAATGTACTCTGTTTCAGGGAAATTAAACAACAATTATACTTTTCATTTAAAAAAGAAAAAAATCTACAGGGAATAAATATTGTACTTCTCTTTAACAATGCGTTCAGAGAAATAAATTATACACTAGTGATCGATTATGGAATTTCACTTCATTTTCACTTTCACTCAAAATTTATTTTCACTTGACTCTCACTCAACATTCACATTCATTCAAAATTTATTTTCACATCAATTTCGTTTCACTTTCACTTTCACTAAAAATATATTTTCAATCCACTTCCACTTTACTTTCACTCAAAATTGATTTTTACTCCACTTTCACTTTATTTTCACTTTTACTCAAAATTTATTTTCTCTTCAATTTCGTTGTACTTTCACTTTCACTAAAAATATATTTTCAATCCACTTTCACTCAAAATTGATTTTTACTCCACTTTTTCTTCACTTTCAGGAGAACTTTTACCTCCAGTGAAATTTTATTTTGTTATTATTTTTCTCTGATATGAAGGTGAAGTACACAACGTTGATCAACGACAAAATAAAATGAAAATTAAGTAAAAATATAATTTTGAATGAAAGTTAAGTGAAAATGGAGTGAAATAATATTGTGTGTGAAAATGGAATGAGAATGGAGTGAAAAAAATGTTGAGTAAAAGTGAAGTGAAAATAGAGTGAAAAAATTGTTGAATGAAAGTAAAGTAAAAATTGAGTGAAAATAAATTTTCAGTGAATGTGAAAGTAGAGTGAAAATAAATTTTGAGTGAAAGTGAAAGTAAAGTGAAAATGAAGTGACAATGGAGTTAAAATAAATTTTGAGTGAAATAGAAAATAAAGTGAAAAGGGAGTAAAGAAAAATTAATGGCGTTCTAAATTATTATAAATAAATAATTATTTAATTTGCGTCAAAGTTATTTAAATTTGACACCAAAAGCAGAACTTTAACGGCATTCAGCTGTTGGGTACACCCAGAAAAAAGATTTACTTGACTCCGAGCCAACTAGACTTTTTATTTGTGTCGAATAATATTGATTGATTGCGAATTCGAGGTCAGTTTTTCAAAATTCAAAATGGCAAATCTTTTATGGTAAACAATTGTTTTAAATTCATTAAATTATTAATATTAGTTATTATTACTATTAATTAAATTATATTTAGTCTATTTTTAAATAAGTACTTACCTTCATGTTTATTCTTCTCGTTTCTTTCTGATATATCGTCATTCCTTTTCTCTATTGTCATTTTCCCTTCTAGTTTCACATTAATATGCACATTTCATCAAAACTTTTATCACTTTTAACGTTTTAACCTTTTAACACAATCGTTCAGGTCGCGAATTATGTCGCAAAGGAACAATGCCACGGATTATAATAATAATAAACTCATTTTCCCCTTAATTTGATTCGAACAATATGTTTCAATCAAACATAATGAGTCTGATTCAATAAATGTTTAACCGAATTATAAAAGAAGTTTAATTTAAATATACAATTTTGATAAACTGTTTATGACTCTATTAATACATAAAAAAATAAGCAAAATGTTAACTGATTGAAATTATCAAATAGTATGCGAATTAAAATTAGTAAAATTGTCACATAAGATTGTAACAAGCTCGTAGAAAAATATATTATATTAAATATGTAGTTTTTTGTTGTTGCGTGTAGTTTGAAAAATGGTGTTTTTTAACACAATTCTGGAGTTATTTTAACTCTCATTAATTCTTCGCTATTAATTTAACCTGCTCGTAGTGTTATTTAAAGCCTACGTATTATCTGAGGGACTTTATTTATCAATTAAAATTTATTTATTATTTCGAAACAGAATTTTCAACTATTACGGTTTTTACGAAGCACCTAATTCAGAATTCCAGAATTCACCAGGTACGTTTTAATAAATTATGATTAATTTTTTTTTTTAAATATGAATTTGAAGAACTTGGAAATTATTTTCTCAGTACTGGGATTTTTTAGCACTGCAAATATTGGACTGTTGCAGTAATGGTAATTTGTGAAAACGTCAGTTTACTGACTACAACGAAGCCTTAATAAAAATGTAGGCTCAGCATTATACCACATTAATTAACATCGGTATAATAATCAAACAATTAAACAAATCTGATGTAGTAAAAAGGAGAAAAAAATCGAACTGTGACTAAATGAATAAAATTCGTTAAATAGTATTTAAAAATTAAAAGTCAAATACTTAAATTATTGGTTCAAATAATTTTGTATTGGTTGCAAATATTAGTTGCATTTCTCATTTTTAATTAAATACTTAAATACACAGTTCCTTCTAAGGATATCGCATTGAGAAAAAAAAACAAATAAAAACGTTGATTCACAACACTTTTGATTTGTTTTTGATTTGATATCCTTAGAAAAACTGTGCTTAAAATTATTTGATTCAAGTAAATGTTTACTTGAAAAAAATACAATAATCCATTATTTGAATTAAATAGATTTTTTTCAAGTGTAATAATAATATAATATTTATTATTTTATTATTTACTAGATTAGTGGATTCAGTTAGCCAGTCACAATTCGATAATTTCAGATATATGTTACAACCTGTTCCCGCTACATCTCAGAAAACAGGAGGGACTCACTCATTCGGTGATCTACGAAGTTGACGTTGATTTGGTATCTCAGCTCACTCGAAGATTAACAAAATTATATTTGTCATCCGGTATTTCTTCTTTTAAATTTATTCCAAACTTTATTGAAGTTGTCGTTATTCCAGACCTTTCATCATAGATCAACATTTCATTCCATTAACTACTTGAATTCTGCAAAAAAAAACAAAAAATTTGACTTGTAACTTTATGTTTTTAAATAAATATTTAATTATTATTCATACTCTCACAGCAATTGAGATTATCAAAAAATTTCAGTTTAAAACCTTTTAAGACTTCATTATTTTTGAAAAAAACTGCACATACTTTTTTTTAACTACAATCATTTTCTAAATCAATATTATTAAGTTCCTATTAAGATTTGTAACTGAAAAGATTAAATTCTTTAAATTTCAATCATTCAAAATTTTAAAATTGAGAAAACAATTTTTTTTAATTAAAAAAATATGTAGCTAATCAAGGAAAAATGTTTTTATTAAATATATTTTATAATTGAATTAAATGCAATATTTATTGAAAAAAATTTCAATTTTATTATTGCTTTCACTACGTATGGAATCAAAATTATTATGTTTAATTCGAAAATAATTTTTGATTCACTGAACAAAGATAATTATATGTTTCATTCAAATATATATTATACAATTATACTCAGTGTACTAATTGAAATGAGTGACTGATTTTTTGCTCTTAAATTAATAAATTTTACCAATAAATATTAATTTCTACTAATTTATTAATAATATTTACTCATTCAAAAACAAAATTAATAAACTTTACTAATAATTAGTAAAAATTACTATTTATTTTTTTAAATTTACTAATTTAAGCAAACAGGCAGTCACTAATTCAAAATAGTACCTAAGCATTTTTACTAATTTATATTTAAAAAGAAAAATTCAGTTTCGTTGTTCAAAAATATTTTTCAACTCCAAAAATCAGAAATTTTGCAGTGATCTTAGAATTTTGATATTTTTTCAGTAGTTTTGATAAAAAAAAAAATCTCCAATTTCTCTGACCTGTATAGCAAATATGATTTTTCTTTAAAAAAATACAGAAACGTACAAAAAAGGCATCATAAATAAAAGAATGTTTGTTTAAGAAAAATGGAAAAATCTAATTTCATCTAGAATGCATATTTCTCATCGAAGAAAAAAAATTGACACTTAAATTTTTCTTTCAACTTGAGAGGTTTTTTCTTTCCTATATTTTGTTATTTACTGATGATCCTCAAGTTTTAAACGCTCAAATGAACGAAATATTTTTTATTGAAGATATTTTAATAAATTACTTATAAACAAATTTAAAAACTGCAATTTTACGTTTAGAAACTCAGTAATTAATTGTTTAGATAGTAACGCAAAATAATTGCATTAAAAATTTAATTTTTAGAGGAAATAAATAAATTTTTTCTTCATTTGAAAGTTCAGAACTTTAAGCTCTTATTTAATGTCACTTTTTAATCAGTTTGAAGCTGCGTTCAGAAAAACAAAATATAGTTTAAAAATCTATTTTGTTTTAATTTTTGGAAGAATAATTTCAATCAAAGAAGGAAGATTAAACTTAATTTTTAAGTTGAAACACTTCTGAATATAGACAAAAATTTCTCTATTTTTCACATGAATAGCTCGTATATTGAAAACAAAAGGTAAAAATAGTTGTTGAGCTGAATTTTCTTTTCACTTTGAGATTTCAGTTATTTCGCATCCAGAGAAATTATTTATTTGAATCAAATATTTTCTTTATTTGCTAAAACTATACTGTTTCCTAAAATGCAAATAAATTTTTTCATTTTAGACTAATGCGTACATTTTTTTTAAATAAATATAACTTTATTTATTTTAAGTAAGGTATCTTTTACATTTTTACAACAAATAAATTTTGTTTAAATACTCTTTTTTTATTTAAAATAACTATAACTTTATTCTCTGAATGCGGTGCTTAACAAGAAAGGGCATCATTATTTTTTTAAAATAAAATTAAAAAAATAAAATTCATCAGATAAAAAATATTTTTCCTATCGAAACCTTCTAAAATACAAATAATAATTTTTTTCGAGACATTTTCGCATTCCCTTTTTTTTGGTAAGTGAATTTTCTATACCGGAAAAAGGTGATGGAAAAAAAAGTAATGTCCTCACATGGTCGATCGCTTTTGCTTCAAAAGAGGGAAAAAAATCGTGACCCTCTCTCTCTCTCTCTCTACATATATATCCCGAATTGTCGAAGATGAAAAAATATGTTCGAAAAAAAAAGATAATACGTCAAAATTGAAACGAGATTCAATTGTTCCTTTCACGAATAATGTGACACTCAATATCATAATACATCAATTTTACTTTGAACATTTTGCAATAACAAAAAAAAAATGAAACAATATATAATAATATCAACGTATGAATTTCCAGTGAAAAACAGTAGAAAAATACTTCCCTCAATTATTGAACGCATGATTTGCGTATATTGCGATGAACTGAAAAGCAATGAAATGCAAACGGACCCGGCAAAAGAGTTGCATTGAAAGTATTGGAGGGGGGTGGTAGATAGGGGGTCGAGAGTGAGTGAGAGAGAGAGAGTCGCGTTCAACCATCCGGAAGCTATGAATATATTATTTGGCGGGCAGTTTCGGTAGACTCTCTCTCTCTGATCGGATAGAGAACATCGATCACGAAATACGGATGGCGCATCCCTTTGGGCAATTTTCATGCGTCAGAATACAACATTCTATGATCGGATATGTTGCAGTTATAAAAAAAAAATAAAAAAAAAATTCGAAAAAAAAACATAAATGTCAACCTGTTTTTCGAGTTTGGTCAAGTTCCTTCTTGCGAGACTCCAATTCCCAAAAGGCACAAGCGAAATACACGCCAAAGCTTTTCATTGACTATATATCCTTTTCTTCCTGTTCGTCCTTCTCTTCCTGCTGCGTTTTCCCAAATAAATAATTTATCGTTTCAAATTTCACGCCCCAGAAGCATAAAGGACAATTAACCGCTCTTACGAAATGTAATCATCACTAAAACTGCTATAAGTTTCATTGGCTTCTGTGAATTAAAAAAAAATATTCATATTCATAAACTTTATATACCTATATATATTATGTGTGTATTCGATTATATTTATTAATTATTGAATATGGAAACTTGCTCTCTAAATTTGAATTAGTTAAAAATAACTAATTTGATAGCAAAAAGTCAGTCACTGATTCAAATAGTAATATTTTACTAACGAAATAGTTAATAATGACTAATTATTAGTTAAATTCACTTTTAGGTTATGTAAAAATTACTGAAATTTGCAGTAACTAATTCAATTAGTGAAATTTGACAATTTTTTTCAGTTATTTATTTACTTATAATTAGTTATTAACTACTAACAATTAGATATTTTTTACTAATTTCTGGAGCAAAAAGTCAGCCACGATTTTACTAATAATTAGTTATTTTTAACTAATTCAGATTTAGAGAGTGTACTTCATTTGAATTGATGATGATGGGAAATTTTACTATTATGAATGCGTTGAATTAATTAATTATTATATTATTACTATTATCACTGTATTCATGACGATGATGATGGATAATTTTACTGATTATGACTGTGAAAAGTATATATGTGAAACATTTGAACTAAAATTGCTTATAGAATTGTAAAAAAAAATTTAAAGTCAAAAATCACACTTAGAATCAAGTTACATCACTTTTATTTTTAGTTTCAAATTTTTTAAGACAGTTTTTACTCTCTAAATTTGAATTAATCTATTTGCAATTCAAATGAAAGAGAATATCTTAATTTAAACACTGACTTGGTTTTTTTTGCGTGACTCTTTTCGAAAATTTACAATCATACAGAAATTTTTTTTTTAATTCAACTAAAATATAAATTCTTCTTAAAACTTTGAAACTAAAGTTAACTCTCTAAATTTGAATCAGTTAAAAAAAAGTAATTTAGAAGCAAAAAGTCAGTCACTAATTCAAATATTAATATTTCTACTGACAGTTAGTTAACAATAAAACGGATGTTTTAGTAATTTTTTTTACTGATTCGATTAGTCAAGTTTAACTAATTTTCCAGTTATTTATCTTAGATATATTTATTTTACTGAAAAAAATGAAAAAAAAATTAGTAAATTTTACTAAATAGTAAACTTTACTAATAAATAGTAATTTATACTAAATTATTAGTACACTGAAAAAAATTTATATTAAATTTTCTAAAAGTATTTTACAATTTGGGGGAAAAATGCAGCAAACCAAAATTTTGATATAAAAAATACTAAACTTTCAAAAAACTTATTTGGAATTTACTATAATTATATCAAATATTAAGAATTTTAATTCTATTTTAATATAACTTTACTAAATTCCACATAAGTTTTTTGAAAGTTTAGTATTTTTTATATCAAAATTTCGGTTTGTTGTACTTTTTCCCCAAATTGTAAAATACTTTTAGAAAATTTAATATACATTTTCTTCACTGTACTAATAATTTAGTAGAAATTACTATTTATTAGTATAGTTTACTATTTAGTAAAATTTTCTAATTCAAAAGCAAAAAGTCAGTCATTAATTCAAATTATGGTAATCATTTTTACTAATTTGCATTTAGAGAGTGTTTCAGTTATTTTCAACTGATTTTCAGTGAAATTCCACTGATTCAAATGGTTAAAATATTGTCACTAGTTCTCACTAAAATTTCATTAATCTTTAGTGGAATTTCACTGATTAATATTTAGAAAGTATACCAAAGATTTAAATCACTGAAGTTTCAATGCAAATTATTTTTAAAAAATGACTAAAATATTTGTGTTATTTTACACTCTTTAAATCTAAATCAGTAGAATTCTATACTGAAGATCAATGAAATTTGCCTGAGGCACATTGTCTCTATTAATTATTACGATTTTTTAACTGATCTTCAGTGAAAACATTCTGATTTTTTGCTTCTGAATCAGTTAAATTCAACTGATTTTCAGTCTAAAAATATCTCATTTTTCAGTAAAATAAATATCTTAGACTTAGATAAATATCTCATTGAAAAATATAATTAGTAAATTTTACTAATAATTAATAGAAATTACTATTGTTTTTTAAAATTTATTAAATCAATAGCAAACAGGCAGTCACTAATTCAAAATAGTACCTAAGCATTTTTACTAATTCATATTCAGAGATAAAAATTCAGTTTCGATGTCCAAAAATATTTTTCAACGCCAAAAATCAGAAATTTTATAGTGATTTTAGAATTTAGATATTTTTTCAGTATTTTAGTTTAAAAAAATCCCTGATTTACCTAATCTGTAGCAAATATGATTTTTTTCCCAAAAAAAATTCAGAAAGGAAAAAAATGTTTATTGACTGAATTTCACTATCTTTATTTCATAATTTAACTTTTTTCACTGTGTATTTCAGTGAGATTTTACTGATTTAAAAGAAGAGTGTAAATTTAAAAAGCATAACAATAGGAACATAAAATCTGTTTTTCAATTCAGTTAGAAAAATTGTCTTAAGTTAAAAATATTTTAGAATATTCATTAAAAAAAATGACTTTTCCATGACTTTTTAGTTTTTACTAGTTTTATTTCTACTTTCTTGAGCCAAAAATATGGTAACTAACATATTTAACAATAAATTAATATCTAATGATTCAAACAAACAATAAAAAAAATCTAAGTTTTGTTAGATTAGAAAAGAATCGTTTCACAAGAAATTTTAATTCTTGTATAAATTTTTTGAAACTTTCCTGACTTTCAATGAAATTCTCTGACATTCCCTGACTTTTCTCTGACCAAAAAAAAAAATTCCCTGACTTTTCCCTGACCGTTGAACACCCTGTTTTAAACTTATTAACTATGGCAAAAATTGTTCTTTTTTAAAGAAAACAATTTTTTGCGTGTAATGTTTTTGTACTTAGGCGATACTCTCTAAAGTTGAATTAATAAAAATGTTTACTAATTTGAATTAGTGACTGACTTTTTGCTTTTGAATTAGTCAATTTTACTAATAAATAGTAATTTCTAGTAATTTATTAGTAAAGTTTACTAATTCCACACTGAGAAAACGATTTATTTGATTCAAACAAATTTTGTTTAAATCAAACTTAAAATATCTTTGCTATACAATCAAACATATTTAAGTTTAGTTAGAAAATATGTTAACATATTTTCTGCGGTTCAATTTAAGAGATTATATATTGAAATCAAACATAAATTGTGATTGATTTTTAAATTATCTGTGTAGTTAACTTTTAAGTTTGATTCAAACATAACATTTCTAAAGATAATTTTTGTTTAAACCGTAACAGAAAATATGTTTGAATTAAATATAATTATTCAAACAAATAATACTTTTGAATATTTTCCATATATTGAGATTAAACTTACAAACTAATTTCAATTAACAAAATCGTCTCTAACATTATTTTTGTGTTTCATTTAAGTATAATGTTTTTCTCAGTGCAAAGCAAAAAGTCAGTCACTAATTCAAATTAGTAAACATATTTACTAATTTAAATTTAGAGTGTAATTTCCTAAAAACACGTTTTGGACTATTATTTTTTCATCAGTGTTGAAAAATAAACATTTCTTTTTGTTTCACATTATCATAAAGTGAGATTTTCCCACTCTCTTAATTTGAATCAGTTAAAAATCATGGTTTTAACACTTTTAACTGACAATCAGTGACTGACTTTTTGCTTCTGAATCAGTTAAAAACAACTGATTTTCAGTTAAAAAATAACTGATTTACAGTAAAAAAATAACTGAAATATTAGTTAAACTTGACTAATTGAATCAGTCAAAAAAAAATTTACTGAAACATCAGTTATTTTTAACTGACAATCAGTTGTTTTTAACTAATTGTCAGTAGAAATATTACTATTTGAATTAGTGACTGACTTTTTGCTTTTAAATCAGTTATTTTTAACTGATTCAAATTTAGAGAGCAAATTACAGTATTAGGCGTGTTATATTCTCAAAATACCGATGTATACAATATATTTGACAACAGTGTGTAAGTGCAAAATTGATGGAAACTGAGACAAGTTAGAGAAAATCGGAGGTGGTGGTCCCCCTTTTAAGGGTGGGGGGGGAGAGAAATAGGCATATCAGTTTTGGAAAGCACGTGTTCTCCGCTACAGGTACCAATTTTACGAAATGCGTTAATTCCCCACTATCCAGACGAATAGAGAGATAGAACAGAGCGAAACATCCACTCCTGTACATTGTTTGCGGCTTGGAATCAATAAAAGCATAGCTTTAGGCTACGCTGGTTACCGTGGCAACCTGAGAGACCTATCCACTCACTCACTCTCTCTCTCTCTCACTCTTTCTCCCTTACACCCACTCTTTATCTCTCTCTCTCTCTCTCTCTCCCTGTTAACGCTCAAAAGTTCGGGCCCGCCTACAACGGGGGATCATCCTCGAAATTTTCAACGAGGACATCCCTATGCATTGAGATCCTTTTCTCCGTGCGGCTTTTTGTCGGTCATTGTATCTTCAGGGAAAATGTGACGGATTAACTCAGATCTGGATATTCAAATTAAGTTTAGAGAGAGAGAGAGAGGAATTTTTCCATATATAGGAATAAATGTACTTTTTATTCCCTTTTTGAATATTTTTTTTCCATCCGTATATATTTATACCTATAACGAAAAAGAGAAGTAATCTGTATGGAAATTAAACATTTTTTTTCCCCCCAACTATAGTCATTAAATTTTTTTTCTTGTTTTTTTTTCTACACGTAGATTGTATAATAAATTGATAACAAAATTGTATATAAATCGTTATATAAGTGGCATTTCATATAATGGGATATTGCAACCCTTTGTAATGTAATTATCTTCGATCAAAACATTGGTTTCCAAAATTTTCAAAGGAAATTTAATTTCATGTTAATTTGCATAAATACGAGAGTGGAATCAAAACGATATTTTCTTTACACTATATATATATATAAATGTATATATAATATGTATACGCATTGAGGGGAAAAGACTCGGAAAAATTTTCTGATGAATTAAATAAATGAAAAAAAATAGAATTATCGAATATTGAATTAAAATATCGCAAGTGTGGGAAAGAAGATATAAATATCTATATCTATTTTATTAAATTTATGAATAGATGAGTTAAATATTTTTCTTTTAAATAAAAATATTGAATTAATGATCAATTTTTTAAGACTCCTTTTTGTAATAGTATATTAATTTCAATTTTTTTCTATTTAAACTTTTAATCTACTTTACTAGAGGATCGAATTGAATTTTCAATTTTTATTCCCTCCAACTAGATGTAAAAATGTTTCTATCATAATTTTGTATAAAAGAGAATTTTATGTTTGAAATTTCACGCTGCTTCTTTCATAAATTTTCCATTTACTCTAATTATTAACCTAGTGACTTCAAATACTTCATAAACAAAAAATTGTCATTGGAATTTTTATTTATTTTTTAACAGACACTTTTATAATTAATTATTATTATTATTATTACTATTATTATTTTTATTATTATTATTATTATTATTGTAGTCGTGAAGTATCAGTGTGGCTACATGTTTCAGTTTCTTTTTATAGGAGAAAATGAAAAATTAACTAAATTAATTAAAAATTGTTATATTTTATTTTAATATCTGGAGATAAGTCGAAAGAGTCGTAATTTTTCAAAATAAGTTGAATAAAGTCTCAATTTGCTTAATTTCCCTGGCAAAAAATTTTTTTCTTGACATTTCCTTCACTTTACTGACATAATTTTTTTTCCCTGACATTTTCCTGACTTAACTGACCAAAATTTGTCTCCCGACAATTCTTTCACTTTACTGACAGAAATTTTTTTCCCTAAAATTTTCCTGACCTAACTGATAAACATTTTTTTCATAACATTTTTTGTAGACATTATAATTGCAACAATTAGTATTATCATTTACTTTTTTTTATAGTCAATTTTTAATAATTACTTAATTTTACTTCTTCGCAATAATTATTAGTTTTTACTATATTATTACAGTGTTTATTGTTCTTTCTTTAATTTACAAAACAAAAAACTTATTATATTTAAATATAAATATTGCTTGTATACTGAAAAAAAAATTTATTTTAATCAAATAACTTTTATTTGAGTCAATGAAATGGTATTTGATTCAGATACTAAAACTATTGGTTCAAATACAATTCAATTGAATTTAATAAAAATTATTCGTTTCAAGTAAATATTTAATTTATAGTATAGTCAATAATCGCATAATTCAGTTAAATAAATTTTTTTAGTGTACCTATGTGTTAAAAATTTTTTTTACTTAAGTCTAATAATTTTTCTTAAAATAAAAAAAAAATATATTTGGACCAATAATTTCAATATTTGAAGCAAATACCATTTGATTCACTAAAATAAAAATTATTTTACGCACATAAACATTTATTGAATAATAAGTTAGTAATTATTTATTTAAATCAAGTAAACTTTCAAAAAATCAACAATGCGCTTTTTAGTGTATTAAATCAAGTTTGCAATCAAATGAAATTTTCTCAATTAGTCAAAGCTTTTTTCTTTATTAATTGTTAATAGAAAATAAATAATGAAAAAATTTATTCGATTCAAATAACCGATAACTTGTCTATTATGAAATAAATATTTACTTGAATTAAGTAATTCTTGTTAAAATCAATTAGTCATTGTATTTACTCAAAAAGACTAAAATTATTGTTTCATATACTAAAATTATTGATGCAAATACAATTTAATTGACTTAACTAACAATGAAAATTAAATTAAAAATTTAATTTAAAAATTTTTAAGAATTGTATTTAAAATTATTCTGAACAAATTTGCTATTTTAAAAGAATTTTTTAACAATTTTTTAGAGTAATTTATTTGTTTCAAAAACTTTAATTGGAAGTTTTATATTACAATAAATTTCGCGATTTAATTTTCAAAATTGAAGTTATCTATACAAGTAAAATAAACAAATTAATTGTAAATTTTGTAAATAACTGAATTTTTTGTTATAATTTTGTAATTGAAGCTATCCAAAAATAGACATAAATTAATTAAACAATTTGAAAATAATAAAATTTTTCGATTTAGTTTTAACAATTAAAGTTATTCAAAAATAAATAATATAATTGAAACAAATACTATTTAATTAACTATAAGAAAAATTATTGGATTCAAGAAAATATTTATTTGATAATATAAAAGTTGTCAGTTATTATAGAAAAAAATTTTTTTTTTTCAATGTAAATAAAATAAATTTCAATTTCAAATTTACTACATTAATATTTTATGTAAAAATTATTTTAGAAAAATTAAAATAATTTTGTTGTCATTAGAGCTCTTATTTCTTCTAAACAATTTATAATAATAAAAAATTAATGATTCTAAGCATAAAAATTAATTAATTAATAATTCCTATTGGAGTTTTCTTTTTTATTTTCTTAAAAGAAAATAAAAATAGAAGGAAAGGAAAAAAGTAAGTTTCACTGTTTACAATGTAAAACTTAAACTTTTGGAATTTTTTTACTAATTTCCGTTCATTTTTACTATTTTAGGAGTAAAATTACAATCAGAAATATTGCAGCTATTTAAAATTATTCATTGTGCAGATAAGACTTTAAATAAATTAAATTTAAAGACATGTTTTTAATAAACAGGTAAATATGAATTTTGGCTTAATTCATTAAAATTAATTAATTAAAAAAATATACTATTTAGATAAATATACTATCCGTATAAATTTTGTTGATTTTTTCTAAAATTTACTCTGGAAAAATTGACAGAGTCAAATATTTCAGAAATTGACAATTGATAATAACTATAATAATAATATGACTATTAATTATATTAATAATAATAATAATAATAATAATAATAAAAATTAGAGTAAATCCTTATTAACCAACAATTAATTCGTCAATAAAATAAAAAATTTTCCAAAAAAGTTTATAAAATCTAATTCGGAGTTTGACGAAAAAAATTTTAATTTCCGGTTAACTTTAATTCACGGCTATTTTCCGGTTATCGTGAACAATTTTTTTTTTCACCCTTATTATAGTAGACACTCTAGCGAAAGAGAACGAAAAAAAGCCTATTTCAATTACGGGGAAAAAAAAGAGAAGAACCCGGGTAGATCTATATCATCCCCTAGATTTTCAGAAAGCCAAGTGGCGCCACATGGGGAGAAAATAGAAAATGATACAAGGCTGAATGAGAAACATGTTATTTAGAGCTTTTAGAGCAACTCTCAAAATACGCAAGCTCCAAACTAAAACGTCGATAAACGTCGAAATACCATACCCACAGTCCCGGGAAACACAGAGAGGAGGATCGAAAACCCATTTTTTGCCCCATCAATACATACAGGGTGAGTTTCTTGTTTTTTTTCTTTCTCAAAAAAGTTGTTTTTCAACTTGTATTTTAAGAGTGATTAAAATTATTGAGATTTTTAATTAGAAGTAGAATAGAAAGCTTTTTTTTGAGTGGGATATGTAAACAATCTAGATGTAACAGGTTCGACTGAAACATAACCTTGTGAGTTTGTAGTATATAGAAAGGACGAGAGAGAGAGAGAGAGAGAGAGAGAGAGAGAGAGGGTGAGAGTGAGAGAGAAGGAGTGGGGGATGAATCATGTAAAAGCATTCCTCATCCAGCATCCCTTATTTCGAGATTAATGAACGCCGATAGTCACGACGTCTGGTTTTGTGGCGCGAGTTATTTGAAATGATCAAATGTAGTATCAAATTTCACGACATTCGACAAGGGGATTTATTAATTCTGAAACTTGTCTCTACTTTTCCTTTTGTATTTATTCAATTATTCATTCTATCTTTCATCGAAAACAAATGACAATCTAAAGTGAAAGTATTGACATTAGAAATTCACTTTGTTTCGAAAAAAGTAGATGAATAGATAACTATTTAAATGTTTATATTCGAACTACATCCGGAAAAAAATATTTTTGGCTCATAATCAACTATAGAGACTTTATATTTGCTTCAAATAAATTTTATTTATTTTTTTTTAAATTTTATTTGGTTCGAATTATTTGGTTTGAATAAAATTTTATTTGGCTCAAATATACCTACGTTTATGTCTAATAAATATTTTATTTCAAACAAATAAATAAACTCGTTGGCTCTGAAATAAATATATAATACGTTTATTTAACTAAAATAAAATATATTTGATTATTGATTCAAATAAAATTTTTCTTTTAGTGCAAATAATTGAAAAAAAGGAAAAGAAGGGAAAATAGAAAAAAATAAATAAAAAAAACACAAACTAGAAAAAACTATCAAAATAAAATTAACTTAAAATAAAAGTGAAAAAATTCAGAAAATTAAAAAAAATCCATTTTTAATATTTACAAATTTTTAACCAATTTTAAAAGCAAAATTATTTTTCTTGTTCGCAAAGAAGCGAAATTTGCAAAAAAAAATTTTGAACAAAGAGAGAAACAATTTGCATATTGAAAAATTAAACAAAAAATCCAAATATTTCAAATTATTACAAATTTTTAATAATCCGATTGAAGAAACAAAAACTATATTTTGATTACTTTCAAAGGAGAGAAATTTGCAAAAGTTTTCTGTAAAAACAACCGTTAAATAATAATCGGAAATTTTTAAAAACTAACAATCTTTATTACAAACATTAGATTCCTAGATTTTCTTTCTGTTTAATTTTTTGATAATTTTATTGTTTCCCACTTTCATTTTAACCATTTTTTTTTGTTAAATTTTTCTCTGTTGTGCAATTAATCAAAATAATTAATAATAATATTTAATTTAAAAATAAACATTTTTTTGCAATAAACAAACAAATAACCAAATTTCTTCAACAAAGAAGAGACAAAACTAAACAGAAAATTCTATTTTGAATTATTAGAAATTTTTACGAATTTAAATCTAGAAGCAAAAAATTAATTAAAAAACTAAAAAAAAGCTATAAACAAAAGAGACAATTTAGCAAAATAAAATTTAAATGAAAGGAAACGTGAAACAATTGTTGAAAAATTAAAAAACAATCTAACAATTTATTTCGAGTTATTCCAAAATTGTACAAATTTTAAATTAATAAACAAATGTTTTTGATTATTTGTTAACGAGGTAAACTACTAAAAAAATTATCTACAAAGAAAGTAGGAAAAAAATATCAGAAAATTAAATAGAAAAGTCTATTTCGAATTATTGACAAATTAAAATAAAAAATAAAAACTTTTGATTAATTGCAAAAAAAATATACCTAATTTTTAACAAAATTTTTGACAAAAAAAAATTACCGAAAAATTAAACAATCTATTTCTATATATAACAAAGTTTTGCAAATTCAAACGATGTAATTACTAAAATCAATTTTCTATAATGAAAAAGAGAAAAAGTTATCAAGGAATCAACCATAAAAATTTATTTCGAATTATTAAAAATTTTTGCAAATTTCAATTAAGAAGCAAAAATATTTTGACTATTTGAACAAAAGAGACAAATTTAACAAAAAAAATGGTTATAATGACAGTGAGGACACAATTGTTATCAAAAAATTAAACAAAAAGAAAATCTAGGAACCTAAAATTATTAAATGATAATAAATTTCCATTTGAAAATTTAGTTTTAAAATCAAAAGTCAAATTTAAAAGCAAATTTATTTTTATTATAATTTGCAAAAAAGGCAATTTCCCAAATAATTTTTCTTTACAAGAGAAGCCTTTAAAAAACTGTCAGAAAATTAATCTAAAACATTTTGACAATCTTTTCCAATCTATTACAAAATGTTTTGCAAATTTAAAAGCGAAACTGCTTTGATTATATTTGCAAACGAGACAATGTGTACTAAAAAAATGTTTTCCAAAAAAAAACGGGAATAAATTATCAGAAAGTTAAATAGAAATGATCTATTTCGAATTATTACAAATTTTTGCAAATTTAAATTGAAGAAAATTAGAGCAAAATATGTTTGCAAAGCGAGAAAGAATTATTAGGAAAAAACAAAAATAGTCTATTTATTTCAAAAACTATAAAATTATTTATTATCACAAATTTATATTTTTAAATCTAAATTTATAATTTAAATATCATATTTAAATTTCTAATTTAAATTTCTAATTTAGATTTATAATTTAAATTTATAATTTAAATTTCTAATTTAAATTTACAATGTAAATTTACAATTTAAATTAAAGAAGCAAATCTACTCAAATTATTTGCAAAAGAAAAAATTACCAAAACGTTTCTCTCATTAAAGAAACCAAAGACCAAAAATAATAAAAAATTAAAGAGAAATCGAAAATAGAAATTGAAAATTCTACAAGAGAAATTCAATTCTGTTTCAGAAAATTGCAAAAATTAATTCTCGACACCATCTCAGGAGGAAAAAGACGAAAATTAAAAACACCTGAATAGAAAGAAACCTGTGTAGTGTGCAGTTTGGTATTTTTTTTTTTTTTTAAGTGAAGAGGAAGATCCTGGAGCATAAGTAGATTCGGACACATCAGTGGTGAAAGGCGACACAGGTATACATATGGGCTCTCTATCGCTGAATGGACCAAATGATATAAATTATTTATAGATTTCGACACCCGACGGGGGCGGACGTTCTGTTCCTATACTGGGGTGCGTAGCCCCCGGGGGGTCCACTTGCACCAAAAATCCCTCGGGGACCCCTCAACATATGCATTCTCGTCCAAGCCCTCTGTAAGCTCATAAAATTGATTCCTAAGTACCGCATACTCGCGAGTGCGAATTGACGTCTCTTGACACCTACACTACTGTTACATATATGAACATCTCTCTCTCTCTCTCACTCTCTTTCTCTCCCCACCCTCTCTCCTGACAAATGTCTATTATTCACGTATGTTTTTCACTTTTATTATATGATAGAGTCTGTATACCTAACAAAATCATTAACATCTAATGAGACCCAATTTTGTTTTCAACACTAAATTATTCACTCGAAAACAAAAAATAATTTAAGTTCCTGAAATTGGCACCGATGCTCAGCATCGAAAAGTATTTTTCCTTATTTTTAGTAAAAAAAATTTAACTAATTTTACTCTTTTTATTCACTTAAAAAGTATAAAAAATCTATTTAATAGTATTTTTTTAACTTAAAAACTTTGGAAAAAATTGAGTGACTTTTTTGGTTTTGTACAAAAAATATTATTTCGATGCTGAGCATCGATGTCAACTTCAGGGACACATTTTTTTTTAATTTATCACACAATCTTCCAAAAATCGAAAAAAAATTTCTTCATGAATATTATAATTGGAAGGAAAACTGTTTCAAATAAAATTTACTATAATTTACTATTATTTTTTACATTTTTTCCATCATCTTCCAAAAATCGAAAAAAATTGTCTTCATAAATATTATAATGGAAGGAAAAACTATTTCAAATAAAATTTAATATACACTGAAGAAAAATGTATTTTATCAAAATATGATTAGTTGTCTATTACCAAATAAATATTTACTTGGGACAAAAAATTTTTTTGTTTAAATTTAAAAATAGTATTTAGTACAAATAATTAAATTATTGATTAAAACACAATTTAATAGAATTTACTTAAAATTATTTGATTCAAGTAAACATTTATTTGTTCCCAGACAAGTAATCGATTATATTTGAATCAAAATCTTGTTTTCCAGTACATTAGTAAAAGAATTTTTACTTTGTATTTAAAATAATTTATTTTTGAATTATAATAATTTGGAAGAAAATTATTTCTATTATTTGAACAATATTTTTGAGACTAATATTTAAAAAAAAATATTAGAAAATCTATTAATATTAAAATAATATTTGAATAGTAGTAATAATAATTCTGTTAATGATAATATTTATTCTAATATTATTAGAATCTAATTTTTTTAACTATTAGAAACAAAAGCTATGTACAAATATTAGAATCAAAAATCAGAATAGAATATTGTAATAAAATTTTTTTTCTAACAATTGAATCAAAAATCCATTTTACTTAATTTAAGAAAAGAGATCTGATGGTAATCCTTAATTTTTGTATTTTTTTTAAATTGATCTTTTTAGTTTCAGAATAATTATAATCGTAATAATATTGATAATAATAATTAATTTTCTAATATCATTAAAGTCAAAAAATATTTTTGAATAGAACTATCAAAAATAATTTTTTAAATACGTATCAGAATTAAACAACATTTTTTGTAATTTTTGAAACAAAAATCTTTTCTCAAATTATGTAAAAAAAATTTTAATATTAATATTATTGCAATTAAAAAATATTTCCAAATATTAGAATACTCAAACATCTTTTCTTTAATATTTAAAAAAAAATTCACTATGAAAATATTGAAATAGTAATTTTAGATAAATTTTGTTATTTTAATATTATTTTTCAGATTCATTATCAATATTCGAATACATAAAAATATTCTTTTTGGATTGCATAGTAATATTAGAATCAAAAATTTTTCCGAATTAATTAAATAAAATATTTTGATTTAATGTTCGAAAGAAATGATTTTCGATTCCTTGAAGCAAATATTTTCATAAAATGGTTAAAAGTAATAATTTTCCATTTCATTACATTTTATACATTGGAAAAAAAGTTTTTCGAGTACTTGAAGTAAATGTTTTCAAAAAATGTTTAAAAGAAATAATTTTCCATTACAAAACATTTTATACATTGAATACGTTCTTTTCGCATACTTGAAAAAAATGTTTTTATCGTAACAATTGAAAAAAGATTTTTTACAGTAATTTGTTTTTAAAAATACAAATTCTTAAATTTAATATTTTAAAGAAACTAACTTTTTATCCTAATATTCAGCATATTTAAAAAATAGTAATTCTTAAGACTTAAATGAAGAAGATAGTAGTCTAGGTTGGGACACAATGATTATACCGATTATCACACTAATATTTCAGTGTCTACAAATAACTTATTATCGATGACAGCAAATTTTTTTTCCTCACTAACAGCGAAGCAAACGAGCATTATAGACGTATCACTTAATTGAGTGCAAAAGTAACAACGAAAAACTGGTTTCTAGTTTAAAAAAAGTGCAGAAATAATAGAAAAAAACTATAAACAGAGTTAATTGAAATTGTTGGTGTAATTCAAAAATTTTCACAATTATTTTGGTGTTTCTATCACGCGTTTCATATGACCACAAACGAAGCGAAAGTCAAGGTTGGGACATTCTGTCTATGGTATGGGACACTCGAAATATTTTAATAAAAATTTAATTTAAGTCATAAATTTTATGACTTTGAAAAATTATTTTCGAAACGATAGAAAGTAACAAGAGAAGATTTCTATTAAAAAAATAAAAAAATTAAATATTACAAATCCTTAATTTTTCAGATCCAATTTCTCGAAAATTTGAAGTTACAATTAAAGAAGTAAATTAATAAACTGTGAGAAAAGTTTTCTTTTTATTTAAAAATTGATAGCTAATTAAAATAATTTTTAATTTAAAAAAAATACTAACTAAAGTCATTTTTAATTTACAAAAAATTCCTAACTGAAATAATTTTTGATTTAGAAAAAACTGCGAAGTAAAATAATTTTTAAAAAAAGTTGTTAACTACAGTATTTTTAATTTAAAAAAATAATCTGAAAACTTTGTTTATCTTTATCCATTTAAATGAAATATTTAAAAAAAAATTTTTTTATCTTCATAAAAATTATAAATTTGTATCAATAAAAAAAATGTAAACCATCAAAAAGTAGGCAAAAAAATATGTTTAAGTAAAGAAAAAACTTGCAAAATTAATTACAAATTAATTTTAATTTGTTTTTTTAATTACACAAAAAGGTCTTGTTAAAATTGTTTCCGTTCTTTCAAAGATGAAACAACGTTTGATCAAAGAAACTTCACTCCGACTAAACAAAAAATAAAATTGTCCCTTGAAAACTTTTACAAACAAAAAATTTCTTTACAAAATTTTTTCAAATTTTTTTTAAATTAAAACTTAAATTAATAAAAATTTTCCCAAGAAATAAAATCACTACTTCGCCAAATTTTAAACCAATCTCCAAAAAAATAAATAAATAAAGTAAACTATTTAATTTCCCCGCGCAAAAAAATGCAAAAATATCAATTTGAATTGATTTGACAAGCTCTAAATAAAATAAAAACAAAGTATTTACACTTGAGAGTAACGATTTCTAAAGTACATATACTTGAAATTTGAAACAAAATTCGAGATGTATTCTTGAATTTGATGCGATGTGTGGAACCCCCCCAGAGTCCAATCTAAATCAATGGGCTTGTGGGTAATCGCATAATAATTACTACGGGACCCCCTTCTACCGTCCCATCTGTCGAGCAAAGAGTTTTTGCCCCCAAGAGAAGGAAAGAGAACAGGACATTGGACGAGAGAATCGTTTCGAACACGACCCAGCAGCAGGTCCTATTGTAATTGTGCACTGTTCACAAAAAATATCGTGTGGGGCCTTTTTGAGTTACTGAATTTGAAATTCTTCCGATTTCCATCGTTGCATAATAACCGATATCAAAAAAAAAGAGAGCCGATTAATGCGAAAATCAATGCTAACTCTCCATGAAAGAAATTTGAAACCCCTCTCCAATTGTCATTAGATTATAGATTATAACAAAAGAACTAAATTTTGTTCTTTATTTCAATTTTTGTTTGCGGTATTTTGATTTTCATTTAATCATTATAGGGTTGCCACAAAAATTTTAATTTAGTTTTCTCAAACTTAGAGAATAAATTTTGAAACGTTTTTCCTGTTCTCTTATCTCTTTTTAAAAAAATATTTCCAATAGAGTTCAATTATAAAAACAAGATAATATTTGTTAGCAATTAATTAATTAGGAACTTTAAATGTGTTCATTTAAAAATTTGAAATTATCAATTATGCCAAACCTTCTTCAATTTGCAGATATTTCAATAAAATTATTAAGGAATTAAATTATCATTATAAATTTTATTCAATTAAATTTTAGAAAATTTCAATTATTTAAAAGAATTTAATTACTTGTCCTTAATATCCAATTATCTTTCCAAAGAAAAAAAAAACTAAAATTCATTTCTTAAATATAAAAATTTTATTCTTGCAATATTTAATTATTTGACTATTTTTAAATCATTTAAAAATTTACTAATTACCAAAAATTGTTATTGTCAAACTTTTTGGAAATTATTTTTGAAATAAATATTTTGTATTATTATTAAATTTTTATCAACTGAAATTTTCAAAAATTAAAGCATAAAACCTGAATTTAAATGATTTGTGAAAAAAATTTCTAGAGAAAATTCAAGGTTTGCAAAACTTTTCACAAAATATTTTTAGACACCAAAAATCAAAATTTTTGATAAAATTCCCAGACATTTTTCTGATTTCTCTGACCTTTCCCTGTGGCAACTTTGTTAATTTCAAAGTTATTTTATTTCAGAATTATAATTTTCAAAATTGAAATAAGTTTCAAAAATGTAATTGCTGATTATAACTAATCACAGTCGGACAAGAGAAGATTTTTTGTAAACTAAAACAAAACTGATTTCTCGTGAATAATCCCGAGAAAATTTAAAAGTGTTTTATTTCTTTTTTTAAATAAATGACTAAAAATGATTATAAATAATTATAAAAAAATTAAACTGATTATTAATCAATGTTAACATTTATTGAAACTTACAAAATTATAATCACAATTATAAAACGTGATTCCATCAATTCTGTTTAACATATTTCTTATTTTAATCGCTAATTGTTGTGTAAATAATTATATTATTTATTTATCACTGATTAGTTTAGTTATTATTCTTTTTTCTTTATTTTCTTTATTAATATTTATTAATCAAGAAAATTAATTAAATTGATTAAATCTTAAATATACGTAATTATTCTTACTGCATTAAAAACTTTTTATTTTCTAACTATAAATAAAGGCCTTTTCAAAAAGAACTAAGCAAATATTTGTAAAATTGACGAAAGCCACGATTTAAAACAATTAACTATAATTATTTAATTATTTAAAATTATTAATTATGTAATTACATATTTATCTAAAATATGTTCATAATTATTTGTCATTCTTTTATCAGTTAAGAATCTATTTGAATTGACCAATTGGCTTTTTTCCGTCCAACTGTGATTAATATAAATCATTTTCAATTAAAAATAAATAAAGAAATTACGAAATCAACAGTAAATCACTTACCTTTTTTTGACTTTTCAAAATGATAGCTCAGAATTCATTGTTTTGTTAATGTAGATGCTCCTGTTGCTTCTGATCAGTCTTCACTCTGGTATTACACTGGGATTTCGGGGCCCGCATCATCCACAAAGTAGCGTTTCGCATCATCATTACGCGCCTCAGAAGGACATTAAACTCACGCAGGATGCTCAACTACTTCATGACACCTCGTACGTCATCATCATCTTCATACAATCATAATAAATTTGTTAAAATTTTATTCCACGACAATAAAAAAAAATTTTAATTCCATTTTTCCAGTCACTTGAAAGAAGATATGGGTCCGCTGGCGGATCAATTAGATTTATCTAACTTAACTGATCAGGAATTGGAATTTTACTATTTCAAGTAAGTTTATTCATCACATTTTCAATAAGAATTATCTTTCTTAAATTTAAAATTATTTAAACTTAAAATAAATATAATTCCTCGAATTTTTAATTTTGAAAAATCTGTCAAAATACTTAATCATTTAATTTAAATCGATTAAAGTGAATGAATTGAATTCTTTTTTTAAGACAAACGAGGATTCGTCTAAATAATAGAATTCAATGATTTTTCAATAAAAAAAAAGTTTTTTGATCTCAAATAATTAAATGTAAAATAATTAAAGAAAATAGAAATGTAATAAAAATAAAATTAGAACTAAATAATCTGTAAACTGACGAAAAATTTCTGACCAAAGAATTTAAAAAATAAAAAAGAACTTACATTTTAGACTCCATGACATTGACAATAATACAAAGCTCGATGGTCTAGAAATTCTTCATGCCATCCAGCACACTTTTCATTCAGTTGATAATGAAGGAGAGAACAATGAATTAAGTGATTACCAACACAAGGAAGAGGAGAATGAAAATGATTTGCCCTGGATTATAGGTAAGGAAATCTGTAGAAACACAAAAAAGTAAAAAAATATTGAAAAACAATAATCAAAATAGTGAGAAAAAAAATTAAATTACAATTTTTATCTCTCATTCTTCTCTCAGAGCTTATAGACAGGGTTCTCGAGGAGGATGACTTGGACAACGATGGTTACTTAGGATATATCGAATATATGCTTGGTCGACAACGTGACCAGGGCAACAACAAGGCCTTAAAGGATAAAATTTTAAATATTTAAATACAAAAAAGAAACATTTATTTTGTACATGAAATTAAAACTTATCAAAAACGCCTACAATTTTTTTACTTACAAATTTCAATCATCTCGAGGCAGTGGTCCATCTGTCACTATCAAACATTTTTCCCAAAGATCGTGTACAATGCCGAGCTATCAGGAAAATGGAAACAATAAAAAAAATCCACTTATTTCAATTTTAAATATAACTTTAAAAACAAAGAAGATATCTTTTATAATAAAAAAAGACTAAAAAAAAGAAACCTTGATTATTTTACTCACCTTCACATCAATGTCGATTTCGGAATTTGGCAAATTTTCCACTTTAATATAATTCGGATACTGGAGAATTATTTCTTTGATCACAGGTACTTGGTAACGTTCAATCTCGAAAAATTGTGGTTCATGCTCGTGATATTCTTTCGAGTTTTCAGTCGAGTAGTAAATCTTGAACGAATCTTCCTCCTCTAATAATCTTTTTTCAGAAAGAGAAGAAAATAATTTTAGAATAGATAACTAAAAATACTATTACAAGGTAAAAAATATAATATAATTTTTAACATATTTTAATAACAAACTTACCTTATACAGTGCGATCTCAAAAGTCGAATTCTCGTGTCGGGTCGAATATCAACTCGTTCTTCAACAATTCCCTCATTTCTCACGATCCATCCATCGCGAATCACGGAATTGCGTTGCTCCTCGTCCCTGAGAACTGGTGGTAGAAAATCGTGAAGATGACCCTTAGCCATTTCATCAACAGCCTCATCGACATCGGCATAATTTATAAGATCATCCAAAAGAAGTTTCGCCTTCTCCAAAAATGCCTTTCGCTCTGAATTCCTATCACTCGAATTCACGTAACCCATAAATCTTGTTGATCCAACGGGTAAGCCTTGACGATAGCGATAGTCCAATTTCGATGCTTGAGCAAGCGCCTTGGGCAATAATTTCTCAAATAAGTCTGTCCAACAATTTTTTTGATACACACTGAGTGTAATGTGTAAACTGTGTGTGTCGTCGATTGTCTCTCCCTGATGAATAGTTCCACGGGGGAAATACAGTAAATCGCCTGCATTTAAAACCGTATCCATTATCAGTTCACCAAGTTCCGATTGTTCGAAATTTTTCGATGAAAATCGCGCGAGAAATTCTTCATTACGTGGTTTATACAGTCTCCAACGTTTTTTGCCCTCGACTTGCAAAATGAACGCTTCAATGTCATCGTAATGCGGTGCAAATCCTTGACTATTCGGTGGAGTGAGATAGGAATTTGCCCCGACAAAGCAGCCGAAAAACTCTTGAAGAATTGCTGAGAAAGGAATAGTTCAAATTTCAATTAATATTAGTCGAATTTTTGAAAATTTTAATTATTTAAGATTTTTTTAAATACTTGTTTATTAATCTACACTGCTTGTTTATAAAAATCCAATAAATTTTTTAAAAACCCCAATTTTTCAGAATTTTAAATAATATTTATCGAATTTTTAATTTTTAAGCAAAAATTCTAAACTTCTTTTCAAAATTTACGAATAAAGAAAAATTTTAATCACAATTCTTTCAAAAATTTTACAAATATTTTAGTAACAATTATTATTATTAAAATTCATTGAAAATTTGACATTTTTTAATAATCTTTAACAAATTTCATTATTAATCTCAATTAATTTTTAAAAAATTTAAATTAATTTTTTCGCAAATTTTAATATAATTAATTAAAACTTAACCTGACTTTTCCAGGTTTTCCAGGTTAAAAACGGAATTTGTCCAGGTTTTTAAAACTATATTTATTATTAATTAGAAAATAATTGAAAAACTCAAGAATTCAATTATTTTTAAAAGTAACATAATTCTTTGCAAAAATCCAATTATGTTTCAAAAATGACAAAAATTCCCGACAAAATTTAAATAATCTTTGTAAACAATAAAATTTTTCTCCGAAATTCAATTGTTTTTAAATATTATTTTAATAAAGTTCTTCATAAAAATTTAATTTTAAAGAAAGTTCAATTACTTAATAAAATGTTTATTTTTACAGTTAAGTAAATGCATTCTCGTAGAATTTTCAAATAAATAAATATTTTTGAATATGATATTCAATTATAATCTATAATTTTAACTGAAATTTATTTTTAAATCAATATTTATAAGAAAATTCTACAAGAAATCAATTATTTAACTATAATAATAAACAATGTATTAAATAATAGATTTTTTCATAAAATTGAATTTTCATAAGAATTTTATAAAAATTATTTAATTCTTTGAAGAATAAATAATAAAAGGTAAAAAAATAATTGAATTTCTCCAATAATATGTATTTGCTTCAAAATTCAATTTGTTTTCGTATTTTTAACTAAAATTCTTCTATCAATCCATTATTTTCAATAATCAATTATATATATTATTAAAAAATTTTAGATATTAAATTTTTTTTAAATCTAAGTTTTTAAATTACCAAATTTTTTTTAAAGAAATTCATTTAAAATTGAAATTTTACAAAATTTTTAATGAAAATCATGTCAAGTTCATCTACTTATGAAAAATGTAAATGAAAATCTTTTAAAATTGAATTTATTTTGAAATATTTAAGTAAAATTATATTTCAAGAGAATTTTTGTGAACTTTTGAACATATAATTGAATTTTTATGAAATTTCAAATTAAAATCTGTTGAAGATCATCTATTTAAAAAATTGTAAATTGATGGTTCTGTGTTTGAATTCGTGATAATTTTTTCATATATATATACCATAATTCAGAATTTTATTATGAATTCTAAAAATTTTAATTTTAATGATCCTAAAATTCTGATCGTTCAAATGAACGAAAATTATTTTTTTCTTCTTCAAATTAACTTTTTATTATAATATTTTGTGTTACTATAAATAAAACTAATTACAAAGTTTCTAATTATAAAATTTAAGTTTTTAATTTTTATTGTAATCAGTAATTTTTGTAAATATTGTTAATATAAAGTATTTCATTCATTTGAACGTTCAAAACTTGTGGATCATAAATTTTTTCTAGTATTTTTAATAAAAATCCCTGACTTTTTTCCTGACCTGTATCAACCTTGATGATGTAATTTTGAATTTAAAGTTTAGTTCACATTGGAAAAATTGAGAAAATAGAAATAACATGAAATTTAGAGTAATTTAAGATTAAGAGTAATTAGCAGGAGTTAATTAAAATTTAGAAAATAAATAATAAAATTATTTTTTAAAAAACGTGTTTTACCATTTAAGTCGTGAAGTTGTGGAACGAAAGTTTGAGGATTAAGCATTCGAATTGAACAATCATTTCCGTAAAAATCCCAAACAATGCTGGGTAATGCTCGGCCAGGGGGATTGTGCGTTTCTCTTATTCCATTGGTGTACGAAGTTACGTCGAGATTTTTCGTAAACAGAACATGTTGTTCTCGTAAAATAGTGTCCAACATAGGAGTAGAAAGCAGAAATTTATAATAATCCGGATCCTTCCTTTTTATATGGACCGGTTGTTGCTCCCAGGAATGTCTGTAATTTAAAATCAAAATATTAAAGCACAGAAAAAATTTTAGAAGAAAATTATACAGCAGTTTAGTTTTAATTCATACAGAAATACAACTATACATTTTATACACTTAGCAACTTACTCCAAGAAGTCATCAGCGCTAATCGGCGAAATCAACCATTCAAAACACAATTTACTCTTCTTAAGTGGATTAACACTAAAATCTTCATCATTAGACACTATTTGTTCTAAATTATTCTTCTTCTTCTTCAATTTTGTATTCTTCGTTTTTTCCTCATTGGAATTATTTACAGCTTTATGTTGAGCGTTCGAGACAATTTTTGCTTTATTTTGTTTAAGATGTCTAAGTTTTTCAATTTTCTCCAACTTCTTATTCTTTTCATTTTTTGCTACTTTCTTCAATTTATTTGCATTTTTACTTTTTTTCTCAAAAGTAACAGGTTTTACTTTCTCCGTTCGTTTATCTACTGAATCCGTGAATTTAAAATCGTTTCCATTTTGTTCTATGATAAGTTTTTTCTTTGTAGACGTATTATTACCATTATTCGTGCTTTTTGTATCTTTACAAATACTCGTTCCGTCAGTTGGATTCTTCTTTTTATTCTTAATTTTTTTGACATTCTTTGGCTTTAAAGAATCATCACTCTTCCTCTTCATGGAATAAACCGCGAATGCGGACACTGGCTCCGTGTCGTTAACCATCTGTAAGAAATCTTTCTATATTAAAATTGTTAATAATTAAAAATATCAAAAATTTTAAAAATTAAAAATATTTATCGTAATAAAAAAATTTCCACACAATATTCCGAATGTTTTGATCGCTTAAATAAACGACGATATTATTTTTGCATTTTTTATAAAAAGAATAATGTTTTGTATTAAAAGAACTAATTCTTGAACAATCGAATGTTCGATTTTAAATATTATTCTTTTTTTTAAGTAATTTTCAAAAACATTTATACAGAAAAATTAATTTCATTCTATTGAACGTTAAAAACTGGGAACACTTTACATGAGAGGACCCGGTGCTGGATTTACATTATAATTTCGACTTTCTACCAAATATATTTAAAATTCACAGAAAAATCTATTGGAAGACGAAACTAATGTAAATCTTGCACCGAGTCCTATATTTACAATTTAACAAGTCTATTATATTATTAATTAAAATATTGTTTGCAACAATTTAAATGAATTTTCGTCAATCAACATAACCTCAAAAAGGTTATGACAAAATTCTCACGAAATTATTGCAAGTAATGTAGGCAGTGCAGAATCCAATAAAATTGCATTTAATTTAAGAAAAACAATAATTATTCGTTAAATGTGTATTAGAATGTGTAAAAGTCTATTTTTAATTGTAAAAATACAAATACAAAGTGTGTGTAACAGAAAATTTAGGCGGCATGATTTGCTACCAGAATATCCCAATGTTTGCAGCATTTGAGAAGTTAATATTTATTCAATTCAGAACACAGTAAAATTAAACTCAGAATTGATCTAAACTCGAAGAAATTAATAAAGTAATTCTTACCCGGAATGTTTTGATGATTCGTTTATTTTATAGTCTCACGTGTAGCTCACAAATTTTTTTCACTGCTCCTTTTCTCACAACGTGCGATTGCGCACACAATTTTTGTTTCCTTTCATGGCGGAAACATTTTGAATTTTCAAAATCTGAAAAAAATTTATTTCACTTTAACAAAATAAAGACAATAATAATTTTACCAATAACAATTCCTAATAATAATAAAAATAAAAATAATATTAATAATAATGATGATAATATTAATAATAATAATAATAATAAAAGTAATAAAAATAGTAACAAAAATAATAACAATTATTGTCATTATTTATTTATAATTAAAAATGATTAATATTGTATATATAATTAATTATTCAAAGTAAAAATTAAAACTAAAAATTAATCAAAATCGAAAAAAGAATTAATGAGATTATTTTTATACAAATTATTAATTTTGAATAATAAATAATAAATTATTGTAATTATTACTAATTTGACAAATAGAACTAAAATTATTTCAACTACAATAAATTCCCTATACAATAATAATGTAAAATTAATTTTAAAAAAACACAAAATAAACAAAAATTTTCAAATGCAGAAAAATTGTAATTTTTTTCAAAGGATATACAATAAGTTCAGAGAGGATGAAAAATAACATCATTGAAACGTAACAAATTTCTGGATTAAGCATTTATTCGAATTCTGGCATTAATTATTATTCTAACACACGACTTTATCGACTATACGTAATAATCTAATCTAGAAATTAATTAAATTATGAAGAGCATTCATTATTTTCTTTTGTTTTGTCAGTTCATAATTATTTCTTCTTCTTTTTTTCCCCTAAATCATCTCTCTTTTTCTCTCTCAAAAAAAAAATAATACAAATTATAAACAGTAAAAATTGTTTTTTTCAAATATTTGTATTTTAGAAATACATTTTTTCCCCAATGAGAGATGATTTTTTTTTTAATAAACTATAAATCCAATATTTTACAGACAACTCAATTATAGAGTTATAATAATTAATTAACAGATGATAAGAATTATAACCCGTATTCCGAATTATGAAATGCTATCCATAAGCTCCATTTATTATTTTTTTTTAAATACTCCGTGCTGCAACGGCTTATGATTTAATACGAGGCTTACTCCGAGAAATTATTTCATAAAAAGGAAGGTGAACGTCGTTTCATTACAACAAATCGTTCCCAAAAGAAAAAAAATTTTTCTTTCACATCCCAAAATGATACGACATATATTATTAATATTATATATGTAAATATATCACGTATATACAGCGATGTAAAACAATTATGTCTTTACACAATTCTTATCGATTTTTTTTGTTTTGTTTTGTTTTTAATATCTACATTATTTAACACATTATTATTAATTATTATTAATTAATAATTAAACCACCGTTTTTTTCACCTTCAATTTCATTATACGATTATAATGTTTTTTTTTGTTTACCTAAATACAGATGGTAATTTCTTAGTGTACTATAAAGAAATTTTTTTTTAATTTTATCTTTATTATAATTTCGCTTCTTTTTCCTTATTTATTTATTGTATTCATATATAATTATAATATGGGCATTAAGATTTCGCTTTTCTTACTTATGTCGATTAAAATTATTAAAAAAATTTTTAGGTACATGAATGAGACCATAAAGCGTCAACCATTTTTTTTAAGCGAATTCAATTTAAAAAAAAAATTTTAATTGCTAAAAATTGTATTAAATTTTCTTTCTTGCACAAAGAAAAGAGGAGAATTCGCAAAAAAAGAGAAAGAAAATATTTTTTTGGAATGAACTTTCAGAGTTTCTTATTTAATATTTTACATAAGTCATCAAAAATTATTCTCTCTGATTCTTAAAATTACATCAACTTTTTCCAAAGACAAAGAAAATTATAAATTTCGAAATTTCATTTTTTAATTTAATAAATTTAGTAAATTTAATTAATTTTCATAAATCCACTTTTTTGGGGAGAAAAATTTCGAAATTCACATATTTTAATTTATTATTTTATTTTCGAGAAAAATTTTTTTTTTGAGAAAACCTGATCGATGAGAGTCCACGTTATTAAAGTTATTATTCTTTTTTTTATTTATTGTCACTCAACTCGAATCCACAAATAATTTTATATCCTTTTTTTAAATACATCATTTTCATCTATATTATATTATAATTTTTATAAATAAAAAATATAGTTTATATACTTTCATTTTTCATTATTGCCATTGATATTTTAGTCAGTGAACTCTTATCGACAGAATTTGCTATACAATATTAGCGACTTGATAAATATTTTCATATTTATTATAGAAAAAATAGAGTATTTGAAAAATAACACCATATTAAGCGTCTAGCTTTTAAAATTCGAAATATTGCAATGACATTGAAAAATCGTGACGAATGCAGAGAGAATTGAAAAAAAATTGCAAATTTTTTTTTATCTCATTTTCATGAAAAAGTAATAAAGATGAAAAAAAAATTTTTAATTATAAATTTTTGCTTTCGATTAATTCTCTAAAAGAAAAATTATTTTCTAAAAATAAATCTATAAGCCAAGCAAATTATTATCATTATATATAATTATATAATATGTACCTATAAAGAGACAAAAAAATAATTAAGTTACATTTTACATTCTTTTCTTCCTTTTTTCTTTCAACTAAAATCGTAATGCGTCGATTGCGGAAAATTTTGCTTTCTGCTTATCGAACTTCTGTTACTTTCTTAAAATTTAGATAAATACGATTACGATTTTAGTGAATTACAATAAAATATCTACAAACTCGAGAAATTGAGAGGACTTAACATCGATTTTTTCCATTGTTTTCTTTATCTAATGTTATCATAAATATATATATATATATATAATATACTTATACAATATTTATAGATGATGCTCATTTAGAATCTAAATTATTATAATTTTATAATCTATAATAAGGTATGTCATATATTATCTTAAAACTAGTCAATAACATTCTTTACGGATCTCAACAGACATAATTAACTTATACTTTCAGCATGCACATACATGAATTTGTCAATTTATTTTGTTCATTATTACCAATTATTTGTATTATTCTCTTGATAAAGAGTACGATGCACGCACCGTTAAATTCACTAAAAATTAATTATTATCATTCATAACCGATTCAAAGGGTCTTGATATTTTTTTTTAGAATTTTTGAAAAATTCCCCCTACACGAAGAGCGCCCAGGCACTTAAATGAGAAATTTTCTTTTTAAAATTATAAACAAATATTATTTTTTGATTTAAAAAATTTCCATCTCCTCAAGAAAAGGCTGAAAAAAATTAACTATTCCAAGAATGTTATTAATAAGAATTATAATATCGAAATACACTTAATATAAATCAGAAAAAAAAGAATTCTTTTCTTTGTCGAGTAAAAAGTGAAAGGAATCGCAAAACGTAAATATTTAAAGAAAAATTACAATATTGAAAATAATTTGAATTTGTTCCTCTAGAAGAGCTTCTTAAATTATTTACTGTATAATTAAGAAAACAATTTTATAAGAATTAGAGAATATTTAAATATTTATTTTTATAATGAAAATAAAAGAGGCTTATTAATATCTATCTATAGAAATTTTTTTAAATCAAAAAAATTTATATCGATATCCGTGGACGCTGACATTCTTAAAGCTGACAATTATTATTCCTATATTTTTATAATATACTTAAAAATAATTATGTGATTCTTAAAATGAATTTGCATTATTGTATAATATTAAAATCGCCCCTATTTTCATTAAACATTCGTGCAGAACTGTCCAATCCGTAATTATTTTTTTCACCTCTTGCGCAATTTTATACAAGTAAACTCAACTTTCATTGCAATTCAGTGACGTATAACGGTTAAAAACGCAAATTGATTGATTATAATTTCGATTTTCTTGAAATTTTCATGATTGTTTTTTTTTTAAATAATGACTTATTTACCACAAAAAATTATTAATAGTGTAATAATTAAAAAGAAAAAAAGGACAATGTTGTCCAGGCAGTATAGAGAGAAGGGTCTAAAAGATGCAAAATATTTTGCATTATTTTGTTAGTTTTTTTTTCATTTTATCACAGATGAGTAGCCATTTGCAAGATTTTTTTTATTATTAATATTCTACTTGCACAAAATGACGGACAGTTTATATTTAAGTCTCGGTGGTTTTTTTTTTACTTCCTTTTTCTTTATTTTTTATTAAAGCGTATTTCTTACCGATTATTATAAATCTAATTATCATTCTAAATAATCTATTGCTTGTTTTGTGATTATTAAACTCGAGGGAAAAAATTTAATTTCTAAAAATAAAATTCTGAAGGGAATAACAAATTTTTGTCTCTAAACGTAAAATTGATTGATGAAGATATTTCAAAATACAAAAATATTAAAACTATTTTAAATATTCAAAATAATTGAAAATATTTTAAATATTCAACAGATTTGAAAATATTTAAATTATACAAAATATTCAGAATTTACAAAGAATTAAAAAAAGAAGTGTATAAAAAATATACAAAGAATACGACTAAAATATAAATTACGTATATTAAAAAAGAAAAACACACACTATTCAAAAATAGAAAAAAAAATTCTCCTAGTAGTTTTCAGTTTATGCGCCCGTTATTCGTCACTGCTGTCTTATTTTGATATTTTCTTAATTCTATCGAAAAAAATACTCGCACAAACGCATCATATCAAACTGTTCTACACTAATTTTGCTTTTCTATATTATAATCGAGTTTCAATCCAGAAATCAATTTAAGAGTGATTCGAAAAAATCTACACTTTTCAGCTTTAGCAAAGAAAAAACGAAAAAATGTAATTTTTATTTAAAAAAACCATCAAACTTTAAAAATTGTAACAAAATAAATACATAAGTTAAAAATTTAATTAGAAAGTAGAAATAAATTAAAAACATTCAACCAGACTTAGCAAATTCAAACAAAAAAATCAAAATTTTTGTTTCAAAGAAAAAAATATTTTGATTCAAAGCATGGAATAAAAATGGCAGAAAATGATTTTGTTTTAGAAAAATGGAATAAAAATTCAGAAAACAATTCGAAAGAACTGTGTTAAAATAAAAATATATATTTATAAAAAATCAATTATATCTATTTAATATTATTGTATGTTGAAAAAAAGGGAACAAATGTTACTTATTCATTCAGCAATACTATACTGTTGAAACTCATTAAAAAGCAGAGAGACAGAGAGAGATAGAAAGAGACAATTACAATATTATCGTTCTAAAATTTGTTACATGGAATTTGTTTTTCTTTCATCAAATTTTAGAACTGTACTTTGAATAACGTGACACATGCATTTGCGTGAGAAGATATGGAGGAAAATTATTCTCTAGAAAATATCTATTATTATGACGAAAGACTACTAGAAAAATATGTACAATTATTGTGTACAAGATGTTGTCCGTCTAACGAAGATATCGTTTAAAATTAATTGTTTGTTTTTTCATAAGTGTATCATATGTTAATATATATATATATATTTTTTCCATATATATAATATAATAATCGGCATCTTCGCGAAGGCAGCATTTCGATCGCGAATACAGCATTATAATGTGTAATCGACAATTATAAGCTAAGTGCGTTATCCATTTATGAATGAAAATGGTGTGAAGGTGTATTTTCATTTTTTTTTGTAAATATATACATACAATATATTTATAATATATATAAATATAAATTATTTTATGTCCTTAAATTAATTTAACCGCAGTGCTTGGATCCTTTCATACACCCGTTTATCAAGTTTTTTTTTATTTTTTCATTTATTACTAATATTTTTTTTTCCCCAATAATCGACAATTTTTCTTTCTTTCTTTCTTTCTTTTTTGTATTATGCTTTCTTGAGAATACTTGCAGTAATTGCCTCTAAATAAAGAACACATTGTGAAAGCAGTCCTACCGAAAAAAATTATAATTATTAAAATACTAATAAAAAAAAAAATTAAAATATTAAACTTTAATTATTGATTATTAAACTATTATTGATTAAATTAATAAGATTTCGATTTCGAAAGGAAAGAACTTTGTACTCCGAGAAATTCACTTTAGAAGAAACAAAAAATGAAACACTAAAAAGAGAAATATTTACAATTCGAGGCTCTCAGAATGCGAGAAATTGTCATTAGGAATAGTTTTGTTTATCAAAGCAAATTATTTGATGTAAAATTATTTTATTCTAATTTGAAACTTACAGCATTGTGTTTGTTTGTTTTTTTTGTTGTTGACAATTTCTCACACTGTAACTTAAAATTACTATATAAATGGTTGAATTTGTGTGAGTAGTTATTGATTTAAATGGTCTCGTTATGATTGAACAGTAACATCTATTAGCACAGCAAATAATCGTCTGTGTTCAATCTTTTTTTTTTTTGATACTCATTAACTTCTAAATAACGCAACTATTTTAATAAAACTTTCAATGTTCTAATTATACTCAGCCCATTATCATCTATCATCTTTTGAGTTATCTTTTGGTATTTAATTCAAATTGCCTTGGCAATTCGATGAATCACACTCGAGTTGCATTTCTATTAATTACCAAAAAGAAAGATATTATTTTTTTTTTAATAACAAAATTGCCTAATTTCTTTTTTTTGTCGAAGCTGATTCTAAGTATTTAAATTTTATACAGGTATATTGTAACTGTTATTGATCATCTTCTACATTATTATATCTAGAATAAATATTACATGAGAGTCGAGGTCCTTTTCATACTTTCGACGATAATTTTTTTTTCTTTCCTTCATTCTCTCTTTTTAATTACTTGTTAATTAATTTTGTCTCAATTAATTATAAATTATCATGAATCAATCATTCTCAATTCTTATCAAAAGAATTTCAATATGAATTAACAAAAGAAAAATGAAATGACAAAATGTGCGAATGATAAACATAGGTAATAAAATACCTAATTATATGATTTTTAATCATTTTAAAACATTTATGTGAAGTCTGTGAAATTCTTTTAAATGCATTTAGAGTAAAGAAATTCTATTTTTGAGATTTTCGATTTATAATAAAAATATGATGAATCAAAATAGAGTACAGACTCTTCGAGAGATTTTTTTTTTATAATTATTCGTATGTATATTTTTTTTCTTCTTATTCTACTTATCCCGTTTAGTTTGCTCTTTATATTATTATAATATAAGCAACGATTTTATTCATTTCTCGATGGGATTGGTGTAATTTTTATAATGTGAGATCTATAACTAATTTTTTTTTTGTTTTACTGCACGCACTGTTAATTTCACTAGGATATTGTGATTTAGAATAGTTTTTAGTAAAACTGATTGATGAATTATTTTCATTTTACATAGATGGGAAATATTAAGTCTTTCCCAAATTGTGATTACACAAAAATTTTGGTCATTTTCTTGGCTGACATAAAATTTCGATTGATAAATTTCAATAAGAACACATTTCATCAAGAAAATTTGTAATATAAAAAAAATCGTATAGTCGTTTAAAATTAATAATCTTTTATCTTTTTTTTTGTAATTGTGACGTAAATATATATATATATATTTCAATGTAAAGCATAATTCTAACGGCAATAATTAAGAATCTAACATTCAACAGAAAGTTCTTAATTAAAATTTCGCCACAATTCCTAATTTCATTTTAATAAAATTCTAAACTTACTTTGGCCATTCTCTTATATAACTCTTGGCAAATCAGCTCAGTATCTTTGTATGTTATAGTCAAGCGTTTTCATTTTATGACGTAAGTCACTCAATTGGTGGCCAATTTTTTTTCTCTCTCTCTCTCTCTTCTCAAAATTTTCAATTCATTATTAAAGCAATCCTAATTTATAAATATAAAGCTCAAGTATCGTAATTGTATTTTTATTTAAATTAATTTATAATGGCAGTCACGTGATTGCATGAGTTGTGAAATCTGTATTTTTCGATATGATACAAAATGCCGATTTTCAATTAATAGAGATAAAAAAAAATATCTCAAGCGAGCAAAAAATATAAAAAATAAGCGTAATTCCAGCTCGAAAGCAAAATCTTTATAAAAGAGAAAAATTCACTACTTCATAATATATAGTGAAACTGAGAAAATCTTATTCTACAACATGATAAACGAGAAAAAGATAGCACTTTTTTCATAATTAAAAAATCAAAATCAGAAATAGATTCAAATTTTTCTACCGAAAAATAAAAAGTAAATATAAAGAATAAAAGATATGATAAAAGCAGCCAAATTCCAGATCTTAAAAAGTCTTCTAAAACAAGAGAGACTCCACTTTCTTCTGGGCTTTTGAATCTATTAATTTCATTTCATGATTTCATTGTCTAGCAGAGATATGACATGATATTTGTAAGTAATCGATATAAATGTACATTTAAAAAAAAAAATTGGCCGACCACGAGCACTCAAGCGTCAATTTTTTTTGTTTGTTTTAAGTAGCCTACGATCCTTACTCCGTTTACTTTACTTTTTAAAGACACTGGAAGAAATGATTACGGGGATAATATGACAATTTTAATAGTAGCTATCAATTATTAGCTAATTGAGTTTTATTTTCTTTTCTAATTTGATAAAAAAAAAATAACCCCCAATCGTTTCTTCCAGTGGATATGGCGATTTCGCAGATGATCAACATGCATAAATTACGCAAAGTACATAACTCTCTTTGTATCCGCGTGAACTGTTATTGCTCGCGCCATCGCACCTGGCGTTCTATCTTCACTGCAGCTTGATTGATGAGATCCTTCTCCACTGTGAATATAATACATTTTTAATCAATAAATTTTCAATTAAGCAACATATTTAAAAATTAAAAAAACTTAAAATTAAACTAAATTTTAAATTAACTCAAATTCAGTTTAAGTTATAATTTCAATAAACAATAAGTTAGAAACAGGTTCTTTCTCTAGGAGGAAGCAAAAATATACATCAAGTTAAATTTTATAATGAATAAAATAGATTTGAATCTAACGATCTAGAAAAAGAAGAAAAGAATGTTAGAGAAAATTGAAATAAATAAAACACTTACCTGTCGTGTTCCTTTTCAACTAAATGATATCTAGCGCGAAAAGCGACCAGATGAGCATAATAAGCTGGAGCTGGTATGCTAACCGATCTTGTACATCTGACATAAGTGTGACAAAGTTGATAGGTGAGACATTGCAGTTCATCACTCTCAAAGTGATTATCATCCCAAAGCACGTGATAATGTGAAGGTCTCGATGTTCCCTACAAATTAATAAAAATAATTAATCACAAAATATAAATTTCTAAATTCTAAACATAAACTTTGAAAATCAACTCACTGTATCATTAAAAAGGTTCATTCAAAGTTCTTCATTCATAAAAACATACTTCAAACTTATATCAAATAAGTTCACTCTCCACTTTTTCTTCATCCTCTCGATAAAATTCTCAACACTTTTTTCTTTCATATAATAAATAAAACTACGGAAGCAAATGTACAAGCACAAAAAAAAGAAGCGTAAAATTTACAGCTTTTGGGACTGTAAAGTAAACAAAAGCACCAAAGAGCGATAGCCAAAAACATGATCCATGAAGCAGAAAAAAAATCCTTTAATGGTTTTTCTATTCACACCCAAATAAGAGGAAAGTTTCAATATTTCTTTCTTTAAGAAAGAGTTATGCAAAAATATTAAAACACGCTCTTTAATTAAAATAATTCTCGATTATCTTCCTGTTAAGAAAGCGAAAAACAAAATTTCAACTTTTCGTCCTTTAAAATAAAATTCTTCCTTTTGAATGAAACTAGCGAAAAATAAAAACTCGCTTTGCAATTAAAATAACCCTCGAGTATCTTCCCTTTAAAAAAAGAGGCGAAGCATGAAAATAGATATTCAAAACATCCAAGTACATAAAAAAAAGTCTTCCTTTAAAACAAGGGCGGAAAATTTAAATATACAACAATTTAATCAAAAATAAATATCAAGCAAATAAAAAACTGTCCTATTTAAAAATAGTGGGGAGGGGGAATTACTGACTAAACTTATAGTAAATATTTTCTCCATTAAAAAGCAAATTTCCTTTCCCTTCAAGAAAGAAGCGAGAAAAACGGAAAGATAAAGAATAAATTACCCACGATAGCAGGTAAAGTAAGGAAAACTTATAAATCAACGACTCACCTGAATTCCTTGATGACTGCAAAGGTAAAAGTCGAATTCAGTAGGATGGGTGATACAAACATCGACAGTTGTTCCAGCTGGAATATTTCCACTTTTACCACTCTGTTCCCTCTTATCAGCGCAGAACAAGCGTGTATGATGCCTCTTTTGAACAGCGATAAAGGTGATACCTGGTCTATATTCAGCTTCTAGTTTAATGCAGGCCTCACGAATGGCAGTCAACTCGTGTTGTAGAACATGCAAGAATTGTCCTTCGGAGATACCGTCACGATACAAGATTATTCGATGCGGCTTATAACCACCTGTGCTCTTGTAGAACATTATCAGCAACTCCCTGTAAAACACAAATTCACAGAAGAAATTAATAACAATTCGGAAAAACCTTTCTAAAAAAAAGGTGAGAAAAAGATGACAAACAACATTTATGAAAGATAAAATTATGCACCAAAAAATTAATATTTTAATAATATTTAATGTGAAAATAAAATTTTCATCAATTTCGTTTTTCTATTAACTTAACAATTAAAGATTAAAAAGTTCAAAAATTATTCGCGTCCTTTTTTGACAAAAAAATTCAAAACAAATTAAATTAAAAGGAACGGCAATTTTTTCATAACTTTCTTCAGTTTCAAGTTTATTCAAAAATGTTTTAAATTAAAAATATTTCAATAAAAAAAAATATGTAGTTCCCTTGAACGTTCGAAACATTGAAAAACTGTTTAATTTATATAAGTGACAGTTTTTTTATCAACAAAAACTAATTTATAAATCAAATTTCGATTAATTGAAATTTAAATTTTTTAAAAAACGGAGCAGATTATGTTTCTAAAACTCTCAACATTTAAATTAATGAATTTTATTTACTTATTTTTCAAACTTAAATATTTAATTTCTTTTTAAGTTTTAATAAAGTCAATAACTTTTAAAAATATGTCGAAAAATTTCGATCAGAATTTTTGCAACACAGCAAATTGAAAAATAAATAAAAAGTCGATTTTGTTTCTTTCTAAATAATAATAACATTCTTTGGATATTTCTATAAAGTTCCTAAAGTTTCGAACGTTCAAATGAACAACAATATTTTTTTTACTTCTTCTGATTTTTATTTATTTACAAGAAAATTATTTTTAGAAAGAATCAAATTAATTCTAAACTAAATTTTGTTTAATTTAAATTATTTTTCTTTTTTTGATAGTAATTTTCAAAAAGACAAAAAATTTCGTTCATTTGAACGTTCGAAACTTTAGCCACATTTTATATAAATAATAAATTTCTCCGCAGAAATTAAATTATTTTCAAAACAATTTTAATAAAACTTCGCGAAAGAATTAAATTATTCTTTAAAATTTTTCAAAAAAATCCCTATTGTTTCCTAAAATTTACGAAAACTAATAAAAGAATTGAATTTTCTAGCAATAATAATTTTAATAAAATATCAATGACTTTCAATTCATTAATTTTAAAATTCAAAACATTTGAAAATAAAATTTATTAAAAAAAATTAGAAAAAAGGGAAACAAACAAAAGCTAACTGTAAACCGCGAATAGATTATCGGAATACAAAGATTGTTAATGCAGATAAATTAATTAAAATCTTATAAAAAAATTTAGTTTTAATGTAAGAAATTTATCGGATCAGAAATATTTGAAAAATTTATTAAATAAGTGAAATAGGTGATAAAATTTAACAAAGGTGAAAAAGGTCTGTGATCCCTAAGGCTACAAATTACTGTGTAATTACAGAAAAAATTAAAAATAGAGGTGGAAAACTTGGAGAGAGAAAATAAAAAAATTGAAATTAAGACAAAAAATATAACGTGAGGGTTTTACATACCTAACCATAGAACTGAGTTCTTGAATAATTTCTTGTCTGTGCTGCTGAACTCGGACAGTAGCTGCATACCGAGAGGGATGAGCGTCCATGCTACCAACAACGGCGGCTATACTTGGTTTTTTGTTATCTCCTGCAGGTGGATGTGTCACATCGACTCCAAGGAAAATAACCGGTTCATTAAAGACCTTCGGTCTGATACTTGGTACCAATATACTATTAATACCACCGAGTTTCACATTGATCTTAAGGCAGAGATTTGACAACGTTTGCGGAGATGTTTTATTAACATTCTTTGCCTGAACACATTGTGTTGCCATTCCTAATAGGGTATCGCCTACCCTTTTAACTTCAGCTGAAAAAAGAACAATCAAAAATCAAACTCTACCATTCTTGTCCACAACAATAAAAGAAAACAAAAACAAACTTTTTTTTAAAACACTTTCTTTTCGAACAATAAAGATAAATTGAGATAAAAAAATTACCATAAACAGGAGTTTTTCCCGGCAGAACAACGCAAACCAATTGTAAACCTTGGAACGTTGATTTAAGATATCGGAACATTGGTTCAACCTGATCGGGACCAGTGGCATATTTGCAGAAACAAGGTTGCCCGATAATTGGCATTCCAGCGTCACTGCTTATCTTTTGAAGTTGTGTTGTGAACGTGCGCAATGCATCTTCTCGTACTGTTCTTTGCGGAGCAAAACATGCAATTGCCCATACTCGAATTTCAACGCCAGTGAAAAATTGTTTACCCCTCATGTCCCATACACCTTGATTTGGTAATGCTTGTTGTTTCGCCTACAAAAAAAAAGACAAAAATAATAAATTTAAAACAAAATCCAATAATTACTGATAAATTCATTTTTCATAAAGGCGCTATCAATTTACCTCTAGAGTGAAATTCTTTACCTGTCCAGTGAGGGAACTAACACGTCCTCCATATTGCAGTTTGGGTGGTGGTAAAACACGGCCTCTAACTTCCATCATATTATTGGAAATTGTTAAACCAAATTCTTGTACGTACGAGTCATTATTAAAATCAGCGCGTCTTACGAGATTGTTGATTTCACGTTCGCGATCAGGAGCTGAACGAGCAGTTGCTTTAATCATTGTCGAAGTTTGCATGTCCGTCAATTTTTTAATACATCTTTGTCCCGCTACGATGTTGCAGACCTGAATTAAACAATTATTTTTTTAATTACATTACAGTTTATAAAATATACTAATTTACTAGCTAATAAATTAATTAATAAATCATTTACTAAACTAATGAATAATTAAAAAAATTAATTTACTAAACACAATAAAATTTATAATAACTAAAGTCAAAGGAATTTGAAAATAGAACAAACCTCTAGTGGTAAGTACGTGTGTTTGTGCTCCTGACCAACCTGAAGGCACGGAAGATGAGGGTATCGCAGTTTCATTTTATACTTATCTAAGAAGTACTTGGCAACTGTACACTCGACTGTTTGGCCATTTTCTAGTTGTAATGGAAATCTGCAAAAAAATATACATTACATCAATAAAGAACAATATGCGTAGAAAAATATTTTAAAAATTTCCAAAATAACTTACGATTGCATCTGGGCAGGTTTGCGCGTCACATTGCAGACACGATATTTTCGTCTCATGGTCCCACAATGTGTAATTTCAATTTTAAGTCCTTTGATTTCTTTGGTAAACTTTACACGTTGCGAATCTGTCAATGGTTTTCTCTGATCATTAATATCTCGAATATCCAAAACTTCGCACATAAATTCAATTACAGGTTGAGCTTTATAGAACGCAGTTGCAGAAACTGAAAAGGAAAACAACAATCTTAATACACGCTTTTCTTTTCAATAAAAAATACTTAAAAGTTTTTTAATTTTTAAAAAGAATACCTTTAAATAATAAAGTTAATTTTAAATGAATAATATGCCCAGGGTTGCCACGTTTCTACCCTTTTCAAATTCCCTGACTTTTCCAGGTTTTCCAGATTAAAAAATGAAATTTTTCCAGGTTTTTAAAACTACATTTATTATTAATAAGAAAATTATTGGAAACCTCAAGAATTCGATTATTTTCAAAAGTAACGTAATTCTTTACAAAAATTCAATTATGTTTCAAAATTGTCAAAAATTTAAATAATCTTTATAAAAAATAAAAATTTCTTTCGAAATTCAATTATTTTCAGAAAAATTTTAATAAAATTCTTATCAGAATTCCAGTAGTTTTTAATATATAAATTTTTTATCAAATTTCTCGAAAAATGCAATTACTTAAAAAAATTTTATTAAAATGTTGCAGAAGAATTTAGTTATTATTTCAAAATTTGTTGATTCTTCAGGAAAATTCATTTTTAAAAAAGTTCAATTATTTAATAAAATGTGAATTGTTAGAGTAAAATAAATGAATTTTCGTAGAATTTTCAAATAAATCAATATTTTTGAATATGATATTCAAATGCAATCTAATATTTTTACTGAAATTTATTTTTAAATCAATATTTTTTAAAAAATTCAACAAGAAATTAATTATTTAACTATAAAAATAAATAATTTATTAAATATTTGAATGTTTTTTAACGATGAATTTTTAAAACAAATTTTATCAAAATTTTATTATTATTATTATTATTATTTATTGTTAAGAGACAGATATAAAAAAAATTTAACAATAAATTCATTTTTCGATAAATTCAATGAAAATTTTGTTTATCAAACATAATTGAAATTCTGCCAAGAATATTATTAATATTTGACAAAAATAATTTAATTTTGGAGAAAAATGTTATTATTTATAAAGACAATTTAAAGTTTGACAAGAATTTTTGTAAATTTTTAAACATAATTGGATTTTTGCGAAGAATTATATTACGTTTGAAAATAATTGAATTCTTCAGACTAATTTTATTACCATTTCGGTTTAAATAATTAAATTGTTTCGTGAAATTTTATTCAAATATTAAACATTAAAAGTAATTGAATATTAAAAAATTGTTAAAATCAATTAAATTTCTACGAAGAGTTTAAATAAAATTATTTTGAAAAAATTAAATTGTCACAAAAGAATTTCATTGAATATTTGAAAATATTTTAATTCTTCGAAGAATAAATAATAGAAGGCAAAAAAAAATAATTGAATTTCTGAGAAGAATTTTACTTTTCCTAAAAATAATTGAAATTCTCCAATAATATGTATTTGCTTCAAAATTCAATTTTTTTAGTGTGTTAACTAAAATTCTTCTATAAATCCGTTATTTTTAAATAATCAAATATATATTAACATTTTTTTTATAATTTTAGAAGAATTTTAGTTATTAAGGTTTTTTAAGGATCAGCATTTTAATTTTTTTATAAAACTCATTTAAAATAGAAGTTTTACAAAGTTTTTAATGAAAATATTTTCAAGTTCATCTACTTATAAAAATTGTAATTGCAATTCTTTGAAAATTTAATTAATTTATAAATATTTAAGTAAAATTAGATTTCAAAAATAAATTTTCCAGGATTTCGATCAAAATTCCCTGAGACTTTTTCAGGTTTTTTCAATTTTTTATAAAATTCCCTGACATTTCCAGGTTTCTAGGTTGCGTGGCAATCCTGATATTAATAAGGTATTAATAAGGAAGTAAAAAAAGTTTAAACTTACCATCAATATTTAACATCATTTTCCATTGAGAAGGCCGCACGGACTGATGGAAACCAAACCAAACTTCCCTTCCGCCACCCAAGGGATGATAGTATCCGTCTGGAGTACTAAAGAAGGATCTCCCCACCGGAGTGTAGGTCATGGATGGTAAATGCCTCATGACCACGTCCAACGCAAGAATCGCATCAAATGGAATTTGTCTAGTTCGACCTTCTAGTGCCTCTTCTAAAGCGAACAGTGAAACTTGAGCCACCCACTTAATCACAACTCGAAAGACTCTATCCTTTCCTTCTCCAGGCAGTATCACCTTTAATTACACAAAAAAGTGTTAATTACACAAAAAAGAAATTAATTACACAAAAAAGAAATTAATTACTCGAAAAAGAAATTAATTACAAAAGAACTTAATTTCAAAAGAAGTTAATTACAAGAAAAAAATTCAGTACATACACGAACCAAACAATTGCAGAGAAATTGACAATAGAGAAGAATAATCATAATAGGTATCATTAAAAATCCCTTACCTCTAATTCTATTCTATCTGTACCAATTGGTAATGGGTCCCGGGTATATAAATTGCTTCTACCATCGAAAACAGGCTTGAGAGTTCCAAATATTTTACTATAAGCGTGAACCATAGTCTCGATAATTTCTCGATTGACTTTACGCGGACATTTATCGGGTTGAATATTAATGTCATAATGATGCACATAACCCCGTGGCATTGTAATTTGGAAGTGATTGGCCCTCAGACCGATTACTCGGCCCTCGCGGCCTATGTTCGGCCTCCTTGGACATGAGAACACTGTAAGGATAGAAAAAACAATTGTTATTACCATAACAAGCAAACGGAGTTAATTTTGTCTTCAAGTTATTTACTAGGTTTATGTAAATTTACTATGTTATTTACTACGTTTTTCATATTTACGGTGTTTATGTAAATTCAACGTGTTTATCTATTTTAATTAATTGCAATTTTTTTTCATATCATACCCGGCAGATCTGGAGGTTGAGGAGGCGTGTGTGTTTGTTGGGCGGGAACCAGGCTCAAGGAACTGGGAGCAGCAACACTACTTCCAGTTGTTCCAGCTGCTCCCACGGCAGTGCTTGTCGACCCCGGCGGGGGAGCTGAAATTAATAATTTAATTAATAATCAGTTTATAATTTCGTTACATATGTTAAAAAAATATTGCTACTAGTTTAAAATTACAAATTTGCTCATTTCGTTCCGAGTTGAAAGAAACACTTTATATATTTTTCCAAAGAACTATATTCAACAGTTAACCTCAAAATTCACATTCACAACTCAAGCTCTGTAAAATTAGTGCAAATTTCAAATTTTTAATAGCTTTCAAAAAATAAAAAATCTCTTACAGCTGCTTCGATTATTAAAATTTTCGTTCATTATAATGTGCTTTGTTCTTTAATAAAAAAAAACATCTGCTTACTTTAAATACATGACACAGTTTTGAATATTTAAGCAAAGTTACATTTCCTCATTCTAAATTAGTTTTTTCTAATTTTTCCAATTTTTCAATTAAAAATTATAATCATTTCAAAGCATTTTATTATTATTCAAACCATTTTATCTCCATTTTCAATATATTTATCATAATGGAAAGATAACAGTAAATAGAAAAGATAAATTCTGTGAAAATAGAAAAAAAATATATCATTTTCATGAAAAAATTGCATCATGTAAAATTTCGCATTTTCTGTAAATTACCCCCAAAAAGTATTTTCTAATAGTCTGCATAGAAAAAAAAACAACTGGAAACAGAATTTTTAGAAAACAAAAACCAGACGAAAAGCAACAGTAGGTTTTCCAAATGTGTATTATTGGGAAAGGAAATCAAACAATCGAGAATAGGTCAAAAATTCAATGCTACGTGGTATTATTTATTGATTTTCTCACTAACTCATTTTAAGGGAAATCGTGCACGAAATAATCACGCGTGTTTCCAAATATAATTTCATTTTCATCAAATTCACATGATTATTAAGCAAAAATTTCAAGATTATTGAGAATTAATAAATTCTTTTTCTCTAAAATAATGTGACGGATCTAGTGAAACAAGTAACGACACATGCGCCTGTTGAGCGGGGGGTTCATTCGGGGTCATTCCTAATGCTTTGCTGCTGCTGCTGCTATTACAGAATCTTAAAGATTTCAAGGGACAAGCCTTATCGAATGAAAGAATTCATTTTTTTCAATGGCATTTTTTCGAAATAACCCATGAATTGTGAACTGAACAAAGAACCCCCCCTCACAATGTACACAGACGACAAGTTTTTAGAATCAGCCTCTAAACAAGCGAAAGAGGGAACACATTTTTTTTATCACTCTACTTCACGCCATTTTGCGACAAAAAACAAGAAAATCACTACTCACGCTGTCCCACAGGATACATATTTGCTACTGCCGATGAAAAATTATCAATTATCACTAATAAATAAGTAAAAAATTTAACACAAGACCCGATAACCACCCAACACACTTCTCAACAACACACTGAAGCGAAACCAGTTGTCTGCCTCCCACAATGGCGGATGCTCAGAACATTCTCATTGGTTCCCCAAATACCAATCACAGAACGGAATGACCAGCAGAAGATAAAATTTCCGCGGCAAAATTCAAAATCAAAAACTATTTCTCTCACTATTTTTCAATAAATTACATAAATTTTAATTATTTACAACAAATTGACAAAAACAATAAATAAAAATATTTATAAACAAATTAATATCTTGAAAACAAAATATTTTTTCTTGCAAAAATTAAGAAAAAAATAAATAAAACCGAATATTGCTAAAACAAATAATATTAACAATAATCTAAAAATGAAGAATTAAAAAAAACAAAAAAAACTACTTTGAGCAAAAAGACAAAATTCACTACAGAAACTACAATGTTGGCAGCATTATACGCCTTCTGATAACGATTGGCAACACTGCACTTATCATGATGTACAAATGGTTGATCGGTAATCTATAAAAGTGCAGTTAATTTTTTTATGTTAAAAAAATGTCGATTGTATTCAGTGGACGAAGTTCGCGATCAGCAGGTCTAATAAGTGCAATTGCAAAACAATTAAAATCTATCAATTTTCAACCAGCGAAAAAAGTTACAGTTCAATTTGATCCATTTCATGAGGGATCAAATTCAGCGAGGTTAGTTTTCCACCATATATATAAAATTTTCTTTCACAAAAGCGCCAAAAAAACAACTACAAAACAACTTTTATCAAATATGCAACAAAAAAAACTTCCAATTTTCATGCATCTACGTATTTCGACAAAATGAGCATAAATAATAATAATAATAATAGTAAATTTTTTCCAACAAAGAAACCCTGACAAAATGCTATAATTACTGTTTGATGAAACGAATGGTATACATTGTTCTGTGTCATTACTTTCAGTCTTTGAATACGATCCATTAATGTGCTCCATAAAACCATAAAAGAAGTAATGAGTTTTTAATTGGAAAAAGCGTTGTCTAAGGACGACTTGATCCCTTAAATAATACGTAACGATTTATGTTGATTCTGTGTGTTTGTATGTTCCTGTGACGTCGATAAGTCGCACATGCGTATTTACATTTTGCCAGTAGACTAGCAGACGAGATCAGGAACGACGTCGTTAAATTATTTTTAACAAAACAAAGTTCTTTTTTTTGCCCAAAAAAAGCAAGACAAAATGTAAAAAATTTCAAATTATTTACTTTTCGCAACAATTATTATTATCAGGTGTGTTTTCAGTGGTTTGATAATCGTGTTTCTATTTTAAATTCTAAATTTAATTCTCGATAGCAGTTTTCCGTTCGATATCCCTATACAATTGTCAATTTTGTACTCTATACAGTGTGACCCCAATTTTTTTTCCCTTAAAAACGATTTTTAACGTGCAAGAAATTTTGATTTAAATTAAACTTAATGAAGTAAATTTAATTTAATTGTAAGAATTTTAGAAACTTGAAATATTTGTCTAAACAATTAAATTTTATTAGTTAAATAATTTTTCGTCTCAGAGCTTTTGTCAAATAAAGCAAAAAATTAAATAAAACAAAAATATTCGATCAATGAATAAAAATATTTTAATATTTTAATTTTTATTTTGAATTGTTATTTTCATTCATTTCGTAAAAATAGTAATTCTTTTTTTTTGTGCCACTTGAATGCAAGGGACAAAAATATATTTTTTTTATTTTTAAAAATGAGAGGAATTTTTTACTCACCAGCACACTGTCCACAGCCATAAGCTTTGCCTAGCATAGAAACTGCCGTTGTTATTCGAATCGTGCTTAAATCGGGCACTGGAATAGGAATTTGCTGCTCCATTTGCGCCATTGTTCTGAAACGCAAAACAATAAAAAATTATAAAGATTTATCTTTGTTATATTTTATATTTTAACGAATGTCTTTCTTGTTTGTTTACAGAAGGTTTTTGAACTACATAAGTGCACCAAAATACACGAAAACAAATCCAAAATGTTTGTTTAAAACAACAATAGTCTGCGATCGATCAGAACCGACAGTAACAATAGACTTAGGTAAATAAAAAAAAATTATAACTTAAATTTAAATCCTTATTTTGTTAACTTTTTTTTATCTTTTAGTTTTATTTAAAATTCCCCAAATTATTGCAATAATTTCTTGAATAGAAAAAACAAATTTTCTTTTACAGAATCCGGAGGGAAAGTGGTGATGAAAAGCAGCAATTTATCGGAATTAGAATTACTGACGTTGTACAATAAGCATGTAACATCCCTTGCGCCACCACCACAAGAAGAGCAGCCAATCACAACAAAAGGCAAGAAACTAAAAAAGAGATAATCAAATTCCGTTGCGAGAAAAAAAGACGCAATTGTGCTCTGATCAAATTAGTAAGTCTACTGATTATACGATAACATTTTTTTTTTTTAAACAAAAAGAAAAGGGATTGCCTTCAAAATTTTTGACAAAATTTACGAGCATATTTCCTTTTTTTTATTCCAACGCCAATCTGTGCTCTTGAAAATATAACCGAGAACAAAACAAGAAAAAAGCTTTTTTCATTTTTTACTTTATTAATCCGCACATATTTAAGGAGAATATAAACAAATGTCCTACATTGTCAATTCATGAACGAGAAACTAGAAAGATTAAATCCCAGCAATAAACCAAAAATTAAAAACGTATTTCAAATTTTTGGAGACGAATAGCGGGAAAGTAGAGAGAGCTTCTTTTTTATATATAAACACAAGAAAAAATAAATAAAAGCGTAGGACCATCTCAGGTTTTCTTCACAAATTCTTGCAAGAATTGTGTCACTAATCTAGATAATAATTGCTTAAAAAAATAATCGCCACCTATTCTCTTCAAATTAAGAAGAAAAGAACATTCAAAATGACACAATATACACGTCCCAAAGATTACAATTTAAAATTAATAGACACACTTTATAATCAAGTACCAGCGTTTACCGATGTTTTTGACGAGGAAACTTGGTATATTTTCGTTGGTTGCTTTGTGGCAGGCACCATAATGCTCGCTTTTCTTTTATCTCGAATTATAACAATAAAACCTGTCGACTAATTATCTTTCTCGATTTATAGAGAAAATCATCAAAAAAAATTTCATTTCTCTCATCAATATTGAAAAGCCAAAAAAGATAATTTAAATTTAGAGCAAATATTTCAAGAAAATAATGAAACAAAAACCAATCCATAAGCTTAAAAACTTGTACACTCGAGCCTCAATATGTACTTATCGTTTGTAGCTATATTTATATTTGACAAAACTTTATACTCATCTAAATATAGAAACAATATTAAAATTAAATGACAACAAAAAAATGTACTTCTATTTGAATTAATTTTTTCGATCTCTTTTTTTCCAAGAGCGTCGCAATAGATTTCTTATATAGTATTTCTTGACCAATATTTAATGATTCCGACTGATGAATAAAAACTTTAACCAAAATGTAGTGATTAGCAAAAAAGAAAAAAAAGAAAGAGAAATATTACTTGAATATTTTCAATTGCATGGACTTCAAAAGCCTACAATTTTATACTCGTTTAGATAATAAAAAATAAATATTTAAAGATATAATGTTTTGAATTATATATTATATACGTTAAAAAAAACTGAAAAATATGTATTAGAAATATTACACTTTCTTTTGTTAAAAATCTGTTTTAAATAAATATTTAATCATCTACTTTTTAATGCTCTCGCTTCTTATTCTCATAGTTCTTAATATGATATATTCAAAAGAAACGGGTATTCATTTCATTGCCTTGTAAATGATACAATTTAAGTATTTTATTACCTGCGGAGGATTTAGTATTTATTTTACTAAACTGCATGTGAACGTTAGATTTGTTTTTAAATTAATTTATTATTTAAAACCACAGTATCATTAGGAAAATATATTAATATTAAATATAATTTTTTTTTTAATTTTCTGTTCTTAAAGTCCTGAATGATAAATGAATGAAATTTATTTCTCTGATTTTGAATGAATTATTTAATTTGGTAAGAATTAATCAAAAGTACTAAAAATCTGGAACGAAATATTTCTTACAATTTAATATTTAAAAAAAACTACCGGATGGAAATGGAAAATATTGAAAATAAAAATATTAAATTCAAATATTGAGGTTTATAATGTTTGTAATCTACGATTGAAAGAAAAAAATGTTTTTATACCAAAAACAATAAATTTTTTTGTTTACAAATTTATCTTTTTTAAAAAATTGATTAAAGAACAGTATATTAAACAATTTTTATGCAAAAATTTATAATAATTTAAATAGAAAAACAATGTTTCTTCTAAATTGTTGATGATAAACTTTGTGAACTTCACAAATTTGAAAAAAAAAGATATTTTCTATACTAAAAACAATAGAAATATTTTGATTACAAATTTTTTTATCTACATAAATAACAAAATTTTTGTCCGAAGTTCAATTATTTTAAAAAGTTTGAACAAAATTCTTGGCAAAATTCCAATTATTTCCAAAGAATTTCCTTAATTCAATGATTATCAATATTTAATAAAACTTTTGGAAAGAAGTCAAGTATTTAAAAATTTTTTAATAAAAATCTACGCAAGCATTTTATTATTTTCATAAATAATAAAAATTACACAGGATTTCAATTACTTACAAATTAATTATTAATTTCTTCGCAGTCATTCAATTATATTCAGCAATAATAAATTTTTTTAAAGATATTTAATTATTTTGATAAATAATAAATATTCTTTTATGAATTAATTTATTTTCATAAATAATAAAACTCATAGAAGAATTTTAATTATTTTTATTACAATTTTAATCGAATTCCTTAAAAAATGCAATTATTCATAAAAATTGCATTAAAATTCGTCAAAAGAATTTAATTATTTCAACATTTGTTTATAATGTTCTTTAAAAGAATTAAATTTTAAGAAACGTTCAATTATTCAATGAATTATTTTTTATATGTAAATAATTGAATTTCATATAGAATTTTCTGAAAAAAATTTGATTTAAAAATGAATTTTAGTTCAAATTTTGAAAAAAATTGAATAATTAAAAGTATAGCGTGAATTTTTATAAAGAATTGAATTTTGAAAAGGTTTCATTTTATAATCTTTAAAAATCTAAATTTTCCATCATCTTAACTGCGATAATTCTGTAGAATTAATTTGTTTGGAAATGTTTAATTGCATTTTTTACCATTATTTGTAGTTCTTATTTTCTAATATTTATTTAATTGAAAAATTTTCGAATAATCTAAACTTTTGTAAAATCGAATTATAATCAAATGGATTTAAAAATTATCAAACAGAATTTTATAAAAAAATATTTAAAATTGATATTAAAAAGAATTTTAGTTAATAATTGCAGAAAACAATAAACTGAAATTATTAAATATTCATTTTAAATAAAACTATTGATGTTTTCGAATAATTTTACCATTCAAAAAATTCGTAAATAAATATAAAACAACCTGTTTTTTAAGTGTAACAATATTTCATATGATCCCCAAGTTTTTAACGTTCAAATGAACAAAATATTTTTTATTGAAAATATTTTAATAAATTACTAATCAAAAAAATTTAAAAACTAAAATTTTACGTTTACAAACTCAGTAATTAATTTTTTGTATAGTGAAGCAAAATAATTGCAATAAAAATTTTATATTTAGAAGAAATACATAAATTTCGTTCATTCGAACGTTCAGAACTTTAGGATGTTTATTTCATTCATTTGAACGTCCAGAAATTTTTGAATTTAAAATTTCGTAAAATTGAGATTCTTTCCAAAATGCTGATTGTTTTAAATCAAGTTCAATATGTTTGCAAAACAAAAATCATTCTTAAAATGATAAAATTTTTCGTAATTTTTTTCGCAAAAATATAATTGAAACAAGTAAAGAAAGCTTGTTAATTTTATAGATCCATTAAAGCAAAGCTTGTTGTAGAATAAATTTTTTTTTTTATCGAATTCACAAAGTTATGGCAACACTCAACAGGTAGTAGAGCTTGTGTTGATAAAAAAGAAAGCTTGACCTCAAGAGTGTAAAGTGTTGAACTCACCTCTTTATATTCTGGTCTCTTGCTGCACAAAATAATCCTCTAAACCTCTAAGGAATCCAAAATCACATATTTCTTTTTCTCTTCTCTCAAATTATTATTTCATGTGTACAAAAATATCATGAATTTGCGTCCACATGTAAAAGGCTGTGCTGAATATTTTCTTTTCCTTTCTTATCTGATACCACAGATCTCACCATTGATTTATAACAGAGACAATATTGTACTTTGATCTTGAATGCACATTTTTCTTTTCTTTCTGTTTTCGCCGAAAATTTGGTAGATCTGAAATAGATAGATTTTAGATAAAATGTACTTTTATATTTATTAAATAATTTTTGTTTAAAGATTGAAACATTTCTTTAACAATTTATAAAAAAAAATTAGATGAATGAAAAAATTACTGCATGAACTTGTTTTTTTTTTATTAAGGACAATTCTAAAAAGTTATCTCTTTATTTTGGAAATAGAAAAAAAAAAATTTGTACATGAATATACTCGAGAGCTCGCAATATGCTTGTCTGGCTTCTTTTGTCGTCCAGAAATCAGAAGGGGAGAGAGAGGAAAAGGACAATTCGTCGCAGCGAAGAATGAACAAAGATCTTGCGCGTTTCATGCTCTCTTATTGGGATGGTAAGTAACAAAAGATGCCAGAGTTTTAGCAAAAAAAACAATGCAAAAAAATCTTGAAAATTCCAATTCTTAAAAAAAACAAAAACAATGTAAACTATTGAACAAGAATTGTATGTTTCACAATAGGGGGGAAAAATCACCAAGAAAGAGAATGATAAAAACTCGATTAATCAATTTTTTATGAAAGGTATTCGATTGCTTCTAAATCATCAAACAAGCTCTCTTAAAGCTTTCAAAATTTTTCGAAACAAACTATTTTTAATCTAGATTATTTTTAAATCCAAATGTGAAATCTTATCTGGTTCGAATAGCGTGTACCATAAATGAGTCAGTGGTAACAACCATTCTGAGTCAGACACGCGCAGTCACGTGATTTTTAGCATTTTATTACATTCCAATAATCAAAAAAAAAGAAAGTAAAAAAAAAATTTCATAATCAAAAGTCGAATCATTTTCCCCAAAAAGCGAAAACTTTGCAAAAATGTAATCCCACTAAAAACTCTTCCTTACTCACAGTTTCAATTTTGACAACTTTCCGAAATTTGCCAAATTACTCCCAAGCAAAAAAAAAAGAAACCATTCCCATCAAAAACTGGTTTTTTAAGGTTATTTTTTACCATTCCAATAATTGACGATAAGCAAAAGGAATACAATAAATAAAACTGAGATACCTGATAAAAAAACATTGTGAAACTTTACAAGACTTGTTCATAAAAAAAAGAAATCAGCGAGAAAAAGTTAAGTGACTGATAAAGTATCTATTTTTATCAAAAAAGGTAATAAAAAGAGAGTTTAAAAAGTAAATTTAAAAAATAAATGATCACCTTATGTTTGCAAAAATTACTCTAAGACGCAATTGATAGGAAATAAAAGTAACTTTTCTCTCGTGTGTGGCGATTTGCAAATGACGTTCATGAATTGCTTTTGAAACGCACCGGTGAACTTAACATGAACAAAGCACAAAATTACATACAAGTGTGTGCACTGTATAGAAAACATCCGTGGATCCGTGTCGATGACACACAAATTTGCAAATCCAATATTGAACCTTCTTTTTTTTTTGAAAAGGATTATTTTCGCGAATGTTTAAAGCGACAGCTTTCACTATAGGATGACGCGAGCATATACATTCTCCAAACGAATTAAACTTTACCCGAACCGCCAAAGACGATCACCAAGTGTCAAGGTTGCCATTTTATACAATTTTATATATGTATGTACATATATGAACCCTCGAGACGCCTTTGACACGTATGCCTCCACCAAACCAACACAAACATATACACGCGCACTCTGGAAACTATATAATATTTTGTCCCACCGCGCGCGCTCACACGCTGTCACAACAATCAAATATTATCACCAACAATCGCGAATATCGCATGTTGTCATGTTTTGGAAAAATCTTTTATTACTTTATCAAAAAAATAAAAAAAATCTCCGGCTTAAGGGCTGTTAATAATACAATGCAAATGTTCCGGCGATTTTTCACAAAATACAAAGGATTCAGCGGTCAGTATACCCCCCACTACTTGTTCGATTCAAAGTGCAGTGCGCATGCGTCACGACTTCAGGGCCGTAATTAGAAAAAAGGCCCTGTTCCTTTCTCTACCGTTATTCTGCCGCCCACGATATATTTCTTTTTTTTTGCTTTTTCTTTGTTATCTTTTTTCTTTAATTTCTTCACAACAATTTTGATAATAATTTGCCTACAATTTAAATTATTAATTTTTTCCATCGTTATTTATTTTCCGCATTTTTTACTCTGTTTCCGAGTTATATATTTAATTAATAAAAATACTAATTAATTAATTTGTTAAATTAATTCTTTAATTTGGATTATTATTCAATTATATATTTTTATTATAATGTATTTTTTATTTAATATTAAATATTATTTTGTTGAATTTATTTAATTAAATGTTCCTCTTCTATTTATTTTTCTTCTCAATTTTCCTCCAAAATATTTTTTTTATTAAAATCTTATTATTTAATTTTTAACAATTTATTGAACAATTTATTTTTTTAATAATTATTAATGTTTTAAAAATTTTTTTAATTTTAATGTCTATTTTTTTTATTCTTCTCTTCAATTTTCGGTACTTTATTAAACTCCAAAGTATTTTTTTATTAAATTTAATTTTTAGCAATTTATTAAACAATTTTTTTTTAATTTTAAAATTTTAATAACGTTATTACGATAATAATGATTCTTTAATATTAATTAAATTGTAATTACTTAATTGTATTAAATAAAAATTAATTTAATTAAATTCAACTAAATTTTATTGCAGATTTATGATGAAAAAATTTCACTTTGCACACTTTTACCGGTAATTTGTTGTTTTTAGATAAGTGATAAATGATTTTTAAAAATATAATACGTAATAAAGATAAAAACTTCGATAAGAGATTAAAATTTTAAAAATACTTTATATACAATAAATCGATTACTTATTTTTAAAACTTTGTGAAAAAAATTATTTACGACTGAAAAAAACTATAATTTTTTTTTAATAAATTATTTATATATATATAAATAATAGACAAAATAATAAACAATTAATTAAACTAATTACAAATAATTAAATATGAAGAAACATATCCTTAATAAAAAAATTATTAGCTTGTTATTAAATTATTAAATACTATTTATTTAATTAGAAAATTAATTTACTTCTTAAAATCAATTTGTTTATTTTGTAATTTTAAATATAGTGTTTAATGAAATTGAAACTTTAATTAGTAAAATAAGAATTAAATTAATAATTGATTTTTTTTAAATTCAGTAATTTATTAAAATAAAATAATTGAATAATTTTAATATTTAATTAAAAAATAATTTAAATTATTAAGAAACTAAAAAAACATAAAAGTTGAAATTGTTTTATGAAAATAAAACTTTAATTAGTAAAAGAATAATTAAATTAATAATAAATGAATTTTTTTTTAATTCAAGAATTTAATAAAATAAAATAATTGAATAATTTTAATATTTAATTAAAAAGCAAGTTAAATTATTAAGAAACTAAAAAAACGTAAAAGTTGAAATCAATTAAAAAAATATTTTTATTAATTAATTATTTAGTTGAACTTGTTATTCACAAGTTTTATATAATTTTTTTGCTGCTTCAAACACCAGTGAAGTAGAATTCTGCGAAAGTAATTGGAAGTTTATACTTGAAATGGTGAAAAAAAAAAATTTAGGGGTTGCAAATCCCTGAGGGGTTTCACCCCTGATGAAAAGCGGTGAACAACACGTGCTAGGTTCCTTTGTTATGAAAACGTCGGATACAGCGGTAAACACGAGCACATGCTCTAAGATATCGATTATTCTAGCTAGACCAATGAAAATCTTGTGCGTCGTAAACAAAACAAGTTGATTCGAAGAGAATTTCCCGCTAACCGGCATCTCAAATTCAAAACTTCTGAGTTTGCGTAAAAATGACATTTAATTCTTCACTCTTCTCATTGAATATTTTCCCTCTTAATAAGTAATCAATTTCATAGAATTCAAATTTTACAATTTAATTAAAATCGAAATTTACTATTCCATCATTTCTTTTGATTTTCATTTTTCTTCTGAACTGTTTTTGAAAATTTTCACCTTTTGCAAAGGTTGAGGTAATGAAATATTAATTTCGAAAGAAATCTTTATCACGTGATAGTCAATTATTTCATAGATAAGCCTCAAAAGGAATTTATCATCTATATATTTTTTTACTGACTATTTTGATATATTTTGTAAATCAAGAAGCTATTTTGAATTTTTTGTTTTATCTTCTTTTAAACTTTATCAATTTTTATACTAAAAATAATAATAGTAATAGTAATAATAAATGAAAGTTTTTGCAAAAATGTTTTGAATTTATTGCTCCCTACTTTCTTTTTTTTACTGGTTGCGATAAATTTTTTCAAAGAAAGCGATACACCATTTCCTGTGGAAATCTTATCACATTTTTCTACTCTTTTATTGTCGAGATTAAAAAAAAAAAAGACAGTCGATAATTTTAAAACAGTTGCATAAAAAACGTGCTCTCGTGAACAGTCCAAAAGATCCAAAAGGTAAGAATTTTGAGTTACAATTCAAAATTTAAAAAAAATCTCAAAATTTGATTATCAAACTAATTATTTGATTCTAAAACATTCATTTCTATCTCAATTTGCATTTAATTTCGAATTCATTCAAAAAATATATTTCCAATCCCATTCAGCTCACTCTTTATACCAGAAAGATAATTAAAAAATAAAAATGTACAAAGATTGGAAAAATTAGTTGCTTTCGAACATTATCAGTTTGAAATTAAAATATGTAAATAAATAATAGAAGAACTTGTAAACCAAAAAATGAAAATTTCTAAGTCAATAAATAAAAAAATTATTCCCCCTTTTTCTCAGAAATGAAATCGCTTGGCAATCCGAGTCCCCAACAATCAAATATTAGAAAAAGAATTATAAATCCCGACAAATTATTGATTACAAATTGGATAAAAATCGAAACAACATTTGTTTGGCAAATAAAAGATTTTACGGACCTGAAAAATTTTCTTCAACAGACTCCAATTGTCATGGATTTCGGACATCTTAAAGAACGTGAGAATTCAAAGCTAATCTGCTCTTTGGAATATTCAAAAAACAATTCCTATTACTATGGAAATATCGAACATCGTTTGATCTCTTCCTTGAATATTTTCTCCTCCGATAATATTGGGAAATTAATTATTTCTTGTTACGTTGTTGGAGTAGACGATAAACACTTGAACACTGTATACGAGTCTGGAATTACTGCAAAAACCAAAAAAAACATAACTCTCTTCGACATTGATGACAATGATTTAGGACAACGTTACCTGGAAAGTGGCACTTTAACATTGGCATTTCTTATCACTGAATTAAAATTTCCCACTTAATTGAAAAAGTACTGAAAAAATTCGAATTTTCAAAATGTAACTGTAAATAATGAAAATAAATTTAAATTGTGAGAATAAATATAAATTATTAGTATAAATGTAAAGAAAATTATGAATATAATAATTGTAAATAAAATAATTTTTTTTAATTATAATAAATAGTTTTCGAAATATAATTTTAAATATATAAGTAAAGGAAAAATGAACGAAAAATCGCGAAAAAAATTATTGAAGAAAACAAACTTTTCTAGAAAAATTGAAAAGCGATGCGTATGAATAACTGTTTGTGTGAAAAGAAAATTGACAAGAACACCTTTTCATCATCTTTCAACAAAACAATTTTCTTTTTATTATATAATGTGAAACTTACACTCTACTATTTTCTTTTAACCGATATTGCAAAGAGATACACAAGTCGTAGTGAAGCATTAGTAAGAATAATTCAAGTTACCAGTATATCCAGAGCAAAAATTATTTCGCACGACACACAGAGAGACATTACAAAAGAGAGAAAGAGAGAGAGAGAGATAGAGAGAAAAAAAGGAAAAAAAAACAGAAAGAAAAAAGTGTCGAATTCAAATCCAGTCTTTTCTTTTTTTAATCGAAACACATTCCCTCGTCATCCTCATCTTTCTTATCAGTTGATCCAGCTCCAGATGGAGGTTGCTTCTTGCTTTTGTCATCTTTACCCTGTTCAGTGCGTTGCTCCTGCTCCTGGTCGTCCTTCATCACGAACTCCAATGCGCTCACAAATTGCTCGAGATTTCCATTGGTCGCTGCATTGACCGCCTGCGTTCCAAGACCAAATTGACGAATGACTGGGCCAGCCTGACCGGACTGCAAAGCAGACCAGAACATTGATAGCGCCTGGGAGAACTGAGGAGACGATAGCGTGGTATTGAGGTTGTCCCCGGGTGGCAAGTGCTCTTTCATTTCTAATTCAAGGTTCTCGGTCGACGAAATCGCCCCTGGGATGGAACTGGTCAACTCGCTTGCTACGCCCCTCTGCCGGACAATAAGCTGTGCTGTAGCCGATCGAGAACAACAAAGTAACCTGGAGGAGTTACTTCTCCAACTGCTCAGCAAAGTCAATGCCTCCGAGAGCCAGGAGAAGTTCACACGAAGAACAGTACTGAGCAGTGTCAAATACATGCCACTTCGCTATACCAACGCTAATGTCTTTTTTTTTTGTTTTAATTTAAATTCAACAATTTCTTTTTCACCTTAACACTCACCGTTTCCCAATGACAATAACTATAAATGGAAGAGGGTAACTTTAACTTGCCCCCCCTCTGGTTACTTTTCCATCTCTTCATTGAAAGAATACCAAATGTACGAATACATAAATAAAACAACAGTCAAAATACATTAATGATCAAAAAGACAAATTCCCCCTTTTAATTTCTATCGATTTTCAGTATTTCTACACTTGGTATACTTCCCGAAGTTCCACTCAAACAAAGCGCAATCATCGTATTATTCTCATCTACAAACGAAGAAAAAAAGTTTTAGAAATCGGCAAATCACAAAGTTTATAGTCAAGTAACAATGACAATACGTACCCTTTTCGTTATTGAAAGCAAAAATAAAAGGTAGAACAAACAAATAGTAATAAAAACTATGAAAGAAAATTTGACAAGACTATTTGTCTTCTATTTGATTTCTAGCAATACTAGTGAAATACTGACAAAGTTAACAAACAGAAATGATAACTTTGCCAAGGAGTGATAAACCAATTATACTTCTGGATAAGAAACAAGATTATTATTGCGAGTAATGTAATACGAAATTACCGTATCGTATAAAATTTATCTATAAAATACAACTTGTGAATAACGTAATTTAAACAAAAAAAAAAAAGGAAAAATTAATCTTTGATTATTACCCGTTCTGATTTGCCGATAAAGTGTGTGACGTAAATTTATTTCCATTTATTGAAAAATTATTACTTTTGGTTTCTTTTATCATAAATTTGCCAATTCTCAAAAACTTTCTTTAAATAGAAAAATAGTTTTTATTTAGAACAAAATTAAATAGTTTATTTGGTGGAAATTTTTACCTAACAGAGATGAATTTTATGAAAATGATGCAAATGATTGCGCTTCACTGAAGTGATTTCAACGATAAGTTTCTGACATTTTGCATAGAAAACTGAATAATCTTATCAAAGTAAACTTCTTGGATAAGAATCTCAGAGTTTTAAACTGCGAATTAATATTTAAGCAATTAACAACGAAGTATGAAATTAATACCTGCAAATAACGAACAATGTTAAAAGAGAATTTTTTAATCTACTTCGAATGCAATATAATTTCAAAATTCCAAGTGTTGTTTACAATTTAGTTCTAAATTGTACTGAAGAATATTGAAAGAGTACTTAATTGAAGAACAGTCCCAGACTTTCATTTTGATAATTAAATTTTTCGTTCATTATAATATAAGACATTTACTTACATCAAGGTTTTTTTTAAATTTTCAGAACAATCAAATAGAGAATATTTTTTATGAATTTAACGTTTTCCAAAATTAGTTATGAAATGAAGATTATAAAAAATAATGCAAAAATATTAAACTCTTAGAAATAATAAAAAAAACTCGAGCTTTTGTGGTCAGCAGTCTTTGCAAAAATTAATCAGCTTTAATACTTAAGTAATAAATAATAAAAATAAATAATAATAATATTAAATAAATAAAAAATAAGAAAAAAATTTATTTTTTATAGACTATTTAGAGAAGTATTTTATTTAAAAATTCCAGAAATAATTGATTTTTTTGAACGTTGCGTTTATAATTTGAATAAATAATAAATTTATAAATTGATTTAAAAATGAATTTCAATTGAAATGTTAGATAGAAATTCGATATTTTTTAAAATTGAATTCTCATAAAGAGCTTCATGAAAATTTTTGAAATTAATTGAATTGTTACGAAGAGTTTTATTAAAATATTTGAAAATGATTAAATTTCTTCAAAGAATTTAATTAAAACTGTATTAAAAATAATTATTAAATTGGAATAAATTTTAAACAAATAAATTTTAGAATTATTTCCGATTAACTTTCTTTTACTGTTTGAATAATTGAACTCTCAAAGAACTTTTTTAAAAATTATTTAAAAATAATTTATCAATTTTAGTTAAAAATTCAAGAAAAATAAAAAATTTAATTTAATTTAATTTTTAAATAAAAATCAATTAATTAAATTGATATGTTGGAAATCATTTTTAAGAAATTGCAGTTGTATGCTTAAGAATATTCTTTTGGGTCAAGGAAAAATTAAAATTTTATCTGGAAATCAGGGAAAAACAAAATCAAACCTTTGTAGCAACCCTAAAGAAACATTACAGAAAAATTATTTTCTAATTAAGTTTCAGTTTAAATAAAATATCAAAAGAACTTCTCGGTCAATTAAACGTTTAAAACTTTAAGGAAATAATATGAAAATTTATTTTCCCTAATTGATCAAATTTAATTCTATGAAAATTATTTTTTCTATTCTTCAAAATAGAATCGATTATTTACTAATCAAATAATTAACGATTTGAAATTAAATTTCGTGGAAAGTTTGACTATCGAATTTAAAGGAAAATTAGATAAAAAATTTCCTTTATTAAATTCGCTTAGAACTTAAAAATGTTTGTTATTTGCAGTAATTGTTTTTGTAAGAAAAAAAGATTAAATTTGTAATATTCCGAGGACATTAAATTACCTGATCAGTTCGACCTTCGGATGGTGTTGGGATTTCAGATAGATATTGTACTAAATCACTGACTCTTATTGGAGTTCTGGAATCATCTTCTGTTCCAGATGCCGATGCCGCTGTTCTACTTGAAGTTTTAGAACCCCCTACAAAAGAACCAATTGATTTAAGAATAAAAATAATTAAAATTAAAGTAATTAAAAAAAATGTTCCTAAACTTTGAATGTTCAAATGAACGATACTTCTGTTTGTTTGATTTAATTTTTTTTTAAAAAAAGAGATTTTTTTGTGTGAATATAAAAAATAATTTTGTTAATATTAAAATGTTTAATTTAAAATATTCTTTTGTCTAGAATCCAGTATTTATCCAGAAATAAAATTAGGTTTATTTGAAAGTTCAAAGCTTTGGGGAATTACCAGTATTAAAAATAAGAGATCGTACTGAATAAAAATTAGCGTAAAAGAAAAAAATAGAACAAAAATTAAAATTATTTTAGAACGAAAAAAATAAAGACATAAAACCTGAGAATAAAATTTTAAAAAAAAGAAAATACAGGGAAAAATAAAATAAAAATAAAAAAAGAGGTGGAATTGATAAACTAGATAATTAATAAGAGAAAAAAAGGTTTCAGTAGATCACCAGTAGATCTGGATGTTTCGGTGGTGGCAGCTCCAGCAGAAGCTGTGGCAGTAGGCGCTGGGGTTTGAGCAGCAGGTGGCCTGGTGACGATAGTTGTTGCAACTGGCGTCGAGGAAGTCGTGGTAGTTGTTCTAGCAGTTCCATGTGGTCGATTCATTGTTCCCAATAAATTTCCTAATCCTCCAATTTGACCCACGCCACCGAATAGTTGAATTAATTGCTGTTGCGACATATTATTCAAGAGATTTTGTAAATCACCCTCTGGATTTGCACCACCACTTCTTTGAGAACCTGGTGTTGGTGGATTATTGAGAACTTCGTTGATCTTTCTGCAGTGCTCATCGTCCTTATCGGTCTTTAGATCCTTTAATAAATTCCTCAAATTATTTCAATAAATGCGGGAAATAATCATTTCATCAGAAAATTAAATTATTAAACACTGAATTTCGTTTTAATTATTATACATTAAACAAAATTTTCTTCCAAATTATTAAACAGAATTTTCTTTTAACTACAAAACAAATTTTTAATTTTACTACAAAAACAGAATTTTATCTTAACTACAAACAGAATTTAGCTTTAATTATTAAACAGTATTTTCTATTTTTAACAATAAAACTAGTTACCTGGAGCCAAAAGAAGAATCTTCTGCTGGATGACTTAAATTTCAAAAGATACACTCTGCCAGTAGTGCACTGAGGAACATGTTTAAATTCACAGTCATCGGGAAAAATGATCAAATCCTAGAAAAGAAAAGAAAAATTATCAACATAATTATACAAATTTGCGCTTACTCATCCAACATAACCTAAATGTCTAAAAAAAACCAAAAGAACAAAAAACTAACTCTATACACATTGTTCAATGACATTAAACTAACCGCAAATATCATGAATTTAATTATTATTTTTAAACTCCAAAAAACTGATTTAAAAACAAATAAATTGTACCATTAAACTTGCAATAACTGATTCCCGTTTTTTTTCTAGGTTAGAAAACAAAATTCAACACAAGAAGATAATCATTCGTGAATATTGATTTCAAAGACAAGTTTAAATTTGAATAAAAAATTCTCTTACGTCTTCAACAACTCCAGAAGTTCTGTCTTTCCAACAAAAATGCATTAAACAATCGTCCGACTGATATACATAAAGTTGTCCTTTCCTATTGTCTGGATAAACCTTGCTTCCCTTCATTGTCATTTTTCCGGCTTTAAATTCAACAAGATTTTTACTTGCGCCTCGACTAACATTATTACCAAAAAGTGCTCCACTCGACATTTTGTATACACGTTTAAAAAACGAAAAATAATCACTTATAAATGTTTTACAAACAGCTTCCAAAGATGACAAAGCTGAATGTGTAGTTGAAATTAAAAGATGGCGACAAGCCCTTTTTCATTCAATTTTCTCACCGTAAAGTGCTGAGCTCTATCAAGAAACTAAGAAACTACTTGTAAAGTCGTCGATTAAATAGAAATCTCTTGGAAAATTATTTAAATTCAAAGTTTTTTTATATAGAAATAAATTTTGTAAGAAATGAATTATTTAAATTTCCCTCCCAAAGTTTGGAAAATAATTGGCTTTTCTAATTAAATGTTTTATTTATTTATTACGGGTTTTGCCAACTAATCTTTTAAATAAAGTTAACTAATTTGAAATTCTAACATTTCTTTGCATATTTTAGTGTATTTACTACTTTTCTCTTTTTACCAATTACCATTTTTGAATTTCCAATTCAAAAAGTAATCACTCTACTTCCGTTTCTATTTTTGCAATCTAGATGAAGTTCCGGTTCCGTTTCAATATCAGTGTATAGCCAAGTGCTGTTGTTAATTATAGTTATTTGTTGTTTAATAAATTGAAATTTCGGTTGTTAAATAAGTAACATTTTCTATTAAGATTAATTACGATTAACAGTTGATAAAATATTGTGTAATTCATTAAATTTACAAATTCATAAAAGTCAACTTTTTTCGGGAGTAATATCAGTTGTTTGCGATTTCGGAATCCCGCGTTTTCTTTGTTCTCATGGTTCTCAAAAATGTTTTAATTACCATATACATAGAGTCTTTATTAACCAAAGTATCGTATTTTTGAATTGTTTTATTATTCTTTAAAAAAATATTTAACAAATTTGATAAACATTCGGTAAATTTGTGTTAAATTAAAAAATGTGATTTTGTGGGGTGAAAAGAAGGTGCGGGAGGGGGAAGGAACGGAAGGTTAGGGTCAAAGTACTTAACATTTCCGCCATTTTCCGGAAAAGTGTTCGATTGTTTTGATTGTGGAGATCGTGTGGAGATTGATGGATTTACGAATTAGTTAAAAGTTAAAACATAACCACATATATAATGGAGATTTTAATGAAAGTGATACGTGAATATTAAAAATGGAGTTCCTTTTCGAGGAATATTTACAAATTACATATATGCAAACTGGATAAAAACAATGAAAGGTATTTTTGAGGTTATGTCGACATTGATTGTGGATCCTTCTGTTTATAATTAAATTATAAAGGTATGTTTGTTACATTAATTGTTAAAAATGATGATTTATGTGAATTTCATGACAAAATTTATGTTTCTCTTATGACAATGATTGATAATTGTGACAATATTTTAATTGTCACAATTTTAATGTGCAAAATTGAGAAAATTCTCCAAGTTCTCGTACAAAAGTCGTCACATGGACTTTTGATATCGGAAATATATTGACTTGTCTATTCATATCTTAATTTTATACAATTTTTACATTATGCATAAAAAAATAATGTGTCCATTTATTAATATTTATAGGGCGCGATATAAAATTTACGGAAATAAAATAATGGTTTGCATATAAAAATAGGAAAAATATTTTTATTATATGTCATCTTGGACTTTTTGCAATGTTTATTTTTAAGAATGAATGCATTTTAGAAATATGACAGTTATTTAAATTTATTTTGGTATACATTTATTCTCTATACAATTTCTACTAATAACTATATTATTTTTGAATAATTATTTATAATCTTATAAAGTTGTTTATTTTTTCGCCAGGAGAAATATATTTATTCAAATTTATAACTACTGTAAAATTATTACTGAGAAATTATTTAATGCATAATTTTATTTTAATATTTCCATAAATTGATTGAATTTTAAGAGTTGCGTTTATAATATGTTTAATTATTCAATTTATTTTTGTAATTCAATAAATAAATTCTATTTGATTTTTCAGATAAAAATTGATTGAAAAATAAATTTCATGTAAAATCAGAATATTTTTTAGGATCAAGAAAAAAGTCTAAATCAGGGAAAAGTAAGGAAAAGGGATTTTTAAATTCAATTGAATTAAATTTTTCTACAGCAACTCTGTAATTGTTTTAATGAAGTTTATTTTTTAATTACAGCATACTTTGAAAGTCTGAATTAATAATTAGAATAAAAATCTAATTTTAACTTGATAGTCATTTTCAAGTACCAATAAATGTTTAGTTTATCCTGTTTCTTTACGATGCTGAAGATCGAACTTTTCATTTGAAAAGTTTTGAGTCTTTTAAATAGTGTTAACGACGGGCTTTTCCTTTTAGTTCTTCTTCTTCTTCTTCTACTTCAACTTCTACTTCTACTTATAATGAAAGATCGGGAAGGGAGTTTTGTTAGCATCTTCTAACCTAACCAGCGGATGGTAATATAAACTTTGTGCCGACATTACCGCGATAATTAAACCAGCGAACTGCAGAAACTGCAGTCTGCATTGAAATATCTCATCCCCCAAAGCTTTTGCTACTTTCCCGCTTCCAAGTTCCTACTAAAAGGTTCCATAACCGTCGGGGTTATTTGCAGTAAAACCAAGATCCTGGTGCTACCAAGCCCATCTTATTCCGCAAGTTATTGCTAGTATCGCACACCACTATTTTCATCAACATTCAAGTAAATCGTAAAAAAAATAAACACCACACTTATTAGTTTATTTTTTCTCCGCTTTCCGTTCTTTTTTTTGAGCAAAATTATCGTTTTCAATTTTTCTTCATTTCCTCTTTATATGAACAGGATTGCCACAGGTTTTGGGAAATTAGGCAAATGTCAGGGATTTTTATTTTAAAAGTACTGGAAAAAATTTTATGTTTAGAGTTTATAAAAAAGATTCACAATTTCTTGTCTTTGTTTGCTCGATGAACTATTAAAAATACCAAAAATTTAAAAAAAAACTCCAATTTTTCTATTTCTGACAATAATTTATTTTGAATAACTTAATTTTATTAGAAAACTGCGCCATAAATATAATTACTTATAAATCATTTAATGAAGTATTTTTTTGAAATTTTTTTACTTAAATTGAACAATTCAAATTAATTTCAATTCTGTTGAAAATAATTAAGATTTTGAACAGTTTTTGAAAATTTTCAAAACAATTCTTTGAAAAAACTCAACTATATTTTAATAAATATCAAAAGTCTTTCCAGAAAATCTAAAAATTCAATTATATTCGCAGGAATTTTTATAAAATTCAATTATTTTTATCAATAACAATAATCACCACAAAAATTCAATTTTCTTTTAAATTAATAAAATTCTTCACAGAAATTTAATTATTTTTAAAAAATCTAAAAAAAATTTTATCATCAACATTTTAATTATACTTTATAAATAAATAGCGAAATTCTCCGAAATAATTCAATTATTTTCAGAAACTTTAATAGAATTCATAAACAAGAATTCAATTATTTTCCAAAATTTTAATAAAATTCATGGCAAAATTTTAATTATTTTCAAAAAATTTTCTTAATTTAATGATTTTTAATATTCTACTATTATAATAAAATTTTCCAAAAGAATTCCATTATTATTAAACAAAAATTTTTGATAAAATTCTACAAGAACATTAAATTGTTTTTCAAAGAAATAAAAATTGCAACTGAAATTATTTAAAAATAGAGTTTGCATAAATTTATTCAAAAAGCTCAAATGTTCTAACATTTATAATTAAATTATTTTCATAAGTTTGAAAATTTCTTTCAGGGATTTAATAATTTTCTTAACGAATAAAATAATTCGGACGAATTTAATTACTTTCATGATTCACAATATTTTTCACAAGTATTCAATTATTTTCAAAAGAAATAATAAAATTTTTCCAAGTATTTTAATTGTTTTCAAAAATTAAAAAAAAATTATTCTCAAAAGATTAATTTTCTTTATAAAAAGTGAGAGTCTTTTGAAGATTTCATTTATTTTCAAAAATTCTAGTAAAATTCTTAGTAAGAATATTAAAATTATTATATTAAAAAAAATTCTATGGAAGATTTTAATGATTATCATTAATAATAATAATAAAAATACAATGATGTAAAAAAAATTTGATAACATTATATATATGAATTTAATTTCAATAAATAGTCAATTATTCAATAAATTATCTATATGTATTTAAATAATTGACTTCTCGTAGAATTTTCTAATACAAATTAATTTAAAAATTAATCTTAGTTAATGTTTTAGATATTAATTGAATTTTTGAGAAATTACTCATAATTGCAATTTTTAAAAAATTGTATTTTGTAAAGGTTTCAAATTGAAATTTTTAAAAATTTGAATTTTTCTCACTTTTAACTGAAAATTCTGTGAAACTTAATTTTTTTAAAAAGCTTAATTGGAATTTTTGAAAATTATATCAATTTTTTTTTAAATTTATATTTAATTCTATTTATATTTTAATTTAAGAAGCTTCGACTAATCGAAATTCCGTAAAATTGAGTTGTAAACAAATGAATTTGATAATTCTCAAAAGAAGAACTTTATCAAAAAATTGTTTTAGAGAAGGATTTTATTAAAAAATAATCATTGATTAGATCATTTGTAGAAAATAATCATTGAATTGAAATGATGTTCTAATTGTTATAAATCGTAAAGAAATCGATTATTAAGATAGTTGAGCGAAAAAAAAATTTGCTTCTCTTAAGGGAATTTGAACCTTTATGACGTCACAGCATTAAAATATATGCTTTGCATCAATTGTGACGTCATAATGGTTCAAACGCCCTTAATGGAAGAATTTTTTCCAGAGAGAAATAAAGAGAGTGTAAAATTGAAGAAGTATTTTTTTCGTATTTCTTCTTTTTTCTTTTGTCATTCACTGATTGAAGAGCATATAAGATAAGATAATATTATGAACTGGTATTTAAATTGTGCTTAATCATTATCCAGTTTGATTAGATATGCGACATAGAGGTTTTCATTTTACCATTCTTCGTACATTTTGCACTTTTCCTGGAAGTTCACAAGTACTTACTTCAAAATGATATCATTATATAACTTGTCTCTCTCTCTCTCTCTCTCTCTCACTCTGAGTGTGACTGTGTGTCTGTGTTCGTTATATGAACAAAATGTGTCCCAATGATGTGTGTATATAATTATCAACATTGCGAGTTTTATCATAGATATGGAAATATAATGACTCAAGTCTTGTTTATTCATGGAAATCGAAATCTTTTGCGCAAAACTTGATATTTTCATTTCAACTTTTTCATTGACAGTGTCACCACTGTTGTACCCTTTCAGGATCAAGTTATTTCTAAACTAATTATTAATTTTTATTCGCCTGTTGTAAGAAAATTTTGAAATTATGTAAAATTAAAAATATTTTGTTATTTTTAAGGTCCCTGAAGTTGGCGTCGACGCTGGGCATTGAAAAATATTTTTCTTCACAAAACCGAAAAAATAACTCAATCAACTTCATGGACGTTATTTTTATTCTTATTATTAAAAGCATCAAATGAATTTTAATTTTTTATTATTATGATTATTATTATTATTAATATTAATATTATCAAAATTATAAAAATTTTTAATTTTTGAACATCGACGAATTTATAAAACAGAGATGTTTTCTTTTTTAAAATGTGAGCGCAGGTATATAGACAGGAGATTCCCAATATTGAAACCAGACTGAGCAAACTTTGGTGACAATAGCTTCTTTTTTATGGAATGTATACTAGGAAATTTAGTGAAAAGACCGTTTTTCTTTTTTCACTTTGTCTCTTCAAGGCTGCGCAGTCTCGTAAACGCTAGATAACGGTTTACTATTTTCTTATTTTGTTCATGGTAAATATTCTTTGCAAATCACCTTTTCACTGAATGAATTATTTACTTCTTTCATTTTTTTTTTTGAAAAAATATTATTTGTTGTTAGAATTTTTATTCTAAAATTGTTACTTTTGTGAAATATTTTTACTATGCATTAATTAGTAAACAATTATAATGTGTAAACAGTGAAAATGCAATCGAATAATTTTCAGTTTTCAAGAGAAGAATATTTTATGTTCTAAAGATGAATTAAATACAGTTTTCCAGATAAACAGTTTTCTAGTACTACACTTTTTTCGAATCGAGTTCTTTTTTTTAAGGAAAAGTGCTCTTTTTCAATAAAATTAAAATTTTTGGTGAATAAAACATTTGTAGGGAAATATGTCTCAAGACCATTTTTTTAGTTATAATTAATAATTAGTAGTAGTAGTAATAATAATAATAATAATAATAATAATAATAATAAAAATAATAATAATAAAAATAAAATTAATATTAATAATAACAATAAATTTCTATCTTGATCCTGAAACAAAATCTCTATCTAATTTCAAGAAAGTTTCTTCTTTCTTTTTTTGTCTTTTTTTTCCTTTGAGAAGTGATATTTTGCTTCAAGGAAATAAAGTCACGATTTTGAAATAATTCGATTTTTGAAAAGTAAACTATAGTATAAGGAAAGAAATTTAGAAAATTACTCCTTGGCGGTATAAAGGAGAGAAAATTATAATTCTAGAGGCATTGTCTGCAATGAGAAGTCTGCCTTAGAAGGTTCGAGTTGCAGATAAGATAACAGATAAGGCAACCGGATGACATCGCGGACAACACATAGTAGTCGAAAACATATTATAGAATTTTCTTGGAAATTACTTGTAGGAGCGTAAATTTACGTTTACAATATATGTAGTTATACATGGCTATTATAGAACTTTAATGATATAAGAGAGAATTTTTTTCTCCTTTTTCTTTTGTTGCGGATTAAAGAAAGCGTCATTGTATTTTTTTATTCTAACAATATCGATAAAATGTTAATAATTCGTCATTCATTATCTTTTTGTATGAGGAACATTCAATTTTTCGATATTCAATTAGAAAAAATTTATAGGTAACAATATGTGTGAGTGATTCGCTTATCTTATATATATTGATCAAAATTATGATACAGATAAAGTTTAATTAATCAATTCTTTGATATATATTTTAAATTATTTTGTCAATATTCAATTTTAACTCTTAGGATGAAATTTACAAATGAAAAATTTTTATTGAAAAAAAAACACAATTATAATTTTTGTATTTTGCATAATAAAATTTTTTTGTAATTATTATTTTAAAAATTGATTAAAAATTTTATTATATTTGTAAAGATTTTAATTCTAATTATTCTAATCAAATAATAATCGTACTTTCGTTCTTTTCAAATATTTATTTAAAGAAAATTAAAAATTAACTCTGACAGCTTTTAATTAATTTTGTTCCTCCCTCGTATAAATTAAGTAATTTTAAATAAATTTTCTCCTTTCGTACTCTGGGGTAAATAAAGATTATTTTTATTTTCTCAATAATCGATTACAAGACATTTACTATTCCAGAATTGTTTGCATTTTATTGAAACTGTCAAATTATCCATATTTAAAAAGGAATTTTCAGTAAGTTTTTATAAAAAAAGGATAATGAATAGTAAATTTCGATGATCGTTTTAAATTTCTGGAAATATATTTTGAACGCAATTGCGGTATTTTCGATTAAGTTAAAATCTTTTAAATTAATCATCTCTGCATTTAAGATTGAATAATTCTATTATTATTATTTTTAATTATTATTAGAAGTAATTGAACTTTTTTAAAACGTATATCGATTTTTATATATATTATTTAATATTGAACTAAATTGAGATACCAATATTTTTTGCAGTAATTTTTTTCCTCTACACGATTTTTCAATTATGTGAAAAAATAAAATATGCGATTGTATAATAGAAAAAATAAAAATTAGGATCTTATTTAAAATTTGAGGTAATTTAATTTATTGCGGAAGATCTGGGTTTTAATTTTTTCTATTTAAAGAAAATTCTTTTTTTTAATAATTGAAATTTTGTAAATTTTAAGGAATAATCTTTGAGTGTAAATTCATAAATGAAAAATAATTAAAATTAGCTTCTAAAAATTATATTATAATATTGATATTTTTTTTAGTGAAATTGAATTTTCTCATATTTTTTTTTAAATTCTGAAAAATAAGATTGTTTTAACTTTTAAATTCAATTGTTCAAGATAATTCAATTTTTCTAAATAAATAATTGAAAATTTTTGAAATAATTAAAATTTCTTTACATTTTTTGAAAAATAATTAAATTTTTCGAAAATAATCAAGAGAAGTTAGTGACCGTAATTATAATTTTATTTTTAAAATATAAAGTCCCTCTTAAAGTTTTAAATCAATTTTTTGCTTATAAAAATTATACTATTCTATTATTATTCAATAATTATAATTATTGAACTTCTCTTAATTCTTTATAATTTCAAATTTCTGAATGTTCAAATAAATGATATTTATTTATTTCTTGAGCAAATTTAATGTTTATTACTTAAGTAGATTATTAATTATTACTGTTTATTATTTTGAAAAGTTTTAATAAATTTCTTCACTAGAATTAAATTATTTTCATAAATAATAGAATTCTTTGGAAAGATTCAATTATTTTTATGAATGAATATTTTTATGAATTTATTTTATGAATAATAATGAATTATTATCAATGTAATTTTAATGAACTTGAAAAATCAAATTCAGTTGTATAATTACAAAGAGAGAAGATTGTTTTTATGATTCCCAAGTTTTGAACGTTCAAATGAACGAAATAATTTTTTATTGAAAATATTTTAATAAATTTCAAATCATAAAAAAATTTAAAAACTAAAATTGTACTTTTACAAATTTATAGTAATTAATTTTTTGGATAGTGAAGCAAAATAAGTGCAATAAAATTGAATTTTTGAAAGAAATAAATAAATTTCGTTCATTTGAACATTCAGAACTTTAGGATCATTTATTTTTAAAAAATTGTAAAAATTAATTTTCTAATTTTCAATTAAAATTAGTTTTAAAAAAACATAATTTTTTTTAATACATAAATCAATCATTCTGTGTTTTAATTTTGGTGCATTGAAATTAAGACTGAATAGAAATTCCCAACTAGCTCAGACACCGTTTAATAAAAATACACACACTCTTGCTCCATGAATTCGTACACAGATAAAATACGTACATATACGAGTAGTAATCACGCTGACCAGAAAGCTTACAAATGTATGAGGTTGCTCGCCTTGTTCGACCTCGCCACATCACTTTACCATACGCCTACCTATATATACATATATATATATATATATATACGAATACGTAAATATCCAGTTAGCCAGCTATAGTTATACAGCCTCTTAAAAGCGTCACCTGCAATTTGAAAAATGACGTCAACATTTTCCCTTATACTTTTTCTCCTCTATTTCACTCTCAAGATTATATTACAAGTATATTTTACCAACTTAATTTACTAAATAGTTTTTCAATTTCTTCTATTTCCATTTTTTTGATTACTTCGTTTTTAAAAACATTGTGGAATGTCTTTAAAAATAGAAATAATATTTGCGAGACTAAGTTTGGGTTAAAAAATAAGTAGAAAGTATACTTTGAATTTTCAGTGTTAGGTATAGTTGTAAACTTGTAACTTTGAGAAGTTTTGAAATTTAAATTATTAAATAAATAAATGAATTTTCATGATTGTCAGAGAAGTCAGGAAAATTTTAGAGAGCAAACTTTCTTAAACTTGCGGAGAGTTTATGGCTTTTTAATTTTTTGTTTTTAAAAATATTGCCAAATTCACAGTCGAATAAAAATATTTGACTCAAATGGAAAACGAATAGTTGAAGTACACAACGTTTATGAACGAAAAAAATTTATTTATAATGTAAATAAAAATAATTCAAAATATTATTTTGAACATAATGTTTAATTATACAATAATTATTATCAAAACATAATCATCAATCTTTTTGTTTTAAATATTTTTTTTTTCACAATTTTGATGCATTATTTTTAATTAATTTACTTAGTAAAGAATTTTTTTTTCGTTGATCAACGTTGGTGGACTCCAAATTGGTATTGGATAAAGATCGTCCGAAAGAGCGACAGGTGGAGAAAATTTCGGAATTGGGAATATATTCTAATATTTCTAGAGTATATATTTAAAATTTTTAAGTTTCGTTGTTTGCGATAAATAAAGATGTTTCTAAATTCCACTTTTCGATACCTAAGTAGGTAAATTGTGCGCTGACAATATTATAATCCTGGCGAAGCAATAAAATTAGCAGAGCATAAAACCGCTTGAAATACTTCAGGTGTTGCTTATATATATACAGGAACCCTATAAACGATTGTAAAATCTAAAACATCTGCTTTGAGACTTACGATAAAATAAATTTTTGACGAAAACATCGTAAAATATAATTCTCGACCGATATAAAGTAAAGAAAAAAAGAATACGAATTTCGACGAGCATTGGAAGAAAGTGATATTATATTTGCGAATTTTATTATTTAAATATTCATGAAGCAAAAATATTCTTTATTCCGAATTCCTTATCAGTTTCTTTAGTATTTTTTTATTCAGAGTTAATGCAGGTCAAAGGAATCAGGAAATTCAAGGAAAAGTCAGGGAAAGGTGGTTTGGTTAGAGAAATAAAAAAAAGTCAGGGATTTTTATTAAAAGTTGTAAAAAAATGGAAAAAAAATAAATTTTTAGCATTTACAGGAAAATTCTGAATTTTTGTGTTTTTTTTTATTGACTCAAAAACTATGAAAATACCACGAATTCTAATACCTTCCGTTTTTTATATTTCTGACAATAAATTTATTTTTAAATAAAAGAACTATCATAAAATTTTAATTTTGAATTAAATTTAAATTTAATTTTAATTTGAATTTAATTTAATAAATTAAATTTTATTTTTTTTACTATAGACAAAATTACCTAATACAGGATTGATTCCATTAAATGATTATATTGAAAATAAGATTCTCTTTTCTCCTTCTATTTTCATCTAAAGAATGCTGCGTTTCACCAGAGGCATTATAAAATATAGACTCCAATAGTGTTACTGATAAACCATATAGGTAATTTACTGCCACGTAATTTGATTCAGAAAGTAAAAAAAAACATCAAGCGATGAAATCTATAATTTTCCTTGTTCATGCAAAATTTTATTTACATTCGAAATTTATATACATACAAAACAAGTTGCCCGTAGGTGAAAAAGAAAACTTTATGCGAAAGTTATAGAAGAAGCGATACATCAAAGATTACATGTAAATATTTTTCTATATATATATATATTAAAATGAAAAATTAGTCTCCTTTATATCAAAGTATAGATACCCTGCGAGAATAAATTTTATTAATGAGATTTTTTTTTATAACAATACTAAAAAAAATTTAATTGATTCAAATAACCGATTGATTGACTATTATCAATTAAATATTTCATTGAATCAAATAATAATACTGAAAATACTGAAGTTATTGATTCAAATTTAATTATTTTTAATATTTATTTAATATATTTTTTATATACAAATTATTTTTTAAATATTCTTGTTTTTTTTAATTGGAAAAAAATTTCAACATAGAATTAAAACTATATATAAGAAATCAAAATCCGTTGCAATTTATTGTAACTTTTTAAATAATTGTCGCTTATAAATTTTCTCAACGGATTTTAATTTCTTAGAGTTTTAATTTTGTGTTGAAATTTTTATCAAATTTTGAAAAGGCGCAGAACATTAGAAAAAACTAATTTGTTTATAAATAATTATTATATTATAATAATCGACATAATCTGTCCTCACCTGAAGTTAGCGTTAATAGAAAATTAATTGATTTTTTGAAGACTTGCAGTTCAAATTTTCAAGAATTTCGAAATTTTAAGCAAATTAAATAATTAATTAAATATATATTTTACAAAATTAATTAAAATTTGAAAAATTTAATTTGGAAATTTTTTAAAAACTAGTTTTTTGAAAAATAGTAATTAAATTTTTTTAAAGAAATCGGTACTTGAATTCACAATAATAATTTTAACAAATTGAAACAATTGGAAATTTTGTAAAACTTTATATTTTAAAGGATTTTTATTTTTTCCTCTTTTAAAAATTGTGTCTATATAAATATAATTATTGTTTTGTAATTATATCATTTTATGAATTTACAAAAATTATTCTATTTCAATATTTTAATTTTTGTAGTTAAATTCTGATAGGAATTGATTTAACAATAATTTCAGTTAACATTTTAAAAAATAATAAAACTTTTAAACCCTTGTAACAGGAATTTTAGGAATTAATTAAATTTAAAGAGGTTTTTAATTAAATTCCTTGAAATTTTAAGGGAAGAAAAAGTTTAAAAATCTTTAAATTTTAAATTAAATTATTTTTCTTTAAAAATTGTTAAAGTTTTTCAATGACTTTTTTTCCTAAATTGTAAAGAAATATTTGAATTTTGGATGAATTACTATTGCAAATTTTAAAAATAATTATATTTCACGAGGTTTTTCATTGAAATTATTTGAAATTTAAATTCCTCAGAAAAAAATTAATATGAATAAGTTTTTAAATTTTTGTTTAACAAAAAGTATTAAAGGTTTGAAAAATTTAATTTCGTTAAATTGTTTCTTGAAAAAGTGGAATTAAAATTTTTTTAAAATACTTTTTTCCGAAATTAATTTTTAAAACTTGAAGCAATTGAAAATTTTTCCAACTTTTATTAAAATAATTTTTTTTTTTTTAATATTTTGGCATTAACATGACGAGTTTTTTAAATAATTACATTTTGCTAGTTTATTAAATAATTATTAAAAATTAACTCTTTGAGAAGTCTCTAATTCTAAACGAAAGTATATTTCATCCCCTTTATATTAAATTTAAATCTATTCATTCATTTAGGAGAAATAAAATTTGGTTTAAAAAGTTGCAAAAAAAAATCATTTTGCAATAACTTTTATAAAGAAATATTTTTATTTCTGTTTCTTCGTAAACACATTCCTAAGGCCAAATTGAAATTTTTTTTTTAACATTTCGATTTAAAAAAAAAACACTTGTTATTTTTTGTGAAAATTTCACGAATTCTGACCCTTAACAGAATTTCAGGTTAATTTATAAACTCAGGTGAATATAAAAATTCGCAGATCGTAACTCAATGAAAAATCTACCTAATAAGATTCTATATAATAAAAATTTAAAGTAATAACTTCTGGTGCTTTATTCGAAGGGAAAAAAATTTTTTTTCTTGTTTTTGCACACCCATATCCCTTGTACGCAGAGAGAATTCCTGCTGGTACGTGTTGATATCCCGAGGGAGAGACAAAATACCAGACACAACCACCCAGTGAAACAGGAGGTCCTGCGCAAGGAGAGGTATCCTCTCATCTTCTCTATTACACCCTCATATCGACCATTTAAGGCGAAAAAAGATGATGATCATCATCATCATAATCATCATCAACATACCCTTAATAACTCTCTCTCTCTCTTTCTCTCTTTTGTAAAATAAAAATACCCTCCTTTTATTATCAAACATAAATAAAAAGAAAGAATTTTTACTCTTAAAATTATAAATGCGACAATATTGAGTGGATTTTCCAATTTTCCACGTATTTATATATAGGTTCATAACACAATATTAATATATTTATGGAAATCTTGATCAAGTGTTAAATTATTCATATTATATCAACTTCGTTGTGAAAATAGATGTTCTGCTTCTCTTTTTCGGTACTCCGACAGTTTGAGAATAAATGTAAATTATTGACATGTCTTGAGAATATTAAAAAGAAGAAAATTCAACCCACCGAGACAACATATTCAATACATGAGAATATATGATTGAGTGACTGTTTGTTAATTTTCCATGAAAATGGGATTTTGACGAAAAATTCAAGCACTCAACTATCAGGAGGGTAAAACATGTTGGGAAGGATTTTATATATATAGAAATTTTATATAATATATATATATATAATATTATATTCACATGTATATATGTATATGTGAATGTATATATATGTATACATGTGAATACAATTTGATAAATTCCTGTAGGATTCCCTGGGATTCTTCCGGAAAAACTCCAGATTCCTGCGAAAAGACAGTATGATATTAGCAGGCTCGCATAAATGTTCTCGCGCTATACGTTTTTCCCCCAATCTGCTTAATGGCATGAAAGCAGAAAGTAAATCTTGTCGCGTATGAGAAAATCCCAATGCGGAGTGAACGAATTTCCCCCGTGACTAGGAGGACATGCTGCAGCAAGGAGGAACAACCATTTTCCTACGTTGAGAAATGCGAAAATGTTTTTTTTTTTTTTTTGCTATATTTATTGAATAATGTTTTGTTTACTGATATAAATAATTGAGTCTAATTTCACGCTGGGCGTGATTGTGGAAAATTCTTTACTGCAATGATCCTAAAGTTCTGAACGTTCAAATGAACGGAAATTATTTTTTTTATTTGAAAAATTTAATTTTTTGATAAAAAAAATCAAAGTAATATTAAAAAGTATTAAATTGATATTAAAATTAACTTTCGTCGCATTTGGCAATTTTTTTTGTCATAATCACCATGAGACTTAATTTGTCCAAATCTGCATACGATAGGTATAGACTTTCTATTTAACGAATTTTAATTTCACTAATTTTCAATGTAATCAAATTTTCATTTCGCTGGATTTTTATTTAACCATAAGTTTTCATTTGCCACTTTAAACATCAATCCAAACAGTTGTTTTTTTTTAATTTGCTGTTGAATTACTTTACCGAAATATATAAATATTTACTTGGTTAAATTTTTACTTGAATTAAATTATAATTAAATTTCAATACTTTAAGTATTCGCATGAAATGAAATTTATTTATCCGAACTATTTAAAATGGAAATTAGTTCAGTTAAACTCGATCTGAAATTTATCCAGCGGAAAACTATTTTTTAATTTAAGAATTACTTCCAACATAAACAAAAATTCACATAAAATGAAAAATTAGCAGCTTCTGATACTCCACGAATTGAATAGTAGCAATGTAGCGATTTCAAATTTTCTCATAATATATAAATCAAAGAGTAGGAAAAAAAAATTAAGAGACAGAGAGAGAGAGATAATATTTCTCGCGCGAAAATATGCCAAGATGAAGTTGAAGAATAAAATAGAGGATGAAATTCCACCTTCGCGATTCTGTGAGCCGTTTCCCGGATCTCTCTCTTTTTCTCAGAATCAAGTGCTTCTCTCATGCTCAAGTCTCTCTTTTTCCCCGTTACCTTGTCCTCCCACTCTCTCCTCCCCCTCTCACTCTCTCACTATTCCGAACAACTTGCTCTTATATACCCCATTACAAGGGTTTCCCAGAGGATGTCCGCATCCACACGTGACATCTATTAAAGATTTCTGCTACCCTGTTCGGAAGGGAAGCAACGGCTCTTCCTCCAAGTACTGGAATTTCCCAACCGGAAGTGCAGTCTACCTTCCTCCTCATCAACTCTCATTTCTCTCTCTCTCTCTCTTAACTATATTTTTTTCTCCCAAGGCTAAATCAAAAATCATCATTATTGTACTAATATTATATGAAAATTATGATTCCAAAGTTGGAGATGAGATGAAGATGAGAATTCAGAACAGGAGGAAGAGATGAGGAAATGATTTTCGATTTAGAGGAGTAGGAGAAGAGAGGACTGTGCATTATAGAGAGGGAAAAGAGGAGAAAGGATGTACGAGTGGAGGAGACATATTATTAGGAGAAAGAGGTAGTTGTATACGTGTGTTATCAGACTGGAGTGACCCACCACGAATTTTAGGGAATGAGGCTGGAGTATAGATTTAAAAAAAGTAAAAATGTCATTCTCACCGTTGGAGTGGAGGTGGAATTGGACCCACTCGAAAATACAGGTGAGCCAGAGGGTAGCAGGCCAACCTGTAGAAAAAGTGCGATTTGCCCGAAAATCCGGGACTTTGGTACCAGGCGGCTAGGAAGCTGGTTTTGGTGGCCTTGGCAAAGAGGATATTTCACTAAAGACCAAACTTCCCTCGGGAATATATCTCTGAATTTAATGGAATGATCTCGTGAACATTAAGCTCATCATTAATGATGCTCTCAGTTTGTTCTCCCTCGAAAATCCTTGCTCCTCTTCCTTTATACAAACATTCTTGCCTACACTGTGACAAAGTGAAGATTAATTAAAACGTCTTAGCAATTTACCATCCAATTCTCCTTTAGTGCCAAAGCCTAAAATTCTCCCCTTTGTCAATCGAAATGCTTTTCTAAACTGTATATGTATATATCCAATAATAAATGCACAGTTTTTAATTACGTTTTTTTTAAAGAAATGTAAATTAATTATTAATTTTTGTTTGGTTTTAGAAACCTAGAGAGCAGAAGTAGTCCGGACTATTGGCGATGTAGAGTGCGTGTGCGGTGTTTATGGTAGGCGAATGGATAATGCTGAAGATTGTGAAAAGAGTAGTTCGAATATAGATTATAGGGAGATGAGGGAAGGTTTGCAATTGAGAGAAGAAAAGGAATAAGCGGTAATGTATCAGGGATGCATTCTGATAAGAGGTAGATGCCTGCGGAAAATTCCGCGCAGACTCCCAACAGTATTCACGAGGGTGGATCTCTGCCTCTCTCTCTCTCTCGCAACTCGAGAGGGAGGGTCTCGAAAGGATCAGTAACCTAGCTTTTATATAGATAGACAGCATCGCAAGCGCAAAAGACAATCGTTAAACTCCAAGATCGTAACGTTTCCCCCCTCTCAATAAGTTTACAATGTAAGCAAAAAAAGATTTATCACCACAACAGGAATTGTATTTTTTATCTGAATATGGGGAAATCAATTTTTAAAATTACATCAAAGAAAATGCTTGAAAATGTTTGTAAATGTTTAAAAATGTTTCTATAATCTTTTCTAAACTCATGAATACTTTTTCCAAATGAATTATTTATTGGATTTAATAATAATAATGTTTTAATCGTTTCTTATTATAGAAAGTATACATTGTCTGCGGCAAAGAGGTATAAAAAGAGCGGTTTTAAGATGTCTAGTGCTATTGTGATTCTGCTAAAGTTAACGACGAGATCTCAGGGCTATTCTGCAAGCTGCAACTTGATGCAACTGTCGTTTCAAAGTTCGGTCTTGGTGAAACCGACACGCTCGAGCGGAGTTACGAGAGCATAATACCACGTATATAACGTTAACATAAAACCTAGAAGCTGACGCACGGCACGTAAGTCGTAAAACCTATAAACCCAAGCGAGCAAGAGAGAGAGAGAAAGATATTTGCCATTGTGTAGCTGTGTGAAATTCGCACACACACACAAAAACAGAATTTTGCCAGGGTTTCAGCTTCACATGTATATATAGATATATGATGACATCAAATCCATATAGAGTTTATATCCGGAAAGTTACCCTTTAAGGTTCTCCAAATGCTTTTGGCCATAGTTACATCCGACTAAAACCGGATGAATTCATTAGTCGTACCCTTAACTATCTAATCCTCCGATAAAATTAATTACTCGAAAAAAGTAGTTGTCATCATCCTGTATGGATGATGAAACAATGGGATTTTTACAAATATATATTGTAATCGGAACGTATGTGCGGTGCGTTCTTTGTGCATTTATTGTACAATGCTTTCTTTGTACTTTAGGGAATTTTGATATTCATGTAGATCGTATATTTGATATTGTAGATATTAGATAAGATTTAATGATATAGTGGATAGATTTCGAAGTATAACTTTCAAATTGTTTCTAAACAGTTATCAGAAGCATTTTAAATTAGTAGTTTGAAAAACCGCATTGGTTGCCGTAGTTCAGGAAATTAGGTAAAAGGAAAATTGAGGGTAAGCAGAATTCGTCTGGAAAATCAGGAATAAGTCAGGGATGTTTATTAAAAGAACGCAGGAAAAACTAAATTTTTAGAATTTACATATATATATTAAGAAAACTCTGAATTTTTTTGCGTCTTTTTTGTATGTCTTAATGAAACTACTATGAATTCAAACACAGTAACCTTCAAGATTTTTTTTCTATTTTTCCCATAAGAATGAATTTTTAAAAACTATTTAATTATTTTAAAAGTTATCAAACAATTATCTTGATAAATAACAAAACTCTTCACAGAAATTCAATTACTTTTTGAGTATTTCGGTACAAAAATCTTTGAAAAATTCAATTATTTCCATAAATATCAATATTCATCACAAGAATTTAATTATTTTTAAAGCTAATAAAATTCTTTGAAGAAATTCTATTATTTTAAAAAAAATTTAAGGAATATCACGTAAAGAATAAATAAATATTTATAAATAAAATAAAAATAAATAGTAAAATTTTTCGCCAAAAATTCAATAATTTTCAATAATTATTATTTTCAAAAATTTTATCATAAAATTTAATTATTGTAAAAAAAATTTGTTGATATAGGTCTTGCTACAAAAAACATACAATTATTATTTTCATAAATAATAAAATTTCATTCAGTGATTCAATTTTTTTCATCGCAGAATTTCAAATATTTTTAATACACTTTTAAATGAATTCCTCGAAAAATGTAATTATTCTTAAAAATTTTATTAAAAATTGCCGAAAGAATTCAATTTTAATAAACATTCAATTACTGAATGAAATAATAAAATTCGTTGCAATTATTAATTTATTTTCATAATACCCTTTAATTCCTAGCAGAAAACCAGTTCTTTTCAAAAAGTTTAAAGTAAATTTACGCAAAAAGAAAATTCAATTATCTTGATAAATAACAAAATTCTTATCACTAAAATTCAATTACTTTAAGGTATTATTTAATAAAATTCTTTTCGAAAATTAAAATATTCTGATAAATGTTTAAATTCATCACTAGAATTACTGGCAAAAAATTTAATGATTTAAACAAAATTTAATAAAATTCTTCTCATGAAATGAATTCAATTATATTCATATATTATTATTTAAATTCGTCTAGGAGTTCAATTATTTTTACACATAATTACATTCTTTAGAATTTTTTCAATTATTTTCAAAAATCATTATAAAATTATATAGTATAATAAATTTTAGTAAAATTTAAATTAAATTTTTCAAAAGCAATTAATTAATTATAATTATTGAATAAATCATATTTATTTTTGTATTTAAATAATTGAATTATGCTAGCAATTGATTTATTAGGAATAATTTAATTTTGATAAAGTTAAAAAAATTCAAATCTTTGAGAATTTTCCGTACTTTTAATTTAAAATTCTGTAGACTTTTTTTTAAAGGTTTAATCGAATTTTTTGAAAATGTTTGAAGTTTTTATTTTCTACTAAATATATATATTCAGCTGAAGAATTTCCCAAAAATAGAAATTTCGTAAAATTGAGTTGTGGACAGATTTATTTGAAAATTGACAAATAACTTTTTAAAAAATTATTATGAAAAATAATTGATGTATAGAAGAATTTTATTTAAAAATTGTAGAAAATAATTATTTGAAATTTATTAAAATCTTAACTCTTTTGAAAAAAAATAATAATGATTAAATATTTATAACAAAATGAAGTTATTGTTGTTTTCAAATAATTTGACAAATACAGAAATGATTAAATAAATGTATTAGAACATTTTTCTTAGTATCTATTCTTTTTTAGAATTATTGTCTTTAAGAATATGTGACAGTCGATTTGATTTTTACAATGGGAAAATCGTATTGACTTTTGACTCTGCTAAGGTCAGGAAAAATGTAAAAATTCTGCCTGAAACGATGAGAGAAAAGGCAAGGAAGAACAAAGTTTAATTTAAATTATTTATTTCTTTGTTATGATCCAGTTTGTATGCAGTAGGTTTGATTTAAAAAAATTCCGTCTAGAAATCAGGGAAAATCAAATTTTTGTGGCAATTCTGTTTTTGCAGCATCCGAATGTATATCTCAATCTCCAATCTTCAGCCATAATTTAGCTATTTAACTTCAACATCTATATAGATGCTTTGGGGCTAATAAAACTTCTGAAAAGAAAAGAACAGCTATCCATAATAACGGTGTATCCATATTATCCTCCACATTGTCCAAATAGTATCAGTAAACATAGTAGGAAATTGTAACTGTATCGACTGTATATCAATATCCACAGAACATATATTAATATTTACAACAGGGCATTTACAATATGCACTTTTTTGAACCTAAAAAAAAATAATTAAAAAAAAGTAGATTACCACTATATTATAGATCGTAAAGTGTCAAGTTGTGTGATATAACAGTACATTAAGCGAGTTGAGCTTAAAGAACAGCCATGTTTCATTACATACAATGTACCTGCTGCTGGGTTTTGGCGGAACTGCACGATACGATACACTGGGGTAGAATATTATATACCTTTACATTGTGCCACTTTATGACTTTCGTGCTCGAGTTGGTCCAGGCCAGCAGCCTCAATTATATCCTCTCTTAGTAATATGCCACTACCATCGCCACAAAGCTCATGTAATTGCAATTCTCAAGTTTCGTGTTAAAGTACATTCTTTGTCAAATTATAATGCCCGCAATATTATACATATATATACCTGCCGTACAGTAAAAACTTTTCTTCAAAATCCATTTGGAATATTTCTCTTTAATTAAAAGTTCTTTCAGAACAATAGGCTGTTTGCCATCAGTTAAAATAGAGTTTTCTTTTCAAAGTATCAAATTTATACCAAATTGGATCAAGACTGGTACCAAAAATGTAATCAGAGTGATAGTACAAAATTTTGGTCAGGCTATGATTTGATTCACATTTTTGGTAATCATTTTTTCGTTGCAGTCGTTGCAATTCGCTACTTTTAAATTAGTAGTGATTCAAAAATGTTTTATCAATTAAATCTCTTTTTTACTAATTCTAAATTCCAAAGCTAATACTATTTTTCAAATGTTGATGCTAAAATCCGTTATTTTTGTGATAGTGATGAAAATTCAAAGTTCGAGGATAGAAATATTCTAGAATCCCCTGCACGATTTGACGAGAGAGGGAGAGAGCAAGAGGAAAAAGGGGATTGGGAGAAGAGAGAATGAGCTGTGGATTCCCGGAACCTCAAGAGTTCTCTTGACATTACCCAGGATCAAAGAAACCGTTCCGATAATTCTTGGAGCAACTGTGCGGCTCGACACGACTTTTTCGTGAAATTGTTTGTTAAACCGATTTCACGAATAAGGCACCCAGTACTGCTTAATTGTGTGTTTTTTCTGCCCTTTCCAATCCAATATTCGGAGAAATTGCAGCATTTCAAAAATCTTTATTAATATTTAACATGTGGAATCAAAAATAGTTCAAATTTTGTTTTAGTATGTAGTTATAGATTTCAGTTTTAGTATAGTTCGAATTTTCTTTTAGTATAGTTAGATTTTTGTCTTCGATGTTTCTCTTTTGATGGTAAATTTTCTGTTAGAAAATTTAGATTTTCGGTATGCGTTAAATTTTGTTTTATATGTTTAATTTTCCTCTTCGGTTGTAAACCTTGTTTTAGATGTTATTTTAGTATAGCCATAATGAAATTTTTGTCTTTGATCTGTGTTTGTGTATCAATATTTATAAAAATAACTATAATCGAATGTTGTTATTTATACATACATAGAATTGACATATTTCGATACGCTGACGCAAGAGAATTTTCCACTATATCGAACTGTTACTGTTATTCATGAGATCCAATTATTTGATGGTCCAATGGACAGCAGAGACTATGTCCAGCTCTGTCGATGACAGATATTCAATATTGCGTAACTAACCATATACTCTCTTGAACGTGTATATACGCGGTAAATACGCCGATAGGCTTTTCTGACCCGATGATATATTGATGAAATCATCAATTTGATAATCGATAATTCCCCTTTTGAAAATTCAATTTCATACAAACTTCAATTTTGCCTCTTCTGTGTTCCTCTCGCATTTTTTTCTTTTGTAAATTTTGTAACCTATATTTAATATTATATACAGGGTTGCCACAGGTCAAGGAAGTCAGGGAATTCAGGGAAAAGTCAGGGAAAGTAAAATTGGTCAGGGAAAAGTCAGGGATTTCTTGTTAAGGAACTGGAAAAAATAGAATTTCAAAAATTCATGAAAAAACTCTAAATTTTGATGTTTTTTTGTTTGCCTTGTAAACTATAAAAATGATCACGAATTTCAATACAAAACCTTGAATTTTTTCTATTTCATACAATAATTTCTTTTTAAATAACTTAATTTTTAAAAAACTATCATAAAATTATGACTCATAAATTATGTAATGAATAATTTTTACAATTTTCATAAATACTAGATTGATAAAAGAATTTTAATTAAAAATACTAAAAAAAATTAATTTTGTAAAATTACAAATAATTACAAAAATTCAATTATTTTCAAAAGTAATAACATTTTTCGCAGAAATTCAATTATATTCAAAAATTTTGAAAAAATTCTGGTCATTTCAATTATATCTTTAAAAATAAAAAAATTCTTCTCCAAAATTGAATTATGTTCAACATTTTTTTTAAATTCTCGTCAAAATTTCAATTATCTTTATAAATAATACAATTATTCTTCTTCGAAATTCAATTATTTTTAAAAACTTTAATAAAATTCTTGGAAAAATTTCACAGGAATTCAATAATTTACAAAATGTTTGATGAATTTCTTCTAAATAAACCAATTAATTTCATAAATAATAAAATTTACACAGGAATTCAATTATTTAATATAAAAAAATCAAATAATTTTTTGAAAAATATCAATTATTTAAAAAGAATTTTATAAAATTCGTTGAAAGAGTTCAGTTATTGAAAAAAAACTTGAACAGAAATTGTTGGAAGAATTAAATTATTTTCAAAAGTAATAAAATTCTCCGCAGAAATTCAATTATGTTCAAAAATATTTGTCAAAATTTCAATTATCTTTATAAATAATAAAATTCATCAATATTCAATTATTAAAAAAAAAAATTTTTTATTCTCGTCCAAATTTCAATTATTGTTATAAATAATACAATTCTTCTTTAAAATTCAAATATAATTAAGAGCTTGCATAAAATTCTTGTTAAAATTTCACAGAAATTCAATAATTTATGAAATTTCTAATAAATTTTTTTGAAATAATTTAATTATTTTCATGAATAATAAATTTTGCACGTGAGTTCAATTATTTAATATACGAAATTTTATAAATTTTTTTTTAAATATCAATTATTTAAAAAGATTTTTATAAAATTCGTCGCATGAATCAATTATTTTAAAAAAATTTAACAAATTTCTATACAAGAATTGAATTATTTTTATAAATAATAAAATTCTTCACTGAAATTCAATTATTTTAGAAAAATTTTAATAACATTTTTGAAAAATTTTTAAAATCATTTTCATAAATTATAAAACTCATCGCAGGATTTAAATTAATTTTACATACAATATTTTAATCAAATTCCTCGAAAAATGTAATTATTCTTAAAAATTTTATTAAAATTTGTCAAAACAATTCAATTATTTAAAAATTTGTTGATAAAATTCTTTATGACAATTCAATTTTAACAAACATCCAATTATTCAATAAATTATTTATTTTTCAATTTAAATAATTGAATTTTTCTAGAATTTTCTAATAAAAATTGTTTAAAAAAATGAAATTACCGAATAATCGATTTATTGTTTATGAAAATAATTAAATTATTGCAACGAATTTTATTACAACTTTTTCAAATAATTGAATTCTTGCGAAAGATTTTATTAGGATTCTTGTAAATAATTAAATTTTTGTTGAAAAATTTCATGGCTATTTCAATTATAACAAAACATGAAGAAGGTGATGTTATTTTTTATTATAATATTCTTATAAATTGTTGAGTTTCAAAAAGGTTTGAATTTGAATGTTCTGAAGAATTTTAATTCCGTAGTAGTATTCACAAGAGTTTCATTTGACGTAGCTGTAGTCCACAACGTTTTTAAAAACAAAAAATCAAAAAAGAATTTTTTAAAAATTGAATTCACCTTTATTTTTTATGTGCCTTAATTTTTAAGAAGTTAACTGTCACTGAGGATACGATTATTAACAAATAACATGATTCAGAATCAAAAAATGAAAATACCGTACCATTTTTTTTTATTGTTTTCGTTTTTAAAAGCGTTGTGGACTTTAGTCTCATTTCATTTGTTTCTTATCTTGTTCGGTTCAAATCGATAATTCGGAGAAACTTTTTAGAATGTAGCCTTTATGGATGTTTGTTTTGAAAAAAGATTCGTACGAGAGGTGTGAAAAAAACTCCAAAGGTTACCCTTTGGATTAAACAAGTTTGTTTAATCTCGAAAGTTTTTGAAGGAAACCTGTTTGGCATGTCGCTGGCATAATGATTCAGCCGAAGAGAAACAGAGAACTCTATGGGGGTCGACAATTTTTTAATTTAAATCTTCCACGGTTGTAAGTTGTAACTCGTGAAAAAGAACTTTCTGTTTCGTTCCCTTTAAAGGAGAAAAAGAAAACAAGGAAAAGAAAGTAATTACACAATATCAAAAGTGTAAAAAAGCACACAAAAGGCAATTTTAAATATTGATTATTCGAGAGAAAGAACCGATTTCGATCGTTATTAAAAGGCTTGTTCGTTGGTATATAGTGAGCGAAGGATGCAGGTACTTCGAGAGGAAATACTCCCTCGTAAAAATAAAAAAGGCGCAAAAAGGAAGCACTTTTCTGTTGAGGGTTTATAAAGTGAGAGAGAAAGAAAGGATAAAGAGTGGAGAATGAGAGTGATCGTGGTCGAGGAAGAAATGAAAAAGAACGCACCCGCGTCAACATACACATGCAAAACAGACAAGCATGGCTCAGAAAACGAACGGGATGGTTGGAGAGGTTGAAAAAAAAGGAATCTAGAGAAGGTAAAAGGGAACAATGCCGCAGGGATCCTCTAGCGTAATCCGCACATACACACCAAAAGGGGGAAAGAGAGATGCTTCGAAAAAATATATAGGGAACTGAAGAAAGGAAAGAAAGCGAATACTCCTACTGCTTCATATAGGGAGTATAAAGCTTCTCTTCACTCTACATTATAATACACATATATACTGCATTTTAAAAAGAAACGTGACTTTTCACTCGCATAGCAATTTTCCTCGCTTTTTTTCCACCAATAAAACTATATTCTCTAATGAGCAAATTTCCCTCTTAATGAATAAAAAAAATCATGATTGAAGTTACAAATTTTCTTCCCCTTTTTCGACTTCTTCCATAGTTTAATTATAAGGTTTCGATAATCCAAAAAAACTTGACATTCTTTTTTTTTGTGGAATAAATTATTGAGAAAAGTGGGTGAAATGTAGCGTTTGTTACTTATATGCCAATACTGCTCGGAATACGAACTAGATAAAAAGGGCGAAACACCTCGCCCTTAAAAGGTCAAAAAGTTTTTTTTTTCCTTTTGCGTGCACTTCTTGTGACATATCTTTGAGGGTTGAAGGCACCTTGTTGCCTGGCAACTCGTCCCAACATCCGGTGTATATACCTCTATTCTATCCCAAGGTTCCCTGAGGAAGCTTTATTTTCCCGCACTTTCAAGTCCTGCTTTAATTGGAAGGGCCAATCGGACGAAAGAAGCTTTTCTGCTTCACGTCAGAACCAAGGGGAAATAAGTACAAAGGAGTTTTTTCTCTCTCTCTCTATTTCTCTCCCCGAGATTGGAAAATCCAAATAGCTTTCATCATGTTTGCTATACTTTCAACATCTTTGGATTTAATCAGTTTTTAAATATCTTGTTTATCTTGGAGTTTCTTATTTATTTTCAAGTGAGCAATGTTGTTCGTTTTTTTTATTTATTGTGTATGGTTGATTTGTATGCAATCCGTTCTATTATAATTATATTCTTATCTTTTTCGGTTTTGTAGTTGTTGTACATGATGGTTGGGGAAAAGTTTTGCATTTAATCTTTTGTGAATGTAGAAAATTAATATTAATTATTTATTGCAAGGAGCAACTATAATATTTTTTTGGTAACAGCAATAACAAATTATAATTATAAAGGATGTTATAATAAAGATTATAATGATGAAGAACTTGAAATAATACTGATTTTGATACTTTTTACAGAATACTAAAAGCTTTGTTGGCAACATTTTTTGGATATCATATCTTTGCTATACCGTCAAACATATTTAAGTTTAATTCATACATATTTTCTGGTTCAGTTTAAGAGATTATATATTCAAATCAAACATAAATTGTGATTGATTTTAAATTAACTGTAGTCAATACTTTTAAGTTTGATTCAAACATAATTTTTGTTTAAATCGTAACAGAAAATATGTTTGAATTAAATATAATTATTCAAACAAATAATACTTTTGAATCAATGCAGTAGATATTTTCTATATATTGAGATTAAACTTGCAAACTAATTTCAATTAAACAAAATCGTCTAACATTATTTTTGTGTTTCATTTAAGTATAATGTTTTCTCCGTGTAATGATAGAAAAGAATTTATTTTATAATTTAAATAACAAATTGCATTTATTTTGCACTAGGCATTCACGACTCAAGGTTGGGTCGTTAACAGTCTGGACCATCTTTTTTCACGACCCAAAGTTGTGTTGTTAACAAGCAACATATGTTAAAACAAAATTTTAGATATTTGTCTACTTTGTTTTTAAAATTTATGCCCTTTCTTGAATTCACTGCTGGCATTATCATCCTCTCGGATTTGGGAGAGAAAAGAAGAAATTAGATGAATTGAATCAGCATTAGTTGTACGTTGCAGGAATTTTGAAGTGGTAGGAAAAGCTTGCTGAATTATATGGGATATTGGTTTGGAAGAGCACGTCGTGTAACAAGGTAGATATAACGAGCGAAAAGTTTGCCTGCATCGAAAGCCTCTAAAGTGGCAAAGGGACGAAGAGCTACTCCCAGCGATTCAATAAACCGTCGGAAAATACCGTATTCCCAGCAGCTATTCTGGATTTCATCCCAATTCCCATTTCTCTTCCGTTTTAAGATTTCACAATACGTGATGCGCTGTATATATAAACGATTGTAATGTAGTTCCGCTTTTCTTTTTAGAGTATCAATTCTATTCGGAAAGACCATTTTTCTATGTTGCTATTTGTTTCTAGTTTCTGTTTGATTTTTGCCTAAATCTTGAATTAGCTTTCAAAAATCAAAGTTTGGGTCAATTAACATTTGCTTCACTTCTTGTATGGAAAATTCGAATGTTCAGAACAAAATTTTGACCAGATCTAATACCTATGCTGTAAGTTTACTATAGTAAACAAATTTTGAACAGATCTAATACTTATGCTGTAAGTTTACTATGTTACTTATACAGCATAAGTATTAGATCTGGTCAAAATTTTGTTCTGAACATACCATTTTTTGATAAAAATATTTTGTTACATTTAAAAATATTGTGTTTACAGAAATACCTGAAATTAGGAGCACTCTCTAAATCTGGTACGTGTAAAAGTCGTGGATAAATATAAGCTGTAATTCAATGTGGAATACGGATATTAGCGACTCTCTAAGAAGGGACCTCTTGGGAACTTATTAGCTTGGTTGGAAAATGGAAAAAAAGGGCGACGCTTCCCCAAGTTCCGTAAAGGGTTTAATGCTACATACTTGGTGGAGAAATTTCACGTCGATATGGTGCATACAAGTGATAAAGATCGCAAGTGCAGTGAAGTGAGAAAAGGACTTGCCATGGGACGTTCTTTTTCTCGTTTGATTTAACGTGCGGTGTGTGTCCCATATGTATATGGACCGTTGGTCTGCAATGTGGTCAACGTTATGCAGTGTAAATAAGCCCAGTAAATAAGCGAATATTGAGGACAAATGAGTGGGAGTGGATAGTAGGTTTATATATTGGTGTCGGAGTTGCTAGGCGACCGAACTCCGCATTCTTTCCACTCGGTAGCTTCAGCATCCCTTAAACAACCCACTTTCAACCCTGCACACACACACGCTCACATATTTGCAGTCAGAGAGAGAGAGAGAGAGAGAGTCTCTCTTCTTTCCCTCTGTTTTTCCCTTTCACTAACCCCCTGGACCATTTTCCCTTTTTTTTTGTTGCATTAGTATTGGTGATGCTAGTCCATTGCAAACTCCTGTCTCGCTTCCTCTCAAACGGATCAATGCACTCTCATGAACCCTACATACATCCCGAATGAATTTGTGTGTAACGAGAAAATATACAGTAAGAGTGTGATTTATATATACGTATATATATGTAAATATCCTTTTGGTGTATGGGTATATCTATTCTATGTTGGTACTCTTTGTCCGGTTGTACCGCATGGAATAATGATTAACCCCAGATTAACGATGATGTCGGTCGAGAGCCGAGGTTCGAAACAATTACGATTTCATCACACATGCCCCAGCAACAACGAAATGTATAAAGTTACCCTCTTCCGGAAATGTGAACTCTGATTTTCGCCGCGCGTGTGTACCCTTTTTTTCGGATCAGAAAATTTGAAACGTGATTTTTTTATTTTTGATGGGTTTTATTATTGCTTTTAGCCGTGGAAAATTGAAGATGACATTTATGATTTTCTGTATATAACAAGTTGTAGAAAAAGGTAGCTTTTTTTTGGAGTTGTAAGAAATTCTCTCTCAATATTCCTTTGTGGAATGGAGCAGCAGCAGAAAAATTATCTGTTTGCACTAAAAAGTAAGGATTAATTTTGCAGAGTTGCTACGCAAACAGAAAAGGCCTGGAAAATCTGGAAATTTTAGGGAATTTTATAAAAATTGAAAAAACCTAAAATAAGTCGGGGAATTTTGATCGAAATTCCAGAACTTTGTTGTTTTATAATTGTAATTATTCTTGAAATCTAATTTTACTTGAATATTTCAAAATTGAATTAATTTTCAAAAAGTTGCGTTTACGATTTTCATAATTCAATGAACTTTGGAAGATTTTCATTTGAAATTTTGTAAAACTTCAATTTTTCATTAATTTGATTGGAAATTTTAAAAACCTAGATTTTTAATCAAATTTTGAAAATAATTGAATTATTCAATTATTTTCAAAAGTAATTTACAAAAATTTTAGTCAAAGTTTCAATTATTTTTATAAATAATACAATTTTAGTCAAAATTTCAATTACCTTTGTAAATAATACAATTTTTCTCCGAAATTCAATTATTTAAAAAAATTTTAATAAAATTCTTGGCAGAATTTCATTTGTTTTTAAGATATTTTATTTAATTCGTCTCATAAAATTTCTCGAAAACTGAAATTTATTCATAAAAATTTTATTAAAATTTGTTAGGAGATTTCAATTTTTTTTAAAATTGTTAGAAATAATTAAATTTGCAAAAGGTCTTAAATTAAAATCTTTGGAAATTTAAATTTTTTATACTTCTAACGAACAATTCTATAGAATTAATTTTTTTAAACTTTTTTTTTTAACTTCATCAACAATTTTTTTTTTACATTACGATTATTATTTTTAGAGTTTTTAACTAAAATTTGTCTTTAAATAAATTATTTTTAATAATTTTTGTAAAAGTTCTTTGACAATTTTCATTTGTTTACAAAATCCATTTATTTACAATATTCAATTTTACGAAATTTCAATTATTTGTAAATTTTTCAATTAAATATATGTAAGAAGATAAAAACTTCAAATTTCATCTAAAATTTTAACTGAAATTAATTTTAAAAATCAATTATTGTCGAAAAATTCTAAGAGAATTTAATTATTTAAATACGAACAAAAGTAATTGAAAATTGACGAAAAATTTTGTAAATTTTCCAAAATAATTGGATTTTTGCAAAGAATTATATTACTTTTGCAAATAAGTGAATTCTTGAGTCGAATTTTATGAAAATTTCTTTTTCAATAATTGAATTATTTTGCTAAAATTTTTTGAAATAGTAGAAATTGAAAATAATTTAATTTCGACAAATTATTTTTTTTTTAATTTTTTGAGAATAATTTAATTATTTGAAGAATAAATAAAAAGAAATTGAATTTTTGAAAATCCTAATTTCTGTATGAAAAAATAATTATGATTAAATATTTATCGCAAAATGAAGTTATTGATGTTTTCCAATAAGTTTCTATTTTACAATAATTGTAGTTTTAAGAACATGTAAAAATTACATTTTTTAACCTTAATGACCTGGAAAAGTCAAGGAATTTCAAAGAGCAAAAACGTGTCAACCTTGATTTATGATTAGTGGCATATTTTTGGTAACTCGTTGCAATTTGATACTTTCAAGTTATAACAGTGCCCGATGAAAGTGTAACTTGGTGAATCCTTAAGGAATAATAAATGATAAAAAAATACGGTGACTCCTTTGAAATAATTGGAAATCGCGAGGTGCTTGGGAAGATCGAAAACATAGGAAAGAGACAGGGAATTCCGAGCAGGTTGCCTCTACAATGGGCAGGTGTTTTACCACACATCCGTAACCCTCTGAATTTTTCTCCTCAGTCCCTTTATTGCCAACCGGCTTTATTTCCGATGAGGAAAATACCAAAACAAGTCTCAAATTGAAGTCTTTGATGTTGCACAGATTTCTCCCCTTGCGTTTCACTTTATTGTCCCTGTAACAAAGAAATCTTATTATTTTTATCCCCATCTGTGATCACTCCACTTTTTCTCGAATGAATCTCTAATTTTTCATCATCCCGAACTTGTTTCCAGTCAATATTAATTAATAGTGATCATTTTGGAGGGAAATTAGTTGGTGTCATCCCTTTGTAGTAATTATTTTTGGTAATTACTTTTAGTAATTATTTTAAGTAATTATTTTTAGTGATTATTTTTTAGTGATTATTTTATAGTGATTATTTTGTAGTAATTATTTTTAGTATAGCAATTATTGTCCTTATATATATTCAGTGGTGGAAATTACTAATTATATTATGTATACATTGAATGTAATTTGAAATTGAGATACGTGAAATATGATGATAATGACAATGATGATGATAATGATGATAATAATGATGACGTGAAGTGAGAGAATATAAAGTGGCAATATCAGGTGGATTTTACACTGAATGAGCAATTGGTTCAGCACGAACTGATTTTATTTATGACATGACGACAAACTTTGTTTATTCTCTGTGTGTCCCAAATCCGAGTTTAAAGATAGTTGATAGACCGCTACCAATTGCAAGCGCAGATATTCACCTTTCACTCTGGCCATCTGCCGAGACGCTAGTCAACGAGAAGAGAAACCCACCCTGCTTGCCAACTTGTTTTAAAATTCTCCCAATTTTTAAACCATATACATAATCGAAAACAATCAAAAACCATTTGTTCCAAGATTTCAGGTTCAAAAAAAAAAATATATTTTGGCACATTTCTAATCTGAAATCTTAGAACAAATATTGATTGAATAATAATTCAAGTTATGATCCCCAAATTTTGAACGTTCAAATGAACGAAATACTTTTTTATTGAAAATATTTAAATAAATTACAAATCATAAAAAAATTTAAAAACTAAAATTATACTTTAACAAACTCAGTAATTAATTTTTTGGATAGTTAAGCAAAATAACTGCAATAAAAATTTAATTTTTGGAAGAAATAAATTGCCCAAAAAATTAATTACTGAATTTGTAAAAGTACAATTTTAGTTTTTAAATTTTTTGATGATTTGTAATTTATTAAAATATTTTCAATAAAAAAGTATTTCGTTCATTTGAACGTTCAGAACTTTAGAATCCTTTTAAGTTCACGTATTTCTATCATAAAAACCGTGGTCAGAAAAATAGATAGACTAATGCAAAAACCATTCATAAATTTTTTTTTAATTAATTTAATTATGCACACTATTAATTTTAATTTTCCTTTATATTAAATTGATGAAAGTAGAGATTAAAGTAAATTGATAAAAGTCTAAATATAATTTAATTTTTATCTATTCTCTTTTGCAGATGGACAACAAAAAGAATGGAGCGAATAGAGAATTGGAAATTGGACAAAGGATTCTGCGATGACTTGGACCAATGAAATCGAGAAACAAGAATGAAAATTGAAGGTAAGTCATCGTCTTGATTTATTAGCCGATAAGTGGAATTACGAGACATGTTTATTACACAAAACAGAAATTGCATAAATTTATCTAACACACATTATTTAACAAGGCATTTTAATAGATGTGAAATGTGTGTTGAATATATTCAACTCGAACGTTAAATTGGATCACATATACATATTTGTAAATTAATAATTTCGGAAAATGTCAAATTTTAAAGGTGACATTTCATAAATTCATTTAAATTCCTTTTGACTTGCGTGTGTTTTGAATTGGCATCATACGTGCATTTCGGATTTAATATAGAATCATGAATTCCTCTATATGCGAAGGTTAGCTGTAAATTATAAAAAGAGATGAATATTTAACTAATTGATTAATAATTATTAATTATAGATTAACTTTTAATTAAGTTTGTTTCAGTGATAATGACTAATTAGGCTTTAATTAAAACTTATTAATTAATTATTTATTAATTATTGGTTTTGAATTAATCAATTATACATTAATTAATTAAGTAGAGTAACTGAATAACTAATTAGGTATTGTTTAATAAATTATTAATTAATTATGAATAAATTATTGGTTATAAATTAATTACTTATACATTAATTAACTGAGTAAAGTAACTGAATAATTAGCCAACTTTTTTTCAAAAAGTTCTGCATAATATTCGTTTTACATACACCAGATGCATGCTGTGGAACTGGAGAGTGCAACATTAATGTGGTAGCATGTCTCGTAAGAAGTTAATTACGACAAGATTTCGCGTGTATAGTTGGATTAAAAACTCACATTGATGTTATGTTATTTCTGAAATTATATTAATGTGTGTGTTTCTCAAATTTCACCTGGTGTTTCTGGAAGAGATTTTACACCTGGCGTATACGTTTCATGTTCCTCTGATATGTTATTCTCGTTGCCAAATTTAGAATAGAGAAATTTGCTAACACCACGTGGCTGTGTAATCCAATAATTAAGCAAAACTATATGCAAATTGTAGTTTAACATTCACAGGCTTTGTACTCATCTACTAAAACCTACTATTTTCCATTTTTTTTTAATTATGCTACTATTTGGGTAATTTTTTTAGTTTTCAGTCCTATTTTTGTTTTTTAGAATTTCTATATTACTTTCAAATTTGCTTATATATTAGAACTCAAAGAACTATTCTCAAACATTAAAATCAAATTCTTTAAAATAATTCAATTAGCTTTAAAAAATATTTGAAACTCAATTATTTTTATTATCTATTGTGCTTTCATAGAATTTTGCTAAAGAATTCAATTAGTTAAAAAAAATTGATAAAATTCAATCATAAATAATAAAATTTCCACAGGAAATCAATTAATTTAGAATAGCATTTTCAAGAAAATATCGAAAAAATCAATTATTTAACAAAATTTTTATACAATTCTTCAGAGTAATTGAATACCTTTCACTAATAATAACATGTTTCATGGATATTCAATTATTTAAAAAAAATCTTTAATAAAATTCTGAGCTAGAATTAAATTATTGTCATAAATTAATAAAACTCATCGAAGATTTTCAATTATTTTCAAAAATAACAGAATTTTTCAATGAAATTTAATTATTTTTAAACATTTTAAAAACATTTTTCGTAATAATTCAATTATTTTCATAAATAATAAAATTCTGCTGAGGAATTTAATTATTTATGAAAATTTTAATAAATTTCTCAGCAACTGTTTAGTTCTTCCTTTTCTTAAATAATTAAATTCCTGGCAGGATTTTTATTATTTTAAATGCAATTTTTGCAAGAATTGCTCGAAAAAGTAATTATTTCTAAAAATTTAAATTTAATTCTCAAAAAATCAATTATTTAAGAAAATGATTTTAAAGACTCTTCAAATTTTCTAATGTTTTCAAAAAATTTCCAAAGAAAATTCAATTGTTTAAAAAATTTATTCTAAAAATCTTAGTACAAATTTAATTCTTTTCGCGAATAATAAAAATTTCTCAGGAATGTAATTATTTAAAATTTTTTTATAAAATTCTTCGCAAGTATTAAATTTTTTTTATAAATATTTTTAAATTGTTTCAGAAATAATAAAATTCGTTAGAGGAATTTTTAATTTTTTTGATAACGGGAAAAGAGAGAAGTAAATAATTTTGCTGGAAATTGTAGGAAAAAGTCAGGAAATTAAAATACAGAATTTTTATCCGTTTTTGTGAAGTGTTTAAGACTAGTAGTTTTTTTATCATCAAATTAAATTATTCGGCAGCTACTTTTATACAATTTTTTTTTTAGTTTAAAATATATGTAATTAAATTTGTTAAAGAATTTCGTTAGAAACTTTTAAACAAATAGAATTTTCAAAGTATTTTAATTTAATAATTCATTAATAGTTGGATTTTATGAAGAGTCACTTTCTAATGTATTCATTTTTAGTGTGTAAATTAAGAATTAAAGTTTTTATTAGTAAATTTAAAAAACGATCCCCGTTTCCAATTTTCTAAAAAAATAATTGCAAATTTTTTAAGTAATTGAAATTTCTTTACATTTTTTGCAAAATTATTGAATTCTCTTAAAGTATATTTTATTTAAATTTTTCGAAAATAATAAAGGGAAGTTAGTGACTGTAATTATAATTTTATTTTTAAAATACAAAGTCCCTCTTAAAGTTTTAAAACAATTTATTGCTTCTAAAAATTATATTATTCTATTAATATTGTTCAATAATTATAATTATTGAACTTCTCTTAAATTTTTATAATTTCAAATTTCTGAATGTTCAAGTAAATGTTTTTTTTTATTTCTTGAGCAAATTAAATGTTTATTACTTATTAAATATATAATTAATTATTACTGCTAATTATTTTCAAAATTTTTTATAAAATTCTTCACAAGAATTGAATTATTTGCATTTTTTCAAAATAGTAGCATTTTTTGGAAGGATTCAATTATTTCTATAAACAGTAAAATACTTTGCAGAAATTCAATTATTATCAATAGAATTTTAATAAACTTGAAAAATCAAATTTTGAATTATAATTTCAAAGAGACAAGATTATTTTTAAAAGAATTTAAATAATTATTTTCTAAATTTTCAATTAAAATTATTAAAAAAAAAAATTTTCGTAAAATTTAAAAATTTATTTAGTTTTGAAATCATAATATCATATCATAACCGATATCTCTAAAGTTTTGAACGTTCAGATGAACGAAATTTTTTTCTTTTCAATATTTTTCAATAGTATTATCTTTAAATGACAATTTAAAAAAATTTAACACAAATATTAAGAAAATAATTCATTTTTTTAATTTGTAAATTTATATTTTCTACCAAAATTCAAACATATATATATATTATATATAAGTAACAAAAAAATTCGTTCATTTGAACGTTCAGAACTTTAGGGGCATTAGAACCGGGAAAAACCGGGAATTTTTGTTGAACGAAAATAGTAGAGGTTTTTCTAATGGTTTTTAATTTTGTTTTTTAAATGAACGAACATATTTTTAAAATATATAATTATTTTCTTTATTACACCCAGAGAAAAATATTATTTAAACCAAATATATTTTATTTGACTTAAATAAACGTATATTTGTCTCAGAACTAGACTTTTTGTTTGTTTTAAATAAAATCTTTATTTGACATAAATAAAACCTATGTTTAAGTCAAATAAAATTTATTTGAAACAAATAAAATGTCTAGTTGGTTCTGAGACAAATATACCATTTCTCTGGGTGTAGAAAATAATAAAAAAAAAATTCTTTTTTTGTTAGAAAATAATAGAAATTTAAAGGAGCAGAAACAATATCATAATTCATTTAAACGCTCAGGATATTAGGAAAATTTTTAAGAAAATTTTTAATAAGATAGCTTTTGTTGATTGTATCGCAACAATAATTTCACCCAAAATAATAATAATAATAATAATAATAATAATAATAAGAGTAAAAGTAGTAATATAATAATGCGCACGATGATAATAGAAAGTAATGGATTTACAATATTTAAGAGAGTTTTGATCAGCAGTTGATTATATAGCTTCGAGTTAAGCCTATATAAATGATATTAACTTCCGGAATATCTCTTAACGCTTGACTGCTCGCGTCGACCTTAGAGAGAATAGGCGAAACCAAGAAGGTTGCAACATATTCTCGAGGGTGGGCCCCCGGTGGGATCGATGGAGCCTCGATTCGCGAAAGAGATCGTCCTTGCGCGTGGACATAAAAAGCACCTGGGGTCCGACTTCCGGCTTTCCCTTCGAGGACTGTGCTCGCCTCCCACCTCTATACCAATATATATATATATATACACCATATACTTCTATCTCGACGTTCTGGGGCTTTGAGTTGCAACCAAGAAAGCTGGGGGAAGCTCAACTTTTTACGATCCTGCTTTATGGAGCAACGCCAGCTGGGCTCCCGATAAACGTGCTCCACGTATCGTTTTTCGACATTTGCGTGAATTCCCTTGCGCGCAAAAAAGCTCCCCAGAACTTCCTGAAAACGATGAGGGATTTTAATACTTTTATATGCATTTATTGATTCCTGGCCGCTCGTCCATGACAGGAGATTCGATTTGATGCGCAAAACTCTTATATTTCTTTCTTTTTTTTTTTTTTTACACTTTTGTGTGTAAGAAGAAAACAAGAAACGAAAACGTTCAAATGAACGCAATTTACTTATTTCTTCTAAAAATTAAATTTTTATTAGGCAGTTATTTTGCTTCACTATCCAAAAAATTAATTACTGAGTTTGTAAAAGTATAAGTTTAGTTTTTAATTTTTTTTATGATTTCTAATTTATTAAAATATCGTCAATAAAAAAGAATTTCGTTGGGGATCATGAAACGAAGAATTTTTATAAAAGGAAAAAATACGAATTACTTAGAGAGAAAATTTGCTTTGGTGCACTGAGAAAATATTATACTCGTTTCAAGTAAAAAAATAATTTTAAGTGACTTTGTTTCATTGAAATTCGTTTGTAAGGTTAATTCCAATATATAGAAAATATTTACTGCTTTGATTCAAAAATATATGGTGTTTGAATAATTATATTTAATTCAAACATATTTTCTGTTTTTTTTGGTTTAAACAAAAAATAAGTTTAAAAATTTTATGTTTGATTCAAACTTAAAAGTTGATAATAAATAATTTATAATCAACTATTAATTATGTTTGAATTAAATATATATTATTTCTGTAAATGAACCGAAAAGTATATTTGAATTAAACTTAAATTTTTTTGACTGTATAGCAAAGATATTTTAAGTTTCATTTAAGCAAAATATATAAGTTTGAATCAAATAAATCGTTTTCTCAGTGTGGGGAATTTATTTGCAGTGGATTTTATTTAATTAAAGAGTGTTTTGCTGTATTTTGTGGAAAGTATATAGAAGATAAATTTACATCTGCATGTCTGAATTGGTTGTTGGGAATATTCGCAAATGTGTCGCCCAATGTGCATGCGGTCCATTGAATACTGGCGTCATGAACTCGGCGCCAGTGTATTGCCTCCAAAATTCATCCCTTTAAGCTTCATTCATACGAAGAAAGTATATATACAATATAATGTACTTTGATTCTCGTTAATCATAATTAAACGCCACTTTCCCTATTTGCATGATAATTATACTATCAGCAAAAAAGGGATTTACTTTAATCTCGCTCTAGTTTAATTCAACAGTTTCTCTCTTAAAAAATAAAAAAATTAAAAATTAATTATTTAGAACTATCATATTTTGATTGAATCAACTGAATAGCATAGTCAAATGAATTACAGTTTTTCTAAGCAAAAAAAAATTGGTACTATCAAAGCTGTTACAAGAGTCATGATTTTAAAAGAGAAATAAAAATAATACAATTTTTTTTGAGTTTCGTTTATTAGTGACGATAAGAAAAAATTAATTTTATAATAGAAGCAACAGAAGAATCTTTCGTTTGTAAAATTTCAAAATCCAAACAAATTTGTTTTTTAAGTTAAAGAAATAAAATTATGAAAAATACATCAATTAAAACAAATAGTAAAAAGGTAGCTCTGAAGATTTAAACATGACGATAAAAAAAATTCGTTTTAGATAAACTTGACAATACTGACAATAATAGTCCCGCAGTCAATATATTATTTTTCCTGTTTTTTTCCAAATTTTTATCGAAAATATTTACTTCTTTCTTATCCTGACAATAAACTGAATTCCTGCAAAGAATTTTATTATTCATGAAAAAATTTCAATATTTATAAAAATTATTTAATTCTTGCAAATAATTTTAGAAAAATGTTTAAATAATTGATTTCTTTTAAATAATTTTATGCAAATTCTATTTTAAATGACTGAATTCCTGAAACATTTCTATTATTATTGAAATATATTAAATTTCTACAAAGATTTTTTCAAAAAAAAAATTATTTGAATAATTGAACTCTTTTAGAAAATTTTATAAAAACAATGAATTGCGATAAGTTTTTAAATATAATTAAATAATTCGAATAATTATATTAAATTTTTTTACAATAATTGAATGCCTGTATGTTATATTATTAAATTTATTGAAAGTAATTAAACTTCTACATTTCTAATTTTCTAATAACTAAATTAATGTAAACGATTTTACTAGAATTTTTTCAAATAATCGAATTTTGAAGAATAAATGTATTAATTTTAAAAACAATTGAATTCTTATCATGAATACTGTTATTTATAAAAAAAATTGAACTTCGCAAAGAATTTTATTAAAATGTCTCTAAGTAATTCAATTTTTGTAAATAATTTTGTAATTTATCGACATAATTGAATTATTTCGAAGAATGATTTATGAAAATAAAGAAAATGATAATATTTTTTTTTTAAAGAATTGAATTCTTCTAAAGAAATTAGAAAAAATCTGTAATTTTTATTATTAATATTATTATTAAAATAATGGAATATTTGATATAAATTTTAACAAAATTTTTTTTTAACAATTGATTCCTAAAAGAAATTAAAAATTTTTATGGAAATAATAGATATTAAAAATAATTAAATTGTCGACAAATTTTTAAAAATAGTTAACATTTACAAAAAATTTTATAATAATTTTCGAAAATAATTAAATTTTTTATTTTAACCGTTCGCAAAGATTTAAAAAAACTTTTTATTAAATAATTGATTTTTTCGAAGAATTATTGAAATGGAATTATTTAAGAATTATTAGATTTTCCGAGCAATTCCTGGAAAATAGTGTTATAAATACTAATTGAAATGATGAGTTTTATTATTTATGAAATTAATTGTATTCCTACCTAGAATTATGTCAAAAATTTGTTTAAAAAGTTAAATTGAAAATGATATTTTTAAATTGAATTCTTGAGAAAAATTATGTTATATTTAAAAATAATTGATTTCTTCATAAAATTTTTTTAAACATTGTCTTAAAAAATTTAATTCTTATGAGAAATGTTATGAAAATACTATAGATATTGAATTCTTATGATAAATATTCTTATTTATGAAAATAATTGAATATTACAAAGAATTCTATTAAAATACTTGAAAACATTGGAATTTTTGTGAATAATTTTGTGAAATATCGAAATAATTGAATTCTTTCCAATAATTATTATCTATCTAAATAATAGATTTCTGTGAAAGAACTTTATTAAAAGTTGAGAGAATAATTTAATTTTATATTTAGAATTAAATGAATTATTTAATTTTTTTTTAAATTTTTCAGTAGCTGAAATCTAAGAAAAGATAATAACGTAAAAAAAGTAGTGAATAATAGGCAAAGGTGAGAGTATATAGTTAAATCCTAGCAACTAGTACATCAATTTTTTTAAGTCATTAAAAATTCTTCCAAATTCTATATAGTATGAGAAATGATTATAATTGTGGATGTAATGCAAAGAAATGATAAAGACATATGTTTAAAATTGAACTTGATTTTGTTTTGTGACAATAATAATAATAATATATGAGATGGTAGCACAGCTATATAAGAGTCATTTGAAACACGACCTAAACGTGTTGCTCTTGCATATATTGCGCGAGATTACGAGAATAGATAGAATCTAAACGTCAGTTAACGTCTGCCAAGTGGAGGAAGTCCTTCTCAACTACTCAACGCGTACCACGTTGCAGAATAGAATCACTTTGAAGATTTAAATATGTGTGTGGTGCTTGCGAGTGCTTGTGTGCTGTCTAATAGACTGCAAGCTCATGTAAAGCTTCGCTGACATTTTCATTCGAATTTTTACGCATCGTTGCTTAGCAGCATTTCAAAATTTTCCAACCTGCCATGCTATTACTGTCCATTGAACTAAATATAATTATTTCTTGTACTCAAATATTGATTTTTTTTTTGCTTAATTTTTGGCATCACTTTGGTCCACTTTAGTATCGATTTGATACTTACGAGAAAACTATAAATTAGAAGACTATAATTATTTAAGTCACATTTAAATTGTGTTAGATATGCAGTTTCTTTAATAATTCGTTGTTAGTATTATCAGTAAACTAATGAAAAGTAGTAAAAATTAATTCGCGGACAAAGTAAATAGAAGAAATCTTGAAAAAGAGAACGGAAACTGGAGCATGAATGATATTGGTTTATTTTCCCATCAACACACTGCGAGCAGAGGAAAGAATAAAGTAGTGCCATCGACAAATAATTGTTCGCAACTCTTGGTGTGAAAAGAAGAAAAACATATAATCGGTTCGTTAGCCCCTGACTCTAATGTTACATTACTGAGAACAAGCATCCATCTTGAAGCATCATCTATTGTGCACAAGAGATAGGATTTAACTCCAAGAGGTTTCTCATTTCTCTTATTGTCCAACGCCTCCTTGTGCTTCAGCATTTGACTTAATCAACACATTTGTCTTATAATCTACTATGGTGTTTGTTTCTGTATACAGAAATGACAGTGTACCTACTCAATCGTATTCGAGCTGCAATGAAATAAAAGAAGAAGTAATTGTGTAGTCTTTTTCAAAGGTTTTCTTATTTCCTTCCCTTCTGCTGAGAGGAAATTGAATCATTACTTGACCAACAGTATACAAACTGTTGTTTCAACAAAATGCGATATTCGCTTTTATTGCTCATCATCTGATATTCTAACTAAATTTTAAAAAATTTTGTTAAAATTCATATCAAATATTCCATTATTTTAATAATAATATTATGAATAAAAATTACAGATTTTTTCTAATTTCTTTAGAAGAATTCAATTCTTTATAAAAATATTATCATTTTCTTTCTTTTCTTAAATTATTCTTCGAAATAATTCAATTATGTCGATAAATTACAAAATTATTTACAAAAATTGAATGGAACTATTTTTCTCAGTTTTGTCAAGTGTCTAAAATGTTTAGTACAAAATTTTTTACAGATTCTCTTCTTCAAAAAAATTCTTTTTTATAACGCCCTAGAAAAAAAATTATCATTGAAACACAATATAAAAATTTACATAAATACTAAAATCGGATTTTTGTATGTATACATTATTATCCCTCGCACACACACACATATCGTGTACTCTGAATAAAAACAATGACATTGAATCTAACAGTGAACAAAAGCAATAAAATTGATGATATATTCAAAATTGAAAGTATAGACGGTGAAATATTGGAATATGGAATTGAATTCGGAAATTTTATTCATCCTTTCTGTATTTGAATATATATGTATATCTGTCATCGTTCAGGAAGGTCGGGGACGCTTACGATTTGGCACGACATTCAGATTTTGATGCTTTGAGAGAAATTCACTTTCCAAAATAGGGGTTTGGCAAACTCCTCGTCTTTCAGTATTAAAGTTTTAGTCAGTAATAGTGGTTTCTGGTTTGTCCAATAGTTTAGAATCTATCAGCTATTTACCAAAGTAGCTTTCACATTTGCAATTTCACCTTTTTGCGAATCAATAGAAGCAAATGGGTATTAAATTAGGATCTAGGATAGTTAGGTCCATTGAAAATTAGTGAGTAACTTTTACCATCGTGATAATAATAATAATAATAATAATAATAATAATGATAGTGGCAAGGAAAAAACGAATAAAGTAACATATACTATATTTTATAGTGGAACCTAAACTTTCAGAAGAGCATCTGTACATTTTTGATTAAGAAGGTAACAAAATTCACTCTGAAAATAGTAAAAATTGCTTAAAGTGCGCAAGAGTTCTAGACAATAAAAAATATCCCAATAAAAATTATGTTGAATTCAATTATAAAATAGGCTTATTTCAAACATATTGTTTTGGTTGACTACTTATTTTTGAATTAAAAAAAAAATTTTTTCTCACTGTACAGTTTGGATATAGAAAATAATTTCTGAATTTTCACAAAAATCACTTGTTGTATTTTGTTATTCGGTGGCGTGCGGATTATTTATACAAATTCCCAGGAGATATTTGTCAAAAGTTATTTATTGAATCTAAATATACGAATGAGATAATAGATTAATGTGGAGATGAATAATTGGATAGCATTGTTGAAAGTTTTAAACATATGGGCACGCCTCCTTCACCTCATAGGCAACCACGCGTGCATATTTGAACGGTGGTTAACTCTTGTGTAAGAGAATTTACTGTACAAAACCGCCTTCAGAATCCCCTCCTCCCTGCTCAACCCTCCTCTTACCCTTTCATCTTTTCCTTATATATTTGCCCACCTACAATGCTTTGTTGTTCATTGTTTTTTATTCTTTTTTTTTTTAACGCTCAGATCGACCTAATTTTCTAGGTTCATTCTCGGAAATTATGCGCTTAAAATCCACAAAGCAATTTTAATTTAACTATTTTATTTATTTATTTAATTGAAATTTAACAGTTTTTTTGTATGTTTACTGAGAAAAATGTTTGGTTCCTGCAATAAGAAGTATTTTATTGTCCGAAGAATTTTTTTCATGCATCAAATTGTTTAGTTGTTTATTTTTGGTAAAGGAATTTATTCTAAGATTGAAAAAAAATTTGAGATTGTAAAAAAATAGTATGTTATAAAGTATAAACTGAAATCCGTTTATATTAAGTGTTAAACTCTTTAAATATAATTATAAATAATAATAAAATTACGAATATTGGCGAACATTTTGAGATTTAATAATGGAGATGCTATGCTCCACCTGCGAACGCCAAGGTCACCGCTAGGTGACAGTTCAGTTCCTTCTTGGAACTTTTACTGCCATCTGGTGATGACCTTGGCGTTCTCAAGTGGAGAAATCAAAACCACTATTCTTTTTATTTCTTAAAAGCTGTTTAAAAAAGAAAATAATGTTATTATTAAATAAAAAAAATAAATTGAAAACAAATAATGTGCGTAACTATTTGTGTGTATATATATAAATATATAAACATTTCATTACTCGTTTGATACGATTTTATATTTCTAAATTCACTATAAGATCTGAAAATGTTCAACAAAATAATTAGTTAAATTAATAATTAATTAATAATTGTATTTCTTTCTAATTTATTTAAAAAAATTTTTTTTACTTCCCGTTTTATGCATTTTTGTTTTTCAAAATAAGAAATAAATAAATTGCCGCATAAACTGGCCAAGAGCCGTAATTTCGACGCGCACTCATTCAGTTGGGCCGCGAAAAATGGTGAATGGAAACGAAGACATTGTGTGAATTCGCGATAAATGTGGCGGGAAAATTTAGCGTCGTCAAGAAAGTTGCACAAGCGACTTCGAAAAGTTATTCTTAAGTCCCAGGTTGCTCAAGAATAGAACCACATCGTAGGCGAGGGCTTCCCCAGAACGTTCGTATTTATCTATGTATCCCAACGTCTATCTCTATGTCTATTTCTCCTGCTTTCATGTATACAGATATATACATTTATACATTGGTATACATAAGCCTCGAGCAGATTTGTTCTCTCCATATTCGAGCAAGATTCAAACATATTATTTTCAATTTATAGTTATCTGTGTATCCATGTAGGAATATAAATTAATCTGAATATTATAATGCGAGGAAGAGAGAGGAAATTTATGTATCGCATTTATTAGTATTACAATTATTTTTTTTTATTACTTATCATTTATTATTTGTATTTATTACTGTTTATTACTATTTATTACTATTTATTATTATTATTATTATTATTATTATTATTATTATTAATATTATTATTAGATATTAGTATTATTAATAATAAATATTACGCCCGCAGAATGTTATATTTCTTTAATTATTATTACGCAAATAACAAAATTTTTTAATACTTTCAGTTATTTTTATAAATAATAAAATTTCTTGCAAAATTTAATTATTTTTAACAAAATTTTAATAAATTCTTGGAAACAATTCAATTATTTTTTAACATAAATCTTTGCAAAAATTCAAAAATAGTAATCAATAAAATTTTGTGAAAGAATTTACTTTCTTCTAATTCGTTATAAAATTTTCAAAAAGAAGTTAATTATTTTCTAAAATTTTAATAAAAATTTCTGCAAGATTTCAATTATTTTCATAAATAATAATAAAATTTTCAAAGGATTTAAATTGTTTTCAAAAATTATATTTTAAAATAGTAAAAATCTTTACAAAAATTCAATAATAATAATAATAATAATAATAATAATAATAGTAATAATAATCAATTAAATTTTATAAAAGAATTTAATTTTTTTCTAATTGGTTATAAAATCAAAAAGAATTCAATTATTTTCTAAAATTTTAATAAATATTTTTGCAGGATTTAAATTATTTTTAAAAATCTTAACAGAATTATTCTAAAAAATTTAATTATCTTCATAAAAAGTGAAATTCTTTTGAAGAGTTCAATTATTTTCAGAAATTTTCATAAAATTCTTTCTAAATTTTTAATTATTATTTTCAGAAATAATAAAAGTTTTTAATGGATATTAATTATTTTAATTATTTTCAAAAATATTATAATACTTTTTCATAAAAATTTAATTCTTTTCATAAAAAGTAAAATTCTTTTGAAGATTTTAGTGGTTTTTTAAAAATTTTAATAATATTCTTAGCAAGAATTAAAATTATCATAATAAAAAATAAAATTCTTTGAAAGATTTCAATTATTTTCATTAACAATATATAATTTTTTTGGAGAATTTCAATTATTTTTAAAAAATTGACAACAAATTCTTGTCAAAAATTTAATTATTCATATATAATTGAATTCTTCGGAGAATTGTAATTATTTTAAAAAATTTGAAACAAATTCTTGTCAAGAAAGAATTTCCAATTAAAATTCTTCGAAAAATGCAATGATTTTCTTATAAATAATAAAATTCTCTTAAAAAATTCAATTATTTTCAATTCAATTTTAATGAACTTCAAAACCAAGTATTTGAAATTATTAACAGACACGATTAGTTTAAAAAGTTGCAAAAATTCTTTGCATAATTCAATTACTTAAAAAAAAATTTAATTAAAATTACTTAAGAAACTTTACTATATTTAAAAAAAAATTCAATGAAATTTTGCAAAAGAATTTAATTAGGATTTTTATCAATTTAAAATGGTTCGCGAGAATTAGAATATTTTTTTATAAGCAATAAAATTCTGCTAAGGAATTCAACTATTCTTAAATTTTTTGATGACAATTTTTTTCACGAATTTAATGTTTTTTAATACATTAATTTTAAAAGGTTAAATTTTTGCAAAAAAAATTAACAATATTTGTGGTTAATGTATCCAAACTGATCTGTTCTTCTGGAAATTTTATTCTACTTTCGGAATATAATTTTCACACGCACTGTTCTTGAATGTATTAAATTGATATCAAGATTGATTAAATTGATGCTAAAAGTATGAATCAATTTTTGAATTTGATCCTCATTTTTGCTACTAATTTTTTTTCAATTTTATTCTATTAGCACAAGTATTTTTTTGATAGTATTAAATTGATACTAAAATGGATCAAGTTGATGCCAGAAAGTACGATCATTTTTTGATTTTATCAACATTTTTAGTATTAATACGTTGCAGTTTAATGCTTTTTAGTTAGCAATGATGGAAAAATGTATTATAAATTTATGAAAATTGGTAAAATTTACTATTAGGATTTATTTTCAGCTTCAAAAATTTCAGGTAGATTAGTATTTACTTTTGTTAATAAACTTCAAGTATCAATTTCACTGTTAACTTAATGGTTCCAAATTGCAACAAATTAGTTTAAAAAATGTGTAACCAATAAAAAATTCTTCTAAATTTTTGGCATTAACTTGATCTCCATTCTAGTATCAATTTGATACTTTCAAGAAAACTGTATTAAAAACATCAAACTGCAACTAATTGGAACCAAAAATGTGTTCTTAATTATAAAACTTGGTACACATTTTTTGTTCCAATTAGTTGCAGTTTGATGCTTTTAATACAGTTTTCTTGAAATTTTCTTGATCTCAATTTTGGGCATAAATTTAATTCACTTTAGTTTCTGTTTAAAACTTTGAAGAAAACAGTGCGGTGGAAAGTGTAATGTAACTTTAAATGTATCTACAAAGAAAACCCAAAACTGTATGCCTGAAAGATGAATGATTTCAATATAATAGTTTCTAAGGATGTTAAATTGAGACAAAAAACGAATCAAAAGTGTTACCGAGGCAACGTTCGTGATTCATTTTCGTCTCAATTTTGACATCCTTGGATAAGTTGTAAAAATATCAAATTGATACCGAACTGAATGAAATTAATATTCAAAATTTGAAACGCAAAATGATTGAATTCAGATTTTTGGTATTAATTTGCTAACTTCAGACGAATAGTGAGTCAAAAGCAGGGACCAGGTGCTTGACTGAAAGTAAGACTCATACTCTTTACGCAGTCACACGAAAAAAAGAAAATAATTCAGCCTGACATTTTGAACATTAAGATTTCCTTCGGATTAAATGAATCATATACACCAACATACGGAGGAAAAAAACATTTAGAAGAATGAAAGAGTAACAATTTCGGTTATTACATACATCTATATTCATGTGTGTAAATAAAATGTTCTGAATCACTCCCTCGAGTCTGGAGGCCGATTTGAAGTTTGATAGTATTGGAATAGGCATTCATGTATTTATGTTCGTATGTCCCGAGTGCAGAAAGTGCCTAAGCATGCAAATATAAACCTCTTGATGGTATGGGTCTTTCATGTCCATGTGAAGAGAGCCAAGTATGCATATTTATTTATACATATATACATGCACAAGTGAGTGTGTGTATATATATATGTAGATAGACATGTGCGACCAAACAGACACAGTCGAAGATAGGTTACACGGTGTCTTGCATGGTGGGGTATGGCGTCAGACTGTCGGGCCTCCCTAGACCCTCTTTTCCCCCCCGCGGTCCCGACCGAGTCTCTTAACGCGAACTCAGGGACGTATGCGTAGAAAACATGTTCTTCATAATTCTGTCTCATGCTTTTCTTTAATAAGATCAACAGGAACAAAAAGGAGAGCAAAAAAAACTGTATCAATTCTTAGTTTGGTTCTTTTTTTGTTTCATTTTTATTTCAATTTTTGTGGAATTTCTTTTTTTTCCCCACATTTTCTTCTTTTATATTTTACTTTAATTTCTCCTTCATTCTTTCGAAAAAAAGAAGGAGGAAACAAAGTTGAAGAAGGTTTGGATTTTAACACTATAAAATAATGATTGAAGAGAAAACTATTTTTAGGCTTGAAACTAGATTAGGTCGATTTTAGGACTTAGAATCAAGGCTAGAATTTTTTAATTCAGTGAATGATAATAATTTAGTGTTTAGTTTGAAATAACTGATCTTCAGTAGAGCGTAACTAATTGTCAGGGTGATAATTAAAAATAAATGAAATATTTCCAGTTCATTCTATTAGTCAAATTTAACTATTTTTCAGGTATTTTTTATTGTAAGTCAGCTTTTCACTGGCAATCAGTTATTTTTCAATGATTGCAGAGGCAAAAAGGCAATCACTGATTTTTATTTAAAAACTGATAAAGTAGATCCTTTATTACCCTAGGCTAATAATGTACACTTTATTGCCCTAGGGCTTAAAGTAGGCATTTTTTTATCATTTGGTTTTTTAGATAGATGGAAAGGTTTTTTCATGATTCTTTGATTGAAAATAACCAATTAAAAAAAAATTTTTTTGACCCAAAAGAATCAAAATTAAAAATAAATTTTAATTTTTGGGAGGGAAAGGTATACGATTTTTTTTTAAACGAAAGCTGAGGCTTTTTCCTAAAAGTGGGACAAGAATGAAAAATTTTTCTCCACCTGGATCACTTGACATGTAAATAGTTCCAAACTTTGTTGTTTCTGTATGTTTGTTATATAAAATACATTTTTTGTACAGTTTTGTTCTATTTAAAAGTTTCTGATTAGTTTCTTCTCTAATTCGTTTGTAATGTTCATTTTGCTCCCTAAATTTGAATTAGTTACAATTAATTGATTATTAATTATTATTATTATTATTATTATTATTATTATTATTATTATTATTAATATTATTATTATTAATATTATTATCATTATTATTATTAATGATTAATTATTAATTAATTAATTACAATGTTTACTAATTTGAATTAATGACTGACTTTTTGCTTTTAAATTAGTAAATTTTTACTAATAAATAGGCATTTTTTACTAATAATGTTTTGTCTGTATTTTAGAAGTGTACAAATTTTTCCAACCTTAAATATTTTGATAAAATTAAAAAAAAAGAACAACAAACAATATTTTGTAAATTTTCAATAATATTAATGCATATAATTGATTTAAAATTTTAAGAGGAACAACTTGTAATACTACAATATTCTATAATTTATATAGAGAAATTTGAAATTGAAAAAAAATTATTATTAAATAAGGTCAGTTCTGGAAAAATTTTAAAAATGGATAAATGCTCTCTAAATTTGAATTATTAGTAAAAATGTTTACTATATGATTTGAATTAGTGACTGATGACTTTTTGCTTTTGAATTTGTAAACTGCATTAATAAATTAGTAGAAATGACTATTTATTAGTAAAATTTACTAATTCAAGAGCAAAAAGTCAATTACTAATTCAAATTAGTAAACATTTTTATTAATTAAAATTTAGAGAGTGAGAATTGAATTTTAAGTGATATATATGATCCCCAAGTTTTGAACGTTCAAATGAACGAAATTTTTTTTATTGAAGACATTTTTATAAATTACTAATCAAAAACAAATTTAAGAACTGAAATATTTACGTTTAGAATCTATATAATTAATTTTTTTGTATAGAAATGTAAAATAATTGCAATAAAAATTTAATTTTTATAGAAGAAATAAATAAATTTCGTTAATTTGAACATTCAGAATTTTAGGGTCTTATTCTTATTATTATTAGTCTTATTATTAATTATTCATTTTGATAATTAAATTTTAAGTGATATTCATTTTGAGAATTAAATTTTAAGTTATATTCATATTTTCAGAATTAGAAATAAAGATTCATTTTCAAAAGTGATAAATAATGAAAATGCATTCTCTATTATATAATAGAGAGAACTACTTTGAATTATGCAATTATATAAGCTGATAATTCAATTAAAAGGTGTTTATTAATAATTAATAGAGACAATAATAATTATTATTGTCGACATTGGTGCCCACTGTGCATTATATGCATGAGATACCGCTAGTATAGCTTAATCAGGAAAGTGAAACATCTATCGTGAATGAATAATAATAATAATAATAAAAGTATAAAAATCGTCATTATATTGTTGTAATACATTCGTGTGTAGGTGTGAATTCTCCTTTTTGTATTAAAGCGAATGAATGTTTATATATTTATATATATAAATGCGTCGGGCGATTCTCCAAGGGATCTCCTGGCGCAAAAATAGCGCGACAACAAAATGACACTGGGACGTTGGCACGACAATTCAAGTTTGCGTAACATTTGACTAGGTAGACGGATAGATTAACATCGAGAGACTGGTTGTCATTGATTTGCATCATCCAAGTTTTCACTGTTTTTGTTGCTATATATATATATATATATATATATATATATATATATATATATATATATATATATATATATATATATATATATATATATATATATATATATAATTGAACGATATTATACTGCGGGAAAAGAGATTGAATAATAATTGTGCTGATGTGGTTTATATATATATATATATATATTTATAAATACTGGAATATTGTGTAGAATTATATTGAAAATAATTTTTACATTCTCTCGGTATAGGAAGAAAATTATTTTTAATTGATTCGAAAAATTTTATTACATATAGCTATTTTATTATACTTGGTTATTGTTCTTTATTGTTGTTTTGAGTAAAATAGTTTTGTTGGAATACCGATTTTAATTGTAGTTTAGCTAACGGAATAGCCAGATTAGTATTTTGTGGGATAGCAGATTAACTTTTAGTAGCAGCAGTAAATAATTTAACGGGATTATTTACTGCTGCTAAATACGGACGGATTTTCGGACTTGAATCCCTTCTTCAGAAACTACTTCTGCCTTGAGTTGACATTTTTGTTGTTTTTTTTTCTAAACTTTTGTTAAAATATTATGCGAGGGACGAAAATCAAATGCAGAATTTTTATCTAATACTTCTTAAAAAAATACTTTAATTACTTTAAAAATTAAGATCCTAAAATGTACATAATTCTAAAAAAACAGGATTTTTATTTAATATACTTCGTTAAAAATTATCCGTTTCTACATTCTTGAAAATTGATATTTTTTTTGCAAAAAGTAGTCCCTAAATTTGAATTTGTTACAGACTTTTTGTTTTTAAATTAGTGAACTTTACTGATTAGCAGAAATGAATATTTATTAGTAAAGTTTATTAATTCAAAAGTAAGAAATTCTTCTTCAAATTAAACTATAAAATTAACTAATTAAAATTCGTAAAAGTTTCTAGTAATTTTTCACCAAAAAATTCGTTTAAATAAAATTTTAAACCACAAAATTGAAGTAGTAAAATATTAATAAAAATTAGTAGAAAATTTTACTAGAATTTAATTAGTAAAATTAGTGGACAAAAAATTATTTTTGAAATTATGTTTTTCAGAAACATTAATATTATTTGAAATTTACCCAGAATTGAAAACAACACTCTCTAAATTTGAATTAGTAAAAATGTTTACTAATTTGAATTAGTGACTGACTTTTTGCTTTTGAATTAGTAAACTTTACTAATAAATTAGTAGAAATAATTTTTTATTAGTAAAATTTACTAATTTATAAGCAAAAAGTCAGTTACTAATTCAAATTATAAAACTTTTTTATTAATTTAAATTTAGAGAGCATTTCCCATTTTTTTTTAATTTTTCCAAAACTGACTTTTTTTAATAATATTTTGTTTTCAATTTCAAATTTCTCTTTAAATTAAAGAATATTTTTGTATTACTGGGTGTCCATCTTATAATTTTAAATCAATTTATTGCTTCTAAAAATTGTTATTCAATAATTATAATAATTGAACATCTCTTAAACTTTTATAAGTAGAAATTTCTGAATATACAAAAAAAAATATTTATTTATTTCTTGAGCACATTAAATTGTTATTACTTATTAAGTAAATAAGTAACATTCTTTAGAAGGATTTAATTACTTTTATAAATAGTAAAATTCTATGCAGAAATTCAATTATTATCAACATAATTTTAATAAAATTGAATAATTAATTTTTTAATTATTTATAATGAAACAAGAGTATTTTTAAAAATTTGGAAAAATTCTTTCTTTAATTAAATTATTTTCCTAATTTTTTAATTAAAATTATTTTTGTTTCAAAGAATGTTTTTTCAAATCAAAAAAATTTGTGCAGGGTCAAAAAAATTTTCTTTAATTTAATGAAAATATTTCTTTAACTGTTTTTTGTTGGTTATCAAAGAAATGTTTCTTTGGATTTAATAAATATTTTTTTAAGGCAAAGAAATAAATGATTCAAAGAAATAATTTCTTTGAATGTCCTCAGCTTTTTATTTGTCTTAAAGAAATTTTTGCTTTCGATGAAAAATATCATTCAAAGAAATAATTTCAATTGATTCAAAAAACCTTGAAATTTTTTTTTCTTAAACGTAAAGAAAACTTTTTTTAACTCAAACAAATTTTATCTTTAAAATTGAAAGAGTGAGTTTGAAAAAACGATTTTTTTAATTCAAAGAAATCCTTTTTCTGGTTGCAGGAATTTTGTTGAACGAAAGTAGTATAGACACCCTGTTTTAAATTCTTTTTCAGAATTCGCTATAAAATATTTTTCTAAGATTCAAAACTACATACATTATTATTATTCTCTTTTTTCTTTCAAAAGAAAAAGAATATCCACCACTTTCATGAATAAGAAAAAAAAAATTGAAAAATTAGTCTCTGAAAAGTCGATTTCATTAGAACACCATATAGCACCAATTCGCTATGTAGACCCGAGAAATTCCTCTAAGGTTATACGCGCGCACACATTTCGACATAAATGCGCCGTGCACTTTAACAACTTTTTGTTCTATATCATAATTAGCATGTGAGAACAAAAATCTGTTTCACCTGATTAAGCAATATTTTCATTTACATATATTTACACTTGAAAACCGGAATAACAGTGTTTTATAACTTCCTCCCCCTATATATGGGTGTCAAATAACCCGTATAACTTAAGGTTATTCGAAAATGTTGAAAATTATTTTTTTTTGTCATGAAAGAATCATTTTTCCTAATGCAATATTATTTAGTGGTGCGTTTCTTTTCCTGTGTTTATAAATTATTTTGTAATTAGTTTTTCAATTATGTATTTGTAAACTTTATTTGCAGTGGTTAAATATATATAATTATTTTTTTATTTAGATAGAAATCAGTTAAAAGTGTTTGTGTTTGTGTGTGTGTAAAGAGAGATTGAAAAATCATTTAAACTGTTAGCCGATTAATTTATCTATCATGTTTGACACAATTTATATCCCATGAGAGTATATATTGGTGACAGAAAGGAACGTGTTCCACTGAGTGGAACATATATACCAAGAGGGTGAAACGCGTTGAGAGTACATTGACCTAAGGTGTGAGTGACATAAAAGGATTTTCCCTCGTGCGTATGAATTCTCGATTTTCCACGCAAATGCAAGTGAAGAGCCTATATGCACTTATTAACTGCAGCGAGAAATAAAAAATTCATATTTTTTTAATTACTTACTTGTTTTCATTTTGTTTTGAGTTTTTTTTTGCAAAAAAGAAACTTGGCATCCACATATGTGTTTATGTGTGTGTGTGTGTGTGAGGGGGAAAAATTAAAAAGCGAGGAAAAAGAATTTATGTCTTTACTCTATAAACTGTAGAAAAAATCTACTTGATTTAAATAACCGACTACTTGTCTATTATATCAATTTAATATTTACTTGAATCAAATAAATTGCGTATAATAATTTTAGTATTTATTTGAATCAAGTAAATATATTATTTGAGACAAATAAATTTTATTTGAACTACTAATTTAAGTGTTTAAGGTAGATATAATTTAATTGATACGAATAAAGATTATTTCAGTTCAGTAAATATTTATTTGCTGGTAGAAAAAAGCTATTTGAATCAAGTAAATTTTGTTTTTAGTTTTTGAAATCATCACGAATTTTAATTCAATACATTAGATTATTTTAATTTAATTTTACTGAAAACAAACAATTTTTAATTGTCTTATTTTTTCCTTTATAAATAAAATTCTAATATTTTTTATTGTAAACATTTCAATAAAAAAATGTATGTAGAATATTAAATAAGTCAACAATTTGTTAATTAGAAAAAATCGGAAATTATTCAGAGAAAAGTGAGGGAATTTTGAAAGTAAAATTTTGCTGCCACTCTGTTTTTGAATAAAAAATTTTTGATTAATAATAATAATAATTAAATATTTATTGTAAATGAATTATTTATGTTTGGCATAACTTTACAATTAAAGAATAATTTATTAAAAATAAAAAAACTTACATCAAGAATAAAATTCGTTCACAAATAATTTTATAAAAAACTTTTTCTGTATCACATCATTTTTAGAGATAATTAAAATATTTTTTAATGCTGTTCAAAAATTAAAAAAATATTTCGTCAAAATTTCAATTATTTTTAAAAATAATAAAATTCTTCTTCGAAATTCAATTATTTTACAAAATTTAAATAAAATTCTTGGCCAAATTTCAATTATTTTCAAAAATTTCTGTTAAATCAATGATTTTTAATATATTTTGATAAAATTTTCCAAAAGAGATCAATTAGTAAACAATTTTTTTTTGATAAAATTTTATGCAAATATTTAGTTATTTTCATTAATAATAAAAATTTCACAAAAATTCAATTATTTATAAATTTTATTTAATTTTCTTTTCGGAGAATTCAATTTTAAAAATTATTTAATTATTCAATCAATTATTTATTTTTGTATTTAGGTAAATAATTTAATTCCGCTAGAACTTGAAAAATAAACTTTGAAATGAAATTAAAAATTGTTTTAAAAATGAATTTTATGTAGAATTTTAGATAATTTAATATTAAAAGCATTACAGTTTCAATTTTTAGTAGTAATTAAATTTTGTAGAGGTTTCAAATAATAAATTTTATTTTTATTTTTGAAAATCTGAAATTTTCATACTTTTAACTAACAATTCTGTTGAATTAATTTTTTGAAAAGTTTAATTTCATTTTTTTTTAAATTATGTAAGGATTCTATTTTCTAATATTCAACTAAATTAAGTATTTCATTGAAGAATTTTCGAATAACCAAAATTGAGTAAAATTGAACTTTTATAATTTATAAAAATAATAATGGAATTTTGCAACGATTTTTATTATATTTTTTGTTAATAGTTGAATTCTTTTGCAAGAAATTTTATTAAAGTAGTAGATTTTGAAAATATTTGGATTTCAGCGAAGAATTTTATTATTTGTTAAATTTAATTGCAAAAACTTTTTAAAAATAATTACAGTTTATTTAAAATTGTATTAAAAGTAATTGAAATCCTATAAATAATTATATTATCTGTGAAAATCAGTGAATTCTTACGAAGGGTTTTATTAAAATTTTTATAAATAATTTAATTTTTTTCCAAAATTTTTATTCCACATATCTTCATGTTTTACATTAAATATTCTTATATATAAGTACTATATTTATAATTATGTTAAAGGTAAAATTACTAATTTATGCTCTTTGGAAATTTTTTATTATTTAGATAACATTTGATAAAATTAAATAAAATCTCATTATATATGGAAAAGTTTAATCGATCCGTTAAAAATTTATTTTTCAAAAATTACTTTCTTCTCGTCGTTCTCGCTCAACTCGCGTTTATAAAATAATTTTGACTAGCTAGTTTCTATGAAAGATATTTCACATAGCGAAATTAGAAAATGAGTCTAAAAATATTTATCTATAAATTGTAACTCACAGGAGGTATATCGTTCATCGCAAATCGGTGAGATGTTTGTTCTAATGATCATAACGAATCGTGTTTTGATAGTCGAGGGACAGAAGAGTTTGGTACGATGCCAATAATATATAGTCAACTAAAGTGCGAGCACTCGCTTTGGATTCAATTCGTTTCTCATTAAATTTATAGGTCCAAAGTAAACGAAAATCTAACAAGAAATTGACCGCATCTTTGCAGGCGTACAAAAAAAGATAAATGATTATTACTTTTTGTGAGAAAAGAATTTCGTGAATTTCAAAAGTCACGAATATAAATTATATATTGTAAAATGTTGAAGAGTATAATATTTATTCGACTCAATTAAACGGGAACTAAAAGTTTCACTGTAAAAAATATTCAATGTCAGGAAAAACAAATTAGTGAATTTTCATTTGGTTTGTTTATTTATTTAAAAAATATATTTTCTCCCCGTATATATACTCCAAACTGTCGAAAATTTATCTAATTTTTTTATTTTCAATGTCAATTATGATTATTTTGAGTGTGATTTTTTCTCTTTTGACTATACGTTCAGAGTAAATTTTACTATTTTATTTTTGTAAATTTTATTACATTTTTGGAATTTTTAATATTTTTCATACATATCTAACTAAAAAAAAAATAGTCAGTTTTCCCTATTTTTTTATTCTATTATAAAAATTTAAGAAATATTAGAAATATTAGTAGCGAAATTTTAGCAGTAATTGTAAATTTTTTTTCAAAGTCACAAAAGTTTTAGATCACGTAGAGATCATAGTTCTTTGAGTATGTGAGAATGATGAGTCAAACTTATCTCATTTCAACAAGAGATAAACTTCCGTACGAGATTGTCAGTTAGCTATCTCTCACTCTTTCGTGAAAAAAAGACGCGCGACTTGTCAAGAAAAATATTTTTTTTACAGTTTGAAAACCTTCCGCCTAAAATAATTCAAAATATTTCTCTATTTTTAGAGAATCAAAGTCATTCTTTTCCGAAAATTCCAAACTCTTGGAATATAATTTACATACATTTACAAAGTCAAATTTAAACTTTTTTGCTTTTTCCCTACTCATTTTTGCAAGCAACATTAACTATTTTTTTCGAAGATAATTTTTAATACAGAGGAGAAAGTATTTTAGAAAATCTTTGATAATTAATTGTAGTAATTTTTTCGTTTTGTTAACTTTCTTAATTTTAATCATTTTATTAATTTTATTAATTTTAACAAAATTTCCTTTTTCGTGTAGATTTTAATTTAAAAATTATTATATTCTGGAATTTTTAACTAAAATGCTTCTTTAGATCAATTATTATTCGTAATAATTTTAGACATAGTTATTTGCAAATTTTAAAATCTATTTGTTTACAATTCAATTTTAGAAAATGAAATATTAGAAAACAATTACTTAAGATAATTACAAAAGAAAATTTTAAAGTTAGTTCTATTATTTGTAACTTCTTTAAACTTCAATTATTTTTTTTTAGAGTTTATAACTAAAACTCTTCTCTAAAACAATTATTTTTAGTAATTAAATAATAATTAATAGTCAAATATATTTTTAAAAATTTCCTTAATTTCAAAAGAATTAGAATTATGATTTTAAAAAAAATTAATTCTACATCATTGATAATTAAAATTATTAAAAATTCAGATTTACAAAGATTTCAAATTGAAACCATTTCAAAATTCAATTATTCTCAACTACTTTTTGTAACTATTCTAAAATTAAATTATTTTTAAGAATTTTAATAAATTTTTTTTACTAGAATTCAATTATTTAAAAAATTTGTAATAAAATGTTCGGCATGAATTCAATTATTTTTAAAAATTCTTTAAAAAATTTAATTATGTTAACAAATATAATAAAATTCTTCGCAGAAATTCAATTAATTTAAAAGTTTTAAATCCTTTGAAGAATTTTTTTTTAAATTTTAACAAAAATTCTTCTTTAGAATTAAATTATTTTCTAAAATTTTAATAATATTCTTAGCAACAATTTAATTATCTTTAGAAAAAGAGGATAATTCTTATAAAAAATTCGATTTTTTCAAAATTTTTATTACAAATTCTTCACTGGACCTGAATATTTGTTTAATAAGTAACAAAATTCTTTACAAAATTTTAATTATTTAAAAAAATATACAATAAAATTCTTTTCAGGAAAGCAATTATTTTTTTTATAGAATTTTGATGAAATTTTTCTGTTAGATTCAAATATTTTTAACGTTTGAAATGAAATTATTCGAAGAATAAAATTATTCTAAAAAATTTTGATAATATTTTTGACAAAAAATTCAAATATCGTCATAAATAATAAAAGTTTTTCACAAAATTTTTTAAAAAAATTTTTTAAGTAATATTATTCAGTAAACAATTTATTTAAAATTTAAATATTAAGAATTAAAATATTTGATATAAATCATTGTCGAAAATAAAAAAAATTCAATGTTTTGTATCACAATTCCTGATATAATTTCAAAGTTTTAAGAGAAACAAAAAAGACATCAAAAATTTAAAATTCTAGTTAGTATTCTGTAAAAGTTAAACATTTTTCGATCTAATAATTTTCTAAATATTTTTTAAAAATAAAATTTCCTGTTTTTTCCCTGATTTCCTTTATGTATGAAAACTCTGTTCAAAAAACTGTTTTTTAAATTTTAGTATCTTTTATATCAACATTGTTTTTTCCCATTTTTTGATGTTTTTTTTGTTTCCCTTAAAACTTTAAAATTATATCAGGAATTGTAATACAAAACTTTCTTTTTTTTTATTTTTGACAATGATTTATTTAAAATATTTTAATTATTTTTTTCCCCAAATTGTAAAACACATTTATAAAACTAAATATTTATTTTCCTTTCGTTTTGCATAAAAAGACAAATGAAAAAAAGAAAATGAACAGAATATTTACGTTCATTATAAAGTGTTAGAAACTTTATAGTTTATAAAATTTATAAAATAAATAGAAAATAAAATGATTCATTTAAATATATGCATTAAAAAAATGAACAAAAAAAGGACAATTATTGCATCTAAATCGCGCCAACTTTATACCATAAATTAAAAACGAAAAAAAAAATAAGGACAAATTGCAGCACATCGAGTAATGAATTAAATATTAAAATCATATCGTATATAGTGATAGACGCTATTTATAATAAATAGGCGTGTTAAGGTTAAAATCGAGTAGAGTCGAGTCATGATACATAGTGTGATTACTATATTTAACTGACGTCACTAGTTTTACCGTCGCTATATAAAAACGGAAATCACATACAGGATCACGCTATTTCCACCTGTTGAGTGAATTGTCTTTAACGTCTAGTGTATAAAAAGAACACACAAACACACTCACAAACTAAAAGCACACAACATATAATTATAAACATAATATATTCCCTATTTGCTTAAAAGTTTATATACACTAATAGGAAGGAGGGAGAGAGAGAGAGAAAAAAAATACCATATACGATAAATCGTCGCTAATTGTTTCGAAAGTGAATGAAATTGTTTTTTTTTCCTTTAAGTATATGCAAAACTGTTAATATGTACATATAATGATATATAATGAATGATTTCCTTCTTTGACGATAGACACACGATTTATTTGCATATAAAAATCACATTTGACATTGAATATTCAGAGTGCGAATATTCTGGAACGTGTCGCTTTATTGTTGATTGGTGATCAATTAACATTCATAATCTCCCTTCGTTATGCTGCTTTAAATGAGTGACAACCAATTTATCACCAATGCATTCGCGAGTGTACTACTAATATAATTTCTAAGCCTATTTATAATACGTGTGAATGTATTTATTTATGAATTTAAATATTTATAGACACAATAACAAGGATGAGATAAAGAGAGAGAGAAAGAGCTCGTCTCTTGCTATTCACCTATAAACTTGAGCCTATAAGCGCATATGAAAGGCAATCTTAAGTGTCAATTACTTTATTCAATACACGTAGATAAATTATCTCATTACTATCAATTTAAGATTTTCCCTCAATTGACAATTTAATGAATTTATAGGAACCGAGTGATTTCGTTGTGAAATGGGATTTTCTTGATTTTCTAAACGCCTTTTTTTAAGTTTTATCCGATTAAAATCGATTATAATGAGAATTGAGAAAAAAATTTAATTTTATGATCCACAAGTTTGGAACATTCAAATGAATGAAATAGTTTTTTATTAACAATATTTTCAGAAATTACTGAAAAAAAACAATAAAAATACAATAAAATACAATAAAAAATTTTTTTAATATTAAAATTACAATGAAAATTAAAAACTTAAATTTTATAATTAGAAACTTTGTAATTAGTTTGATTCATAGTGACACGAAATATTATAATAAAAACTTAATTTAAAGAAGAAAAAAATATTTCTCGTTCATTTGAACGTTCAGAACTTTAGGATCATTTACTTTCCTTTTTTATGTCTTTTTTCATCTTTTAGAATCTGAATTCAGTGTATAAAGTCGATCGTTAATTGAAATTAGTAAAAACTTTTTAATAATTTTTTAAATAAAATTTTTCTAGTTTCTGCCTCTCTAAATTTGAATTACTATAAAAATGTCTACTAATTTGAATTCGTTACTGATTTTTTGCTTTTGAATTAGTAAACATTTTTATTTATTCAAATTTAGAGAGAATAATAATTTATTAGAATCTATTAATAAGGATTGTCACAAAAATTTAATTTTGCTTTTTTCCTCATTTTTCCAACCTCATTTTAAGTTTAATCTTAGTTGAAAAAAATTTTTCAATATAAATCAATTCTTCATTTTTTCAACCTTATTTTAAGTTTAAACTTAGTTGAAAAAAATTTTTCAATACAAATTTTTTAAAATTATTGTAAATAATTTAAGTATTCTTTTAAATTTTAATAAAATGATTTTTAAAAATTGAATTATTTCCAAAATTTTAAATAAAAGCTTCACAAGGATTCAATAAAATATACTCATTTATAGATTATAGAATTTTTCACAGAAATATAATTATTAAAAAAAATTAATAAAACTCTGATCAAGAATTCAATTATTTTCATAAATAATAAAATTCTTCGTCGGATTTCAGTAATTTTTTATAAAATTTTTAATGAATTTCCCGAAAAATGTAATTATTTTTTTAAATTTTATTCAAAATTTGTATAAAAAATTTGTTTTTATGTAATCAATTTCAAGCAATTGTTTACTTTTTATCTTTCACAAAAGAAAAATTCTATAATTGTTGAAAATTGCCATAAAATTCTGTTCAATAATTCAAATACTTTCATAGATAATAAAATTACTTACTTTAAAAAATTTTTATTATATTTAAAAAGAATTGTTTATTCGCAAAGGATTTTTAGAAATAATTAATTACTGTAGTAATTATTTATTTTTGTTTATTCACGAAAAAAAATTCAATTATTTTTGACAATTTCTATAAAATTCTTCCCAATAATTCAAATACTTTCATAAATAATAAAATTCTTTAGATGAATTCAATTATTTTTAAAAATTTTGATGAAATTCTTATTAAATTCTAAGAAATAATGAATTGTTCTACTAATTATTTACTATTATATTTTTATTAATTAAATTCCCATAGAACTTTCTAATAAAAATTGATTTACTTTTGATTTAACATTTTTGAAATTTCAATTATTTATAAAAATTAAAAACAAATATCTTCCCAAATTCCAAAATTTAAAAAGTTTTGTTTTTCAAAAGAACTAATATTGTAATATTTAATTATTTTTTGAATTTTCAAATAAAATCAGTTGGCAAATAATTGACAAATACATAATTATTTTTATGGAAGATTTTTAAAAATGTAATTATTTAAAATAAATTTTTTTTATACTAAGTAATTATCTGAATTTTCTGTGCATTTTTTTTTAAACTTAATTATTTTCTTCAAATTAAATTTTATACAAGATGAATCCTTTTCTTCCCTGTAATTCCGTTTTTTATTTCAATTTTATTTATTTTACTTTAATTTTAATTTTAATTACGAAATTTTTAATTTTTTAATAATTTCCTTTTCAAATTTTAAACAAATTTCTCCACTTTCTCGAAATCTTATATAAAAACCGAAGAGGAAAAGTTTTCGAGATAATGCATATGAGAAATAGGTCCAATAAAAAATATCTAAAGAAAAATTTAAAGGATTACAAAAATGTCTAATTTATGATAAAAAGTTTTTTGCCTCCCGCGGTCCTTATATATATAAATTCGCTACCAATTTAATTCCTTTGTCTGTGAATGGATGCTTATGAGACCATCTGTCAAGTATATCTCATGGGTTTCTATAACAGTAGCCGAAGTCCTCTCTTAATCGTACCTGGAATCGCTTAAACTTCGAAAAGTCGTCGTCGTCGTCGTCGTCGGGTTATTTTATTTTATTTTTTTTTATTTTTCTAAATCCTTTTCTTCCCTTTCTTTTCAACTTCACTGCATATATATGTATATATCTATATATGTCGTAAGGATGAACGCAGGGATTCTCGATTAGCACACATATCGCGTGCCTGTCGAAACTAATTTTCTGAATTTTCGTTTATTCTCAGAAACATCACAAAAATCTTTCTCTCTACGAAAATAAATTAAAAATTTTCTTCTTATTTCATCTTTAGAGGTCTCTTGAATTCTTTCTTATTTAATAAGAAGACAAAAGACAATTTTCCGAGAAATATACATATATGGCACGCGTGGTAATTAAAATTGTATAGTTCTTGATTAATACACACATAGTGATTTTATATACTTGGAAAACTAATTAAACAGCAATTTTTTCGGTTTATCAATTTTCGGGGAAGTTGGAAATTTTAAATGTACTATAGAGGATCTTTTTAATTATCTTCAATTTTAATTAGCTTTTCGTTTTTAATAATATAGAATGAGTAATTTTTAAAAATAGAATATTTGATTTCTGATAATAGCGTTTAGTTGAATTTGATCAAAAATATTTTATACAAATTGATATTTATTTCCTAATAGACAATTTAAATTTCTTCTATTTGAGTAAAATAAATTTTTTTTCAGTGTACATCCAGAAAAAAGTTTTTATTTATTTAAATAAATTATTTGCTTCGACTAGCCTCTTTCATTGAAAATTAATTTGTCTTTAATTCAAAGAAAATTTATTTCATTTATAATATATTTTTAAAAAATTTATTTCATTCAAAATTTATTTTATTTAAAAAAGAAATTTCTCGGATTAAAAAAAGATTGTCAAAGTCATAGTAAAGTTGCTGAAATCAAAAACATTTTCTTTGAATGAAAAACCATCTTTTTTCGAGAGAGAGAAAAAAAAATTAATGATAAAAAACTATTTTTTTGATTGAAATTTTTTTTTGTAATTAAGAAGAAAACTTATTTCAATTGCAAATTATTTATTCGGTTGAAAATAAATTTATTTGATTAAATAGAAATTAATTTAATTTAAAAACAATTTATTTGTCTCCAAATTTTTTTCTAAATTATTTTTTTTTTCATGTAAGAAATATTAATTTACTTAGTTGACAGTAAACTGGTTTTTTTGAATTAGAGAGAAGTATTTCTTTCAAATGTTTTTTGATTTTTGATTTTTTTGATTTTTTTTTTTGATTTTTTGATAAAGAGATTTTATTTTATTCAAGAACAATTGATTTAGTTCAGAGGCATTCTATTTTTTAAATAAGAGAATGATTTCTTCTATAAAATTTTATTGATTTAAAGAAGAAATTTCTTGAGATTCAGAGAAAATTTATATGAACCAAACTATAATGTATTGTTGAAATGAAAGAAATTTTCTTTAAAACAAAAACTCTCTTTTTAAAACAAAAAATTTACTTTAATAAATACAAAATGAATCTGGAAAATTGATTTCATTGAATTAATCAAAAACTTTTTTCAAAGTGTAGAATATCCAATTTTTAATTAATAATCGAATATTACTGACATTAGAATTGGAGTTGAAAACAAATTTTCCATATGAATATCTATCGTTATTACAATTAAACTTGATGTTGAATATTGATGTTTTCAAATAAAATATTTCTATATAAAAGAATTTATTTTCTAATTTTTTTACGAATAAATTAGATTTATATAACACATTTTTACGTAAAAAAATTAATGTTATAAATGTATTAATTAATTTATTCACAACATTTTTATTTTTAAAAAAGTCAATTTTATAAGCGAATGAATTAATTTATATATAATCATAAAATTGTTGTTTTTTTTTGTAAAAAAAAAGTAATTATCACGAGATAACGGTAATATTTCTTCATTAATTTAGTGTAAATATGGGGATTTTTTTCTCATTAGAATCAAGTATGTCTAGTTTTGTGTTAATATCGATGATGATGATGATGATGATAATAATTATGATGAGAATGATAATAATAATAATAATATTGGAGCGTCCAATAGTCACACAGGTATGCAATGAGTTGTTGCAGAGATAGACAGAAGTTCGCCGAAGGGGAAATTGTTTTGCATTAATTATCTTCGCAGTTTGTGTCTGCTACATTGATTCGCTCTATATTTCCGTGACCATAATAATTTCGTAACTTGTTGACGGATTTTTTTTGCTGATAATCACAGAAATTATTGTAATATTCACAGAATTTTTTTTTTATTCTCAAGCTATTCAAATACCTCATAATTAAAATTATAACTGTACATAAATTTACTGAAGAAAAATGTTTTTTAATAAAAGTAAAAGAAAAATATTACATACAGTTTTTTGAATGATATCAAGTTGAGACAAACAATTCAGGTTTATGTATTTTTGGTTTCAAAATAAGATCCTAAAGTTCTGAACGTTCAAGCGTGAACGAAATTTATTTATTACTCCTGTAAATTAAATTTTTATTGCAATTATTTTGCTTTACTATTGAAAAAAAATTAATTACTGAGTTTTGTAAACGTAAAATTTCAGTTTAAAATTTTTTTTATGATTTTATTTATTAAAATATTTTTGATAATAAATATTTCGTTCATTTGAATTTTGAACGTTCAAAACTTGGGGATCATTTAAAAATTTAAAGTTTAAATACTTTAGATAGAAAAAGTTTAGGTATCAATTTAGTTTGCAGGTTTCGATATATAGTTTAGGTTTTAATGAATTAATTACATTAATCAATAATTAAACGTTTTGTAATATAATTTAGGTTTTAATAAGCTAGGTTCCAGTAACTTTGATTTTAATTTTAGAAAAAGTTAATAATGATGATCATCATCATATTGCCATCATCTTTAAGAACAATAGTTTCAATTATATTTTTACAGTGTGCTTAAATTCCGAATTCAATCTTATGTACACATCGTTCTTTTGTCTAAAGGGCAGATCGATATATACAACAGCAGGAATCAATTATTGATAAGGAAAAAGCGGGCTTTGAACTTTGATTCGTCTAATTCGCATGTTTGCAAATTACAATCGTGAGAAAGTATTGTCAAATCGTAATGCGAAAGTAACATTTCACGATTATCTGGCATTTTTTTTCTGTACTCAATAGAAGAATCATTGAATTGCTAATGACTCTTTGATTGTTCGAAAAATTCGTGCGCATTTATTTCATTTTTTATTTCTTTTTTTTAATGATAAAGGGGATTTTTGGGTTTAAATATAGTCGTATTATTGTGATTTATTGTAATTTTAAGTTTATTATATTTGTGTGAGGAAATTGGTAGGAAATTGTTTGGAAATGTTTGAAAAAATTAGTTGAAGGCAAATTTTTGTCAAACAATTAACAAATAGTCTGAGATGTGTTCTTGTATATATAATAATATAAAACAGAGAGGATGCATCACGAAGACGTTCGATATGAATATGTAAACTTATATAACTTCCAGTGTCACTAGCTGCGTTATAAATAGTCAGATATTATCCAATCCATGTGGTAACTGCAGAAATGTGTATGGATGTATACATAGGAGCTCTCTTACGTGAGTGGTTTTTGAGCGATTTGCGATTAATTATTCGTTGTTGTGTTTCATTAGATAGAAATTGTTTCTCTTAATGCCCCTTAATTTGCCTTTTCTTCGGTTCTCTTTTTGTCATAGTCATAGGACTATTTTTAAAATGATGATGATGATGATGAAACATATCTGCGTTTCATCTTTAGATTATTATAGTTTCAAAATGTCAGATTACAACTTTTCAGTTAAGTATTAGTAGAGTGCAAAAATGTTTTTGCATCTGTAAACGTACACTTAGAATTTTTACATAAATTCTAATATTTTGTTGTGCTTTAGTATACTGTTATGTTATGCTTTTAATATACTTCAAATTTTTTTTCGTACCTTTATTCATTTTTGTATACTTTGAATCTTGTTTTCCACTTCAAGTATCTCTTATATAAATTTATAATTTAAGTTCTCTTTTATGTTTCAAGTACTTTTTCTAATTTAAATAATTTTTCAGCTTGAACTACTTTTTAAACTTTAAACACTTTTGGTACTTATAAACTTTTTTGTGCTTTAAATACTTTTTATGCTGAGGGAAAAGTTTGGTTTAGACAACAAAACGTTTGGTTGGTACTTAAGGCAAAAGTGTTTCGTTTGTGTCAAACTTTTTGTTGCTTAAATACCAACCACAAACATTATGTTATGAGAACAAAATTCTTGTAATGCTACCTAAAGTCCTCTCAACTATAACCGTTGGTTTATAATCTTTTGGTCCATTTTCAAAATTCAGTATTTTAATGTTGAATCCTTAATATTTTAAAGATTATCTTTAATTTTAATGATTACAATAATTATCTACAGGAAGTGTTCTAATTATTTTAACAAATAAAATAACAAACAAAATCTGAACAAATACAATTCTAAGCAAAGAAACATTAAATAACATATGAATGAAACAGGAAATAAAATCACTACAAAAGAAGCGATGAATGACTCTTCGACAAATGAGAAAATATTAAAATCTAGCAAAAATCGAATGACCAAAGTTTAATAATAGTTTTATTAAATTGTAAAACAAAGTCTTTTTGTGTATAGAAGAATCCTAATCCGTTTCGTAACTGTCGAAAAATCATACTACAGCTTGAGATAAATTTAGTCGGCAGATTTTGTTCTTGTTAGGATCGTTAGCAAGAAATTCACTTCCGAGGTTGTAAAATCATTCTATCTTGCTCGGGGATTATTTACGAGTTCTTTTTTGTCAAAAAACTGTTTACACATTCTCGTGTAACATTATGTAATTATTGACATGATTTATTACAACATGTAACCATTTTTTTTCTCTCTAACAAATATTTTCCCTCTCTGACTATATAATGATATACAATACACACTGTATAATATAAGCTTTTCTTAATTAAAAATTTTCGTAATATTTCGCAAAAGTACTCTTTGTGGGTGTGCATTTTGTATTTGCTTTTTGTACACGTGCATTTTTCAATATACTCTTTAAATTTTAATTGCAGCGAAAAGTCGTCCACTATATAGTGTATAGTATAGCTCTACGCTGGAAGTTATTTAACTTTTTAGTTATTTTTCAAAAAATGTACTTCAATCGTAGCAACATTTACTCCAAAAATGTCATCAGGATTGCCACAAAAAATTAATTTTGTTTTTTCCTGATTTTTAAATTACTAATTTTTTTAACGAATTTTAATAAAATTTTTAAGAAAAATGATATTTTTCGAGAAATTTGATTAAAATTGTAGTAAAAAAATAATTAAATTTCTGCAACGGTTTTGAATTGAATTTCAGTAAAAAAAATTATTATTTATGAAAAAATAGAATTATTGCAGCGAAATTTAACAAAAAATAAATGGTAAACAGTTGAATGCTATGAATTTTGTCAAAATTTTTTTTTAAACAATTGAATTATATCGGGAATTAGCCGGGAATTTTTCCACCAAAATTAAAAAAAGTTGTATTATTTTAATCTGTTTTTCAAAAATCACTTTTTAATTTCAATTTTTATACATATTTATACACTTCTCCAAATTTGAATTAGTTGAAAATAATTAATTTGATATTAAAAAATCAGTAAAAAATTCAAAAATGTTATGTATGTATGTAAATTAATAAAAATGTTGAGTAAATACCAATATTATGAAATTCGACTAAAAATATATGTAATTAAATTTGTTCAAGAATTTCATTAAAAACTTGTTAACAAATAGAATTTTCAAAGTATATTTTAAGTTTTAATATTTGATTAATAATTGAATTTTATTGAGAGTCACGCATTCTAATTTATTCATAATTCTTATATTGTGAAGATTGGTAATTCAAATTTTTATTATAGTTAATCAAAAAAAAAATACTTAAAATTGAAATTTATTAATTCTATTGTTTAAATATAATTGAATTTTTCTAAACCAATAATTGACAATTTTTGAACTAGTTGAAATTTCCTTACATTTTTAGAAAAATAATTGAATTATTTTATATAGAATTTTATTTAAATTTTTCGAAAATAATCAAGACAAGTTAGTGACCGTAATTATGATTTTATTTTTGAAACTTAAAGTTTCTATTAAAGATTTAAATCAATTTTTTGCTTCTAAAATGTGTATTATTCTATTATTACCCAATAATTATTAAACTTCTTTTAAATTTTTATATTTTAAATTTCCGAATGTTCAAATAAATAATATTTATTTATTTCTTGAGCAAATTAAATTAAGAAAATTAAAATTAAGTCACAAGAATTAAATTATTTTTATATAAATAATAAGATCCTATAAAGTTCTGAACATTCAAATGAACGAAATTTATTTATTTCTTCTAAAAATTAAATTTTTATTGCAATTATTTTGCTTCACTATACAAAAAATTAATTACTGAGTTTGTAAAATTTTAGTTTTTAAATTTTTTTATAATTAGTAACTTATTAAAATATCTTCAATGAAAAATATTTCGATCATTTGAACGTTGAAAAAAGATCGTGGGGATCATTAAATAATATCATTCTTTGGAAGGATTCGATTATTTTTACAAATAGTTAAATTCTTTGCAAAAATTCAATTCTTATCAATATATAATTTTAATAAAATTGAAAAACCAAATTTTTAATTATTATAAAGAGATAAGATTACTTTTAAAAAATTGCAAAAATTCTTTGTTTAATTCCATTATTTTCCAAATTTTCAATTTTAATTATTAAAAAAACATTATTTTCAAGAAATCTAAGGATTTATTTATGTTCGAAATCAAATTTAAATTTAAATTTGATAAGAAAAAATTAGGGCATAGCCGGGAATTTAGTTGAACGAAAATAGTAGACACTCTGAATACTGTATGCGCAATTTGGTTATATATGCAATTAATGTAGAAACATTTTTTTTGAGCGCCCTTTTTTGTGTGCACCTTTCAGCTATAATACAACCGTCGTAAAATTCGAAAATTCTGAATGAAAAACAAGTTTTCGGATACAATTATATAAAAGATCCTTTTTTTCCCAACAAACTGGACCAAAAAAAGTAACATCGTCGGTTTGGTGTTTCCTGCGTAGTAAACATGTGCGTGGCCTTAAAACAAAAAAAAAACTAGACTCAGTCCAAAACTTCTTGGGTTACCGCGAATGAAGTATGCGAAATGTTTTAGCAAAACAAAATAAGAGGAAAGAAAAAGGGAACAAGAAAGACAATAAGAAATTCAACGCGGATTAGCGCGCCTGCAGAGCAATTAGAACCTTTCGGGATCTTCAAAGAGGGAGAAAAAGAGAGACAGAGAGAGAGAGAGAGGGGCAAACCAGTTCCTAAAGGAGTGAAGTCTTCTCGCGAAAGAAGTCAGGAAACAACTTTGCGAATCAGCTTACCATCAGAAGGGAAGGGGTCGACGGCAGTGGCTAGGGGATTAAGAGAATAAAAAGCCAAGCAAAAAGGGTAACAAAAAGTAAAAAAAAAAAGAGAGAGAAAAAAAAATTAGGAAGCGTGGCTGTAGGTGCCGCGGAGAAAAAGTACAACTCTCATGGGTATAGTCAGAACTCATTTTGTAAATTTGAGAAATCATGTATACAGCCGGACTAGCGCATGCATGAAAAAAAGGGGGTAAGACGACTTTATATAGGAAAAAAAACGAGAGGATAGGAAACTGGAGAAGCAAAAGCAAAAGCAAAAAAAAAGAGGCCGCAGATAAAAAATACAGATTGTTGCCCACGCGCGCTCCAAGGGAGAGAAGCGCTTGCCTGCCTGCTGGCTTGCTTTACCAATTCTAAGAACGAATCAAAGATGGCGTCTACAAAAGAACTCTCCTCACGGTCGTCTTATTCTTATAGCAAGTATATTGGTACCATTTCACTGGTTAAAAATTTGTTTTTTTTTCCCTCTATTTTTTTGGGCCTCTCTCTCTCTCTCTCTTTTGAAGAGAGTGAGAGAGGAAAACGGGAGCTGCCACGCACGGCACGTAACCGTTCATAATGCGAGGCGAGGATTTTCCTGGAATTGCTCCCAATGCCCATCATACGTGCTTCTTTTACCTCCAATTACCCTCGGGATACAATCGAAACGAATGATTACCAAAAATTTTGTGTTGCCATGTTTCTTTAATGCACACACATTTATTATTTTGTAGTTCGTGACTTTGTATAGTTTTTTTTTTTTAGCGAAATTTTCGACAATTTTTGTGCATTAATATCAATTCGACAAAGGAGATTTGGAAGAATTAAAGTTCCAAATTCTTGGAAATTGTTATTTAATTCGGAATTTTCTCTTTTTTTCGGTATTTTATGAAAGGGTTTTTTTCCTCCGAAAACTGCAATGTAGGGTTTTTATATATCATTATAAGTTGTATACGTTGAATATTGAATGGATATTTTAGGCTAATTTTTTTTTGACAATAATTGACTTGAATTTTACTTTGTAGAAATTTTAATTTTTGTCAATTTTTGATAATTGATAGCTATTATATTGAATTGAGATGATGGAAATTGGATAATAGGGGAAATTAGAAGTTCTTTGTATTATTAAAGTGTGTATATTCTTGTTCGTGTCATATTTTTCAAACATTGTATTGCAACGTGTATATATAAGAAAACATATACGGGTATATGAAGAAAAGAAGGTGGAAAAAGGAGAAGAGAGAAAGAAGAAGGAGGTGGAGGTGGAGGGTAAATTGATGGGCGTGGGCGGTTTTATGTTGGAGCAAGGGTAAAAAGCTGTTGCACGAGTATGGAGTTCTGGAAGAGAAGGCCAAGTTCCTGGAACTCTCTCTCTCTCTCTCTTTCTTTCGTCGTCGTCTTCGTAGTCGTCGTTGTCGTCCATTGCGGGCCTTCCAACTTCTCTTCTTGGTTCACTTAACTTTCTGCCAGCTCTTATTACAAGCTTGTCGCTTATTTAGCTTTAGCAAGCACACCTTTCGCTCCCACCAAGTGTTGTGCCACCCCTAACCCCTTTCCACTTTACTTTTTATTTTCCTCTTTCTTTTTCTCAATCACTTTTCGCGCCTTGCATTCTCCGACCTTATATAGATATATGTATATATAGACAGGGGAAAAAATTTATGTACCAAAAAAAAAGGAATTGATTTTATCCAATTTTTTCTTCTTCTTTACTTCCCTTGGTAGAGAGAAAAATGAACCTTTTCGTACCTATGTAGTACGTCTATATAAGAACCACTTACAAAATTTGTTATTACTCTTGAATATTTAACCCTTTCGCTGTTTAGAAAATTATTCATAAGATTGGCCAAAAATGTCCAGTAAAAATTTAATTGATGCAATGAGAAAAAAATACTGTTGGTTCAATAGCACCGCGATGCTATTGAATTTAATTTTTTTGATGCAATAATTTCTGTATTGAATTAGGAAAATATTTGTTAAAATATAATAATTCATAATTTAGAACTAGAAGCATAATGTTGTCTAATAAAACATGCAAAATGGTCGAGATAAGGGGGTGGAAATAATTTAATTAAAAAAATATTAATTTGTTTCAAGTAAGTGTTGCAATTATTTCAAATAAAACTTTGTTAAATTAATAAATAGTATTTACAATTTGTATAGATGTACATTTTAGACGATGCAATATTTTCTGTTTTGATTTAAACAAAACATATGTTTAAAATTTGTATGTTTGCGATTCAAACTTAAAAGTTGATTATAATTAATTTAAAATCAACTACAACTTATGTTTAAAATTAAATATATTATTTCTTTAAATGAACCAAAAAATATGTTTGAATAAAACTTAAATATGTTTTGACTGTACAGCAAAGATATTTTAGGTTTGGTTTTAAACGTAATATTTTTGAATCAAATAAATCGTTTTCTCAGTGTGCATTTACAATTCCTTTTTTTTGAACAAATGTGATAAATAAAAAGGGTTTAAAAAAGTAAAAAAAAGTACGATCATAATTATTACAAACAATAGATAGAATATTGTTTAGAATTTAAATTTTTTAATTTTTAATTTAACTTTTTTCAAAGCTCAAATACGCGCATAAAACTTATCATTTTCTTTATTTACTTTTTTTCTCATTTGTTAATTTATTTTCCATTTTGTTTATTTTTTACTTTATTTTTTTTGTACGTACTAATCACTCTTGACGAAAGTCAGGGAATTCAGGGAAGACAGAGAAAGTAGAATTGGTCAGGAAAATAAAAGAAGAGTTTTTGATTTTTCATGGAAAGAATTAATAATTTACAATTTATTAGAAAAATTACGAATTTTTTGTTTAACTCTTAATCTCTTTGAATATATCACGAATTCTTATATAAAACCTTTGCTTTTTTTATTTTGGTAATAATGTATTTTTAAAGAATTTAATTAATAATGTTACTTTACAGCGTGTGATTGTTAAATTCTCGGTTCTCAATAGTAATTTTTCGAACTTTTCAAATATTTAATAAATTGAGCTGAAATTTCGTACGAAAGTCTAAAATATACAATAAAGAATGGTAGTGATGTGTAAAAGTTTTAATATTTTGAAAATTAATTATTAAAAATTACTTTAATATTATCAGTTGTCATTTTCAGCTCGCAATTTATTAAATATTTAAAGAAAAAAGTGGTCGAAAAAATTACCATCGAATTTCGAACAGTCACATGCTGTTTAAATATTTTACAATTAATTGAATTTTTAAAAAGTTACGTTTACAATTTTTATAAATAAATAAATAACCAAAGCTTCTATTTAAAATTTTTTAGAGATATTAATTTTTGAAACGATTTTTTAAAAAGTTTTAAAAACCTAGACTTTTATTTTAATAATTTAATATTAATAATTCAAACTCTTTTGCAATTTATACAATAAATAAAATGTTAAAAAATTTTTGAATATATGTTAAATTAATTATTTAAAATATTTAATGTATAGAAAAATTTTAGTTACAAACACAAAATATTGAAGTTTGAAAAAGTTTCCACGATAATTGGAATAAATCAATTATTTTCAAAAATATAACGAAACGCATCTCAGAGTTTTTAATTATTTTTAATACAATTTTCAATTTTTAATCGAATTTCTCTCGAAAAGTGTCATTATTTTTAAATTCGTCGAAAGAATTCAATTATTTTAAAATTTATTCATAAAATTCTTTATGCGAAATTTCAATTTTAAGAAACATTCAAGTAAATTTAATAATTTATTTTTTTTTATATTTAAAAAATTAAATTCTCGTTAAATTTTTTAGTAAAAAATTGATTCAAAAACGAATTCTAAGTTAAAAATTTTAGATAATAATTGAATATTAAAAATGGTATAGTTTGGATGTTTAGAATTAATTGAATTCAGAATATATTTCGAATTAAAATTGTTAAAAATATGATGAATTTTCATATTATTATCTTCTAATAATTCTGTAAAATTCAATTTTTGAAAATATTTTGTTGAATTATTTTTACACTATTTGAAGTTTTTGTTTTGTAATTTAATTGAAGAATCTCCAGATAATGGAATTTTTGTAAAATTGAATTGAAAACAATTTCAAAATTCTCAAATAGCACTTTTTAAAAAATTATTGATACCAACAAAATAATAATTAAATTGAAATGTTAAAAATAATTTTAAAGAAGTTAGGATAAAAATATAATATAAAATAATGATGTTATCACTTTTGGTCATCTTTAATTATTATAAGTTGTCGAATTTCAATACGTTGGAATTTAAAAATTGAAACCTTAATTCAATTTAATAATTTAATTTAAATAATAATGATTAAATATCTATTTATCTATTTAATTATATGAAGTTATTGATATTTTCGAATAATTTTACAATTAACGAGCGATTCATAAATAAGTGTACCTAATGGAACTTTTTTATAATATCTAATAATTTTTAGAGTGAATCAGAAAATTCTTTAGGATCAGGAAAAATGTCTTAAAAATTTTTTCTGAAAATTCGTTTATTCATTTGCTTATTTATTTCTTTAGTTTTATATTATTATTATTATTATTATTAGTTTTATATTTTTGCTTATATATTTATTTATTTCTTCACCTATCTACATTCTAGTGCTAAAAAAAGTAGAAAAATTGAATTAGAATGCAAAGAACGGAAAAAGTTATGAAAATTCATATCATTATTAATAATTCACGTATTCAACACGTATACATACATGTGATATAAAGTTATGTAGTTCGATAATCGGATTACATATAGATGCATAATGGAACAATCGTGTCGCCTGCTCTGTTTATACTTAAACACGAATATATATATATATATAAATACGATGATCATATAGCAGGAATTCCCACACTGTATATTTATTTATAATTAAACAAGAGTTTGCTGACCGCGTTGGGTCAGCCGCCAGACCCAGCAGCAGAAATATTGTTCTCCATAGACCCCAATAATATAGCAGTTTATATATATATAGTTATATATTGTAAGGCTGTAAATGAGTTTGTGCTTATATCCTGTACACACTTTGCACACACTATATACAGGACGGACAGTGACCTTGCCTAGAATATACTCAAGGTTGTTTAAGAATGTATAATCTTCTTGTGATATCGTTATAACTATATCTACTCGCAATTAAATCAAGATATCTAGCCATAAACATTGCTTCTGCATTTGTGCGCAAAAATAGTCTAACTTTGTATAGCTATATTTTTGCTAACATCGCTTTTTGTTTGCTCTTTTCTTTTCACACTTGCTAGATTTTATGACTTTCGATTTCTGAGTTAATTGTTAATCCTCCGAGTTCTAACTGCTGTATTTTTGGAATATTTTTTTTCTGTCAAAATTAAGGTCACTCACGAGGCTATTGACACTTTTTTCTCCAATTGGAAACTATTAAAATTAAATTGATTTTAAATTAAATCCGTTTTTGTGAATTGTTAAAAAAAAACTCTATACATTTGATTATAAAGAATGATTGAATTGTGAATATTGACGAAAATTTTGAGATTCAATATGGAGATGCTATTCTCCACCTGCGAACGCCAAGGTCACCGCTAGATGGTAGTTCAGTTCTTTCTTGGAAATTTTACCGCCACCTGGTGTCGACCTTAGCGTTCTCAAGTGGAGAAATCAAACTACCAATTTATCCCTAAACAAATTTTTTTAAATTAAAAAACATTATTATATTATAATAATCAACATAATCTGTCCTCACCTGAAGTTAGCGTTGTTTTATTACAATGTTTTGTTTTATAGTTTAAATTGAAATGTCAAAAGATGGAAAGTTCATTTGTAGACTGTGTGTAAAAAAATCTGTAGAAAATTGTGTTAAATGTGTAGTGTTTTGTAAGCTTCCTTAAAAAATTAAATTTTGAATAATATTACAAAAAAATTCTAGAAAATTAAATGAATTTCGGAAGTCTTGCAGTTCAAATTTGTAAGTATTTCGAAATTTGACCAAATAAAGAACAATAATTAGTTAAATATTTATTTTACAAAAGTTATTAAAAGTTGAAAAATTTAATTTGGAAATTTTAAAAAAATTAGGTTTTTTAAAAATACTAATTAAAATTTTTTGAAGGAAAAAGTACTTCAATTCTCAATAGTTTTAACAAATTGAAACAATTAGGAAGTTTGTAAAATTTTATATTTTAAAGAATTTTATTTTTTTCCTCTTTAAAAACTGTCTTTAAATATAATTATATTTTTGAAATTATATCATTTTATGAATTTACAAAAATTATTCTATTTAAATAATTCAATTCTCGTAGTTAAATTCTGATAGGAATTGATTTAACAAAAATTTCAGTTAACATTTTAAAAAATAATAAAACTTTTAAACCGTTGTAACAGGAATTTTAGGGATTAATTAATTTTTAAAAGGTTTTGAAATTCCTTGAAAATTTTAGGGAAGCAAAAGTTTAAAAATATTAGAACTTTTATTTTAAGTAATTTTCAATAATTTTATTTGAAAATTCTAAAACAAAATAATTGAATTTTGGATGAATTACAGTTGCAAATTTTAGAAATAATTATATTTCATAAGGTTTTTCATTAAAATTATTTGAAATTTTAATTCCTCGAGAAAAATAAATATGAATAAGTTTAAAAATTTTTATTTAACAAAAAGTATTAAAGTTTTGAAAAATTTAATTTATAAATTTCGAAAAATTGTTTCTTGAAAAAGTGAAACTAAAATTTATTAATTATACTTCTATTTCTGAAAATATTTTTAAATATTGAAAAAATTGTAAATTTTGCCAACTTTTATTGATGTAAATTTTGAATTTTATTTCAAGTGGCTGTTAGAAATATTTTTTCATTTTCTATACGAGTTGTTCAAATAATTAAATTTAATGAAAAACCGTTTGAAAAATTATTTTTTTTAAGAAATTAAGAATTTTCATTTGCTAGTTGTGACAATAACTCATCATTTATGTCCATTTATTCCGTGTCGATTTGTTCATTAAACGTTTGTCATTTTGATTCTTCTCGTTAATTTATTTCCTGTTCTTTTTTATTTCTTTTGTTTACTTTTCTATTTTGTTGTTTTCTGTTCTTTTATTTTTGTACTTTACTGTTTTTAATTTTGTATTTTTAAATTTTTCATGCATCTTTAACTTTTTTGTTTCTTTTGTATTTTTTAAATGTTTTTTCTTATTTTTTAATTATTTTTCTTATTTTTCAATTATTCTTATTATTTTTTAATAATTTTTTTTAAAGTTACTTGTTTTATTTTTTTTATTATTTTTTATATTTTTTAAATTATTTTTCTTATTTTTTTAATTATTATTTTTTATTTTTTAAACTAATTTTCTTATTTTTTTAATTATTTTTTTATTCTTTTAATTTTTTTTTTCTATTTTTTAAATTATTTTTCTTATTTTTTAAATTATTTTGCTCATTTTTAAATTGTTTTGTTCTTTTTGAGTCTATTTTTGGCTTATCTTTTTGGCTCTCTTTTTTTATAACTAATTGACTTGGGCATTTGTTGACAAGCAAAAAGTTTATCTACTTTTACCCCAGGCCTTGATATCCAGATTCCTCGCTCGCCCTGAACTTGAGTATTTTTACACGACCTCGCTGAGTCGTTTTCCAAGAAGGTGAGATCGTGCTGAAAGCGATCGGTTATTTCAACCCGAATGATTCCACAGAATCATCGCGGATCTCCGTGCCTTTTATCGATAGAATTTCCAAGAAAACGCCCAAGCCTGTTTTTCAATCTCTCAACGCGAGAATTTTTATGACGACTTCCGCAATTATTATTATTCACTCTATAAATTTTACAATTTTAAACAATGTTATATATTAAATTTACCAAGCATTGCGCGCACTCTATCAGAAAATTATCTATATAATATTCCCCCGGAGATTTGAATGCCAATTTTCTAATCAAGAGAGTAGCTTTTTTTATCCCGATAACTACATTTTCAGTTGCAATAATTAGCTGAATTAACTTTTTATTTAAAAAAAATTTATTTGAAAATTTAAAAAAATATTCGCTGGGGAAAAATTGATAACTGCTTTCAGAAAGTTATGTCAACGGGAAAATTTTCTCTAATCATATACTTTTATCTTTTATTAATTAACAGTTTTTACAGATGAATTACAATGTTATCGAGATCGTAATAATTAGAGTTTTCTACCATTAAACAGAATTATAAATAATTTCCAAAATTAGGTCAGAGGGAAACATTTTTTCTCTACTCACTTTTTATAATTTATACCTCTTTTACTTTATTGATGACTAATAATTATAATTCCCATTCTTTTTTACAGATGGACTACAATGAAATCAACAGAATCACAATCGGAATTTTACAGAAGTATGTGGGTGAGTTTTTCAATAAGCATATAAACAATTTTTTCTTACACAATATTGCACATAAAACGACAATTATTTTAAAATACGAAAAATAAAATCAGCGGCGCAATATCGAAAAAATTCTTGTTTACACAGAATCTATAATCGATTAATCAAAATCAATCAATCATTTTTTTCATCATTAATTACTTTTTTTCTTCTTCTTCTTCTTCTTCTAATTAGAAACAAAACATTTAAATTTTATGTTCAAATCCTTGACTGAGAATTATATTTAAGAAAAGAGAGAAAAAAAAATAAAAAGAAGAAACAACTCTTCTCATATAGTTCTAATAATAATTAAAACGTCACGAAACTATTAATCAGTGAATTTAATGATGAAAGAGTACGATTGTAAAAATACCATTTCTTGGAGATTCTGACTCACTTCGCCTTATAATACTCACGTAATCGAGCATTTTTTCTATTACACGGGACATTTTCCGAGAAATACACGGCAAAAGATTGTGTGGCGATCAATTTTTTTTTCACTTCTCGTTCATTATATTTGTTACATCATTTTGGTACTTTTAATTATTTCGAATTTTTATTTTTTATGTAACGTTTATTATCGAAATCTGCGGTGGATTTATTATCTTTTCCAACTTTTTGTTACTATTAATAATAATAATAATAATAATAATAATAATAATAATAATAATAATATTTTTGTGTTATTACTTTTATTGTTATAATTATTGTTACTCTTATTTTTAATATTATTATTTTTTCGTTTACTATTATAATACAATAAATAATAACTTGTTTAATAATAAGAAAAATAATAAAAAAATAATTTATTATTATTATTTTTTTATTCACTCTAAATCTGAATTAGTCAAAATGTTTACTAACTTGAATTAGTGACTTACATTTTTCTTTTAAATTAGTAAATATTAATAATAAATTTGTAGAAATTAATAAGAGTAAATATTACTAATAAATTAGTAGAAATCACTATATTTAATAGTAAACTTTATTATTTCAAAAGCAAAAAGTTAATCACTAATTGAAATTTATAATTTTATTATCTGATGTTATTTACTCATTTATAATTGTTACGAATAATAATTATTTTTATTTTATAATAAGTGTTTGTTAAATTTAATAAAAAAAAGAATTTAACTTTATTTAATAAAATCAAAATAATTCTATTTCATTCAAATAGCCGATTACGTGATTGATTATTATTAATTAAATATTTACTTAAATTAAATAATTTTTGGTTGAGTTAAGTAAATGTTATTTGCTTCAAAATACTAACATTATTGGTTTATTTAATTATTAATTTAATTGATTAAATGATTAATTTAATTGATTTGAATAAAATTGTGGGATTCAGATAAATATTTATTTGATAATAAATTATTAGTTAAATCAAAAAAAGTTTTTCTTTAGTATAAATATAAAAAAATTACACAAATTAAAATTATTTTTATGGCAATTATTTTGCTTCACTATCCAAAAAAATTAATTACTGAGTTTGTGAAAGTAAAATTTTGGTTTTTAAATTTTTTTATGATTAGTATTTTATTAAAATATCTTTAATAAAAAAGGATTTCGTTCATTTGATCGTTCAAAACTTGGGGTTCATTAATTTAAAGTAATTTAATTTATATAATTGAAGAATAATAAAATTAATTAATAATTCATTAATAACAATTGAAAAAATTGAAAATTGTATATAATTACAATTTTTTTTTTAAATTTGTAAACTATCCTAACGCAAAATAATAAATTTAAGAAATTTAAATCATTTTTTTCACTGATTAATATGCGATGACAGATACTGCAGTCATTTTTGGCTGATTTTCAAACAAAACTTGAATGTTATAATAATTGAGTCATAGTGATAAATTTATAGTGGATTTTCACTGACTTATAGCTTTATAGAGAAAATAAAATAAAATCTCTTGTTTTTCCTCTCTGTATATACACAATGTATAATATTATATGCAACGCATGGTTTTTACCAACAACTTTATCATTATACAATTTTCTGCGATATGAATCGAGTCCTATACAAATTTCGTAGACGTGCGTACATGTATATGTATATAAATATATGTATACAAAATCGAATATAGAGATTGTGTATATACAACACTTGCAAGTACGCATTTGAACGCAACTGGTACATACCGCATATAACTGTACTCATAAATTCTAACTGTAAATTTCTGTCGCGAGTGTCTGCCGTTCGAATAACGCGTGATGACTAATTTGCGGCAAAACACAAGCATCAGATTGCGAGTGCATTTTATTGTAAATGAAAATTAAATTTTTAATCCCCCTGCAATTAACGTGAGGAAGAAAAATATATTATAGAAGGGAAAACACCGCGCGAACGTTCCAAACACATATTCAAATAACTAGACTGAGAAATATATTTTTTGGTATTTTTCCAAAATCTGTTTTCAATTTTCTCATGCAAATAAATAATACTAGTTGAATAATTTATTTACTTATTTATTTATCAATTTATTTATCTATTTAGATATGAATTTATTTATCTATTTATTTATCAATTTATTTATCTATTTAATTATAAATTTATTTATCAATTTATTGATCTATTTAATTATCAATTTATTTATCTATTTATTTATTTATTTATCAATGTATTTATTCATCTGTTTATTATTTATTTAAATTTTTTTTTATTTTTTATTTACAAAACATTAAAAAAATACGAAACGTTTTTATGACCCTGAAGTTAGCGTCAACGTTCAGCATCGAAAACTATATATTCTTTTAGATTTCTAAAGATGAAAATACCAATAATTCCAATTTTTTTTCACCTCGTGAGTTTAAAATAATTTCAAGGAATTTTTTTGACCTAGAAACTTTAAAAAATTGTTTTCTTTTTATTTTGGCAAAAAAAAGGTTTTTTGACGCTGAATTCAAGTGATTAGGGGAAAAGAGAATGGTGTTAGACAGAGGAAAGGTTAAAATTTTCGAAACAAAAATTTGACGTACTTTTTGAATGGATTTCTATTTATTTATTTATTTATTTGAAGAAACTAGTAAATTTGTTTTGTCTAAATATCAAATAATCATATAAATAATACAAAAATAGAAAAATACGAGGTAATTTTATTCAATTTACAGTGTCTCATTAGATGAAATTATTGAAATAATTCATAACACGTGCCTTGAGAAATTTTTTTGTGACTTACATCACGCACTTCGTTTGTTAATGATTATTATTGCTCTCGAAGCATTGAGACAATAAATAATACGTGCGCGCGGTACTTGACATTTTATGAGTTCAGGGAGTCTCGGACAATATTATTGTCACAAAACACAGTCACAACTGTCAATCTGCCAAAATTCCTTCAGCTCTATGTATGATGTCAAAAATTATCGTTATAGGAAGACGTGCTCATTTATTTCATTTTATAAATTGATCCTTCATGTTTTTTTGTAAATTATTATTATATAAATAGATATTACTCATTGTTAATTATTAATTAGGAATATTAATTTATTTTTCAATAGGGAATTAAAATTTTCAAATGTTTCAAAATCAAATTTGAAACCTTCTCAAAAATCAATTATTTTTAATAATAATTCACACTATAATGCTTTTAATATTCAATTATTATCTAAAATAATATAAATAATAATTAAAATTCTGCAATGAGTTTAATTGTTTACGAAAATAATTGGATTCCTAAAAAAATTTTTATTATTTATGAAAATTGAATCCTCTATAAAAAAATTTTCCATTATTTATCAGAGTAATTGAATTATTGCAAAGAAATTCATAAAAGATTTCTAAATATTTGAATTTTTTCGAAATTTTTAGTACTTTTGAAAATAATTAAATGTTTGTAAAATTGAAATTTTTTTTTAAATTTGTTGTAAATAACTGTATTCTTTTGAAAAATTTTATAAAGATAATAGATATTAAAAATCATTAAATTGGGAAAATTTTTTCGTAATTAATTGAAATTTTGCGTAGAATTTTATAAAAAATTTTGAAAATAGTTGAATTTCGGAGAAGAATTTTATTATTTATGCAAATAATTGAATTCCTGTAAATAATTTTTTTTATACAAATAATTGAATTATTGCGAAGAAATTCATAAAAGATTTCTAAATATTTAAATTCTATCGAAATTTTTAGTATTTTATTGAAAATAATTAAATGTTTGTGTAAAAATTTTTAATTTGTTGTAAATAACTGCATTCCTTTGAAAAATTTTATTAAGATAGTAAATATTGAAAATCATTAAATTGAGGAAATTTTTTGTGATTCATTGATTTTTGCAAAGAATTTTATAGAAAATTTTGAAAATAATTGAATTTCGGAGAAGAATTTTATTATTTATGAAAATAATTGAATTCCTGTAAATAATTTTTTTTATACGGATAATTGAAGTATTTCGAAGAAATTTATAAAAGATTTCTGAATTATTTATAAAAATAATTGAACTTTCGACTAAAATTCATAACTGAATTTCTGCAAACCAAATTTTATTCAAATTTTTGAAAATAATTGAATTTCTGCATTCATTTGTACCTTCTCAAAAATTCATTTTTTTAACGGTTCTTAACTAATATTCTTCTATAATTCCATTATTTTTAATAATTAATTAAATATATATTGAAAAATGTTATAAATTTAAGAATTTTAATTCAAAAATCTAAGTTCTTTGAAGTTTCTGATTTAATTCATTCAAAATTTGAAATTTTTTATAATTTCAAATTAAAATCTTTTGAAATTCAAATATATTTATAAAAATTGTAAACAAAAGTCTTTTGAAACATATTATGAATTTCTCTATACATACAGTGAAATCTGTAGTAATGCAACTAAATTTTAAAAATTTTATTCCAGTAAACAAACAGTAAAAAATTAATGTTGAATTTTAAATTTATTTTAATTTCAATAAATTGAATTTAATCAATTCAAATTCAATTTCGATTAAATTTCAAATATTTTCAAAAATCTTCCACAACCGAATAATTATTAATGATTATCAGTAAATTAAAAATCATAATAAAATTTTTTAAAAGAATTCAATTATTTAGAAATCTTGATTAAATGATGATTTTTTATTTAATTTTGTAATATTTTTACAATATTTTGGAACTAATAAGGGAAAATAATTCTTATTTGTCATTTTTGTAGTCAACATTATTTTTAAAATAGAGTCGCATTTCGACAGGTTCGACTGTATAAAATACAATAATAATAATAATTATATCGTTTATTTATTAAACTATTAAATTAATAAATCTTTTTAAAATTTTGAAATATAAAATATTAAAAATGTGGAAACAATTTTCAATATTTCTTTTCTTTAAAGGAAAGATTGTATAAGAATTTTGTAGAACGTTATTTTATATATATACATATATAGGTACACTATTTCTCATTTCATAAGTAATGAAGGAATTCCTCGATTATTATCTCGCCAACGCATTAACTGGCAATTAATTTTTCATTATGTGCTGTTTCATTCTGAAATAATGGAAAAAGATGATTTCAATTTTCAAGTGTTTTCCAGGAAGGAAATAAAGTTTAGTTTGAAAAATTTTTTTACTATTGCATTTTTGTTTTTTTTTGTTTGTTTATTTAATGGAAAATAGTTATGTTATTTCGCGCCCAGTTTGTTTGAGTGTGTGTGTGTGTCCGATTAAATAAAAGTCAGATTCGCAACTCTCTCGCGGGGAATGAGTCACATTCGAGGCCGCCGCGCGAGTGTGCCTGGACTTAGTTCGTCGTGCCTTTCATTTTATTATTACTCTTTTCTTATTCTCACTTTAACCTAGTAGATTACGAATTGCTCAACCTCGTGCCAAGTCTCTTTATGCAATCTATTTCCGCCTAAGGGATGGAACATTGCACGTTATTTGTAACTTCATCTCGTCAAGAAACTCGCTTATTTCCATTTTCCCGCTGGCCATCACCCAAGCTAGAAAATTTTCTTTTCTCACATCTACATATTTTTATATATTTATATTTACATAATATTAAAAATATCTTTCTATTTTTGCTCACTTATTTCATTTTTTTTTCATTTCCCCTCTATTTCTCAAAAATTTCTCTCATCACTTAATCTGAATTACAAGAAGAAAATTTTAACTAATATTAATTACTATGTAATTTTCCTTTTGAATTCAGGGTTACCATAGGTCACGGAAATCTGTGGAAATTTAGGAAAAAGTCAGGCATTTTTATTAAAATACGGGAAAAATCAAATTTGTAGAATTTATAATTAAGTTTATTTAGCGTTTTTAATATGATTTGATTAATTATTAGAAATCATGCACTTAGAGAAAAATTTTAGTTAAGAACACTAAATAAAAATTGAATTTTGGAGAAAATACTAATGAAGGTAGAAATTCAATTATTTTGAAAAATTTGAATAAAATTCGCTTTGCAGAAATTCCATTATGAATTTTAGTCAAAATTTCAATTATTTTTATAAATAATTAAATTCTTCTTCGAAACTAAATTATTTTCAAATTTTTAATAAAATTATTTATAAAATTTCAATTATCAAAAATAGTAATAAAATTGTTTAAACGAATTCATTTATTTAGAAAACTTTTATAAATTCAATTATTTTCAAAATTTTCTGTAAAATTCTTTGCAAAATTTCAATTAATTACAAAAAAAATTCCTCAGTTCAATGATTTTCAATATTTACTTTCTTAATAAAATTTTTCAAAGGAATGCAGTTTTTTACAACAAATTAAAAAATTTTACACAAACATTTTATTATTTTCAATAAAATACTAAAAATTTCGATAGAATTTAAATAATTAGAAATATTTTATGAATTTCTTCGCAAAAATTCAATTATTTTTATAGGGATTCAATTATTTTCATAAAAAACAATTCTTTTGAGGAACTATTTGCAAAAATAATTAAATTTTTTACAAAGATTCAATTATTTTCATAAATAATAAAACTCATAATAGAAATTCAATTATTTTTAATACAATTTTAACCAAATTTCTCTGAAAATTTAAATATTTAAAAATTTGTTAATAAAATTCTTTTTTGAATTTAATTTTAAGAAACATTTAATTATTTAATAAATTATTTATTTTTATATTAAATAATTTATTTAAAAAAGACAATTATATTTATTTCTATTTGTTCATTTTAACGACGTTTCGATACACAATGTATTGTATTTTAGAATAATTTTATAATTGACAAAATTTGTAAATAAATGTATAGTATCTACAATATTTGTTTTTGAGTATCCAACTAATTTTTAGAGTGAATCAAAATATTCTTGAAGGTCAAGGGAAAAAGTTAAAATTTTGTCTGAAAATTAGGGAAAAAGAAAATTCATTTTTTTAGCAACCCTGTTTTGAATTAGTCGAATTAATTAGAGCTTTTATACGTTATTAACGACTATCCAAATTCCTGAGTATAACATAGGCTTCAAGCAAAAGGGGTTTTTAACTTTTTCACCCGCCATGTTGGATCCTCCATTTTGAATTTTTATTATCAAACATCGCATTCGTAATTAGAAATACAAAAAATATTTTAAGTATAGATTATGATTGTTTTCTCATTATTAGCTATTTAATTAGTAGAAATATATAATAAAATTAAATCAGTGATAAACTTTTTTAAATTAGTTATTTTTATAACTAATTCAAATTTAGAGACTATTATATTTTCTTTCTTCATATATGTTTCTGTAGTTTATGGTTAATTACTTTTTAGGTTTGGAAATTTTTAAATTCTCCTTTCTCTGTTTCTCTCTTTTTTTTTATTTGCATTGACGTTTGTTCATTTTGAATTCAAATGAAGATAAATTTATCGAGCTAGTGAGAAGAATGAAGGAAAACAGCAGGCGGCGCCAGACGTCTTTGCCATAGTGAACTATGAGCCGCACTTAATTAACCTCGGATCGATTGCATTTAGGATTGAGAGAGGGTTCCTCTCTCTTTCTCTCTCTCTCTCTCTCCCTCTTTCTTTGAGAGAGTCGTTAAAATCGATCGTCAATTGTCATCACGTTCTTTCTCGGTCGAGGTTGTCGTCGTTTACTTCAATTTCTTTTCCCTTTTCTTCTTCTTCTTCTTCTTCTTTTGCTTCACTTGGTCGATTGCACTTTTAATTCGCAAGCGATCCATATAACTGAATCGTATCCTATTGGAAAACTTTTCTTCTAATCGATATTGTATACAATGTTTTGTAAATATTGTCTCTCCAAGTTTACGTCTTTTAACATTGAAACAATGTTTAGAAAATTCGAAAACAAATAGTTTTTGTATTTATTTAGTTACACGAGAGAGAAAGAGAAAAATAGTAGTAAAATATTCAGTGGAATGAGTCGTATATGGTCAGACGTACAATTAAAGGAAAACGCGTAAATTTTTTTTTTAATCTTGATGTACAAATATTTTGTTTTTAATTGATTTATAGATAAAGGAGGGGAAAAATTTTTTTTTTCACGTTGTTCAATTTACGGAACAAAAAGTGCACCTTACCTTTCTGAAAGAATATTTTCTTAATGGAATAACTATAAAAGTATAGTGTGAGAAATATTTCTGTTTATCAGTATTTTTATCGTAGTTTCTTTTTTATTTCGTTTCTACATTATTGATACATTTTTTATGTTCTTGAATGTTTTTATTGTTTATTTACACTCGGACTTTTATCTTTATTATTTCAATCATTTTTTACACGGGGAATTCTTTTGTTTTTTCGTTAATCGTTATTGATGATTTCATTTTTTTATAGAATGTACAATATTAATTAAATAGTTATTTTAATATTAATTTAATTAATTGAATAAGTATTTTAATTTTAATTTAATTAATTAAATAACTAATATTCATTATTACTTTCTCAATATTAGTTGCACCCTTTATTTTATTATTACCTTTATTTATTAACATTTTTATAAGTATAAAAAAATATAATAATATTCAAAATTATAAATATTCTTCCCTATATTCTTCTTCTTTATTATTTTTAAATTATCATTATTTATTAATAATTAAAATGCAGAAATTATAATAATATAAAACGTTCTTCTCTTCAAAAATAGAAGTTGTTTTTAATTATCATCAATATTTAAATGTAGAAATACATAATAATAATAATAAAAATTATTCCTTTTCACAAACGGAGAAATCGTGAATTAATTCCTTATTTATAGTGACAGATATATAATAATAATATTACAATTACGATCAAGCAGGTGTCAGATGCTAATTAAAATTTTTAATTCGATGATAAATTCTCTTATGACTCACGGATATTGTTATAATAAAAAATTCACAGATATTTCTGCTCACCTCATCTTGGGTGTATTATTAATTCAGAAAAAATTCTGCGTAAATTCGTCGAATTGATTTTTTCTCCCGATAAGATCGGGGAGATAAAAGTAATTTGAAAACAATAAAAATTGAAGTTGGAAGCAAATTTTTAAAAAATTTTATTTTCTCTATATTTTTAATTTTTCAAAATTTTTGAATTTTATCAAATGTTCTTTCGCGATACGTCATAAATAGTAAAATAGTAATAGAAAAAAATACAAATAAAAATAGAAATATAAACAAATAAATAAATATAAAATTTATAAATAATAATAAGTAAAAATAAGTTTAGAAACAAGTGAATAAATTAAAGTAAATGAAAATAAATAAATAAATAAAATTAAATAATTAAAGACATTAATAAATTAAATTAAAAATAGTAATATTTTCACAGTTTCCAAGGTGAATTTCTGTTAAAATTAGTTGGAAATTTTATGAGATTTTTTTACCAACTTTTAGAATGCGTATATGAAAGAAAAAAAAATTAATAGAAGTAGATTTGTATGTAAGAGAAGATTCTCGCGATTCTGTAGGATTTTTGGCAATTTGCCATATTGACCCGTGAACGTTAGAACTATATGGAATTCCCTGCTCATTCTTCTACAAGCTTCAATATACATACATATATATTTTTATATTATTTTTGGGAACTCGAGCGCGCCGGAAACCGGACTTACAAATTTGGTGCTGTGACCCATTTTTTTTTTATTTTCTTGCAAAATTTTCTTCCTCTCTTTTTTTCTCTCTTTTTTTCCTTTTTTCCTTATTCTCTCTTTTTTTCTTTTTCATTTTCTCGATCTTTTTCTACACTCTTTCTCTCTTTTTTCCTCTTTCTTCTTATTTCTATTTATTTCTCTTATATTCCTTGAAGTGATCTCGCAATGACGACCAGATTCTTCAGCGCAGTTTTCTGGAAAATCCACTCTTTGCATTAGGAATCTTCCACATTCCTTAGGTCTTAACCCATTTTCTTGTGAATTGCGCCAATTGACTGAGAAATGAACAATTAAAAATCTTTTTTAAAGCTTTTTTCTTTATCTTTATTGCGGAAAAAAATTTTTAATTGTGTTAAATTAAAAGTAAAATTTTTTTTTTCCCGAAAGTTTTCGAAAACTTTGTGAAAATGGACGCAATTATTTTTGATTTAATATTTTTCAAAATTACTAAATTAGAGAGAAAAAATAAAATTTATTAGGACTTAATTTTTTTTAACTTACATTACTGAAAAGTAAATAATTATTTTTAAAAATACAGAAAATCAATTTTTTTTATTGAAAATATCCACGTAGAAATAATTTGCAATTTTAAATAATTTTTAAAAGTCAATAAATAATAAGTAAATAAAAAATTCAGCGCACCTTTAGTCTCGTTATTAAAAAAATTTATTGCTGATTAAATTTTTTCCCCTTTCGCCAAAATGTAATTTAAAGTTTAAATTATGTTTTTTTTAATTAAAAGATAGAAAATATGGAGTTGGACTAATTTTTATTTTGATTGTCCATCAGATTCTTGTTTGCAAAGCTTCCAACCGCAGAATATTTTATTTTTTAAATAACAGTATTTAAATATTATTTTATTATTTTTCTATTTATTTTTCATTTATTATTTAACATTATTTTTTTATATAATTCCTTAAAAAGTTTCAATTACATACAAAAAATACTATTTTTTACATTCAAAAGTTGTATTAATTAATCATTTAGTAAAAATTTTGGTTCTATTCCTAAAAAGTAATTTTTTCGATTTATCTATATTTAGATAATTAGCAGAATAATAGAAAATTCCTTCGGCAAGAACAAAATAATTATTCGTAAATCTGTCGTTAAAATTTGACATTGCGCCTTTGAATGGACGACATATAGTGTGTTTTCGTGATAAAATATTTAGAGCTGAAAACCATATTCTCGAGTTTCTTGGAAATATTTTCGTATATATGTGTGTGAACGCTCAAAGTGTTGCAATATATTAGTTAAAATTATGAGATATATATATATACATATACATATATGAATAGTGAATAGAGAAATTTTTTACGAGCACATACAGCATACTATATACTGTATACGCGAGAAATATGAAAAATGGTTTTGTTTACTAAAATTTTCAAGAGCAAATATTTTCACAGTTGAAAATTTTTCTAGGAAAAAAAATGGAATGATACAAAAGAGAAGTTAAAATTAAACGATAATAAATCAATCATTCTGATTGCTATATGTGTATATGGGCAATTCCGCGTGAGATTTCAGTCGCTCTGTTAAAATCGTCCAAAAATTTTTTTTTTCTTTTCTGTATTGCAAAAAAACGTATACGTATTTTTTATTTTATTTTTTTTTTTTTATTTTTTTGGGCCGGATTTTAAAATTTTTTTCAATACAGAAAAGAAAGAAAATATTTTTGGCCGATTTTTAGAGGTCGACTGAAATCTCACGTGGAACAACCCATAAATAACATTTTGATATTTTGAATGCAGTGGTAAAATTTTATTGCATGCACTTAATAATCTATAAATATCAATTTGATAGTTGAATTACATTTTTGTGATTTTTTTGATCTAAATTTGTTTTCTAGTAATTTCACAATCTTATGACAGTAAACATATTTCTGTCAAAATTAAATTAGGTTAATGAAATTATTCTAAAAATATAAAATTGTTTATTTATTTATTTTCTTTATTAAAAGTATACTTGCATCCATATAGAAAAACTATTTCTCAATTTGGAGAAATCAGTTTATTGTTTTTTTTTAATTCAAAGTAAATTTTTCTTTCAAACAAAAGTGGGTTTTTGGTTCAAATATAAAAAATTTTTGGTTCAAATATATATATAAAATAATGAAAGTAAATAAAAAGTAAACAAAATAAATATAAAATAAGCTATAAATTTTTAATATAATGTAAATTTATATTTTTGCATTAATTTCTTACAAATACTTGTTATTATTCAGAGTTGTTGTAAAAATTTGATTTTGTTCCCTGACAATTCACTTATAAAAATAATGGGATTCACAAGAAAAAAAATATTTTTAATACATTTATTTAGAAATGTCTTTAATTGCAAAATTATTCAGAAACATAACTGTTTTTTAGAAATAACTATTAATTTTTTAAAATAAATATTATAATTGTACAATTAGAATAATTGTTTTAAGTTAGAAAACTATTTCCCCAGATTCAATTTTCTTCTTCGTTTGAATGAAAAAAAATATTTCTTTGTTCTCGCTTCGAATTAATTGCAGTGCGTTTTATTGGTAATATGGTCCATCAAGCTTGATAATTTAGAATTGCTCTTTGACGAGTGTATTTTCTGGTCAATTTTACAAGGCGTAAAAACGTCTCACTTATTAGTCAGAGAGAGAGAGAGAGAGAGAGAGAGAGAGAGAAGTCTCTAATTTCAGTGACATAGTCCAGTCAGGAATGTCACTGATTGTTCAAGAGAGCAAAAGTTCACACCCACGACATTTTTATCAAATCGTTAAATAGATTAATTTGCTTCCTAACTGTCATTGTTTTTCTTCGGCTCACAATATAGATCGAAAAAAGAATGTTTATTATATACATTGTAAGAGAGGGTGAAGAAATTTTTATCAACAGTATAAAAAATGTAAAATTAAAAATTCCCTAATTATTGTAATCATTGAATTTATTTATTTTTCAATCAGAATATAGAATTGATAATAATCGCTATATATTCTGGTGATTATTAATTTTATTATCAATTCTGAAGAGTGAAATTTCTGATTTTTTTTTTTTTTTTTTTGAAAGTATGAATGTGTGTATATAGGGTTATTGTTATAAAAGACCAGTGTTGTGCCAGTAGTTCACAATCTGTCATCTTGTATGGTAGTATATAGATAAAGCGTGGGCGATAATTAGATAAAGTATCACACAGACAATAACCGTTATCATTCAGTTCATAAAAATAACGGAAAGTAAATAAAATAGGAAAAAAATCTGATACAAAAAGACATTTTACAATATGAGTCATATATGGATGAACTGCTATATATTTTAACGCATCTGACGAATATAATTATTATTTACGCATTTTTTTTCTTCAGATAAACAAAATTTTGTTATTATTTGACAAGGATGTAGATTTAGCAATATGTTTATTTTGGCAAATAATTTACAAAAATTATACAATTTTATTGTACTTTTCTGCGTAATTCAATTATTTTAAAAAGTAATAAAATTCGACTCTAAATTTCAATTATTTTCAAAAGTAATAAAATTCTACTCTAAATTTCAATTATTTTCAAAAAAAACTTTTAATTCTCGAAAAAAATTGAATTATTTTTATACATAATAAAATTCTTCGCCGAAAATGAATTAAATAAAAATTTTAATAAATTTCTCGGCTGAAAATGTCAATTATTTTCAAAAACTTCCCTCAGTTCAAGGATTTTTAATATTTTAAATATTAATGAAACTTTGAAAAATAATTCAATTAAAAAATTGTAATAAAATCCTATACGCAAACAATTAATAATTTACATAAATAATAAAACTTTAACAGACATTTTTCAAAGAAATGATATATATATTTGTCTCTGAACGGCAACTATAGACTTTCTATTTATTTTAAATAAATTTTGTTTGGTTTAAATAAAATTTTATTTTATTTAAAATTTCAAATATATGTTTTGGTTTATGTCGAATAAAAATTTTATTTATTAAAATAAAGAAAAAGTCTAATTTGTTCTGGGACAAATTTTCCTTTATTTAAAAGTCAAATAAAATGTATTTGCTTTAAATAATATTTAAATTATAATTTTCTCTGTGTGTATTTACACATTTTTTAAAGAAATTTCTTCTCAATGATTCAAATATTTTCATAAATAATAAAAAAATTTACAGGGATTTAATTTTTTACGTAAATGATATAATTTTTTATTGAGATTCTATTATTTCCATTATTAATGAAATTTTCACAGGAATTCAATGTTCCTAAAGTTTCGAACGTTCAAATGAACGAAAATATTTTTTTTACTTTTTCTAATTTGTATGTTATTTCAAAAAAAATTATTTTTTATATTAAAACAAATTAATTATATATTACATATTGTTTAATATTTCAATCTTTTTTTCTTTTTTCGATAATAATTTTCAAAAACTCTTAGGTGAAAAAAAATTTCGTTTATTTGAACGTTCGAAACTTTAGCCCGATAGGAATTCAATTAATTTAGTAAAATATTTTTGTCTTAAATCGTTGGATCAAAGAGTTCCTATAGATTAAATTGTTTGTTATTTATTAATTATTATTTATTACTATCTTCCTGAAATTCTGAACGTTCGAATGAACAAAATATTTTTTCATTATTAATATTTTTAACAATTACTGATTATAATAAAAATTTATAGTATTAATTTAATATTATAATATAAAATAATTATTTTATCACTCGTTCATCTTTAATTATTATAAAAAAATTTTATTTTAATTATTTTATAAATATAACTATAATATATAAAAATTAGTTTAAATAAAATTTACTTGATTTGAATAAAAACGAATTATTTCGAAAAGTCCAAAAAAATAACAATTATTATAATTATTTATGAACATAATATTGTATAAAGTGCAGTAAATATAAAAATATTAAAAATATTATTCTCGCAGCATTCTATGCAAAAGTAAGTTTTTAATTATATCCTGATGTGATAAATCGTGACGATTTAATATATACATTTGAGACTCATAGTAGAAAATTGTAATTAATTAAGAGATTTACTTAAGTGAATGTCGCGCGAGTATATAAAATACATATCTATGGAAATACCGTGAGGGAAATCGTAATTATCTTTGAATCATAAAAATTTATGTAGATTATGTTGACTAACATTTATATAAATTTTATCTCATCCGCGTGTGTATGCAAGTACATTTCGATTCTATATACGATTTCATTCATTTGAAACCTACTCGTATTTGAAATGCCGCGCACATCCACCTTTGCATCACTGTAGTATATATTTTTAACAAAAAAATCGTAATTAAATCTTATTTACCAGGTTCTTTTTAATTAATTTATTTTGTATAAACGGAAATTTATTAATTGGACAGTATATAAAGAATTTTTTTTTTATTTAGGAAACTGAAAACTGTATTTGTTTTTATTGTACACTGTAAACAGAAAGGTATTAATTTAGTACCAATTTTGGTTCTAAATGGTATAGTTTGGATTTTAATACCGAAATCAGTTCTAATTTAGAACATTTTTTATTTGCAGTGTATATACTTTTGAGTATTATTACTTGATATTTTTATTTTATTAAATAGATCCCTGAAGTTGCCATCGATGCTCAGCATCGAAAAATTTTTTTTCGTACAAAACCAAAAAAATTACTCAATTTTTTTCAAAGTTTTAAGTTTAAAAAAATACTATTAAATAGTTTTTTACTTCTTAGGCGAATAAAAGGAGTAAAATTAGTTAAAATTTTGTTACTTAAAATAAGGAAACTTCAGGAAGCTTATTAAATTAATTTAAATTGGTAATTTTTGTTATTTTTCTTTATTATTCAGAATTCAGATAAATTCAAAGAGATTTAATTTAAAATTTGTGAAGGATTAAAATTTTAAAGTAGTTATTAAGGATGTAAAATTGAGAAAAAAAAATTAATTAAAATGCTTTGCAACACTTTTGTTTTTTGTCTCAATTTCATATCCTTATAGGAAAACTGTGATTTTAGTTGTAAAAAATTTAGTATCATGTTTTTCTTCCGAGGAATTAGAAATATTATCGCAAAAAGTGAAAAGATTTTTTACTGAACGCTCCGATAAGGATTACAAAATAAATTAAATAGTTAAGTGGCAAATAATAATTTTCCACCATCACCGAGTCAAGTTGAGGAGCTCTGAGAAATGGAGAGTTTGAGACCCCGCACGTTGAGAAGACATAAAAGGCTTCGCCGAGTATATATACGAGAACCATCTCTCTGACACATTGACACAGCCTTCCTATCAGTTCCTTCTTGCTACCATTGGTCATTACGTCCTTTTACTTCTTTTTCTTTAATCCGCAATGTGTCGTCCTGTATTTCTTTCCAATCATTCGATTTCTTTTCGAAGCTCACTTGTTGTCATCCATGTTGATTCACGGCTCCTCAATGAATCATCAAAAAGTGCCTCCCCTGTCGTTTATATAAAATATATATATATATATATATATATATATATATATATATATATATATATATATAAAGAAGAACGAGAAGAGGGGAAAAAAAGAAGCAAAATATCAACGAGATATACCCTGTCAATTAATGGACATTTTTTCCTCCCTTTTTGTGCGTGCCGCCGCTGTTGTTCACAAGTGCGAATTTGATGAGATACCAATCAAAAATGGCTTCTGTGATTTCACTTTTAGAATAACAATTTTTAAACCTTTTTTTCTTTAGTTTTTAATTGCTTTAGATTTTTAGAACTAGAAACTTACAAACATTGGAATTAATATTATAATTAAATCTTTTAGGTCCGAGTAAATTAATAATATTAGTAGGAAAATAAAATAGAAGGCAAATGTCTTCGTTTTTGAGTTGTTTGGAAGTGAATATTACTTTCAGAATTGCCACAGGTCAAGGAAATGTAGAATTTGTCAGGGAAATCAGGAGAAAGTTACGGATTTTTTTATTAAAAGTACTGGAAAAAATTAATATTTTAGAATTCATTAGAAAATTCAGAATTTTTAGGTTTTTTCGGTTTTCTTGTAAACTGTGAACTTGACACGAATTTCAATACAAAACCATAAATTTTTGACAATTCTGACAATAATTTCTTTTTAAATAGCAATAATTCTTGAAAAACTATTATAAAATTATTATAATACTTCTTATGAATTATTTAATGAGTAATTTTACTTAAATATTTCAAAACAAATTGAATGCAAAAAGAAGAATTTCTTTACAATTTTCTTAACTACATTAACTTCTAAAAATGTTTGCAGAATTTCTATTATTTTCAAAAGTCATAAAATTCTTGGCAGAAATGTAATTATATTAAAAAAATGAATAATAATTTTTGTAAAAATTTCAATTATCAGACCAGAAGAACACTACTATATTTTATATATAAAATACTAGTGTTCTGAAATTCTAATTATTTTCAAAAATTTGAATAAAATTCTTGGCAAAATTACAATTATAGTTAAAAATTTCCCTCCATTCAATGATTTTTAATATCTACTCTATTTTAATAAAAATCTTGAAAAAAATTAAATGATTTAAAAAAAGGTGAATCAAATTTTACGCAAACATAAAATATTTTCATAGATAATGAAACTCAGCGAGAATTTTATTTATTTTTAATACAATGTTAATCGTATTCGTCGATCAAATTCAATTATTTAAAAAGTTGTTCAAGAAACATTCAATAAATTTATTTATTTTTGTATTTAAATAATTAAATCCTTGTAGAATTTTCCAATAAAAATTGATGTAAAAATGAAATTCGCAGATACATTTTTAAATTTTATTATATTTTATAAATAATGAAATTCTTGTAGAATTTTTCAATAAAAATTTCTGTATAAATTACATTCAGATATAATTTTAGAATAAAATTGAGCATTAAAAGTCTGAATTTTCATAAATAATCAAATTTTGAGAAGCTTTCAAATTAAAATCTTCGAGAATTTTATAATTTGTCATTCTTTTCACTAACATTTTTATAGAATTAATTCTATTTTAAAGAGTTTATTGACTATTTTAAAATTATTTGAAGTTTATATTTATTAATATTATTATATTTAATTAAAGAATTTACGAATTATAGAAATTGCTTAGACTCGAATTGTAAACAAATGGATTTAAAAATTCTCAAATAACTGTTTCTAAAATGATTAAAAAGAATTTATTTAAAAAAGAATTTTTGTTTATAATTTTAGAAAATGATAATTGAATTGAAATGATGAGAATTATTTCAAAATGTTGAAATTTTGTCTAGAAATCAGGGAAGAAATTAAATTTTTAAAATAATATAAATAAAAAATAATTAAATAGTGTTTTTTGGAAACTTTCTTGCAATGTTCAGTCAAATTTTTGCGTTAAATATTAAAAAACACTAGACATTTGAAGACATACTTAAATATTAACGAACTACGCCTCCAAAGGTTCTGAAGGTGTCAGTCAAGTTAATTTCAACTTCTGTTCGGAAAAAATCTTTCTAATTTATTTTCAATTTTGTGCTTTTGTAATTTTTCGATATAGATATAGGATTCTGTCATCTTTAGGAGAATTCGCTTCAAAATTTCGTAGCGAAAGGTTCCTCAAGATGTTTGTGGAAAAAAAATCGTAACCCCAGAAAGTTACTCAATACATATTATCAACTGATAAAAACGCAGACTATAATTATCTCGATTTGAGGTTATAGCCCAAAAAAGTAATTACGCACCGAAAAAATGACGATTATTAACGAAGGAAAAACCCAAAGTTAATCGATTTTAAGACACATATCAATTAATAGCTATATATATATTGTTTATTCATATCATAAAATTGAAAGAAAAAAAAATTTCTACAAACTCCATATATAGATTAAATTGAAAGTCATTAGGAAACAATATTGTCAAAGCAATTAAGATCCCCTTATGAAAAAGAAATGATGTGCCTTAAGCGTGATGAATTTCTCAAGAAAAGTTCATTTGTCCCGACGCAATTAATTCCTAATGTGAACCAGTTTTTTTTTCATGAGTCTCGATCATCGCGCGCACCGATCGAAGATTAATTATTGATTCCTGATCGAAAGTGGGGCGAGGGGTTTTTGATCATCAAGACACACTCCTGTAAGCTTCGTATTTCGTCGTTGTAAATTCAATAGGTTTGTTTTCCGTTGGCTATATAAAATACGGATTTTTTTCCCTCTCTTTTTTCTTTTTCTCTCTTTTTTCTTTTTTTTTATAGCCGACGCCTTGGATCTTTGCTCGTTCATCGACTGGGTAACTTAAAAGCAAAGGAGATCCAAAGAATGCGTTATATCCCCTATATATCGACAAGGTATAAGGAGAGTGTGTATATAAACGCAAAGAGAGAGAGAGAGAAAGAGAGAGAAAATTGACGAGAAGCAACCATTCAGGGAACACGAGTTGATTTTCAATTGACAAAGATTTCCACGAAGCGACATCCAATTCTGGTAACTCGTCAACTCTCCAACTACCGGATCGCTAATATATATACACCACACATGTACACTTGTTCCCTCCCTTCATTCATTTCAAACGAGTGCGAATCCAGTTTGCCAGCGAGTATATATCTATAGGTATATATATATATATACCTTCAACCAATCATCAACTAAAGGTACATAAAACTTTGCAACGAAATTAAGTTGTTATCGCGAATCGTTCATTTATATTTTCGTTTATAATTATCGGTAATATATCGGTTTTGGAAATGCGAAAAAATCGGCAGGATTCATTTCTTTTAAATACAGTCAATTAACCTGAATTGGAAATTTCTTTTAAGTTTTCTTTGATTCTTTTTTTATCATTATATCACTGCGCGAACACCTGGTAAATATATTTCACGAAAAATTCATGAGACCAAAAACACTTTTCTCTGAATGAAGAGAAACAAAATTTTGTTTTAGAGCAATCTTTCTTATCTTGCAAACAGAATTTAATTGAATTTTTTTACCATAAATTTCAAATGTAGTGACGTTTTTGAGAAATTAATTAAAGAATAAAATTAACCCCTTGACAGTCTTAAGGCGGATCCAATATCTCAAACAGAAATTTTAAAAAAGTAATCCAATTTTTCAGCTAAATTGAATTTGCCATTTTGTTTTTTCAAAATCTGACACTAAAATTGAATTCAGAGATTCAAAAAACCCCAAAAAAAAAACATTTTCAAACGAATCGGTTATTTTCTAAAAAAAAAATTGGACGCCATATTGGATCCGCCATTTTGTATTTTTAAAATCTGACACTAAATTTGAATTCAGACACTCAAAAAACCCCTGAGAAAAGATTTTCAGACAAATCGGTTAATTTCTAAAAAAGTTGGACGCCATATTGAGTCCGACATTTTGTTCTTTTAAAATCTGACACTAAATTTGAATTCAGAGACTCAAAAAACCCTCGAGAAAACATTTTCAGATCCCAAAAACTGAGGAGAAAAAATTTCTAGACAAATACGTTAAATTCTAAAATTTCGGTCGCCATATTTGATTCGCCATTTTGAATTTTCTAAATCTGACATGAAAATCAAATTTAACTTCCCCAGAAACCTTAAGTATGACTAAATCAAATTTTTTGGCAACATTTTTTTAGCCAAAAAACGATTTTTTACACTAGAGTGTAAAGATGTTCAAAATCGGGATTAAAAATTTGTTAAGGCAACCAACAATTTTGTTGAAACAATAAAAACTGGAAAACTTTAATAAGATTAACTGAAAATAAAATACTTTTCCAATTAGTCTTTGAATTTAGCGTCGACGCTAAACGTGGATATTCAGTTATACCTTTTGCGTCAAATATCGAAAATATTTTCAAAAAATACCGATTACAATAAAAATTAAAAACAAATGTTATAATTAGAAACTTTATAAATAATTGTCGATTACATTATAAATAATGTCGACGTTTCGGTGTCTAATCTTGTAGCAGTTTTTTATTTGAAAATCAGATGAAAAAGTTTATTGAAATTTCCAAAAAAATATAGAAGAAGAAAAAATTTCTGTTTCTCAAACTACAGAATTTGTTAGTAAAGCCTTTGTTTCTCGTTGTACTTAAAGTCTTTAATTCATCTTTAAATAGAAAATATTTAACTATACACAGAAAGAAAGTTATTATCAAATTTTATAAATGCATTTTACAAGTTTATAGTACAAAGTGCGAGAAAGGTAAATTTTCATATCAAAACTATAATAAAGTAAAAAAATTACAAGATATTTAGTAAAGTTATGTCAAGTGTCAAAAACTGTTTACAAATTTTAAAATATAACTTTACTAAATTTTGTATAAATTTTTTTTGAAGTTTAATATTTCTGTTTACAAAATTTACCTTCGTAATTGCTCTACACATTTGTAAAGTACTTTTTTAAATTTCATAATAACTTTATTTTCGTGTATCTTATAGTTAAATATTTTCTATGGATCATAATAAAAGTTTGAAGGTTTTCAAAATTTCTGTGAAGGTATATACGCAACGAAGTTGAAGTCCACAACGTTTATCAACGAAAAAAATTTATTTAACGTAACAAAATATTATTTTTAATTTAATGTTTAAGTGTACAACAATCATTATCAAAACATAAACATTATTTTTTTTTGTTTAAATATTTTTTTTACAATATTAATGCATTATTTTCAATTAATTTACTTAGAGAACAATTTTATTTTTGTTGATCAACATTGACTTCAATTTGGTTATAATACGCATTTATACTATTTGTAAGTTCGATTCAAAAGTTAGGCATCATCATGATCCTTAATGGCGTGGATCGCGACTGCGTGCAACAGTTCGATTTCAAAACCGGTCCCTCGCGAAAATAAGACTACAACGAGTGTTTTGATGTGTAACGAGGATTTTTCGACGTTACATTACTCGTTGCGTTCAGTGTCTGTCACTTGTAAAACCAGTTTTCCCTGAAAGTACCCGTACATAAAATATGCAAAAAGAAAGAGAGGCAGAGAGAAATAAAAGACAGAGAAAGAGAGAGAGAGGGAGATAAATCCTTGTAAAAAGAAAGTTAACATAATGTTACACTGATTTATGATGACTTGATGATGTACGCAGCTTCTTGATGATGTGTTCCAAGTACTCCTTTTGTAACATAATTGAAGAGATGAGGGAGAAAAATTTCTTCATCCCCTCGTATATTCCATGTATTCTTCTTCAAACGCATAACAATATTTCTCTTCCATATGTATTTTGTTGGAAGAATTTTAATTATTTAAATCGTTTGTTTGTGCATTTTCTCGCATGGTCACTGCAGTTTCTTCTTTTGTTTTTCAATTAAAAAGTTTTGATTGTTTAAATCACTTATTTCTTTGCTTCTGCAATTCATTTTTTCTAATTATTATTATTATTTCTATAGTCATCAGAAGTTGTAATTAGGAACATTTTATTCTCCACTGAGTTTTAGAATTTCCATTTGTAATTTTTCCAACTTTTCTAAAAAATCATGAAGCTGAAACAGACACTTTATTTTGGAAATCAAATTCTAAACATATAATTTTTTTGTCTGGAAAAAAAATCAAAAATTCAACAAGAGGAAACTAGAGAAAAGTCAGGGAAAACGAAAAGTTTTTGCGTACCATGAAGTTTCAGCTTGATTAAAAAATCTTTTCTGTAATTCATTTCGCCATACATCGAATTAATTAGAAGCATAAAATCGTTTTTGATTTTCTAATTGCATATTAGCAAATTGAAACATTATTTCATCTTCATTAACCAGTTATTTATTATTGTACCTCATTATTTTACATAACTGCGTGGGATTAGTTTATGAATCGATAGGGTTATTTCCGAGGACATACTTCTATTGGAATTGTGGTATGAATACTTCATTATGACGTGTACGATTCATCCTAAATGTCCTGCTAAACAAACGATCCGATTTCGAAGCTTATATATTCACAAATTGAAACCAATTCCACATAAGTAAATATAAATGTATATAGAATGTTCCATTCAATTATGTAAATTACACATAATGGATGAGTAAGAAAAAAAAGTCTAGATTTATTCTAATGAATCGTTTTTTTTTCTTTTTTTTTTATCAATTTGATGTATATATTTATCTATATACGGACTCTAACCCCTTTAACCTCGCACGATTAGGGTGTGGGAAATCACCCTGATAATAACATATATACAGACACCCTGGAGTTAGGCGCCTCTCTACGCTTTCGTCTATACATGTACATATATATATACATACCAGAAACCCGAGATTAAATAGTCTAGACCTACAGACTCGGAAAACAATCAACGAACCAAATTCTCGGTCCATCCCATCTTTTTAAAAGACCCTAAAAAAAAAATTCTTTACCAAGTCGTCTCATCATTTTTACTTGGGGATTGAGAGAAGCACCCTGTGTGGAAATTTATCGTGGCGCTAGAAATGCTTCTGTGCAGTTTTTTTTTACTGTATTGGAACTCTGCTCTCTATAATTTTTTACAGTAATAAAAATTGTTTCAGTCTCTTAGTCGCTTTTTTCCGCTTATGAGAGAACTTTCATGACATCTGGGCGGTAAATTCAAATAACAGTGATGGCGCGAAATTCAAAAGAAGAAAAATTAAATTTAGAAAATATTAATATGAAAAATGTATATAATTAATATATTATATCTGCGAAACAGTGATTGTGTAAAATTTTATCTCTAGTTTACTAAAATTTATGTCAGACTTCGTACTCGACAATTAATTTGCAAAAAGTGGGAAAAAGTAGCTTTCAAACTAAAAAAGTGTATCTAGTAAAAAAAATTAGCTATCGAAAAATTAAACTTGATGAAAAATGAAACTAGTTTTAGAAACTTTACAAAACTGACAAAAAATTCCATTCTATACATTATGTTCTTAACTTTTTTCCTATTTCAAATAAAAAAAATTTATTTCTTTCATATCCTGCTAAAAATTGAATTCTTGCAACGAATTTTATTATCCATAAAGGAATTTAAATATTTATATACAAAAATAATTTAATTCTTGTAAAGAATTTTATTAGAATTTTTTTATTGATTGAATCCTGTTTGGAAATTTCATGAAAATAAATATTGAAATAAAATTGAACTGAAAATAATTTGAAAAACATTTGAATTTGGAAAATTTTTTGAATATTATTAAATTTTATAAAGAATTCTATTACAATTTTTAGAAATATAATTGAATGTCTGTGAGGCATTTCAGATTTAATTTTGAAAATAATTAAATTTTCAAGAAGAATTTTATTATTTTTAAAAATAATTAAAATCTTCTGATGAATATTGATATTTATGAAAATAATTTAATTTTGCTAAGAATGTTATTAAAATGCTTTAAAATAATTGAATTTTCGGAAATAATTTTGTTATTTATCGACTTAATTAAATTCTTCCGATGAATTGTGTATGTAAATAATTAAATTCTTGGGAAGGATTTTATTAAAATCTAAAATAAGAATAATTGAATTATTTCAAAGACATGTAACGAAAACTGTTTTAAATTAATTTCTTTCAAACAATTTAATTAAAATATTCGCAAATAATTGAATTACCGCTGAAAATTCGAATATTATTATAAATTATTTAATTTTGCCAAATAATTTTAAAAAAACATTTTTTTAAAATAATTGACCGTTTCGAATATTAGAAATTAAATTTTAAAAAAAAATTTCATTTTTTGAGCAATTCCTGTAAAATTGTATTAAAAATTATTAAAATCCTGCGATGAATTTTATAATTTACAAAAATAATTGAATAGTTGCTAAGAATTTTATTAAAAATTTTTAAAAACAATTAAATTCCTTAAAATAATTTAATTATTTATGATAATAATTGTATTATTACGAAAAAAATTATTAAAATGTTTATAAAGAATTTAATTATTCTAAATTAATTGAATCTGTGTAAAAATTTTATTATTTGTGAGAATAATTGAATTTTTGATAAATTTTACCATTTTTTTAAATAATTGAATTCTTTTGAAAAAATTTTTAAAAATGCAATATAAATATTGACAATAATTGAATGTTGAATATTTTTTGAAATTAATAATTGAATCGTTTTAAAGAATTTGATTATAGTTTTTGAGAATAGTTTTTTAATTTCTAGTATTGACGATTCTTCAATAAGTTTTATTATTTTTGAAAATAATTGAAATCTCACTTAGAAAAATATTTTTGAGAGTTAATTAATTTAATTAATTCAGAATCTCCAAAAAACTCAGAAATAACCTCTTTTAGTGTCTGAAATTGAAAAAAGTGTCCAAATAGTTAGAAATCGTAAAACAAATATATAGTAAATAGTAATTTTTATTATAGATGAGTGCAAAGCCTGTTATGTAGAAATTTAGTTGAAATATTCTAGTGAAAATTCTATATAGAATTTTCAGTAGATTTTAATTTTTATGTAAAATCATCCCATAGAATCATTGTAGTAAAATGCCACAGAATGCTCTTCGTTTGTGAGAGAATTTTCATGCCATCTAGGCGGCAATTAAATGAACTTTCTTGGCGCGAAATTCAAAAAAAGATAAAGGCAATCAGAAATATATTAATTAATAATTTAAAATTATCGTTCAAAATTATAGTCGAAATAAGTCCTTACAGTCTCTTTCAAGAGACGGTTAAAATTTGACCCATTTTCAATTTCTTCGAGTAGATAATTTTTGATAAACATATGTAAATATAAGGCAGAAATTTCGAGTAATAAGAAATTTTAGTTGAATAATTATAAAATGAAATACTCTCATGTTTATTTTATGCATATGCACGGAAAATGAAACGAGATGAAATACTAAAAGTGTATAACTGTGAGCTCAATGAGTCAATTAACAGGATCCTGGAACATGGAATGTTTGCATCAGGTGAAGCGATTCAGTGTGTAAAGTGAGGCGAAAGGCGCAACTTGAAGAGAATTGCACTAAACTCTAATTGCTAACGAGTCTATATATATGTGTGTGTACATGAATGGACGTAAAACGGCACCTTTTGTATATGTTATTTGCATTCTTTGATGATTTTAATTTAAAAAAAAATAGAAAGATAAATAATGCAAACACAAAAGGTTACGTTTTATTTATTTTCTAATGCTAGTTTTTATACTCTCTCATCTAAAAAGACGAAAACGCAATTTTCTACTTCTCACAATATTTAATAAGTTGTAGTGAAAAATGAAATTTTTATTAATTCCTATTTTTTTTAGTACGAATATTTAAAAAAATATATTACAATATAATACATAAATATATGATTATATTCTAAAAAATAAAATATTATTAATTTCTAGTTTTTTTATTACGAATATTTTTATTTTTATTACTATTTTTTATTCTTATTTTTATTATTATTATATTATTCACCATAAATAAAAACAATGTATTGGGAAGTTTGCAGAATTATATTGGCGCGAAATTTAAAACTAAAACAGAAGGCAAACGTCTCTTAGTAAATATAAAATTAACTTACTAAATCAATTCGTAAATAAATAGAAATTAAATTAATTAATCAGCCTAGTAAATGTTAAAATATTTATCAAAAAATATTGCTGAAAATTTAATTAATTAAATTATTTATTATCGGTATTATTTATAAATTTATTTACTTATAATAAATATATTCCGCAAAAGTAATGCATCGAAAAATCAATTTATTTAATTCAAATTATGGATTATTTGTCTATTCTTAATTATTATCAAACAAATTGTTATTTGAATCAAATAATATTTATTTAACTCAATTGAATCGTATTTGTTTCAAATACTAAAATTATTGGTTCAACGATAATTCAAATTGATGAAAATATAAATTATTTGATTCAAGTAAATATTTATTTTATGTAACAGAAATATAATCGTTTATTTGAATCAAATAAATTTTTCTTTCAGTGAAAAAGTAAAAACTAATTATTATTTGTTGTTAGAAATATTAATTATTAATTATATTAATCTTTGTCATTATTATTATCGATTATATTTTTGATTATTCTTTTCCTATTTTGATATAATAATAATTATTATTATTATTGTTATCAAGTAATTGAAATTAAAATGAAACTCTTCCGAATTTTCTTCATTTCTTAAATCAAGTTTATCTCGGCTTCTTGCGATGGAGGTCATATCTGCGATGATTTATCAGAATGAATAAGAGCGATAGAAATTCGATGATAATGGTATTAATGATTACATTCTTCTGATTGTGTAATGATAACTAAGATTGCAAATCCGATGAAAAAACTGATACTGATAATACGGATTCACAATCAATAAATCGTGTAATAAACGCGGCAATTTTAATTACAAAATTCTATTCTTATTTTAATTTCCAAAAAAAATAATTATGAACTATTAATTTATAAAGATTTTTGATTTTTAAGATTTTTATACGCTAATGATATTAATGTTACCAATAAAGGTTGTAATATATATTTTTGAATTTAAAGTAACGTCTCATTTTTTAAAATTTTTTTTTGGATATATAAATATTTGTGATGCCAAATTTAATTCTGATAATAAATAGAAATTTTTTTTCTATTTTTTTTTCATTTTTATTTTGAGGGAATAAATATTACTTGTGTATATTAGCAAGTGTTTGATTATTTATCGAACTATATTGATGGTGGATATAAATACAAGTGGGATTTTATATTGTGTGCGAAATTGAGAATTCGGTTAGAGTAAATAAATTCCACCTACGTATCGCGATAAAGGAACAGAGACGTTGTGTAATACTAATTACCGCGTCCGGTTATTTTAATGCGTTTCCCCCTTACACTCACACACACACACACATTCTTACATGTACCCCTTCCCTTTTGTATTATTTAAACCCTCACCAAAAACCTTTTCTTCATTCATTCATTCGGCGATCGGAAACTGTTTCTTTTTCGTTCATTCATTCTTTATATTCTCAGGCATATTTTTTTCAATATAGATCTTTGTTGGTTTTCTTTTTTTTCTTTTTTTTTAATGAAAAAGGGAAAAATATGTGCAAATAGATTGAAAAAAAATATGCAGTTTAGCAAATTCCTTTCATTGAGAAAAGAGAAGATTTTAATTATTTTAAAAAATATTAAACTACATATCTCTTTGAAAGTTGATTATTTTCAACAGTTTTAATAAATTTCGTGGCAAAATTTCAATTATTTTAAAAAAATTTCCTTGAATCAAATAGAATAATCAAAATTCCACAATAATTCAACTATTTTCAATTTTTTTAAATAAATTTCTTCGCAATAATTAAATTATTTTTATAAATAATGGAACTAAATGCAGAAAAAATTAATTATTTTTAATGTAATTTAATATTGAATTCGCAAAACGTAATTGATTTAAAAATTAATTTTAGTTGAAATTTTAAATAATAATTGAATATTAAAAACTTTATTTAGCGTGAGATAATAATTCTGCAGAATTAATTTTTTGAAAAAGTTAAATTGAATTTTTTTTAAATTGTTTGAAGTTTTTATTTCTTAAAATACATTTAATTGGAGAATTTCCAAATAATCAAAATTTCCTAAAATTGAATTGCAAACAAAGAAATTTGAAAATTCTTAAAAAAACTTTTTCTAAAATTATTGAAAAATAATCATAGTTTTTCTAAGGATATTAAATTAATTAAAAAATAAAATTAATAAAAATAATAAAATAAATAATATAATGTAATTAATAATAAATATAATAAAATTAATTATATGTGTTGCTTCTCAACACTTTTTTTTTATCAAATACAAATTTATTTTATTTAAATATAATTTATATTTTCTATATAAAAAAAAGAAAGTTGAATCAAATGAGTTTTTTTGTCAAATGTATTGTTATATGTACTTGTCATTATGGATATAGAAGAAATATTGTAGTGTCAGTAAAAAATAATGTAAACTTATTTATTTTATTGAATAAATAAAAAATTTGGTTAAATTTCGTTTATAGAATGGACACATTGTGGTTGATCCTTTAATGCAGGAAATTCGATCTTGGTCAACATATATAAATGCAAGGATACCCGAATCAATAACCTCTTTGGTCGTATAGTGTGAGGTAAATAACCTCCGGTTTAGGGCTGGCTCGGTGTCCAATTCTGCTTCTGATCCTCGAGTGATTTAGAATTCTTCTTTTACGCACTGCTACACACCTATCAATTTGACTCTTCAACCAATATTTCTATATCTTCTTTCCGCAGCAATCATTCTTTTGTATTCATTTTGATACGTTTTCATAATACATATATAAATCATGTGAAATTCTCAAAATAGTCAATATATAACTATTGCTTTTACTACTGAATTTTTTTAATAATTTTTATTCATTATTCATTGTAATTATTACTATTATTATTATTATTATTATTATTATTATTATTACAATTATTTTAATTACTATTATTATTAATTATTATTATTTTTTTTTAAATAATAAAAATTCCACTGGAATTGCAATTATTAAAAATAAAATTTGCATAATTTATTTAAAAAAAAATAATTTTTTGACACTCTTTTATCGAATTTTTTGCAAGAATTCAATTATTTTCTAAAATAATAAAAATCCACAGGAATTCAATTGTTAAAAATAAAATTTAATTTTTTTTAAAAGAAATCAACTTTTTGAAACATTTTTAAAAAATTTGTAGGTAATACTTCATTTATTTTCACAAATAATAAAACTCATTGCTCAACATGGAAACCTGACAATGTCAGGGAAATTTATAAAAATTAAAAAAACCTGGAAAAGTCAGGGGATTTTGATTTAAATTTTAAACCCTGAAAAATTGTGGTTTTCTAATTTTATTTATTCTTGAAATCTAATTTTACATAAATATTTTAAAATTAATTCAATTTTAAAAGAGTTATATTAAGAAAATTTTAATTTTAAATTAATTTTATTAGAATATTAAAAAAAAAATTTTTTATTAATTCCTAAAAAAAAAAGGATTACTAAAATTCTTTGAAAATTAGTAAAATTTTTTAATAAAAATTTAATTTATTCTTAAAAATAACGAATTTAGAGAAGAAGTTTAGTTTTCTAAAATGTTTAACTAAAATTTTTCTTTAAATTCATTATTTTTAATAATTTTTCAAAAGTTGTTTGACAATTTTCAAATCGACTTTTTTCCATTTCAATTTTACGAAATTTGATTGATTATTTAAAAAAAATTTAATTATATAATAGAAAATAAAAACTTTATATATAATTTCAAAATAAAAATTCAATTAAACTTTTTTAAAAAAAATTTATTCTACAAAATTATTTGTTAATAGTATGAAAAATTCGAATTTATTTAATTTGATTTTTAAATCTTTTGCGAAAATTGAATAATTTCGAAAAATCCACGGCTGCGTAATGCTTTCGATATTTCAATTATAATCTATAAAGTTTTGAGTAAAATTCATTTTTAAATCAATATTTTTTAGAAAATTCTACGAGAATTCATTATTTAACTCTAAAAATAAACTTTTTATTAAATAATTGAAATTTTAAAAAAATAAAATTTCCATGAAGAACTTTATCAACAAATTTTTAATTAATAATTGAAATCTTGTAAAAATTTTCAATAAATTTTTTGAAAATATTTGCATTTTTCCTGAAATTTGATGAAAATTTTGTTTATTAAAAATAATTGAAGTTCTGACAAGAATGTTTAAAATTTTTTTTTTAAATAATTGAATTTCGGAGAAAAATTTTATTATTTATTAAAATTATTTTTTTAAATATTGAATTGTAACAAAACAATTTCATCGAAATTTTTTAAGATAATTTAATTATTTGAAGAATAATTAAAAAAATAATTTAATAGATTTTTAAAAATCAATCAACGACAGATACAATTCTTATTTATGGCTTACTTGCAGTAAAGACAGAAGTGCGATTTTATTAATATACATCATTTTATTTTTATTTATTTTTTTATTTATTCATTTATTTTTTACTAAACTTTAATAAAGAAAATCCCTCTAAGGCCTGCCGCTGCACGCTATTTTCTCAAAAATAAGAATATTTTTCCCCTGCTTTCGAGTAGAAGATAATGATAAATCTTTTGCGAAAATTATACTCTATTAGATCGTAATAAACTCTCTTGTAAATGAAGGGAAAATGCATAGGGAGATTTTTGAACAAATGACCTGAAATATTATATTATCATGAAAAGGAATTTTCCTCTTGAAATATGAATGAGAGAAGAGTGAATCATAATTTTAATCAAAATTTCAATTAAATTTAGTTTCTCCACCCGAGTTTTAGTGTTTAAATTAGGAAGATAATATTTTCGTAAAATATACATTAATTATTATGATTTTCAGTTTAAAATATTACATATCAAATTGGATATTATTTGCTTTGTACATTTACTCTATGCTTTTTCTCCATTTTCTATTTGATTTCTACAAAACTAAATTCATTTCAAATTCAATATTAATATTTTTATAAAGTTTATAATTTTTATTTTTCTATTTTCAAAAATTTCCTTTTTCATCGAAAATGTATTTGTGAAAATAAATAAGAATGTTCCTGCAGGGGGGGTGAGAATTTATTCAAAAAAAATCTATTTTCAAAAGGAGAAAATTTTAAGAAGCAATTAGTATATTTATTGTAATGGTATTTGGCACGAATTTATAAATTCATAGCTCTGGGAAGGAAAAACGATGATTTATAAATTAAAATTTTTGTGTTTGGATTCAAAGGGAATGACATAATTACAACCTGCCTGTATTGTTATTGTATTCAAATTGTTGTTTCGCTGTCATGACAAAATTGCTTGCGATAATTTGAAAATATTTTCTAAAACAATTTCTAAATCCTCTCTAAAGTATAATTTCTCAATAGTTCTAGTATCGCTGAAAAAATAAACTTTCGAAAATAAAAGATAAGACCAGGAAACGTTTTTTTTTCTTTTTTTGAGTTGCATTTTGTAGAAATATTTTTTGCTCAATGGCAAAAGAATTTTATGGTACAAACTCTGTGGAGTATTACAATGTGCCTCGGTTGTAAAATTTAAAAATGTAAATTGTAAAACTATAAAAGGATGTTTAAAGTCTTAAATTTGAGGGTCTTTGTCTCGGTTGGACACGTAACAGATTGTAAACGGGACCAACTGATCTCTTTCTCTCTCTCACTCACTCATCCTCTTGAGAAATACGCAGTACATATTTGAAAATTCTGGGAGTTCTCTTCTTTTCAGGTATACATAGTGAGCAAAGTGGGGGATAGAGTCCCTTTATACACGAGTTTACAGGTGATGGTGTAATTTACTATGTGCGTTGAGTGAGCCCTTTCCCGGACCTAAAACTAACTGGGGATCCTCCTAAGCCACTGAACAATGGACTCGGGACGAAATCCTATTTTCAAAAGTGGTTTTAAGTACAAATACAAATAATTTTCGAACTTGAATTTAGAAAAGGAGAGTCCCTCGATTTGGAGATTTTCGCAGAAATTTACTTCTTTTACAGAAAAAAAGTACACTGAGGGGGAAAAAGTTTTAATTCTCTGAAACTAACTGTTGAATTGACCCATTTATTTTTTGTTACGATAAAACAGAATATCTATTACTACCTAAAATAATAATACACTAGACTCTCGATAATTCGTACACCATAAGATAAATGGTTTATTTGGCTCAGAACCAATTAAACTTTTTATTTGTTTCAAATAAATTTTATTTGGTTTTAGTAAAATTTTATTCGACTCAAATATATGTTTTATTTATGTGGGATAAATATTTTATTTAAAACAAATAAAAAGTCTAGTTGGTTCTAAGACAAATATATATGTACGTTTATTTATGTTATATAAAATATATTTGGTATAAATAATATTTTTCTCTGGGTGTAGTTAAAACGCCAGTCTTATGACTTTGAAAACTATTGAAAATTTTCAATTATCAAGATTCGAATTATCGAGAGTCGAGAGTAATTAATAATAATTAAAGTAAGAAAATTTTGTTCAAAGTTTTTAAAAAAAATATCAAATTATTAAAAATCTTAACTATAGTCTATGAATTTTCTTCCTCGAATTAAAAAAAACCATAAGTGCTTAGATTTTCAGTTGCAATTTTTAGAAATAATCAACTATTATTCTTGTGTTTGAATAATTCGATTCTCGTGCAACTTTTTTGAAAAATTAACAATTTAGTTGAAAAATAATTTCAGTTTCTCAACTTTTTGTGGAATTTCTAATTAAAATTCTTCTTTAAATCAATATTATTTTAAATAATTTTTTTTAAAAGTTCCTTATGAATTAATTCTACAGAATTGTTAGTTAAAAATATGAAAAATTTCTATTTTGCAAGATTTTAATTTGAAACCTTTTCAAAATGGAAAGATTTCGAAAAATTATTAGTATGATATTAATAATTTGTGTATAAAAATCTTACGAAAATTATGAATAATTGGAATTATTGCAAAGAGAAAGTATACAAAAATTTGTAAATAATTGAATTCCTGCGTGTAATTTTTATTATTTATGAAAATAATTAAATGTTTGCGTTAAATTTTATCAAATGTTTTCTAAACAATAATACAAAATAATAATAATAATAATAATAATAATAATAATAATAATAATAATAATAATAATAATAATAATAATAATATTAATAATAGTAATAATAATTAATTAATAATTAATTAATAATTCATAATAATTATTTGAATTCTTTTGGAAAATTTTATTAAAATAGCAGATATTGAAAATCATTAAATTCAAAGAATTTTTTAAAAAATAATTGAAATTATGCCAAATTTTTTATAATAATTATAAAAAACTTTTGACAGAAATTGATTTTTTGAAATAATTTTAAATAATTTTTGAAAAAGTTCTTTTTTGTATAAATTCTATAGAAATGTTAATTAAAAATATGAAAGCTTCATATTTTGAAAGATTTTAATTTGAAACCTCTATAAATTTCAATGATTTCAAAAAATTATTATATTATTAATTATTTTCATACAAAAATTCAATTCTTATTAATGCTTTTAGTATTCAATTGTTTCCTAAGAATTTTAAGTAAAATTAATTTTTAAAACAATTTTTATTAAAAAATTCTATAACAATTAAATTCTTTAAAATAAAAATAATTTATTCAATAATTCAATGTTTCTTAAAATTGAATTCTCATGAAGAGCTTTATCAACAAATTTTTTAATAATTGAATTCTTTTGACGAATTTTCCAAAAATTTTTAATAATATTTTTGAGAAATCTTTTTGAAATTATATAAAAAATATTCGAAATTTTGCCATGAATTTTTATTATTTACAAAACTAATGGAAAACTATAAAAAATGTTATTATTTATGAAAAGATTGGAATTATTGCGAAGAAATTTATAAAAAAGTTTTCTAAATAATTGAATTTCTGTATAATTTTGTTTATTTACGAAAATAATTAAATATTTGCGTAGAATTTCATCCAATTTCTTCTAAACAATTGAGTACATTTGGAAAATTTTATATAAAATGTAGATATTGGAAACCATAAAATTCAAGGAAATTTATGAAAATATTTGAAATTTTGCTAAATATTTTATATTATTTATAAAAAAAACTTTTGACAGTAATAATTGAATTTTTGCCATTATTTGTGACTTCCACGAATTTCAATTTTTTTAGTGTTTTTAACTGAAATTTTTAATAATTAATTAAATATACATTAAAAAATTGTTACTAATTTCAGAAGAATTTTAATTATTATACAGTTTTCAAAATTAATTATATTTAAAAAGTTACATCTAAATTTGTGTTTTTCGTCAATTCAAAAATATTTCTATAGAAAACGACAGTTTTTCTCACATGTTATTTGCAACAATAAGAGAAAAATACTTAAGAAAACATTTTTCCTTTCTTCGCCACGAATATAGAGTTTAAAATGCGAAGGGACTTTTCCGGCTTCTAAAAACGTCGGAAGCCCGTGAGAATATAAACCGAAAAGGGGAAGCATGAAGGATTTCCTAGGGTCCTTTCTCTTTTTCCTTTTCACCCTCATCTTTAGTTTTTCAGGGATGAATCAATTGACTTTCTAACAGGTTAGTCATTGCCTAAAAATTTACGAAATTCTCTATTTTTTTCACATTCTTTCGACTATTTTTTATTTTTCCATTCATGTTTCGCATTCTTATTCCTTTTTCTCCCCTTTCTCTACTGCATTTTTTAATTCTATTTTTCCGATTTATTCATTTCTTGAATTTTCTATTTTTTTTCTTTCTTCTTTTTTAGTTTTTTAATTCGTTATAATTTTTCTAATTTATGTTTTCTCCTTTCTTGTATTTTTTCACTTTTCTTTAGTTTACTCGAATTTTCCTGATTTATTTATATTTTGTATTTCTTTTTTCTTTCTCTTTTTTAATCTTCTTTTTTTCTACCGTAGAAATTAGTTTTTCACAATTTAATTTGAGAAAATTTCTTCTTTGAAAAAAAGAGAATATTTTTTTTAATTTTTCCACTTCAGGAATAAAGAATAAAATTTTTCTCTCTATCTAAAAGGAAAATTCTGTTTTAGACGTTAGAGAAAAATCTTCAGTTATCAACGTTCAAATAAAGAGTCACGTGTATTTTTTTTTTTTTTTTTTTGAGAGAGGGAAAAAGAAAGAATATTGCGCGCCTTTTTAAATATATACGATCCTGAGACCCTTCTCGCCCTCGTATCGGAGATTGAGGTTTGCGTTGCCTGGGTCGGTTCTTACTGATAATATCACCATTTCGCTTCCCGGAAATTTACGGTCCTTTTGTCTCAAGGATCCATCCAGTAAGAATAGAGGCAAAAACGAGAAAAGCAATACACATACAGAATAGAAGAACAATGAGGGAATAATTAGGAAAAGGCTAAAGACCAAATTTGAAGGACCTTTAATGTTCGTTTATGTTCGTTTAATTCAATATTTAATACTCGACAGATATTTTAAATTATTACTTATTACTAATTAGATATTAATTTTTTATGATTCATAGTAAAATAATATTTTCAATTAGTTCCCGGTTCTTAAAATTTTTGTGCAATAAATTTTGAATTTGTATAAGAAAATAATTTACATCAATTCTATATCTTACAATTCTTCTAATAAAATTCAATATAAAAAAATAAAATTCAAATATAAAGCAAAAAAATGTTTATGAACTCTATTTATCAATTATAAATTTTAATTGAAAATTTTTTACTTTTTTAGAAAAGAAAGGAAAAAAATTTACTCACAAAAAATGTTCTGATACATTTATTTACGAATTTCTTAAATTGAAAAATTATTCAAAAACGTCTAGAACTTCTTTTTTTAAATAAATATTCAATTTTATTATTTTTTTTTCTACAATAATTAATATTTTCAGAAATCTTCAAATGTACACCTTCTTGAAATTAAATAACTTAGAAATATATTGTCATTTCTTCATTTTTCATAATAATCACGCAGATGATCGATAGATAAAATAATTTTTTTATGTTAGAGAAATATTGTTACTTCAAATTTTTTTTTATTTAATTATTAAAAATAATTAAAGTATTTAGTAAAGTGTTCCATTATTATTCTTTTTGAGAATTCAGTTTTTAGAAATATTTAAATATGCAGTAAAATAATAATTTTTTTATTTCAATAATTTAATTCTCATAGTTTTATAATAAAAATAATAATTAAATTGAAATTATGAAAATAATTTTGGAGAAGGTACAGTAACAATATTTTTATAATATAAAATAATAATTTTTTAACCCGATCATCTTTAATTTGTTTAAGTTGTTGAATTACAAAAAGGTTTGAATTTAAATCTTTTGTAGAAATTTAATTCCTACGTAAAAGATAATAATGATTAAATATTTATTTAAAAATGAAGTTAATTATTCGAATAATTTTATAAAATTCTTAACTGAACGTAATTGGATCATCGGTTTATCTTGTAGATTCGAGCTCGTACTTTCTAAATTTGAATTAGTAAAAAATTAAAAATGTTTACTAATTTGAATTAGTGACTGACTTTTTGCTTTTTTATTAGCAAATTTCAATAATAAATTAGTATAAATTACTATTTATTACGTCAGTGAAGTTTACAACGTTTATTATCAACAATTGCAAAAAAAAAATTATTTCTCTTTGAAAAAAACAATAAAATGTTTTGTTCAGAAATTTTTCTTTTTCAAATTATTGACGAATAATTCACAAAAGTGTTTTTGTGCAAAAATTTGTAAAAATTTGAATATAAAATATTTTTCTTCTAAATCGTTGATTATATAAACGTTGTGAATTTCATTGACATATTTATTTAGTAAACTTTTGTAATTAAAAAGCAAAATGACAGTCACTAATTAAAATCAATAAACATTTTCAATTTTTTACTACAAAAATACGGTGTTTATAAATTCAGTTACAAAAAGATCCTAAAGTTCTGAACGTTCAAATGAACGAAATTTATTTATTTCTTCTAAAAATTAAATTTTTATTGCAATTATTTTGTGTCACTAACAAAACAATTAATAACGGAGTTTGTAAATGTAAACTTATAGTTTAAAAATTTTTTTATGATTTAATAGAATTTATTAAAATATCTTCAATAAAAAAATATTTCATTCATTTAAAAACGTTCAAAACTTTGGAATCATGTTTCAAAGGATTGAACAGAGGAAAAAAAAAAATTTTCTATTGTTTCTAATAGTGCCCAGCTGAAAAAGTTCTATAGAATTTCACTAGAATCATTCTATAGAATCGTTCTATATGAATTCTAGTGAATATTCTATAGAATTTCACTAGAATGATTCTATAGAATTTCTACATAAACACTATTCAATTTTAATGATTTTTAATTACAAAGACTTTAAATTTGTGAAATAATATTTTTCAACAAATTTTAGGCCAAAATAAATTTCGTGAAATAATTTTTTTAACATTATAGTTACGTATGATTACGAAGTTCAATGAATTTTATATATTTAAAGGATATAAACAATTATTTTGGCTTAAAATTTGTTGAAAATTATTATTTCACAAATTTAAAGTTTTTCTAATTAAAAATCACTAAAATTTAATAGTATTTATGTAGAAATTCTATAGAATCATTCTAGTGAAATTCTATAGAATATTCACTAGAATTCATATAGAACGATTCTATAGAATGATTCTAGTGAAATTCTATAGAACTTTTTCAGCTGAGTGTATAACAAGTGAAAAAAAACTGTTTCAAAATTAATTTGTAAATAAAAGAAAAATTGTTGATTAAAAATAGAAAAAAAGAAAAAATAACAATCAAATGAAAGAAGTTGGGAGAAATTGATAATGTTGATGATTCAGGGAATATTTCTGGCCGTATTATGTCCGCGACCTAGCTATGCTTTTTATAAGCAGTGTAGGCAACACACGATAGAGATAAGCGTAGAGCCGGGTCGCGTATAAAATATTCAGAAACATCCCTACGTACCTATTTTTGCACTGGTTACAGCAGCTTTTCCCGTTCCACTTCCTCTCGCGAGAGAATCCGTTGAACTCGCTACCTTGACGTTCCAGGCTAGAAGGCCGCAGAACGTAATTGAACGCGGAAGTGACAGGTGACAGGCTACGTAAATTGACAGGGAATGAGAGGGAATTTTTTATTAATACAATTCACTCTTTGATAAATAATAAATTCATTCTCCCCAGATTATAATAATATATGATAATTATACAATATTTCTATTTCATTTCAATTATATCTGATAACTGCGCTCGCGAGTCTGTAATAAAATATACTTTACTTATTACTTATTATTAAATTATATTAAATATAATTTTTGTCCATTTTTTGAATAATTCATTTTCATTACACTGAGAAAAAATGTTATTTAATTCAAAAAAAGTATAGCCAACCAAAAAAAATATGTTTGAATTAAAAATAATTCTTATTGAATCAAATTAATTTAATTTTAATATTTTAATAAATTTAATTATAATATTAGATATAATTTTTGTTCTTTCTTTTTTAAAAAATTGATTTTTATTACACTGAGAAAAAAATTTGTTTAATTCAAAAATAATGATCCCAAAGTTTTGAACGTTCAAATGAACAAAATCCTTTTTTATTGAAAATATTTTAATAAATTACAAATCATGAAAAAATTCAAAAACTAAAATTTTGCGCTTACAAATTCAGTAATTAATTTTCTGGATAGTGAAGCAAAATAATTGCAATGAAAATTTTACTTTTAGAAGAAATAAATAAATTTCGTTCGTTTGAACGTTCAGAGCTTTAGGCTCTTAATTGTAACGTTTATGCATAAAAATCATATTTAGAAAGCAGTTTAAATAATTTTTATTGAATCAAATTAATTTAATTTTAATATTGTAATATTTATTTAATATTTTAATAAATTTAATTTAATTCAAAGATAATTTTTGGTCATGACTGTATAATAAAGATAATTATATGTTTGATTCAAATATATATTGTTTTCTCAGTGTATGGTAATCGTATTGAAATTTTTTTTTGTTTTCTTTCTGTTTAAGCAAATTTTCAAGTCGAATTTTTTGCATTAAATAACTGAAACTTAATCTTGTGAAAAAATAATTATATTATTTGTATTCAAACTAATAAATAACTGATGAATGTAATTAATGCGGAAATATTTCCCCTATAATTTGTCAGTCTTCAATAAATTTATAAATTGCTTGATTTCGTGTACATGTTCGTGGTTGTAAATTCTGTAAGCGAGAATGCATGTTTAATTGTTGTTTAAGGGTGAGTGGGTGAGTGCAAATATACTGTAAATGAGAAGTTCCCTGTATATGTCGAAATTTACCGAAATTTCTAAATTCAATTTGCTTTTCGAATTGCCTCACAATTTTCCTCTTGTTCGGAAATAATTCGTCTGTTTGCACAAGTTTTTATTTCATGTCTTTACTTCTTTTTTTATTTTTTATTTAAGTTAATTTAATTTTTATTTTTGTTTAATTTTATATTCTTTGTTTTATTTTGTATTTTATTTTATTCTTTTTTCTTGTTTTATTTTATTCTATTTTCTTGTTTTATTTTATTTAAAATTTTTATCTTTATTATTTCTATTATTTCTATTACTTTTATTATTTTTATTATTTCTGTTATTTCTATTCTATTTTACTTCTTACGTTTCCATAAGATGGAATTTTTCTCTCAACCCACTATTATTATTACAACTGTAGATGTACTTTTGTTTCTTCATATTTCGTATACGACGCTTCATTCGTGTAACTTGCGTGACGCCATCGCAAAGTGATGCTAAAGCAACTAGTAGACAATAGACAAAACAAAAATAACAGATTAAAAACTAACAAATGATGAAAGAAGCGAAGAAAAGTCCCAGAGAAAAATGTTCCGTTTGAAGCACAAAATTAATTTTTTTTTTGCATATAAATACTATTTTTTTTCTAATAAAATTTTTTTATAGAAGAAAAATATAGAAAGAAAAAAAGAAGGAAATTATTTTAGTAATATTGTTTTAGAATTTTTCCTTTAACATATTTTAATTCTCATTTATTATTCATTTGTTTATTTACTTCAATATTTATTAAAGTTGCGTAAGAAAAAACAAATAGATTTATTTTAATATTTATTCAAATTATTTACGAAAATAAAATAAAAAACTGTTTTTTTCCATATTTAAATAAATAGTGTTTTTTTATTAAAAAAAATTTAAATCAAATGCGAAAATAAATTAATAAAATGAAAAAAGTTAATAAGAAAATTAAAATAAGTTATTTATTGCAATAAATTATTACAAAAAACCTTTTTTTCTCATCACAGAGAAAATGTTAGCCCTCATCGCAACGAGTTTCATTTAAATCTAAAAATTACATTTATTGAGCGATTAAAACGAATTTTTCTTTTGACAAAAAAAATTTTTGCAATTCAGGTTTATTAATAACTCCCAAGGATTTTAAAATTCTGACAAAATTGTGCAAAAAAAAAGAATGGATGTAAATAATAATCTCTAGAAACTATATAATATACAGAGCCTCACGATGTATATAGAGAGTTCTCACATTATATATAATATATACATATACATATATACAGAGATAGTAAGAGCAAAAATCGAAGGAGGTCGTGTCAAGGCTCACAAGATTAATTTTTTTTTCTCCGCTCATTCACAAAAAGTATAACTTTATAATCAGCCTCCTTTCCCTAATATAAATTCACACCCAGAAAACAATAAATTAATACACGCATTCAAATCGTCGCGAGGTTTATTGATTCAGTCAACCAAAAATTTTGTTCTTTTCAATTAAAAACTTTTTTTTGGTAGGAATTTTTTTTCTCAATTGGCCAAAAAAAAATATAAAAACAAAGACAAAGAGTATAAATATTAAATAAAATGATATAAACTATTTAATTTATTTTGTCTTGTCTTTATGCCTTTTGTCTGATATTGGATGCGAATAGAAAATTAATATCATTTAAATGTTTCAATTTTTTAAAGTAAAAGAAATATATTTTCTTACAAAGTAATTTGTAATTAATTTAAAAATTACTATAATAGTAATTTAACAGTAATTTTAATAGTAATAATTTTAATAATAATAGTAATTTTTTAATTACTTGTCCATAGTGATTTTTTTATTTTTTTTTCTATTAATTTTTTAATTTTTATTTTTTTTAGTAATTTTTTTATTTTTATTTATTCTAGTAATTTTTTTATATTAAGCTCTGTAAATGTTTCTCTATTTCTCCTCTCATGATTATCACACAATTTATTTTTTCCCTTTTCTCCTTTTATTATGTTTTTTCAATAATTTATTTTTTTGCATTTTTCTTTTTCTTTCTTTTTCTATTATAATTTATGATTCAAAAAATATAATATTATCTAATGTTTCTCCTCGCGGACTTCATTGCTTTATGGGAATTTTTGTAGTCTCAGAACTAATTAACCGTCAGTATAATTGCTAATCGAGGTCAAATGTGACATCTTTTATACTTTACAAAGTAGCGGGCTGTGTGCAAATAATATAAATCTCATTGCGTACCTACCGCATATTTCAAAATGCGATAACGCACTCTTATATGACGCATTCGTCGTCCTAACGTTTGAAAAACAAGATATCTTTCTAAAATCTTACCAGATTTCTAGATTTCTATTTTTAATTTTTCTAATTTTTATTTTTTATTATTTATTATTACTCGTTTATATATATTAATTTTTTTATTTATATTTATTTCATTTCTTTATTATTTTCTTATTGATTTCTTATTGAAGATATTTTAATAAATTACAAATCATAAAAAAATTTAAAAATTAAAATTTTACGTTTACAAACTCAGTAATTAATTTTTTTGATAGTGAAGCAAAATAACTGCAATAAAAAATTTAATTTATAAGAGTAATAAATAAATTTCGTTCATTTGAACGTTCAGAACTTTTAGGATCTTTTTGTTTCTCTTTTTTTAATATTCAATTTTTTCGGAAATATTCAGAATCGAAAAAATTAATAGGTCCTCGGTTTCTATCTCCAGCAGAATTAGCCCCCCCCCCTAATTTTCCCAGTTTTAATTCCCAATAAAAAAAATTTATTCCAATTCAATCGAAAAATAATTTTTTACAATACGGTTATTTTGGATATGTTTCCATTTACGAATTTAATATTCGCAATCTGATGATAAATGTCTTTCGACATAAATTTTCACACACAAGATTGATCAAATTTCCGTTCGTTTGACATTTAATTTATTATTTATATAATTAAATTAAATTTATTTATATACATGCAGAATTGTATGTAATTTCCTGATAATTAAAATATATGGAATTTACTTTTTTGTATCATTTTATAAATAATAATTTTAAAAAAAAATGTCGAGTTTGCCGTTTATCGAACGTGAATACATTAACAACAAAACAGGTCCATGTTAATTCGAAAGTGTTATATAGATGAAATGAAATTGACGAGAGAGTTGGTGAAACACGTCAAGTGTATTTCAGCAAGTTTTACTATTCCAAATCGGTGATAGAAACAAGTGACCTCAACTTGCTCCCACACAAACTTCATCAATAATTAATAAATTTTCGCGAAGGAAAATTCGCGAGAGTGATAAAATCGAAATTTATTATAATCAATATCAATGCAAATAATGCGACATAACATTATTGGGAAAAAAATGTTCAAATTTACAAATAAGCTGTAGGTAATAATTTCCAAAATTTATTTTATTTAAATAAATATTTTCTTTAGGTAAATAAACAATTTCTTTTGAATAATAAAAAAACATTTAATTTACCTTTATCTTGTTTAAATAAATATTTTCTTTAATTAAGTAAACAATTTCTTTTAAATAATAAAAAAAACCTTTAAAAAGACATTTTTAAATATTAAAAAAAAAAAATTTTTAATATTAAAAAAACCTTTTTTTTAATATTAGAAAAAATTGTTTACTTAATTAGAAAGCAAAAAGTTAGTAGTTCCTTTGTTTTGAAATGAATTTTCAAAATTCAAATACGTCCTCTCACGACAAGAAAAAAAAAGACAATGCCAATTTACCATTTAAGGTCGTGCATTAGTTAAGCGAGAAAACATAACGCAAAAAGCACTGACCTTACAAGACACTTATTTTATTATCATTTATCTCTCTTTAACCCAAAGTTGTTGAAGCGTTTAAAAAAAACGAAAACTTCTGTTTAATTTCAACGTATAAATGATAAATGAACATTCCGACAAAAAGGAAAAAAAAGTGAAGAGAATCTCTATAACAGTAATTACGAAATTAGATTAATTTTTTAAAAGGGAATCTTTAATAAACGCACAGTTTGAAAAGATTTAAATATACATAAGAAAAAGAAATACCGACTTTTCATATACGGAAGTCTTTTGACAAAAAAAAAATTTCAAGAACTCGTATATTATTTATTTAATTTTCAATTCCCGTTTTTCTCGTATAACCTACAAAAGATACATAATTTTGTAAACTAATTATATAAAAAAAGAATAGAAACTCTCATTTAAGATTCTAAAGTTCTGAACGTTCAAATGAACGAAATTTATTTATTTCTATATTAAAATGATAAATGAAATTTATTATTTATTTATTTCTCCTAAAAATTAAATTTTTTTGCGATTATTTTTCGTCACTATCGAAAAAATTAATTATTTGGTTTCTAAAAGTAAAATTTCAATTAAAAAAATTTTTTTTTTTTTTAATTGGTAATTAATTAAAATTTCTTTAATAAAATATATATTGATTTGAATAATAACTATATGAATTTTTGAGGAAAATTTTATTTTTCCAACATTTTGTCGCAAATATATATATTACACAGAAAATACACAGGAAATATTTTTATATTCTCATTGTCACGTGACTTTTAAAGAATATAAAGTTCAATCTAGGCAATGTCGCATCTTAATAGCTTTTACGTGAAAGCTTGCGTTCATATATATGTAATATGTGCGCGAGTAATAATGTATTCATGGTATTCGACCCGCGAAAGAATGTTCTTATTAAAAGTCATGAAAAGCTTTGGGAAAAGTCGCGCGTATGCGAATAAAATTATTATCATCATTTTTTTTAAAGTGAAAATTAATAGAGTGATCGTTACAAAAAGTAATTCTCGTCTCTCTTTATATTTTAATTATTATTTTTTATATGAAATATTAAAATAAAATTCGTGAAGAAGTGAATAGGAATTTTTTTTTTATTCTAAATTTCAATTTCTTTTTCCCACCTGTTGCTGTAGGAGTGTTTAAATTTTATTTATTTATTTATTTTCTTGTTATTTTGTGGTGTTTATTTATTATTTATTTTTTAGATACTTTTTTATTATTCATTTATTATTTACTTTCTATTTGTTTATTACATATTTCAGGGTTTTTGAAATTTAACAATTTGTTATAATATTATTATGAAAGAAAGATATCGAGCATATTCGATTAAGATTGTATTAAAAATAATTTGAAATTCTGCGATGATTTTTATTATCTATGAAAATAATTAAATGTTTGCCTATAGAATATTGTTACTGTAACTTTTTCAAAATTATTTTCATCCTGTCAATTTAATTATTATTCTCTGGAATTACTGTAACTTAAATTCTTCTTTGAAAAAATTATTTTATCGTGTTTGCCATAAAGCTTGGAATTTTTACTTTTTATTAATTGTAAATTAAATTCATTTTAATTTCCCAGATATTATTTGGTACTGTTCAAGCCATAGTTTAGAAGCAGTAAATATTTTTTGAATAACAATTGTTAATAAACAATGGTTTTTATAGTATTAAATGATTTTTTAAAAACTAACTAAAATTAATTTTTAAATCAATTTTTATTAGAAAATAAATAATTTATTGAACGTTTGAATATTTTTTATATAATTGAATTCTTTCGACAAATGTTTATATAATTTTTAAGAATCATTGAATTGTTTTGGAAAATTTTATTAAAATAGAATAATTTAATTAAAGGGATTTTTTTTAATAATTGAACTTTTGACAAGAATTTAAAAAAAATTTTTGTAAATAATTAATATTTGGAGAAGAATTTTATTATTTATAAAAAATAATTAGAAGTTTGACAAGAATTTTATTACTCATAAAAATAATTGAAATTTTGACGAGAATTTTTTCAAATTGTTGTACAGAATGGCATTCTTTTGAAAAATGTTATTAAAAGAAAGATTTATTGAAAATCATCGAATTGTTACAAATTTTTTAAAATAATTAAAATTTTGCCGAGAATTTTATCAAAATTTTTCTAAACTAATTGGATTTCGAAGAAGAATTTTATTATTTATAATAATAACTAAAATATTGACATGAATTTTTAAGTTTTTTTACAATTTTTTTTCAATTTAATTTTCATAAAGAATTTTATTACTTTTGAACATAATTGAATTAATACAATCATTTGAAACTTCTCAAAAATTCCATTTTTTAAGTGTTTTTTTTTAACTAAAATTCTTGTATAATTCAATTAAAAAATATACAAACTTTCTTTCAACAATGAACCCAAAAGTTTTTGTGACTCAAAAAAAAAATTGAAACCCATTAATTTCTACACAGAAAGCAAAGAAATTAAACAATTAATTAAACACTTAAATCCTATAGTATAGCAAAAAATTATTCTCTGAATGGACAAAAACATAGTCAACCGGAAAAAAAACCATTATTAAAATTCTAATTCCCTCGAAGAATTCAAACTAATTAAGAAGAAAAAAAACAGCTTCCCTATGAAATGTTAATTAAAATAAAAATTAGTGACACATAAAAATGTCTATTCGAAAAAGATCTTCAACGTTTTTTTCTCTCCTCCGGCTAATAAGCAGATCTGACTATATATCTGCTCTCTTCTCATTCGTGTTCTCTATCACTTGACTCCTGCTCGTTTGTCCAAAAAAAAGAGAGAAGATGAAAAAAAAAATATATGAAAAGGAGAACGTCTACACATAAAGAGGGTATCGTTATATAGTCGCGACCTGACCCTAAAACAGTGACGTGTCTGCGACGCAGAAGCGTTCGACGACATGGCGCCAAACATCGGCGTTTAAAAAGAAAAGGGAGACAGAAAGACTCCAAAACCGGGCTTCAACTTATATTCCACTGACAGGGATATAATAATAATAATAATAATAATAATATAAGGGCATCTCAAGTGAGGCACAACGTGAGACTCATGACAATTTTGTCTCCCTAGAAAATATTTTCTCAAAAGTTCTTGCATCTTGAGCTTTTTTGTAGTATATTGAACTTTGAAAATCTTGTTAAGTTTTTCCCAGTGTAGAAAATAAAATAAAATCTTTCAGTGCTTCTATTAAGGAAGAATCCGAGAAACAATTGGAACAAAAATTAGTCCAATGATGATACACAAGTTTTGAACGTTCAAATGAACAACATACTTTTTATTAACAATGTTTTCAAAAATTACTGATTACAATAAAAATTAAAAACTTAAATTTTTTAATTATCAGGAACTTTGTAAATAATTTAATTCATAGTGACACAAAATATTACAATAAAAACTTAATTTGAAGAAGAAAAAAATAATTTTTGTTCATTTGGTCTTTCAGCACTTTAGGATCATGTCCAATGTCATATTTCGTATTTGAAAAAAAAATCAAATTATAAAACGTAAGAAATTTAATTACCTACATATCGAACAATTTAAAATTATAATTGAATGAGAATTATAATTTTTTGTCAAGAACAAATGATTTAACAGTGTGTGACTGTTAGAAATTCAATGTCATTTTTTTCGACCATTTAAATTTAATTTAAATTCGACTCATTAAGAATTTAATAAATTGTGCTGAAATTTTGGAAGAAAATCTAAAATATAATAAAGAACGACGTGAAGTACAAAAGTATTAAAAATTCAAAAATAAATTACAATAAAACTGTTCGAAATCGGTAAAGACGAGAAATTGATTACAGTAGTGAAAAATGTGATTTTTCAAAAGAGCCATAATTATTTTTTCAAATTGACACAGAGAATATAAAAATAAAAATTTTCTTTATGGAATAATCAGACTTTACACTGAGAAAACATTATACTCGTTTCAAGTAAAAAATAATTTTAAAGTGATTTTGTTTCATTGAAATTAGTTTGTAAACTTAATTCTATAATATATAGAAAATATTTACTGCTTTGATTCAAAAATAATTTTTGTTTGAATAATTATGTTTAATTCAAACATATATACTTTCTGTTTTGGTTTAAACAAAAAATATGTTTGAAAATTTTATGTTTGATTGAAACTTAAAAGTTGATAATAAATAATTTTATAGCATCTGCTTTTGAACGTATTTGAATACATAGTTTGTAATAACAAAAGCACGTGCTATTGATTCAAAAGCATATTGCATCGTCTAAAATGTACAACTATACAAATTGTAAATACTATTTATTAATTTAACAAAGTTTTATTTGAAATAATTGCAACACAAACAAATTAATATTTTTTTAATGAAATTGTATCAACCCCTCATCTCAACCATTTTGCATGTTTTATTAGACAACATTATGCTTCTAGTTCTAAATTATGAATTATTATATTTTAACAAATATTTTCTTAATTCAATACAGAAATTATTGCTTCAAAAATATTAAATTCAATAGCATCGGTGCTATTGAACCAACAGTATTTTTTTCTCAGTGTTTAACATCTCCATCTACTTCTTTCGAAGCAATGTGGACGAAAATACACAAACCGAAACAAATATACACATTTCCGAGAAAATACCCTTTTCTCACCTATTTTCAAACATTTTCCACCCAAATTGAACAAAACCCACATAACACGATAACAAATAAAAAAAAAGATGTAGAAAAATAAGTGAAATCTGTCAAAGTGAGCGCAAAAATGTGAAAAAAGGAAGAATTATGCTGAAAGGTCCATTGTGTTTATGTATATATAGAGAGAGAGAGAACTATTCAGTTGCTAGTTGTTAGAATCTAGAATGGGAAAGAGAGGAGGAGAGTGGAGAAGCCGGTGTTCCGTGTTTGTGAAGTGGAGAGGTGAGGGAATTTCTTGGAATGTCCCACCGTCTCGGGCGAACAACAGTGCGACTCCTCCGGAACTCCTGGCCAACCAAGGCTCCACTGACTTACGACTTGGATATCTTTTGCCTGCTTTTGCCTGAGAGAGTTGAACTAAAGCGAAGACTGGTTGCCCCAACTTGCGCTCGTCTCAGCTTCACAAGGGCCCCCGAGAGGATCTCAGGTTCTTCAAAGAGAGAAGAACAAGCATAGTTAACTCATCTCTCTCTCTCTCTCTCTCTTTCTCTCTTTTTCTCTCTTCTCGTCCTCGTAGCATCACAGAGAGCTGGCTTAACATTATCTCTCAAATCCCACTTCTCAGTTTTACTCGATAATTTTATTTGTCTTTATTTAAACAAATATGTGAATTAGAAGAATTTATATATGAGCGATTCCACGTCAAGTGATCAAGGGGTCTTTTGGTGTAATGTTTATTTCAATAATTTTTTACTCTTAAACAAATAAACATACAAATTTGACAAAGTACATTTTGGAAAGGTTTTTTCATGCTCTTTCGATTGGAAATAAGCATTTTGAAAAAAAAAATTTTTTTGACCCAAAAAAATCAAAATTAAAAATAAATTTCAATTTTTGGGGGAGAAAGGTACGATTTTTTTTTTTTTTTTTTTTTTTAAACGAAAGCTGAGGTTTTTTCCTAAAAGGACATATAAATGGTAAAGTGGGACTAGAATGTTTAAACATTGAAAAAAAGAGTTTTCTACTCGCCGGAGCGCTCAAAACCCGGTTTTTAGCTCCGTTTTGGAGAAAATTCTTTTTTTCAATATTTAAACATTCTAGTCCCACTTTATCATTTATATGTCCTTTTAGGAAAAAACCTCAGCTTTCGTTTAAAAAAAAAAAAAAAAAAAAATCGTACCTTTCTCCCCCAAAAATTGAAATTTATTTTTAATTTTGATTTTTTTGGGTCAAAAAATTTTTTTTTTTCAAAATGCTTATTTCCAATCGAAAGAGCATGAAAAAACCTTTCCAAAATGTACTTTGTCAAATTTGTATGTTTATTTGTTTAAGAGTAAAAAATTATTGAAATAAGCATTGCACTGAAAAACACAAAAATTTAACCCCCTCCCCCTCGGAAAATAATGGACTGGGTAAAAAAATATTTTCACGAAAAATTACTATCTATGAGTACTACAAAAGCCCCAAGTTTTGCTACGATTGGAGAAAAATTTTTCTCCACCTTGATCACTTGACATGGAATCGCTCATATTAGAAGGAGGTTCTATTTATAGATGGATTTACAATCAAATAGAGTTTTTTTAAGGGAAATTTTTATTAAGTAGACCTTTTATTGAGCAGAATATTTTATTTACTCAATTATGCTTTTTTGAAGAACAATTTTTTTTGTTAGGTTAATTTTTTTAACAAGAGCTTTAAGGTCGAAGTTTTCGTGAAAATAGAGATTTATTAAGCAGAATTTTTATTCTATAGAGTATTTCTTACACTGTAAACAATTTTTTGGGGAAAATTCGCCTAAAGTCTGTTGAGACAAAACACACTATACTTCCAGTGAATATTCCCAATAAGTTTTGAGAAAAAAAATTGTTGAATATTCCCAAATTTCTTTTAGGAAACAATACTTCACGAAATTTATATTTTAGTTGAAAACGAAAGTATTTTTAAGTATGATGTGTACAAAATACGGAATTTTTGTCATAAATTATCTTTAAAAAATCTTTAACTTATTCTTTATTAAGAAATTATTAGTGTGGTTAATGTTAACTTCATAACAATGCTTCTAAAATAAAAAAGCAGTTTTGTTTCAATAGCAATAATATAATATTTTTTATTAATTATTGCCTAAAGTAAATTTAACAAATATATTTTAATTTAATGGAAATTTTATTAATTTTTCAGTGGCATTCATCTGTTTTGTGAGAAAATTTGTAATTATTACAATTTTCTGCAATTTTTCATAACTTTATAAATAATATTCACTAATTTTTAGGGAACAATATATTCAATAGAATTTCCGTTTAATTCCCTTAACTTTTTAATTAATATTCACTAATTTTTTGAGGAAAACATATTCTCTAGAATTTTAGGAAATTATCATTAAATTTGTTGATAATTTTCACCATCTTTTTAAGAAAAAGCATTTTCCCCAGCAAATGTAGAAACAAAGTCACCATAAATAATTGCTGAAAATTTCCAAAATTCTTTACAATGTAGGATGAATTTTAAATTTATTAGAATTCTTCTTAAACTGAATTGTATTATTTCGTTAGATTTTTTGTAAAAATAGAGTTTTTAATTTAAATTTGGATTAAAAAGAACTTTTATTATACAAAATTTTCTTTACAAAAAAATCTATTGAATTAAGGTTCTTTCTAAAATGAACCTTATTAAAAGAAAGTTTTACTTAATTAAAGTATTATTTAATAAAATGTGAAACTAATAGAAGTTTTATTTCTTCAAAAATATTCGAACTAGTTCTGCCAAATAAAAACTCCTGATTTTATTGACTTTTTTTTTTATTAACATAATTAGAAGCGTTATTAAGCTAATAATTTATTTATATTTATTTTATTATGTCGAAATTTTCTCCCCTAATTTGAATCAGTTAAAAATCATTTTTAAAGTCATAAATATTTAAAAAAAAAAAATTTTTCTTCACATACAGCTCTTATTTTGATACTCGCAATGAATGTTGAGGATAAAATATGTTTAACATTATTATTTAACAATGTTGTAATCAATTTTATAAACAAATTAGGAATTTAACATAACAATTGTTAATATACAAATGATAAAATTCGATTCACAAAAAAATTTTCATCTTCTGCTGATTGTCGGCTGTGGTTACTTTTTATTCATTCTAAATTAAATTAATTCTAATCATCCATATATTAATTGGTACTGTTCAAGCCATAGTTTAGAAGCAGTAAATGATTTTTTAATAACAATTCTTATTCAAACAAATTAAGAATTTGACAATAATTGAAGCTAAAAAAGTGTTTTCTTTGACAAATATTTTTACTGTTCTCTTAAAATGAATCATTAAGAAGAAAATTATTCACCACAATTATTTAACAACTATTTTTATTAACTTATAAAATTAAATATTTTTAAAAATAATTTTAAAATTAACTGTTTTTATTTAATTTAAAACCAATTGTTATTAACAAATTCCAATTTAACAACAAGTTTGCAACTGAAAACTTCCTTATTTTTAATTTTTTTTTCTTTAGGATTAATGAATGTTGAAACTTTAGTTTACCTATTAATATTATACAATAAAGTTATAAACAATTGTTTTAAATTCTAAATTAACAACAAGTTTACATGTGAAAACTTGTTTATTTAAAAAAATTTTTTTCTTTAGGGTTAATGAATGTTGAAACTTTAATTTACCTTTATATTAATATAATAATAATAATATAATAATAATAAATTTGTTAAGTTATAAACAATTATTTTAACAACAATTGAGTATAAAAAAATAGTTTTTTCTTTTAATATCCTTTTTTCTATAATGTTCGAATACAACTTCAATCTGAAATTTTATTCTCAAAAATTTTACTTTATTGTTAATTTTTACAATTCTTGTAAACGAATAATTTTAATGAAAATGCTATGCTAAACAAAAGCTTTTTTTAATGATAATAAGTTATTTTAGTTAGACAATTGTAAAAACAGTTAATTTTGTTATTTTTTTAATAGTCTTTTGAATTTAAACGCGGAGAAAATATTTTTCTGAAAACGAAGGCCATTTTTTTTTTTGACAGAAATTATTAACTTTATTCGTAATCATGGTACTTTAACAATAATTATCATTAACACCCACGCAAGAGCACATTGTATGTTATATGTACTCTACAATATGTGCAAAACGTGCAACAAAGTATATAACTCTTTATATCACGAGGACATTGAAGCGTAGCTAGAAGTGCTCCCAAACGCAACAAGTTACTTAACCAGCGAAACTATCGATTCCTCAAGAATCTCTGACCAAAGAAGCATTTCGTATTTATATATTGCCCCTAAAGATTCTCTTGTGCAATATTATTCATTTACTTCGAAAAACACATTTTACCGAATCATTTTTTTTTTAAAGAAATTTTTTCGAAATTTCTTCACTGAAATTTTATGTCTTTATGTTAATACTGTAGAAAAAATTCACTGACATTTAATAAAAAATAATAATTATACATAGACTCTTCATCATAATTTGAAATTTTTATGAAAGTCCATAAAAAGTGTACTCAACATATATAACGTTGTGTTAGCAATGAAAAAAAAGACAAATTGGAATAAACTAGAATTAATTTCTAACTAAAGGAATTATCTAATTAAAATAATGTAATTTGAGTGAAATAACATTTTTGAAATTCGATTCGTAGAAAATAAAGAAATCGTCGACAGATTGCGTTATATTTATTAAACTTCTATATTCGAATATAATTGTTCATAGTTTAATAGAATAACTGTGCGTGCGAGGATTCTTATAGCTTTCACCTTGAAATTGATGCTAATAGTTGACAATCAAGGTGTTTAGAATTCAATGATTTATTGAATAGTTTGAAAATTGATTGTATCAGTGTGCAAAGGTCGTTGCTTCGAAACAAATGGTGCTTGGATAAGTCCTCTCTAATACTCTCTTCCACTCGAAGATGTGGTACATAATTCTATTCTCCCAGTGAATAAAAGTGATCAGAATTTTTTTTATTTTTCGATTCTTACTTGGAATAAATAATAACAAAAAATTACTACACGGAAAAAATGTAAAGTAACTTTTTACTATTTACAAAGAAAAATCTTTTGCTTATTTCTACTTTGAGCAACTTTTACTATTTTCGAAATAAATTTTGCTACAGCACTGAAAATTGTGAGAATATATTGTAACACCAAAATAAATTTAAATAATCTGCAATGCTTTAATATTCCAATAAGGATTAAAATAAACCAATGGAGGATTAATGTCTCAAAATGATAAACAATCGATTTCGTTTTAATCGAAGATTAAATTTAAAAAATTAAATTGAACTTTAAAAAATTTTTTTAATTAAATTAAAATTAAAAAAAAATTAATTTAAATTATATTAAAAGATTGAAAATATTTTTTTGTGTTAATTTTAGTTGCAGGCGATTTTTGTAACCTCTTCGTTTACTGTGAGTACAATTTACTAAATTTTAAAAAACAAAACAATATTTTGAACGTAGCAAATTTTATTTCAAAAATAGTAAAAGTTGCAAAGCAAAATCAGTGTTGCCAAAAAAAATTAATTTTGCTTTTCCCTCAAATTTCAGTGAAAACTTTTATTTTTTTCCCGAACCTAAAGAATATTCTGATTCATTCTAAAAATGATTAGAAAAAAAGTTCTCAATCCATTATTTTTATTAATTTTTGAAAAAGTTCTTTGAGAAATTACAAATGTACATTTGTTTATAATTTAATTTTATGAAATATCAGTTAGTTGGAAAATTTTTCAATTAAACATATATTAGAAAATAAAAACTTAAATAATTTGAACAAAAATTGAGTTTAACTTTGTCAAAAACGATTAATTTTTATATTTCGAATTGTTACAGTTGAAACTTAAAAGTATGAAAAATTTTAAATTTCAAAGATTTTAATTTTAAACCTTTTCAAAATTTAATTATTTTCAAAAAATTAATTACATTATCTAAAATTTTGAGTGAAATGTATTTTGGTATCAATTTTCATTAATAAATTCTATGAGAATTCCATTATTTAAATAGAAAAATAAATAATTTATTAAATAATTAAATTTTTCTTAAAATTGCATTCTCATAAAGAGTTTTATTAACCAATTTGTAAATAAATCAATTTGTTTATAATATTTTGATAATATTTTCAAGAATGATTACATTTTTCGAGAAACTCCATTAAAATTTTATTTAAAATATTTAAAATTCTGAGATGAATTTTACTATTTATGAAAATAATTGAATTTCTGTAAAAAAAAATTTGTTCTTTATGAACATTTATTTATTGAGGTTTATTAACTTTTTTAAATAATTGAATTCTTGTAGAATTTGTATTATTTATGAAAATAATTATATTTTTGCGTAAAATTTCATTAATATTTTTTTGAAATAATTTAATTCTTGTGGAATTTTTATTACTTATGAAAATAAATATATTTTTGCGTAGTATTTAATTTATATTTTAATAAAATAATTAAATTCTATTAAAAAAAAATTTTTTTAATTGGAAATAAATAATGAATATCATTGAATTCAGAAAATCTTTTAAAAATAAACAAATTCCAGCCAAAAATTTTGATATTTATACAGCTAAAAAAATTAAATTCTCTTAAATTGTTTTGTTAACAAATTTGACGAATTTTCATAGGAAATAATTATTACGTTCTTCCAAAAACTTGATTTTAATTATTGTATTACAAAATTATTTGAAATTTTGTAGTTTTATTATTTTTAAAAATAATTAAATTCTTAAAAAGAATATTATTATTTATGAAATTAATTGAATTATTTTCGAAGAAGTTTATAAAAAATTTGTAAATAAGTGAATTCTTGTGGAATTTTTATTATGTATAAAAATAATTATACGTTTACGTAAAATTTAATTATTTTTAAATTCTAATTTTTTTAAAAATATTTTAATTTATTTGAAAAATTTTATTAAAATATTAAATATTGAAAATCATTGAATTGAGGAAAAGTTTTGAAAATATTTGAAAATTTGCCAAGAATTTTATTGTAATTTTTGAGAATAATTAAATTTCGGAGAATAATTTTATTTTTTCATAAAAATACTTGGAATTTGACGAGAATTTTCAAAAATTATTTGAAAATAATAGAATTTGTGTAATCATTTGTAACTTTCCTAAAATTCAATGTTTTCCGTACAACCCTGAATATTTCAAAAAAACTTTTAGAAAGTTTCGCGTTTACTTCTCAAATAGTAAAAGTTGCAATGCCAAAACTCCCCTTTTTTCCACATAGAATAAAAATTAGAAAAACAAAAAAAATTCTCATCTCGTACTTTTTGGCAGAAGAAACAAACTTTGTTAGAGATTGTGTCATCATTATTTCGGACGACTTGACCAAAATATCCTCATTTGTATTCCCTCTGATTGAAAGGAAACTCCCAGTCAAGTTTGTCGTAAACACTTATTCTTTGGAAACAGGATCATTAAATTTCCTCATGGAAGCACTTCTCCAGTGGAATAAAAAAAAATGTTTGCTCTAAATTACTGTACATTTTGTAAAGCACCAGTTTCAAGAAACTCTCAATTGTGTTGGCGATGTGTGCAAAAATATTTCAATTGTTGTTCGCGTCAAAACAATAATAGTGTTGTACATCGTAATTATTATTCTCCACTATTCCAATCGAAACAATACACAAATCAGGAATTGAACGCAAAATTCTTTATTTCTACAAAATCTTTCAATTCTCAACTAAGAACGAACACCGTCTCATCGCAACTAATTCAGAAACATAATGCACTCTATGCAGCAAGGAGAAAATTATTTCTACAATTTCCACTTGGCATCCAATTGCATAATAATGTGCACAAAAGAATTCAAGGTAATTTTTTTTCTTCTCTTTTCTTTATTTTATTGCATGTAAAAACAAGTAGATTTTTAGGGACAACAATATATTTAATATTTCAGTCGCAGGTAAATATTTTTATTACGATTATGAATGAAAATTTGTCTTAAGAAATGGAATATAATATAATACCTGAGTTACACCCGCAAAATATTATTACAATATAATATATTTTTGAGGGATTATTCAACTTCTTTTCTTTCTAAATTTATGGCTCTTGTTTCATTTTGTTCGAAATTGTATTCAATTGTTATTCAGTGTACGAAAAAGGGCGTGTAGATTTTCTCCAATTTCCACGAAATCATTAAGTCTTCTTCTTCTCATTCTCTTGTGCAATAAAGTGAGAGGAATATTCCGTTAAATATTTTTTCTGCTGTAGATATTTAGGCGGAAGTAATTTTTTCACGTAATATTAGGTAAGAAGGGTAATTTTTATTTTTAGCCAGGAAAAAGGGGATTTTTCAAATTATTATTGTACTCTAACCATCACAATTTATTTAAAAGATTTTTTATCTGTATGAAAACATTATTCTACATTACAAACAAATTTTAGCTTTTTTAAAAAAAAGAGAGAGAAAAAAATCATACCGTGAATGATGAGGAATTTCGACTTTTTGAGTAAAAAAAAAGAATGAATGGGAAAGGAGATAGAGAGAGAAATTCTTGGTTTTTAAGTTAGTTGAATGTAAGCAGAATTTCCTCATGAAACGTGTTAGAGTTAAAATCCTTTCGAAGAAGCCAACGATGCATTCTATCGGGCCAAATATAGTTGGACATTGGTCTGAGAAGTTGGGAGATCCATGAGACTCGTATTTTACTTTGCTCTCTGGGACACACGGTCTTTTCCAGTCATGAAGTCTTTCCAATCGACAGCTGGGAGAGGTCAATTCCCTGAAGGCCGTTTCTTCCGGGGTTCGCAAACACGTGAAACGAAAACTAACAAACTGAAAGTTCCTCTAATACTTGTCAGAATCTCCTACCAATATTTCGCCAATATTCTTTCATTCTTTGTTGATTTAATTTCTTCTTTCTTTTCCGTTGCAATAACAATATTAAAAAAAATTGATTTAATATTTATTTTTATCACTATTAGTAGCAGAAGGAATAACAGTAACCGTAGTAGTAGCAGTAGTAGTAGTTATTAATAATAAAAATAATAATATTAATGCTCCAAAAATTCGAAACGTTCAGTTCATTTTGATACTTTTCGGGTGAGATTATTATTATTCTTATTCTTATTATTATTATTAGGTACTATTTTTATCATTATTATTAATATTATTATTGTTATTACCGTTTAGAAATTTATTCATTAATTACAACTTGTACAATTAGACATGTTCTGAACACATTTTTTTTTAGCAGTATCATCAGCATTATTTTAGCAAACTATTTATTCCGTCGAGCAGAAACTTTTCTTTGCCCGTAATCTTAAATTGAAATTCAATTTAAACGCAGGTCATTACACTTCTTTAAATACGAAATGCCTTGATCTTTGACAGAATATTCGTATGACTTTTAGACTTGGAACTTTAAAAACAAAAAAAGAAACAAAGACCTTTATAGAAGAATTAAGATGTACATCATCTCTTTTGTATATATATTAAAATTAAAAGAAAAAAATCCACTTTTACTTTTTCAGTGAATTTAGAATTTGTCAAATAGATTAAAATCAAATTGACTACATTGTCACGGAATACACTCCCGTTAATTGCAGTCTTCTGTGTACTATATAATTACCATTAATGATATTCATTAGTGTTTCAAACCAGCGAGTAAAATACACACCTGAAGGAGGATGTATTTTACTGATAACGAGTGTATATAAATTTTATTATTAACAATTCTTTTTCAGCTCTTACCGAATTGTTGGGTATTGTGTTTTCAAAAGGAAGCAGAAAGCACTTGTAGATTAGATTACAAAGCAATTGTAGATTATATGGTGCTTTTGTATTTGAGTTGAAATGCTTTGTGTGTATGGTTGGGGTGAAGTATTTTGTGTAGTTGGTGCAAAGTAAATATGGTTTTTTTTAATTTCTGGTTTGGCTAATTTGCTTATTCGGAAGTTGGAAAATGAGAGTAGGGTGATGAAAATTGACGGTTGGTAGAATATGCGGTACTGTTATTATGCTGCTGGATGATAATAACCGAAATGTAAGGAAAATTTTGTTTAGTTTGTGTTTTCGTGCTATTCTGCGTGTTGCTTCAAAGAATATATAAGTATAAAAATTTAATTCAGTAGATGTTACTCCATACAAATTTTGCACCATGAAATCTAGTTGTTACATCATACAATTTGGTTATTACTCCATAAATTAGGTGTTACTTCATACAATTTAGTTAGTACTCTATAAATTAGGTGTTACTTCATAAAATTTAGATGTTGCACCATAAATTTAGAAGCTTCTTCGTATAATGTAGACGTTGCTCCACATTTTTTAATGTAGTTGTTACTCCAAATAATTTAGTTGTTATTCCATAAATTATAGATGTTACTGCATACAATCCAGATGCTGCTCCACAAATTTAGATGTTACTCCATAAATTCAGCATTGTTTCTAAAACAATCTAGATTCTTGTCTGTATTCATAACACCAAAAACAGCACTACCAGAATTATTATTGTAGTCATTGTATTATATTTCACTGTTGTATTAATACACCAACATGAAAATCCACTACTATTTCTGTACCTAGTACTCAACAAAGAAATAAATTCCTCACCCATAAGTATGATCATGTTGACTATACACTGCAAAAAACAGGTTCGAAATCAGAGCTGATTTCGGTATTAAAATAGACCAAAATCGGTTGTAAATTTAGTACCTTTCTTTTAACAGTATAATGATAACAATGGTGATAAATGGTAAACAAATATTACAATTGGTAATAAATAGTCAACTAGACATATAAAGCTGATTATGAAAATACAGTTCACAAAAAATTATCCAACTTTCGGTGGACCTAAATGATTATTGACAGCACGTCATAAAGAATATGACACCACAACAGCATCTGTTATGCGAGAAACTACTTTCGGAGAAGTTTGATTGAACAATTCTTGTCGAAGAACTATATTTTGAAAATCGAATGCGATCTCGATGGGAAACTTGAGGGGTGGTCATCCTACGCAGTAAAGCTTTGTATGGCAATCCAGGTGAGAAGTGACAATGGGTTTAAGCCTGATTAGGCTTAGGCGAGGCTTGGCCAATATTGGTTGAGAATTAGTGAACCGTATAGTGGCAGAGCATTTCAAGTCTGAAGCATCAAGTCTCTGATGTCGATGCCAATTCTACCTGGACTTGAAATGATACGAGAACGAGGAGCATTACTATTACTATAACCGAATTCGAATTTACCTGATCGTCATCGCAACCTGAAGGTTGATTTCATTTCGGATAATCCACTTTCAAGGGAGATGGACAAAAATCTAGATCATGTTGCTTTTATGAAAATACGACTATACCTCTTCCTCGCTACCTTTAGCTTCTCATCAGTTTTACTAAATCTTCTATTTTTATGGAAAGATGGGTAAGGGAACCACCATTCCATCTGTTGTTTCTCTATTCTCTCGATCGGTTAGGGATAGAGTGATGATTATAAATGTAAATTTAGAATTAGTGCCGTGGGAGAAAACAGAATTGAAATAGAGGATATAGGATCAAAATGTAATCAAAATGATTGGGGTTAGAGTGGAAAGTTGTTTGGTACTATTAATGATTCTCGAATGGTGAGTCGGGGCAAGTACTCTTCTGGCAAATCTGTTTATGAGAACATTTGCTTCTCTTCGACTCTTAATTACGGTTCGCCCTTCAGTTTACGAACCCGCATCAGGCTTTGTTAGGTTCTTCAACACCTAGAGGAGTAAATCTGTTCACTTCTATTCTCATCTTCCTCTCTTCTATTCTCCCCCTTGTCTTTTACACTTCCTCTATTTCTCTCTCTAATTTCTATTCTGTCTTCTCTATTTATTCTCTGTTCTCCGCAATTGTTCTTTCCGGTTGATGAAAACCGGGTAAAATTGGACAAATCGCAAAAATCGGATGGACGCCAAAGGACTCTCGACCCAATGTTAAGTGCAACCTATCAGATTTTTTAAGGATTGGAGATTGAAGAGCAGTTCAATGTAGAGAGAAGAGTGGAGAAGGAGAGAAATTTTCTCTATTTCTCCCTCCTTCGATCCATTCCGAGTCCTTACTTGGAAGGAATCTCTGAATATTTGTTTCTGAGAAAGAGGGATATTGAGAGTCCTTTCCTGGGAGTTGTGCGGCAAAGACAGATCTCTCCCTTCTCTTCTCTATTCTATCTTCTGCTACAGTCCCTCTTCCCCTGCAACTCCATTCCCTCAGTGGTGAATCCAGTTGCGTTGTGTCTTTCGCTCTCTTTCTCACAAGTGCTGAACCGAACTCTTCTTCTGAATTCCTCTTGTGTCCTCTTTGCTCTCGTCTTTCTGTCTCTCTCTCTCTTCTTCCCTCATTGTTTAACTCACTCGCCAGGCCTCGAGCTCCTCTCTCCCCTTGGGCAACCTTCCCCTTCAGTGGCGAACAGTGTGCGCTCGATACACGGAATCGCCTCGTGGTTCTTGGAACGCAGCAGACTGTCGCCAGCCACGCCAGACGGCGCACCGCTCGTCGCCCACAGGCTCACCCACGGCACCCGTCGTCCCGCGATCCACGGCCTCCAGCTCTCTCTCTCTCTCTCTCTGTCTTTTTTTTCCTCTCTCTCTCACCCTAGCCTCTGTCAGCAGCAGCAGCAGCAACGGCCAGTTACGCAACAACAACAACGCGGTGAGGATTAAACTACGGTGTGCGCGTGCTGTGAACTCTCGTGCGCAGAAGCACTTGTTGAGAGGAGAAAAACAGTTTTAGACTTTTTTTTTTATTTTTCCCATCCTCTTCCTCATTTTGATCCATCGATCAATTATCCACCAGGATAATCGAGTGCGGAATTCAATTTCCCGGTCGTTTATTTTTTTCTACTTCCAAAGGAAATTGAGACAAAATTCTCATCAAATTTTTTGGATTAGCACGTGTGCAATTTTTTTTCGGGAGGGTTATTAAGTATTATTAAGTTACACAAAGTGTTATTAAGTACACAAAGTATTATACTTTGTGTACTATTGATTCTGTCTTCTTGTGTCCTACTGATTTTTTATTCTTGTGTCTTTTTGAAGCACTAGTGCGGTGATATTGTGAGATTGTAAAAAGAGTAATATTTACCCGGTTGCTTGAAAATGTGTGGGATTGAATGATAATTGGTTTTTGTGAGAGGCTTCCGATTGTAATTATTTTCTATGTGCGCGCCCGCGGGCAATGACTAACGTATTAAGTGTGTTAGTAGGGAGAGAGAGAAAGATATTATTGTTGGTGTTTGTGTTGCTGCTGTGACTACGTCAGCACCGGTTGGACGGGATTTGCATGGCAAACAGATTGACGCGCTTGTAAGTGGATAACGAGCGAAGAGAGTCACTTCGATATCAAGTTCCACAAAGAGTTCGAACATCCATACAATACACAAGTTGTATTCCTTCTTGAAAATTCGACGACAATACTGATTGTCAGCTGTTCTGCACACGACAACTAATCATCTAGAGAAAGTTAGACGAGGTTTTTTTGGGATCCTCCGGCATCTTTTGTCGAAATTGATCGTTTGAAACAAGTTCTGACCATTACGAATCTTGGGAACCTTACGAACTACTTATTAGAACAATTTCTGAATTGGAAACTGATTGGAACCTTTTTTGGAATTGTTTTTAGCAGATGAGGATTTGTATTATTTTCGGGGGAGAAATGAGAGCAGGAGGTGTTTAAAGGAATGGAAATGCAAGGTGGAAGGAAAAAGGCAGACAAGGGCGATTCCTGCTGTTGACTTCTCGACCTTTCTCTCTCTCTCTGTTGCTGTTTTGAAGGGAAGAAAGAGACGAGGGAGAAGAAGGCGTCCCCAGCCGCGTGGTTAGATGTTTGGTGCGATGGATTGTCGTGACTCGTGCTCGTATTCTTGTGGAGGCTGCGAGTGGACCGAGGGCTTTGCAGAACCGATGGAGTAACAAGTGAGCGGCGTTGCCATGACGACAGGTGAACCAAAGATTTCCTTCTCCTTTTTCTTTAAGTCTGATCTCTTCGCACTATTGCTGTATATGTGGAAGTCGACTTCTCTTTCTCTCATTCCACGTGGTTACTTTTTTTTGCTTTCAAAAACCGAGAGAGAGAGAGAGATACTCAATGTTGCTGCTGCTGTTCAACAATATTGAGTCTTTACTTCGAACTCACTTCATTAATTTTATTCATATCTCATCTCTTATTACTGATCATGGTTCGACTGTTTTTCATTCTAATTGTTTAAAGCACCAGTTGTCTGAGCAAGTAATCCAAAACAAAATTAGGCTTCTCCCTAATTTTGGTTTGGACTACTTGACAAGACAACTGGTGCTTTAAACAATTCTTAATTCCTGATTAGAAAACTATGCTGCAAAATGAGTGGAAAATAAGGTTACAGATGCAAGTGCTTGATTTTTTCTATACTTACAGATTCAGAAATAGAAAGTAAAAAGTTCTGCTCAGCCATAATCTGTTACTGATTAATAACTCCTGACTATTAAAATTAGCGAAACATTCCGTAAGAAACAAAAGTAAAATTTGTGCCCAGTAAAAATCTGCCTCTTCGGTGTGCATTTAAAATCAAATTAGGACCTTGACCAAAAGGAAAACTCGAAACCCTATTAGGAAAGGTCAAGCTTTTGTTAAAATACCATTTTTGAAATTCTTTTCAATCATTTGTTACCAGGAAGGGAATGCCCTGCTGGTAAAATCCGAATATAATTTTAATATTTTGTCGCAATTCTCCGAACACATAATACAACAATTAAGAATAATAGAATCATCAAGATAAAAATTAAGATTACATGTAGATCTGGAATAAGATTATTGAAATTGAAATTAAGATTACTAAGTTTATTATAGAAATGGGTATAGTATGCCTTCTGTTAAAAGGTGAGGTGTTAAAAAATAGAAAGTGAAAAAGGCGATAATGGTAATGCGTATACAACAATATGTTATAGAATTGCTTCTGTACATTAATTATACTGTTTCGAAGACATTATACTTTTTACGATAAGATTACTAGTGCTTCTATTTTGAGATATAATGCAATACAGTAATCTGTCGATAAGCAAACGTGCTTCGAGAACTTGAGAGAGAGAGGATACAGTGAACTTTCGATATATAACTGTGTGCCCGTAAGGCAAGACTTTTTTTTTGTTATCAAGAGTTTTTTAGCTTGTCTTTTTTCTCCTAAGGCTCTTTTACATACACGAATACATAAATATCTAAATTTAGCACTTTAGATTTCAAAACATTGAGAACATTTTTTTTTCGCCACCTCTCCTATCGTATATACATGTTAAAAACTTCTCCCTGTGGAAAAAAAAACTTTTGTCTATAAACAAAAACTTTTCCCTTTGAAGTCTATAAATTTCAGAAACTGACACAATGAGAGAAGTTTCTTTTGAAAAATAAAGAAGGGATGGATTTTTTTGTATTATCGTTTTAATTGAATACAATTTATACAATTTATGCATTTTATAAAATGTTTGCATTCTATAAAATGTATGCATTCTGTGAAATGTATGCAATGTGTGCGCCATATTGTTGAATGCAGTAATTGTTAATGATTAATGATAAATTTTGCAGAAAAAATTATCTGCTTCAAATAGCAGATGTTTATAGACAAGATATACGTATGGGAGAATGTATGGGTTTTAAATGTCTTCAATTAGATTGGTTTAACATTTAGAATCAGGTACTGTTTCTCATAGTGGAGAATGTACTTTTCAAGCTGGAATAAATAAAGATGATACGGTTAGATATTTATCTTTTTAGAGCTATATAGTTGGATTTTGTTAGTTAGACGGAAAAATGGAGTAAAATAACTTTTCCCACTTTCGGAGTAAAACCTAGAAATTATGTCAGCAAGTTTTGCGCATTTCTATGTGGCAAAATTTAACTTCGAAAATAGCAAAAGAAATCCGAAACTATTCTAAATTTTGAATCAGGCGAAAAGTTCTGCACTAATTCTTACTTTAATTTTACTACTTCATTTAGTATTGTTTGGGAATCGAGTAGAATCAGACAAAAATCAATCGATTTTTTGAATCGATTTAAATACTCAGGATCGAAGAATTTTGAAACTAACAGCTAAAATTCACAAGAGTTCAAAAATATTTTTTTGGCTTGAAAAAAATAGTAGTATAAAAAAATTGTCAAAACTGATTGTGAACATCAATAATCGAAAAGTTTCATCAGTGATATCAAGTTCTTTTACTGAGCACACCTTATATAAAAGCTGAAAACTGTCGCAATATTGTGGTCGTATGCTTGGTGAGATCACAGGAATCTCTCTCTCTCTCTCTCTTCCCCTCGATTTGTCGGGAATTCCTCGAAATTGCTTCAGGCGTAAATGTAAATTTTCGTACTTTTCTATTTCCGAGCTTTTTTCCAGTTTTCCATTCGTTGGGAAAACTCGTGATTTGACACTTTTGCTTTGAAATCTGCATTAGATTGCAAAATGACTGCGAAAAGAACAATGGCAATTTTTTAATGATACGATCAACTGAATATTTTACTCCTTCTTTTCATCTTTTTCCTTTTTTTCCTTATTCTTATTTATCTTCTTGTTACATTTTTTGTTTTTGTTCCAATTTTTACTCATCCTTTTATTATTTGTTATTCCCCCTATTCTTCTTCTGCTTTTTGTTCTTGTTCGAGTTGTTCATTTAATTCTTTTGCTTCTATTATGGAAATAAAACATATTTTATACTTTGAATTACTCCAGTTGATATATTAATAAATGTTCAAAAAATCATTAAAAATCTTTTGATAGCTAAAGTTAAAAATTAATTCATTAAATATTCCAAACTCAATAATAGAATATACGTGGTTTTCTGTAAATATATAATTAAACATATGAAAAATTTCTCTTTCACACTGTCGGTTAATTTAAGCACACAGTGAAAAATAGCTTTTGCTGCAAAAAAGATGATACTGTAATTGAATCAGAAAATTATGAATATTTTAAGCTTGAGAAATATATGATTTTTTGTCTTTTTTTAGAAATTATGATTTCTTTCTCTTTTTTTATAATCAATACATCTGCTGAGAATTAATCCTTTTTGCTAAAATGTGTTTTATGTATACATCTATAGGATAGATAATTAAGTTCACCCAGAGACTATTAAAGTTTACCAACGAGTTACACCGTTACGTCTCCAACCTACTTTAATGCCTATTTGAATCTTCTTTTAGAAAAAAAAACTAATGCATCGCGCTTTAAACGTGCAATAAAAAAGCTTCTCTCCAACACTTTACTTGCTTTTGATTCATTAAAATTTACAAACTTTTTCTTACAACTTTTATATATTTTTTTTTGCTTTTTTTTCCTTATACAATATTTTTACATAAATAAAATTTTTTTTTTCAAAAATACCTTTTTTTAGTGTTTACATATAGATATATATATATGTATGAAAATAAAGATATGCTACACGATATTGACGAAAAACATGCAATAGAATTCAAGTCTTTTTTTCCTTTTCTTTTGATGATCAAGAGTGTTTCGACGTCAACCAAAATATTTGCATATTCACTTACATGCCTATACATGACTTTCAAATCACGAACTATAAGTTCATATATATGTATTGTAAATATATATATGTATACACGTAGAATCGAATTCAAAAATATGACGTGTATTTTTGACGAAAACAAAGCTATCTTTGTCAAAAGCAGTGAAATGTTTGTATATATATACCTATATATTCATGTATATGAACGAATAAATCTAATGGTGTACGCGCAGCTTCTGCATTTTAATGGACGAGATTTTTCATGTCCGTTGGTACAAACAAAACGAAAAAAAAGAAAAAAAAATCGCGGAAAACTTTTCCATTGAAGTATATATAACACTTGAGAAAATCTCAAAAAACAATTATTGAAATGGATTCGCAAAAGCATAAAGTGTAAAGTTTTACCAAGCCTTCAAGAAAAGAGAAAGAGAGAATAAGAGAGAGAGAGAAAGATAGAGACTGACTCTTCTTAAAGCTCATTATGACGACTCCCATTAAGTAGAAGAATCCACGCGGAAATATTCATTTTATCGTGTCTTGAAAAGTTGTGCTATTAAAGTTAATTCTTTTAAAATATTACCGGAAAATAAAGAATTGATGATTTTAGTTTTTCATTTATTATATAGTGCGCGAAGAGGGGATTTTTATTCAGTATTCTATATAGTGTGCGTTAAAAATATTGAAATATATTTATCATCGTGTGTGTAGGAAAAAGCCGCTGTAATTTAAAATACATTATACATAGTCTCGCTCCTCTTTTGTTCAGAAAAGTGAGGTGTAATGAATTTTAAATGCATAAATAAGTGAAATACTTTGACACAAGTTATATATCGCGTGTTTATACGCGAAATAGTTTTGGTTTATTAAAGAGTCTTGAATTGATAAGATTTTATTAATTTTTCATTTGAGTTTGTTTCAATGTTTTAAATATCTTGTATCAATGTTAGAAAAGAAAAAAATGGATTCGAAAAAGGAACCTTTTTTGTATTCTGACAACATTGACACTGGTAGTGATTCAGTTATGCGATTCTTTTTCAGCAAACCACGAATATCCTTATAGAATAGTCTTAAATTTTAAACTCTGAGCGAAAATAAATTTCAATTCTTCGGAATCGTGAATCGCAAATCAAATCTTAGCTATACACTTTTAAGTTGTTTGAAGTAATGACTTAAAATCCAGGGATCCAAAAATATTTTAGACAATCATTGCCCTAAAGTTATCTGTGCAGTACAAGTGTCACCATGATGTTTCCAGATTTTGACCCTTCTAAGGATTTAAAGTTTGCTCAAAACGAATCCAAGTTGTTATTGAAAATTACAAATTCTATTGCAAAATGACTCACAATTAGAGGACCCAACAAAAATTTAAGATTTGCTCGAAGCGATCCACAGTGCGAGCTTCATTAGTGACTCTAGGTTCCTTCGAAGTGTCTAAAAATCTAAGATCCGACTAATGGTTAAGGGTTTGGTGAAAATAAATCACAGGTAAAATTTTACTTAAAGCTCTGAGTTCCTTTAAAGTGACTCAGAACACTAGATGCTAATAAAAATGTAAGCATTAATTTCGGCAAAGCTACTAAGAATTCTGATTGTGCCAAAGATTTAAGGTTATTGCTCAAAGTCTTTAATAATTCAAGCCCGATATACTAGAATCTAGATTCTATAGTCACCTCAAAGTGCGACTTAAAATCGAAGGCCATACTAAAGATTCAAGCCTTGTTCCAAGTAAATTGCAACTTAAATCCTAAGAAGAATTCTAAGAAATCCTAAGTATCCTAAGAATACTTTTTCCTTTAAAGGGAATCAAAATCCAAAGCCCAAAAAAATTTAAGGTTCACTTAAAATCAATCTCAACTCAAGCTTTGTTGAATCGCAGTAGCTCAAACATTTCTATTCAAGCTGAAATCTAAGTTTTAAGTTCCTTTAGAGTTCACTCAAAGTCAAAAGTCACTAAAAACTCAATGTTCAAAGTTCGATAAAAAAAACCCAAGACTCAAGTCCTTTTACAACTTTTCAGATTTGTTCAAAGTGGTGCAAAATTCAGCTCTAAATAAAAGCTTCCATTGCGCTTAAGAACTCATGACTCAAACCTTATTAATTGTAAAGATTTAAAGTTCGCTCAAAGTGGCTCAGAACCCAAAGGATAAGTCTTATCACTAAGCGAAACAAACATTTGGTGGAAACTGAATTAGAACACTTTGAGCGAACCTTAAAAGGTTTCAGTAGATCTTAGGGTATCAGATCATCGCTTTGAGCCAAACCAAAATAGTAAGGAACTCAGAACTCAACGGATGTGATCATCTTTTGGGTTCTGAGTCATTTTAAGCGAATCTTAAGTCTTTACAATTAGTCTTAAAATTCGCTCAAAGTAACTCAGAACCAAAGTTCTGAAAATTATTACTTTTATAGTCTAACTAAAAGCTATTCCAAAGCTTATGTCTTGATAAATAGACCAAACATTTTGAGCGCAGTTCTTAACCATACCAAACAACTTAAGAACTGCGCTCAAAATGATTCAACACACAAAAGCCTCGCCCAATTCTTTCGACTCCGCTGCGACTATAAAACAATTCAAATCACTGCCTCCATTATGTCACTGATATAATTTCAATTTTCACGAATACTGACCAATCATATTCCCCCTCCCTTTCTTCTTCCTCCCCCCTAGCCTCTTTCTCACTCTCTACAATTCTTTTTCTCCAAATATAAGAATTGCTTTTCCTCATCATAAAATTTTCAACAAAAACACAACACGTCTAGAAGCAGTATTATATATTCTGCATTACGAAAACTGAATCGCGTTACGTCACACAAAATTTATTAACACGTGCCCGCTCAAATTTCCCCTTCCACATATATATGTGGAAGGGGAAAAAAAATTCACGCGAAAAGAAAAAGAATTGTGCTGCATGGAAAAAAAAATGTCTATCCAACACCTTGCTCTTTATATGTATATAATGGTAACTGCGTGGGGGTGTAAAGGAATGAAACGTTCTCAAAGGGTGGGGGGGGATGGTGGGCGCGAGAGAGAGAGAGAGGGGGGAGGGGAGGTAGCGAAGACAATGGGGATTCCGTGTATGCGGCCGTGAACGTCCTAGGACACGTAGACGCACGGGGTGCGTGACCCAATCACCCGTTCACCGGCAATGCACCGTAGATCGTAGAAGTGGATTCGTGACGATGTTTCTTTTTTTGGAGTGGGGAGTGAGTGAGTGAGTGAGAGAGAGAGAGAGAGGACTGTGGGGATTCTCTTCTTGGCGAATTGATGTTGGCGGAGGAGTGGGAGAGTGAGTGAGGATTGTGGGGATTGGCGTAACGGCTAGGCAGGCACACCAACACACACAAGGGGTCACGGGGAGGGGTAGCGGCAAAAGGATCCTCGTCAGACGCGCACGCCGAGCCACGCGTGACTCACTTGCCAAGAGTTGCCTCGTAAGGTTCTCGCGGGATTCTCCCGCATGGAGCAGCACTGTACACGATGCATTTAACGCGCGTGAAAGCTCTCAGTGACTCTCATCGACATTCGTCTGATTGGTCTACTTTAAACTCCGCTCCTCAATGTGTCAAGTGTCTACGTTTGTGATCAAAATTTATCCTAAATTCTTTCTGTTTAAAATGATGGTGTGTCTCTAGTTTGTTCTTCGGCTGTTTTGTTTTTTTTAGTTTTAACCAAACGGTTGTTTTTTAAACAGTGTTTTCTAAATAGTTCTTCCTAAACAGTTTTTCGGAACAGTATCCCCAAACCGTTTTTCAAAAATCATTTCCCAACTATTTCTCAAAACATAATCCTTTCTTTAGAGGTTTATGTTTTTTTTTAACAAAACCTCGGAGTGATAATTGAAACAGTGAAATTGATATATTTATTTGAACAAGTGAATCTCAAGTTCTGTGGATGTTAGTGTGCCTGTATGGGATGTACTGGGATTAAAGGATAAATTTTCTGATAAAGGTAGAGTAATAATATTTCGGCATTAATGCTGACAGTTACTTTTTTTTCTTAGCCTCTAGAGAGATTCCTATATATGTGTGGTGTAGTTAAAATGCCGACTTGTGGGTTTGCCACAAGTCTTGGAATTTGTTTTCTTTATTGAGCAATGAATGGGAAATCTTACTTTAAGATGAGATTGAAAACAGGAAAAACTGGAGGATTGATTTTGAAAGGAAAACATTGGGATGCTCTCGAGTGTTGAATTTAAAAATTTAAGAGTTAAATTTAGCTCATTTGAGACTGTAATCGGTGATAAAAATTCTTTTCGATTGAAACAAACTTGAAATGTCTATTTTAATATCTGGCGTAAAGTGAGTTCATTGTAGTTTATTTTCATGGTTTCAACTTGGAGTAGTAATTTTTTAGAGCTAAAATAGTTGGTTTTTAACTAGTGAAATAGCGCGGATTCGTTTTATACAATGTAACATAAAATCATACAAAAAGTTTCATAACATTTTGAACTATTTTTTGAGATCCTAAAGTTCAAATGAACGAAATTTATTTATTTCTTCTGAAAATTAAATTTTTATGGCAATTCTTTTGCTTCACTATCCAAAAAAGTAATTACTGAGTTTGTAAAAGTAAAATGTTAGTTTTTAAATTTTTTATGATTAGTAATTTATTAAAATATCGTCAATAAAAAATATTTCGTTCATTTGAATGTTCAAAACTTAGGGATCATTAATTTTTGTAGTAGAAAACTACAAAATTTATGCAGTATGTTGAATTTTTTACTACCTCCGACTAGTAAATGTTTTTAGTGCACAAATTAGTAGTTTTGAACTAGTAATTTGTAGTTTTCTACTAGGAATTAATATTATTCAATACTAGAAATTAGTAGTTTTTACTACGAATTATTAGTTTTCTGCTAGCATGAGTTATTTTTTTTCACTAAAAGTCAGTCAAAACTGTTATACATTTTGAACGTTCAAATAGACGAAAACTTTTGTTTCTATATTTTTAAAAATGACTCATTAAACATTTACTTTGTTAGAAATTAATTTGTCAAACGTCAAAAATATTTTCAAGTAAAGTACAAGTTAATAGAAATATTAAAAATATTCTTCTTGGTTCTTTAACAAACCAAACAAATTCATATTTATTTTAATAAATTCTACATACTAAGTATTAGTTTACTTTGTAAACATTGAATTTAGAAAATTTTAGAATTAAAATTGACTTTTCCATAATTTCAAAAAAAAACGTGTGTAAATAAAATAAATATGATATAGAAAATAAATTCCTTCAACCAGAATTTTTTGATTTACTTGAGTAGGTATAGAAAAAAACTTCTTGATTTAAACGCTGAAACACAAGATATTGCATATGTTGATTGAGTTACTCATAGTTTGTATTTACTGTTACGTTTTCATTTTTATGAGAGATTCAAGTATTATGTAAGAAACTGTTAAAATAGTTGTTTTCTTTCTAAGGCAGAAAAAAATGAACGTCGCCAATAATTTGTATAACATGAAAAACAAAAGTTTCAAAATATAAATTTCACTTCTCATTCCTTGTTGGGAATAATTATTTTCTTTTTTTATGTATTTTAATTAGTAAGGAAGTAAAATTTTCTAATTATTCTGAAAAAATTAATTTAGAAAATAAATGCTCCGAACAATTGGACCAAATTGAAGATTCGTTCATTATGTTCCATTTTTTGCAGTATTTTCAAAAAATACTATACAAAAGTGGAAAATTAAAGTAAATTTAGTATTTTTAAGTTAGGAATTAATTTTTGATTACAGAAAATAATATTTTTTTTTGATAAAATCCAAATTAATTGTTACAACAATATCGTCGTTTATTTGAACGTTAAAAACTTTTTAAGGGCACAAGTTTGAAATTTTGATGTTCCTATAGTGTCAACACAGTTGTACAACAACAATATTTCTTTTATATATGTTTTTATAAATTTAAACTTTGTTGTCAAATATTTGACTTTTATATTTCAAAAATTAATTTAAATTCAATGAATGTTAATTTACAATATTTTTTTCATTCAAGTCGAGTAATTTTGAAAAATATTAAAACATTATAGTTCCAAAAATAGTTGCCACGGCATTATAACAAAATTAAAATAAAAAAATAATTAAAAAATTTTCGTTGTATTTTTTTAATATATTAGTATTTATTATTAAATAATAATTTTAATATTCAAAACTGTAGACACTTGATGACAAAGCAAATTTCGTTCATTTGAATGTTGAAAACTTTTAGAGCAATGAACTTTGAGGACATCATTAAAAAGTGTTTTTTTATTCATTAAAAATTATAGTTTTATTCATTAAAATTTAGTATATTTTAAATTGATAAAGATTAAATGACATTTTTTTGGAATAAAAAACTGGTACGTTTTTATCTGAATAAAAATGCTAAGGAACTTTTTTATAAACAAAACACTAAAAAGTATCAAATTACAACTTATGATAGCAAAAAAGTGGATTAAAATGATCCCAAAGTTTTGAACGTTCAAATAAACGAAATATCTTTTATTGAAGATATTTTAATAAATTACTAATCATAAAAAAATTTTAAAACTAAAATTTTACATTTACAAACTGAGTAATTAATTTTTTTTTTGTTAGTAATACAAAATAATTGCAATAAAAATTTAATTTTTAGAAGAGTTAAATAAATTTCGTTCATTTGAACGTTCAGAATTTGAGGATCTTGATTAAATAAGAAATTGATCCAATTTTTTTGCATCAATTTGATACTTTTAAGAAAACTGTGAAACTATTAATACATTTTTTCATGTTTCTAAAGTTTAGAAACTTTAAAGGGTACGACAATATTTTTCTTCTATTTAAAATTTATATTTCTTTACAAAAAAAATATTTTTTAGAATAAAACAAATTTATTCTAAACTAAATATTGTTTAATATCAATTATTTTTCTTTTTTCGATAGTAATTTTCAAAAATAAGTAAGGTGAAAAAAAAATTTCGTTCATTTGAACATTCGAAACTTTAGCTTCATATTTTTTCTAATAAATTAAATTGTTACAATAAATAAAATAAAAATTGTTCAGTAAAATGTAAAAATCCTATGGTAAAATAATAAATATTGAAATAGAAATAATTTCCGAACTCCTATTAAGAGAGAAAGTCTAATAATAAGATTTACATGGAAATGGCATGAATAATTGGAATATGCGGAAATAATGAGGGAAATGACATCTATAAATTTTGAACCGATATCAATGTGTGACAACAGTGGTAATAAAAAAAAATAAAAGCATGCAAGCAAGCAAAAAAAAACACACACACAAACGAGGAAAAAGAAGCTGTCATAATCGGAATAAGATAGTAGCGGCATTGACGACATTGCGTTACAATTTTCATAAATATTCCATTATTACCCCGCAAATATGTATATGTACATACACATGTTCTTTAGCAAAATACAAGGCCGATACGGAATAGTGGTTCCTACCCACTCTTTATATTATGATTTGCGCAATGCACGCGGCTTCCGCGAGTTGCCTCTGCATTTTACAAGTGTAGGCTGAACCCAAGTTTCTTTGAAGTGAGGATAGAAGAGAAGGGGGCAAGGAGGGGGGAAAATAATGAGGAAACTCCTGTGAGGCAAAGACGTGAGAGGGACTCGACAGATCATATAGAACATATATACATATATACCTATATCTATATTTTGTGTGACTATAGGGACGCAAACAATGACTTTTTAGAACCTGAATTTTAAACTATATCTATTTTTATAATTTTAAAAAGAAAATCTTGCGTGATGTTTTCTGAATTAGTCATTTTTCTTATGAAACAAATAATTGCTGAGTGTGTTTCAAATAAGAAGTAATAATTGTCTCTTGGAAAATAATATACAGTATAGAAAAAACTGTTGAATTGGGACATGTGGCGATTTATTTTAAATCAATTAGAATAGTTAGGGGAATATTTTTCTTCTCTGGAATTTGTCGAAGTAGTCGAGATTTATTTTTAGTCTATTTTAGGTGGGTGTGTAGAAAAATTTTGATCGTCTAGAAATTTTTGCTATTCATTTTTACTGTAAAAACAAAGTCTTTTAACACAGTTTTTCTAAGGAATATCAAATTGAGTAAAAATTTTGTTCGTTTTTGTTACGTTTTGTTCGTTCAATTTTGCTTCGTTTTTTGTCTCAATTTGATATTTGCAGAAAAATGATGAAATATGATCCCAAAGTTTTGAACGTTCAAATGAACGAAATATTTTTTGTTGAAGATATTTTAATAAATTACTAATGATAAAAAAACATTCCAACTTATTTCAAATCAAAACTTTCCTTCGAAAATAATGATCCCCAAGTTTTAAACGTTCAAATAAGCGAAGTATTTTTTTTTATTGAAAATATTTCAATAAATTACTAATAATAAATATATTTAATAACTAAACTTTTAGATTTACAAACTCAGGAATTAATTTTTTGGATAGTGTAGTAAAATAATTGCAATAAAAATTTAATTTTTAGAAGAAATAAATAAATTTCGTTCATTTGAACGTTCAGAACTTTAGGATCTTTGAAAATAGTAAAATTTACTTACTAAAATACTAAAATTTACTTTGGTATTGATAAAAAAGATTTTACTTGAAAAATAGTTAAACTTACTCCTGAAGTAAAATTTATTTTGGTAGTAAAATTTATAAGGAAATTTTCAACCTGATACATTGCAATTTATTCCAAATTTACTTATACTAAAACTTCAAAATTTACTCTAGAAATGCTGAAATTTACTCCCGACTTAAAATTTTTTAGGAAAATTTACTTGAGATATTAAAGTGTCTCTTGAAAAACTGAAATTTACTGGAGAATTGAAATTCATTTGGAAAATAGAAAAAATTTTTACCAGAATTGCTAAATTTACTTTGCTGAGGTTGTAAAATTTACTTAAAAATCCTAAGAGTTATTTTCGAGCAGTAAATTTTAAATATTGAAATGTAAACATGAAATACTAGCTCTTTTTTTTGAAAATACACATTTAAAGTAAGTTTTTTTTTAAAATACACATTAAAAGTCAAAGTTTTTTTTTCAAAATACACATATTCAAAGTACAAGTAAAATTTACTTCGAAAATGGTAAAATTTAATCCAATATTACCGAAATTTTTCCTTGAAAAATAGTCGAATTTTTGTAACCATTTTTAGAATGTCTATTTTTTAAATAAATTTTTCTTTTTTTTTCATTAAAATTTTCTCCAAATATTCTCAAATTTGACATATATACAATAAAAAATACCAAAAATCGAATAAACAAAATTGTATTGTATATGATAAAAATAATATGTTTCTACATTTATTTTTTTTACACGCAATTTCGAAACTTTTCAAAATTAAAAATACGCATTTATAATATATAGTTTAAAAAAATTATTACCATTTTCTTGTACACAGTAATTTAGACATTGCTATTAGGCAAAATAACCATTTCTCTTCTATCGTTATACTTTAGCTCTTATATATATATATGAAAATAATTAGCTTTTTCGTTTCAAGTTAATTACTCGTGCGCGCACATTATCTCAACAATTTTAGACACTATCTATGCAGTTTTATGCAATTTTCGTGTGCAATCTTTAAATCTACACTGGAAAAATTGCAAATACGGAATGGAATATTAGAAATATTATATCATTTCTTTCGCATTTTCTGTCGAATATATTTTATATATACGCAGTTGTTGCAATTACATTGCAATGTTAATTTTTTTGCCTTCAAATTTTTACTTTTTAGTTTACATAATATTAAAAGGAATCACTCTTAGAATCTCATTTAGTCACTTTTGACTATAATGAAGTTAGGGGCGATTTGTATAAGTAAATTATAATAATACACTGAAAAAAAAATTTAATTGATTCAAATAAACGATTAATTGACTATTATCAATTAAATATTTAATTTAAACAAATAATATTTATTAGAGTCAATTAAATGGTATTTGCTTCAAATACTGAAGTTATTGATTCAAATATGAATTGAACCATTTAATTGACTCCATCTAATATTATTTGATTCAAGTAAATATTTAATTGATAATAATCAATTTATCGGTTATTTGAATCAATTGAATTCTTTTTAGTATAAGTAAATTAATAACCGCTTTGTCTAAGTAATTTTACCCTCTAAATCTGAATTAGTAGAATTCTACTGAGAAATAGTAAAATTTCTGTAATTTTTAGAAATTTTTATTTTTTATGGACCTCTTTGGACCCTTTTCAATTAGTAGAATATTGCTAATTTTTAGTAAAGTTTTCACTATATTTGCGTTAGTAAAATAATTAGTAAATCATTTGGTGGTAGTTAATTTAGTAGTAAACTACTGATTGCAATTATCTAGTGGTACATATTTCATTAGAGATTATTAACAATGAATATAAAATACACTTTGAATTAGAATTGAAAAATGTCGCCCGCAAGGGGGTTCGAACTCTGGCCCTCGAGAACGCTAACCGCATACGCATACCGCACGGCCACGCAAGCAATTAAAAACGCAATGCAATTAATTGAAAAGCAACCCCAGGTCAATGTCGATTCAAAACGTGCGTCTACGTATTTGCGAATGTTTAATAAACATTTTCGCTGTTTTCTGCAACAATTTCGTCGCATAGAAAAAATAGTAGTAAAAAATAATAGTAAAAAAAGAATAGTAAAAAATAATAGTAAAAAAATAGTATAAAAATAGTTTAAAAAAATAGTAAAAAATAATAGTAAAAAAAATAGTTCCGGAAAAATGGAGAAAATTTCTACAAAAAAAAAATTGTTTGACAATCAATGCGGGGAGACTATTTTTCCTCATACGAAAGCAGTATGTGCACTTAAACGTATATATGCAGGCAGGATGTTTCAGCAAAGTCTCTTCAAATCAAAGTGACCACGTGGTACATAAACGACACTAAGCGCCAAGGCCGCAGTCGGCGATAATGGTGATTCCGCATACACATTTACATGCGCATATGCGTATGCTTTTACATATGCAAAGCGAGCAAAGTATGTACGCTCATTGCGCGGCTTTTTGAATGAACCGGCAACACCGCCTTCCCCATTGAGCACAGTTCAGTATTTCTCTCTCTCTCTTTTTTCTCTCTTCGCGTTTTCTTGCGACTTCTCTTAATGTCGACGGTCATTTCAAGCACAAGCGGAACAATAACCATGCGATCAAAATAGAATCCAGCTTCTTTTGATGTATCATCATTTTTTTCAAAGAAAACTTTTTTTTTATAAATGCCAAACAATTTGTCTAAACAGTTAAACACACACACACACACAGTCTTTCCTATATGTGTGACTAATTTGTTATTTAGAATTTTTTTCTTCTTACCAAAATTTCTTTAGAGAGAAATTATCGTGATTTTTTTTTTTTTTTTTTTTGAAGAAGCGTTAAAGACCTTGCACGTTTCTGTTTGAGAAAGAGAAAAAAAAGGGGGAAAAAATTTCCTCGCTCACAAATGACTGAATCATCTCGTATTCAACGTCAGACGGTTTTATTGACGACGTTAAGCCACCTCGTGTATATGTAGATACGACACTTATTAAACACTTGCATAGAAATATGCAATTACACGCTTTGAGACTGTATAATATATGTGTGTGTGTGTATGGAGAAAAAAATTCTCTTTATCATTTTCGAACACGAATCGTGCAAAATCATTTTATCAACTTTCACTCCTACTGAAAATGAGTATTGTTTTCCGATTTTTTGAAAATTCGAAAGATCCTAAAGTTCTGAACGTTCAAATGAACGAAATTTATTTATTTCTTCTACAAATTATTTTTTTATTGCAATTATTTTACTTCACTATCCAAAAAATTAATTCCTATCTAAAAGTTTAGTTATTAAATATATTTATTATTAGTAATTTATTAAAATATTTTCAATAAAAAAATACTTCGCTTATTTGAACGTTTAAAACTTGGGGATCATTATTTTCGAAGGAAAGTTTTGATTTGAAATAAGTTGAAATGTTTCAGCATTAAATTTTCCATATAAATTTTACTTTCGGAGTAAATTTAACTATATATTTTGGATTTTTTTTCCTAACATTACTGAAATAAGTTTTAGTGTTTAATTGAGTAGCTTTTATTTTATATAAAATTAAAATATTTCAGCAGGAAATTTTACAATGATCGCAAAAAGTAATTTTTAATATAATCTGCTTAAATTTTTACTACTTTCCAACTAAATTTTATTTCTAGTACACAAATTTAACTGTTTTCGGAGTAAATTTTAGTATATTTCTAGAATAAATTTTAATATTTTCGTTTAGAAATCTTAGTATTTTTGGAATAAATTTTAATACTTCCAAAGTAAATTTCAGTTGTTTTGTAGTAATTTTTACTAATTTCGAAGTTAATCTTCAGTATTTCAGGAAAGACATAAAAATTATACTATTATCGAAGTGAAAATTTAAATAAAATTTCATCAAGATCCTAAAGTTCTGAATGATCAAATGAACGAAATTTATTTATTTCTTCTAAAAATTAAATTTTTATTGCACTTATTTTGTGTCACTGACAAAAAAATTAATTACTCAGTTTGTAAATGTTAAATTTTTGTTTTTAATTTTTTTTTATCATTAGTTATTTTTTTTAAATTTTTTCAATAAAAAATATTTCGTTCATTTGAACGTTCAAAACTTGGGGATCATAATTTCAATTTCTGTCATTTTTAATTTTGGAAAAAAAATAATTTAATAAATTTTTTAATCAAGTATCCTAAATGTAGATTTTATTTTATTATCCAAAGTTCTACAGTTAAAAAAATTGTTATAGCATTTCTGTCAATTTCAATTTTGAAAGAAAATAATGTCCTAAATTTTTTAACCAAATATCCTGAATGTTGATTTTAAAAATTTACCATCCAAAGTTCTACAGCTAGTTTAGTTTTTACTGGATATCAGATTTTTAAAAATTAAAAATCAGTTATTTTTTAATGAAGATCATTTAAAGTTTATTATGAATATCAGGTATTTTCTAATGAAAATCAGATATTCCTTAGAGAAGATTAGTTATTATTTTTACTGAAAAGCATTTTTAGTTTTTACTGAATATTAGGTATTTTATACTGAAAATCAGTTTTTTTACTGATTATCAGTTATTTTTAATTTCGAAGATCAGTTATTTTTTAACTGAATATCAAATCAAATATTTATTAAAATAAGTATCAAATAATTTTTTATTAAATTTAAATTATTTTTTACTGAATAGTGTTTTTTTAATGAGAAGTGTTTTTACTGAATCATTTATTTCTTACTGCGAATATCAATTAGTTTTACGTCGAATATGAGTTTTATTTTACTGAATATCAGTTATTTTTTATTACATGTAATTTTTTTTACTAAATACCGCAGTTATTTCTAATTAAAATTCAGTTTTATCACTGATTAATGAAACAAAATGTGAATCAAGATCTAACTGAGAATTATATTTTTTTATTAAATGAAAATTGAACAATAGGTAATTTCCAAAAAAATTCCCCAAAGTCGGTAAATAAAATGAAGAATCATACAAATGAGATATTTGTAAAATTTCACACAAGAATTAGTAAAAAATTTCATAGTAAAAATAATTAACTAAATTTAAATTATAGTATAGACGACATTTCGCTAATTGAAAATTAAAAAATCTATTCAAATAAAATATTTATTAAAAAAAATAATAATAATAAATAAATGAAATAATTGAATTTTGAAGTAAAATAAATTGTTTTTCAAAGTGGAAAAAAATTCATTTATTTTAAATTTAAATAAATAACTTTACACTTTGTATTGAAAAAGAAAAATAAATAATAAACTTTCAGTTTGACACTTGTATTGAATGAAAGCGATAAAAGCAAATTGTCAAACTAAATCATTAATCACTTTGATTAATTAAAAATTAAGACGGCATTGATTCGTTGTAAAATGGATATCAATTTATAATGGAAAGGGATGGTTGAATAGATCCTAGAATACTGAATTGGGATGAAAGGAGGCAGAAGTAAATGTGACGTTACATCATCTATTATAATCCGTACATTTTATTTTCATTGTACATTTATTTTACTACTATTATCATTAGTGCTATTATTTTTATAATAATAATAATTGCTAACATTATTATTCCTATAATTTATATTTTCATTATTTTATCATTTTATTTATTTATTTATTTATCATTTCACTATTTTCATTATTTTCCATTTATATTTAAATTTGAATTTTTTTCCTTTTTGTAGTCCTTCTTACTCTTAAAGAAATAAACAAATGAATTTTAATTTGCTTTCTCATAAAGCAAGTATGGTATTAATTACTTTTTTATTAAAAATTTTATTTATTTATAGTTTATAATAATTTTTATTTTATGTATTTATTTAAAAGTATAAAAGGACATGCCTCATCTTTATCTATATTTAAATAAGTAAATACATAAAAACAGGCACCATTACAATTAAAATTTTTCGAATTCCTCACACCATTTTAAAACTAAATTCCTACAATATTAACGATTTCAAATTGATTGAATAAAATTCTTGAAATGTTGACATTAAAAAAAAATAACAATAGTCGAACAATTATTTGGAAATGTAAATTTTGCAACACTTGTTGTTCCGAATAAGATAAAATTGCTGTACACATATAAATATACATACATACATATATTGTATTTATATATCTGTTTATATGAAGAGTTCACATGATTATTAGATTAACATTAACAAGATATGATTTATCGGAAAAAAGTTAGTAATCCCGGTTATTGAGGTTTAAGGTGAATCATTCAATAGCTGTATATATAAATCGATTATAGGAATTTCTTGGCATTAATTCTTGGAACATTGTGTGTATATTCAACTGATAGAATGACAGATACACCGATGTATTTTCATTTAACTTCAGTCTACCAATGACGCATCTTTTTTCAACGTGCGAAACAGGTTCCTGTATATATAGAAGATGCTAAAGTACTTAGCAAAAAAAAAAAAGAAAAAAAAAACTATTGCACATACAAACATAATAGATTTATCTAGTCATTAACTTACTATGTTAAGTGTTTAATAATTATGAAAAGAAAACTTTTTTTATTTACTATTTGTTAAAATTTGTTATTGTTTTCTAGGCAAAAAAAGGCCTGGAATGTATTTTTTAGGGTTTTTTTTTAAATAATAACGAGTAATAATTAATAATATTGTCAATAATTTTAGTAATCAAGGAGAAAAAAATCAGAATTTCGAAAAAATACGATAAGGGAATTATTATTTTTTTCTTTTTGGAGTACGATGATGATGATGATGACGACGATAAAGATTGTGACGTGTAGAATATTTGTTTGATAAAAAAGAGAATGAGATATATTCTTTTTTATGTAATTAAGATCGAGACTGTTATTTTTACTTGATCTATTAAATTTTAATTGAATCTGAAAGATTCACCTGGCAACTGTACAATAATTTATTGGCACGTTAAAGAGAGTTCAATTAAGTTTCGATTTAAATGTAAAGTGAATTTATATTTTAATTTTTATTTTTTTTGTGTACAATAGAATTTTTTATCATTTCTTTTATTCACTGAATAAGACGAACGAACATTTTTTATTGTTAGATTTTAATTTTATCCAATTTTTATATTCGATAATGATTCTTTACAATTTTCAAATTCTCTTGTAAAGATTCTTCATATATATATATACGTATAAGAATTCGATTATTTTTAATACATTTTTAACTAAATTTCTCGAAATAATATTAATTTTCTTTTGAAGCAATTAAATTGTTTTTAATAGATAAAATAAAATGAAATAAATTTCTTGTGAAGAAATCAATTATTTACATAAATAATTAAATTCTTCGCAGAATTTTAATTTTCTTCAAAATATTAACAAAAATTCTCGTCAAAATTTCAATTATCTTTATAAATAATAACATTCTCCGAAAATCAATTATTTTCGAAAATTAAAATAAAATTCTTGGCAAAATTTCAATTATTTTCGAAAATTTCCCTGATTTGAACAATTTTTAACAATTTAAACAAGTTTTTTCAAAAATAATAATATTCTTCCAAAATTAATTAATAATTTAATTATTTAAAAAATTTTGATACAATTCTAAGCAAACATTAAAATATTTTCATAAAAAATACAAATTTCTCTAAAATTCAATTATTTACAAATTTTATTTATAAATTTCTTAGCAATAATTCAATTATTATTTTTGTGAATAAAAAAGTAGGATTAATTTTTAAATATTGATTTTTAATTAATTATGATAATTGCTAATTATTAACGTTATTTATTCAAGTTTATGAATTAAATTTAAATTAAATATAAATTTAATAAAATTTTATGATTTAAATAAAAAAAAATCTGAAGCGAATAAAATTTTTGTTCAGTATTAATAATAAATTCGATTGTTTTCTCTAATCTTAAATAGACCTTTGAAAGGTAATTAATTTCCTTATAGAATTCCTCTAAAATCACGATCGAAATGGAATGGCGCATTATTTATTTGAATATCAGGTGGGATTTCGAGAGTTTCGTTAGACCTGACAGGCAACATCAACGGATCGACTTGTGTCGAGGGTTTCAGAGCCAACTTTCCTATTTTCTCCGCACTTCTTTTATCATCATTTATAAATAGCGTGTTCTAAAATTACCGGACACTTTGGCGACGGCGCCTGAACGAATTCATCAAAGACAGCGAAAAAGACACCGCGAGAGCGTATAGGAAAAGTCGATATGTTTTTTTTTGCCTTCTCTCTTTCTTATACATATTTATAATAGAAGATATATAAATCTAAAGCAAAAAAAATCTGCAAAGACAGAAAAATGAAATTCTTTTAATTTTATTTATTTTCTCTATAAATTCGCAAAATTAGCATTCATTATATTATATGAATTTGGTGCGAATTCGCGCACATCTAAAGAAAACCTGTCATTCAGGTATTTAAATTATTTTGCGAAATTTCTGCCAAGTCTTCGATTCGTTCCAATTTCGGGCGAAACTGTCGATATTGTATATTATCTAAATTGACTCTCTCTTGAACTTAATGCGGAAATATGAAATTTATTATTATATTTTTAGATACGAATTTCATTATCGACAATTTCAGGTTCTGAAAAAATTATTTCTTCTCACCCCGCAGAAATCAGATTTTGTTCTTAAAAAATTCCGAGCAATTTTTTTTCAAATTTAAATTTCATTGTATAATTTTTATCTAATTTTTTTTCTTTTGGAAAATTCTTCCATAAAGAAAAGAAAATAATTCAGGAATTTTTTTGACTGAAATTGCACAATTAGGAGTAGAAAAGAGAATAGAAAAAAAATTGTACAGATTTGAGGCAATAGAAATTTGAACAGTATATTTTGTCCATAAGTATTGTGCCAAGTTGGACGGGAATATTTTATTACGAGAACGGAAATAGCAGAGTTCAGCAGTTCAAATCGCTTAGTATCTGATGTGCGAACAGAACTTTCCTTCAAGTGCACCTCATTTATAAATCATGGCCGGGGAACTCGGTTTCGCCAGTCAGATTGACTGGAAATTATGCAGGTCGTATCGCGTTCTATTTAAATACACTTTTTAGCTTCTAACAAAAATCGTACTAGTTCAATTATAAAGAGGAATTCTTCAACAAAGAAACGAAGAAAATAATAAATCAAATTTCTTTTCTTCTGCTGTCAATTTTTTTTTATTTTCTGTTACAATTCTACTTTTACTTATACATTTATTTTACTACAAAAAAGAAAATTTTTTCTAGATTCATTTGAATTAAATAATTTTTTACAAATTTGAATCGAATAATTTTTTACAAATTTGAATCGAATACATTTTTTTTCAATTTGGAATCGAATAATTTTTTTTTCAAATTAGAATCGAGTTTTTCGCTGTAAAGTATGAAAGTACAGAAGGAGCGAAAGAGGGGAAAAAATGGTTACAAGAACAATTTACAAAAAAGTTCACCAAAAGAATTCACGATTTTGTTCATGATTGGTGTCGGTGACATCATTTTATTTAATGAATTCACATATACACTCTTGGAGAATGACGACCCTATTTTAACTCTCTATTCGAGCCGGTTTACATTTCGCCTGCGGTTATAACATTCAGGACGAATTTTTTTTTCCCCATCAAAATCGATTTTATGAAATTAAAAAAAAAATATTTTTACACTTTTTTTTCCAAAAAATTCAATTTCTAATCCGTATTTTTGTTTCTGTTTGCAGAGACCCACACTGTGGCGATGACAGACCCGCAGTTGACGAACAACAACAACAATAACGATGGCGAACCAAAGTACCTGCACAAAAAATTCAAAAAAATGGCTTCGACCGAAGTCAGCCAAAATGTGGAGACTCGAAAGGAAGCACCTGCCGAGGCAGCAGCACCACCACCACCGCCGCCAGCACCGGCACCAACACCAACTTCCGAGAGCGAGAAGAAAAAGGAGGTAGCAGCAGCAAAAGGTGAATCCGCGCAGGAATCCGCGGATAGTGAGCCAGCTGTCGAGGTGAAAAAGAGCGGCTACGTTTGCTCTTATTGTAAACTCTCCTGTGCCAAGCCCAGTGTTCTTCAAAAACACATCCGGGCTCATACCAATGAAAGGCCTTATCCCTGCATTCCCTGCGGATTCGCCTTCAAAACAAAGTCCAATCTCTACAAGCACTGCAGGTCGCGGTCCCATTCTCTCAAACTTGAGGGCAGCGAGGCCAGCAAGGTGAGAGAAATTTTATTTCATTTTTTTATTTCTATTCTATCATTTTTCATCAAATTCAAATTTTTATTATGAAAAATAAATCATTTTTTTCCTTTTTTTAATTTTGCAAAACTGTATAGTACGACGTATTAATCAATTAGAAAGATTCTACGCGCGAAAAAATCTTTATAACTAACATGTTCGAGAGTCCAGGGTTGCCACGCAACCTGAAAACCTGGAAATGTCAGGCAATTTTATAAAAATTGAAAAAACCTACGAAAGTCAAGAGAATGACCGAAAACATGGAAAATTGATTTTTGAAATGTAATTTTACTTAAGTATTTCAAAATTAATTCAATTTTTAAAAAAATTGCATATGAAAATGCAATTTTTAAATAATTAAATTCTCTTTGAAAATTTTACGAAATTATATAGTAAATATTGAAAATCATTCAATTGCGAAAAGTGGCTTATTTAAGCAAAAAAAAAGTAGCTGTCGAAAAATTAAACTTAACGACAAAAAAAGATCCGTTTGAAACAATTTACAAAATCTACAAAAATTCCATTATATTCTACATTTTATTTTCCTGACTATTTTCTAATTATTTTCACAAAAAATATTTACTTCTTTTTAATCCTACTAAATAATTGATTTTCTGCAACGAATTTTATTATTTATGAAAGAATTTATTAAAATAATTTAATTCCAGCGGGGAATTTTTAAACAATTTTTAAATAATTGATTTCTTTCGATTCATTTTGTGCAAATTCTATTTTAAATAATTGAAGTCCTGAGACATTTTTATTATTCATAGAAATATGTGGATTATTACGATTTTTACAAATAAAAATGTTTAAATAATTTAATTCTGTTTGAAATTTTTTTGAAAATATAGTAAATGTTGAAAATCATTCAATTGCGAAAAGTTTTTAATTAAATTTTACAAAAAATTCCATTGAAATTTTTTACAACAATTGAATGTTTGTGTGTAATTTTATTAAATTTTTTCAAAATAATTAAATTCTTACGAAATTTTTTTTTACATTTTAATATTATTGTTTACTATTTTAATAAAATTTCACGAAACAATTTAGTTATTTAATCCGAAATTTTAATAAAATTAGTCTGTAGAATTCAATTATTTTAAAAAAAAATTTTCATAATATTCTTGGTAAAATTTCAATTATTTTTAATATACAAAATCTTCATCGAATTTCTCGAAAAATGGAATTATTATTTAATTTTTTTTTAAATTTGTCTCTTGACAATAAATAGTAATTATAATAATACCTAATAATTTAATTCTGATAAAATTTGTTATAGAAAATCAATGTTAAGAAACATTAAATTATTTAATAAATTGTTTTTTTTTAGTTAAATAATTGATTTCTTGTTGAATTTTCCAATAAATATTGATTTAAAATTAAATTTCAGTACAAATTTTGGATTGTAATGGAATATTATATTCAAAAATATTTATTTATTCGAAAATTCTACGAGAATTCATTTATTTAACTTTAAAAATAAACATTTTATTAAATAATTGAACTTCTTTAAAATTGAATTTTCATGAAGAACTTTATCAACAAATTTTTAAATGATAATTGAATTCTTTTAAAAAATTTTAATAAATTTTCCTTAATTAATTGCATTTTTCGAGACCTTTGATGAAAATTTTGTATATTAAAAATAATTGAAATTCTGACAAGAATTTTATTTAAAAATTTTTAAATAATGGAATTTCGGAGAAAAAATTTACTTATTTATTTATAAGGATTATTTAAATTTTGCCGGGAATTTTTGAGCAATTTTGAAACGTAATTTTGTGAAGAATTAGTAATTACTTTTGAAAATAATTGAATTCTTGAGTTTTTCAATAATTTTCTAATTAATACTAAATGTAGTTTTAAAAACCTGGAAAAATTCCGTTTTTTAAACTGGAAAACCTGGTAAAGTCAGGGAATTTGAAAATGGTAAAAGCGTGGCAACCCTGACAGTGAATCAGATTTTGTCTGGAAATGAGGAAAAAGAAAATTAAATTTTTCCATCAACCCAGATTATTTTTGCATTTTTATTATTCTATTTTGCTGTATTTTTATTTTTATAAAACTAAATTTGATTATTTCGTTTCTTTTTGACTAGGTATCAGAAGATTCGGACATAAGTCTATCGGACAGCGCGAGCAATGGAACGGGAACACCGCCTCCGCCGCCAACTTTAGCACCAAGCTCCTCCTCCTCCTCATCGACTATAAAGACTGTTAAGACTGGCAAGATATATAAACCCAAGTTCCATACAGCTTTGCATAATGCGAGCAATGAGACTGAGACGTCTTCCAATTCCTCCAGCAGTAGCAGCTCCTGTTCCTCAACTAACATGACACCGAATAATGTTAAACCAAATGCGGAGCGACTGCAGGAGCACATAGATAAAATAATCAGCGACAATCAGGTTATTGTCGAGTCGGTTGATCCACGTTTGCACAAACTCATGCAGCGACAGCAGAGTCTCGTTGAAATCAAGCACCACACCGAACAGCCATTAAATCTCTCCTCAGGCGATGAATCAACAATTCGAAAACGATGCTACAGCGATAGTTTTGCTCAAGACGGCGGCAAGGATTCACAGCAGCAATTAAATAACGATACATCCATTATCAAGGATCTTCTATTAAAAGCAGGTGATCGACAATCAAATCACGACGACAGTAATGACGGTAATGACAATTTTGTCTGTCAATTTTGTAAAATCTCCTATATGAGCGCCGATAATCTCGAGGCGCACAAGAAATTCTATTGTAAAGGTGTCATGACGAGTCCTAGGCGAGGAGACTTTCAACTCGATTTAGATAAGAGGGATAGTAACGAGTACGATCCAAAGGTTGATTATTATAGTCTTCAACCGTTGCAATCGCCTGGACCACTTCTTGGTAATACGAGACTCGTCGATGCCTACACACCGCCGGCGAAGAAATCGCGAAACGAACCAATGCCCGGCACATTGCGATCACTCGAGGAATTATCCAAATTTCCGAGACCCAATTCACTGCAAATGTTTGGCGGCGAGGTACGAATATTGGACAACACAGGAGAGACAAAGACTATGAGGATCGAACCAAGGAAAACTAGTTCACCCACCAGTGAGCACATTCCCGCCAACAAGTGTGCCACGTCCGAAACGTCATCCATCGTCGTCAGGTGAGCTCAAAAAATTGCTATTTCGAAAAAGGCCTCTAAACGATTTTAACAGACAAATTCTTTTGTAGAAAATATCGACAAAAAGTTGATTTAGTTTATTCAAAATACTTAGAATAGAATAAAATTTCATTCCATTAAATCGTTTGTTATAAACTCCAAACTTTGCACTCGATAATTCATTTTAAAACAGAAGCAAAAAGTAGCTTATTTAAACTAAAAAAAAGTAGCTGTCGAAAAATTAAACTTGACGACCAAAAAAATCCGTTTCAAACACTTTACAAAATCTACAAAAATTCCATTATATTCTACATTTTATTTTCATGACTTTTTTCTAATTTTCACCAAAAATATTTACTTCTTTCTTATCCTACTAAAAAATTGAATTTCGGCAACGAATTTTATTATTTATGAAAGAATTTATTAAAATAATTTAATTCTAGCGGGGAATTTTTAAACAATATTTAAATAATTGATTTCTTTCGATTCATTTTGTGTAAATTCTTTTTTAAATAATTGAATTCCTCAGACGTTTTTATTATTCATGAAAATATGTGAATTCTTTCGATTTTTACCAAAAAAAAAATTTTTAATAATTAAGGTCTGTTTGAAAATTTTATAAAATTATAGTAAATATTGAAAATCATTCAATTGAGAAATGTTTTTAAAAGTAATTAAATTTTACAATAAATTCCATTGAAATTTTTTACGATAATTGAATGTCTGTGTGTTATTTTATTAAATATTTTTCAAAATAATTGAATTTTATTATTTTTGGGAAAAAAATTGAATTCTTACAAAAAAAATTTTGCATTTTAATATAATTGAATTTTTGCTAAAAATATATTAATTGTAAAAATAATTGAATTTCTCTAAAGAATATTATTGTAATTTTTGTAGATTATTTAATTCCAGCGAAGAATTTTATTGTTTATGACCATAATTGAATATTATTTTGGAAATAATTGAATTGATTCAAAGACATTTATAAAAACTTTTGAAAATAATTCGATAATTTTTTATTAAAGTTTTTAAAAATAATTGGATTTTTCGAAGGATTTTATTTAAGTTTTTTGAATTTCAGAATTACTAGAAAAATTAATTAATAATTTTACAATAAAAAATTTTGTAATTTGGACAAAAATAAACTGAATACCGCGGAGAACAGTTGAATTTTCGGGAATCATTTTGTTATTTACCGACATAATTAAATTCTTGCAAAGAATTATTTATGTTAATATTTGATCTCTTGGAAAGAATTTCCAAATAATAATAAATAATAATAATTTAATTCTTGTGGAAAACTTTAAATTGTGAAAATAATTGAATTTTCCGATTAATTAATTCAAAATAGTATTAAAACTAATTAAAAATTCTTCGATGAGTTTTATTATTTAAGAAAATTACTGAATTGTCGCGTAGACTTTTATCAAAAATTTATTTAAGTAATTGAATTTCAATGAAAAATGTTATTATTAGTGAATGAATTCAAATAAATAATTAAATTCTTTTGGGAAAATATATTAGGATAGTAGACATAATTACATTTCGAATATTTTTTGAAAATAATTGAATCGTTTTAAAGAATTTGATTATAATTTTTGAGAATAGTTTATAATTCCTAGTTTTTGCAAATTTAAGAGAGGGAATTAAAAAAAACAAAAATAGTAGCTTTTAGTGACTGAAAACTAAAAAAAATATAATAGAATAGTTTATGATTCCTAGTTTTAGCAAATTTAGTAGTGGAAATAAAAAAACAGAAATAGTAGCTTTTAGTGGCTGAAAACTAAAAAAAAATATCCAAATAGTATCATAACGTAAAAAAAAGTAGTAAACAGTAGGTTTTAGTAGATGAGTGCGAAGCCCGTAAACTTGCAAACTTCACCAACGTGAAAAATGACTGTTATATTAATTTCTCTAAATTATGTTTCCAGATCCGGTCTTCATTCCGGCGGGACAATGGTGCACAAACCGCCAGGCGGCAGTACACCGGACACAGCATCAAACTCATCTTCCATATCTCTACCAGATAATTCGAAACTATTAGCGCCCATTGTACCAAACATATCAACAACAAATTTAGCGCCCACAATGACGTGCTACAATTATCTGGAACCACATTTGAATCCATTAACGAACATCACTGCCTACAATCCATTGACATTACCGCAAGCAGGAATCGCCAGTATTCTTCACGGTGGTAAAGTAATACCATACGTTCCCGGTATGCCCGGTCCACACACACTGACCAATTCACCCTCCGTAGACATATCCCCCTCAACTCTAACTCCGGGTGATGCAGCAACTTATAAAGTGATACCCGGCATGCCGGGCCTCCACATGATTCCACAGCCATTGAATCTCGCCAGTCCCGTGAAAATTCAACCCCAAAATGTCCCCGGAATTCCCGGCCCCCACGATACAACACTCAATCAACCACTCGATCTTGCCAATAATAAATCATCCTCCAATTTCAAAACACCCGATGGCACTCGTCATTTGGTCAAAACTCCCGCCGAAAAATACCGCACTGGTAAATCGCCATCGTTAATTGTCCAAGACGACGATCGTCACCCAAAAAATAATGTCGTCAATAACAAAACTAAAGAAGAAGAGGTCTTCGAACAAAGTCCAAAGATCGATAAAGTATTCAATTATTCGAGGTTTGACGACAAGTCACCGAATTCCTACAGTAAATTAAGATTCGAGAATAGAAAGCGACACTCGACCTGGAGTGTTGAGGAACTTGAAGAGAGAACACCTTCCGTCGATATAAATCCAGAGAGAAATTCACTTGACAGGCCAACGACACTCAAGAGTCCCGTCTCTAAAGACTCGAATCTTCCACACGAAAATGGTCGTTTTAAATTAAACGGCGCTAAGGTCAAGCCAGAAACATCATCATCACCAGTCATACTCGTCAATCTCGACACCAACAAGCCCGAAGTACGAAATAAATCACCAGTCGATACAATTTCGAAAACAGACAACAAAGTGGAAATAAAATGGAACGAGAGTGAAGAGTCGGGTAATCCGAAATTTTTACGACCCACTTCATTGCCATTAAAACCGGGGACATTTACTCCTAAGAAACATCATGGAATAACGCCAACGGCAAATACATTACCGCTGATAAGTCCCGAGACACCGAGACAGAGGAAGTCGTATGGACAAGTTTTTTTCAATGGACACGCTTACACTTATCTTGGTCTAAAGTGTTCGACACGATTGTATTATTGTACATTGAATAGACCGCAGCCAATGTACGTTATGCAACAGCACAGTTTGTCAATGTATTCTAACTGGAAGATTTGTAAAGATTCACCGCCGGATGTCGATATGGCCCATTACGATTCGCGTCATAGACCTCAGAATTACAGTATTGCCTCGACTAAACAAGAGGATATTATGACTCATTCGTCGAGGCGACCAACGACGCCGATTAGCTCTGACAGTGGATTGGAAAATGATAACCAGGAGAAAGCGAAGAGGGTCAAAATTTTCGACGGGGGTTTCGAGAGTAATGAGGATTACACGTATGTTCGTGGTCGAGGTAATTGAATTTTTATATCCCTCTAAATATTGAATATTTTTTCTATTTCTTTTTTTTTTTAAATTTAAAAAGATTTAATTTAATTTAAAAAGACAGAAAATCCAAATTATATTCGAGAGGAAAGTTAAATTTCGAAGTTATAAAATCTACTAGGAAATAAAATTTAAAATAGAAATTTTGCACGTTAGCAAAGTTGACAACATTTATAATCAACGATTAAGAAGAAAAAATACAATTTCAATTTTTGGTGCGTGAAATTATAAATTATTAATTGTATAAAAAATGTTTTATATACCGTTCTTTTATTAATAAGTTAAAAATAACGTAAAAATTGGGTTAAATTTATAGAACTTCAAGTAAAAGTAAATTTTTCAAAATATAAATTGGGAGATTTTATTATTTACGTATAAACTTTGTTGAAAATTAATTAAATAAAAAATTCAGAAAGGGGATAAAAAAGTAGACAAATGGGAATTGAAATTCAGTTAAATTTCTATTTCAATTCATTTTCAAAAAAAAATTTCTATTCTATTAATTTTTCTATTAAAAAATTAGGAAAATAGAAAAAAATTTTACTAATGTAAAATTCAGCTAAATTTATAATTATTCGTTGAATAATATTTCTGCCAAATAAAAATTGGCATAAGAAAAACAAATTAAATTGTAAAAAAAAATCCTCTTAATTTTTATCAAATAAAAATTGGGAGCAGAGAAAATTTATTTTATGTCATTATTTTTTATAAGATTATAATTTCAATTCTTTTAGAAATTCTGTTAAATTTTAATTTTATCATTTAAATGTACACTTGTTAAACTGAAAATGCATAAATAAGGGGAAAATTTGACTAATTTTAATAGAAATTCGGTTAATTTGCATTTATTCAAAGAAAATTAATTTTTACCAAATAAAAATTGACACGAGGAAAATAATTTAATAAAAAAAATCCCCTTAATTTTTACTTCATTATTTATCAATTTTCTCAGTTGAATAACAATCTGTTTTTTACTAAAAATAAATAAATTTCAAAATTGACTTAGAAATTATTTTAAAATTAAAAGAAAGAAGAACAATTTTATTTATAGAAAAAAATTCTGATAATTTTATAATTTCCTAAATTAAAAATTGTTATTTTAATGAAAATACTGTAATGAAAATAGACATTTTGTTAAATTTATATAGTTTTTCAATTCAAAATAATGTCTGTTAAATAAAAATTGAAATAAAATAAAAATAAGTTTATTGGAAGTAGAAGTTCTGATTTTGAGTTTTTTCAGTTAAAAATATTTTCATATTTATTTTTTATTTAAACATCAATTGAATAAAATTTTTTTATTTTTTATGGTAATAGAAATTCTGCTACATTTTAATTTTTCACCAATCAAAAATAAGTTTCGTTAAACAAAAATTCAGGGAAATGACACAATTTTACCGAAAGTTATTATTTAAATAAAATTATCGTTAATTATTATTGTTGTAATTTAATTGATTTGGTAAATTTTATCCTAATTTTTCATTCTAATTGCAGGTCGTGGGAGGTACGTTTGCGAAGAATGCGGTATTCGTTGCAAAAAACCGTCAATGCTGAAGAAACATATCAGAACACACACCGATGTCCGGCCATACACTTGCAAACATTGTTCTTTCAGGTAAAAAATCCGACAAATTTTCGAATCAATAAAAATGATCGAATCAAAATTTTTTAAAAGTGATTTTTTTTTATTGCCAATGGAAAACAATGGTAAAAGTTGAATTAATTTTCATTTGAAGTTTAATTTCGAATTGGAATTAATTATTTCGGAATTGAAACTAATTATTTTAAAATTGAAATTAATTATTTTAGAATTGAAATTAAGTATTTTTTAAATTATATTAATTTTACTACAATGGAATTAATTATTTTTGAATTAATAATTTTTATTTCATTCTTCTAGAATTTAAATTAATTTTCTAGAATTGTATTTAATTATTTTAGATTTGAAAAAAAAGGTATTTTGGGATTATATTAGAATTAATGAATATTTTCTTCAAATTTTCTGTGCAGCTTCAAGACAAAAGGCAATTTGACGAAACACATGAAGTCGAAGGCGCATTACAAAAAGTGCGTCGAACTGGGAATTGTGCCAGTGCCAACAGTTGTTTGTGACGAAAACATTGATAAAGAGGCAATCGCGCGTCTAACGGCAGGCGGTGGAAACGCGGAGGAATCATCGTCCGAAGACGATGAGACGGAAGGCGACGAAAGTGAGGAATCCGGCAGTGAGGAACATGAAGCGGCCCAAAGTCTCTTGAGTCTCTCTCAACGTAGTAGTTCCGGTCGACTACCAGGTCTCTTGCCATCAGGCAGACCAACGACATATCCATACACACAAACACTTCCCAGCAGTTCAGTGACGACAAGTGTAATTTCAACAGTCGTCAGTTGTTCCACTTCAACAACAATCGTGTCCCAAGGAACATCATCAGTCATTCATAATGAACTCTCGAATCGATATTACTTCCCCTCGAATCGTTCATCATCCGAGGAATCACGATCAAGTGTCATTCAATCGTCGATAAAGAATGAATCCGACGTGGAAATGGAATCAGTCAGTGATAATTCGAATACACGACACTCATCATCATCGTCATCATCATCTTCATCATCATCATCATCATCGTCATCATCGCAGCCAATGGATTTGACCATAAAACAAATTTCACAATCCCCCACGCAACGGGCAAAACCAATGGATATTTTAACACCCGTCTCTGAACCTGTTCTCCTGCAAACAATCGTCCAGAGTATGGAGAGATTGCCACTTCACGGCAGAGAATGGAAACCAGAGACTGATGGTCACATGCTTCAGGCTTATCTCACCGAGAGACACGTAATGGACAGTAAGATGAAGGAGCAATATCGCGTGGGCAAAATTGACAAGCATATCAAGGAACGGGAATTATACTTACAGCAACATAATTCAAATCTCAGCGTTGAATCTCATGGTGTGCCAACTGTAACATACACTGATCCGACAAAATTACAACCCACCGTTCTCGAATCAAGAATCAAGAATATGTCGAAGCAGGCTTCGGACGATATCAAACACGAAATCAGAGAGAAGATTTATCTCAATAATCTCAACGTTGAAAGGCGTCCATTTGATATTGATTCGATCTACAAGGATAAGGATCTATCGCGATCAACGAATTTACGCGAGTGCTTTGAATCACGCTCCATGAATGCACCACCACCACCACCAAGAACAATTGATTATAATTTAATGAATCTTTCCGAAAGGCCAAATTTCGTCATCGATTCAATGAATGAAAAGACATTCATTCAGGACGTGAATAATCGACCAAAGAATGACGTCGATCGTAATTCAATGTTCAATGCAATGAAAATGATGAGGGAAGTCGAGAGACCGCAAACAAACAGATCTCACACACCAGATTTAAGGAGCAATGAAATTCGACCACCGAGTCGTGAAATGCGCCCCGCAAATCAAGATTTCAGATCGACGACACATTCTCGAACAAAACAGGAATTTTCTAACCAAATGGAAATAGAGGCGAGATCGCCAAATAGAGAGACGAGAATTATTACCGATTACAGATCGCCGGAAACTGTTTTACAACCGGCATTACATGAGTCGACGAATTTACATCAGGAATTACCAAGAACACAGGGAATGGATATTCGCGTTGGAGAGAGATTTGATTCTATTGAATTGACCAAGCAGAGCATTAACGAGAGTATTAAGCATTCGATGCAACGAAAAATGGTTGTTGGTGGTCCGCCCTTTAGGATTCCATCGTCAACGGGAGGTAATTCGAAACCTCAAGCGGAATTTCTGCAGCCGTCGAGTGGTCCAACGCCAAATTACGTTAGGTTGGCATATTTACATTATCTAACTAATTTATTTTATTGGAGCCAAATCGGAAATCGGAATCAATTCCCGACGGGCCCACATTTTTATTAAGATTTCGTATGGAGAATTTTTACAAAAAATGGGCCCGTATTGCAGTGTGAATTTTCCGCTTTCTCAATTTAATCTCGCGTTTAGAAATTGGCGAAAATTTTTACACAGAGATTATACGAGATTCAAAGAGTTTCGAAACTCGGAATATTATTTTCGAGAATGAAACTTTTCTCTTAAATTACAAAACTTGTATTAAGTTTTCTATTAACTATTATATTTTTTTATTTTCTGTTATATTTCCGCAACCTTTTTTAAAAACGAAAAATTTTTTTCAATTTAATTCTTCTCTACGCGCACAAATTCTTGAGGAATTGTTACTTAATAAATTCGTCCTTTTTAGGATAATTGATCAAAAATGAAATAATTTTGAAGCAAAATGAAAAATTAATAGTTGTATTAATTTTTCGTTATCGTTTATAAAAACGTTGCGGACTTCAAAAGCTCTTTTTATTATTATTATTATTATCGAGTCATTTTTTAATTTTCTGTCGAGCATATTTTTATATAGATTTTATAGAATCTAACATAGTGATTCTTTTATTTAATGTTTTGCTTTAATGCAATAGATCAAATTAACATGAAATTCTAGCCAAAAATGAAAATTTTTATCATTATTTTTTATAATGCTGCGAAATTGTGTGAAATAATAATAAATGAATTATTTTTTATTTTTTGTTTTTACTACAAAATTGTGATTTTCAAAAACCTTGGGATCTTTTTAGAAATTTAGGTAAAACTGTGAAAAAAGCTTAGAATTTTATTTACGAAATGTTTTTAATAAAAAAAGATATAAATATTTTTATGAAATCTCTTATAATAGGGTCCAAAAGTTATTTTATTTACAAATTTGAAATATTTAAATAAAAAAAAAATTTAGAGAAATAATTACCTACTATTTGAATAAAATTTTCTAGAATAGGGTCTAAAATTTCTTTTTCTTGATTTTGCTAAAAGATTTTATTTTACCACCCTTTTTGAGATTAGAAAAAATGAAAAAGAAGATTGATGGGGAAAGATTGGAAAAAAAGATGATAAAGAAAGCTAATGACAAAAAAGCAAAATATTAGATATGAAAATGCGTCCTTATAAAAAAATATGAATTCTGAAACAAATCTAGTGAAATAGGTGCCATAAAATTTATAATTAACTATATACAACAAATAATTGAGTTTTAAAATATTATTCATATAGGCAATAAATATATTGTATAAGATTCAAGATATTCAGTATTAATGAAAAATAGTCAAGATAATCTTCAAACATTTCCAAATATTTAGTAATTAATAAAAATCATAATTTTAAATGTTGCAGTAAGAATTAGAATAAAATTAGAATTAGTTAAGACGTTAAGTTTTTTGAAATTGAAAAAATATGTTATTCAAAAATTAGATATTATTAAATTTTTTAAATGTTTATAATAAAATAAGAAATATTGCAATTTTTCAAGATCTTACTGTAAGTTAATCAATATTTCCTCTAGAATGAAAATATTACAAATTAGAAACTAATTTTCTAAATTAAATTATTATTAAAGAATTTATGAGAAAAGAACAATTTTTTTTAATCAAATATTCCTTGAACCTCTTAGGATAATTTCAATCTAAATAGTTCCTATATAAATTTATAATTTAAGTAAAAATAAATAAAATCCATTAAAATTTATAATCCAAATAAATTAGATATTTAATATTAATAAAATTAAATTTTGTTGTTGGGATATAAAAAATCGGCTAATTCTTAATTATATAGTCAATTAATAACAGAAAGAAATTGCTTGGTTAGCCTGTAATTTAAGAAAAATGTATTTTTAAAACTGTATAAAAATATTTAATCCTATTTTATAATTTTAAAATGCTCAAATTTCTGATAAATGATTTGAAAATAATTATTTCTTAACATCTATAATTAAGTTTGTAAAATTTTATAAAAAATCGAAATTAACTGTAAAAATCAGTCACTTTTATTTAATATTATTGAAATTTAATGTTCATGAATAATAAATGATTAAAAAATTGAAATTAAATTCAAGTTCAATTACAAATATATCAATTATTTAAAGATTAGTTTAAAAAAAATTTTAATTGAAATTTAAAAATTGTGACAAATTTCGAAAATAAAGAAAATAAAAGATGAAATAAAAAAAGGTGAGTAGATAACTATCTTTATTGACGCATTTATATTTATGATAAAATCAAAGAGAGCTATTGTTTAGAAAATAATTTTCAATTTTATCTCTCTAAAAAAATTTAGATTTTTCAGAAATTTTAAACAAAGTTTTTTTTAATTTGACAAAATTGCACGAAAACTGATAAAAATGACAATTTTCTCTTTTTGTAAATGAAAATTTAGGAAATAAAATTTTTTTATTAAACGAAAAAATTATTTCTATTTTCAGTGTGATGGAGGATGGTCGTAGTGTTTGTGGAATGTGCAATAAAGTCTTCAGCAAGGACGCAAAGGAAAGTCATTTAAGGTTGCACATCAACATCCATTATTTCGAGAGGCCATTCAGGTGTGAAAGTTGCGCAATTCCATTCAGGTGAGAATTTCGAAAATTTTACCCAAAAATTTCTTTAGAAAGAAAGAAAAAAGTTTTTTTTTTGAACAAAACAAAATTTTGTCTAGAAAAAATCTGTTTCTATATTTTCGTCTCAAATTTTTGTTAATTTCTTTAAAATTCAATGTTAATTTTCACACACTTTGTTCACGTTTTAAGTTAATTATTATCGATTATCTTTGAGCAAAATAATTAATGAAAATTGTTCAATATTTCAGAACAAAGGGCCATTTAACGAAGCATCAACGTTCTATTTCTCATCGTAACAAAGTTAGTATGACTTCCACTTTCGGAGCAGCTACCAGCAGCAATCCAAGACCCTTCAAGTGCAACGACTGCAAAAGTGCATTTAGAATACATGGACACCTGGCTAAACATTTACGTAGCAAAATGCATATTATGAAACTCGAATGCCTAGGGAAATTGCCCTTTGGAACTTACGCCGAAATGGAACGATCTGGTATCAATCTCAACGATATTGATACCACAGACTGTGATAATAGTCTTGTCAGTCTTCAGGTAATTTATCAATTTTTCTCAAATTTTTTTTCCTTCACTTGAAATTTAATTAATTTTCTAATTAAAAATCAAAAAATTAAATATCTAAAATCGTTTTTTTTTTGTTATTAATTATTCAGATGCTGGCCCAGAAGCTGTACGAGAAAGATCCAAGTAAAATGGGTCAATGGGATCCAGAATCGGCTGCTAATCAAATAAATAATAAAGGTGAAAATTCATGTGACGAGAGCGATGAACTACCATCATCACATTCACTGCATTCATACCAATCGTCTCAAATAGTCCCCGATGCCGAGGCATCACGAACATATCATGTGCCAATTCACGAGGAAACAAAAGCCCTTACGTTCAAGTGTCAAATTTGTTCTGTATCAATGCAAACATTAAATGAATTGCAAGTTCACTGTTTTGTCGAGCACAATATTGAAACCGATACAAGGGATAAGGATGGAATAAAATCGAGATTCATCGACGAAATACCAATTCGACAAAATGACAGTGCAAAGAAACTAGAAGATATATAGTGACAAAATATTTCAATACTGAATATTTTTTTTAACTGTTGTGCAGTTTCAAAATAAGAAGAAAAGAAAAAAGCATTTTTTTTTCTTTTATCAGAGGAAAAAAAAAGAGTCCCAAAGTTCAAATATAAAAATATATATATATAAATTATATAAAACTTGTATCTTCCAATTAAAAAGCGTCTTTCATGGGAGCAATTTTGAGGATTTACAAAAGCAAAAAAAAAAAAAAAATTGTCAAGCATTTAAGAATGTTTCTTTTATAGAACAAAAAAATACTGATTCTCATATTGCTCTCTGTTATCGCAAATCGAGATTTTCAGTGTTATTATCTCACGACGAATTATATTTATGTGCCCATTGTAGTTTTTAGATAGCATTTAGGGTGCTATGGAATGGCATATAGCATGTGATTCTGTATTTAAAGTGCAAATGTTAAGCGTGCAAAGAAAGAAAGAAGAACTTAAAGAAGAGTATTCTAATATTACGAATTAATAATTTGATTTTATTCGTAAAATTAATCTCACATATATGTATAGATATTACAGAAATCTATAATTACATAATATCTATACATAAATTTGTATAATATACCTGCAATATAATTATTGCAAAACAAAAGAAAATATTGTTATTTCGGAGAAATTGTGTTTTTTGTAAATATATATATTGTATAGTGACTTCCAAATCGCGCCAAAACGTTTAGTATTAGTGTTTCAATCAATTTTTAGGGAACAAAATGATTTTATGTGAATATTTATATATATACATACCTACACACACTATATATATAAAATCATTTTGTTTATTATAAATATATATATACATAGATGAAATATTTTATCTTTGATCGAGTCTTTAGAGAAACTTTTGACAATCTTCCATAAAAAAAAGAATCCCTTCTTCCGTTTTTTGATCAAGAACAATTAAATATTGTCGAAAATTTACAAATCGAATCATCTTGAGAAATTTGTGATATTTACGTTATATAGTTTAGTAATTTTAATAGATATTGTAAATTTTCTTTACAAGTCTTTTTAATACTGTGATCTCATATTATTATTATTATTATTATTATTATTTTAAAATAACAGATTTTTGTTCTGCAAAAAAAACTCTTCCACGACTGATAGAAGAAAGTCTGTTTAAGAATTTTTATATATATTTAGTTTTTTTTTCGTCAATTTAACAATTTTCTCAAGATGATTCGATTGATTTTTGTAGCATTTTCGCTCAAGTGTACAATATTCTTCTGCATAATCATGTATCTTAATGATTTTTTAAAGAAAAGGAAAAAAATAAGAAAAACGAGTCTTTGTGTGCTTGAGAATAAGGATCATGGATTATTCAAACAAACACAAATATGTGCAATGTAAATTCAGTTCGAAAAAAATATCAATATATATATATAGCAGTCAATGTAATTTGTAAATTTTTTTTAAATAAGAGCTTTTTAAGAGATATTCTTTTTCAATACGCCAAGCCAACTATTTTTTTCTGAACTTTTAAATAGATTTTTTATTTTGAAAAATTTTATTCTCACGAAAAGAGGAAAGATGTTTTATTTATATATTAGAAATAATTCTTTAATTACAGAAAATCAAATTAAAACTGAAAAGAAAGTGACATATCATTAATATTGAATTTATTTTGATACATTTGTCGAGAGTAATTGTCAAAGTAATTTTAATTGAAAATATTTTATAAGGAAAATTTTTTTAAAAATTCCTTTTTTAAAGATATTGAATGCTCAAAATTTAGAAAAGAAATATGTATTTTTCTAGAAATTTCAAACGAATTTTTTGTCAAACATAATTTAGTTGGCTTGGTTGCTTCCAGTCACAGTATTAAAAAAAACAATAATAACCGATTGCTTTTGTTCGAATAATATCGTTTTCTAATATTCATGAGATTGAATTTTTTTTGTTGTCTTTGATAAAAGACATGAATGAGAAAATATCGCTAAAAGTCATCATGCTATATTTTATAAGATTATTTCCATTCGTGTGTCGATAGCACATCGCTTAAACAAATTGTTGGCGTCGTTTCTGATGTTTTATAAATATATATTATAAATAAAATATATATTATGTAATGAATATTAATGTATAAAAATAAGGGTGTTTAGGATTTTATAAGCATATACACACGAGAAGCTAAGGCTTTTATGTGAAAAATGTCTAATGTACATTTCAATTGCCTTAGGAATGTTTATGGAGAAAATTGTATCACAGAAACATTTTTCATTGGAACCAAAATGGCAAAAGGAAAAAAAATTTTTTTTTTTTCGTTTTTTGCCAAACGAATATCAGAATAATGGGACCGGAGTAAGATTTTATTATCATATAAGTAGATATTTCAAAGTTGTAGTAGCAATTAATAAGTTATCGATCGCCAACATTTTGCCAACGCTGATGTCAAAACATTTCTTCCCCGATTTTCACAACTCTGTTAATCTATTGATGAAAATGTAATTTATTTATTGTAAATAAAAAAAACATTGCCTATACTTTTGGAATTTGTTCTTTTTTATTGCTCTTCACATGTCTTGAATTTATGAATCGGTTTTGTTTAGAGAAAATATTTTCACATTTTATTTAATTTTATTATATTTGGAAAATTTAATTTATTTACTTTTTTAATTTTTTAAATTTATTTAGCGGATTCTTTAAACATTTTATTTTATTATTTATAAAATAGGTTAGTTCCGTAAAAATCCGCTAATATGAGACAAGTGGCGCCAAAAATTGAGTCTAATTTTGGCGCCACTTGTCTCATATAAGCGGATTTTTCAGGAACTAATAGCTAAATTAATTAATTGTTTTCTATTTTTATTTGCATTTTTTTAAATAAAAAAACAGATTGATTACTCTTTTTATTAGTTAATAAGCATCATACATCTATAAACAACATTAAAAAACAATTGTTTAAACAATTTATTTTATTATTTATTAAATACGTTAGTTCCGTAAAAATCCGCTAATATGAGACAAGTGGCGCCAAAATTAGACTCAATTTTTGGCGCCACTTGTCTCATATTAGCGGATTTTTCAGGAACTAATGGCTAAATTAAATTAATTGTTTTCTCTTTTTATTTGTATTTTTTTAATAAAAAAACGGATTGATTACTCTTTTTATTAGTTAATAAGCATCATACATCTATAAACAACATTAAAAAACAATTGTTTATACAATTTATTTTATTATTTATTAAATACGTTAGTTCCGTAAAAATCCGCTAATATGAGACAAGTGGCTCCAAAATTAGACTCAATTTTTGGCGCCACTTGTCTCATATTAGCGGATTTTTCAGGAACTAATGCCTAAATTAAATTAATTGTTTTCTATTTATATTTGTATTTTTTTAATAAAAAAACGGATTGTTTACTCTTTTTATTAGTTAATAAGCATCATACATCTATAAACAACATTAAAAAACAATTGTTTAAACAATTTATTTTATTATTTATTAAATACGTTAGTTCCGTAAAAATCCGCTAATATGAGACAAGTGGCGCCAAAATTAGACTCAATTTTTGGCGCCACTTGTCTCATATTAGCGGATTTTTCAGGAACTAATGGCTAAATTAAATTAATTGTTTTCTATTTTTATTTGTATTTTTTTAATAAAAAAACGGATTGTTTACTCTTTTTATTAGTTAATAAGCATCATACATCTATAAACAACATTAAAAAACAATTGTTTATACAATTTATTTTATTATTTATTAAATACGTTAGTTCCGTAAAAATCCGCTAATATGAGACAAGTGGCGCCAAAAATTGAGTCTAATTTTGGCGCCACTTGTCTCATATAAGCGGATTTTTCAGGAACTAATGGCTAAATTAAATTAATTGTTTTCTCTTTTTATTTGTATTTTTTTAATAAAAAAACGGATTGTTTACTCTTTTTATTAGTTAATAAGCATCATACATCTATAAACAACATTAAAAAACAATTGTTTAAACAATTTATTTTATTATTTATAAAATAGGTTAGTTCCGTAAAAATCCGCTAATATGAGACAAGTGGCGCCAAAATTAGACTCAATTTTTGGCGCCACTTGTCTCATATTAGCGGATTTTTCAGGAACTAATGGCTAAATTAAATTAATTGTTTTCTCTTTTTATTTGTATTTTTTTAATAAAAAAACGGATTGTTTACTCTTTTTATTAGTTAATAAGCATGATACGTCTATAAACAACATTAAAAAACAATTGTTTAAACAATTTTTATTATTATTTATTAAATTCGTTAGTTCCGTAAAAATCCGCTTATATGAGACAGGTGGCGCCAGAAAATCGCCTTACTTTTTGGCGCCACTTGTCTCATATTAGCGGAATTTTCTGGAACTAAACAACATTTTGTAATAAATAATTTATTTCGTTTTTTGTATTTTTTTTTTTAAATATTCGTTCATTTATTTAAATTATTAATTTAAAAAAGCCATTCATCAGTAAAAACTAATAAAAAAGAATTATTTAAGTATTAAATATAATATTTACTAAATAGGTTAGTTCAGAAATAATCCGCTAATATAGAACAAGTGGCGCCAGAAAATGGGCCTACTTTTTGACGCCACTTGTCTCATATTAGCCGAATTTTCTGGAACTAAACAACATTTTATAATAAATAATTTATTTCGTGTTTTGTATTTTTTTGTTAAAATGTTCGTTTATTTATTTTATAAAAACAATATCTTTTAACCTTCTTTCTTCTTAAACAATAAAAATTTTGATATTGACAAATCGAAGAACTATAATTTCGATCTGTCAAGCAAAGTGTTTTGAAAAAGAAAAAAAAACAAAAGCATTTACAAAAACTATCTTCGAACTGCGGACAGAATGAATGAAAGAATACCAAGATTATTATTATTCATTTGTGAATTAAAAATTAAATTATACTTAATTTTTTTTTAAATAAGAATTTTATAATTTAATAATCAATTCTGTAGCTTTCATTAAAATATCGCGTCGATCACAGAAATCGATTTTTCTAGATTTATCATTAATTTTTGGAGAAATCTTGTATTTTCAAACTTGTGTTTTTCATATTTCATTCTATTTGTAATTAAAACTCTACGAAAACTGGATTATTTGTTAAATCCAAAAGTTTTTTTTTAAAGTTCAATTATTTTAAAAAAATTATACGAAATTCTGATTTTTTGAAAATTGTCCAATTATATAAATTAAAAAGTCTACTACTTTTCAAAAATTATTAATAGATATTTTTAAAAATCGAATTCAAAAAACTTTTTAATCGTAATGTTTAAAAATTCAATAACATTTTTTTAAAAAACTAATTCTTAGAAGTTTTCTTCATATTTTTTTAAAAATTCTACTATCTTAAATAATAGTAAATTAAAATTTTTCGAAAATCTGTCTTTTATTAGACTTATCATTGCGGATTGAGAAAAATCATCTATTTACATATTTATAATCAAAATTCTCCCAAAACTTAATTATTTTTTATGTTTCCCAGCAAATTTTAAAAAAATAAAATTATTTTCGAAAAACTAAACTAAATTTTGAATTATTTAAAATAAATTAAGACAGTTTAAAAGACAGTCGTAACAGGAAAAAACAAATATGGGAAATTGGACTTTTCTACTGTTGTGTATAATATTAAATTTAAATCAAATGCAGATTTAGTTAAAATAATATAATGTATTTAAAAGTATTTATATAGTAGGGCGAAGATTTACATATTATTTAGTATTCGTAGTCAGTTAAATCCTTACCGTAGAAATCTTAAAGTACATCGTCAGCGAGCATCAAATACAACAACTAGAATAAAGAGTTAAGAAAAATTCTCTTTGTAAATTATAATTCAAAAGTACTTTCCATTCTTCCTTCATTGTCCAGCAATGCTATTGTAAATTAAATTGTTATTTTAATTAAAAAGGATACATCTTTTTGAACGTTTCTTGTACATTATACGATAGCCGCATTCTCTGCATCGAATAGCATCTCGAGGCCTGATTTCATTATCCCGATGACATTCTGTAATTAAATTTCAATTATAGTTCCATAATTATATCTTTTAAATAATAATTACTACATTTTGAATAGCAATTCAAAGAAATTTTTTTTTCATCATCAAATACTTTATTAACAAACTACTTTAATAACAAATGAAAAAAAAACTATACTGCATAAACGTTTACCCAAGAAAAGTGAGGTTAGGAAAATTGTTTTTAAAGATTTAGTGGGAAGGACAATGAAAAACTTACCGCCGCAAACGTAAACCATCGTCTGCTTTGGAGTAGATTCTGTCTTACTTGTCGAAGCTTCCATTTTTTATGTCTAATAACTTAAAATAATTAAAAATTAACAACGTTTTAAAGAGACGTGTGTATACTTTTTGACAAACCAAAACACATTGCATGCTTCTTTGATGTGATTGGTCAAGGGGGTTTGTGTAGCAATTTCGCGCCATTATTCAAACCGATAGAAACGACTTTTTAAAAAAATATGTAATTATTCAATTATAATAATTAGCTGACTAATGTTTATGAAAAAAACTAAAATGTAGCTCTCGATGAAATGTTTATCATCTTCGGTTAAAGATTTGAAAAATACATTATTTTTCCAGAAAGTATTTTACATACATCTTTACTAGTTGGGTTGCCTATCTAAAGGCGCAAAGTATTTTATAATTATACGTAATAATTAACATAATAAAACTAAAATCTAGAAAATTAATTCAAAATCAAGAATACTAAATACAACTAAATAATTATTTGGAAAATTAAACTTTCTTTTAATTGAAAGGGAGTATTTTTTATTTTTCTCGTATTCTATTTCAAATTTTCAATAACTAGATCATTAGAAAAATAGGAAAAATGGCGCGGTATTTAGGACAACCTTGAAAAATACAAAGGAATTTCTGCGCAGAACTTGAAAAACTACAAACTACGGCGCAAATACGACGAACTACAGGTTTCCCCAGCAACAGACGCTTTATTTTTAGTTAACAAAACTCTCGCCAGAGTGCGGAAGGATCGTAACTGCACTTTCCAGTCCAATCGTACAGCTCGTCTATGACAGGCGGGATTTAGCTAGACTGCCATTGGTAGAAATTTATTTGGCGGTGGGGCTGTGAATAAAGTTTTGAAAGTTTTCTCGAGTTCCCACCACTGCAACACACACAGAAAGAAGAAGGACCCGCGTGCTGCGTGCTGTGGCGCGTTTTGCACCCTTCAACAAAGTGACATTTACGTTTTTAATCCAGTGCCAGTTTAGTGTTTAAATTAACGTTTCCACTAAGTTTAAAGTGTTATTTACATCGTGTTTGTTGTGAATTTTAATTTATCAAGTGTTTTTTATGTGTTGTAAAGTAGTTTGTGTGTTAAAAACAAGAGAAAAGTAATCTTATTGGACTCTTCCAAAAAAAGAGGGGTTGCTTTCTAACCTTATTTTCTGCAAACAAAGACTACACTCGGACGCCAACATCTGTCTCACTTTCCCATATTCAATTTTAACAATGTGCATTGGATCATTCGCGGGATTTTTCTCTATGTAATTAATACAATACGTCCGTCAACGAAGCGTGTTCGTGCTTTAAAAGGTAAACAAATGGAAGGAGAAGTTCTTTAAAATGTTGTCCTCTCAACGACTTTGTATTTCAAGTCGAAGAATGTTTTCGTGTTATTAAAATCGCACCTTTTTTTTAAATTGTAAAATTTATTTTTGTGTTTCTCCAAAATGGATAAATGTTTGGAAGTCATTGACAGCCCGGTGGGAAAGGTGAATGTTAGTAATCAGAGTTCTCGTAGTTCTTTTGGAAGTTATGACAGTGGATATTTAACATTAACACCACAACCTGGATGTCAATCGCCGAGTACGGGCAGTCGTGTTCGTCTCTCGAATACGTCAATAAAACGAAGTCGCTTTCGAAATGATCCACTGCAATCGGAGAGAATTACTAGGCTACGCTCAAAATTCTCGACCCTCTTGGAAAATACGTGCTGCGAAGAAAATGACAAGCGCATTCGCAGTTCACTTCCCGACAAATTTAATCCTAAATTATCATTCAACGAGTCGGCAAATCACAGCATGCTGCCCGAGTACCAAGAATTCGGAATGGAACTCCGAAATCGAAATCTCCGCTCATGGAGAGCAACTGTACCAATAAATCCAGCGGATGATTCAAAACTTTTAGCATCACCACCATCGCCGGCTATTCCAAGTTCATCATTTCAAGCATCTGAACCCGATGAAGATGTGGAAATGAAGGCATTAATGCATCAAAGTACACCGCACGCGTCAACATTGAAATCGTCTTATCGTTCGATAAGAAAAAGTAGTCCCGAATTAACATCCGTTGATAGACGAAGACTCAGTAGATTAGTAATTAATGATTTGACAACCGTTCCGGAAATCAAGCCCAAGAGACTTGATTTCAGTCAAAAAGGACTCTCAGCATCCTTCCGAAGAAGACGAGCGACGAGAGATCAAACTGGTGTGCCAAATGTCGATATGCTCGTATTATTGGGCGAGAAAAGTAATCATTGGCGTGTTATATCCAATATTTTAGCATTATTAAGTCCACAGGATTTGTGTTCAGTGAGTATGGTTTCAAAAGCGTGGCAAAGAATTTGTGCAAGTGATTCGAAGGCAAACGTGAGGAGACTGATACACATTAAACTCAAGCAGGATGTTAAGGAGAATCTTAAATTTCGAAAAGGAAAATTGGAAATGGATATTACGACGAGTCCAAGGAGTCGATTCACGAGGAAGGGCTATCTTCTTGAGGTTCAAAATCTTATTAAAAATGGTCACAAATCATTGACACCATCCAGTCCACCAGTTTCGCCCAGTAAAGTCAAGTTCCACTCTTTTGTCAAGGTAAGATTTTTGTCATTTTCAAAATTTTTAATTCTATTAATTTTTATATTTATTCTATTAATATTTTCTTTTTATTTATTCTTTTAATTTTTAAAAATTAATAATTAGTAATTAAAAAACTAATTATAATTGTTTGTCTCCCTTGAACAGCGACAGGCCTCGGATATTATGACTTTTTGGACTTTATCCAACAATTTTCCAAAATAAAGGCGACTTTTACTAATTTGTTTTCAAAAAGTGGACTTTTTTCCACTTTTCTTCCAAATATTGCAGGAAAATACCATTTTTTGGGTATAAAATGCAATTTATTTGGATTTTTCTGGTGCGAAAAAGATCCCTAGTGAAATCTATAGTCAAATCTGAAATCGAAAACTATTTTTGAATAATTAGAAGAAAAATAAGTGGAAGATAACTTTCAATTATTTAAATTTTGGAAAAAGGCAATATTTTCTTATCTTAATTGAGATTCTACGAAAACTTAATTATTTCTGAATAATTTCCAAAAATTCTTTTAAAAATTCAATTATTTTAAAACAATTTTAAGAAATATTTTCAAAAATCTATTTTAAGAAAGTTTTTAATCGTATAATTTTTTAAAAATGAATTATTTTCAATTGTTTCTGCTAAATGTTATTCATAAATCATAATCTCAATAACTTTTAAAAAAATGCAAAATTATATTTAGAATTCTTTTAAAAAATTAAACTTTTAGTTTTCAAAATTTTAATTCATAAAGAATTGGCGAAAAATTATTCATAAAAATTGATTTATAATGATCCTCAAGTTTCGATGGTTCAAGCGGACGAAATATTTTTTATCGAAAATATTTTAATAAATTTCTAATCATAACAAAATTTAAAAACTAAAATTTTAAGTTTACAAACTCAGTAATTAATTTTGTGGATAGTGAAGCAAAATAATTGCAATAAAAATTTAATTTTTAGAAGAGATAAATAAATTTCGTTCATTTGAACGAAGTTAAAAAAAAGCAGAAAATAATTGAATTTCGAAAATTCCTGTCATAATTTTCGGAAAAAATTGAATTTTTTTATTTAAATAATTAAATTCTTGAAGAATTTCAGAAAAAATAATTAAAATAATTTTATTTAAAAGAAATTTAGTTCCAAATTAGAAAATTATTGAAGTTGTAGTTTTCGAAAATAATTGAATTTCAAAGGATTTAAATTTTATACTTTTAATTTTTGTGAAAAAATTAATTTTATTATTGTAATTTTTTAAGAATCAATTATTTTTAATATTTTTGGTTTTAAATATTAAAAAAAATTCTTTTTTAATTTCTTTATTAAAAAAACATGTAAACAGTTACAGTTACAATGATTATTTAAATAATTGAAATTTCGAAGATATTCTAATATTTCGGAGCAACATTAATAATAATTTATTGATTTACATTAGGACCTTAATTCAAAATTCTGTAGAAAATATTTGAATTTTCGAAGAATTACATTTGTATGGTTTGGAAATGATTGAACTTTAAAGAAATTATAGTTATTTTTGGAAGTAATTGAATTTCAAAAGATTTGAAATTTGCCAAAATTTAATTCCTGTGTAAAAGATAAATTTTAATACAAGCGTAGGTATTTATTTTATTTACAATTCATTTTAAGTATATTTAAGTATTTATTAACAAAATTATCTAATTTTTGAATAATTGAATTTTAGGGGGTCTAAAGCGACTCATTTTATGCCTTAAATGTCGATCCGAGGCCTGTAGTACGAGAACCTATAAAAATTAGACAAAAAAAAATTGTCTATTCGTACAAAAATTCAGAACATGATAACAATAAATTATATACATTTTCCAGAATATATACAAGAGATGTAGTTGCGTGTCTTGTTCTTAATTTTTATCATGCGACTTTTAAATGAGAAATTTTTCTCAAGAGAGTACATTAAACCGTATATATAATATATGTGTCTTTAGTACAATGTCCTGTCGAGGAATTATAACAATGTAGCTGAATGTTTGTAATTATGCTCCATGAAAGTTTGCCTGGCGTCTTATCGGAGTCACATTTGATCCATTCACAATAACGACATCCAAGAAGGTTGATTACTCTCTTCTTGGGAGTCGCATTCTCTTATCATGTCACACTTACACTGAAATAATAGATCTCCCAACGTATTGCAAGTTCGCATTACGTTTCAATCCGTTAATGTAAATAGAACTTTTTGTGTTTTGTCATCTCATTCTTTCAAGGGACACCGGCTTTACAAATTAAGACATTAAAAATAATTAACGAAAATCTTTTCATTAATTATAACAGTTAATTATAGTTAACAATTTCATTAATTTTCCTCTCCTTGGGAGTTTTAACAACTTTTATAATCAATTTATATAAAAATATTTCCTTTAATTTGAACGTTTCATCCAAAAGCTTTGGTTCAAAATTTTGTCGCAGAAAAGCGCATTTCCGCAGACTTTATACTTTGTAAATAATGTTTACTTCATTTCTTTCATTTGGTAACAAAAACTGTTTGTATAATTAAATCGTTGGTGATAAGTAATAATTAATTACCAACTTACACGTTTTTTGTTCGTGATTTTTGTTTTTTTTTAGATTCAAGAATTAAATATACGAAACAAGTGTAAATTTATTTTCGTTTATTTTTTACTAATGTGCTTTAAAGGCGCACGAATTCCGAATAAAGATAAAAGTCGAAAATAGGCAAATTAAAGGAATTTATTGAGACATTCGACACTTATAAATCTCTTAACATAACACTCAACGAAACTCGAATTGTAAAATAATATTGTAGGAGAAATTATATACTTCGATGTTAATCTTTCGGTATATATATAGAGAGCGAGAGAGAGAAAGAGAGAAGTAAAAGTCCTTTAAAATATATTTATACTGGATCAACGTGCATTAAAAAGACTCACGCTTTCGCATACAATTCCAAATGGGACATTTAGTTTTTATGAGGTCTGGTTTATCGTGACTATTTGTTATCATAAAACGAATTATCCTGATAATAAGCCGATTATTGCTGCTGATATTATTTCCCTAATGCAATAATTAGGCTTATGAACTGATCTAATTTTTTATTTCTAATAGTCTGAGACATTGCGAAAACATTTGACTGAAAACCACTTTTAGACAGTTATTAAACAAGTGATTTTTGTAATAAGTATAAAGTTGCTTCTTAAGTTAGCGTCGATGCTCCAGGTGTAAAAATGTTTTCCCTGCAGAAAATAAGTCAAAGTAAAAAGCATTTAGACAACTCTCGTTAACTGTTTAATTAAATGGAAAAGCACACAACAAGGAATTTGTTTTCCCACGGTAAAGATTGTAAAAAAGGATCCTAAACATCCATCGTTAGGATTATAACGAAAGGCTTCTTCGGGGTTTCGAATTCATTATTTGCCACAAAATTATGTATTTTCTGAAGCCTCTTAAAGTGTCGAAGAAGAAACCAGTTATATCACAAACATAATCCTTTTTTTCGAAAACACATATTGAACAATTAAGATTTGTTCAAGTCACCAAAAGTCCCAGAATATGGTAGGAAACGAGGTTTTCTAATTTACTTTTCTTATCAGTAGGAGGATGTTTTTAATATTTGTCCAAGGCATTGTTGCTACTCGTTTTCTTGCAGTGTGTGTGTGTGTCTTCTTCAACTGTCTTCTTTAGTAAACGTCGTATAATTATTATCAGGAAAAGGGGTGCACTTCTTTTGTTCGGGTTAATTTTTATTTCATTTATGGCATTGTTGAGTTACCCCTATGCATATTTACTTCCTTTTCCTCACCTGTGCTTGCCTTAATCATTTGAAATGGAGGAAAGAGAGGTCGTGCAACGGAATATTTTTCTTGAACGGAAATGGCGTGTGTGTGTTGATGATCTTCCGCCTTCGCCAACGGGTGCAACGAACATTTTTCTACTTATACTGTTTCTTTTCCCTTCTTCTTTTTTCAAAGGTGGAGGTTTTGCCTGGTTACCTTTTTTCCACTAAGGGGGAGAATTTAACGCAAGAAATTATTTAGCAACGTTTTCTAATGCTAGATCAGAAGTTGATAGTGAAGTTATTATGTTTCCTTCTGTTTGGGGTACCTGACGGTAGTGTCGAAAAAAACCTCGAAAACTTTTCAGAGATAGAAATGTCACTAGTTTTCCTTTTTTTTCTCTTTGTGAAGCTTAATTACTTTTTAGCCTTTTAGGGCATATTTTTAATCTGGAAAATCTTTGATTTTTTCGGTTTTTGGGAAGAAGAATGCTTTTCTCGAATATACAATTAATTATTCTTGACGTCTACCCTGAGGATCAGAAGAAGAATTTTGTTTCATATCAATTTTTAGGTTGCTAAAACTATTCTAACTGTTTTGAACCCAACAATCTTAAAAAATTGCTTTCTTTCTCGAAAACTGTCGGGATCGTATTTTGGAAATTTTGAAATCGGGATTATTTTAGGAATTAAACCCCCAAGCTTCTTCTGTTATTAATATGTTATTTACACTTTTATAGAAGTAAATAAAAGCATAGACGGAATATTTCTGATATTTTCTATATTTTTGAGATTCTTCGTTTTTCTCTTCTTCATCTCCACATAGAGGCGAATGGTCTAGATTAAAAGACGAGTCCCGAGATTTTTCCACATGAATAAAGAAACGATATTTTAGAGAATTCTCGGACCCAAGGTGTATTGTCACTGTTGATTCATATTGTAATTCCCATAACGTGTCCTAAACTGTCCCACCTAGAACCTTCCACGTGGTGTTTAGCCTACTGCTGCCATACACCTGGCTACACATTTTCCCTTTTTTTTATCTCTTTCTCTGCTCCTTTTTTTGTCCTTTTTCATTACTATCATCATCATCATCACATATTATAGTATGTATTTATTTAGCTCTGACTCTTTTACTTTGTCACGCTTCCTCTTTATGTTTGTGTGTATATAACGTGACATGAAGTACAAACTTTTGCCATCAAAGAATACGTGAGAGAAGTCCGATAATAGTGCGAAAAGAGGGAAAAAATTATCGACACTAAGATAACAGGAATTCCGTAATGTTTCTCTTTATGAGAAATTAGCATTTTATTTTTGTTTTTAGTTGTTTGTGGTTTGTACTTTGACCGTTTTTTTGCTCGCTTTTGCTTTCATTGATCCGAATGTTTTCGAAATAATCATTGAAGCTCGTTTTTATTTCCTTATTTGAGATATTAATTTATCTGTAGTAGAAATATCGGAGTTAAATAAACTTCTCCCTCTTGAATCTAAGTGGAGTGAAATCCGGACCCTTAGCTATAAGTTGAATGGAATTCGAAAATCAATTTTCAATTTCGTAGAGTTTGGGTTTGAAGAGTACAATGAACTTATTTTTAACTGACTAGGTAGACTATAGTAGGTAGATAAAAGAAAATTTCCGAATGATAGTTTATCGACGTTGACTATATACTCAGGAACATGGAATACTTTGTCTACTTATTTATTCAACGAGATCTAACAGTTTGGTTTTCTTTTCTGTTTTAACTTAAAAGAAATTCTCATCATTAGTGAAAGATGTACCCCTATGGATATTGCATTATGCTAAGAGAGATAATTTTAGATTTTAATCGTGAGGGCAGGTGTTGAAGTTTTTTCTCTCTCTCTCTCGAGTTTTCTGATGTATCTGACCATGTATACGGATTGTATAATATGGTGACTTGAGTTCTTGGGAATATGAAGATGTCGGCAGCCCTAAACAGGAAGGACTAAAGAAACAGTCCTTCGAACCAGAATTCCTCATTTTCTCTGTCGACTTTTTTTTTTAACTTCTGGTTTTTATAACGTGTCTCTTCTCGTCATAACTAGTATATGTGCATTTTTACTTTTGAAAACTATATTTGCCTTGAAATAAAGGAAAGAAATAAAAACGGGTCTGTGATTCTAACCTTCATGGGAAGAGAATAACAAAAATCGTTGCCCTCGAATCTACAGGATTGGGAGCAGAATATAAAGGTTGGAGAGAAAAGGGTAGCCTTAAGGGAGAACAAAGCAACAGTAGGGTCCATTGACAGAGGGACATTTAAAACTCCATTCCTAGAACTGTATGGCCAGCACACGTTGAATAAAAGCGAAAATTTTGATTCTTCGGTACACTGAAGATTCGAAAATGCTTTTATTTTTAATAATCTTTAAATTTGCATGATTCAATTTGTTTCAGGGACCTTTGAAAAATTTGTTTTCGTCCTTTTTTTTGATATCTAAGGAAAGCAAAGATTAATTATATAATAATCCAGATATAAATGCTTCATTAAATTTGGCTTAAAATTCGCAATCTTTTGTGTGATATGTTCTTAACTCGAGAGAGATTAAAAGAGTCGACAGTTTCCCGCTCTTTTGGTTCGGTCTTTTTTTTAATCGTTATCTGTGGCACGTGTTTGCCACCGTGACTAATAATAATTAGGGAAGGACACGTGTTTTTGTTTCTTTCTTCCGTTGTCCACCCGACATCATTGTTTCCGGCTTATGACATCGCATCATTTCCTTTTTAATATCTCACCTGTCTCTTTTAGTCTTCCCCCCCCCCCACCAATTCTCATATCAATTATCATTTTACCCTCATCTTATCAATATTATTGAAAATTTTCTCTTTCAATGATAAATTTTCTTTCTTTTCGAAAGTTTTATCTAATATTTTTGAGAGTTAAAAATAAGACGATTTCCAATCTTGATTGTCTATTCAAATTTACAAATATTTGTTTAGGTTGGTGTTTATAGGTATATATATATTTTTTTTTATAGACAAACCTTTTTCAAAATAGCTGTCACGGTGTTTGTTTGTCTTTTATTTTTCTCAGGGGATCGATAAAGAAATTGATAAAAGGGAATATATTTTGATAAGATATTTAGAGCACCTTCGTTGTATTTTTTTGGGAGAAATTTTTTTTGTATCTTAGTTGTGAACAAAAAAAAATGGTGTGCGAACAACCTTTAACCCCTCTCGGTGATATTATTGCGGAACGCAAATTCCGAGAAAAGAACTAATTAATAATCGTGCGAAAAAAATAGAAGAAATTTCAAATTGATCTTAATTTCTTTAACGAATTTTGAGAATGATAGGCTAATTACAGAGATTATTGAGAGAAAAAAATGTTTTTATTGATAAACAAGAAGATATTTTTCTATGTAGTAAAACTTTTGGGAGACACGTGGATTGAGTTCACAAAAGTTCATGAATTAACGTTTATGGTATGAGAAAAATAGTTTTTTACGCAAAATGTAATTTTTTGTTTAAAAATTTTTCCTTTTTGTGCTCTTGATTATAGAGTTCTTCGAAGAATTGAATATTCTGGGTACAACTTGTTTATTTATTTAAACAATAATTTTACAACCTTAGGGACGAGTATAGAGATAGAGATTGAGATTTATGATAAAAGAAACAGATTTAAAAGGGATAATTTTTTGAATTATACTTTTCGCTTTAACTTTCAAGCATTCGTTTCCTAATTGAATTGAGGAGAGAGAGAAGGAGAGATAATTTTGGAATTATTATCGAGATACATAAGTTTTATTAGAGAAGGCTTATTAATTTGTATTTCGATTAGACTGATGGTGCATTGAAATTTTTTTTCTCCCCTGCGATATGTGTGTGTGGAGCAATGTGGAGAGAAAAAAAGGCGACACTGGGAATGGTAAGGGCGAGATAGGGACGAAGGAATGTGCAACAGCTGCCCCTATATCCCCTTGGGTTCGCTTTTGAAAGTTCGACCGTGGCGTCCAATATAACGATAGTAACCCAATATGCAAGCGAGCGAAAGCCAGAGAGAATATTGTGTACACATACCTATATATACTATATATATATGTGAAAAAACGAAATGAAACCGCCCTTGCTCAATGTGATAAACTTCATGAGCAGCTGTACTTTCTAAATACATTACAGTTACTACTTTTTTTTGACACTTTTTGCTTTTTAAATAACCGTTTTTTTATTTTGACAAATGGGGATTTTATTATGGTTCTAAATTTTATTCAGGGTGATTCCATTTATTAATTTTTCATTTTATTTATTTTACGACTTGAATTGATTTTTGAATTTTATTATCTCAATATTTTTGATTATTAATCTTTTTTAATTTATTTATTTACGGATTTGATTTGATTTCTGAATTTTATTCTCGATGATTTCTCTCTAATTTGGAATTTGCAAAAATATTTACTAATTTTCATTAGTGAGTGATGTTTTGCTTTTAAATTAGTAAATTTTGCTAATAAATTAGTAGAAAACACTATTTAAATTAATAAATAAACTCTCTGAATTTAAATTCGTAAAATTTTTTACTATAATTAAAATTGGTCACTGATTTTTTGCTTTTGAATTAGTAAGTTTTACTAATAAATTTGTAAAAATTATTATTTATTAGTAAAATTTACTAATAAATTAGTAAAAATTATTATTTATTAGTAAAATTTACTATTCTAGCTAAATCTGAATTAGTAGAAAGTTACTAATAAAATTACGAAAAGTCGCCCATAATAAATATTGAAAAGAAGAAAAATTTTCGTTCAATTGAACGTTAAAAACTTTAGAGACATCATGAAAACAACTAATAATTAGTGAAATTTTACTATATTAGAGAATTTTTATACTATATTAGTAAAATTCTACTAATTCAGATTTAGAGAGTAATTCCACTAATTTTACTAATAAATTAGTAGAAATTACTATTTACTAGTAAAAGTTTTCTAATTCAAAGGCAAAAAGTCTGTCATCAATTCAAATTAGTCAACATTTTTACTAATTGAAATTTAGAGAGTCTATGTTATTAATTTTTATTATATTTATTTATTTTTTTACTTATTTACGATTTTTGTTGTCAAATAGAAAATTGTCGAATTACATTTTGTTGGTAATTTAATAAGTATACAGACATATGTTTAAATTTACATACTTCGTGGGAACAAACGTTCGCATCTTTGCTATTTAAATGTCCCTGAAATTTTTGAACGTATTCGTGTGAAAGAAATTTCTCCACTCGATTAGAATACTTTCGTCAATTACTTTTGTGTAGAGAAATACGTGTATAATATTGTTTTATTTATTTTTATTTATTTACAGGGTACTAATTAATTTTCAATTTTTTATTTCTGAGTTCTGACAAGCAAAAATTATTGCTATTCTTCAAAAGAATAAAATTTTAATATTTTTGGTAATATTGCAGCTAATTCATTATTATTAAAAATTAAAATTCATTTTACCCAAAAAAAAATTGAAATAAAATCCACTATTATGAAAAAGAGACCTATTAAGTGATTTATCACAAACACCCGATGGAAAATCACTTAATAAAGAATCAGAAAAGGGTCAATAAAAAAATTATCAAAATTAATCGATTGATGTGATAATTGTTAAATGTCCCTAATTCTGCCGCCCTCTCTAAAAAGAAAAGACTAAACTTTTCATTTCTTCTGAGAAAAAAGCTACAATATTTGTGAGTCGAAAGTCAAATAGATATTATAAATTAGAGAGATTAAATTTTAAAGCAGAGGAAATAATGCTAAAAAGTCGTAGTGTTTAGAAAGCAAATCAGGTAAAAAAGAAGAATTTTTAGTATTGAAGCGTAAAGAAGAAGATGAAGAAAAAAAAATGGGATACACGCGTGCTTCTTTACTGTGTATTATATTATATACATCGAATTCTGTTGCTGACCGAGTGATTCCTCTGTGACGTCACACACTCACAACTGTCCACATGAGTTTATTTTATATACCTATAAAGAGAGAAAGAGAAAGAGAGATATGATCCAAACCTATCATCTTTGTGCATCATATAAATATATTATGGAATCTTATTTCCAATTGAGTAGGTTTCGTCGTTCAGAAATTATCTGCTCTTATTTCTCTTCCTTATTCCTGTTTCGTCATTGAAGACAATTTTTTGCGGGAGGATTAATTGTTTAATTATAGTGGACGTATTTTTGTCAGTTTGATTAAAAATCTCAATTTCGAGTAGTTTTTCTCCTTGTCTTCGTTTTTTCTTTCTTTTTTTATTGAAAAACTGTATTTCCGTGTGATAAACTTTCTTTTTTACACCAAGGGGCAAAAGTGGCCTTTTTTAACTCTAGGAAGTGTTAGTTTCTATAAAACATTGTTTTTTTTCATTTTATTCTCTAAATCAGTAAGAACAATGATTAACAAAAAATAAATTAATTAATTACTTAAATTTTAACAAAAATGTTTAATACTTTGCATTGTTGCTGACTTTTTGCTTTTAAATTAAAAAAAAAATTAAATTTTTTTTAGTAACAAGTTTTTTCCTTTGAAAATGGAAAATAAAAATCTCTCCGAATTCGCATTCATGTAAATGAATCACAGCTTTCTTGCGCGTGAATGAATTAAATGCAAAATTACGATAATCGAAATCACAATGTACATATAGCTTTTATCTAAATTGGTTAATAAATACTTGAATTAAATGTTAACTCGCATATAGTTTTTTTATCAATTCATTCATACAAAATTATGAATTGAAAATAATGCTAAAATTATTATTTAATCTTCAGTGCTGCTTTCTGATGAATAAAGACAAATACTTATCGTGATTCTCTATTTTAATCTTTAATTATTTTTAAATTATCGTTTTATTGCATTGAATAAAAATAAAAAGGAAAAAACAAAAATAAAGTGATTTTGAATGTAAATAAATATAAGTAAATATAAATAAATATGCTTCTAAAGTTTCGAACGTTCAAATGAACGACAATATTTTTTTACTTCTTCTAATTTGAATTTTATTTACGAAAAAATTATTTTTATGATTAAAACAAATTAAGTGTAAACTAAACATTGTTTAATTTTAATTATTTTTCATTTTCGACAGTAATTTTAAAAAAACACTTACAGTAAAAAAAATTTTTTACTCATTTAAACGATCAAAATTTTAACTCCATAAATAAATATAAAAAAATATAGTATAATATAGCATAATAAATTATAAAAATAGAACAAGAAATAATCAAAATTTTATATAAAAGTAAAAAAATTACCAAGTTGAAGTCAACAACTTTGATCAACGAAAAAAAATTGTTTATTAAGTAAATTATTTTTAAAAAATGCATTAATTTTGGCAAAAAAAATTAAACAAAAAGGTTTTAAAAATTTTATTAAAGTCCACAACGTTTATCAACGAAAAAAAAATTTTTATGATAAAATATTATTTTTAATTGAATATTTAATTATATAAAAATTATCATGAATAATAAAAAAAACGTAAATAATAAACAATATAAATATAATATAAATACAATATAAATACAATATAAAATAATATAAAATAAAATATAAAATAAATAATAAACAATAATTTTTATACAATTAAATATTCAATTAAAAATAATATTTTATCATAAAAAATTTTTTTTTTCTTTGATAAACGTTGTGGACTTTAACTTTGTAAAAAATTGCAAGTGAATATAATTTATAAGAATATAAAATAATAAATAATAAAAAAAACTAATTCAAATTTAGAGTTTATTTATTAATTTTTTATTTTACTCTCTAAATTTGAATTAGTAAAAATGCTTACTAATTTGAATTAGTGACTGACTTTTTGCTTTTGAATTAGTAAATTTTACTAATAAAAAGTCATTTCTACTAGTTTATTAGTAAAATTTACTAATTCAAAAGCAAAAAGTCAGTCGCTAATTCAAATTAGTAAGCATTTTTACAAATTCAAATTTAGAGAGTATTAATTAATACTGATTTCTGGGTAATAATTTTTATTTGTAAAATTTACTAATTCTAAACTAAAAAGCAGAGTTTTATTTTTTTAAATTTATTTACACCCAGAGAAATGGTATATTTGTCTCAGAACCAACTAGACTTTTTATTTAGTTTCAAATAAATTTTATTTGGTTTAAATAAAATTTTATTGAACTCAAATATATGTTTTATTTTTGTCAAATATAAATTTTATTTAGAAAAAATAAAAAGTCTAGTTGGTTCTGAGACAAATATACGTTTATTTAAGTCAAATAAAATATATTTGGTTTAAATAATATTTTTCTCTGGGTGTAGTTTATAAAAAAATTATTATTTAAAGGAAACAATATTTAAATTTGTACTAGGAGCATTTTTAAAAGCTTATAAATATTATTGCGGAATTTTTGTTATTGTTTGATAATTCATTAAGTTTTCTAACGCTCAAGTTTATTTGACGTTTTTAGCATATTTGCGTGCCATCCATATCCTTAACATAATTATTGTCTCTGCAAATGTAAATCTACATACACCACACGTTATTTTTCTTCTCTCTCCCTCTCTCTCTTTGTTTTTTTCCTCTCCATTTCCCAGTATCACCCACAGAGAGATCCGCTCCATACTCACCACGTCATTCTTTCATGCTTTGGCTCTCGTTTTTTTTTCTTTTTATTCTCTCTCTCTCTCTCTCTCTCTCTCTCTCTCTCTCTCTCTCTCTCTCTCTCTCTCTCTCTCTCTCTGAGTTTGACGGCGCGGCGCGCGACTTTCGTGCCTCGTGCGCCGGCTGCTTCCCGTGAGAGAACGGTCCTTGTTGCTATGCAGGGATCCAGAGAGAGATCCGCGAGAGAAAGGCCGATCACCCACTGCCAAATGAGATGAGAACGAGATGAAGAGAGAGAGAGAGACAGAGCGTCTGTGATTATTATTCGCGGTCCGGAGAGACTCAACGCGTCCCAGAGAGAAAGACGCAATTTGGCACTTGGTTGTTCTCTCTCTCTCTCTCTTTTCCTCTCTCTTTTTTTTCCTTTTCGACCAACGTATCATTTTGTTTTCTGATATGAATATTAGAATCAAAGCAACAGTCGTTACAATGTCGATGCCCTTACAAAATTATTTTTTTAATCTCGAAATTTAACAGAGAAAAAAAAATTTCTTTCTTTTTTTTGAGGAGTCGTAAATGTTGCTAAAGTTTTGAACTTTCAAATTAACGAAATTTTTTTTAACTTTAACTGGTTTTGAAAATTACTATATATCAAAAAAAAATAATTGAAATTAAACAATATTTACTTTAGACTTAATTTATTTTAGTTCAATAAAATTATTTTTGTTACCAAGAAATAATACAAATTGGAAGAAGAAAAAAAAATATTGTCCTTCATTTGAACCTTTGAAACATTAGGAACATGGAAGTCATTTATAAATTATCGATAAAATTCCAACGAACAATAATGAACAAAATAAGATCCTAAAGTTTTGAACGTTCAAATGAACGAAATTTGTTTATTTCTTCGAAAATTAAATTTTTATTGCAATTATTTTGTGTCACTATAACAAAAAAATTAATTACTGAGTTTGTAAATGTAACATTTTAGTTTAAAATTTTTTTATGATTAGTAATTTACAAAAATATCTTCAATAAAACATATTTCGTTCATTCAAACGTTCAAAACTTCGGGATCATAACAAAATTTATTCAAGTATTTTTCAAATTTTTGAAAGTTTACTTATTTGAGTGTATATGTAATTTTTATTTGAAAAATTAGTTACTTTAACTTTCGTTTGAAATTAATTAAGAATTAAAATTAATTAATAATTACTAAAATAAAATATTATCGTACCTGTTAATTTGAAGAAATGAAATTTTCAATCCCTAGGGAATAAAGCAGCCTATTTTAACTGTTTACACGAAAAAAAAGGGATGAAGTTAATTCTATTTTAGAAAATTAGTTACACGAAAAAAATGGTTCACCTGTAACAACTACAAATTTTACTATATTAGCGAAATTTTTAGTTATTGCAGCGAATAATTTTGCTATTTCAACGAATACTTTCGTTATTTTAGCGAAAGTTATCACTGTTCCAGTTAAAGCTTTCTTTCGTGTACTTTAACTTATTTTTTAAATTAAATTTGAATTAATTATTAGTAATTTCAAGAATTTAATGTTCGCACAAAAAAATGTGGGATTTAAATTAAATAAACATTTATTTCCGTCTATTATAAATATATTTGTTTATTGTATCAAATAATTTTTATTGAAATAAATTAAATATTTGTTAAAGTAAGTAATTTCTTCAAATCCTACAAATAAAACAAGTAAAATTATTAGTTTGAGTATAATTTTTTTTATCTACAAATAAAAATTATTTGATTCAAGGAAATATTTATATGCTTAAAGAAAAGTAAATGGTTATTTGAATCAAATCACATTTTTTGCGGAACATTGAGATTTAGATTTTATAATTCATTTTTTAATTCGATTTTCCATAAAATATAATTTAGTATTTTTTTACGTAAAATGAACATTAATATGTAAAAAAACAACTTCTTGAGTATTTAATTTTTACTGAAAAAGTCTGTTATTAAAAATTAATAATAACGTTAATTTTTTTAAACAAATTAAATTTTTTAATTAAAATTTTTTTGTTTTCTTTTCTTTTTTACGATGGCTAAGTAAATAAATAAATTAAAAAAAGCACTTAAAATAATCCTCAAAATTTTTTTTTTTGTAATTCTTTTTCCTCTTGAGAAAAGTACTTTCAAAAATAGAAAAGCATTTTGCCGACAAAAAAGAAAGAGATTTTCAAATTCCTTTTTTTTCCGATTTCACTTCATGATTGACAGGTAGGAAAGAAAATCGAGTGTTGTACCTGTGTAGCTTCGAGGAAGAATGCTTCTCTTGAATGAAGTTTTATGATCCTTGAAGTTTTCTATTTATACAAAGCGAATTTTTCTCTTCCTGTAAAACATTTATTTTATTTATTTATTATGTACGCAGATGTCTTTTTTAATTTATTTTCTTCTTTATTTATGCCCCTCTTTGCTTATATTCTTCTTTAATTATTTGTTCCCTAACATTTCTTTATATTCTTGTTTTAGTATTCGTTTGCCACGTAATTTTGTTTTTGGAAAATATTTTCTAAATAACATTTGTTTGTGAATAATTTATTTTTTTTATTTTTTCATTTTTTTAAATAATTTAATTAATTTACATTTAAAGAATTTTTTAATTTATAAAAATAGTAAGAATTGTGATTTTTTTAGAGATAAAAATTTTAAAGTGGAACTAATTTTACTTTTTTTATTTAACATTTAGGAATAAAAAATATCATTATAGAAGATCCTAAAGTGCTGAACGTTCAAATGAACAAAATTTATTTATTTCTTCTAAAAATTAAATTTTTATTGCAATTATTTTACTTCACTAATCACAAAAATTAATTACTGAGCTTGTAAACGTAAAATTTTAGTTTTTAAATTTTTTTATGAATTACTTAACGAAAATGCCTAAAATAAAATTATTTCTAATCGCACGTACGAATAGTATTTTTCTTTTCGTTTAAAAAGAAAATTTTTCCCCTCTGAATTCGGCTACAAAAAGTAACATTTCTGAATGAACCCATTTAATAAGGTTCAATCACTTGAGGTAGTTCAGTTTATATCCTCTCGAGGACAACTTTTTGGCACACGTTCTCATCAGACACATACATATCATACACACACACACCCTAAGATGAAACTGCGGGAGGAGGTCTAGACTGGCCCTGATGATGACGTAATATTGTTTACATTAAACTTCTCCCTTGGCAACAGGTCGCCTTCCGCGATTCTTCTTATAAAGATTCGAGAAAAAAAAAGAAAAGAAATCCCCTCCCTGAAGAAAAAGAGAGAGAGAGAGAGGATCAATGTTAATCCACTATATATGTGTTGTGAATTTTTTAAACATTCTTTAAGAGTTCAAAAAGAGGATGCAGGAGTGCATCTGCATCTCTGATCATTAGTGACTCATTCTCTCAAATTTTTTTTTTGTTTCTTTATTTTTTATCACGACCATCATCATCATCATCATCCTACTCCTCTTCTTCCTTTACCGCAAGTTTGTTTCTGTTTTTCTTTTCCTAATCTCTTTTTTAATCATTCCGCCAATTTTGCACATCTCTCTTTCTCTCACATTCACGCACATTTTACGAGGATACTTAACTGAGAAATTCTCATCCTCGGAACTTTTATATATTGAAATCTGTCGTTGCGGTTGGTCCATTTCGAGCTTCTGTTCTCGTTTTTCTGGACCGGAAATGCTCATCCGGTATTGTATATATATGGGAGGAAAAAAAAATTTTTTGTAGCTTATTTTGGAACTTGTCTCTGATTTTTGGGACTTTTAACTTCAGTTGCATCAATGTTTCACTGTTATTATTTTTCCCATTTTTCTCTTTGCTTCAAATTTTGTTTTTGCTTCAGATTTTGAGAATTTGTTACATTCTCATGACGTGAGAATTTAATTAGGTAAAAAGAAAAGGTCACAATTTGTCTAAGGGTGTCAAATTAAGGCAAAAAATCGTATTGTGCGTTTTGTCTTAATTTGCTATCATCTACAAATCTCTGATATAAATTATTTAATTCTGAGTAAATATTGAGCTGTTTTTTTAAATTTTGGTTATTTTTTTAGACATTTCTTTATTAGTCAGTTTTTGTCTGGCTTTTTTTTAATGTTAATTAGCTGGAAAATCCAGATTTATATTCATACAGTTACAGAATGTTCGGTAAATATTATAATTCTAGTTATAGAGAATTCTTTGTATTAACTTCAACTTCAGAATATGTCCGTGTCTGTGTGCGTGCTTTTGATAAAGTGTTTTCAGCTGTCCAAAGCAGCGCTTTAACTTCAAATTTGTTTCCCCCGCTTTGCTTCACTTCTCTTCGAGCGATAAAATTTTCAACAGGAAACTACTACTCTAGTGCGTAGTAGAGAAATTATTATCATTATTTTACTTCAGCTAATGCTCACTTTAAAAAAGGAAATTTCGAGAAAAAAAAATTTAGTACTCCAGAAGTTTTAAGCGTTCAAATGAAAGAAATATTTTTACAAATCGACTGCAATAAAAAATTTTAAATATCACCGTTAAGAGAAAGGAACTAATTTAGTACTAATTTTTGTACTAAAAGCAAAGATGTAATACAAATTTATTTCCAAGAAGTAGTAAACAAAAAATTTCGTTCACAGTACTTTAGTAGAAGAGTAAAATTCACTACGTAAATATTGTAGAAAAAATTGACAAATTACAACCAACAATGTTTATACTATAACATTGTTTCCTGGAAAACAAAAATCCTAAATTTCTGAACGTTTAAATGAACGAAATTTATTTATTTCTTCTAAAAATTAAATTTTTATTCCAATTATTTTCAAAAATTTTAATAAAATTCTTGTAAGAATTTCAATTACTTTAAATAATATACAAAATTTTCATCAAATTTCTCAAAATTTTGATGAAAATTTTGTATATTAAAAATAATTGAAATTCTGTCAAGAATTTTATTAAAATTTTTGAAAATAGTTGAGTTTCGGCGAAAAAATTCTATTATTTAGAAAGATTCTTGATTGATAAAGATTCCAATTCTTGAAACTAATTTTATTAAAGTTTCTTTTTAAATAATTAAATTGTTTTGTGAAATTTTATTTGAAATAGTATAGACACATTGAAAATAATTGAAGTTTGAGAAATTTTTGAAATGAACTAAATTTCTCAAAGAATTAAATTATTTTTTAAAAAATTTAATTTCCACATAAGAATTTCATATTGGCATTTTTGAAAATAATTTAATTCTTTGAGAAATAAATGACAAATGTTAAAAAAAATAATTAAATTTTTGAAAATCTTAATTTCTATAGGAAAAAATTATCCTCAAATTTTGAACGTTCGAATGAACAAAATATTTTTTATTGAAGATATTTTTATAAATTACTAATCACAAACAAATTTAAATACTGAAATATTTACGTTTAGAAACTGAGTAATTAATTTTTTTGTCAGTGATACAAAATAATTGCAATAAAAATTTAATTTGTAGAAGAACAAAATAAATTTCGTTCATTTGAACGTTCAGAACTTTAGAGTCTTATGAAAAAATAATAATGATTAAATATTTATTGAAAAATGCACTTATTGATGTTTTACAATAATTTTCTAATTAATAATAAATGTGGTTTTAAAAATCTGGAAAAATTCCGTTTTTTAGCCTGGAAAACCTGGAGAAAAGTCAGGAACTTTGAAAAAAGTAAAAGCGTGGCAACGTATATATTATGCTCGTTGTGAATTATTCTAGAGCATTGAAGACAAATTAATTTCAACTCTTGTTCGTTTTTTCCCTAAAGAACTCAATAATAAAAAGTGGCGCGAGCGTGCAAACGAGCGTTACAATTGTTTTGTGTGATTTTTCGGTTTTTTTCTTCCTTTTTTTTTTACTTTTTTTAATAGTGGAACGAAAACTATTTAGTTTAGCGTAACATTTTCATTGTAGTTTTTTTTATCCTTTTATTTGAAATTGAAATTTTACGCGACTCAATAAATAAATATATATTTATGTTTTAAAGAGGATAAGAGTTGTTGCAACGGAATGTAAATTCCAGGACAGTGTCAAGCGCAAAAGCTTCCAGACGACCTTGATAATACAGTGACTCGGTTTCTCACGGACTTGTTTACCCCGTTTTGTAACGGAGTAATGAACACCTTATATATATATATCCCCAGTTCCTTCCGCTATTCTCCACACTCTATAAGCATTCAACTCTTTTTACTCGCACAATTTACCACGATGCTGTAACTAGCTTTGCATCCTTAACGGTAAACATGTTTCTAATGATTTTTTTTTTTTATTTTTTCACTTTCACTCATTTTTATTCATGTGTGTGTTGAAAAGTGAGAACTGAATTTATTTAATTGATTTAAATCATTTATCAACAAAGTTGCAGTCCGCAACGTTTTTAAAAACGAAAAATCAAAAAATAGTTTTTTTTCTTATCATCTTTATAATTTTTAGTTTGCCTTAATTTTTAAGAAATCAAGATCCTGTAAAGTTTTGAACGTTCAAATGAACGAAATTTATTTATTTCTTCTAAAAATTAAATTTTTATTGCAATTATTTTGTATCACTGACAAAAAAATTAATTACTCAGTTTATAAACATATAATATTTAGTTTTTAAATTTTTTTATGATTAGTAATTTATTAAAACATCTTCAATAAAAAATATTTCGTTCATTTGAACGTTCAAAGCTTTGGGATCATAAGAAATCAGTTGTTACTAAGGATTTAATTATCGAAAAACAACATTATTTACAATCAAAAATAAAAGTACCGTCCTATTATTTTTTTGTTTTCATATTTCTCAAGAAATGGATAAAATTTTACATTTACAAACTGAGTAATTAATTTTTTTGTCAGTAATACAAAATAATTGCAATAAAAATTTAATTTTTAGAAGAAATAAATAAATTTCGTTCATTTGAACGTTCAGAGCTTTAGGATCTTGATTTCAAGAGGTTTTTGATGTTCGGATCCAAATTGTTGTACTGAACAAATAATAGCATGGTTTTTCTTATCAAGTTGAGAAAAATGAAATAAAAATTCTGCTATAATTTTAATGCCCTTTTTTGTCTCAATTTGATTTTAAAAAACTGCTCTATTCTTTTTTGTCATTGTGGACACAAATTTGGACATAATTTTGAAGTTGAAGTTAACACAATGAATAAAGTTTAGTGAATAAAGTTTTCGGATACAATTTTATGAATTAAAAATGAATGCGTGATGACGAGCGTTTTTCATAATATAGAGGTCTGATTAGTTTGAGTAAGCGACGAATTAATTTCTTAAGCGAGGCTAATGCATATTTCATTTGAGTGCGTTATTGCAATGGAACGTTTACGATGTGGAATAAGGGACATTGAGCTTTTGTTGCTTTTATTCTTCAAGACATTCTCTTTCTTTTTCTCTTTCTCTCTCTGTATATACACATATACCCGCATATAATGGTTCTTATGGAAGTGCATGTTCGCAATTACACTTACCAACCGACCATTACTTCCCCCATAATTATTCGTCGCACGACTTCCAGTTATAAAAGACGACCGATTATTACACCATGTCTAACACGAGTGTCAGTCGAGTTGAGCACTTAAATATTAATTATCTTTACCTTCCCTTTATCATTTAAATGATAAAAACATTTTTGTCAATCCACTTGTTGTTGTGTTGATCTGTTATTATTGTCTCTTGATTGTATCGAACTGTTTCTTTTTACGACTCTTTTAATCGCACTTAATATGTAAATTTTATTTTACATATTCTAACTGCTTTTATGTAGCACTAATTTTTTTGTATTTATTACTTCCTTTACCTCTTTATGTACAATAAGTTTTCTTGAAAGTATCAAATTGCTTCTGAAAATTTTGTTCACAAAGAATTTGGAAAAATATGGATCAAAATAAATGATCAATTTTTATGTTCCTAAAGTTTCGAACGTTCAAATGAATGACATAATTTTTTTAATTCTTCTAATTTGTAAATGTTAAAAATAATTCTAAAATGTTATTATTTTTGCAAATATGTAATTAAAAATATTTAAACTGTTGAATTTAAAAAAATTAGAAGCTAATTTTCTTTTTTTTCTTTTTCTCTCTGTGAAAAAAGGATTTGTTTATAGAAACGAAAATCATTAATCACATGAACCATCAATTTTGAAAAAAAGGGGGAAGAAAAGCGCGGGACTGAAGTTTGTTTTCACCGCCAGGTGCTTAGAAATTATTGAACTAACGAACCTGACACAAAAGTTTTTGTATATAAATACGTTAGAAGCAGAAAGAGTTTGTCCAGCTGTTCGATAAAAGAAACGAATGAAATTTAAAATTACAGATTCACTTCCTGTTATCATATTTCGCAAAACATTGTCAATACTTTGTTTAAACCACTTTGGAATTTTGAAATTAGTTCCAAAATAATTTTATCGAATTACAATTTTCAGGATTTAGATTGAAAATTGCGAAGAATTAGAAAATTAGCGGAAATGAAGTTTGTCGGATAAAAAATAGTTCTCACGTTAACATTATATATCTATAAGGAAGATCGTGGTTTTTGTGGTTTTGTCGGCATTCTTCTATGGTGGTTATATTAGATTGTAAAAAAAACATTCCCTGAGCGATATCTATAATTGAAATATATATGGATATTTAAAAAAAAATCCGTGTAAATATGGTTAGAGCTGGCGCTAACTTTTTTTGAGATAAAACCATAATATAACCAGACTTGGTCTAATCTTTTTAAATGACGACCGCGTGCTCGATAACCTCTACCTTTACATTTCTTCACATTTCTCCCTGTTTTTTTTCTCTCTCTTTTACTTCTTTTTCATTCATCAAAATTCTCTTCCCATTCTCTCAATGAATCTGCAAAGCTTACATTATGGCACGTCCTTGTCTTGGTCATATATTAAAATATTTTTGCCGTAATAACGAGATCTAACGTTAAAATTGTATAATTTAAATTCTAATGCGTTGTCAAAAGAATTTGGGTGAAGAAACTACATGTGGAGAGAAAAAAAAAGAGAGAGAGAGGGTGGGAGAAAAGAGCTCCTTTGTGAAGCTATAGAAACTACAGGCATGTTTTTTTTGGGAAAAAACCGGTTTATCATTTTTTGAAGATTTCAACACTGGATTATACTTCAAAAAGAGCAGGATTTATCTGAAGATTAATAGATTTTTGAAGTAACATTAATGTTGTGTTCAAAGTTTAATTTAATTAGTTTTTTCATTTTTCTATAGTTTGGAATTTTTTTTTTACTTTCACATTTTAGAGAGGAAGAAAATATTTATTCTTCGAGTTTGGAAATATTTATTTGTAACAAGTGAAGTTTGTTTAGCTTCAAATGTATTTCGTTTGATACAAAATGAATTTTATTTCGTTCGAAGTAAAGTTTGTTTCGTTCGACATAAATTTTGTTTGGTATAAAATGAATTTTATTTCTTTCGAAAAGAATTTTTAGCACCTACAAAATAATTTTATTTTAATCAATTATTTATTTTTAACAATTCTGTAGAAATAATTTTTTTGAAAGAAGTTTAATATTGAATTTTTGTTAAAATTATGTAAAGTTTTTATTTTCTAATATATTTTCTAAAATTTTTAAATATAATTGATTTAAACGATAAGGAATTTTTTTATATTTAATATTCTTTACATTTGTTGATCAGGGAAAAAGTCAAAAAATTTTTTCTGTAAATCAGTTCCATAAAGTTCTGAAAGTTCAAATGATCGAAATTTATTTATTTCTTCTGAAAATTAAATCTTTATTGCAATTATTTTGCGTTACTGACAAAAAAATTAATTACTGAGTTTGTAAATGTCAAATTTAAGTTTTTTAATTTTTTTAATGATTAGTAATTTATTAAAATATTTGAAATAAAAAAGTATTTCATTCATTTGAACGTTCAAAACTTGGGGATCATATTTAATTCTTAAAATTTTATTTGACTCAAAAATATTTTAATTCTATTAGATTTTATCTCTTTTTTGAAATATGGACGATATTATACACAAAACGTCCCTTTTAACACTCATTTCAGAAAATTCACACATTAATAATTTTCGCATCTTATAAAATGTGTAACTTATTAAAAAACACTGAAAAAAAATCTCCAAATTGTACAAACACGAAAAGAAGAAAAAAGAGAAATTTATGAGATTGCGTGTGAAAAATGTTATTCGCGCACTAAATGTGCGCTCTTCCCTTGCGCTTATTTTTAAAACATTTTTTTTTCCCTCGACTTGCTGATTAATAAATATGGAATTGAGTCCAAATTTACACACATAGTGACTGACTTAGTTCTTCTATTTTTTCTTCTTCTTTTTTTACGAAAAGTAGTCTTGTGAATGACGCCTACATTTTTACGCGTCAACGTATGTATAATATTAGCTAACATTTTTGCGTGTACTATTTTGTAAACAAACACCCACTCGATAGAAGGAAACTCTCGTCTAAAAATATATAATTGCTCTCGGAATTTAGTCAGCCAATTTGCCTCCAATAAGAACTGAAGCGAATACATAAAAAGTTACATCTGCTGATTTTTTTCGCATTTCATCTATTAATTTTTTTTTTTTAATGAAAATGTGTTCAAATTTTTTTCAAATTAAAAAAAAATGTATCATAAGCAAACGTTATTCATATAGAATTCGTGTGGAACAAAAAAAAACGAAATTGTGAAAAACGTGCGCACCGTTAAATTAAATTTTTTACGTGAGAAATTCTAGAATATCTATAGATCAAAGGGGAAAATATTCTGCGAATAATTGAAATTCATGAACGCGCTTCTATATCTTATTTTTTTCATACATATATATATATATACATATATATATATATATATATATATAAAAATGAAAGAAGCGTTTGTTTTCGAGAACAAACACGTATTTGTATTGTATTCTTAAAAATCGTCGCACTTCATTTTTTTTTCTTTTCAATTTAAAAGTAAATTTCGTTTGAATTTAATTTAAATTTAAAGTTCTGAACGTTCAAATGAAGGAAATTTATTTATTTCTTCCAAAAATTAATTACTAAGTTTGTAAAAGTATGATTTTAGTTTTTAATTTTTTTTATGATTTGCAATTTATTAAAATATTTTCAATAAAAGAGTATTTCGTTCATTTGAACGTTCAAAATTTGGGTATCATAAAAAATCAAATTCGTGAGAAATAAATTTTTTTTTATTGTCTCCGGTGAGAAATTCCAGTTCTGTGGATCTTTCGAATTTGAATCTAGTCTCTAAGTCAAATTCAAATATATATCTAAAATTTGTGACATATGTAGAAATACAGCGAAAAAGTATAGATTTAAATACTAATAGACTGAAAGGAGGAGGAGGAGAGTCACTTTTTTCGAGGGAATTTGCGAAAAAAATAAATTTTTCTGATTTTTGCCTTTTCTAACAAACGAAATTCCGAAATCAGAGGACAAGAGTCCTTATACCTTTTTGCCTCTCGCTCATCGGTTCACATATATATATTCGGCCCGAATGAAGCAAAGGTTATACCTCGCTCAAAAAGAGATTAACGTTCTTTCTCTCTCTATATATATATATATTTCTCCCATAGCAACAGGCGGCTTCCGTCTTATCTTTCCTCTCCATAAAAAAAATTGCCGAGAGAAACATATCATACGCGGATAGTCGAATTGCTATATATTAATTAATTTCCATTTTTGCCACCTTCTCTCTCTTCTAATTTGGGATTTTTTTTCTATTTTTTATCTAATTTATAATTTATTTTGCATTTTATCAGTTTTTTTCTTTTTTTCACACGGTTCATTTTATTTATTTTATTCTTTTATTTTTATTTATTTTATTTATGTCTCAAATATTTCCGAACGTTCAAATGAATTAAATTTATTTCCTCTTCAAATTTTATTCTAAAATATTGCGTCAAGCAATTTAAAAATTAATTCATAGTCTCAAAATGTCCGAATTCGATTTTTCATTATTAATGCAATGAGTAAATTTTGCAAATATTTTTACCGAAAGAATATTTCTGTCAAATGTCACTAGAAATATTTTCAAAAATTACCAATAACATTAAAAAACAAAACAAAACGTAATTAACTTTGTGAATTAATTTTTAGTGCGTTTCACAATATTATTGTAATAAAAATTAAATTTAAGTTCATAATGGTGTGAACTTTATTTCTTCTTTAAATTCAATATTTATTACAACAAAAATACTAGTTTGGAGAATAAGAAGAAAAGCAGTAGCAAAAAAAATAATAGTAAATAAATTATAAAAATAACAATAACGTGTAACAAAAATAATTTAATAATAACATAGTAATAGTAAAATACTATTAGTAATAATAATAGTATCAATAGTAAAAGTAATAAATACACTTATTATTATAGTTAACAATAATAACAGTAATAACAAAAATGTTAGTAGTGGTAATAACCATACTTAACAAAAAAAAATTCTCCTAACGACCACACTACGTTGCTTAGAAATTTATTTCCAATGCCTATTTCCTCTTGGAAAAAATTTCATCTTCAGATAAAAAAAAACTTCAGTTTTCCTTGAAGTTATAACGGAATATATTGATCAAAATGATAGGTCACAATTTTAAAAGAGAAGGGGCAGAGTTTAAGAGGGAAATAGAGAAGGAGAGAAGAAGGGGGAATTTGTTAACAAAGAATTTGAAGTTAACTTCAAATATTAACTACTTCATAATATGAGGGTATCAAAAATAAAAAAAAAAACGAGGTCAACTTCTCGAAATGTTAAACGTCGAGAAAGCGAGGACCCATTGATTGCAGATATATAAGTTATTCGAATCATAGTCATCGCTTGTTGCTATGCGGTAGTTTTTATAACCAATTTATACAATGCAACAGATGAAAAATTCCAAACATGCTATATTTCGTACGTACAACAACATTCAAACTGTCATGCTTGAATAATGTATATCGCGAGAGAATATATATTTTAAATATACACTAAAGTTTAAATGACCTTAAAAATCATTCGCTATATTATTTTTAAACAGAACAAATCATCGAAAATTTTGTCCGACAAAAATTGTCCTTGATGTATATAGCTGACCACCAAGATTGAATTAATATTTAACATATTTGTGATCAATTTTTGGAACTATGATCATGATATATATTTTCGTGTGTGTAATAAGTTTTATGGAGGAATTTTCTGTATGTCGTAAAATAATTTTCAAGTTCATTCTTGAAAATTTGAAGAGATGGATTTATAAATTTTATTCTTCTTTTCTTCGTTTTAGTATGATTCTTTTTTTGGTTCCTTTTTTATTATAAGGTCTTTCTTTTTTATATAAATATATGCTATTCTGTATTATGGACTCTTGGGAATTACAATGTATTTATTTTATTACGTTTTTTCTTCTTTTATAATTTATCGTTAGTTTTTATTATCAAAATTATTGTTGAAATTTTTTCGAAATTTTAACTTTTTGATGGTATTTTTATTTCTGCTATTTAAATCCTTTTTTGTGGAATTATTTTTGTTATTATTACGTTATTGTTACATTATTTTTATAATGTAATGCTTATTACTTTTTATATTAATTTATAACATTTAATAGCATTTTTAAGAATAATAAAAATTATTTAATAATTTACTAATTTTTATTTTTCTATTTTGGACAATAATTTTTGTTTAAACAACATCATTATTGAAGAACTGTAATAAAATTATTATAATTAAAAATATTCAATGAATGGATTCACTTAAATATTTCGAAATTAATTGAATTGGAAAAGAATTGAGTTTACAATTTTCATAAATAAATTAATTTCAAAAAGGTTTCAATTTAAAATTTTATAAACTTTCAATTTTTAATGAATTTAATTAGAAATTTGAATGAACTAAGATTTTGACAAATTTTTAGTAATTCAAGTTTTTTAGAAATTAGTTAAATTTTTCCGTGTGATATTTTTAATTAGTTCTTAAAAATAATTAATTTATTGAAGAATTTTAGTTAAAAACAAAAAAAAATTTTTTTGAGAAAAACAACTTGAATTACTAAAAATTTGTCAAAAATCTAAGTTCATTAAAGTTTCTAATTAAATTCATTAGAAATAATTACAAATAATTGGAGGAATTCAATTATTTTTCGAAAGTAATAAAATTTTTGGTAAAAATTCAATTATGTTCAAAAAATTTTTTGAAATTCTGATAAAAAATTCAATTCTCTTTACAAAATAATAAAATTCTACTTTAAAGCTCACAGTAAATTCAATTACTTTCAATATCTGCTGTTTAATAAAAATTTTCAAGTGAATTTAAATTCATAAAGCAAAAATTAAATTATCAATAACTTCATTTTTTAATAAATATTTAATCATTATTATTTTTTCATAAGACTCTAAAGTTCTGAACGTTTAAATGAACGAAATTTATTTATTTCTTCTAAGAATTAAATTTTTACTGCAATTATTTTACTTTACTATCAAAAAAATTAATTACTGAGTTTGAAAAAGTAAAATTTTAGTTTATAAATTTTTTTTTTTGATTAGTAATTTATTAAAATATTGCCAATAAAAAATATTTGGTTCATTTGAACGGTTAAAACTTGGGGATCATTTTACTGGAATTAAATATTTATAAAAATTATATTATTAAATTATTTTAAATTAATTATATTATTTAATTAATCGAATTAAATTATATTATTATTATTATTATAATAATAATTATTATTATTATTATTTCATAAAAAATAGGCATTATTTTCGTTTTATTTTTACAAATAATAATTTTACTAAAATAAAAGTAAAACGTTGCGCCAACATCAATCAGTGGAACAATAATTTTGCTGGTGTTCTTTTTTTCAGTTTGAAAAAACAAGCTATTAATTTTTTTTATCTTTCGGCCGACTATGTTTTGTGGCGCATGTAAATTGCAAAGGAAAGATAATGCCTGGACCTGTATATAACACTCTCCTTCGCCAGTTCTTCTTTCTTTTTCTCAAGTTGAAAATTTAAAGGATAAAACGAAACCCCCATGAAACTTGTGAGGCCATTAAGGTCCATTTTGGCCTTGAGATACGGGGAGCACGCGTAGGCGGAAAGCATGCATTCCTTTATGTGCCAAAGCGCGCGGGAAACTGCAACTCGAGAGATTTTCGAGATAAAAAAAACAATACCCAGTAATCTTTTCATCGCAGTGCTCAAATTTTCTCTAGACAGAAAAAGAGAGAGAGAGAGAGGGGGAAAAAATTCGGAATATATCAAAACAAAATTTTTTTCTTAAGTTTTAAGTGCCATTTATTCACTATTTGTTTATTATTATTATTATTTATTAATGTAAATTGATTAATTAACATTAGGGTTAATTAGAAAAAAAATTACAAGTAAGCAAAATTAATTGTTTTTCAAGATGAAAAAAAATTAATGACAAACTTATTTTTCAAATATAATTATTATTATCGTCGGGCAAACATATTAAGCAAATCGAAAGAGAATGAAAAATTGTCTTCCTGTGAAAAATTGCGGTGTGAATGACACACAAGGAGTTTGCTCCAAAAATAAATAGGCAAAAGAAGGAGAAAAATTCTCTCTATCAACGAAGATTAGTATACTTAAATTTATAAATATATTTCTGTATCAATTATTGAATTTAAAAATCACATCATCAGATGCCTGTTTCCGTTTCAATATTCCTCTCGACTATTTCGCAATCTTATCACATGCCATATTTAATGTAGTTTAAGAGTTTACAATTTATAGAAATTAGAATATGTTTAAAATACGATTTCGTTATTTTTTCTCTCTCTCAATCTCCAAATTATTAAAACGTGTCTAATTAAATTTACATACATTATAAAATCGAAAAATTATTTTGTTTTTGGATTACACGATTTTTGTTTTTTACGAAACGGTAGAGAAAACTTTGAAACTAGAATAATTTGTTTTTGAAAGATCCTAAAGTTCTGACGTTCAAGTGAACAAAATTTATTTATTTCTTCTAAAAATTTAATTTTTATTGCAATTATTCTTCTTCAATATAGAAAAAAAATTAATTACTGACTTTATAAACGTAAAATTTTAGTTTAAAAATTTTTTTAGAATTAGTAATTTATTAAAATATTTATTTAAATACAATACATTTGAACGTTCAAAAGTTGGGGATCATTTTTTTGAAGTAAAATGAAGAAGAGAAAGTATTATTAAATGTAAATAATAAATGAAGTAAAGTGACTAAATTTTTTTGCTAAATGCGAATATAAAATTAAAACTATTTTATTTCTATTTATTGCAGAAAAATGAAAAAAAATTGTTATTGAAATAAAAAATAATTGAATATGTGAAGAAATGAGAGGCGCGACGCGCGATATTAAAATACACGTGTTACTGTTATTGTTGTTATTGGCATCTTCGTCTCGTCTTGCCATAGGAACTCTCTTTTTTGCGTCCTTGTTTTCACTTCTTCTTCTTCTTTCTTATAAGCACAGTTGATCAATCCTTTCGTTTCTCCTTTTCTATCGTTTGGTAACGAAGAATTCACCGATTGGCCAAGGCAAAGGTCCCCCCCTTTTTTGCCCCCCTTCTCCCGATTAACGGCCTCTAATTGCATAGCAACAGAGAGAACTGAGATAATATATCTGGCTCGCGTCTCTTTTTTTCGGGGCCCTATTCCGTGGCCCCATTGCGAATCCAAATTCCCGCCTTTCTTGTCGCAATTCGCCTCATTATTTTTCTTCCCCCCAAAAAAAAAACATAAAAAAATTAATAAAAAATAAAATAAATAAAAGTAAAAGACAACTTTAATTTTTTGATAATGTGTATCACGAGAGATGAGTACATTTGCACTGATGGCAATTAAAATTAATTGGTAAATTGATTCGCCTGCGGCGGAAAAAGAAATTTCGCAAAGGCATTTTTCAGCGTTTCCTCCTTCGGCTCATTCGTTTTCGAGAGTGCTGCAAATAAAAAATAATTTTAAAAAAATATAAAAAAAAATATTAACGTCTCTAAAGTTTTGAACTTGTTCAAATGAACGAAATTTTTTTCTTTTCAATATTTCACACTATTATTTTATCTTTAAATGACAATTTAAAAAAAATTGAACACAATTATTAAAAGAAAATTCATTCTTTAATTTGTAAATTAATATTTTCTATCAAAATTCAAACATCAAAAAAAGTAATAAAAAGATTCATTCATTTGTTCGTTTAGAACTTTTGGGGGGAAAAATATTAAACAATTTTTTAATTATTATTTTTATTTACAGATCATTAATAACAAATTATTTATAGATAACTAATAATTTCAATTTAATTTATCGAAAATTTAATCAAATTTATTCTTACGGTGCTGCGTAATAATTGCAGGAATTGAAAGAAAAGAACAGGTGGAATTTTTTTTTTTAATAAGTGATTAGGAATAATCGAAAAAATATTAAATAAAAAATAAATTTGAAGTGCATTGAAATTGAGTAAAAAATTGTAAACAAAAGTAAATTGAAAATTTGGAGTGAATTAAATTTTTTACGAATTAAATTCAAGGGCGCAATTAAAATTCAATTCCCTGGTTTTATAAATCCAAATTTAAATTTAAATGAAATCTTATGTTTTACATTTTCAAAGAATACAAAATCATTTTTTAAAAACTAAATTTCATTTTGAAAAATAAATATAAATATAAAAAAATAATGATCCTAAAGTGTTCAACGTTCAAATGAACGAAATAATTTTTTACTGAAGATATTTTAATAAATTACTAATCATAAAAAAATTTAAAAACTAAAATTTTACGTTTACAATCTCAGTAATTAATTTTTTGGATGGTGAAGCAAAATAATTACAATAAAAATTTAATTTTAGAAGACATAAATAAATTTCGTTCATTTGAATGCCCCTAAAGTTCTGAACGTTCAAATGAACGAATCTTTTTATTACTCATTTTGATTTTCGAATTTTGATAGAAAATATTAATTTACAAATTAAAAAAATGAATTATTTTCTTAATATTTGTGTTAAATCTTTTTTTAATTGTCATTTAAAGATAATAATATTGACAAATATTCAAAAGAAAAAAAAAATTGTTTATTTGAACGTTCAAAACTTTAGAGACATTCATTTGAACGTTCACAACTTTAGGACCTTAAAAAATATGTTTTTAAAAATAAATAAAAATATCAATATAAAAAATACATTTTTAAAAATAAATAAAAATGTGAATATAAAGAAATATATTTCAAAAAATATTTCACAATTGGCGAAAATATGGGAAAATTTACAAAATATTAGCAAATAGTTGAGAAAATTAAAAAATCAAAATTAAATAGGTAAAAATCTACGACTCACTGTAATTGAAAAATATTTAAATTCAATTTGATATACGACGTGATAAATACAAAATTTATTCGTCCCGCTTTTTCTTTTTATTTATCATATTATAAGCAAATTCCACACCATTAATATAACACACATAGAGTCATTAAAAGTTCCCTAATAAATCGCATAATATTTATTTTTCGCAAATGTGTTGTATGCCTACCACTTGAGGACAAAAAAAATGTTGTTTGTCAATTAAAATAGTCATTTATATAGAAATATATAAATTTTTCTTCTCTCTCTCTCTCTCTCTGTCCCAAAAAAATAAGAGAAAAAACGGAAATTTTTATGTGTTTGTCGTTAAAATTAAAAAAGCTGGAAATTAATCGTGTAAACTGTACTCATGAATATTGCGATTAGTGTGTTTGTATACATATATATATACGATGCTGGTGTCCTGTGTGCTGGCTACCACTGCGATTCAGAAGGATCCTTTATATATCCTTTTGCTCTCGTAAATTCGATAGGGACAACGTGGAGGAGACTAAATTCACGAAATTTCATCCTGCCAACAAGTCTCGGCGAGAGCGGCGTTCTTTTCTTTCTATCTCTCTTATTTTTTTAAAAAACTTTGCGAATAAATTTTCTCCTCTTCCCATGATAAAAATCTTAACCGACTTATTTAACGTTAAAAATTACATTACAAACATGCAACAAAATGTTTAACATTTATTTTTATTAGGGGCGTAAATTGCGAATGTTATAAAAATTAAGTAATTGCAATGGGAACAGTGTTATTGTTGAAGCAATTCTTTCGTTGTTTGTGAAATTAGAGACAAACAAAATTTTTTTACGATGGAACCAATTTTAAAATAATTTTAACATTATTGTTATTATTATAATAATTATTTTATTATTACTATCATTATTATTCTTATTATTATTACTATTATTACTATAAACAATTTTCAGGAAATTTATTTAAATCTTTTGAATTATAATTAAAAACCTAATTGAATTTAATCCTGGAAAAAATTGAATCGTCGATTTTTATTCAAAGTACTGGAAAAAAATTATATTTTTAGAATTCATAAAATAATTTTAAATTCAATTATTTTCGTAAATAATAAAATTTCCACATAGCAATTTCAATTATTTTAAACAAATTTTAAAAAGTGCTTCAAGAGAATTCAATTATTTATCTAAATAGTAAAATTCTTTTCAGGGATTGAATTGTTTAAAAAAAAATATTTTTTTAAAAACCTAATTGCAAAAATTAAATTATTTTTATAACTAAATAAAACATTGCAATTTTAATTATTTTAAAAGAGTTATTCGAAAAGAATGTTATTAAAATTTGAAAAAAATAATTATTCTTCAAATTAATAATAAAATTCTTCGCAGGAATTCAATTATTTAAAAAAAAATTTTTTTAAGTACTTCAAAAGAATTAAATTATTTTTGTAAATAATAAAATTCTTCTCAGGAATTGAATTATTTTAAAAAATGTTTTTAAAAAACTTGTTACAAAAATTTAATTATTTTCATAACTAAATAAACAATTTTAAATATCTATCTTCTATTTTAATGCAATTTTCCCAAAAGAATTCAATATTTTTTGAAAATTTTGACAAAATTCTAGGCAAACATTTAATTCCATTATTTTTATAAATAACAAAATTTCTTTTAAATATTAAATTATTTTTATACATAGTAATAGTCACGGCAGTATTTTAATTATTTTAATAACAAAATTTCAAGTGAATTCCTAGAAAAGTGTGAAATTATGATTAAAAAAATTTCTTAAAAATTCATCGAGAGAATTCAATTATTAAAAAATTTAAATCAGCATTATTTATATTTATATTTATATTTATCTATCAATATACTTTTATTATTTCTCTTATTTATTTATTAGTTTCGACAATTTCTTTATAAAAAAAAAATCAGAGCCGCTTTGACATAATCTCTGACTTATTACTGACCTTTCAATTATGTGAAGACATTTTAATCTTGTAAAGCCACCATATGACATTATCGTTTCGATTAATTTCACGTAAGAATTTCTTTTTATTGCTTTCTAATATAGTGATTCATTTAAACGACCGTAAAATAAAATTGGCAACAGGAATGTTTTTTTTTTTTTTTTATAAAGTTTGAAACGTTTTTCTATGCTAACTTGGCAAAAAAAAGAAGAAACAGAATACGCGCGTGATGAATGATGAATTTAGAGGAAAAAAAGGAAATAAGAAATTTAATTGAATTAATTTCATCATGAAATGGAAGTTTTAATGGATTAATCCCTAATTTATAAAAGTTGAAAGATTTGCGAGCCGAAAAGAAGAGCGCTGAAATTTTTATTTTCGAATTTCAAATTTTTGCGAATATTTATTTTTTTCTGTTTTGATTTATGGTATAATTTTGTATAAGTAAATATAATTATATGCGAACACGAGAGTTCTCATTCGGTCTTTTTGTGATTTATTGGGTAATTATTTGGGTTTTAGTGAAACCTTCAAGGATTATGTTGGGAAGATTTTTTAAATTTTTGTCATTTTTTTAACTCTTTAATTAATTTAAATTAAGCTAAATCGGATAATTGATTTTCTACTTGTAAATAATTTCAATTTTTTATAAACTATTCTAAAAAGTATAATTTACGTTTTACAATAATAATTAAATATTAATCATTAATTATAATTTATATTTTATAAACAATTATTAAAATTTTTGTTTAAAATAATTGAATTACAAAAGATTATAATTTTTCAAGTTTTTTAAGTACATTTTAACGATGCAAAATAATTTGTTTAAATTAATTGTTCGATTTATTTGTATTTATTTCTTAAAGAAAAAAAATGAATCAAATTAATGGGAAGGAAAAATCGACTTTTTTTGGAGAAATATTTTTTCGGTACACTTGCAAGAAAAATAATTAAGTTAGCTTTTCCACGTGCCCCTGGTCCATTTCCTCTATTAGGTGAACTTTTAGTGAGCAGCTGTTCTATATGAGGAGAAATTATCGTCGCTAGATTTTTTTTTCTTATGTAGATGACGAGGGTTTTTTTTTGAAAATAGGAAATGATATTTGAGTCATTTTCTTTTCGATTCATTGACTTTTGGTCTTTTTCATCTCATAGCCAATGATGGTAAGAATATATATCTCTCCAACATGTGGTTGGCGTCGAATTCAATCATTACTGGTAATGAGATTTTTTAAAAATATTTCTTTCATTCAAACCAATAATTGTAGACGTAAAAAGTATAACTAATTTAGATTCATATATCTTTGAAGGAGGAAGACTATAATTTATGAAACAAAATTTATACTTCAAGAATTTTTTTTGGGCGAGAGTAATTTACAGATAAAATATTTTTAAATTGTAAATTATAAATAAAAACTAAAATATTTATAAATTATTTAATTTTTTTAAATTACTTTCGTTATTAATTCAAAAGAAATATTTGATGTAGAAAATAGAAATAATTAAAATTAGTAATAGAATGAAAAAATTGAAAAAAAAATTAATTAAAATAAAGTTTTGAAATAATATTTTTAATAGTAAAAAATACAAAGAAAATAAAATATTCCTAACAAATAAAGTAAAATACTTCTAATAACAAATATTTAGAGAATAACGAGAAGTCGGAGATATTTTTTGAAAATTATTTCTCATAATTCATCAAATGAAATTCAATCTCTCCGTATTTGTAAACACAAATTCTGTATCGAATTACGAAAGTAAAAGTATCTTTATTGAAACAAAATTTTAGGAAAAGTGATTTTTAAGCAGATAAAATAAATTATAAATAAATTACAGATAAACAAAAAAGTAACTGTTAGAAATAGAGAAAAATATTTCGACACAATTACAATTTTTCTTTGTTCAGCAATTATTACTTAATTAATATCAAATGAATAATAAAAAAAATTAGTAAATATTAAATAAATACGAAAAATAATTAATTAATGTTAATATTAAATTAAAAATAATTAATAAATACTAATTAATTCTTTAAATAGAAATAGTTAATCAAACACAAATTACAATAACGCTCAACAAATATTTGCTTTAGAAAATAGTGAAAAAAAATAATCAAAACCAAAAATTGCACAATAGATTTTTGCCACACATAAATTTTTCAAGAGACAGAAATGTCTTTCTTTCTTTCTTTTTTCTTTTTTTTAATTTAACAGGACCTCGAGAAACGATTCTCAGAGCGCACCTTTCTTTTTTATTACAGCTTTAAAAAAAATATATAATTCGAAATATCTCTCCTTCTATCTAGTTATCTATTATCGCAAGACAGTATAATTTTTTAATAGTCATTTATTTTGACATTCCAACACCGAATATTAAATTGCCAAAAAAAAATTGTTTTTTTTCGAAAGTCCTGATCGATTGCAGCAAACACACAGAATAGTGAAACAAAATTTGTTAATGTAGACATATAAATCGTTTCTCCTAAGATTAGAAAATTAATTATCTAAATGAGTTGGAAAAAATTATGAAAACAATCATAAAGTTATTATTATTTATTACTAGTATTTTTGTTATTATTTTTACTATCATTATTGCTTTCGGGAAAAAATACTTGACTCAAACCCAACTAAACTTTTTATTTGTTTAAAAAAAATGTTTGATTTATTTTCTAAACTCTCTAAATATGTAATTTAAATTCTTAACTTTTATTACAATAAAGTTATAGTTTGGAAATATTTCGTTCATCTGAACGCTCAAAACTTTATAGAGAGAGAGAGATATAAATTCAAAAGAAAGGAATTAAGTTTTCTTCACTATAATAAAAGTTTTTTTTTCTTCTTTGGTTTATAAGTCTTGAGAAAAATTTGAATATGAAAAAAAAATCGAGTCAGTTAATTAAGAAAAAATTGCAGTGTGTCCATTAATTTAGAACGTAAAATCAATATTATTTACGCCCCGGGGTATATTAGGGAATAATATTTAAATTACTTGGTGACGTTTCGTTAATGAACCTTTGGCGTAAATCAAATCAACCTTAAAAAAAAGATATATAAAATGTTAAAAAGAAACTTAATACTTTAAGAGATATAGTTTTCGAGTCGCTGAAACCGTTTCATTAGGTAACTTTTGATTTTTAAAACATTTCGGAAGAATTCATTATGATTCATTTCTCATTTTAAATGACGAATCGTATTCATTTTAAAACTGTACGTCAATATACATTTCATTTTGTGACCTAATAAATAATTATTTATTAACATGATTTTTATAAATTCGTGCTTGATAATTTTTTTATTTTCTGCTCGAAAATTTTTTTTTTTTTGATGAATGATAAATTTTGATTTTTCAAGTGAAAAGAAACATTACAATGGAATATTAATTTGAAGGAAAAATAGTATTAGAAATTAAATTTTGTTGAGAAAAAAATGTTAGAAATTGCGTTTTATTAAGAAAAATGTTTGGAATTTGAATTTTAATTAGAAAAAAATAATTTGAAATTGGAGTTTTATTGGAAAAAGATAATTTGAAATTGGAATTTTACTGGAAAAAAATTATTTTGGAAATTAAATTTTCTTGAAGAAAATTATTCGATAATTGATTTTTATTAGACAAAATATTTTTAGAAATTAAATTTTATTAAAAAAAAGATATTAGAATTTACATTTAATTGTGTCAAAAAAATGTAATTGTAATGAAAATATTTCGAATTTGAATTTCATTATTAAAATAGACTTTTGAGTTGGAATTTTATTCGATAAAAAATTATTCGGAAAATAAATTTTGTTTGAAAAAAAATTGTTTTTAATCAATACCTAACAATTTTTTTTTATTTTCTCCTTAAAAATTTTTCTTTAGAAATCAAAATTTGAAATTGAAATCAACGAGTGAAAAATGTCACTAATGATTATTAATGAAAAGATGGAAATTTTTTTTTTTTTGTGAAAAAGCAACTCTTCTCTATCTCTATGTGTCCTATGATCTTGATCTTTGATCATCAGCGTAAAATGGTTTTAAGTTCCTTTGCTGTCTATATTTAAAGAGTGAAATTTGAATCCAAAATAATGTGTGCAACCGTGCGAGTTCGGTGAACGTTTTCAGCGGTGCGTTAAAACGGCGTTCGATATATATACCCAAACGTGAAATTTTGACAACACTACCGTTACAACACACGTGATTCTTTTCTTTTTCTACACTCTATCTATATGGCAACCGAATTTGGAAAAAAATTATTCTTTCGGCAAAAAAGGAGAGGACAATAAAAATACAATAAATAAAAAAAATGGGAAATTAATTGGAAAGGGAAGAAATTAATTTGCCGGCAATATTTTTACTCAAATATAGTCACCAAATTTTTTTAGTCTTGACCTGATTGCCTTGTGGAATATTTATTTTATTTTATTTTTTTGTCAAAATATTTTAGTATTTGTAGAATTTTTTTTTTCATTGCAAACTGAATTTTTTTCTAAACAGAAACTTTATTAGGAAAAGTACTTTAAATTTTGAATTTTGAATAAGAAAAAAATAATTTCGAAATCAAATACTTGAAATTGGAATTTCATTAGAAAAAAATAATTTTTATTGGAATTTTATTGGATAGAAATAATTTGAAAAGTGAATTTAGTTAGAAAAAAATTATTTTGAAATAACAATTGAACTTTAGTAGGCCAAAATATTACTTTAAAAAAAATAAAATAAATGAATTAGAAATTATTGAAAAAAATATGTAAAAATAAATAAATAATTTTGTTTTTCTCTTTTGTTGCAGGCAAGTCGAACCCTCGCACCCTGGGAGCATCTCCTGCCGTGTCCAAGATGTACATTCCCGTGTCACGTCGACATTGAAAAAAATGTGGGCAAGTGTTCGAGGCAAAGTTGTTGCTTTGAATTCTGCGCAATGTGCTCGTCGAGTTTTCACAATGGACCATGCAAAACGCCATTACTCGCCACACCAACCAAGAAGAGGAACAAGCCCCTCGTCGTCGGTTCCAGGCAGAGCAAGAGGAATTTACGTCGCTTATAGCAATGCCAGAAAGCCTTAAATTTTTAAGCGAAAAAAATAAGGAGAAGAAGAAGAAAGAAATTAGCTGATCAAATTTCCAAAACATAATGGTTTCTCTCTTTCATTTATATATTGAGAAGTTTCTGAGTTTCGTTTTTGTTCCACACAGTTTTTACTGTTTATTTTTCGTTTTCATGTTATTTATATACACAAACAAAAATTTGTTTTGAAAGTCCAAATTCTTTTTTTTTTTTTATCGAACTTGACTTTCTTGAAGAAAAAATTTGTCAACTCTTTCTGTTTTTCAAAGAGTCGAATTATTGTCGCATTTCTTTAATTTTGTTTTTATACAAAACAGAAGGAAACAATATTTTTATTTTAATTGAGCATTTTTTTCCGGGCACTACTTTTTATTAACATTTTATGTTAAATGATTGATGAAAATTTTTTTTTTTTGTTCAGGGAAAAAAAGTTTTGTTTTTGTAAAACATTTTTCTTTTTACAAAAAATAGTTCTCTTTTTGTAAAAAGTCTTTTTTTGCAAAAAAAAAGCTCTCTTTTATTGTAAGAACACAAAAATATTAGAAACTTCACAATGTCGAGGCAGCCTCTTGAAAAATTTCGCATGTACCAAACGCAGTTTGGAGAAAAAGAGGAAAAAGAAAAAAAGTGGGTAGGGCAAAAGCGTCTGCCCATAAAAGAATCTCCAGAGTCACCGTAAATATTTCAGTCTTAAGTATCGGTTGCAATCCTTCACCGAAACGGTTCGTTGGTACTTGTCATCCTGGTAAAACGACTTTTTAGTTACTCGCACAAACTCTGTGTGCGTGCTACAAATATTTTCGTCGTCACGGAAGCAAATTATTTAAATACTACCAAAAATCTTGTTGAAAATATTCGCAAAAATTTGGAAAAAGATTTTTTAGATTTTTAAGAAAAAAATATTATTTATTAAAATTGTTTATCGTCACACACTGTTAAATTTATTTTTCAAAAATTTTGAACCTTCAAATGGACGAAATTTTTTTCTGCATTAATATTCCATTAAAAAAAATACTCTATAAACGAGAATAAAAATAAAAATTAAAAATTTCTTCAATGAATAATATTTTTACTGTAGAGAAATATTTTTTTAAAAACAAAATAATTTCTGTAAATCCACAAAATATTTTTTTTGATAAAAAATATAAATTCAAAGATGGAAAAAATTTTGTCATTCATATAAATGTTCAAAACTTTAGTAAATAATTAAATAAAATCTTTGTAGAAATTTTGAAGAAAGAGTTTTAAAAAAAATTTTAAGTGTAACGAACTAATGAACTTTGATTTTTATCCAAATTGTACAATTTTTTTTTGCAAAGCGACTATTTTGTTTTAAAATTTGGTTATTTTATTTATTTTAAAATTCAAGTTTTGTTACACAATATTTGAGTTTCGACCGAATTTTTTTTATTTTACGAGATAAAAAAATAAAAACAGAAACTTAATTTCCTTTTTCTTCAATTGAATTCAATCAAATTATAAATTGAACTGAATTTAAATTAAAATGTTCTAATCTAACTATAGAAATTAAACTAGATTAAACTTTATGATTTGAATTGAATTCAGTTGAATATCTAATCGAACCTGAATTTGAATTTGCAAATCGAAAATAGAAAATTTAAATATTAAATCCCTCTGTATTCAATTTAAAAATTAAATTCCGTTTCCGTATTTTAAATCTTAACTGTGAATAAAAAAAATCTTCAAATATTATTTGATTTTATGTCAATTTTGTTCAAATTTTACGAATATTTTTACTCATTTTATTCCATTTTTGGGAAAATTTCGAAACAATTTCCCAGATTTCATAAAAAAATATTTTTCCAAATTGCAAATTTTTTTTAAAAGTTAGATTTACCGGGTGAGAAAAACCGACGATCTTCCTTGAAATTGTTTCTCTATTTTATCACTTTGAAATAATAAGAACGATAAAGTAACTTGAAAGATTTCGCGGAAAAAGGGATGCAGCCAAGATTTGTGATTTCGTGACCGTTAAGACTTCAAAAGAATGCAATAAATTAGTTGAATTTATCCAAGAAGAATAAATAAATAAATAAATAAAATTATAACGAAATTTAAATAATTATCTAAATTATATTGCGATTTAAATTTTATATTAAGAAATGTAAATATTAAAATCGAAAAAAGGAATTGAAAAAATGAAAAAGAAATTAAAATTAAAATTCAAAAGGATAAAATTAAAATAATGAAATTAAAAAAAAGAACGTAAAATATTTTTAAAAAATTGAATTAAAGAAATATTGTGGACAATCTAAATATTGACCTAGTTATCATTTAATAGTAATTATTAATTAATTTAAATTAAATGTAATTTTACATAATTCTATAAAAAAAATGTGTAATTATTATAGAAAAGAAAGAAAATATCTCTACTAGATAAATGTCACTGAATTTTATTGATATACTAAGAAGTCTTTCGAAAATTTATGTCTTGAGGAAAAAATGAAGGCGAATGACCATTTGTTTATAAATTATATGAAAGCAAGTGAAATGTAGATTGTAATGTAATTATTAATGTGTAAGAGTGAAAAATTGTCGAGTCTTTAAAACGTTTCTTTACTGGAACTATGTGAATGTAAAAAAGGAAAGATTATTATTGTCCAAAATTAACGTTTCGAGGTCTCGTCCATTTTATTTTTTACTAGTCGCGTCCGAGGACAATTTTCTATGTCGTTAGTCGCTCGAAAGTATTATTCCACATAAACATGAATCTAAAGATTGAAATGAAATTTCTCAGAAAAATCAATGGAATTTGAAAAGAGGAAGAATTTATTTTCACAAATTTAAAAAAAAAATTCAATTCAAATTCAATTTTAACAATAATTTCTAATTTAATAGTAATTTTCCAATTTAATAAAGTAAATTTCTAAAGTCAATAAAATGAATTTTCAAAACAGAAATTTGTTTCGAATAAAAGTCGTAAGAATTTAATTTTTCCATTCTATTAGATTTTTCTGGAGAAACAAATTTTTTTCTTTAAAAACAAACATCTCGGTGTGCATGCAAATGAATATCGTGCCATTTTTCTCTTTAGCCATAATAATTGCCATACAGAATTTTTTGGTACAAAAAACACGAATTGACCATAAAAATCAAACTATATTGTAATTATTAAATGTGAAAAATCGAATTCTTTGCGTAATTGTAAACATTCTTGTTTTTAACTCCAATTGTTTAAAGTTCTGTTTTTTTTAATTTTGTAGACAAAATAATTCTTCGTCCTCTAAAAATATTCGTGTAAAAAATTTTTATTCCTTGAGCTGTTAAATTATTTTTACTGTATTTCATTTCCCTTGCACTTTTTTTTTAGAAAAAATTGCAATAGACAAAAGCATGTTGATTTCCCCTTTTTATTTTCGCGGTCAGTTTAATTATAAACATTTTGAACATTTAACATTTTAATAAAAAGAAACTTCAAAATTCACTTCGAGCGCATGCAAAAAGTAAATTTTATTAAGAAAGAAAGAAAATTTAGAGCGAAAAATTATTTTTTTACAATTTTCCAAATTTAGACTGACCGTTTTTATTGCATTTTAGAAAACTATCGCATTAAGTTTTAGATTTTCTAGAATTTAAATTTTCAATGTATATCAATATCGTCGAGCCCCAAGGCTTTGTAAAAAAATATTATTAATTTGTATTCTTTTTTGTAAGTCTATTTGTAATTTTGGACCACTTAATGAATGTAAATTAATTTAAAAATACTTTTTCCACGACGTTCTACTCATCGATAATAAGTGAGATAGAATTTAAAAAAAAAGAAGAATTCGTTTCAAATGGCATTGATGTTTATATGGAAAGCAATTTATTTTACCAGATTTTAGTTTAAGAATCAGTTCTCAAGTGATTATTGAAACTGTTAATTAATAGTGAAACACAAAAAATGCATGTAAATATTTTGTAAAAAGAAAATTGCGATCTAGTTTAAATTTTGGGAAAGTAGAAGAATTTTTATTGAAAATTCTTTTCATTTTATCTCGAAAAAGCAAATAAAAATATCAAAATTTAAGAATTCTGGTAAATATTAAATAATTTTGAATTTTTTCTTCTAATATTAACAAATATTATTTCGACTAATAAAATTTTCAAAAAATTTCGATAAAATGGAAATGAAAGTAAATAAAAATTCCGAAAATTTTCACAGTACAATAATTAGGATTGAAACATTGTCAATTTATCGAGAGAAAAAATATCGACTTCTTTCTGAGATTAACATTTGCCATAAATATTTTTGTACTACAGTTCGCTAGATCTCTAGGATATAAGCCCGTAGATACATTATTATCTTTATGAATGCGAGTATATGTATTAATTAATTTTTTGTGAGAATATTTAGTTCATTAAATGTATGAAACTGTGTGTGGAAAATATCCCAGTAAAAAAAAATATTCTTGAGTGCCTTATTAATCTAAGTGACCAAAAGCAAAGAAAACAAAAAAAGCAAAATCAAAAGAAAACAAAGTGACCTAAACATTCCCTATTTTTCTAAGTTTCTATTTATATTATATTGGTGATAAAAATTCGTTTTAGAATATTGTGATTGATTTAAATTATAATACTAAATTTAAAGTTAGTGAAAAAGTAAAATAAAAAATTAAGACACCAAATAAATAATGTACACTTTGTTTTCGGTTTGATTTGGAAAAAAAAAATAATAATATTGAAAGGATGAGGGATTTATTTTCGATTGTAAATTTGGCATTTCTTCACTTAATGAAAAAAAAATGATTTGCTCAAATATTTTGCTGTCTATTTGCCAAAAAAAAGAAAGAAAAAGGAAACGAAAAAAGTAAATTTTCAGTATTGCGCGCATTTGTTCGCCATTCCTTTTATTAAGTTATGCTCTCTGTATCTGGTCATGTGATTTATGCTAAGGATTCAAGTTCAGATCCGGTTTCTTTCTTATATATACGGGACCAGACATTTCATTCCCTTAATGTAATTGAAAGCAAACGCCGCTGCCACTTGTTCACTATCAAAAATTCGCGACGAAACAATATTTTATATCGATTTATGAAATCTATTGTAAATTTTTTGCTAATTGAAATATTTTCAGTTTGCGAAAAATATTTTTTTTTAGAAAATGTGTTAATTATAAAAATACTTTTTTAAATTAAAAAAAATACTTTCTATCGTTATTAAAAAAAAAATTGCAATTTATAACCGGGAAAATTTATATTTAAAAAAAAGAAAATCTATTCGATATTTTCTTTTTAGAATTCTCGTACATGGCATTCAAAAAAAGAAATCATTTTTATTGTAAGAGAAATGAAAATGTTTGAAAATTTATTTCTCTTTCTCGAATTATTATTATTCTATTTAAAGAAATTTTAGTTCAAATTTACAATAAATACCTCGTTTTAAAAAATGAATACTCAAAAAAATTTAGAAAACATTTTATACTGCATTCTCTTTAGGTGTAAGTTTATTTAAAAAGAGAAATTTCTAAGTATTTAAAAAAAAGGTGATACCAAATAAAGCAAAAAAAACGCAATAAGTTTAGGAAAAATATTAATATTTTTCTAAATGACTTATGAAAAACTTACTATTGTAACAATTTATGTTAGTGTGCAAGAATACGAAAATGATACATTTATAAAAAAATGCTCAATTTAAAGTTATTCGTGATGTAATTCATTTCACGGCTAAGATCAATTTGTGTATCAATGAGTTTATCTTTAGTAAATTTTCAAATATTTTGAAAAAGAATCTGTATTTTTTATTTTAGATTTAACTCCCTGTTATTCTTATCATATTAAGAAATATTTCTTTTTTATTATTACTTTTTTTGTATACAAATGATAAGTGTCAAAAAATTTAATTTATTTAATTTCTTATATTTTCAAGTATCAACTTTAATTTTTAAATGTTCAAATTAGAAATTTAAGGTTTAAATTTTAAAAAATTTACTTTTTTATTATTTTATAAAATAAAATAAATTTTTGTTAATACAATTATTATTTTTCATAATCCTGATAAAAATCTTTAGAAGAATTCATTGAGGTTCAATAATATTTTAATTCAAATTCCCAAACGAATTAAAATTTTTTCGAAACAATTCAATTTGTATTTTTACAAATTATATTTTCTATTTTATTTTTCTATTTATTTGTTTATTTTTTATTTTCTATTTATATTTTTAATTTAATACTTAAATAAAAAACAATGGTTTGCAGAAAATCAATTATATTTCTATTCTATTTTTCTACTAGCATAGGATACGCGCGCTAAAGCGCGCGTTCACATTCTGTTTCAATAGTTAAAATAATACAATAACATCTAGCAGTAAAAACTAATACAAAAACAATTATTTAAGTAATAAATGTAATATTTACTAAATAGGTTAGTTCCGTAAAAATCCGCTAATATGAGACAAGTGGCGCCAAAATTAGACTCAATTTTTGGCGCCACTTGTCTCATATAAGCGGATTTTTCAGGAACTAATGGCTAAATTAAATTAATTGTTTTCTCTTTTTATTTGTATTTTTTTAATAAAAAAACGGATTGTTTACTCTTTTTATTAGTTAATAAGCATCATACGTCTATAAACAACATTAAAAAACAATTGTTTAAACAATTTATTTTATTATTTATAAAATGGGTTAGTTCCATAAAAATCCGCTAATATGAGACAAGTGGCGCCAAAATTAGACTCAATTTTTGGCGCCACTTGTCTCATATAAGCGGATTTTTCAGGAACTAATGGCTAAATTAAATTAATTGTTTTCTCTTTTTATTTGTATTTTTTTAATAAAAAAACGGATTGTTTAAACTTTTTATGAGTTAATATGCATCATACATCTATAAACATAATTAAAAAACAATTGTTTAAACAATTTATTTTATTATTAATAAAATGGGTTAGTTCCGTAAAAATCCGCTAATATGAGACAAGTGGCGCCAAAATTAGACTCAATTTTTAGCGCCACTTGTCTCATATAAGCGGATTTTTCAGGAACTAATGGCTAAATTAAATTAATTGTTTTCTCTTTTTATTTGTATTTTTTTAATAAAAAAACGGATTGTTTACTCTTTTTATTAGTTAATAAGCATCATACGTCTATAAACAACATTAAAAAACAATTGTTTAAACAATTTGTTTTATTGTTTATTAAATACGTTAGTTCCGTAAAAATCCGCTAATATGAGACAAGTGGCGCCAAAATTAGACTCAATTTTTGGCGCCACTTGTCTCATATAAGCGGATTTTTCAGGAACTAATGGCTAAATTAAATTAATTGATTTCTCTTTTTATTTGTATTTTTTTAATAAAAAAACGGATTGTTTACTCTTTTTATTAGTTAATAAGCATCATACGTCTATAAACAACATTAAAAAACAATTGTTTAAACAATTTATTTTATTATTTATAAAATGGGTTAGTTCCGTAAAAATCCGCTAATATGAGACAAGTGGCGCCAAAATTAGACTCAATTTTTGGCGCCACTTGTCTCATATAAGCGGATTTTTCAGGAACTAATGGCTAAATTAAATTAATTGTTTTCTCTTTTTATTTGTATTTTTTTAATAAAAAAACGGATTGTTTAAACTTTTTATGAGTTAATATGCATCATACATCTATAAACATAATTAAAAAACAATTGTTTAAACAATTTATTTTATTATTTATAAAATGGGTTAGTTCCATAAAAATCCGCTAATATGAGACAAGTGGCGCCAAAATTAGACTCAATTTTTGGCGCCACTTGTCTCATATAAGCGGATTTTTCAGGAACTAATGGCTAAATTAAATTAATTGTTTTCTCTTTTTATTTGTATTTTTTTAATAAAAAAACGGATTGTTTACTCTTTTTATTCGTTAATAAGCATCATACGTCTATAAACAACATTAAAAAACAATTGTTTAAACAATTTATTTTATTATTTATAAAATGGGTTAGTTCCGTAAAAATCCGCTAATATGAGACAAGTGGCGCCAAAATTAGACTCAATTTTTGGCGCCACTTGTCTCATATAAGCGGATTTTTCAGGAACTAATGGCTAAATTAAATTAATTGTTTTCTCTTTTTATTTGTATTTTTTTAATAAAAAAACGGATTGTTTACTCTTTTTATTCGTTAATAAGCATCATACGTCTATAAACAACATTAAAAAACAATTGTTTAAACAATTTATTTTATTATTTATAAAATGGGTTAGTTCCGTAAAAATCCGCTAATATGAGACAAGTGGCGCCAAAATTAGACTCAATTTTTGGCGCCACTTGTCTCATATAAGCGGATTTTTCAGGAACTAATGGCTAAATTAAATTAATTGTTTTCTCTTTTTATTTGTATTTTTTTAATAAAAAAACGGATTGTTTACTCTTTTTATTCGTTAATAAGCATCATACGTCTATAAACAACATTAAAAAACAATTGTTTAAACAATTTATTTTATTATTTATAAAATGGGTTAGTTCCGTAAAAATCCGCTAATATGAGACAAGTGGCGCCAAAATTAGACTCAATTTTTGGCGCCACTTGTCTCATATAAGCGGATTTTTCAGGAACTAATGGCTAAATTAAATTAATTGTTTTCTCTTTTTATTTGTATTTTTTTAATAAAAAAACGGATTGTTTACTCTTTTTATTCGTTAATAAGCATCATACGTCTATAAACAACATTAAAAAACAATTGTTTAAACAATTTATTTTATTATTTATAAAATGGGTTAGTTCCGTAAAAATCCGCTAATATGAGACAAGTGGCGCCAAAATAAGACTCAATTTTTGGCGCCACTTGTCTCATATAAGCGGATTTTTCAGGAACTAATGGCTAAATTAAATTAATTGTTTTCTCTTTTTATTTGTATTTTTTTGATAAAAAAACGGATTGTTTAAACTTTTTATGAGTTAATATGCATCATAATTTTATAAACATAATTAAAAAACAATTGTTTAAACAATTTATTTTATTATTAATAAAATGGGTTAGTTCCGTAAAAATCCGCTAATATGAGACAAGTGGCGCCAAAATTAGACTCAATTTTTAGCGCCACTTGTCTCATATAAGCGGATTTTTCAGGAACTAATGGCTAAATTAAATTAATTGTTTTCTCTTTTTATTTGTATTTTTTTAATAAAAAAACGGATTGTTTACTCTTTTGATGAGTTAATATGCATCTTACGTCTATAAACAACATTAAAAAACAATTGTTTAAACAATTTATTTTATTATTTATTAAATACGTTAGTTCCGTAAAAATCCGCTAATATGAGACAAGTGGCGCCAAAATTAGACTTAATTTTTGGCGCCACTTGTCTCATATTAGTAGAATTTTCTGGAACTAAACAACATTTTATAATAAATAATTTTTTTCGTTTTTTGTATTTTTTTGTAAAAATGTTCGTTTATTTATTCTATAAAATCAATATCTTTTAACCTTCTTTCTTCTTAAACAATAAAAATTTTGATATTGACAAATCGAAGAACTATAATTTTGATCTGTCAAGCAAAGTGTTATGAAAAAGAAAAAAAAAACAAAAGCATTTACAAAAACTAACTTCAAACTGCGGACAGAATGAATGAAAGAATACCAAGATTATTATTATTAATAATAATAATTTATTTTTTTATATTTATTTTCTATTTATATTTTTAATTTAATACTTAGATAAAAAACAATGTTCTGCAGAAATTCAATTATATCTCATAAAATTGTAATAAAATTTATCGAAACAATCCAATTATTTTAAAACATTTTAATACAATTCCTTGGAAGAATTTAATTATTTTCAAATATAAAAATCTTCGGAAAAATTGAATTTTTGTAATAAAATTCCATGCATTAAGGGAAGGGACCGGTGAGATTTTAACCCTACGATATTTACGCTGTTGAGAGGTGCCAATTTATTTTCTGGCATTATTAAGGATCTAAATTTATTCTATAATGTTAAAATTAAAAAAAAAATTTTTTGACCATTTTGAAAATTTTTTTTTTTGAAAAAATTAAAATTTTTTAATTCATACGATTGATTATTCAGAATCGTAAAAAGAGCTTGTAAAAAAATTTGTAACAAAAAATATTAAAAAATGTAGAAGTAGTTGAATTTTTTCAGTACTAGTAGTAAAATTTAAACCAATCAAAATTGGCTATTTTCAGCGGTATCAAACATTTTTTCACACTTTTTCAATACCTGAAATCATATTAAACTATAAAAAATTAATTAAAGTAATTTTCAACTGATTTAACATTTTTTTTATTTTTCAAAAAATTCGATTTTTTGAAAAAATTAAAATTTTTGAAAATCCATACGTTTGATTGCTTAGAATCATGAAATAAGTATGTAAAAAAATTGGCAATGCAAAATATTGAAAATTACGACAGTAGTTCAAATTTTTATTTTTTGAAAATTTTTGATATTTAATAAAAAAATTATTAACTAATTAATTTTTTTTAATTTTTCGAAGCAATTTTTAATTTTAAATATCAAACTTTGTCAAAAAAATATTGAACGTCCATAAACTACAAATATTTAGATGAGTTGAATTTTCAGCGGTCCCTCCCCTTAAAATAATAATAAAAAAAGAATAAAATATAAATCAAAAATAAATTAAAATTACAAGAAATGTGAAATTATTATCTAAATTATCTTTCAATTTAATTTTAATATTAAAAAATTGGAATAGTAAAATTAAAAAACCGAATAAATTAAAATAATGAATTTTAAATAAGAAAATTCAAAATAAAACTTAAAAGTGAAACAAAAGTATTGAAATTAAAATTTTCAGGTTCTTTTTTCAATACTAATCAATGAAATAAAATATGATTTGAATATTAATTTATTGTAAAAAGTTTCCACAAAATTTTAGCAAAAAGTGCAAGAAATAATCCAACCATTGCAATGATGCGAAATTTGGAAGGTTGCATTTCAACAGGAACACCGGAAACAATTCCCTTTGGTAAAGACGGCTTCAGAGCTGGCGAGACACCTTCGTTAAGTGGTTCGCCTTTGATTGAATGTTTCGTTGCCTCCGTAATTTTAACAGTAACCATTTTCCCCATAAATTCCTCTCTCATTGGCACTAGAACTTGCTCATAAAATTTATTATGCGCGACAAAATGCTTCTTATCGTGTGACACTTCAGTGACAAGTACTTGTTGCAACGAATCAATTTCATGACCATATGGCTCGTAAGACTGAAAAAATTCCGACAAACGTTTAGTTCTCTTCTTCACGTCCTGTGTCGGTACTTTGGTCATTCTTGCCGCTGGTGTTCCCGGTCTCGGGAAAAATTGATTAATAAATAAACTCGGAAATTTGTACTTCTCACAAAGTGTCATTGATTCATTGAAATCTTCCTCAGTTTCCGTTGGGAAACCACAAATAATATCTGTAGCAATCGTCACACCGGGAACTTTGAGACGTAGAAAATCGACAACATGCTCGAAATCGGCCCTCGTGTACTCGCGTTTCATGTCCGATAAAACTTGATCGCTGCCTGATTGCACGGGAACGTGGAGAAAACTATAGACACGTGGATGCTGTAGAATTTTAGCAATTTCCTCCAGATGCTCGAGAATGTAGGGCGGATTAGTCATACCGATTCTCATCATACAACCCTCGGGAATAACTTCAACTAATTTCCAAAGTAATTCCGGAAGACTTGTGCCAATATCTTTGCCATAGGCACCAGTGTCTTCGGATGTTAACCACAATTCGCAAACACCCTCATCGAATGCTTGCTTTGCCCTCTCGACAATTTGCTGAGGCGAATAACTACCGAGTTCGCCTCTCGCGTGTTTCGTTTTGCAGTAAGTACACTGATTCAAGCAGCCCGTATTGATGGCAATTATTTCGATTAGTGGATTACGGCGCACCTTCGGTAGATCGAGAGAAGCGCCTCCAATTTTTTTCCCCGACTCTTTCTTTTGTCCCAAAAATCGGACACTGTTTCCTTTTAAAGTTTCCTCGACGACCTCAACGACTCGATCGATTTGCTGAACTCCAATCATACTCAGTCCCTGAATAAAACTTGATTTCGGCGCTCCTTGTGGTACACAACTGAAATCAAATAATAATGTCAGGCAATTATTAGAAACGAATTAATTTTTGAACAATTAATTGATCACAAATTATATTTATTATAAGTTAAATTTATTGTATGTAATAATAAGTAATAGTAACAGATTTCACACTCGTTAATTAATTTTAAAAAGTTCAGTTCCTTCCAAATCTTGGTAATAACTTCATTCTTTTTTCAAATTTCAATTTTAATTCGATCCAACTTCAGCTATTTTCCAAACTTTTGATTAGAATGCACCAAAAATACGATTGCATTTCAAAATAACTTTTAAACGTAAAAACATAAAATTGTTTAAATTATGTAAAATTTATTTCTATAAAGTTTGATAAAATTTATGATCCTAAAGTTCTGAACGTTCAAATGAACGAAATTTTTGTTTATTTCTTCTAAAAATTAAATTTTTATTGTGATTATTTTGCTTCACTATACATAAAATTAATTACTGAGTTTGTAACCGTAAAACTTTAGTTTTTAAATTTTTTTATGATTAGTAATTTATTTAAATATTTTCGATAAAAAAAATTTCGTTCATTTGAACGTTCAAAACTTGGGGATCATTAAAATTTACAATTATTTCAATTTTTTAAAATTATTTTCGGGAATTCAATTATTTTTAAAAAATTTTAATAAGTTTACCGAAATCTAATTTCCTTTCAAATTTCTAAATTAAATAAATGATAACTGTTAAATTAAATAAATGGTAACTGTTGTATATTTTTTCATAGGAATTAAAAAATCACTAATTTCAATAATAATTCTTTTAAAAATTAATTATTTTTAGTGAAAATTAAAAATTACAACTACAATTCATATAAATTTCGACAATTTTTAAATAAAATTGTGCAAAAACTAAAAGAATTTTTGTGGAAAATAATAATAAATTAATAATACTTAAATATTAATATACTTTTAAAAAAATTACAATTTTAAAAGATTACAATTAAAATAACTTACGATATTTTTTTCAAAAAATTAGAACTTTTAAATCATTTTTTTCTAAATTCTGAAAAAATTAGGTTCTTGAGAAATTCCAATTCAAGTTTCGATCAAATTAGTTCAAGTTTTGTGAAATTAAAATGAAAAATGATCAATTTGATATTAAAGGGTCCAAATTGCATTTATAATAATTTAATTTCAAAAGAATTCTAGAGAAAATTTTTGTTAATTCTTTAATTTAAAAAATAATTAAATTCATATTTTTAAAAATTTTTAATCTAATAAATTCAAAAATCTTTTAATTTTATTTCTTAAAAAATATTTTTGTAATTTTTACTTTTAAAATTTTGTAGTAGAAACTATTTACCCAGCGACTACGACATGTTTTCCTAGTTTCCTTCCCGCGTCGATCTCATTTTTAAAGTGATCCTCCGCTGGATTTTTAACAGTACACGAATTTAATAGCCATAAATCGGCAACATTTTTATCTTCCGTTAAATTATAACCATAGGCAGCAAGTTGTCCAGCCATATATTCACTGTCTGAACTATTATGTGTACATCCCCAAGTTTTTACAAAAATAGTTTGTGTACCTAAAAATGCAAAGAAATTAAAGAAATGCAATATTAATAAAAATAACAATAATAGTAATAATAATAATAAATCTTATCATACCTGGAATAATACTCGAATAAATTGGCGGTTCTGGTATAACATCTTGATCCCGTTTTCGTTTTGCACGAACAGTTACTTTCTTTCGAGAACTGTATCTCTCTTTTGGAGTAATATCCTGCGACGATATTAAATCTTCAATATCGTCAATAATTTCCGTACAAGGGGAAGCCATTTTCAAAAGTTTATTACAGTATTACAACAAATAATGGAATTTGTTTAATAATATTATCTAATTTAACAAATTATGTCACATTTGTAAATCTTGTAGGCTACAACGAAATTTGTACTATTCGTTAAAACATTTTTGCCTATATATTATTAATCTCTATACTAAATGTCAACACAATACGTCAACAACTTTCAACAATTACTCTAGTAAACACTGATGCAACACTTATTAGTGTTTAAAAAATGATTAAAACGATTAAAACTCAAAAAAATTAACTATTTATAGGTTATATTGACATCCACGAGGTTTGTGTTCAACTAGTGGCGAAACTAGTAACTAAAATCGCCGTCATTTAAAGCCGCGTTCATATGTAATAATTGCCTGTAAATTGAGGTAAAACGGTGTAAATTAAAAGAAAAAAGTAACCCAACCCTGATAATGCGCGTAGTCGCGTAAAAAGAGAGGTGGAACTGGTGGGAGAATAAAGAGGTTATGTTTTCCCCTTACGGGATCACTGACTGTCACTGACATTGACTGATATTATAGTAAGTTTTATTATACGTTTAAAAGAAAAATTATAATAAAGTAATTACTTGACTTCAAGAGAAAAATGAAATATAAGAAAGAATGGTTATGACTCAACGCAGAATGAGACAAATAGCAATATTTATAATATGCTTAATATTGAGTGAGTATTTGAATTTTTTAAATAATGTTTACCGATTTCAAAGTCAATTTATTGTTTAAACCTTTATTATTATCGTCACCTTTGCGACTATAGGTATATATATTGTTTCTTCAAAATAATTTCAATTTATTATTAATCATTAGAAACGAGTAAATGTGAATTCAAATTTATCAAAAGTACTTAATATTTTTATATTATGAGAAATCATGACATATGTTTACAAAATAAATATTTTTATCTGTTTGTTATAAATTATAAAAAGTAATTACTACTTTCGCAAAGGAAGTTATTTAAATTTACAATGTAATGTCTGAATATATAGCGCGAAAATACTATAGTTTTAAATCGCATGAATTTGCACTATTTTTAGAAATTAACATTTAACTGCATTTTTTATGCAACTTAATAAAAATAATCAATTCACGTGTCAACACGGAAAATTTCCACCACGTGTATTTTATTTTTAGACTGTAAAACTATTCAATTTTTAAATCTGATTAATAAACATCGAAAAAAATTAATTTTCACACCGTTTATAATAAATGATTCATTACAAAATTTGTTTAACAGTATTTTTTGTTGTAAACTTCGAAGTAAAAATTAATTAATTAACCGTAATTTATTTGTTTAGTTCTAGGTTTATACAAATCGATTGTCACTACAGAGCATGAAAAAAGTTTCTTCGCACCATTTCGCAATCAAAATCAGAGCAACAATGAAAAAATTTATACCAATCGTAAATCAGATGTCGTATACGAGTCGAGAGAGTTTTCGAATGCAAATCTTAAAGAGCTTCAAGCGGCACAGGAGAAAATAAAAATACTGGAGAAGAAATTAGAAGAAATGGAAACTGTGATTAATAATCAAGCGCATAAAAGTTTCCCAATAGTTAAATTTTTGAATTACAAGAATCGTAAACGTGTCCTGGTAACAGGCGGTGCTGGATTTGTAGGATCACATTTAGTCGATCGTTTAATGATTGCTGGACATGAGGTGATTGTCGTTGATAATTTTTTTACCGGTAGAAAACGAAACGTTGAACATTGGGTGGGCCATGAAAATTTTGAAATGGTACATCACGATATTATTAGGCCTCTTTATCTCGAGGTTGAGGAAATTTATCATCTCGCTAGTCCCGCTAGTCCACCTCATTACATGCGAAATCCCGTGAAAACAATTAAGACTAATACTTTAGGAACAATTAATATGCTTGGTGAGTGGAGAATTTTACATTTTAATATTAATTTTATTAATTCAGGGTTACCACAAAATTTGTCTTTATTTTTTCCTGATTGTTTTTTGCTTCCTCATATAGAGGAAGTATTTTTCTCTTGTAATATTATTGCAATTATTTTCAATAAAATTTTAATTTAATTCCTCGAAGGAATTTTAATTATTTTCAATGCAATTTTAATTGATGTCCTGGAAATAATTTAAATACTTTCAAAAATTTGAAAAAAATTTATCTAAACAATTCGGTTAGTTTATAATAATTAATAAAATTCTACGCAGGACTTCAATTATTTCAAATACAATTTTAATACAATTTATTTTAAAAAATCAATTATTTAAAATATTTTCAATAAAATTTTTCAAAAGAATTTAATTATTTTCAATTGCATTTCGTGTAAATTTCTTTAAAGAATTCAATAATTTTTATAAAATTTACCATTTAATAATAAAGTTCTTTGCAAAAATCAAAATTATTTTGAAAATTTTTAATACAATTGGTCAAAAAAATTAAATTATTTAGAAAACATTTTATAAAATTCTTTATAAAAAATCAATTATTTTTAAAATAATTTTAAATAAATTCCTCAAAAGAATTTAACTGTGTTCATTGAAATTTTAATTGTCTTCTGGGAAGTAATTTAATTATTTTCAAAAATTCAATTATTCAAAATATTTTTATTAATCTAAGTAAAATAAATACTTTATTGAATAAGTTAAAGTTTTTTAAAATTGAATTGTCATAAAGAATTTTATCAAAGCATTTTGGAATAATTGAATTCTATTGACGATTTTTAATAACATTTTTAAGAATAAATATTGATTTATTATTTTAATTTATAAATGAAAATAATTCAATTACTAAAAAAAAAATTTATTTGTTATAAAAATATTTCAATCGTTGAAAAAAATTTGATTATTTTTAATAATAATTAAATTATTGTAATGAAATTTATAAAGAATAGAATTTATATGAATTTGAAGACAATTTTTTTAAATAATTTAAATTTGATCAAGAATTTTATTTAAGAATTTTTAAATAATTGAACTTGTCCAAGAATTTTATTAAAAATTCGAAAAATTATCGAAATTTTGAGGAAAATATTTAAAAATTTCTTAACATAATTGAATTTCTGTGAAGAATATTCTTACTTTTAATAACAATTAAATTTATACAATCATTTATAATTTTCTCAAAATTAAATTTTTTTAAGTCTTTTTAAGTAAAATTCATCTATGAATTCATTATTTTTATTAATAAATTAAATATATTAAAAATTTGACAAATTTCAGAAGAATTTGCATTATTAAAATTTTTCTAGAACCTAAGTTATCTTTAAAAATTTCTAATGAAATTCATTGAAGATTGAAATTGTATAAAATTTCAATATTCATCTGTATTTGTGAAAATTGGAAACACTACTGTTTGAAAATTTAATTTATTTTAAACTAAGTAAAAATAATAAGTAAAATTATTTATTTAATTAATTTAATTATTCTTAAAAAATAAAAATTGTCAAAACTGTAAATAAATAAATTTTAATAATTTTCATTTTTAATATTGTGTAATTAATAATTAATTTAATTTTTGAATGATAGGTCTTGCGAAGAGAGTTGGTGCTCGTGTTTTAATAGCTAGCACTTCTGAAGTTTATGGCGATCCAACTCAACATCCTCAAACGGAAACCTACTGGGGCAATGTTAATCCTATTGGTAGTATTTTTCTCCAAAATATTCTAATTTTTGAACTTTTAAAAAAAAAATCTTCAATTAATTATTTTTTCGGAATTTTAAATTGTTTAAAATTTTAAATAATATTTCAACTATTTTCAAAATTTTTTATAGGACCTAGAGCTTGTTACGATGAAGGAAAACGAATTGCGGAAACATTAAGTTACGCTTACATGAGACAGGAGGGAGTTGATATTCGAATTGCTCGAATTTTTAATACTTTCGGTCCAAGAATGCACATGAACGACGGAAGGGTTGTTTCAAATTTTATACTCCAGGCGTTGCAAAATGATTCAATAACAATTTATGGCAATGGAAAGCAAACAAGATCATTTCAATATGTCTCCGATTTGGTCGATGGTTTAATGGCATTAATGGCCTCGAATTATAGTTTGCCCGTTAATCTCGGAAATCCCGTTGAACACACAATAGAAGGTAAGGAAAAAACAATCCGCAAAAAGATACAACAAAATAAATCTAACGAGAAAGAAAATTTTACCATCTGATTAAATTACTTTTATCTCCTTATTGCTTTATCTAACTTATTCTGATTCATTTGAAGTGAACATTGATTAAAAACTTGATTTCCATTTAGAAAACTAAAAAATGTTTATTTACATTATATATTTGTTATATATTATTTTAAATATTAATTTATATAAAATTAAATTTTGTTCTAGAATTTGCCGTGTTCATAAAGGATTTAATAGGAGGTACAAGTACAATTGTCGAACTTGCCGCACTCGAAGACGATCCCCAGCGTCGAAAACCGGATATTTCACGTGCAAAGAAATATTTAAATTGGGAGCCAAAAGTACCGTTAACTGTTGGCCTAAAGAAAACTATAGCATATTTCGCGAAGGAATTGCAAAAAACAAAACGCCATCAAAAGAATTTAAAGCAGCCTACATTTAAAAATGATCATGATATAATTGAACATTTATAAAATCAAATTAGTTAAAGAATACAAATTTTTACCCATCAAAAATGTCGATTACGAGAAAACAATTATAATTCATGACCACAATGTGCCAAACATATTTTCAATTTTCGAGATTTTTCTATTTTTATATTATTAGGTGAGTTATTCTGTAAATTTATATTTTTAATTCCCTAAAATTTTATGTTAACAATAATATTAATTTAATTCAATACAGTGCTGCTTATTTAATTTAATAAAACTTTTTTCAATTTCAGATTCAGAATTGGTCGAACTTATGGTATCTGCCCGTTTTTCGTAATCAAGAAAAGAAATCAATATTCTAAATGTTTATAATATAGGTAATTTAATTATAAATTAAATGTTGAGATTTTGTTTTAAAAATTTATGCGAGAATGAAAGAGAATATGAGAAGTGAGATGTTTTTTAAAATGTTTATTTAAGTGTTGCATTCTTATATTATAATAACTTAACTAGTGTTCTTTTTTATTTGAAATTCGACAAGTACATAATGATTCTATGTACTTAAATAAAAAGCAAATTGTCTTTAAAGTAAACCTTCCATTTCTTGCATAAATTGCATATAAGCGTCGTCCTTGGTTTTTGGCGGTACAACTTTTGTTGGTTGTATCTCGGGGAATTTCTCCGGTAACCTAAGCACAGTGACGGCTTTCTTTTTGTCGTCACGCTTGACACGCAAGGATGTTGGCAAAAATCTTGTTACATCAGCGGCCAAATTTCGTATTTGTGGTTTGGCTTCTATTGTCGTTGTACTCTTGCCGTCCTTATCCTTTCGATTTATCAATTGCGGCGCTGCGGACAATACATTTGGCGTCTTTGATGCCACTGAACTCGAACTGCTTTGCTGTTGTAATTGATTACCAGCGACTCCGCTCAAATTTGACATTTGCATTGGTGGAGGTGGCATGCGTGGCATACTCGGTGGTCCCGGTCGTAATAAACGCGGTACACCAGGTGGTGGACCTAAGTTAAGGTAAATTTTTTCGATTATTTATATTTTCTTATTTTAGAAATGAATATCTTGTTTTAGAAAATAATTATTTAGAAATAGAATAATAGAATTAATTATATATTTAAATAGAAACTTTTTTTTCAATATTTTCGGTAACGTATTTTCAATAATTCACCTTAATAACTTAAACCATAAACTACGATAGAAGAACTAGAATAGAATAAAAATTCAGGGTTGCCACGAAACCTGGAAAACCTGGAAATCTCAGGGAATTTTATAAAAACTGAAAAAACCTTAAAAAGTCAAAGAATTTTGATCGAAATCCTGGAAAATTGTTGTTTTTTAATTGTATTTATTCTTGAAATCTAATTTTACTTAAATATTCTATTCAATTATTTTCAAAAGTACCTAATATATTCCTTCGAAAAAATCCATTTATGTTTGAAAATTTTCAAAATTCTTGTCAAAATTAAAAATTTTCATTTAAAATTTAAATTGTCCTTATAAATAATAAAATTTTTCTCCGAAATTCAATTATTTTCGAAAATTTGAATAAAATTCTTGTCTGAATTTCAATTATTTTTAATATACAAAATTTTCATTATATTTCTCGAAAAATGAAATTATTGTTAAATTTTGATAAAATTCTTCGTGAAAATTTAATTTTAAGAAACATTTAATTATTATTAAATAGATTATTTTTAAACTTAAATAATTGATTTCATGAAGAATTTTCTAATAAATATTGATTTAAAAATAAATTTCAATTAAAATTTTGGATTATAATTGAATATTATATTCAAAAATATTTATTTCTCAGAAAATTCTACGAGAATTCGTTTATTTAACTCTAAAAATAAAGATTTTATTAAATAATTAAATTTCGGAGAAAAATTTTATTATTTATGAAGATAATTTAAATTTTGACAGGAATTTTTAAAATCTTAATTCCTATATAAAAAAATAAAAATGATTAAATATTTAATGAAAAATGAAGTTATTGATGTTTTGCAATAATTTTCTAATTAATATTAAATTTAGTTTCGAAAACCTGGAAAAAATCTGTTTTTTAACCTGGAAAACCTGGAAAAGTCAGGGAATTTGAAAAGCGTAGAAGCGTGGCAACCCTGAAATTGTTTAAAATAATTGGTTTGTCGATGGAGATTAGTAACAAATTCCAGAAAATAGTTGAACTTTAAATTTTTAGAAGTAATTAATTCTAATATCTAATCATAGTAAATTTTAAACTTGTTATTTTTTAAAGCAATAATAAATTTTCAGAAATAATTAATTTTCAAAATGTTTGCATGTAATTTGAAATATTACTAACTTCAATAAAATTTGGGATCATTAATTTAACAATAAGAAAAAATAATTTACTTGTAATAAATAAATTGAAAATACCTGGCGGAAGTCGAAGTCCGTGCCGAGGGGGCGGAGGTGGAGGCATTCTTAGATGTATAGGCGGCGGCGGAGGTCGGAATAGTAAGGGTGGCGGCGGTGGTAGACCCATGAGTGGCATTGCTGGATGAGACATTGCAGGATGATTTAATACTGACGAATGATCCGTTGATTTGCCACTGGATTCATGATCGTTATCAGCACTACCAGAATTTTTACCCGTTTTTTCTGAATCGCCATCCTTTAGCAACGACAAACGAACATTTAAATCTTGCGCTCGTTCAGTTTCCCGTTTCTTGTGAACCACCTCCATTTCTCTCATAAATTGATCAATATCTTGTCCTGCCATTGCCAACATTTTTTGCTGAAGGCTCGTTGGCTTTACTTTCGACACATCTTTATCAAGATCCTTATCCTTCTCGTAATCGTGTTTCGATTTACTTCCTCTCTCATCGGCAAAGCGAATAGTCTTCGATTTGTAACTTGATTCCTTCGTCTGGAAAATTATAAAATGTTCTCTTATTTTTTTTTATTTATTGTTATTAGTTTATGGAAATTCTTATTAATTTCATGTCAATCAAAAATGAATTTTTGATTAAAGTGAAATAATTGCAAAATGTTACCTTCTCGGGAATATCATCGTCGTCGCTGTCGAGTTCAACGGGCGGATAGGGCGGAACACCTGGAGCTTCTTTATTGGGAGATAAAGTGGGAATAACTGGTGCTAAAGAGTACGCACTTGTTTTTTTCAAAATACTCGTGGGCACGGGAATATTCATTAATGGATGATGGGTCATGACTAAATGAGGATGAGATGAATATAAATGCGGCGGTGGTTGTGGTAGATCCGGTAAAGGAATTTGCGACGTCAAGGAACCTGAAAAATCAAAATTCCTTACTTTTTATATTCATTAAAATTTACAATTTCCGCATTTGCAGGATAAAAGTAAATAATAATTTAATGAAATTCATCAGTAATGAAAAATTTACCCGGATACATTCGAGAAATATCATTTACAGCGGTTGGTAAAGGAATTTCATCAACTTGTACTTGTTGAGCGTGTCGAACTGCTTCAAAATATGTTAATAAATCCGTTCTTCGTCGTTCATATTGAATTAATTGTTCCTTGAGATCTGTCCATTTTTCTTGATCATCCTTAGCCTTGGAAAAGAAAATAATTTTTCGTAAAACAATTCTAAAATAATTCTAAAAAATATTCTAAAACCATTTCGTAGCTGCAATTTTCGAGATACTTACATACATTTTCAAGACACGATCTAATGTTTCCTTTAATTTTTTTCTCTTATCTTTTAATACTTTTTCATTTAGTGGAGGAGGCTGCATAACGTTATATTCTACAAGCAGTACAATTCAAAGAATTAAGAGAAATATCTTTACATTTTTATATTGAACTATATTAAAATATATTGAAAATATTGAAAATATACTTAAATACGTTTTAAATTTTAAATATATTAAAGAATGAAAAGTTAATAAATAACAATATTACAAACCCATTTGGTCAATTTTTTCCATCTCCTCAATAATTTGAGTGGGATCTTTCCCCTTAAGAACAGCAGCTCTTACTAATTGCCTTTGCTTCTTATTTTTCTTTAATTCTTTCTTTCGAGCCTCTTTTCCTGTAAATTTTTATCAGTAAAAGAACAATGATTAATAATGTAATTCCTTAAATTTATAAATAAAAACACTAAACCTAACCTCTAAAAAGAATTTGTTATGCTCCGAAATATCGAATTTTATCAAATAAAAAAATAAACTTAAAATTAAAAGAGAAATTCTCTTTTACTTATAATTTATGTTACTACATCATATCCTAAGATTTACTTATTTTTATAACAAATTTTAATAATTAACAATAAAAATACATACGTGCTTGATCAGTGGGATTCATGTATTTCCCACTTTTCGTGGTATTTATTGAACGTCGACCCATTTTGTAAGTATATTAATGTTTAAAAACAATAGGGAAAATATTATTTCATACAATGTTAAGTATAAAAAAATTAAATTTACAGTAAATTCATAATTTACAAATGAGATCGGTACGTGATCATTGACAGAGAGAGAAACATACTGCTTTCGTATGTTTTGTTCAGGGCTGGGTAGCAAGAAAGTACCCTTTGTTGCGTTCTACACAAAAGATACGTTATCATTTTCAAAAAGTAAAAATTTAACAAAATATATTTAAAAAAACAGTTGTCTAGACTATTATTTAAAAGAAAAAATTATTCAAAATTAAAAATAATGTAAATTTTAATTTTTCTATTTTTACACTGACTAATTAATTAAGATAAATTAAATTAGCTTCCTCCCGTTACCATAGTAACCAATATGGACTCTCAACGCATGTAAACACGTCATAAGCTCCAAAAACAAACAATTTTTCATAAAAATCAGCCCATTTTTTTGTACCCTTTTTGCACTTGCAGAGGTTATGGAACACAGAAAATTAAAGATTGTCGATATGGAGGATAATTTAATAAAAAAATAACTGCAAATAGTGATAAGGTGAGAGTTTTTCTCACATAAATTTTAAAAATATATTGAGAGCACATGATATTTCTATCCTTTGAATCACAAGTGATTTTTATTAATTCACGTATGTAAAAGATTTATTTATATTTAAATGAAATATATATAATAAGTATATCACACGTATATTTATAAATGGCCATAAAAGAAGAATCAACAATAAATAGAAAATTTAATTGAAATTCAACGTTAAATTTGAAATAAGAGGAAATTCACAAGTATCTCGTGATACAGGACAATAAGAAAATAACATTAGTAGAAAAAGACATGCCAAGGAATTTATGATGCAATGGAGTTGAAGGTGTGGGTTGAGGGTATTCAACGTATTGTTTGTGGTGTCACCGAAACAACCACTTGTCAGGTAAATTATCAAATTTATTTCAATTGTTAAAAACAAAAAACATTCGAATTTTTTGTTTTTAGAACTCATTTCCAAAGTTCAAACGTTTGTCAATCGTATATTTTCTATCTGGCACGAGTGACATTCAACAGTTTTTATTCAAAGTGGGAAGGAGATGTATTATAAGTTATTGATTAATGCGAAAACATTTGACTTTAAAGTATTGGAATTTTTTACATTTTCATTTTTAATCATATCGTACGTGTAAATTAGTACTTTTAAATTGGAAATTTTTTCTGCTCCCTTTTAAATTCTATTCAATAATTTTAGAAAAAAAACGTCATGACTGATTATTTTTGGAGTGAATTTAGATAAATTAGATTTATAAAATACTGTGGTAGAAATAATTACATTTAAAATTTCGTTTTGATTAGAAATGTGGAATTGAGGTTTATTTGGAATATTTCTTTCTAGGATGTTGTTTATGCACTTGCACATGCAACAGCACAAACTGGACGGTTCACCTTGATTGAACGATGGCGAACGAGCGAAAGGCTTCTCGCTCCTTATGAAAACCCTCTAAAGGTGGGCAATTATCTATGTATTATCTATATATTAAAATATTTATGGAACTATGTACTTATTTAGTACTCTGTTAAGCAATAAATAATAATAGGCGTTTTGTATCGGAAATTATCGAAATGACAAGGTTCACTGGTCATTGTTTCAGTATAACACGATTTCAATTTTCAATATTAATCATTTCTTTAATCAAACAAATATCACTAAAACTTTCCATAATTATCGATCTTAATTACCACTTATCGTTTCTAATACAAATTTTTAATAATTATTTAAAATTAAAATTGATCCTGAAATTACCCTTCATTAAAATGGTTTTACTCTTTTTTTGTTTTGTAAAGAAAATACTTTTGACATTCAACATTAACGTTAAATTTTCCCAAAAAAAAGAAAATTTAATATCATAGATAAATAGATGAATTTTTTCAAATTAAGCATTTCTTTTTTTCGGTCTTGAAAAGATTTTGATGAAATGGGGAGAATATGCGTCCGAGGTTCAATTGATATTGAAGCGGTCCACCCCTGAATCGAATAAAGCACCAGGTCCTTCGGGTACAAGATTAGTTCATGGAAGTAGGCCAAGCGGATTACCTAGTTCCTTGGGAGATCAATCACTCAATCCCTATGAAGATGCTAAATATAGCCCGACTAATCCAGTCCAAGAGTTCGACGATGTACAAGACGGCCTAGAAAGAAATCGAGATATTAGAAAGTCGTTAACCTTTAGTGGCCTTCATGGAAACACGTCGGAAAACACGTCTGAGGTATTGTTTTCTTTTTCTTCGATTTTCTTTCAATTTTTCCCATTTCTTTACCTATTTTCTATGTCAACATTTCTCTTTTTATTTACTTTCTATCGCGACAAGATTTCTGTGTCAATTTCACGATTCCTGTGTTGCATGTGGAAATTTTTTTTTCAATTTGCACTTAATTTTATATCAAATAATTAACTGGGCTGGAATAATTATCTTAAATAATTAACTGATCTGGAACTATTATATTAACTAATTAACTAGGCTACAGTTTCGATAAAAATTGTCTATTTTCAGGTACAAATGGAAAATGTTGCCATAATTCAGCCTACACCGCAATTAAAGTCAAAAGACTTTAATATGCGAAAAATGTCTCAAAAAACTGCTCAATCTCCAACGAGAACAACAGCCGCTGAATGTAAATATCAATTTTAAAATAGTAACGAATTAACTAATTGATTTTATTTTCATTAAATTAAATACTTTTATTCTTGATTGTAAATTCGGATTTTTTATTTTGCACAGCCATTTACATGTCTCAGAAAAAGGTTCGAGAAGTACCACCTTATAGGGATCCACCGGGTCCCAGTTCTCCGCCTTTGAGGTCATTACCCCCGTATCGTGACCCACCACCACCAAATTTCAGTAGTCCAGGAAGATCTCAAGGTGTTTCTGGCGCAAAAGACAGCAGTCCAAGACAACACAAAGAGGATCAATTGTCTTCTAATATAGCAGTCAAATCTAAAAAGAATCTTAATCAGGTAATAGTTTATTTTTTTCATGATATTAATCAATATTAATCTATTAATATTCTTTTCGATAAATTTTACAATTAAAGAAATTCGTAAATAAATGTAATAGAACATTTCTAAATAATGAATCAGAATAGGCTTCAGGTTCAGGAAAAAACTCAAATCAGGGAAAAGCGAAATTAAATTTTTGTGACAACCCTGAAATTGTAAATGAAAAATTATGTAGTTAGAGAATTATGCAAAATATTACAAATTAATGGGTAGGAAAATGAAAAAAACTCTTGAGAATGAAAGTGAAAAAGAAATAAATATAAAAATAAAATGAAATGAAAAGAAAGTTTACTGAATTTAAAAAAGAGTTGTAACTATATGAAACAAATGGATAAAAGTTTAATATCAATGATTCTAGGAGTTTCAAGAAATTAGAAGCCCAAGTCAAAATATGAACCAAGTAACAGGACAATCACAAAATGCGGCTGGCACCGCGTACAGTCAAAGATATGTTGAGCTTATTAGGCTAGTCAATAGACAAAAGGACACACTTAATTCACAGCAAGCAGATCTGACAAAGGTATTTTTTTGTAAACAATTATTTATATATAATTAAAAGAAAAAACTTTTTAAAAATACACGAATTTATAAAAAATCTATATTAATAATCGTTACGTTCCGATAATCTGTTCGCAGTATAAAGTTACTTGTTTGCTTTTTTGTTTTCTAACTTTTTAAATAATATTGTTCTTTTTATTTTCAATTTTATACAATTAATGTAATAAAAATCATTAAAATTCTTGCGAAAAATCTTACAATTTATAAAAATAATTAAATTGTTTTAAAGAATTTTAACATAATTTTTTAAAATAATTTAATGTTTGGAAAGAATTTTGATTATAAATTTTTCCAAAAATTTCAATTTGAAAATAAAAACTGTAATTTGCATTATGATAAATTAAGTACCACGTTTGCTAGAATCAAATAAATATAAATTAAATAAATATAACAAATTATTCTTCAGCGAATAAATTTTTAAAATGAAATTACTTTCAGTATGATGCGGAAATACTTTATTGGGAGACCAAAAATAGGGAACAAATGCATCAAATGGATTTTATTGCTCAGGAAGTAAGCCGCCTTGAGACTGCTGGCCGTAAAATTGAGGAACAGGTGCGCTATTTTTTTAGTGAAAAAAAAACACTTAATACTCTTCAAAATTTGTATTAATTAATAATTTTTATTCCCGTTTTAATACAGTTGAAAGAATTAGCACACGTAGAGGAAGAAAACGAAATCGTCAAACAGCAGGAGAAAACTCTAAAATCAGAAATAACACTCTTGAGATCAAAATTAGCGAATTGTGAAACGGAACTGCTCCAGTGCAAGAACAAAATTAGGTAACTTTTCTTATTAATATTTCACATTTATTTTAAATTGAAAAATTTATTAAATTTTTAAAATTTTTACCCTCATCGTAATAGTGAATAAAAATCGAAATGAAGTGTATTATAATGTAGTGAAAAAAAATTAAATCAAAATGAAGCGTATTTTTAATATTTAATATTTTTTAAATGATGTAATTATGATATTTTTTCTGTTTCGACAGATTGGTTATGGAAGAACTAGTAATAGAACAACACAATATCAGTCGAAAAACCGATGAACATCAAATGATGGAGCGCAAAATGATTAGCGAAGTTGAACATCTGCAAAGTGAAGTCGAGCAAATAAAACGCTCCGCGGAATTATCAACGCAATGCGCTGAGTCGTTAAAAATGGAAGTTGCCAGTTTAGAATCTGCGATTGGGGAGAAAAAATTACAGGTCGAACGATTAGTGGCCGACATGAAAGAAGCGAATTTACAGAGTTTAACTGTTGGTCCTCAGGACGAGCAGGTTAAACATCTTTTGGAAGGTAATTTTCATTGTTTACATATTATCTTTAGTAATAATAAAAATAATGCCCATCATTTTAAAAATAAATATGAAAAACGAGGTTACCCCAGGTCAGAGAATTCATAGCAAATCTGTGAAATAAAATATTCAAAATTAAATTGAAATAATCTCCAAATGAATATTTGGACACCTTTTAAAATCATCACTGAAACTTTAATTTTTAGGCGCTCAGCGACCAGGCAGTACACGAAAAATGATAGGATCTCCAAGACAATTAGAAACTGCAGTGCCTACTAGCAAAAATCCTCACGGTGTGTGGGTATAAAATAATAATCGAATCAAATGATCTCCGCGATGAAATTAAGTAATCGCTAGAAACGAAGTGCTCTTCAATACAACCCGATATTAATTTATAAAATAATTTCTTAGTAAGTAGAATTCTTAAGCAAATTTTAATCTATCATTAAGACAGAAAACAAGGGCAACCTAACTTAATTTTAATCTCTTCCTATATTTAACTTAATTTTTCCCTCCACTTCTCTTCGGTGTTAATTTTTTTAACCGATTTCCCAAAAAGAAAAGGGAAAACCAACGTACTTATCAAATTTTTAACAATTCACATTGTTTCAAAAAAAACTTGCATCACCTTTTTCTCTCCTAGATAATTTAGTTTTTAAGAAAATATTCTTCTTTAAAAACAATGTCTTTCGTCCTAAAATATCCCCAAAAGACTGAAAAAAATGTTATTAGAAAATATAAAAAAAAAATAATACAATTTTCCTACACGAATAGCATATATTCTAAGGAGTCCATTTTCATATCATAAGTCAATTTTCCTAGTATATTTTAAGGAAATAAAAGAAAAGAAGGGAATCATCTTGACTGTAAGACAAATAAAAAAAGAACCACTTTTTATTCATCTTCGAGAGATGAGATGAATATTTTAAGTGTTTTTCTCTAATACTTGGTTGATATTAGCGAATTTTTATTTTGGAAAAAAGAATGGAAAACTTGAAGTGAATGAAAAGTCAAAGAATTGTGAATTCTTTCATGAAGCAAGTACTTATTTTTGTGTGTGTACCTCTGCTTTAAAATAAGTACACTGCCATTATCGTTATTTCATTATAACATTGTCATTAATGTTTATAATTAGAGCACGTTATAATATTTTTTATTACAATCTGTATATAATTATTAATCGATTATATCGAAGTTGATTTTGTTAGGAGATTAGGTTTTTCAAATTTTTGATATTCCATTCGATGCTTTTATTCTATGTGCCTATTTTTTAACAAAGAGAAAAATTACCGAATTTTTAATATTAAAATTTTTATCATTGAAAATTTTAAAATATTTATTAAATTGAAATTAATCAATTTTAGGAATTAATGAAAATTTAATTAACGAATTTCGTTTGTTGCACGAATTTTTTTAAAATACATACTTTTATCAAAAATTAGTTTTTAAAACTGTTACCAAATTAAATAATTTAAATTGGTCGAAAACTAATTTAAAAAATTAAAAAAAAACTTTTCCAAAGTTCTTCTTTTATTTAAATGTATATTTTAAAAATTTTTCATAGGTATTTTGATAGAACTTATTTAAAAAATTTATTTAAATACGACTTCTGTAACGAATGTTTAAAATTTATCCTATTTTAAATAGGATAATAATTATCTTAGGTATTTTTTCAAAATATGTGACTTATTACTAAATGAATTTTTTTTTTGAAAAAAAATAATTCTTGATTGACTTGAAATAATTAATTTCGACTAAAATCGAATGAACTCTTTACCGAATTCATGTGTAAATGCTGCAATGTGTAAGATATAGTTATTATACATAAATTATAATTAAATTAAGAAAATTGAGAAACAACTGTTTCAACATCGAGCTTATCGTTATATATATAAATTATAAAATTGACATAATTCTCAATTTCATATCAAATCTTATTATATTATAAAAAAAAGAGAAACAATGGATTTTTTCATTGTTTACGTCCTTTTAGAAACGAGAAATCTTTACCTCTCACGAGTCTTATAAATATTGTTAAGACACAAATTATTTAATATATTATACACTTTTAAAAAATTTTCAAGATTATGTATACAGAGTGGTTTGAGAAATTATTGACTAGAGAAGATTTATACTGTATAAATATATTATATTATATTATTATATATATATATAAATATATTTCAATAAAAAAAATATATTTCAGTGATTATTATAGTGATGTGTGAAAAATCACAATTTTATCGACAAATCAAAATAACAAAAAAAAACATCTCAATATATTGTAGAAAAGCGACAATTTTATCAAGTTGAATCCCTCACTTTTAGTCAAATGTTAAAAAGACGAGAAATTTATTGTTTCCGAAAAATGTATACAGAGAATAAAAAAAATAGTAATGAATCTTCATTACTGTTTTTTTTAATGAAATAAATGAATAAAATGAAATAAATGAAAAGTCCATTCTCTAATCATTTTACATCAAAATATTATATCTTTATTATTATAAACATTATACAATATGTTACAGACGTGTATATAACATATATATTTATATAGTTTTACTATAATATTAAATTATTAACTAAAAATTACAATTTTTAAAGCTATTACAAAGATATTTTGTGCAGTGAAATCCAAATGGATCGTTAAAAGTGCCCAATCGTTTTTTCATATATATTTATTTATTTATTTATTATAGGAGTGCTCGGAATTATTATTTTCTCCGAGTGGTCCGCAAGTTAAAAAGAAAAACAAATTGTGATTAAAAAAAGAAGCGAGAAAAAAATTGTATTCAATCTGTTTCAATCATTTTGTTTTCTTCTTTAAAAATAACTTCTCTCATTATCAAGGCACGTTTGAAATATAAACATTATTCAACTTCAAATGACTTTAACAAAAGTCCTGTTTATCCCTTCTTTCTTTCTTTTTAATTCTCTAAAAATAGTTGTCAAAAGATTTGCTTTCTGTTTTTTTTTATAATTCCATTAAGCAAAACTGAAGATGACAATTAAATGTAGAAAAATATAAAACGTTGTAAATTCCATTAGCCAAAATCACAGACGATTATCTTACTTTCTCTGACAAAAACACCAAATTGAAACATCAGTTTAGGTTGCTTAGATGATATACATATAAATATTATAAATATATTGTATATAAGTAGTCTTACTCTTTATATTAATATTAATATTATTATGTGGATTGACAATTTTTGTTTTTCTTTTAAATTGAATTGCCTTCTTTTATCGTTTTAAGCAATTTTTTTTCGAATAATCCACTTTTGAAGTTGTCAAATTTTTACAAATTATTTTCAGAACTCTTTTTTTTACTATTATGCTTCTTTATAAGTTTTTCCTTGCACTTTGTATTTTTCTCTTATTTGCTCTAAACAAGCATCATTATTATTTCGTGTTTTAAAATTGTAGATGAATTTGAAAAAGTGTTTCGAAACATTCAAGGCGCTTTAAAATTCACGACGATTAATAGACACTAGCAAAAGGTAAAATTCTATGTCAAAAAATTCCTTTTAGGAATTTTATCTGCGTCATTTCATTGTTTTGTTTTTATTAAAAAAAAATAAAAATAATTGCTATTGATGAAAGTTAAAAATTGATAAAAGTCAAATATTGCATAACTCGAAACAAAAGTTTAAAGTTGTTATAAAATAGAAGAAAATTTATATAAAGGAAAAAATTTGTCTTCCAATAGAAAAATTGAATAAAGTGAAAATTAATGTTCGCAGATAAATTAACTAAAATACAGAATGAGGCAAAAAAATAGTAAAATTTGGTGTACTCCTACTAACTGTGACTTAAGATAACAATTGCATTAAAAATTCCCCTAAAATAAAATGCTCTAATTAGATTACACAATTTGAGCTTATAAACTTAAAACGAGATTATTAATTTAACTATAATGAATAATCTTTTCTTTTTCCGCGGAAGAACTTTAGCACTGTTTGAGGTAAATTATCGCTGACACAAAATTCCCTCTAAATAATAATCACAAAAAAAATTAAATCCTTTCTATAATTATTGCTTAATTATTTTCACAATTTTATTAATTCACAAAAAGCAAGGAAATTTTTTTATTTATGAAAATAAAAGAATTTTCACAAAATTTAGCAGAATTTTCTTTCTAATTAGAGGAATTTTGCATCAGTTTGGGAAGTATCCAAAAATTTAAACTATTTCTGTCAAGTGGAAGTTGCTTTTGTTCTTTCATGGATTTCATACAGAAGCCATTTCCCTTTTTTCTCTCTTTATCTCTTTTAAAGATATACTTTTTATCTTTCCTTTTTCTATCTCTCTCTTTCTCTCTTTTTCTATTTTGAAAAAGTACAAAACTTTCTGTACGTATACGATCCACGTATATATTGTATTATAATTAACTGCTTAAAAATTAAAAATTTACATTTTGATTCTACCGTTTTTATTATTAATTGCAAGGTAAAGGGATTTGTTTTTTTTTGTAATACTGCACAATCGCTATTTACAACAACTTTCGTAAAATATTTAAAATTCTTTTTTAAAAAGCTTTTCGTTTGTTTAATATTTAAAATTAACGACAATACACGTCAATAATTATGGCCATTGTTATTGTTTTCTTTACAGTCATCCTTTCTTTTTTTTCGTTTAAAAAATGCTTGAAGAAATACATAAACATCAAAGTTAGTTTGTTTCTTTTAATAAAATCACTTCATGATATTCGTCAACGTTTGAGTGCATTTTTTCTTCATTATCTGATTAAAAAATATTTATACTTATGTACATGATTTTTACACGTTTTAAAAAAAGGAATACATTATAGTTCCGTTATTTCGTTTAAAAAAACCCGAATTAAGCAAAAATAATACATAATAATAATAATCTTAGAATTACGCAACACAAAATCTTAATAGACAAAAATTTAGATATATTTACAATTTTCATTTTTGTTAAATTTAACAAGAATTTAAAAATTTCTAATTTAGATAAGTAGCAAATTTTTCTCATGTACACTAATATCAATTTTAGAATGATTAAGGATTTTCTTTCTTTCTTTCTTTCTTTTTCTTTGTTTTTTAAAAAAAGGAATTTTATAAAATCGGTAATTTTTTTTCTTTTTGGACACAATTCTCTAAAATAAAATACCGTTCCTTTTCTTAAACTACGGAAGTCTTATGTATGTTGATATTATTTCGCTTTTTCTTTAATTTTGCGTGTACGATAAATAGTTTTTTTGTTTTTCAATATAACAATAGCGATTTCCACAGTGGTACAACGATATATAATATATATATATATATATATATTTGCTATATATGGTGATAGCGACAAAGATGACAACATGATTATAAAAAAGTAGCAGCACCGTTTGTATCTATCGTACAATAATATTAGCATCGCCATTTCCATTTCTTCTTTCAAAAAAAAATCCGTCTATAAATTCTTCGATTTTACAAGAAAGTAATGTTTATCGAACTTCAGTCAGTTTACTTACGATTTTGTGAGTTTTGTACGATTTGCTGCAACAGTTGCAAGGCACGCCAGAGCCTCAAGGTCTGGTGAAGCGCACCAAGCTAAAAAATTATTAAATAGTTTAGTATTATTTCTTTTTCAATTAAAAAATTAATGTATGAAAAATAATGGAATTCTTGTGAAAAATTTTATCAACATTTTTGAAAATAATTGAACTAGGTATTTTGAAGAATTTGTTCCAAATTTTTATAAGCTTTTTTAATCATGGAAATTGAAAACTTTAAGAGTAAATAAATCTCATGCAGAAAATACAGTAGATTCAATTACAATCGATTATGTTAATAATTGTAGTTAATAACTCTATTGTTAAATTTTATTGCAATTATTGATAGAATATTAAATTCTGTTGAAAAATTATATTATAGAATTTTAAAAATAATTCAACTGTTTTAAAGAATTTCTTTAAAAGTTTTTAAAATGGTTGAATTCTTTTAAAAAAATTTAATTTTAAATATTGAAATAGAAAATAATTAAGTTCTAATAACTAATTTTATAATAAATTATTTTTATTAATTAAATTTTTTTGAAAAATTTTATCAAAATTGTATTAAAAATAATTAAATTCATACAAACGATTTTATTATTAATAAAAATAATAAACATGTAAAAAAACTGATTAATTTATTTCAAAGAAAATTTTTAATTATTTCGAACAATTTAATTAAAATTGCCCTGAAAATAAATTAATTTTTTTAGAGAATTATTTGTCAAATTTTCTAAAAATTATTGAATTTCTCTAAAGAATTTTAAATCTTATAAAAATAATTGAATTTTTAAAACGAATTTTATGAAAATATTTGAAAATAATTAGGTATTGTATTCTTTTAAAGAAAAAACTTCTTTTAAGTTTTTGAAAATAATGTAGTTTTAAAAATAATTTTAACAGAAAATTATTAAAATAGTTTATTGACAGAAAGAATGTTTTTTCAAAATATTTTTGAATTAATTGAATTCTTTCCAGAATGTTATTACAATTTTTTAAATAATTGAATTAATTCAAGAAATTAAAAAAAAAAATTTTTTTAATAATTAAATTTCTAACACGAATTTTATTATTTATAAATATAATTGAATTTTTTTGAGGAATTTTATTCAAATTTTTGAAAATAATAGAAAATAATTATTTTTTATGCTATTGTTATGTTAAATTGTAAATATCTGAAATTATTAAACAATTAAAGTTGACATTTTAAAATAAAAAAATTTGTAATTTTCATAATAATAATTAACTGAATACCGCATCTCGCACATAATATTTGCTGTACAATTAAATATTCAAAATAAAATGAAAAATGAATTTTAAAAAACCCAATTAAAAAATTGTTATAAAAAGTTACATTTTAATTATTCTAAATAATTGTTTAAGCAAAGAAAATGTTTAAATGAAAAAAATAATTTATAATTATTTTCAAGTGACTCACATTTACTTGGATCTTGGTCATTGTTTTGTTTAGATAAAGTGGTCAGAGCAGCGTTACGTGTTATATTTTCCTTTCGTGCCTTTCGCTTTTGACTTCCAACAAGATTTTTCTCCTCCTCTTTCATTTCATCAGAAGGCCTTAAATTTTTTTGATTATTTTGTATACTATCGTTATCCGATAGAAGATTGTCGTAATTTTTCTTATTCGTTGAACTCGAGTTTCCTTTAAGTAAAATTTTCTTCTTTTTGGTGCGTTGCTGTTTTTTCTTTTCTTGGAATTCCTCTAAACTCAATGAGGGGAGTGCTTCAATTTTTTTCTCTAGATTAAAATCCCTGAAAAATGTAAAGAAAAAAAGTGGTTAATAAACTGTCTTCTTGAAAATCGCAACACTTTCTAATTAAGCAAATTCTTCGAAAAGAGAAACACTTTTTGTTTTTTCTTTCCATTTTCTAAATATAAAACAATTATTTTTAAATCTTACTCAGCCCTGAATCGCTTGTGACTCCAAGGACCAAAATCCATTTCTCCACCGGCTCCTTCGGTTTCTGTTTCTTCTGGTTTTGAAGCCTCAATATTTCCCTCGGCGCTAAAAATTTTATTTAATTAATTAATTATTTGACAAAAGTGAAAAGAAATTGATGAACATTTCTATTTACCTTTCAACAAGATGTTCTAAATCTCCACGTGAACTGTTACCTTCACTGCTGAGAGAATCAGTTTTTTCGCTAACATTCGATGAAATTGAATTTCTTCTTCCCTCGGTTCTTTCTGGAATACTTCGTGTTCCCGATATTTTCCTACGTTTATTCGGTTGAGTTGAGGAATTAAAATTTCTCTGTTGCTCAGCGAGAAATTTTTGATAACGCAAACCTTTGCATGTTCTCTCTCCACGAAAATTCTGCTCATCTGCATTCGAATCTTCAAAATAAGAATTACCCTCATTTCGTCCGTCCTCCATTTCCTGAAGAAAAAAAATCACTTAAATTAAAAGGAAATAAATGCAGAACATTTCGAAAAAATTACATAATATGAAAATTGTTGAAATTAATTATTATCAACGAATATTTTTTATCTAATTAGATATTTTCCCAAAATTACTAGAATAACATTAATAATTTTCTAAATATCTAATCTAATAATATAGAATAATCAATAGATAAAAAAATTAAAATGGAAATTAATACCATGTGATGATTATTATTTGATTCTTTTCTAGTTTTGTTCTTATCGCCAAATAAATCGGCTTTACATTCCTCCTTTTGTTCCACTGAAAGAGGTAATTCGGTGTAACGTTTTTTTGGCGGTTTTGGAGTGGAATTATTATCTGTTTCTACTTTCGGTGTTGTGAGATTTGCTATTTCATCATTATCGATTGATTGAACTTTCTGCGGTGTAAATAATGAGCTAAGACCACCAATTTGCGATTCATCAGCTAATTTTCCCGGTTGAATGGCATCGCCTTCTGTTCTTTCGGTATGTGGAAAATCCAATGAAGAATTTTCCCCCTTCATCTCATCGTGACCACTGTCACTAGATCCTGCTTCTGATTTTTTATTCGTTGGTCTCGTTGACAATGTCCGAAGCGGTGGTGCTGGCAGTTTATACCACTTGAAGTCCGGATTTGCATTTAAAAAAGCATCTTTATACTGAAAATGTTGAGAATTATGATAAATGTTAATAATTTTGTAATAAAATTAAAAAAAAAAGAAGAAAATAGTAAATGTTAATATTTTCTAAATGATAAAAAATTGGGAAAATTAAAGGGAAAAATTGATTTGCAATTTATTGTTTTCTAGTTGCTTATTATTTGTTATTTTCTACATCATTTATTAAATTCAGTGAAATAATTCAATTTCTTTGAATACAATTCCAATAAAAAATTCTCCATGTAAAAATTTTTTTCATTCAATTATTTAAATAAATTTTTATAAAATTTCTTGCGAGAATTGAACAATTAAATTATTTTCAAAACTTTTTGATAAACTTTGATTATTAAAATTTAATTATTTTTAAATTTTTTATAAAAAATTCAATTATTTTCAAGAATTTTTCATAATTATTTCATAATTATTTTCATGAACAGTTAAATTCCTCGGAGGAATTCACTTATTTTGAAATACAATTTTAATAAAATTTCTTTATAAGAATTTTTAATCAAAATCCCTTTAAAGAATTCAATAATTTTCCAAAAATTTTGATAAAATTTGCTAATCAAATAACAATTTTTAATTCAAAATAAGTTTTTAAATTTATCTTTGCTATTTTTTAATTCTCAAAGCATTGTAGTAGCATTTTATTAATTTTTGTATAAAAGTGAAAACATTTAACAGGAAAAATTATGAAAAAAATACGAAACAGAAAAATAAACAAAAACAACTGACTTCAAACTGCGAACAGGCCACAAAAATTCGACGATTATTATTTTGGACATATAGAAGTTTTTATTCTATTAATTGTATATTAATTAAATTCTTTGAATTAATTTTTTTAATTAGATATTTACCTCTTGGGCCAAATTTGTATAGGAACGTTTCTGATCAGGATTAAGTGTGGCCCACCATTCGCCGAGTACTCGAGTCACAGCTCGATTTTCCAAATGCGGAAAACCTGTACGAACCGAGCCGCGATGTCGTTTACAAAAAATTAGAAATGCATTCATCGGTCTTCTTGCATGATGAGCAGGTTCTCGTGACTCCTGTTGTTCCTATTAACAAAACAAATAGTTTATCAATTACTTTCACGCTTTTTTGTTTCATTTTTTGTTTTAGAAAAAAGAGAAACAGAAAAAAGAAAAAAAAAGAAACAAAAATGGGAAAAATTAAATAAAAGTAAAAAATAAAAAAGGAAAGGTTGAATGAAAAAGAAAAAAATGAAAGAGAAAGTTTCTTCCAAAGACAAAAATTATTTTCTTTTCCCTTCAATCGGTAAAATATATTTTGTGATTAATTTTTATTTCCAATCAAGAATCTACTATTGGACTGTTTAACGATCTTTTTATCACATTCAGTTGACGGACGATTGAATTACGATTTATCTTCACTTCTTTTCCTAGTATTCTATTTAGTTTCACATTCAACTAAACAATATTGCATAATTGCTATATAAAGTTACATAAAGTATATATATTATATACATTTATATACTATATAACCAATTTTTATTAGTAGTATTATTTTTTAAAGTCAATTGTATTTATGAAAACTCTGCGAACACAAGAGAAGGAATTGGAAAAAAAATCTAGAAACTGCAAAATCATCAATTAGAATCATTCAAATGTTCAATAAGTCTTTTTTTTAAATAAAAATTCAAACATTTTTACATTTTTTTCCTTCCAAAAAAATAAATATTTTACGATTTTTTTTCTATCAGAAAAATGATACAAAATTGAAAAACAAAAAAAATTTTTTTTTTTTTTTGATAATGTTCATAAACATTATTAGTATTATTAACTCTCCGATTACAGTAGTTATATTACTTTCGAATGTAAATGTAAAGTTGTTTGGTGTAAGTGTTTATGAATATAAAATATGCACATGAAATGCAAATACTAAAATGTTAATTTACTCACAGAAAAGTTATATTTCATAATAATATATTCTTTTATTTGTGAGAATTATATTTTTAACTTTCTATTGGATCAAATAGATGAATAATATTTTGAAACAATAATCTTGAAATAAAAATTTAATGTTTCCTTTGAAAATGAAAAAGAATTACGGAAATTATTTATCAAATGTAAAATGTACCATATGTTTGAAGATCTTCCACTTTATAGAATGTAAAAGGAAATTCTTCGAGAAAACGAAATGTTTGCCGACAAACTTTTTTTTTCATTAACTATATTATAATTGAATGAAATTTATTTTTTTACACCGATGGTATGTGACTGAAACCTTTCACAATATGAGGACAATTAACTTTGAAGTAGTTACTAGTGCATGAATGTATTGTTCCAGTGATATTCTATTTTTAGTCTTATTACATACTTTAGTTAACAAATCATATATATACGCATAAGATTGTAACATTTTGTACAACAGAAATGTCAATGTTCCGATGATTTATAAAATATATTAGTCCCCACTATCAGTGACGTTTATAAATATAATGATATTAACATCCTGTACAAACACGTCCAGAAAGCAAGGACACGAATTACATTTTCGCCACTTTGCTCCGATTCTTTCGAATTTCAATCAATTTCCCATAAATTTTCAGTGAAAGTCAGGAGATTATAGATAACAAAAATTGAATTAATTTCCCTTTTGTCGAAAATATTATAAGCTAAAAGAAACCTACACTCTAGAATATGAAAAGGGAAATCATAATGGAATTTCTGTAACCAATGTGAAACAATAACTGATAACAAGATTAATGATTTTCTAAAGAATAAGGAAAAAGAATTATTTTCTTTAAATATAAAAGAAATATTTAACTCAACCACCTGTTTATAAAAAGATGACCTAAATCATTTATTTTGTCATTAAGTGAATAATTACAACTATTTAGTTATACAAACTCAAGTCAAACTGTCACTTTGACAGATGTTATTCCAGATGTAAATAAATATCGAAAAGACTAGTAGTTTAGCCAAGAGAGAAATGATCTGTCATTATTCGTTTACCTTTTTGATCATCATAAATTAAAAAAAAAAATAAAAATCCTACTATAATAAATGTCAAAAGTGACAATAATTCATCAATATTTCCAAATTGTCACCCACTTTCAATGATTCAGAAAAACGAAATCCGACATGTTTTTTATTCAAAAATATCGTAATGTTTTTTCGACATTGTTTTCTGACATATTGCTGACTTGATCGGAATGATGACTGTCGAGCTTCGTTACATTATTTTCTAAACACAAAACTTGCCCACGTACATTTCTCATTCACATTTAGAATGAAATATTCAATGCGGCAATTATAATCACACATACCTTTTGCTGATGCTCGTTGGCAGCCATTTCTGGTTTTCTTGACAAATCCACTCAATAACGCATAATAAAGATAAAAGCTTCGAGACACACACAGACACTCTTTCTCCCTCAGTATTTAAACTGTCCTTTTCTTTCTGCGTTCTGGCAATCTTCTCCAAACCTCAAACCACTCCTATATAGGCACGTCCTTTGTTTAGCCACAAGTTCTTCTCCTTTCCACATTAAGAGAGCGTTTCAATTATTCGTAGACAGTGAACACTAACGATGTGCCAACTCACAAAAACAAGGAGAAGATGTAAACTACTTAAATGACATTTGCTATATGAAATGATTTTTGTTGCTATGGTTAGCAGCACGTTCGCTCTTTTTAATAGCTACATATATGCAAACGTCACGAATCATGAAAATTATATTCAAAACCTCGCATTATCATGTGATTCTCTTTTGAATAGTTTAACTTAATTAAAGTTACATTTCACAGAGATCAGATGTTCTTACACTACCAGGGAATTGTCTATTTTCACAAGAATGTCACCTTCTTTACTGTCATGTCATAAAACATTTGACCATCCCGCCAATAATAAAACGAAACTTTCTCACTGTCACAACAATTAGAAAAAAATAAACGAATCAACGACTTTTAAATTAGCTCCATTTTCGTGAAACTAAATCTTTTACCAGTTCTTGTGGTTTTTAAAAAAAGTTTTTATTCCTCCCTTTCTCCAAAGAAACGAACTTGAATTAATATTAATTGTAGGGAAAATTGTGGAAATTATTACCTTATGTTGGCAATAATAGAATCTTTAGCCAATCAACAATAAATGTTTTTTTTGTTCACAAAAAGACACATGCGTAATGTTAGGTTAGGTCTTTCTGTTGTGTCAAAGACCACGTGATTATTGTGTCTCCTACTCCCCGAGAGAGCTAATTTATTATTTTTTTGATAATAATGAACCGCTTCAAAACTGATATACTGTAATTGTTGTTCATTTGAAAACAATCTCTAGAAGTATTAAGGTGTAACAATGATTCCTAGATTCATAAAGAGCACAATTTTTATAAACAGACTCCAAGATTCTGTACCTCTGAGACTGTCAAATGCATTTTATTCATCGAAGGTTAGTATTTCTTTTCATCCATAACCAAAAAAAAAAAACCTTTTTTTAATAACAGAAAAAAACGATTGCTAGTAAAAATAAATAATTCTTATCGAACCATTTTTATTTCTCTTTTTGCAAATTTTCCCATTCATAAAAAAAATAGAAAATTCTCATTAATTAAAAAAATTGTTATGTTTACAAATGATTTACTTTGTAGTGATAACAGTTGGAGTAAAAAATTGTATCAAATTTTCCAACAGACAATTTGTTTTTCTTTATTATCTTGATAAGGTGCAACCTTGCAAATGATAAGTGCATAAGATTTATGTCTCGTTCCATTTCCAAATTTGACCCTAAAGTTTCAAAAATGAGGGGGACTTATTGATTTCTCTTTCAAATTTTTTTGTTTATTTTTCTTTATATTTAAAAAATATGACAAACTGGTTATTTATCTAATAACAGTAATTACTATGATAAAGTAGTTAATAAATTATAATAAAACATTTTTTTCCACTTTTTGAATCGATAATTTTTGTTTACCATTTTCATATTTTTTAAATTAATTAATAGTAGTTAAAATTGAATTTAATAGAAAATATTTTCTCTCAGACTATAAAAAGGAGAGGCGAGTCAAGTATTGAACCAATAAAAGCGCCAAAAGAAATTAAATTAGATGAACCTGAGCATCCAATTGATAAAACATTTAGAATTCTAAAAAGGGATATAGTTAATTTTAAGAATCGATGGTTTACCCTGAAACCACAGCATTCTCGTTTTCATGGGCGAAAAATGACTTGGACAAAGGATGACAATCCTCACGATTGTCCAATTGAGTGTGATATCCTAATAATCGGAGGAGCCGCTATGGGCTCTTCAATTGCGCATTTTCTCAAAAAAAGAGCTGGCGAAGGACTGAAAATTGTTATTGTCGAGAAAGACCTGACGGTATGATAAAAATGAATTAAATCAATATCATAAATAAAATAAAATTAACAAAATAAATAAAAATAATGAACTACAATACTAATTTATAATAAAAGAAAAATGTCAAAAATCTGAATAAGGTTGACACAGGCCAGTGAATTTAAGAATTTTTACTTAAAGTAATAAAAAATTAAACTTTTAGAATAAAAAAAAATTCTTGTATATTTTTTGTTTGTCTCATAAACAATGAAGTTATCACGAATTCTAATACAAAATCTTCAATGTTTTCTATTTCTGACAATAATTTATTTTTAAATAACATAATTCTTGAACAACTATCATAACATTATTGATTTGAATTTATTTAACGAATAATTTTAGACTTAAAAGTTTCAAAACTAATTGAATTTAAACAGAGTTTTATTTACAATTTTCATAAATAGATGAACTTCAAAGGTTTTAATTAGAAATTTTAAAAAAAATTTAATTTTTAATGAATTTAATTAGAAATTTTTTCCGCAAAATTAAATTTTAAGAAATATTCAATTATTCAATAAATTATTCTTTTGTATTTAAATAATTAAATTCTCGTATAGAATTTTCTAATTAAAAGTAGATTAAAAAATGAGTTTAAATTAAAATTATATATAATTATAAAATATAAAGAGCACTACAATTTTCCAAAAGAATTAAATTATTTAATAAAAATATTGATAAAATTCTACGCAAAGATTTAGTTATTATTATTATAAATAATAAAAATTTCACGGTAATTCAATTATTTACACATTTTTAATAAATTTCTTCGCAATAATTCAATGAAGTTCATAAATAATCAAAGTCATCGCATAATTTCAATTAAATTACTTATAAAATGTAATTACTTCAAAATTTAATTAAAACTCTTGAAAAGAATTCAATTATTTCAAAATTTATAGATATAATTCTTTAGAAAAATTGAATTTTAAGAAACACTGAATTATTCAATAAAATATTTTTTTTGTATAGAAATAATTGAGTTCTCGTAGAATTTTCTAATATAAATTGATTCAGAAATAAATTTAAGTTAAAATTTTAGCTACAATTGAATATTAAAAACAATACAACATTAATTTTTAGAAATAATTGAATTTTAAAAAGGTTTCAAATTAAAATCTCTGATAATCTTAATGTTTCACACTTAACTAGCACTTTTGTAGAATTAATTTTTTTTTAAAGTTTTAGTTTTTTTTGTTGAAACTATTTGAAGTGTTTATTTTTCCTAATATTTATTTAATTAAAGAATTTCTGAATTATCGAAATTTATCAAACTTGGATTTAAAAAAAATGGATTTAAAAATTTTCAAAGTACTTTTTCACAATATTTATTAATAATAATTGGTTTAAAGAGATTTATTAAATTATTTATTGAAGATAAATTCTATTTGCCTTTTCTTTATTTTTAGTACTCAAAGGCATCGACTGTCCTTTCATTGGGAGGAATTCGACAGCAATTTTCCCTTGAGGAGAATATTGAAATGTCCCTTTTTGGCGCTGAATTTATTCGCAATATAAATGAAAATTTGGCAGTTGTTGGCGAGCCACCAGTTGACATACAATATCGTCCATATGGCTATTTATTTTTAGCTTCGGAAAAAGGTGCCGAAGACATGTTAGAAAATGCAAAATTACAACGTGAATTGGGCGCAAAGAATATTCTCCTCAAACCAGATAAATTAAAGGAGAAATTCCCATGGATGAATACTGATGGCGTTGCTCTGGGTTGTCTTGGAATTGAAAAAGAAGGCTGGTTCGATCCATGGAGTTTTTTGTTTGCACTAAAACGAAAGTGTCTCAGTCAAGAAATCTATTATGTCGAGGGCGAAGTAATTGGTTTTCTATTTAATAAATTATCGAACGTTCAATTCGTTGATCCAAACGAAACATCTGACGAATTGGCACAAAGTGTTGTCGTAAGTGGACTCTATTTGTTTATTTAATAGTCTCACTTTTTGTATGAAAATTATTTTCATGGATTATTTGTTTTAAAATTTGAATTTTTAATTTACCTTTTACCTTTCGTTTTTGAAGATTCAAACTTCTGATGGTAAGCAGAGATCAATTCAATATTCTCAGTGCGTGATTGCAGCTGGTCCGAATAGTGGAGAAGTTGCTAGATTGGCGAGAATCGGAACTGGTAAAGGTGTCTTATCCATTCCTTTACCGGTGGAACCAAGGTAATTTTTTAACAATCTTTAAAAAAATATTGGACAACTTGCTATAATAATTCGATTTCGTTTTTTTCTTAATTTCCAATGTAAAATTCTGACTCTTTCTCTGTTTCCTCTGAGTGTAGAAAAAATAAAATTAGTCACTCTGTCAAACTTTGATTATTTTCGAAATGTTTTTCTTTTTTTTATAGAAAGAGATTTGTCTACTGTTTCCATAGTCCTGACGGTCCGGTAATTAATCTTCCAATGACAATCGATCCGTCTGGAACATATTTCAGGTAAACATTCTTCTTTACTGTTTTTCGCAATTAACGAGTATCAAATTTTTACTTACCCACGTTTCAGGCGAGAAGGTTTAGGAGGAAATTACATTTGTGGTCGATGTCCAAGCGAAGAGCACGAGGAACCGAACGTTGATGATCTTGAAGTTGATCATGAATTTTTCAACGACCATGTGTGGCCGATACTTGCCAAACGAGTGAAAGGATTCGATAATTTAAAGGTGAGTTAATAATTAGAAAAAATTATTCTTTTCATTATCATTGTCAAATTTTTCATCAACTACTTGAATTATTTTTCAGGTGAAATCCTCGTGGGCCGGATTTTATGAATACAATCATTTCGATCAGAACGGAGTGGTTGGTATTCATCCCTATTATCCGAATTTTTACTTCGCAACTGGATTCAGTGGTCACGGAATTCAAAAATCGCCAGCGGTTGGCCGAGCAATTGCCGAATTAATTCTCGATTCAGAATATACTACAATCGATTTAACTCGTTTGTCTTTCGAAAGATTTATTACACTAGAACCAATGAGGGAGAGAAATGTTGTGTAAAATCGTCACATAATTCAATGCAATAGATTAATATTTCAATGAAATAGTATTTTCATTTCTACGTATCTTTTTGTTTTTACGAATTGATTTTTTTCAATGTAAATAATGTTATTTAATAAAAACTTATTTAAAAAATCATTACTGACTTCTTTTTAAAGTATACATACTTAGAGAAAAATTAAAGTCCAAAATGTAAATTTTAAATGCATAAAAATGAATTGGGAGAAATGAACATAAAAATCATGTTAATTAATTTGAACTTTATATCTCATAAGAAAAATGAACAGTAAATGCCTTGGTTTCTTTTTTGTTAAACAATAATTAACAGTCTTCAGGCTTTGTGGAAATATATTTACATAATTGTCTCTAATTAAATAATTTTCAAGGTACATGAGCAAAAATGAGTTGAGTTAAAAAAGAATGTGGAAATTATTTAAATTGTTGTGGCGGAGGTCCAAAAATTCCACCGCTGAGTTTACTCGCTGTTCGTGAAGGTGCGAAACCCAACATTTTCTGAATATTCTGTAAGTAAAAAATTCCTTTTTTTATATCAATTTTCGATAAAAATTATAGAAGACAAAAAAATTTACTTTACACAAACAAATTAAATATCATTAAATATAAATCGAACAAAATATGATTTCAGAATTTAGCATAAAATAATAAACAGTAAAAATGTAATAATTAAAAAAAATTTTACCTGTCTTATGCTCATTGTACAAAGAATGTATAAGAATATAAAAGAACATTCAGTGTAGTCGTTCCCAGGCAGATTTCTGTGGGAGAGTCCTTGAATCCAACTTATTGGAACGAATGGTAACCTTGCGACAATTCGTCCGTCAAAAATGCTATTAAACATACTTAAAAGGGCAGTAAATGCAAAACCAATCGCAAACATTGATTTCATTTTCACAAGTGACAAATCTCTGTTATTATTTTTTAATCTCTCCTCCTCGCGTTCAATTTTCTTCTTCTGTTGTTTATCCAATGTATCGCCATGCACTTCTTTTCTCTTCTCCACTGTTAACGAAATAATGAAAAATATTTTTATTTCAAACTAACAAGAAAATTCAATTTACTATCAAGTGACTACATTTCTTAAATATGTTTAATTAACACTAACAATCTAATAGCAAAACAAGCAAAAATAACCTACACTTTTTACTCTGTTTTTCAACCTCCTGCTTTAATTTCTGATACTTTTCTGTTCTGTACACCATTAGCCATGTCAAACCTGAAACATGTAATTTTTTAATTTATTAGACTTGAAAATTAAATCTACAAAAAAAGTCATGATTTTTTTAAGATAAGAAAAAATAAAGTTACCTTCACCCAAAAGGGCTGTACACACACTAATAAATACAATTAAAATAGAATCAGCCCACATTTTAGCTAAAATAAAAATTAAACACTTCTCTCACAATGTTCTTCGAATTTTCAAAAACTCTTCTCTCTCAAAACTCTTTAACAAACTACTAGAAAATCATGATTCTTAAAATCAGTCAAAATTTACACGTCGTAAACGTCACACTTGCAGAAGAATACACCAGGGTACGGAAACTCAAATCCAAAAAAGTTTTGATCCGTAACGTAACTTACGTACATATATAGCGCTAAATTTAAAAAACAAATTTTTTAAAAGACCAAATTTCAGAAATTCACTGCGGTATAATAACAACAATGAAACTGAAAGTTATTTATTTTGCACCTTTATATTAAAATGATTCTCAATGGATTTAGTCTTAACATTGTTTCAAACTACTCATCCGGTCCGAGCCTTTAAATGTAAGTCCATATTTTACAAACTAGAAATAATAACAAATATAGATAAAAATTACGAGAATTGATTTTAGAGGTTAGGATATTTATTTTCATCATTGATTAAAAAAATAAAATTGCATAATCAATAAATTACTGGAAAATAAATACAATAACTTTTATTGTTACAGATATATTCAGCAAAATTAAAACGAGATAAACATATACAAGCAGCTGAATTAATTAGAAGAATATTTGTCTGACTTGCAAAAATTTCTCAAAAAACGAAAACAATGAGGAAATTTTATTTTACTGTTTTAAAAATTTGTCCATTAATTGCATTTATTTATAGTATTATTTCAAATTTTGTCACAATGTACATTAGCGATGGCATCTCGTTTATTTACCTCTTTATTTGCATTCAATTGCAATTAAATTGGTACACAGCTTGGAAAATTGGAAAAAATGTCTCAACATTAAAAGCAGAAAATCTAAATCAAAGTACAATATTAAATATAGATTATCATAAGGCAAATTCCTTTATATCGAGCGAAAGAGAGAGGAAATTTTGGTATTGTGAAAAATGTCGAAATTACTCACGTAAAATGGCTATTCATTGTCCTTTGTGCGAGAAATGTTATCATTTTCGCGATCATCATTGTTTCTTTATGGGCACTTGTGTTATACGTCAAAATATGGGAAATTTTATTCTATTATGTTTCTATTCATCGCTCTCGTGTCTTTATTCGATATTAATACTCGGTCCCTATTTATACGCACATTTAAATCATTTCATTAGGCCAGAGTCGAGTAATTTCAATGTTTTGTTAAGTTTTTGTTTTCCCATTGCACTGGCGCGATTTTTATTTTCCGATGAGGAATCATGTTTACTTTTGGTTACACTTTTCGATGCATTAGTTGCAACATTTTGCATTGGAATATCCTATGGCAGTTGGAAATTATATGCATGTCTCAAGGGGAAACAAATCTATAGTTTCAATATTCAGAAAAAGGAAAGTTTTACAGAAATTTTCGGACACTATGGCCTTGTAAATATTTTGTTTCCTTTAGATAGTTTAGTGAATTTTAAATATCAAAATAATTGTTATCTCAAGGAAGTGTAAATTTTGGAAAATTACAAATAGCTAAAAAAGAAATAGAATAAACGGATTGTGTTTTGAAAATAACTTGTAAATAAGGTATTAAAAAATATTAATTCACTCCGAAATTCTCTATGAGGAATTTGTCAAAGTTTAATAAATATTGAAAGTAGAATATTTACAATCTTCGCTTAAAAAATACATCTAGTTATTGAGTTCTTTTGAAGCGATATTTTAATTGAACATCAGTTACTTATCTATATATCTGCTTATGAATATAATATTCGTCATTTATCAGTCTAGTGTACATATAAAGAATTCTCATGAGAATTAAAAATCTTTTATATAATAATCTTAGAAGTATTTAATACGTAGTTATTGGTTTTTTTTTATAAATATACATTTTCTAAGCAAAAAAAAAAATGATATATTTGACATAAAAACATTCGCACTTGATTTTTTCATTCAAAAAAGAAATTATTTTGGTTGAAAATTTGAAATAGATATAGTAATTAGCACACATTTTGAAAATGATGAGTGTCAATTCACTGCTTTAATTCACGTAATAATTAATTTTTCTAAAATTTTCAAAAACTATTTTTAAAGTTAAAGCTCCGTGTGTTCGTGATGATGAGATTTGAAATCAGTGGGATGAATGAAAAGACCTTCCATTGCTTGCCATTCAGCGTGGTATTGCGCATATTCTCCAACTACTTCGGTTTGGCCAACAATTGGAGATCCGTATGTCCTTCCAGTTACTGATAAATACCTTTTGAAAATAAATTCATCGATTAGAAAGCTGAATTAAATGTACCAAATTAAAATTTCTGAGTTAAAATTAATAAATTGAGAAAATTTGTTTGAAATGAAAATTTTTTTTTATTTATTTCAAAGTATTTGAATAAAGATTAGTTATGTAAAAAAAATTCTTACGAATCAGTATCCACATGTTGAAGCATTATCGGAGTGTCTCTTTGCCAGAAATCGTTATCGCAAACTACCATCCAGTGATCGCCACTGTCACCATCTCCTCTCGTGTCTCCATAAGCTGATACTTCTTGTTTTCCACTAAGAGGCGATTTAACATGATGAGAATGAAGATTCTTTTTCGTTATTAAATGCTCGAGACGAATTGTTCCTCCACATTTTATTGGTTTTCTGTAAATTCAACTTGAGTTAATTTTCTTGCAATTATTCTAAATTATTTCCCTATTATTTAAAAAATTAACATTCGAACCTAAATTTTCGATTTGCTTAAGTTCGAGTAGTAATTTAATTATATTTATCAGTAAAATAATGAAGAAACATTAATAATGTTTAGAATTACCCTCGTATACATTGCTTTTTAGTTTCTCCTTTAATTAACCAATGTGAATTTCCATCGTCCTTGGATTCAGTGCCAGTGACCGATTGTTGACCACTTCCAGATCCATATTTTATATCATGAGAATGTAATCTCACTTTATAATCAATATTCATTAATTTAATAACCGAACCACATGTCACATATTTTGTACTTTTTCCTATAAGAACAAATAGTTTTCATTAATTAATATTCTTAATTATCGATATTTAAAAAAAATTAACTATTAACAAAGATAGAATTAATTGCAAATCTATTATTCTCGACAAAAATTATTCTAAACGATGTACCTTCTTTAATATAATATTAATGACACGAAGCAATAATGATAAAGAAAAAGTGAGGTTAAGTTTGTGTCGCAAACAGCTCTTAATTGTCAACAAATATTCGTTTCAGAGAAAAAAAATATATTTCTTCTATTAATAATAGAATGGAATTTATATAAATTACAACACTCACAATATGAACTGATTTATAAGTTAAAACATTTTTAAACAACCAGCAAAGTTTAGTGCTGTCAAATTCAGAATAATTGAAAACAATACAATAGATTGAATAAATGAATAGAAAATTTTGAATAATTGAAAATTAGAGTAATTAGAAATACCAATTTCTTACCTTGAATATTACTTATGTACATTAAAACTAAAATAAAAAGAGAAAAAATGAAATCGTGCTTCCTTCTTCTCGCGGCCATTTTTAAAGACTGACAAGTGTATATGAACGTTCTACACGTATCATCTTACCCTCCACGCGTGGTAGTCTCTGATTGGTTTATTTGTATAAATAAATATCAACAATTATTTACATTACAAAAAACACGTATTTTTTAAATTTAATAAAAATTTCTGATTGTAAGTTTTCTGAACCTAAATATCAAAATCAATGAAAATAGTATGTTTTTTGAATAAAAAATGTAGAATTTGCAAAAAAAATATAATTTTTATAAACAATAACACAGATAAATAAACATAAATATATTTTATTACTTTGGACCCAATATACACCATTCACAATAATTGCAATAATAATATATAGATTATTTTATATCATTTACATAGAATTAATTCTCTTTTTTTATAAAAGGCATTTAAAGTCGAAGAATATATTTATAAACATTTTCTCTTTGAGTAACAAATATATTTTTCATATCCTTATAAGCTAATCAAGCTAAATGCTACGATATTGTATTTTGTCTCTTCAGGATAAATAATAATAATAATAATAATAATAATAAAAATTTAATTTCCAAAGAAACGTAGACCATCTTCTTTTTGCACAAAAATTGTTAAAGCAAGTAAAAATTTGATATTTGCATGTGTTTTGAATTAAAAATAAATGATAAAAATGTACATGCGGATGTTTTTAAAAAAATATGATCATTTCAAGTAATAATTACAAATTAATCAAAAATCAACTGCCTTTGGACGGGTTTTAAAGTAAACATAAGCAGCAATTAGACAAAAAATCGCTGCTATTGTTGGTAAAACAAGTGTGAATACACGTTGCTTGTTTTCTAAAAATTCTTTTTTACGCTCCTTTTTTTGTTTGTTGGTTTCTTTCGTTTTTCCCTTCATTTGACGCATTGCTAAAAATTTTCAAAAAATTAATTCATTAAAATATAAATATGTTGAGGAATTGAATTATTGTTTTGAAAAATGAGTTTAATAATAATAACATCACCATCATAATGTAAAATATACATTCTTATATTATTGAATTTTTTTTACAATTAGGTTAAAAAAAAGGCTTACCTCTTACTTTTTTGTATTTTCTCTATAGACTTCTGTCAAGAATTGTCAATTATATTGCACACGAATGTGTCAAATGTTAAAATAATACTCAATTATGTTTTGAGATTGGAAGTCTTTGACACGTAGCAAAGTAGTACAGCACCGGTTATATTTATACATTTACTCCATTCACTTTAAAATCTGTCAGAAATTTTCGTCGAAAACGTCGAAAACTATGCGGGGAAAAATTCTCAGAATGTTAAAAATTAATCTGACAGACTGACATTCATGTAAACTTCCTTGCAATATTATGGTCATGTGATCGTACCCATATTTAAAGTCAAGTCCACAAGTGAGTAAAAACTACGGTAGTTACTTTCCTCTTTTTACAATTGAATCAATTTTAAAATTATTTATAAAATATTCATTTTTGTTTAAATATCTCTATTTATCTTTTACACTGTTTATGTTTCTCTTTCTAGTGGAAGAAGAGCTAAAATTGAAAATATGAGAATATGGAAATTCAGTGAATAACAGAGCATTAAACTCTGCCATTTCTCAACAACCCATCCCTGAGACGACCCCGATAAAGTGTGACAGTAATCAGCTGTTTATCCAAATTTAAAGATAATAAATAGATAAATAATATAAATTGTTTGGATAAAAACACAGTTTTATCATGTTGAAAAATTATCAGCTATTTTATCTCAATACATTACCGCAAGAAGTAAACTGTGACAATTAATAATTAATGGATTTAAAATATGCTCTTTGAAGCAGTTCAAAAAAATTTTGGTGAAATGAAAACGTCTTAAAATATGTGAAGAATTAATCTTTATCAATTGGACATTGTACAGGTTAGAATTATATAATAATTATCTTGTTTTGTCCTAAATTTGTGTTATTTATTTTAGTGAAATTCTTTTTTGTCTCAATCACTCTTGTCGAAATGTAAACAATAATAGATATATTATCAGAGAAAATATGAATTACAATAATGGAAAAGTTAATATAAATAATAATAATAATTGTAATTACAATTGTAATTGTAATAATAATAATGACAATAATAGTAATAAAAAAATAATAATAGTAAGAATAAAAGAATTGATAAAATAATTTATTATGTAAAATTCTGCATTTGATGATATAAATTATTTATTCTTTCTTTATTTTCAATTTAGAATAATAAAAAAAAAAAGTTTTATTTTTTTCTAATTAGAAAAACATCTGTATTCAATATGGATTGGAGAAGATGCGAAGAGACATGGCCCTTTCCAAAAGTGGAAGCAGCTGATAATACGAAAATTGAAACAGATGTGTTACCAAAAAAGAAGAAAATTAAACTTAGTTCAATTCTCCAGCCAAATTCAAACGATCTTCGTGAATTCGTGTGCGGATGGGGATCGGCTGTTATTAATATTACAGTTACTTATCCCATAAATAAAATCATATTTAGACAGGTCGGTTTATTATTTTTTCTATTTGACAACTTTTTAACATTTTCCTATATTACTTTTTTTTTTACTTGCGTAAATAATTTTTGTTTCTAGATTTTGGATGGTGTACCAGCGAGTGCTGCTATTCGTCAATTGAAACAAGAGGGCGTTAGTCTTCTTTATCGAGGAATTTTACCACCACTTTGCCAAAAAACTCTTTCATTGAGCATAATGTTTAGTGTTTATGAAGGCTCAAAGGAAAGAATTAGTATACTAACGGGAAATGAAGTTTTAGCAAAAATTTTAGCAGCAAATATTGCCGGTGCAACTGAAGCCACATTAATGCCACTTGAAAGAGTGCAAACATTATTGCAGGACTATCGTTATCATAATAAATTTAAAAATACAACACACGCTTTTAGGTATATTTTAACGAAATATGGTGTTCATGAGTGTTATCGTGGATTTGTTCCCATTATTTATCGAAATGGACTTTCAAATCTTACATTTTTTACACTTAGAGATAAATCGAAAGAATTGATGGGTGACAGACAGTCTATTTTGAAAAATTTCTTTTATGGCGCCGTTATTGGTGGTTTTACGAGCACTGTTTTCTATCCTTTTAATGTGATTAAAATTCATATGCAAACAAAAATTGGCGGTAATTTCGATAAATTTACAACAGCTATTCGTGAATTGTACATTGCTAGAAATCGAAGTTTAACCAGCTTTTACAAAGGTGTTCATTTAAATTACATGAGATCATTCATTAGCTGGGGTGTTATTAACGCAGCCTACGACTTCCTAAAGAAAATAGTCTTTTGACGATAAAAAAAACAAATTATTTAGGTAATCTCAATATTGTTCTCACTATAATATTACAACAAACACAAAAATTTACAATATTAAAAGTTATGTGGAGAAAATTTATTAATTTTTTGATTAATTTTTACTTGTTAACATAATTATTTTTGTATAATATTTTTAACTTATTCTGTCAAATTTTATCGCAATGAGAATAGTTTTTGTAGATAAAATTTTACTAAATCTGAACTAATGTGAAAAATACAATTATCTATTCAAACGTTAATTAGTGTGCAACAAATATGTGTGTGTATAGATCTAATTTATTTTAAAAAGAAATGTAAAAAAAAATTCAAAGAATATAAATTTTCTTTTTTTAGAAATACTTGTCTTTAAATTGAAAATTAAAATTTTATCCCCTTCATTTAATTTTTATAATTTTTTTCATAATTTTAGTTCTTTGTTTTCTTTACAGATATGCGTTGAAATTTTTTTTTTGAATACCATTTTGTGAGTCGGATTGTCACGCTATCTGGAGTTCCATTAGAGAAGTTTAGTTGAGTTCATTTCACGACGATTCTCCGACGTGAACGCAAGGGAACGTGTTTAAAACCCGGGATTCGTGTATATATACGACAGAATGGTTCTTTCAATGTGGATAAATATTAAATGCCACTGACAGTGTAGAGAATCATCGATATTATTTCAAATGTCAATTTGATTGACAGTTGAATTTTTTTTCAAGACTTGGCGGAAATTATTGTTTCATTTGTGAGTTCAACGTACGATTTATAGGAAAAAAAAGAAAGAAAGAAAAAGGGAAAGAAAAAAAAGGAGAAGAAGAAGAGAAGAGGGAAAAGAAAAAAAATGTGGCACCTTCAATGTTGGAGTAATTGTCTACGTTTGAATTTTGACAACGTGTGCTATTTGTGGCCAATGGATGAATTGTGGTATCAGTAATTAATTATGAGAATCAATTCAACGAAAATGAGTACTCCGATCGAGGAGAAGATTGATCAGAAGTTAAAGGTGAATATAATATTGATAAAAAAAAGAATATATGTCCTTATATATCTAATTTTTCATTATATCCAACACGATCTTTGCAATCAATAACAGAGTTACGGGGGATAGAATGTGTTCGTGACATGCCTGTTCCAAAATTATTACCACATCGACAGAACAATTATACCGGATGAAAATTACTAGTGTCATATATATCTATACGAATTTAATAGTCCATTTTTTGAGAATTGCTCCTAAAAAGAGTAGTAATTGTTTAGGCTTAACTGACTTTTTGCCGCTTTTTGCTTAATTGAAAAATTGATTTTAAGGTTTCGAATCATAGGCAATTTTTCCCTTTTTTTTGGAGTCATATAACAAAAAATTTCTTTTTGAACTACGTTGCCATGCGCGTCAATCTTTTTTCAATCGAACGTCGACCTTAATTTATGACCGTTAATTGTCCTTAATTTATTTTTCATTTTTTTGCATTAAATGCCTATTTTTTATTTATTTGAAAAAATAGAGGAAAAGAAAGAATCGAAGTTATCGATGTTGACTTAAACAATGTGACTTTTGTTCTTTTCACTCATCAACTTGTTATACACAATGTTTAACGATTTTATAAATCCTTTATTAAAAGTACCTATTTTTAATTCAATGAACACGAATAAAAAAGACGCGGTAGTATTCTTTTGTGGTATTTTTTTATATTTACGAGAAAATGAAATAGTATTTTTAGGAGACTAATAATTATAATCGAAAGTAGAGTATAAAAAATTAATGTTTCTGTTCTAAAGCAAGTTATAATGATATTATAATTTTTATATTAATGTAATAATAATTTTAATTAATATAATAGTTCTAGTTTGTAATTTACCATTATTAGTTTACTTTTCGATAAAGATTGACCTATGAAAATGTATTTATACAGAATTCTCGTCCTCAAAGGGTTAATTAAACATTCTGTTATAAGCGCAAGGTAGAAAATTTATATATTAATAAAGGAAATTCAATTTAAATTAATTAAATGTCAAATGCGTCCAAACAATTTAAATGATGGAAAATTGTTCAAGTTTTTAAAAATTAAAATAGAGTGGAAAATTTTGAAAAATTAAAAAGAATATATATTTACTTTTTACTTTTAATTATTTAATTTTCTTAATTAAAAAAAGTTATTTTTAAATAGCTTCAATTGATTAAAATTTATTTTTCAGAAAGAAATTAAAATATAAGAAAAAATAGAATTTTTAAAAAAATTTATTTCGAGTATTAATTATTATCATTTAGTCAGTTAATTCTAAATTATTTGTTACTTATTACTTAGTATTTATATATTACAATAATATTAAATGAAGGAGGAGATAAATATACTTAAAAAGTAATCAGAAATAAATAGAAAATGTTTAATTAGGGATTAAAATTGATGATTCATTAATCAAAATATTTCTTTTTTAAACAAAAGGTGCGGACGGGGATGGTAGCAGTTAGCGATGGCAAAAGTAAACCAATTCCAATGCGTTTATACCTATCGATGGAGATTTTGAAACTACAAAGAGAAGATTTAGAGGTAATATGATTTATTTAATTTCAAAATATTCAATTTGTGCAAATTTAAAATATTTATCTTTTTAAATATCAACTTTAATTTTTGAATGATTTCACTTTTAACATTTTAGAAAAATTCGTTTATTAAATAATTAATTATTATAAATTATTAACGTCTAAAATATTAATAAAATTCTTCGGAGGAATTAATTTATTTTCAATACAATCGAAATAAAATTCCCCAAAAAAATATATTTTTCAAAAATTTCATTAAATCCCTTAAAAGAATTAAATTATTTTTGAAAATATTGATAAAATTCTTTAGAAGAATTCAGTTATTTTCAATTCAATTACAAAAAAAATTTTATCGAAAAAATTCTTTAGAAGAATTCAGTTATTTTTAAATCAATTACAAAAAAAATTTTATCGAAAAAATTCCATAAATTAAAAAAATTGTTTGCAAAAATTCAATTATTTAAAAAAATTTTAATGAAATTGTAAAAAAATTCAATTTTTAACATTTTTGAAAGAATTTTCTATAAAACTTCAATCATTTAGAAAACTTTTAATAGAATTCTTTGAAAGAATTCAACTATTAAAAAATTTAATAAAATTTTTTGCAAATGTGAAAATATTTTTAAAAGTTTCAATAAAATTTGTCGCGAGAATTAGATTATTTTCATAAAGTTATAAAATTCTTTTCTGGAATTAAATCACTTTGAAAATTGAAATAAAATTCTTTTCTGAAATTCAATTATTTTTTAAGATCTTAATAAAATCCATTGCAATAATTAAATTCTTTTCATAAGTTAAGTTATAAAATTTAATAGATTTCAATTGATTTCAATTATTTAGAAACATATTAATAAAATATTTTATAGAATTGTGATAAAATTTTTTATAACAATTTAATTGACTTCAGTAAAATTAAAAAAAAATTTCTTTAAATTATTTTATTTATTTTTAAATGTCTTTTACTTAATTTTTCAAAACAAGGTAATTCTTTTCAAAAATTTTAATAAAGTTTTTTTCAAGAATTAAATTATTTTTCAGCTTAATAAAAATTAGTTTTTAATATTTATAAGCAACTTTTTTTTATATATATCTATTAGAACGTTAAATTAAATTAACAAATTGAATTATGATTTCTAATTCCAAACAATTTTGTTACATTAATTTTTTACTGTTTAATCTCCAAAGTATTAAATTAGAATTTCAATTAGGTTTTAAAATTCAAAACATTTGAAAAGAAAAATTTTTAATTTTTCCCCTATTATATCTGTTTTTATATTTTTTCTATTTATTAATATTTTTTCTACTTAATATCTTTTTCTACTTAACTTTTTTTTCTACTTTACATATATATATTTATATTTTATTTTGACGATTTCCTTTATTCCGATAAATTTATTCTCGTCGCAAGTAAGTAAATCGATATTAAAGTCTGTACGGATAGATATCTCTACTCTTGGTATTTGAATAAATTCATACATTACGGAATAAAATGCTTTAATTATAACTGCTAGCTGTCTTGAAATTCAATTATCGACAAAACTCACTTAACTCACTGTCATTTTGAATTAAAAAACGGTATAGATCTAAAATTAAATTCCATCAAATATTGGAAAACTGTGTGCATCTATGCACTTCATTTACCGTCTTCCGATTATAAGTAATATTAACTCTGTTAAATTATGGCTTGTTAAGATAATTAAAATTGACGTTATCATCCTGTTTATAAATACAAGTGTATCGTGAGAGTCAAACTACTAATGCTTTCTCATAAAAAATTAAACAAACAATATTAATTCAAAATATCTGCATGTAAATAATTAATAATCGTCTGAATAATTTTAAACCATTTGAATATTAATCGGGAAAATTTTCTTTAGATAAGGAATTTTTTTCCTCACCTCTTTTTAATATTTAAATTTTAATTTTTAATTTACATTTAATTTTAATCTGAATTATTGGATAAAATTCTATGTTTTGGAAACTTAAAGTACGTGGATTTAATAAAAAAAAAGGAGAAGTGGAGCTAAAAAGAAAAATTTTAAAATGTAATAATGGTTTCTAGCAGGCAACGAATCATAATAAACCTCCAGTGGATGCGAAAGAGCGAATGGTTCAGATAACGAGGCAAAAAGTTGGAGGCTTAGGATTGAGTATAAAAGGAGGAGCTGAGCACAAGCTTCCTGTTTTGATATCCAGGATTTATAAAGGACAGGCAGCTGATCAATGTGGTCAACTTTTCGTTGGAGATGCTATTATAAAAGGTGAATTACTTTTTTTCAATTTTTGAATTTTGAAATTTGAATTATTTTTTTACAAAAAAAAAAATAAATAAATAAATTCTCTAAATTAAAAAAATTTGTTTTAAAATCATTTTTTTATTTATTTACATCTTTTCATTTTCAATAAAATGAAAAATTGAACGTTCAATTTCCAATTTTATTTATTTTATTTTTCATTCAATTGAAATAGATATAAATAAATTCTGTATTTTTGCTGAATAGAAAAAAATTTAAAGAAATTTTTTATTTTTGAAAAATACTAATAAAAGTTTTGTCTTTAAAAGATATAATAATTAATTAATAATTGCAAGTTTTTTCTTGAATTGGTTAAAAATAGTTACGAATTTTTGTAACTTTATTGAAAGAAGCATTGAGTATTTCAATATTGATTAATTCGAAGAGTTAAAATAGCAACTATTGCTTTGTTTTTGATTGAAGAATAATCTTTTTATTTGCACAATTATCGAACAGTGAATGGGGAATACATCACAGCCTGCAATCATGACGATGCCGTGAATATACTTCGAAATGCTGGCGACTTGGTTGTTTTGACAGTTAAACATTATCGAGCAGCGAAGCCATTTTTACAGAAAAATGGTAATTAATTTTCACTTCTAAAAGATTAATAAGTAAAAATAGTTATTTATATTTATTTAAAATATTTAATTTCTAATTAATTGAGTAGAATTGATTTTGAATTTTAATTCATAAATCTATAATAATAATCATTATGTAGTCTGGATGTCCGCAGCTTAAAATACTGTTTTCGATTTTTAATTCTTTTTGATAAATTTTGAATTTAAAATTAATGACTAAGATATATTCAAATTAAATGACATTTTAATTTAATGTTTTGAAGATTAAATAACAAAGAAAAATTAATTAAACAAAATTATTTCAAATTAAAAATTGTAATTTAACTTGTAAATTTAATTTCACAATCTAAAACATAAAACTTTAAAGCTATTGAAATATTGTGATTAATTTTAAAAAAATTTAAACGATTAAATCCATTCGAAGAATTTTTTTATAAATTTTATTAAGTTTGTATTAAAAAAAATTTAATTCTTGTAGAGAATTTCAGTAAAATTTTCTAAATTAAATGAATTCTTAAAAAAGTTTATCGAAATTGTTTAATATAAATTAATTCATTGAAGGATTTTATTAAATTTCTCATAAATCATTGAAATCTTTCAAAAAATTCTATTACAATTGTATCACAATTAATTGAATTCTTCCAAAGAATTTTATTAAAAAAATTAAATTCTATCAAAAAATTTTATTAAAATATTTGAAAATAATTAAATTCTTGTAAAGAATTTTATTACTTATGAAAATAATTGATTTTTGAAAATAAAATTCTTACGTATAATTTATTCAGAAAAACAACAAATTTGTTTTGCATATTGAATTCAAACATATTCAAAAATTGAAGTAGCGATATTAAAAAATGTCTTTCTTTCTTTTTCAAATTAAAATATTAAAAAATAATGTTTCATCACAAATTCAAAAATAATTCATATTTTCAAAATGTTCAATTTGCATTAAAAAATTATTATTTTTATAAACTTTGAAGTGATTTTGAAAAATATTATTTTACATTGCAAAAATACAAATTACAGATTACAAATGATAGTTTTCTCTTTTTTAATAGAAAAAGAGGAGAAATTGGACAATGCAACAAATGGCACTGAAGAGGATGGATGGGTTTCTCCCAGTAAACAGCCAGGAAGTCCTAGATGCAGTCACAGTAGACATGGTTCGAATGCTTCAGCAAGTTCCGCCCACGCAAAAAAATGGGTCGATCTAATAACAGGTGTGCATCCATTTTTAGTATCAAAGGCATTTAATAATAAAAACAAATATTTGTTTTAACGATTCGTAAAACAATTTATATATTATATATCTCTTGTGACACATTTATTCATTGAATATGTTTCGCGCCATAAACTTTTCAAACGACTGGACATAATGAAAAGTTAGTGATTGTTTCAGAAACCAATCTCACTCTGCATTTTTTATTATTAATGAAGAGCATTGAACTTTTCTTATAATTCTCGCAATTTTACAAGACGTTGAAAGAATACTTAATTACTTTGTAGACTATACAATTTTACTTTTTATCTCTTTATATTAGAAAATCAATTTTTGAAAATTTTCTTCCCTTTTCTCCTTTGACTGATTATATAATAATTAATTCAGATCCTTGAACTTTGCATAAATTTACAAGCAATTCGTGAATAATTTCGAATGTTAATTTTCAAAATCCGTGTTCATTAATTATGTTCTCCTTTCGTCGAAATATATTACTATAATGTAATTATTTATTCGATAAAAAGTATTAGATGAGATTATTCTCTATTATTACTATTTTATTTTGTTTTATTAAAAATGATTAGTGGATTAAAAGAAAATTTCTAATTTCTTTCTTCATTAAGAAATAAATCTTCTTTTTCAGTTCCCTTGATGATGGCATATGTTACTAGATATATATTTGGTACTGATAAATTGAGGCGGAATGCCTTCGAAGTAAGAGGATTAAATGGAGCCAGAACTGGAATAATACATTGCGATGATAGTGCCATTCTCAGTCAATGGCTGAAATTTATTACAGATAATATTACAGGACTGACTCATTTTCAAGTTAGTGTTTGTTTTAAAATTCTTTTTCTTAATTTAAATTATAGGAAGGAAAATTTTTGTTTATTTATTCATTTTTTTTTTTCGAAAAAGGGGAAAATTTATTAATGCTGTATTATCGAATAATGATAATAATTTCGCTATCGATGGAAAATAATGTATGACTATTGCTTTTTTCATTTGCAGATGAAGTTATATAATCGAAACTTTGGAGTAGGCGAGCGAATCGAATATATGGGCTGGGTAAATGAGGCCATCAGCAATAGCAATCAACCATGGCAGAGTTACAGGCCAAGGTTTTTAGCTCTTAAAGGACCTGACTTGTTACTTTTCGAAACGCCTCCCGTATGTATTAAATTATGATTAGATTCAACATGTTTTCTACAAAAAATATTTTTATCGAGAGAATTTTTATTTCGTTCTTGATATTTTCTATTTTATTATATTATTCTATTTTATAAAGTAATGGAAACTATTCACTATAAAAAATAATATGTAATTATAATAATTATTAATTATTTATACTTAATTGGAAATTCTATTTTTTATTTAACGTTTTAAAAAAGGAACGATCTAATTTTTCATACGATCCTAATGTTTTTATCCCTCAAATTTAAATCTTCTTAAAGTATTTGCGTGACTAAAATGAGAATAATATTGAAGTTGATTAGTTTTTAAAAATTGAAAATTATTTCTCTGGAGTAATTTTTTTCCTTTTTTTGTCAACAGTGCAACATAGGAGATTGGTCACGATGTGCATTAACTTTTAAAGTATATCAGACAATGTTTCGTGTTATGAGGGAATCGGAAAATGTTGACGAGCGCCAGCATTGTTTTTTAGCGCAGAGTCCAGGAAAGTCTCCAAGGTATCTTAGCGTGGAAACGAGGCAAGAATTATTGCGAGTGGAAGCTGCGTGGCACACAGCCGTTTGTTCCGCAGTCACACATCTTAAAGTTAGTCTCTACTTATTTATTTATTTTTCAAAATTAACTCTCTTATTCTCCTTTTCTTTATTGTGAAAAGTATTTTTTCATTTAAAGAATGCAATAATTTAATTTGTAAATTTATTTTAGGTTTTTATTTGAATTTAATTTAGTTTTTTATTTTGAATTTAATTCAGTTTAATTTGGTTTTTCTTTTAATTTCATTTATTAATTTAAGTTTTTCTTTTAATTTCATTTATTAATTTAAGTTTTTATTTCAATTTAATTTGAATTTTTGAATTTAATTTCAGTTTTTCATTCAATAAAAAGCAGGTTCAGTAATTAAAGAAAAATTTGTTTCAGAGCAAAACATTTCCAGTGACTTTCAATGGCAAAACAGCGGGTTTAACGTTGGAATGGTCTCAAGGTTTTTCGCTTGCTTTCGACGGAATGACAGATAATGTTTGGAGGTACAAGTTTTCTCAGCTTCGTGGGTCCAGTGACGATGGCAAAAGTAGATTAAAATTACATTTCCAAGAACATGACAGTATTGCTATTGAAACTAAGGTAAATTTTTATTTATTTTCTGTTAGAGAAATTTATTGAAACTTTTTGAAACTATAAATTATTTTTTTTTTAATATGTGAGATAAAATATAATTTTTAAATAATACCTTGAGTTGAAAAAAGAAAAATATAAATTTCTTTCGTTTGAACGTTCAAAACTTTATATCTACATTTTTATTTTCCTTTAGAAAAATTTGTAGTGTACTTACATTCATCAGAAAAAATTTTATTTATTTTTCCCTTAGAGGAATTCAAAATTTATATTTTTATTAAAGGAAAAACTATAAAAATTTTATATCAATTTTTACAGCAATCGTTAATTTTTCAGGAATTGGAATGCTCCCAATTACAGAATTTATTATTCTGCATGCACGCTTTTCTAACTGCAAAAGTGGCAGCAGTTGATCCAACTTTTTTAACGTCGACAACACCGTAAGATTTTTATTATTAAATACAGTAAGTACGACTGAACTCAAATTACTCAATTCTTTCGAAAGAATAAACGTTACGTTTTTGAAAAAAGACAAAAAAAAAACAAATAGAAAGAAAGAGGAAAAGAAAGATAGAAAAAAAACTATTGAAAATCCACCCCAAGGAAGTTCTAGTCAATAATCCAAATGATTATTTTAATTTTCAATTTTTAACTCTATTTTTTATTCGAAAAACATTTTTTGTTTTTTTCTACTGAAAAGAATTTACCAAAAAAATAAAGAAAATGAAAATTCTCTATCTACAATTTTGAATATTTTAAATTATAATTTTAAATTATAATAATTAACAATTTATAGAAATATTTATTTCTAGACTGAGTATTCTTTAAGAGTTTCTGTTTTATATTCAGAAACATATGTTGTATAGTTATAATTTGAGTATGTATGATAATTTCTTTTGAAATTATGGAATTGCTTAGGAAAGAAGAAAAAAAACAATTATCTAGTTTAGGAGAGAGAAAATTACATAGATTAATAAAAAAGAATCACATTTTTAAGTCGTAAATGTAAGGAAAAAAATTTAGTTTTTCGTTTTTTCGAATTTCTATTTTCCATATTAGAGACATAAATTACTATATAAATAATTGTTATCGCGAATTTACAGGTTTGTAATTTCATGAATTTTAAGTAACAACAAGGGAGGTAAAAACAGGTTAATAATTTTTTTTATTAAAACATATCGAGTAACTTAAAAATCATGAAAATAGAACTTAATTAATGAAAAATGCAACAAACAAAATTATTTCTTTGAGACAATTTATAATTGTTATTTGCGCATTTAATTTTTGATATATGTTTTTATATTATTTTTTTAAAGAATTAAAAAACAAATGAGATAAATTTAATGCCAGTATTACTATGTCAATAAAAAAAATTTCAATCATCACCTTAGGCATAGTTATGTCATGTATTAAGAATTGTGTACTTCGACCATGGTGGCTATACCTTCGAGTTTAAAAAAATTCTTCTAACGTTTTTCGAAAATTAACGTTTTTTGAAAATAAAATATTATAGTGATTTTAATCGAGACGGTGGTATTTAGAATATAAATAGAATTCTATTTACTATCGAGTATATTTAACGAATCTCATGCTTTTCATAGACATCTAGATATAAATATATATATATATATATTTTTTTTAAATATTATGTTTGTATTAAAGGAGAAAAACTGTTATTGAAATATGTAATTATTTTTTTTAACTATATATGCGCAGAATTTTAGAATTTGTGCTTTCAATGATCACTCGTTTAGAGAATCTGCAAATTAATTTGACACTGTACATTTATATTATATAATATTATATTTACATTGATATTATATTTATATTAATATTATCCTAAATTATATTGAGAGATAGACAAGCTTCTATTATTATCGTTAGACTTATATTATTGTTTAAAGAAACCAGAAAAAGAATTTTTCGAGATTTCAATATTATATTGATGTATAGAAATAGATAGGAAAATATTTAGTTGATCTGTTGCAGTCTCTATCAAAAATTAATAAAAAATTAATTTAGTTTTTAATTGATTTTTTATTATTTTATTTTTTATACTAAGATAATAATTTACGAAAAGAGTATATTCGTATTTTTCTTGCAAATATTAAAATAAATTTACTCAAATAGAAATTTAAAAAATACGACGTTAAATTTATTAAATTGAAAATTTTTTTTGATAGAGATTGTCGCAAAAAATCTACCTGAAAAACTGATTAAGGAATCAATTTTATTGACCAACGAGGATTTTGTAAAAAATTGTTTTCAAGTGAATATTAATTTTTGTTTTCAATTATATTCTTCATTTAATAGAATTGAGAATAGAAAACAAATACGATTCTCGGTTTACACTCGTAGAAAGTGCCTAAACATTGTCTTAGAGTAATGACCGTTTATTGTAAATCTCTTGTTAATTCCAATGCGCCAGGATGTTACCATGGTCAGAATAATAAAATAATAGAAAAAAATACAATCTCTAAACGAAAATTCATCCTTAATGTATGCATCTTTGAAAAATTAAAAAAAAATTATTTACAAAAACAATTATCTTCTGATTAAGAAATTTTTTTAAAAACATTTTCTTTTTTCTAAACGTAATATTAATATGTTTGCATTTATATTTAACATATATAAATAAAAAGACGGTGAATTTTTGTAAAAGAGACGCTAAAACGAACTTTTAAATAGGCGTACGATTTTGAGAATAATATGAGCGGAAAAAAGATGAATGCATGTATTGTAATATCGAATGCTTGAAATTTTTGAAAGCGTAGAAAAATTAAATAATCTACATGATTAAATTTAATTACAGAAAACTTTCGATTCCAATATATACCAAAGTCTACGTATTAAAATAAAAAGAAAATCAGGTTTTTTATGTATACAAAAATCACTTTATTATCAAGTACATATAAACACACAATTTTATTTACATCAGAGAAATAAAAGAAATAAAAACCCTGTAATTAAATTTAAATCGCAATTAAGGACTGCACAATTATTATATTGTATAGGTAGCTTAATAATATTATACAAAAGCCGAAAAATTTATCGCAATTGAAAATATAAGAAAAAAATAAATCTATAAACATTAGCTAAACGAAAATTCACAAGAAAACAAAATTATCCACTGGGGATTGAGCGAAATTACTTCTTTTTTTAAACTTCTATTAGCAAAACTTTAAATTTATCAAATTTTTATGAATAATCATTTTTATACAGATTAAAAACAATTCAGCCGAAATGTACAAACGTATAGTACAAATATTTCTTCATATAATGCCTATTTGTTATAATTTAGTTATTAGTGTTAATAAAGAGTTTACAAATGATTTTAATTCCTTTTTAGTTAATTAAAAAATATTTATTTTTTGGAAATGAAAGTCTGGTGCAAGTAACAAGAATGACTTCTATAAAAACTCATGTGAAAAAAGTATGTGAAGTATTATTACTATTTATTTCTGTTAAAATTATTATTGTTTATAAAACACGAAATTCACAAAAAAATAGTCAATTAAACTGATTATTATTTGGAAATGTCTAATTTAATACGAAAAAATTTATTTATGAAATGACAGAGACGATGATAACTAAAACTTATAACAACAAGTCAATTATTTAAAAAAATAAAGATCTATTCTATAAATTGTTTTTTAATGAAAAATAAATATAAACATACAAGAGCTTTCTGTCATTGTTAAAACGGTTTTTATATAGATATTTAACAATAATCCTCATTCATTCCCTGGTGGATATGCAAATAATATTTATATAAATATATTATATATATGAAGAAGTTCTATCTCAAAAGCTTAATTATGTTGCAAATTACTCTTCATAAAAATAATTACTCAAGAAATTTTCTCTAGAAAAGATCTAAGAATTATTTTTGTAAAGCGTATTTTTTTATCCAAAAAAATGAAAATCTACAATACGTTATTATAATCGTATTTAAACAGGAAGCAGATAACTTGTTTCAAGGAAAAAAAGAGGAGATATATATTTGTAGAAAGAAATTAATTTATTTTAGTGTGAATTTTTTTATGTTAAATATAAAATTATTAAAAAAAAATTTAGTAATTTTTCTTCTCTTTTTTTTAAATTGAAACAAAATATTCTGATATGTATGTAAATAAAAAATTAAAATCATCTGTTAATTCTTTGTGAAAAATTTTTTCTGCGCGATGCTAAACGCACCTGTATATTGCCAAACTTTCAAACGCTCGACTTCCTTGTTATTAACATTTGAAAATTCATTGCTCTATTACCATCATTTATTAATAGGAAAAAATACATATACTTAATTTTGATTAGGTATATAGAAAATAAAACGACGATCAATATTATTTAATGTTTAGACAAAAAGAAGATAAATAATAATAATAAGACAGGGAATTCTGGAGCTTGAAAAATGTTTGGAAGGATATCTTCGAGATCTTATATTTCGAGATATAGTTTATCTGTTATAATGTCTATCCCCCAATTGACAATATGTTTTAAAATATATAGTCGTTAAAGGTTTTTGATCAGTCGTTATTTATTCATAATTTCCTCAGGAAAAAAATTCTTATAGTTGACATAAGGTTGTTTTTACATATTTATAATTTTTAAAAATATTTTTGGATTTTAAAAATAATACGAAAGTTTTGAAATTAATTGTTCAGATCTATAAAAACACTAAATTTAAAAACTTGCAGATTGTATGGATGAAAATATGAACAGTAAGTAACAAAATTAGTAAATGCCTCCTAACAAACAACTATTTTTCTAAGCAAATTATATTACACTTGAAGATTCCCTATATAAAAAAATTGGGAAACTACAGTGCTTTCTGTTATTTATTAATCAATAAGCATTACAACCAGTGAATGTAAATGTAAAAAAAATTAACGTAAACAGTAATTTCAAAAAAAAACACAGATAAAATGTAATTCTGAATTTAAGAATACCATCTTGGATCCTATTAAAAAATATCAAATACTTAAATTATGTAGGGTCATGTAGGGTAAATGTAAACAAAATATCTTTTTTTCACCGAAAACATTAATTTTTTCTGTTTAAAGCTAAAACGGACGCATTTCTTTTGCATGAACTTGTTACTTCACTTCCCTAGAAAAATTTTATGAGGTACAAAACAATAGTTATATATTTTATATATAATTTTATATATAATATGGCGAACCGAACCTTAAAACGTGTTTTTATTATCATCTTCAGTTGTAGTTGTCATGTTATCTCGCGAACCGAAGTTGAAAACGAGAAAAGTCAATTACGGATGACTCGCGACGTTTTGTCACGCGGTTCAGCAAAGTCTTATTTTCCGGACAACGAGCGACGATTTCTCACACGGTACAGCAAATACTTATTTTTCGGTCGACGAGCGACGATTTGTTATACGATTCAGTGATTTATCACTTTGATCTCTCGTTGGTGATACCACGTAATTTTATAACTCGAAAGTAAAAACGAGAAACTGCGACTGTCGTAAGATATTTCGATTTGATAACATCCTAATGTTCTAAATACAGTAAGCAAGCAAGCATTGACAAGTGAGTTCACACCCAAATGTCCTAAATACAAAAAAAAGGTTTGACAAGTGAGTTCACACCCAAATGTCCTAAATAGAAAAAAAAGGTTTGACAAGTGAGTTCACACCCAAATGTCCTAAATACAAAAAAAAGGTTTGACAAGTGAGTTCACACCCAAATGTCCTAAATACAAAAAAAACAAGGTTTGACAAGTGAGTTCACACCCAAATGTCCTAAATACAAAAAAAAGGTTTGACAAGTGAGTTCACACCCAAATGTCCAAAATACAAAAAACAAAACGTTTGACAAGTGAGTTCACACCCAAATGTCCTAAATAAAAAAACAAGGTTTGACAAGTGAGTTCACACCCAAATGTCCTAAATACAAAAAAAACAAGGTTTGAGAAGTGAGTTCACACCCAAATGTCCTAAATAGAAAAAAAAGGTTTGACAAGTGAGTTTACACCTGAATGTTCGAAAACGAGAACAGTCAATTCCGGATGACTCGCGACGTTTTGTCACGCGGTTAAGCAAAGTTTATTTTCTGGACGACTATCGACAATTTGTCACGCGGTTCAGAAAAGTCTTATTTTTCGGACGACGAGCGACGATTTGTGATGCGGTTCAGCGACGTTTTTTATTATCATCTTCAGTTGTAGTTGTCATGTTATCTCGCGAACCGAACCTGAAAACGAGAACAGTCAATTTCGGATGACTCGCGACGTTTTGTCACGCGGTTCAGCAAAGTCTTATTTTCCGGACGACTAGCGACGATTTCTCACACGGTACAGCAAAGTCTTATTTCTCAGACAACGAGCGACGATTTGTTACGCGGTTCAGAAAAGTCTTATTTTTCAGACGACGATTGACGATTTGTCATGCGGTTCAACAACGTTTTTTTATTATCATCTTCAGTTGTAGTTGTCATGTTATCACGCGAACGGAACCTGAAAACGAGAACAGTCAATTACGGATGACTCGCGACGTTTTGTCACGCGGTTCAGAAAAGTCTTATTTTCCGGACTGTCACACGGTACAGCAAAGTCTTACTTTTCAGACAACGATCGACAACTTGTCACGCGGTGAAGAAAAGTCTTATTTGTCGGACGACGAGCGACAATTTGTCATGCGGTTCAGCGACGTTTTTTATTATCCTCTTCAGTTGTAGTTGTCATGTTATCTCGCGAACCGAACTTGAAAACGAGAACAGTCAATTACGGATGACTCGCGACGTTTTGTTACGCGGTTCAGAAAAGTCTTATCTTTCGGACGACGAGCGACGATTTCTCACACGGTACAGCAAAGTCTTATTTTTCAGACAACGAGCGACAATTTGTCACGCGGTTCAGAAAAGTCTTATCTTTCGGACGACGAGCGACGATTTGCCATGCGGTTCAACGTCGTTTTTTTATTATTATCTTCAGTTGTAGTTGTCATGTTATCTCGCGAACCGAACCTGAAAACGAGAACAGTCAATTACGGATGACTCGCGACGTTTTGTCACGCGGTTTAGCAAAGTCTTATTTTCCGGACGACTAGCGACGATTTCTCACACGGTACAGAAAAGTCTTATTTTTCGGACAACGAGCGACGATTTGTTACGCGGTTCAGAAAAGTCTTATTTTTCAGACGACGATTGACGATTTGTCATGCGGTTCAACAACGTTTTTTTATTATCATCTTCAGTTGTAGTTGTCATGTTATCACGCGAACCGAACCTGAAAACGAGAACAGTCAATTACGGATGACTCGCGACGTTTTGTCACGCGGTTCAGAAAAGTCTTATTTTCCGGACTGTCACACGGTACAGCAAAGTCTTACTTTTCAGACAACGATCGACAACTTGTCACGCGGTGAAGAAAAGTCTTATTTGTCGGACGACGAGCGACAATTTGTCATGCGGTTCAGCGACGTTTTTTATTATCCTCTTCAGTTGTAGTTGTCATGTTATCTCGCGAACCGAACTTGAAAACGAGAACAGTCAATTCCGGATGACTCGCGACGTTTTGTCACGCGGTTAAGCAAAGTCTTATTTTCCGGACGACTAGCGACGAGTTGTCACGCGGTACAGCAAAGTCTTATTTTGCGGACGATTAGCGACGATTTGTCATGCGGTTCAGCGACGTTTTTTTATTATCATCTTCAGTTGTAGTTGTCATGTTATCTCGCGAACCGAACCTGAAAACGAAACAGTCAATTCCGGATGACTCGCGACGTTTTGTCACGCGATTCAGCAAAGTCGGACGACTAGCGACGAGTTGTCACGCGGTACAGCAAAGTCTTATTTTGCGGACGATTAGCGACGATTTTTCTCGCAGTTTAGCGACGTCTTATTATTTTCATCTTCAGTTGTAGTTGCCATGTTATTTCGCGAACCGAACCTGAAAACGAAACAGTCAATTCCGGATGACTCGCGACGTTTTGTCACGCGATTCAGCAAAGTCGTATTTTCCGGACGAATATCGAAGATTTGTAGCACGGTTTAGCGACGTTTTATTTTCCACACAACTAACGACGATATTCTACGCGGTTTGGCGACGTCTTATTTTCCAAAATAAAAAAATAAATTTGACAAGTGAGTTCACACCCAAATGTCCTAACTACAAAAACAAGCATGACAAGTGAGTTCACACCCAAATGTCCTAAATAAAAAAATTAATTTGACAAGTGAGTTCACACCCAAATGTCCTAAATAAAAAAATAACTTTGACAAGTGAGTTCACACCCAAATGTCCTAACTACAAAAACAAGCATGACAAGTGAGTTCACACCCAAATGCCCTAAATAAAAAAATAACTTTGACAAGTGAGTTCACACCCAAATGTCCTAACTACAAAAACAAGCATGACAAGTGAGTTCACACCCAAATGTCCTAAATAAAAAAATTAATTTGACAAGTGAGTTCACACCCAAATGTCCTAAATAAAAAAATAAATTGACAAGTGAGTTCACACCCAAATGTCCTAACTACGAAAGCAAGCATTGACAAGCAAGTTCACTGCCTAAATACAAAAATAAGCTATGATAAGTCAGTTCTCACCGAACAGTCCGAAAACGAGAACAGTCAATTGCGGATAACTCGCGACTTTTTGTTTTACGGTTTAACGACGTTTTGTTTTCTGGACGACTAACGACGATTTTCGCGATGTTTTGTCACACGATTCAGCGACGTTTTATTTTCCGCACGAATAACGACGATTTTTCAAGCAGTTTAGCGACGTCTTATTATTTTTATCTTCAGTTGTAGTTGCCATGTTATTTCGCGAACCGAACCTGAAAACGAAACAGTCAATTCCGGATGACTCGCGACGTTTTTTCACGCGGTCCAGCAAAGTCTTATTTTCCGGAAGACTAGCGACGAGTTGTCACGCGGTACAGTAAAGTCTTATTTTGCGAACGATTAGCGGCGAATTTTCTCGCAGTTTAGCGACGTCTTATTATTTTCATCTTCAGTTGTAGTTGCCATGTTATTTCGCGAACCGAACCTGAAAACGAAACAGTCAATTCCGGATGACTCGCGACGTTTTGTCACGCGATTCAGCAAAGTCGTATTTTCTGGACGAATATCGAAGATTTGTAGCACGGTTTAGCGACGTTTTATTTTCCGCACAACTAACGACGATATTTCACGCGGTTTGGCGACGTCTTATTTTCCTAAATAAAAAAATAAATTTGACAAGTGAGTTCACACCCAAATGTCCTAACTACAAAAACAAGCATGACAAGTGAATTCACACCCAAATGTCCTAAATAAAAAAATAAATTTGACAAGTGAGTTCACACCCAAATGTCCTAAATAAAAAAATAACTTTGACAAGTGAGTTCACACCCAAATGTCCTAAATAAAAAAATAACTTTGACAAGTGAGTTCACACCCAAATGTCCTAACTACAAAAACAAGCATGACAAGTGAGTTCACACCCAAATGCCCTAAATAAAAAAATAACTTTGACAAGTGAGTTCACACCCAAATGTCCTTACTACAAAAACAAGCATGACAAGTGAGTTCACACCCAAATGTCCTAAATACAAAAAAAAGGTTTGACAAGTGAGTTCACACCCAAATGTCCTAAATACAAAAAAAACAAGGTTTGACAAGTGAGTTCACACCCAAATGTCCTAAATAAAAAAATAAATTTGACAAGTGAGTTCACACCCAAATGTCCTAACTACGAAAACAAGCATTGACAAGCAAGTTCACTGCCTAAATACAAAAATAAGCTATGATAAGTCAGTTCTCACCGAACAGTCCGAAAACGAGAACAGTCAATTGCGGATAACTCGCGACTTTTTGTTTTACGGTTTAACGACGTTTTGTTTTCTGGACGACTAACGACGATTTTCGCGATGTTTTGTCACACGATTCAGCGACGTTTTATTTTCCGCATGAATAACTACGATTTTTCAAGCAGTTTAGCGACGTCTTATTATTTTCATCTTCAGTTGTAGTTGCCATGTTATTTCGCGAACCGAACCTGAAAACGAAACAGTCAATTCCGGATGACTCGCGACGTTTTTTCACGCGGTCCAGCAAAGTCTTATTTTCCGGGAGAACTAGCGACGAGTTGTCACGCGGTACAGCAAAGTCTTATTTTGCGAACGATTAGCGACGATTTTTCTCGCAGTTTAGCGACGTCTTATTATTTTCATCTTCAGTTGTAGTTGCCATGTTATTTCGCGAACCGAACCTGAAAACGAAACAGTCAATTCCGGATGACTCGCGACGTTTTTTCACGCGGTCCAGCAAAGTCTTATTTTCCGGACGACTAGCGACGAGTTGTCACGCGGTACAGCAAAGTCTTATTTTGCGAACGATTAGCGACGATTTTTCTCGCAGTTTAGCGACGTCTTATTATTTTCATCTTCAGTTGTAGTTGCCATGTTATTTCGCGAACCGAACCTGAAAACGAAACAGTCAATTCCGGATGACTCGCGACGTTTTTTCACGCGGTCCAGCAAAGTCTTATTTTCCGGACGACTAGCGACGAGTTGTCACGCGGTACAGCAAAGTCTTATTTTGCGGACGATTAGCGACGATTTTTCTCGCAGTTTAGCGACGTCTTATTATTTTCATCTTCAGTTGTAGTTGCCACGTTATTTCGCGAACCGAACCTGAAAACGAAACAGTCAATTCCGGATGACTCGCGACGTTTTTTCACGCGGTCCAGCAAAGTCTTATTTTCCGGACGACTAGCGACGAGTTGTCACGCGGTACAGCAGTCCTATTTTGCGGACGATTAGCGACGAGTTGTCACGCGGTACAGCAAAGTCTTATTTTGCGGACGATTAGCGACGATTTTTCTCGCAGTTTAGCGACGTCTTATTATTTTCATCTTCAGTTGTAGTTGCCATGTTATTTCGCGAACCGAACCTGAAAACGAAACAGTCAATTCCGGATGACTCGCGACGTTTTTTCACGCGGTCCAGCAAAGTCTTATTTTCCGGACGACTAGCGACGAGTTGTCTCGCGGTACAGCAAAGTCATATTTTGCGGACGATTAGCGTCGATTTTTCTCGCAGTTTAGCGACGTCTTATTATTTTCATCTTCAGTTGTAGTTGCCATGTTATTTCGCGAACCGAACCTGAAAACGAAGCAGTCAATTCCGGATGACTCGCGACGTTTTGTCACGCGATATAGCAAAGTCGTATTTTCTGGACCAATATCGAAGATTTGTAGCACGGTTTAGCGACGTTTTATTTTCCGCACAACTAACGACGATATTCCACGCGGTTTGGCGACGTCTTATTTTCCAAAATAAAAAAATAAATTTGACAAGTGAGTTCACACCCAAATGTCCTTACTACAAAAACAAGCATGACAAGTGAGTTCACACCCAAATGTCCTAAATAAAAAAATAAATTTGACAAGTGAGTTCACACCCAAATGTCCTAAATAAAAAAATAACTTTGACAAGTGAGTTCACACCCAAATGTCCTAACTACAAAAACAAGCATGACAAGTGAGTTCACACCCAAATGCCCTAAATAAAAAAATAACTTTGACAAGTGAGTTCACACCCAAATGTCCTAACTACAAAAACAAGCATGACAAGTGAGTTCACACCCAAATGTCCTAAATAAAAAAATTAATTTGACAAGTGAGTTCACACCCAAATGTCCTAAATAAAAAAATTAATTTGACAAGTGAGTTCACACCCAAATGTCCTAAATAAAAAAATAAATTGACAAGTGAGTTCACACCCAAATGTCCTAACTACGAAAGCAAGCATTGACAAGCAAGTTCACTGCCTAAATACAAAAATAAGCTATGATAAGTCAGTTCTCACCGAACAGTCCGAAAACGAGAACAGTCAATTGCGGATAACTCGCGACTTTTTGTTTTACGGTTTAACGACGTTTTGTTTTCTGGACGACTAACGACGATTTTCGCGATGTTTTGTCACACGATTCAGCGACGTTTTATTTTCCGCATGAATAACTACGATTTTTCAAGCAGTTTAGCGACGTCTTATTATTTTCATCTTCAGTTGTAGTTGCCATGTTATTTCGCGAACCGAACCTGAAAACGAAACAGTCAATTCCGGATGACTCGCGACGTTTTTTCACGCGGTCCAGCAAAGTCTTATTTTCCGGGAGAACTAGCGACGAGTTGTCACGCGGTACAGCAAAGTCTTATTTTGCGAACGATTAGCGACGATTTTTCTCGCAGTTTAGCGACGTCTTATTATTTTCATCTTCAGTTGTAGTTACTAGCGACGAGTTGTCACGCGGTACAGCAAAGTCTTATTTTGCGAACGATTAGCGACGATTTTTCTCGCAGTTTAGCGACGTCTTATTATTTTCATCTTCAGTTGTAGTTGCCATGTTATTTCGCGAACCGAACCTGAAAACGAAACAGTCAATTCCGGATGACTCGCGACGTTTTTTCACGCGGTCCAGCAAAGTCTTATTTTCCGGACGACTAGCGACGAGTTGTCACGCGGTCCAGCAGTCCTATTTTGCGGACGATTAGCGACGAGTTGTCACGCGGTACAGCAAAGTCTTATTTTGCGGACGATTAGCGACGATTTTTCTCGCAGTTTAGCGACGTCTTATTATTTTCATCTTCAGTTGTAGTTGCCATGTTATTTCGCGAACCGAACCTGAAAACGAAACAGTCAATTCCGGATGACTCGCGACGTTTTTTCACGCGGTCCAGCAAAGTCTTATTTTCCGGACGACTAGCGACGAGTTGTCTCGCGGTACAGCAAAGTCATATTTTGCGGACGATTAGCGTCGATTTTTCTCGCAGTTTAGCGACGTCTTATTATTTTCATCTTCAGTTGTAGTTGCCATGTTATTTCGCGAACCGAACCTGAAAACGAAGCAGTCAATTCCGGATGACTCGCGACGTTTTGTCACGCGATATAGCAAAGTCGTATTTTCTGGACCAATATCGAAGATTTGTAGCACGGTTTAGCGACGTTTTATTTTCCGCACAACTAACGACGATATTCCACGCGGTTTGGCGACGTCTTATTTTCCAAAATAAAAAAATAAATTTGACAAGTGAGTTCACACCCAAATGTCCTTACTACAAAAACAAGCATGACAAGTGAGTTCACACCCAAATGTCCTAAATAAAAAAATAAATTTGACAAGTGAGTTCACACCCAAATGTCCTAAATAAAAAAATAACTTTGACAAGTGAGTTCACACCCAAATGTCCTAACTACAAAAACAAGCATGACAAGTGAGTTCACACCCAAATGCCCTAAATAAAAAAATAACTTTGACAAGTGAGTTCACACCCAAATGTCCTAACTACAAAAACAAGCATGACAAGTGAGTTCACACCCAAATGTCCTAAATAAAAAAATTAATTTGACAAGTGAGTTCACACCCAAATGTCCTAAATAAAAAAATTAATTTGACAAGTGAGTTCACACCCAAATGTCCTAAATAAAAAAATAAATTGACAAGTGAGTTCACACCCAAATGTCCTAACTACGAAAGCAAGCATTGACAAGCAAGTTCACTGCCTAAATACAAAAATAAGCTATGATAAGTCAGTTCTCACCGAACAGTCCGAAAACGAGAACAGTCAATTGCGGATAACTCGCGACTTTTTGTTTTACGGTTTAACGACGTTTTGTTTTCTGGACGACTAACGACGATTTTCGCGATGTTTTGTCACACGATTCAGCGACGTTTTATTTTCCGCATGAATAACTACGATTTTTCAAGCAGTTTAGCGACGTCTTATTATTTTCATCTTCAGTTGTAGTTGCCATGTTATTTCGCGAACCGAACCTGAAAACGAAACAGTCAATTCCGGATGACTCGCGACGTTTTTTCACGCGGTCCAGCAAAGTCTTATTTTCCGGGAGAACTAGCGACGAGTTGTCACGCGGTACAGCAAAGTCTTATTTTGCGAACGATTAGCGACGATTTTTCTCGCAGTTTAGCGACGTCTTATTATTTTCATCTTCAGTTGTAGTTGCCATGTTATTTCGCGAACCGAACCTGAAAACGAAACAGTCAATTCCGGATGACTCGCGACGTTTTTTCACGCGGTCCAGCAAAGTCTTATTTTCCGGACGACTAGCGACGAGTTGTCACGCGGTACAGCAAAGTCTTATTTTGCGGACGATTAGCGACGATTTTTCTCGCAGTTTAGCGACGTCTTATTATTTTCATCTTCAGTTGTAGTTGCCATGTTATTTCGCGAACCGAACCTGAAAACGAAACAGTCAATTCCGGATGACTCGCGACGTTTTTTCACGCGGTCCAGCAAAGTCTTATTTTCCGGGAGAACTAGCGACGAGTTGTCACGCGGTACAGCAAAGTCTTATTTTGCGAACGATTAGCGACGATTTTTCTCGCAGTTTAGCGACGTCTTATTATTTTCATCTTCAGTTGTAGTTGCCATGTTATTTCGCGAACCGAACCTGAAAACGAAACAGTCAATTCCGGATGACTCGCGACGTTTTTTCACGCGGTCCAGCAAAGTCTTATTTTCCGGACGACTAGCGACGAGTTGTCACGCGGTACAGCAGTCCTATTTTGCGGACGATTAGCGACGAGTTGTCACGCGGTACAGCAAAGTCTTATTTTGCGGACGATTAGCGACGATTTTTCTCGCAGTTTAGCGACGTCTTATTATTTTCATCTTCAGTTGTAGTTGCCATGTTATTTCGCGAACCGAACCTGAAAACGAAACAGTCAATTCCGGATGACTCGCGACGTTTTTTCACGCGGTCCAGCAAAGTCTTATTTTCCGGACGACTAGCGACGAGTTGTCTCGCGGTACAGCAAAGTCATATTTTGCGGACGATTAGCGTCGATTTTTCTCGCAGTTTAGCGACGTCTTATTATTTTCATCTTCAGTTGTAGTTGCCATGTTATTTCGCGAACCGAACCTGAAAACGAAGCAGTCAATTCCGGATGACTCGCGACGTTTTGTCACGCGATATAGCAAAGTCGTATTTTCTGGACCAATATCGAAGATTTGTAGCACGGTTTAGCGACGTTTTATTTTCCGCACAACTAACGACGATATTCCACGCGGTTTGGCGACGTCTTATTTTCCAAAATAAAAAAATAAATTTGACAAGTGAGTTCACACCCAAATGTCCTTACTACAAAAACAAGCATGACAAGTGAGTTCACACCCAAATGTCCTAAATAAAAAAATAAATTTGACAAGTGAGTTCACACCCAAATGTCCTAAATAAAAAAATAACTTTGACAAGTGAGTTCACACCCAAATGTCCTAACTACAAAAACAAGCATGACAAGTGAGTTCACACCCAAATGCCCTAAATAAAAAAATAACTTTGACAAGTGAGTTCACACCCAAATGTCCTAACTACAAAAACAAGCATGACAAGTGAGTTCACACCCAAATGTCCTAAATAAAAAAATTAATTTGACAAGTGAGTTCACACCCAAATGTCCTAAATAAAAAAATTAATTTGACAAGTGAGTTCACACCCAAATGTCCTAAATAAAAAAATAAATTGACAAGTGAGTTCACACCCAAATGTCCTAACTACGAAAGCAAGCATTGACAAGCAAGTTCACTGCCTAAATACAAAAATAAGCTATGATAAGTCAGTTCTCACCGAACAGTCCGAAAACGAGAACAGTCAATTGCGGATAACTCGCGACTTTTTGTTTTACGGTTTAACGACGTTTTGTTTTCTGGACGACTAACGACGATTTTCGCGATGTTTTGTCACACGATTCAGCGACGTTTTATTTTCCGCATGAATAACTACGATTTTTCAAGCAGTTTAGCGACGTCTTATTATTTTCATCTTCAGTTGTAGTTGCCATGTTATTTCGCGAACCGAACCTGAAAACGAAACAGTCAATTCCGGATGACTCGCGACGTTTTTTCACGCGGTCCAGCAAAGTCTTATTTTCCGGGAGAACTAGCGACGAGTTGTCACGCGGTACAGCAAAGTCTTATTTTGCGAACGATTAGCGACGATTTTTCTCGCAGTTTAGCGACGTCTTATTATTTTCATCTTCAGTTGTAGTTGCCATGTTATTTCGCGAACCGAACCTGAAAACGAAACAGTCAATTCCGGATGACTCGCGACGTTTTTTCACGCGGTCCAGCAAAGTCTTATTTTCCGGACGACTAGCGACGAGTTGTCACGCGGTACAGCAAAGTCTTATTTTGCGAACGATTAGCGACGATTTTTCTCGCAGTTTAGCGACGTCTTATTATTTTCATCTTCAGTTGTAGTTGCCATGTTATTTCGCGAACCGAACCTGAAAACGAAACAGTCAATTCCGGATGACTCGCGACGTTTTTTCACGCGGTCCAGCAAAGTCTTATTTTCCGGACGACTAGCGACGAGTTGTCACGCGGTACAGCAGTCCTATTTTGCGGACGATTAGCGACGAGTTGTCACGCGGTACAGCAAAGTCTTATTTTGCGGACGATTAGCGACGATTTTTCTCGCAGTTTAGCGACGTCTTATTATTTTCATCTTCAGTTGTAGTTGCCATGTTATTTCGCGAACCGAACCTGAAAACGAAACAGTCAATTCCGGATGACTCGCGACGTTTTTTCACGCGGTCCAGCAAAGTCTTATTTTCCGGACGACTAGCGACGAGTTGTCTCGCGGTACAGCAAAGTCATATTTTGCGGACGATTAGCGTCGATTTTTCTCGCAGTTTAGCGACGTCTTATTATTTTCATCTTCAGTTGTAGTTGCCATGTTATTTCGCGAACCGAACCTGAAAACGAAGCAGTCAATTCCGGATGACTCGCGACGTTTTGTCACGCGATATAGCAAAGTCGTATTTTCTGGACCAATATCGAAGATTTGTAGCACGGTTTAGCGACGTTTTATTTTCCGCACAACTAACGACGATATTCCACGCGGTTTGGCGACGTCTTATTTTCCAAAATAAAAAAATAAATTTGACAAGTGAGTTCACACCCAAATGTCCTTACTACAAAAACAAGCATGACAAGTGAGTTCACACCCAAATGTCCTAAATAAAAAAATAAATTTGACAAGTGAGTTCACACCCAAATGTCCTAAATAAAAAAATAACTTTGACAAGTGAGTTCACACCCAAATGTCCTAACTACAAAAACAAGCATGACAAGTGAGTTCACACCCAAATGCCCTAAATAAAAAAATAACTTTGACAAGTGAGTTCACACCCAAATGTCCTAACTACAAAAACAAGCATGACAAGTGAGTTCACACCCAAATGTCCTAAATAAAAAAATTAATTTGACAAGTGAGTTCACACCCAAATGTCCTAAATAAAAAAATTAATTTGACAAGTGAGTTCACACCCAAATGTCCTAAATAAAAAAATAAATTGACAAGTGAGTTCACACCCAAATGTCCTAACTACGAAAGCAAGCATTGACAAGCAAGTTCACTGCCTAAATACAAAAATAAGCTATGATAAGTCAGTTCTCACCGAACAGTCCGAAAACGAGAACAGTCAATTGCGGATAACTCGCGACTTTTTGTTTTACGGTTTAACGACGTTTTGTTTTCTGGACGACTAACGACGATTTTCGCGATGTTTTGTCACACGATTCAGCGACGTTTTATTTTCCGCATGAATAACTACGATTTTTCAAGCAGTTTAGCGACGTCTTATTATTTTCATCTTCAGTTGTAGTTGCCATGTTATTTCGCGAACCGAACCTGAAAACGAAACAGTCAATTCCGGATGACTCGCGACGTTTTTTCACGCGGTCCAGCAAAGTCTTATTTTCCGGGAGAACTAGCGACGAGTTGTCACGCGGTACAGCAAAGTCTTATTTTGCGAACGATTAGCGACGATTTTTCTCGCAGTTTAGCGACGTCTTATTATTTTCATCTTCAGTTGTAGTTGCCATGTTATTTCGCGAACCGAACCTGAAAACGAAACAGTCAATTCCGGATGACTCGCGACGTTTTTTCACGCGGTCCAGCAAAGTCTTATTTTCCGGACGACTAGCGACGAGTTGTCACGCGGTACAGCAGTCCTATTTTGCGGACGATTAGCGACGAGTTGTCACGCGGTACAGCAAAGTCTTATTTTGCGGACGATTAGCGACGATTTTTCTCGCAGTTTAGCGACGTCTTATTATTTTCATCTTCAGTTGTAGTTGCCATGTTATTTCGCGAACCGAACCTGAAAACGAAACAGTCAATTCCGGATGACTCGCGACGTTTTTTCACGCGGTCCAGCAAAGTCTTATTTTCCGGACGACTAGCGACGAGTTGTCTCGCGGTACAGCAAAGTCATATTTTGCGGACGATTAGCGTCGATTTTTCTCGCAGTTTAGCGACGTCTTATTATTTTCATCTTCAGTTGTAGTTGCCATGTTATTTCGCGAACCGAACCTGAAAACGAAGCAGTCAATTCCGGATGACTCGCGACGTTTTGTCACGCGATATAGCAAAGTCGTATTTTCTGGACCAATATCGAAGATTTGTAGCACGGTTTAGCGACGTTTTATTTTCCGCACAACTAACGACGATATTCCACGCGGTTTGGCGACGTCTTATTTTCCAAAATAAAAAAATAAATTTGACAAGTGAGTTCACACCCAAATGTCCTTACTACAAAAACAAGCATGACAAGTGAGTTCACACCCAAATGTCCTAAATAAAAAAATAAATTTGACAAGTGAGTTCACACCCAAATGTCCTAAATAAAAAAATAACTTTGACAAGTGAGTTCACACCCAAATGTCCTAACTACAAAAACAAGCATGACAAGTGAGTTCACACCCAAATGCCCTAAATAAAAAAATAACTTTGACAAGTGAGTTCACACCCAAATGTCCTAACTACAAAAACAAGCATGACAAGTGAGTTCACACCCAAATGTCCTAAATAAAAAAATTAATTTGACAAGTGAGTTCACACCCAAATGTCCTAAATAAAAAAATTAATTTGACAAGTGAGTTCACACCCAAATGTCCTAAATAAAAAAATAAATTGACAAGTGAGTTCACACCCAAATGTCCTAACTACGAAAGCAAGCATTGACAAGCAAGTTCACTGCCTAAATACAAAAATAAGCTATGATAAGTCAGTTCTCACCGAACAGTCCGAAAACGAGAACAGTCAATTGCGGATAACTCGCGACTTTTTGTTTTACGGTTTAACGACGTTTTGTTTTCTGGACGACTAACGACGATTTTCGCGATGTTTTGTCACACGATTCAGCGACGTTTTATTTTCCGCATGAATAACTACGATTTTTCAAGCAGTTTAGCGACGTCTTATTATTTTCATCTTCAGTTGTAGTTGCCATGTTATTTCGCGAACCGAACCTGAAAACGAAACAGTCAATTCCGGATGACTCGCGACGTTTTTTCACGCGGTCCAGCAAAGTCTTATTTTCCGGGAGAACTAGCGACGAGTTGTCACGCGGTACAGCAAAGTCTTATTTTGCGAACGATTAGCGACGATTTTTCTCGCAGTTTAGCGACGTCTTATTATTTTCATCTTCAGTTGTAGTTGCCATGTTATTTCGCGAACCGAACCTGAAAACGAAACAGTCAATTCCGGATGACTCGCGACGTTTTTTCACGCGGTCCAGCAAAGTCTTATTTTCCGGACGACTAGCGACGAGTTGTCACGCGGTACAGCAGTCCTATTTTGCGGACGATTAGCGACGAGTTGTCACGCGGTACAGCAAAGTCTTATTTTGCGGACGATTAGCGACGATTTTTCTCGCAGTTTAGCGACGTCTTATTATTTTCATCTTCAGTTGTAGTTGCCATGTTATTTCGCGAACCGAACCTGAAAACGAAACAGTCAATTCCGGATGACTCGCGACGTTTTTTCACGCGGTCCAGCAAAGTCTTATTTTCCGGACGACTAGCGACGAGTTGTCTCGCGGTACAGCAAAGTCATATTTTGCGGACGATTAGCGTCGATTTTTCTCGCAGTTTAGCGACGTCTTATTATTTTCATCTTCAGTTGTAGTTGCCATGTTATTTCGCGAACCGAACCTGAAAACGAAGCAGTCAATTCCGGATGACTCGCGACGTTTTGTCACGCGATATAGCAAAGTCGTATTTTCTGGACCAATATCGAAGATTTGTAGCACGGTTTAGCGACGTTTTATTTTCCGCACAACTAACGACGATATTCCACGCGGTTTGGCGACGTCTTATTTTCCAAAATAAAAAAATAAATTTGACAAGTGAGTTCACACCCAAATGTCCTTACTACAAAAACAAGCATGACAAGTGAGTTCACACCCAAATGTCCTAAATAAAAAAATAAATTTGACAAGTGAGTTCACACCCAAATGTCCTAAATAAAAAAATAACTTTGACAAGTGAGTTCACACCCAAATGTCCTAACTACAAAAACAAGCATGACAAGTGAGTTCACACCCAAATGCCCTAAATAAAAAAATAACTTTGACAAGTGAGTTCACACCCAAATGTCCTAACTACAAAAACAAGCATGACAAGTGAGTTCACACCCAAATGTCCTAAATAAAAAAATTAATTTGACAAGTGAGTTCACACCCAAATGTCCTAAATAAAAAAATTAATTTGACAAGTGAGTTCACACCCAAATGTCCTAAATAAAAAAATAAATTGACAAGTGAGTTCACACCCAAATGTCCTAACTACGAAAGCAAGCATTGACAAGCAAGTTCACTGCCTAAATACAAAAATAAGCTATGATAAGTCAGTTCTCACCGAACAGTCCGAAAACGAGAACAGTCAATTGCGGATAACTCGCGACTTTTTGTTTTACGGTTTAACGACGTTTTGTTTTCTGGACGACTAACGACGATTTTCGCGATGTTTTGTCACACGATTCAGCGACGTTTTATTTTCCGCATGAATAACTACGATTTTTCAAGCAGTTTAGCGACGTCTTATTATTTTCATCTTCAGTTGTAGTTGCCATGTTATTTCGCGAACCGAACCTGAAAACGAAACAGTCAATTCCGGATGACTCGCGACGTTTTTTCACGCGGTCCAGCAAAGTCTTATTTTCCGGGAGAACTAGCGACGAGTTGTCACGCGGTACAGCAAAGTCTTATTTTGCGAACGATTAGCGACGATTTTTCTCGCAGTTTAGCGACGTCTTATTATTTTCATCTTCAGTTGTAGTTGCCATGTTATTTCGCGAACCGAACCTGAAAACGAAACAGTCAATTCCGGATGACTCGCGACGTTTTTTCACGCGGTCCAGCAAAGTCTTATTTTCCGGACGACTAGCGACGAGTTGTCACGCGGTACAGCAAAGTCTTATTTTGCGGACGATTAGCGACGAGTTGTCACGCGGTACAGCAAAGTCTTATTTTGCGGACGATTAGCGACGATTTTTCTCGCAGTTTAGCGACGTCTTATTATTTTCATCTTCAGTTGTAGTTGCCATGTTATTTCGCGAACCGAACCTGAAATCGAAACAGTCAATTCCGGATGACTCGCGACGTTTTTTCACGCGGTCCAGCAAAGTCTTATTTTCCGGGAGAACTAGCGACGAGTTGTCACGCGGTACAGCAAAGTCTTATTTTGCGAACGATTAGCGACGATTTTTCTCGCAGTTTAGCGACGTCTTATTTTGCGAACGATTAGCGACGAATTTTCTCGCAGTTTAGCGACGTCTTATTATTTTCATCTTCAGTTGTAGTTGCCATGTTATTTCGCGAACCGAACCTGAAAACGAAACAGTCAATTCCGGATGACTCGCGACGTTTTTTCACGCGGTCCAGCAAAGTCTTATTTTCCGGGAGAACTAGCGACGAGTTGTCACGCGGTACAGCAAAGTCTTATTTTGCGAACGATTAGCGACGATTTTTCTCGCAGTTTAGCGACGTCTTATTATTTTCATCTTCAGTTGTAGTTGCCATGTTATTTCGCGAACCGAACCTGAAAACGAAACAGTCAATTCCGGATGACTCGCGACGTTTTGTCACGCGATTCAGCAAAGTCTTATTTTTCGGACGACTAGCGACGAGTTGTCACGCGGTTCAGCAAAGTCTTATTTTGCGGACGATTAGTGACGAGTTGCCACGCGGTACAGCAAAGTTATATTTTCCGTACGACTAGCGACGATTTGTCTCGCAGTTTAGCAATGTCTTATATTCCGGACGATTTTTCTCGCAGTTTAGCGACGTCTTATTATTATCTTTAGTTGTAGTTGCCATGTTATTTCGCGAACGCGGTTCAGCAAAGACATATTTTCTGGCGACTAGCGACGTTTTGTCATGCGGTTCATCAAAGTCCTTTTTTTCGGGCGACTAGCGACGTTTTTTCACGCGGTATTATAAATATGTAGTTGAGAAGTAAGAAAAAAGTCAAAAAAATTAAGGATTTATAATTTTTTCAACATATATTTTTTGACACCAAAAAGCAAAACTTTTGGAGCAATTCTAGAGATTTAATTTGATAAATTTCCTTTTCCCTAACATGTAGCAACCCTGATACTTTTAAAAAGAGTCCAGGAAGTAAAATACTTAACCTAGGGATAGGCGAAACCTCAAAACTTTAGCAGGTGGAGGAGGCATGGGACATCTGAGCTCAGGAATATAACATAAGATACAAATTAGGGTGGCCAGAAATTTCAGTTCTCAATTTCGCTGACAATTTTCTGACATTAAAATTATTTTTCCGGACAAAATTCTTTCGATAGGAAAAATTAACTAAATTAACTAAAAGTTGTCATATTTTGTTTTTTAATGTTTAGAAAAAAATCGAAAAAGTCGTAATTTTTCAAAATAAGTCAAAAAATCTCTCTGAATTTTGCTTAATTTCTTTCACTTTACTGACAAAAATGCTTTTCCCTGACTTTACTGACAATGTGGCCACCCTGGAGATACACTGAGAATAATACGACAAATTATACACTGGAACCTCCATATATAATTTTTTGTTATTTAATCAAATTTGTTTAAAAAATAGACATCACTATATGGAGGTCACTGTTTTTAAATACCTTCCCCTGTTTAAGAAAATTTCTAAATATGTTTAATTTATTTTATTTATTACTCTGTAAATCTGAATTAGTGCGGATTTGTTTACCAATTTGAATTGGTAAGATTTTTTACTAATTTTTACTAGTTTTTTATTAATTGCTAGTAGAAAATTACTAATTCAATTAGTAGAGCGAATTTTGTACTATTTCAAATTAGTATATTTTTTACTGATAATTAGTAAAAAACTACTAAAAATTAATAAGAAAGTTACTAATTCAATTGGTAAACGAATGCGCACTATTTCATTAGTAGAAAACTACTAATTCAAATTTAGAGAGTAAATTTAATTAATTTAAGTTAAATATTAAAATAAATGTACTGTAATAATTTTAATTGAAGGAAATTATATGAAAACGTGCATTAAACAGGGAAGGATAAACAATACAAATTGAGCATGCAACAAATGAGTCTGACCTGATGTGGTATCACAGTTTGTGATAGTACACATTATGATATCCCTCGGTGGATGATGAGCCCACGTTGTGGCGATGGGATCCTACGTCATCACCCATTCTGGGCCACCCCCGAAGATCCCTGGCTCTTGATCGCACTTCTGCGCCAGGTCGGGGGCCACACGGAACCGTGAAATTAAATTTTAAAAAATATATAAAAAATAGACTCAATAAATTACAAAAAAATAAAATAAAAAAAACTCGGCAGTGTGCAGGGGCCACTTTTCTTCTCCACATCTTTAATTGTCTCTCAGTTTGTCGAATTGCAGAATGTCCAGCAAATGATGAAGATAAGAATTCCCGAACTTTTTCCTAATCTCAATTCTACTTTCTTGGGGTAATGATTTTACTCCTATATTCAATAGTGAATTAATATCTAATTTTCATTTTTATCTATTAATCATTTAAAAATCTAAAATTTTAACTTCTATATAATTCCAAAGAAACTTTCCCTGACTTTGAAATTAAAGTGAAAGAGTTTAATTAATTAATTTAATGAATATTTGAGATTTCCTAATATTCTCTAAATGTTTCCTGGCTAACAAAGTTTTCTGATTGCTGGACACCCTGACTTGACGCATACTGAAAAAGAAAAAAAAATGATTAGAAATTAGCTTTACGTTTCTTGGTAGATTTTACAAAGCCATCTTTTAATTACATTATACATTTATTACTTATTTACAAAAGAAAATACTAAACGTAATTAAAACGTTTTAAGTAAACAAAACAATTTAAAACTAGTGTTAAAGATCTGATTTAACAAAAGAAAAAAATACTAAGAATTACTACAAACCATTAGTTTTGTTTTTTCCTGATTTTTCTTTTTTAAATTCAAGAACATATAATTAAAATTTACATAACAAATAAATTATTTACAAAAATTTGAATGAAATCTTTCGAAAGAATTTAATTTTTTTATAAGAAAACAAAATATTTCATATGAATTCTTCTTTGAAATTCAAGTATTTTATAAATTTATAATTTTAATAACATTTTTAAAAAGAATTCAATTATTTAAAAAAGATGTAAAATTGCGTCATTTTTCAATTACAATTTTAAGAAACATTAAACTAATTATTAAAATATTTCGGTGCCGTGAAGCTAGCGGCCCGCCATCCGCCAGACACCTGACAAATCCATAGGCGTCGTCACTGAATTATACAAAATGTTCCATTTTCCCTTATTTCCTATTCGTGACCATTTCTTTCACTATAAAGTGAAATGTAAATATTCTACAAACCTTTTTGAACATAAAAATCAATTGTTTATTAATAAAAATCAATTCTTTAATAACAATTGATTTTTTTAAAACTATTAAAAACGAAAAACTTGAAAATTCGATTGTCTGCTGACTGGCGGATGGAGTTTGCTGACAAATAATTATTTCAAAAATATTTTTTAAAAGTAGGTTATGGATAATAAATATCCATGTTTATTGTTAATAAACAATTGATATTTATGTTAACAAATGTTCGTTGGATATTTATTATCCATAACCTACTTTTAAAAAATAATGTTGAAATAATTATTTGTCAGCAAACTCCATCCGCCAGTCAGCAGACAATCGAATTTTCAAGTTTTTCGTCTTTAATTGCTTTAAAAAAATCAATTGTTAATAAACAATTGATATTTATGTTAACAAATGTTCGTTGGATATTTATTATCCATAACCTACTTTTAAAAAATAATTTTGAAATAATTATTTGTCAGCAAACTCCATCCGCCAGTCAGCAGACAATCGAATTTTCAAGTTTTTCGTCTTTAATTGCTTTAAAAAAATCAATTGTTAATAAACAATTGATTTTTAGGTTATCAAATGTTCGTTGGATATTTATTTGCAAAAACCTACTTTTAAAAAATTATTTTGGGATAATTATTTGTCAGCAAACTCCATCCGCCAGTCAGCGGACAATTGAAATTTCAAGTTTTTCGTTGTTAATAGTTTTAAAGAAATCAATTGTTATTAAAGAATTGATTTTTATTAATAAACAATTGATTTTTATGTTCAAAAAGGTTTGTAGAATATTTACATTTCACTTTATAGTGAAAGAAATGGTCACGAATAGGAAATAAGGGAAAATGGAACATTTTGTATAATTCAGTGACGACGCCTATGGATTTGTCAGGTGTCTGGCGGATGGCGGGCCGCTAGCTTCACGGCACCAAATATTTCTTTTTATAGTCAAGAAATTCTATTATTAATTAAAAATTTTCATGATATTCTAGGCAAACATTAAATTATTTTTACCAGAATTGAAATTTAAAAAAATTGAATTATTCAATAAACTATCTTTGTTTGAATTTAATTAATTAAATTCTCGTAGAATTATAAAAGAATTTTAGTTAAAAATTTTTTAAATAGTACTCGTAATGATGAAAATATTTTTGAAAAAGTTACAGTCATTTTTTAAAAAAGAATAAATAAGAATAGGTCAAGAAATTAATTTTAAAAAATTATTAAATCTTAATTCCATTTAATTATTTTATTTTTCTTGTAAAACATTTTAATAAAATAAAAATTCATTTTTCTCTAAAAGTAATCAAAAAATGATTGAATGTGTTGATCAATTCAAGAAATTTATATAAATTAAGGATTGAAAAATTTATTCCCAGAAAATTGAAAAAATAATATCAAAATTATCTTTTCTTTAAGAATAATTAAAACAATTAAATGAAAAAATATTACTTACCAATTAGAAAATTCTTCCTCCGAAAGTTGACAGAAAGGCACCTTCGGACCAGCTCGAGACGTGCTTCCATTCAGCTGGTGACTGGAAGGGGGTGAGGGAGGATCCACAATAATTTGCCCTCCTTATTTTCCAGAATTGTAGAATTAGCCTGAAAATATAATGAAGCAATTCAAAAACTACTAAATATAAATACGAAAATAAATAATTATTTAAATTATTAAAATAATGTATATAGTATTTAGTAATATATTATTAATTAATAATTTAAATAACATTAATTAATATTAGAAGTTATTTTCAAATCTCTTAAAAATGATAAAAACATACAGTAGTTTTTAAAAAAGAATGAATAACTGAAGGTAAATAAATAAATTAAAAAAATATATTAGATGTAAATTCATTTTAAAGAAAATGTTTTTTAATTTTCCGTTAAACATTTAATGAAATAAAAATTCTATTTTCTCCAAAAATAATCGAAGAATTATTCAATGTGTTGAGTAATTCAAGATATTTATATAAATTAAGAATTTAAAATTGTTTTCCCGGAAAATCGAAATTAAATACACTAGAAATTATCCGATATGTTTTAATGAATACTAAAATAATTAATTATCTCTTGATTTAATTTTTTAATAAACCAAAATTATCAAGTTTAAGAATTGGAATTACATTTAATTAATTATTTTTTTTTCATCACAAACATAATTATATTATACTTTCATTGATGATGAATTTAATTAAAAAAATTAATTAAACGAAATAATTTTCAATTATCTAAAGTTTTCATTTTCCGGGAAAACACTTTAATAAAATCAAAATTATCTTCTGTTTAAGAAGAAATAATAAAACCAATTAAATGAAAAAATATTACTTACCAATTAGAAAATTCTTCCTCCGAAAGTTGACAGAAAGGCACCTTCGGACCAGCTCGAGACGTGCTTCCATTCAGCCGGTGACTGAAAGGGGATTTGGGAGGAGCCACATTCATTCGCCCTCCTTATTTTCCAGACTTGTAGAATTAACCTGAAAAAATAAAGAAGCAATTCAAAAACTATTATTTATAAATACGAAAATAAAAAATTTAAATTATTAAAATAATGTATATAGTATTTAGTAATATATTATTAATTAATAATTTTAATAACACTAATTAATATTAGAAGTTATTTTCAATTCTCTTAAAAATGATAAAAACATACAGTAGTTTTTAAAAAAGAATGAATAACTGAAGGTGAATAAATAAATTTAAAAAATATATTAGATGTAAATTCATTTTAAAGAAAATGTTTTTTAATTTTCCGTTAAACATTTAATGAAATAAAAATTCTATTTTCTCCAAAAATAATCGAAGAATTGTTCAATGTGTTGAGTAATTAAATATATTTATTTAAATTAAGAATTAAAAACTGTTTTCCCGGAAAATCGAAATCAAATACACTAGAAATTATCCGATAAGTTTTAATGAAAACTAAAATAAACGATTTAATTTTTTAATAAACAAAAATTATCAAGTTTAAGAATTGGAATTACAATTAATTGATTATTTTTTTTTCATCACAAACATAATTATATTATACTTTCATTGATGATGAATTTAATTAAAAAAAATTAATTAAACGAAATAATTTTCAATTATCTAAAGTTTTCATTTTCCGGGAAAACACTTTAATAAAATCAAAATTATCTTCTGTTTAAGAAGAAATAATAAAACCAATTAAATGAAAAAATATTACTTACCAATTAGAAAATTCTTCCTCCGAAAGTTGACAGAAAGGCACCTTCGGACCAGCTCGAGTCGTGCTTCCATTCAGCCGGTGACTGAAAGGGGATTTGGGAGGAGCCACATTCATTCGCCCTCCTTATTTTCCAGACTTGTAGAATTAACCTGAAAAAATAAAGAAGCAATTCAAAAACTATTATTTATAAATACGAAAATAAAATATTTAAATTATTAAAATAATGTATATAGTATTTAGTAATATATTATTAATTAATAATTTTAATAACACTAATTAATATTAGAAGTTATTTTCAATTCTCTTAAAAATGATAAAAACATACAGTAGTTTTTAAAAAAGAATGAATAACTGAAGGTGAATAAATAAATTTAAAAAATATATTAGATGTAAATTCATTTTAAAGAAAATGTTTTTTAATTTTCCGTTAAACATTTAATGAAATAAAAACTCTATTTTCTCCAAAAATAATCGAAGAACTATTCAATGTGTTGAGTAATTCAAGATATTTATATAAATTAAGAATTAAAAACTGTTTTCCCGGAAAATCGAAATCAAATACACTAGAAATTATCCGATATGTTTTAATGAAAACTAAAATAAATTATCACTTGATTTAATTTTTTAATAAACAAAAATTATCAAGTTTAAGAATTGGAATTACAATACATTGATTTTTTTTCATTACAAACAAAATTATATTATACTTTCATTGATGATGAATATAATTAAAAAAATTAATTAAACGAAATAATTTTTAATTATCTAAAGTTTTCATTTTCCGGGAAAACACTTTAATGAAATCAAAATTATCTTTTCTTTAAAAATAATTAAAACAATTAAATGAAAAAATATTACTTACCAATTAGAAAATTCTTCCTCCGAAAGTTGACAAAAAGGCACCTTCGGACCAGCTCGAGACGAGCTTCCATTCAGCCGGTGACCGGAAGGGGATTTGGGAGGAGCCACATTTATTCGCCCTCCTTATTTTCCACACTTGTAGAATTAGCCTGAAAAAATAAAGAAGCAATTCAAAAACTATTATTTATAAATACGAAAATAAAATATTTAAATTATTAAAATAATGTATATAGTATTTAGTAATATATTATTAATTAATCATTTTAATAACACTAATTAATATTAGAAGTTATTTTCAATTCTCTTAAAAATGATAAAAACATACAGTAGTTTTTAAAAAAGAATGAATAACTGAAGGTGAATAAATAAATTTAAAAAATATATTAGATGTAAATTCATTTTAAAGAAAATGTTTTTTAATTTTCCGTTAAACATTTAATGAAATAAAAACTCTATTTTCTCCAAAAATAATCGAAGAACTATTCAATGTGTTGAGTAATTCAAGATATTTATATAAATTAAGAATTAAAAACTGTTTTCCCGGAAAATCGAAATCAAATACACTAGAAATTATCCGATATGTTTTAATGAAAACTAAAATAAATTATCACTTGATTTAATTTTTTAATAAACAAAAATTATCAAGTTTAAGAATTGGAATTACAATACATTGATTTTTTTTCATTACAAACAAAATTATATTATACTTTCATTGATGATGAATATAATTAAAAAAATTAATTAAACGAAATAATTTTTAATTATCTAAAGTTTTCATTTTCCGGGAAAACACTTTAATGAAATCAAAATTATCTTTTCTTTAAAAATAATTAAAACAATTAAATGAAAAAATATTACTTACCAATTAGAAAATTCTTCCTCCGAAAGTTGACAGAAAGGCACCTTCGGACCAGCTCGAGTCGTGCTTCCATTCAGCCGGTGACTGAAAGGGGATTTGGGAGGAGCCACATTCATTCGCCCTCCTTATTTTCCAGACTTGTAGAATTAACCTGAAAAAATAAAGAAGCAATTCAAAAACTATTATTTATAAATACGAAAATAAAATATTTAAATTATTAAAATAATGTATATAGTATTTAGTAATATATTATTAATTAATCATTTTAATAACACTAATTAATATTAGAAGTTATTTACAAATCTCTTAAAAATGATAAAAACGCATACAGTAGTTTTTAAAAAAGAATGAATAACTGAAGGTAAATAAATGAATTAAAAAAATGTATTAGATGTAAATTCATTTTAAAGAAAATGTTTTTTAATTTTCCGTTAAACATTTAATGAAATAAAAACTCTATTTTCTCCAAAAATAATCGAAGAATTATTCAATGTGTTGAGTAATTCAAGATATTTATATAAATTAAGAATTAAAAACTGTTTTCCCGGAAAATCGAAATCAAATACACTAGAAATTATCCGATATGTTTTAATGAAAACTAAAATAAATTTTCACTTGATTTAATTTTTTAATAAACAAAAATTATCAAGTTTAAGAATTGGAATTACAATACATTGATTTTTTTTTCATTACAAACAAAATTATATTATACTTTCATTGATGATGAATATAATTAAAAAAATTAATTAAACGAAATAATTTTTAATTATCTAAAGTTTTCATTTTCCGGGAAAACACTTTAATGAAATCAAAATTATCTTTTCTTTAAAAATAATTAAAACAATTAAATGAAAAAATATTACTTACCAATTAGAAAATTCTTCCTCCGAAAGTTGACAAAAAGGCACCTTCGGACCAGCTCGAGACGAGCTTCCATTCAGCCGGTGACCGGAAGGGGATTTGGGAGGAGCCACATTTATTCGCCCTCCTTATTTTCCACACTTGTAGAATTAGCCTGAAAAAATAAAGAAGCAATTCAAAAACTATTATTTATAAATACGAAAATAAAATATTTAAATTATTAAAATAATGTATATAGTATTTAGTAATATATTATTAATTAATCATTTTAATAACACTAATTAATATTAGAAGTTATTTTCAATTCTCTTAAAAATGATAAAAACATACAGTAGTTTTTAAAAAAGAATGAATAACTGAAGGTGAATAAATAAATTTAAAAAATATATTAGATGTAAATTCATTTTAAAGAAAATGTTTTTTAATTTTCCGTTAAACATTAATTGAAATAAAAATTCTATTTTCTCCAAAAATAATCGAAGAATTATTCAATGTGTTGAGTAATTCAAGATATTTATATAAATTAAGAATTAAAAACTGTTTTCCCGGAAAATCGAAATCAAATACACTAGAAATTATCCGATATGTTTTAATGAAAACTAAAATAAATTTTCACTTGATTTAATTTTTTAATAAACAAAAATTATCAAGTTTAAGAATTGGAATTACAATACATTGATTTTTTTTTCATTACAAACAAAATTATATTATACTTTCATTGATGATGAATATAATTAAAAAAATTAATTAAACGAAATAATTTTTAATTATCTAAAGTTTTCATTTTCCGGGAAAACACTTTAATGAAATCAAAATTATCTTTTCTTTAAAAATAATTAAAACAATTAAATGAAAAAATATTACTTACCAATTAGAAAATTCTTCCTCCGAAAGTTGACAAAAAGGCACCTTCGGACCAGCTCGAGACGAGCTTCCATTCAGCCGGTGACCGGAAGGGGATTTGGGAGGAGCCACATTTATTCGCCCTCCTTATTTTCCACACTTGTAGAATTAGCCTGAAAAAATAAAGAAGCAATTCAAAAACTATTATTTATAAATACGAAAATAAAATATTTAAATTATTAAAATAATGTATATAGTATTTAGTAATATATTATTAATTAATCATTTTAATAACACTAATTAATATTAGAAGTTATTTACAAATCTCTTAAAAATGATAAAAACATACAGTAGTTTTTAAAAAAGAATGAATAACGGAAGTTAAATAAATAAATTTAAAAAATGTATTAGATGTAAATTCATTTTAAAGAAAATGTTTTTTAATTTTCCGTTAAACATTAATTGAAATAAAAATTCTATTTTCTCCAAAAATAATCGAAGAATTATTCAATGTGTTGAGTAATTCAAGATATTTATATAAATTAAGAATTAAAAACTGTTTTCCCGGAAAATCGAAATCAAATACACTAGAAATTATCCGATATGTTTTAATGAAAACTAAAATAAATTTTCACTTGATTTAATTTTTTAATAAACAAAAATTATCAAGTTTAAGAATTGGAATTACAATACATTGATTTTTTTTTCATTACAAACAAAATTATATTATACTTTCATTGATGATTAATATAATTAAAAAAATTAATTAAACGAAATAATTTTTAATTATCTAAAGTTTTCATTTTCCGGGAAAACACTTTTATGAAATCAAAATTATCTTTTCTTTAAAAATAATTAAAACAATTAAATGAAAAAATATTACTTACCAATTAGAAAATTCTTCCTCCGAAAGTTGACAAAAAGGCACCTTCGGACCAGCTCGAGACGAGCTTCCATTCAGCCGGTGACCGGAAGGGGATTTGGGAGGAGCCACATTTATTCGCCCTCCTTATTTTCCACACTTGTAGAATTAGCCTGAAAAAATAAAGAAGCAATTCAAAAACTATTATTTATAAATACGAAAATAAAATATTTAAATTATTAAAATAATGTATATAGTATTTAGTAATATATTATTAATTAATCATTTTAATAACACTAATTAATATTAGAAGTTATTTACAAATCTCTTAAAAATGATAAAAACATACAGTAGTTTTTAAAAAAGAATGAATAACGGAAGTTAAATAAATAAATTTAACAAATGTATTAGATGTAAATTCATTTTAAAGAAAATGTTTTTTAATTTTCCGTTAAACATTAATTGAAATAAAAATTCTATTTTCTCCAAAAATAATCGAAGAATTATTCAATGTGTTGAGTAATTCAAGATATTTATATAAATTAAGAATTAAAAACTGTTTTCCCGGAAAATCGAAATCAAATACACTAGAAATTATCCGATATGTTTTAATGAAAACTAAAATAAATTTTCACTTGATTTAATTTTTTAATAAACAAAAATTATCAAGTTTAAGAATTGGAATTACAATACATTGATTTTTTTTTTCATTACAAACAAAATTATATTATACTTTCATTGATGATTAATATAATTAAAAAAATTAATTAAACGAAATAATTTTTAATTATCTAAAGTTTTCATTTTCCGGGAAAACACTTTTATGAAATCAAAATTATCTTTTCTTTAAAAATAATTAAAACAATTAAATGAAAAAATATTACTTACCAATTAGAAAATTCTTCCTCCGAAAGTTGACAAAAAGGCACCTTCGGACCAGCTCGAGACGAGCTTCCATTCAGCCGGTGACCGGAAGGGGATTTGGGAGGAGCCACATTTATTCGCCCTCCTTATTTTCCACACTTGTAGAATTAGCCTGAAAAAATAAAGAAGCAATTCAAAAACTATTATTTATAAATACGAAAATAAAATATTTAAATTATTAAAATAATGTATATAGTATTTAGTAATATATTATTAATTAATCATTTTAATAACACTAATTAATATTAGAAGTTATTTACAAATCTCTTAAAAATGATAAAAACATACAGTAGTTTTTAAAAAAGAATGAATAACTGAAGTTAAATAAATAAATTTAAAAAATGTATTAGATGTAAATTCATTTTAAAGAAAATGTTTTTTAATTTTCCGTTAAACATTAATTGAAATAAAAATTCTATTTTCTCCAAAAATAATCGAAGAATTATTCAATGTGTTGAGTAATTCAAGATATTTATATAAATTAAGAATTAAAAACTGTTTTCCCGGAAAATCGAAATCAAATACACTAGAAATTATCCGATATGTTTTAATGAAAACTAAAATAAATTTTCACTTGATTTAATTTTTTAATAAACAAAAATTATCAAGTTTAAGAATTGGAATTACAATACATTGATTTTTTTTTCATTACAAACAAAATTATATTATACTTTCATTGATGATGAATATAATTAAAAAAATTAATTAAACGAAATAATTTTTAATTATCTAAAGTTTTCATTTTCCGGGAAAACACTTTAATGAAATCAAAATTATCTTTTCTTTAAAAATAATTAAAACAATTAAATGAAAAAATATTACTTACCAATTAGAAAATTCTTCCTCCGAAAGTTGACAAAAAGGCACCTTCGGACCAGCTCGAGACGAGCTTCCATTCAGCCGGTGACCGGAAGGGGATTTGGGAGGAGCCACATTTATTCGCCCTCCTTATTTTCCACACTTGTAGAATTAGCCTGAAAAAATAAAGAAGCAATTCAAAAACTATTATTTATAAATACGAAAATAAAAAATTTAAATTATTAACATAATGTATATAGTATTTAGTAATATATTATTAATTAACATTTTTAATAACAGTAATTAAAAGTAATAATAAAATCTATAAAAACTGAAAAAAAACATTGTTATTTAAGAAGAATGAATATAAATTTCCTTACCAATTATGAAATACATCTTTAGAATGTCGACTGCTCAAAATCCATTTTAATCCTGCATTTGAAGGTAGTAGAGCCCCTTCATTTCAATAGTAGAGCCTCCTTCCTTCCATTGTGCACCCTCTTCATCGGCATCCTCTTGCTTCAACAAGTGTCAACAATAGAGAACTAACTTCAAATTCCCTATTGCGAAAGAATCTGTATGCTGAATTCACAATGAGGAAGAAACACTATTTTGGAATCAGCTTTACATAGGGAACCTAGAGATCATCTGCTGGAGTCTTTGGTGAGCCCTATTCCTCATTGTGAAATAGGCTTCACAATGACAAACTAGACATCACTGTCTGGAGTCCAGGATGAAAGACTTCTTCAAGAGGCCCTCACCCTGGACCCTTGCCAGTGTTGTCCAGGTTGCCATTGTGGAGGCTTCACAATGACAAACTAGACATCACTGTCTGGAGTCCAGGGTGAAGGACCGCTTCAAGAGGCGAACCCCTTGAAGAGACCCTCACCCTGGACCCTAGCCAGTGGTGGCCAGTTTGCCATCTAGGCCACCCCGGTCACCCCCCCTGGGGTCACCCTCCTCCTCAGGGAGGGGCCCCTGGCAGCTTCTCCAACCGAGGAGACCCGAGGGTCTCAACCCGGGAGAACTAGCTAACACCACCGTCACCGGTGGCTGCCGGCCGCCAAATGAGCTCCGCGCACAATACATACGCATGTAAAGTCGGACGCGCTGCTATTGGCTGACTCGTCGACCAACGAGCGAGCGGCAATCCCCACGCCTAGTACAGCGCGTTCTTTTCGATTATTGAATCTAAATATATCGAAAATTGACTATCAATATTTAAATTATTTCAAAATACAAAATAAATAAATAAAGTAATTAATTAATAAAATATATTAAATTAATAAATAATGTCAATAAAAATGTAAAATAATAATTTATTTAATATAATATACTAAAATAATGTTTTTTAAAACCATTTTTAAGTATAATCAATTTCTCACTTTTATTCTTATGGCACCAACTTCATTCAATAGAGACGAAAAATGTCAAAATAATAATAGATTAAAAAGTTTTTAATAATAATATTGATATTTAATTAATTGAAAACACTAGTAATTAAAAATAAACGAAAAATAAATAATTTCCACTTGATTGTGATAGATAATACGGACAAAATAAGAAAATAATTAGAAGGAACAAATGAGTTCTGTCATGGTCTGCTAACTTTGCTTAGAGTTTTTATCATTATCAATCAAAAATCAATAAAAAAAAATATAGAGTAAAAGCTGTTAAATTGAATATTAAAGCTTTCAGCACTTTGAAAATTGAATTTCCAAACGAGAATGGATCATTTTAATGTTACCGAGTACAAATCTACAAATATTTTTCAGACCTGATCTTTCGTTTTTTTACGAATGAGGTTATGTAATGGTAAGTTTACTAAAATTAATAATATAATATATTATGTCGTTTTTTCCTTTATTAATATTCAAGTATTCTTTTTGAAATATTATTGCTTTTTTATTTACTTTTATTCGAAATTATTTTATAAAACAATAAACCTAATAACTTTTCTTTTATATTGTTTTATTCGTTTTATTTACGTTGAAGTAAATTTCACATTTTTTTATACCTTTTAAAGTAACGCAATCAGAAAATTTTACATTTTTAATTTCTTTTTATTTATCTAACTGTTTCTACTTTTGTATTTTTTACTTTGGCAACTAGTACTTGCAAGAACGAAGTTGTAGCCGTTTTTCATACTCTTTTCTTTCTTCAAAGTTTTTTTATAAAGAATTTGTTGTTTATTCCATTAATTTTACTTATTTGCATCCAAAATATTGGAAAAATTTAATAAATGACCGTGTATTTGTGCAGATGTAATTGTGGAGTCAATTCTGTTATTTCTAAGAAAAATGTTTATTATTTGACAGTGAAAGAGTATGAAAAATCAGAAAGGAAGCATGGGAGGAAAAGCTGTTTGACGAATGGGAAAAATGGACGAGTCTGCGAATGGTGATTCCCTCCTTTCTTCAAGTATAGTGGAGGCTGGTTGTAATAAAATTGAAAAATTGTTTTATGATCGCTAATTGATAATCAGTTGGAAAATAATTCATATTATCCATAATAAGGTCTTCGTAGTATTTTTGTAAATTATTTATTTGAATAACTGAATAAGAATAATTCGAGTATTTATTTAACTGATTCTAATTTAACTGTTAGATTATAATTGTCTTAAACTATTAAAGACTTATTTAATTTTTATCTTATTGTTATATTTATTAAACCATTAAGCCCCTAAAGTTCTGAACGTTCAAATGAACGAATCTTTTTATTACATTTTTTTATGTTTCAATTTCGGTTGAAAATATTAATTTACAAATTATTATTTTCTTAATATTTGTATTAAATTTTTCTTTTAATTGACAGTTGAAAATAATAATATTGAAAAATATTGAAAAGAAAAAAATTTCGCTTATTTGAACGTTCAAAACTTTAGAGATATAAACCATTCTCGTCGTAATTGTTAATGAAAATTTTACTCTGTGAACTTCATTTTTTACAAAAATAAAATATATAAATAGTGAATATGAATTGTTAGTGACAGCAAAAAATATTTGCGATTTTAATCTGATAAATATATTTACATCATAAAAAAAATGTGTGCAGGGAAACGAAATTACTAGGAAAATATTAAGTTAAATAATAATTATTATATTTGTTTCGTGATTCTTGTACATGCACTTTTACTTAAAGTTATTCGTTTAAAAAGTTACATAACAAAATACTATACAAGATAGATATTATCTTGTATAACAGCCACAATTTGATTTCTTCTTTTTTACTTATTTACAAATATTATTTATGTATTACTTAAATAGTTTTGTGGACAAGTAAAAATATTATGGAACCATATTAAAATATAGACGAACTTATAAATTTTTTTTTTGTTGCAATTGATTTTCTTTCTTACAAAAGTCGTTGAATGGTTTACAATATGTAATCTTCTATCAGAAATACTCGTATAAAATTTGTGATTTTATGAGTATACATTAGGTGTATAATATGAAACATATCTAAAATAATTTAAACAAAATTTTTAACTTTTGTCCCATATTTTTGGTCCATCATTGCATTATTTATTTCGGACAGTTAAACACATTTAATTTTACAACAAAAAAATCAAATAATAAATAAATCACAAAAAACGATAAGAGTGTTAAAATATACTCTCGTTGCGAAATTTGATTTTTAATTAAAATTTTAAATTTAAGTTACTTTATAGTCTGTTTAAGTTGGTTAAAAATTCATATTAAGCACCCGAGAACAATTTGTTTCAGTCTATTAATCACATATACACTTTTTCTCTTCTTTCTTAAAAATATCATTCAAATCAAACACATACAACATGAATTAAAATCTCATTATTCTATAGACTCTTTCATTGTTATTCATTATCGTAAAATAAAGAGTTGGTTATTGTAATAATAAAAAAAAAGAAAATAAACTTAACAATACAAAAGTGACTAAGTACACTTGAAGTATTCCTGCGACAAATCAAAATAAAAAAACAGATATACAATAATACTGAGTCTTTACCCGCGTCTCTATAATTGCGACCTAATAATTTTTTTTCCTATATTTTGAAAGAATAATTTATTTTTCTAGTTTTCTCTTTCATTTTCTTTCGTGTATTTGGATATTGAAAGAATATTTTCAATTATTGGTCGCATATTACCAACTTTTACGTGACGAGAACATTTTTGTTACAAATAAAAAGAGAACCTTGTCTTCAAATAAATTTATGAACAATGTCCTATTTCGTCACATGCAAATTATTGTTTATTTAAAAATTAAAAATTCCTAAAATTTTAAAAATTTAAAGTGATGTCGATATATGATGAAGTTCGTAACTTTTTTGCGCTACTGCTTTTAAAGCTTCTGCCATTGAATTTCCTGTTTCGTGTACCATACTTTTTAGAACGCTGTTCGTTTTTTGCATCAACAAATGTGGATGATCAAATTCCTGTAAATTGAAAAGATCAAAATTAAAAATGTATTCTTATTCTAGTAACTAAGGAGAATTATTTTCTCCTTTTTATTTTTGCAAAAAGAAGTTTTTCGACGCAGAGTGACAACGTCTACATCTACAGACTAATAAATGTATTTCTATTTCTTATTAATTTGGATAAAGAAAATTTTTCTTACCACAACATTGCCAGCGTCCATAACCAAAATTCGATCGCTATCCATAACGGTATTCAATCTATGAGCAATTGTAAGTACTGTGCATTTTTCAAATTTAGTTCGAATTGTCTTTTGGATAAGTTCATCGGTTCGTAAATCAACATTGGCAGTGGCTTCATCGAGAATCAGAATTGGATTGTTTCTAGCAATGGCTCTGGCTAGACAAACCAGTTGTCTTTGGCCAACACTTAAATTGCTTCCACCTTCATTAACGTGTGCTTCGAGTCCAATTTCTTTGAGTTCAACTTCTTCGAGAGCTTGCCATAGAACGCTATCCTCATAAGTACTGAACGGATCAAGATTTTTGCGCATTGATCCTGCGAATAGAAACGGTTCTTGAGGAATTATACTGATCTTAGATCGGAGATCGTGAAGTCCAATTTCTCCAGTTTCCATTCCATCAATTTCCACTCGTCCTTCAACATTCGCAAGACGAAATAGAGCTGAAATTAATGACGATTTCCCTGCTCCGGTACGTCCGACAATGCCAATTTTTTCCCTCGAGTTAATCACAAAATTGAGGTTCTTAAGCACTGGCGGTTCTTCCGGCGCGTATCGTAAGTACACTTGTTTGAATTCAATTTTTCCCGCTTCCGGCCATTCTTCCTTTGGTTTCTTTTCTGGTTGACTCTCTAGGGCTGGTTCGCTTTCGATTTTGCTGAAATATAGATATTTTTTTGTAATTAGTAAAGAACTTATTTGTTCATTTTACTTCCTTGTAAAGAAAGAAGAATTTTTTTATTTTCGATTTGAAATGTCAGGAATGGTTAAAAATACAAACCTGTATTCCAGTACTCGTTCGACTGATGTCATTTGATTTTCCAATTCTGCGCTTTGTCGCATTCCCCACTGGAACATTCCGGTGAGACCGATACTTTGAGTTATTGCCAATCCAACACTTCCGGCTCTCGTTTCGTCCTCTGCTCCAAAAGCAAGAAAACTCAAAGTAACCAGAGCAATGTAGAGGAGGCAGAAAATGTCCAAATAAAAACCAAAGGCTCGTGAAGAAGCTATGAATATAAACCACGCTGACGAATGCAAATCCTGATGTTGATCGAATTCCTTTGTGAGAATTTCTTCCGCTTGGAATGCGCGGATTGTCGTCATTCCCTGAAGAGTTGCGTTCAAATGACCGAATACTGGCGAACGAGCTATTTTAACAAAGCAAATCGCAGAATTAGTTTTAATTCAAAATAAAAAAAATATTCTTCTAGGTGTCCAACGAAATTCTCATTGTCGTTCAGCGAAAAAATTATTGCCCCTCGTGGACACTAAATTTACGGCTTTTATTCATCTACAACTTTTTATTCGCATTCGAAATCCACGAAAAAATTAATCTTCTTGCCTTTGTATTTAAATAAATTTTTTTTACCCTTAGCGTCGCAATGATTCTAACTTTAGACACCTCAGTATTTTATAAAATAAAGAAAATAAAAATACTTACTGACACCCTCGAGTCGTTTAACGCTGCGACTAGTCGCGAGATAGAAAACTCTTAGATAATAAAAAATGATTCCAATAATGACAGTCGGTATAAGGAGGAAGTAATTAGAGATAGCAACAACGACAATTATTCCCAAAAGAGAGAGACCAATTTGAACACAATCGATCAAGGCAACTGGTAATATTTCATCAATAGCGCCCATATCCTTTGAGAATCGATTAAGTACTCTGCCTGATGAATTAGTATTGAAAAATCTCATTGTCGCTCTGCTAATGCAACGGAACATTGTATCGTGAAGTTTCTTCGATGCCCTCATGCACATGAGGAAAAATGAGAATGAACGCATTAATGTCACTATCACTGTCAAGATAGTTAACACCGTGAAAATATGAATGCAAGTCTCCCGAGAAAATGGACCATTCCAGTTTGACACATCAGTTCCATTTATGCTCGACTGTAAAAAAAAGTTGATAAATTAAGTTAAAAATATAATAGTATATTAACTTTTTGAACTATTTCTATAAGTGTGAATTTCGTTTTTGTGTTGGTACAAATCTCGGATCGACTTTACGACAAAAAAAAGTCGCTTTAGTCAACTAAAGATAAAGAAAAAGTCGGAAAAGTCGTTTATTTAATTATTATCATAAAATTGTTATTATGCACTGAATTCTAAATTAAATTACTTAAGGGGATGTCAAAGTCGATTGGATTTTTGCATTGAGCTTCAATGGGAAAATCGCATCGACTTTGACACCGCCTTAAGAATTAAATAATTTTGTTAAATAATTTTGAATTTATGCTTGTTATTTATTTCACCAAAGGAATTACAATTTTTTTTAATTTCAGTTTCAAAAAATTGAAATTTAATTATTTTTAAAAATTACAACTGTCAACATTCAAAAAATAAATTGTTTTCCAGAATTCTTAATAAAAATTCTCCTCTAAATATTTAATAATTTTTCAAAAGCTCTTTTAAAATCAATCATTTAAATATAAAATTCAATTTTTCATTACAATTGTAACTCTTGATAGGTTTTTAAAAATTATTATGGTGAATGATTAATTATAAATAACCGAAAATATTGAAAATAATTGATTTTTAAAAAAATAATCAAATCATCAAAATCAATTTTTTAAAAATATAATAATTTTTTTTTAAGAATTATAATAAAAAATATGATAATCCAATTATGATGAAAATTTATATGAATGAAATATTTAGAAATATTGTTAATAATTAATTAATAATTTTGGAATAACTTAAAAATTGTGATTAGTATTCGTTTGAAAACTTTTAATTAAACATTTTTAAAATGAGATATTTTTTAAACAGTTTAATTACTCTAAATAATTGGTTTCTTCTAAGTTTTAATAGAATTAAGTTTTTTTTAATAAAATTATATTTTTCAAAACATATAATTGAAAATATTGAAAATTATTGATTTTTAAAAAATTACAATGAAATATTCCAAGAACTACTTTTCAAAATAATATTTTAATAAGTTTTTGAAGATAATTTGTATTAATTTTCATTTCAAAATGATTCATTAAATTTGTCGAGTATTCAATTATTTCGAAATTTGCAGTAACAATTATGAAGAAATTTGAAGATTTAATTTTTTTTTAAATATTGTAATGTAATTTTTCAAAAAAATTGATTGAATTAAAATATTTTTTGAATAATTTAAAAACTTAATCAATTGTTCGAAGAATTGTAATGAAAAATTCTGAAAATTATTGATTTTTCTTAAAATTGAATAATTATTCTAAGTTTAATTGAAATATTGCAAAATATTATTGATAACCAATGACAATTTAACAGTATTTCATTATAAGGTTTGAAAATCAAATTGCGAAGAATTTTAATAGCAAATCTTGAAAATAATTGAATTCTTAAAAATTTAAAAGGAGAAATCTTTTTTTTTGTATCAACTTACATTTTCCTCAATGTTTACCCAGAAGGAAATGAAATAATCTCCACCACTGGCAGCCAGTTGAGATAAAATACAAAGTATGAATACGAAAAATATCGTACAATAATTTCCTCCAGCTTTAAAGTAACCTCCATAAACCCAACCGCCAATGCTGCCTTTAGTTCTTGCTTCCTCTACCTAAAATAAAATTATAAATATATACTCGGAAATTTTCGATTTACTCGGAATATTTTTACTGAATTGCAAAATAATACCTCTGCCGGATCCGTGGACTTGACCGTATCATTTGGATTAAAAGAGCTAATGGAACTAACACTTCCTTGTCGAGAAATAGATCTGTTCTCTGTTGCAGAGGTATTCATTGTTTCTTCTTGTGTTTGCGATTCCAATAGCTGGCCAAAGTCGATGCCTAAATCGATTAATTCCTTGAAGGTTCTGTAACGAAAGAAAAAAGAATAAAATAATTATACAACAAAGTCGAAATTTATAAAACACAATAATTCACTAGAGTTTTCAACGTTCAAATGAAAGGAACAATTTTTTCCTTCTTAAGTACTTCCAAAAATTACTGTAATGACATAAAATATATTTTACCCCTCGGCTTGAATTATTCCATCCTTTAGCACAATAATGTGGTTGACATTCTTCAAATACTGCAATTGATGAGTGACGAGAATTCTCGTCTTCCCTCTTAAGTACCTATCGATGCAATCTTCAAACATTCGTTTTCCAACGTGTGCATCAACCGCGCTCAATGGATCGTCCAATAAATAAATATCCGCCTCTGCATAGACTGCTCGTGCAAGATTTATCCTGAAATTTTAATTACATTGATAATAAACAATTATCACTTAATTAATACATTAATAAATAAATATAAAATTCAAGATAAAAATTGGATTCTTTAAAGTACCTTGCTCTTTGTCCTCCGGAAAGACTAATTCCTCTTTCACCCACAATTGTTTTATCTCCATAAGGCAATAAGGTGAAATCTCGTTTTAATTGACATTCTTTTATCACTTTGTCATAACGATATTGATCGTATTTTCGGCCAAAAAGAATATTTTGTCTAACTGATCCTGCAAATAACCACGGTTCTTGACTTGCGTAGGCAATACTACCTTTTACCTACAAATAACAAAAATTTCTGTTAATTTTCTTTTCACGATTTTTACATTTTCTTTTAATTATGCCACAATTGTTAAATTAAACGTATTTGATAATATCGCCAAAATTACGAACGTTCAAATTAACGAATTAAATGATTCAGAATATTTTTCATTTAGACGTACCTGAACAAATCCTTCGTTAAGTGGCAATTCTCTTAAAATAACATTCAATAAACTCGATTTTCCTGATCCAACTTGACCGACAATTGCAACTAATTGATGGGGTTTCACGTGTAAATTAATACCATGTAAAGTATCTTCTTTGTCACTCTCTAGCCATCTAGCACAGCCATTTTTCACTAATACTGAACCCTCGTGTTCTTCCAATTTTTCAAAATTCTTATCACTACTAAATTCGTCGATTTTCGTTATTTTTTTCTCAAACTTTTGTACTTTTCTCTCCGCTATTTCCTCATAGCGCATGAAGTTTTGTAGACGTTTTATTGATACAATAGCCTCTGCTATTTGTGTTATTCCTAAAGGAAGAAATATTGCTTTGTTACACATTGAGAAAATTTACTCTATAATAATTCTTCTGATCTTTTTATTTTTATAAGTTTTTTTTCTAATTTTTAACAATTTAGTAATAATTCAATAATATTAAATTACAGTACCAGGTTAAAATTAACAGTTCATCTCTTATCTTATTACTGAAGAAGACAATTTTTTTTCTTCTAAGATATATCAACTGAATTATCTTTTCATTGAGACAAATAAATCTTTTTAAATTGCGCTAAAAATGAGCTTGAACAAAAGAATAACACAGCTTAATTATTAGGTAAGACACAATAACAAAAATTTGATTGACTTCACAAGGATTATAATCGACAAACTGAAAAAAATATTTGTCTACCCAAATTTATATAAATTTATGTTTCAAAATGTTTTTACACTGCTTCTGAATTAATAATTAAAAAAATTGAAAAAATTCTATTTCTTTTAGAGTTAGAAATTATCTTTTTTCATTTAATCACTTATCGTAAATTTTGAAACTTTACAGATGTAAAAATAGTTGAATTTACAATAGTTTTGTGAATTTGAAATTACTTTTTAAATAATAAAAAAAATTTCACGTTCTCAAGCTTATTTTGATGTTAATTGTGCATACAATCAAAATATTTTATTGAATATAACAATTTTTTCCAAGAAAATGCAAATTGCTAAAGTTAGTCCAAAAATGTGGAAAGAATTCTTAAAAAGAATTTCCATAAAAAAAGCATTTTTGTATATTTTTAGAAAATATTTTCCACCTTGAAATATTTATGTGAACTTTTCTACATTTCTTGGACCAACTTTAACAATCTGCATATTTTTGGAAATAAACTGGCTCATTTGTAGTAATAAGATGTTTTGATTGTGTGCAAAATTACCTTCAAAATAAATCCACGAACCTTGGAGAAATTTTTATTATTTTAAGAATAACTTTAATTTTCCAAAACATTGCAAATTTAACAATTTTTCCTAATTTTCTAATTGTAAGTGAAAAAAACTGTCAAAAGGAAATTAACAAAATTAGTTAAAATTTCATTGACTGAAAGAGAAAAAATGTTAATTTTATATATTTTTGAAAATATCTTTTGAAGTAATTAAAATAGAGATGAACTGATACTGTAATAATAATATTTAAAAAAACTTATAATGCAGCGGAAAAAAAGTTATTTGCTTTAAATAAACGATTATTTGTTCATGAAATTACCTTGAGGGAAGAAGACGGTCATTGTTTGTCGAAGAATATTATAATAAGCAGTCAACATGAAAACTGTTTCGGCAGTGATTTGATTACCATAAAGTACATAAGCTAAAACTGTTATGAAGAGGGATAATCTAGTTGAGAACATAATGAAGGACATAATAATACCCCTAATATACGATGTTGCTCTTATAACATGAATTTCTTTCCTAAAATATAAAAAGAAAAAGTAGATTAAAAAATAGTGGGCAGAAAAAATAATAATCAATTAGAAAGTGATTAAATTATTGAAGAATTATATTTACTTTCTCGCCTTTTCAATAAGAGCGCTAAACGGTTTTTCCCATGTATACATTTTTATCGCCTGAATTCCAGTGATTATCTCATTAGTTAATCGAACTCTTTCATCAGTTCTAATTGCAGTGCGCAATCTCAATACTGATGATTTCTTACCCAAAAAACCTGCAAAAAATAAAATAATTATTAATAAAACTACGTCTTCAAATAACAATTATATGTTTTATCTATCATTTAAATAGTTTTTCTTTTCGTCTCAATTTTTTTTGTCCAAAGTTTCCTTTTGTCTAAATTTTTCTTTTTATTTCAATTTTTTGTTTTTTAAAGTTGTTCTTTTGTCTAAATTTTTCTTTTCGTTCAAATTTATTCTTTTTTAAATCTTCCTAAATTTCTGTGCTTTTTAAATCAACGATACTTATTCCTTTCTTCTTCAAATTCAAATTTTGCAAACTTATTACAATAATAAATAAAGTAAAAAATAATATTGTGTCAAATATGAATTTTAAAAATGTATTTTTTACGCAGAAAATAATATTTTGTTTACGAATTTTTATTTTTTGAATTATTTATAAAGAAATATATTTAGAGATTATTAAAAAAATAGCTTCAATTTATTAAATTTATTTAAAAACTAATTAATTTTAGTTAATAAAAATATAAAAAATAAACAAAATAAAGAATTTAATAATAAATAAATATAAAAAATAAACAGAATAAAAAAGTTAATAATTATTTAAATAAATTCTATTAATAAATAATTGTAATACATATAAACAAAAGTTTTTAGCCAAAAGTTCAGTTAGAAAACTATTTTCTTCCATTAAAGTGATCCTTTTTTTTACCTTGTAATGGAATGAATAGAAGAAGTGTCGCGACTCCAATAATAGCGGCAACTCCAACTTCCTGGTACATAAAATACGTAATGATAATTGTTTCCAATGGTCCAATCCACAAATAATGAAGGAAAATAATTGCCAAATCAAATCGATTAACATCATTTGATAAAAGATTGACAGCCTGACCAATTGTTGTCTCGCCCAAGGCAGTTTTTGATAGTCGAAGTGCCTTCCTATAGATTAATGTGCAACAGGCTACTCGCATTTTCATTCCCATGTGTAAAATTGCCATCATATATGGATGAATTACAAATATATTAATTGCCGAGCATAAAATTATTCCAAATGCGTAGAGATATGCATCCGAGTACGATATTGGTTTATCAGGATCAGGGCGGAAGAAACGTAAAAAACGAAATAGAAACAGTGGCTGCATTACTCTGTATTGGAAAAAAAAGAAAATTCTCAAATTAAATTCAATTCATATTTTACAGAATTTCTAATTTAGAAAATTAGAAATTTTACTGAGAAAATTTAATTATGGCAATAATGTTATTCATTCACACGATGATGCAAGGTCGATACATTTGCCTTGTTACAGTATTAGCTAAAAAAATTATCATTATATTATAATAAGTCTTGGAAATATTTACACCGATGATGATGATGATAATAATATACAAGGAAAGTGTCCAGGGGCTCATTAAAAATCATGAGAATAGAAAATCAATTTTTTTCGAATAATTACGAATATTAGTTTTCGGAAAATTTAACGAAACTGGGTAAAATATGTTTTGTTAGAATTTTCACATAATTGAAAATATTTAGTTAAAGTAATTGGAAATATTTAATAGACAATTTAAAAAATTTAGAATAATAATTACTATTTACTTCTGAAAATAATTAAATTTTTCCAAATTCATTAAAATATTTGATAATCAAGAGTTTTTTAATCTGAATAATAATAAAAAAATTAAACACCGCGTATAAAAATTCACTAAAAAACATATTTTGTGCTTAAACAATTCGGATGAAGTTACATTTTATTAATTGAAAAAAACAAATCTTTTTTGCAGAAAAATACTTTTGTTGGATTAATAAAAAAACGTCTAATTATCTAAAAAATGTTTTACCTACTGTAAAATAAATTATTTTGTACAGAATTGAATAATCTATTTTCATATTACAAATTTGTTAAATACACGAATAACAATCAATTAGTGTTAATAATTAATTTCTAAGTAAATTTGAATTTTTATCATATTAAAATTAAATTTTGGGGACTTAACGATTCAGTTGATTCCTCTTGAAAATCTGACCTGGGTCGCGCTTGTTCAATTGGCACATAAAGTTTTTTCTTGGGAAAGTAATAATGAATGAAAGATCTAAGTAATAATGGTTGCATCAATCTGCACGTAAAATAAAAACTTAACTTTATTCCTTTATATTCACAATTTATAATTTCAACACAGTTCAAATTAATTGACTTTTCATAATTAAAAGTGTTCTACTTGTATATGGGACGTTTGTATTAAAAAAAAAAAATTCTTTCTTGAGAGTGAATTTCTTCTCTCTCTTAAGCCAAAAAAAATATTATTGATTAACAAGAAAAGTAATAAATAAATAAATAAAATAAAAATGAAATAAATAAGTAATTAGAATAAATAATGAAAATAATATTTAATACTAATGAAATAAAAATAATAATTTTCTCACCTTAGAACAATTTCCATAACGGCCAATAAAATTCCGTACATCATTATTTTTGCTCCAAAACATTTTATTAATACTCGCATTAGACTTGGTTCTTTTAATTTTGATTCCTTCTCGTCTCCTTTATCTTTCTTGCAGTCATTGCTTTGTGTTTCGGAAAAGGTAGTTTTATTTAATCTTTTGAACTCTGCTTGCCATATTTCTGTTATTTTTTCACCTAAAATACTACTTGTGTGCTCTTTAAGAGGCTTATATAGATCACTCACTTCCAAATCTCTTTTATATCCCAGCCAAAATGTTCGTAAAATCCATCTATTTTAAAGAAAATTTACATTATTAGATTAATATTAGAAATCATCTTTAATTATTAAATTAATTTCTAGATAATAATAATAATAATAATAATAATAATAAATAAAAGTAATTTAAATATTGTATTATAAATATTTAATATTAATATTATTACTTAATATTATTTAATATAATTACAATTTTACTATTATTTTTTATTTTATTAATTCTCACTAATCGTTAATTTCAATCTCTTTTTCTCTTCAATAACAATGCAACATAAAACTGTCCAAAAAAAATTAGTTCAAGATTACGGATATACATATTTGCAATTTTTTAAATACAGGTATGTGTCCATAATTTAATGTTAACATTATTTAAATATTGGGAATAGATATTTGATGTAATATATTTTTAATTGAAAAAATTGACGATATATTTTCATTGATTTGTTGAATATTCTATAAATCACGTATTAATTAAAAACATGAAAATTAAGACATGTTTAAAGTTCATAAAATAAACATGACATTAGACAATATTTTTATGTAATAAAAAATATAAATATAAAACTTGTATTAAATTACTATTTTATAAAATATACTTTGATAATTTAAATTTATGTTGTAGTCTTTAATAATATAGTAATTATTTTAAATTATTATGACAATAATTAATAATTTTAAATTATGAAAAATAAATATTATATTTTTAACAATTACATTATTTAGAGTTTTGCAAGTTAAAAATTTATTAAAAAGTTAAAAAACTAAATATTCTGCATTAAGAAATTTATAAAAATAAAATTCAATTGAATGTAAATTATATCAAATAACTTTTTTCAATATATTGAAATAATGTTAACATTAAATTATAGAAAAGTATTTACCTTTAGAGTAAATGATAGTTGTAAAGCTAAAAATTGAATCAAACACTATAACAGTACTGCCAGATGATTGAAACGACAAATCTTCAGAATTTTCTTATTTATCTTCAGAAATCTTTAAATTAATCAAAAAACTTTCTTCAGATTTTGGTTATAATTTTTTCTAGAATATGATAAATGAAATTAAATTTCACAAAGAATTATAAAGAAATAAATTAATATTGCTGCGTGTTTGAATCTGTTCGCAATTTGAAAGTAAAAGTTTTCAATGTTTTTAATTTAAAAAATTAATGCACTGAAAATGACTAAAATCTTGCAAAGTTTTTATTGAAAAATTTGGAAATAATTAGTCATTTGATTTTTATAAAAATTTTTTTTTAAATAATTAAATTCTTTCGAAAACTGTTATTAACATTTTTGAAAATAATAAACAAGAATAGTTAATTATGTAGTTAATCTAAAATTAAAAATTTAATGTTTATATTTAAAAATATAACATATTTTTTGATTTGCAAAATAATAAATGGAACAGTAACAATTACTTTAGTAATGAATAATTATTACATTTATTATTATAATCATAAAAACGTAAAGAACAAAAATTATAATTTATCTTTAAAAAATGGTTTATTTATATTATTTAATTTAAATGTTTATAAATATTTTCATAATTACTTGATATATACACAGCCTTCACAACATTTTCAAACAAACTTCAAGTTTTTACTATATTGACTATAATTCTTTCAATCTGGCAGCACTGTACAATAATAACATAAACATTGAAAAATTTGACATTTAAAAATATAAAAAATGCTAATACTTAACCCACAAAAATTAATTTTCAAAACAAACGTATAAAAAACAAAAGAATAACCATAACTAACTTCAAGTGTGGACAGAGATCCGGAAATCTGGAATCACGACGATTATTATATATAATTAAAAGTGCAAGTAACAAAATTATTTGTATGCTCATAAAATATAATGAAGAAAAATTTATTATGGAAAAAAATAACAAATAAAGTGATTACTTATTATTTCTTATTGACTATGACTTGGCAGTTTCATTGAGAATTTTTTCAAACCCATACCTAGTGTTATTATTTAACTGTCAGATGATTGACGCTCTTTATTTTTGTCAGACAAATGCTTTGAGATAAGATATATATTAATTGACATCGACTGATTTTAAAAGGACAAATTTATCTCAAAATTTTTTGGAACATTCACAATTGAATAATGTATTGCTTTATCAGGTATAATAAAGACATATAGAGAATTTTGTTTTCTAACTACATGCACATAAAATTTAGATTAAGCAATATTTTATTTTTTTTGTAATATATTTTTGGAATTTCTATGGACATAATACAATTTTTAAAGACTGTTGGATAAAATTTTGAGCCACTTTACACTTTCAATAATTTAGATAAAAATTGCTTAACATTTTTTTTATAGTTTTATAATCTTTAAACAAATAATAAAAAGAGTTATAAAATTTAGGGAGAAAAAATTTTACAAGGAATGAGGTCATTGGAATATTTTTTTGTATTTTTATAGAAAAAGATTCAATTAAAAAAGATGTTTTGATTTTAAGAAGAAATTAGTTTATTAGAAAACGAATTAGATTCATTTTATTTGAAATAAAAAAAATTTAATTTAATACAAATAGGAAAATAAAGTAAATCTCAAAAGATGAATATAAAGATTAATATATATGTTTGAGATTAAGTAAAAAGATAAAATATAATATTGCTATCAACAACTGTATTTAAATAATTATCAATGTTCAAACACTAAATTAATGATTGTCTTTTCCATAGTTATGAGAATTCACAATATTCTTATGTAACTTTATAGTCTTCTTTAATTGAGTATTTTGCAAGAAGTGTTGCATTGTTTCTCCATGTTGTTTGTATTTTGGTGAAAAAAAAATTTTGTCTAAAAAAATAAAATTTTTCAAACATAAACTGCAACAATTAACTTGTTTTCGATTATATAATTTGGCCAAGTCTCAATTTAAAACTGATAAAATTGAAAAATTAAATCTTGATTATTATAGTCTATAAATTGGTCAATTACGGAAATAAGATAAGACGCACATAGAACTAAAAATAACTTCTTGAAGAACCCTTCAAAATTATTTAATAATAGATTATAAAAATAATGCGACAAAGTTCCCTTGAAATAATTTTCTCAAAGTTTCTCAACAGGGAAAATAATTAATATATTGAATTTAGTTAAAAATTAATTTCGTTTTTTTTTTGTTCGATACACGTTGAGACTGAAGTCCACAATGAAAAAATAAAGAGAGAATATATTTTATTTTAGCTTCAAATTTATGTTATTTTTTAGCAATTTTTCTTTAAGTGAGAATTAATTTTTCAAAATATTTGCACATAGAAAAGTTTAATGAATTTAACTTACGAAAAAATTGCTACGAATAGAATTTATTTTTCATTGAAATTAAATTTAATATCAAATTAAAAAAAATTATCAAAATAATTAATATTGAAGAGATTTAGAATTATTATTAATTTATTATTATCGCAAGATAAGTTCATCTTTCATTGAGAAAGAGTGAAAAAAAAACCTTCGTCCACGACAGAAGGTTAATTTCCATCTCAAATACAATTTTCATTCTACTTTTTTTTAATTTTTACAAATTGCAAATTTATAATCTTGAAACTGATCGTAAAATTTAAAATATATAATATTTTATTATGAAATTTTTTTTAGTAAAAGATAGATATATTATTTAATAGTTAGTTTTACATTTTTTTATCACTATATTTATTGTCTAGTAAAAAGTAAATAAATAAAAAAAAACTAAAATTATGTCAACATTCAAACAAAGTAATTTTTCCGTCAACATTTACAATATTCTTCCTTTTGCAAAAAATGTAAATATTCTAGACTTAATTATTTAAAATTGCCCTCATGCAAAAGTAGTTCACGAGTTTTTTTTTAATAAAAGCATGAATTCATTTAAATATATTTTTACATTTAAATTACAATGTGTATTTTACGGACAACTTTTTTATATTGTTTATTCAGTATAACTAAATGAGGAAAACATTTGGTTTTTAATGAAAAATAAACTAATAATTAATTATTAGGGAACTAATTACAGTGTTTATTTAACACCCGCAACTATTATTATATTTTTTATTCAATAACTAGAAAACGAGGGAAAATTGTAATTTTTAATTAATTCTTTTGGTTCGAATTTTGAATTTTATTACACAACAATTATTTTATATATTAAGAAAATTACTAATAAAATAATTATTTATATTTTATTACAGTTTTTGTAAACATTTTTTAAAATATTATATATTTATTTTTAAAGAAAGAAATTCGTTCACTGAAAAGTTCAAAACTTCAGGAAATTAATTATAAAATTAACAAAAATAATTGATTAGTAATTTAGTTAATCAAATAATAAAGTAAATAATAAAATGTTTTAATTTATTTTAGTCTCTGAAACTAAATTCCTAATTGAAATTGAGACACTAAATTGATAGAGAAGAAGAAAAAAGAACATTTACTAAAATTTAGTAAAATATTTTTATAGTATTTATTTTATAAATTTTATACTATTTTTCAGTAGTTTAAATTTGTTTTTTTTTAATATTTTGCTTTTAGTTTTTACACTTTTGTTGAAATTAAAAAAAAAAAAAATAACAGAAAACTTTAAAAAGGAAAAGTCTTTTAGAAAATAGAAAATAAAAAAAAGTTTTCAGAAATTCACAAACAACCGGTTATTGATTTCCTTTATTTTCAAGGTTGTAAACTCCGATTTCATCACAATGAAACGCGCTCCTACCTCTATTACTCAATTAATTTCTATCAACATTGGAGGTATTAGATAAAGTGTTTTCTATTTTATCAGATCAATTGTCATTTCTCCTTCGCAATTAAAGAAAAAGAAAAAAAAAACCAGTTCAATCAACAAGGTGACTAAAAAGAACAATTAACCCTCCGGTATAGAATTTATAAATTCTCGATATTAACTCGTGTGTACATGTAACTTCTGCATTCCGCAAGAAATAAGTGTACACATTTTTTGTTAAATCATGGTCATTAACAGATAACTAAAAATTGCTCACAATATAATTGAAACTAATGGAAATAATTAAATACTAATTAGAACGAATTCGGAATTAATATATTGAAACAATACTCTGGTTTTTTAAAAATTTTAAATAGTATTTTTTAGTTCTTTTTAAATTTGGAATTTTATTCTAAAAATACTGGATTTTTGACAAAAATTATTTATTTCGAGTTTTTAGAGATGAAAAAGGGATTTTTTTCCCGATTAGCGAAAAAAATGTTTTTTTTTATTCTTATAACGTCGGAACTACCTTCAGAGGTAAATATATTTGATTCAAATAAACGATTATAGTTGTCTATTGCCAAATAAATATTTATTTGTATCAAATAACTTTTTTTTATTCTTTTTATCTAAAAAAATAATAAAAGTAAACTTACGAGAATGAAAGAACACTGAGAGGATTTGCCTTTTCTCTTGGATTTTTCACCTTCTCAGCATATATTTTTCCATCCATGATCTTTTTAAATCACCAACAATCTCGTTCAAATTTTCCTCCCTTTTGTACTTTCATAGAGAAAATCTGCGAAAAGGAATTAAAAATTAATTGTCAATTCGTAACTGCAATTTATTTACTTTCACATATATTAATAATTTAATTAAAGGTGAAAGAAAGTTAGCAATAATTTAATTATTTATTTTCAAAATTACGTATTATTTAATACAGATACATTATTGTTTGTTAAAAATGTATTTTTTTTGTCATTATTATTTATTAATAAGTATTATTTTTAATAAATATTACACGTTAATAATAATTATTTGTTAACAACGTATTCGTTTCAAATGTAATTTTTCGATAGTAGTCGAGCTACAGTTTATTTTTTATTATCGAAATAATATTTATCAGGAAATAAAGAAGAATATTTTAACAGTTTATTTCAACCTTATATAACTATATATATATATATATATATATGTATGTGTATCAGTTAATTTGTTGAATTTAAAATTTAACGGTTCAATAATTTTCATATCTTAATATTCTGTGTAACTTTAAGGAATTAGAAATAAATTGTGAAAGAATTTCACTGTCCTATTAATTTATTCTATCAGAAAAAAGTAATTAACAAAATGATAAGCGAGATATCTCTTTAGTATTCACGCAATTTATGCGGAAATATATACATGCATGATTCATCATTAATTTTCAAACTATCGATATTCCCAACAGCTGATAGACAATAAAATTTCTTTTTTCGCAAAAAAAAGCAATAATTACACTATCTATAGATTGTAATATAATTTTACTATTCATAATTGATTGAGTTTTAATTCATAGTCTGTGTTTTTTTATTTATTACATATTCTCTTTTCAGTCTAAATTTTAATATTTGAATATTATTTCAATTATTTATGTATTTAAATGAATTTTTTTTTGCTGAAATATTGACCAATCATTATTAGTAGTATTTTTTCGATAATGACAAACTTTGTATATTACTTAGTAAGGAAATTTTTTTAGTAATTTTGCTGAATCATCTTCTCTTTCTTTTCATTATCTTGCGGGTGTTCCAGAAATAGACATTTTATTTTTTATTTTTATCAGAAAAATAAAAATAAATAAATAATTGTAATTAAATTATGAATAATAATTTTATTTAATGAGACCTGGAAATAGTTTTATTTAATTGTAATAATTTATTTATGTAATAGATTATAATGAATTATCATTAAGTTTATGGAATTATTTATAACATTTACTATAAACAAAAATCAATTTTTTGATTACAATTATAAAAAAAAATTTTACTTTTTTATATTGCACTAAATCTACATTTTTTTCTGCAAATTAAATTATTTCTAAAGACTTTAACTATGAGCTAAAAAAAATTATGGGGCAAAAGTTTCGAACGTTCAAATGAATGGAATTTTTTTTCACCTTGTTTTTAAAAATTACAATCGAAAAAAAAGAAAATAATTGAAATTAAACAATATTTGTTTAATAATTAATTTGTTTTAATTAAAAAAATTTTTTTTTTAAAATAAAATACAAATTAGAATAAGTAAAAAAATATCGTATATTATGTTTATAATAATTACGAAAATTGATTTTATTCATTCTTTATTTCAATAAAATATAAATATTCCGCACTTGAATTAAATTTAAAAAATGAAAATGAATTTAATTCACTTTAAATTAAATTCAGTTCAATTTTTCTGTTGTTTCAAACTATTAAAACGATTCGAAATTGAAAGTATGTACACAGAGGCAGTTTGAAATAAATTCCTATTAAAAATCCCTTAGCAAGTATAATTATATACATTACATTCCTTATTTACCCAATCTTTATGTCTATATAGTAAGCTTCTAGTATAAACTTTAAGTAAGCTTTATTAGAATTTTCTAATTTATTAAGGTCGGATGACAAATCTATTTTGTCGTTTAACCATATATTGATCGAGAGTCAAGATAACATAAAAGATAAGAGATCTGGTAGTCCAACTTTACAAAGAATACAATAAGATAAGCCATCGGCGAATTTTAAAAAATAAAATCTACTGTTGTTAAAAGTTTACAGGAAAAATTTTTTTTCCTCCACTTTATTTTCGCGCATATTTAATGTATAGAATATAATTTCAAAAACAATTTCTCTCCCAATTTAAAAATTTTTTCCCCTGTAAATCAATTTTCCTTTTTTAAAGAAAAATTTTCATTCTCAATTGATGACTTTTCTGTTTTATGTTATAATTTTTGTTTATGAGATAAAAAAATGTGGATTTGTAAAAAGACAAAAGCATAGTCGCTTTACGTATTTCATTCAACAGCTGCGATTTTATCATTAAACTAACAGAAAGTTAAATTACTCAAAGAATTATAATTTAAGTGCGTGCGCGTGAAGTTCAAGATTTTGTTTCTATAGAGAATATTTTTTATAATCTAGATAAAAGAAATTTCTTTTAAATAAAAGGGAAGCAAAACAAATTTTTATGTATCATAGTACTTAAATGAATCATAAATATTTTTTTCTCGTCTTTGTGTTATAATTAAGTTGTTTATTTATTTGGTTTTAGTGTCAATTAGTTCAATAATCAATAGCTTTTAATTACTAACAAAAAAAAAGAATATTCGCCTTTTTATTATTTGAATGGAAAAAAATGATTTATTTTCTTTTGTTGAAACGTTGTTAAAAAACTAATAAAAATGATGAGTATGTGAAATTTTTTTGTGGATTCTTTTAAAATTAATTTTGAAAATACATAAATAAAATATAAAATAAATTTTTAATGTTACTAAAATTTACTTTTGCACTGCAAAAAAAAATAATCAGTTAAAACTTATATTGTTTACTTTATGTTAACACGAAGAGTTGCACATTTTGGTTCTGTTTAAATTAATGTTCTTGTGTAATTTGATAAGATAAATTTGCTAATATTTGCTAGATTACAATAACATTTACAAATTGCAATTTCACTGTCAAAGACGTGCCAGTATTTAAAAATGAATCAGTATTTCTTTCTCAAGGCTAACACTTGAACCCATATTAAAGATTCACTTATGTAAGGCACTAATGTCAAATTCCACCTAAATTGACCGATAATTTCAAAATTGTTCTCATAAATATTTCTTTGTTAAGAAAGAGCAATTTTTTATCCTTAAAATATTTGCCAAAACAATACAACTTTCAGTTATAATTAAAATTTTCAAAACGAGATTTTGCACAGAAATTTTACTTAACCTTAATTTTTCCTTATAAAGTATTTTCTCTACAAATACAATAAATATGAAATATTGTTAATTAAATGTCTATTTTTCTAAAAGAAAATAACGTCAATTTAATGTCTCCTTTAAAATTAATTTAAACAATTCAAAATGTGGTTTTCTTAAATCTTAAAAGAAACTTGAATTTATGGTAAATTTTTGACATTTTGTTTACTCACTCGTTGTGGAAATTGAAAATGTATCAGATTTAAGTAATTGTGAGTTAGACGATGATTCAAAAAAAACAAGCAGGGAAACTAATTTTGTCTTGAGGGGAAAATAAATCCGATGTCTACTTCCCAAGATTGTTAATTAACTACTGACTGAAACAATTCTGAAACAATTTTAAGCAATGGTCTTTCTAGTATGTGTCTGTATATGTCATTGGTTAAATCTGCAGAAACACGTGATGCGGCGAATCAGATGAATGGACTTCCTCACTGAGCATGCGTAAAAAACATATGTTTTAATTCAATATTTGTCTTTAAACAACCAATTACCAACTTACACTTTCTGATCAAACAGATCTGTTTTTAAAAAAATTAACGATAATACAAAAAGAATTTTTTTCCGTTTTCATTCAATTTTTATTATGTTGAATATGTTGATAATGCTAATTATGATTCTTAACATTATTTCTTAAAATCAATTCTTAAGATTCAAAAACTTTTCTCTATTTTAATAAAATAGAGGGGGAAAGAAATTAGTTAACTAAAACAAACTATATTAAAATTGACAAAAAAGTAAACTATTTTTAAAGAGTGATTTGAATTTTCCCGCGTTGTCTGCGCAGTGGGCGTTGCGCACTGGTCGCGATCCAAAGTAAAATAAAATGGCGAGAAAGAAGGTCGGATTAAAGTTTTGCTCCGATTCGATTGATCAAAATAAAGCAATTTTACATGAATTGCAAACACAAAAACAGGTCAATATTAATAATCGATGTTGTTTTTACGATTGGAATTAGTTTATGGGTGAAATTCGTTGAGAAGTGTGTGTTAATACGTGATTGTTACAGGTCGACGACAGGAGTCCAAAGGATTTAAAGGAACTTTTTAATAGTTTAAACACAAATAATATATCAAAGAAAGCAAAAGACGATGATAAGTTTGCTGCTTTTACAAATATACGTGAGGTAAATAATTTTCAAAGCATTTTTCTTGAGGGAATTTGGTCATTTTTTTCAATTGATAACCTATAAATTTGTCTATCATTGAAAACATCAAAATAAGACAAATTAAGGGCAACAATGGAATGTTTTTATTTTGATGACACATTTAATGGGTGGAAAATGAATATTATATCAATTATTGAGAGAAATTAGTCTCGGGCTGGCGAAATTGAGGATTGTAGAGAGTAATTAGAATTTTAATCTTCGAATTAGAAGGTAAGTGAAATTGAGTAAAAATCTGTCTAGTATTCTTTATGTGAGTATCGTGACTTTTGTATTGAGAATTTGTGAGACACGGTGACAATAGATATATAAACAGATGTTTACATGTCACAAATAAACACAATGCAAAGCTACGTTTTCTAGGTTAATGAGTTTTAGAAAAGAGGGAAAGTAAACCGAATTTTATTATTTTAGGCGACTGGGAATTATGGACCTATCGCAGGATGTCCACCGGGAACCTGGTGGGGAATTCGTGTTGACTGTTCGAGACAAGGAATTCATAAGCCCTTCAATTTAGACGTTCACGATGGACCCTTCGGAGCAATTTCAATCTGTACTCCTCAAAATACCGAATCGAAGGACGTCGATTTAGGAGAGATTTTAACAATAACAGGTCGAGAATACTCAGAATTGAACTCAAATAATGAATCTCTTGTTTTAAACTTTCAACGCTGTGTGCCTTTACGTTTGGTACGTAGTTACAGTCTCTCAAATAAATATTCACCGAAAACGGGTTATCGCTACGATGGACTTTATATCGTTATCGCCCATTGGATTGGCGATTCGGACAATTCAAAGAAGCATAAATTTGCTCTCTCACGTGTTCTTCATCAAGAGCCACCACCCTGGCTTAATTCAACCACAAAAACAATCGATCGCCTTCCAAATGTCAAGCAATTACCAAAGAAATTGTCCTGCACTCTTCGTAAGCGATCCTCAAAATTAAATAGCCAAACAAGATTAAATTCGAGCAATGACAAGAAGTTCATTAATTGCGAAAAATCGAACAAATCAAGTGAATCGCCATCAATTTCCCAAAATGGAATTGCCATACTAACACGACAGGTTTTCAAAAAACCAAACACCGCATCGACCACACCGCCCGTTTCAAGATCAATAATGTCCGAAAATTCAGCACACAATTCCCAACAGTCTAAATTGTTGAATACAAATATTGCCGTTCGCACCGATTTGTACGATTCCTTTCACAATGTCGTTCAACAGGATGTTAAGAAATCGTCGACACTTTGCCGAGTCTACAAAGCGAATCAATTGGAAAAAGCGGACGATACACAAATTGAATCATTAGCCATCGAAAAAATCAACTCGTCGAGAAATCTATCTAAACCCAATAGACAAAGAGAAAATGAGATTGAAAAACAAACAACAGGCCAAAGAACATCTCCATTATCACGTGAATCAATCTATCAAATCGTCGGTTGTCCACTGAATGACGAAACAGAGAAAACTAATTTTTCCCGCAACGATAATAAAAATTGTCCTGAAAAGCGTAAATCAGTGGCGAATTCAACGAGTTCCGATTCATCGAATTCATTGGAAGCACTGACTCCAGATAAAATTTTGAATTTAGTCGTAAAAGAGAAACGCAATCCAATGGCAAAATTACTGATAGGAAATGTTATCGGTCTATCAATTGAGGAATCGTCAGTGATAAAGGCATACAATGCATTAATCTCGAAGGAGAATAAAGAAACTGAAAACAATGATATTTCAAATGATAATAATAGACTGAAGACATCTTCGAATTTCAAAATGATCTCAAAACGAATTTTGAGGCACACAAGAAACGATGAGAATCGAAAGAATTATTCGAAAATGGCGAAAAAAAATCGTGTCTGCAATGATACGGGACAAAATAATGGTCCAAATTTAAAATTCAATGATGATCCGGGAGGCTATTCAAAATCGGTGAAGAGAACGAAAATTTCGGAGAATTCGAAAATTAAGAAATCAGCCGCTTGCAAGAAGCAGGGACGAGAAATTGCTAATCTTGTAATTGACGCTAATGTTGGTCCGATTATTAGGGGACCGAGAAATAGACGTTTGAGGTGTCATAAAATGATTGGCAAGGAGACGGATGGTTTTATTGGGAATTCGGGATTTCAAAAGAGAAGAAGTATTCTTAATAAGCCAGTGAAACGTTCGGAATTATCGAAACGAAGGAAACGATTGAAAGCGGGAATTAATAAGGCTTGGAAATTACCAGCGGGAAATATTAATTTGAATTTATCGAGAGGAAAGCAGAGGAAATCTTTGGAGACTGCAAGGAATTTTCAAGAAATTCTTACGAGAAACACGGATGTACAGGTATTTGTTAAATTAGTTAATTTTATGAAAATTTGAGGCTCTGGATCTTAAAAGGACATCGAAGTCATTTTTAGAAATTTATATTATATAAATTAGTAACGAAACGTAACTTTTTACGCTTTACAACTAATTTTAATTCTCATATTATGTATTACTAGAAATTCTCTCTTTGACTATAAAAAAAATTAAAATTTTAATTTACTTTTCTCAACGAAATTAATAAACAATATAATTTGAGAAACATTTATCAGGGTTGCCATAAATCAGGAAAAATTCATGGAATGTGAAATTGAATGATCCCCAAGTTTTGAACATTCAAATGAACGAAATATTTTATATTGAAGATATTTTAATAAATTAGAAATCATAAAAAATTTATAAACTGTAAATTTACTTTTACAAACTCAGTAATTAATTTTTTTAATAGTGAAGCAAAATAATTACAATAAAACTCTAATTTTTAGAAGAAATAAATTATTTCTTGTTCATTTGAACGTTCAGAACTTTAGGATTCTAAAATTGATCAGAGAATTATCAGGGCATTTTATCAAATGTATTGGAAAAATAATAAATTTTTCCAATTTTCAACAAACATTCAGTTTTAAAAAAAAATTTAATTTTAAACTAAAAAACTTAAAAAAAAACATTTTTGATAAACGCAAAAACCTTAAATTCTTACTGAATTAGGTTCATATGAAAAACATTGAATTTTAAAACCATATCTTAATATTTTTTATTTCGGTAAAAATTAAGTCTATTTAAGTAAATTAAAAAAAGAAAACTTTCATAAATTTCTCAATCACTAAAAATTCGAAAAGATTTTAGTTCAAAATAATTGTAATTTTTAGAAATAATTGAATTTTAGACAGTTTTAAATCTATTAATTTTGAAAATGTAATTAAAAATGATTAAATTTGTAAAACCATTTCAATAGAGAATTTTAAGTAAATAAAATTTTCAAAAAAATAGAATTTATTAATTGGTAAATAATTGAATTGGTCTAAATAAATTTAAAAAAAAATTCTTGAAATATTTAAAATTTTCTAAAATTCTATTGAAAGAAATGTTAAATTTTTTTTAATTTTAAAATGTTTGAAAGAAGGAAATAAAAAATGTAATTGAATTTTTTTAAAATAATCGAGAGAATTTAGCCAACTAATTCTATTTTTAAAATAGGTAAACACTCTTATAGTTTTGAATCAAATTTCGCTTTAAAAAATTATCTTTCTTGATAATTCAATTTCTCTAGAATTTCCTTTATAGGAATCAGGGAAAAAGTCAAAATTGTACCTGGAAATGAGTGAAAAGTCATGGAAAAAGAAAATTAAATTTTTGTGACAATCCTGTCTATCGAATTAATTTAACAAAAAAATACATACTATAATTTTATCTAAAAATTTGAGCTCTTGAGAAGAATTTTTGTTAGTGAATCAAGAAATTTTTTAATATAAATATAATTAAAAATAATATAACACCTATAGTTACAGTGTAATTATATAATTAGTGTAATAAAAAATAAATATCGACATTTTCTTTTAATTGTGAATAAACTTAATTTTCAGAGGATCAATATGGAATCAGTGGAACATTTGGCGAAAAAATCACGAATGGTCGACGCAGTAGCGCAATGTTCATTATTAAATGAGCCAGCCATCAATTCCTGTTCTCAAATGAATGTCGAACATGAATATTCTCCGGATTTACATTGTAATAATGGACGTCTTTCAATAACAAAAGTAGAAGATATTATTTTTGATGAAATTAAATCGGAGGAGGTTGTCGAATTTTCCGACGATGACGACGATAATGAATCAGTTGAGAGTAATGAGTTTGTCAATGGATTTGAAAGAACTGAGGAGGAAGTTTATTCAAATCAAAAAACTTGTGATGAAAGATTAACTGATCAAGGCTTAGAATCTGTATATAATATTTATCCCTTGATTCATCGAGAATCAGCATTTGTACCTGTTAATTCGTCGAGCAGTTTAAAAATAGCGCGATTGCGATCTATTGGATTCAGACCAATTCAAATGGAGGATGAGAGTGAATTCAATGACAATCTTAGTAGAATTAGCGATGTAGAGGAAAATTCTGATTCAATGACAAAAGAAGCGGATGAGGAATATAATAAATACACTAACGACAGTACAAGTGACGTTGGTTATATGGATGATGATCTTCATTATGAGGATATTGAGAATGAAGATACTAGCGATGTAAGCAAAAGAAAAGATTATTTTTCCAATGATGATGAAGATGAGAATTGTTTTAGTGATAATAATATGGAGGAGAGTTTCGAGAGACCTTGGCACGGTTGGAAAAAAGTCTCTTCTAAAAATGGGGATCAATGGATTGGTTGGTGAAATTGCAAATTTTGTTTACTCGTCTTTTTTTTTAAAACAATATTGCAATTTTCTTTTCTTTAGTTTATTGGGAAAAAAAATGTAATACAAGAGAAAGTATTCATTTTGTACTTTGAGTGCTGGTCATTCCCAAAGATTTGATTCTTTTTTAGATTATTGGAAAAATTTTTATTTTAGTCCTCTTTTTTGTATTTATATTTAAAAAAAAGTCGAAGATTACTTAGTTTCTTTTTTTTTTTAGTGATTAAACCACTTTTTCGATTAGTCGAATATTTTGGATTTATGTGTTAATTAACTTCTATTATTGATTTATTACTTCTTTAAGTGTTTGATTATGACAGAAAAAGTTAATATTTAAAATTTTCTAGCTTTTTATGAGCACTTTATTTTTATATTTTATTGTATTTGTCTGAACAATTAAGTTTATTTAATGTACCTTATTGTATTAAAATTTGTTTAAAAGTGACATTTTTAAAAGAAAATAAGTCCTGCGAATTTTTCAAAATGTGAAAAATATAATTAAAATTCGTGGTAGAATATCGACATTAAGTTATTTATGATTAGAGTAAATTACTTTTTAATAAAATTATGTCACTATTGTATTAAAAACAAAATTATTTTATAGAAAAAGAAAATCAGAAATTTGTAAAATTTGCGTTTCTTTAAAGAGAAAATTAAAAAATCGATTTAATTTAAAATTACTTTTTTCTTTTTTTTTGGGGAAAAAATGTTGTTGATAATAAATAATGACAAAATGTTCGACTTTTTACATATAGATTGATTATAGTTGTTACTTTTTGATTATTAGAAAAATTAGATTAAATGTTTTTTTTATTCAGAGAAATTATGAAAATTCTACGTATATTTAGAAAATAGATATTTTTGTTTCATAAATAATAAAAGTGTATATAACATTTAAGAAAATTATAATATAAACATTTTCTACCTCCTCATTAATAATTTATATGTATTCATTGTATTAAAATGATTTAGTATTCTATTAGATTTTCACAAACTTCTATATTATCAGTTTGTATTGTATTTTTTTATTTCGTATCACAAGAGATGTAAAATTTTAATGAGAAGATAGGAATTGTATTTCATTAAAGACAATTTTTTAGAAAATTGATGACAGTTCAGAAAGAAGGGAAAGAAGGGAAGAAGAAATTTATCTAAATTAAAAATTTTTTCAATCATAGACATACGTTGATAAGTTTTGTTTAAAAAAGTATATATTATATATCAGAGGACATTAATTTTAAAAGTGAGAGGCTCTTTAAAAAAAATCTGGGTTTATTTTATTAGAATTAAAAAAAAAAAGTTTTAAAAAGTGATCTCTGTGATTAGTCAGTAATATGTGTATATAATTGTATATTAAGGCTTGCGTGACGAGATATGTATTAGTTTTATTTGAAAATTCATTTATGTACTATCGTTGATGATTTTTAAAAGTTTACAGTGTCACGCTTAAATTTTGTACGGCTTAAAATCTTCATTGTATTTTTTTAACAATGTGCAATGGTTCAAATAATTGCATTTTAAATATATCAATAAATAGATGTACATATAATTTTGTTGTGTATTTATTTACATATTTTTAATATTTTTAATTTTAGAGGAAAAAAGTCTTGAATCAATAGAAAACGAAAATTACAAAATGTAAATATAGTTAGTTAATAATGAAATTATTTGAATGAAATAAAAAATGAGTTAATATTTATTTTTTCGAAATATTAGAAATGATTTTCTAACACAAGAAAAGATTAATTTTCAATTAAGAATTAGTGAATAAGTGATATATTTTATTTATCAGGTATCGATAGTTTATTTATATCTGATACATTTTTTTTAATCCGTTCATCACACACTCCCACTTAATTTCCATTCATGTTTTTCACAGATCAAAAAATTATTTAAACAAAAAAGATTTTTAGTATCCATTTTTTCTTAGGTTGTTATTAAATACAATCTATAGTAACGATATTTATATTTATATATATAGTATATACATTTAATATTTTTTTTTCAATCTAGGACGCGAATTGTAGTTTACTGCATCTTTCGAATCACATTTTTTTTCTTATTTTTCTGGTATGAGAAAGTTTTTGTTGACAGAAAAGCTCTTAGATCGAAATAGGTATAATAACTGTTAAAACGCACAAAAAATTATCTATTATCTTTCTCGAAACAGAAAATTTCGTAAAAAGAAAAAGTATTTATGATAAAACAATCTTAAACTTGTATAGAACATAATTATAAAAAAATAACTTATTATTATTATTATAAATTCTACAGTAATAAAAAATTGACACTAATTAAAAAGTAATAATAAGTACTGAGACGATGTCCAAGTCCCGAAGCGTGAAAATTGTCAGTGATTCGTCGTGAACAGAAAAAATAGGTTTTTTTCTTCTTTTTTTACATTAACACATTGGCTGTCAACATCAAGATTTTTTTCAACACCAAGAATTCGTTTTTTTAATGCTTTAGCCCTTATTATAATATTATACAGTAAAGAGAAAACTTTTATATAAAAGTATTATTAGGCTTTGACATTACTAGTTGAAAATGCATTGCAAAAAATTTAAATGCCTCGACTAAGCGTAACTTTGTTAAAAATTTGGAAGTTCTTGACAAAAAAGTAAAAAAAAAATCACGCTTCGATAGTAAAAACAAATTATTATTGTTTTATATATTATTTATATTGAGTATTATGTAAAAAGTGATCATTTTACTTTTTCGAGTTGATTTACAAATTCAGGTCTCGGGTCGACAACAAAAAAGTCGCTTTTGTCGATTGAAGATTTAATAAAAGGCGTTTATTTAAATTTAGTGTTGTTACAAAATTTAATTTTGTATTTTACTGATATTTCAATAATTTCTAAATTTTGTTATTCGAAAATTAAATTATTTTGTTTAATAAAAATTATTCTACTTCTCTTGTAAAAAAAAAATCTATAATACTTTTGTTTTATAATTTTTCTTTTTTTTAAATTTAGTTTCTTAAATACATTTTCAAATAGTTTTTGAATGATAACAGATTTTTTAATTACACAGAACAGATTTAAAAATTTAAAAATAATTTAAATTAATAGTTAAATTTTTTTGACAATAATAATTGAAAGGACTGAAAATAATTGATTTTTAAAAGAAATTGGAGTAAAAAATTTCTAAGAATTGCATTTTATAACAAATTTCTCAATAACCATTTTTTGAAGCTATTTTTCATTTTGATTATCCATTAAAATTTTCAAAAGTTCTAATAAAATATTGAAGAAACAATTATTTTCAATATTTTACAAAATCAAATTAATTTACACTTCTTGAATTTTTTTGATAATAAATGGAGAAGAAAATCGCTTTTTTTTAAATAATCAAAAAAATTCATAAACTTTTACTAACCGAGACCTGAAAATTGTTTTAAACACTAAATAAGGTAGTTTATTTGCAAAAACAGTTTTTTTTGCTGAAGAAGTTGAAAATTGAAAAAATTTCAAGAAAAATGAACGAAAATTAATAATTTCTTTTTGTTGTATTTAATTATTAATTAATTTATAATTAACAATAATTTTCAATTATAGCTTCAATTATTAATTAAATAATAATAATTTAAATAAAACAATTATCAGAAGTTATATTAATAAATATAGTATTTATTTATTAACAATTAGAAATTTATCTTGATACTTTCATAACTATTTGATTATAAATTTAATTTCGTTTTTATTTATTATATTATATTATTATTCCAATTAAAATATATTTCTTATCTATTATTTTCTATTTATTTATTATTTTTTATTTATTTGTTTTATTATAAATTTCTAAATAAACTTTTGTTAAAAAATAAAAAATAAATGAACTATTTTGAAAACATGAAACATTTACAATTTTCAACACGAACTGTTTTAATTAAACTTCCTTGAAAGTGCTTTCCATTGAATTTTCTTAATTTATAACAAATGGACAGATTTAACAATGTGTTTTCTTCCTTTAATTTATTATTTTCTAACTAGAGAAATCATCCAGTCTGAAAATTAAATTACTCTTAAAAATTTCTTGCATGCCATTGATAATTATTTCCAATAAAATATTTATAAAATACAATAATCGCGTAAAAATTTCAAATTTTCATCAGAAATTTTTTTTTTTTTTGAATTGATGAAATTTGTAAATTAGAATTAAAATTGTGCTAAATTTTGATTAGTTGAAAGAAAGTGCAGCTACAAAATAACAAGAACAACAAAATGCACTGCAATGAGAAAGTGTTGCCTTTTGAAATTTTAGGCATAACAATATACGAGGCAGCAGACGTGTTAAAAATAATCTTGTGGCACCACATCCAGAACGTTATTAACACTGCTTCGAACGTATGAGCGTATTAAAATAAATATTTTCTATACTATTTCACGTTGCGTTATTGTAACGATTTTTTTTAACATGAATATAACATTATGGATAATTAATACGATTCATGATTCGAACCTATTTCATATTCAGTTTTCTTTTAAATTTTTCTTTCAATATATAATATATATATTTTTATTCCATGACAAGAAAGAAAGAAAGAAAGAAAAATTGCAAATATGGAAAAAAATTTGAAAAATTACAATCGAAGTATTTACATGAAACAAATTGAAATTTACAAATAGTATTTCGAAAGCTATTCTTTTTTTCCTTTTCTTTCTTTATAGTATACCCCGAGTTTTGTTTTTGTGTTAATTTGAGGTTTTTTGCTTTTTTTTTTAAGTAAAAGATAAAAATCATTCAGACTGCGCGCACAGTGGTGAAGACAGAGTACGTCTTTGAATTTGACAATTAAATAATGTTTTTTTTAATTTTTTTTTTTTTACTGAAATTCCTCATCACTGCTGAGTAACATTGTTTTTTCATTGTAATTTTGCGAAATAGTTGCGACACGTTGATGCGATGTATTGCGTCTTTGAGGTGGTGGAACTGGCATGTTTTGTGGATCATCCGGATCATAGCTGGAGACTCGCATACCTCGTTGACCTTTCGTACCTCCTAACATTTAATTTTCCATCATTTCACACATTTTTATCACTGTTCAATATTTCTGACAAATAAAAACACTGTACAGTTTTAAAAGTCGAACAATTTTTTTAGAAACAAATTTTTCTGTGTTCCAATTTTCACGTCTCATTTTTTTCGAGTTCAAATTTTTTTTAATTTAATTTTTTAATTATTATTTCTCATTTTAATTATTATTTTATTAACCAATTAAATTAAAACGTGGAATTATTTGAAACTGGAATTTTTTTGAAAATATTCGAATTTCTGCGATTAGTATTATTAATAGTGTTATTAAATAATTTAATTCTTGTGAAAAATTTTATTAATTTTGAAAATAATTTAATCTTTCTAAAAAATTTTATTTTTAGAATCCTAATTGAATTCTTTCGACAAATTTTATTGAAATTGTCTTAAAAGTTGAAAATAATTAAATTTCTGTGAAAAAATTGATTAAAGCTTTTAGAAATAGTAAATAAGAAGTAATTCATAAAATAAGTTCATAATTGATTTTCTTAAAATTTGAATCTGAATTTATTTCAAAATGGAAATTAATATTTTAATATAAATTCTTTTTTTAATTTATCTAATAATAATAAATCGAATACAGCACGTAACATTTGCTAATTAATTATTAATTTCCAATAATTAAGAAAATGAATTTGAAGAATTAACTCTAATCGGTAAAATTCAAGATATAAAATAATTTTTATTGTTTTATTGTCATTATAATAACACGTTCTTAAAAAAAACAAAATTACGATTGAGATGCAATATTGTAATAATATCTGCGAATTGAACAAGATAAAAAAAATCGAATAAGATCTTGTCACGAAAAAACATTTGTTTCTTTAGATTGTAAGACTTTTGTTGTCATGCTTTGATAATTCGGTCGTTATAAACTTGGAACAATATAGTTTAAGAACTGACTATATTATAATTATTATTATAATTCTGTTACATTCCAACATAAAAACTAGATTACATCAGTATAATTACCAGCGACGCAAGATGATATGTGTTTGTTTATATAGCATTAAAAATCTCAGGTTACCAAATGCATCATGCAGTCCAAAGGAAAAGGAGAAGGGGTTACAAGACATAAAAGCTTGGGCATTGTCGTGCGAAAAAAAGTTTTATATTAGAAAAACGAAAGAATACTTCCATAAGAAAGTAAAAATATACTTAGTTTTTGCTGATTAGCAAATATGAGTTAGGCGTGATTTGTTTTCGTTTCTTTACAAAAAAAAAATGAAGCAAATGAATTTTCAAAGAAGTGAATTAAAAAATTGCCCGAGTGTGAATGTATTTTCAAATAGTTAGAATATATATGTAGAAGGAGATATTTGTCGGCTGTTATTTATCGTCATTATTTTATTTGAAAAGCAAGCGTCACAGAATTATACCGTTCCGTTTTTACCCTCTTTTTTTTCTTAAAAAAAATATTCTAATTAAATTATTTTATTCACTTTATAAGCAAACGTTATACGCTTAAGTACTATTTTTTTTATAATACAATAAGGCTGGTTAAGTCCTAACGGAGATACCTTGGACGGTTATTGTCAGTATTTCCATTTAATTAACAAAAGAAAACTGATTTCTTTTTTTTCGCAGAAAATCAAAATTTTATAATGATTATCTGCATTATTAAAGCGCGTACAAAGAGATTATCGGTAAAATTGTATGTATATATATATATTTTTTTTTTGCTTTTTGTTGACTTTAGATCATTTTGGTTCTCTGCAAAGTACGAGTAAAAAGTCCGAAGTCCAATGTTTCTTGAAATAAAAAATTGAGATGCCTTGGGGGCACTTACAGCTTTTCGTAGGACAAGTTGGTATTGACGTCTGAAAAACAGCAAACAAATCCCTTCAATGTGCTGGACACCCTTTTTTTAATTAATCTTTTTCATTCCTTTCTTTATCAAGCCGACTATAGACGTTGAGTGCCATTAAAAAAAAATTTTCTCTCGTGAAAATTATCTTTTTCTTTAAAAAAAAACTAATTTGCAGTGTTCAAAGCGTGTGTCGTACAACTTTTGTTATAAATATTAAACACTCCGAGTTAATCCGATATTTGTTATTATTTTTTTTGCGATATCCCGCAAAATTTATTCACTTAAATTAAAAAGAAAAAACAGTCAGCAAAGGTGGATTCAAATAAAATTGCAAAATATATTTACAAAAGCGTCAAATAGAGGCAAAATTAATAAAATTGGTAATTCAAAATAAAAAAAGTAATCAAATGGATTTTTTCTAAATTCTAGCTGACTGTTTTAGATTAATAAGTGCGCTGTGAATAATGCTTTGTGCTGTTAGTGAAATAAAAAATATTTTCTGAAAATTTATAAAATTGATAATAAATAAATTTATAATAAATATAGTTCGAATAAAAATTGAAACTCTACAAGAAAATTTTTCAATTATGGAAAAATGAAATTAAAAAACGAAATTCTATGTATGAATAAAATTATTGAAATAAAATGAAATTTGAAAATAATTTTCGATATATTTTATATATCTAAAGGCGTTTAAAATATTTTTGAAAACAATTTTATAATTATATTAAACTTCTAGCAAAGCTATGAAAACACAAAAAAATGTAAAATATCGATTCAATGTCAAAATGATCGATGAATTAATTTTTTTTTCATTCGTTGCACATGCTACACTGAAATTGGCTACCGTCATGCCACAATACAAACTTCATAGTAAAAAAATATCTTTAATATTTGAACGATTATTAAAATTCTAACAATTCATCCATACTTACCAGAACTGTATTGAGTATATTGTTGATATTGTGGATGAAAATTATGGATGGCATCAGTCATAATATCTTTTGGATTCATCGTTTCCTGTTAAAAACAAAAAAAAATTCTTTTCGATTTTTTACTCACTAATTAAGAGAACAAAAAAATTCTTTCTGTATTAATGTTCTTTTTGAATTTTGTATTCAGAAATGAAAAAAAAACAAAAAAAATTCGTTTTTGAATTTTTTTTCGCTAATTAAAAGAAATAAAATTTGTTTCTGTATTTATATTAGTCAATTAAAAAATAACTAAAAAATGTACTACCTAAAATTACAACAGTAATTAAAAGTCGAAATTTAGTTAAAAACTTAGAGATTCAAAAAAAAAATATTTGTATTTAGATTATGAGATAATTAGAATACTTTTAGTGGAAATAAAAATTAGCGAACCTTTAGGCTGCTGCTAATACTTTGCATTGTGACACTTCGTCCCCTCGAGTCAGTGACGCAACCAGCTGCGTAAACTTGATACGGAAAAGCATATCGTAGGGCAATTGCGGCGAAGAGCATCTCAATGCAAATCAGAAAATTTTGATAGCCAGCTGACACAGTACCAGCGCTTGTCGATTGTCCTAAACTGTTAATAACAGGCGAAATAACCTGAGCCTTCTCGAAAATAGCCAAGAGCACACCTGAAATATTTGCAAATTTTCGAATCGTAAAATTCACCAATAGAAATTAAAAATTTTTAAAAAGAATTCAATTTTCTCGTCAGTTATTTAATAATTTCAGGCTTCGCACTAATTACTACCAATTATTTATTCTCGTATTTTTGAAATAATTGAATTTTCCTAGAACATTCCAATAAGATTTGATAAAAAAGTTTTCAGTTAAAAATAAAAAATGATTGAATATTGGAAGCGTTATAGTGGGAATTTTTCGAAATAATTAAATTTCAAAAGGTTTTCAAATTGAAATCTTTGCAAACTTCAACTGATATCAAAAAATAATAAATAAAATAATAAAAAAATAAATTTTAAATTTATTTCTAAAAATTAAAATTCAAATCAAATTTTTGGGAAGATTTCAAAAATAATTTTAAAAAATTTGAAACAATTCAAAATACTGTCAAATTTAATTAAAATAAATTCCATATTTTACAGAATTTTATTATTTTTGACTTTTATAGACTATTTTTAAAAACAATTCAATTTTAAAAGGTTTCTCAATTTAAATCTTAAAAAATGTTTATTTTTCTAAAACTATAATAATAATATTAATTAAATATTTATTTAAAACATTTACTAATGTTTCGAATAATTATAATTAAAAATTATTAAAATCAATATATTTTTAGTTTTGAATCATTTAATTTAGAGATTCTGAAAAAATAATTTTATGGAACTTTTTTATTAAAGTTTTTTTAGAAGAAACCTAATTGAATTTTCAAAAATATGGAATTTTAAAAAATTGAAACAACTGAAAATTTTGTCGAATTTCATTGTAATAAATTTATTATTTTAAAGAATTTTATTCTTTTAATTTCTAAAAAAATTGCAACTGAAAACTTAAAAAAATAATCGGATTTTCTAAAAATTTAGAATTCTATATTAAAAATAAGATTTAAAGAAATTTTTGGGAGAATTTAATTATTTTCAAAAATAATAAAATTCTTCGCAGGAATGCAATTATTCTCTAATTTATTAATAAATATTTTTTCAAGAATTCAATGATTTTTGAAATATTAATTTAAGAATGTTTTAAATTAATATTTAAATTAAATTATTAATATTTAAGAAGAAAAATTATTAAAAAAGTTAAGAAACAAAAAAAAGTAAACAGCAAGCAGAATACAACGGTTATTAATATAAATTTTCAAAATCTAAAAAAAATCCAATTCTTCCATAAATTATTCCTTGTTTTTTTTAAATTTACCGAATAATTTACTAATTTCACGGAGAATAATTCAAAAATAAAATAAAATATTGACATTAAATGGAAAATTAATTAAACTGAAAAATGTACCTTGCCAGAAGGAGAGGAAGATGACACTCTTAACAGTGCAGAACTTAAGAACCGGATCGAAGGGAGTGAGCAGGTCTCGTGTAGCAAAATAGAAGAGAAAGAGCCCGTATAAGGCAAGTGAAACGCTGATGTTGTAGATGATTGTAATATAAATGTAACCACCATCGGGAGACCAGTCACCATCGCGATAATGTCCAAATGCCTGAAGAAATATTATGACAAACGCCATAACTGGTTTCACCAAACAAAATTGCAATGTCGCTTGTTTACAAAATCGCAAAAATCCAATTGTATATGTTTTGCCGACTAAAAAACAGGTCCCATAAAGGCAATTCGATCGAATTGGTTTACCACGAATCTCCGACATAATATTACCCTCGCCGCCAAGATACTCATAGCACAAGGTCAAGAAATTGTAAATGACAAATGCCTCGTAGCAATCTCTCACTGTGAAAAAGTAAACATAATAACTTTCGCTATTAAAGAACATCAGTGAGATCCACGAATACGTTCCGTAAATTGGTACAATGAATAAAATTCTCACTATCCAACGTTGTTCCGTTGGATTTGTGTACCACCTTAGATGCTGATAAATCTGCAAAAAAAGGAACAATAATTTTTAAATTTCAATCCAGTAAATAAATTCAGATTGTCATATTTTTCTCGACGCTCAGCGTCGACTTACTTTCAGGGAACTTTTAAGTAATAGAATAATTAAACGTGACATGCTTTCAAAAAAAGATGTTCAAGAAGCAAACGAATTACAGGTTATTTTTGTCTCAGATTTATTCGAATTAAAAGTGCATTTTTAAGTATGTAAATTCGAAACCAGTTCGTACTGAATATTTTAGGAAGTGCTGAAGACTTGAATATCAATAATTTCTGATAGCAATTGATTCCCTTTCTGTATTTTTTTACTCCAAAAATAATAAACATAATCTTTAGTTTTTTGCTTCTTGTTTCTTGCGAGAATGTCACGAATAATAATCAAACAAAAATAACGAGTAATTAAATACTAAGTGAAAAGTAAATCAAATAACAAATTTTCGTAATTCTAGTGTAATTCCAGTGGAATGAAAAAATTTGGCACACGTACTTGTTGACATGTTAGGAAAAGTGCTAATGCTACGAATGCTCCAGCAATACCCTGGGCTGCTTTTGTTTGTAGAAATATAGGAGTCGGTTCGGTGTCCTCGCTTTTTGGCTCAACATTCACCATATTTATTAATGTTGCCGTCGTGGCGTTGATTGCAGAAGCCATAGTTGATGAAACTCCTGGTATAACACTAGTTGACATGACTGTCTGAAAAATAATATCCTTCATTAACAAGAATCCATTGTTTTTTTTAACTACTATTCAAGGAGGGCGAAAATAATCATTTTTGTGCATTAATTTCTATTTCGAAAATTGATTTAATTAAAAATTAATTCACCTGAAAATAAATTTAACTAAAATTAAATTTCACTGAAAATAAAATTAACTAAAATTTAATTTCACTGAAAATAAATTTAATTAAAACTTAATTTCACTGAGAGTTAAATAAATTTTCCAATTCTTTTTTAATTTCATTAAAAATGAATTTAATATTACTAGTGAATACTCTCTTGAAATTATAGGAGAAAAACCTGATTCATTGCTTTCGTGATTTTTTCTTTCTAATACTCTCGCCGAAAGATTGATTTAGAGATGATGGTGATGAACAAATTAGAGCAAACGTGAGAAACTTGTTCGAGCATTGTTTCCTTTTGGGTCAACTTTTATTTAGCATTTTCCCTTGTTTCACTTTCCTATGTGATGCTGACCTTCCTAAGCTAAACGCACGACCAATCAATACATTTTATGATCTAGTGAAACAAACACGACTTCAATGAGCAGTTAAAGAGTGAAAGTTACACATTGGTTATATACATATAGGTATTTTGTATATATTCGCGATGTAACAGTCTCTCATATATATACATATATATGCTTTTAGTTTTGAAAGTTTTAAATTAACGATATTTAAGAACACATCCTCCTTCCGCGTTACACATTTCTCTCCAGTTCACTGTCTCTCGTTTTATTGCAAATTAAAGTGCTTCTTTGAAATTATGTAAATCGATTTTTTTAAATTGGTATTCAGAAATTAAATATCTTCTCAATTGAAAAAAATGGAAATAGAAAAATGAAACTTGAAAAAAAATAAAAATTGTAAAGAAATAATTCAAAAATAATTAAAAATGAAAACTAACTAGTTAAAAAATATTTTTTCTTGTAAATTTCAATTTTGTTAAAAGAAAAGAAATAAATTTTAATTTAATTTGAGGCAATAAATTTTTCACTTGTTCGATTAAATTGGAACTTGCTAAAAATATTTAACAAACTTTTATATACGTTAAAAAATAAATATTTTCGAATTTAGACATTCTTTTTTCAATTTCATTCCTTTTATATATTTATTTATTTATTTTTCGTTTCATAAAATATTTGTCATCATATATTATAACAGTTTGATGATATATGTATGTAGAGCATTACATATCTTATAACAATTGACCTTCTTTATGAGTGACCACTATGGAAATCAAGTTTCTTTTGCAATTCTGTTTTTTTTCATTAATATCCTTTAATAAATATAACAATAAAACGTGTCGAGTATAAATTGAAATGATGCTGCAACCCGGAAATGAGAAATTTTTAATTTAAAATTCATAAAACGTATGATTTTATTTAAGAATTAAATTGAAATATTAAAATTTTGAAATTCAAAAATTAGAATTAAAATACAAAAAAAACTAAAAAAGTAAAAAAATGACAAACTGTATAGATTTAAATTTTGCGAAAATAAGTAGAAATAATTTAAAATAAATGAAAATAAATAAAAATTAAAACAAAAACAAAGGTATGAAAAGTGCGAAAGACAATAGTAATGGTAAAATAATTATTTCAAAGATAACTTCAAGTTCCTTATCATTTGAAATTACTTAATTAGAGAATATAAAGTAGTTGCGTAGTACATAAAAAATCGCAATCAGAATGAAACGATTATCCTTGCGAGTTGCGAATAATTTATTTTCGAAGGCAAGTCTTTTAAATGCCTCCCAAAAGAGTTAAGTTAATGTTTCAAAATACTTTGAAAGCCTCCTCAGGCAAAACACATATTTGGATAAACATGACTAATCGATAAAAACTTGATAGATTTCGAGCTGTTATCTCTCTCACACCTATAAAAAGAAACAATCTCATTTTATTCGAAGAAGTTTCAGCGTTTATTATATGAAAAGATAATTTCCATGGCAATCGCACTAATTACTCTCTACTTATTCATCGAATATTAAACAAAAATTTCGGAAAAAAATAAGATAGGCACCGTATGGTCAGACCTTTACAATTAAAAGAAAAAATAAAAACAACTTTTGACATTTCGCAACAAAACACATTGGAGAATTACAAAGTGAAATGTAAAAGTTGAATGTGATTTTTAAAAGAATTTTAAAGAAATCATTCGAAAACTAGAGTTTATCATTTTCTAATAATAAGAAATAAATAATAAAAAAAAGAGCCTTCATGAGAACCACATTCGACTACGTTGGGTTTTAAGCGTTAGAATAGAAATCAATATTCACAACAACAACCAACTGACTACTCCATTTCTGTGCCAGTTTCATTTTTCACGGACACAATGAATCTTATTATTCTTCTTCTCTATATGTATATGAATCATTGTAATAATAATGAGAGAAAAATCTGAGAAAAAGAGAAAGGTGAAAAAAGAGGACAGCATAACTTACCTGCTGCCTGCTGTCGGATTTCTTGATTCTTGACAGCGGACGGACGTTAAGGTCCAATTTAACAAGGCAATCCTACAGAGCGTCCGATAATTTGCAGATGTGACCTTTTGTATAAAACACTATGAAATCTTGCTTTCCACACGTTATTTTCAACTTTAATCACCGCACCTCACTTACACCTAACATTTTGAAAAACTTTTCTGCTTTCTAGCAGATGGGAAACAATTGAAAATTGACAAAATATCGGAGGATAGCAAAACAGCTACTACATACAGAAAACTGTCACTATCTTTCTTTTGCTTCATCTCCCTCTCTAGTCTCTCCTGGAAATAACTGGATTTATCATTATCCGAAGTCTTTTGTAATCATTTACAGGGTTTCAAGACCCTGTTATTAGTTTGTATTTTGTGCTCTAAATATTTATTAATTAAGTATTTTTTTCGTTGTTACAGTTTTATTAGCTTCCAAATATTGGTGTCAGTGTTGTTTTTAAAAGTTGATTGGAATTCTTTATGTCTATTCAGTTTTTAATGTCGAATTTTGAGGTTAGGTGAGCGTACAATGAATGACAGTTCTTAAAGGATGTAATATCCTTTATGAATATTACTTTTTGCCTTTCTTTTTTTAACATTTAGATACTTTCCGACTTTATCTTTGTCTTTTTACTTTTTCTCACGGTTGAAATTACAATTTTCTTCATTTTTAAAAGGTACGTGAGTGCGCAACTATTGCGACTTTATACTTGAGTTGCGCATCAAGGTTATTTACATTATTAGTTATTAATAATCATTTATTACTCATATTAATATTATTAATACACAAATTATAGATTTCCGTTTCTGAATCTTGCAACTGTAACAAATTTATCTGTGTTACAATTTGCATAGATGTTATAATTTAGATAATAATTAAAATAGTCACAAATTAGTAAAACTAGAAAAATAACCTGTTTTTATGAAATCGGAAAAATATTGCGGGGTATTTTTCAGTTTTTATGACTAAAAAAAAGTGATTAATTAGTGAACAATGAATATTAGTGGACAACATTTGAAAAGACCGCCTTTGGATTTAAAAGGTTGGCGACCATGGTGATCGCGTGTTATGTTTGTCAATCTGACGTGTACAAAATTTTACACGAGACTCATCTGTCACAATCTGTGCACAGCTGTAGGTTAGGTTTTTAATTCGTTTAATAATAGTGTATTGTTTTTTTGTTTTGCAACAATGCTCGATCTTTTTACGATATTCAGCAAAGGTGGCATTGTCCTCTGGTGCTTTCAGAGTACATCGCAAATTTTTACACCCAGCGTCAATGCGCTTATTCGTAGTGTCATTCTGCAGGTAAGCATATGATTACCTTGAATTTCAACAGTATGGTAAATATAATATTTACGATTTACATATATGTAATTAAAATGAGACTAAAGTCTAATTTGCAAGAATTGCTCAATGTGTAAGTTTTTTTTTATTATCCAATTATTCTTATCGTCGGTTTCATCATTTTCCTCCATGAGGCTTGTTTATAGATAATAATGTTTATTTATATTTATTATGCATTAAACACGTGATTCACCTAGAAAGCATATTTTTATTTGTAACTTCGCATTTTTTTGATATTATTAAATAATTCTACTAATAAGAGGATTTGTATATTGTCTACTTGTGGACTTTTAGTTTTATTTTTGTAAATTTTCCCAGTTTAATTAGAAAAAAACTTTCGAGAAAGTGAGAGAGTGTGTGTGTAGTAATTTTTTAATTTCTTTTAGGAACGAACCGGAAATCATACTTACGAGCATGAATCGCTTCGTCTTCAGTACAAGTTGGATAATGAATTTGAATTAATATTTGTCGTTGCTTATCAGAAGATACTTCAACTCTCGTATGTGGATAAATTTTTGAATGATGTTCATTTGGAATTTCGTGATCGTTTCAAGAATGAATTGCAAAATTCCCAATGGTTTTCTGATTATGAATTCAAAAAGAGTTATGAGAGTATTTTACATTCTGCGGAAAATTGGGGTAAAACGCAGGCAAAAATACCGAAACAAATGCGAACTTTTGACGAAAGTCTCAAGTCGAAGAAAACCGTAGCTAGTATGATTGAACGAAAAGATGACAAGGAAAACAAAAAACAAGGTATTTTTTTGTTATTCTGTTTGAATTTTTGGCTTATTCTTCTCTTATTTTGGCGACTTTTTTTTCTTAATTAATTTGTCGGGAAATTTACTTGATAATAATTATTATTGGACTTTTGGTACTAATGGAAATTACTAATGGAGAGGGAAATTGCTCTTTTACGCTTTGTGTAGGTAAAAAGAAGAAAGGGACCAATGCTACTGATGATGATTCGAGTAAGTTAATTTGAATCTACTTTTTTTGTAGATTTTGTAGTTTTTGGATACTTTAAAAGCGGCTTCAATTAATTTTATTTCTTTGATTTTACTCATTAACACTTGTACTTTAATTTAATTTAATTTAGTGTAACTTACATATAATTCAATTTAATTTAGTGTAAATTACATGTAATTTAATTTAACTGTAATTTTCTTTTAGTGGTTGCACCAGAAGTTTCTCATGTAGAATCTCCAAAAGCAGTACAAAATGTAAGTGAAGATGACTCTGAGGATGTTCTGTTAATGAATCGAATGAAACTCGCTCAAAAGTTTTCCGGACAGAAAAAGAAAGCTGACAAACAGTGAGTGATGATGATTTTATTGAGAATACTTCTAACTCTAAACAATGTTTTGAAAAAAAATAATGTTTACGAAAAATTAATTTCAGAAAAAGTCCAAAACCTGAGAAAGCTGGGAAGAAACCTCGTGTTTGGGAATTGGGTGGTACAACAAAGGATCTCGCTTCCCTGGAACGCACTAAAGACAAACCGGAAGATGAAAATAATTACGTTCCAGCCGATAAGACAGTAAGGAATTTTCTTTAATTAAAAGACTAGTATTTTTTTAAGTTTAGAAAAAAGAACCTTTTCTATAAATTAAATTTTTATTATAATTATTTTACGTTACTATCTCAAAAATTAATTACTTAGTTTTTAAACGTAAATACTTTAGTTTTTAAATTTATTTGTGACTAGTAATTTATAAAAATGTCTTCAATGAAAAATTTTTCGTAAATTTTAACGTTCAAAACTTGGGGGTCGTAGAAAAAATTAGTATTTTTTTTAGTTAATAATTGTCATTTTTAATTAATATTTTTAATTATTAGTTATTTTCAATTAATTATTATTTTGGATTTTAATTCATTATTAATCTGTTTTCTATATTAATTATTTACATAATAATAATAATAATAATAATGATAATAATAATAATAATCATCATCGTTAAATTCTAGTAATCAGTTTATAGTTTGAAGTTAGTTGCTGTTTTTTTTTGTTTCCTATTGTTTTTTAATCATTTTTCTTTCCAAATGTTTTGAATTTAAAAATTAATGTATTGAAAATAATTGATTTCTTAAGAATTTCATTAATTATGAAAATATTTTAATTGTTTTGAAATATTTTATTAAAATTGTTGAAAATGATAAAATTTTTTCCTGTAATTGAATTAAAAATTTATTCAGATTAATTTAATTCTCATAATGAATTTTATGAAAGTTCTTTCAAATAATTTACTTTTAGTGAAGAATTTTATTAAAGGTTTTCAAAATAATTGAAATTTTGAGAAGAATTTTATCAAATTTTAAAAACTAATTGAATTCTTTCGAGAAATTGTATTGGAAATTAATAAATTCTTATAAAGATCTTAACAAAATTAGAGTTTTCGTAAATAATTTAATTCTTTTATAGACATTCTTTAAATTTGTTGAAGATAATGTAGTTTTTTATGATTTTAATAGAAAATTTTGAAAATAATTCAATTTTAGGAAGAATTTCGATTATTAACTTTTTAAACTAATCGTTAACTTTTGATAATTGTACTTAAAAATTCGATTATTCAATTTAATTACAATTTTTTAAAATAACTGCCTTCTTCTGATAAATTTTATAAAAATCGAACTGAAAATGCTTGAAGTTATGCAAACAAAATTATTTATGAAAATAATTGAATTTCTATTAAGCAATTTATTAAAACTTTTGAGAATATAGTCCATTTTGTTAATAAAATGTAATTAACAATAATTATTAAAATTCATTGATAAATATTAAATTTTTTAAAAATAATTTTATAGAGTTTTCGTAAATAATTGAATTCTTATGAAGAATTTCTTTAATTTTTAAAAAAATAATATTATAGTTTTTCTAAATTTTAATTTTAATAAAAAATTTTCAAAATATTGAATTTTGCAAAGAATTTCTATCAACTTTGAAAAATGGTAAATAATAATTAATTATGAACTTACTTATGTAATAAGTAAATTATTAAAATTTTCAATCTCAAATTATTAAAAAATTGACGTTGATATTTGAAAATAAGAAAAGGGAAAAAACAAATTTGAAAATAGCCAAATAATTTGAATAATAATAAATGCAATACCGAGTTCCCCACGTAAAAATTTGCTAATATTTATTAATAATTAATTATTAATTTTTTCAGCTAATTGGCATGATGAAGGGCGGAATTAAAGATCTAGAAGTTGACAGTGATTCAGAAATGGAAATTGAGGAGGATGATGATGATAATGATAATGATGTGGACGAAGTGAAAGTAAATAAACCGACAGTACAAAAGAAATCTAGTGGAATGTTCTCCATGTTTAAGAGTCTTGTAGGAAATAAATCGTTGAAGCACGACGATATGCTTCCAGTGCTTGATAAATTTAAAGATCATCTTATCTCAAAAAATGTTGCTTCCGACATTGCGGGTAAACTCTGCGATTCAGTTGCCACAAAACTCGAGGGCAAAGTTCTTGGTACATTCGAGAGTATTGCAAGTACAGTGAAAGCAACATTGAACGATGCCCTCGTGCAAATTCTCTCGCCAAAGCGACGAGTCGATATTTTACGTGACGCTTTTGAGGCAAAGAAAAATAGTCGACCCTATGTCATGGCATTCTGCGGTGTCAATGGAGTTGGAAAGTCGACAAATTTAGCGAAAATTTGCTTCTGGCTGATTGAAAATAATTTCCGTGTTTTGATCGCCGCTTGCGATACGTTCAGGTGATTGTCTGTTTTAGACAAATTGAATTATTCTTTTTACAATTAATTTTTTATTATTTTATTAATATTGACTTATTAGTACTAATTTATTATTATTAATTTATTAATATTAATTTTCCGGTTTTTTTGTCTGTTTTTCAGAGCCGGAGCTGTTGAGCAGTTGAGAACGCATATGCGTCATTTGAATGCACTGCATCCGGCGGAGAAGCATGGAAATCAAACGATGGTGCAACTTTATGAGAAGGGATATGGAAAGGATGCGGCGGGCATTGCAATGGAGGCGATTCGTTTTGCTAAGGAATCGAGATTCGATGTTGTTTTAGTTGATACCGCTGGAAGAATGCAAGACAACGAACCTTTGATGCGAGCTTTGACCAAATTGATCAAAGTTAATGATCCTGATCTTGTTCTTTTTGTTGGAGAGGCGCTTGTCGGTAATGAAGCTGTGGATCAATTGGTCAAGTTTAATCAAGCCTTAGCTGATTATAGCAGTTCTAATAATCCTCATATTATCGACGGTATCGTACTGACTAAATTTGATACTATAGATGATAAGGTAAAGAGAGTTCATTTACTTTTGAAAACTTATACTCGTGACAAAATTTCATATTAAAACTTTTCTCCACGTACAGTTTTCTTTTCTGTTTCATTAGAATATTTTATTACTATTAGTTTGCACGGTTAATTAATTTTTTACTATATTGAAATAAATTTTGTTTTAAAAAAAGAAGTTATTACAAATTTCTTTTGTAATAAAAATTGTTAGAAAATATTAAAAAATAATTTAATTTAAAAAAATCTTAGTTAAAAATAAAAGAAGGTTTAAAATTGAAAATAATTGTATGATAATTGTATGAATTCTACTTTAATAATCTAAATAACCAAAAATTATTTTCAATTATAAATTTTGTCACGAATTGCTTTCGCAAAAATACTTGAAATGACTCTCGTGTTATGAAAATGAATTTTTATTTCAGGTTGGTGCAGCTATTTCGATGACATATATCACTGGCCAGCCAATCGTTTTTGTTGGAACTGGTCAAACCTATACAGACCTTAAATCGTTGAATGCAAAGGCTGTGGTACACGCTCTGATGAAGTAAATCATGTTCCATTATATAAATACTGAATACATTCGCATTATTTATCATTGCTAAGAATTACGAAAACAGTTTCAATTACTGTAATTATAAGAGAAAAAAAAAGAATTTATTGCTTCTATTATACGTGGAGGGAATTTATATATATTTAATAGGAAGATTTGCTTCGTGGGGTTGAATATTATTATTTTTTTTTGTTTGTTATTTTATACCAATGTTTTATTTATTAAATAGATCAATTGATAACTAAATATTTAATATAAATAGAAAATTTCGTTAAAAGTCGATTAAAAAGTTCAAGTACACTTGTTACTTTTTCAATTGTCGTGTTTATTAGTTTACAGAATATTTGCTCCTATTGAACTTTTTAATTAGCAGTAATTAAAGCTTCTAGTTATTAAATATTTTTTTTTAATGTATTGTCTCTACATACGTCTATAGTTTCAAAATGAAAATAGAAGAAAATAGTGTCTTTAGACTGAGCTACTTTTTTTCAATTATAATGAAATAAATGATTGTTAACAATTATCGTCACGTTGTTATAAATCGTCTTTTTATGAATTAATATACAATGTACATTTTATTGAAAGATGAATAGAGTGATATGTGTACGTTGATCGTTTTTTTTAATCTAAACTAACATTAATATTTATTAGTTAATTAATATTTATAATGGATTAAGTAATATTTTTTTATTGATAAATATTAATTAATAGAAAACTTTTTAAAATGTTTCTCTTTTGAAGGAAATTTCACGTTTTTTTCTAAATGAAAAATTTTGTACTGGCAATTTTTTTCGTTTCAGTTTTTTTTTTTTAACAGGGAATTTAGTATTACAACACGAGTAATGTGGAAGTTATTTTGAAATACGGGGAAATGCGAGTTAATTTTCAAATGTGTCCCATTGGCATTTGATCTCGCATTCCATCTGAGTGTTTTGAAACCTCGCTCATTGATTCTTCTTCCAATTCCCAATGCACCGCGTCGTCGAATTTTTCATCCTCCTTTATCGTTCCGCAAAATGATGTTCGAATAATTAAACCTAAGAGACAAAAGAAGAAGAAAAAAATTCTATATAAAAATTTTTACAGTATTTTTGTTTTTTCTTTATATTTAAAAAATTTTTAGTTAATATTTTTCTACATATTACTATCACAATACGAAAGCTTTTATTTGAAACAGATTGGAAAGAGAATAAAAACATTTTTTCAACTATCGTTAATTTTTATGTGATTTTTACTTTTAAAAATACAAATTTATTTCGATTTGAAATAAATTGGGAATGAATTAATAACAATTGCTGTTAATTTTTCATAATATTGATAACATTTAATTTTTTATTCTCTTGAATTAACAGATTTTATATTGAATTATATGTAAAAGTTCACTTGTGAAATATGTGAATTTTTCATTTGAAATATTTTTTGTTTTTCAAAATCTATTCTATAATTGTCTTGTATTTTTAATTCGTTAAAAATTGTGTTATGAATTTTTAAAACTACCTACACTTTTTTTTACTCTTTAATTTTTAATTCAGTTTTACTCGATTTTAGTTTCAAAATCGACGAGACGAGTAAATTTAATATTTATTTGTTTATTGTAGATTAAAAAAATGTTTTTACAAACTGAGAAAATTATTTTCCAACTGTTAAATAAAAATTTGTATTTCAAAAATTCGTAAATTGCTAAGAATTAAAAATTCATTTTTTAAAAATTAAAAGATTATAAGTTATGTTTCTATTTCTATTGTATTATTTATTATAATTCAATTCGATAATTTTTAATTATTAATTCATAATTTCAATTGTTAATATATTCCTTTCTGCTCTTAATTTTTCAGTAAAATTGAAATTGAATAAAAATATACAATTTTTAATTATTAACTTAACAGAAATGTAATGAGTTGATTTATAATTTAAATAATTAATTTTAATCCAAAAGAACATAATATCTTTATAAAAATTTTGATTCTATTTGTTTCGTATGTTTGGAATATATTTTTTCTGTTTCTATAATTAAAATGCCTATAATTAAATTATTAGAATAGTAATAATCGATAATTGACAATATTATAATGAATTACCAGTGATTAATCCGGATATAATGGCAAACACGATTGATATCACGAGGGCTAATAATTGATAAGCTGCTTGTTGACCAGCTGTTCTATTCAGGCCCGGTGATATATTGTAATTGTCTCTCATCTCCGCGAGTTTTCCCTCCTCGCTGGGAGCGCGAGCTGGAAAAATCTGCGCAAATAAATTAGTAAGATAATTGGAATTTTTCGCTTATACAGGGAAAAAAGAATATTTTAACGGTTAATTATTATTTATACTTCATAGAGAGAGTAATTGTAGGCATCTTCCGAGGCAATTCCTGACATTAAAGCACCAAAAATTCCTGCCAACACTCCTGGCATTCCATGTAGATTATGAACTCCGCATGTGTCGTGAATCCTCAGCTTCTTCTGGATTAAGGGCTGGAAATTTTCAAATTAACATTTTCATTATGTCTATGTAACTTATATGCCTCGCTAGTTATTTTATTTATTTCGCTTTTATTAATAATCATCATTTTAGAATATTGTGTCAAAAAGTATGGATTTTTCGATTTTTTTTACTATTTTTCATAAAAATGTGACTTTTTCGACTTTTTCCATATATTTACAATAAAATGATTTTTTTTTAGTATAACTTATTTGAATTATTATAGAGGAAAAAATAACAATAGTTTGACCTTTTTTCTGTAAAATGTTTTACTTTTTCTGCAAGACTTTTAGGGTATAAAATATACTTTTGAGTTATCAAAATTTATTTTTAAATTAGACTATCTTTACACATTTTTTGGAAAATAAATTTTGACAATGACAAAGTTACAAAATTAGAAAATCTGAAATTCAAAGAAATAACTTACAAAAGTCAGAGAATGTTGTCCAAATTAGAGAAAAATTTCAAAATTCAAGAAGTGGTATAAAATTTCACGTATTATTTGTCCTTGGAACATATTCAAAACTTTATAAATTATTGCCATTAAATTTTCTTTATCACTTTAAATTTAAAACTTAAAAAAAAAATCCATGAACAATTCTATAATTTGAAAAAAATCAATTTTGTGTATTTAAATAATTAAATTCTGAAAGAATTTACTGAAAATTATTTAAAAAATAATTCATTTATAGAAAACTTTTAAAAGAAAAAAATTAAATTCTAGATTTAAATATTCGGATTCTCAGATTTTTTTGTAAATTTTATTGTAATAATTACTTTAGACAAAAATTTTATTTCAAAAATGAATTTTCTATTTGAATAATTAAATTCTCGAAGATTTTTCAGTGAATTATTAAAAATAATTGATTTAGAGATAAAAATATTGTATTCTACAAAAATTAAAGCTCTCTAAATTTCTAAATACCTAATTGAATTTTTAAAGAATAATCGACTTTGAGAAGAATTTTAATTCTTAAAAAATTGAACTTTTTTTATTTAAATAGATATTGAATTTTCGAACATTTTTTTTGAAAAATCATGAAAAATAATTCATTCAGAAATTAATTTTAAACATAAACTTCTAGAAAATAATTGAATTTAAAAAGTTACAATAGAAATTTTTAGAAATAAGTAAATTTAGAATAAATTGAAATTTTTTTAAAATTAGATTTCAAATAATTTAAATTAAAAATTTCGAAAAAATAAGAATTATTGTTAAGACATAATTGATTTAGAAAACAATTTTAATTAAAATGTCGAAAAAAAATTGAATCTTGGAAGAATTTATAACACAAAATAAAAATTTTAAAGGTTTCAAATTGAAATATTAAATATCTTTAATTAAAAATTTTTAAGAACTTAATTTCTTAGAAAATTTGAAGTCTTTTTGAAATTATAAGCTGAATTCTTAAATATGTATAGGTATTTAATTAAGTGGCTAAAATTTCGAACGTTCAAATGAACAAAATTTTTTTTCACTTCAAGTGTTTTAGAAAATTGCTATGCAAAAAATAAAAATAATTGAAATTAAATAATATTTAGTCTAGAGTTAATTTGTTTTCATTTTAAACAAAATTTTTTTTGTAAAGAAATACAAATTAGAGGAAGTAAAAAAAATATTGTCGTTCATTTGAACGTTCGAAACTTTAGGAACATATTTAATTGAAAAATTATCGACTAATTGAGTTTTGATAAAATTGAATTGAAAAAAAATTGAATTTTAGATTTTAGCCGAATTTGTAGTCTTTTGTTTCAATTGAATTTTCAACAAACTTTTTCAACATTTTGAAGAATAATTCACATATGGAGAAGAATATTAGTTTAAAAATTTCATGAATTTTTGTAGTTAGTAGTAGAAATTTTGAATAAAAAAAAAAATTTTTTTTTTAATTAATTAAATTTTAGGAGTGTTGAATTAAAAATTTTAATTTCTGTGAAAAAGTAGGTAAATAATAATAAGTATAGTTTAATATTTATTTAACGCAAAATAATCAGTTTTAAATAAATCAGAAATTTTTGAAAGAATTGTGTTTGAAAAATTATAATTGGATTTTTTAAATGGAATTGAATTCTCAAAAATAATTAATTAGAAATTTTTTTGATGATTAAAAGTCTCGTCTATTGAATAACAAAAAAAAATTATAAATTGAATTAAAAATAAATTAATAAACACTCTGTGATAAATTTAAATAAAATAAACGACTTTTCAGACTTTTTTGTATTTTGAACCTATGAAAACGTAATTTTTTTGCGGTTTATAATTTACAATTCGGTTTTTTCTATTTTTTTTTATTAGAAAAAGGCAAATATGTCGCACTTTACAGAGTGAATATAAACATTATAAAAAAACAATATCTTGATTAACAAGGGAAAAACATTGTTTCTGATTTATAGAAATTTTAATTTTTTTTTCTCTTTTGTTGAGTTAAAAAAGCTTTTATAATCGAAAAAATTTCCTTTTTTTTGTTTTAAAGGGAAAAACAATTTTCCGGTGAAAATGAAGAGAAGGAGAAAAAAAAATGTTTTATTTTCTGAATATTGTGGATGTAAAAAAATATATGTGTAAAAAAAAAGTGTAATAATTTGATTACCGTGAGGTATTTGTAGCCTAAAACGCTAAGCACACCAGCAGCGCAGCCAATGACCAGTGCTCCGATTGGTTCGCACATCATACCTGTATCCACGAATAAAGCTTATTTACTGCAAATAAAATGCGAATTGTTTGAACGTAATTCGTTTACGATTCATTTAAAAAGTATTTCATACCAGCGGCTGTACCAATTGCAACTCCACCAGCCAGCGTGGAATTCTGAACATGGACCATGTTAAACTTGTTTTCTTTCGAAACAAGAGCAGACACAGCAAATGCAATTACACAGCTTGCAGTAAGTGATAATAATGTATTTATTATAGCGCGCTGCTGATCGTCGCCTTTCAAAGAAGCGCTGTTAAAGGAGGGCCAGAATAGCCAGAGAAACACTGTTCCTATTTTTTTTTGTTTTTTTTTATGGGAAAAATAGAAAAATAATTTATATTTTTTCAATTTTCTTGGAGAAAAAATTGATAAGTAATTTATACTTTTTCAAACTTTCTTGGGGAAAAAAAGAAAAGTAATTAAAATTTTGCTCCACTATCTTGATGAGAAAATAAATAAATTTATATTTGTTCCATTATCTTGAGAAGAGGAATATTAATTTATATTTTTTCAATTTGCAAAAAACGATTCGAAAAAAGAAATTTAATAAGTTAAAATTAATTTATATTTTTTCAATTTCTTACGAAAGAAAAAATTGTTCAGAAACATTTTTTTTTATAAAGTTGAGATTTTACCATTTTTGTAGAAAATATTAAAAGTCCAATGAAATTTTAATTAACTAAAATTTTGGTTTTTGGTGTGTCCAACGTTCGTTGAAAATATTAAAATCATTTAATTTTGTTGGAATCCGTTTTATCTTTAAATCTAAATTAGTGAAAATTGAATCACTGATTTATATTAATAATAATATTTATTAATTTTACTATTTACTATTTAAATAAATTAAAATGTAAATTTTACTATGTTCTTAATAATTCTAAATTTTTTTGATAAAGTTTTAGTAAAAAAAAATTAAAATTTAGAAAGAATTCTTACTATATTGTGAATTAAAAAGTAATTGAATTTAATTTTAATTCATAAAAACATTTATTTTAGTAGCTATAATTTTTTTACTACAAATTTTGAGACAAATTAGTAAAAATTCTAACTGTATTGTAAATTGATTATTAGTATTTTTAGTTATTGGTAAATACGTTCTCATTTTTTTATTAAAATTTTTTAATTAATTTAAAACTTTTTTTTTAAATATTCATAAAAATTAATAAAAATTATTAATATTATGAGCAACTTTATATTAACATTTTGTTGGCTGTTTTTTTTGTATTTTCTTAAAAATGTTAATTTTTAATGTAAAATAATTGAAAATTAGTAAAAATTCTTACTTTTGTGAATTAATCTCTCAATTTTCGATAATTAAAATTTAAAGAGTTCAAAGTTTCAAAATTTATAATCATTCAATCATTTTTAATTGACACGAATTTAGAAAAAGAATTATAATTTCTTTTTTATTTCTGTCAATAATAAATTAGAAGTTATTTAATTGTTGAATCGTTAATTTCGAAAAGTGCTCAACTCTGAAAACCGTAAGAGTAATTTTCACCATCAATTTTGTCATTTGAAAATGACTCTTACGGTTTTCACAGAATTGAGCCCTTTTTCGAAATTAACGATTCAATTAAACTTTGGAAATGTGCAATTAAATTTATTCTCAATAATTTAACTGTCAAAGGACTTAAATAAAATTTAACAAATTATTAAATAAATATTAAATCAGTATTTAATGAATAATTGCAATTATTTTTGCAAAAATAATTAAGTCAGCAATTAATTGTAATTAACAACTCTCAAAAAAGTTACAATTGGAATTTTTTGGAAATAATTGTATAAAATTCAGGGATTAATTTAAATTTGCTTTGAAATTTTGAATTGTTTGAAAAAAATACTATTTAGAATAATTAGTTCATAAAAATTATTAAAGCATTAAATTTTTTAAATAAATATTCTAAAAATTAAAAATTACTTCTAATTGTGTTTTAAAAGATAATTGCATATTGAAAATATTGTTGAAATACAAATTAAATTGAAAATATTTTGAAATATTTAAACAATTTTTGAATATTTAATTTCTGTTTGCAATATATTTGAATATTTAATTAATTAGTTCATTAAATATTTTTAGTTACGAACGTATAACGCCCTTAATTATTCTTCTCACTCAAAAAATAGAAATTTAATTAGAATTACATTATAATTATTAATTATCAGTCGGAGAATTTTATCCAAATTAGAGAAAAATATCAAAATTATGGAACTGGTATAAAATATCACTTTTCACGTTTTCTGTGTCCTTTGAAAATATTCAAATGCAAATACAGATTTTATAATTATATAAAATTGTGCTGTAAAATTACTTTTTAAAAATAATGTTCATTCGCATTTTACTTGCATTAATTAAAAACTTTTATAAATGTAATGTTCAAAAACAAAAATAAAAATTCGTTAAATAATAATAATAAAATATTTAAAAAATAAATTTTTCTCATCCCAGAAGTTTTATTTTATACGAAAAAAATCTTTTTACCAATCATTGCAAAAATGTCTGACTGGTAAGTGGAGCCTTCAAGGTGATGTTCTTTCGGTTTATCCTTCACTCCAAAAACAAAACTGACTGCTAATCCGAAATAAGCTCCGAATACGTGAACGTACATACTGTCACCGGCATCAACAGCCTGAAATGTACAATTTTTATTTATTATTATCATTTTTTCTATTTTCGAACAACTTTCATCGCGCAAAATATATATTTTTTACTATTTTTCCATGTATGTCTCAATAATCCTTCAATTTTTGTGCTTTTAGAAGCTTTTTCAGTTTTTTTTATAGCTTTCAGAACTTTCTGATGCATATATATAGAAAAATGTTTCGAATTTTGAAAAATGCTTATTTTTTAAATGTATATTTAATGTATTTTAATGTAATATAAATATATAAGTTATTAATGTAATATTGTACATATTTAGTATCGTGTATATTTTTCAATTTAATATATAGATATGTATTCAGTATTATACACTGAGAAAATTTTTTTTTTTTATTCAAAAATAAGTAGCCAACCAAAAAAATACGTTTGAGTGTGAATTCAAAATATTTCAAAATTAAATTAAACGTAATTTTTGTTTAATTAAAATTATTATGTTTAATTCAGAGATTATTAAATTAAATTATTAAATTCAGAGAAATAAAATTAAACATAATTTTTGTGTAATTAAAATTATTATGCTTAATTCTGAGATAATTATGTTTGACTCAAATATATTGTTTTCTCAGTGTACATTTTTTAATATGATCTATTTTTAGTAATAAACATTTTTAAAATAATATATGTTTTAAACATATTTTATTTTTATTCATTTGATTTTGAATAAAATATTTTTTAATGAATTGAATAAATTTACTGATTTAAATGATTTCTGCTATTAGATTATTATTTAATTAATTATTCACAAAATTATATTAATTGTATGAAAATTTAATTTTTTTTTAACTAATTGGGATTATTTGGACTATATTTTACGGAATTCTTTTTTGAATTGAATTTGAAAAGTATTTTTAAATATTAAATTTGAGTAGACGACAATTTATATATTTAATAATATAAATATCGATATGTGATTTTAATTAGAGGAATTAGTTGAGTTAACTACCCCGTCTACGTGTATAATGGAAGTGAAGGTGTCGGGAACACGCTTACCATCAAGTGATGTTCGCCGATGTATTTGTTTGCCGTGTACATGATTAGTTCAATTATTCCCATGATGATAAGTTGCATATATGTTGTTTTACCTAGAACGGCTCCCATGGATATTAGAGGCGCTGCAACTGCTACGTCTGCACTGAGTAATCTGTCAGATAAGATTTCCAATAATTTATTTATTATTATTATTATTATTTTGTATTAAATTCAATATTTCTTGTGCGTGAATTAAATAACAATTTACAGTGAATTATTAAAAGTATTTTATTAGATATTATACATTTTATTGAAATATAATTTAAATTACATTTTCTACTAATTTATTTGGAAAATTTACTAATTTTAATTACTTTAATTAATTAGTTAATTCAATAATAATAATAATAATAAATTAATTAATTTAATTTTATACTTTAATTTAATTATTCATTAGTAGTTAAATTTCTACCAATTTATTAGTAAAATTTACTAATTTAGAAAAATAAGAATAATGAAACAAAAAAATAATAAAAATAACAATAAGAATTATGATTTACTTAGATACAAATAAATTAAATTACTTAATTTATTTGTTCATTAGAGAATATGCTTAATACACTATTAATTAAATAAAATTTTATAAGAAGCATATATTAATTTTAATTTCAAGTAAAAAATATAATGTTTTATTTAGATTCGGAAAAAAGTAAAAGAAATTATCATTTCCTTAATAAATACAAAAATAATTACATATTTAATTAATTTATTATTTCATTAAGACTGCCAGTAGTAGAAATTATTTTAAATTAAAAATTATAGTAATATTAATAAACTGTAAGAAGCAGATTTATTTTAATTCATTGTAAAAATGTATATTTTTAGATTATTTAATAAGTAAGAGAAATATTGAATTAAGAATTTTTCGTATTGATTGCAAACATAATTACATATTCAAGTAAATTATATTTTATTAAAAATGTCCAATAAAAGAAATAATTTTGAATAAAAAAGGGACAATGTGTTATCTAATTAAAAATTAATTAATAAAAAAAATTTTCCAATGAGTTAATTAGCAATTATTATGAATAAAGAGAAAAATAGTTTTAAAATAAAGATTTTTTCTTCCAGTGCGGGGAAAAGAGAATGTCGCACTAAACTTTGCCTTTACTACTAAAAGTGAAAGAAATATATTTGAATAAACTTTATTTTAACTTTGTTTCAATATTTAATTTTTTAAAGTGTTTTTTTGTATTTAATATTTAAATTTGTATTATATTTAATATTTGTATTTAAATTTATATTTATCCATAAATAAATAGAAAGTGAATAAAAAATATTCATGGAAAATATGTTTCACCTGGAACAGCGATATATTTTTCTTGAATAGCGAATGTCTTAACTGAAAGAACTAAAAATGTATATAAACTAAATTAAAAATTAATTAAATAATTTTTTTAAAATTATTTAAATTTAATAAATTTATAGTTGTTCCAGATAAAAAAAAATTTTTGCGTAATAATCGATTACTTGTCTATTATCAAATAAATATTTCCATGAATTAAATACTTTTTCATTTTAATCGATTAAATGGTATTTTCTTCAAGAGCTGAAATTATTGGTTAAAATTCAATTTATTTGATTAAAGTAAATAATTCTTTGATTTAATAGAAAAGTAATCGGTTATTTAAATCAAATAAAATTGTGTTTCCGTGTAAAAATACTTCAATAATAATATAACACTAATAAAAGTAAAGAATAATAGAAAAAATTATAATTGTAATAAAAAATAAAAATTAATATGATATAACTTCGAAACAATATTAATTATCTAATATTGAAAAATAACTTTTTCCTCAATTTTTATTATTTGAAGGATTTTTCTCTCAGATAAAATTCCGTTTCATTAAAAAAGTATATAACAATAACTAAAGACCAATTATTATAGAACTGTTATTAAATGCAATTTATTATTTATTAATTGACAGTAAACAAATTTTTAATTTCTATTTCAATATTTAACTTTTCAATTATGAGAGAAACAAATTTTTCAATATTTATCCCCTCATATATTGTTTTGTTGAAAGCTCTTGAAAATAATAAAATTCCAATTATTATAATTTATCTTATTAGCAATAAATTCACAATTTGACAAACAGCGTGGAATGAAACAACATTATTTTTACGTGCATTATTATTTTACTGATTTTACATTTAATGAAATGTGTATTTTATAAAATTTGTCACTTGACTGAAATATTTGACTGATTACACGTTCAATATATAATTTATGTTATTTGTCTCTTTTGAGTCGGGCGATTAATTTGTAAATTGCAAAACCGCATAATAATAATAATTATAAAAATGTTAATTTATAATTTATATTTGTATTGTATCCTTCATAGGAAAACGAATTTTATTACTTATGAAAATAATTAAATTATTGACAAGAAATTTATAAAGAAAATTGTAAATATAATTGAATTTTTGACAAAAATTATTTTTGAAAATAATTGCATTTCTGAGAAGAATTTTTATTATTTATAAAGATAATTGAAATTATGACAAGAAATTTTTTTAATTTAATAAATAATTAATCGAAATCAATTGAAATTTGTTATTTTGTTTAATTAATGTTTGAAAATAATTGAATTCATGAAAATAATTTTATTATTTATGTAAATAATTGAAGTCTTGAGAAAAATTTTATTAAAATAAGTAAATTCTTTTTAGGATTTTTATTGAAATAGTAGATATTGAAAATAATTAAATTTCGGCAAATTTTTTGAAAATAATTCTATTATTGCAACGAATTTTTTTTTTAATTTGTAAATAATTGAATCGGTGCCATATTGCATGGAGAAAAATAAATACATATTAAATTTTATAAAAGTGTTTTACAATTTACAGTGAATATGCGATAAAGAGAAATTGTCATGAAAAATAAAATAAATAAAAAACATAAGAATAAATTATTAAATTTCATAAAAATACTTTGCAATTTAGAGAGAAAATGTTTAATTTTTACTCAAATAATAAATTGTATGGAATTAAATTATAAACGTTTGATAATAATAATGAACCCATAAATTTGGTCGCGATATTTATTTTCCTTCCATGTTGTTTTATTTTTGTTGAAAAAGAAAAAATAATTTACTCTCCCAAAGAGTTTTATATTCTCTGATTTTTTTGTATTTTTCTTTCCTATTTTGATTTGTCAGTTGTAGTAGACTAAAATCGTGTTATTTATTTTTTTTTGTTACAATTTTTTACATATTGAGCGGAAAAAAAATATTACTCTTTTTCAAATACAGGATATTGTAAGTTAGACGCACACATAAGTTGAATATATATCGAGCTTTTTGAGAAAAAAAAAAGATGCGCAATAAAGATATGACTATATTGCAGAGAGCCTTTCGTTTAAGATATTTTTTTCCAAGTTTCTAACTTTCTAGTCTGCGCGCCCAGTTTCACATCTAAAGTAGAGACTGATGGTGTGTCTTTTTCATAGTGGCGCGGTGTGTTAAAGATAAGCCCTTTAAAACACGATAAGCCTGATTGAATTTCATCCTTCCCTTTTATATATATATATATATATAGGTATCCACCACCCCACTTTTAGAACCTCTTACTACCTATACTTTTTACTTCAGAGATTCTACACACCCGAAACTGTAATAGATAAAGTGTGGAAAATATCGCGCGAAAACACAATATAAACCCCTCATCTCTATAAATTACATGTATCTCGGCTTCAATAGCGGAAGAGTTAATTTTAAAAAAACTATTTTCTTGTAGATGTGTCAATTTTGAATGGGGCAAAAATTAGTTGTTTTTTTTGCAATATAGTTGTGAAGTGTGTTTTTTTTGCTAAAGAAATTTTTTAAGTTGAAAAAAGTTATTAATTGATAAAAAAAAATTGTTAATTTATTAATTGCTAAAAAAATTGTTAATTTATTAATTAATAAAAACACGGTTAATTTATTAATTAATAAAAACACTGTTAATTTATTAATATTATTAATTATAAAATAAATAAAACAAATATTCATTAATATTAATTAATTGGAATAATCTTCGAAGTAATTCATTTATTTTTTTTGTCCACCACATTCTGAAGTCAGTTTTTGTGTATACTTTTGGTTTTTTTTTCTTTAAAAAATAGATTGCTTGACAAATCGAAAATATGCTGGTATTTTTCATGATTGAATTAAAATAATATTTAAAATTAGAAAATTTGAAAACTTCAAAAAAATTTAGATTAGCAAATACATATTTTTCATATACTTTTTTATATAACACATTCCGTTTGATTGATCTACATTATGCAAACTTTTTTCCTTTTTATTTATTAAAAATATAATAAAATTGTTAATTTGTTTAAAAATTATGATTCAGAAGTAGGAAATATATTCACTTTATGCATAATTTTTATTTCTAAATTTTTTAATTAAAACCTAGATTCAAAATTATTCAATTATTTAAATACAATAATAAATAATCTATTGAATAAATTGATTTTTTTTTAAATTTAATTCTTATAAAGAATTTTATCAACAAATTTCTAAATAATTGAATTCTTTTAAAGAATTTTATTCAAATTTTTAAGAATAATTACATTTTTCCATGATTTCGATTGAAATTGTACTAAAAATAATTAAAATTCTGTCATGAGCTTTATTATATATGAAAATAATTGATTTATGAATTTATTAGATTTATTTTTGTAAAAAAAAATTTTAATGATTGAATTCATGTGCAATTTTTATTCAATTTTTTTAAACAATGGAATTCTTTTAGGAAGTTTAGTAAAATTGTAGATATAATAATTGAGTTTTGAAATAGCGAAAGTATTCGCTGTAATAACTAAAAATTTCGCTAATATAGTGAAATTTGTATAGTTGTTCCAGGAAAACATTTTTTTTCGTGTAATAAGTTTATAAAAGTGAATAAAAAATGAAAAAAAAAATTTTTAAATATATAACATTTTATTTTTTTAGTTAACATCTGTGGCTCGTCCGCCAGATGCGAAAAAAATTCGAATGCAGCCCTAAAATGAAGGTTGTCTACAGACAAATGCTGATTTTTACCTGAGTTTGCAATATATTTTTTTAAATTTATAAATTTTTGTATTGTTTTTTGCTTTCTTTATTATATTTTAATTATAAGTAATTTTCCTTTTTCATAAAAAATTTAAGAAAAAATGTTGAATTATTTTCTTTCTTTTTTTAATAAAGTAAATTAAAAATAGTGAAAGTTTTGAAATTGCTTATACACTCACCCTTGCAGAGATAAAAGAGCTTTGCCATTTTTGCCCATACTTATAATCCCATCGCATAACATTGCCACTTGGACTAAAATTGCGCCTATTAAGAAAGTTAGTCCAACGGCACTCTGTCCATATCTTCGCAAAAATGTCATTAAGAATCCAAAACCGATCCATATCATTACATGAACATCTTGGTACACTGAAAATGTTCAAAAATCTGTTTTTAATATTGTTTCGAGGCAAATAATTATATAATTATTTAATTTTATAAGAATTGGTTATTTTATGCTCTCTCCACTCCAAAAAAAAAAGATATTTGACTCAGAGACAACTAGACTTTTTATTTGTTTCAAAATAAATTTTATTTAGTTAAAATAAAATTTAATAACATCTATTTTTCTATATACGAGTAAAGATTTGCAAAAATTTCAAATACAGACCTTTTTTCTTCTGAAACTATTTTGATTATTTGAATTCAATTATTTTTTTTTAATTTTTAACTCAAATTCTTCTTTAAATTAATTATTTGAAGATATTTTTAAATGCTCTTTTAGAAATTGAAAAAAATTAAGTCTACAGAATTGCTAGTTAAAATATAAAAATTCAAATTTTAATATTTAAAACCTTTTTGAAATTTAATTATTTCTAAAAATTGATGTCATTGTGCTTTAAATATTCAATTATTATTATCTAAAACTTTATGTGAAATTTCATAAAGAATTTTATCAAAAAACTTTAAATAATTAAATTCTTTCAATGAATTGTAATAAAATTTTTAAGAATATTACACTTTTCGAGAAATTAAAAATATTTAATGAAAATTGTATTACAAAAATAAATGAAATTTGGTATTTTGTTTAATTAATATTTGAAAATAATTGATCCTGAAAGTAATTTTATTATTTATGAAAATAATTGAAGTCTTGAGGAAAATTTATTTAAAAAATTTTCTTTTAAAAATTTAATTCTTTTGTGAACTTTTATTGGAATGGTAGATATTGAAAATAATTGAATTTCGGCAAATTTTTGAAATCAATTAAGTTTCTATCAAGAATTTCATATTATAATTTTTTGAAAATAATTGTATTATTGGGAAGAAATTTCTAATTTTTTGAAAATAATAAATTGTATTATTGCGAAGAAATTTATTAATAAATTTGTAAATAATTGAATTCCTGTGAAATTTGTATTATTAATTAAAATAATTGAAATTTTGCCAAGAGTTTTATTAAATTTTTTTTAAATAATTGAATTTCAGAGAAAAAATTTATTGTTTATAAAAATATTTGAAATTTTGATGAACATTTTTTAAAAATTGTTTAACAGAATTTAATTTCTGCAAAGAATTTCATTACTTTTGAAAATGTAATTTAATTTCTGCAATCATTTGTAACTTCTTAAAAATTCTATTTTTTTTATTGTTTTAGACTAAAATTTTTCTATAAGTCCTTTAAATTTTCTAATTAAATAAATTTAAAATTGAAATTTTATAAAATTTTAAACCAAAACCTTTTGAAGTTTATCTATATTTACAAAAATTTTAAATGCAGGTCTTTTCTATAATTTAATTAATTTTGAAATATTAAAGTAAAACTATTCATTAAATAATTTCTAAATAACAATTTTATTATATATAGTTCTTCAAGAATGAAGTTATTTAAAAAGAAATTATTGTCAGAAATGGAAAAAATTAAACGTTTTGTATTCGAATTTTTGGTAATTTCATAGTTTATGAGTTAAACAAAAAAGATACAAAAATTTAGAATTTACTTATGAATTCTAAAAATTTAATTTCTTCCAGTATTTTTAATAAAAATTTCGCACTTTTCTCTGTTTTCTGTAAAGTTTCGACTTCTCAATACTTTTTTAAAATAAATTTCAAATTAAATGAAGCAACAAAAGCATTTTCGTTCATTTGAACATTCCGAACTTTAGGAATATGTTTTAACTAATTTAAATGAGTGAGAGATAAATATTGTATTTTTAAGTTACATTTAAATACGTTATTTCAAATGATATCAATAAAAGAAAATTCGTCCATTAGGTAAGTAAAATAAAAATATTTTCTGAAGTGTTGAATAAAAAAATAATTTTCTTATTTTTCGATTCAATTTACCGCTCATAAAATTATTTACTAAGGGATGCTGCATGTTTTTGCGCATTCTCTTTTTTTTCCAAAATCAATAGAATAAGAAACTGGAGTTTAAAGAAAAAGCATTTGGAAGTTATTATATATTCTAACTCTCCTCGATATATACAGTGGAGTTTATAAAATAAAATTTTCTTCTATTTGAAAATGTACAGATCTCTTAAAAAGAGTGCAATTGCTTTGTGACTTTTTAAATCTGCTCGGAGCAGTGCCAAAGTATATAGTAAGAAGGAAACTTACACATGTACGTGACTGGCAACATACTCGGCTTTCCATTTAAATAAGGTGTAAAACTGTTCTGCGTATTGCCAGCGTTCGCTTCGGGGGCGTAATCGAAGATGGCCAAGAAACCACAAAGAAGAAAACCTTCCACGAACAATAGAGCAATTCCCAATGCAAGATCCGTAGTCATAGTTTTTCAAATAATCTCGATTTGCCTTTTTTTCTCTTTTCCTCTTTTTAATGTCTTTTTTTATTTTTATTCTCTACTCTTTTACTTTTTTTTTACCTTTTTTTTAATCCTTTCTCTTTTATTTTTTCCTTTATTTATTCTTTTTTTATTTTCTTTTTTTCTTTTTTATTTTATTTATTCTTTTATTTATTCACAATTCTCGCTCGATACTCTTATTAGAGAATTGTTTTTAATTGAATTAAAATTTGTTAAATTAATCGAAAGGTTTTTAGTTATTATTATAAGTAGAAGATGACTTTTTGAATTTTGTTTTTAAACAGAATGATCATTTTTCACTTTCAGAGGAATATAATTATGAAACGATATCGAGATCCGAAATAATTGGAAAATACAATTTATAAGAGAAGGTTATTTTTGAAATAATAGATTTTGCTCGAAAAGTTTTTGAAGATTCTTTATGGCAAAAGTCCGCAAAGTAAGAACGAACTAGAACTGAATGTTATTTTAACAGTCGGGAGGAAACTTTGAAAACATTTCAAATGCAAGATAGCCATCTCAGTATATTTTAAAAGGCGTTAGGTCAAACATTCTCTACATCTTCAAGAAAAGATAAATTTATTTTGCAAGCTACTTACTTTTTCTTATTGTACACCTATAGACGTATTTTATTTTAGGTGCGACTTTGGAAATATAAATTGAAAAATTAAATTTTAAATTTATTTTAGAGGACAAAAATATTCAACTGAGGTAGAAAGTAATTTATAATTTGATTGTGAAAAAAAGGGAATTTAAATGAAAATAAAAAAAGTTTTATTAGCTTAATTTGGTTTGATAAAATGGACTTTTGTTTCAATTTTTATAGATCTTTCTATACTGTTCTCTAAATAGAATAGAATTAATTAGAAATAATTTTTTTTTATAGTAAAAAATCAGTTACTGATTCAAAAAAAAGTAAATAAATAAAAAAATAATATTGAATTAATTAAAATTTTGTGCAATTCTTGAAAATAATTAAATTTGTTAAAAATAATAAATGAATTCTTTAAAAGAATTTTATTTGAATTTTTCGAAAATAATCAAGGGCAATTTGTAACCGTAATTATAATTTTATCGTTAAAATTTTATAGAATCTTTTTAAGTTTTTAATAAATTTTTTGCTTCTAAAAATTATATTATTATATTAATATTTAATAATTATAATTATTGAACTTTTATTAAATTTTTATAATTGTAAATTTCTGAATGATCAAATAAATGATATTTGTTTATTTTTTGAACAAATTATACTTATATTACTTATTAAGTAAATAATTAATTATCAGTGTTTATTATTGTCAACAATCGCAAGAATTTAGATTATATTTTAATAAATTATAGCATTCTTTGTAATGATTCAATTACTTTAATAAATAGTAAAATTTTTGAAGCAATTTGTAAATTTATTTATGTTTGAAATTAAATAAATTTTAAGTTAATGTGAAAAAAACCGGGAAAATTATGACAAAATCGGGAAAAACGGGGAATTTTGTTAAACAAAAATAGTAGACACATTGACAAACGTAATTTTAAAACATTTATTAATTTTACTATTACTGATGATGTTTAACAATTTTTTGGGGAAAACAAGAATTTAGTGATAATTTCTGGCTGAGAGTGTAGAAAGCGATTACTAATTTATCAGTGAAATATATTCGTATAATGTTTCATTGGAGACATTACTACAAATTCCATTGGAATATAATTTCCCCAAATATCCCGCAGTAATATTCCTTCAATATTTGGTTGATAATTCCTCGAGTATTTAATGAAAATATTTTTACAATTATCAATTTTAAATCTTTAAATATTAATCTCCAACATCAGCTGTTTAAATTTACCCCTAAATTAAAATAAAAATACATTTTCAATTTCGTTAATAAAAAAAACAAAACCCTTATTAAAAGAAAAAAAAATTAATCAATTTCGTTAGCTTATGTACGATATCTAAGGTTTTATAATACCCTATAGCAAACATTGGAGAGTCTCTCATCCTTTTTTTTCCAATTAAAATCCTATTTTACAATTTCCTATCAAGAGCATTGCACTTTCACTTGAAAAACGAAAGCTTCTTTTATTTTCGGTTGTTAAGCAAAGTGGACCATTGAAACATTAATAGTATTGGCTCCCTGTAGGACTTTTTATAGAACTGAAACCATGAATCGAAGCAGTAACATTGAACGGGCTCGAAACCCGTTATAATGTTTAGTGTCTGAAGCGAGAGAATTCTTGCTCAAAGAATAATGCTGACAGTCACTATTACTTGATACTAGCACTGAGCTTTTGCTTCGAGCTTGTTTACCTTTAATTTAATGTCTTATATTTACTTTTCTAATGGATTTCACTATAGAATTGTAACAGTTAACTATAAAATTCACCTGCTTTAAGTATCTTTCACATCAAACGTGGCTCTCTTTAAATGCTAAAAGATTTACCAATAGATTGAAATTTTCTTTTTTACTTGTTCCTCTTGATTTGTTCCAATTGAAAATTTGTTTTAGTCTAATAATTATTAATATAATTTGGCTGCACGCAGAGGGAAATTTTGTAAACATAGTTTATTTGATTCACCTTTTTATTTCTTGTAGAAGTTCACTAAACTATTTATTTATTTTAGGTACGGATTTTATTTAGCACTCATGTTTTTTTAATCAAATAAAATCTATTTGAACCAAATAAAAACTATTTGAACCAAATAAAAACTATTTGAACCAAATAAAATCTATTTGAACCAAATAAAATCTATTTGAACCAAATAAAATCTATTTAAACCAAATAAAATCTATTTAAACCAAATAAAATTTAATTTCATTGTGGTTCAGATATACGTAAATATGCATATCAATTAGAAAATAATTATAACACAAATTTTTCTCGTATTAGAGAGTTAATTAGAATTAATAACTAATTTCAATTAATTAATTGGAAAATGAAGAAAAGAAACTAAATTATTGATATAAAAAATTGAAATTAAAGTACTATTTGATACACTTTTTGATATCATTTCGTTGCAATTGTATACTTTTATGTTAAAAGTGAATTAAATTTTAAAAGAGTTGCGATTACAATTTTTATAAATAGATAAACTTCAAAAGCTTTTAATTCGAAATTTTGTCAAATTTAAATTTTCAAATAATTTTGTTAGAAACTTCAAAGAACTTAGATTTTTGAAAAATTTTAATAATTTAAATTCTTCTAAAATTAGTTAAATTTTTTAATATATGTTTAATTAATTACTAAAAATAATAGATTATTTATAGAAGAGAATTAAGTTAAAAACACTAAAATAAAAACCATTGAATTTTGGAGAAGTTACAAATAATTGCAGAAATTCAATTATATTTCAAAAGCAATAAAATCTTCTGCAAAAATTAAATTATGTTAAAAAATTTTCATGAAAATAATTTTATTATATATAATTTATAACTTATAATTATAAATTATAGTATATAATAAAATTATTTTTAAGAATTCAACTATGATTTTAAACGTTAATAAACTCATTGCAGAATTTCAATTATTTTTAAAACAATTTTAATTGAATTTCTCGAAAAGTGTAATATTCTTAAACATTTTATTACAGTTCGTTGAGATAATTTAATTATTTTTTATGAGAATTCAATATTTAGAAACATTCAAGTATTCAATGAATTATTTATGTAATTTTAAAAAATTCTCACCTAAATTTCAATTATCTTTATAAATAATAAAATTCTTCTAAGAAAAATTCGTCAAAAAAATTCAATTATTTACAGTTTTTTGATAAAATTCTTGATGGAAATTATTTACGTTTTTGTATTTAAATAATTCAATTCCTGTAAAATGTTTTATTAAAAATTGGTTTAAAAATTAATTTTAGTTAAAGTGTTAGATATACTAATTGAATATTTAAAGCACAATAGAATGAATTTTTAGAAATAATTGGATTTCAAGAAGGTTTTAAATATTAAAATCTTAATTTTTCACACTTTTAACTATTAATTCTGTAGGCTTAATTTTTTTTCATAAATAATAAATTTTTTTAAAAAAATTCAATTATTTTTATTAATAACAAACTAATTCTTCTCCAAAATCTGATTATTTACAAAAAATTTAATAACATTCTCAGTAAAATTTTAATTATTTTCTATAAATTTGCTGCATTTCAATGATCTTCAATATCTGATAAATTAAATTTTCCAAGAGATTAAAAAAAAAATTTTTTTCTATAAATTTCTCCGCAATAATTCAATAATTTTTTTACAGGGATTCAATTGAAAAGGTTTCAAATTAAAATTTTTGAAAATCTGAATTTTTCATACTTTTAACTAAAAATTTTGTGGAATTAATTTTTGAAAAAGTTTAATTGAACTTTTTTGAAATTATTTGAGGTTTTTAATATTTTTAAAAATAAACTGTTCTCATGTTATTGAATTTAAAATTTTTTAAAAACTGTTTGTAATCCTATGGAAATTTTCGAATATTCAATCTTTAAAGGATACAGAACGAATTATTTTTGTTACATATCGCATGTATTGTACTTGTAGAATTACATACATGTACATATGTACATTTGGTTTAATAATAGAATGATGATAATAATCGTCCGCAGAATTTTGTTTAAAACGTGAAAGTTTTCGTGTAATCGATTTAACTTTGCGTATTTTCAGTATAAAAGTTATACGTAATATTCATGTGATATAATGAATTTAAAATCTACTACTTTTCATCTACCGTTAAATTTTACATATATATATAGGTATAACGCTAAGCTTATACATTTTGGTGTAGCTTTTAATGCGTCTTTTTTATACATACACATTTATATTTAAATTTCCCTTTTGTTAAGTCCATTAATATAAAAAAGTTATTAAGAGCAACAACGAGGGGTGTGTTTTTAAAAAATTTACAAAATTTACTGCATTTTTGCAAAAATTCTTTTGATGCTTTTCTGTTAATGGATTGACTGCTTTTTACGCACTGAATAAAACTTCGAATCGATTAGTTGTCTATTATTAAAAATATGTTTACTTGAATTTTGAATTACATTAAATTTTCATTACTTTACGACGCTTTGCAATTTTATCTATATTATAAACCATAAACAACAATTGCCAAGAACGTTCAGAATGAACGAAATTTATTTATTTCTTCTCAAAAATTACATTTTTATTGCGCAATTATTCTGCTTCACTATCCAATAAAATTAATTGCTGACTTTATAAACGTAAAATTTTAGTTTTTGTAATTTTTTTATAATTAGTAATTTATTAAAATATTTTCAATAAAAAATGTTTAAATCATTTGAACGTTCAAAACTTGGGGATCATCAATATTAACTGAAAAAAATGTATTCAAATTTTTATTTTGGCCCTAAAACATAAGTTTCTATTTATCTATTTTGACATTATTTTAATAAGTTTTCATTGTTTATTTTTATTTATTGTTTTTACAAGGATTTTCAAGAATTAATTATGAAAAAAAAATTTTTAATTATTGTGTGGCTGGTGGCATTGGTACTTTGATGACTTTGAAAAGAAATGTTGCATCTTTAAATGAATATATATATAATACAAAGCTTTTTGTAAATTGAAGCATTAAGGGAATGGTCCAAATGGTGATTCCGATTAATTTGATTTTACTTTTTATTTTCTAATTTTAAACCAATAATTAAACATTTATGACATTTTTAATATTTCTAACCATTTGATAGTTATTTTTGATTTTGGACTTAATTTACTGGTTCGCAATTCTCCAAACATTTTTAAAAAATTTATTTTTTTAAATAATTTAATAATTAATCATTAATATAATTAATAATAATTTTTTAATAATTCTTTTTTTAATTTCTTTTTTTTTAAACTTTGGTAAATCTGGAACTTCTTTTAGGTAAATGATATTTTTAGGAATCTTACTGTGATATTAGTTTATAAATAATTTTATAAATAAATTAAATAAATTATATATATAAATTTGATAAATAATTGTGTTAGAAATTGAGCTAAACAAATGTGCCTCATAATACTTGAGTCTCCCCTATAATATTTTCTTTAAACATTTAAAAAAAAGTTACTCACTGGGATAAATTCGAAGTGGATCGTCAATATCATCAAGTGAAATGCCTCCATTTTTAACTGGAACTGAAATTTGAAATAACAAATTGAAATTGAACATTTATTATACAAATACATATATGTATGTAGACAGTGAGTTATCCTCACGTACATAATATGAGTGTTTGTTTTGGCATCATATAGATATGTGCACACTTAGGTTTAGTAGTACTAGTTTTCATTGCGGAATGTTTGATCAAACATCATTGTTTCGTCATTGCGGTGAATGTGTGTATGCAAATAAATTATGCACAGTACTCACTTGAATGGTTACTGATCACATTAGCACGTGCCTCAGGTCCATATGTTGTTAACGTGCCCATTAAAACCATTATGATGAGCTGAATCAGGAATAACAGAAGGACCTGCTCTTTCCCTCCGCATAATGAAAGCATACTCTGTGTGTTTACAAAATCACTTTCATTACCATTTATCTTTCGTACATATAATATAGTTTTCTTTACTTTTCATTATTTTCATGAAAAAAAAAAATTTATATTATCATGCAAAGAATGGGCGGAATTTTTCTAAAGGATAATTATTTCTGATGATCATCAATTAAATGGTCAAATTCACTTTAAATATTTTTATTTCTATGCAAACAATAAATAGGTACTTAAATATTTATTCAAGAAAAATTATTCCATTTTTGAATGTAAAGATACTTTTTGTTTCTTTTCATAAAATTATAATTATCGAGTACGAAGCCTACAAATTTTAATATTTTTTTAACAATTATTTATTGTTTATTTTATTATTAATAGATTTTATTTTATCCTATTTCTAAATTCATATCTCGTAATATTGCAATTTTTATATTTATTTCCAAGAAGTAAAAAAAAATCCAAATCGTTTTCGCAATATTGTTTCGAAAATTAAATTAAATCCTACTTTATTCTTCCTTGCATAACATTGAATAATAATCAAAATAATAAAATAAAAAAAAACTTTTTTCCAATTTTGCCCCCTCACTGGGTAAAGAAATAGTTTCTATAATTTTTTTCCCCTTTTTTACAAAAATGTTTCCAAGTAATTTCAGAAAATTTGTTGCTGTAAAAAAGTGAATAGAAAAAGAGGAGAAAAAATTAGTTCCATTTAGAGGAAAACTTCCTTTTTATAAAATAAGATTTTTCACGATAAAAATAAAAATTCAACGATGGAAAACATTTTCGAAACTTGAATATAGTTTCGGAAGATTAGAAAAGCAAGGAAGGGAAAAAAATCCGTATAGAGAAAATTCAGAAAACAGGAAAGAGAGAAAGGAAATACACATTTCTTTTTTTCTAGAACGATGGAAAAGTTTTTTGGAAGCGAAAACTTAGAAAATACGTCAAAAAATCATTTATTGGAAAAAGAAAGCAAAAAACTTTGTGAAAGTGAATGAGAAATAATTTAGAGAAAGAACATGGCAATTGGAAAAGTTTTTTCAAACATTTATTTACGAGTATAAATACAAGATCAAATCAATTATACATAATAGTTATTTTTTGGTATAGAGAAAATTTATAGTTAGACACTATACTTTACTTGAAGCATTGTATAAGAATGATGCTTAAATGTCTGATGGAATTACATTAAAACTTTGGCCCAAGAGATTATAGTTTAATGAGTTTACAGTTTATGCACTATATTTTATGGTCTATAGAGTAGAATGACTTTGTGTGAGGTTTCACGAAGAATAATTACCGAATCTTAGAAAACAGAAATTAAACAATTAGTCATAATTAACCAGATTGATAATTTACATGTAATATATGTGTGAAAGGTGGAAGAAAAACGACTGCGAACACAAAAACGGTTTTTGCTTTTTTTTTATTAATACCAACACTGATAAATTTTTTTTCTTCTATAAATTTTTATTCTATTTAAGAATAAAAACTTTTTCCTTGTTTTTTCTTTTATTATATATTTCTGTTTTATAAATAAATATTTAATGATTATTATTTTTCCATTTTTCATAGAAATTAGGTATTTTAAAAATTATATATTATCTATCATTATTGCATTATTATTTTAGATTATAAAAATATTTTTACTGAAACTTCTTAAAAATTATTATCATCATTTTACTTGAATTATTAATTTCTGCAATTTTTAATTAAAATTCTTCTTATTTAAATTATTTTTAATAGTTTTTGAAAAAGTTCTTTGAAAATTTTTGAAATTCATTTATTTGCATTTCAATTTTACGAAATTTGGATATCAAAAAAATTAATTCAACAGAATTGTTAAAAAAAATGAAGATTTTAATTTCACATTGTTTCCAAGTTTAATTTTGTCTAAAAATTCACGCTATAATGCTTTTAATATTCAATTGATATCTAAAATTTTCACTGAAAATTATTTTTAAATAAATTTTAATTAGAAAATTGTACTTGTATTCAATTATTCAAAATACAAAAATTGATAATTTTTGAATAATTGAAAGTTTTTCAAAATTGAATTCCTGATAAATTTATATTATTAATAATAATAATTAAACGTTCGCGTAGAATGTTTCGTAAAATTGTCTTTCTAAAAAGAATTTTATTATTTATGAAAATAATCGACTCCCTGAAAAAAACTATTATTCATAAAAATAATTAAATTCCTCTAAAAAAATGTATTGTTTATAAAAATGTTAATGGAATTACTGTGAAATTTGTATTATTTATGAAAATGATTAAAAGTTTGGCATAGAATTTTATTACAAATTTTATTTCAATAATTTGATTTATTCTGAAAAAATTTATTGAAACAGTAGATATTGAAAATCATTGAATTGAGAAAAATGTTTGAAAATAATTGAAATTTTGCCAAGAATCATTAAAATTTTTGAAAATAATTGAATTTCGGATAAGAGTTTTAATATTTATTAAGGTAATTTAAATTATGACGAAAATTAAAAAAAATGTTGAGCGTAATTAAATTTTTGTGAAAAATTTTATTACTTTTAAAAATAATTGAATTTTTACAATCATTTGTAACTTCTCCAAAATTCAATTTTTTTTAGTGCTTTCAACTAAAATTCTTCTATAAATTTATTATTTTTAATAATTCACTAATTAAATAAATATTAAAAAATTTAACTAATTTCAGTAAAATATGAATAATTAAAATTTTTCAAAAATATATAAGAACTTTAAAATTTCTAATTAAATTCATTAAAAATTGAAATTTTATAAAATTTCAAACTAAAATCTTTTGAAATTCATGAAAATTTTAAAATTCAATTATTTTTAAAATATTGAGAGTATAAAATCATTTATTAAATAATTTTTATGAATTATTAAAAATCAACTAAAATTAGATTAAAAATGGATTAGATTAAAAAAATTAATTGAAATTAAATTAATGGATTTAAAAATAAAAAAAATGGAAGTTAAATTAAACTTAGAGGTAATTTCAAAATTTATGAGGCAAACGAAAATGGCACCAAAAGAAAATTGATGAAAAGATCATACTTCAAAAGTAGCACTTTCAGAAAAATTAATAATTTCAGAAAAAAAATATTAAAAATAATTTTTGGAAATAATTTTTTCTTACTGTATATAATATTTTTTTTACTATAAAGCTATTTTTTCCTATATATAAAAGTATTCCCAATATATTCATACCTCAGCCATAGTTTCGTATAAAAGATTTACAACCGCACTACATATATATAGAATATATACAGAAAATTCTTTTCTGGTTTCTGCTAAATTGGATTCAATGTATTTGAACCCAGGTCCTTATTCTCAGCGGTGCTTTTTTCAATTTGTCTTGAAAAAATCAGCAAAGAGTGATCATTCTTTTTCACTGGAAATTATCGATCAGTGCCATTGTGGAACTCAATTACAAACGACTGACCGATCCTTTCGGCGCACTCACTGACCTCTCGTACTACATCTAAATCACCCCAACGGATACACACCATCATTTGGTTGATGTCGATGCGTTTCGGCCCGAATTACTATATATAAACTAACTTAATTCGAGCTCGCTGAAGGTTAATATCAATGCGTTTATATACATCACGAGATTCTATGGTGTATGTGTCTGTGTGTGTGCGTATATTTTTAATTTCTATTACATATATCAAGTACTTCATTCCAGGAATATCGATTGACCGATAATTCATTTCACTGCGAGATTACTTACTCCCTTATTTGAATTTATAGAAAATAATTATTATTTTTGCCAATTCGAGGTTAACAATAATTGAAGGTTAATAATATTTGAATTTATTTTAAATAATCTAAAATGTTATAAAGAAGAATTTTTATGTAATTCATTTTTCCAATTAACAGAAATCTATAAATACATAAAGAATTTTCGACTTCTTTTTTTTTTTTAATTTCGCGCCAATACGGTCATTAAATTGCCGCCTAGAGGGCATAAAAATTCTCTCACAAACGAAATTCTTTTTAGGAAGATAATTTTAACCATTATTATTAATAATATTAATTTCTCAGGAATTCAATTATTTTTAAACTCATCGCAAAAGTCCAATTACTTTGAGTACAATAATTTTTATCGAATTCCTCAAAAATTGTAATTATTCTTAAAAATGTTATTAAAATTCGTGGAAAAAAATCAATTATTTAAAAACTGTTGATATAATTTGCTTATTAAAATTTAATAATTATTTTCAATACATTTTTTTGAAGAATTAAAAAATTTCTTATTTTCTGAACTATAGATGATGAAATATTGCAAGAAAAACTTTTTAGCCAAAAATTTGAAGAGAAATTTTTGTTTTCTAATAATAATCTTTGATATTATAAAAGCAATAAATATTATATTATATAAAGTATTCTTGGTTCGAAAAGTCTGCATTTTTAAATACTTTCAATGGTTCGAGTCCTGAAGTAGTGATTTATTAATTAATTATAAAAACGAATTTATTTAATAAGTAATAATTTAATAATTAATAATTAATTGTCCTTAATGTAGTAATTAATAAGTAATAATATAATGTAATGAATAATTAATTAATATTGTTTGCAGTGCATAATAGAAATTTAATAAATTCTCGGAAACTTTCCAATGTTTTTGTCGTTTATTTAGGAAAATTAAAGGAAAATTGATTTCATCGTAAATAATTCTTAAAAGATCAATGAAATAGCAAAAAGTACTAGTATCGATTAGATTTTATTGTTTCTGTCTATTCACTACTTTATAGATGACAAAAATAAAGACACGACACGCCACATATTTTTCAACCGGAACCAAACATTTGCATTACTTATTAGAAGCCACTGTGCAATTTGTTGCGAGTGCTCTTGAAAATTTTCTGAATTAACTTTAGAAATAGAAACTTTTAGAGAGAAAGAAAGGACACTTTAATTTACGTATAGAAATCGGAATTCAAAACACATTTATTATCATTATTTATTGAATAACTTTTAGTTATTTTTTTATTTCTTTCGTTTACAAATTGATTCGCTTCCTATTTTTTTCTGGTAATTTTACACTCATTTACCTATTCATTTTTAGTTTTGTATTTATTCACCTATTTCTGAAATTTTCTCACTTTATATCGTCACTGATGTGTTTATTTGAGAAAAAAAGGAATTTCTTCCTGTTTTTGTTTATTTCGAAGGTGTTGCAATTAATTTTCTTAATGCAAAATAAATGTTTAACATTTCAAGAAAACTATTTTGTTTAAACCAAATATAATTTATTTATTATGAAGATTTCAAAGAAATTGTATTTAAAGCAAATAAATCGTCATTAGTTTGCAAAAGTTCAAAATTTAAGGTACAAAGTAAAAAAATAATTTAAAAAAAACTAAGAGAAAACTAATTGTCACCGAAATATAACGACGAGTAGAAAAATTTGTAATGAAAAAAAATTTGATTCACAAAATTTTATTTTTAAACTTGTCAGCTGAAAATAATGATTTACTTTGACATTGTCTTTACATCAGAAAATAATAGGAGTAAAATCAACAATTTCTTCTAGCGGAAATAATTTTCTTTTATCTACTTAATCTAATAAACATGAGTTCAATTTCCAAATTATTATTGTGTTCTATATTTTTATTACATAAAAAAATGAATAGTAATAATGAAAAAAATGTAAGTCACTGAGCTTAGAATTATATTTTTTTGCACGTTTATTAAAAATAATATTGCATCAAATTTATTTTGCAACATCAATTGAAACATATTAGAGTAAAAATTCATTTTAGAAGATGAAACAAACAATATAATAATTAAAAAGTACTTGCCATTTTTTTTATTCTGCAAAACTGAATTTCTCTCTTTTTCGAAATGAATAAAATTTATAGAAAAAGACTTATAAAATACATATTCGTCGACATGAAACGCGCGAACGATTAAGCTCTTTTGTTGTCTGTCATTTTAATTTATATGAATGCAAAGCAACATTGAATTAGCGACAATTATTCGTCTACATTATTAGTCCCTCTCGTTGCATCCTTCTAGAAATAGATTTACCGTTTGAATTTTCGACTTTAATCACAAAGCAATTCAAAATAATGCTCGAAATGTTGAATTTATTTTCATAATTGAAATAATTTTTTTAGAAAGAGCAATGAATAAAGTTAAAAAACTATAAAAAATTTATATTTAAATTCGGAACTCGTGAAAGTTAGAACTAATTTTTTAATATTTATAAAAAAATTATATTTTTATTTCTCATATATTTAAAAAAAAAATAGAATTTTGTTGAAGTCGTGTCTAAAAAATAGCAATTATACCAAATTTTTGAACTTTTAAAAAAAACTCGAGAATTTGTTAAATTAAAAAAATTGTAATTTGTTAAAAGAAATAACAATTATGCAACATTTGTTTACAGAGACTGCAAATATATTTCCTTTAAAAAAAACGAGAATTTTTGTACAAAAGTTGTGAATATGATATTTTTTTATTCATTTCTAAAAAAAATATGTCGTTAAAATATCGTGATTGACAAATAGAAATTTAAGACATTTTTTTCTAAAAGAAACTTAAAAATTTTTAAACAAAATTTGATTCATACAATTTTTCTTTCTTTATTTCTCAAAAAGATATGAAATTTTCTAAAAAAAAAATATAATTTTAAAAGTAAAAATGGTGTCAAATATTTTCTTTAGAAAAAGCACATTTTGTTTAAAAATTCGTGATTAAAAAAAGGAAGAATGCAAAAAAATGTTCTTCTTTTTCTAAAGGAAACTAAAAAAATCTAGATAATTTCGATTTGTCGAATAAATAAATTTATATAATTTACATGACATTTTAAAACTCAAAGAATAATAAAATAATAAATAAAAACATTTAATAAATTTTTAGACTTTTTTTCCAATTAGTTAAAAAAATAAAAATAATTTCATACTGTCTTTCAATTTTAATCTAAAATTTTTAATAATAATTTAAAATTTATACAACGTAATTTATTATTAATGAATGAATTATAAAATTAAAAGAATTAAAAAAAATGGGAAAAGTAAAGTTTTGAAACTAGAATATGATGTATGAGAGGAGTGGTTTTGAAAATTTAACTTCAAACTTCGAAAATGATGAAGTTTTCCCATCTATTATTATACAAAATGAATGACAGACGCAGTGCAAATAAATTATGAATATATCTTTAAAATTTTCGTATACAATCTATGCAAATTTTCAATTAATATTCATAACCGCGAGTTTCATAAAAACAATATGAATTGTCCCGAAAAGACATCTTTTAATTTGATTACAGTCTTTTATGAGTATGTGTGTAAAAAGAAGTGAAATCCATTAAATTCAGTCGCAGAATATTCTCAATATTCACATACATTTATTAGTGGAAGAAAATTACATAAAATTGTTTTTAGTGTCACAATTATAGCTCGTAAGATTTAATTTACTCTCAATTAGTTTATGAACGAATTAGAATCAATTTTAAACAATATTTTTTTATTTGTTTTTTTAATATTTTTTCCTAATAATATATGATTATTAAATATCGATACTTTTTAAATGTAATATTTATATTTATTATCAAAGTTATAAAATAACAATTAATTCAAAAGTATTCCAAAAAATATTTCTATGGAAAATTGCTCTACTATTAAATTATTTAATGAAACATTGGATTTCTAAAATTTTTTCTGTAAGTATGAAATAATTACTATTTTCTAATTAGTAAAATTAATTAATGTTTTAAAACATTGTAAATAAATAAATAAATAATTTATTATATTGATAATTAAATATTGATTAAAAAATGAATGATTCGTGTTTAGAAATTTTTACACAATATATTATTTAACTCTTGAAAATATTTGTGTATTTTTTTTTAAATTAAACTAAGTACTCACTGTGATTATATATTTTTTTTCTTCTGCTTTTTTTGGGAAAAAAAGTGTGTTCAGCTTACAAGTCTCTTTAGTAATGTCCTCGTTTAAAGACTGTTACTGAATGTCTAGCTTTGAAAAATAAACAAGTCAGTTTGCTCAACGACGTAAGTTTCAAATCGATATAGTTGTTCAATGCGGATGCAATCTGATTTAATGTCGAAAAATTATTGTCTTCGATGGAAAAAAAAAAGTTTTTTAGATAAAGGAAAGAATAAAAAAGTGGCCGCGTATCAGAAATAAAGTGCATTTTTTCAAAGAAAAAAGTAACGAAAATAAAATTTTTGATTTATTACAAAATATGGAAAAAGGTTTTTTTTTATCTTTTTGTTTATTTATCATTAAACTATAATAGGGAGTTAAATAAAAATTTTGAAATCTTTAATTTATGAGTAGGTTAAACAAATGTAGTTGAATTAAACTCATTTGTATTGTTTTTAAAGATAAGATTGTATACACCTCGAGTAGAAAAACAATTTTCTCAGGGAAATTGACATTTTATTTCAAATTAAAATTTATTAACTAATAAAAGCAGTTGAAATATTTATTTATTCTTTATTATGTGTATCAAGATTTTTTAAAAAAGTACTTTTTTTTGGTGAACTTCAGATATTTTGTTTATAAAATAGGAGAAAGTTGAAAATATTTAAAATCGTGACGATTTTCAATTTTTCAAAAAAACATTTTTGTAACGAAGTTGAACTCCACAATGTTTATCAACGAAAAAAATTTATTTAATTCATCCAAATATTATTTTTATTTTAATAATTAATTGTGAAATAATTATTATCAAAATATAAACATAAATATTGATTTTCTAAATATTTTTGTGTCAATATTGCAGCGTCGTTATTAATTAATTTATTAAGTGGAATAATTGTTTTTCGTTGATAAACGTTGAGGACTTCAACTTGGTATTTTTGTACGAAGTTTGATTTTAAGGTATCAAAATATTTGCACAATAACAATTTTTTTATTTCGGATATTTTTTTATTAATAATTGTTTATAATTTTACGTTAATACATTTATCATTAATTTTTATATATTTAATAATATTTTATTTATCAGTAAACAAAATTTGTTTCATTGCACTTAAAAAAATTTAATATAATAAGAAAATTTGAGAATAGAAAAGGTGGTAATAATAATAATAATAATTATAAATCAAAGACAATGGTGTAAGAGAAAAATGCAACCGGTCTTACATTAAAGAAATATGTTTTAAAGGTTGCATACATATTTAACAGATAGAACTCGAAATTCGAATTTAAAAAGAAAAGTTAACATTAGTTTAATAAAATTTTTAAATATATAATTGTAATACTGTATAAATGATATTTAAACTCGATTATTAATATATAATATAATTTGAAATCATAAATTAGGATTTTACATTCTTTTTATCGAATTGAAAATTGAATATTCAATTTTAGAACTTCATGCGATTTACCACAGTATTTGTTCATTAATCAATAATTCTGATAAATTAATGAAATAATAAAATCCACTAAATTAATTACTTTATAAAGAAACAGACAAAATTTGTTATGAATTGAATTTAATAAATTTGATACAGAATTTAATAAGACAATGCGGTTAAATTTAATAAATTTGAAAAAGAAAATTATAAAAAATGCGGGAGAATAATTTAAAAAACATTTTCAAAAAAAAACTTAAAAATCCCTGTTTTAAACAATTTTCTTAATTCAAATTTGTGTTAAAAAATGACAAATATTTAAATTTCAATCCTTATAAATATACGATTTAATTCATTCAAAACGAGAATTTGGAATAATAATTTGTTTGGAATAATTTTGGTATGAAAATTTGTTGTTATCCCATTTTACAAATTGCGAGGAGGGGATTATTTCTAATTATTCAACTCTCCATCTGAGATCTTTCTCAATCCTTATTTCCCAGCATTGCACTCATAAAAGTCAATCGAATTGAAAACAAAAGTTTGTGGTTTTTGTATAAAAAGAAGTTTATATCCTTGGAAATTATTGTGCGCATTCTAAGGATCACCTATATAAGTGTCTTGTGGAATTGCATTAAAACTTTAGAGTGTTATAGTTTAATGAGTTTACAGTTTATGTACTACTCTATGGTTAATATAGGTAGTTTTAAAGCGACTTCTCGTATATGGAACTCAGGGTAAGAAAGCGGCTAACTTACCCTCTAATAAAGGACCTTTCTCATTTAAAGCTACTTTAATACACACTTGCCCTATAAAATTCATTTTCGGATAGATTTTATTTTTTAATAAAATAGAAACACTTTGGGCCAACGTACTGTGAGGCTATAATGTTGTCAATATGGAAAAATTTAGTGGAATTTACCTATATTGACTCGAAATTAAATAGTATTTAATATATTGTATTTTAAATTTTAATTTATTTTTATTCTATTTAAATTTTTTTTCCTTTAGTTTACTGCATACTTTTTAAAATTATTTTTAAAATTATTTTTAAAAATATTTTTTAAATTATTTTTGTTATTCAATAGATTTTTACTGGTTCAGATTGTTACTGAATTCAGGGAAAAGTCAAAGAATGGCGAATTGGTAATGGAAAAGTCAGGAATTTTTATTAAATGTAATGACGAAAATTACATTTTTAGAAATCATAAAAAATTTCCAAATTTTGTTGTCTTTATTGTTTGCCTCACAAACTATGAAATAACCACGAATTCGAAAACAAAAGATTTCATTTTTTCTATTTCTGCCAATAATTTCTTTTTAAATAACTTAATTCTTACGAACAACTATCATGAAATAAAAAATTATTACTTACAAGTAATAATTAATTTCCATCTTCAATTAATTTAATTAGAAATTTTAAAAAACTTAGATTTTTGAAAAATTTTAATAATTCAAATTCATCTCAAATTATAGTTAAATTTTTTAATTTAAATTTAATTAATTATTAAAGATATTGGATTTATATGATAATTTTAGTTAAAAACGTTTAAAAAATGAATTTTTGAAAAAGTTACAACTGACAGCAGAAATACAATTATTTTTAAAAGTGCATATTAAAATTAAATTAAATTAATTAATTAAATTAAAAATATTAAAATTCAGTTCAAAATTTTTTTTAAATTCTAGATAGAAGTTCAGTTATATCATTTAAAATAATAAAAATTTTCTCTAAAGTTCAATTATTTTAAAAAATTTTTTTAACTAAAATTCTTGGCAAAATTTTATTTGTTTTCCAAAACTTTTCCTTACTTTAATGATTTTATATCTGCTATTTTAATAAAATTTTCCAGATGAATTCAAGAATTAAAAATTTTTATGATAAAATAATACTCGCAAACATTTAAATATTTTTAATACAATATTTTTATCGAATTTCTTCAAAAATCTTATTATTCTTAAAAATTTTATTAAAATTCGTCGAAAAATTCAATTATTTAAAATTTTTTTGAAAAAATTCAATTATTAATTATTAATTTAAATACTTCTTAAATATTTCGATTTTCTATTATTTGCAATATCTACTATTTTAATCAAATTTATCAAAAGAATGAAAAATTTCAAAAAAATGTTAATGACATTTGTCGCAAGAATTTAATTATTTTTGTGAATGATAAAATTCTTTTTAGGAATTCAATTATTTTTATAAACAATTAAGCTAATCACAGAATTTAAATAATATTTTTATACAATTTTGATCGAATTGCTCGAAATATGTCATTATTATTATTAGAAATTTTATTAAAATTTGTCAACAAGATTTAATTACATAAAAATGTGACAATAAAATCATTTATGAGATTATAATTTAAAAAAACATTCAATTATTAAATAAATTGTTTATTTCTATATTTCTATATTTGAATTCTCGTAGAATTTTCGATAAAAAAAAATTAATTCAAAAAATGCATTTTAGTTTTAATTTTAGATAATAATTTTCTAATAAATATATGTTTAATTGAATAATTGCAACTTTAAGATTAATTTTTACTTTAAAAAAATATTTATTTAGTTTTTCTCCTGTTGTATTCAATTTGAATAAGGCGCCATTTTATTTCCCGACAGATGGCGAGAAAGGAGTAAAATTTAAGGTGTACAAAAATCAGTCATTATGTTTCAGTAATATGATAAAAAATTATTTATTTTTTGAGGTCTTGTTCTTAGAACCAAAAGCGTATTTTATAATATTAGAACACAATTTTCTAATTTCTGAAATAAATTTTTTTATTTCCAGCCATTCCATCTCGATTACAAGCGAAAATTTTCTTCAAAGCCCTCTATTGAATAGATGCAAAATTAGATTGGCACAAAATTTAAATTGAATGAAACAAATGTAAAAATAATTGAATTTGAATTTTGCGGTAATATAATAATTTTGCGAATATCCGACAGATGAAAAGAAAAATCATTTCTCACAGTCGAGATGGAATGAACAGTGTATATAAATATTTCACTATATAAATGAATATATATCTCTACCCGAACCAATGTATTTATTCAATTAATTGTATCCTCTATCGACAGATATTTGTATTGAATTAAATAAACATTCCTCTCTAATTGTAGACAAATAGACGACGCAATTATTTTTCTTCTCTTCTTTTTTTACAAATTTTTTGCATTTTATATATCTTTCAATATATATATAGATTTTTTTTCTATTTATTAAACTCTTTTACTCTTGGATTTAATTTCTCCCTCGGATTTTGATATTTGAATTTCTTTGCGCGGATTTTGATTGAATGAAGAGCTTATATACATAATAGGATTTTCGGAGAACTTTTGCTCAAATATTTGAGGTTTTTTTTTTTATTTCTTTTCTATCTATCAGCAAATGAACAACAAAGGGCAATCGCTCTCTTTCACTCGAAATTATATCGATCCTGCAGGCTCCATTGTCGAACCCAATTACGAGTGACCGAACAATCCTTTCGGCACTCACTGACCTCGGTATTATGTATATATCTGTATACATATCACCCCCCAAGGGTTAGACGTAATTCACCTGATGTCGATGCGTTTGATCATATCATTCGAAATTAACTTGATTTCGCGATCGCTATACGAGATAATTTCCAATGTGTTTATCCTTTAACTGTTTAACATTTTCTGACATTATCATGTTAAATTTTCGTGAATTTATCATGTTAAATTTTGGAAATGATTTTTTTGGCAATTTTTCGTTAAGAAACATTTTTTACTAATTTTTTTTAGATAATTTTCTTTATAGCATTATTATTTACCAATTATTCTTTAATACACTTTTTCAGCAGTTTTTTCAGTTATTTTTCTTTACAGCATTTTTATTTCTAGGCATGTTTTCTTTAACAATATTTTTAGAAAATTTTTTTCAATTAATTTTTAGTTATTTTTTTAGTATTAAATTATTTAGCAATTTTTCTTCAAACATATTTTTGCAGATATTGTACACAAATATAAATTTAGCATTTTCTTCTTTAGACATATTTGTAACAATTTTTTTTATTGCTATTTTTCTTTGAAGCAATATTAATTAAGCACTTTTTCCAGTTTTTTTTTTCATTACAGCATTTTTATTTAGGCAATTTTTCTTGAAAAATATTTTTAGCAGATTTTTTTAGTCAATTTTTAGTCATTTTTGTAGTATTAAATTATTTAGCAATTTTTCTTTAACAAAATTTTTGCAAATATTTTACCAGATAATTTTTATAACAATATTATTCATCAATTTACGTTTAACAATTTTTCAACAGTTTTTTTTCGATATTTTTTTTACAGCAATATTGTTATGAATTATTTCCTTAGTAATTTTTCATAAGGAAATTTTCATTCTTTTTAGAAGTTTTATATTTATTTTTGAGATCAATATTATTAAACAAATTTTTTCTTTAGCAATTTTTCTTTAACAATCTTCTTAAGCATTTTTTTCAATTTTTTAAAAATTTTTATAATATTTTCAATTGTTTATTTTACAGAAATATAAATTTAGCCTTTTCTTCTTTAGCTATCTCTGTAACAATTTTTTTTGCTATTTTTCTTTAAAGTAATATTATTTAGTATTTTTCAGTTATTTTCCTTTAAAGCAATATTAATTTAGCTTTTTTTTCTTGAATAATGTTTTTAGCAAATTTTTCAGCTATTTTCTTTTACAGCAATATTAATTTAGCGTTTTTTCTTTAGAAAATTTTTTCTGATATTTATTTCTTTTACAGCAATATTATTCAGCATTTTTTCATTAGCAATTTTTCTTTAACAATTTCTTTTAGTAATTTTACAGTAACTTTTCTTTACAGAAATTTTTCCATAACAATCTTTTTTGGCACTTTATAAATTTTTCTTTAACGTCATGTTATTCTGTGTTTTTTTATTAGCGATTATTCTTTAACAATATTTTCAGCAATTTTTTTTACATTTTGGCAATTGTTTATTTATTTTTTTAAAGCAATATTATTCAGCAATTTTTTTAAACATTTCAGTAATTTTTCATTTATTTTTTTACAGGAATATTATTTAGCAATTTTTCTTTAACTATTTTTGTTAGCAAATCTCTCAAATCTTTTTACGGCAATATAATTCAGCAATTTTTAAAAAAATTTTAAAGCAATATTCAGTCAGCAATTTTATTTCTATTTTAGGAATTTTTCATTTATTTTTTTACAGCAATATTGTTCAGCAATTTTTCTTTAGCTAATTTTTTTGCAATTCTTTTAGATATTCTAAAAGCGTATATAATTCAGCAATTTTTCTTCAAGCCCAATATTCTAAGAAAGTTTTTCTAGTTATTTTTCATTAACAATCATTTTATAAGCAATTTTGTCAGATTTATTTATTGTAATTTTATTCCGCAATATTTTCTCTTTTCAAACTGTTTTAGCAATTTTTTAGTTGTCTTGTTTCTTTTCAGCAATATTATTCAGGAATCGTTTATTTCTGTTAAATAATTTTTTTAAGTGCATATTTATCGAACGTATAGGTATTTTAATAAAATTTTTCTTCCTTGTCTGCTTTTTGATGGATTATAATGAATTTTAATAATTGTTGTTCTGCATTTAAAAAACATTGTATAAAATTTTTTTAAAAATTAATTTTATTTTTTATTTAATGTAAATTTTGTTAATATTATTATTTTTACTAATCTCGTAATTTTTTTGGTTAATGACGTAATTTTTGCTAACACATGAAGTAGTTTTTTTTGTCGCACTTGCTATAGAAGAAAATCTCCTCTTCTTGTGTGTGTCTATAGGATTTGAAATTGGTCACCCTCTTATCTCATTTTCATCTTATCGCTTATTGTATACGTATATATATACATGCGCTTTACATTGTTCACTCTCTCGCAAAGACTGCTGGATACCTTCTCTCCTCTTGAGTGCTATTCCTTCTTGTATACCTGCATTCTCACTCATATATCACTGTCGGAAAATTTTCAATTTTTTTTTTATCTTTTTTCCTTTTATGCACAGCTAACTGAGAAAATTTAATTATTGCCACTGAAAAGTTCTTTTCTTCTTCAAGAAATTTTATACTTTGCATATTTTTGATTCATGCATTCCATTTTATAACTATATTTTCTTTTGTTTTGTTCAAACGAATTTATAATCAAAAAATTTTTTTAAAGTACTGCAGAATAATAAATATTAAAGTTTACTTATTTTCACTGTCAAATAATTTAAAAATTACTTTGGATATTAGTAAAATTTATGTTAAATTTTAAACAAAACGTAAAGTTATAAAAAATATTTCGATTCTAAATTTGGTAAAATTCTTCCTTTAAATTAACTAAATTTATTTTTCTTCTAATCAAATTCTGATGTATGATAAAATTGCGCCACTTGTTAAAAAAATCATTTTTTATGTTTTAAGTTGTTTGATTTTTCATTATAGTCAATAGAGAGGATAAAACATTGAGAGAAAGTCAGATTTAAAAAAGTGCAATTAAAATGAATATTTCTTTAATTTAAATAATAATTCTTTGATTCAAGTTAAAAATGACAGGAATAAAAAGTGTAATTAAAATGAATATTTCTTAGATTTAAATTATAATTCTTCGATTGAAGTTAAAAAATGACAGGAATCAAATAGAAATTGAAACAGAATGAAAATCAGCAATTTATAGTTAATTTTCAAGTATGATTAAATCGAGAGAAGAGACAATTATCACAGAAATATTAAATCAATATTTTTAAATTCCACCTCTTAGTAGTAAAAGATATAATATATATGAGAAATATTTGAAACAATATCTTCAGAATTATACGAAGTCGTCAACTGCAGGCAAACTTAAATATTTGAACATTAAATTTTAAGGTCCACGTCTTGATTTAAGAAAACCTGGGGCTGGAGTTAAAAGACATATTTCTCATTTGTAGTTTTTCGGTTTTTTTTTCTTTTCTTTCATTTTCTCTTTCTTCTTTAGTTTTTATCTCTTTAATTTCAACTACCTTCAGCATAAAGATTGTAACCTTACTACCTACCTGCCACCGAGAAAAAAGGAATTCACATTATATGTTGCAATTTTCCTTCACCAATTCCAACAAGGTTCAGAAACTTTGAGTAGCGGTCGTATTCTCCTACATATAAATGTTCTCCTTCTACTTTTGTGACGTAGATCCAGAAATTCAGTGCAGAACCGTTTATCTTCATAGTTCTGGTCCTTAATAGGGACCATTAGATTAAAAAAAAATAATAACAATAAAATATAACTCAATTTTTGTCACTGTCCTATAGTCGAGAATAATTTTTATCTAATGTGAAAAAATTTTTCAACTTAAATAAAAATTTAATTTCTTTATTTAGTTTATTTAAAAAAAAATAGACGGGCGAGTTTTTTTTTATAATAAATGGTAATTTATTAGTAATAGTAATACATTTTATTAATAGTTGCAGTAATAAATTAATAAAAATAAAATAATAAATAAAATTAATAATAATAAGTTAATAATAAATTAATAGAAATTTCTGAACTTAAAAAATTAATACGATTCAATCTTTTACTGTCTATTTTCCATTAAATATTTATTGGACCTAAGTATTTTATTTTATCATATTAAATAAATAGTTTCTTTTGCGTCAAATATAAATTTCTTAAGTCAAATAATTGCAATGTTTTGGAGCTAATAAATAATTGTTTAAATAAATTATGAAACTTATTTAATTCAATAATGCCTGTTATTGAATTTAAATTAGTATTTATTTGCACTAATAAAATGTTTTTTTAAAAATAGAACCAAAAAGTTTACTTTCACCAAGTATATTTAATTCATTATAAGTAATTGTTCTAATACATACTAATATTCCTGTATTTGCCTTTAATAATTAATAATTTAGTTCATATACAAAATTTATTTCCACAAAAAAATTTCATAATTGGCTTACAATAAATCTAAATTTTGACTTAAATAAAAAATTATTTAAAAACAGAAATAAACGTAAATTTGAGTTACTAATTTATTTGTTTCAAAATATAATAAGCTAGTATTGAAATCTTATTTTCTAAATCTGAATTAGTAGAATATTCTACTAAGAAATAGAAAAATTTCACGAATTATTAATAAAGTTAGAACTAAATTAAATATTATTAATTGAACGCAACTTAGAAATTATTTCAACTTTACTTTTTATTCGAATTATTTAAAATTCTTAAATTTCGATTTAGCATTTTACCAAAATGTCTGCAAAAATGCATATGGTATAAAAAATGTATATAATAGAAAACAAGTCGTGACATTGTCGCAAATAAATTAAAGAAACATATATATTGGAGAACTGATAAAACAAAAAGAAACTAAAAGAAACTTTTCTTTTAATGGCTTAAAGTTAAAGAATGCTAAAAATAATTCAAAATTGCGATAGGTTTAAATATTTGCGAAAATAATGAAATCTCTAAGAAGCATTATTTTTATTGCTCCTGAACAATATTTCAAATTTGATTAAATCTTATAAAAATAATTGAATTTTTATGACATCTCTTAAATATAATTGAGATTTGGTAAAGTCTTTAAAAATATATTTGAATTATGATAAAAATAAATTTTGTAAAATAATTGAAATTTTGCCAAGAATTGTATTAAAAGTTTTTGAAAATAAATAAATTAGTGGAAAGAAATTTTATTATTTATAAAAATAATGGAAATTTTTACCTAAATTCCTTAACTTGTGGCAACCCTATAAAATTATATTATTAGAATATTACACTCAAAAAATGTATATTTAATTTTCTAAAAGTATTTTACAATTTAGGGAAAAAGTGCAACAAACCGAAATTTTGATATAAGAAATACTAAACTTAAAAAAAAATTTATGTGGAATTTAGTAAAGTTTTATAAAAATTGAATTATAATTCTTGATGTTTGATATTATTATACTAAATTCCACATAAATTTTTTTTTAAGTTTAGTATTTTTTATATTAAAATTTCGGTTTGTTGCACTTTTTCCTCAAATTGTAAAATACTTTTACAAAATTTAATATACATTTTCTTCAGTATATAAAAATTCTCCATAAAAAATAATTTAATTTCTTAATTTTAAAATATGTTTATAAAATTTGATAATTTCCTTTCTTGTATGAAAACATCTGTAAAGTTATTTCTAATTTTTGTAGTTATAAAACAAAACGTTTAAATTTTTGTCTTTCTAAAATAAAAATAAGTTTGTAATTAGATATATTCCTAATATTTATTAATAATTTTAAAAATAATTATTATCCAAAGAAATATTTATATGACAATATTTAAATTTAAATTTATTATAATTAATAAATAGTAAATAAATTGATAAATATATTTATATATAATTATTTATATTTCTAGAAAATATTTGTAAAAACTTAATAAACACTTTGAACATTTGAATCAAAAATTTTTATGTCACATTTTTTGCAATCGAATAAAGACAAAGTCCAACAATTATTTTTTCTTTTAGAGTCAAAATAATAATTCTAGTAAAAAAAAATTCGTTACCACCAAAATAACTTATTTAACGGGACAATTTTATTTGCAATCATAACTGTATTGCTGTATAGTAATAAATTATAGAAATTTACGATCTCGTAAAGTTTAACAGAGAAGGATTTTCATTTTTTTTTTCATGTTGCAAAATTCATAATTTATATTCTAAAATTAAAATACATTTTCTTGACATTGTTTTAAATGGTACTTTTATTTTTATTTTTTTTTTGGATTTTCACTTTTTTCCACAGGTATAGTTCAGGTATACATCTATAACATGTGGTCTAGGATGATATTGGGATGCAGTTGGAAATGTATTGTTACCATGGCAACTGGTCTCTTTCTGCCTTTTCTCATTCTTAAATGCCCATAAATACCAGAACAATTCTTAGGACTTATGGAGAATTGTGTGTTTAAAATGCCGGCCCTGGTCGTGTCTTCTGATTGGCGAATATTTTGTACAGTCGAGTGGCGTGACTTGGTGGCAGCTGTATATTCACCAAGATACTTACCCCCCGAACACTTTTTCAAACTGTAACCCATGTGTAGTCGCCAGTTTAACATCATCGGGGCCGTTAGGGTCATATAACTAACTCTCTTGACCGTCACTTTGATTTTTCAAAATTTTTTAATCCACATACACATATAGAGATTGTCTCAATATTAAAACAAGTAAGTCAGTTATTTTCTTTATTTTTCAATTCACACTAATTACTCGAAAGAAAAAATTAGTTAAAACTTTAAAAAAAAATCATTTTCAACATGATCCTGGTGGGGATAGTTTCTTATGTAATTTTCAAGAGCCGGTGAATTTTTAAAAATTCCCCTTATTTTAAATTTTGATTAAAAACATATTCATGTTTTCAAAAATTATTCTAGTACTACAAACATTTTAAAATTTTTCCGTTTAATTAGTAGTTTTTTTTGAGTAAATTTATTTCCATTCGTTTTGGGATATAAAATTTTTGTGAATTTAGGAATTTTTTTTGTGAATTTTAATGAATTGTGAAGTTTAATTTAATTTGCATTTTTAAATAATTTCAATACAGGTATTTTGATTTAAGAAAAAGGTAATCCGAGTGGAAATTTATTCATAATTGGTTTTGAATTTTATTCCTTTTCTCACTAAAGATTTTTATTTATAAATTGATAAAATATGCATTAATTTAGTAGTTTTTTTAATTTGGAACTTTATAATAATTATTATAAGTTGAAGATTATTCAGGAGCGTAGATAGGGAGTTAGTAGAGGCGCATTCACTTGGTCCACATGGCAAAAATTGTACAAAAATTCCAAACTATATTATCTTTTAAATAATAATAATAAACGCCAGTTGAAAATTGTTATTGAAAGAATTTAAAAACTGAATTAAAAGAATTTTAATTGAATTAAAAAAAATTTTAATTTGAATTAAGCTAAGAAATATTAAATTAAATTAGAAAATTACAAACTATGTTAACTTTAAAAAAAGTAATATTAAACGCCAAATGATGATTGTTATGTATTAGAAAAATTTTAATTGAATTAAATTGAAAAATATTGAATTATATCAACTTTAAAAAAATAAACGTGAATTGATAGTTATTTATTGAAAAATTAAATTAAAAGAATTGAAATTGAATTGAAAAATTAAATGAATAGAATTGAAATTGAATTGCAACATTAAATTAAAAGAATTGAAGTTGAATTGAAAACCTAAAATAAAAGAATTGAAATTGAATTGAAAAACTAAATTAAAAGAATTGAAATTGAATTAAATAATTAAATGAAAAGAATTGAAATTGAATTGAAAAATTAAATTAAAAAAATGAAAATTGAATTGTAAAAATAAATTAAAAGAATTGAAATTGAATTGTAACATTAAATTAAAAGAATTGAAATTGAATTAAAAAATATTTTAATTGAATTAAGTTAAGAAATATTAAATTAAATTAGAAATTTCCGAACTGTATTAAATTTTAAAAAATAAAACGCCAATTGATAATTATTATTTATTGAACAGTTTAATTTAAAAAATCTTAAATTGAATTAGAAAAACTCCAATAATTGAATGAAATTAAAAAAAAAATTAAACTAAATGAAAATTAATTTTAAACATTAATTAAACAATTTCTTTTGTAGTTTTAGTCGCACTTTTATTTCAAATTAAAAATTATTACCTTGAAAAAAAATTTGATTAGAAAACAGTTTTTTTTTTAAGAAATATATATTTACATTTAACGCAGACAATAAAATTATACAGAATATTATCTCTGGTTTCTATTGTCACTCGCACTTCTTTGGCCATATCTGTTATTCCTTCGTGACTCTTCCAGTTTTTGTATACTTAAAGCCTTTTCTATTTTGTAGATAAAATACACAAAAAAAAATGAAGAAACTCACAAATATTTTCTTGAATAATCATTTTTTTTAGTTAAAAGAAAATTAGTTCTTAAATATTTTGCATACTTTGTAAAATAAAAATTTAGAAAAAATATTTTCTTGAATAATAATAATTTTTAAGTTAAAAGAAAATTAGTTTTTAAATATTTTGCATACTTTGTAAAATAAAAATTTAGAAATAATTTTTTTTGCAGTTAAATAAGAAAAAAAGAAGCAAATAATGTTTTGCGGTAAAAGAATTTTTGTTTTTTGCATATTTTTAATACTTTGTTAAAATAAAAATTTAGGAATAATTTTTTTTTAATTGTGTAACTTTATCGAGCAAAATTTTACTATAGTTCAAAAGCCTCTTCGGCTTTCTATATAAATTTCAAGGTCAAATTATATTGTCAGCCGTTAACTTACGAGTCACGTGTTTGAGGAGTAGACTACGAAGAGTAGCATATATAAGGTTTGGTGGAAATAAAATAGAATTTCTTGTGGACCAACTGTAGAATTTTTATTAGTTGAAAGACTATTATATAATAAAATGATTTTTAATTTTTAATTCGTTGAAGCAATTTTAGTTGTAGAATTTTGCAATTAATTTAAAGTTTACACTCTAAATATGAATTGGTGGAATATGTAAATAATTGCAAGTCAACGAATTTATGTTAGTACAAATTTTAAGAACTAAATTTTAGTCAGTTTTCCCTATAAAAACTAAAAAAGTAGATAAAAATAACTAAAATTAGCTAAAAATAACTAAAATTAACTAAAAATAACTGAAATTAACTAAAAATAACTTAAAATAACTACAAATAACTAAAATTAACTAAAGGCAGAAATAACTAAGAATAAGTAGAAATAACTAAAATAAACTGCAAAAAACTAGAACTAACAAAAAGTAACTATAAAAATAATCGCAGAAAACTAGAAATAACTAGAAATAAATAAAAGTAACTGTAAAAATAACTGCAAATGACTAAATGTAACTAAGAAATAGTAAAAATTAAGAAAACAAAAGAAAAAGAAAAATAACTTCTAAATTAAATTTTAAAAATTTAGAAGAACTAGTAAAAATTTTCACAACCTAAATTCGTTGTCAACTTTTCACTAATTTAAATTCATAAAATTTAAAAAGAATATAAAGTGAAGCAAATAATTAAAAATGCTCGAAAATATAGAGAATTAAAAATTACCATTTGATAAGTAATTAAAATTTTTATAATTCTTTATTGAAATTAAAGAAAAACAATTTTTGGTTAAAAAATAAATAAATTATGCAAATATTGTGTATATATATTATCCATATCTAGCTTTATATTGCATATATTAAACTATATGAAGATTCTAATTAAAAGTTACGAGTTCAGTGTTCTTTCATTTTCATAGTATAATTACTTGAATAATAATAGAATTGGACTCCAAGAACTGGCAATTATCTCCAGGTTCTATCAGAATTATCTAATTGCCGATGAAATTACAATAATGTCACCACATGCAAGTAGTGAAACTATGAAATTTCATTTGTATAGGCGATAAAAATCCTTCATTCACAAAATATAATAAATGTATATTTAAAAATGGAAAATAAAATTTTAATTCCTTTTTTAAAGGAATTTACTTGTAATTTCTTAACTAGAGAGATTATTTTTTTTAAACAAATTTTTTATGTTCAAAATTACAATTTTTACTTACTTTTTGCTTTTGAATTAAAAAATTTTAGTCATTTATTATTTATATTCTCTAAATTTAAATTAGCAAAAATGTTAACTAATTTACATTAGTAACTAATTTTTCTCGTTCAAATTAGTAAATTTTACTAATAAATAGTAATTTCTTGTTATTTAATTACGAATATAATTAAAACTAATTTAATTAGTAAATTTTTCTAATAAATAGTAATTTTTAGTCATTTTATTAGGAATTAAATAAAATTTATTAAACTAATTAAATTAAAACTAATTTAATTAGTAAATTTGACTAATAAATAATAATTTCTGCTAATTTATTACTAAAATTTACTAATTCAAACTGATTGTATTCTTAAAAAAGCAAAAACTTTTTTTTAAAACAAACAAAAAAACTTTTCTCCTGCACACATAAATATGAAATATTAAATTCTCAATTGAATAAAAATAAATTCGCACATTTTCCGGATTTCTTATAAAACGATGTTGGTGTTAAAACTTCCGGAATAAATTTTCTTCATGTACCAATTTGCGCTAAAGTTCTTTGAGTAAAAAAAGAGTATAATGTTGCACAAAAAAAAGAAATAGAAAAAAAAGTTTTCAACAGAAGCATCTACTTTCACATACTTATCAGTTTTGAACGTAGAAAAGTTTTCAAGTTAAAGTCCAAGTACAATATATATATATATATGTACTCAACTTAGTTTTGATATTTTGTATCAAGTTCGGTAATTAATTAGAATAATTCTTAATTTTTTAACTATCTTCTCGACACTTAAATAAAATGAGAATGTAAAAAGAAAAGAAAGAAAAAATTTAGTCTTCGAGTACGAATAGTAAACGCCAAATGATGAAAATTTGTATTATAATTGCATCTTTTTCTTTCGTAATCTCTCATTGAATTAACTCAGTTCATTATTAATTGATAATGAAAAAAATAATATTTCATTTTCTATTAAAAAGGGAAAATTAATTCATTTCATGTTTTACTAATATTTTATTATTTTTTTGATACAAAGTACGTAGAATTTTTATTATTTATTTTTAAATAATTTTTTATTTAGTAAATGAGTGGACATTTTTTAAATTTAAATATCAACAGGAAATTTTGTTAATCTTTTTATTTTGTTGCTAATTAAATATATTTTATATAGAGTGGGCGCAACAAATATTGAATCTGTTCACGCAAATGTTTACCTATTCGAGTGTACATTGGTGAAAATATTGACAATTTTCTGAATGTGAAGCGATTGATGTTACACACACTTTTTTTACAATTATAAATTGCTTCATTTATCAGAATGAAACTATTGTGTCGAACGTTATTTCACTGTAAAATGTTTTCAATCTAATTGAAAGAACTGCCTTTTACCGCATATATAAAAATACAAATAATTTAAAAAAGAACTTGTTTTTAGAGTAAATACAGCAAAAAAAAATAAAATTGCTAAAAATTCTATAAAAAATGTTTTAAAAATTAAAAAAAAATTGTTACAGGATTTTTCTCCTATAACAAAATATTATTTTAGTATTTTTATATGATAAAAAAACATTAAAATAGGAAAGTATTTCGATACCTATAAAATCGTTATCTTTGGTATTTACTTAAACAGGATGATATTTTTTGGTTTTATTCGACACTACTTTTCTTTTATTTTCTCTTTATCGTTTATAATTAACGATCGAAAATGCATTAATTAATATAAATTAAAGCTAAACTATTATTAACAAAACCAAAGCAAGTACGCAATTTGTAATTGTACCTGTGTATATACATATATATTTTTAGCAGAGTTAAATTTCATTTAACGAATTGTATCTTCTTTTTTTTTGTTTTGTCATTAACACAGGTTTCAAATGCAGACACTGATAAAAAAAAACTTTTGAGATTAATTATAAAGTTTAGTAAACAATTTGAAAAATTCATTTCGTTGGAGAAATAATTATTTTATAAATGAGTGAACTTTCTTTCGAAAATTGGAAAATTCTTTTCTTTTCTCTTTTAATTATTCTTCTTTTATTTGCTTTATATTTTAATTAATTCTTTTTCCTAATTTTATCCCTTGATTTTTTAAATCGATTTTTTTTCATTTAGTTTGCAATTAATTTTTTCTTAATTTGATTTTGAAATTATTTTTCTTAATTTGCGTTTTAATTTATTTTTCTTAATTTGCTTTTTAATTTATCTTTCGTAATTTGCTTTTTAATTTAATTTTCAATTAATACTTTCTTAATATTTATTTTTAATGTAAAATATCGAAGAAGAATTCCTTTAGTAGCAAAAATTGTGCAATTTTTGCTAAAAATTTTTCTAAATACCAATAAAAGGAAATTTAAGTGTCGAAGAATTTTTTGCTTTAAGAAATTCCTTTTGTTTAAAAATATTTTCAATTTTTCGAAAAATCCCCAGAAAAAGCCTTTCTCAACAAATTTGTTTTGTTTTTTTTCTGCTTTTTTTCTATAACGAAATTCTTTTCTTTTCCTTAAAATTTACAATATGGAATGAGACAAAGTTCCTCGTAGTCCAATTTTCATTCAAACTTGGAAAAATGTTAAAGTTTCAAGACAGTTCATTAGTTGAGTTTTTATTATGTTCAACGTAGACTTGAGGAAAAAAAAGTGAAACGCGTCTTTCGTCGTCTGCACTTTTTCTTCTCTAATTTTTGTTTTGTTTGTATATATAGGGGAAGAAAATTATTCTTCTTCCCATTGTCTTCTCTTGGGACAAGTGTAGGCTTAAAGTAAGCAACCGCACATAATATATTTTCACAATGTATATTTATAAGCTCTTTTGTTATTATTATATTTTAAGAATATATAAGAATATCAGAATTATTCTTATTAAAATTTTGATTTATTGAGAGGAAAAACTTTGCCTTATGATTATAGTGAATGGAGATTGACCCTTATAATATCAGCTGATGGACCAAATCCGCCCACGTGCTTAAAATTAAACTTTGAGCTTTATTTTTCCATTCCCACTTTCGTGAGTGCCAAAAGAATACTGATATACATGTAACATTAAATGAACCAAAATTAAATCAACTTATGTAACTTGAAAAAAAGTATTTTCTTTAAAGAAATAAATTTTATTTATTTAAATTAATTTTAAAAAATTTTTTTATGTATTTTCTTTAAATATTGTAATTTTTTTTAAATATAATTAATTTACTTAACAGTTAACATTCCTACTTATTCAAATTTAGAGAGTAAAAAATAAATGTTATAATTTTATATTTTACAGTTTATGACTTTTGGCTTGAAATCTAATATATTTATTTATTTAAATTATTGACTGACTTTTTGCTTTTTAATTAGGAAATTTTAATAATAATTAGTACTTTCTATTAATTTAATCAATAATGAAATTTAATTAATGAAATTAATTAAACTAATTAAGTTAATACTAATGTGATTAGTAAATTTTACTAATAAATACTAAATTCTGCAAATTTATAACTAAATTAGTAATAATTATTAATTTGCTAATTATTATATTAATTATATATTTTTTTACCAAGTGATAAATTCTTTTAAATATATTATATTAATAATTAGCTTCTATTTGATTAAGTACTATTTAATTATTGCTACTATTTAAAAAAAGTACTACTTAATCAGCTACTACATAATTAGCTTCTATAACATTTAAGAAAAGATAAATTCGCTTCTAATTTTATTATCAAAAGGAACAACAATTATTTGCATAAATTATTGAATGAAATTGTAATTTATAAATATATGTAAAGTATATTCGATATATAGTGTATAGTGAGATGCTGAAAGGAAGAATAATATGAACTAATGCCAAGTGGAGCTAATAATTTCCTACATACAATGCTTTAAAGCAATTGAGAGATAAAGCAGTAGTACTTGATGTAGGATGAGATGGGCGAAGTATTCATCATAAAAAAAAGAAAACTTTTCTTATTTCCTATTTTTTTCATTAAATATTTTTCTTTTATAAAATTTCTAATTATAACAATGTAAGGAAAAAATTTTTAATACTAAATTTACAGCATTTATGTTCATTATTATTACGATATCTTATGGAATAATGAAGTCGAATCATTTCTCTTCTTTGTTCTTGCAAAGGGTCAACAAGATACATTTTATCATCTGACCTGTAATAGTTACAAAACTTTTTTTTTTTTAATAAAACCTAAAAAATTTTTTAAAAATTAAAAAAAAAATTTTATTTAAAAAATTTTTAATTTTCAGTATTCAATAGTAGATTTATTTTATTTGATAAATTCAATTTTGTCATCTTGTGTATGAGGAAGAAGGCAATTTACATGTGAATTGTACCGCAAACGAAAATAATAATATATACATGAAATTATATTCCATATAAATTTATAGAGGAGAAAGATGGAAAATTATTAAATAAGAAACAAAATTTTTGTATTAGATATTTAATTTATGAGGAAAGAAATGCGATAAGATAAAATCACCAATTAATAAAAATCAATCGATAGTTTCATATAATATAGATTTCTTCAAGTGCGAACTTGTGTCCTAGACCTTTTAGATCATATGATGCGTGAGAAAAAAATAATTATTAGTCAGCGTGAACTTTATTAATTTTCTATTAATTTGTATATACTTAAGTTTTTTTGTCACTCCAGTGCGCTTCTGATAAAATTGAAAATAAAAGAAAAAGAAGCAAATATCTACTACAATATAGTTCAAACACGTGATAGATTTTCGATAAAAATAAAAAGCAAATAGATTGATTTTTGATAAGCTGTAAATTTTCAATGTACAGTGGAAAAAACTTTATTCTTTTACTTAAAAATATATATCGAAGATTTAGATAAAAATAACTATAGAGTACAGGAAAAATTGAATAAAAATTTCAGCAGGAATTAAATTTTTATTTCCACAAAATATGAAATCTTAATTGAAACAATAAAAAATGTCAAGAAAAATAGAATTGATTGGGAAAATTGGGGAAAGGTTGGGGAGTTGCATTAAAAGTACATGGACAGAATACAATTTTTAGAATTTTTGAGTCTTTTTTGTTTCTTTAATGAATTATGAAATTACCACGAATTCTAATAAAAAATCTTCAATTCAATTTTGAATTAATTTCATTATAGAAATTTAAAAGAAATTAAATGTTTGTAAAAATTTTAATAATTCAAATTCTTCTCAAATTGGTTAAATTTTTAAAAATATATTTAGTTCATTATTGAAAATAATGGATTTGTAGAAGAATTTTAGTTTAAAATTTTTTAAAATTTTAATTTCAAAGAAGTCACGAAATATTACAGAAATTATTCTCGTAAATAATAAAACTCATCGCATTGAATTATTTAATTATTTTTATTACAATTTAAAACGAATTCTTCGAAAAATGTAATTATTCTTAAAAGTTGAATTAAAAATTAAAAATTTAACAAGAGAATTCAGTTATTTAAAAATTTGTTGATAAAATTCTTTATGAGATTTAAATTCTAAGAAACACTAAATTTTTCAGTAAATTATTGGAAGTTTTTATTTTCTATTATATTTTTAATTGAAAAATTTCCAAATAATCGAAATTCCGTAAAATTGAATTGTAAATAAATGTATTTGAAAATACTTCTAGAACTTTTAAAAAATTATTAAAAATAAATGTTTCGAAGGACATTTAATAAGTTTTTGTTATTATTATTTATTTTTAGAATTAAAAATACTATAATAAATTTGTTTCAAATACTTATGGGTATTTAATGAAATATAAGCAATTCGTTAAAAAATCAGGACAGCTTAAGTAGTTTAAAAAAATTAATAAACATTATAGCTAAAAGACAAGATAAACTAAGTTTCAATATCCTCCTGTAAAAAATTTTTTTTTTATATTTACAAAATAAAAAAAGTCAAATTTCACTTATACATTTATTATTGTTTTACATTTAACGTCAGTTTTACAATTAAAAACTATGAAAAACTTTATAAATTTTTATCTTCTATCTGTAAGTAATAAAAATACAATGACAAAAGTAGGAAGAAAAATTTTTTCAAAATAGAAAGTGCTTACGAATCAATAAATAGAACTTTATTCAATTTATATACTACTGCACATTCACCTCCAGTAAGCGATATATCATTAAATTATTAAATAAAAATCTAATGAAGCATATAAACATGAACCTTTTTATATATGATCTGACCTTATAAGATTTGCATCGAGACCTTTGATCTAAAGAAGAAATTCACTTTATAATAGTTTATTTGGCTTTTCCGATGTTTTATAACAAGCAAAATTCGTTTTGCAAAACTCGAGAAGGAAAAATTTCTAAACTCAACTCTCTACTTTTTTTCAAAAGGAAAAGAAAAAGAAAAAAAAGAAAACAAAACAGGGAGAAATAAAAGAAAATTGCTAAAACTAAGGGTAAAGGAAAAGAATTTAATATAAAGAAGAAAGATAATGAAGCAATATACAATGCATTTTATGTGACTCTTCTTCCCCCTACTCCTAATAATTTCTCAAACTTTCTTGTTCTCCACCAGATGGTGTCAATGAATTTATAAATGCTCAAGCTTTTCGAATATTCTCTTCAGTTGCCGTTTGTGAATAGTTTTGTTTTTGTTTCTATTTTCTGTGTTCATCGATAGTTGAGTTTATTGAGTGATATCAGGTGAATTTCGTTTTCAAAACTTGTTTTCTGCTTTTTTTTTATCAAAAAATATTCAAGGTTTTTAATTTATCGCACTATTTCTACAATTGTATCATTGGGAAATAATTTATTTTACAAATTTGAAGAAACGTTTTATTATTAAAGTTCATTAATTTCGGTGGATATTACTAAATTTTTGAGTTGTTGATCTTCACTGGAGAGTTGGAAATTGTAAATAGAAGAAATAGTTAGTTACATTCGTTTCTAATTTAAAGTATAAATATTAAATCAAAGAATGAAATATTTAGTTAATAAATAACTATATTATTCGTTAAAAAGTATATTTCAAAAATAAATAGTTTGTTAATAATAATTTTATTAACAAAAATATTCTACTAAACATTTTTTTTTTTACAAATATTTTCCAAACAAAAATATTGTACTAAAAACTATTTTGTTAATAAATATTAAACAACTAAATATTTTACTCATGATACAGAAATTAAACGTTTATTTTTTCATAATTTTATAATAATTTTTGCTTTAGTTCAATTTGATAATTATTTTATTACTCGTTACTCTATATACTTAATAATAATTAACTTTTTTATGATGCGCATAAATAATGAACTAATAGTAATTAAAAATATTTTTCAAACTTTTACATTAAATTACATCGTGTTGGTGAATTTATATTGAACAAAATAATAATTAAAATAATATTTCATTATATTGGGAAATTTTCTTTTAGATGGATTTTTGTTATTAGAGTTTAGAGTATATATTTTGAATAGCATTGTCATGTTTACTTGTGAGATGGAACTGTGTTCATTATCAAAATGTAATTTATTTACATCAAAAATTTTCCTCGATAATTTTCCAATTTTTAATTATCATAGACACTTGAGATTTTGAATTCAATTTTAAAATCAATTTCATTTTAAATTGACTTTCATATTAATTTTATTAATTAAAAGCGTTAAGTGTTTTCATTGTTCGATAATATTCAGTCTGGTGTATAAGATTGTTCAATTTTTCTTTCAATTCATCCTTTCTCACGAAGGAAGAAATGTTTTAATTATGAAAATTAGTAAATAATATTTATAATAATAAAAAGAATAATAATAAAAATAATTATTTCTTTTCTCCATTTTTTTGTTACAAATAAAAATGAATCAACAAATTTAAATTAAATTAAAAATAAAATAGAGTGAAGTGAATACTTTTGTTTGGAAATTTTGAATTAATTCTCGTTTTTCTGATAAAAACATATTTTATCTCTATTCTTAGATTTCTTTATGAAATGTGGCCATTGAGAATACACGTGTCATTTTTTTTATTGAGTAGGCGAAAATTTTATTGACATAAGAAAACAGTATTTTTTTTTTCTGTCTACCAGCAAATTATTGTTCTGCATTTTATTAATGTAATTTTACTTAGATTTGCAGTTTATTTTGTTTATCTAATTTATTTTTTATTTTTAGTATAATTTGAATTTACATTCGTATACGTAATTTTACTTTTTTTTTAAATGGAATTTTTGTATTCGTACACGTGGATTTTCCTTATTTTTTGTTTGATTTACATTTTTATTCGTGTAAGTGTACTTTTTTTGTTCTTTGATAATTTAATAAAAGTTCATCGAGGAAAAGATATTATACACATTGCATCGGATGTTTTTTGTAATGCAGTTATGTCTAACAGTCTTAATCACTTAAATGATACAAATCAAATTCTCTTCAGTCAGGACCTTATGCGTGTTTCTTTATATTTCATCTTCAATAAATTTTATTTAACAAAACTTCATTTAAAAAAAAAACATTACAAAATTGTTAGTGAATGAAAAATGTTTTAATTGAAATTTTAAGAAAAACGTTGCTTTTCATATATTTTTGTTTGTAAATTGGGACATTTTATTTCTCAATATTAATTAACTTTTATTGCAATTAAAGACTAATTTAGTAATACTTCAAATAACAATTTTTAATATTGTTAATATTGACATTTATTATTGTGAATATGTTGGAAATTTGATTTTTAAATATAAATTAATTTTCCTTTAGGTATTAAAATATATTTTTGATTTTGGATTATTTTGGTATTTAAATATTACAGATATGTATAATATTATATATATATATATATATATATATATATATATATATATATATGAATTTTAATCCAAAAATACTGTACGATTTTATATCTCCCTCGAAAAATATCATCTTGCATTGTGACAGATATGTCAAATTTTATTATTAAATATAAATTTATTTGTTTCACGTTACAAGATAGTTAAAAATTTAAATACATTTTCCATTCGATTAAATTTAAATACTTAAATACAAATTTAATTGAATTATTATATTAATGTTAATTAGCATTGAATAATACTATAAATTGCAGTTTATTGGAAACTTTATATACATACATGTAATTATTTAATCATATTTAATGCCGCATTTAACTTTAAACAAACATGTATTTGAATTTATTAATATAATTATTATTATAATTACTTTTAATCAATAATAAAATAAAAGCAAAAAGTTGAATTATTATTCCTAAGATTCTCCATAGAAATAAGGAGATTGTATTTTTTATTAAATAAAAATCTTGTGTGAAAAATGAAATTTTTTTTTGATAATTAATTGAATTTAATGCATTAGTTAAATTAATTAAATTATTAAAGTTTATTAAAAATTTATTGACTTTTTTTAATTTAGATTACATTCAATTCATGATAATTTATCGTACTCAATAGTAATAAAAATGATAAATATTATTTAAACTATTTTCGTTTTTAATAAATTTATTAATGAGAATTGTTTCTTTTTCCAGACAAAATGCCCCCGACGACGGCAAACTCGACTATCGGGGAGACGATAAAGTCGGTAGCCAATCCATCAGATGACATCGATCTTAAAGAAAAAAGTGACTCCAAATCGGGAATGTATGATGGCATCGAACTTCAAAAACCCTCAAAATTGGGACCTTTCGAATTCGAGAATCAATTGCTGTGGAATTATATTATTTTCTTCACCATTTGGCACAGTATAGCAATTTATGGAGCCCTCACATTTCCCTATATCACTCATCCATTAACAGCGCTTTGGAGTAAGTATTCCATGTGAAAAAATAAATTATATTTCTCAAAAAAAAAAATTTTTTTTCCTTGATATTTAGATTTTTTTTTATTTATTTATAAATTGTATTTACAATTTTCTTTTTATTGCAAATTTTTTATTCATCCATTTTATTAATATATTTTTTACAATTATTTATTTTATTTAAATATTTTATTAATATATTTTCTATTTGTTACATTTATAAATTTTTTTACTATTTTTTAAATTTATTTTATTCTATTAAAAAAAATTCCCAATAATCTATTTTACATTTTTTTAAAATCTTTTTTCAAGTTACCTATGTTTATTTTATTTTTTATTTATTTATAATTTTTTTTCTATCTATCAGTCTAACAATGTTTGACTAACTTATTTATATTACAAACTAAATATTAAAAAAATTTTTTAATAAATATCCTCTTTTACAATTTTTTTGTATTATTCGTATATTATTGTATACAATTTAAATATATTTGTAATTATTGTATTTGAAATAAGGGATTTTTTCTAATTAATTAATATTAATAATCGTATTTTTCACAAATTAAGTAATTGAATTTTATTTGTTTAAGTGTTGGGAGTTTACACTTACACGAAAATTGGAGAAACAGCTGGTGCTCATCGTTTATATGCTCATAAGGCCTATAAAGCAAAAGCACCACTGAGAGCATTGTTGCTGTTAATGTACTATTCCAATGGCACTGTAAGTTAGAAATTATTTATTCGTTTTTCAAATTTGTTATTCTTTTTTAAATTATCATTATTTTTAAATTTGACCAAGTGTTTTTCTTTAAATCTTAATTTTATCTGTTAAGAACTCTTAGGAAAATAATTGAATGTTTCTAAAGAATTTTATAAAAATTTTTGCCAAATAATTGAATTTCTATGGCAAAATTTTTTATTTATGAAAATAATTAAATTCAGATAAAGAATTTTATTAAAATTATATTCAAAATTATTTTGAAAATAATTTAATTGTTTCGAAGAAAATTAAAATTACTTCGAGGAATTTAGTTAAAAATATATTGACGATAATAATAAATAATTAGTTAATATGTTAAATTTTTTAAATTTTTAATCTGAAAAATTAAAGTTAATATTTGAAAATAAGAAACTTTGAAATTTGATTGAAATATTTAATTTATTTATAAATGAAATAAACAAATTATTACAATGGTTTCTGAAAAATCATGATTTTAATTAAGAAATTTTACATTTAGAGTAAAGAATAAAAAAATATCTGTTCAAAAAATTGTTTACAGTTCACAATTAGAAATTGGGTAAAACTTCATCGGATTCATCATAAATATGCAGAAACTGAGGCTGACCCAACAAATTCGACTCGTGGTTTCTTCTTTGCTCACATTGGTTGGTTGATGATGAAGAAACATCCGGAAATGATTAGACGCAAGCGACAAGTCGACATTAGTGATATTAAAGCAGATCCACTAGTGCGATTCGGAGATAAGTAAGTCTCGCCATTTTTCCTATATTTACTCGAGCGAAATTTTTATTAATTTACTAAATATTAACTGATTTACTTTTGTAAAAATTAATTTACACTTGCGAATATTACAAACTATGAAATATAATAAATATTTGAAAATTCGTACGAATAAATACAAATATAAATATTATTCGCATTAATTGCGAATTTTATTAATTAGATAATAATCTAATTAAGTATAAATTATAATAAAATTAGTTAAATCAATATTTAATTAATATATAATTAATATTATTATTAATTTATTTACCTTATTTATCACAATTTCTGCGCAGTTCATTCCAATCGTAACTTACAACAAAATTATTGAAATAACATGATAATTGATAAAATTAATAATTACAATTACAAATGCAAATATTATTTGCAAATTGTATAATCTAATTAAATGTAAATACGTTATAATATTATTTAAATTAAACGAACATTACATTTATATTTAATTAAATAATACAATTATACAAATATAATATTTGTATTTGCAATTGTTTGCATTTAAATTTGTAACATTGAAAATATTATATAACAGCATTAAATATTGTAATAATGTAATTAATTGCTCTTATTTGATTTTCTGAATTTGCATATTAATAAAAAAAAATGTTTCTTTTTTTCCTGCATAAAGATATTTCAAAATTTGGAAATACTTGCTGTGCTTCATTTTGCCCACTCTTGTGCCAGTCTACTGTTGGAATGAAAGTTGGTACTATGCAATTATCTCGCAATGCTTTATTCGTTACGTTTTTCAACTAAACGTGACATTCAGTGCCAACAGCTTTGCCCACTTATGGGGTCATAAAAAGCCCTACGACAAGTAAGTAACATGAATTTGCATTCCATAATTGAACTAGTAATTTTACGTTAAAGTCATAATCAGCTAAAATGATGGTGCTCTTAAAGGGTCTCAAGTTCCCTTTAAAATTTAATAACAGCCAAAGTAATTGACCCTAAACTTTATGCCGCTAACCGTTCAATGCACCTTTGGAGTAACCTTAACTATCAAAATCGAACAGTTTCATCCTCCAATTAGGTGGAGAAAATATTAAAAGTTTTAAACACTTTTTTTTTCTTTGATATTGAAATTGTAAACTTCTATTTTTATTGAAAATGTCGATTAATTAGTAATTCATTAATTATTTAATCTTTTAATTAAGTGAGAGGAAAATATTGGAATTTTAAATACTTTTTTTTCTTTTTTACCTTTTTTTCTTTTTCTTTTTTACTTTTTTACCATTTTTAACTTTTTATATTTTTGTTTAACTTCTCTACATTCATTACCTTTTTTATCATTTTTAAATTTTCTACCTTTTTACCTTTTTTAGAATTGGTTTTTTTTGTTCGATGTTCATTTTCATGATTGAAAATGAGTAGGAAAAAATATTTTTAAATACATTTTTTTTGCTTTAATAATAAATAGACTAGAAGGATGAAAATGTTTTATTTTTCCACGTAAATCGTTAAAAGGGGTAAATTGAAAAAAAGACTATTAATATTGGTCCTTAGGTATTATTTCGAAATCCAATCTGGATTTGCACTATATTGAGATTCAAATTGAATGAAAAATTTAAATTTACACGGAAATGAATTGCATTGAAATTGTACACTGAAAATAGATTCTCGCGTGTTCATAAATTTTTTCAATGTTTCATTTTCAATTTAGTTTCCCTTTTTTTAATTAATGCTCAGTATTTTTTTAATAAGTCTTTGCTTCAAATTTCCCTTTCTTTTTTTGTCTTCCTTTGATATTTAAATACAAAGTAAATTTCAAGTCTTCTATAATAATAAAAAAATTTGAAAATTGGATTTAATTTCATTGTTTAGCAATTAATTAGTGCTCAATGTTTATTTACTGAATCTTAGTTTTAAATTTTAATTTCTAAATTTTATTTTTTTTATGTTTGAATAGAAAGTAAATTCTAAATGTCTTTAGTAATTAAAAATTTGAAAATTAGATTTCTTTATTTTTATTTTTTATTTCTCTTCATTAAATTTTTAATATTTTTATTTTCCCCTTTGAAGTTTTCTTATGTTTTTATGTTTGAATAGAAATTAAAATGTAAATCTTTTTAATTAAATATTTATTACATATTAGGAAAAAAAATTTGCTTATTTGAACATTTAAAAACTTGAGAAAAATGGAAATTATCATATTTTCCCTATCGTTTTCAAAGAGAAAATTTAATTTGAATAAATCAAATTTTAATTATAGGAACATCTTTCCAACGGAACACAAAGCCGTCTCCATTGTAACCATGGGCGAGGGGTGGCATAATTATCATCACACATTCCCTTGGGATTATAAGGTAAATCACGGAATTTAAATTATTTTTCATGAATCTTTCACCTTGAATTCTATTTCTTTATGAAAATTCAATTATAAAATTGAAAATTTCAAGGAAATTAATCCAAATACACAATGTACTACTATTTGTGGAGAATTTCAATTGAATTCAAAATTTCACTTTTAGGCGGCAGAACTTGGTGACTATTCAATGAATGTAACGACTGGCTTTATCGACCTATGTGCTAAACTCGGTTTGGCATACGATTTAAAGCAACCCTCCAAGGATTTAATCAAATCAGTTTGCAAGAACAAAGGAGACGGCACTCATCCTGTGTGGAAAGAGGTTTCAGAACCAATTGCAGCTCACTAAAAAACTTTTCATAATACAATCAAAAAAATAAAATCTTCATTTTTTCCCCCCTCTCAAGAATTCATTGTTTGTTTTACGAAAATTCAATTCGAGAATATCAATTACAGTTTGAAGTTTTACCCTCCCCTTTTAGAGAGCATGTTTAGAATTTTATTTTTTATTTTTTTTTTCCTTTTCCCCATCAATCAATTTACTTTCTTATCATTTAAATGCTAATCTCTCAAGTGATTAAAATACGATTGAAGTGATAGAACACGTGTATTCTATTTTCAATGAGAATTTACGAAATCTGTTTTCGGTCTGCCAAAGATTGATACGCAAGAGAAGACTGGAAATTTATCGAGAAAAATGAAATTAGAAGCGAAATAAAAAAAAAATTGATACAATTTCAAAATAAGAAATTTATTTTATTAAGTACTAAATAGACAATTTTGTAAATCGTTAAAATTAAAGAAAATATCTGTGAAAAATGTGATTATCTTTTTTTTTCTAGTATAATAATAGTTACAATAACAATGGAAGTACATCTATACACTTTCAAGTATATAAATATTTTATGTTTTAACAATAAAAAAAACTCCATATTGCAATATTTGTAATATTCAATTTTTAAATGGAGATTGTCCACGAATTCCTCATTGTTAATTTTTATTTCGATTCTTAATATAAAAAATAAAAATGCAATGTCAATGGATTATATGCAATATTTTTTCACTTACTCTCCTGTTATTTATTTTAATATTCCGATAAATTATTAAATAAATTATTAATAATTCATAATTCATAATTGCAAATTCAAAAATAGTAATAATTAAATTACTATAAATAACTAGTGAGCGAACGTAATACAGTACATTTATTTATTATTATGGTAATTACAAAATTCTGTATTTTCAAATATTAACTTTCAAAGAGTTTAAGATTCAAAATTAAAAAAATTAATTTATTAACTGATTAATTATTTATAAGATATATATTATTTTTAAAATATCCAATTACTTTTTAAAAATTTTGATAAAATTCTTCAGATCAATTCAATTATTATTTTCATAAATAAGTAATAAATTTCTTCAGATGAATTAAATTATTTTCCTAAATAATAGAATTAATCACAGAAATTTAATTATTTGGAAACAATTTTTATAAAATTATTCTTTTTAAAAATTCATTTATGTTCAATATAAAATTATTATTTCAATTTGTTAAAAGAATTTAATTATTTTGAAAAATTTTCAAACAATTCTTTTAAACAATTTAATTATTTTCTAAAATTTTACTCGAGAATTCCTTAGATTATTTCAGATTTAAAATTATAGAAAGTCATAAAAAGAACAAAAAATAGCAATAAATGTCAGAGAATTTTACCTAAAAATCAAAAATAAATTCACATATTTATTAAACATTGTAAAAAATAAATAAATTTAACAGTTTTTCTTAATATTATCACAAAATTTATTCTAAAACATTATATTAGAATTAGAATTTGAAAAAATCAAAACATTCGAAAAGAGAATTAATCAATAAAATTAAACAACAAGAAAGCAATAAACTTCAAACTACGAACAGGTAGATTATTAATAATAATAATAATTAATAATAATAATCTTGGTATTCATTCATTCATTCTGTTCGCAGTTTGAAGTTAGTTTTTGTAAATGCTTTTGTTTTTTTTTCTTTTTCAAAACACTTTGCTTGACAGATCGAAATTATAGTTCTTCGATTTGTCAATATCAAAATTTTTATTGTTTAAGAAGAAAGAAGGTTAAAAGATATTGTTTTTATAAAATAAATAAACGAATATTATAACAAACAAATACAAAACACGAAATAAATTATTTATTAAAAAATGTTGTTTAGTTCCAGAAAATTCCGCTAATATGAGACAAGTGGCGCCAAAAAGTAGGCCCATTTTCTGGCGCCACTTGTTCTATATTAGCGGTTTTTATCTAAACTAACCTATTCAGTAAATATATTTAATACTTAAATAATTCTTATTTATTATTTTTTACTGCTGGATGATTTTTTTAAATTAATAATTTAGGTAAATGAACGAATATTTTAACAAAAATATACAAAGCACGAAATAAATTATTTATTAAAAAATGTCGTTTAGTTCCAGAAAATTCCGCTAATATGAGACAAGTAGCGACAAAAATTGAGCCTAATTTTTTGTTAAAAACCAAGCCTAAATTTTGGCGCCACCTGTCTCATATTAGCGGATTTTTATGGAACTAACCCATTTTATAAATAATAAAACAAATTGTTTAAACAATTGTTTTTTAATGTTGTTTATAGATGTATGATGCTTATTAACTAATAAAAAGAGTAAACAATCCGTTTTTTTATTTAAAAAATACAAAGAAATAGAGAAAACAATTAATTTAATTTAGCCATTAGTTCCTGAAAAATCCGCTAATATGAGACAAGTGGCGCCAAAAATTGAGTCTAATTTTGGCGCCACTTGTCTCATATTAGCGGATTTTTACGGAACTAACGTATTTAATAAATAATAAAATAAATTGATTAAACAAATGTTTTTTAATGTTGTTTATAGATGTATAATGCTTATTAACTAATAAAAAGAGTAAACAATCCGTTTTTTTATTAAAAAAATACAAAGAAATAGAGAAAACATTTAATTTAATTTAGCCATTAGTTCCTGAAAAATCCGCTAATATGAGACAAGTGGCGCCAAAAATTGAGCCTAATTTTTTGTTAAAAACCAAGCCTAAATTTTGGCGCCACTTGTCTCATATTAGCGGATTTTTATGGAACTAACCTATTTTATAAATAATAAAACAAATTGTTTAAACAATTGTTTTTTAATGTTGTTTATAGATGTATGATGCTTATTAACTAATAAAAAGAGTAAACAATCTGTTTTTTTATTTAAAAAATACAAATAAAAATAGAAAACAATTAATTTAATTTAGCCATTAGTTCCTGAAAAATCCGCTAATATGAGACAAGTGGCGCCAAAAATTGAGTCTAATTTTGGCGCCACTTGTCTCATATTAGCGGATTTTTATGGAACTAACGTATTTAATAAATAATAAAATAAATTGATTAAACAAATGTTTTTTAATGTTGTTTATAGATGTATAATGCTTATTAACTAATAAAAAGAGTAAACAATCCGTTTTTTTATTAAAAAAATACAAAGAAATAGAGAAAACAATTAATTTAATTTAGCCATTAGTTCCTGAAAAATCCGCTAATATGAGACAAGTGGCGCCAAAATTAGACTCAATTTTTGGCGCCACTTGTCTCATATTAGCGGATTTTTACGGAACTAACGTATTTAATAAATAATAAAATAAATTGATTAAACAATTGTTTTTTAATGTTGTTTATAGATGTATGATGCTTATTAACTAATAAAAAGAGTAAACAATCCGTTTTTTTATTAAAAAAATACAAAGAAATAGAGAAAACAATTAATTTAATTTAGCCATTAGTTCCTGAAAAATCCGCTAATATGAGACAAGTGGCGCCAAAATTAGACTCAATTTTTGGCGCCACTTGTCTCATATTAGCGGATTTTTATGGAACTAACTTATTTTATAAATAATAAAACAAATTGTTTAAACAATTGTTTTTTAATGTTGTTTATAGATGTATGATGCTTATTTACTAAAAAATCAAATAATAATGATAATAATAATGCGAAGAATAATAAAATATTATTTATAATACTAATGATAATAATTTAACATTTAAATATAATTCAAACTTTTAAATCAATCTTGTTTTAAATTTATTTTTTTATTTTCTTACTTCTGTATTAATAATTTTACAATTAATAGAAATTTTTTATTTCATGTATGTGATTCGGTAATAAATTTAAATTAATTATTTCATTTCAATTTGTCTTGTTTCCTATTGAATAATAATTAACTAAAATGAGTCCAAAGTATTCATTGACCTCTGAATAATTTATTGATTGTTGAATATAATCGATAAAAGACAGTAATTTAATTAATTAACCACTTTAAAAATAAAATGATCGCAAATGTAATTTAATTTGAAAGTTAATTTTAAAAAAATTCCTTTTTGGAATGTTAACTAAAAAAATTTACTTACTTTTAATTTTTTTCTTTTTATAAAAATGGAGGATTAAAAAATAATGGATTGAATTTGTGATAAAGAATTTGAAAACGACAATTATGATGTTTTTCCGTCAATTTATTTATCATTAATGCTAATCTTACAAAAAAACATATAATACATATTACAGGCAGGCGATAATTTCGTAAATAGTTAATCGACTTAAATTAGATAGGATAATTAAATTTACTTGTATATTCTTAAAATATATTTACGCAAAATAGAAAAAAGAAAAGCGAACCGTTATTTTTTTGTTCCTTTTTTTTGTAAAAATAAATACTCGTTCGGACGTCGAGGGACGGGAGTTAATTATAAATTCTTAATTATAATTATGTATGTGTACAATTACAATCGCCATTTTCTTATTACAATAAAAGCAACACGATTTTTTTTTAAGAAAAAACAATATTTTTTTTTAAATCGATTATCTATATCAACTATATTATAATTCACATTTATCTTGTCGAACTATACACATTAGTTTTTTTAAAAAAACATCAAAGTTCAATTGAACAGTCAATTATTTTCAAGGAAATTTTGTTTGTTTGTTAAAGATTCAAAAATGTGAAAAATTTTCATCTTTTTTTTATTGCATCTCTAAGTTTGGAAAATTTCGCTCTTAAAGTTTTCTATTTTCTACAAATTTTTTTATTTTTTTTTTGTGAAAAAAGAGAAAAGGCGCAGGGGTTTTTCTTTTTTGGAAATAATTTTCGGTTCCTAGTGTTTATTAATTGTTTTTCTCAAATATGAATGATAAAATTGGATATAAAATTGCGTTGTGTGAATACAAGTTTTAGAATTTTTTGTTTTTGTTTTTGTAAATGAGCTTTCATTTCGTGATGAAATGGAAAAGAAAAGAGTGTGTGAGATAAAATTATAATGCACGAGTAATAAAGTCTCGGCAGTATAAAATTATTTTCCCGTTTCTTTGGTTTTTTGTTTTCATCATTTCTGTATTTTAATTCTGTTTTTTTTGTTCTTGTTGTTATTGTTGTCAATTCCTATTTTTTTCGCTTAATTAAGAAATCAGTCTGCAGTTCAAAATTCCCGAGTGTAATTTTGAAAGAGCCTTAAAAATGGCAAATATTTTTTTTCTTTAGTATGTAACACAATTGAAATGCACGTATTGCAATTGGCATTTTATTTGTACGAAATTCATGTGAATTGATAGAATTTTTTTTTTTCGAATTGAAATGTTAATTTTTTGATGAAATTACGATTTCTATTATTTTATTTTCGACCGATAGGAAATTGTTTAATATATTTATTTTCTTGTTAATTGTTTTTGTTATAATTTTTTTTTAAATTCTTTTTAAATATATTTTCTCCTTTTTTTATTTTTTAATTTTTAATGCTTTATTTCTTTTTCTTTTAATTTTTTTTGAATTTTTTTGTTATTAATTGATATTATCGATTAATGAATTTTAATTGCATTCGCTACGAATTTCGGGCAAATACGCATGTCAATTGAAATTTAATTATAGAATTTTTTGTGCGCTTCGAGTATAATATATATTTATTATGAAAATTTTCATTGAGATTCGAGACGTGAAATGATAGATAACTTTTTTTTTCTTGTAAATGGCACTACGAAAGCGAAAAGGTAACGGTGCGTGTTTCCACGAAATATCGTATATGATATTCGGTAATTATAATACAATGACACGATTCCTAAAATCGGAATGACATTTGCTTCCTCTCATCGCTATAGCAGATATTCTGTAATTATTACTATATTTTTTTTTTAATTTAATATTTAATAGTTTAACATCGTTAACGTACGCTAAATTCATCTTCGACTTTTTTTTTGTTTTTTTTTGTTTATTTTTTAATTCCCTGGATTGTCTGACGTGACGTCGCGTCGTAATGAGCCATAACATTTACAATAGTTCATTAAATACATTACGTGGAACAAAGTGGGAAAACCTTCATCCAGGAACGATCCCGCTGTTTATCGAGCGAATAGATACTACACTCCATTTCAATAGTGAAAAATTGACTAAGTTCCTGCTTTTCAAGACGTTCAAAAATTCCTTTATTTTTCTGTCTTTTAATATTTTTTTTCTATATTTTTAACTTGATCGTACACAAAATGAAAAACTAATGGAATAATTATACAATATTTTCTTTTTTCTTTTTTGGATGATGACGAAAGAAGAAATTTTCCGGATTTTCGAAATTTAATTACTTCTCACGTGCAATCGATTAGAAAAACAATTTTTTATTCAAATATTGTCTTTCTAATAAGTAAATTATTAATCCTATTGAGTTAAATTTATTTTACTTTAATTTAGTAAAATGTTTAGAATATTAACTTATTAAATTAAATCGCAATAAATTTTAGTCCATTTCTGGACAATTTTTGCATAAAATTTCAAAATTTCGAAGTATAATTTTAATTATTAATTAATAATATAGACTTTTAATACTAATAATTTCTGAATCGATTTCAGTCAATTTTTTCTTGATTATTGCTTCAGGAATTTGGAAATTATATCAAAACAAAGCTAAAGTGATGAAAAATTTTCTTATCTACTAAATTATTGAATATTCTTTGACACTGAACAAAATTTCTATAGAAAATAATAACTGGCAAAAAAATTAAAATAAAAAAATTAGAATAATTGAAATAATTTAGCAAATAATTCAAATCATTCAGTAAATAATTGAAAATTATTCAGCAACTAATTGAAATAATTTACAAAATAATTGAAATAATTTAGAAAATAGTTAAAATAATTTAGTTAGTAATTGAAATAATTTATCAAATAATTTAAAAAATACTTTATCAAATAATAATTTAGCGAATAATACTTGAGTAAATAATTTAGCAAATAATAAAGTAGTAAATAATTTAGAATCCAAGTGAATAATTTTTAAACAAAGACGTTTAAATACATTTTAGTAAATACTCGTTTAAGTAAAATTTAATTCTACCTAAACTTATTTTTCTCTCGTGTTTCATTTAAAAATTATTTACTCGAATAATTAATAACCATTACTAATTATTATTATCGAATAAAAATATTCGAATAATATTTATTAATACAAAATCTCCGATAGTTTTCAATTTTTTTGCAATATAGAGAAATTTGTTCAGTTTATTTTGATCGGTGAAACAACAAAAATTTATTTTTTTGTGTCATGAGAAAAAAAAGTGTACTTGAAAATTCCCGTCAATTTTCAGTCCAATTTCCGTTCTTCTTTTTCTTTTCCTCAATTTCTATTTTCTACATTTTCTCTCATCGTTTTTCATTTCGTGTAACATTGCTTCCTTTTTTTTCTTCTTCTTCCATTCTTTTGTGCATTCGTCTCTAGTAAACTATCCCTTAACAATTTTTTTTTGTTTCTTTATGTCGTACGTCGAAAAAGTATTTTTAAAAAATTACAAAATGAGTATTTTTTCTTTTAAATAAATGAAGCGATTTTTTTGACGACAGGTACCCTTATTACAATTTTCAATTATATAAATTACACAATAATAATTATACAAATGCCTAACTAACAGAGTGGAAAAATTCTTTGAGAAAAATGTCTAAAAAATTGTTTATTTTTCTTCTTCTTCTTCTTTACGAGAAAAGTCCTTTTAGTTTCGCGCTAGTCTTTTCATTTGGAGAGATCTTGTGAGAAACTTTTTGTAAGTCTTTGAAAAAGAAATTAAAAAAAAAAGAAAAAAAATACTCGTATTCAACTTTTCGACGAAATCGGAGTCATTATTTGTTTCTTAAAACCTCTCGTGTCGAAAATTTAGAACAATTATTTGGAAAAAACTTGGAAATTGATAGACAGCTTTTTTTTAGAGAGGAACTTTGTAAGATTTTTTTCTCTCTTTCTTTTTTGAAGTTAAAAGCTGGTTTTCAATGATCGTTGAACACACTCCTTGTTTTTTTTTTGTTTTTTTAACCTGATGATTGTTTTGAAGATTCTATCTTCTACGTGAAAAATCGAGTAGCAACGAGGAAGGATAACGCGAGAACGGATTGACTGACGTAGTGTATCTTCCCCGAGGAGAAGAAAAATATACCTGCTGAGCCGACGGCGGCGTTCGCGTGGCGACTTGATGGTTGCTCGGATGCCATTAGATCCTCCCTGGAGGGCTCGGGACATGGAAGATCCTCAGGTTTCAGTTCAAAAAGTTGCTTCATGTAACCCACTTTTCCGTCTATGATCTCCATCTGCAAAGAAAATTATGTTACAATAGAGTTTACTTTTTCTTTACTGAAAGTTTTTTTTTAAGTGAGAAAAATAGTTTTCTTTCTTTTTTTCTTTGAATTTAATTATTTTTACAGAATTTTTTGTTCCACTTATGGAGAATTGTTACAAATTTTTACTGAGGCAATAAATTTCTTTTTAACTTTTATAATTTTTTAAAATTAATTTTTCAATTATTATTTGTTTTATTAATTTTTAAATTCATTTTCAATTCTTCTAATTCAAAATTAGTAATTTTTTTTATTACTTTTCTCACTTTTTTCAAATTTAATAGTCATTGAAAATAATTGATCATGATTAATAGTTTTCTGAATTTAATAATTGTTGAAAAAAAAATTTTTGTAAAAATAATAATTACTTTTTGTAATAATAAGAATGAATAATAATTGATAATTGACAATTGATAATAGATAATAATGGACAGTAAATAATAATAGATAATAATTAAAACTAGATCGTAGATAATAATTGTTAGTAAACAATAATTGATAAAAATACTAATATAGGAAAATGATAAGAATTTGGAATTGATAATACTTCATGATAATAATATATAATAGTACCTAATAAATAATTAATTGATGAAAAAAAATAAAAAATTGTAAAAACGAAAAGCAAAACTACAATGATATAATAATATCAAAGAAATTGTTAATTAACATTTATCTCTTGTTAGTGAATTCAAAATTTTAATTAGAAAATTTAATTTGCCTTGGAACTCGAGGCAAATATAAAGATGTTGAATTTCGCAAAGACATGCATTATGAATTGTTTATAGGACTCCTGGACAATAAAAGCGGAGTTAATAATTCTGCACCGATAAACACTTATCAAAGCGATTATCAGCAAGGAAACAGAGAATTCATGATTGTAATTAAGATATCTTCTCTCAAACGAAGTATCTTCATTCCTTTGTGTACATGTATAACTGCGTTTTCTCATTGCATTCGCGTATTATTTCATCTATTGTTTAAAGTACATTATCATTCATTCAATCTTAACATTTATTGTTACATTACGAATAACGTTCATGTAATATAAAATTAACTATATATTCTCGTACAATTCATTTCAAAATCGACGAAATTATATAATATAGACTGTTGGGTATAATATGATTAAAAGGAATACTAGTTTAAATTAAAACAGTGGAATATTATCTTCGTTACATGAATTATTTCTTTCAAATTTCAAAATAATATTTATATATATTATTAGAGAATATTATTTTATTTATTTATATTTATGTAAATATTTACTATCATCACTATAATTATTTATTTATTACATCGAATTGTCATCATAAATGTTTGATAGTTTTAATTTGTAATTATTATTATTTACAAATTAAAAATGTCAAACAAAATTATTTAATTTCTATTTGCTAAAAGAAATTATTAACGTTTTGAATTCTATTTAATAATAAATAATTCAAATAATAATTTTTAGTAATCATTAAATTTTTAAATATTTTATATTGAAAGTAGTATTTCAAATTAAAAAAATAAATGATTCATTTACAAAAGTAATAATTTAATATAATAATTCAAAATTAAAATACGGAAAATAATTTTTCTCAAGTGGACATAAAAGATATTAATTGGAAAAATTAAAAAAATTTCTTCTTACCTTCGTGTGTGATTTTTGGATTTCTCTATCCTCATCTTCGTAGGAGTCCTCGTAGTTTGTGGCATCGTCCAAATAATCGTTGTTACCTCTATTTCCTTCTTTCAAATTATCAAACATATATTCGTCTGGAAAAAGGTGATCAATTTTTTTTTATTTTCAAAAATTAATAGTTTTCTGCATTTTTTAATAGAATTTACAATGTTTAAAAAAAGGAAAGAAGATTTCATTTTGCACATATCCATTTATAAATTGTAACAATATATAATTAAAGAAATTAAATTTACCTAAAAATAGGAAAATTTCATTTCATATTCACTGAACGAGATTTATGAATTGAAAAATGTAATTAAAAGTGTACTTTTTATTTTAAACAGGATAAATAAATTAATATTTCAAAAACTTCAGATTTCTAGATTATAAAAATTTACTTTCAATTTATTTAAAATAGAAAGAGAAATTTCATTTAAATATCGTGAATTCAAAAATGTAATTAAAAAATTACATTCTATTTAAAAAGGGAGAAATTCAAAACGATCTGAAAATATTATGATTATTTTTAAATTTTTATTTTACTTAACAATTTTACTCAAAATCCACAAATACATTGTTTAATGAAGAAATTGACATTTACAATTTTTGAACCTTTATTTTTAAAAAGTTTATTTTTAGGCTAAAAATGCTGAAAAATACCATTATTAATTAATTATTTTTATTCCAAATTCATTTTTCTCACTAATTTCACACTCTAATTTGATCAAATTTTTTTTATTTTTTATATATATACAAAAATGATCTAAAATTAGTTTAAAAAAAATAAACAAATGAGTTTTCGTGTAAAAAATTGAATAATAATTGTATTTTTAGCATTTTCGTCATTTTCAGTCTATACAAAGATTTTTATTAAATAAAAAATGCTTCAATAATTATTGAAATCAATTGATTACATTAGACAATGTTTTTGTGGATTCAAAAAAATATATTCTACAAAATTACGTATTGATTTCAAAATCTACCAATTTTTAAGTACGAATAAAAATTGAAAAAGATGTAATTAATTTTAAGAACTCGAGATTTATAAATTAGAAGAATTTAATACAAAAATCAAATTTGAAATATAAAAATAAAAATATATTTACAATAAGAAAAAAAAAATTTTCTCTGAAGTAATTTAAAAAAAATGAAGATTTTTAAATTAGAAAATTGTGAAACAAAAATAAAATTTGATTTTAAATAAAATATATTTATAATAATAAAAATATTTATATTTAATAATATTTTTCTCTCAATTAATTAACAAAAAATCAAGATTTATAAATTTGGAAGTATTTAATACAAAAATATTTGAATTATAAAAAAGAATATACTGAGAATATCAAAAAATAAATTTTCTGTTGATTAATTTTAAAAAATCTTAAATTTTAAAAAATAAGAAAATTTAATACAGAAATAAAATTTGATTTAAAAAAAATATTTTTAGAATAAGAAAAATTATTTTTCTCTCAATTAATTTAAAAAAAAATCAAGATTTATAAATTAAAAAAGTTTAATACGATGATGGAATTTAAATTACAGAAAAATATAATTATTTTTAAAAAATGTGTGAAAATTATTATAATAATTATAATATAGTTGATGTAAGAGGGAAATATGCTTTATACTGTTATAAAAAGTAATATAAATCTAAGACGAAGCAAGTTGCTTAAAGTAGAGCGAGAGAGTGGAATATATATATATATGTATATCAAAACTTGTGCAGTTTACTATTCTTACCTGGATTGCGTGCAATTGCCAAAGCACTATTCCTCTCAGCATCCTTAACAGACTTATCAGACGCGTTCTTGCTCTCAAGGAAACAAGTGAGTTCTTCCAAGTTTTCCCTCAGCTTGATGTTTTTCGTCTCGTTCCTTAGACCCCAAATCCACTGGAGCTTACAGTCGCAAATCAGTTTGTTTCCTGAGACAGAAAAACTTCGTTAGAGCATATACTAATTACCAACTTGTGTTAATTTATCTCATATAATCCTTTTGTCCTCACATTTACTCTCCAACGTCCTTTGACTTTTCATATAATTATTTATCATCATTATTATCGTTTCCATTGCAAAAAAGAAAATTTCTTATTTTTCTTTCGTTAATTATCGCAGGAGAAGGAAGGAAATTTCATAATGATGTCACGAAAGAAAATATAATAATCTTGTCCCGTTTATATAAATAAATAACTAAAAAAATAATTAAGTAAATAAAAAAATAAATAAATACTTTCCCCTTCAGGAAGAAATAAATAAATAAATAAATGAATCTTAAAATAATAATAAAAATTATTATGTAATAAATAATGATTAATAAGGGAACAAACAAAGTCGACATCATTAATATAGAACTTCAGAAAAGCAGAGAAATATATTAAAGTGTCTTTTAAATTATTTGTTTCATAAGTTTAATAATTTGTTGAATATTTATTTCTTTCGTTTTTGTCATTTTTTTGTGATTAATTTTCAATTTTTCATTGCTGAATTTTTTTCATCTTTTTCTTATTTTTTGAATCGAAAAAATCCATTCGGAATTTAAAGTACGCGAAAATATATCTAGAGGTTCAAGAAAAATTGTCAAAAAAATTTCAATCTAGAAGTGAAGATGAATTGTTTTTTTGAATATTGAATGAATTAAAGGAAAGAGAGTAGTCATCTTCATTTTCAATATTGGATTTATGGAATTACAATAAACCCACAGTAGAATAGTAATAAAAAATGTGAATAAATTTCCATCCATATTGTTCAAATTAATTTTTACGTAAACTGTGTATGTAAAAAATTCAATAAAAAGACCAATTTTTTGTCCGTCAGTCGAATTCAAAATTTCTCTAAAACGTTCTCAAAAGTTCAGATGAACGGAATTTATTTTGTTACTTTCTTTCAAGTTCAAATTTTGGGACAAAATATGTTTTGTAAAAAAATTATTATTTGACAGAATAAATCTTATTTAAAATGCTCATTAAAATATAATAATATTAGAAAATATTATAAGGAAAAAAGTTTTCCTTCATTTTGAACGTTCAAAACATTAGAAATATGAATCAAAAGAAAATTCGGTTATACAGGACAAAATTTTTAATTTATTTATTTTGTTTATTATTTTATTTATTATTTATTTTTTTATTTTATACATTTTCATTTTATACACTATTTTTAATATTTTCTACAATTTTTGTTACCTTTTAAAACTAAATTATCAAGTCATGGGAAAAAGTAGCTTTCATATTCAAGAGGGAAAATAATTTTTGGGAATAATTTATAAATGTGCGTCGTGGAGGAAAATTCCCTCGTTTTTAAATTTTCTGACCCCTTCTCTCTTTGTGTATCCATTTTTTTTATAACTTTGATGCATAAAAAAACGCTTAAAAGAAGTGTATCAAAAGCAATTTGGCAGTTTGCATGACTCCCGTGTGGTTATACCTATGGAAATAAGGAACCTATCAAGACTTGCGATTCATTAAATAATAAAGACCCTTTCTCTCACGTTTCACGAAATATATAAGAATGTATATGTGCACACGCACACTTTCGAGTAGGATTGTTAGGCCAACTATATTATTAAACAATTAATTAAAATTGCCTTCAGGTTTTGTTCCACTTTTAAGAAAAGTTCAATTATTCATTGAAAGATGTCGAGCGAAACTTTCTTCTATTATAGATTATCAGCGCACTACTGCTCTTAAAATCTATATATAATATATAACCTTCTTAAAAAGAAAAAAAAATATCGACATTAAATATTGAAATCCTTAGAATTATTTTATAGAATTTATTTCAAAAAAATGAATTTTAAATTAGTTTCAGAATTCTTAATTCTAGAATATAGGCGAAATGAATGCATTTTTAATACTTTTCTTTGGAAAATATTTTAACAATTACTTTAATTAAAATTTTACTTTTCTCTTAATTTTTTGAAATATTTATTTATTTACCTTGCAGAGAATATTTTTTATTGATTATATATATTATTTATATAGTAGTATATTTAATATATAATTTTATTCATAAATAAAATAATTTATTGCATCATTTTATACATAAAGAAAATAACAAAATTATTAGAAATCATTTTCTGTTATATTTCAATTTTACTTGAAATAAAATTAAAATTTCAAAATGGAATTTTTTTTACTCAAAAAAAGAACAAAAATATTTGTTAATGAAAAATTGAATAATTGTCACGAGTAAAAAATGTTGAAAAGAAAAATAAAATATGTATCGTAGAAATATTTAGTAAAATCCAGTCAAAGTTTGTTTTCAATTTTTCTATAATTTATCAATTATTTTTTTCATAATTTAGAATTATTACTTTTCTCACATTTTTTTCTATATTGAGTAGTAATTCAAAATGATTAATCACAATTAATCATTTTTTATATTTAATATTGTGAAAATATTTAATTACTGTATTAACAAATATTGTGATAATAATAATTACTGTTTATAATAATAAGCATAAATAATGAGGAATTATAATTTATAATTAACAATTGTCAATTGATAATAATTAATAATTGTCCGTAAACAATTATTGTTAATTAATATTAGTGATAATTAATTTTAATTATGGTTAATAATTAATAATTGATAATAATTAATAATAGATTATAAATAATAATTAATAATAATAAAAAAAAATTTTAATTTGAAACAAAAAACAAAAATATTTTTATTAATATAAATTCCAAATCAATTTTTTTGATTAAAAAAAAGGATAACAAAAATATTTATCAAATAAAAATAAAATATTACAAAAAAATATTCTGCAACGAAAAATATTTACTTTTACAAATAACCATTCATAAAAAGTGAATACATTCTAAAGATGAAAATGTAAAATATTAACAATCGAAAATAGTTTTTTTTTCAGTGCCAGGAACCAAAGGAAGAATAAAAGCTTCTACATATAAATATTATAGATTTTTGAAAATCAATAATCTTTCAATAAAGACATGTACTTGTGAGCACTTAGTTTTAAAGCTCAAAAAGTAACAATTTTTTTATTCTCTCCTCCCTCTTCTATTTTTCACATGATAAAAACTACTCACACAATTCGACATCCATAGATTTTATATTGCCTAAATAATAGCATTCTCCATCAGTGAATACATATGGTCAATTCCACGTGAGATTTACCAAAGTTCATTAAAATTCGGTTAAACATATTTTTTCTTAATCTTCATAGAAAAATGTAAAATACGTATTTTTTTTATTTTTTTTAATTTGCCCAAATTAACGAGTTATGAATTTTCGAAATTTTGGATTTTTAAAAGTAGGACTATATTCAATAGCAAATTAGTTTGAAAATATTGAATTTGGAAAAAAAGTTGTCAAAGAATGAAAGTTTCAGTTTTTTTTCAACTTTTAGGAAATGTAAAAAGAAATTTTTTTTTAAATTTTTTATACAAAAAAAAATTTTATAAACAAATTGATTTGTTTGAACTTTGGACCCAATTTTGTTTAATATCTTGAGGAATGATTCTCCTTTAATTTTAACAAAGAAAACACTCAAATCGATTTTGAATGTTAATTTTTTAAAACTCAAACGCATCACACTGAGAATTTTTTTTAACCAAACATAAGCAGTCAACCAGAAAAAATATGTTTAATTTAAACATATTTTCTTATTGAGTTAAACTTAATTTTTATTGAACCAAACTTATTTTTTATTGGACCAAACTTAATTTTTATTGAACCAAACATAATTTTTATAGAACCAAACTTACTATTTATTCAATAAAAATTATTATGTTTAAATCAAACATAATTGACTGTATAACAAAGATAATTATGTTTGATTCAAATATACTGTTTTTCTTAGAGTGCAGGCCCAATACGGGAGTTTTTGGAAAATCCTCTCAACCTTATAAGGTATGAATGAATTAAACAAAAAAAGTCTGGTCCAAAGTTAAAAAAAATTAATTTGTTTATAAAAAAATTTTTTTTCAATAATATATTATAAAAAAATTTGTTTCATGTTTTTCTATAAAGGAAAAAATATGTTTTACCGAATTTTAATGATTTTAGGTAAATCTCACGTGGAATTGACCATATATTTATATATAGACAAAATGAAATATTTTTTTGGTGCTAATAAATATATAGATGCACCGACACCTTGTCAACATCAAATGGATCATAGTGTAAAGCGGACACAAGGTCTTTTTCGCTCAGGTGAATAAATACTCGGCAAAACAAATGGATTACAATGGCTCTCTTCTAAGCGTAAAATAAAAGGAAATTTATTACCTTGAGCTTTTATAGGGCGTCAACGAAACTTCACTTTACGTTTACATTATTCGTTGCTTTATATGAGAGATTTTTTTTTTTTGCTTTTTAGATTTTTTTTTCGAAACGCTTACCTCTCCATTCTCAATTTTTTTTCCCTCACTCGCAGATGGAAGAAATGCCTTCTTGTTTGCGAAAAAGAAAAGAGAATAAGAAGAGGATAGAGAGAAACGGGAACAAAAGAAAAGAATGTGTATATACACTTTTCTTATATATATAGATATATATATATATATATATATATATATATATATATATATATATATATATATATACTTTTTCTTATATATATATAGTTTTCTTATATATATATGCGATTGAACGATATCTGTGATTCGAGGAGGAAAGAAAGAAGCAATTTAACGAAAGATAGAACAGAAAATATTGCAAGCTTGTTTCCTACAAGTTCGACAAATCATCCGTAAGATGAGAGAGAGAAAGAGAGAGAGAGAGAGAGAGAGTTTCTTAAGACTTTGTTATGCTTCATATCGCAAGGAGAGAAAATTGATTTGAAATAAGTGCTATTTTTTTTTTTTTTTTTTGATTCGAATTCCTTCGTCAAAATGTTATTATTAAAACTTTTTTTTGTATCATTGTTATCAAATCGGATATTGAGAAATTAATTTACCGCGATTTACTTGATATATCTTATAATGTTAAAGCGAATTTCATTTCGTCTGATGTACGTAAAGATAAAATTGTCTTTATTCGTTTTTGAAATGGTTAAAAATATAAAAATAATAGAAATTCTTCTTTTAGAAAAGAATTCATGAAACAAAATTTTTTGCTGTTAATACAAAATTTTTTTATTTCTTGTTTCCGATACAAATTTTTAGTTTTTTCTCATCATAATATTGTCATAATAATAATAATAATTAACAAAATTTTCTTTTTAAAAATTATTCAAAATTAAATAAAATAAATGAAATTTAAGAATTTTGATGAAGTCTGACTTCTTTTTCCTGCTATTCAAATTTTGCCAATAGTGGTAAACAATTTTTTCACTCACATTCTCCTTTTTTTTATTATTTAAAAAATGGGACTTAAGTTTTGAACGCTCAAATTAACAAAATTTTTTTTCACTCTAAGTGTTATTGAAAATTACTATCGAATAAAGAAAAATAATTGAAATTAAACAATATTTAGTTTAGAATTAATTTGTTTTTATTTAAAAAATAATTTTTTTGTAAATAAAATATAAATTTGAAGAATAAAAAAATAATTTTGTTCATTTGATCGTTCGAAAGTTTAGGAATATTTTAAAAATAAAAATTTTATAATATTCTTCAAAAGTATGAAACAATAATTTTATTCCAGCAGTCCTTTACTTTGACATAAATTTTGATTTCAGTGGCAAAAAAAGGTTATTTCCAGTCAGACGGGAATTTCTTCAATTATTGCAACTTTATTGGCGCAGCAGTAAAAGAAAGTTTTTAGTCAGACCTTCAAAACCTTATATGTTAATTTCATATCGACAGTAAATGTCATGTGCGGTCAAACGTTTTTTTTTCTGAAATTTCCCCAAGTTTCATTTCTCAGTAGTAAATGTCACTTTTATAGTTAGACGAAAATTTCTCAGTCTTCGTAAGTTTGAAAATTAATGTTGAGAAGCAATTTTGATATATTACATTCGTTTCTTGGGACTAACGTTTGATTTATTAAATAAACTTATGATTGTTTATCAAATTTTTGCCAGTAGTAGCAAACAGTTTTTTTGCAGTTGTCAATTTTAAAAATAAAAATTAAAAATAATAAAATTTATAAATAAAATATAATAATATAAGTAAAATAATATAAATAAAATAAAATAATAAAATTTTAATAAAATTAAAAATAATTATTATTATCATAATGTAAGGAAACTTTTTTACCACCTTGAACTTATTTTTCAAAAAAATTCCTTTTTCATGCAAAATATCTGGGACAAAAAAATATCAGTATTGCTGTTTACATGTAAATGAATGATACTTTTCAGCTGACTCGAGCAATAAAAATTGACAATTCCTTTTTTGCCAAAGATATTAGATTTGATTTTTCTATTTTTCATAGTTATATCTATACACTCTCTTGTATAGATATACATATATAAGGAATGCATGTAAAATTTACGACTTGATTTTTCCACTATTCTCTCATAATTTTCCATTTTGACGTTTTATCGTTGAATGAATTTTTCGTTTCTTTTCAATCACGTCGCCATTGAAATCTCCCTCGCGTTTCTCTATCTGTCAGCTTTGCGGGCAAATAGTTTTGTGAAAAATAAAAAAAAAAATAGTGCAGAAAAGAAGAAGTACAGCCTAGAGGCGCCCGCCACAAGTGCAGACGAAATCTATAAATTCATATTATATATTTCCGTAAAGATAAGCATAATGGGAAAAATTTTTAAGAGAGAGAGAGAGAGAGTGAGTTGAAAATACGCGGAAATATACATATCGAAGAGGAAAACGAGGCGAATGAAAAGAAAACATAGTTCATCTGCTCAGTGTGTAAAGAAAGTGCAGTTGATACTTCTTTAAAAAAAGAAAAAGAAAAAAAAGATCCGATCGCTTTTCTTAGATGTATGTATTTTTTCCCATGAAGTTTGTTATTATTTATTTTCTACTCGATACACACAGAATGTATTTAGTAATCACTTATATATAATTCCGTATAAGTATAGCTTTAAATCTTTTTTATGTACAATCAACTCGGATCTTAAATTGAATCCAAGTTTATATTTTTTAATTTGCTTCCTACGAAAAGTAAACAATTTTTAAAAAATCAATATTAATTTCTTATGACTGAAGTAAAATTAATTAAAATTAACATTTATCGGACTAAAACTGTCTTCTATCACTGAAAGCAAACTAATCATTTTATTTTTATTAACAAAAGAAAATAGATTTTAATATACAACGATTTCTAAAAAACAAAATTTTTTAAAGCAAATATTTTAATAAATTTTTGTAAAGAAAATAGTATTTTACTAATATTTTTGAATATAATGATTTACAAACAAAATATTTGTGAACAAAAAATTCCATTCTTTTTGGTAGGAAAATATATTTTTTGCTTTCAATCGTTGAGAAGAATCTTACAATTTATAAAAATAATTAAATTGTTTTAAAGAGTTTAAACATAATTTTTAAAAATAATTAAATGTTTTCAAAGAATATAAAAAAAAATTTTCAAATAATTGTGTTCAATTCGAAAACTTTTATTAAATATTTTTAAACATAAATGTATACAGTAGAGAAATTTTATTAAAATACATTTTAAAATAATTGAAGTCCTGCGATGAATTTTACTATTTAAAAAAATAATTCAGTTTTTCCGTATGAGTTTTATCGGAATTTTGGAAAATAATTCAAATTTAATTCTTCGAAGAATTTTATTATTAATGAAAATAGTTAAATTTTTCTGGAGAATTTCTTATTAAAAATTTTCAAAATCCTTTCTTTTGAAAATTTATTTGTATTGCTTTTCAAATAATCTATATTCTTCAATAATTTAAATTAAAAACTTGAAAAGTAATTGAATTTTATGAACATCACGATCTGCGCGCAGACGCTCGTAAGATTTGCTAATTCTGTAGATAAAACACTATTTTTTCTCGAAAAGCAGAATTAGTAATAACTTAAATGAAAATGAATATTAATGTCTTTATTTTAACATTATCTGACCTAAATTCGCTTGTCCTAAAGATTTATAATTTACAAGATATTCAGAACTTTGCTTGACATTTACAATAAAAATAACATTTATACAAATATTCGTTACATTTATTTAAAAATTATTAATCATTTATATATTTTACGAATTTATCACTTAGTAAAAATGCAATAATTCAAATCGAAATTAAAATAAGAATTTTCCACTTCAACGAATTTTTGAAGAAATGTAAATTATAATAAAAAAGAAAACTAATAAAAAATATATTTTTAATTGTAAATTTGTTAAAAAATCAGAAACAAGATTTAATTAAAAAAAATAATAATAATTTCAATAGCTATATATAACTCTCGTCGAATAGACTTGTCTCGATAATTCGATCCTGTATTCTAATTATTTATTCAGCGTAAAAACAACAGATTATATAAAGAGCTGAATGAAACAAATTGATTTGAAAAATTGAATGAAAACCCCCTAATGTATGTTATTATAAATTTGACATAAAGTTTTATTTTTATAAAAAGCTCTTTAAAAATGTTCAGTTATAGACGGAACATATTTCTATTATTGACTGAATTTAATTCACTTAATTTATGGAATTTAATAAATGCTAAAACTGAACCAGATAACTGTCGATGAAAGTATAAAAATATTTCATTCAATTTCGTAATCAAGAATAGAAAATAATACTTAATCTCTAAGTTAATTTACCAATTAGAAATTATATCGAACTAATTTGCAAAATTAATTGGTCAAATAATTAGAAAATCAATAAAGAACAATGAATAAATAAATATAGACCAATACTTGAACAATAATAAATAGATAAACAGTAAGAAGCAACAATAAAAAAAATGACTAATTGTTTGATAATAAATAAAAAGACAATGAATAATAAAATATATTTTCTATATATATTTTTGTAAATACAACAAAAATAAGTGAACGATTCGAGTATAAAAATAAAACCTAAGTGAAAACAATAAACAAAATGAATTTTTGAGATTAAATTTTCAAAACAAAATGAAAAGATGTAAATTAATAAATTTTGAAAGAAAATGTAATTTTTCCAAAATTTACTAAATTCAGACTTTTGTTCATCACACGGGACAGGGAATATTTTCCTTTCCATCAAAATATCAATTTCTACTCGATTTCTAAAAAAAGGAGTTTATATAAAAATGGCCAAGATAGAGACAAGCATACGAAGTTCGTTTCAATGCTACGTGCACCTATTTACAGAAATAGCTTTAAAGAAAACTGCAGAGTATTTTGTGTGAGATTCGAAAAAGTTCCTGTCTACTGCCTTCTCGTCTAATATAAAAATTACGTCTAAAGTTCAAGTTATTACTGAGTCGAAATAAAAAGAGAAACAAGTTTCAATAAAATTAGATAGCATAAAAAAATGTTTATTACTTACAATATTATCGATTTCAGTTTTTAATTAATTAGCAAATTTTTAAACAAATTTAATTATAATTATTTATTTTGTTTATTTATTTATTTTTTTTTTAAAAAGTCAGGAATTTTTATTAAAAGTACTGGGAAAAATTAAATTTTTTGAATTTGAAATTAGTTACATTTTTTAAAATATATTTTTAATTATTTATTTAAAAAAATGGATTTAAAGAAGAATTTTGGTATAAAAATATTTTAAAAAATTGAATTTTGCTGAAGCTACAAATGATTTCAGAAATTCAATTATATTCAAAAGAATAAAAAAATTTCTCGCTTAAGTTCAGAAATTGAAAAAAATTTCGATTATTTTCAAAAGCAATAAAATTCTTTTCTGAAATTCATTTAATTTGAAAAATAATAAAAAAATTATTTAGAAAATTTAAATTATTTTCAAAAGCAATAAAATTCTTTTCTAAAATTCATTTAATTTGAAAAATATTAATAAAATTCTTTAAAAAATTTCAATTTTTTTCAAAAACAATAAAATTCTTTTCTGAAATTTATTTAATTTGAAAAATATAAATAAAATTCTTTACAAAATTTCAATTATTTTCAAAAGCAATAAAATTCTTTTCTGAAATTAATTTAATTTGAAAAATATTAATAAAATGCTTGAAACAATATTAATTATTTTTAAAAGAATTTCTTTGAGTCAATGATTTTTAATATCTAATATTTTAATGAACTTTTTCCAAAATAATTCAATTATTTACAAACTTTTAATATCAAAAATAATAAAAATTTCACTGAAATTCAATTATTTACAAATTCTTTTTTTAAGTTTCTTTACAATAATTCAATTTTCATAATTAATAATATTTAATTTAATTTAACTAATATTTCATTATTTATAGTAATCAACCATTGTTTTTGCATAAATAATAAATATTGAATAATAAATTTTCCGTACGTGCCAATAATAGTAAGCAAACTTAAAAATTAACAACCTTACGTTCAATCACCGATAATCTACTTTTGATTTTTGAATATAAATGAAAATTAAATACATTCAATATTTGAAATTTAAAAATCTTAAAAACACGAATATTAATTTCATCAATTCGAGTTGAAAATATAATTTATTTAGAAAGTACAAATTTACTGAATGTCTATAAAAATATTTGTTGTTTCTGTATAAATAAATTTCACTTCGTTTGCCCGTTTGCATTAATATATTCCGTTAACATTATTGGCCGCTTTTGCATTTCGATTAACATATAATTAAAGCAAGTGAATTAGAACGGCTAATTAAAATAATAATTAATTAGCAGTTAATTAGTTAGAATATCCAAGCGTGATAAATTGAAGGGGTTTATATGAGAATCAAAGAAGAGGGGAAAAAAATTTATATACGCATAGATATATATTCGTCCTCTCGTGTGGTTGATGAGTTTTGGTAAACATGATTTTTCCCTGTGTGTGATGATTAATAGATTCTCGATCGTAAGCCTGCGTTCACTTTTATCTCCAATTCACGGGATATCCAATTGAAACCAATTAAAAGTAGATTATCGGTGATTGAACGTAAGGTTCTTAACTATCTCAACTTTTTCATCACGTGTGCTGATGCTGTCGATATATAGGTTTACCAGTCATTTCAAGCCAATGTGCTCGCCTGACAACGAATATTGGAAAAAAAATATACCAATATCGACATTGAATGTCAAAAATCACCCGCTCTCAAACCCCATTCCTTTATTCGTCCCTTCTCTTTCAATTTATATTGTACGTTGTTATATCTCACGCTTCTAAAATCTAAATATTACTTCAAACACAAAAAGACACTAAATAAAGTACATTTTTTTTTTAATTAAGCAAAACAAAAATTAACAATTTTATTGAATTTTGTCGAATTTCATTAAATTCTCTCGAATTTAAACTAATTGAATTGAATTTCGTTGAAATGGATGCAATTTAGATGGATTTATAAATTTATGTAAATTTTTATTGCATTTATTTTAATGTTATTTAATTTTTATTAATTTACTTAAATTAATTTGAATTGAATTTATTCGAATTTGAGTAAATTTACTTTAATTTATTCATAGTTTATATGAATTAATAAAATTAATTAATTAATAAAATCCTACACAAACATGTAATTATTGTCAAAAATATTTAAAATTTCACAGGAATTCAATTATAGTCAATTTTTCATAAATTTCTTCGCATTAATTCAATTATTTTAAATTAGTAAATTATTATTATTTCAATTATTTTCGACTCGTAGCAATCAATATCTTCATGTTTCATAGCAAAATACTTTTATAAGTTGTTTAATTTCAAAAAAGTTTGAATTTGGAATTTTTGAATATGTCTTAATTCCTGTGAAAAAAATAATAACTAAATATTTATTTCTAAAAAACAAGTTATTGATGTTTTTGAATAATTTTACAATTAAAGAAATTCGTAAAAATGTAACGGAACATTTTTTTTTTTGAGTAAAATTTTTTCTTTTATTTTCTAAAAATTCAAAAATTTCCATTTTCAATTAAGATTTGTAATTAACAAATAGAATTTATAAACATTTGTTTCGTTTATTTTTTAAAAAAAACTTTGAAGTTTATTAAAACAATTGTAATGAAAAAATTGAAATATTGTAAATTATTCCCTTATGAAAATTGAATTTTTTTTAGAAAAATATTAAGAAACGGGAATATGTAATGTTTTTTTTTACAAAATAAAAAAATGAATTTGTGAACAATATTGTTATTGGGAAATAAAAATTATGCATAAAATGGGTATTTATTTACTATTTCTTAATTATAATTTTTTAACAAATTTTCTATTTTTTAGAAATAAAGAAGAGAAAAATTTGCAATAATTTAGATCAGTCAAACGAAATTTGTTAAAAAATGAAGCATATAATAAACAAAATGGGAAAATTTTTCATTTCTTAACAAATCTTTTTTTTAAATTTTCTAATTTCTAATATTTTTTTATTATGAATTATGAAAAAATACATGCATATTTTCGATTTGTCAAAACGAATTTTTTTTAAAGAAAAAAAACAATAGAATACACAAAAACTATAATTTCAGATGTAGACAGAATAAAAGAATGAATTATAGGATTATTATAGTTAATAATAAAATTTACAAAAGAAAAATTGCAAAATCAAAATTTTAAGGGTAACAAAGGCATAAATTTTAAGTTTGTAAGATTATAAACTATTATGAGACTATAAAATATTTTCAATTATTCATATACTTTCGGATATTTATAATAATTAAAAATATTTAACTTTAAAAATAAAAATAATTCAAAAACAAAATAATTAGAAACAGAATTAATTTATATATATAGGCTCCATTTGCTTTTTGATTGAATTATATTATTTACATATGAGACAAAGAAATAATTTAAACATTTATAGTTGATAAGTAAAATGAAATTGGATAAACGTCACTTACAGAAAGTGTCAAATATTTTACAAAAAGATTGTTTAACGTATGGTTGCTCCTCTCAACAGTGAGAGAGAGGATAAAACCCAAGAGATCGTCTGGGGAGGAGAGAAGGTTTTCCACTTCATTCATACGGGAAAAGTTTTAGCAGCAAGAATGTTCTAGAATGCATAGAATTTTTCAATACGTATAAATTATTTTTATATAATACGTACTGAAAGATTTCACGGTTATAAATGAAAAATTTTTTTTCCTCAACTAAAAAGTAAATTCATATAGAAGAATGTGTAAACACTTTTCGGATTTTGCCTCATTTTTTTTCTCGATAAACAAAATTACCAATAATATTAATTAAAATTAACATTTTTTTTCCGAGTAAAATGGTATTTTACTACTGAAAAAAATAACTGCTTTTTTAAAAAACTAAAAATTGTGAATCTGCCAAAAATCTAGTTTAGAAAATTATTTTTATATTGCTAACTAGATAAATAATTTTTTAGTTTTTTCGATTTATAAACAATATTTGTAATTTCTACTAATATTAAATTACAAAATTTTGAAACATTGCGTTTGACGAAAAGTTACATAGTTATAATTGCTCCTCCAATTTTCCAGTCTGGCAAAAAAAAAAGTTTCCTATTTGAACAAAAAAAAAAAATTGTTTTGTCGAATTAACGGCTATTTTCTTCATTCGCTACAACTTTAAGTAATCTCGAAAATTACGTCTTCTCCGGACAGACTTCCCTCTCTTGCAAAAGAGTCTCTATTCAACCTAAAATTATAAATCTCGCGTTATTAATTTCTTTATTAAACCAAGCGTAACTAAAATGTGCTTTTCGTCTTTTTCTACGCTACACGTCACTATTACAGCAAATTCTCGTAAAATTTTCAATAAAATCCTATTCATCAGTTCACCGCAAAGAAAATCCCAATTGACGGAAGAAAATCCCCGACTGTTCTCGCTCGTGTATCGCCGCAAAATGTCAACACGACAACAAACAAGTCCAATTTGACGAGGTTCAAAAAACAAAAAAAAAAATTGTCCTTCGCAAGTAGATTGCTTCCTTACCTGATAAGAAGAACGAATTGGCGAGACAATTTTCAAGAAAGAGAAAGTAAAGAGAGACGGATTTGATGTGCGGCTTTTGCCGTCAACGCAAAAGCAATACGCAGTATTAAAGGGCCAAAATGAGGAAAGTGGCAGAGAAGAGCAACAGGATGAAGGTGAAAGCAGGAAGGGGTGTTGCCGGCAGAGAAGCAGACTACCACGCCCCTGTCCCTAAAATTTCATCCCCCTGAATGATTAAAACCTAATATAGGGACACGCCTACCCCTAGGGTAGGCAACCCTGCGTTCACTGAAGGGCTCCTGTGTGTTGAAAACCCGAGTTGCAAAGCTCCATATATAGTTGAGGAATGAGGGGGACCCCGAAAATCAACCCCTGAATTTTCACAGTCACTGGCTTCAATTTCGTTTTGCAGCGGTCTCGTCGTCACTCATACCATTGCTATCATTGCCGTCACTACTCTCTCTCTCTCTCACTCTCAACTTTCGACCCCTTTTTCACTCAACTCTCACCCCCCTCCAGACGAGTTTTCATTCCTCTCTTCGCACCCTCTCTCTCTCTCTCAATTTCGACTATATTTTCCCAAATGGGAAATTAACCACTGTTATACAATACTGACGCCAATTCGCAGGACTTAATGCGTGCGAAATCAGTGATGGCACATTTCTGGTTACATTAAAGGTGTCTGATGATGGGAGAAAGTTTTTTTTTTTTTTATTTCCAACACTGAGAAAAAAATACTGTTGGTTCAATAGCACCGATGCTATTGAATTTAATTTTTTTGAAGCAATAATTTCTGTATTGAATTAAGAAAATATTTGTTAAAATATAATAATTCATAATGTAGAAGTAAAAGCATAATGTTGTCTAATAAAACATGCAAAATGGTTGAGATGAGGGGTTGATACAATTTCATTAAAAAAATATTAATTTGTTTCAAGTAAGTGTTGCAATTATTTCAAATAAAACTTTGTTAAATTAATAAATAGTATTTACAATTTCAACCATTTCAATTAAACAATAATTACATTTTTGAGGAATTCAATTAAAATTATATTAAAAATAATTGAAATTCTGCGATGAGTTTCATTATTCATGAAAATAATTGAATTATTGCTAAGAAATATATACAAAAAATTTGTGAACTGAATTTTTGGAAAATTAGTATTGTTTTTAAAAGATAATTAAATTTTTACGTAGAATTTTATGAAATTTATTTAGAAATATTTGATTTCCTAGAACATTTTATAACAATAGTATAGGTATTTTAGAACTCATTGAATTGCAAGGAAATTATTGAAAATAATTAAATTTTTGTCAAGAGTTTTATTAAATTTTTTTTAAATAATTGAATTTTAGAGAAGAATTTAATTATTTTTAAAGGATGATTGAAATTTTAACGAACAATCAATCCAAGTCAGGATTGATTCTTTTAAAATATATAATTTCTTCTTGGTTAGTAATGTTGTTATATTTTATTTTGTCCACGTGATGATGAAATAAGTTTCAATAATACTATACACCCAGAGAAAAATATTATTTAAACCAAATGTATTTTAATTGACTTAAATAAATTCTCAGAACCAACTAGACTTTATTTGTTTTAATTTAAAATAAAATTCTTATTCGACATAAATAAAACATATATTTTTGAGTCATATAAAATTTTATTTAAACCAAATAGAATTAATTTGAAACAAAAAAAAGTCTAGTTAATTCTGCGACAAATTTGCCATTTCTTTGGGTGTAATAATAAATAAAAATAAATAAAATACGAATATATAATATATAAATAAATATAAATATAAACAAAATTGTTAACTTCTTCTATCCTTAATATAAATATAAATATTTTATACGAAAGAAAAATAAAATACATTGAAGAATAATTAAAGTATACAATAAATAAAGTAAATAAATTAAAAAAATTTAAATAGTAAAAACAATAAAAAATACAATAAAAAACAAATAAAGTACAACAAAAAATAAATGCAATATTATTTCCATTTGCATTATTATTTTTCTCCTTTTCTTCACCAACGTATCTTTTTTCATGATTATTTAACTTTTTTTTCATTATTGTTCAATTCTTTTTTTACCGCATTAATTATTTCTCTTCACGTATATATTTATATTCATCTCTTCACATGTACGCTGATATACCGTTTCGGCGCACTCACACACATGCACATTATATTAATTTATACATCTACAACAAACAATTGAAAATTCTGCGCTTTAACACTTCATAAATTTGCATACAAAATCGTGAGGCATTTATCAATCAAGATCAACAAATCAGTTTCGTTGAATATATATATATATATAAAAACTCACACCAATATTTCATTGCCCCATTCGTCTCGTGAGTTTATGCAAGTTTTGTTCTAGCCTATAATTTTCACATGACAGACTCTTTTTTCCCTGTCAACTCGTTACTCCGATAAGAGGAATGACTTTTAAAAGTGCGTCAAAGTAACCCTCCTTGTACAATGAGGTACATACATTATATTCGAGAGTCGTGTACTTGTGCGGTAAGGAAAGAAAAATAATTCTTATGATGGAATTAAATGCCACTAGACTTGGAATTGTGAATCTACTCCCCAATGGGTGTCATGCGAAAAAAAACAAATTATTTTCAACATTTAAATTTAGAAGAAAAGAATATTTTTCCAGCGAATAAATAATATATACTTGAATCGAGTAAAATTTATTATTTCTCAGTTGTAGTTAGTCTAGAAAAAATAAGAAACGAAAATATCGAAAAGGAAAGAAAATTAGGAATAATAAATAAATTAAGAATGTAAAATCGTTTAAATTAATTGTCAAACTCTCTAAATTTGATTAACGATAATTATAGAATTACGAATATTGGAGAATATTTTGAGAATCAATATATGGAGATGAGAACGTTCCACCTGCGAACGCCAAGGTCACCGGAAGATGGCAGTTCAGTTGCTTCTTGGAATTTTTAGTGCCATCTGGTGGTGACCTTGGCGTTCTCAAGTGGAGAAACGAAACCACCATTTTAAATTTGAATAACGAATTGATGCCAAAAATGTGGATAAAATAAAAAATTGATGTGAATTTTCGTTAACAATTTAATTCTTTCAAGAAAACTGTGTAATCGAAATATTAAAATATAGTAAATATTAAATAAATATTATTATATTATATATTTTGTTATATTATATCTTATTTATTTATTATTATTATATTAAATAAATATTTAAATAAAAATAAATACTTGATATAATATAAAATAAAAATAATTAAATAACAAATGCAATAAAAATATAACTTCTTAATGTTTTAGGATAAATTTTTTCAGTCTATGAAATTCCATTCGGATTTAAATTCCTTTTTTTGTCAGAGTGTAAATTTCATAAGTAATCAGCCACTATATAACCCTCAATGTAAATACTCGCGATGGAGAACGTACAAATGGAGTTAATTTGTGTTTTTTATGCCTCGAAACATGCATACAACTCCTCCCACAGTCCCACTTTATCCGAGAGAGGGAGAGAAAGAGAGTGAGTGGAGCGACCAGCTCATTAGCTTAATGACGTCGATTACCGATCGACCGGGTGCCTATTGCAAAGCAACAGCTTCATGTGATCCAGTAGCCAAAAATCACAAACTCTCCATTCAGATAAATTCAGTGGTAAGTGGCCCCGAGCAGAGAGCCAACACTTATAATTTGCATTCACGACTCTGACAATGAGCGGCCAATTCTCGCAAATATAATTCAAACTCTTTAATTGAAACTAGTGCGGCAATTTTGTTCAAATATAGTTCATTTACTGTCAGTTTTTATTTACAAAAAAAGAATAATTTTATTTTGCAATCAAATATTTATTATTTCCTTTTCTCTTAAGTTCTAAATTCTAATGCATAAATAAACGAAAGATTTATCAAAATTTTGTTTCTTAATTTTATTCTTTATTTTAACTTAGTTTTTTTATTTTAACTAAATTAAAATAATATTATTTCATGCTAAGAAAACAAAATTTAATTTTTTTTCTATTTTTTTGTGTGTGTCTTTTTTATACCTTCACGAATTTATTTATTTGTAAAATATCTTTACATTTTTTAAAATAATTGTTTATAATAAAAATGGTTGTTTCTGATGAGGACGACTGTGCCCTTGAAACGTAATTAAATGTATATGTAGTCCAAAATAAAAAAATATATTCAACTTTAAACAATTTTACACGTGATAATTATTAATTACGCAAAATTAATTTAATTAAATACAAAATTTTTTTATTGTATAGAATAAAATTTCAATGATAAATAATAAAGTTTTAATATATATTTAATTTATTGAATTATATGAGTGTTCTCTTTTTGTGTTATAAATAAACGTACATACACAATTAGTATTAAAATTGAGTTTTGAAAAAAACGTGAAGATTTATTTCAATCTCGAAATTGATTAAGATGAAGGTTTTTTTTTATTAAAATTGATAATTGAATTTCATATTTAAAGCATTTTTTTATCACGCTATTTACAGATACCTACTAACTATAAATGTATATATTTTTATAATTATTTAATCTTTTGCTTTTTAATGTTAATTTAAAATGCAATGTATTTCATTGACTAAAATAAAAAGTTCACACTAAAATCCATTATTCAAAAAAGCATAATAAGCCAATTAATTGTATAATGTGATACAGAACACTGTTTCAATTAGTTTTTTTAAAAGTGTGTTCTATTCTTGCATAGCGTTATTCCTCTTGAATATAATTTTAATTATTAACAATTACTCCTAAAAAGTGAAAAATATAAATTATTAATATATTTAATGAGAAAACTTGATGAAAAAGTACGAAAAGAAGAATTTTTTAAAGGAAAAACATAAATAGCATTTGTTTCATTCTCGCTACTATGAAATACAAGGAATCTATTTTCCTCGCAGATAAATGCATTCTCGTGTTAAGATTTTCCATTTGCAGTATAAGTCTGTTGACACTAAGTTTTTTCTTATTTATTTTTTTTTTTTGCTCAATTCTAACTTTAGCAAGAATTTCTATTAGGGAATTTTTTCCAGATGGATGTCACTTGTTTTTTTTTCTTAAACTAGTTTTATTTTTTATAATTAGAAAATTATTGAAAATTTAATTTTTAAGAAATTTTTTCATTCGTTTTTTTGGTGGAGGAGGATAGATTTTTGTTTAAAATTATATAATCTAGTAGCTATTTTTTGTATTATTTTTTGTTTAATTTCAGAGACTTTTGATTCGTTTTTTGTCTCAATTTGATATTCTTGGAAAAATTTGAGCTTCTTTTTAATTATAAATCGAATTTTTGAGAATAATTTTTATTTAACTAGAATAGAGATTATTATATTTAAATTAACTTTTATTTCGTGGAATAATCAAATTGTTGCAAAGAACTTTATGAAAAATTTGACAGTAATTCTTTTTCTGAATTTTTTTTTTAATTTTATAACAAATGAAAAAAAATTAAATTCTTTCGTGGAATATTTGAAAAAAATAATTGAATGTTTGCAAAGAATTTTGCTATTTAAAAATATAATTGATTTCTTTTGTAAAATTTATTAAAAGTTTATAAAAGAATTGATTTTTTTTAAAAATATTATTTATAAATAGTATAACTTTTTTAAAAATTATATTGTTTTGTCACATTTTTTTCCAGAGTAATTGAATTTTTGCAAAGATTTTATAACGAATTAAAAAAAAATCGATGAGTTTTATTACTTCTAAAAAGACTTGAATTATCTTTTTAAGATTTTGACAATTTAAAAAAATTATTAAATTGTTTCGAAGGGTTTACTAAATTTTAATTTAATTTACTTCATAATTTATTATTATTTATTTTATTTATTTAATTTGTTATTTGATTCTATTTATTAATTTTATTAATTTAAAATTTAGAGAGCGAATTTTCAAATATTATTATTCGAGTTTTTTTTAGCTAATTTAATGAAACACGAAAATTCGAAAATAAAAAAAATTGCCCCAAGTCTATTAAATCTTAATATATCCATTATCATTTTTCACTATTTCAAAAAATGAAACAATTTAAAATAACAAAAAAACAAATTTAATCAAATCAACCAAGTTAATTTTAAGACAAAATGAAATATAATTGACTCCTAAAAGAGACGTGACCAATAGCAGCCAATAACGTGACATTGATTAAACATTATCCTAAATTATATATATATATATAGAAAAAAATTTGATTTGCATAACGTGAACGGTATGAACACGTTTAAATTTAGTGTCAGTTCGTTGGGCAAAACGAGATCGAGAAATTATTAGCGAACGTGGGGGAATTTAAAGGTGTGCATTCCGAATAAAATTTATTTCCATTGGCAATTCGCGGATGCGCATTGCACACGCGGTCTGATAAATGTTTGTCGAAGAGAGAGAGAGAGAGGGGGGGGAGGATTAGGTTTCCAGCCGAAATTGCATTTCCGCGTCAGATTCGTGAAACGGGTGAGATGAAAAGGGTTTGTGAAAAAAATAGAGTGGTGGGGGGTAAGAAACGAGAAGGAAGAGCAGAGATGTAGACTTCTTTCGAAATAGAAGACGAAGGAGGGGAAAAAGTAGAAAAAGGGGGGAGTGGAAATAAAAAAGAGGGGTGAAGAAAAAGGAGATGAAGGGAAAATGGAAGATGAAGAAGATGAAGAAGAAGAAGAAGAAAGGAAATAAGAAGAAGGAGAAGAAGATGGAAAAGAAGAAAAAAAAGAAGAAGAAGGAGAAGAAGGACAAATTAGAAGGGGGGGGGAGAAGAAGAAAGAGAAGCAGGAAAAATTGGAGAAAAAAAGAAGAGATGAAGAAAAAAATAAGTGGAAAGAGAAGGCGACGAATGTGAAGAAAGAGAAGCAGAAAAAGAGGAGAAAAAAAGGAAAAAAGAAGAGAAGAAGAAAAAAAAGAAAAGTGAAAAGAGAAGGCGAAGAAGGTGAAGAAAAAGGAGAAGAATAAGAAGGGGAGTCTTATAGCTTTAAGGGGCGAGGTCTTACCAAAAACCCAAGTACCAAACCCGCACGTAGTTACATTGCGCACGTCAACTCCGTCGTCTCTAATACGTTATTCACATCCCCAAAAACTTTCTCTCTCTCTCACTCTTTCTCTCTGTCATTCTCTCCTCGCCTCTAAAAGCCAAACTCACTAACCCGCTGAATCTGCTTGTTTTATTTCTTTTCCAAAGGGGAAAGATGCGTTCAGCATTTTGAGCCTAGCGACAGACACGAACCAACTTTATCAAAACAAACAAGCTCTCTTATTCCCCGATTTTATGCATTTTTTAAAGCGAGTCCAAGTCAGAGCGCCACTTTTGCTTTTTTCGAAATGAAAGAATTCCTTTTTATTTTTACGGTCATACGCCTTCGAAATACGAAAGTGAAATACTTTTATTTTTTTATCGCTCTTATTAACATACGTGATGCGCTATTTTAAAAATTGAATTTTGGCACTGTTTTCGATTAATTTTTTTGGAAAAATCTAATTCTCTAAACATCGCATTTTTATGCTTTCTAGAGTGTTAAGAATTGAAATTAATAAAATTAAAGGTTTATTGACTGCATTTCTTTTTATCTTTTTGAGAAAAAAAATGTTCTATTTAAATAACAATTTAGCTAGAAAAAAATGTTCTATTTAAATAACAGTTTAGCTGGAAAAAAATGTTCTTACATTTTTACATAAATGTAAATTATGATGTTAAAAAATAATAAAAGGAACTAATTCGAATGAATAAATTTTTTATATAATTTTTCAAGCACAAAATATTTTTTAACAAAATTGCAACTAAAAGAAGTGAAATAATGACGTATTTATATTTGAACGTCAAAATAAAGTAGCAAAAATAAAAAATATGCTTTAGAATTCTTTAAAAATTAAGAAGAACTAAAATTAGTAATTTTTAAAAATTGACAAAGTTTTTGAGACTATAAAAAATTATTATTTTCTTGTTTTCCCTGTAGTTTTTTCAAAAAATCGACAAGTACTTACGTCAGGCGCAAAAACTATCAGCAAAATGTATTCATCTTCACTTACCTAGAACAAAGAGAAAAATGAATTAGAATAATCAAACATGAAAATAATAATAATAATAATAATTTTTTTAAGCTACTTCATGTTTCTAAAATGGTGATTAAAAAAAATTTATATTTATTTCTTTTTACAATCTTTTCCTACCTTTCCATAATTCTTTCTTTCTTTTCACTTTCAGTGGTATTGAAAATTACTATCGAAAAAAGAAAAATAATTGAAATAAAACAATATTTAGTGAAGAATTAATTTGTTTTTACTTAAAAAATAATTTTTTTGTAAATAATATACAAATTAGAAGAAGTAAAAAAATATTGTCGTTCTTTTGAACGTTCGAAACTTAAGGAACATCAAAAAAACGTATTAGATTATTATATTATTAATTAGAAGAAGTAAAAAAATACTGTCGTTCATTTGAACGTTCGAAACTTTAGGAACATCAAAACGTAATTTTATAGTTTTGTCTAAACAAGAAATCAGTGAAAATAAATGAATTCGACAATAAATTTTCATTTTCATCTCATTTTCAAATTGTTATACAAGCATTTAAAAAAATAAATGCAAAATATCTTATATATGTTTATTCATTTGGCTAAAATGAAATTGTTATTTACATTCCTATAGAGTTGCAGAGTGCAAGTAAATAGAGTTCACGACGTGATGTGCATTCGATGACAACAGTGGTGACCGTTAGAATTATGCGTCATTTCCGCTTATTCTACTGCTTCCCACCCTAAAAACCACAATCCGATCGTGAAATCAATCCTTGATTGGTGAATTCACAGGAAATCGAATGGCAAAATCTATTATATTCCGGACATATACGCATACATTTTTGTTACTCAAAAAAGAAAATACATATATACATGTTCCATCCATTTCCATGAAAGATTATATCAAATACCGCAAAATTTTGACAAATTCATAATAATCAAACGGAGTGAGATTTTCATCACTATTTTAAACAAATATTATACGGGAAAATTTTCCAAATTTAAAGACAAAGAAAATTATTTTTCTCAGATCAATAATAATTAAAATCTCGAAAAATTTATCTAACAAAATCTAACAAAAACAAATAAAAAATGTACCGAAAATTATTTGAACGAGAATTATTATTAATTAATTTTTACTATAATATTTAAATACAATTTATTTATTTTCTTTACGAAAATAATTATTTCCTCAGTTGGAAAGAATTTATTATTCGTTAGAAAATTAATTCGTTAAAAAATAATGTATTATTCGATTTTAATAAATTATCCATAGTCATATTTATTATAATATAAACAAATAATAAAAATTTTACTTTACTTAAATTTTTAAAAAAGAAATATGGTCTATATAATAATGATGGTCATTTGTCAGTAATTAAAATATGGTAAATTTTTTTTTTTAAATAAAAAGCATTTTTATTTTCTATATAAAGCTACTCCTTTATTGTATAAAAGGATTCGCTGCATTGTGATAGAGAAAACATTGATTTTTAGCTTTTGTTATAAATATAAAGGACCCAACGGTACTTCAGAAAAAGGTCTGTGAAATATACTGTCAGTTGAAACTTTTGATACAAAAGCATCAATCTGGTAATTGCAGTACGATTTGACAGTACGGGATAAAAAAAATCTTTGTACAAAAAAAAAAATTCTCCCAATTCTTTTCCCACCGATTTTAGTTTTTTCCACTCTAAAATGCTTTTAGACAAAAAAAAAAAATTCCATACGTATAAATTTTACTGGTAAAAATTTACGATAAATACTTAAACAGATGAAATTTATGTAAATAAATAAATAAATAAACGAACGAATAAATTAATAAATAAAATACATAACTAAATGTAAATAAAAATACATAAATTTATAACTAAATCAATAAATAAATAAAATAATGTAAGAAAATAAATAAACGAATGAATAAATTAATAAATAAAATAATATATTCATAACTAAATCAATAAATAAATGAAGTAATGTAAGTAAATAAATTAACGAATAAATAAATTTAAAAATTAGTATCATTTAATAAAATATTAAAATTAACAAAATAAATAAAAATAAATATTATAAATAAACAATACAAAAAATCATTTAAGAAATAATATATTAATAACAAATAAATTAATGTAAATAAACAAAAATTAGTATACGAACGAGGAAATAAAATTAATTATGTAATTATTTAAATGTAGAAAAGAATACTTTGTTCAAAAAGTCAAAATCTGGGAATACGAAATTTAATAAAAATTTAACACAATATTCTGTTGACAAAATAAACTATTTTCGTTTTTAAGGAATCAGTGAAACGAATATTTTTCTTTATTCCATTTGTTTTATTTTTTTCTAACAAAAAAAGTAGTGACAAAGTGAAATGACGTTAAACATTGAATTAAAGTTCGGTCAGCCCTGCAATTCCCATGTGGGAAAAGATAAGTGAAAGAGGTAACCGTTTAGTCAGACACATATAGCGAGTGCGTTTAGTGAAATGTTATACTTTTCTTTATTTAAAAAACCTCTTTTTTATTTCAAAACACTTATTTTCTTCAAAAACTATATTTTTATTTTTTAACAAACTTTTTTTTTACTAAAAAATACCTTTTTTTATTTAAATCCATTGTATTAAACTCATTTTTTTGTTGAAAAATCCATTTTTTTCTACAAAAGACATTTCTATATTTAAACCAGCTTCTTTTATCAAACAATTCTCTTTTTAATTGAAAATCTATTTTTAATAAAAAATATGTTTCTAATTATAAAACAACTGTTTTATCATTAAAAATAATAAAAAAAATTTTGTTAACCTTTTCATATAATTTTTCCTTGAGTTAATAAACTCTCTTTTTCTTTTCTTTGAAATATTGCCTAATTTATGCAACAAAAATTGCTGATAAATGTTACTTTTAAAATAGAATCTATTATGAATTGAAGAGAAATAAATTGAATTAAAAAAAGCATGGATGACGTAAAGTGAATTAACAAACATAAATTTATTCTGGTAATTATTGGAAGAGTAGATTAAAAATTTAACAATTAATTCAACAACAAAAATAGACTTCTTTTGTTCTTTTTTTCATTTAATTATAACTATCATCAAGCGAACATTTATAAATATTTAACTATTTCCACTTTTCAAGCATTTATTATTTCCTAATCAAATTTGAAAACTATAATTTAACAACAAAAATAGATTCCCATTGTTCTTTTCTTCATTTAATTATAACTATTATCAAGAGAACATTTATCAATATTTAACTATTTTCATTTTTCAAATATTCATTATTTCGTAATCAAATTTTAAAACTAATTTAACAACAAAAATAGATTTCTATTGTTCTTTTCGTCGCTTAATTATAATTATCACCGTCGTAACTTTAAATATCATTTGAATGCTTATTTTTAAACATAAATTCAAAATTAATATCTAAAGCATTATACATAATATATTTTATAAATAGAATGAAAATTCTCCTCTTATGTTTTAAATTTAGTTCAATTTTCTTAAATCCAGAACGTTAATGAAATGAAAGATTCATTAGACATTTGACAAATGTCGATAATTGAATTGATTATTACAAACGGAGGCAAAATTAGAATGTCGAATGTCCCTTTTTTAAAATGACATTAACATAATTTAAGTATTAATCAAATGTCTTTGGAAATTCGCAAGCATATCAGAAAGGGATAGAGATTTATTTCTTTTTCTTTTCCTTTTTTTTGTAATTAAAGAAATTTTCACTTACGACGAGAGAGTTTAATTAAAAGTGCTATATATATATATTTTCTCCGAATGAAAAGAATCTTTTCCTACGAGTATAAATTGAAATCGGTAGATGTTTGAGATTTAGAAAGCGAATCCTGTATAGTCAAATTGTTGATAGCTTGCTAAGCAGTGTGTATATATACATTTAAATGAAGAAAATGGTATTTTAGATCCGTCGAAAAGAAAAATTTGAAAATTAAATGACTCTCGAAAATAGAATTTTAATAAAGAAAAAAATTCTAAAAGTTTCATGAAAATGTGCTATTTAAATTTGAATTTATAAAGAGGACAAAATTCAGCGCTTTATAAATCTGAAATTTAAAAATTAATTTGCCTATTCTTGGAAAATCATTTCTGGATAAAAATCAAATCGTATTCATGTTGATAGGATAAAAATATAATAAATTTATTAAAAATTTAAAAAAATTCAAAATTATTTATTTTATACAATAATATTTATTATGAGAATTGGCAAAACTACAAGTGCGTAAAATTTTCTTTGTCACTTTTTGTTTTGAAAGATTTACTTTTTGAAATTAAATCAAAATTCTTTATTTTTTAAAAAATATAATTTTTTTAACAGTTTCACTTTAAATTTAATAATTGAAGATTTTTCCAACAGCAACTTGAATATTTTTGATTAAATAATGGAACTCTCCTGATAATAATAGTTTATTTAAAATTTTTTAAAAATCAATTACTTTCCAAATTTTTAATTTAAATTCTTTGAAAATAGGATTATATTTCAAAAATAGTTTTTAAAAGTAAACGAATACAATTTATTAAAATATAATTTCGATGAAGTTTGACAAAATTTCTAATTGTATCAATTTTTAACATTAGTTTTGGAAATACAGTTTTATAAAGTTTTATATAAAAAAAATAAATAATATTTAATAATAATAGATAATATTTGAAATTTTATTTTTTTCAAACAATTAGATTTAAGATCCTAAAGTTCTGAACGTTCAAATGATTGAAATCTATTTATTTCTTCTAAAAATTAAATTTTTATTGCAATTATCTGACTTTACTATTTACAAAAATTAATTACTCAGTTTGTAAAAGTAAAAATTTAGTTTTTAAATGTTTTTATGATTAGTAATTTATAAAAATATCTTCAATAAAAAATATTTCGTTCATTTGAACGTTCAAAACTTTGGAATCATTTAGATTTGCGAAGATTGAAATTTAAAAACTTTACGTAATTTAATTATTTCTGAAGAATCGTACTTTAACCACTCGTCTAATTATTTTCTAAAGTTTTAACTAAAATTCTTTTTTAAATCAATTCTTATCAAAAGTTTCTTATTTAGAATACAAAAATAATTAAATCGTAGAATAATTAATTATTTTTTGAAAATTGCAAGTTTATCATGTATCGAGTTTTTTACATTTGTGGTTAAATTATCTTTTTGCACTTATTTCACTATTGACAGGAAAAAAAAGCTGATTTAAAAATTTTTTTTTGTGAAACAAATAATTGGTGGAAAAAAAGGATTTGTATGTAAAAAAAGTAATTTTTTTCTTTTATTTTTTTTTATTGAAGGAAAAATTATTGCTCAAGGGGAATAATGGACACTATTGAAAATTGAGCTCCTATTGTATTTATTATTCACTTTAAAAATTTCAATTAGAAAAAATCGTTACTATTTTCAATATTTATAAAATACATTTGCTCTGTATGAGGAAACAAAAACTTGAAAGTTGAATATTTCTTCAATATTAGAAAGTATCGTATAAAATTTTTTTCATACCAGAAGTTATTTTAAAAAAGTGTCTCTTTAATAAAAAAAAATTGTAGAAAATAGGGAAGTGAGCGTAATAATAAAAAAAGGTAAATAAAAAGTCTAAAGCTAGAATTCACATTTAAACAAAACTGTGAGTAACAATAATATTTTTCGTGTGTGATTTATACGATTGGGGGGGAAATAAAGAATAGAGAGGGTCAATTTTATATAAGCATATGGTTTAAATGTTCAACATACAACAGTCGTATATATATATGTATATATAATATACAGATATATTTGTGCAGATATATAAGACGTTATAGTTGCATTAAAGTTCCAAGTGCAACGGCCATCTTCAAGAAATGTCTGTTGAATTTTAGTATACTCGAAGATCAATAACAGTAAAGTACACACACACACCTTTTGTGTGGTGCAGTGTAAATAAAGATCGACGCAAACCTTTTGTGTTTTGATGGACTAAAAACTATATAGTTTCTTATTGCCGTTAGAACACTTTTATTAAAAAAAAAAAAAATCCAAAAAAAAGAATCCACCGATTTGATAGAATTGTTACTATTTTAGATTTCGACTAAAAAAATGTATTTCCTCCAAGTATAGTAGTAATTTTAATTTTTTATTGCTTTCGTGTTTATTGGAAATACAATTCTCTATAGGATCGTCTTATTTCCCTAGGGCAATAATGGGCAGAATATTGAACCTTATACGATATAAAGAATAATCATTATCATCATTTTTATTACTTGCATAATTTACTATAATTCTGGATTTGAATTCGTTACTATAAAATAAATAAAATCCACTTTTTAGTCTTAAATTATTGAATAAAAAACAAACCTCTAAAAAAGAAAATCTGAAAAGAGAGGAAAAATTTGACAAGTGCGGGTTTGGCTTTTATTTTCATGCTAGAATTATAATCGTGAAGAGAAGAAAATAAGAGACAGGGAGGACTATAAAAATTGCCCTTTGGAAAAATGCTTTTTTGATAGGACTTTTTGATCCCATTATATTTGACAGGAAAAAGGAAGGTCCTAATAAAATTTATAACGAACAAAAGTAAAAAGCTCGAGAAAAGCATTTTTCTGTCGGTATCAATTGGCCGAATGTCGTCGTCGGTTTTTGAAGTTCCTCTTGTCTTATATATATATAGAGAGAGAGGAAACGAGGGACATTTTGACTTCTGAGTGGGATCTCGTCATGAACCCCCCAAAGAGAACCCTGGGATCGTGGGAGGACGTTGGGAAAGTGGCTTATGCCAGTTGTTCACCCTTAGAACTATCCGCGCGTTCTTACGTTATATTCCGCACAGAACATCTCAAATTGCTCGACCTGGTCCAACCAATAGCGTTGTCTCGTATGCCAATACACATTTCTCTCTCTCTCGCTCTATATTTCTCTCTTACTCTCTCATCTCTCTCTCTCTAGTTCTATATTTCTCTCTCTCTCTCTACTGAAAGATAAACCCTAGAATGCAGATCAGAGACACAACGAGAGAACATAGAAGATCGTCGAATGGCTACGAGACGAGGATGACTTCCAATATATATATATATATTCAAGTCAAACTCGTTGAGGGAATCCCTTTGTGGTTGGAAATTGGTAGAGTATATATATATATATCTAAACAAAAGAAGACGCAGATTTCATTCTTTCGATTATAGTGAGAGACTCGAACAAACCTCGAATTATTGTTTACTCACCGAAAAAAATAAAATCTCAAAGTGATAGGAAAATTCCGCTTATCAATTATTTTTACATTTTATTTTTAATATACGAATAGTCATTTACAAAAAAGAGGAATTTTCGTTTATATTTAAAAGTTTTTTAACCAAACGATGAATTTTAACCTTTCTTCTTTGATTAAAATTATTCCTCTCAAATTGAAACAAATTTATACTAGAAAAAAGATTTTTAAGTTGTTTTTTGTTTTTCTGAACTTAGCTTCAAACTGTTTCAAAAGTGACATTTAAAGGAAATTATAAAAGAGGAAAATCCTCTCAATTAGAAATGAAAACTTTAGTGCCCATATATAAGAGGAAAAAATGCTGCAAAAGAAGAGGAATAGTCTAAAATTGAAATTATTTTTTTTCGGTGCTTATATGGGTGATTCTCCTGAAAGGCACCTGTTTATTTCTAAAAACTATTATAAAAAAAAATTAATTTTGACCTTTTCGGAATTTTTTTGTCATGAGTAGATTTTAAATAAGTTTAAAGATAAAAATCTGAGTTGCGCGAAATTAATTTTCAAAAATAAGCCTTCCAGAATAATTTTAATATTAAGCGTTTTGAAGGTTAAATATATATACTGTAATCAATATTGGGGTTTTTGTAAAAAATTCCTATTAAATTTAATTTCTTTAATTTATTAAACTTTTAAAATTATTCACTTATAATTTAATATGAATTGTGTATTTAATAATTTATTTATAACTATTTTATCTTTTCGAAAATAACTAATATATATATATATATATTTTTTTTTTATATTGGACGGAAAAAAATTGTAATAAAGTTTTTAATTTATCATTTTAAGTTCAACATTGATAGTTTCTATAAAAAAAATTTTATTTTTAATTATAATTTTGTTATTTATCTAACTTTCTACTTAATATATTGTATTTTAAAAAATATTTTATTTTAAATAAAACGGAAATATTTTTTATAATTCAAGGGTTAGGTAATTGAAAATAATAATTAAAAACAAAACAATAACGCTTACCAAATATGAAAAAGGCTTCGGAGATAAATTGTTTGTCAAATAAGAAATTCATGTTTTTATTAAATTTAATAATATTGAAACATAATTTAACAAATTTTTTGAACTAGAACTTTAAATATTTATTTAATTAATTGTTTTAAAAAATTTTTTTTGTTTTCTTTGAACTAAATATAAGTGAAAAATAAACGGTAGAATCTAAGCTTTTTTTTTTAAATTAATTATTTTAAAAAAATTTTTTTGTTTTCTTTGAACTAAATATAAGTGAAAAATAAGCAGTTGAATCTAAGCTTTAATTTGATATATATTAAGACTAAATTACAAAATTTTTAATTATATTAAAAAATAATTAAAGATATGTATCATATTTTTTTTCTCCATCTGCTTTGTTTGTTAAGAAAATAGATATTTAAAAAAAAAATTTTTATCTAAACCAATTTAACAATTTTTAACAATCTTATAAACAAATTTAATAAAGAAAGCTTTTCAGGATAGAAAAAAAAATTTCTTTCCTGGTTTTATTATAATTGAATTAACGAAATTCATCAATTAAAGTCAATTTTTATTAATAAATGTGCCAAAAAACGTATTAAAACTATCAACGTTCAACGTTTTGATACTTTTTTCATTTCAATTTCATATCCTCAGAAAGAATGTGATAAATAATAAGAAAAAAAATTTCAGTAATTTTTAATTCTTAAAATTAAGAGACATTTCAACTTTCTAAATTTCAATTAGTACATTTTAAACTCAGTTTTCGACATTACTTCAAGTTACTTCATAAATTAATAAAAATCGCAAAAAAATGACTGTACATAATACGCTATAAATAAAAATAAGCTTAATATTTTACTAAGAAACAATTTTCATACACTGAAAAAATATTGTACATTGTTAAGAAATCAAAAGAAACTTGTAAATATTTAAAATTAAAGATGTCGGATTCAATATGGCGTAGATTTTTTTTAAATTCACCCAATTCGCTTGAAACAAATTACTCGGGGGTTTTTGGGGTTGCTGAATAAGAAATTTTACTTTAGTTTTCAAAAATTCAAAATGGCGGATCCAATATGGCTGTCGAATTGCTTAAAAAATTCATCACATTTATTTGGAACTTGTTACTAGAGGGTTTTTTGCGATCGTTGAATACGAATTTCACCTTAGTTTGAAAAAATTCAATATTTGTCAAATTAAAAAAAATAGTCAGCCATATTGGATTCGCCATTTTGAGTTTCTTTAGAACAAAGGTGAAATTCGTATTCAATGACTCCAGTAACAAGTTTCAAGTAAACGTGATTCATATACATATGCACATCGCGCAACTAATTGTAATTTGTTGCATTACTAAAAGGGTATTAGTGCGCGACACTTTGTGTGCTACGGTTGTATATAGCATTTTTTCTCATTATCAATTTTTTCTTTTTTCGTGTATACATTGGAGTCTTGTTATACATATACGCACTTGTGGTTAGCCGTAGCTTGAAACACTATATTTTAGCGTAATTTGCATATAAGCAGCGTGTGCGACGAATGGCATGCCACTCTCTTTTTCTCGATGCTATGCACAAACACGCGGGAGTAAGAATGTAAAAAATATCGATCGAAAATGTGTTCACTTCAACTTCATCGCGTCTAAGGCAATATGGTGTGCTCTGCGGCTGAGAAAGTGCACCTAACGCAACGCAAGCTACTTCGCGTCGACAAGAGATTTCCCGGAATCCATTTGCAAAACAGCAAATTACCATTGCCACGGCATTCGACCGCGTGAATTACGGAACATTTCCTCACGAATATAAAAAGAAAGGGTCGCGCGCCCACAGATAGGAGAAATTGCGAAGGAAGCTTTATACAAATATATTTCGTGTGTATAAAAAAAAATATATTGTATATAAAAACGTTGTATGGGTAGTTTTACAAACGAAGGAAGAAAATGAACATTTTGACACAACTTTCGAATTAAATTAAAATTATAATTGCATCTACTTGGATTTAATTTAAACTTAAAAATAAATTAAATCCAACTAGATTTAATTATAATTTTAATTTAATTCAAAAATTGTGCCAACATTTTTGTCATTTTAAGGGAAACAATAAATTTTATGTTTGTTAGAAACTTAAAATTTATGCCTTTGTTTCCCTTAAAATTTTGATTTCGCAATTTTTGTTTTGTAAATTTTATTTTCTAATGAAAAATTTATTTTCAAGTTTTAATTAAATCCAACTGCAATACAAATAAAATATTATTATATACAAAATAACATCCAAGTCTCTTACAAACTTAAAATTTATGCCTTTGTTTCCCTTAAAATTTTGATTTTGCAATTTTTATTTTATAAATTGTAATTTCTAATGAAAAATTATTTTCAAGTTTTAATTAAATCCAACTAGATTCAATTATAAGTTAAATTTAATTCAAAAATTTTAAGGGAAACAATTAAAAATTATAATTGAATCTAGTTGGATTTAATTAAAACTTGAAAATAATTTTATTTTATAATGAAAACTTGTATATTTTCAAGTTTTAATTAAATCCAACTAAATTAAATTATAATTTAAATTTAATTCAAAAATTTTAAGGGAAACAAAGGTATAAATTAAACTTAAAATTTATATTAATTATTAATTTATATTTTATTTAGCCTTTGTTTCCCTTAAAATTTTGATTTTGCAATTTTTTTTTGTAAATTTTATTTTATAATGAAAAATTGTACATTTTCATGTAAGAACTATCCATGTAAGTGTTAAATTTTCGGATTCTTGTGTGTAAGATTTTTTTTTCTTATTTATATAAAAAACCGATGAGAAGTCGTAAGACATAACTGCGTGTGTGTCACACTTCCGGAAAAGGGTTGTCTGACTTATTTTTGCCTTCTTTTGCCATAGTTATTGCTCTAGAGCAATCACTCGACTATATACGTCCCTTTTCAAAACGAGCTTTCTAATCCAAAAGCTTTCGTCTGACGTCCGAACTTTATCGACTTCCACACTCCTTTCTTTCCCTTGAAATATTTTCCTGTTTTCTCCTCGTTTTCGAGGCGAAATGTGGCTTATTTCTCTACGTGTATATATAGCATATTATGTTATTTCTTTTCATTGTGCACCCGGAAAACATGAAATTGTCGGAGAAATGACGAATTTTTTTTTACTCTTTTCGATTTATAATGAGCTGTGTACCTATTATTATTATTATTATTATTATTATTGTGAAAATAGTTTAACTTTTGACGTAATCTAGTTTCGATAAGAAATAGATCAGTTTTGTCAATGATTTGAGTAAAATAAGTTTTATTTTAAATTAAAAATATCGCGTGCTGATAAAAATGGTAATTTTATCTAATATTGCAGGGATCATAGTTAGTCCCCTTTTTTACAGCTGTTTTCTTGTTTTACACTCTTTTTCTCCCCTTAAATCAATAAAAGCCCCCAAAATATTTAAAATCGTAAATTTTCTCCCCCTTTTCCACTATTTTTATGAACAACTGCTAAAAATTGTCATTTTTTATAATAAAAATTTCTCTTTATTTATTTATTTATTTAGTAAATTTTTTGCTTATTTCACAAATTTTGTTAAAATTTTAGTATTTCGAAACTTCAGAGAATTCTATTATTCTACAGTTTTTAAACTTAGAAATTTTTCAATTAAGGGTTAAAAAAATAAAATAGCTACTACTTCTAAGCAAAATCCAATTATTTATTTGGAATTTTTCACAAAATATTAATAAATTTCAGAATAAATTTTACTAAATTCACAGTATTAATTTTTTTTACTAATTTTCAATAAATATTATATCTACTAATGAAATTTACACTGCGGAAATAACAATTTTTAATTTAAAAAAAAGTTTCTATTTTTAATGTCAATTTTTGAATAAAAATTATTGACATTTTCCTCGAAAAATAATTATAACTATTTATTAAATATTCTTCTTTTTAGAGTAAATTTTTACTATTTTTTATATAAATTTTTCTACTTTTTATAAAAAAAATTGTCTCTAAAAATAATAAAAAATGTTTAATCGTTCATTTAGTTAAAATTTAAGAATAAAAATGATTTCTTTTCTTCTAGAAATTTATATAGAATATAAATCTTCTTCTATATATTTTATTAAAATTGTCAGTTTCTTAGAAATTATAATCCTATCAAACTATTTGACTTACAAAATTTCCCTCCCTCACCGTCTGTTAATATAATATAAAAAAGAAATTTCTTACTTCACGAAGATTTTAAAATTAGCATTTTAATTTAAATGTAACAGCTTAAACACGCAACATTTTTGATAAATTATAATAATTATTGTTTTAATAATAAATATAAATTACAAAAAACTAAACAAAAAATAAAATTTTAACTTCTCATAAAAGATAAAATTAAACTTTTGAAAAAGAATAAATGTAAAAAATAGATGAAGTAACATTTATATAATAATAGACAAGAATAGTAAAAATAAAAATATTTTCTTTTATGCACGGCATTTAGTCATTTCTCATTCCTTTAATTTTGTAAAAATTTTTTCATTAAGATAGTTTGGACAAGAAGGAGAAAATTACAGCTCTCAGTATAATTAAAATAAAAAAGAGAGTAAAATTTTACCATCTAGTAAATCTTCCCCGACATTAATTGAAGAAGAGCAAATTTACGAATTATTAAATCCTACATTGAAAATTTCGAAAAGAATTTATTTGCCTGATTAAAAAAAAATAAAAATTCTATACTTTCAAGTTTTTAATTTGAGGAAATTTCAATTTATACACAGAAAAAGAAAAAATGCAATAATCTGCATTAACTGAGAAAACATTTTTTTCATTCAAAAATAAGTAGTCAATCAATAAAATATTTTTCAATTAAACATAAATTTCGGAAAAAATTTACAAATTTAAAGTGAAACAATAAAATGAATTATTGTGAATTAATTTAATTTGTATAAAATCCAGTTTAACGAACAATGAAATGTAATAACATTCACTTTAATTACTGAACAATTGAGTAGTAAAATTGAATTAATTAACATGCGAAAGGATTCTAACGGCAAAATTAAATTTCTTTCAATCAATTGTGACGTGCCACTTTAGAAGACAAAAAAAAGGAGGAAACACGTATTTCAAATAATGAAAAACTGTAAGTATCAGAGATTTCATCTATAAATACGCAGATTCGTACAATTTAAAAAAAAAGTAACTAAATATTTATGTAAAATAGTTCATAAAACGTATCGATATTGATACACAGACAGTTGCTCGTAATGTAAAAAAATTTACATATTTTGACCGCAGTATGTTTTGTAATCCCAATCATATTAGAATCAAGGGGCGAAACCCTCTTTCAGCAAAATGGGGCTTTAGATTTTCTTATTGCCTTATTCTTTATATTTTTCCCTGTTCCCTCCCCCCGCCCATCCCTTAAAATGAGATTTTACAATCATACTATTTTTTCATTTTCATTCGTCCCTCCTTCTCTTTTTTTATTCTACTTTCTTCATTTTATGGACAAATGGTTTTTTTTAGATATTTCTATAAATGAAAAACGAAAATCTGTTTTTTATAAAAAAATATACGTTTAATTTAAGTAAATTATTTAAAAAAATTTTTTAACTAAATTTAAAGTAAACAGAGAAATAATATATATTTTTTTATTTAAAGGTGTTTTAAATTTGAAATAATGATGGATTTTTTGCTACAAAAAATTAGTTTTCTTATAGAATCAAATATTTTCCAAGGCTAAATACGAAAACGGGAAATTTGTTTCATAATAATAATTGTATTAACAATTAAAAAAAATTATTATTATTATTTTAATTAATTATAATGAATGTAAATTAGAAATTTACATGTGAAGCTATTTTATTGCGAAACATGCGATGCAAAAATTAGTCATAAAATTATTAAAAACAATTTAAATTTTAGTTTTGTAAATAAAATTAGTAATTTAATTTCAATCGTTTTGTTGTGTATGTAAAGTAATTAGTTATACAGAAATTTTCTCAATTTTGAAACACCATATGTCAGCACCATTTTTCATGTTAATTTCACATAATGTATTATAATATTCTCGAATTATAAAGCTTCCATGATTTAAATTCTGTTTATGAGTTTCACGTTACCAATATATATATAGCCAAAGGAAACAATTTTCAAATTTAAACTGAAAATGTTAAATCGAGTGGAAGATGTTATATATAGTGTAAACTTTATTCAAAAACATTTGTATATCTATATATTATCTATGTGAATGTAAAGTTTAAACTTTGTAATTGATGTTTAAAAACAGGAAAAATTGTTTCTTTTATTTTACTTTATTACGGATAAAAATTACAAAAAGATTTAATAAAACTAAATATTTATTTCTCATATAAAAATATTTATTTTACTCATAAATAAAAATTATTTGCTTTAAAGTAAATATGTCCCTGAGAGTCGACAAGTAATCGTTCATTTGAATAAAATAAATTTTTTCCACAGTCGAAAATTGTGAATCATAAAGTCTACAGTCACTCCAGATGAATATAAACATCTCTGTAAATTTTTGAAAAATGAATATTTTCCAATATTAAAGTGGGAAAAAATTGATTTTTCATTTTCAATAAATGTTTTCATTTAGAAAAGTGAATATCAACATTTTACATTGTTACAAAATAAATAGGGGAGAAATTTTGTAACCCCTTCTTGAATCGATCGACTTCCACTCTCTTTGCTTGTGGAAAGTTTGTTGAGATGATTCATTGCATCGTTACACGCTCAGTCGAGCTTGCCAGAATGATCCATTAGCAGCACTTTATTAAATTGACAAATATATGAAATATCAGACGTTTATTTAATTATTTCCTAACGCGTGAGTACAAGCAATGAACAAAAGCAAATGCTTCAGTCTAACTTAGGAAAATTATGATACATACGTACAGCTGATCCTCTCCCTTTATTATTTTATAATAGCGACCGAAGCGGTTATTGTATATATATAGCTGAAAATTAATTGGCATCGTCTCTCACACGTTATATTGAAAATATGGTTTTCGCACACGCTTATGAAATAATTCATTCATATTTTCACCTTACATACATTTTGTTCAACGCAAAATATTGACTAGAAATATTATAGACGTATTAGTTTCTAAATTTAAATCGGTTGAGAATTTTTTCTTATCAAACGTTCTTGAAATTTTTTGTGAAATCTAGGAGAATAAAAAAATTAAGTAAGTTTCGTGTCTATAACTTTAAAGTGATTCAAATGAACGAAAATAATTTTTTTTCTCCCATTTAAATTAAATTTTCATTACAATATATTTGCATCACTGTCCGAAAAATATTATCTTCTTGAATGTAAATTTAAAATTTCTAATTTTTCTTGAAATCAAATAAATGTTTTTTCATTATATAATTAATATTACACATTGCAATTATTGTTATCTATAATAATTATTTATTTAAACTTAAAATTTGTCCAATTATCATCAAAACACTAAATTCAACACTATTTTTTTCTTTTATTTCTATTATTGAATTTTTGTTTGGAAAAATTTGCACATAAGAGAATTTATATTTATCATTCTTTCTACCTTGAAGAATTTCTATTTTGACGAGAATTTTAATTTAGAGCGCAACTATTAATTAATGGAATGTTGAATGAGCCGATATTTCAAATTCTAAAATTTACATTGCACCAGATTTTTTTCTATTTTCGCGAATAGTTATTCGATGGAAATAGCAAAGGAATGAAATATTTTAGCGTGAATTTTACGGTTTTGATCAATAAAAACCTATTTTTTAAAATTTCCATAATTCATGGAATTCTGAAATTAAATCAACCTTTTTCAATCGATAGAAAAAAATTGTTTAAAAAAAGTTAAATTTGTTTGTGTGTTCTTTGTAGCAAAAATAACAACAACAAAATATAATAATTTTTGGTGAAAATAAATAAAAAAATATTTCAGTAAATAATGAAACTAGAAAAATCAGTTAAAAAAATAAAATAATGAGAAAAAATTTTTATAATTAATTTTTTTTAATAACAAAATAAAAGTATTTACAAATAATAAAATAACGATAATAGAAAAAGTAATAATTTTTCCTGCAGTAAAAAATTCATTTTCTTCTTGAATAAAATTTAATTCTATAATTTTTTTCGAAAAAAAAAAATTATTTAAAAGTTCATTTCATTCAATTTATTTTGCCCTGTGTGCATAAACAGTTATACAGAAAGTTGATTTGTAAAATAATATTAATTCTTTATTTTCACTGTGGATTATGTAAACGAACATAAAAAATTAAAATACAAAGCAAAACAAATGTAAAGAGATAAAGTTTAATCCGAATAAAATATTAGCATTCAGTGCAGCATGAAATTATGTCCATTTAAATATAAAATATAACAAATTAACTAAAAATCATCAAACTTATTGCAAATGACAGGGAAAATGTTCTGAAAATAGATTGAAAAGATTTAAAAGAGAATTACACAAAGTGCTTTAAATTAAATATTCAATCGGATTTTAATTAAAATAACGTCAATTGCAAGAAAAAAAGATAGTACATTACAATTTTATTCCACAGGTTAATTGTCTTTTAAAAATGTATTTCAATTTTTATTTTCAGTATTAAAATATACAATTAAATCTAAATGGTAATTATTCAGTATATGTTCCCCATGTCATTCACTTAGTTTAATTAATTAATAATATTAATTTGTATATAGTGCTAAAAGAAGGAGGATATTTTTTGGTTTTTACTCCTTTTTTTGTTCTTTTTCTTCTTCTTCTTCTTCGTCCAGAAAAAAGCCACTTTAAAAAAGTTGGCATGAAAGAAGAACGCAATTAAAAAGATTGGCAGATTTATAACAGCCGAGAAATTTTATGTCTCTTGCGATGAATTTCATTTTAATATCTTCAGAGTAGGATAATAATCTTAATGAGAGAATGTCAACCGCTTCAAATCTGTAGAATGAATATTCATCGTAACGAGAAGTCTTTATGATCTTTCTGGTTTATCGCCGTTTTAAAACGTATTATTTTAAACTTTTGAGAATATCACGTTCAAAAAAGAAGGAGATGAGTGCTACATTTCCCAATTATCTTTATTACGCTATTTAAAATAGTAAATTCTATTATCTCTCACTATCTCTCTCTCTATAGTATGTTCAGTACAAAGGACACTACACGTGTGATATTTTCATTAATAAATTTTTCTTTGCAATTATTTTCCTAAAAAATTTCCACTATAAATATTATTCTAAATTTATAATACAGAGAAAAAAAAATTTACTGCACAAGAAAAATTAATTAAAGTTATTTTTTTGCGGTCATGTTTTGACTAAATATTTAGGATAAAATATTATATCATTAATTACGAACCAAGACTTTAATGAAAGAAATTTTTAATTCTCGAGTTTATACAACATAAAAAAATTTCAATAATTATTACTTATATTATAAAAAAAATAGTGGTGGTAAATATTAATATTTAGAGTAAGAAAATTCATGGGTCAGAATGTGTCAGCATTAGCTCAAGGTTCTAATGAAAAAAAATTCTCAACCTTTAAAATTTGAACATTTTTAAAGAGTTAATTAAAATTCAATAATTATTTTAATATTTTCACAAGGATCATAATTATATAATTATTGATAATTTGTAAAGAATAATTAATTATTTATCATCAAAATTAAGACTGACAGTAATATCAACGAAGCAATAAAATTTCACGCTTCTTGCACCTCGATTGTGAGTGTAAAAATTGTTCGTCATCTATCGGACAGTTACGAACAAAATTGGCGCGAAATTCAAAATTCAATCATGAAATAATATCTTTTATCGAATCAAAATAAGTAGAAATTTTTTTTACGGTTTCTTTAAATGAAGATTAATAAAATAAAACAAAATAAATGAAAAATCTCAGACTTTAAATGTGAACTAACTGATAATAAAAAAATAATAGTGGATGTAATAAAAATATACAATAGCAATAATAATAAATAATATTTCAATAAATTCGTAAGGTGTTGCCATAAATTTCAACAGAGACTTCAATATCTAAATTGAAACGATTGAATTAAAAATATCACTTAATTTTCGGAGTGAAATAAGCGTGTTCGTTACACAAAGTACAAATATATATTTATCAAGAATCAACCCTTTATGTATTAATAGGAGTAATGTATGATAATATCAAAGTAATGATTTAGTGTTAACAAAGGACCTAAGGGAAACTCGATATAGTGGCGAAAACAGTGGAAAATGTTCAACCCTCTTTCAATAAATATATATATATATATATTTCCCCGATGATACCAAAGCCCTTAGTTCTATATATCTATACGAATCTTGGTAATGGCGCAAATATTGAATTTGTTAACTTATTTACTTACAGAAGACCAAATGGATCCCATAATATAAAACGGCATGAAATAGGAAGTGATTCGAGAAACGATTTATCACGAATCGTGACTGTCAGTTTTCGAGAAGCATATTTCCTCCCATTATTTCTATTTCTATGGTCTGTATTCTATATATATATATAAATACTCGGAAATCTCACACTATTTCGTTCTAGTTTTTTTGTTCTTCTTTTTTTTCACGCCTCCTGAAACATAAGCTACCTTAAAATTCTGATCCGTGGACAGGAACGAAACGAGGAAGGAATATATTATTTTGTTCTCATTTTTTCATTCTTCGGAAATTTAGTTCTGACTTTGTTTTAGCTTCGGAAACTTTAGTTGTCATGTAGCTTTGTATATATAAGTATTTTTTTTTATTTTTTTAATAATACATTTAACCTCTAAAAAATTATTGGCTAATTGGAAAAAATTACTCTAAATGGGAAAAATTACTTCGTAATTTAGAATGAGTAAAAAAATTTAATTTGATACTAATAAATATTTATTTGTTAGTAGACAAATAGATAGTTATGTGAATAAAAATAAATTTTTTCTAGTGCAAGTGTTTTTGAATTAAAATTTTAAATAATAATCAAATATTGAAATAAATCAATTTTAGTTAAGAAAATATATAAATATTTAATTAAATTAGGATATCTATCGATTTGAGGAAACAAAATTAGAATAAAATTTATTAATGCGCAAATGTAAATTAATCAAAAAATTAATTAATAAAGAAACAATAAAATTTTAATTGGCGAAATTTATTTACTATCTATAATTGAAAAAAACTATAATTTTTTATGTAATTATTAATTGTTATTATGTGTACATTATTAATTATCAATTAAGTACATAATTACATGTTAATAAATACCTGTATTAATAAATATTTAAATATCTTCAAAAACCATTTTAATAATAGCTTAAATAACATAAACTAAAATAATAATTATATTGATAATGATAATTATGAAATTATATTAATAATTATGTTAATATAATGAAATTAGTAAAACTAATTAATTTTCTCAATAATTCATCCTGCAGACAATGAGTTAGTTAGTCCAATTTTTTTTCTCATTAATTTTTCAATTTCATTATTAAATTTTATCCTAAATTTTGTCTTCCCCTAATCGACAGATGTCCTTATATTTTCTATTCTCCCGAGTCACTGCGGGAATTGACTCGAAAAAATTTACCCCACAGACTGAAATTTTAAATATAAAATCTAACCAATTTTCTTTCTATTGTTTTAATTACAGGATCTCTAATAGTTAATAATAAATTGTCATTATAATAAGATAAATTTTATTCTATTTTTAAAAATTGCTTTTTAGGAAAATAATAATATTACTATTACTATTATTATTATTATTATTATTATTTTTATTATTAATATTATTAATAATATTATTACTTTCTTTATTTGAATCAGTTAAAAATCATGTGTCTAACAAGATCCTAAAGTTCTGAACGTTCAAATGAACGAAATTTATTTATTTATTTATTTATATCTTCAATTTAAAATATTTCGTTCATTTGAACGTTGAAAACAATTTAAAAAATTTTTTAAATTTATTTATTCCAATTTTGAACATTTCTCTCATCAGCAAATTATCTGCCTTTTAAAAGGAACTGAGTTTTAGACAATTCTAAAAAATAGAACATTTTGTTTCAATTTGAAGAATTTTTTTGCACCATCAATGGGGGGAACAAAGATGTTTGAATTTTTTGATTGTTCAAGAATTTTTGTTTTTTTAATGGATATTGTATTCTCACATCGGTATAAATAGTTTTCAATAAAAAAATTTAGAAATTAATAAAAAAAAAAATTTCGTTTTTGTGAATGTTCAAAACTTTTGTGGCATAAAATATTTGAATTCTGGTGAAGGTTGTTATTTTTTATATATGTAAATAATTGAATTCTTGCGAAGAGTTATTTAATTTTTTTTGATAATATAAAATAATTGAATATTTACTTAATTAGTGAATTTTTCATATTTCGATTATGAATTTATCCAAAAATTTTATTTCCATGATAAAAAATGTAATTTAAATTATAGATAATTGAATATGACGTTTTGTGCGCGTAACATTTGCTAGCTTTAATATAATAAAGTTGATAGTATCAATCATGCAAAATTTTTATTAAATTAAATTATATACGTATTTAGAATTTCGTTTACAGAAATAATCAACATAAAAGTTTTTCCTTATAAATTTTCCCGTGTTAATTTCTGCACTTAAAATAATTTTGCAACACAATGAAAAATACTTTTTTCTGTAGCTATTTAAAAAATGTTCTTTTCTATTTAGAAAAGAAAAATATTATATACTGTTTATTTTTAATTTCCGCAATTAAAGTATTTTGTGCAACACTTTTTTCTGTAGCTATTTAAAAAAAATTTTTTCTGTTTAGAAAAGAAAAATATTATATACTGTTTATTTTTAATTTCCGCAATTAAAGTATTTTGTGCAACACTTTTTTCTGTAGCTATTTAAAAATTTTTTTTCGCTGTTTTGAAAAGAAAAATATTGACGGGTATAAAATACAATTTCACGATAATATATATTCATCTCGTATAAGTTACCATAAAATTTGTGATCTGTGCACAAAACGAAACGAAGCCGCGGCAGTATTGTAGACTTCCGGGGGAAATAGGAGAAAAAGGTAAAGAAGCTCTCGCGAAAGATTCGCGAGGCGTGCGGAATACGAAAGCCTCTAGGTAATAATTCCATGATTATTTCATAAGGAGGGCTTTGAATATGTATATAGGTGGGAATTTATAGCCGGTGAGGGAAGAGCGTAATTGTAGAGTGCAAAGTGTAGAATGAGAGACAGTGAGCAAGAGAGAAATAGAGCGAGAGAGAGAAAGAGAGAGAGAAAGAGAGAGAGAGAAAGTGAACTCTGTGTAGAACTTGGCGTTTTCAAGGACCTGAACCGTGTGTGGCATCCCGACACAGCAATAAGGGCGGAACAACGGAGCATATAATGAAACCAAAACAGCCCTTGGGTCGACGAGCACGAGCTGGGCGCGCAACCTTTAATTATATATTTCACGACCCCCCCTGATGGAAACAACCGAGGTCAATCGCAAATCCAACAACAACAACAACAGAAAAAAATCAACGAACGCTACAAATGTTTCTAGAGATTCTTCCCAAACGCAGCTGCAAAAAGAAAAGGGAAAAAAAATAATAACAATACTAAAAGGCAACAACTGCAGAATTCTATACCTATATACTTTATATATATATTGTCCGCCTTCAGGAAATGGACTACGATTCCCTTTCGGAGGAACGTTTATGAGATCTTATCGAAGAGAATTTCCGGCCAGATTGTAAACTCTAGTAATGCTGATGAAGCAATCGTAACTCTCTTCTTGTGCTTTGAGCACATTCACACACACACACACTCACAAACAGACGAGTTGTTACACACTGGACACCATTTCGATCCGCAAAACTATCCTATCTAACGTATAATGTGTATACTAACTTACTCTCTCACTATATATATATATATACATATATATATTTCAGTTAAATTACCAATCCATTAACAGTGATGATGTACTCGCCAAGTGCTCAAGGGATTACTGTTACTCTATTGAGGCTGTTAAATAGGTGAACGTATTTAATCTCTTTACAGAATTAAACGGAAAACATTGTGCTCGCGTGACACGATTTTCATTGTTTTTTTTTGTTAATGAATGTGTGCACTGAAAAAAATATTCTTAATTTAAGAATATGTACTATAAAATTGGTGCCAAGGATTTCTTTCCACTTGAATTAAGTTGGAAATATTCTTACAATAAAAATATATTCTTATAGTAAGAATACATCCCACTTATAATTTTAAGTGGAAAATACACTGAAGGAAAATGTATATTAAATTTTTTAAAAGTATTTTACAATTTGGGGGAAAAAGTGCAACAAACCGAAATTTTGATATAAAAAATAATAATCTTTAAAGAAAATTATGTGTAATTCAGTATAATTGTATTAATTCAAATATCAAGAATTTCAATAAAAATTTACTAAATTCCATATAATTTTTTTTTAAAGATTAGTATTTTTTAGATCTTTTTTGTTGCACTTTTTCCCCAAATTGTAAAATACTTAATTACAAAATTCAATATACATTTTCTTTCAGTGTATCCTTGACACCTTTTGTTTTAGTATACTAAAAAAAGATGATCCCAAAGTTTTGAACGTTCAAATGAACGAAATATTTTTTATTGCAGATATTTTAATAAATTACTATAATCATAAAAAAATTTAAAACTAAAATTTTACATATTTTACAAACTGAGTATAATTGCATTGTTAGTGACACTAAATAATTGCAATAAAAATTTAATTTTTAGAAGAAATTTATAAATTTCAAACATTTGAATAAAGATGAAACTATATTCAAAAGGTTTTAATTAGAAATTTTATAAAATGTTAATTTTAAATAAAGTTAATTCGAAATTTTAAGGATTTTTGAACAATTTTAATAGGTATTTCAAATTCTTCTAAAAGTAATTAAATTTTTTAAATATATTTAATTAATTATTAAAAATAACAAATTTATAGAAGAATATTTAGAATTTCAGTTAAAAACGCACTAAAAGAATTATTTATTGGAGAAGATACAAATCATTGTAGAAATTCAACTATTTTAAAAATTTTTAATAAAACTCTAGTAAGAATTAATTTTTGAAAGTTTTTAATATTTGAAAACTAAATGAAATAAAAACATTTAAAAATGGAAAATTCTTAAAAAAAGGAATTTCATAAAACTTCTGAAAATCATTCAACTATTAAAAACTTTGTTTAATAACTTGTTTCCCAATAACTCTATTAGTTTTCATAAATAATAACATTTTTTCTGTGATTCAATTATTATTTTTATGAATAGTAAAAATCTTTTTAAGAATTTTATTATTTTCATGAATAATAAAATTTTTATAAAGAATTTAAATGTTTTCGTGAATAATGAAATTAATCGTAAAATGTCAATTATTTTGAATATAATTTTAATCGAATTCCTCGAAATTTTTTTTTTAAATTCGTCGAAAGAATTCAATTATTTAAAAATTTTGTTGATAAAATTATTTGCATGTATAGAAATTCAATTTTAAGAAACATACAATTATTTAATAAACTATTTATTTTTCTATTTAATATATATTTGATTAATTTTTAAAAATAATCGATTTATAGAAGAATTTTTTTTACAAATATTACAAAAATGAATTTTGGAGATAATAAAAGTAATTGCAAAAATTCAATTATTTTAAAAAGTAATAAAAACCTTCGGCAAAATTCAATTATGTTCAATAATTAAAAAAAAATTCTAGTCAAAATTTCAAATTTTCTTTAAAAATAATAAAATTATTTTCCAAAATACAACTATTTTTAAAAAATTTAATAAAATTCTTGTAAACATTTCAATTATTTTAAAAATATTTTCTCAATTTGATTTTAATATCTATTATTTTAATAAAATTTTCCTAAAGAATTCAATTATTTACAATTTTCTTTCATAAATTCCTTCGCAAAAAATTTTTTAATTTTTTTTATTTAATTATTTCTGGGACTAATACAAATTTCACAAAAATTTAGTATTTTTACAAAAATTTAATTATTTTCATAAATAACTAAATTTTTTAGGAAGTCAATTATTTTCATTAATAATCCATTTTTTTAAGAATTCAATTATTTTCATAAATAATGAAAATCATCGTAGAATTGTAATTATTTTTAAAACAATTCTTTATAAGAATTTAATTTTGAAAAACATTCAATTATTCAATAAATTTACTATTTTTCTTTTTAATTAATTTATTTTAAACATTTATATAAAAATGGATTTAAAAATAAATCCTGAATTCTATGGAAAAATAAAATAACGGTAGAAGAATATTTTTATTATAGAACATATCAATAATAAAAAGAGCAAGACACGAAAAAAACAAAAAAATACTTAAATAAAAATATAATCAGTATAGACTTAAATTATATTCTAAAAATTCTCGTCACGAATAAAGAAATTGTAAGTGCAGGAGAATTATTTATCGAAAATAGTTATTAATTTTTAATAAACCAACGTCTGCGTTTGTAATGAACAATTTGTTACTCATTAATCATTCATTGTACCCTATATGTTCTTTCTAAAATTAAGTTAGCAAAAAGATGCTTTAATTAAAGTAGAATAAATTTTTAATAACCAATTCAATAGAGAAATTATGAGAATTGCAAAATTAAAACAATAAATTTGCTCACGATTTAAATTTAGAGTGAAGGCAATTTGTTATTTTTAATGCTATTAAATTAGGATTTTTATATCCAGATTCCTTTTTTAAAACTTGTAGTTTTAATCGCCATAATTAATTTGACATTTAAATACATTCATCAGCAATAAATTTAAAATTTCATTCAGTACTCACGTAATTTCATTCTCACTGACGTTTGAGACAAGCAATAAATGTAACTCACCTGAAATAAAGAGAAAAATTTTATTAAAAAATTGTTTTTTCATCAACGAACTTTATTTATCTTTTGGGTTTATTTATGTTTTTAATTTTTATTTATCTTTATTTTATTCTTTTTCTGTTTTTTATATTATATCTGAATGTTAAATTAATCATACATTCGTTCAATTAAAAACTCATTCAGAAATAAATATATAAAATTAAATTTGTTTTTCATTTTAAGAAATATTTTAAAATTTCCACACTAGTGTTTTGCAATTTGGAAAAAATATTTTTTTTCTTGGGTAGGAGATGAGAGTATAAAATTTGAAAAAAAATCTTTGTACTTTTTTTTACCATTATTTTTTTTGAAGCAATCAATGAATTCATGTTAATTTGAATTTAATAAATTATATTAATTTATAATTTGTAATATGTAAATTTATTTAATTTGAATAATTTGAATTTGAATTTAATTGCATTTTTTGGTCCAAAAAAATAAAATGTTCAATTGTTTATGGAATCAAGATTTGTAAGTATAATATAATAAAATAATAAAAAAATAAAATAAATAATAAAATAATAAAATATTAAAATAATAAATAATTAAATAAATAAAGTAATAATAAAAATTTGTACCCAAAAAATTTGTAATGAAAACTAATTCTGGTCTATGTAATACATTGCAATTTTGCATATAAAATAAAATAAATATTTATTGCATTAATAATAAAATTAATTCGTTATAAATAAATATGGAGCTTCGGAGACACTCGTATAATGAAACTCTTTACATGCTAATCAAAAGTGTCAAATCAATCTTATCATGTAGAACTATTAATAAATTCTTGTCGAAAATGTATATACAGTTTGTTTTGCATTCCTTGTTCATGTACACGTCTAACCAATGTTTAATTTTACATATATTAATGTAAATACAGCTTTTCTCGTGTCTAACAAAAGAAGGAAAAAAGAGAAGTGAGAGAGAGAAAAATTGAAAGAAAAACGAAAAAGAGAATAGGAAAAAAAAATCAGTATTGGAAGCGACACTCTGGAAAAGACCCACTTTCCAGGCATCAATTTCCAGACAATATACACACTCTTCTCTTCTTATTGTATTTTACTTCCACACCTGGTTCTCTTTCGCGAGATAAATTGTGAAGGGATAAATATATATATACAGCAGGAATGGAGGCAAAAAAAAGGGAGAAAGGTGAGAGTTAAGTTACGTTGTAGAGCTTTGGAAAATATGAAATACCCTTTCACACGAAGGCACGTGCCAACAACTCGCTCTCTCGCGGTACTGCCGAAGATTTTTGCATCTTTTCTTCATATACATATATAGTTTTAGCGAAAAACTGGATTTACCCCTCTATTCATTGGCTATAGGGTGTATATACGCTTTGAGAACTCGATCTTCAGAAGAGGATATTTTCAAAAGGAGAAAAAAAATTGAAAGGAAAAAATAAGAAAGGGAATAAATATTGAAAAGTTGGTTTTTAGAGAAATTTCCTCAAATTTAAAGAAAATTTATAAATAGGTCATTTTCTCTCATTGAAGCGTCTATGGAAAATAATTATTTCGGGACGTTTTTTTCTAATTCTACTTTTTTTAATTGTATATGCCTGACAATTGTTATTACAAATATTAATTTTTTCCTGCTGAAGAATTTTCTTAATTGATTTATTCCAATAATTGTCAATTCCAATTTTTCCTAATTAAGGTTTATAATATAATTAATTTTCCTAATAAAGTTTTCTAATATAATTAATTTTCCTATTTAAGTTTTCTAATATAATTAATTCTCCTAATTAAGTTTTCTAATACTGAATTATCGTATAATTAATACTTTCTAAATAAAGTTTGACAATTTATTTTCCCCAATTAAATTTTCACAATTAATTTTTCCTATTACAATTTCCTTGATACATTTTTCTAATTATTTTCTCAAAATTTAAATATTCTATAACTATTTCGCTTCATTTCAATTTTCTATAATTCTTTCTCTTTACTTCAATTTCCTTAATCACAATTTTCCAAACAAATTTTCTTTATTACTCTTTCCTCATTCAATTTTCATAATTAATGTTTCCTGAATAAATTTTCTTAATTAATTTTCCCTAATTTAATTTCCCGAATTATTTTTTCATAGTTGAATTTTTCTATAATTATTTCTTTATTCTTTAATTTTTCGAATATTAAGGATCCTAAAGTTCTGAACGTTCAAATGAACGAAATTGGTTGATTTCTTCTACAAATTAAATTTTTATTGCAATTGTTTTGCGTTACTATAAAAAAAATAAATTACAGAGTTTCAAAATGTAAAATTTGAGTTTTTCAATTTTTTCATGATTAATAATTTATTAGAATATCTTCAATAAAAAATATTTCGTTCATTTGAACGTTCAAAACTTGGGGATCATGAATATTACCCATATAATATTTTCTTTGTTACTTTTCTCTAATTCAATTCTCATCATGAATTTTTCTTAATTCAATTATATGAATTAATTTTCCCAAATTCAATTTTCCTAATTTGTTTATTATTTAATTTTTCTATATTATTTTTCTACTTCAATTTTCTACTTAAAATTCTCTAACATACATTTTTTTAATGGTTTCTCTTAATACAATTTTTATAAATAATTCTTTTTTACACAAGTTCCCTTCTTCATTTTTCATACTTAAAAAATTTTTAATAATTTTCCTTAAATAAATATTCATACTTATTTATTTTTTTTACTTTATTTTTTTGTAATAAATATTCCCTATTTCAAATTTTTTTAAATTTGTTTTTCGTAATTAGATTTTCCTAATTATTTTCTTCCTATTCAAATTTTACAATTCATTTTTACTATTACAATTTTCATAATTAATTTTTCTTAATTTGATTTCCGTTATTAATTTTTTTTTAATATTCCTTCTTTTTTCAAAATTTTGCTAATAAATTTTTCCATTTTCCTAATTATTTCTTTCTACATCAAGTATTATATTTAATTTTTTGCAAATTTAATTCCTGTAATTATTTTTCTTATAATTCAATCTTACTAAAAAATTCTCCTGATTAATTTTTTCTAATTTTTACTCTAATATTATTTTTCTTAATTAAATTTTCCTATAATTAAGTTTTTCTGATCACTTCTCTAATCAATTAAAGAAAGAATTAATTAATTATTATTAATGATTACTTTTAAACATTTAATTATTACATTATTTAATAATTCATTATTACTTCCAATTACGTAACAATGACTTTTCTATTTAGTTTCCTCTGATTAAATTTTGTTGTTTAATTTCTCTAAATTAAATGCCTCTAATTATTTTTTATTTAAATATTTCTAACTAATTTTTATCAATTAGTTTTTTCTAAGGTTATTTTTCTAACAATGCAATTTTTTTCGAACGGAATGGAACTAAACGTATTCCATGACTTTTGCAGTTCCCAGATATTTTTTAATCTAAAAATTTTTTGTAAATTAAAGCAATCTTCTAAATCATAAAATTAATTATAATTTATTTAAAAAATAAATAAAATAACTATTTTGATTTTAATGGTTTTATTTCCCAAACATTAGGGAAATAAAAAGTCTGAATTTAAAATTAATTGACTACTGTAAGGAATAATTATTAAAAATATTCATAAATATTATTTTATTAATTATTAATTAACGAGCAATAAACAGAAATTAAATAAAATTAAAATTAAAAAAAAACAGAAAGACAGAATGAGTTTTGAATAAAGTTGCGAAAAAAGGAAGAAAAAGAGTTAGAAGAAGTGGGGAGGGGGGATTTACGAGAAAAAATAGAAAAGTGAGTACAATTCTCGCTCTCTTTCTCTCGATGAAAGTTAAGTAAACTCAACTCGCCAATTTCTTCTCAATGAATCTGGCTTTGATTCCCATCGGAACTATCCATCACACGTTTCAACGATAAAATCTTTCGCTTGAAACGTGTGGTTTTTTCGGATAATTCCTTCAATATTTTGTGGCTTTTCCATTTCTCTCTTTTTCTCTTTCTCTCTCTCTTTATATAGCTTTATATACATATAGGAAAACATTGCCGAGAAAGAGGGGAGAAATGAAACACTTTTCCTTCGATGCTTTTCGCAAGTTAAATATGTGTAGATTGAAGCGAAAGGATAAATATTATTTTAACGTATCATTGCTTTCATTTTCCGAGATTATATTGTATATATATATAGAAAGTGGGCACATGGCCAAAGGTTTTTCCGTTCATCTATTTTTGCCTAAGGACATGGAAGACACTGGATTTGCGAATTTTATATATATATCTCTCTGCTTTTATATTTAAAAGAAAAGAAATTGCAAATTGATATTTCAATCCTTCTGAATGATTGCATTTCAAATGAATTTCCATCTGAGGTGAAAAGACTTGTATCGAAATTTATTCTTATTGAGAGAAATATATAGATGAATAAGTATTATTTTTACTCTCTCAAACGATAAACTTTTTATCTTTTGGTGAAACAAAAATTATTTTTGTTCTTGACACATGCATTGTTAATGAGTGGATGAATTTCTGATTTGCTTATATAAAGAACTAATGCAATTTGCAGGTTGAAATTTAAAAGTAAAATATCATTTATAAGTTTATTATTTTTATTATTTATTCATTGGTGAAATAATATAGTGAAATATTTTTAAAGGTAATTCAACTATAAATTTTTGTATTTTCAATTTAAAAACAATGCTAAATTAAAAAAATGAACTCAGAGCTTTGAGGGAAATTTTTTTCTTATTCTCAAAATATTATTTTTATCATGTGAATTTTTTTCTCTCCCTATAGTGTTTTAATTTTTTTATACCATTATTCGATTTATGATTTTTTGCGCATGTAAATATTTCAATACAAAAAATCATTCTTTCTCTTTCTAGTGTTGTATAGTAGTTTTTCCCTACTTTTCAATTATTAATTTATTCTAAAAATTTACAAAAAAAAAATCAATTTTTTGAAAACTTTTTTATTAGAAGAAATATACAATATGACAACATTAGAGAGAAAAATTATTTTGTTTTACAAAAAATGCAACTTATGTGAACAAAAAAAATTTTTTCTAATAAAAACATTTATGCTATGTAAATATTCAAAAATTAGGCGGAACAGACACTAGAGTAAAATTTTTAATAATTTTTGAAAAAGTTCTTTAAGAATTAGAGAAATTTAATTTTACGAAATTTTATTATTCGAAAATTCTTTCGTTAAGTACACTGCAAGACAAATTTTGGAAATTTTTCCATAAAGTTTAGGAAGAAAATTCAACTAATATTTAGAAAATTTGTCTGTTATGCGTTAGGGAATTTTTCTAAAAAATTATCGAAAACTTCTTATGCATTTAGAAAAATTCTCTTAAACATTTAGGAAACTTTCATTATAAAAATATATCAAACTATAGATGAGATAATTTCTAAGTAATTTCAAATAATTAAAAAAAAAATTAAACCTTTTCAAAAAAATAAATTCTACAAAATTGGCAGTTAAAAGTAATATAGAAAATACAAATTTTCAAATATTTCAATTTGAAACCTTTTCAAAATTATTCAATTATTTAAATACAAAAGAAGATAATTTTTTAAATAATTGAATGTTTTTTAAAATTTAATTCTTATAAAAAATATTATTAACAAATTTTTAAATAATTGAATTCATGTACAATTTTTACTATTTATGACAATAATTAAATGTTTGGGTACAATTTTAGTTAATTTAAAAAAAATCAAATTCTTTTGGAAAATTTATTCAATTTCGGAGAAAAATTTTGTTATTTATAAAGATGATTGTAATTTGGACGAGAATTTTTCTTTAAATTTCGAAATTTGAAAAAAATTGATTTTCTGAAAAATAATTTGTAACTTCTTCAGAATTCAATTGCTTCCAAATAAATACTATTAATTTTAATTGACAATTTTGAAGAATTAATTTTTTTAAAAATAATTTGAATTACATAGAAATTATGTTAACTATGGGAATTTTTTTTAAATTCTCAGAAAGTTTGCTATATTTTAATAATGAAGTTTTCCTAAACGTTTGAAAGAATTTTTCCATACTTTTCGTTTTTTTTCTACATTATTTCGTAGGAATGTTTCTAAATGCATATAGAAAGTTTTCGATGATATTTTAGAAAAATTAATAATTACTTGTATTGATACTCCGCTTAAAATTAATAATGTATATGTTAGTAAATTTTTTCTAAATAAGTGGAATTTGCTTCCTAAATTTTTTGGGGAAAATTTACTAAATTTTTCTTACAGTGTATTTAACTGAAGAATTATCGAAAAATAATAATAATTAAACATCTATTTTAAAAAGAAGTTATTGATGTTTTCGAATCATTTTAAAATTAAAGAAATTTGTAAATAAATATATGTAACAAAACATTTTTTTGAGTAAAATTGTTTCTCTATTTTCTAAAATAAAAAATTTTTGTGTTTAAAAAAAATATAACCTTCTTGGGATGGTGCATCCGCTTAAAATTTTCAGGTTAGGAAAATAATATTTTCTTAGCATAAACATTTTTTTAAGAAGAAAAATTTCTAATTTTGTTGAAAAAAATGTTAAATGAAGTTAGCTGTTGGTGGTTAAAATTGTTCTTCTGAAAATTAAATTTTTCTTGCAATTATTATTTTGCTTCAAGACTATAAAAAAAAAATTAATTACCGAATTCGTAATAGTAAAATTTTAGTATTTAAATTTTTTTATGATTATCAAAATTTAATGGGAAAAGTAGTGAGAAAGAAAATTATAAACCTCTGGTGAGAAAAAAATGGTTTTTTCTTATAAATGAATAAATTGACGTTCTCTTTTTTAAATCCAAAAGAATGTCTAATGGTTCAAAGAGTTAAAACGTTTCCATGCACATATTTGTATCTATAAGGATGTTGTAACCCCTTTTAGAAAAGCGACGCGACGATTTGAAAATTCAAGCACGCCAACATCGAAATTTCGTGTATTTTCTCATCCGTATACATTGTGGCTGGGCGATGATATTCGATGCGGAAAAAGCCGATCATCTTATTCAATGAAAAGGCAGGCAGGCAGGCACACACTATATGGGAGTTGGGTTTTGATGTCAGTTTCGTGCTCGTGTGTGTGAGAGAGAGAGAGAGAGAGACACTGTGTGTAGGGTAAATCTTGAATTTTGGAATTTAGAGTACCATTTGAAACTTGCAATGGCACTATATATATACATATATACGTTTCGCCATATATGGAATCCAATTTTGACCGTTCCCATCCGTCTTTGCGGGTTATAGCTTGGGGCCTTTTGTTAAAGCAAACACAACCAAGTCCCAAGCACGCAAACTCTGCTCGTACGTGTAAACGTTTATTAATGCACATAAATCACATTGGTACTTGATGTAATGACCTCCCGCTGTTTTCGGGTTGAGAGGGGGGTCAAACGGAAACTGAGGGTTGCTTCTACAAACACGTTCGTGTCTATCTTTTGCCATTTGCCATTTGCTCGTCCCATTAACTTTATTCATCCCTTCTCCATTTTGACTTTTTACCTTTGGTTCTCTCTCTCTCTCTCTTTCTTTCTCATATTATTCATTGTCTACCTATATTCGTGGGACTAAATTTTCAGCCTCCTGCTGTCTGATTTTTGTTGTCGTAACTCGTGTTTGACTACAGTGAACCCTCTTTTCTTTTCTTTTTTTTTTTGCTTTTCGTTTATTGTATTTTCGTTGAAATTGTTTTTTTTTCTCTTTGTAGCACATTTTTGATGTTTTTTTTTTTCAAAGAAACAATGTTTTAATTAGTTGAATTTTTTTTCAAAGCTTTACATTGTTTGTAATTTTCTTTAATGACAACAGAATGGATGCAATGAAGTAAAATATTTTTTTTGTAGTAACGAAACGTGGAGGGAAAAATATTTCGATAAATACAATGAGAATGGTTGTAAAGAGTATTTTTTAGATTCTTTTTATTTTTGATAAAAGTAAAAATTTTCGACGTGCGTCAATAATTTTTAGTTTTTGTTGATTCATTTTTATTTTAACGTGAAACAATTCTTGACATTTGACTGAAATTGAATAGAAGAGGAATTGTTTGAAATAAATATTTTTGGAGACAATTTTTGGTTTATTTGAATTTAAAGAGAAATATTTTGCTTTTTTTATATTTGAAAATTATGTTATATTGGATTTTTTCCTTTCCATCAAAAGTGAAATTAAAAATAATTTAATATTCTTTGAGAAACATTAACAACTTTTTTTTAAATAATTGAATTTATTTGAAAAATTTTATTACTCATGAAAATAATTGAAACAATTGAAAATTCTCGATTTAATAACTTTGCAAATTGAAACGTTTGCAAAACAAATGTTATTAAAATGATTTAAAATAATTTATTTCTTCAAGAGAATTGAAAAATTGAGTTAAAACAAATAAAGTATATATTTTTTACAAAGTAGTGAAAAAATGTACAATATTAATTTTAATAAAAAAATATTTCTGTTTCGATTTTCTTTTTTTTTGTATTATCCAAATAGAAACGTAAAATAATTTATTTACATGATAGTGAAAAATGTCAATATTTCAATAAAATCCCAATGTCATATTAACTTCAAATTTGAAAAATTATTCGTGCTTTATTATTTCAACAGTACATTCCAATTTCAGATTTTAATACCACTTTAAGTATTTTATTTTTGTAATTTTATAAAAATAGATATTTTACCATTCTCTATATTTGCACGGCTATTAAATAAATGATATTCTTCAATTGTAAAAACAAATAATTCCCCCGTATCGTTTTGACACAATTTTAAAATTTATCCTCTGATTTAAAAATATTTGAAAAGAAATTTGTAGAAAAAGAAATTCTCTCTTTTCTAAAAAAAAACAATTTTTAAACATTGATTCTACATTTAAAAATAGCAATAAAATAACGCAGTTTTTATTTAATTAAATTTTCCCTTTGACTCATTGGGAAATTTCTTCGAATATATATATATATATATACAGCGAGAAATGTTTTTTTATAGTCAAATTAAATTGAAATTGTGAAATATTAAAAAATTGTGTACATTTTTATATCTACACTCTTTTTTTCCTCTCTCGTGTAACGACATATATGCTTGAATGGAAAATTTAAAAAATTGGCTGTACTCTTTTGTTTTATTAACTAAATTGAAATTTTCTGGATTATTAAATTTACGATTGATATATGTGAGAATTATACGCTTTTAAAATAATATCCTACAAATATATGAAAAAGGTATTCGAATAAAAATGTTCGAATTTCCACTTTGGATAAAAAGTTATTTTATTCATTTAATTTTTCATTTGATATGTAAAATTCAATAATATGTTAAACTTTATAAATAAAATTTAATTAAAAACATATTTTATTTCCGTAAATTTAAATTTTATTTTTTATTAAATAAAAAGTTTATTTATTCGATTACAAAAATGATTTTAATAAAGTTTTGGTCCAGTTAACATGTATATATATTCTAATTGTTATATATTCTACTGTTTTAATTTTGAGAACAAAGTTTCGAGAATGGCAGCAAAATTTGGAGTATTCCGAAATTATATAACTTGCGACTATATCCAAAAGTTAGTTCAATTGACGATAAAAATTATCAACAATGAAAATCTGGTAGAATAGAGAGCAAAATTTACCGAATAGAAAATAAAATAATATCTTTAGTAATTTTTCTTTTTAATTCGTTTTTACAATTTTTTTATTTTAACTATTTTTTTTTTTGGATAAAACATATTTTTTATTCTATCGATATTTTTATTTATTTCATTCTTTGAACAAAAGAAAAAAAAATTGGAAACCGCCTCTAACTTTAATATTTGCCGGCCTCTTTCTTTTTTCCCCCAGAAAATGGAAAAGAATTATATTTTGATCGTATATTTTAACGCCACTGACATTTATTGAGATGGGAAAAAAGCAGATGCGGCCAGATAATTGAGAATAAGGTTCCATATAGATGAAGACTTTTTTAAATTATCTATAGATTTCTACTTGATGCTTGTTACTCTCGGAAAGGAAATTTGAAACATTTTTCAATAATATCGCGCGCCTCTGATTTTTTTTCTCTTTTTCTGCGGTATAAAGTTCGTTAACTAAAATTTCGTCTAAATGTAAATTAAAAAAACATTTTTTTCATTTATTTAGTGTAATGCTAAAAAATGGATATATATTCATTTCGTTGATCATATGAAATACGCGGTTTCTTTATGGAATTTTAATTGCATGATTATTTATAACAGAATCTTTTAAATTCGTTTATTAAAATTGATTTCTTTTTTTGATTTATTACTTATGGTTCTATGTCTAGCTTTCAATTTTATTTTTCATGAGATTTTTAATTTCTTCGAGAAAGCAATTTAATGTTTTTAATATATTTATAGTTAGAATCTAATTAACTGAATTTTTAGTTTCAATTGTATAAATTTTAAATGTAGGGAAAAAGTATTTTTTTATTAAGAATTACGTTTTTTTAGTTAAATTGCATTGTATGTATTAACTATGATAATCTGTAGTTATTTATACAATAAAATATTTCATGTACTTTGTATTATTATTATTATTTTATTTTAATTTTTTTTATTTCATTTTTTTATTTTATTTTTTATTTCATTTTTTTGTTTTATTTATTATTATTATTATTATTATTATTATTATTATTACAGTTATTTATTATAAACTTATTATGAGATTCATTTTATTTAAAAAAATTGATAAAGTATTTAAAAATCGTCGAGGGTAAAAAAAGTAAAAATATCCGTGGAGTGTGAAAATAAAAATGTTGCATAGAATTTAATTTGAATCATTCAAGTTGACATGTTGTATTCTTGATTTTTTTAATAATATTAAAAAATTTTACGGATGCATTTTACGAGACCAGACTGTTCTCTCTCTCTCGCTCGTCGACGTAGAATTATATTGAAAGGGAAATACTTCCCACGAGTTTAGTGTATATATACGTATAGATTTTATATATATGTATAAAGGGACGAGAGCAATCGACGCCGCGCCATGTGGCTCGCGTCGAGACGCATTGTGTTATCCTCCGACCCCGTAAAACAATAGGGATCGCCTTTTAATAAATGGAACGGATTACGTCATATAGAGTGCGAGTGCCCTCTATGTGTACACAAAACATATATATATAGATGAATATCTGTGTATTTTATATAAAGCGAAAGCAAAAAAGTAAAGCATGTTAGTGCTGGGAATACAAACAGTAACTTTTATATATCTGTTCAAGAAATTCGTCAAAAAATTTTTTAATGTTTTTTGCCTAGCGTATTGGATTTTTTTTTAATAAAACCTGATTTTGGTATTTTCCTCTTTAAAAAATAAAAATGAAATAAAAATAAAATATAACTAAAATAAAATTCTTTAGAAGAACCAAAAGAGAATCAGAAGAGTTACGAGAATATAAAGTTAGTCAAAAATGGACCAAGTCAAGCAGAAGATTATTAATGAAATGAAGAATATTATAATGAGAATCACAGGAGTAGCAAAAGAACCGAAAAAGTATTAAAAGAACCAAAAGAATATTAAAAGAATCAACATACTGTCAAAATGACTAAATGAGTAACCAAAAGAACCAAAAGAGTATCAAAAGAACAAATGAGCATCAAAAGGACCGAAAAAATATTAAAAGAACCAACATAGTGTCAAAATGACTATAAGAATAACCAAAAGGACCAAAAGAGTATCAAAAGACACACACTTCAAATTTTTTAATAAAATTGAATTTTCAGTTTTTTTTGAAACATTTGAAAAATAAGATTTTTTAATTTTGTTATTTCAAGATAATTGAATTTTTATAAACAAATAATTGAAAATTTTTGATGTAATTGAAATTTTTGTGAATTATATTGAAAATAATTTACTTCTTCTAAAGAATTTTATTTAAATTTTTCGAAATAATCAATGAAAGTTAGTCATCGTATAATTATGATTTTATTTTTTAAAATTTAATCGCAACAACATTCAATTATTTTCTTAAATAGTAAAATTTTTACAAAATTAAATTACTTTTAGGCATTTTATTAAAATTCATTGTGAAAGTTCAATTATTTCTATAAATAACAAAAATTCATTTATATTCACCACAAGAATTTAATTATTTTCAAAAATTTTTCTTAATTCAATAATTTGTATGTCTACTATTTTAATAAAATTTCCAAAAAGTATTCAATTATTTAAAAACAATTTTGACAAAATTCTATGCAAATATTCAATTATTTTCTAAACGAATGAAATTTTCATAGGAATTGAATTATTAATAATAGTATATCTAAATTTAAAAAAAAATCAATTATTTGAAACTTTTTTTATAAAATCCTCGCAATAATTAAATTACTTTCATAAATAATAAAACTCATTGCAGAAATGGAATTATGTTTAATACAATTTTAATCAAATTCGTCGAAAAATGCAATTATTTTTTAAAATTTGATTAAATTTTGTCTAAGGAATTCAATTATTTCAATTATTTTTATAAATAGCAAAATTTTTCCGATTTACTAAATTCTTTGAAATATTATTTTTCAAAAAAATATTCTTCACAAGAATTCAATTATTTTCATAAATTTCCATAAAATTAAAAAAAAACAATTCAATTATTTTCAAAAGTAATAAAATTCTCCGCCAAAATTCAATTATTTTTAAATTTTTTTTGAAATTCTCCGAAATTTCAATTATCTTTATAAATAATTAGATTGTTCTCTACAATTCAATTATTTTCAAAAATTTTAATAAAATTCTACGCAAACATTTAATTATTTTCATAAATATGTAATAACATTCTTTTGAAGGATTCAATTACTTTTATACATAGTAAAATTCTTTACAGAAATTCAATTAGTATCAATTAATTTTAATGCAATTGAATTAATCAAATTTTCCATTTTAATTATGAACAGACAAGATTTTTTTTTGAAAATTGAAAAAATTCTTTGTTTAATTCAATTATTTTCCAAATTGTAGATTTATGTTCGAAATAAAATAAATTAAAATTTGATGAGAAAATAAAAGCAATAAAAATTGGGACAAAGCCGGGAAAAACGGGGAATTTAAAGGTTAAACACAATTTATAATCAGTCACTATTGATGGAGTAAATGTCGGTAAAATTATTTCCTATTATCTTATTGGCGGTTGGTTTTCATTAACGATTTTAGTTTTTAACACTGTTTTTAAATGGAAATGTGGAAACTAAAAATCTAAATTTGACTATTTGTTCGGTAAAGGGCGAAGCCTGGACAGGCAAAAGAATCACAACTCCCCTGAGAATAAAAAAAATAATAAACAATTTGCAAAGAACGAATATAAATTCCCCCCTCCCATCCCCAACAGCATCCGATTAGATTTCACATCGATTTACAAAACATTAAACGACACAAAAGAAATGAAATAACTGACACTCAAAATACCCTAAATTAATTAATTTCCCAAAAGTGAGAGAAAATGTAGCTGAAAAAACTTTGTTCAGATTAGCCCGAACAAAATCGAGGAACGCAAAACTTGAACGAGTGTTTTCGTTCTTCTCGAATCCGATGTTCTATCTTTGAAAGACGAGGTCTGTTTAACTTTAAAACTGATCAATCAGAGTTGTTTGAAAGTTAGAGTTGAAACTTTTTGAAGTAAGTCTGGATTGGCAATTCTCGATTTTTTTTTATCAGTGTCTTCCGGCTGCAAGTCGGAATTTTTCTTTTTTTCTTTTTAACGACCAAAAGAGAGAAAGAGAAGGAAGACTTTGGCGGCCTCATTCAAATTCTCCGGTCACATATCGCAGAAACGATTGGCGAACCGGTATGAAATAGCAAAGAACGATGGAGACAAAACGCACACCTCAACCAAATGGGGAAAGAGCAAGAGAGAGAGAGAGAGAGTAAATCGAGTAAAAGAAGATCAGAGATCTAATCAAAATTCAAGTCACTCGAGGCATATCGATTTGATACTAGTGGCATCGATATTCTCGGGATAATCCTAGCGCGATGCGAGAGAGATGGGGGGGAAAGGGTTGCCGCCCAATTTTTCTGCACTCGTGAATTCGAAGCGAAGAGAAAGAGAGAGAGCGTCAAACCGGAGGTAAAAACGTGCCGGGAATAAATTAGGCTAGTGCGCACGTTTAAAGAGATTACGTAGGTCAGATTCTAATCCAGAAAAAACGGTCAAATACCACCTGGCAGATGTTTCCCATTCCTTTTTTTTTCTAATTCCACAGAGTTAAAAAATTAATAAAAAATATTTCTTTCGGGAATAATTTACAATCGCGTGATACGGCATAATTCCTGATGAAAAAAAAATTATCATTTCAAATAATTTCTGACTGCTCTTCTAATTTAGGTATTTAAAATATCATATGTAATTTATATTTATTCGAGAAAAGAAACCCCAAAAATATAATTCTTTAAAAAAATTTAATAAGTCAGATAATATCTTTATTAGTTAGTAAATAGTTTTCACTAATCAGGAGTGTAACTAAATTCTAATTTTCTTTCTCCCTAATTTCGAGACTTTTTAACATTCTGTCTGTCTCTAAAAACTATTTTGATTCATTATAAAAGTGATAGGCATTTTTTTTTATTTTGTTTCAGAAAAATTTTCTATATTACATGTATTTATAAAATTATACAATTATCAAAATTATTTGAAAACATCAATAACTTCAATTTTTTTAAGAAATATCTAATTACTATTTTATAGAATTTTTCAATTTAAATTCTTCCCTTAATAAATTATACAGGTACACAGAAAAATTTTTTTTGTCGATAACATAACAATAGTATATTCCCATGTATTTTTGCCTACTGAATCCGAATCCGAAGTCAGAATTATCAAATTGGTTATCATTGAGTTATATACTCAAAAAATCGAATTGAAATAAAAAAATAAAATTTTTTTCGTTTAACACTATAATAGTATATTTCTATGTATTTTTTCTAATAATTTAAAAAAAGAATTCAATTCAACTTTTTTAAAAATATTAATTCTACAGAACTGTTTGTTTAAAAACCATGAAAAATTCACATTTACAAAGAATTTGAATTGAAACCTTTGAAAAATTCAATTGTATTTCTAAAGCATCACGCAATAATGATATTTTAATATTCAATTATTATTATTTATCATGTAAAATTTTAACTAAAATTAATTTTAAATCAACTTTTGTTAAAAAATTCTGTAAGACTTCAATTATTTAAGTATAAAAATAAATAATTCACTGAATCATTGACTGTATCTCAATATTTTAAATAATTGAATTCATTTGTGGAAATTTAATAACATTTTTAAAAATAATAACATTTTTCCAGGAATTTAATAAAAATTGCATTAAAAATTAGTGAAAATCAACGATGAGTTAATTTATGAAATAAATTAAATATTTGCGAAGAATTTTATCAAAATTTTGTTTTTAATAATTCAATATTTTTTATAATTTTATTAAAATAGATTTTGGAAATAATTTGGAAAAATAAAAATTTCCCAAAGATTCAATTATTTACAAATTTTTACTAATTTCTTTGTTATAATTCAATGATTAAAAAATTAAAAAAGTCTTCGCAGAAAATTAATTATGTGTTTTCAAAAAATTTAATAAAAATTCTTGAAACAATGTTTGGAAATAACAGAAATTTTTTTTAAGAATTTTTATCAAATTTTTTGAAAACACATCATTTAATTTCTGCGAAAACTTTTTTAGTTTTTTAATAATTGAATTATAACAAAGAAATTAGTCAAAATTTGTAAATAATTGAATCTTTGGGAAATTTCTATTTTTTATGAAAATAATTGAATTTTTGCGTAGAATTTGATCATTAATTTTTTTTAAATACCTGGATTTTTTTGAAAAGTTTATTATTATTATTATTAACAATTTTCTCAAAAATTTTAATAAAATATTAAAAATGATTGAAGTCAGGAAAGTTTTTGCAAATAATCGAAATTTTGCCTAGAATTTTATTAAACTTTTTGAAAATAATTGAATTTTTGCGAAATATTTCATTATAATTCAGAAAACAATTAAATTTCTGCAATCATTTTGAACTTTTCACAAAATTCAATTTTTTAAATGTTTTTAACAACAATACAATTGTTCTATTTTTATTATTATTATTATTATTATTATTTTCTATTAGTATTTTATTGTTCTATTATTAAAGTTTTTCAAAAATTTGAAGCTTTTGTATTATAATTCGTGTTAATTTCATAATTTACGAGTCAAACGAAAAAGTCCCAAGAATTCGGAAAATTTAATCTATTCTCTTCTTTATTAAAAATTCCTAACTTTTCCCTGATCTGTGACAACCCTGATTTTATCGATTAGTTAATAGGAAAATAATTTACTGATTAATGAAAATAATATATAAACAGATTTGTTTAGAATTATAATTTCCATTTATCAGTACTGTATTGAATCAGTTATTATATTGATTATTATTATTAATCATATTTTGGAGAATTATTATTATTATTATTATTATTATTATTATTAACCATTTTTTGGAGAATTTTAATAAAATATTAAAAATCATTGAAGTCAGGAAAGTTTTTGCAAATAACTGAAATTTTGTCTAGAATTTTATTAAAATTTTTGAAAATAATTGAATTTTTGGGTAGAATTTCATTATTAATTTTATTTAAATAACTGGATTTTCTGAAAAGTTGATTATTATTATTATTATCATTAAATAATTCATCATTAAAGTACTGTACTGAATCAGTACTGATTAATGAAAATGCTATCTAAACAAATTTGTTTAGATATCATTTTCATGAATCAGTAAATTATTTTCCCATTAACTAATCGATAACTTTCATATACTATACTTGTGTAATGAATTATATTTTGCGCATTGATCTGCATATAATTTTTATTGACTAGCGGAAGAAAAATGTTTGCCAACACCAAAGCAATAAAATCTACCCAACCAAACGAACTAAACTATAAAATAACGAATCATCGTCGAAATAGTATTTAATTCAGTGAGTTAATCGAGCGAGTAATCGTCCAAAACACATTCATACTGATGACTCGAAAACAAGTCTTTAGTGTACTAACCCTCTGCTTCTCATCAGTCTATATACGTATAAAAAACAACAACAACATTCGTCCAGCACAACACGCAACAAAAATGTGTGCAGTCGTGAATATTCCAGCGCCCCCTTTTTCTCTCTCACACACAATCCTGACAACAATGGTCCGTTGATTTTGCATTCGGTAAAGCCATGGGCAATGATGCAGATTTTTGGTCTGGACCAAAACAATATATGTATATATATATATCGCCCTTTATCTCTTCTTTCTCATTTTCTTTTCACCCCTCGCTTTCTCTCTCAATCTGTCTCTTTCTGTCTCTCGTTTACTCTTTAACGTTCCCGCATATCGTTGCCCACGATAATGTTTTGACATAATCCCATAAAGCACGTTATTCTTGTGTAAATAGCAAATCGTGCCATGAAAACCCAAAAGTGATATGGGGTGAGTTAATTGCTCCCAACTTTGCTTTCTGCTTTTCACTCTTGATGGGAAACGGAGAATTTACCTTCAACCTTTTTATCTCAAAGCTTTGTATCCTCCCTCTATTTTTGACTCTCCCTCTCTCACTCTTTTTCCCACTGTTTCCAACTGTCTTTCTTTTCCTTTCTCTCTCTCTCTCTCTCTCTCTCTCTCTCTCTCTCTCTCTCTCTCTCTCTCTCTCTTTTCCTCTCAGAGGCTTCTTATCTTTCTTCCTCAGACGTACTCTCTCTTTTCGTTTTTCTATTTATTTCTCCTTTTTTCCCTCTTGGAGCGATTTTTCTAAAAGTGACTCTTTAGATGTCACGATTAATTTCATTGAATGATTTTCACTCTACAATTAAATTTAAATTAAGTGATAAATTTTCAGAGTATAAACATTTGGCAAATCCACCTAGAGGGAAATTTTATTTAAATCGAAAATAGTTTATTTTTACTTAAATCAAAGTTTGGTAATATTTTTTTAATTAATTGTTTTTTCAGTAAAATTTTGATTAAATTCCTTTTTATCTAAATTTTAAGCCTGTGGGTAATTAATTCAAGTTCAAACTTTTACTTTTTTCAAAAAATTAATGGAAAACAGATTTCCATTCTTTTTATCAATTGCAGAGGGGATTTCTAAAAATTGGATGATTCTTTTCAAAAACATAATAAAACAAATGTTTGGTAAAGTTGACAACGTTTATAATGAACGATTTATAGGAAGAAATATTTTTCTTACTTACTTTCTATATATTTGTGTATAGAAAATGTTAAGCAAATTTTTTTTTATCAATAATTTAAAATAGTAAAATTTGTAAACAAAGTATTTTGTTATTTTTATCAAGAAAAATATTTTTTTTCTTTTAATTACTGATCATAAACGTTGTGAACTTTACTGAATTAAAAACTGAATTTATTTCACAGTTTTTCCTAATTTTTTTTCCAAAAACACGACATGTAGATACTTACGTCAGACACTCTTTAGCATGAACTATCAGCAAAATTGATTCATTTTCACTTACCTAGAACAAAAAGAAAACATTAATTAGAATAATCAATGATAATTAAAAAACCTCTTTGAAATTCAACAGCTTATTAAGAATATTATTGTTTTTATTATTTATATATTCTCTTGAAAAATATTATCAACAAATTTTTAATGAATGGAAATTTTTGAAAAAACTTTAATAAAATTTCTAAGAATTATTACATTTGTCGAGGAACTCGATTAAAATTATATTAGAAAGTAATTGCAAATCATTGAAATATTGCTAAGTATTTTTTTTTTATAATAATGGAATTTCGTAGAAGAATTTTATTATTTACAAAGATAATTGAAAATTGGACGACATTTTTTAAAATTGAATTTCATTAAAGAATTTTACTATTTATATAATAAATAAAATATTGGACGAGAATTTAAAAAATTATTGAACATAATTGACTTTCTGCAAAGACTTTTTTAATTTTCGTATGTACATAATTAAATTATTGCTAAGAAATTTATGAAAAATATTTTAAATTATTGAATTCTTGGAGAATTTCTATTATTTATAGAAATAATTAAATGTTAGCTTTGAATTTTATTAATTTTTTTTTAAATATAATTGAAAATAATAATTTTAAAAGCAAAATTCAATTAAATTCTTTCAAAAAATTAATTTTACAGAATTGTCAGTTAAATGTATGAAAAATTCAAATTTTCAAAGATTTTAATTTGAAATTTGTTCCTAATTCATGCTAGAATTCTTTTAATATTCAACTATTATCTAAGCTTTTAATTGAAATTCATTTTTAAATACATTTTTTTATTAGAAAATTCTAGGCAAATGCCATTATTAAATATGTAGGTAATAATAAAAAAGTTTATTGAATATTAAATTTTTCTCAAACATATATTCTTATGAAGAATTTTGTCAACAAACTTTTAAATAATTAAATTCTTTCGTCGAATTTTAAAATACTTTTTTAAAGATTAAATTAAATTTTTCGAGAAATTCGATTAAATTAGTAAAAAGTAATTGAAATTCTGTGATTTTTATTATTTTTAAAAATAGTTGAATGATTGCGAATAAATCCAACATAAAAATTGTAAATAATTGAAGTCCTGGAAAATTTTTATTATTTATGAAAACTTGAATATGTTTTTGCGAAGAATCTTATCAAAATCATTTTTTTTAATCATTTATAAATCAATCATAAATTTTTGAAAAGTTTTTTATTAAAATATTGAAATGTTAAGAAGTATTTAATTGTGGAATATTTTTGAAACTAATTGAATTAATTCAGAGAAGAATTTTATAATTTAGAAAAAGAATTAAAACTTTTTGGGGAGAATTTAAACATTTTTGTTTTTTTTCAAACATAATGAAATTTTTGCGAAGAATTAACTGGATTCACTAGTTAGAACTAAATGTACTGATTTAATTAGTGAAAATTGAAAATTCTACTACAATTTAGATTTAGAGAGTGCCAGTAGGTAGTAATAGTAAATTTCAATTTAGGCACTCCATTGCTGAAAAGTTTACAGTTTTGTTTTGTGTGTTAAAATCCAGATGTCTATCTGGCTTTCTGTATATTCTACTTCTAGAATATAGCGAGAGAAACGTTGAAAGTGGGTATATATATATATATATATATTATTATAGAGAAAGAGAGCGAGAGAGAACAAACGCAATATTTGTAAAAGGGAAAAAACTGATTATTTCCAACGCGAAGCAGCGTGCTTTTTCGGCTTAAAAACTTTAATCAGGTGAGATAGTATCGCAAAAAAGGGAAAAGAAAGTATAACCCCTCCCCCGCATTTATTAGAAAAATTTAAATACACTATGCATTTTAATAACCCCGGTCTTAATTGAGTTTTTATTGGATTATTAAGACGAGCGGAAGTTAACCTAATGAAATTAACTATTATAGTGGAAAGTTGTAAAAGATATGATAATATTTATTTGAAGCACGCTTTCGCGTGTTTAAAGATAATATTTTTTTCTATATATATATCGCCTTACATTATACAAATTTCGAAATAAAAATATTAAGTGAATTTTAATCTCCGTTTTTCATTATTAGTATTCATTGTGTTTGTCTATCAATTATTTCTAGACAATCGACAGGTTTTCTCCAAAATTTGATAACTTTTTATTTCCCTAAACTTTCTCCTTTAATTTCTATAATTCCTATAATTTTCAAATAGAATTTTTAATTCGAAAAAATGTCATAATTTCTATTTCAAAATCACAATTTTTCTTTTTCTTTGGGGATAAAATTAAAAATATTAGATACAGTCGAAAAACGTTGCGGAATTTAGCCTCGTGATGAAACAACTAATTTTCCGTTACTCCATCATTTAAACAGACAAGAAACAATTTTTTTCGCATTTACCCAATTTTTTTAGAAATTCGTTGTGGAATTGGGAAAAAGAATGAAAATCTGTTTTCGATTGATTGTTTGGAGAAATTAAAAGTAATTATCAATATTTGCTATTCTACGTATATGTAGAAAACGAGTATATTATATATAGAAACAGAAAAAATATCTCGTGAATGAGGATCGAAATCGAAATCCTAGATATAAAAGTACATTAAATCGTAATTTCGTTTCAACTTTCCCATTTGACTTTTTCACATTTGATTAAAATTCGATCCGTTGATAAACCTCGGGGCTTAAACTCTCGCTATAGTAAAATAGGGTTTTACCCGGAAATCAGTTTCTGAGGTGAAGAAATCTTTCTCTCTCTCTCTCTTTTTCTTCTTCTTCTTTTTTTTTTAACGTTCCTCACTCCATTCTCTCCCCCATTTCAATTCACCTTCATCTAGTGTGCGCACATACAAAGCAAAAGCAGCAGGTACTTAATTGGCCAAGTGGCCTGAAATTGTTTCACCTCTTTTGGGAGTTTTCACACAATTCTTAAGTGCATATGTGCTTAGAATTTTCACACTCAAAAAAGTTGGATATATTCAGTAGAGCCACTGCTTTTTTCTTTTTTCCCTTCTTTCTTGTAATTTTTTTCTACTATTTTTTTTTGTTTGCCTTATTTTGCTTTTTGCCTGAGTAAACGGGGACGTGGAAAAAAAGGTGACTTTTCCGTCTACGTCTCCACACGTATTTTCTTTCTTTTTCTTTCCTTCACTCATCCTTCCTTCCTTCCTTCCTTCCTTTCTCTCCTTCGATCTTTCGACTTTTTCTCAATAAGAACTAACATGACATTTCGACGAATGATTTACGTGTTGCGGGTTAAACGCAAAGACTTTTCGAAACGAAAGAAACGACAGAAAATAAAAACAAAAAAATTTTCTTCGATTGTTTCTCTATATCTAATGTATAAGAAAAAAAGCTGAAAAATTGATTTTCTTTTTAATTAAATATATTTTATGCGTGATTTCTATTTTAATTTTTTTTTTTTGATCTTTTGGATTCTTGTAATATTTTTTAAATAATAATAACATACACATTTTTTATATAATAATAATAATAATAATAATAATATATAAATATTATTATTATTATTATTACTATCAGATTTTTTTTATCATATTTATATTTTTAATTTTTTTCATATTTTAATTTTATTGGTTTGAAAATAGGAGACTTTTTCAATTTTATTTTGCACAAATAATAATAATAATAATAATTTTTGTTCTAAATTTTTGTAAATTTTATTTATTAAGACAATGAAGGTTGTTTTGTACTTTCAATTTATTAATATTTCACTTCTCTTCAGTTTTACTAGAATATTTTTTTTTAATTTTTTATTTATTATGTGGCTAAAGTTTCGAACGTTCATATGAACGAATTTTTTGTCACCTTAAGTGTTTTTGAAAATTACTATCCAAAAAATAAAAATAAATAAATTTAAACAAAATTTATAGTTTAGAATTAAGTTCATTTAATCTAAAAAACAATTTTTTTTGTAATAATTTAAAATTAAAGAAGTAAAAAAAATATCGTCGTTCATTCGAGCGTTCGTAACTTTAGGAACATTATTTATTATTCATTTTTCAAATTACAATCTTATTTTTATAAAATTTAAATTTTATTATTATTTTTATTATAATTATTATTTGTTGTTCCAATTTCAATTTTACTCATTAAATTTTTTTTCTAATAATTTACTTGAATTCAACTAGAGAAAATGAACAAATCTACGCGATTTATACAGTAAAAAATCCAATTAACCAGAAATTGAAAACTATTTTTTTTCTCAACGAAAACCAAAGCGAATTGTAAGAAAAATGTTTGATATAAAAATTAAATTTTCTCTCTCTCTATTGCATTGAAATATACTTTTAACTAAACTAATTTAACGTGATTTAAATTATTTCCTTAATTTCAATTAATTAAATTTTTAATTTATTAAAATTTAACTAAATATTTCAACCACTTTATCTATTCTTAAAAATATTGCATGATAATCTTTCATTCTCTTTCCTCTCAATTATTTTAATTAGATTTTTATCGTTTCACTTGACATAAAAAATATTTGATATTTTATGGCTAAAAAATTTTCAACATTCAAATGAACTAGATATTTTTTCAAAAAAAAAAATTTTTAAACAGTACTGACTTTTTTTTACTGTTTTGTGAAAAAAGGAGCTAAAAGAAATTGTTCGAATAATTATATGTACGAATTTATCTATAATAATATTTTAATGTTATAGTTTATATATATATATATATATATACAAATTTATTAAAATAGTATATTTAAATAGTATATTTTAATATTATTATAGAACATTTAAATATTTGGTATAATAAAATATTTAAATAACACAATAAAATAGTTAAATAAAAGCGCAAAATTAAATTTAAAAAATTCTTCTGCCTTCGTGAATTTTTATCGTTGAAAATATGATATTTTCATGTGGAAGAGGAACAAAAGAATTTCAAAGAGAGAGAAAGAGAGAGCATTTCTATACATAAAAACCGTCCTTATTTTTAAAATAAAGCTTACGTTTTTACATGTTTCGCTGCGCATTTTCTCCGATTTATTTCATGTAACATTTTACTATGAAAGTTTTTCCCTTTAAATGAGGCCCTAGGATATATAAAAGAAAAAAATTTACTTTCATGATCAAATGATTTAATCCCACAAAAACTTTGTATTATCCTCCATTTACATTCTGCCTTTTTAAATTATCTTACGAAATTATTAAAATTAACTCATTGTAAAAATATTACTTTTTGTATATTTAAAAAATCATTTCTTCTTGAAAAACAAATTTAAAGTTATGAAAAAATGATTCTTTTCAATTTTGTATATATTAACAATTACAATAATTGTATCCACAATTTTTTAAACTCAATTTTTTGATCAATTTTTACAAATGTCAATTCTTGTTAAGAAATTAATATCTAGTAATTAATATTGTATATAAAACATTATTCCAACTGTAAATAATTTGTTTCTTTTTAACTTTCCTAAATTATTATTAATTGGTATTTTATCAAATTATTAGTCTTAAATATTCTCTTTTCAATTCAAAAAAATATGTTTTAAATTTGTTTCTCGTTTTCTGCGAAATTTTTATTTAAATTGAATTTTTGAAAACATTTTTCTTCAAGATGTCTATCAAAAAGAATTAAATTTTGCTCAGTGGAATTCAAAATAATTAAATTTGTCAATAAATTTGATTTTGAAAATTTTAAAAATAGTTTTTTTTAAAGAGCTTTATTTCAACAATATAGTAAATAATGTCTAAAGCTACAAACAATTTGAACAATCGAATTATGTACCCTGTAAGAAATTTTTTAATTTATATTTTTATAATTATTATTACTATTAAAAATTAGTAATAGCACTTGAAAAATTTGTTTCCTACTTTCGCCAGAGACTCGCGCAAAATAAACAGGCAGCTTTTATATTAGCTTAGCTTTCAGAGCTTAATTAACGTTCAGTGAAGTCAATGGATATAAATCTCTCGATGCTCAAGGGATTCGCGACCGCTCCAGTACTTGTTTGCTGAACGTCTTAATGCGTTAAGTTGAGCTCCGCAGTTTTAAAACCAACATTCAACGACACGTTTACTCTATAAAAAAAATCTACTCTCGAGATAGTCTGCTTCTATTTGCAGATTAAATTTTTTAATCTCACGAAAAAAAAATTGCGAAAAAAGTTTCATTTTAAGAGAGTATATACCCAGTCAGTTCCCTTTTTCCCTTTCTCTGTCACTCGGAAAAAAAGGCAAATTATTTTAAACTAAAAGAACACTTTTGTTTAAAAGGCTATTTACGAACTACATCAAATGACACGCTTTTTACCTTTTAAATTAAAAAAAAGAAAAAAAAATTGTGCGAACATTTTTACATCTTTACTTTCTGTTTTATGAGAAAAATTTTTTTTTACAATATTACGATTTTTTTTTGAGAAGTTTCATGTAGAACGAGGTTTTTGAATTTAAGAAATATATTTTTCTTTGAATAAAACAAATAGATATTTAATTAAATTTCAAAAATTTATTAAAGATCCCAGTCAATTAATATATAAGAACAAAATCCCAAAAATTCTTTTATGAACAAAATAAAAAGCTCTATCAAAACTTTTATAATGTATTATATTATAATACTATAACTATTACAATATATTATATATTATATTTTCTTTTTTATTCACAAAATATATTATTTAATTTAAAAAAATTGTTATTTATAGAAAAACAATTTATTAGTAGCAAAGTGGTAAAAAGTCAACAACAATAATAACGAAAGCAAAAAAAAAAAAAAAACCTGCTTCATTTTCAATAGAAAAAAACATTTTTCTTGAAAATGTTGTTTTCGCTTACTCTCGTCACATTTTTCCAACGTTATTATTATGAAACTTCTTGTGCGCGTTTATATGGGGCGCGCAAAAATATATATTATGTTTTTCAAACTGAGGTTAAAGCAACTTTGTTGAAAAGAGGCGCGGGTGAGTTTATGCGAAAATAAAGTCGCGTAGTAAAACCCCTTATAACGTATAGGTATATTTACCCGAGTTTCGTTTTGATTCGAGATTCTTTTTCGATTTATGTCGCTCTGTTTTTAGGGCAGCTTGAAATTCCTCCCTCTTTCTCTGTCTCACCCACACACTCTGTATTCTCTCATTTTCTCTCTCACTATTTTCCCTCTTTTTTTTCTCTTTTTGTCTGTGTATATACAGATGCATTCATAAAAGAATATATTTATAGGTTATGTATTATATTTACTCTATATTTGAGTAAAGAGGAGTAAAATAGTCACTGTATTCGTTTTTACAGTACAAAATGGAAATTTAAATTTTTTTTACAAATTTCCAACTGATATTGAAAGTCAATTTTTTTTTTGAATAGCACTATTTAATAGCCATAAAATATTTATCGTTGAATTAAATATATTTTATAAATGAATTAAACGTAATTTTTATTCAATCCAAATTAATATTTGTTGATTCGAAATAATAATGATTCATTAAAAAATAATAATTTTTGATTGACTGTATAATAAATGCAATTATGTTTGACTCAAACATATATTTCTTATAAAATCGTACCTTCGTTGAATGTTTTCTTCTAATAAGAAAAATGCAAGGTTTCTATAGGCGATTTTTTTTCAAACGAAATTATTAATTTTTTCAACAATAATAAATTAATAATATCTGTTAATTATTAACAATTATTATTATAGTATTACAAGGATCATAATTGTCATTTTAAAATATCTGATTTTCCTTAAATATATTTAAATGTCAGTAGGGAATAAATAATTGCAAGTAGAGAATAATTATTTATTAATAAAAATAACTTATTAAATTAAAAAAAATTATTTAACAAATTAATTGTAATATAATTTATTTCTAGTAAATAATATCTGATGCTCCGCAAACAGCACCTCATTTTCTGTAAAAATTAAAGTAATTATTCATTAAAAATACCACATTGTTTTTATATTAGTAGTAAGAGTCAGCCTTAGTCAGACAGCAAATTTTTTAATCTTTTATTTCTGATTTCTTTTTACTCTTTTGTTGTTAGGGGTAAACGACAATTTTAGTCAGACTGGAGGATTTTTTAGTTCATTATTTCTATTTTCTTGTACTTTTTTTGTTATCACTGGAAAATAATTCAGTATTAGACAGACTGCAAAATTTTCTAATTGTTTATTTTTCATATTTTCTAATTGTTTTGTTGTAAGTAGTAAATTTCAGTTTTAGTCGTCAGACTGCAGAATTGTATTAATGATTGTTCCTGATTTCTTTTCACTGTTTTGTTGTTAGGAGTAAAAGACACTTTTAGTCAGACTAGAGAATTTTTTAATGATTATCAATATTTTCTTGCAATTTTTTTTGTTATAAGTAGTAAAAGTCAGTTTTAGTTGGACCGAATAATTTTATAAATTCATTTTATTTGGAATTTTTTTAAATTTTTAATTCATACTAATTTAATTATATATTTTAATTTTTAATTTTGTATGAGTTTTTAGAATTGTTTTGATGTCAGTAGCAAAAATCAGTTTTATTTAGACTGAATATTTTCGATTGATTATTTCCAGCTTTTGAAATTGCTTTGCTCTTAGTGGTAAAGAGTCGATTTTTGTAAGACTGCGCAAAATTTTTTAATTTATTATTTCTGACTTCTTTTTATTGTTTCGTTGTTATGGTACTAAAAATATATTCTAGTTATACCGAATAATTTTCTTATTTCATTATATCTGCTATTTTATGATTGTTTTTCCATTATAGTAGTAAAAATCAATTTCACTTAGACTAGAGAATTCTTTAATGGATTATGTTCGATTATTTTTTTTATATTTATTTTAGCATTAGTAGCGATTGTCAGTTTTTACTCAGACTAGTTTATTATTGAATGGAAAATTTATATACTTTTATCATCAGTAGGAAAAGTCAGTTTTAATCAGACTGACTTTCAATTAAAATTTATTTTTATAAAATGCGAATCGAAATAATAAAACATTGAAATTTTTATTTTTAATCTCTTAGGTATTAAGAGATATTACTTATTTGCTATATTTTGTATTATTAAATTATAAGATTGGTATTCACACTGGGTCGTATTAATAATTGAGTGAATATATTTCTGTTAAATTGAGCGATCGCTTATTTCATCGTTTTTGTAATTATTATATATTTTAAATTATATATTGTTTATTATATATTGCATATTGCATATTGTATATTATATATTGCATATTATATATTATATATTGTATATTATATGTTATACATTATATATTATCTATTATATATTGTATATTAAATATTATACATTATATATTATCTATTATATATTGCATATTAAATATTATATATTATACATTATATATTATTTATTATGTATTGCATATTAAATATTATATATTATACATTATATTTCATATATTATATATTATATATTACATACTATAAATATAAAAATATTGCACTATGAATACTTGAATTGTACTTGTATATATATATATTGTGATATATAATATAGGGTAAAATGGGGATATACATAGAATGGGTATACACTGGGGCACAGTATAACGTGTTTCTGTGCATCCATCCTACGGCATGCAATGTCCTCATAAGGGTCTGTCGTGTTCGGGATTACCTATGTGCTTGCATGTATATGCAGTCAACGATGGTGATACTCTCCATATTTCGATATATGACCAAGTATAAGTGTATGGTAAACGTCATGAAATCCAGCCACTTCAGTCATATGAGATTTCGTGTATACCTATAACAAGTAATTTATGTCTACTTTTCTCGACATTTTACTAGAAATAGTTTCCTCATAAAAATGCAATCTTATAAGTCGTAATGTTTCAAAAACAGGAGGGGGAAAAAAAAATAAAATAAGAAACGAGACGCGATCCCGAGGATTTTTTTTTCTTCTCCGACAAAATTAAAATTGTAAATTTTTCTACTTTCTTCAAAAGTTTTTTGTATATGTGCATGTCTACGGATTTCAATAATAAACAATAAAGAGAGATATAAAGTATGCTAGGTCAAAGAAATTCCGGTGGATTTTACTTGGTTCTACTGAGAATTTATTGCAGAATTTTTTTTATAGATTTTTAGTTATTATTATTATTAGTTTTTTAATTACTATTATAATTCTATTATATATTATTATTCTTATTACTATTATAATTTTATTATATATCATTATTATTATATAATTAAATTTGTTTTGAATTTCGCGCCAAAATAGTATTTTAATTCACCGCCTAGGTGGCATGAAAGTTCTCTCACAAGCGGAAGAAGGCAAATTCTTGCCATCCTAGGCGGTACCTTAAGGAACCAAATTTGGCACGAAATTCAAAAAAAGAAAATTCTAATTCATACGTGAATTAATGAATACTTATCAAATAATTAATTTTGAGGATTTCTATCGAATTACTAGAATTGTTTTTCGTCAGCGACGCAGGGAACTAAGCCGGATAGCATTGACTTGACGATGTAACCAAGCTCATTGTGTTCAAAGTTCAGAACGAACACACCTTGACCAATTCTAGTCCCATTGTGTGTGACATTAATTTCTATTCGTTTCCTGGCATCGAGCACTTTCGATGTCAAAACACAAGTCTAAAGTTCACAAGTCCAAAGTTCGAAGGCTTCCAAGGTACAGGTTAAACTAAGTGAAGTAAAGTATATGAGCACAACTTCTGTAAATTAGTGATTAAACAACTTGGGAGACTACTGATAAACCAAGACGCATCGAGTGAAAGTCAATATCATTTCGATAATAGGTTCCTATTGTCACTTCTCGATAATCTCACAGGGAAAAATAACAGTTTGCACTAAGAAAAAATAATTTCGAAATAAAAAGATCTTAGCTTTCATTAAAATTAAAAATTTACATCTTTATCCTGAATCGATAATCAAAAAATCAAAAGAGAAATTGAAACACAAAAACTAAGAAAAGCTGAACAAATTTTTCCAGCAAAAATAAAGATCTTTGCACAAGGAAAGAAAAATAAAGGGGCATTTTATTTTATTTTTTTTAAAGAAGACAAATAATAAAAACGAGCAACTTGCCAATTAGTATACACATGCCTTTTATTTTCTTCTTCTTCTTCTACTTTTGAAAAGAAGAAAAGACGAATAATAAAAATGAGGCAATTAAGGAACGTGGAAAAAAAGAAAAGAACTAAAAGAAATAGTGAAATGAAAAGACGCGGAATAAAATATATATATATACGTAAGTGTAGAAAATAAAAATTCTACAGCTGTGCACCGTGTATCCGGAGGGCAAAGGGCCACACATTAGAATCTCTATAATCTAAAAAATCTCTTGATGTTAGAATAGGCACGCGTATTTTTTTTTTCTCAATGTACAATGAAACATAAGGTCACGTGCAAGCAAAGAGGTCGTCTTGTTAAAGACCCCCCGTTGAATTTACCACTCATACCAGTAAATTTCTAATGTGTAAATATATATATATATATATATATATATATAGAGGGAGAGAGAGGAAAATATACGACGATGGGGTGGAGGATGTACAAATGGTGTAGTCGTGCATCGTTGTTAAGGACTGCATGGTCTGGTATAGTAGAGACACAGACACAGACACACAGACGCAAATGTATGAAAGCTTCTGAAGTATACAGTGGAAAGCATGAAGGAGAGGAAAAGAGAGGTCCGAGATTCGCTTGGATCATCTTAACGAGCTACCCTCGTCCACCTATTCGTTCTATATGCTAGCTTTTATTACACAAGAAATCCATGCTGAGTATCGTTATCCCCTCTAGGTTTACGCGCGTGTAACTTCGCTTACAGAATGATCTACGAGCAATCTCCAAGCATCTCTCTCTCTCTCTCTCTCTTTTCATATATCTATATAGTTAGCCACAAACACGAATTTCTCTCCGCATCTATGTGTACTTTTGCAAATACAAATATTTAAATTATTTTACTGTATATGCTAATTATTATTTGTTGGGGAAATTTTAGTGTTTTATTTCTTATTGATACTTTTATGTCTGCTTCGTAATGGATATAATGTTCTTCTTAGCTATAGTTTTATTCCTCTTCTTACCACAGTTTTTCGACACTGTGAAAAATATTTTATTTAAAGAAATTTTCTTCAAATAAAACCTAAAATATTTTAGTTACTTTTGAAAAACAACTATACATTTCATAATGATCCTAAAGTTCTGAACGTTCAAATGAAAGAAATTGATTTTTTTCTTCTTCAAATTAAATTTTTATTACAATATTTTGTGTCATCACTGTGAAAAAAATTATATACAAAGTTTCTAATTATTAAAAAATTAAAGTTTTTAATGTTTATTGTAATCAGTATAGTTTGAAAATATTGTTAATAAAAAGTATTTTTGTTCATTTAAACGTTCAAAATTTGTAAATCATCATTTCATTTTAAAAATCAAATATTATTTTACTAGAAAAATTACACGTTGGTGAAGTTCACAACGTTTATAATCAACGATTTATGAAGGAAAAGATTTTTTTAAGCAAAATTTTTATTAATTTTTGTACAGAAAATAGTGCGTTTAATATTTTTAATTTCTACAGAAAATCAGGTGCTTTTTGCAGAACATTAGATATTATTTACTAGAAATAAATTATTTTATAATTAATTTGTTAAATAATTTTTTTTAATTTAGTAGGTTATTTTTATTAAAAAAATAATTATTCTCTACTTGCAATTACTTATTCCTTACTGACATTTAAATATATTTAAACAAAAGCAAATATTTTTAAATGACAATTATGATCCTTGTAATACTATAATAAGCGTTGTTAATAAATTAATAATAAACAGATAATTTCGTTTGAAAAAAAAATGTTGTCTATATAGAAACCTTGTACTTTTCCTATTCGAAAAAAATTCAAAGAAGGTTCCATTCTATGAAAATTCCAAGGAAACTAATAAATTTCCACAGCTATTCCTGCGATTTCTAATTATTATACAACTTTTATTAAACATTTTGTAGTCTGATCCTGGCAAAAAGCTTAAATTAGTAAAAGGATGAAAAATCTGTAAAAAAAATACAAAGAAGCAAAAACAAGATTAAAAATCAAATAAAAGAATTTATAGAAAATAATATAAAATAAAATGAAATTAAAAAGAAAAATTATAAATTGAAATAAAAACAAAAATATAAATAAAAATAAAATCTAAAATAAAAATTAAATCAAAAATAAAAATAAAACCAGAAATAGAAATAAAAATAAAATTAAAAATACAACTAAAAATGGAAACAATAATAAAATGATTTAATTTAAAAAAAGTAAGTGTAAAAATTGGCCCTATTAATATAATCCACGAAAAAATAAATTTGATTTTTATGAAAAGACGGTTAATTTTAAATGCCTTCAATTTTTGACTGTAAAAGCGTATTAAAATGTGTCTTTTGTAAAATTTGTGGTTTTTTTAGTACGCCACACTGGTGACATTTAAAAGGGTTTTTAAAAGTGGTAGCAAAAATTTCTTTTGTGTGACCATTGTGGTTGAGTACACATTGTGCACATCTCAATTTCCATGGATAATAAAACTCGTTAGGAGTCCTCTGTTTTCTACCCGCGCATATATGATGTTCACAGACGCGAGTCAAAATGAGACAATGTTCACATAATATATTAGATTTATGAATCGAATTGTAATATTCTTAGTGGACCAACAAAAAAAAACTTCTGATCTCAGTAATTTTCTTTTCTCATTTTAATAATTATTTTTGAAATGTATTCTCTTTAATTTAAATTATTAATTATTAATTATTATTATCTAATTATTATTCAACTAGTAATAATTATTAATTATTAACAATTATCAACAATTATTAATTATAAATTATAAAACATAAAAATAATTATAAAAATAAAAAATTATTTATAATATTTATTTATTATCATATAAAAATAAAAAATAAAAAAAATATATACTTGTACAAACGAAAGAATTCATTTTATATTTTGAAGTGGGTATTTAATACTCTCTGTAAAGTTATTAAAATTCCATTTGTAAAATTTCAACTCGAGTTAATAAATTTTTCTCTATTATAAAAAATAAAATTCCTTTTAAACTTATAAAATAATCTCCTGCCATTTTATTTAATCTCGTGTATTAATATTGTAAATTTCATCTTCAGAATTGAGAATTAAATTCTCTCAAATGGGAGAAATATCAAATAGTTTATATTCTAACAAAAAAATGCCTTTGAATATGCTTCTCTCTCGTATTTTCAATAATTTTTTGATTTCAATTCATCTATGGATTTTATTTTTATTATTGTAAATGTATAAGAAATTATGTATGGGATGATAATAATCCTTCAAGTGTATATCAAATCGTCAGAGAATAATATTGAAAAATAAATATTTTAATAGCGGAGAATTATAATGAGCACACAAATTCTAAGTGAAGTACAAATCCAAGTACAATGTGTATATAGATATTTAGATCGAGCTAAGCATAGATCAATAGTTCACGCAGATTCAACATTGTAACGAATTGCATAGAAGCACTCAAGCTTCGTGAATTTTTCACGAAGCATGGGAAATTCGAGAATCTATGACGAAAATGTCTTTAATTCACAAATCGGATAACGCGCTTTCACTCTCTCATTGTTTCTAAAAAACACCCTTAATTGGTCGCAGGGAAGAAAAATTCCATTTTCTACAAAAAAAAAATTTACTTTTTTTTGTTAAACCTATTTTTGTAACATTTGCTCCACAAAAAAATACTGACTATTTTTTTTAAACCTATTTTGAAAACATATTCTCCTGGAAACTTTTTTTCAAAAAACCTATTTGCAAAACAAGTTCGAAAAAAATATAAACTATTTTTTTTGCATGTATTTTTAAAAATATTTTTCGTTTTACTAAAATTACTTTCAAACTTTTCTCTATTTTACACCCTAAAATAATAATTTTAACAATTATTTGAATATAATTGAATATAATACAAAGGGTATTAGCCCATTTATATTGTTAATAAATAAATAATTCTTTTGCAAAATTCAATTATTTTAAATACAGTTTTCGAGAATTTTAATAACTTTCAAAAATTTAAGATCCTAAAGTTCTGAAGGTTAAAGATGAACGAAATTTATTTATTTTTTATAAAATTTAAATTTTTATTGCAATTATTTTACTTCACAACCAAAAAAAATAAATTACTGAGTTTGCAAACGTAAAATTATATTTTAAAATTTTTTTCATGATTTATAATTTATTAAAATATCTGCAATAAAAAATGTTTCGTTCATTTGAACGTTCAAAACTTTGGGATCATTTTTTTGTTTTAAAATTAAAAATTAAAATAAAGAAAGGGAATTTTGTAGAAAAATTAAAAAATTGTAATTATGAAACAGAAATTCTACAGATTTGATTTTATTAATTTCTAAAAAAAAATTACGATTTCGTTAAAATTATAAAATTGATACAATATCAATTCTTAAAATTAAGTTCTTTGAAATTTTTATTAATTTCACAAAATTCTATTAATTTATTAATGTTGTAAAGAAATTTTCTTGAAAATTATTCAGAATTAAAAGAAAGTATTAAAAATGTCAGTAATTTTTTAAATAAATAATACTTATTAACTTATTTACAACACTTGAAATTTTAAAAAAATTATAATTTAAAATTGTTTAATATTCAATTCATTATGAAAATTGCAAATGCTTTTAAATAAAATCGTTTTTAAGTTAATTTTAATTATTTACAGAAAATTATTCTAAAATTTAATTGTTTACAAAACTTAAAAGAAAAAACAATTTCTTTGATTTCCCTGATTCTTTGTCAAATTTAATTTGTTACCAATTATTAAAATTATTTATTCAAAACTTTGAATTTTGAAATTTTTAATGGATTTTTTTTAACAAAAATTATTTTCAATTCTATTCAAAATGCTATTTACTCATAAAATTAAGTTAATTTGATAATTTTTTAACTTAATATTTATTAAAATTCGAATTCAATTTTTCAGAAACGGAATACTTTGGAAATTTTGAATTAAAATTATTTAAAATTTAAAGATTTAATAGTTACGTAATAATTAATCATTACAATTAATAAAGTAATTAAATAATAAAAATTAAACTTGAAAAAAATAATTGAATTTAAATCTAAAATTTAATAAAATTAAGAATAAAAAAGAATAAAAGAAGAAAGAATAGAAATATTCGCCAATTACGTAGAATATATAGTCTTATTTTGAGAGAAAATATTCAGAGGATATTGAAAAAGGAGTTTTCTTCTAAATACAAAAATTACTTTTTCTTAAAGCACTACTAATGATTTAAAACTTTTCCCTTCTCTTTATAGTTTACAATTAATTAATTTTCCCTTCTCTTTTTAGTGTTTGTTTTTTATTAGAGAAACATTCTTTTATTACCTGACTATATATTTCTTTTCTCTCGCTCCACTTCTCAGTGCCATCCATCTCTTTCTCCTTTTGATGGTCACTCACTTCACAAATTGCACACACATTTATCCTGGCGTTTCTAAGAGTGACCGATTTTTCTGTTTCTCGAGACTCTTCCCCTTTTTCACCCCCTTCTATACCCATTAGTTTTCCCTCACACTTTGATCCTCTTGTGCCAATAATAATCCTTCCCTTATCCTTTTATTTATACCCAATGACCTTTCAGGTTTTTTCTCTAATTCTATATTTATACCTGTGAATTATTTCCGTAATTGCATATTTCCGGGAAAGAATTTAATTCTCAAATAATAATTGACAAGTCTTTTTTTAAATAATAATTACTGTAATTTTAAATATTTTTAAATTTGAAATAATAATTGACAAGTTCTCTTTTAGATTTTTATTAATATAATTTTTAAGATTTTTATTTTTAACGGTAATTAAAAATAAATTTCCTGATAATGAGGAATTATATTTTTATATTTATAAGTTTTTATAACTGACGTTGTTTATAGATTAAGAGGAATTTTTCTACATTTATTGATTAACTAAAATTAAATTTAAATACATAATTTTATTTTTGTATTTTAAAAAGTAGGTTATTAAGTGGTTCTTTTTTTTGTCTGTGTAATGATAGTCTTATATACATAATTGTCGTTGACGGTATTAATTAATATTTTCTTAAGGGAGAAAAATGAAAATTCGCAAAAAAAAGACCTGGGAGGAAATTAATTCCATTGCATAAAGGCAATGGAGAAATGAACGAATAAACAAAAGAGACCGGATTTAAAAATTGCCAGGTGTTTTTAAAAGAAGAAACGTGCTTGACTGCAAATAGCGTTTGAATGAGAAAGAAAGGGAAAACAAAACGGGAAGATGACTATATGGCGAAAGCATCAGGGAATTAAATGCAAGAAGTGTGAATTTAGCCAACTGTGATTTAATTCCGATACCGAGTTTACCAATAAATTTTCTTCTTTTTTCACTTCTTCTATTTCATAGCAAAAAAAAAAAATAACTTATCTATTTTATTAATCAATTTTAAATTAATATTCGGAAATTTATTTCTCTTCTTTTATTTATAAATTTATTAATTTATAAGTATAAAATTTAAGTTAAAAATATGGTTCTTAAATTAAAAATTCATTCATTGTTTATTTTCAACCTGAACCTTCAAATTAATTAAGGAAAATATGAGAGAAAAAGCAAATAAATTATAACAACATCTCTTTTCTATCTGGTTGTAAAGAATTTAATAGAAAAAATTCTCAAATTTAGAGAAAAAATATGAAATCTAAACGGAGAATTTCCACTTAAATAGAGATATTAAAAAATTAATAAAGAAAAATTTCTCTTATATTGAAATTCTTTTTCTCAACAGTGTTCTAATTTTCTCTAATAAAAATTTCCCAATCTTTCCTTTATGTAACAATTAATTTATTAAAACATCAACAATTTTATATACACACCGGTGTACTTCCTCGTCAAAATTTTAAACTTTCTCAACAAAATTTTAGTTCCACCCCATTTACTATTTTACGATGGGGAAACTGTCTGACAAAGTAGTAATATTTCGGTGATCAGGTGATATTTTTGTATAAAATTTATTATGTAATTTTTTTGTAAAAACAAATAAAAATGAGCCAAATGCTGTCAAAATTGTTAAAACCTTAATATTTTTGCCATGAAAATAGAAGAAATTCAATTTTGAACATTTGACTAATAAAGTTCAATTTCGAATATTTTTTCCATTTAAAAATAATTTTTGTTGAAAAAATTTTCATTTCTATAGAAGGAAATCTACTTCTGGTACCTAATAAATTTTTTTTATCGATTTTTACTATAGAATTTAAATTTTCCAAAAAATTCGATTTGTACTAATAAATTAAAATTTTTAAAACAAATTCAATTTTTTTTTATTCGATTATTTGAACTAAAAAATACATCACGAGTTTAATTTGCAATTACAAAAAGTTGTCGTGGTGAAGATTTTTTTAATGTATTTTTACATTGTTTTTAGCAAGAAGTAGAAGAAAAATAGATTTAAAAAAAAAATTAATCCCAAAAATCAGTTTTCATCAACTTTTTTCTTTAAAATATTATTAGAAACATCGTACTGATAATTTAAATATTTACTTTCAATATTTAAGTAAATACTCAAGTATTTTTTAGAAAGATACTTTTAGAAGCAATAAATATAATTTCTATTTAAAAAATAAAAAAATATGTATATTATTGAAAACAAAACTTACAGATGAATTTGGTATTAAGAGATTTTTATTAGAAAAAAATATTGAGAAATAAAATTTCTCTTTATGAAGAAATTAAGCAAAAAATTTTTTCTAATTACCCGAATTGCATTAGAACAAAATTTTTTACAGAAAATAAAATTGATCTGATAACAAATATTTAGAAAAAAAATGACTTATAGTTTAGAAAAAGTTGACTCAAATCGTATTTTTTTTAAAATTCAATTTTCTCTTTAGTAGTTTAAATTTATTGTAATACTTGAAACTTTATTTTCATTTAGAAAATTTAATGGAAATTAATTCCTTTTTTTAAATTAAAATTCATTGGCACAAAAATTGTTATTTATTAGCGTACAAGTGAGTGAAAAATATTTACAAATCAAATTCCACACAAGAAGAAACATATTTCCAGAAATTATTTTTTGTGTAAAATTGAATAGAAATTAATTTTGTTTTTTAAATTAAAATTCTTTCGCCTAAGAAGGAAAAAACTATTTGACTTTTTTTTTTAACTTGAAACTTTGCTTTTTTCGAAAAATTGAAATTCGCCAGTAGAAATTGATTTTTGAAATAAAATTCATAAACCATTAGAATACAAATGTGAGGTACATGTCTAGGTCAAGCGTCACGAAACAATCATTCTGTTGTTGTTTGCCATTGGAGAATCAGAGCGAATGTCGAGTTTCTAGTTTATAGTATTTATGTCAACGATAGAGGAACGCCCAATTCGAATATGTACGTGAAGTACAATCACTGTTTGTCTATATATACATAGTTTTCTACAACTTTATATAACATATACCCCCAAACATACATATATACATATATTCATTGCAAAATGAACTGTTTTCATTTCTCACCAAAAATTGTTTTCGTTTCGGACACCAAAAGTTTTTAAAGTTTTTGAAAGCCGTTGATCTGAATCGGGTGCAAATCCTCTTTGAAAATACTGTTACTACAGCAGTATATATAGAATACAGTTTGAAACCTTTGCATTCTTGTTCTCGTGCAGAAGGGACACAATGCAATCAGTTTCGTCGAACAAACTTTTGTTTGTGTGCATATACATTTAGATATTGTATACTATATACACATCTATATATATATATAGTTATATGCGTGAGATGGAAGTTCATTTGCATACAGGCAAAAACGACGTTTGTTCTCTGGTACATGATTGTAATTTATTGTTCTATAGGAGAATTTTGTGAGAAATTTCTCTATATAAATCATATTCTTTTTATTAACAATGAGAGAAAAAAAATATTTAACATTTTCTTTATGCAGAAATTCTTATTTCTTTCGTTGAGGAATTTCTTGAAAAATGCAAAAATTTGTGACTGATCGTTCTTTATATATATAAACTGGCACGTGACCTTCCCTACTTTTCTTTTCATCGAGTGAGAATTTGGACATTTTGACCTAGAGGGAGGAAATTTGGCAGAATCTAAACTATATGGAGTACGATTTTATGTAGGATAATCCACACTGTATAATTTATATAGCCAATAATTTTTTTTTAATACAAAATTTTTAGTTTTGTTTTGGCAAAAAAAAAATCAAAAATTGTGTAATTTCGGTTTTTTAATAACAATATTTTTAACGAAATCGCTCATTTTAACATTTCCTTAACTATTAATACGACCGAATGATATAGTATCAATCTTATAATTTTAACGAAATCGTAATTTTTTTTTAGAAATTAATAAAATCAAATCTGTAGAATTTCTGTTTCATAATTACAATTTTTTAATTTTTCTACAAAATTCCCTTTCTTTATTTTAATTTTTAATTTTAAAACAAAAAAATGATCCCAAAGTTTTGAACGTTCAAATGAACGAAATATTTTTTATTGAAGATATTTTAACAAATTACTAATCATAAAAAAATTTGAAAACTAAAATTTTACATTTACAAACTGAGTAATTAATTTTTTTGTTAGTGTCACAAAAGAATTGCGATAAAAATTTAATTTTCAGAAGAGATAAATAAATTTCGGTCATTTGAACGTTCATAACTTTAGGATCTTAATAAATAAATATGAAGCATTTGTATTTCTCAAATACAATCTTTTAACAAATCTTCCAGTTTTTTAAAAATATTAAATAAAAAAATTTGAAGAATTTTATTTTATTTTTTTTGTCTTATTAGCAATTTTTTTTTCTTTTTTAAGGGCATTTGAATCATTATGACGTCACAGTTTATGCAAAGTTTGTGTTCTAATACTGTGACGTCATAATGGTTTAAATCCCCTTATAATGAAAACTTTGAATATTATTAAAGAATTGTGATTGAAAAAGAGAAATTATGAGATTCAAAAAAAAAGTAATCTTCATTTATTTTATTTCCAATAGAAAATTAGCAAATGTTCTTAATTTTTAATGCAAATTTTGGATATTGTTAACAATAAATCAAATCAAATCAAATAATGTTGGTAAAAATTAATCAAGATTAAAATTAAATTTTTTTTAATTAAATCAAGATTATTTATATATTTTTATTTTTTTTCTATAAAAAATGAAAGTTTTGTTAAAAAAATGTTTTCTGACAAATCAAAATTATGTTTTTTTCTATTTTTTATTTCTTTAAACAAATTTTGAAAATTATTTAACATAAATATATTAAAAATAATTTTTTTTAATTTGAATGTTTTCTTACTGTTTAACGAAAGTTTCATTAAAAAATTATGATTAATATATAATAAATAAATTGACGGAAGAAATAACAAAACGAAAAAAAAACTGTGGAAAAAAATAATCACTTCTAAAGAAGTTTCATTAAGAGCGGAAATTGAAAACGTCATAGCGGCAATTTACGCAATCAAAATGGAAATGTAAGACAGTGAAATTAAAAGGAATGAGAGTAGTGCTTTCAATATAAAGCTCGCTAAGCAAATATATATGTATGTAGAGGAAACAATTGCATAACTTTCTATGTTGACTTGTATGGCTACAAACCCACGTGATTAACTTACTTCGAAGAGATTTATGTTTGGTGGTATTTTCTACTGACAGAATTCATCGGCAAAATGAGTTAGCCAAACTAAAGTGAAATCAAACCCTAGACTATGAAATATAGCGAAACTTTCTTTATGTCCGTGAGCGTAAGGCGATTTAGTTTTGAATCGTTAATCGTCGAAAAAAAGGGAACAAAATTTTACGACCTACCATAAAATCACATTATATTGATTTTCAACTTTTCATTATTATGCGAGGAGCACTATTTTTGTTGACAATACTTTTTTTTTTTGGTGGCAAAGTTGAAGAAATTTTTCCATAAAATCAAAAAAAGAAATTTTTTTTTCTATCCAAATATTAAGGTACGAAAAAAGAAATTCTTTCAATATCAACTATTAAAATATATTAATTTCAAAATTATTAATTAAGAAATTATTAATTATTATTAATTATTATTAAAAAACAGATTTAGTAATAACTCACCATTTAGATAGAAGTAACTGACATTATTGTAGAGATTGGTGACAATTGGTTTGACATTATCGAAGGTCATTGTCTTGAGTTGATTTTCCCTGAGATCAAGATAGTTGACGCCTGGCGCTTGACTGAGAAAATCTGGATCAAGTGATGCGAGTTTATTTTCACTAAGTTTTAATACCTTCAAGTTTCTCATTCCAACCAATGCTTTTTGCGAAATATATTCAATCATATTTTGATCAAGTTGAAGCTCCTGTAATTCTGACATTTCCATAAAGCTTTCATCGCCAATCATATGCACTAAATTATTACTCAAGTCGAGCTTTTGCAAATTTCTCAAGCCATTAAACATATCGCGAGTTATTACATTAATTTCATTGCCATTAAGTTCAAGCTCTTGAAGTGAACTCAAATAGGCGAATGCATGAGCATAAATTGTTGTTATATTATTTTTATTCATCATCAATTTCTTCAGCGATGGCAAATTCACGAATGGTGTTCTGAAAAAGAAAAAAATTTTCAAAATTAGTAAAAATTTGTTGATTAATGGGAAAAAGGTGATATTTTTTTTAAAATTTAAATGCAATTTATTTAACCGATCTTTCTAGAATTTTAAACACTTTTCTATTTACCGTTTTAATGATTTAATGTCTTTTTAAAATTAATTAATATTAATAATTAATAAAATTTAATTAAATTTAATAATTAATATTTTACTTATCTATTACGTTTTTTTTTGAAAGAGGTAATATTTCATTAAAAAAATGAAAATCAGAGAAAAGTCAGAGATTTTTATTAAAACTAATGTAAAAACTTAAATGTTTGGAATTTATAAGAAAATTTTTAATTTTTGTTTTCTTTTGTTTGCTTCGTAAATTATAAATTTACCATCAATTATGAAAAAGCTTTAAATTTCTTCTACTTCTGAAAACAATTTCTTTTAAAAAAACCTAATTATATTGAAGAACTGTTATAAAGTTATTATTTATAAACCATTTAATAAAGTATTTTTTTGAAAAAATTCAATTACACTTCTAATGAAATAAATTTCTATTTTTAAAAATTTAACACGATTTTTTTGAAAAAATTCAACTATCATTATAAATATTAAAATTCTGTCCAATAATTCAATTTTTTTCAAGAATAAATAAATAAATGATTTTGTAAATTCTCAAAATAATTTTATCAAAAATTATTTAAAATAATTGATTAAAAGAAAAATTTTAGTTTAAAATTCTAGAAAATAATAATTAAATTGAAATTTTAATTCCTAAGAAAAAGTAATAATGATTAAATATTTATTTAAAAATGAAGTTATTGATGTAGATTTTATGAATTTATTGATGTTTTTTGAAGTTATTATTAAAGTTATTGATGTTTTTGAATAATCTTATAATTAAACAAATTTGTAAATAAATCTAATAGAACATTTTTTTGAGTATCTAATAATTTTTAGAGTTTATCATAACATTTTTTCAGTTCAGGAAAAAAGTCCAATCTTTTTTTGAAAATCAGGAAAAAATCAGAGAGAAAATCAAATTAAAATTTTTTGTGGCAACCGCCTGAAAATGTTCTTTAGATAAAGTAGAAAAAACTAGACGAATTTTTAGATGGCGAATTTCTTACGTAAAAGTATTTCATCACTTGAAATCGCATTAATTCAAAAAGTAGTAGATATTCAAAACAAAAAAAAAGTAAAAACACTGGTTTTTATTTCTTATATTCATGTATAATATGAAGTAATTTATAATTCTAATATTTAAAACTATAAAGAAGCAAAAAGGAAGAAGACTACAAAACCACTTCCTTAATTTACATCCTCCTTCTTTATGGCATAAAGAATGTTATACGGAAGGGAATGAAGAAAGAAGGTTTATTCGAGTGAAAAATACATTTCCTCATAAGAATTTATACATCTTGAAAAATATAAATAAAATTTACAAAAAGGAAAAAAGAAAAAGTCTCCATTCTTAGCAGAGGAGTTAGTCTTCTATTTTTTTTGTCATAAGAATATTTACGATGGAAAAATTTTTCAAAAACTTATACTAATTAATAAGAAAAGAAAAACTCACCTCGTAACTTCAGTAATATGATTCTCGTCCAAATTGATCAAAACCAAGCTCTTCATATTATTGAAAGCATTTTCAGCAAGACTCGTAATGGAATTTCTCATGAGATGAATTTCCGTCATTAATGATAAATTAGAGAAAACATTGTCGGGGAGTTTGTGAATTTTTGCGTACTCAATATTGAATATATTAACATGTTTCAGTAGCTTCAGTACTTGTGTTGGTACGTATGTTAAATTTCCAGTAGGCGGTCTTACTCTAAATGTTAATTTTTGTGTAAAAACTTGCGACTTAAAATGATTCCACAGTGGATTGACTTCTTCGAATTTGTCGAATATCAAACAATTCGTATCGGTTGCATTATTAAAACCATTACTATTACAGTAGCAAAAGAATGGCGCCTGGAGATTCTGTAAATCACAAATATTCACTTCTTTATTCTCCCTCGCCTCTTTCATGATTTTTTTTTTGCTTTTTAATTTTGTCGTCGCCCCCTCACTCGTTGGTATTGCTAAAATTAGCAAACAGAGTTCAAGGACAATAGCTATCCGTACGATGTCCCGCATGATTCTTCTGAAACACAAAAATCAAAAATTCTTTGTCAAAATAAGTTTTCACTTTGTTATTTTTAGACGGGTGTGGGATACATTTTTTTTGTGGTAATAACACTATTAATATTGCCTCGTCGTTTACGAATGAGAGTGAATTTTTTGTTGAAATATGTTTCTTTAAAGATAATATTTATCTTGACGAAAGTCTAATTTTGTAAATAAAATATAGCTTTATCATAACTGAAGAAAATTTCAGATATTCGGGAATTTTTTGTAAAATTAATAATCAGAAATTATATCTCATTAGTGTAACAAGGTTGTCATAAAAAAATTAATAGTACTTTGTCAATTTTCAAATCCATTTGGTTACAATTCAATTTTACAAAAATTCGATTATTAACTAATTTAAAATATAACTAATTAGAAATATTTATTAGAAACTAAACATTTTTAAAAATTTGGAAATAATTCTATTAAACTTTTACAAAAATATCAATTCTACATAATTGTCATAGTTAAAAGTATGAAAAATTCAATTTTTTAAATTGAAACATTTTTAAAATTAAATTAATTCTAAAAATGCACACCATTATGCTTATATTATTTAATTATATAAAATTTTAATTGGAATTCATTTTTAAATCAATTTTCATTAGGAAATTCGACTAGATTTCAATCATTTAAGTATAAATATAAATAATTTCTTGACATGTTTTAATTCTATATTTAATGGCATATTTCTTAACATCCAATTTTTAGAAAGGTTTATCATCCAATTTTTTAATAATTCAATTCTTTTGATGAATTTTCATAAAATTTTCAAAAATAATAACATTTTTCGAGAAATTCGATTGAAATTGTATTAAAAATAATTGAAATTCTGCAATGACTTTTATTTTTTCTGAAATTTTTGAATTTATTTGGAATTTTTATTATTCTAGAAAATAATTTAACATTTGTGCCGAAGATGAAGGAAATTGTTTTTTAATAATTAAATTATTTTGGGGAATTATATTAAAATAATAAATATACAAATTATTCAATTAAGAATTTTGAAAGTAATTGAATTTTATTAGTTTTAAAAATAATTGACTCTATGCGATGAATGTTATTATTTTTAAAAATAATTAACTCCCCTTAAATGATTTTATTATTTATTTACTTATAAAAGTAATTAACTCCCTGAAAATAATGTTTAATTTATGAAAATAATTGAATTATTGCGAAGAATTGGATTTTTTTTAATTGAGAAACATTTTTAGAAATAATTATAAATTTTGTGGAAAAATTGAGGTATTTTAAAAAGTTATTTAAATTTCGACAAGAATTTTAAAAAAATTTATTAAAAATAATTGAATTTTTGAGAAAAATGTTATCAAAACAATTTTTTTTAACAATGAAATTATCTTATAAAGTTTTATTTTTATAAAAATAGTATATGTTAAAAATTACGGAAACGAGAAAAATTTTTGATAATAATTGTAATTTTGCGAAGAACTTCATCAACATTTTTACAAATAATTCAATTATTGTAAAGAAATTTGTAAAAATTAAAAAAATTTTAAATAATTGAATTGCTTTAAAAAATTTTCTTATTTTTAAAAATAATGGAATTTTTTTGTCAAAATTTTCTTTATTAATTAAATTATTTTGGAATAGTATATTAAAAATCATTGAATTAAGGAAAACTTTTTAAACTAATTTAATTTCGGAGAAAAAATTTGTTATTTGAAAAAATAATTTAAACTTTTACGAGAATTAAAAAATTTTTTTTAAAACAATTGAATTATTGCGAAGAAAGTTGTGAAAAATCTGTAAATAACTTATTAACTGTAGAATTTTTTCGAAGAATTTTATTAAAATTTTTTTTTTTCAATTAATTAAATTCTTTTGGAAAGATTTACTGAAATAGTACATCTTGAAAATGATTAAATTGAGAAAATTTAGAAAATATTTGAATTTCGGAGAAGAATTTTATCAATTATTAAAAATAATTGAATGTTTTCCAAGTTTTTTATTAAAATTTTTTTAACGTAATTGAATTTATACGAAAAATTAACAGACTTCAGAAAACATTCAATTTTTCCAGTACTTTAATAAAATTACCAAAAGAAGACGATTTTTAGTACCAATTTGTAATACGTAATTTTGTTGTTTTTGATTTTGAAAAAAAATTCCCAGATTTATTGGGGAAAAATTACTTTAAAAACAGATGTTTTCGTGTTTCTACTTGCGTTTCCCCCCCTGAAGTAAAATAAAAAAAATATTAGCAATTATTTTCATTTCACTTTGAATTCATATCGTTTTAAGCCTAAAATACAGTATTTGGACCGAGAATGAGAGGAAATGTCAGAAATATGTTTCCAGTCAATTAATAATTTGATTGACAACAAAAGCAAAGGAGAAGAAATGTTACGAGGGTGAGACTCGAGTAAAGTCGCGGTGTCGGATAAATTCAATGTCGAGGCTTCTTCCTGTCTAGTCAACTTCTCTCTGTACAAGTCCTCAGGTTGACTGCGTTGGTGGGCGCATGCTTCATTGGTCTAGAAAAAGCGTTATTGCAGAGAAAACGTTGTCTCATCGAGCTCGGAGAAATGGCTTTACACAGAGAGAGAGAGAGACTGAATATTGTGTAGAAAGAAAGAAAAGTATGCGCGCAAAAAATAAAAAAAAAAAAAAAAAGAAAAACCGAGGAGAAAAAAAGGAGAATAAACAAGCGTTGGCAAAGAAGAAATAGGAAGATGGGAAGGGATGAGGAGGTGACGCGAACTTTTTTTCTGTGACAAAAAAACGAAGACGAGAACCGTTCGCGAACCGAAAAGGGACACCGCGACGACACAACGTACCTTTGCAAGAGGAAGGTGACCCTTTGAAAAATTATCCTCCCAAGTGGAAAGTTGCATAATGCCTCCTGTGTGTCGTGTCTACTTCTATTTTTGAATGAACTTTCCGCACCTTCACTTGCCTTCTCTCTAGAATATCTGCATATATACCGAGAGAGGAGAGAGAGAGAGAGAGAAAGCACGCTTATATGTATAGTGCATCTTCCCTCCTAATGTACAACACATACACACATGACATGGACCACACACAAAGAGCTTTGTTCTACCGAAAAAGAGATTTCATATTCGCAAAAGGCGACATGAAATATAAATATAAATTGCTTTTTGAACAAGAAAAAGGCGGGACAGATTTCGTTTGGAAAATTTTCTGATTAGTTCATTTTTTTCAAAAGTATACGCAAGGGTTAGCTTTAATGAACCCAAAAATGCCGTTCATTTTCATTAGACAATTTGGTAATGAAGGTACAATTAATTAGATTCATCTTGAATGTCATGAACATTTTTCCTGAAAATTTTTTCGGGACAAAAAATGTAATTTTCCGACTCAACCTGTTTTCTAATATGTCACGAAATTTATCTATACATTAAAATCAGTATCTGATTGTGATCCAACAAAGATGTTACATTTTCTAGTTCTAAAAAATGCACTGGGAAAACAAAATATTTGAATTAGACATAATTATCTTTTTGTTATATAGACAATCAAAAATTGTCTTTAAATCATACATAATAATTTTGATTCGATACATAATAATTTTTAATCGATAAAAATTATTTTTAATTCAAAAGTATTTTTTTGGTTTATTATTTATTTTTGAATTAAAAAAAAACTTTTCTCAATGTTAATTAAAAATATTTGTAAATATATATTTACCATTATTTTTAATTGTAAAATTCTCCAAAAACGCCAATAACTTCATTTTTAAAAAAACAACTCATCTTTAAGTCAATAGTTATTAATAATTTCAAAAAAAAAATTCTACTTTGAGAATTTTTAAATCTATTTGTTTACAATTCAATTTTACAAAATTTCGATTATTCGGAAATTCTACAATTAAAATTAGAAAATAAAAACTTAAAATAATTTTTAAAAAATTTATATTGAGCTTTTCGAACAAAATTCGTTTCATGGAATTTTTAATTAAAAGTGTATGAAAAATTCAAATTTCAAAGATATCATTTCGAAACCTTCACAAAATTCAATTATTATCTAAAACTTGAATTGAAATTAATTTTTAAATCAATTTTCTATTGGATAATTTTTATTATTTAAATACAAACATATATCATTTTACTGGAATAACTGAATGATTCTTATGAAATTTAATTTTTACGTTATTTTATCAATAAATTTTTAAATAATTGAATTTAGAGGATTTATATTAAAAATTTTTAAAAAAATTTTAAATAAATTCATTTTTAAAGACTTTGATTAAAATTGTATTGAAAATTATTTAAATTCTGCAATGAGTTTTATTATTTATGAAAATAAATGAATTATTACAACGAATTTTATAAAAATGTTTCAAAAAATTGATTTCTTTAAAAAAAAATTAAATTATATTTTTAACAATTAAATTCCTGTGGATTTTTATTATTTTAAAAAATAATTGAATTCTTGCAAAAAATTCGATAAAAGATTTTCAAAAAATTGTTTTTGTTAAATAAATTATGCAAATTTTATTATTAATAATTGCTGTTCCAGTGGGATTTTTATTATTTAAAAAAATAATTGAATTCTTGCGAAAAATTCGATAAAAGAGTTTCAAAAAATTGTTTTTGTTAAATAAATTATGCAAATTTTATTATTAATAATTGCTGTTCCAGTGGGATTTTTATTATTTAAAAAAATAATTGAATTCTTGCGAAAAATTCGATAAAAGAGTTTCAAAAAAGTTGACTTTTTAAAAATATTTTAAAATAAATAAAATAATTAACTCTCTCCGAATGATTTTACTTATAAAAATAATTAAATTCCTGAAAGGAATTTTTAAATTTATGAAAACAATTGAATTACAGCAAAGAATTTAATGGCAAATTTTAAAACATGGAATATTTTTAAATATATGCAATTTCAATTTTTAATAATTAAATTTCTGTAACATTTTCATTCATTTAGAAAATAATTGAATCATCGTGTAGAATATTATCAAAATTATAGTTTAATAATTGAATTATTATTTTGGGAAATTTTATTAAAATAGTAGAATATTGAAAATTGAGTATAGAATATAGAATATAGAATATTGACATTTTTTTTAAATAATTGAATTTTTGGCAATTTTTGTTATTTAAATTTTTGAAAATTATCTAATTTTGCAAATAAATTTTATTAAAATTCATAAAAAGTATTGAATTTCGTCAAAGACTTTCGCTATTTATTTATAAAGATAATTGAAGTATTAAAAACAGTTTTGTTTTAGATTTTTAGAAAATAATTAAATTTTTGCGTGGAATTTTGCTATTTGTAAAAATAATTGAATATTTGACGAGATATTTTGCTTAAATTCTTTAAAATAATTAAAATTTTCTGAAGAATTTAATGGAATTTAATAGAAGTATCTGACTTTTCCTGAACCAATTCTACTTTTCCAAACTTTTTCCTGAATTCCCTGTTAAATTAAAAAACTTTAAAAGTTAACTTTATTGAAAAACTTGTTGCTTTGTAATGAAATTACAAGCATTTGTATCCTTTTTATGTCTTCTTTTTATTATCCTTAACTAGACTGTTTTAAATTTAAATTTTTTAACTGTCATTCGCAAAAACTAATCAAGAAATAAATAATAAATTCTTGAAACTAAATAACAATTAATTATTAATTTAATTGTTTTTACTCAAAAATCTTTTCGTACACGAAAAAAAATCTTTAACTGGAATAGGGATAACTTTTGCTAAAATAGCGAAAGTATTCGTTGCAGTAACTAAAAATTTCGCTAATATAGTAAAATTTGTAGTTGTTCCAGATGAATATTTTTGTTCTTGTATGATATAGTTTACAATTTATTTAAAAATGAAAAAATTTCTCGTTTTGTCATTTAATTTAACAAGATTAAGTAAATTCTGATTATTTATTTAATATTTATTTAATTTATTGTTTTACATTTATTTTGTAAAAATTGCAATTTTACTATTCAAATACAATTTAGTTAATTATCAATTAAACCATAGCAGTTTGTTCTGCAACTAGAATTTAAAATTCTATTCAAATTGCTTCGCAATATATGCATACATATATGCATTATCGAGGAAAATTCATTCGAAAAATGTACAAAATAAATCTTTCACCTCAACGTGAAACCATTTTGCCAAAATAAATTCAATCCGAGACAAGGGAAAATGGGCAGTTTCCCAAAATCTAGAGGTACACTCTATAAAGCACTCTCACATTATCTCCAGTCAAGCTTCAGTTTGTGAAAATATATATCCATTCTTATGTACTTGGCCAGGCCGTGAGTGTTAACTGACTGAGTACACATTTTGCATATACAATATATACACACAAAGGCGTATAGCCAAACACTGATACATATATACAAATCGTGTACATTCATGCAAGAAATGGAAGTGTATAACCCTCTCGAAGGTATATCTGTACGCAAAAGGAAAACGTATATCTGTATATATGGGGCATTCCACACCAAATCGGAAATTCTGTTGCTTTTGCATCTCAAAGTTTTTTCAAATATTTTTTTTTGTAATTCTTTTTTCATTGCTAACTTCTTCTATGTTTAATAATTTTTTTCTTTTAGTGCTCGTTGAAATGAGCTACCATGATTTTTTTCAAATTTTTTTATAAAGCGATTTAAGAGATACAGATTTTTTAAATATCATGTTTTTTAAGTAATTTTTTTTTCCAAATGCCAAAAATTAATCAAATTGGACGCTATTATAACGAAAATTTTTCTTTTCACACGTAGTTTTTAATAAAAATGTGAAACAATTTTTTTCTAATAATTTACGATAAGATTTGAAAATTTTTTAAATAAAATTTCATTTTTTTTGCAATGTATGAATCGATCAATTTTTTTCCAAATTTTTTGTAAGAAACTAGCATTAATAACAATTTAATTATTTTAATAAGTTCTATTTTTATCAAAATTATATATATTGAAAATCATGTAAACGAGGAAAATTTTAGAAAATAATTGTAATTTTGCGAAGAATTTTATCAAAATGTTTGATAATAATTGAACTTTTGTAAAAAATTGATACCACGAAAAATTTAATTATTTATTTGCTTAGAAAAGTACTTAAATCCCTCAAAAGAATTTTTAATTTATGAAAATAGTTTAATTATTGCGAACAATTAGAATTTTTTTTTAATTGAGAAACATTTTTAGAAATAATTATAAATTTTGTGGAAAAATTGAGGTATTTTTAAAAAATGACTTTTTTAAAAAAATATGCAAATTCTATTTTTTTTATAATTTAATTCATATGGAAATTTTATTATTTTAGAAAATAATTTAACATTTGTGCCGAACTTTGAGAAAATTGTTTTTGCACAATTAAATTCTTTTGGGGAGTTTTATTAAAATAATAAATATACAAATTATTTAATTAAGAACAATTTTTTTGAATAATTGAATCTATCTGATGAATATTCTTATTTTTAAAAATAATTAACTTCCCCTGAATGATTTTATTATTTATTTACTTATAAAAGTAATATAATCCCTGAAAAGAATTTTTAATTTATGAAAATAATTGAATTTTTGTGAAGAATTTTATCAATAAACATTTTTTTTTAATAATTTAATTATTTTAAAAAGTTATATTTTTATCAAAATAATATATATTGAAAATCATGTAAACGAGGAAAATTTTAGAAAATAATTGTAATTTTGCGAAGAACTTTATCAAAATTTTTGATAATAATTGAACTATTGTAAAAAAATTTATAAAAAAATAAAAAATTTGAAATAATTGAATTGATTTAAACTTTAAAGATTTTAAAACATTATTTTTAACAATGTATGTAGCGATCAATTTTTTTCAACATTTTTTGTAAAAAAATAAGCACTAAATAACAATTTTTAGTTCTTGTCTGATTATAAGCAAACAATGGGATTCATTCATTTATTTTTATTATTTATTTATATTATTTTAAAATTTTCAATTTTTATAAAACGGCAGGTGGCAAAATGCCTAACTTGCAATTTAACCAAATCACAAATTGTAAATAAATAAAATTTTATTTTAAAAATTAAAAAATTTTATCGTAAATGATTTTTAGAAAATCTTTTATATTTTTACGAAAAACTACGTGTGAAAAGAAAAATTTTCATTATAAAAGCGTCCAATTGATCAATTTTTGTTATTTGAAAAAAAATGTACTTTGAAAATCTGTATTTCTTAAGTCGCTTTATGAAAAAATTTGAAAAAAAATCATTGTCGCTCATTTCAACGAGCACTGAAAGAAAAAAAAATATTTGAAAAAAATTTGAGATGCAAAAGCAAAATAATTTTCGATTTGGTGTGGAATGTCCCATATAGAAAAGGTATAACTATATACATAAAGAAAATACACAGACACAAAAAGGAAAATACAAACACACTAAGAAGAGAAGAGTCTCCCGTTGAAGGTGTAGATATCCGAAGCATGTGTACAGGAGTGAGAAAACTGGATACACTGAAATACCTAGGCAAACTCATTTGTTTGTCCGGTTTAGATACCTAGCGTTTACCTATATGTCTGCGCTTTCTTTTTTCTTTTCTTCTTTTTTTCTTTTTTACATATTATATAGGTTGGATGTTGACCAAAACGAACGTGTATGTGGTTTGCGTTTGTTTGTCGTGTCCTTCCGGTCTTATGTATTTGTGAGCCATTAAAACTTTACGGCAACTGTGGAGTAATAGAGGTGAGGCAGTGGGGGGAAAAAGGGCTTCTAAAAAAGCAAAAAAAAAAAAAGAAAAAATAGAAAAAAGAAAAAACGGTAAAAAAAAGAGGAATCCAGGAGACCCAGCGGTTTCATGATGGTGTCGGAATTTCACCCTGGGTTCATGGTCTGTCGTTACATACTTCCCTTTACCCACCAACCTCAAAGATCTTCAATTTATAACCTTCTGTGGTCACCTGGGACTAAATACTACATTTTTACTGGGCTATATACCGAAAACCTTCATAAAGAAATGGATATTTCTGACTATAAATGTGGTTGATTTTGGAATATACATATATACTGTGGTTGAAATAATGCTTCTCGTTTTAGGTATATGCACTATATATTCATTTTACTATTATTTTATAATTAAACGATTTTGGAAAATATTCTACAAAAACATTCAATTATTTAACAAAATAATAGAAATTTCACATAAATTCCATTATTTAAAATATCAAATATTCTTATATTTAAAATAGAATTTGCGTAAAGTTTTTACAAAAAATCAAGTGTTTTTAAATTTAGCATTACACCGAGAAAAAAATATATTTGAATCAAACATACTTATCTTTCTTATACAGTCAACGAAATATTGTTTAATTTCAATTATTTTTCTTTTTTTTATAGTAATTTTGAAAAATATTGAAGATGAAAAAAATTTCGTTCATTTGAACGTTCACAACTTTAGTTCCAATGTTTTTAGAACATTTTCTTAATTCTTAATTACATGTAAATATTTATTATTTTAATAAAATTTCGCAAAAGAATTCAATTATTTAAAAACAATTCAATTTAAATAAGCAAGTCAATTATTTTTTTTATAAATAAGAATGTTCATCAGGAAAATGCAATAATTTGCAAAAATAATAAAATTCATTGCAAAATTTTAATTCAATTATTTAAAAACAATTTTGACAAAGCTCTACACAAATGTTTAATAATTTTCTAAAATTAAATTTTTTATTTATTTTTTATGTTCTAAAATGTTTAAAATTTGTAAAAGAAATTCTGAAATTTGGTTTTTTATACAGTCTGACTCATTAACTATAAAATTACCACCGCGAATTCTAAAAAAAAATTTAATTTCTTCTACTTTTGACAATAAAAAAATGGTAGTCAACATTTCAATTATCTTTATAAATAAAAAATAGCAAATTTCAATTTTTAGACATAAATAATTTAATTTTGTAAAGGTTTCAAATTAAAATCTTGGAAAATTTTAATTGATCCTACCTTTAATTAAAATTTCCATGGAACTAATATTTTAATTTTAATTAAATTCACAATTTTTATAATCAACAACTTAGAAGAAAAAAAATTTTCTAAATATTTAAATTTAAAAATATTTTGTTTTGTTTTAATTCGTTTAAATTTTTTTTTAACTTAATTAGGAAAGTAAAAACAAGTTATCAATAAAGATTTAACTGTCAATTAATTTTAATTATATTTTTAAATTTTAACAGATTTAAATCAAGCGATTGCAGTTTGGAATATGCAATATTCTAAGAATATCTTTTCTTCACTAGGCATATATAAAATATGCACAACCTGTAATTCGTAATTTGAAACGTCGACATTGTATTCTTATATTTAGAATATCTGCTTTTGTTTAACTTGGAAAGTACAAAATAAAATAGAATTAATTGATAAACTTGAGAGAGTATAAGAATATCAGTGACTATCGTCCAGATATTTTTAGTCGTGAGGTAAATAATTTTATTGTTAATAATATATTTAAAGTTCATTAATAATATACTTAAAATATATATTCAAAATATATTCAAAATATATTTAAAATATATTCAAAATATATTAATAATAATTATATCTAGTAATTACTTATATCCAATCATGAATTTTAATTAATTAATTCATTCATTCGTAAACAAAAATTTTTTTCTTTATTAAAAACAAGTTTTTTTTTATAATTCTAATTATAGGCAAATATTAATCCAATATTTCAACTCTGAAGCTTGTCATAAAAAATTTGTACCAATATTGTTCAATTGTTTACAATTTCAATTTTCTACTGGGAAATAATTTTTTTTATTAAAGCACATCAACGTTACACAAAAGATAGTTTTCAATTTAAAAAAAATTGGACCTAAATTTCTATAACTGTGATAACAAAACAAAAAAACGAGTATAGTCGAAAATTTCATTTTTTAAAGCATGAAAAAATAATATTACAAATGAAAAATTTTAATTACAAAAGTGAAAAAAATGTAACAATTTTTAAAGTCTAAAACTTGCATTTACAGAATGGAACATATATATATGTCTTCTGTATACATATATATATATATTAGAGAATTTTCTCTCTTTACTCGAATAGTTGCTTTCTGATGAAATTTCTTTCAAACCATCTCAGCGGGTAGATCGTTTCCTCTGTGTTTAAAGTAGTTTCGTATTGTTTTAGATTTTTATCGAAGAAAACAAGGGAGAGGAGGGAGTGACTATGTGAAGTTTCGAGAGTTGGTGGACAGTACATATAGACAGCGTGACTTTGCGTCTCTTTTGATGCCCGGCAAAAAACTTTTAAATGAAATTCTTTTTAAGAGTTTTTATGCGACACCGCATTATACTATATACATATATCCACCATGCAAGAGATAATACTCAAAAAAAAAAAAAAACTTTTTTAAATTCATTCAAATTTTCAAATATCATTTCTACACGGTTTAATCTTCAAACGAAGTTTTGTAATCAAAAAATTAAGCAAAAAAAAATCTATTAAAATTAAATTTAAACGTTATATGGAAATCCGTGGGAAAGTTTCATTCTTTGATTAATAAAAAATTAATATCTACATAAAATAATTAAATAATAATTTAAATAAGAAATTAAATACGTAAAATAAAAAAACATTTTTTGATTTTTTGAAAAATATTTTACTTATACATATTTTTTTTCCTACATTAAAAAAGTGAATAACTGAATGAGTATGATAAATAAAATAGATGCGACAAATAAAAAAATAAATAGTAAAGAAATTAATAGCGAGAGAAATAAAAATAGGAAACAAATAGAAAAAATATAAATTAATAAAAATATTCTCTGAGTATAAAAAATAGTTAAAAAAAAATTATAAAAAAATAAATAAAAGTAAAATGAACATAAATTAATAAAAATATTCTCCAAGTATAAGAAATAGTTAAAAAAGAAATAAGTTATAACAAAATAAATAAAAGTAAAATCAACATAAATAAACAAAAGTATTCTAATGTAATTGAAAAATATCCTCAATCTGAAGAATATATTTTACTTAATTCAGGCAATACGCGTGTAGAAATAAATACGAGTATGAAAAGTGGAGAAAAAAAAATTCAAAGTACCCTTTTTTTGATTAACATAAGAAAAACATAAACATTAACGACGAATAATGTGACTTTGCTGCAATGAATAAGTGCAATAATTTATTCGTCACGAAACATGGCGCAGCACAGAAAAGAGGTAGAAATTTTTTTTTCCTTTTCCTCTTTTTATCTCGTTATTAGCACAATAATTCTTCTCATTTTTCCTTTATCATCATAATTCTATTTGTTTTTATGTTCTTTCAACTAAAGCACACAAATTGATAATCACGGCTCATTAATTATTTTATGATTTTATAATATATATTTTGAAACAAATTTTTCTTCAGAAAATGAATTCATTTAATTCACTATTTCTCTATGTTTGAAAAAGTCTTTCTCATGTTGATTATGATTTATTATTATTCTTATAAAGAACATTATGTTAAATATTATTCAAACATTTTATTTGTTTTTTACTCTTTATGAAATGATTTAAAACGATTGTTATATTTTCTACTTTTTATATTTTGTATTTTGCGTATTTTCTACTTTTTTATGTTTCGTACTATTTCTATTTTGTACTTTTTTTGTCATTCTTAATTAAAATACATGTAATTTTGCGTGGTAAAATATTTAAAAATAAAATATTTTCCCTCCATGTAGCTCGATAATCGAAAAGATTCATTGTTGCCTTTCTAATACTCAATTTATTTCGAACAAAGATCGTTTACCTTTTTTGTGGCAATTTTTCAATATTATACCGGAAAAAACCTTTCCTCGAGCGGGATTTAAATGATCGACTTCGTGATTTAAAAAATAATACTCGGATAACAAGTTCTTTTCCGCATAAGATTCTCCTTTCTTTTTTCAAAAAAAAAAAAAAAAAAAAAAACCCCGATATAAAATTAAATTTATGCATAATAAAAAATCAGCAATCAGAGTTTTTTTGGTAAAAACTATAAACTTGTATTAGAAGAAAATAAAATGAAAAATAACATTAAAAAAATTGAAAAAATAAATTAGAAAATAATAAAAAAAGGAATTGCAAAAAAAGAAAATAAATTTTTGTAGGACATTCGCAGTTAGTCACCAGTCATTTACCTGCACATAGCCAAATGTTATTAACTTTCATATACGAATAAATATGCATTTGGATTTGAAAATGAAATTTGAAAAGCAGTTTCGCGGATATGTTTGTATTATGGAGATGGATTATATATACATACACACAGGAAAATGTATATGACAAGTTTATAATTATAATTTAGGGGCGGTACCAAGAGAGCGTATTAAAATTCACCATGAAAATTCTATGTTAAATGTCTCCAAGATAGAATTACTAAACAATCTGTAGAATCCAGTTGTCAAGTGCATGAATAAATCAGAGAGACTAATGCTTATTTTAGCGTAATTCACATAAATTTGTGAATATACATTTGACAGACAGAATGTACACCCAATATAAATGAAGCTTATGCTTTTCGAGTACACATTCTATTCAATTCCTTCTGATATGTATTTGAATTTCTCTCTTCAAGAACATAATTAATGATTAGTGTCTGTTCTAATTACTCTAGAGCTTTTATAGAATTTTCCATTTCCACTTTCCCTCTCTCTCTCTCTTTCTCTCACTTTCAACCACTCCAAATCTGTTTCCACTCCAACACCTTTAATTTTTCATTCTTATTTTAATTTTATCATGAAATTTTTACACATACGTTCATTCATATAAAAACTAACACCGAGATGGAAAAGTGAAATTTTTCAAGTGACCTTGAAAAGTACAGGAAAGTTATTATAAAGCCTGTTTAGTGGAGTTTTTTACAAATTCTTTCCATAGAAAAAATAAAAAAATTTTGTCAAATATTTATCGAACTAAATACAATAAAATAGAAAAACAAATAAAACAGTAAATAGTTGATTATAAAAATAAATATAATTAAAAAAATAATTATTTTAATTAATTTATCAAAAATCAATGTACAAAAAATTCACAGTAATCATACCAATAAGTAAATAATTAAAAATTAAAATTACGTGCAGATTATCGGTGAAAAAAAGAAAAAGACTAAAAATTAGGTATTATAAACGGTTGTAAAGAACAAAAATTAATTAAGAAAAAAAAGAGAGGAAGATGTATAAAATCGAGCATATATCAAATCAGGATAAAAATTTCCCCCAGGAAAATAAATTCGGACAATATTTATTTTTAGGAAAAATAAACTTTTTGATATGGTTCAATAAAATTTAAATATGAATAAAAAAAATGGGGGGAGGGTGGTTGTTATTGTATATATATACACAAACATATAACTGGAGAGCAACAAAAGTCTAACTGGCACGTATATGTGTATAATAAGAGTTTCCGAAAAATACTTGATGCCATTCACGCGCTATGCAGATCCTTTCGTGGATATAGATGTGTGTATTCAAATATTTTCAAATGTCGGAGAAAATGCATGAAAGGATAGAAAAGATCGACTACTTCAAAGGGAGGAGAATTTTTCCAATATAGTTACACAAACGTACTTATATAGATGTATATAAACACATATAAAGGAAAACCATATATTCGGTACCTTTGCTGCGAAATGGTCTGCAAAACCACGCTTCGATTATTTGCGCTGAAACCATTATTTTTCACTTGGATCTATATAGACTAATAAAAGGGAAGAAAAAAACACACTCGACATATCCTTAAAATAAAATAAATTGCCACATACATCTCGGTTCATTATTTTTCAAAAATATTTTTTTTTTTAATGTAAAATTTATTTTAATAAAAATGAAAATAAAAAATTATATTATAATAAACGATATAATCTGTCCTCGCCTGAAGTTAGCGTTATTTTATTGTACAATGTTTTATTTTGTAATTTGTAGTTTAAATTGATCAAAAGACGTAAAGTTAATTTGTAGACTGTGTAAAAAAAATGTGTTAAATGTGTAGTGTTTTAATTTGTTAGCTTCCTTAAAAATTAAATTTCGAATAAAATTATTCAAAAATTCTAGAAAATTAATTGAATTTTGAAAGACTTGCAGTTCAAGTTTTTAAGTATTTTGAATTTCTAAACAAATAAAGAACAATAACTAGTTAAATATTTATTTTACAAAAGTTATTAAAATTTGAAAAATTTAAAATAGAAATTTTTTAAAAATTAGGTTTTTCAAAAATTGTAATTAAAATTTCCTAAAGAAAAAAGTACTTGAATTCACAATTTAATAATTTTAACAAATTGAAACAATTTGAATTTCTGTAAAATTTTATTTTTTCCCCTTTAAAAATTGTCTTTAAATATAATTATATTTTTGAAATTATATCATTTTATGAATTTACAAAAATTATTCTATTTAAATAATTCGATTCTCGAAGTTGAATTCTGATAGGAATTGATTTAACAAAAATTTCAGTTAACATTTTAAAAAAAATTAAATATTTAAGTACATAACAGGAATTTTAGGAATTAATTAAATTTTAAAAGGTTTTTTAATTAAATTCCTTGAAAAATTTAAGGGAAGCAGAAGTTTAAAAATCTTTAAATTTTTGATTTAAAAAAATTATTTCTACCATTATTTTTCTTTAAAAATTATTAAAGTTTTTCAACAATTTTATTAAAAAATTCTAAAAAAAGTAATTGAATTTTGGATAATTACCCAAAATTTATACAAAATAACGCTAATTTTTTGAAAATTTTAGAAATAATATTTCATGAGGTTTTTCATTGAAATTATTTGAAATTTTAATTCTTAAGGAAAACTAATAAGAAAAAGCTTTTTAAATTTTTGTTTAACAAAGAGTATTAAAGTTTTGAAAAATTTTATTCACAAATTTCGTAAAATTGTTTCTTTGAAAAATGAAACTAAAATTTTTTAAAAATACAATTCTATTTCCGAAAATCATTTTAAAAAATTGAAACAATTGAACATTTTGTTAACTTTTATTGAAATAAATTTTGAATTTTAATTCAAGTTGCTGTGAGAAACATTTTGGCATTTACTATACGAGTTGTTCAAATAATTACATATTAATGAAAGACCGTAAGGAAAATTATATTTTTTTTAGAAATTAAGAATTTTCATTAAATTTGAAAAGTTTGTAATTAAAATTTATCTCCTTTAATTTTAACTTCATTCTAATAAAAATTAAACCTGAAACAAAATTCTACTTTTTGAGAGACAAGAATGACTTTTAGTGACCAAGAAAAAAATAGAAAAAACAAATAAAACAGTAAATAGTTGATTATAAAAATAATTATTTTAATTAATTCATCAAAAAACCAATGTATAAAAAATAATGTTGCGTGAGAACTGTGTGTGCAGAATAAATTAATTTATTGTTTATATGAAATTTACATGGAAAATATTCACGGTTCTCATTTATTTCGACAATATTCGTTATCAGTGACGGTAAACTTTAATTAACTATGAGGTAAATAAAATATTACGATATAAATTGGTAAGTTTAAAATTATTTAGCTCCAGGCTGAATGAACGGTAATATCGCTTGAATGCAAACAAGCAGTGTTTAACGAATCCGAGAGAAATAATTTTATTTGAACGATTTAGTGATTCAACTTTTTATATGTACATATAACATTCATTTTCAAATAGATTTTTTTAAAAATTTTTACAACTGATTGTTGAATTTAATAATTAAATTATTTGGTCATATAGCAAATTTTAATAAAGAACGCACAAAAAAGGAAGTAAAAAAACAAAAGAGGATAAAAAATAAAAAAAAAATTTTAAACGTAAAGATTTATAGGAATTAAATTTCTTCAAGTCAAGAAAAGGTAAATTTTGGATAATTCCTTAGAAAAATATATGAGAGCAAAGAAGAGGGAAAAAAGAATTTGCTAAAGGTGTAAAGAGTCGAGTGGCTTTGTTTGAATTTAAACAAGTAATTTTAAAAGAGTTTTGCAGTGAGAAACTCACGGTATTTGAAGTTCGTGCTTGGAAGCTGCGCGGCTGGCTCTCATTCTGATAAGATTCTAATTAAGGAGACTTATTGAAGATGGTCTATGACACGAAGATCGCATACCTCGAATTACTTTAAGGCTTTCCCTTTAGGGGTAACTATGGCTACATATACTATGTACTTACTTACACTCTTGCTATCGCTCCTTTATTCTATCTTAGTGCGCGATGATATCAAATAGTTTCCCAGTGCAAAGTGAATTTACGATATAATTTCTTAAGTGCTTTAAAAGGATGACAAGTAAAGTAGATGACTCAGTAATCCCACGTAATCTAGGTGAAGGCAAATTTAATACAAACTTGCCCTAAACATAGTATATCAACATCGTCGAAACGAGTTTTAATATTTCATTTATTATATATTATAATAAATTATTATTGTTATTATCATAAGGTAATAGGTGCGAAAAGTATTCATTATCCTCAAAATTAAAACGATATTAAGTACTCGACTTTGTCGAGAAATTCTGTTAATATTTAATATTCCTCATTTCGAGACTCCAGATTATTATTTTTTTACTAATTGAAAAAAAATTCATTTTTCAAACCCAAGTTAAAATTTAGAGAAAATAAAATAACTCGAAAGCTGGTCGAATAAAAACTTGGGCCAATTTTCTTAACCTATTGTTAACGATGAAAAAAAATTCAAACCCAAGTTAAAATTCAGAGATTAGAAAATAAAATCAAACATTTAAACTCGAAACCTAGTTGAATAAAAACTTGTCCCAATTTTCTTAAACTTGTTAACGATAAAAAAAGCACCTGCATCATTTGCCTCAAATGTAAAAAAAATACTTTGCCGATCCAAAGACACTTACAGATATAAGATTTAAAGATTAAAAAAAAAGGAAGAAAAAAATTCAGAACAAGATAAAATTTATCATATATTTCTTTCACCATTATGGAAATATTTTACGTGATAAAAATACTCTAAATTTTACTTCTGCTACCCATCTATCTCTATACATATATACAATATAGCAATACAGAGGATAAATTTTACGATTGTATAAGAAAATGGTGTATTACATTTTACACGGAAATGAAAAAAAAGGAATGATATATAGATATAGGTATAGGAAAATTCAGCAAATATTTAAATAAAGTAGAGAGAAAAAAAAAGTTGACATCAATTCTCTTAACTTCTCATCTCGAGAAAATCGACTTTGTATCTGCTATTTCCTTCACATTTCAAGAATGAAAAAGTTCCTTGGATTGCGGATGACATTTAATTCCGTAGCTTCACTTTGAATGCGTACAATGCATTCAGTGTAATGCGACAAATGAAGGGGATGTTTTTATACCTTTTCTTTTACTTCTTCTTTTTCTTCTTAACAAATTCTATTGATCTTTCATTATTGCACGAAACAAATTTTCAATGTTTTTCTTAATAAAAGTTTTATTAGCCATTTACAATAATTAAAAGTTTTATTAGCCAAATTAATTGGGAAAAAAATAGCGAGTAAAATTCTTAGCTATTGGTAATTTTATTTAAATTATTTTCATTCAAATTTAATTAAAATTATTTTTATTCAAATATAATTGAAATTATTTTCGTTTAAATTTAATTTAAATTATTTTCGAATAAATTTAATTGAAATTATTTTCCTTTAAATTTAATTTAAATTATTTTCGAATAAATTTAATTTAAATCATTTTCGTTTAAATTTAATTGAAATTATTCTCATTTAAATTTAATTGAAATTATTTTCCTTTAAATTAAATTTAAATTATTTTCGAATAAATTTAATATAAATCAATTTCGTTTAAATTTAATTGAAATTATTCTCATTAAAATTTAATTGAAATTATTTTTATTTAAATTTAATTGAAATTATTTTCCTTTAAATTTAATTTAAATTATTTTCGAATAAATTTAATTTAAATCATTTTCGTTTAAATTTAATTGAAATTATTCTCATTAAAATTTAATTGAAATTAATTTCATTTATTTCTGTATAATTTCTGTATAATTTGAATAATTTAAGAGTCGAGTAAAAATTTTTGACAAAGACTATACGCGTGTGGTCAGCAGAGGGCAATCAAGGATCAGTTATCCTTTGATATGCAAAAGAACATGCGGCATAACTTCCTATTGTCGGACTCGCGCTGCTTACAAAAATCGATGAGAAAGTGAAATAGCTCCGTTAACTTTAAACTTACATATAACTAAAAATTTTATCAAAAAATTCTAATTTATTTATTTTCCAAAAAGAATAAATTTAGTGAATTTAAATTTACGAAATTTTGATTATTCGGAAAGTTCTTAATTAAATATATATTAGAAAATAAAAACTTCGAATATAATTTTTAAAAAATACGATTAAATTTTTTTGAGAAATACTTCAACGGAATTTTTAGAAAAAGTATGGGAAATTCAGATTTTGCAAGATTTTAATTTGAAAATATTTCAAAATTTAATTATTGCTACAAATTTATAAATAATTGAATGTTTTGATGAATTTTCATAGAAAATTTAAGAATAATTACAACATTTGTCGAAGAATTCGATTAAAATTGTGTATTCAAAATAATTAAAATTCTTCAATGAATTATATTATTCATAAAAATAATTGAGATATAGCGAAAAATTGGATAAAAAAGTTTCAAACAATTGATTTTTTTTAATTTATGCAAATTTGATTTTAAATAATTGGATTTCTGTAAAATTTTCATTCTTTTGAAAGATACTAAATTTAATTTTGCGGATCCCGAATTTTGCAATGAATTTTATTAAAATTCCTAAGAATAATTTAAGAATTTTGCTATTTTTTATTTATAAAGATAATAGAAATGTTGACTCCAATTTTTTTTATAGATTTCGTGAAAATAATTTAATTTCGGCGAAGAATTTTGCTATTGTTTAAAGATAATTGAAATTGTTGACAAGAATTTTTCTCTTAAATTTTTGAAAATAATTATACTTATTAATTATTGCGAAGAAATTTATAAAAAAAATTGCAAATTTTTATTATCTATAAAAATAATAGAATTCCTAAAAAGAATTTTATTAATGCTCCGAAATAATTGAATTACTGTGAATTAACTTATAAAAAAATTGTAAAAAATTGTTAATTGCAGAATTTTATCAAAATGTTATATTTTAAATAATTCAATTCTTATGGATAATTTTATGAAAATAATATATAAATTGAGAATAATCGAATTTCACAGAAGAATGAATTTTATTATTCATCAAAATAATTAACATTTTGATGAGAATTAAAAACAAATTTTTGAACAAAATTGAATTTTTGGCTGGAATTTCTTCTGTAAGTCAAAAATTAAACTGTTTTTAATAATTTAATTTCAATTATTGAGAAACATTTTGGTAATCTCTATACAAATACGAAATGTTTTCAAGAAATTGAAATTTAAAATTCTTTTTTTATTTAGAGATCGAGAATTTTGAGCTTTAAAAACTTATAACCAGTTCTTTGATTAGGGCCCACAATTATAAATACAACTCAGTTATAAATGTTATTAATTTTGAAATATTTAAGAAAAATAATCTATCAAATAATTTATGAAAAATAATTTCCAGTGTATTTAATAAAAAATTCCTAACTTTTCTCGAATTTTCTGACTTGTGGTAACTTTGGAAACAGTTGTATAAAACGTTCTGTATCAAAAAACATTTGGGAAACCTGATATTTGCTCTGAGATTTGGAAAAGCTGCCAACTATAAAAATTGATTTTGTTTTAGTTTATAGGTTGTCAGTACAAAAGACAAATTTAAAGAAAAGGTTTACAAACTTCCCTAAAATTATTTTTTTAACTTGCAATACAAAAAACAAAAAAATTTTCTATTTGTCGCAGTTACAAGCCAAATGATTTTTGTTTTTTATTGCAAAACAAGACGTAGAAGAAGCCTCTAATTTTTTTTCTCTCTATAAAAATTAGTTCTCTAGTAGATAAAAAATCTTTTACTGTCATTTTATTATTCGAATAAAATTACTCTACTCCTGAATAATTTCAAAACGAAGAAATGTAAGAAGTACTGAAGAAGCAAGTGCTTATATACCATAGGCAACTCCAGGAAGAGATGTACTTTTCGCATAATGTTCTTCGTTAATGTAAAAGTTATAAAGCTTATCAGCGACAAAAATGAAACAAGAAGGATGTAAACTGTTGTGCATAAAAATTTATTTTTATTTTTTTTATTTTTTTTTTTAGTATACACCTAATAAAAAGTAATAAAGTGCGAAGTAGAAAGTATATAATAGGGGAAAAAAGAGGGGGAGAGTGAGAGAGAGAGAGAGAGAGATGTTAAGAGGTTCGTTGCCGTGGTATAGCACTTAACGCAAAAGTAAGCCAGTAAGGCCAGTATAAGCTTCAAGTCGCAAAACGAAGGAACCAAGTTATAGACGACGAGGAACCTTAATTAAGGTCGTTTCTAACACTGTTCTAGACTTGCCTTCTTCCTTCCCTTTTCCCTCGGTTTAACAAGCTAAGACGCTTTAAGCTCTAGATGCCGTCACTGTGTGTGCGACTTGACAGCAATTGTCGACGCTGTCTTCATGGCACGTTGCGGGCAAAAGGAAAAAGCGATAAAACGCAAAGAGAAAAAGAAGAAGAAAAAAAAGAAAAACTGTCGCCTAAATGGCTTTCATTTTTTCGCGGCCAGTCACGTCCATATTTTTCAGCAGCGTGACCTGCACCAAAGAATAAACTCGACAAGTTGATTTCGACCAACCCTCTCTATTTTTTTTCTTCTCTATATATATATACGCAACTCTAAAAAAAAAAGATCAAGAAAAAAAGAAACTACTTCTCTATATACACTTTACTATGTATGCCCTTAGAGTGAAAGCTCTTGTCGTCTACTGGCTGCTTTACTTATTGCTTGACCTAGAAAAAAGGAAACAGGCAAAAAAAAAACAAAATAGAAAACTTGCTTCGAATTCGAATCCAATATTGGAAGTCGCTTGCCAAAATGAACGAAAACCACTGGCAACTTTCTACTCAGCACAAGAACCACCTCCCGGATGATATCTTATAACGTGAATTTTATTTTGATAAACTTTGTGCAAATTTTTTATATTGAAAAACCTGTTTCCGCTTTTTCAATTAAATAATATAAAGTGGATATAATTGTATTTAATTTTTCCTTTATTCATTCATCAATAGTGTAAATCGGAACAAGTTTCTATATTTATAAAGCAATATATGCCAATTTCTATTCAGTTTTCAAATTAAATTTTATGAGATTATTCCGAATCATATGATATGTTCATCCTGTGAACTTTTAATATTTCACCTAAATGTGTGAATAACGTAATAGATTCGCTATTATTTTTTTCTTTATTGTGATCGAAAATCTATTGGTTTAGAGAAATGTATATTTTTTACAGTAACGATTTTAAGTAATAGAAATTTAATTTTCTATTAAATATAATGAATTATCAATATACGATGATAATGATTTTAATTTGCAACATTAAATAATGGAAAAAAAATGAAACTAAATTCAACAATTAAAATGAAAATTAAATATCCGTGATCAACAAGTTTTGAATGTTGAAATGAACGAAATACTTTTTAATAACAATATTTTCAAAAATTACTAATTACAATAAAAATTAAAAACTTAAATTTTATATTTAGAAACTTCATAAATAATTTTATTCATAGTAAGACAAATTATTATTATAATAAAAACTTAATTTGAAGAAGAAAAAAATAATTTGCGTTCATTTGAACGTTCAGAACTTTAGGATCACAAATATCGGTAAAATTCTCTAAATTCAATTATAAATGAATTTATTGATTTCTTTCTTAAATTCAAATTCTGATAATTAATTACTAAAATATTATTTTTTGAATGAAAATTCGAATAAGTCTGTATAATTAATATTTATAATGATAAATAAATATATTTAGGGAGATAAATGGATAAAGTAAAAAAATGCAGTAAATTAACATTTATTTAAAATAAAATATTTGGTAATAAACAATTGGTATAAATTATAAATTAATCAAGTACGAAAATTATAAATGTGTCACTTATTTATAAATTGTTAAAATGTATTAACAAAAATGTTTAATATTTATTCCTTTATTTATTTTTAAAATTTTTATTAACGTTCATTTATATTTAAAAAATAATCGGAATAACAATGAGAATATTTTTGCGAACAAGCAGAAGAATTTTTAATAACATACTCTTAATTTGTTTCCAACTATCTTATTCAGATTCCTTAAAATTCTTCTCCATTATTTTTTAAATATAATTTTTCAAATTTAATGTAAAAAGCTCTATTTTAGAAAATTTTTAGTGCAAGATGCAAGAATTTAAAGTGATGAAAGTAACTTTGCTAAATTGTATTATAATTTCCTATAATTATAATATATTCAAAGTATTAATATATAACAATACACAATATTACTTTTTAGATTGATCAATTTTTCACTGAATATTGGAAAGGAATTTTATTTTTATTTCGAAAAACTAATATCAATTAGTATAGAGATGAAAGAGAGATAAAAGGATTTAAATTTTAATTGCCGTCTATGTTGAGATTTCTATAAAACATTAATATTTTTCGTTTTAAATTTTTTTGTGTGGAAATATTAGTTAAATATCATATAATTCTCGCATTTCACAATTTTTCCTCCTCGGAAATAATTTAAATTACACAATTTAAGTAACCCATTTTATCTTCTTCATTTTCTATTTTTTAAAATTAAATCACTACATATTAGATGCGAATGTTAATAAATTAAAATCGTCAATTTTTTTTTGTCTGCACTAAGAATAAATTGAAATAAAATTAAAAGAAAATTAAGATAAAATTGAGAACATTTTTTTTTTTCGTAAAAATTAATGTAAAGTAAAAATACAATTAAAATCAAATTGAATTTTAATTTTTGAAAAGAAAAGTCGCCTGGTTTTTATTATTTCGATTTCAAATATTTTTCGATTACGCTCTTGACAAAAAAAAAATGAAATTAAATATTCATGAAAATTTCACACTATTTTTATTTTTTTTTTATTTTTAAAGACAATTCCAGCCGGAAGCTATTGTGCACTTCTAATAATTGACCGATGTTCGTGAACCACGCGAAATTCCTCTCGCGAATATGAAATATGATCTTCATTTTTATTCTGTTCTATTTTTTTTTTTTTGCAATATCTGGCTTAAAACATTTTCATAGCGCATTATTTTTGAACTCGTTCATCCTACACGTTTTAAAGCCCCCATCGTACTATTCTTCACAAAGATTTCTCGTGAGAGTGCCTCGCAACTATATATTTTAGTCAACATATTTTAAAGAGCTTTTTCTAAAATAAAAATAAATAAATAAATAAAAATGAAATAAGTGTCAGTAGAAATAGAGTAGAGAAAACAAAGAAAAGAAAAAATAAAGAATTCACAATTTTTATCGTGAGAAAAAAAAACTCTTGAAATTTGTGATAGCGAATTAAACGGGTGTAACACGCCAGACGATAATAATTTGATATTCGCCTCTACCTTGACAGTCAGCAAGCCAATGAAAGGAAATCTCTGTCTTACTAGAAACGAGCAGTTAATTGCACTCAAGATAATTACTCCTCACACTTTCTTCCCTTTCGATAAAGATGCTTCAATGACTAGAGTTCATTAACTAATAAACTAATTAATTAACTCTCGCTATCGATTCCTTATTATTTTAAATTGACTTCCTTAAAATCGCCGATTAGGAAATTTTTTTTTATCGAAAAATGTTTAAAAAAAAAACTTAAAAAATGCTTTGAATTTGATTCACATATGTTTACATAAATTTCGTAATTACTAGTTATTTTATTATTCGTTACTAAGTTTTAATTAATAATTAATTTTATTATCAATTATTTTACTCATTACTAGGTTTTAATTATTTAAAATTAAATTTAAAATTAAAATTTTATTTTTTTAGTTATTATTAATTAATTTATTATCAATGAAGCATAATTAATTTTAACTTCTAAGACGCAATACTCTTACAAGTGAGAAACTGTAAATTAAAATTTATAAAGCCCATGGGAATCGAACCCAAGACTCGCCTGATCTAATCTACCGCTTTAAGGACTACTCCTAAAGAACTAACTTTTTGTTATTCAATTACAAATGTTTAATAGAGTTAAAAAAGTAACAACTTTAATACTTTTTTAAATTTCAACTATAATAAATTTAAAATACGCGACAATTAATTAATAATATTTATCATTCAAAATTCGAATTTCAGTTTTACTCTAAATAAGTTGAAAAAAAGTAGAAGCTTCATAATTAATTGCGGCCATTGGTCGAAATTGAGTTTCTTTTCCGACAACAATGAATAAAAAATTTCACAACGACCGAAATTTGTTGATTATTCGATGTGTTTCTTTCACCTCAAGAAAGCTTTTTAATAATTCCTCGAAAAAGTTTTTTTTTCCATTTTCTCTCCAAATGTTCGTTCTCGAGACGCAAAAATCAAAGAAGAAAAATGACAAGACTGAATGAAAGAGAAAAAAAAAGACTCGAAAGACAGAATAGAGAAAATAAAAATGCAAACAAATGAACCAGTAAATAATTTAGAGAAAGAAAAGAAGAATCAATACGAGGAATGACAAGAGTGACAAGAAAAGCAGCAAACGATTTTTTAGGGACAGAAAATAAATGCAGAAGAAGGAAGGAAAAAAAAGATCTATAGGAACGTTGAAAGAAATAAGAAAAATTTCCTTCTCTTCAGAAAGCAAAAATAATGTTATAAAAAGGAATAAGATTTTGATGAAACAAAAATCAAAACATGAAGTAGAGAAATTTTTCGCGACAGAAAATAATGAAAATAAATGAAAATAATAAAAAAAATAAAAAATATAAAAGAGAATAAAATACATCTAAATAAATACTTAAATATAGAGAAAATAAAAAATTTCCCCTCAAGAAAGAAAAGTAATAAAAAAAGTAGAAAAAAATGGCGAAAAGTGAGATGAAAAAATGACAAAGAATTTTCCAATAGGTTTTTTTTGCCATATATGAGAGAAATAAATCTTTCTACTTTTATCCATTGTTGTGAAAAGTGCGGTGATATTGTCATTAACTGTGTATGTGTGTACATATATATATATATATATATAGATATAACAAGAAGGATATAAATGTTGACAAAAGTGAAAAATCCTACATTTTTACAGTTGATGGAAACAACTGGATAATGGAAACGGCGCCTATACGAATATATATATATATAGAAAAAAGTTCGTCTCGACTCATTCTCGGCAGATTCCATCGATTTATAACACTAATGCTTCCACTTTTCTTGAATTACAAACAATCGAATCGATTCTTCCGGTCATATCACGATCATTCCTGTCGGCCATTGTCATTTTACTCGAGTTATCTACAGACAATGAACTATTCAATTGTTCCAAAAATGTCTTTATTCAATTCTTTTTCCCCTCGTTTCCTTTCTGCTTTATTTAATAAAAATTGTCGATATTTATCGCGACAAAAAAACCGATTTTAAATCATTTTAATCTATAATAATTTTTTTATTGTTAAATTATTATTTTAATAGGTACTAAAAATAAACTAGCAACAACAACTAACTTTTTATTTTATTTTTTTAATTAAAATTATAAATTTTAAAACTTATATAATTTAAAAATTTTAAATTCAAATTTTCGTTTGAAAACACTAAAATAATTCAATTTAAAAAAAAATTGCAAAAAATTTATTGCAGAAATTCAATTACTTTCAAAAGTAATAAAATTTTTCTCATAAAATTCAATTATGTTTAAAATTAAAAAAAATATCGCCAAAATCCCAATTATCTTTGTAAATAACAAAATTTTTTCCCAAAGTTCAATTATTTTCAAAAATAACAATAAAATTCTTGTCCTAATTTCAATTATTTTCTATATCTGCTTTTTTAATAAAATTTCCGAGAAAAATTCAATTATATAAAAAAAAAATTATAAAAAGTTCAAAGAAAGAAAGAAAGAAATTTTTGGGTTAATAATAATAATTAGTGTGATAATAATAATAATAAATTCAAATCAATATTAATAATAAAATAATAATAATAATGTATTATTAATTAATATATAAAAGGTTGAGACAAATAAATTAATAATCCTGAAATCAAAAACAATACTCACGAGATCCTCTATATTAATAAATTTCTCACTTGCAAATTTCGCTCACCTGTAACAAAAAGAAAAAGAATTTTTCATTAGTTTATAAAAAAGTAAAATTCCACTCTAATTCACATACAAAATAAATTTCCCCATGTGTTTTAAACAAAATCTTATATATTTCTTAAAAGAAAATTTTATGACCGAAGAAAATCTTTTTTAAATTCCGTTTGAAGAAAAATCTTCCTCACGTTCTTCTTTTAAGAAACTTTTTTCCTACACTTCTTCCTTTTTTTTTTTGTTCTTTATACAAAATCCTTTTTCCGTGATTTACTTCTTGACGAGATGAATAAACTCGAGAAAGAAGATTTGCATATTATTTTATTTATAAATAAAGATTTATCAATATTTTATCCTATTTTTAGCAACTATAAACAAGAATACGAGAAAAAAATTATTGAGAAAAAACTATTTCTCTACAGAATCATTATTATGATACTTTTTTCTAATTTAAGTTATTAAAATAGAATTAAGAAATGGGAAATAAATAATCTGGGTCATGAAAAGAGAATATCAATTAAATATGGAAAAATAAAGGGAAAATTTTTCTTGTTTGAAAAAAAAATGGATAAAATGGGAAATAAAAAAGTTTAGGAAAATGTTTATTTAAAAGAAAAAAAAATAAAGTAAAACAAAAACAAAAAAAAAAGATTGAGAATGAGAAAGTTGGTCCAAGTTTTTTCCTACCGATCGTACATTCAATTCTCTAAATCATCTCTAGAGCTAAGAAACACTTTACCATAAAATTGTTCTCCTTTTCGTAAAAAGAATAAGTTGGCGAGTGTTGGAAAGGACCTGACCGAAAAGAAAAGAGAAAAACTCGAGAATATATATATGTATCTCTCTCTCTCTATATATATATATGTGTGAAGAACGTAGCTTTAGAACCGTTTTGATTTGTCGATTCCTTCGTCTACTTCCATTTCTTCTACTTCCTGGCGACGACCTCTTTTCTCTCGGTTCTCTTATTAATTCTTGAGGCACGCTCCTTCCCTTTCTTTTCCACCTTTTTCTCTCCCTTTTTTCTTCTTTTTCTTTTTTTAATGTTTTTTTTAAAACTCGAACCTTGCTTTAACTCACCTATAAAGTTCGTGCCTTGCCAAGTTCAAACTAATACTGACGTTTGTTAGCATAAGAGACATTTTGAGGTAGGTAATGTTCTGACGCGAAAAAAAAGAGTAAATCACGTTTAAGAAAAGAAAATAAAGCAGAAAAAAAGTACTAAAACTTTTGTCATTCAATTAAGAGACACAAAAAAAAGTGAATTTACTCAACTATTAATTATGACATCGAATTTAATTTACTTTTCTCGACAAAAAGAACGACTCTGAGAGAGAGAGAGAGAGAAGTCGAGTTGGAAAATTCCGCTAACTTTATTATATTAGAAGAGTATCATTAATTAATTGAAATTACAATTTTTTAATTGTCTTTTAGTTTTTTGTTTATTGTGAAAATTTTCCTAGTTTTCATCTTGTTTTACTTTTAATTGGTTGCTTATTGTTTTTTATTTCACAGAAGGAAAATTTTTTTATGCTTTTATCACATTGGAAATTACTTAAATTTATTTTTTATTCTAATAATAATTGTAAGCATTAGAATGATTACAATTTTAATGCTTATTATAATAATAATATTTTCCTGAAATTTTAAACTTTCAAATGAACGGGAATATTTTTTTTAACTTAAATATTTTTTCAAAATTACTATTCAGAAAATGATAAATAATAGAGAATAAATATTTACCATCAAGAGAATTAATTTTTTTAACGGGAAATAAAATAAAGATGCTACAGTTCTGAACATTCAGATAAACGAAATTTATCTAGTTCTTCTAGAAATGAATTTTTTTGCATTTATTTTACTTCAAAAACCAAAAAAAAATAATTACTCAGTTTGAAAAAGTAAATTTTTGTTTTTTTAATTTTTGCATGACTAATAATTTATTTAAATATCTGCAATATAAAATATTTCGTTCATTTGAACTTGGGAAAAAATATCAAAAAACTTGGGGATCATGAAAAATAATTTTCTTTATAAATTAATATAATTTCTGAAAAAAACACAAATTGAGGGAATTAAAAAAATATTGTCGTTCATTTGAACGTTTGAAAATTACTATTCAAAAAAGGAAAAGTTGTAGAAACAAAATATTTACAAAGATAAGAATTAATTTTTTTAACGTAAAAAATAATTTTCTTTATAAACTAATAAAATTTCTGAAAAAAACACAAATTGATGGAATTAAAAAAATATTGTCGTTCATTTGAACGTTTGAAAATTACTATTCAAAAAGGAAAAATAATAGAAATAAAATATTTACCAAGTTGTGAATTAATGTTTTTTAAAAAAATTTTTTATGTAGCAAAAAATACAAATTTAAAAGACTAAATTATTGTTCATTTGTACGTTTAAAAGTTACTTGTAAAAAAAAATAATAGAAATGAAATATTTACAAAGTTCAAAATTAATTTTTTTTAACATAAACAAAATTTTTTTTGTCAACAATACAATTAAAAATGTATTGTCGTTTATTTCAAAGTTCAAAAATTGACGTAGAACAATAATGAAAATTGATCTCGTGAGTTAAATTTTCTAAGCATTGGAAAACAAATTTGTTTTATAAAATTTCCGTAAAACTTGCAAACTGTTGCATACACTATTTATTTCCCAAGAAAGAATTATTTTAATTTGAAAGATGCTTTTTAAGGTTAAAATGGTGATTTAATTCCTCCACTTGAGAACGTCAAGGTCGCCACCAGATGGTAGTGAAAATTCCAAGAAGAAACTGCACTGACATCTAGTGGTGACCTTGGCGTTCGCAGGTGGAGAAATTAAACAACCATTTCAACCTTAAAAAACTTTTTTCAAATTGAAAAATTCTTCTCTTGGAAATAAATAGTGTGCGACTCCATATTCGTCAATACTCGTAATTCTATATAACTATTTATAATGTAAGTTAAATAATAAATATAATATAAGTTAAATAATAAATATAATATGAGTTAAATAATAAATATAATATAAATCAAATGATAAATATATTATAACTTGAATACTAAAAGTAATATAAATTAAATAATAGAAAAATTAATTTGAAATATTAAAGATAAAAAGAAAAGTTTAAAAAAACGAAACATTAAGAAGTGTAAATTTCATTAAAACAGCAAAGGAGAAATTTCTTCGTGTCCTTAATAATAATTAACATATTTATCAGCGTGAGTTGTGAAATTCTAATCTTCTACTATGATAGAAATTTGATATCTAAAGAATAATAGACGAAAAAAAAATCCACCAAGAAATTAATAATTTAAATAGGCTAGTGGAAATTAAGGAAAATTAAAAATGAAATAAAAGAGGAGGTTTTTTTTTAAAGAAACGAACATCTTGAATATTTATAGAGCCATTATTTTTGTCTGAGAAAAGTCTCTTCTCTTGCTGCATAGAAGATAATAATATTCATCCTTCGCAAGGCCGATCAAAGCTCTGGAGAGAGTGAGAGAGAGAGAGAGAGCAGGGGCTGGCATGCCACGGATCGATCCTCAATATCTGGGTATTAAACATACATATGCATGTCGATAAGTTAGAAGCGGTAGAGGGAAAAGATATAGAGAGAGGAAAATAGAGGATAGATAATTCCTAGGTACTTTCTTCCTATATTTTTTCCTCCCCGTCTCTCTCTCTTTCGCCCTCGAATTTCTCTCTTGTATTTTCTCTCTCTCTCTCTCTCTCTTTTTTCGCATTTTTCTCTCTAAAAGTCATAAAAACAGGATTGGCAGTTTTTACGATATATACGAAATTCAGACATTTGGATACGTAGTAGTTTGCGGACAACATACAACGCTCCCTTTCTCTCTCCATGGGTGGGTCTTTCCCTCTCTCTCTCTCGTGTGATTTAATTGGACGTGCTGTTTAATTGAGCGATAAGCATGTATGTATGAGTATGCTTGCCTCGCACGCGAACCCGTCGCGAGACAAAGGTTTCTCTCTCCTATAAGCCCTCCTGTCGATATGGTCTTCCATCTAACGACCTGGTCTGACACCCGGGTCCAATGCTTTAAGCGAAGCGTCAACGCCAGGGAAATAATCAACTCTCTCTCTCTCTCTCTCTCTCTCGCTGTGAGAGAATTTTCCCCGGTTAAATTCAAAAGCGTCGCGTTTAATTTTCAATTGACAGTCACAGATGATTGCTCAGTATTTTTGGTCTTTTGTCTCAGTGAAATAACTATGGACAAATCCAAAATTGACAAATACACAGAGTGACTCTGACTGTTTGCCATTTGTCAAAATCAAAAACATTTTGTAATTAAACACACACACACGCGCAAACATATCGTGCGCACGTCCGAACATGACTGAAATGTGGGCATAAACAATACTAATTATTCCGCAACACTATTCATGTGCGTATGAGTCAATCAATCATGTAATAAATTACTGTCGCGTTCTGTTAAAAAAAACAGCAAGCAAGTATTAGTGCGATTCGACTAATATTTAGAATACTTTTTTTTTTATTTTTATTTTCCAACCTGAAATATATAGAATCTCACTTGATGTAGTTAGTTTGAAATTTTGAATACGGAATATCCTCTTGAATTTTTCAATGTCTCTTCTTTATCAGTGGTAACAAAATTATTGTTCTACAAGCGCGTCAGGTTGTTAGAAAGAAAAAACTAGTGGACTTGGCGTCCCCTTTTTTCTCTTTATTTAGCATAACGCATGTGCCTCGATGTGTTTTGGTAAAGAAACAGTCGTTCCCTGATTTTCAGACAGAATTTCGACTCTTTTACTGACGCACAGCAAAAAAATATTTTCATTCAGTCTAAAAATTATTTGATACACCAAAAAAAATTTTTCCTTTTTATATATTTACGAATTTCTTTAATTAGAAAATTATTCGAAATCATGTTTATTCTTTATCATCTTTAACCTTATTATATTAAAGTTTATGAAATAAATATTTAATCATTACTATTTTTCATAGAAATTAAAAATAAAAAAAATTTTTAATTTAAACCTTTTTAAAAGTTACATATGCTTCACGTTTTTGACCATATTTCCACTTAATGGAAGTGGAAAATATTCTTGGTACCTTTTTTTTAGTATCTATTCTTAAATTCAGAATTTTTTTTTTCAGTGATTAGCTAAAAACCCAATTTCGAAAATTGCGCGCAGTTGTTGACGAAAACAAGGTGTGAATGGTTATTAATCAGCCCTAATCCATTAGCACTGGAGTCGGAACGAAAGTGTCGAATAATCCTCATGGGTAATTAAGTGTCAGTGGTCAAACGGACGAAATCAATGATGCAATTATATAGTCAATGGAACTATAACAATTAGCAGATCGAAGATGAGGTGGGCGCGTGCCAGAAACGCCAATGCGGAGGAGCCATCATTTCCTCTACTAAATATATATATATATATATATGTATACAGACATATGTTTAAATACACGTATATTAAATTTCTATATAGAGACATCATACAACTATAGCAATGCCTATATATATATAGCAGTCTGCCGCAAATGTGCACACGCACGCACATATTGATGCGACCGATGCGTTTGATCCGCGTTTACGCAATTCGAACTGGACAGCTCGAGTGACATGGCCTGAAGATACGTGAACATGACAGATAAATCACCCGCACTGTTCGACAGAAACTGAACGTAAACGCGATCAGTGTAATGCGTCCATAGACTCTCAAGTTATATCGTTATATACATACATTGCGAAATCAACCACACACGATTCTGACTATATCCAAAATATCTCTACATCCCTCAATGGAATATCGGAATAGTCCCTCTCTCTCTCTCTCTCTCTATTGAGTAAAGAGATGGTCTGAGGTATAAATGCAGTTTGAATATAGGTTGCAAATGCGAGTGAGAGATACTCTCTCTCTGTCTCTCTTTTCAGCAGCGATGAAAAAGCTCGTGTACAGAATCAGCGAAACGCTACCGGCATCGTAAAATTCTGCATAAGTCAATTTTTGTGGAGCGCCTGCAACATATTGCCAGTAAAAATATGCAGGGCTATAAACATCTGTAGGAGATATGAATTGGACACCCTTAATCTTATACGTATACAAACGCACACAACATTCTACATAGGTAGCAATTTGTAATATGGATAGTTCTACACTGAGAAAAAAATGCTATTGAATCAATGAAATATTTGTTTGTCGCAATGAACGGCATATTCAATATCGTTCGAATACAAATACTGTTGGTTCAATAACATGTGCTATTGATTACTGCACTATAGATTTAAATAAATCTTATATAATATTATTACAGAAATTATTGTATTAACGAAAAATGCTGTAATATCAAGAAATGCATTTCATACCTATCATTAAATCTGTTATAAATTTAATAGCATGTACTTTCAAATCAATAGAATATGCTATCAATTTCATAGCATGATGCTACAGTTTGAATAACACATCATTTTAAAAAGAATACATCACACTTTAGATTTTAATGAATTAAAATTTAATTTTTTAGCATGATGCTATAGTTTGAATAACACATAATTTTAAAAAAAATACATTACACTTTAGATTTTAATGAATTAGAATTCAATTTTATAGCATAATTCTATTGTTTCAAATATAAAATATTATTCTTTTGAAAAAAATATTTTGAGAAATAGACATATTTTTGCTCTTTTACATCTTGTTACCTATTTCAAGATACACTTTTTCGTAATTCTACATACAATATATACAATTTGAGATATAACTTATAAGTTTACAACTCAATCTAAAATTAAATTTTATTGTTACATATACTTAACATACTATTTAACATTATACATACATACATACATTATACATATCATAATACATTTAAATGATGTTGATTTGAATTTCCTTGTATACAAAAGTGATGAAACTATCACCGCTTGTGAGAGAAAAAATTAATATTTCAAGTGTGTATAGTGTATATTTAGTAACCAATCACAAAACAAAGATATATTCCCGGGAAAATTTAAATTTCAAATTCCTCTTTCAAGTATTTCCAAAACATTAACATGAAATTTTGCAAATTAAAACAGATGATTTACTAAAATATCAATTAGAGAATTATCTTAATTTGAATAAGACAATACCTAATACTCTTAACTCAAATAAGTATGACTACAATTTTACTGCACGGTACTGTCAATTTTATAGCATCTGCTATTGAACGTATTTGAATTACATAGTTTGTAATAACAAAAGCACGTGCTATTGATTCAAAAGCATATTGCATCGTCTAAAATGTACATCTATACAATTTGTAAATACTATTTATTAATTTAACAAAGTTTTATTTGAAATAATTGCAACATTTACTTGAAACAAATTAATATTTTTTTAATTAAATTGTACCAACCCCTCATCTCCACTATTTTGCATGTTTTATTAGACAGCATTATGCTTCTAGTTCTAAATTATGAATTACTATATTTTAACAAACCTTTTTTTAATTTAATACAGAAATTATAGCTTCAAAAAAATTAAATTCAATAGCATCGGTGCTATTGAACCAACAGTATTTTTTTCTTAGTGTACAAAAGAGGGGAATCCAAGGTTGTTTTTTTTTACATTCATTTTGAAAAAAGAAATAAAATTATTTTCACAGAAAACTGTAGTGCTTAATGATTTCTTTATTATGCCAGAAATGAATGGTTTTCATGCTTGACACTACTCAATAATTACTCTCATTTGAAACAGTTAATCCTTTAATGCCCAACATTTTTAGAAAAATGCAATTTTCGTAATTATTTAGGAGTCCAACATTTTGAATTTTGAAAAACTGTCACCGGATTTATAATCAACGACCTTGAAAACCTCCAAGTAGTAATTTTTGTTAGCTAAGCTTTATTTAATTTTTGATTTTATAATTTTGTTGTATATCCTGCCATAAACATTCGTCTTTTTATTATTATTATAATTAAATAAAAATTGTTTATTCTTTATTGCAATATAAATTTTTTTCACAAGATAAAATAAATTTCTGGGTGTTGGTTGTTTGGAAATCAAAAATATTTTTATTTTTGTTAAAGTTATGAAGGTTTAAATGAATGAATGAAGGTTACAATATTTAAAAATACTATTACAATTTTGAATAAATGAAAATTTTCGTAAATTTCATTTTAAAACTCATTTAAAATTTAATTGTTTGTAAAAATATTTTAATATATTTTATTTCAACGATTCTTATATTCAGTTATTTTTTAAAATTTTAACTGAAATTCATTTTTCAAAAAACTAGTTTAAGAATTAGAAAAAACAATTATTTCTAAAACAATTTATTATTTCCTAGAACTAATTTCCTGCTATAATTAAAAATAATTAATATTTAAAATAATAACTAAATAGTTTATAAAAATTTTATTACAATTTTTAAAAATAATAAAATTTGCTTGAGAGGTTTTCTAATAAAGATTTATTTAAAATAATCGAATTCATGAGAAGAACTTTATGATTTAGAAAAATCGTTGAATTGTTTCGAAGAATTCAATCAGTTTTGAAGAAATAATTGAATTCTTTTGAATAATTTTATTAAATTTTTTAAAAAGCAACTGAATTTCCTTGGAGTACTTTATTATTTATGAAAAGAATTAAATTTTTGTTAAGAATGCTATTATTTTTGAAAATAATTAAATTTTTGTGAAGAATATTATTACAAAAAGACACAATTCTAAAAAGAAGTATTTAAAATTTAAATAGTAGAAAATAGTAAAAAAAAAGTAGTAAATACTAGATTTTAGTAGATAAGTGCGAAGATTATATTTCACATTATTTATGTATAGGTAAAATTAGAAACACATTTATGAATAAAAATAACAAAAAAATAATTCTCAATGCAACTTCAGGGACCATCGACTGAAAGGAAGAATATTGTTATTTCTTTTTGAAAAGAAAATTCTCCCGAATCAAGAATATAATCTCTCATCCTATAGAAAAGTGAAGAGCAATTTTCAAGGTGTCCTTGGTGGTTTGGCGATTCGATCATTGGCGCAATTTCTCTTTTCTGATTGAAGATAAAAAGCGCGCGAACGGGCAAGCGAAGGGTTAGCAAGCTTTATCAGTTTTTCATGCGAAGAAACAAATCCGTTGGAAAAAGGGTTTCTCTGAATCTAGTGTGTCTGAATGAGGGAGGCAGAGAGAGAGAGAGAGACGGTCTCTCTTCTTATCGCAAATACGGCATTCGGAAACGATCAGGGCGGGAATTTCTGCCGATCTAATTTTTCACGTTAAAGTACCTAAAACCTGGCTCGACAAAGATGTCTTTTTCGTTTATATAGAAAATGGAGATCGATTTATTTAACCCCATTGCTCTATTTTCTTTTGTTCAAAAGAAAAAGAGAGAGGGAGAGAGAGAGAGAGAAAGAGAGATAGTGGAATGTGAATCTACGCGCGTAAATTTCGACCATCCTATTCGCAAATAGATGACATGATGGCGAATGAAGAAACGAAATCCAAAGGAAAACGCGTACACCGTTAACGTGCGTCTCTTATCTATAAGCTTATGCAAATGTCAAGCAGTTTGCCATGAGGATTTGCATATACTTTTCCACGGCGATCTACATAGAATCGTGGATCGTGTCTAGGCATAATCCCCGAGAAAGGCGCCCCCGTGTACATACTTTTCAGAGTACGTCGAATACCACGAGACTATCCAACCTCTGTCCTATACTATATATGTCCTCTTCTTTAGCTTCACACAGACACACACAAAGTCTTCTTTCCTTATCCACCTCACTTTGAAAATTGTGCATCTGCCGTGAAAAAAAAATCCCAACCATTATTTTCTATTCGATACACCTAAATCCGTTTTCGACATCTTTGTGGAATTCTCTCCCACTATGCAAAGAATAGAATCGAAAATAATAGTCTCTGTGGCTTTCTACTATACCCGAGTCTAAGTTAAACAAAAATTTCTCTTCAATTTTCAAAGATAGAAAAATTTCGGATTTCAGGGTATTTTCGATTTTCATCAGTTAACAGGATTTTTATTTTTTTAAAGCAATACTGTTTTTTTTTATTACCATAGATTTTGATGGAAATTTTGGTAAATGGAATTTTACTGACATTGAGAGAAGACGAAGGAAACCAGCGAAAATGATTCTTTTAAAAATTAGAATCTTTAGCTGTTTTTTTTACAATTGTATGAACCTTTAAGTTATTTAAAAACTAAATCCGTTTGTCAAATTTTGCCATGATACTTTATTCAACACAATAAGTACAATGCTCTTAAATCTAATGCCTAGTTATTAAATAGTAACAGACTTAAAAATTATTTACACACCCAACAAAAAGTATAATCCTAAATAGAATTTAAGTAAAGATTTACATAAACAACTAAACAACATTATGAAGATGCTAAAAACTTCAGGTGCTGCAACATTTAGATGCCAAAATCAACAATTTTTTCCATTATCTTCTTATACCAGGTGTACTTAAAAGAAGCGTGTGAATATCTTAATTTTATTTTATAAACACTACCCAAACCTCCAAGGTCGACTTTCGTTCTTTCCTCAATATAAAACAAACTTCCAGGTAAAAGAACCACCATCGTCTCTTTATTCCTATAAAATTGTTCTATTTTCGCTCTTAAATATGGTCCATCGAATAAAATTTCATACACAATATTAGTGTAACCATCTAAAGGATATCCAAAAAATCTTGTAGCCGAATCCAATAACGGATAAGCCTGTGTAAATTTTTGCAAAGTAATATACTTTTCAGGTGACAACAAATCAATAACTGCTGTTGGTTTCGTTTCAACTCTAAATAATTTCAAATCAAATGTCTCTACTGGATCATCGGATTGTCTTATGGCTAATTTATAAAGAGCAAGTTTCATTAATCTTGCCTCGTTGGTGTCGCTGGTGATTCTCTTGTAGCCTGATGTTGCGAAATTTCTAATCGCATAGTAATCATGAAAAGAGACGGAAAATCTTGCCTTCTCTGCATTGAAACTGTCAATTATATCCTCAATTATGTCATTCTCTTCAATTCTACTTCTCTCTTCCATTGAATAAAATGAACTGATCCTAAATTTACCATCGAATTTCGAAATGATTTTTTCGAAAAAAGCATGGTACCTTAAATCATTCAAGAGCTGCGGTCCGGGTATTAAATATTCTTCACAAATAACAGGCATATCATTGAGATCAAATTCATGGCAATTTTTAATAAACGATACTAGAGATGATTTGTCGGGAAAAGTGTAAAACTGTAGAACAGAACGTAACCAGTTTTTTCTAAAATTCGTTTCATTAACAAACTGTTCCGATATTTCGTATTCATAGTCCAATTTCATTTTTAAACGACGTATTCTTTGACATTTATTTTCATTCTCCAATTGATAAAAATAAACATAATCAGCACATCTCTCATTACAGTCGTCTAAATTTATCGATATTCCGGCAAAAACAGCTTTTGTCGACCTTCTACGGAGCTCATTGTTAATTTCATACAGATGATGATTTGAATTGGGTACAAAAGTTATGTTATCAAGAACTGTAAACATTCTTCCTTCTCTCTCCGTGCTCTCAATTTGTACAAGCAGTCTCTCATCTTTTAAATCATGGGCCGTTCGAAATACGGCAATTTCCGAAATATTACTGGATAGAAAAATGAATTTATAACCATAGCCAGTGTCACTGTTTGTATTCAAAGTGTTGACGAACATTAATCGTTTATTCTTTTCACCAATCGTACCAAAGCCTCGGTAATGATTTGATTTTAATTGCATTATCCTAGAAAGACTGCTCAAGACTGAGACGAAACTAAAAGGTGTCTTCTGTTTTAGTTTACCAATTATCTGTCTAAGTAGACCAATTGTTTCATTATCTACAAATGTTAATCGAAATGCAGAATACTTTATGTTTGTGGCAATATCCTTAAATATTGTTCTATTCTTCAATGCTTCTGTCAGTGAAGGAGTGAGCTTATTTTCAGTAACAATATCGTTAACTGCTTCAATACTCGCGTCTCTTAAAAGTATTGATTTGATACTTGTTTCCAAAGAGTTGAGAACAGTCAGCATATTGTTGCTGATCATTTTCGGTGATATGTTATCTGCATGTTTGTAGAATAATTTACGGACATCTGGAGTGCAAAGTTCACTAAAATTCGCTTTATAATTGTTGGTTAAACATGGTGAGTGTGGTAGCAAAGAGAGACCAAATTCTTTCCACCAGTCACTATTCAGTTCACTACCATTCTTTCGACAATTATCTAAAAATTTCAATTGATCCATGAATTGTGCTTTTTTGAAATTTATCAAGTTTTCCCAAAAAATGGCTATTGTTTCGTCACTTGTTTTCAACATTTTGGGCATTGCACCCTTTGTCAATTGATGGAAATATGACAAAGTTTCTTCTGTAAATACACTTGATTCATCGTCTATACGTTTAAGGGTTATTTTATCATTTTCGTGATTTAGAACATAGTACACGGAACTTTTAGTATTGGGACAGTATGATTCGAGTAAATTATAATATGAATGTGTCTCAGAAGAATTATCGGGATCGTTTCTATTGTCAGGAAGTGGTAATGATACAATAGCATCATCACATTGAAATTCTACAATTACATCTTCAATTAATTGGGAATAATAAATTTTAAATAATTCCCCAATCTCGTTAATTTGCTTCATAAAATTTTCTTCTGGATCAGGTAGACGTATGTTATCTCCACAATAGAAGGATTTTGGAAAATTTAGATAAAAATCAAGTCTAGTTTTGTGTTCTAAATTACTTATCGTGGGACAATTGTTCTTGAGGACAGTTTTTGCTAATTTCACACAATTTTGAAAACTGTAAATTTCAAGGTGCATTTGATATTTGTAGTCGTTTTTCAATTCAGTTTCAATTTCATTAAGACTTTGAATTGTGTGTTGAAACAAATTCGAGTAGGCTCCTTGCCAAAAGTGGGAATAAGATACAACATTTGCCATATTTTCGTATTCGAATAAATAATTTGATGTTTTAATATAAAAAGTAAGAGCTGGAAGTGCAAAAGCTTTTGACATTTCTGCATTCTTCTCATCATTTTGAATTAGTTTTTCGATAATATGACCAACTTGTAAGTACTCATCGAATAAGACTTTGTTGTTGTTTGAAGTAATGTCTCTATCGGAATAGTAGACAGGCTGCGTGAATCCAGCTTGAAGGAACATTGAACCAGCTTGTGCGTAAATATAGTCAAGTGATAATAGAGTAAGATTATTTGGTGCTATGGGAAACATTGGTAAAATTATATCATTGTATATTCTACCCAATGCTAATGAATCTAGTTTCGATTTTTCACCATATTCATTTTCAAATCTTTCCATTTCAAGAGTTAGAAATATTGTTTGTAATATTTTGTCAACATGTAAATTATTTGCTCTGAGAAAAATAGTTGCCAAGAAACCATAAATGTTGCCATATTTTTCGAATACTAGGGAAGTAATAATGTGGTCGAACATTGCATTAACAAATGTAATGTCAAAATATTCGCTCTCCTTCGCTCCGTACAGATCGCTTCCTTTTAGTAAATTTCGAATTAATATACTTTTCTTCAAATTATTTTGTTCATTTACTTTTAAATATTCATAGAGTCCATTAACTATCGGTATAGGTCTGGTTTGATTTCCTTCAGTTATGTAACGTTCGGAGTATAAAAAATTACTGAGCAAAGTGAGATAATTAAAAATTGGTACAATTTGCACTGTTTCAAGTGGATTCCTGAATATTTCCATTTTTCGAACAATTTTTGACAAATGTTTTCATTGATTTTTAAACAGTAAAAAGATATTTTTTTCTTTTGTTCTTTTTTCGATAAAGATCACGATGTTTAATTATCTGCAAAAATAATGGTTATTAACATTTTAGTCCCTGTTGCACTATTTAAAATTTTGGTTCTATTAAGCATTCGCTTTTTTTAATATTATCGATATTTTTTATTAGTTAATTAAAGAAATTTTTATGAAATAAAATAATACCTGCTGTAATTATTTATCGTACACCTCGTCATACACAGCAACTATAATAATTATTAATTATTCAATAATTGTGTTTCATCAGAGAGAATGCCACATGAGGCTAGTGATCTGAAACTATCTGATTTTTGCCACATTCTGTGGATTTTTATAAACTTGAGTACAATATATTTGAATAAAATTTTTATTTATCTATGTACATTGTTATATTGATACAATTGGAATTTTTCTAAACAGTTTATTTATACCGGTCTGGGTAAATTAAAAAAATTTATTTTAAAGAATTAAATAAATATATAGTAAAAGAAATCCATGCAGATCTTTACTTTAATTTCGACACAGCGGTGAATTTGAAATATAAATTAGCATTGATAATTAATAGCAAAAAATTTTTTATCACAACAGGAGAAGAGTAGTAAAAATCTTTCCTTTTCTATATACAAAGTTAAATTTTCGTTGTATTTTAATATTTTTTGGACACGTGTGAAACTATTGTGATTCAAGGTGAAGCTAATGTAAATATTTTAACAATAATTTAGCATAAGTAAATTAACAAAATAAAAAGTTTTCCTAATACTTAATTCGTTGAAGGCCTAAAGGGGTGGAAAAGTGTCTTAGAATCATTTTTAATATGTTTATATTATACTGTTTCTATTATTACAAAAAAAATTTGGTGAATGATTAAAAAATTCAAAAACTGCATATTCTTTGACCAGAAAAGAAAAAGTAGAAAAAATAATGCACTTGAATATTCGGCATTTTAATTTCTAAGAAGGTAAAAATATCTTTAACGAAGAGGTCTCGAATTTTAACAAGATGAAAAAGAAACCTTTTCTCATTTAAAGTCAAGACCAATTTTATTCTATTATCTTATCTTCTTGGGGAAAAAAAATAATACACCATTTTTATATAAAAGCCGTACTGTTGCAAATTAAAGCCTCCGGGCGCAGTTTCAGGGACTCGGGGAATTTCCATTCTTTTTCCTTCTTATCATTTTTTGGCTCTAAGCCCAGTGCGCCAAGCGTTGGTTGGCATTACTTTTGTGTTTCTCTCATTTGTACCTGCCCCTTATATAGTATTATATATAAAAACTGTTTTTTTCCTCAAGATTCTTCGACTTCAATTTTCATCAGAGAAAGACGCGAAAAAAAAAAATTTTTCATGTCCTAGCATTAATCTCACGCAGCTTTTTTTGTTTTTCCAAAAAAATCTGTGGAAATAATAATTTTTTTAAATTTAAAACACTATCAGCCAGAAATAATTATTTTTTTTTTAAATGTAATCTTTATTATCTTCATCCAACTTCCCTTATTTCTATAAATTTTTCCATTTCATTTTTAAATGATAAATCTTGATTAAAATTTCCAATATGAAATTTTCATACGCGAATAATATTAATCAGTGAAACATTTTTAGAGATATTAAATTTCATTTGAAAGAGTTGGAAAAACGATCATATATATCAGAGAGTATAAAATATTTTAGTGCCTCATCTCTTTAACTAAAAACTTTCATATTGCCTCCTATAAAAAAGATATTGGCCAAATGACTCAGTTTCGAGAATTTTTTTTTTTTCATTGCCAACGCGCGTCTCTGTCATAAATCTATAAAGGAAACGAAGAATTGTCACACAGACAAACAGAGATGAAATTGAAAAAATTTTTTACACGTGCTTCAAAAGTTTCTAAAAAGTAAAAAAAAAATTTTGTTATTTGAAAATTAAAGTATTGAAGAGCAGAGAATTAAAGAAAATATAAATATTGAAGAATTTCTTTTGTTTTTTTTTTGAAGAAGAAATAAATAATTCAAAACATTTAAAATTGGGTGTGGGGTGAAAAAAAAATTCGTTTACTTCAAAAAAATTGTTTCACGTTCCTTGTAAATTGCTTCGGGAAATAGAAAAAAAAATGTCGCAGAAAATAAAATTTACGTAATTTGTATTTTTCTTTTGGTAAATAATTTCATTTTTACTTTTTAAAATCAAAAAACAAATAAAAATTTTAACTTTCAATCCGAAAGAATAGTGGAATAAATTCTCTGCTTTAGAAAAACAAGCACGTAGGAGACTTTCCATCATTTTTTTTTTGGTTCGTAAAATTTTCAATTCTATATAATTTGGTTAATTTGAGAAAAAAAAAATTAGAGAGTGGAGAGTGAAAATTTTTCTTAAAGACTATGTGAATATTCGCTATATATATCTCTATATGTACGTTCGCTAATTAAATTAATGAAAATAATTGATCGGACTGTATATATAAAGGCGGTTCTCTCTTGATTAAAGGGACAGTATTTCCGACATTCGACGTCAAGTTTCAAGACAGCCCTCTCGTCATCGTCGTTTGCAATTCTCTGGGCTCCTCAACGTTATACTTGGACTTGAAGCAACAAGTTTCAAATATCAGTGTAGTACCCACTTCTACACATAGAGTAGAGTATAATAGTTCTCGAAAGTTTTCTTCTTTTAGACTTTGGAGAGAAGGAAAACGATGAGCAACGAGAGGGCTACTTTTCCCGACGCTATAACACACACACATATTTAAAAAAAAATATATATATATATATATATATATATATATATATACACATTAATAGTGAATAATTTCCGTCTTTTCTGAAAGTAAAAAAAAGCATCGCGTATACTATATATATACTCAACTCCTTCGATATCGGCTTTTTCTTCTCCCTTTGATAATTAAAAACCAGAAAGAGAATTTTATCCTCGCTCAAGAGTCATTGAGTAAAAAAATTTCAGTGAGAAAAATATTATTCAAAAGAAAAAAAAATGCGCATAATTCTTCTTCATTATTGCGAAAAAAAATTTAAAGGCACCACTGGTTAATAATAATTAATTATTATTAATCATTAAGTATTATTTTTTTTATTATTAATAATTAATTATTCAATCAAAAAAATCTGTATATTATTCAGAATTATTTTTGACAATGTTTGGAGTCGAATATCAAACTTAGGCTTTTCTTCTTTAAATTAGTGATTTTTTATTAAAGAAGAGATTTTCCAAAACACGGAGGTATTCGAAATATTGCTAGAATTTATTCGGAAATAAAAAATTTAATTAAATTAAATTATTCTAAAAACAGTAAATAAAATAAAATAAATTAAGAAATAAAAAAATAAATTCTAAGAAGCTTTTTATTATTAAAGAAGAGCTTTTTTCCGAAACACAGAGTAGCTTATTCCTTTTTTAGAACTTATTTGCGATCAATGTTTCTAAAATTTCGAAAGTTCAAATGAATGACAATTTTTTTTACTCCTTCTAATTTGTATTTCTTTACAAAAAATTATTGTGTTTAGATTGAAACGTAAACTAATTTTAAACTAAATATTGTTTAATTTTAATTATTTTTCTTTTTTGTACAGTAATTTTTTAGAAATACTTAAGGTGAAAAAAGTTTTTCGTTCATTTTAACGTACGAAGCTTTTGCTACATTGCGATCAGAGAAAATTTGTATCTTGAAAAACGACGCTGGTTTTCTAAATATATTTTAACAATTTTTGGACTCGAATATCAAATTTGAGCTTTTCTTCTTTAAGGGAAGCGTACACCTATATTTTCAACTATATGAAGAAAATATTTTAAATATTCAGAAAAATTATTTTTATATTAATTTTTTGAGAGGAATTCAATGGTCAGAAAATATTTTGACCCTTTTTGAATTTTTATTTTTTCTAAAAATTGATATATTTCGAAATCCATACCTAATTTTGTAGAAAATATGTTTTTGTATTAATAATATTTTTTTATTAAATTTTTAACCTGAAACTTATGTTTAAAAAAAATGACGAAATTAAAGTCCACAACGTTTATCAACGAAAAAAATTTGTTTAATTTATTCAAAAAATAGTTTTAATTTAATATTTATTCATAGAACAATTATTATCATAACATAAACATCAATCAATATTCTTTAAATATTTTTATGGAAATATTGCTGCTTTATTTTATTTTTAAATTTACTAAGTGAATATTTTTTTTCGTTGATAAAAGTTGTGGACTTCAACATTCGTGAAAAAATGCTAAAACTTTTGTAAACATTAATTTTTTCATTCACAAATTTTTTTTTTAGAGATACAAAAACATATTTTCTACAAAATGAAGTATAGATTTCAATATCTATCAATTTATAAAAAAATAAAGCTTCCTTTAAATTAGAGTTTTTTTTATTAAAGAAAAGCTTTTCTCTATACACGCAGTTAAACGATAGGTTTTTTTAGAATCTATTTCCAATTAGGAAAAAATTTGTGTCTTGAAAAACGACGCTGTTCGTAACAACTTTTATTAACATTTTTTTTAAGTTAATTGTCAAGTTTGAACTTTTTTTAAATGAAATTTGATCTTTTTTAATTAAAGAAGAGCTTGTATTCGAAGCTTATTTAAAATTTATTCCAAAATAAATTCTAAAAAAAAGAATGAAAATAGAATAAAAAAATTATAAAAAGCTTCTTTTTTAATTAAAAACGAGCAATTCGAAATTTATTTGTAATTAATTCGGAAATAAATTCTAAAAATTATAAAGTAAATAAATTAAAAAAGAAAAAATAAATTCTAAAAAGCTTTTTTTTATTAAAGAAGAGTTTTTTCCTAAACACACTGCCAATTAGAACTTTTTTAGAATTTATTTCCGATTTTGACAAAATTGTCTATTTAAAAAAAACGCTGGTCTTGGCAATTTTTTTAAATAAGTTTTGAAATTGAATATTAAATTTTGACTTTTCTTTATTAAATCGCAGTTTTTTTTTATTAAAGCTGAGCTTTTGCCGAAACACAGAAGCAGTAATAACCTTTTTAGAATTTACTTCTATTATAACAGAGTGTATCATTAAACTTCGATGATAATAGAAAATGTTAAAATAATATTAAAATAAAAAATTGCAGAATTTCCATGGAATTTCCAGTGCGTGTTGACGTGGTGAAAAAATAATTATCATCTATTTTCCTTTTTTTTTCTAAACAAGTTTAATTCAGAAATCGTTCGTTACTCTGAAAGAAAATATAATAATAGTAAATTTTGTAAAAGTATTTTGCAATTTGAGTTAAAAGTACAATTATATCAAATATAAAAAATGTTAATTCAAATTTAATATATATTTTTTCTGAATTCCACACAATTTTTTTTTATATCAAAATTTCGGTTTGTTACACTTTTTTCTCAAATTGTAAAATACTGTTAGAAAATTAAATATACTTTTTCTTTCAGTGTAAAATAAACGCGGAGAATTGTCGTATAATAGTAAAAAGTTCAATACTCACAAGATCGTTTAATGAATTTCTTAGTTGCAAATTTGACTCACCTGTAACAAAAGGAGAAAAGAATTTTTTATTCGTTTATTGAAACACTTGTTCTAAGTTTCATTTATTAAAGTTAATATTGTAATTACAAAAGTGGAATTTTGGAATTAGAATAAAAAGGACCATGCACAAAATACATATATATTTAAATTGAATCCTAGTCCATTTTTTGTGATTTTTCGATTGGGAATCTTCTTTCTGATACAAAAAACTACTTTTCAGTTTAAAAAAAATCGACTGCGGGATCCAATTAGTATTTTGTGCGTATGGTCCTTTTGGAATTAAAATTAGTAGTGAATGTGGAATTAGTATTTTGTAATTTTTTTTAATTACTATTTTTAATTTTGAATTACTATATTCTTAGTACTGGAAATAATAAATATACTTTCTCCCACAACGGCAGTCGCTGTATAGCAATAAAGTAGAAAAAAAATAAAATTTATTTACACTATTTTCTTCTCACGTTTTTAACACTTTTTTTTCTATTCGTTTTTTCGCTCTTTTTGCACCTATTTCTTCATCACACCTTTGTTTTATCTATTCTATTTCTTAACGGACGTGTCTTTTTTTCTCTTCTTTGTGCTGAAAAGAAAGGAAGGAACGCTTAGGAGGAAGAAATTAGGCACAGGGGAATCTTAACGCTTGATAGTTCCGGACAGCGCGAAACTCCTCTATGTATCACGTTCTGTGTGTGTGTGTGTGTGCATGTACAAATTACACCCGCGTGAAGTGACATCACTTCCCATATTCTCGAGCAGTGCACTTCGCTATTTATACTTGTGACAAGTGGGTGGTAAAGCGTGGAGAATCATAAACCTATTTAATGCTTGGCTATAACGTGTAGCGTTTGAAACGATGCCCGTAATTGTCTTTAGGTCTCCCTTCCTATATACTTTCGTGACTGTCTGCGCATATGCAATTAGACTATTATACACGTAAATGCCTCCTCTTTATGTGTGTATATATACTCGCCCCCGTTTCTTATTATATATGTGTGTATACTTATGTATATATGTATTTACATGCCGTACATATATATTAACCTGTATTTCTTCTGGCAATTAGTAATCTCAAAATTTCGACGAAACCTTGCGTGTGATATGATTTAGGGAAGAAAAACATTTATTCTCTTCTCTTGTTTATTTATTTGAAAATCGTTTTTTTTTAATTTACTGACAAACAATAAGCAACAAATGTTAATGTTACACCAAATGTTTTTTTTTTAATAATGTACAAAAAAAATTTGTTTTTTTTGGAATTCCTATTCCATTAAAAGAAAATTCCTTTAAATTATTTCCATTAATTATTAAATGATTTTTATTTACTATTAAAATGAAACATTTTATTATCAGTTTTATTTATTTATTCACATTATCAGTGATTCATTTATCAATTTATTTAAGATCCTAAAGTTCTGAACGTTCAAATGAACGAAATTTATTTATTTCTTCTAAAAATTAAATTTTTATTGCAATTATTTTGTATCACTAGCAAAAAAAAATTAATTACTCAGTTTGTAAATGTAAAATTTTAGTTTTTGAATTTTTTTATGATTAGTAATTTATTAAAATATCTTCAATAAAAAATATTTCGTTTATTTGAACGTTCGAAACTTTAGCAACTTATTTATTTAATTAAAATAATAATTTATTTCTTTTGAACTCAAATTTATAAAGTATTTGAAATTAAATTTAATTAAAAATAAAATAATAATAATAGCATAAGCCTGCAAATAATATATTGATAGTCAAGTAAAATATATAAAAAAAGAACTAAATTTCTTTCATCATAATTTCCATAAATAACCTTTAATTATTTTAATTTTAAAAAGTTATGAATTAATTGAAAAATAATTTTAAAGCTATGAATAACATGGGGAACTAACTCTGCTGAGTCTCGAAACCCAATAAATTAAATTATATTTTTCGAATACATAAATAAATTATTGTAATTATACAAAATTGTCAATATTTTATTCAATGTTTGTATATTATTTACTTTATTAAAATAGTACTTTAGTTTTTATTATTATTCTTAATCATTAAATTTATTCAACATAATTTTATGAATAAAAAATTATTATACAAATTGTGCAGATTACCGTTGCATTATGTAAAGAATTAAAATTTTTTATTTTATTAGTTTGATTTCTTTACAAACGTTAAATCTTATGAAATTGTTCTTTTGACATAAAAGGAATTTTGTAAACAAATGTCTGAAAGAGCTTAAATTTTTTTGAGTAACACGTTTTCTTTTATTTTCCAAAAATTTTAAATGTTTCAAAATTCATTTTCATTTAAAATTTGTAATTAAACAATAGAATTTGTGAATATTTTTTCCTTTATTTCAAAAAAACTTAATTTTATTATTTCAATAAAATTAAGTTTATTTATTAATTGTAATTAAGAAATAGAAGTGATGTAAATTATTTCCTTACGAAAAATTGAGAAGTGTCTAAAAAAAATATTAAGAAATGGTATTTTTTTCTAAAAGAAAAAGATGAATTTGTAAATAATATTGTTATTGAGAAATAAAAATTATCATTGTTTATTAAAAATTTTGTCTATTAAACAAGAATAAAAATTCGAATTTGTTTTCTATAGATTTGCAATTCTTTGAGTAATGTTAACATTATTGCGAAAATTATTTGTAAAAAAAAACATTTTTTAATTGTTGTTTGATATTAACTTTGTACTATAATTATGGAATATACCAACTTTAGAATATAATAATAGAATATTAATTTTAGAATATAATAACACAGCATTAACTTTGAAGTACAATAATAAAATAGAAGCTTTAGATTATAATATGGCAAAATATTAATCTTAGAAATATAACAAAAAATTTTTTATTTCGAAAAAATTTGTTAACAATAGAAAAAGTGTTTTGATATTCACTGTTAGTGATATGTTCGTATATATTCACATGCACACACTGCACCTGCGCAAAATCTGTGTTGTATGTAAATTCGCAAACTTTCATAGAGGCAAGCAACTTGTGTAGTCACAACAGCCCTCCAACTCAGCAAAGGGCTGCAGATCTTGGCATAATTCTCCTCTATATAATCTCACGTATATTTGCTATTTACGCATGCAATACTGTTTATACGAATGTATATATACACACATTGAAATGGAAACGTATATAATGTCAGTTTACAAATTACCTCAATTTGCTCATATAGGAATTTTTTATTTATTTCATTATTTTTATTTATTTTATTATTTTTATTTATTTTATTTTTTTTTATTTAGTAATCATTATTTTCTCTTCAAAAGCTATATCTTTTAAAAATAAAAACGCTAATTAAAAAAAATGCAGTAATATTATACACTATATTTTTGCATGTAAAACAATGTTGCATTAATTCACAAGTGTAACGGATATTGTTGCATACACAATATAAACAGATAATTTATTGTTCCCTTTGTTTAATATTTTGTTATTTGCAATTCTTCTGAAATGTTATCCTTTTTAAATTCTCATTTTTATAAAATATTATGTGTCGGCTTTGTGGCAGTGCTTTGATTAAAATTTGTTAAATATAGGTTAAAAAATTTAAAAAAAAATAATATTGTATGTTTTTTTACAGCAAACGAGTGTCAGTATTATTATTTTTCAATAACTTTTTATTCTTTTGAATAAAAATAAAAATGTTTGTTTTTAAATATTAGTTTACTTTCAGATCATTGTGCTTGTTTTTTTTATACAGAATTTAAAAATACAAATTTTTTTTTTAAAACAAATATTTGAAAAATATTATTATTATCATTATTATTATATTATTTATATAATAAAACACGATTTATTTCAGTCAAATTAAAAATAGTATAGTTTGTCTCAAGGTTTATTAAACTGCTAAATTTGATTCAAGTAGCAATTTTGTTGAACAAAAATTAAAATTAGAAGTCGAATTAGAATTAGAAGTGCGGTATTAAAGTTCGAAATTAGAATTAAAATTTATTTTAGAATTAAAAGTGTAATTAAAAATAAAACTAGAATTAGTGATGATAATTACGTAGGAAAAATGCGAACAAATACAAGTTCATTAGTCATAAGTTAAAATTAGAATTAGAGTTCAAAATATAATTAAAATTAAAAGTCAAAGTCAAATTAAAAACTGAAATTAGAATTAGAAGTGAAATTCAAATTAGAAAATTAAATTGGAAGTCAAATTAGAAAATTAAATTGGAAGTCAAATTAGAATGAGGAAATGAAGTTAGAATTAGAATTGTAGTTAAAAGTAGAAATGGAATTAGTTTTAGAATTAGAAGAAGAATTATAAAATAAACAAAAATTTAAATTTAAAGTAGAATTGGTATTAAAAGAAGAGTTAGAATTAGAATTAAAAGTGGAATTAGAGTTAGAATTACTGATAATTCTTTCTAAAAAAAATCATAAACAAGTTAAATAAAATTTTAATTTTTTCACAAATTAAATTTAGAACATTAGAAACAAAAATTAAATTTTTATTTATTTTCGAAATTTAGTTGTAAAGAGATAAAATTTTCTTTCTCGAATAAACTATTATTAAAAACAAAGTTTACTTTCACAAGTAGAAGACTCGATATATAGTCAGACAAAATTAACCTCCTCGATATAAATACAACACTAAATAATAAACTCTAAAAAAAAAGTTGCTCTAAAAGTCAAAATAATTGACAAAAAAAATTAATAAATTTTACAAATAGATCCAGTTATTGTAAGTAAAATATCAATGACTATTTAAAGAATGGAAGAAGAAGAGAAAAAAAAAGAAGATGAGGAATCAACTTTCCGAGGAATGAATAAAATATTAAAAAGCATTTTTGTATAATTTCCTTCATGTTAATGTATGCAAAATTCTAATTAAGAGCGGTAAAACCAAGATGAAGATGGGGTAATAGAAATCGATCGAGAGGTCTGCAAAGTGCAAAAACTTTTAAAATACTTTCACAGATTACCCGCACCGCTCTCCATGGAAAGAGAAAACTTTGAGTGTGGCACAAAACTTTTCTCTCAGCTCACACTGAAAACCCTTTTCCCTTTCTCTCTCTGTCTCTCTCCCTCACCCTCTCAGAAATGGAAAGGATCAATGAGCTTCGCGGTTTTGGTATTCCATTGAACTCGCGAATAAAAATGAAAAACGATATCGACTAGACTCCTTATTTAATATAGCAAAAATTACTCTAACATTGTTTTTCCAGAAAAGTTTCTTATTTTTTTACGAAACCAAATGTTTTTTTTTTGAAAAACAAAAATTTTTTTTCTCTAAAAATAGAACTGAATGCTTTTTTTAAATTAAAGAAAATATCTATATAATAATTAAAAAAATATAAAATAATTAAAATTCTATCGAAAAATCGTATTTTATTTTTCAGGGAATTTTTAATTACAAAATTCGATTAACTTTTGAAATAACTATTATAAATTGACTATCCACACTGTGTATCCTTGGCACATTTTTCCCTTCGAAATTTAGACTTAAAGGAAGTTTTACTGCAATGATGTTTTTTTAAAACAGATATCCGTATTTTCTCAAATGTTAATAGGAGTTTTTCTCAATTTGTCGGTTCGAATAAGTTGGAAATTCTTTCTAGAATGAGCGAAAATGTAAGAAAAATTTCCAATTTCTTTTATATATATATATACATTTTTCTACCTACTACTCTTTAAATTTTTTCTCTCTCATTTTTCTCCCTCTATTGTTCCACTTTCATTTTGAATTTATATTTAGAATTTAATATTTTTTTTCGTCAAACTTCGCTGCTGTGGGATTTTATAATTTTCTTTTTACCAGAAATTTAAATACCGCATAAAACACTTGTCACTCAAATTTTAAATGCCCTCTTTCTCGTATTAGGATTTTTAATTCATATACTTTTTAGTTCAACGATTTAATTTTGATTTTTTAATAAAAAGAACACGAAAAAAGATGCTTTAATTTAAGAACAGTGATTTATAAAACCAAAGATTTAGAAAATATTAAAAAATAATAAATGAAAATAAAGAGAATAGAAAATAAATAAAAAAATTAATAAAGAATAAATAGAAAAAATATATAAGTAGACAAAATATGTAAAAAAGTTGTAAAGTTAAAATTTTACATATTTTTTAAATTTCCAACTTTCTTGTGAATTTTTTTTTTTTTTGCTTGAAATGAGAGCGAAGTAATTTGGCTTAGAATAGCTATTACCGATCATTTTCTGAAGCTTCATCAATCTGCGATAGAAAATAAATTATATAGTGTAAGGGTGGAAATGAGAAAATAAAAGGGAAAAGGTGGTTACAAAGTTACATGGTGTATGTGGCGTTAGGTATTTACGACATGAGAAGGAGCGTAAAATGATATGTACCTCGATCGTAAAACGGACAATTTTTTTTTCTAAGCGTCGCGACGCGTCATTCGCCTCGAAGCTTGACGACTTGTTACACAAAAGAAAAAAAAACCACCCCGAGTTCGTCACGCTTTTGATTACTCAGGTCGTTGATTCATTCTTTAGAAAGGAAAAAAACATTTTTTTCCCCGAACATTTTACTTTTAAATAAAAAAAAAGGTAATAAAAATTAACTTTTTTTTGTTCTAAACACTTGGCACGGTTTAAAATTATTTTCGAAGATGATTTTTCATATTTTTAATAAATTGAGAAAATTGGAACTAAATAATCGAAAATTATTTTTTTTTAAACTTTTTTCAATAGTTTTCATCGGCTAAAATTAATGAAGAAGAATTTTTTTAATTCGTTTCTGATACACTTTGAACTAACAATAAGAATAAAATAATTTCAATTTGAACCAAAAAATTAATGTTATTACTACTTTTTCATTTTTCGAACTTAGTAGGAAATGATCAAAATAAATTTTCTAATTAGTTTTCCATTTGAATTATTATTCAAGTAACAAGTTTAACAAGTAGATTAAAAATAATAATAGAACATAAAAAACATTAGACCGAAATTTTTCTCTATTAATATTTTATTGTTTTAATTTTCTAACCGTGTTGCAAAAATTTTTATTGCTGAGAAAAATAAAATATGGAAAAAAAAATATTCAAGTTTGAAATAATAAAATTCTCTACTCGCAACTATATTGTGGGAAATTAAAAGAAAATAAAAACAAGAGGGAAATAAATTTTTATAGTGCGTATTTTCTGTGAGGGGCAAAAGTTGCATCTCTCATGAGTGAACTGCTATTGTTTCAAGAGAGAAAGAGAGGGAGAGAGAGAGAGAGAGAGAGAGTTACGGTGCGAGAGTTTACTTGGCCTCGAGCTTGTTTTCATTCTCATTTCTGCCTTAAGAGAGAAGTAAGTCGGACGTTACTGGATTTAATTTTGCCCATTTAATTCTCCCAGGACTCTCCAGGATGTTGTCATCAAGGAACTCTACCGGAAGGAAGATCTTGGTAATGTACAGTAACATAGCAGTTATAATGTAAAATTTACTGTGAATGCATGTTACAAAACTATATCCCAGAACGACTCTCGACGACATCAGAATATTTATTTATAATTTTACCCGATTTTTTGTTCCTCTCTACCGAAATTTTTAAATATTTCCGCTTTTCAATTTTTTTTAATTATATTTAAAAAAAATTCTCATACAAGCATTGCAAGTTTTTTTTTATCTCCTTTAGAAAACGAAAATAGAATATTTTAAATAGAAATCATATTTTTCGACTGAAGATTAATTTATTTCTGAAGTGAATGAAAAAAAAATCATCAAAGGCGTAAATTCCATTTTTTGAAAAATTACTCTTTTTATCACTGCTGCAAAAAAGCTCGTGATAAAAAGAATCTTTGAGATCCGTTTACGAGCTCTTTTATAAACGGTATTAGCAAAGTTGCTTGTGAAACATTACACGACTTGACGCTTACTCTTTTTCATATAATTTATAAAGGAGCTCTGCAAATTGAAATTTGATTCTTTCTAAATAAATATATCAAGTAATTTTCTTTGAACTCAAAAATAATCTCTCTCTCTCTCTTAAAAAGAGAAAAAAAATCCTCTTTTTCCTTTTTAAGTGCAAAAAAAAGAAATCTTTCCTAATACATTTCCGCATAAAAGAAACAATTTAAAAAATCAGGGGAGGGATTAGAACATTTTTCCAACTTTTTCAATTTCTCTCCATATATGCATTTTTGCAAGAAGAAAAAAGAAGAAGAAGAAGATCGAGAAGTTCAAATAGTCTCAGCACGTGCTCAAACATGGACCTTGTTCTTAAAAATAAGACACGAAATGTAAAATAGAAGAAATGGAAATATAATAAAAAGAAAGAGAACTGAAATAAAAAAGCTAGTTGAAAGTTGAAAGCTTCTTTTAAGAGAAAACATTTTTATAGATAAAAAATGTACAAAAAAAATATTACACTCGAAGTGAATATTAGCTGAAAAGTAAAAAAGAAAAAAAAAGAACGGACATATAATCAATACAAGAAATATTGAAATAAAAATTAGTAAAATAAAAATAGCGCTAGAAATAAAATATCAATGACTTTGATTCATTCATATCTAGAAGCGTATAAACAGAAATTTTTATGAATTATATTTCCTCCAAAGCAATAATATCCTGTTTTAATTTTAGAACAGATAAAAACGCAAAAAAAAACAAAAAAATAGGCAGTAAATAGTAAAACGTCTTGTTTTTTCTCTTCCTTTATATGCTTTTTCAAATAATAAAATTAAAATTTATGACCAGCAAAACCTGTGTTATGAGATTTAAAATAGTTCTTACTAAGTAGCAAAGTAGCAAAAAATATTTTATGAAACCTTTACAAGATTAGTGAAACAGTGTATTTCGTCTAATTACACGGGGGTAATTAGGCATAAAATAAAGTAACAAAAGAATTTTTTTTTTCTTTCCAGCAAATATTAAAAGAGAGTACCAACCCTCTATTATTTCATTTAATAAGTTATCTCACATTTTTTTAAGGAAAAAAAAAGTTTAATTACTTGAAAGAAAAATTCTTTAGAAATTTTAATTGTTACTTAAAAAAAAATTGTTCTTTATTCATTCAAAATTCTTAAATTAAAATATTATTTGTTTCCATTCATTAATATTACTGTTCTTATGAAATTAATACATTTTTTTCGTTTTCTAAACTTAAAGAAATTGAATAAAAAAAAGTAAAGAAATAGAAATTCAACAATGAAATTCAAAATAAATTTTTTAAAAGAAAAAGTTCAATATTGTCGTAATAAGTTGACGCTTAAGTATACAAAAGTTTGTGCAAATTTCGAGACGGGATTTAATATGAAAATCATCCAAAGTAAAACGAGATTTCATACTTGCAAATTTATATTAAATGTGCGCAGACTCACGTACCAAGATATATATAATATGTGGGAGTATATGAGTTTTTTCTATTTCTTCTTTTTTTTCTCTTTTTAGGGTGAAAGCAGAATGAGCCATTTTTCGACTCTCTTTGGTATTCTCTCCTTTTATTTTCCTCGCTTGAGAAAAAAAAATAATAATCAAGTGCTGATGAAATCATTCTCTTTTGTACGAAAATTCTCATTCCCTCAAATTCACATATTTTACGCGCCGCACCCACAAGAGTCTTTCCATGCGGACGGATATATATTATGCGCTAGTTTCTTCAAACTATGTTCTTGTTTTAATTCAAAATAATAAAAAAACATAATTTAATAATGTTAAAAAAATTTCTTTTTCTCACGCTTTAACGTAAAATATTGTCAAAATAAAAATTTTGTTTTAAATAAATAATTCATTTTAATTACAAAACAAATTTTATTTACAGATTACAAGATTAAAAGACAAAATTTAAATTATCATCGTTTATAATAAAATTAGAATTACTTTTGAACTCTTGACGTTCCAGTGCTTTTTATAATTCTTCTACTCAGTCTCATATATGAGAGAGTTTTCATGCCATCTGGACGGAAACTTACAGAATTAATTGGCGCGAAATTTAAATTGAATTTAAAGAAATTCAACTAACATCAACCTATAAATACAATAATATTTCCAATAATATTAATAATAATAATGCTAATAATAACAATAATAACAATAATAATGCTAATAATAATAATAAAATTAAAAATAATATCAATATTAAAAAATACCTAATAACATGAACTGAGAGTTTCACGATAATATTTCCACATTTATAACTTTCGGCTACTATTGACAATAATTATAAACTTATTAATAATCTTAAAAATTAATTCTCAAAAGTTCATTCATTATATTTTTATACCAAACAAAGTTCTCATTGGGTGAATGCTGGAAAATTAATTTAAATTTTAAAACACTACCCAATCCTTCAATGTCCACTGTTGTAGTGTTTACAATTTTAAACATACTTCCTGGTAAAAGAATAACACTCATTTCTTTTGTTTCAAAAATTTTTTCTATTTTTGCTCTCACATATGGTCCACGAAATATCATTTCATAAACAACATTTATATAATCTTTGTCCGGATATCCGGCAAATCTTATTGCTGATTTTAAAATTGGATAAGTTTCGGTAAATTTATGTAAAGTAGTAAATTGTTTGAAACGAAAATATTCAATAAATGTTATTGGTTTTGATTCAACTCTAAATAATTTTAAATCGAATGTTTCGATTGGATCTTCAGACTGTCTTATGGCTAATTTATAAAGAGCAAGTTTCATGAATTTTGCCTCATTGGTATCGCTGGTTATTCTTCTGTATCCTTTGGTTGCGAAATTTCTTATAGCATAGTAATCAAGAAAAGTGAGAGAATACATTCCCTTCTGTCTATTGTAGCTTTCAATAATACTTCGAATTGTTGTGTTTTCTTGAATTTTCTTTTGTTCTTCTGGTGAGTATAGGGAACTAATTCTAAAAGAACCATCAAAATATGATAGTTCATGAGATTCCAAATATAAATCGAATCTTAATCTATTTAAAACATCGGCAAATTCGATTTTGTATTGATCACTCCAAGGAGGTTCGATGGTGAGATTTCGTCTTATCCAATCATCCAAATGTAGAAATAAAGTTGCATTGTTTGGAAAAGTGTATGTTTGAAACATTTTCAGTATTTCCTCATCAGATAGATTTGTTCTGTTTTTTATATTCTCTATTGCTTCGTTTTCAAAAACATATTTTTCAGCAAAACGCTGCCGTCTAAGACAACGATTATAACTTTTCCAATTTTCAAAATACTCATCATCATCGCAATTCTCATCCAAATCATCATCTTGTATTGGTACTCCAGAAAATTTAACTTTTAAAAATCTCCTTCGTAGTTGATTATCGACTTCATACATAACATTATTGGGTTCGAGTTTAAGTGTTAAATTATTAAGGACCAAATACTTTTTTGCCTCATTCTCATTATTCTTCACTGGTACAATCAATTTTTCATCTTTCAATTCGTAGTCAGTACGAACTTGAGCAATATCGTGTACATTTCCTGACAGGAAAATAAATTTATAACCATAACCAGTGTCACTGAGGTTATTTAAAGTGTTCACGAAAACTAATCGAATGCCATTTTCACCAGCTGTATCAATACTTTTATAAATGCGGGATGTCAGTGTTGATATTTTTGAAAGACTATTTTGAACAGTCCTAAAACTGAAATTTGTTTTTTGGTTTAAACTAGAAATTATTCTCTTAATTAAATCGACCTTATCTACAAATGACAATTGAAATGCAGGATTGTTGAGATTTAAGGCAATGTCTTCAAATAGTTCACTATTATTTACAGCAATTTGCACTGAAATGTTCTTTTGTTTTACAATTTCATTTACTGTTTCACTGCTGGCATTACTTAAAAATATCGATTTAATAGTTGTACCTAGAGAAGAAAGAAAATTTTTGGTTTTACTTTTTATTATATTTGGTGATAAATAATTTGGATAGGTATAAATTTCAGTTTTATTGTCCGGTGAACGTTTTCTTCCGTACTTTGTTCCACATATTGACGTTGAACATTGAGAATATGGTATTAGAGATAGACCAAATTCTTTCCACCAACCGTCTTTTAATTGTTTATCTTTACTTCGACAACTATCCAAAACTGTTAAGTGTGCTTCGAGACGAGTTTTTTTGAATTTTGTCAAATTTATCATAAATGTGGTAATATTCTCTTGGGCAGCTTTTAAAACTACATATTTTTCCGGACTTTGTGATTCTTCAAACTGTTTCCTAATAATTTTGGTAGATAGAAGATCATCGCCTTCATTAGTCAGTACGAAGACGTTATCTTCTTGTTTTAAAATAAAATAATCCGAATTGTTACTATTAGGATAGTAAAATTCCAAAATATCTAATTCCTCCTTGTGGGAATAATTTCCATATACCTCGGTATTGTTCGGAAACAGTAATTTTACAACAACATTGTTGCTTCCAAAACTCTCCCATAATTGAACCGAAAGATCATTATTGAGTATCAGAAAATAAAATGTTGTAAACAATTCCGTGATATGGCTAATTTTGCTAAAAAAATATTTCTTAGGGTCAGGCAGGTGTTTGTAATCTTCACAATAAAAAGACTTGGGGTAATATAAATATAAATCAAGTTTAGAATTTCTTTCCTTGGCGTCTAAACTGGGACAGTTTTCCTTTAGTAAATGTCCAGCTAAAGTTCTACAATTCTCAAAATTAGAAACTGCCATATTCAAGTTTAAAAACAAATCATTTTGTAATTCACGTTTTATATTATTGAACCTATTGTTTGTGAACTGAAATAATTGCTTATAAGCCGTTTTCCAAAAACCTGTTTGAAAAATCGAATTTCTTATATTTTCGTAGACAAATAAGAATTTAAAATTGTAAATATAATACGTAAGAGCTGGAAGTGCGAAAGCTTTCAGCATTTGATAATTTCTCTCGTCGGTTGAAACTAATTTTTCAATTACTTGACCAGTTACTAAATATTGATCAAATAAATTCTCTTCGATCATACTTTGCTCATTACTATTAAAATTAGTGAAGTACGTATTATTTTTTTTAGCTGCTTGAAGAAACATTGAACCAGCTTGGGCATAAATATAGTCAAGTGACAATAAGGTAAGATTTCTTTCTGTCACAGGAAATAGTGGTAAAATTATATCATTGTATATTCTACCAACTGCTATAAGGCTAAGATTTGATTTTTCACCATATTCATTATCAAATGTTTCACTCTCAAGATTTTTTATTATAATATTCAGTATTTCGTCTGATTTTAAATTGTCTGCATTAAGAAAAATTCTTGCTAGGAAACCAAAAATGCCACCATATTTGTCGAATACTAGGGAACTAATAATGTAGTCGAACATTGCATTGACAAATGTCACATCAAAATGTTCGTCTTCTTTTTCTCCATACAAGTCACTTCCTTTTAGTAAATGTCGAATTAATTTAATTTTATTAGTATTATTCTTTTTATTGTCTTGGAAATATTCATAAAGTCCATTAACAATTGGTATTTTTTTACTTTGATCTTCCTCACTCAGGTAACGTTCAATGAATAAAAAATCACTTAGTAAGTTCATGTAATTAAAAATTGGTATAAGTTGTACTGCTTCTAGTGGATTAGTAAATGTATTCATTCTTAAAAGTTGAATGTTATTATTAAACATTTTATACTCTATGCTTTTTAAATAATGAGATTTTTGATCAATTTCTAATTTCTCTTTTTCTTATTTCAATAAAAGAAAGGTGCTTGCAGTGCAACTGAAATATCATCTGTAAAAGAATAATACACCATTTTTAATGGATAATTTTTCTCTGTTTTAATAAAAACTGTTGATAAAAATAATTGTTTATAATGATATAAAAGAAAAACGATAAATAATATTTACACTAAAAATTTTAGTATAAAATTAAATAAATAACAAAAGTAATTCAGTAGCGATGTACTGAAATCATTTTTGATACCTGCTTTTGATCGTGAATCGCAAAATCACTAATAATTCAATTATCATTCGATTAATTTAATTCACAAAGAGAAATTGAGATATATTATTCATCACAAGAATTACTATTGTAATCTGAACATGAGGATTACACGCGTTAAAAATGTTTAATTAAAACTTTTATATGTAACGACAAATGAAATTGCGTAAAGTGTGTATCGTCTTATTGATACAATTGGAAAAATTGAAACTTTATCTCTATTAAATACACATAGACATGATGGCGAATGTTAAAATTAACATAAATTAGTATAATGTAGTAATATTTCTTGGAACATGGAAGCAATTTGAAATGTAAAAATTATTGATTACCCTCCAGTTAAATTTATATTTACGCTTTTTATTATAGTAATAATTATTATAATTATAAAGTTATATCGGCGATGATTACTAATCAAATAAAAGAACAAGAAACAAGGTTTTGGAAATAAATATAATAATGATAATAATAATTATAAAAATATCAAATAATAGTAATAACGTAAGAAGAAAGTTTATTATTTAAAAATTGATTTTATCAATTTCATACATGATGTCTTTATACCAATCAAAGTTGAAATTGTATGAGTGTTGAAAAACAATTTTCAGCTTTAAAACATTATCCAATCCTTCAATGCCCACTGTTGTAGTGTTTACAAGTTCAAACTTACTTCCTGGTAAAAGAATTACACTTGTTTCTTTCGTTTCATAAAATTTTTCAATTTTTGCTCTCATATATAGTCCATTAAATACCATTTCATAAATAACATTCACATAACCCATTTTTGGATATCCGGCAAATCTTATTGCTGATTCAATACTTGGATAAGTTTCAGTGAATTTTTGTAAAGTAATAAACCTTTTAGGCGATGTAAATTCAACAAGTGATATTGGCTTTGATTCGACTCTAAATAATTTTAAGTCGAATGTTTCGATTGGATCTTCAGACTGTCTTATGGCTAATTTATAAAGAGCAAGTTTCATGAATTTTGCCTCTTTGGTATCGCTGGTTATTCTTCTGTATCCTTTGGTTACGAAGTTTCTTACAGCATAGTAATCATGAAATGAGAGGGAATACATTCCTTTCTGTTGATTGTAGCTTCGAATAATACTTCGAATTGTTGTATTATCTTGAATTCTGTTTTGTTCTTCCGATGTGTAAAGAGAACGGATCCTAAGTTGACCCTCTTGATTTGATATTTCATGAGTTTCAAAACTTAAGTCGAATCTTATTTGATTTAAAACATGAGCAATCTCGATTTTGTATTGATTGCTCCAAAAAATGTCGCTGGGGAATTTTTTTCTTATCCAATCTTCGACGTGGAGAATTAGAGTTGCGTTATTTGGAAAGGTATATGTTTTTAATAGTTCCAGTATTTTTTCTTCAGTTAGATTTGTTCTTTTTTTGATATAAGGAATTGCTTCTTCTTCAAAGACAGTTTTTTCAGTAAAACGCTGCCGCCTACGACAACGATTATGCCTTCTCCATCTCTCGAAATATGCATCATTATTACAATTTTTTTTCAAATCATCATCTTGTATTGGTATTCCAGAAAATACGACTTTTAGCGATCTTCTACGGAGTTGATTGTCAACTTCATACATAACATGATCTGGTTCGGGTTTAAATGTTACGTTATTAAGAGCCATGTACACTTTCTCTTCCTTTTTCTTGCTATTCAATAGTTCAAAGAGTTTCTCATCTTTAAAATCAAGTCCAGTTCGAAACTGTGCAATATCTTGTGTATTACTTGATAGAAAAATAAATTTATAGCCATAACCAGATTGACTGCGATCATCTAAAGTGTTTACAAAAACTAATCGACTACGATTCTCACCCACAGCACTAATGCTTCTATATTTGAGTGATGTTAGTTGTGATATTTTTGAAAGACGACTTTGAGTGGTCTTAAAATTAAAACTGGTCTTTTGATTTAAATTAAAAATTACTCTTTGAAGTAAGTCCACATCATCTTTGGTTACAAATGACAATCGAAATGCAGGATCGTTGTGATTCAAGGCAATTTCTTTAAACATTTTACTTGTATTTACAGCATTTTGCATAGCAGTTCTTGTTCTTCTTGTAATTTCATATATTGTTGCATGACTTGTATTTCTTAAAAATACTGATTTTATACTTGTACCTAAGGAAGAGAGATAATTTTCTGTATCATTATTTATTATTTTTGTCGATAAATCACTTGGATATGTGTAATGTTCAGTTTTATTGTCCGGTAAAGTTTTTCTTCCGTACTTTGTTCCACATGTTGCGGTTGAACATTGAGAATATGGTATCAAAGATAAACCAAATTCTTTCCACCAATCATCCTTTAAATGTTTATTTTCACCATGACAATTATCAAAAAATGCTAAATTTGCTTCGAAACGAGATATTTTGAATTTCGCCAAATTTAGCAAAAGTGTTGTCAAATTTTCATTTTCCATTTTCAAAACAACATATTTTAACTTATTTTGTGATTCTTCAAACTGTTTATTAATAATCTTGGTAGATAGTGTTAAATCATCGTCGTCATTAATTAGTACGAAGACGTTATCTTCTAGTTTTAAGATATAATAATCTGAATTGTTACTATTAGGATAATAAAATTCCAAAATATCTAATTCCTCCTGGTAGGACAAATTTTCATATTCCACAGTATTGTTTAGAACCAGTAATTTTACAACAACATTGGCGGTTTTAATTTTTTTCGATAAATAATTTGAAATATCCATCTGAATTGTCTGATAATAATATGTTTCAAACAATTTGGTAATATTTTTAATGTGTTGTCTAAAATTTTCTTTAGGATCAGGTAGTCTTTCGTCACTTTTACAATGATAGTTTTCAGGATGAAATAGATATAAATGATGTTCAGAAAATCTTTCCTGAGCGTTTAAATGAGGGCAATATTTCTTTAGAGTATTCATAGCTAAGGTGTCGCAGTTTTCAAAAGTAGAAAGTGAAATATGCATTTGTAATGAAGAATCGCTTCTTAATTTAAGTTTTATGTCTTTGAAGACATTTTTTGTGTATTGAAACAAATTTCTATAAGCAGTTTGCCAGAAATCTGTGTATGAAATTACATGTTTCATATTTTCGAAAGCGAACAAATATTTTGAATTACAAATATAATACGTAAGAGCTGGAAGTGCGAAAGCTTTCAGCATTTGATAATTTCTCTCGTCGGTTGAAACTAATTTTTCAATTACTTGACCAGTTACTAAATATTGATCAAATGAATTCCCCTCAATGTTATTCTGATCATTACTACTAAAATCAGTAAAGTACGCATTATTTAATCTACCAGCTTGAAGAAATATTAAACCAGCTTGGGCATAAATATAATCAAGAGACAATAAGGTGAGATTTCTTTCTGTCACAGGAAATAGTGGTAAAATTATATCATTGTATATTCTACCAACTGCTACAAAGCTAAGATTTGATTTTTCGCCATATTCATTTTCAAATGTTTCTTCTTCAAGATATGTTAGAATCGCATTTAGCACTTCGTCTACTTGTAAACTTACAGCATCAAGAAAAATGTTTGCCAAGAAACTATAAATACCGCCATACTTGTCAAATACTAGGGAACTAATAATGTGATCGAACATTGAATTAGCAAATGTCGTATCAAAATATTCGTCTTCTCTTTCTCCATATAAGTCACTTTCTTTTAATAAATATCGAATTAATTTAATTTTCCTTTCTTTATTATTTTTATTGTTTTCTAAATATTCATAAAGTCCATTAATAATTGGTATTTGTTTAGTTTGATCGTCCTCACTCAAGAATTGTTCAACGAATAGAAAATCACTGAGCAGAGTTAAGTACCTAAAAATTGGTACAAGTTGCACTGCTGCTAGTGGATTTGTAAATGTCTCCATTTTTTAAAATTGAATCGAATTGTTATTTTATTATGGTTTTCCTTTTGTTTTAATAATGAGAAATATTTCAAGTATAACTGAGGTCTGAAAAATAATATACATTTGATGATATATATTCTTCATCTATTATAATTGGGTGAATAATTCAACTAAAGTCGTGAATTAAAAATAATAATTTTTTATTTATACCTGATATTATTCGTAAAATCAGAAGCCACTAGTAATTGAATAATCATTTAGTAAATTTATTTTCTAGAATGAAAGAAGTACACTTGTATTGTTACTGTCAAGTTCAGTATTTATTCACTTAAACCTATGAACTACAACGCTCTACATTTATACAATCGCAAGTTAAAAGTAATTAAATAGAAATTTTTATCGACAATAAACATATATCGTGCTATTCATACAATTAAAAAATTCGAAGTTTATCTTTAGTAAATACAGGTAGACATTGAGATCAGTCATGTAGAATAAAAATATTATCTACATTTGAAGCCTTTTATTTAAACAAATGTTGACATAATTATTTTTGCAATGCCCTTGACACACTTAAATTTCATTATCACGCGATGTAACCACTCTTTAGTTTTTCCGTTGGAAAAAAAATGATAATGCTACAACTTTTTTTAGTATTAGCAACTATTTACTGAAACCTATTGTTGCAAAAACAGAGCTTATTTTAATTATTGCAGGTATTGTTAACAAATTAGTAACTAGTATAAAGAAAATTGTACAATGACTAGAAATTGATACCTTCAATTTCATTCATTATTTTTTGCAACCAAACAAACTTGTTACTAGAAGCATTTTGAAATTTGAGTTTAAATCTTAAGACTTTGCCTAAACCTTCAATCATTACTATGGCAAATTCTTCAATACTAAATTTAGTTCCAGGTAGAAGAATTACATTCTCCTCTTTTTTATCATAAAATTGCTGGAATTTAACTCTGGGATATGGTCCACTGAAAACCATTTCATATAAAATGTTTGTATACCCATTTAAAGGATATCCTGAAAATCTCGTGGCTGAATTTAATATTGGATATGTTTGTGTAAATTTATGAAGAGTTATATTCCCTTCAGATGACATTAAATTAACAATTGATATTGGTTTTGATTCAATTCTAAATAATTTTAATTCAAACGTCTCAACCGGATCTTCAGACTGTCTTATCGCTAATTTATATAGAGCAAGTTTCATGAATTTTGCCTCGTTGGTGTCACTGGCTATTCTCATGTATCCCGTTGTGGCATAATTTCTAATAGCATAGTAATCATGAAATGGAAGGGAAAATCTTGCTTTTTGTTCATTGTAACTTTTAATTATATCTTCAATTCTTGCATCTTCTTCGATTTTACTTCTTTCATTCTTGGTGTAAAATGAATTAATTCTAAATTCACCATTAAAGTCTAAAATAGCATGTGATTCAAAATGTGAATTGTACATTAGTTGATTGAAAAGATTAGAATTCTCTATTATATAGTCTTCACTCCATGTAGGTACTTTAGAGAAATAATTTTCTACCCAATAGCTGACAAATGACATTAGAGTCAATTTATCTGGAAAAGTATATTTTTCCAGACATTCCCGTATCTCTTTATCAGTTAGAATTTCTTTTCTCTTAATGTATTCTATTGCTTCTTGTTCATTTGCGATTTTTTGGGAAAGACGTTGCCTTCTACGACAACGATTATAATTTTTTCGCTTCTCAAAATATTCTTCGTCACTACAGTTCTCATCAAAATCGTCAATTTGAGTCGATATTCCAGAAAATACAACTTTTACGAATCTACTGCGAAGACGATTATCAATTTCACACATATCATTATTGGGTTCGGGTTCAAGTGTCTTGTTATCAATAGCTAAATACTTCTTCTCGCCTGTTTCTGAGTCAAAATCAAGGACAAAGAACCTCTCATCACTAAATTCATAAACAGTTCTTGAAATCGCGATTTTAGATAAATCACTGGACACGAAAATAAATTTATAACCATAACCAGTATCACTTTTATTATTCAAAGTGTTGACGAAAATTAAATGCCTTCTGTTGTCATTCATCGTACCAATGCATCGGTAATATTTGGATTTTAAAATTGATATTCCAGTAAGACTACTTATAACGTAAGAAAAACTAAATCGCGTCTTTTTAATTAGACTATTGATTATATTTTCTAGTTGACTGATCACTTGATTGGTTGCATACAATTGAAATTCTGGTTTGTTTATGTTTAGAGCAATATCTTGAAATATTTCTTCATTCTTCTCGTACATTACTGAAAGTCTGTATTTTCCATTAGGCACAATTTCGTCAACTGTTTTATTACTTTCAATTTTTAATAAAATCGATTTAACACCACTTCCTACAAATGAAAGGTAGGATTGTGTTTTGTTGTTTATCATATTTGAAGATATCTTATTTGAATATCTGTATAATAATCTGATGCTCTCTGTTGCACAAATTTTTCTGTAATTACTGTCTGTTGTCGTTACTAAACATCTTGCCAAGGGCATCAACGCAAATCCAAATTCTTTCCACCAATCCAATTTCATTTCCCTATTTTCTCCATTACAATTGTTAAGAATTTGCAAATGATCCACAAAACGCGACTTTTTGTATTTCACAAAATTTTCTAGAAAAACGGTTGAATTCTCCTCCTCTGTTTTTAAAACAATAGGTATTGAAAGACGTTTTAAATTCTGAAAATATAATCTAATGTCTTCTGTATAATTGTTTGTAGTATCCAGTTCGTTTGTTATAGTTATATTATAATTGTCGAAGTCTATAATATAATAGTCAAAACTAATCATTTTTGGAGTGAAAACTTCTAAAAGATTATAAAATAAATATTTTGAATCAGTAAAATTTCTTCCCTTATTGTTAGGAACTAGTAACTTTATAACAGTTTCATATTTAAATTCTTTTGATAAATAATTCGAAAGGAAATATGTCACTGTTTGAAACATGCTTCTTTCAAATAATTCCGAAATATCGTTAACCTGTCTCCTAAAATGCTTCTTTGGATCAAATGAATTATCTCCATTCATGCAATTTAACGATTTTGGATGATTGATATAAAAAGTCAGTTGAGATTCATGACTAATATCTAAATTAGGACAATGTTCCCCCAAAATTGTTTCGGCAATAGAGATACAAGTTTGAAAATTCAAAAGTGTCATATGCATTTGAAAAGTATAATCATTCTTTAACTTCACATCGATGTCATTAAAAGTGTCAACTGTATACTGAAATAAATCCTTGTAAGCATCATGCCAAAAGGATGGACGTGAAATAACTCTTGCCATATTTTCATTTGTAAATAAAAATTTCGAACATGATGTATGATGCACTAGAGCTGGAAGTGCAAATGCTTTTAACATTTCATAATTTCCTTCGTCAGTTAAAATTAATTTTTCAATTACTTGACCAGTTATTAAGTATTCGTCGAATAAATTCATGTCAATTGTTTTTTCATTACTTGGTTCAAAATCAGTAAAATTGAACCTATTCATTTGTCCAGTTTGAAGAAATAATGAACCGGCTTGTGCATACACATAATCAAGTGACAATAAACTAAGATTACTTTCTGTCTGAGGAAATAGCGGTGCAATTAAGTCATTAAAAATTCTATCAACTGCTAAAATACTAAGCATTGATGTCCCTCCATATTCATTTTCAAATGTTTCGTTTTCAAGGTAAGTTATCGTCGCATTCAGTACTTCATTTATTTCAAAATTTTCTGTATTAAGAAACACTTTTGCCAAAAATCCATAAATTCCGCCATACTTGTCGAATACTAGGGAACTAATAATGTACTCGAACATTACATTGATAAATGTCACATCAAACTGTTCATTTTCTTTTGCTCCATAAAGGTCACTTCCTTTTAGCAAATGTCGAATTAATTTAATTTTATTAGTTTTATTCTTTTTATTGTCATGTAAATATTTATAAAGTCCATTAACAATTGGTATTTGTTTAGTTTGATCATTCTCATGCAAGTAATTTTCAATTAATAAAAAATCACTGAGTAGGTTTAAATAAGTAAAAATTGGTACAAGTTGCACGGTTTCTATTGGATTTAAAAAATTATCCATTATTAAAAGTTGAATCCTATCAGTTCAATACTTATATCTGTTTAAAAATATTATCTGCAAAATAATATACCAGTGTTAATAAATTATGGTGCACTAGAGTTTCTTATTTCTTCAATTCAAAGTGATAAAAAAACTAGACCCGTAAATTTAAAAAAACATTTTATGTAATTTCAATATTTCAAGTGGAATTAAAAAATATTTTTACATTGTTTTTTAATGTCGAGTTAAATATAATTGAAATGTTAAAATTAATATGAAATAATAAAATAATGTAATATTAGAATTTTTTTTAAATACCTGATATTTTCCATTAACGCAAACTAATAATAATTAGATTATTATTTAGTTACTTAGTTTTGTAAAAAAATATGAGAGAGTTGTAATACTTATTACATGTTTCACTATTTTTATCAAAGTAAAGGAATACACTTTGCATATAACAAAGGAAAGTTTGAACTGTTTAAATACAAAATTTCTACTCATATATTATAACGTTTTATTGATACAATTGAAAAAATTGTATCCGTCTCTATTAAATATTCATAGACATTGTGATTGACAATATTAAGAAAATGACACTTATTATTATTATATTGTCCATTATTTCAAAAATTGGAAAAAATAATCTACGACAATAAGTTGTAGAGTACCTGATATTGTTCGTAAAATGCAAACCATTATGTAATTATTATTAAATTAACATATGGTTAGTTTTTTTTCAGAAAGAAAATGAAAACTTACTATAAAAGTTCCAATTTTAAAATGTATATGAAGATTACACAACTGTGTTTATACGAACATGAGATTAAATTTTTTAAATAAATTTTTTCTTATTTGTCGACAAATAAAATTTCTCAATAGGTATGTATATTGTGTTATTGATACAATTGAAGCTGTTTTTAATAAATACATATGTAGACATTATGAATGTCAAAGTTGAAGATATCATAAATTAGTGTAATGTATAGTAAAATTTTTGATGACAAATAGTAATAGTTTTAAATTCAAAAATATTTAAATAATTTGTATCCCCTAATTAAATTGAAACTGATATTTATTATGATTGTTATTATAATAGTAGTAAATACTTAATACCTTGCAATTGATATTGCATATTTCATACCCTCTGGGCGGAACTTATAATATTACATACGTTCAAATTGACTGTCTGGAAACTATATTAAAATTAGTTAACAAATTTAATTACAATATTAATGGTAATGATAAAAAACATAATAAAAACAATACCATCTGAAACCTTCGCATTAATTTATGTAGTTGTAACTTTCTATAAACATTATCAACAAAATTTAAACATTTATCTCAAAATTTATAAAGTGATGTTTGAAATTTCATGCATAATATTTTTATACCAATCGAAGTTATCACTTTTAGAATGTTGGAAAATTAATTTCAATTTCATAACATTACCCAATCCACCAATGCCCACCATTTTCTTATTCACAATTTGAAACTCACTTCCTGGTAAAAGAATAACACTAGTTTCCTTTGTGTTATAAAATTTTTCTATTTTCGCTCCAATATATGTCCCATTAAATATCATTTCATAAATAACATTTATAAAACCCTTTTCTGGATATGCAGCAAATCTTAATGCTGAATTAACATTAACAAATGTTTCTGTAAATTTTTGCAAAGTTGTAAAATTTTTAGCAGATGACATTTCAATAAGTGATATTGGTTTTGATTCGACTCTAAATAATTTTAAGTTGAATGTTTCGATTGAATCTTCAGACTGTCTTATGGCTAATTTATATAGAGCAAGTTTCATCAATTTTGCCTCAATGGTATCGCTGGTTATTCTTGTGTATCCATTGGTTGCGAAGTTTCTTATAGCATAGTAATCATGAAATGAGAGGGAATACATTCCTTTTTGTTGATTGTAAATTGTAAGTATAGCCTCAATCGAAGTATTTTCTTGAATCCTTTTTTGCTCTGCTGTTGAGTATATGGAATCGATTCTAAGGCGAGCCTCATAACTTGATATTTCATGAGATTCAAAACGTAAATCGAATCTTATTTTATTTAAAACATCAGCAAAATCGATTTCATATTGATCACTCCAAAAAGATTCGTTGGTGCAATTTCGTTTTACCCAATTGTCGATATGTAGAATTAGAGTTCTGTTATTTGGGAAGGTGTATTTTTTTAACATTATACCTGTTTCTTCATCAGTCAAATTTGATTTACTCTTAGCATACTCGAATCCTTCTTTTTCAAAAGCAGTTTTTTCAATAAAACGCTGCCGTCTACGACAATGATTATGTTGTTTCCATATCTTAAAATACTCGTCATTATAACAATTCACATTAAAATCATCATCTTCTATTGGTATTCCAGAAAACACAACTTTTAACGGTCTCCTACGGAGTTGATGGTTTACTTCATACATAATATGGTCTGGTTCGGGTTTCAATGTTACGTTATTACGAGACATGTACACTTTTTCTACGTTCTCTATGGGATTCATTAGTTCTAAGAGTTTCTCATCTTTAAAGTCAAATCCAGTTCGAAACTGTGCGATTCTTGAATTATTAGAAGGTAGGAAAGAAAATTTATAACCATAGCCAGTTTCACTTTCATTATTCAAAGTGTTTACATAACCTAAATGATTTTTATTTTCTTTAATCGTACCAATACGTCGGTAAGCATTTGATTTTAGTACTGATAATTTTGCCAAACAATTTTGAATTGTCATGAAACTGTAACCTGTCTTTTGGCTTAAAATGTGAATTAATATTTTCATTAAATCCACCACATCTTTGGTTATAAATGACAATTTAAATGAAGGATCGTTGAAATTTAAGGCAATATCATTAAATATATTAGGTCCATTCAAATCATTTTGAAATGTAATATTTCGCCATACATTAATATTCTCATATACTGTTTCGTTACATGCCTTTCTCAGAAACACCGATTTTACACTTATGTTTAAGGAAGAGAGAAACGTGTTTGTATCACTATTCATTATTTTTGTTGATAAATTTTTTGGATATTTGTAAATTTCACTTTTTTCGCCAGCTAGATGATACTTTTTGTAATTTGCTCCACATACTGCTGTTGAACATTGGGAATATGGTATCAAGAATAAACCAAATTCCTCCCACCAATCATCTCTCAAGCTTTTATTTTCACCTGCACAATTATCCAAAAACGCCAAATGTGCTTCGAAACGAGTTTTCTTAAATTTTGTCAAATTTTCCATGAGTGTGGTAATATTTTCAGCAGCTGTTTTTAAAACAATTGATTTTAATGCACGGTGTGTGTTTTCCAATTGTAATTTAATATCTTCTGTAGAATATTTTGGATCGTCGGCTTCATTAGTCAATACTAAACTGTAATTTTCTTGCTTTAATAAATAGTAATCATAAGTATGAATATTTGGAAAATAAAATTCCAAAATATCAAATTTCTCCTTCTCGGAAAAATCTTCATATTCCTTAGTATTATTTGGAAATAGTATTTTTACAACAACGTTGGCGGTTCTAAAACGATTTAATAAAGAATTCGAAAGATCTTTCTCGACTAATTGATAATAATATGTTGCAAATAGTTCCGTAATGTTTTTAATTTGTTTTCTATAATGTTCTTTAGGATCAGGTAGGTTCTCACCAAAGTTGCAATTATAGGATTGAGGATGACGTAAATATAATTTATGTTCTACACTCCTGTCCACATCACTAAGTTCAGGACAATATTTCTTTAGAACTTGGTCAGCAAGAGCGTAACAATTTTCAAAACTGGAAACTGCCATATTCATTTTTAAAGTTATGTCACTTTGTAATTTTAATTGTATATCATTAAAAGTATTATTTGTGTATTTAAATAAACTCGCATATGCCGACTGCCAGAATGTTGAGTGCGAAATAACATTTCCCATATTTTCATAGATATAAAGAAATTTTAAATTAAAAAGATAATACGTAAGAGCTGGTAAAGCAAATGCTTTTAACATTTGATCATTCCTATTGTCAGTTAAAAATAATTCGATTACTTGACCAGTCACTAAATATTGATCAAATAAATCATTTTCCATCTTACTTTCATCATTACTTTTAGAATCAGTGAAATACACATTATTTATTCGACCAGCTTGAAGATACATTAAACCAGCTTGTGCGTAAATATAATCAAGGGACAGTAGAGTGAAATTTTTTTCCGTCACAGGAAATAATGGTAAAATTATATCATTGTATATTCTACTCGCTGCTATAAAGCTAAGATTTGATAGTCCTCCGTATTCATTATCAAATGTATCATTTTCTAGATATCTTATTATCATATTCAATATTTCGTCTAGTTTTAAATTCTGTACTTTAAGAATAATGGTTGCCAGAAAGCCATAAAGACCACCATATTTATCGAATACTAGAGATGTAATAATGTGTTCGAACATCGCATTAACAAATGTCACATCAAAATGTTCGTTTTCTTTTGCTCCATAAAGGTCACTTCCTTTTAGTAAATGTCGAATTAATTTAATTTTATTAGTTTTATTCTGTTTATTGTCATGTAAATATTCATAAAGTCCATTAACAATTGGTATCTGTTTAGTTTGATCATTCTCATGCAAGTAATTTTCAATTAATAAAAAGTCACTGAGTGTATTTAAATAACTAAAAATTGGTATAAGCTTTACAGCTTCCAATGGATTTATAAAAATTTCCATTTTTAAAAATTCAAACTGAACAGTTTAACATTAATATTTTTTTGGTCTTCATATGATAGTGAAATATTTCAGTACATCAATTGATCAATTTCTTTTTATTATTTTTACACTAAACTGTATTCTAAGTACATTTGAAATCTGAAAATAATATAACTTTGTTATTAAACTATTCTTTATTTCTTTCCTTTCGAATTTAAACAGATAAAAAATGTAAGTTGCCTGTTAATTTAAATAAATATTTCATTAAATACAACTATTTTTTGTTTTTTTTAAATGGTTAGTTTAATAATATTAATGTAATATAACAAGAAAACAATAAAAAAATATTCCTTTATTATAAGTACAAAATAATTAGATGATAATGTCCATGAAAAGAAGAAGCTATTAATTAAATTATCATCTAGTTCATTTATTTTAAGAAAAAAAGTGAATGTTACATCATTTAGTATAAAAGTTACTTTTTTTACTATACCTGAGGGTTAGAAGACGATGAATTATAATATTAACACGAATTGAAAATGTTTAAATACAATTCTTTGTTTATCTATAAATAAAATGTAGTATTGCGTATATTTTTTATTGATACAATCGAAGGAAATGAAATTTTATGTTTATATATAAACAATTCTTTGTTTATCTATAAATAAAATGTAGTAATGCGTATATTTTTTATTGATACAATTGAAGGAAATGAAACTTTATCTCTATCAAATATACATAGGCAATTTCGTTTATAATGTTAAAATTAACATAAATTAATTTATATTGTGGAAAATTTTCTTGACACATGTAGGAAATTTCCCAATCCAAAAATATGAATACATCCTACTAAAATTGATATGATGCTTAATATTAAAGTATCAAATATGTAACATACATCCCAATTAGTTCCAAAATACTAATAATATTTACCATTCGAATATTAATTGCTTTAATTCAAGAGCAAACGGTAGAAGAACTACAATATTAATGATGGTGTTTTAATGGAATCGACTATTTATGTAGACCTTAGATTATAATAACGAAGACTGATTTGATTATTACAAAAGTTTAACTTTATACAGATTTATTTCTAATTGTAGAAATTGTTGTTTCGAAAGTGACAAATAATGTAAAAAAATTCAACAAAACTTATAATGTCATTTGCGCAATTTCATTCACAATATTCTTCAACCATAGGAATTTGTTTTCAAAAGAATTTTGAAATTTAAGTTTTAACTTTAAAACATTTCCTAAGCCACCTATCATCACCACTGAACGATCTTCAATGGTGAATTTGCTTCCAGGTAGAAGAATTACATTCTCCTCTTTTTCATTATAAAATTGCTCTATTTTAACTCTTGCATATGGTCCACTGAACATCATTTCATAAATAACATTCGTATATCCCTGAACACTATATGTAGCAGATCTAATAGCAGATAAAGCACTCAAAAAAGTATGCGTAAATTTGTTCAAAGTAATATTCGAAGATTTATTATTGAGAAAAGAAATTGGTTTCATTTCGTATCTATATAAAGTCCTATCGAATGCCTCATCCGGATCATCAAATTGTCGTATCGCTAACTTGTACAATGCAATTTTCATCAATTTTGCCTCGTTTGTATCTCTACTTATTCTCCTGTATCCTGTTGTTGCGTAATTTTTAATTGCATAGTAATCATGAAATGTAAGAGAATATCTAGCTTTCTGTTGATTGAAACTGTTAATTATACTATGAATATTTGTATCTTGTTCAATTTCACTTCTTTCTCTCCTCGTGTATAATGAACCAATTCTAAATTCACCATCAAAATCAGAAATTCTATGTGGTTCAAAATGTGAATTGTACATTAGTTTACTTAAGAGATTAGAATTCTCCAATATATAGTCTTCATTCCAAATATATTCTTTAGAAAAGTTATTATTTAACCAGTCTTTAACAAACAATGTAATAGTTGTTCCATTAAGAAAAGTGTATTTTCCCATAACATTAAGTATATCATTTTCAGTCAAATTCGCTTCTCTCTTAATATATTTTATGACCTTATCTTTATTATTCATATTCTCAACAACACGCTGTCGTCTACGACAACGACTATGTTTAGTCCACTTCTGAAAATATTCTTCGTCAAAACAATTCTCATCCAAATCGTCATTTTGAATAGATATCCCAAGAAATAGTAAATTTGAAATTTTCTTACGAAGTTGATGATTAATTTCGTACATAATATGATCGGGTTCGGGTTTAAGTGTTATGTTATTAAATGCCAAATACATTTTCTCCCTTCCTTTTGAGTCAACAATTTGCGAAAAGAATCTTACATCTTTATAATCATAACCAGTTCTTAAGTGCGCAATGTCCGATTTATTGCAAGATAAGAAAATAAATTTATAACCATAACCAGTGTCACTTCTATTATTCAAAGTGTTCACAAATATCGAGTGACTACTGTTTTCATCAATTGTACCAATGTTTCGGTAGTATTTAGATTTTAAAATTGATATTCTCGAAAGGCTACTTATAACGTTAGAAAAGCTAAAACTTATCTTTTTCTTTAGACTATTAATTACTTTTTCGAGTACACCGATCTCGAGATTGATGGTAAATTGATTAAATTCTGGCTCACTTATGTTTAGAGCAATACCTTTAAATAGTTCTACATTTAGCGCGTTCATCACAGAAGGAATGTATTTCGTTGTAACAAATCCATCAAATGCTTTTCTACTTTCGTTCCTTAACAAAACCGACTTGAGATTTATTTTTAGCATATGAAAGAGATTTTGTGTTTGTTCACGTATTAATTTTGAAGATGTTTGATCAGGATATTTGTATAAGAATCTAATGCTGCCGGTTGCACAAACCTTACTGTAATTACTGTCCTTTGCTGATACCAAACATCGTGCATAAGTCATCAAAGAAAAACCAAATTCTTTCCACCAATAACTTTTCACGTTTCTACTTTCTCCATCACAATTATCTAATATATTTAAATATTTTTGTAAACATTTTTTTTTATATGCCACTAAATTTTTCTGAAATACGCTTACATTTTCATCGGTACTTTTTAAAATTATAGGAATTGAATTGTTTTTTAATTTCTGAAAATATAAAGTAATGTCATCATTCTGTGTATTATTATTTTCTTTAGTGATTGTTATATCGTAATTCTCGTAATTTATAATATAATAGTCAAAATGATTAGCTTCTGGAGTAAAAACTTCCAGATAATCATAAGATAAATATTTTGAATCAGAAATTTTTACTTCTTCATCGATAGAAACTAGTAAATTAATACGAATAACTTTAAATTCAAATTCATGTAATAAATAATTAGAAAGTGAATTTTTCATTGTTTGAAGCATGTTGCTTTCAAGTAAATCAGCAGCGTTGTTAACTTGTCTCCTAAAATATCCCTTGGGATCAAAAAAATAGTCTCCATCTTTGCAAACAAATGATTTTGGATAATTTCTATAAAAATGAAGTGAAGAATTTATTGCACTACTTTTTAAAAGAGGACAATGTTTCTCGATAAAATTTTCGGCCAATGATGTACAGGTTTGAAAATTTAAAAGTGCCATATTCAATTGAAACAAATAGTCATTTTTCAATTCAAATTCAATTTTATCAAATGTATTCGTAGTATACTGAAATAAATCTTTGTAGGCTGTACTCCAAAAAAATGGATCTGAAATTACTTTTGCCATATTTTCATTGGTGAATAAAAATTTCGAACGTGAAATATAGTAGACTAGAGCTGGAAGTGCAAATGCTTTTAAGATTTCAGAATTTCTTTTTTCAGTTAGAATTAATTTTTCAATTATTGTGCCTGTTATTAAATATTCGTCGAATAAATTTTCGTCAATTAGATTTTCATCATCATATCCAAAATCACTTAAATATACACTATTCATTCGTCCAGCTTGAAGAAATATTGAACCAGCTTGTGCATACATATAATCAACTGATAATATATTAAAATTATTTTCTGAGCGAGGAAATAGAGGCGATAATATGTCTTTACTTATTTTATGAATTGCTAAAAAAGTAAGTTTCGATTTTTCACCATATTCATTTGCAAATTCTTCATTTTGAAGAAAACTCATTATTATTTGCAGTACTTCATCAACTTGAAAATTTTCCACATAAAGAAAAATTTTTGCCAGAAACCCATAAGTACCGCCATATTTGTCAAATACTAGGGAACTAATAATGTAGTCAAACATTGCATTAACAAATGTCAAATCAAAATTTTCTCCCTCTTTTTCTCCATAAAGATCACTACTCTTCAATAAATTTCGAATTAATTTTCTTTTTTTGGATTTATTATATTCATTGTTTTCCAAGTATTGATAAAGTGCATTAATAATTGGTATTTGTTTATTTTGATCTTCCTCACTCAGGTACTGTTCAACGAATAAAAAATCACTGAGTAGATTTAAGTAACTAAAAACTGGTATAAGTTGTACTGTTTCTAGAGAATTTTTTAGTGTCTCCATTCTTAAAGACTAAATCTTACTGATTTAAGATTTATATTTTATGGTTTTAAAATATTAAAATATTTATCAATAATTTTTTTCCTTCTTTAACATGAAAAACGTACTTGAAGTGTAATTAAAATTTTATCTGCAAAATGATAAAGCTTTATTAATTAATATTTTTTTTTTAATTTTATCATATAAAAAATTTTACCGTCTTGTTTTAATAAATAATTTTTATACCATTTAACTTAAAATTAAAGCAATTCTTTACAGTTTTTGGAATGAAATTTATTATAAGAAAATCAAAAATAATTAATTGAAGGATTTATTAGAATACGTTTTTAAATACCTGATATTGTTGGTAAAATGCAAGCCACTTAATAATTAAAATATTATCTTTGTAAAATTATTTGACAGTAACAAGTGTAAATTCACTAATAGATTCTTTATTGCCATCTAATCACAAGAAATAAAATACAATCTATTTATACGAATATGAGTTAAAATTGTTCAAAATCATTTTTGATTAGAGTCAAATAAGATTTCTTAATAGGTTGCTACAAAAGAAAAAGATAAAACTTTGTCACTGTTAAATACATATAGGCATTTTGATAGTAATGTTTATTATAATGCAACATATATTTGATGTTTCGTAATTATTTCTATTATTAATTAAATTTATTTCACAATATAATATATTTTACATACAATCAAAATAAAAGATTGTTATAATTGTAATATTTTTCCTCATAAAGTGCGCAATTTAAAATGTGTCCAAAAAATGTTAGTACACTCAAATGAGTATTTTTTAATTTAAACTATTTAGTAAGTTTAAATTTCTGTAGCTATCGCGTAACACTCGTCGGTTATTTGGTTAGTAAATGATTTTGTTACTATTATTATTATTATTAATATTATTAATTGTTAAAATAAAGAGTAGTAAGTTTATTGTCAGTAATATTCGTATCGTTCATATGTTTTAACAATTTATGAACAACTTTAATAAAAACTTAATTTTACAATTTCACGCATGATATTCTTATACCAATCAATGTTCGAAATTTTTGAATTTTGAAAGATTAATTTTATTTTTGAAACTTTTCCCAATCCTCCAATGCCCACTATTGTAGTGTCTACAATTTTAAACTTACTTCCTGGTAAAAGAATAACACTCATTTCCTTCGTTTTATAAAATTTTTCTAATTTCACTCCAACAGGTGGTGCAAGAAATATCATTTCATAAAGAACATTTGTACAACCCAATTCTGGATATCCAGCAAATCTTAATGCAGAATCAGTATTAACAAATGTTTCTGTAAATTTTTGAAAAGTTGTAAAATTTTTAGCAGATAACATTTCAACAAGTGATATTGGTTTTGGTTCGACTCTAAATAATTTTAAGTTGAATGTTTCAGTTGGATCTTCAGACTGTCTTATGGCTAATTTGTATAGAGCAAGTTTCATCAATTTTGCTTCGTTGGTATCGCTGGTTATTCTTGTGAATCCTTTGGTTGCGAAGTTTCTTATAGCGTAGTAATCATGAAATGAGAGGGAATACATTCCTTTCTGTTGATTGTAACTTTTAAGTATGGTCTCAATTGTAGTATTGTCTTGAATATTTTTCTGCTCTTCTGTTGAGTATAGAGAACGGATTCTAAATAAAGCTTCATAATTTGATAATACACGAGTTTCGAAACGTAAATCAAATCTTATTCTGTTCAAAATACTCGGAAAGTCAATTTGGTATTGTTCACTCCAAGCAGGATCACTTTTACCATTCACCCAATCAAAGACATGCTGAACTATAGTACTCTTATTTGGAAAAGAGTATCTTTTTAGTGTGTTCTCTATTTCTTCTTGAGTTAGATTTGTTTTATGCTGAGCATACTTAATCGCTTCATTTTCAAAGTCAGTTTTTTCTGCATAACGTTGACGTCTACGACAACGATTATTATTTTTCCAATTTTCAAAATATTCTTTCTTATTACAGTTCTCATCCAAGTCATCATTTTCAATTGGTATTCCAGAAAATACAACTTTCATCCATCTCCTACGGAGTTGATTATTGACTTCATACCTAACATTATCCAGTTCAGGTAAAAGTGTTATGTTATTAAGAGTCGCGTACACTTTGCCATATTTCACTGTGTTTTCCTTTAGTACGATTAGTCTCTCATCTTTGAAATCGTAACCAGTTCGAAATTGAGCAACATCGAGTGTATCACCTGATAGAAAAATAAATTTATAACCATAACCAATGTCACTGTGATTATTTAAAGAGTTCACGAAAACTAATCGAGTGCCATTTTCACCAACTTTACCAATGCCTCTGTAAATTTCTGTTTTTAGTGTTGATATTTTTGCAAGACTACTTTGAACAGTCTTAAAAGTTAAATTTATTTTTTGGCTTAAATTAGAAATTATTGTCTCCATTAAAGCAATCGTATATTTTGTTACAAATGACAATTGAAATGTAGGTTTGTTGTGATTTAAGGCAATGTCTTCAAATATTATATTTCCATTTACATCATTTTGTGCTTTAATTTTCTTTCCTACTATTCCAGTTACTACTTCACTACTTGCATTTCTTAAAAATACCGATTTCATACTTGTACCTAAAGAGGTAAGAAAATTTTTTGTATCAGTTTTTATTACTTTCATCGATAAATTATTTGGATATTCGTAAATTCTATTTTTGAGGTCTGACAGATCAATTCTTTCCTCCGGTTCTTCACATTTTAGTGTTGAACATTGAAAATTTGATGTCATGAATAACCCAAATTCATTCCACCAATAATTTCTCAATTGCTTCTCTTCACCTTGACAATTATCCGCAAATTTTAAATGTGCTTCGAAACGAGTTTTCTTGAATTTTGTTAAATTTTCCAAAAATGAGGTAATATTTTCATTTGTATCTTTTAAAACTACCGATTTCAACGCACCGTGTGATAGTTCAAAAAATATTTTAATTTCTTTTAAAGAGTACTTTGGATTATCATTTTCGTTGGTTAGTATTAAATGATTATCTTTTTGTTTTAAGATATAATAATCAATGTTATTGCTGTTGGGGAAATAAAATTCCAAAATATCGAATTTCTCCTTTTCGGATAAATTTTCATATTCTTCCGTATTGTATGGAACCAGTAATTTGATAATAACATTTGCATTTTGAAAGCTTTTTGACAACTGATTTGAAATAATGTTTTCGACTAATTGAGAATAATATGTTTCAAATAATTCTGTGATGTTTTTAATTTGACTTTTAAAATAATTAGTAGGATTGGGTAGTTGTTGATTGACTATGCAAGAACAGGAATTAGGAGAATGTAAATATAAATGAAGTTTGGAACGTCTTTCTTTAGCGTTCAGATGAGGACAATATTTCTTTAGGACGTTTTCAGCCAAGGTAGCACAATTTTTAAAATTAGAAAGTGCCTTATGCATTTTAAAAGACATATCATTTTGTATTTCAAGTTTTATATTACTTAGAGCATTAGTTGTGTATCGAAATAAATTCCCATAAGCCTTCTGCCAAAATTCTTTGTTTGAAATCTCATTTGCTATGTTTTCGTATAAAAACATATATTTTGAATTGTAAATATAATACGTAAGTGCTGGAAGTGCAAATGCTTTCAACAATTGAGAATTATTTATGTTATTTGAAACCAATTTTCTAATAACTTGACCAGTTACTAAATATTGATCAAATAAATTTTCATCCTTTACATTGAGATCATGACTTCGAAAATCATTAAAATAAGCAGTATTCGTTCGACCAGCTTGTAGAAATATTAAACCAGCTTGTGCATAAATATAATCAAGAGACAATAAAGTGAGATTTGCTTCTGTCATAGGAAACAATGGTAAAATTATATCATTGAATATTTTACTCGCTGCTAAAGAACTAAGTCTTGATTTTTCACCATTTTCATTTTCAAATGTTTCTATTTCGAGATATTTCTTTATCGTATTTAATACTTCTTCTATTTGTAAATTTTTTGCATAAAGAATAATTTTTGCCAAGAAACCATAAATACCGCCGAATTTATCAAATACCAGGGAAGTAATAATGTGCTCTATCATTGCGTTAACAAATGTCACATCAGGATATTCATTCTCTTTTGCTCCATACAGATCGCTTCCTTTTAATATATTTCGAATTAGAATCATCATTTCGCCTTCATTATCTTGACTGTTATGTATATAAGTGTAAAGTCCATTAACAATTGGTATTTGCCTATTTTGATCTTCTTCAGCTATGCAACGATCAATAAATAAAAAATCACTTAGGATGTTTATGTAATTAAAAATTGGTATTAGCTGCACTGCTTCGAATGGATTTGTAATTGTCTGCATTCTTAAAAGTTAAATCTTATTGATATAGAACTTATACGTTATAATCTTTAAATACTAAGTATCTTTAAATACTTCTTTATCAATTGTTCAAATCAAATTCTATTTATTTTAATACAAATCAAGTGCTTCAAGTACAATTGAAAAATGATCTGCAAAATAATACACTATTGTTAATTAAATTTTTAAAAACTTTTAATTACAAAAATTTAATCATGATTTTTCTGTAATTTTAATATATCCACAAAAGAAAAATTTTAAATAAATGTAAATAAATAACAAAAGTAATGAAATAAAATTTTACTAGAATATTATTTTAAATACCTGATGATGTTGTTCGTGAACTAATAATCAAAATATTCTTACAATTTATTTGAAAAAGGTACAATTGAAATTAATGTTATTGCTTAGAAGAGTTACCATTGTCATCTAAACATGACGATTGCAAAACTATAAGAAGTCGTGTCAAAAATGTTTAAATACAAATTTCCTATTTATAAGCAAATAAAATTTAATATGTATATCCTTTTATTGATACAATTGAAGATATATAAACTTTATTCAAATTAGATACACATAGATTGTCAATTTCAATGTTAAAATAAACTTAATAATGTTTCTTGACACATTAAGGTAATTTTTAATATAAATAAATTAACTACATTCTTATCCTCATAGTTTAACAATTAATTAATTATTATTAATTCTTATTAATACAGTTACATATACTTCACTTTTTGTATTCATTTTTTAATAGTTTAATAGTATTTGCAATTATTACAAAATTAGGGATCAGTTTTCAGATTAATAAAATAATAAGTACATTCATGTCCAGATGATCATTACATTTTTAAAAATACTATTTTATTTCACAGGTACAGTAGAACCTCGGTTATCCGAGCTTCGATTATCCGAGAGTCCGCATTATCCGAGGTACCGAGAGCTGCTCGGATAATGCGGAATAACTCGGATAAAGCGGACGAAGCTGCCAAGCCGAGAAAAAAATTTTCACGCATGCTCTTGCGCCATCTGCAATAACGATTGTAACCTCAAACTCACTTGAGTTTGGTAGCCACACTAATCATTTCTGTGCACAGACGTGAATTTCTAGTTAATAACCTTAACCAAGTTTGACGAAAAAACTATACTTTTCACGTATATAGAAACAAACGGAATTTTGTGTTATTTACAAGACTTTTTCGGTGTATGTATTATTCGAAAACTTAAAATAAACATTGTCATGTCGCAAAAAGGAAAAAAGGAAGAAATCGTAATTAATGTGGAACAAAAGTTGGAAGCTTTGAGAAGATTAGATAAAGGAGAAATTATTCGGCATGTCGCTGCCGATTATGGTGTCGGCGAAGTCACTGTGGGTGATTGGCGTAGAAACCGATTCTAATTTAGAACAATTTGCAATAACATCTGGTAAACGCAATAACCACTCGTAAGTCGATGGAAAAGTGCAGAGTTCGATAAAATTGACAAAGCTCTATTTCTGTGGTTCACTCAGGTGCGAGAAAAAGGAGTGCCAATGTCAGGTGAGTATTTTACAATCTTCAAATCAACATTTAATAAATATGTACATATAACGGGTTTGTAGAGTTTTCTCTTATAAAATATAAAATACAGTTCAAATTGGTTTTTCCCAAAATGATGTTTCCCTTCTTTCCTTGAAGGACCCATTTACAGGCCAAGGCGATGGAGTTTGCGAAACAATTTTCTGATGAATGCAAATTATTCACAGCAAGTAATGGATGGCTGAATAGGTGGAAAAAAAGGCACGGCGTTCGTCAATTAAGTATCTGCGGCGAGAAAATGTCAGCTGACAAAAGTGGACTAGAAAAATTCAAAACGGAATTCGAACAGTTGGTAGCGAAAGAAGGATATTCGCGAGATCAAATTTATAATTGCGACGAGACCGGCCTCAATTATAAAATGATGCCTGCGAAGACATTAGCTTCACAACAAGAAGCAATGGCGCCAGGGCATAAAAAAAATAAAGAAAGAGTTACCATTTTAGCCTGCAGTAACGCGACCGGAACGCACAAACTTCCGTTAATGTGCATAGGAAAATCGGCTAAACCAAGAAGCAATTAAGCATATTAAACCCTCAGCTTTGCCAGTGTATTACACACATCAACGGAGTGCTTGGAAGAGCAGTGATCTTTTCCAAACATGGTTTTTCGAAAAATTCGTTCCATCGGTTGAAAAAATTTTTGAAAAAGCAAGGTCTTCCTAGAAAAGCGATTTTGCTACTCGACAACGCGCCATCCCATCCGAACGAGTTAATTCTCAGAAGTGAAGACATCATTGTCAAATTTTTTTTCCACCAAACGTGACATCCATTGGACAACCAATGGATCAAGGTGTACTTGAGACGTTCAAACGTCATTACCGACGTTTTTTTACTTCAGGAAATTTCGGAAAAAAAATTACCACCGGAAGTACCTTCAGAGAGTGTTTGCTTGCAATAAACATGGAAAGAAAACGTCATTTACTGGTCAGCTCAAGCTTTGGGATAGTATCCAAAGTGTCACGCTGGAAAGGTCATGGACAAACATTTTTGCCTTCTGAAAGTCAAAGCGATGAAATTGTAGAAATTTGTGATGATGTTGACCTCCATAGCATCATGGAGAAAATCCTGGTTGTGAAGACGTCGAGAGAAACGATACTGAAGAATGGATTAATGGTGATGACTGTGAACAAGAATTGACTGACGACGAAATCGGGCACATTTGTGAATTCGGAAGAAAACACTGTCGATGTAGAAGAGAGCGATGGGGCGCGAAAACCCTCAGTCAGCCATGAAGAAGGTTTGAATGCTCTAGAATTAGCATTGAAATATATTGAGGAACAAGAGGAAAGTAACGCCAGTGACCTTTTGCTGATAAAAAGATGGCGAGATATAGCAGCGAAAAAACGAATCAGCAGTTTAAAACAGTCATCTTTAACTAAATTTCTTCAGCCGCGTTCTGAATAAGTAACTTGTTATGCAATAAAATTGCTTTACATATAACAAAAAGATTTATTTATGTTCGTTGGATTTGAATTTTTATCTATTTTTGTCATTTAATTTTATTGTATTACATTGAATACATAAAAAATAATAGAAATATTCGAATTTTTTATTTCGTCCGTATTATCCGAGGTTTCGATTATCCGAGGTACCTCTTCCCCACATTACCTCGGATAATCGGGGTTCTACTGTAATTGTTTCAATTATTTAATAGGAAAGTAACAATAAGAAGAACATTTACTGTGCTCGAATCTTTCTAATAATTTAACACATTTTTGAGTTCTTTTGCTTTCAAAAACCGATTAAAACCCGTTGTTTTAAAGTAAGTAAGTTACAAGTAATATAAATTTAACGAAAATTCTACAATGATTAGAAGTTGATAAGTGCAATTTCATTCATAATATTTCTCAAACATTGTAATTTATTATTAGAAGTGTTTTGAAACATAAGCTTTAATTTTAATACACTTCCTAAACCTCCAATCTTCAGTATGGAAGATCCTACAATACTAAACTTACTCCCAGGTAAAAGAATCACATTCTCCTCTTTTTCATTATAAAATTGCTCTATTTTAACTCTTGCATAAGGTCCAGTGAATATCATTTCATAAAGAATGTTAGTATACCCTTTAAAAGGATATGCAGCAAATCTCCCAGCAGATGCAGAACTCGTATAAGTATGCGTAAATTTTTGCAGTGTAATGTCTCTAAATGTAGTATTGGTAAATGCTATTGGTTTCGTTTCGACTCTAAATAATTTCAAATTGAACGCCTCATCAGGATCATCAAATTGCCTAATCGCTAATTTATACAATGCAAGTTTCATTAATTTTGCCTCGTTGGTATCTCTGGTTATTCTCATGTATCCTTTCGTCGCATAATTTCTAATCGCATAGTAATCATGAAAAGTGAGAGCAAATCTCGCTTTCTGACTATTGTAACTCTCAATTATACTTTCAAGTTTTGCATCCTCTTCAATTTCGCTTCTTTCTTCCTTTGAGTAAAATGAACCGATTCTAAATTCACCGTCAAAATCAGAAATATTGTGCTTTTCAAAACTTGAATCGTACAATAATGTTGTTAGAAGATCGTAATTTTCAATTGTATAACTTTGACTACAAGGCGGTTCTTTAGAGAAATTACTATTGGACCATTCATTAATAAACCATGCTAACATTACACTGTTAAAAAATGGGTATTTTTCCAAAACGTTAAGTACCTCTTCTTCACTTTTTCTCGTTTTTTCCACAACAAATTCTATCGCTTCTTTTTTATTGACGTAACTTTGAGCAAAACGATGCCGTCTACGACAACAATTATCTTTTTTCTTCTTCTCAAAATATTCATCATTACTGCAATTCTCATCCTGATCGTCGGTTTGAATCGATATTCCGGTAAATACAAGTCTTGTCAATCTCTTACGAAGTTTATAATTAATTTCATACTTATTATAATCAGGTTCGTATTCAAATGTTAAGTTACTAATGGCCAAATATTTTTTCTCCCTTCTTCCTAAAATTGGAATAGGCAAAAACAATCTCTCATCTTTAAAATCGTAATCAGTTCTTAAATATGCAAGTTCAGTTATATTAGCGGATAGGAACATAAATTTATAACCATAACCAGTGTCACTTCTATTATTCAAAGTGTTCACGTAAATTAATCTATTATTGTTGTTACCAATTGTACCAATTTGTCGATAATAGTTGGATTTTAAAATTAATAGTTTCGAAAGTCTACTTAAAATGGACGCGTAACTAAAACCCGTCTTTTCTTTTAGAGTAATAATTATTCTTTCTAGTATCCCGAGTGTTTCAATGTTTACAGACAAATAAAATTCTGGTTTCTTTATATTTCGAGTAATGTCTTGGAATATTTCTTCATTTAGCGAATATAGCACAGAATGGATATATTTTTTTGTAATAATTTCATCGACTGCTTTAATACTTTCGTTTCTTAGTAACACTGATTCTATACTCGTTTCTAGTGAAGAAAGAAGAGTGTATGTATTTTTGTCTACTATTATTGGAGATATTGATTTATTTCGATAAGTGTTTAGTAATTTAAAACTATTTGTTCCACAAAAATTTTTGTAATGATCATTGTTTGCTAAGAAACATTCTTCATATGGCGATAACCATAGACCAAATTCTTGCCACCAATTATTTTTCAATTCCCTATTTTCTCCCTGACAATCGTCTAAAATTTCCAATTGACCCTCTAAACGTAATTTTTTGTATTTTACTAAATTTTCAAGAAAATTGGTTGTACTCTCGTCCGTTGTTTTCAAGACCAGTGGCATTGATAAGCTCTTTAATTTCTGAAAATAAAGATCGATTTCTTTTGAATAATTCTCTGAGCCATCAGATTCTTTATTTATTGTCACATCATATTTTTCGTAATTTACAACATAGTACTGAAAAGTTATATTTTTGGGTGTGTAAACTTCCAAGAGATCATAGAATAAATATTTTGTGTCGACATAATTTTCCTTGTTAGGAACTAATATTTTTATAATAACAGATTCATAATCAAATCTGCGTAATAAATTATTGGAAAGGGAATCTTTGAGTACTTTAAAGAAACATGTTTCATATACTTTGGTAATATTGTGAATTTGTCCTCTAAAATTCTCTCGTGGATCAGGTAGGAACCCATTGAATTTGCAAGCAAATGATGTTGGATAGTTTACATAGAAAGTAAGTTTAGAATTTTCTCCAGTTATTTCTGTGTTTGGACAATATTCTTTCAGTGTTCTTTCGGCCAAGGAGGAACAACTTTGAAAACTGGAAATTGCAATATGCATGCTATATTTAAAATCATTTCTGAATTTAAATTCGATGTCGTCAAACATTTTTGTAGTATACTGAAATAATTGCCTGTACGCCATTTGCCAAAAAATGGGTCGTGAAATTAATTTTCCAATATTTTCAAAGGTGAATAAAAATTTTGACTTTAGAATATAGTGTGTCAGTGCTGGAAGTGCGAAGGCTTTTAACATTTGTTGATTACTCTCGTCAGTTTTAATTAATTTCTCAATAGCATGACCTGTTACTAAATATTCTTGGAATAAATTCTCATCGGCTAGATTTTCAGTCAGAGATTTAGAATAATGATAATAATAAAAATAGACATCATTCACTTGACCAGCTCGAAGAAATATTAGACCAGCTTGAGCATAAATATAATCAAGTGACAATAAACCGATATTATTTTTTGTCCGTGGAAATAAAGGTGATATTATGTCATTAAATATTCTACCTGCCGCATAAATACTAAGCATTGATGGTCCTCCGTATTCATTATCAAATTTTTCATTTTCAAGACTTGTTATTATCACACTGAGTACTTCGTTAATTTGTAAATTTTCCACTTTGAGAAACATTTTTGCCAAGAAACCATAAATGTTGCCATATTTATCGAATACTAGAGATGTAATAATGTGTTCAAACATTGCATTAATAAATGTCAGATCAAAATGTTCTTGATCCTTTGCTCCATACAAATCGCTCCCTCTTAGTAAATTTCGAATGAATTCAATTTTCTTGGTATTATTATTTTCATTGTCTTTTAAATAGTCATAAAGTCCATTAACAATTGGTATTTGTTTAGTTTGATCGTCCTCTCTCAGGTAACGTTCAATGAATAAAAAATCACTGAGTATGTTTATGTAATTAAAGATTGGTATTAGTTGCACTGCCTCCAGTGGATTTTTAAATTCATTCATTTTCTTTCTTTTATTTATTTTAACTTTTTAACTTTAATTTATCGATATTAGCACATTTTTCAATCAATAGATAAATTTCTGCAAAGTAATAAAAATTTAGAAACATTGAATGAATCTGATTTTTGTTTCTTTTGTATTATAAGATATGTTTTGGTACCTTTCTTCCCGACATGAAGGATTGTGACTACCAATTCTTAAGTAATAATTAAGTAATTTATTTTTTACGAATGACTTACTACTACTACTGTCATTTAAATTAATAAGGAAATTATCGCACGTTGTGAATTTATAAATAGGCGATGTAGAAATTTTAACAGTTAACATTATTTGTTTATCTGTAAAATTAACTATTTTACGTAGATGTTTGTAAATTTATTGATACAATTGACAATTTTCTTGATAAAATTGCTTATCGCTATTAAATAAATAGATAATAAAATAGTAATAAATTTTTAATAATTTTATAACAGTATAATAATTATAATTAAAATAAACAAATTTTTTTTCAATTTCAGAAACAAATTTTAATTGATAATTTTGTAGACGATTATTTGAATTTTTACCTCGTGTCTTTAAGTAATTTTTTATATTTTTGCATATGTCTGGAAGTATTTGAATTTTAATGAACTTGATCGCTTTTTTAATAATAATAAAATCTGTTTATATTGGTAATAATGTAAATTTTTTGTTATCTTTCTGCACGTGACAGCACGTTCTATTTCAAGGTGAAGGTAAATTAGAATAATATTATAAATTTACCATAAATGAACAAATTGAATAAATATAATTTTTAAATTTCCAAATAATGTTCTATAAACTAAATTTTTCATTCTTTTCATTACATTTAAAATCGACTTTTTTCAATTAAAAACAAAAGCATAATTATTATTAAGAAATTCAATTTTCAATTCACATATTAATTGCCAAAAATAGTTAAATATTTATTTTTTTCAAGGCATGTGCTTGACGTATTAAAAAAATAGGGTGTGAATGGAAAACGCATTTTTTATTTCACCTCGAATTAAATAGTGTCCAATGTATAAATTAGTTTGGGTTCACCGCATTTATATTTAAGAGGAAAACAGAACGAACTCACGAATTGAAGATTGCAACGAACTCTTGCGTATAATCGAAAAGAAAAACGTGGATGAAATTCGCAATTTTGCAAATAAAATTTAAACAAAAGAAGAGAATGAGGCGAAAAAAAGAGGACGTAAATAAAAAAAAAAGAAAAGAAGCTTGAAAAGTGTAGAGAGAGAGAGAGAGACAGAGAAAGTAAAGAAGCGCCGAAACGGACATCGCGTGATAACTTTAAATTAATTAGCATTCACAACGAAAAGTTTTGCAAAGAAGAACGCGCGCTTCCGCTCGTATTCGAATACTAGAAAGAGAGGAAGAGAGAGAGAGAGAGAGAGAGAGAGAGAGAGAGAGAGAGAGCTCGATTCGGCTAGTTGGCTGAATTTCATGGAGGGGAGGGAAACAAACTACACTAATTAAGGATCGGATTTCGCGTACCTCTGCTTTATGGGGTTTAAGAGAGTCGGCGAGATTTTCTGCGGATGTGGAGATCCAGAAACAAGAAATTACAACCGGAATGACAATTTTTCTTTATTAAAGAAAAATGGTTTTACCCTCCATTTTGTGTTTTTATTTTTGCCTTCAGAAAATACATTCTTTTTTATTTGGGGGAAGAAAAAAAGAATTTTTATAACTAGAAACATTGAGAAATTTTTTTTTCAACAGTTTTCTAAATAATTTATTTAATCACATTCTCTAATTCGATGGAAAAATTAATTTTAAACATTTTATCATATTAATTTTTAACACATTTTACTCAATATTTTGAATTTTCTTTTTAAAAGGAACAAAATAATGTAATATTATTTAATATTTATTATTTAATTAAAAAAACTCGTTATTCTTGATGAAAATTTATTACCATAGTTGATAGAATAAAAATTCTATAATAATTTGTAGAATTATTTTTTTTCAAATTTAAAATTAAATACAGAATTATTAGAAAATAAAATAATTTACACCACTTTATAATATTTATTTACTCCCATTTAATTATTATCGATTCATTAATATTTATTACTTCAACAGTCAATTTGATTTCGGAAATTATTACCTATCTAATAGAAATTTATCAAAAGTTTCATATCTAGTTAAGTTTTCATAATTTAAAAAAAATTTCAAATGAAAATTATGATCGAGAATAATATTTAAAGCAGAACAATTTTCAATTTTACGAAAATAATTATAAATTCATTCAAAATATAATTAAAAGTAATTATTGTTTTTAAATTAAAAAGTATTTTAAAATGAAATATTTAAAATAGTAAATTATGTAAAGAAACGTAAGGAAGTAGAATAAAATAAATTAATATAGAGTTTCAAATTAATTTCGCAAAGACTAAAATAAAACAGAAAGAAATTAAATTTAAATTAAATATAAGAAAATTATGTAAAATTTATAGATTCGTTATTCATGAATCAGTATTCTTATTTTATAAAAAACGATTTTAATAGTTCAGTAAAAAAAACTTAATCTCTTACAATATTCTAGTACCACTTTCTATAAATACAGAATTTGTAAATTTTTCAAAAATATATTCATTTAAAGAAATATTTATATGAATATTTTAACACTTTTTAAATTTTTTCATGAATAAAATTAATATTAATAGTGTAATATAATACTAATAATAATTAAAATAAAGAAATTATTATATAATTAAATTAAAGACTTACAGTTTTCCTAAGATATTTCAAAAATTGTTTTTTTGTTTTCGTTTTTTTAAAAATTGTTTTTTTTGGTTTTTTTAAAATTGTTTCCTTTTTAATTGTTTAAAAATATTGTTTTTTTTAAGTAAGAAGCTTTAAAATTTTAATTAAAAATTAATCAAGGTATTAGAGAAATAAAATTTGTGTTCGTAGTGCAATTATTTATTTGTGTTAAATAATTGTTAGCATCAAATAATCATTTATAATAATAAAATAAATTATTTATTGATATCGAATAATTGCATATTTGTATCAGAGAATTTATTCGTAATAAATTAAAATTTTTTTTTAAACAATCATTCATTTGAATAAAATAATCATTTATTCACTTACTAGTAAATATTCACTGTTCCCAAAAAATGGAGCGCGATATTTACTTTTAAGTAAAAAATTGTATAGGTTATGTTTACAATTTTTTGAATAAAATTACAGAAAGAGAAATAATTACTATTCAAATTTCTTGATATTCAATTCTTCATTACAACCATAATAATAAAAAACTGATTTCAAAATTACGTATTTAAAAATTAACGTCTAATTAAGATAAATCTAACACAAACATAACCTACAATTCGTTTGTTTCTTATGTATACTTTCTGTCGGAGCAAATCGATCACTTGAATGAAATAATTTTTTTTTTCTTCAAGTGAGTGTGTCTAATATTATTTTTCAAAGAATATCGTTGATTTTCTCGCATGTAGATTATTATGTTAAAATATACTTAACACGTCAAGGGACGCTTTATGGACACGAATGTCTCAACTATAAACACAATGCTAAAAAGATGTTTGTACTGACCTGCACTGTATATTGTATATATATAAGTATAAATAGAGTTTTCATGAGCAGGAAAAAGTTTACTTTGAAAATTAGTCGACAATCTTGTATGGATTTTCATAAAAAGCCGTATATACATACTCGTCTGTTGAAAGCATAATTTTCAACTTCTTTTCCTTCAAATTGGCATGTCTAGTGGCTCAATTTATTTTCCCCAAGGAACTTTAAATTTAATGAACGTAGTCTCTTGCCCTGGGACAAAAATTAGGTTTGAAAACTTTAATTTTTTAACACTTTTTATTTTATTTTTCCCCTCTCTTTTTTTCTCTATGGATAATTTTTTTATTTTTCATTCAGCCTTTTTGTCATTTAACTCCCTCTCTATTTATCATAAATAGGGGAACTGAATAAACTACCCTATTAATTCAGTCGAATACTTTTTTTCGAGAAATTCAACTTTCTCTTATTCTCTATATGCAAATCTTTTTATTTGAGCAAAAAAAAAATTTAGATCTAAAGAAACTTGTTATTTCTTTGAAACTGAATAAATTGCAATTGGATAAAATAAAATGAAATGCTATTGATAAAGGGGGAAAAATTGAAATTTCTAATCAATTATATTTTTTTGATAATAGTCTTAATTTTCCGTAACAAGAGTGAGCGCAGAGATGCTGAATTTAAATCTCCCAGAGAGGAGAGAATAAAGTACATATTCTCTAGATTAAACCCAGCAGAGAGAGAGGAGCTTTGCAAATTTTAACTGAAAGGTATGCTTGCATCTGGAATTTGTTCCATAATTAAGTGCACCTCATGGACACTTTAACGTCAAAAGTAAAATAATTTTTTCGGCCATGTTTTATTTTCCCTTCTCTCTTATTTTCGGGACGGAAAAAAAATCAAAATAACACCAATTAAATTTTTTTCCCTTGACGCAAAAAGAAAAAATTCACCTCCATGCAATATTAATTAATTTTCTTTATCTACACGATAATAATAATAATAATTAATTATTCCATATTTCTCATTCTTCTTAATATAAATATACTAAAGGGAATATTAAATTAGTATTCATATTTTCATTTCTTGTACTTTCTTTGCTAAATATCACTTCTAAATTGAACAGGGAAAAATTATTTTTAGAGTAAAAAAAATTATTTGATTCAATTAATTATTAATTGAAAAATATTTATTCAGGTTTAATTAATTATTATTTTAAATTTTTACTTAAATCAAATATTTATTTGAGTGAATCAAATATTTTTTGAATGAATTAAACATTCTTTATTTGAGTGCATTAAATATTTTTTATTGGAGCGAATCAAATAATATGTACTTTCAACACTAAATTATTATTTTAATTACAATTTAATTTAGTAAAATAAAAATAATTTAATTCAAGTAAATATTTAATTAATAATATAGTCAAATAATCGGTTACTGGAATCAAATAAATTTTCTTTTTCAATGTAATGTACTTTTTTTATTACTTTTTTCTGCATTTGCAAGAAATTCTATCGAGTCCCCGGTTGAGAGACAATTTAAAAAAAATATACTAATGAATGTAATTGTTTTCGCTTATAATGTATTTATGAAATTTGCTAAATGGACATGCTTTTAAAATGATTAGAAAAATTCTTTCACGATTGCAATGGGGTTGAGGAAGGGTTTTATATGTATATAGATATAAACGTGTATAGGTAGTGCACGACAGAAAATCACTGAAGCAAGCCATGTGGTAATAAATCAGCTTGATCTTGTTAGGGATTGAATTTAAAGTCCCATTTGAAATTGTGCCAGAAGAACTCGAGGATACGTTGTAATCGGAAAATTATGCCAAGTCCACAAGCACTTAAAAAAGAGGGACAAATTTTTACATACATGTATACCAAATCATCGATAAACTCGTCAGTTTTATTTGCAATAAATAATTTTCCACTTCTATATATCCTTTACCTTTTCGCACACAGACAGAATTATAGAATTTTTTAGCTATACTCTTTAATCATAAAAAATTCTTCTCGATACTCACTTTTAGAATTCACATATTCGCAAGTTTGGGAAGGAAACAGAATAAATGAATTCGACTCACCTGAAACAGAAAAATATATCTTTTAGAAATTTTTTAGAAATTAAAATTCAAAGTTTTGAATAAAATTATATTTAACGAAAAATAATACAGGGTTATACCATAAAAAATTATTTTTGTTTTTAACTAAGGATTTTTCTCTGATTCACAGACAAAATTCTTCCTTTCTTCCTGACAAATTTATTTATTTGTAAAATTATTCGAATATTTTTCAAATATATGTTTTATAATAAAACATACAATAATTTAGTTTAAATGAATATTTAATCATTATTATTTTTCCAGAGGAATTAAGATTTTCAAAAATTTACAATTTAAACTTTTTTTTTTTAAATTCAACAACAAATAATTGAATTCATTGTAATTCAAATATTACTTTATAGAATTTTAAACTAAAATTCTTCTTAAATTATTTTGAATAATTTTACAAAAAGTTCTTTTAGAATTTTTTGATTCCATTTCTTTACAATTCAATTTTACGAAATTGCGATTATTAAAAAAAATCTTATAATAAAATAAATATAAAAAATAAATAACATAAGATAAAAAAATCTTTAGTTAAATAATTTAAGAAAATAAAAACTTCAAATAATTTCAAAAAAATGCAATTAAACATTTTCAAGAATAAAATTAATTCTACTAAATTGTTAGTTAAAAGTATGAAAAATTCAAATATTTAAAGATTTTTATTTGAAACATTTTCAAAATTCAATTATTTCTAAAAAAATTATGCCATAATGCTTTTAATTTTCAAATATTATCTAAAATTTTTACTAAAATTAATTTTTAAATCAATTATTATTTGAAAACTATAACAATTCAATTATTTAAACACAAAAGTAAATAAATTTTTGTATAGTTCCATGTCTCTTAAAATTGAACTCTTATAAAGAATTTTATAAACAAATTTTTCAATAATTGAATTCATTTGGTAAATTTTAATAAATTTTTTTAAAATAATTGAATAATTTTAAAATTGAAATTTTGTCAAGTATTTTTTTAACATTTTTAATAATAATTGAATTTCTAAAAAGAATATTATTATTCATGACAGTAAATAACACTGTAAACAATTTTACTATTTATGAAAATAATTGATTCATTGCGATGAAATGTATAAAAAAAATTTGTATTTAATTAATTTGCTGTGTAATTGTTATTATTTATGAAAAAAAATTAAATGATTTAGTACAACTTCAAAGCCAATTTTTTTAATAATTAAATGCATTTGGAAAATCTCGTTTCGATAGTTGTGATTTTCATTTAATTTCTTGCAATTTCTGACTATCCTGATTATGAATTTATTTATTTTTTAAAAATAAAATATGTAGAATTTGAAAAATTTGCAATATATAAAACATAAGTTTATTTGATTAAGAATGAATGCGAGCGTTTATCATAAATTCTTTTTGTTTTTGACATATTCTTTGAGAGAGTGCACAACACATGAGAAATGTGAATCCATTTGTGACGATTTGCGAGTAACTTGCGAGCTTTGAATTGGGTGTGTTTTTATTTCCAATACATCAAGGCCATAAAGAAAAACATGAATCATGCGTCTTTTTTTTTTTGCTCCCTCTCTCGCAATTCTCATCGTATCCCTTCTGTTTTGCTGCACTTAAAGAGTCAGAGTAGGTCCTTGACCCAAGTTCAAGGGAAACAGGCATAAATTTTCAAAGTTTTCTGCTAGAAATGCCTCACATTTGCGTACTCGTACGTGTACACATAGCTGAATGCACCTCCTTATACTCCTTTTCTCAACTATACATATTTCATAAGTTTCTGTTACTGCTACCAAGATGTTATACATAAAAAGAAATATGTACTTGCAAACTGCACCTTATGTGCTTCTCTCTCACTTTTCTATTTTAAATCACCAGTTTCCTAATGTAAATTATGTTTTATACTTTTTCATTTGTATAACCGTTTGAAAGTTTGCTAAAAAGTGAATTTCGTCAAATTTTTCTTTTTAAAGAAATTTTGCAATTTTTTACCATAATTTTGTAAGTTAAATTATTTCAAACATTTTTAAATATTAATAGATTTTAAAAATTCTAGTTGACACGAAAACTACAAATTCAAGAACACGACAGTCCAAAATTCAAGTTAATTAGTTCAATATTGTTAAAAGAAATGTGTGACAAACTATTAAGATGGAAAAATTTATTCCAGACATTTTGTCATATTAATTTTCAACACATTTTACTTAATATTTAAGATCCTGAAGTTCTGAACGTTCAAATGAACGAAATTTATTTATTTCTTCTAAAAATTAAATTTATATTGCAATTATTTTGCTTCACTATTATCCAAAAAAATTAATTACTGAGTTTGTAAAAGCAAAATTTTAATTTTTAAATTTTTCTATGATTAGTAATTTATTGAAATATCTTTAATAAAAAATATTTCGTTCATTTGAACATTCAAAACTTTGGGATCATAGAAAGAAATATTTTCTTACTATAAAAAATAGTTCTATGAAAAAACCTCAAAATTAATGGAAACTCTCCTTAAAATTCAAATTTTATTCCAAAACTATTGCAATTAGTTGTTAAAGAAATAATTATAAGATTCTAAAGGTTTATATGTATATTTTTGCTTTTTATAAAAGTTAATAATTTTTGAAAATATTTTAATGGTAAAAATTTATGTTCATTTGAACGTTCAGAACTTGTGGGTTAAATAAAAACCATTTGAAATTTAATGATTTCGAAAAATTACTTCCAAAATTCAATTACTTTCTATATAATTTTTAATTAAACTTTAATAAATTCTAAATCGATTATTTTAAATAATTTTCTGAATGTTGTTTAAAAACTAAATTATTTAAATACAAATATTCGATTACTTATAATAACTGAAATATTCTTGTTTTTTAAAGTTAATAATGATTTAGGTATATTTTCAAAAAATTACAATAAACAAATTCTTGAAATTTTTACACAAATTTTAAAATAATGTTTGAAAGATAATCGTTTTGCAATTATAAGAATCCTAAAGTTCAGAATGTTTAAGTGAACGAAATTTGTTTATTTTTTCCAAAAATTAAATTTTTATTGCAATCATTTTGTAAAAGTACAATTACAGTTTTTAAATTTTTTTATTATTATTTACCAACAATTCTTGTATTCAATTAAAAAATTTACGTTTAATTATAGGTACTTTTACAAAAAGATTACATTATGTATTAAAAAATTAATTTTTAACTTAATGAATGTTCAAATTTGAATATTTTTCTTTATTGTTAGTCATTTTTAAAAATATTTGAGCAGAACAAAACTGTCATTCATTTGAAAGTTCAAAACTTTAGGAAAATAATTTTTACTAAACTTCTGCAATTATTTTTAATTAAAAGCTATTGCATTAAACAAAATTTTTTTCGTTCATTTTGATTACTATTCAAATTTTGTTATATTAATAATGTGTCACATTTCAAAAAAATTATAAACTTTAAAAATGTTTAATTTTGTTTTTTAATTGAAGACAATAATTTTTGGAAAATAAATATATTGAAAACTATTGTTTACTTTTTGAAAATAAATTGATTTGTAAATTTTTGTGCAAAAAATACAAATTAAAAGAATTGTATTGATCAAAATGATCTCCAAGTTTTGAACGTTCAAATGAACGAAATATTTTTTATTCAAAGTATTTTAATAAATTACTCATCATAAAAAAATTTAAAAACAAAAATTTTACTTTTACAAACTCAGTAATTAATTTTTTGAATTGTGATGTAAAATAATAACAATAAAAATTTAATTTTTAGAAGAAATAAATAAATTTCATTCATTTGAACGTTCAAAACTTTAGGATCTTAAAAAAATATATTTTAGTTTAATATTTATTATTTATTTAAAAAAAAATGTTCTCAGTTAACACTACATAAATTTTTGCTCAATTCAATAAAAATTATCAAGAATAAATTTTTTCCAATAAGTGAATATTTTCCTGAAAATATTCGGGAGAAACTTTCTACTTTTATTTTCAAAGGCAATGACTTTGCGAAAATAATTTTTCCACGCCACGGGAATCGTGACAGGTAATTTTGAGAATCGACAGGTAACGCAGTTAGGAGATCTAACAACAAAGGACAATTGAACTCTGTCCAGAAGGAAATTTCCTCAACGAGTCAAGGGATAGATGCAGTAAATACCTTGATTTATGATCGTTGACGAACCACAACAGGAAGTTAGAATACTATATATATATAGTGTACAAAACTGCAACTAGTCCAAAGTTCCAATCTTGCGATGAATTGTATTCAGCTAAAATTTAAAGTATAATCCCATTTGCAATCACAATCACAAAAAACACAATTTCACAAAATATGATTTTTAATTTTAAAAAAATTTAACAAATTAAAAAAAAATTTTAATTGTTTAAAATTTTTTTAAAAAATCTAATTAGTTTTCAAATTGAAACAGAAAAATAAGAATAATTTCTAATTTTCCTAGATAAATCACTGATGGAACACTTAAAAGAAATCCAAGCAATTCGAATACAACGGAAAATAAACACACGCTGCGGATACGACTTAAACGGAACGATGAGAGATTTAGACTGAGGGAAAAGGCGGCAGGGCAGGGACTGAGGGTAGTAAATCCGAACGCTATGGTGTCAAAATTGAGACTGAACTATAGTGGGCAGAGAGCGGCAACAGTGTAAAATTTGAGACCAAGACTTCCCCCTCCACCGCTCTTATTTTCGTATCAAAAAATATCTATTGTCCTGCCCTAATGTCCTTTAACTTTTGAAGCAAACTTTTATAAGGAAAAAAAGGAATTTTTTTTTTTTAAGACCCATGTGCATTGAGACGTTTGTCTCCGAATTTTATTACTCCAGGCGCCATGAATCTTTTTGAAGGGGAACTTTTCCTTAAAAAAGAGAGTTACAATGAAAGATATGCGTACGCACAAATGTTGATCGTAAATTTTTTCGATCAATACACATTTTTTTTTTCACCAACTTTATAAAGTGTTCGCCAGATAGAAAAGCAACAGGTTATTCTTAAACTAAACGTGAATAAGTTTCAAAAAACACAAAAAATTTAAATTACAAAAAAAAATTTGAAATACAAAAAATTAATGTTTGAAATTATGGTAAAAATTATTGTTTGAATCAGTGACGGAATTTTTAATTTTTGATTATTTTGATTATTTATATTTATTTTTTATAAAATATATTATCATGCGGTACATTATCGAATAATTTAGTTTACTTCAATTCATAATTAATTCTACCAAATAATCTTAATTTGTATAAAAAAACTGAAATATTTTAGTGAAATAAATAAAATTACTATTTTTGATAAATAAATTTAATGAACTATTTATTCGATCTAATTAGGATTTATTAAAATGTCTCTAATGTTTTGAACGTTCAAATGAACGAAATTTTTTTCTCTTTAATATTTTTCAATATTATTATTTTTAAATGCCAATTAAAAGAAAAATTTAAAACAAATATTAAGAAAAGAATTCATTTCTTTTTTTTCTAAATTAATATGTTCTACCAAAATTAAAACAAAATAATGTAATAAAAACATCCGTTCATTTGAACGTTCAGAACTTTAGGGGCTTTTATTAGGTTAAAATTAGCGTAATTCAAATAAATAATACAAATATTTGAATCAAATTTATATTTCTTGGATCCAAATAAAAATTAATTGAAAAAAACCTTTCTATCAAAGATGCTAAAGTTCTGAACGTTTAAATGAACGAAATTTATTTATTTCGTCTAAAAGATAAATTTTTATTACAATTATTTTACTGAAAAACAAAAAACATTAATTACTGAGTTTGTAAACATAAAATTTTATTTTGTAAAATTTGTTCATGATTAATAATTTATTCAAATATCTGCAATAAAAAATATTTCGTTCATTTGAACGTTCAAAACTTGGAGATCATTATTTCTATCAATTTCTTGATGCGAAATAAATTTAGAAGCAAAAAATCAATTAGCGATTCAAACTCCATTTAAAATTTACCCAAATTTAAATTCCAATCAAAAAATAATTTTCTTCCAAAAAAATTATTATCAATTAAAGAAATTCTATTTAAAAAAATGTAATTTTCCTAAAAAAAAACTTATTTTAGAAAAATAAATCAATTTTTCTGAATATAATCATATGTAATTTTTTTCAATTTTCCTTTTTTAAAAATTTTTATAATATATTTTGCTTCTGTAAAAAATTGATAAATGAAATATTGCAGCGATGAAAATATAAACAGTTAATGTAAATCGAAAGGATTTTGGGAATAATATTCCAGTCCTCAATATACGAATGATAATATCGCTGAGGCATGATATACAATTTTTTTCGTTATCGTTTTAGAACCATCATGTTTATGGTATAACATTAAAAAAAATATAGATGAAATATTTCCCATTATATTAAAAGAATTAAAAGTGAAAATATGGGATTACATTTCGAGTAATTACCAAATTTATTATTGAAATATATTGGAAAAATTCACACATCATGGCTGTTAAAGAAAACATATTAATAAAAAAATTGTCAAATAAACATTTTTATTCAATGCAGTAAAATTTATTACGCGCAAACGAAAATGGAAAATTTTTTTTCTAGAGGATATTATCAAGAATTAACAATTTATTATTAACAATATTATGACAATCAATTTTTGATTTACAAACTATAGATTATTTATTAGTTATTATTAATTATTTTATTTTGTATTCTAATTTAATATTTTTTATTTTTGTCATTAAGTAATGATCTCAAAGTTTTGAACGTTCAAATAAACGAAATATTTTTTTTGAAGATATTTTAATGAATAGAGTAATAATAGAGTAATCATAAAAAAATTTAAAAACTAAAACTTTACATTTACAAACTCAGTAATTAATTTCTTTGTCAGTGACACAAAATAATTGCAATAAAAATTTAATTTTTAGAAGAAATAAATAAATTTCGTTCATTTTAACGTTCAGAACTTTAGGATTATATTAAGTATAATTATTTAGTAATTATGAATACTGGTTTGTGTGTCTGGAAAGACTTTAAATATAGAAACAAAAATTCTAGATACATGTAATTATCAATATAAATGGAGAATCACTTGATTAAATTAATATTTTATAGAGTTTATATATTTATATACACGTATAAAGTTTTTCTGATAAACAAATGCAAATTTTAATTACTAAAATGCCGTTTATAATTCAACAGCAGAACACAAATATAGAAATTTAGTTATTAAAAAAGTTCTCAAACAAATATGTAGAGTATAAATAACTAGAGTTGATTTTTTTTTATTCGCAGTGAGTAAAAAAAAATTCTCTCTTTTATTTCCAAACAGTATAGGATTTTTTAAATTGAGTCAAAAAATAAATAGCAAATCTGTCTAAATCCGTATCAATAAAGAATATTTCACTGTGCTATAAAAAGGGGAGTTAAATATTTAAATCACAAATTTTTGAGTTTATTTTTAACTTGAAAGTTATAGTTTCTACTCTCAGCTTCCGACTGTTTTTACAGTAATCAATTTGGTACTAAAAAAAATCTTTTTATTAACCAAAAAAAAATTTTTTTAATTAATTAGTTATATTTTAGAAAGAATAATTAATTAACACTAATTATCTCACTTTGACAGATTTTTATTTTCACTTTCATTTCTAATTTGAAAAATGTTCACTACAGTAATTAATTTTTAATTTAATTTTCACTTATAGTAATTATCGCTTTTATTTTCTACTGAAATTAATTTTTACTTTGACGAAATTTTTCTTTTTGTTTCCTTTTCACTCTCATTTCTACATTACAATTTTCATTTTCATTTAAACAAAATATTTTAACTTTCGCTCTTATTTGTTTTTCCTGTAATTTTTTATTTCCACTCTCATTGATTTTTATTTTCCCCCTTTTCTATCAAAGTGATAGTGAAAATAAAAATCTGTCAGAGTGAGAGAAAAAATAAAAGAAAAAAAATTTGCAAAAGTAAAAATGAGAGGAAAATTTTTAAAACCCTATCCAAATGGAAGTCAAAGTCAAAAGAAAAGTGAAATAAAAATAAAATTCTAAGAAAGTGACAGTGACAGTGAAAATAAATGTTTTTATTATAAAAATTTATTTCATATTTTTCATTTTCTATAGAAAATACAATTAATAATAATATTTTAATTATTCTTAATTATATTTTTATATGATATTCTGTTGGATAAATATTAAACACTTTTAAATTCTTTCTCCAATCTTTAGTAAAATTTAGAAAATAATAAATAATAAAATGGAAAATAATTTCTATGAATAAATATTGAAAATGACCGCGCGAGAAATGAAATATTTCCAATGAAATAAAATAAAGAAGTGAATATAATTAATCACTTTACGAGATAAAAAGTTTAATGCTAAGAGCATTATTAAATGTACATTTTTTCTCCCCCAGGAAAATATGAGTGGTGATATAAAATGCTCGAATTGTTTGAAAATTTCAAGTACAATATATGTATAAAGCAGCGCTCAATGGTTTATGTTATTAAAAAAAACACCCCACACACACACACACATAGAAAAAAACGGAAACAAAAAAAAATTTGTAGCAGATATTTTCTAACAGTCGTGAAGCGTTCATTTGAAGAGGTTATACGGTCAAGCAGAGTTCAGTAGACGTGAAAATAAATAATTTCGCACCAAGGATTAACTAGGAAAATTTTACGAGTTGTGGTAGAGAGAGAGAGAGAGAGAGAGAGAGAAAATAAGAGAGCAAAAAAAAGTATGAAAATAAAAGCCCAAACAAAAGCGCCGACATGACGAGAATACCGTGCGCGTAAGTTCAACAGACCCCATTCCACCCGCCGCGTTGACTCTCCTCGTCGCGGATATAATTCGACTAATTATTTGTCGACTCCACGCTATGTGGATGTATATATATCTATATAAATGAAGAAAAGAGAGTGAGTTGGAGTTGCGGGGATGATGAGTTTGTACAGTATAGTGAATGTGGTTGGTCGAAAAGTTGGAGTCATAGTCATCGACGCCGCTCCTATAAGCGACAGACAACCGTCCGATATTCAACTGTGTGTAATGCATTACGCTAACAGGAGTATTCACTATGTCTAGAATCTACATGTCGACATGACATAATGTCCCATCTCTCTATATAGACAGATACTATATATAGCAATATAATTTCTATAACCCTAGGAATATATAACTATATATAGACAAATATCTGGGCAATTCCACCTGAGAATTACCTATACATGACCATTAAAATTGCCCTTTATGGAAAAATACAAAAAACTTATTTTTTTTAATTGCCCAAATTTGTAATTTATGGATTATCGAAATATCACTGAAAAACAAAATTTAATTGATTCAAATAACTGTTTAATTGAATTTAATTTAAATTTAATTTTTTTAATTCCATCACTCGGTAAAAATTAATATTTAAAAAAACGTTGAATTTAACGATCATTCCAAGTCAGAAAATGTGTAAATAAAATAATTTTATAACTGAAATTATAATTTTTCTCTTAAACTATATTTTAATTAGAAACTTGATTTCATTGAAACTATTAACATTAATTTACCAGGGTTGCTACGGTCAGGGAAAACCTGGAATTGTCAGGGAAAACCTGAAAATATCAGGGAATTTTATAAAATATTTTTTTTAAAAATTAATTTGACGTATCTGAATCGCGAAAATGGCAATTTTTAATTTTTATTCTCATACTTCTAATTTTAAAAAACTTCATTAACTATTTCTTTTTAAGTTAGATTTAAATCTGTTAAAAAATTCAACTATTTTTAATACAATATTGTAATAAAATTTCACGAAAGAAATAATTGTTTTTAATTTTTAAGAAAGAGTTAAATTTGCCAGCAAAAATTTTAATAAATGTCTACAGTATGAGTATATGATTATTAATTTTAATTATTAAAAAACATCGACATAATCAATAATTTTCTAGAAATTTTAATAAAATCTAATTATTAGATTACCTTCCGCTGATTGTCGGCTGTGGTTACTTTTTATTAAAATTGCATTAACATTTTTTGTTTATTAGGATATTAATTAACATCGCTATAGTAGTAGTTAAGAGACCAAGAAATAATTATCATTAATAATTGTTAATGATAATATAATAAAGATCGCAAAAAAAATTATTTTTCATTTTCTGCTGACTGAGCATCAACTGTCAGCAGAAAATGAAAAATTATTTTTTTCTGCGAAATTCAAAAATAGTTTGTTGGTCACTAAGCAACTACTAGAACAATTTTAATTAATATCCGGGTCGTCAAAATTAATTTAATTCATTTTTTCTAAAAAATAACCACAGCCGAAAATCAGCAGAAAATGAAAAAAATTTTTTTTCTTCGACCTTCAAGAAAATGAAAAAATTTTTTTTTTCTGTGACCTTCAAGAAAATGAAAATGAAAAATTATTTTTCCTAAACTCAGCATCTTCAGACTTCTATAAGCTATTAAAAATAGGCCTACTTTTTAAAGTAATTAAAAATTACTTTTTATTTTTGATTAATTTAAAATTAATTAAAATTAAAACTACAAAAAAATGTAATAATTTCAAAAATTCATAACTCGAAAATTTAGGCAATAAAAAAATAAGAAATTAGAAAATACGTTGTTTCATATTTTTCTACAATTATTAGGACAAAAAATATGTTTAACAGAATAATTAATTAACAGAATATTAGAGTAGTGTATGTATAATTCGTTTTATGTGTCATGCACTAATGTATACATGTGGTCGTGTCAATGTTCCCGAATCACGTTAGTTTGCTTTTCCTTTTGCTCGGGCTCGATGAAAACGACGGCGGTAATAGTAGCGGGAGTAGAAGCGGCAGCAGTTGAGAAAGATTGTTCATGACCGTAAAACCCTCTCGGTATTTGATTCATGCTTTCGTCTCTATTAGCAGGATCAAGGGATTTAAGTGGAGGGTAAACGATACCAATTCCACCATAGGTCCACCATCAAACGCTATGTAATCACCCTCCAACATATTTGCTTTCAGCAACCTCTTCTTTGGATTTTATATTAATAAAATAATAATAAAAAAGAAACGCCAAATTGCTCTATACTAATTATAATATTCTCGAAAGGAAATTTTATGTTTTATTTCTAGTATAGAATTTTTTTTTATTTTGAAAAGCTGTCTTTGTGTTAATTTTATCCGCAAGGTAGAAATTTTGTCGAGTAGAAAAAAATAGCTTTCAAACTAAAAAAAAGTAACATGGAAAAATTTAAACTTGACGACAAAAAAATTCGTTTTAGACACTTTACAAAACAGACAAAAATTTCATTCTGTATTTTATTTTTCTTACTTTTTTCTAATTTTCAACCAAAATATCTACTTCTTTCTTATCCTGCTAATAAATTGAATTTCTGAAAAGAATTTTATTATACAATTTTAATATTTCTAAATATAATTTACTTCTTGCGAAGAATTTTATAAGATTTTAAAAAAATTCATTTCTTATGACTAATTTTATGCAAATTCTAATTTAAATAATTAAATTCCTTACAATTTTTTATATTATTCATGAAAAGAATTTAATTTTTAAGAAGAATTTAAAAAACAATTTTAATAATTTAATAATTGAATTCTGTTTGAAAATTTTATGGAAAATAGTACCTAGATATTGGAAATCATATTGAATTGAGAAAAGTTTTCTTTACAAAATAATTAAATTTTAAAAAGAATCCTTTGAAATTTTTGATAATAATATTAAATATCTGTGTGGCATTTTATCAATTTTTTTGTTGATAATAATTCAATTCCAAAGAAACACTTTTTTATTTATGAAAATAATTGAATTCTTGTGAAAGTTTTCATTAGAATTTTTTTAAATAATTGAATTTTCAAGAAGAAATTACGTACTTTTAAAAATATTTGAATTCTAATGATATATATTGTTCTTTATGGAAATAAATGAATTTTGCAAAGAATTTTTATTAAAATGACTCAAAATAATTGAATTTTCGGGAAAAATTATGTTAATTATGGACATAATTGAATTATTTCGAAGAATTTTTTGTGTAAATAATTGAGTTCTTGGGAAGAATTTCATTAAAATCTAAAACAATAATTGAATTATTAAAAAAAAATTTTTTTTAACTAAATTGCAAATTGTATTCAAAATAATTGATTTCTTTAAAACAATTTTATCAAAATATTCGAAAATAATTGAATTCCTGTAAAAAAATTCTAATATTTCTGTAAATAATTTACTATTTCAAGCAATTAAAATTATATTTTTAAGAATATTATATTTTTTGAGCCATTCCTGTGTAAAATTGCATTAAAAATTAATTGAAATTCTGTAATGAATTTTATTATTTACAAAATTATTCTAAATAATTAATTTTTACGAAATATAAGACACATTATGGAAATTTTCATTTAAACACTCGAATTCTTATGTGAAAAACTTGTTTTGGAAACATAATTAAATTTTTCAATCAAATGATTTATCATACAGTATTTAAAAATAATTGAAATTATTTGATGAGCGTTTTATTATTTATGAAAGTAATTGAATTCTTGCATAGAATTTTATCAACAAATTTTTTTCCGAAAAATTGTATTTTCATTATTAATAATGATTAATTTTTTCGATAATTTTTATCGGAAAATTCTATTCTAAACTAATTGAATCTCTGTGGAAATTTTATTATTTATGCAGAAAATAATTGAATTTCAGATGATTTTTACCAATTTTTCTTTTAAATAATTGAATAATTTTGCAACATTTTTTGAAAATACTAAATACTAAAATTAATTGACTATCGAATTTTGTTTCAAAAATAATTGAATCGTTTTAAGGAATTTGGTTATAATTTTTGAGAAAAGTTTTTTATCTCCAGTATTAGTGCAATTTGAAGTAGTGTAAATTCTAAAATAAGCAGAAATTGTAGCTTTTCATGGTTTGAAATCTAAAAGAAAGTAACTAAATCATGTAGCATAACGTAAAAAACTAGTAAATTTAGTAACTTTTAGTTTTAGTAGAGAAGTATATGAAGCCTGATAATTTTTAAATTTAAGCTATAGACAAATTTACCCAAAAAATTAGGATCCTAAAGTTCTGAACGTTGAAATGAACGAAATTTATTTATTTCTTCCAAAAATTAAATTTTATTGCAGTTATTTTGCTTTACTATCAAAAAAATTAATTACTGAGCTTGTAAAAGTACAATTTTTGGTTTTTAAATTTTTTTATGATTTGAAATTTATTAAAATATTTTCAATTAAAAAGTATTTCGTTCATTTAAACGTTAAAAACTTGGAGATCATCAAAGATTTTGAATCTGTATTAAATATAATACAATAAGTATTTGCAGAATTTGGAACAAGAAAAAAAATTTTTCACCTGGAACAACTACAAATTTCACTATATATTAGTGAAATTTCTAGTTATTGCAGCGAATACTTTCCCTATTTCAACGAATACTTTCGTTATTTTAGCGAAAGTTATCGCTGTTCCAGTTAAATGTTTTTTTTCGTGAATAAATATAATTTTTTAGATGTAAATAATTTTCTGTTTGAGACTCATATTTAAGTATATATATAGAATAATAATCGTGTTTCAAAGTACAAGAGCAAGATTTTAGAGAGCTTGTTATGTCTGATAGATGTAAATATATATATGTACATGTATAGCCATCAAAAGTGTTTTCCAGGGGCAGTAGTAGCATGAATTTCAGATTTCCTACTGTGAGACAATTGAGGTGCTTCTCTCATCAAGTTAAGACAGAAGTTGTCAGAGGTACATACAAAGCTTCACGTAAACTATAAGTCGACTTGAAGATTCCCATACGACGGAAACTTAGGAGATTGTTGACAAAAGATACGCTACTAAAGTGGAAGTTGCCCTCTATCGTCATTCTGTCGAGCCAATTCAATATTAATATACGTGTATATTTAATTATTATTTCTCTATACATGTAATAGAAATTTAATTATAAATATAAATAAATGTATATATATATATATATTATATTTATATATATATATTATATATATATATATACATGTATATTATGATATGAAACTTAGTTATTAGCAAATAACAATATTATACTAGACTATGTTGTTATGGTGTTATCTTTACGAGACACGCTCCTTAATTAACTCCCAGTTTATGATCTGCATCAATAACTTTATGCATCCAAGGTGTTTTCCAGCTGTAAAAGACCGAATTGTTAAACTTGTTTAAAATTCTATGACACGACGGAAAGCTGGGAAATTATATATTAAAGTTGAAAATACCAAATATACATATATATTTAGTAGCGAGAGATAAAGAAAAATGAAAAGAATCAGTTTAAAAAAAACCGGAAATATGATATTAAAAATGTCAGCTATTTAAAAATAGTAAAAAACTACTATTGGTAAATTTTAAACTCTTTAAATTATAAACTGAATCTAGAGAGACTATAATTTAAATTCATACATCCGGCGAAGTGTGTTTTTATTTTTGCAATAACATATTTATTTTCTATTAAATAAACACATGTTTTTTCGCCCTAAATAGAATTAATATTTTTCAAGTAAATAACATTTTTTTCGAATCAAATAAAACGTCAGTGAAGTTTATAACGTTTATTATCGAAGATTGCAAGAAAAAAATAAAAAAAAATAAAATGTTTTGTTCAAAAATTTTTATATATTTATAATATTTCAATTATAAAAACATAATATTTGCCTAATGAAATAGTGAAGTATTGGTAAATTATTTTGAGAGTCTTGAAAATGATGTTAATTTTGAGTTCATAACTTATTTTGAATCTGCATATTATATGGAGAAAATTGTACTTTAGTGTCAATAAAATTTAGTAGATATCTTAAAGAGAATTACATATCTTCTAATAATACACATATTCTCCTTCGCTATTTGCATAATATAATAATTATAACATTATGTCAAATTTATTGAGTAATAATTTTATTGAAATTCAAATGTATTACTGAATTGCAAGATAACTTAAGAATACACATTCCAAATGTGCACTTCTGACATGGCAAACATCTTAAATTTCTTGTAATTACTCGAATAAAATGAATAAGCTGGCATTTCCGGTATATATATATTGCAAATATAAATATTTATACTTTCGAGAAATGGGATATGGATATTATTATTAGTATTGAAAGATATGTTATGTGTGTTGTTATTCTCAAAATATTTGCGATGAAAATATTTTTCTTCGAAAACTTTACACTTGATAAATATTCATGTCAGAATTGAAGCGACAAAAAGTCTACCTCAGATTCTTGCATTCCTCTCTATCACTCTCTTTTTCTCTTTTCTTCTTTTATCTCTGTCCCTCTCTCTCTCTCTGTCTTTCTGTTTCTCTACATATTTGTGAAATATTTCTTGAAAATGGAACAAATTTTCTTATGTAAAATTTACATATTTATTTTTTTTATAGACACAATTATTGGACAATATTGAATATTGAAATTATAGTAATAAATATTTAATTATAGCTAATTTTTACCTTCCATTAACACATTGGGTCATTTTGATCAGACACCAATTAGCAACATGTCATTAAAAATACTCTCATCGACACATTAGTCAATTTTCTTTATATAAAATTAATAATTGTACTTTAAACTACCCATAGTATTGATTTTTTATAATAATTATTGAGATTAAAAATATTTAATTAAATTTTTCGAAAAGCTTTGTCTTAAAAATTCATAATGTCTGGAATTTTATAGAAAAAGTATAATTAAAACTGTCAATTTTCTCCTGAAAATAATGCAGGCAAATTATTAACTCCAGGGTAAAATATATATAACATTTTTTTAGAGTATTAAATTTTTTTGTTTCTTAATTCTCCGATTGGAGAAACACATTTCCGAGTCTACATTTTTTTTGGATGTGTACAAAAGATTTATCACTTTAGATTAATAATATTGTTTCACCTGGGAAAATCAATTGTCTATTAAACAATTATAAAAATTCAAGAATAAAAAAAATTCACATATTTATTTTTTTTAATTTATATTAATGAAATATCTTTACATTTTTTGATTGGAGAAAAAATTATTCCTTTTTTTGCTCATTTTATATATATATATAGAGAGAGAGAGAGAGATTTTATGGACTTTTTTTCATATTTTATAACAGTTTATAATTCTGATGAGGCGGAAATTTAACACATACCTGAAAAAGCCCAGTGGCAGAGATTGATTGTATTTATTTCAATAAAATTCAGTTTCAAAAAGCCGGAAAGACCTTTGTACTTTTTATCCCATTTTATGAAAATTTATCGAGTCAAAAATTTATTTCAATTTGTTCTCAATCAATGCTTAATGGAATATTTATGTATTATGCATATTCATTCACGCGTAACAATTAACGATCGTGAATATTTAATATATTATTAACATAATTTAAGTATTTTTTTTATTCTGCAGAAAACGAAAATTGTATTAATTATATATTAAATAAATGATTAAATATTTATTTTAAAAAAATTTTATTTATTTTCGAAAGTAAAATTAAATAAAATTATATTTTTTCTCGTAATATTTGCGTTAATGTATGTATAAACATTTACATCACTGATTGAGAATAGTTGTCAAATTAAAATTATTTTACTTTTTCATATTTATTGAAAGAATTTTATATAAAAAATTGTAAAATACTATTTTTTAGTATACATTTTTAAGACAATTATTTTTATATTTTTAATTTTCTGTCTTTTATTAATTTAACTTAATTCTCTGTTTTTATATTGATTTAACTTAATTTTTTATTATAAAACTTTTCAAAATTTCAGAGATTAAGTTGTTTTTGAAAAATAAAAAATTCCTTTATCAAGTTTGCGCTCTCTGGCATATTGCTACTAAATTACGAAATAATTTTATTAAATTTGATAATTGTTTCCTCTCAGCGCAAAAGTTTTAAATAAAATTTTTATTTGCAAAAAAATTTTCACTAACATTTTGTTATTAAGAACTTAGGAAGAACATATTTTTCCATACAAATTTTTATAAATTTTTAAATGAAAAGTTTTTTTATTTGTTTAATTTAAATTTTAATTGGTAAATTTCATTTGTGGCAAATAAATATTTTTTGGTACAAGTACATTTTAATTCAGCTTAAAATTTTTTTTATTTCGTAGCAAGTAAATATTTTTTACTACATACAATAAATTTATAATGTAGTTGGTAAATTCTATTTACTGTAAATATATTTTATTTGGTCGAAGTGAATTTGATTTATTTCAAGCAAATTTTATTTGGTACCAATAAATTTTACTTCCAAAAAGTAGATATTATTTTATACAAGTAAATTTTATTTGGTACCAAGTAAATTTTTATTTGATACCAGTAAATTTTTTTTTAATTCATTTTTATTTCTTCGATACCCTTAAAATTTACTGGTACCAAGAAGAAAAAATTTTACTTAGTACAAATTAATTTGATTTATTTATCTTTTTTTAATTAATTAATTCAATTTTTACCAGTAATTTTCATTTATTGCAGAATGTATATTTAAAAATATTTTCCTATGCCGAAAATATTTTTTTTCTTAAAAATAGCGTAAAATTAAAAGAATAATAAATTTCCTCTCGACGTATGTTTCAATTTCAATATAGAAAAGCATTGTTCTGTTTAACAAAAGTCCCATTTCCTCCTTCTAAAATGTCAACTTATAACGTTAACATTGAATGATCTTAAAATATAATTTCTCGGGATAATAATAGTTGAAAAGTTTGAAAAGCAGCGGGTCAGTGTCCTTTATAATATATACGCGCTTGGCACAAAGACAAATGCGATCGATGAATGTGTACATTACTTATGAATGACTTAAGTCTTAAATTGCAATCGAGATATATGAATAGGTATATCTATAATCCACGAGCAAGCGAATAAATACTAAAAGAAGAAGAAGAAGAAGAAGTTAAATCGCTTTATGAGGACTTATACAATGACTCCTTCTGATCGATAAAATTACACTAATACCATAGGGAGTTTTATAACCACTCCTCTCCCTCTACTTTCCAACGGAACGTACCACGGGGGTTTGCAATCTTTTTTTCTCTCTCTCTCTCTGTTATGTTTACAGAACTTAGATGATATCAGAAAATTGTAGAGCATTTTTACCTTCATTAATTCCCAAAGAATAGAAAAAAAGGAAAAAAAAATTCCAATTCCCATCTGTCCTCGATTTTTTTTCTACTCTCGTTCATTTGAATAAAGTTGCTTCAAATAGGTAACAAAACTTTCCTTTCGAAACAGAAACAAATTTACGCAGTCTCTTTCCAATATTAGTCTCGAGATGAAATGCCTTTTTGGATTAAAAAAGTTTTTTCTGCAGTATTTTCTTGTTTTTTTTCCAAAAAATAATTGTCAAGCACTTGATGGACTGGAATTTTTATTTGTTCTGTTGGTTTTATTTTATTTTGAATTATCATTTGCACACAGTTTTTCAAAGGATATTAAATTGAGACAAAAAAAGAAAATGAGTCAAAACTAAATCCTTTGAAAAACTGGGTGAACAAGTAATGTCACAATTTTTATTTTGACATTGCTTTAACTATTATAATTTTTATTATTTTTATTAATATTATTTTCACTATTACTGTTTTTGCAATGAATATTTTTTAATTAATTAATTTTAATAACTTATTAATATTTTTATTGTTACTCTCTAAATTTGAATTAGTAAAAATTATTACTAATTTGCATTAGTGATTTATTGCTTTTAAAATTAGTAATTTCTACTAATTTATTAGTGAAATTTACAAATTCAGATGCAAAAGTCAGTGACTAATTCAAATTAATAAACCTTTTTACTAATTCAGATTTAGAGAGCAATTTTATTTTCTATGAAAACAATTTTTCCCTTAAAAAGGAAATTAAAAATTAAAACTTATTCCTTTGATAATTATATTTGACTTAAATTACATTTCAGAATAATTTACTTACGAAATAAACTCGAAATGAAAATTGTTGTTTAACTCACCTGAAACAGAAATAAAAAATTATATTAGAATTGTTATTTAAAAGAAAAATAAAATATAATAATTTTATTATTAATAGTAATTCTATTAAATTACTTTTGTTTAAATATTTTTGGAATTTTACTATATTTGAAGTTAATTGCAGTCGAAAGTAAAAAAGAAAGAAATTCTATATAATTCCAGAAACTTTTGACTCTTACTTCAGTAATTTTCTGATTCACAGACTATTTTACATTTTACATTAGTTACCATTTGTTTTTATTTATAAACGACTGAGTTTTTTTTTATTTATTCAATTGTAAATTTTACTTGATTTAAGTAAATATTTTTTAATACAAGAAAATTTCATTCCTTGGATGTAAATGTTATACTATCAAAATATATTTTTTACTTAGTACCAGTAAATTTTACTTTCAGCAAGTAAATTCTAATTGGTTGAGAAATTATATTTGGTACCACTAAATTTTATTTGTTGCAAGTAATTTTTTTTTGGTACAAGTATATTTTATTTTCTTAAATTTTTTGTTTATTCATTAGCAAGTAAACTTTAATTTACAACCAACTTAATTTTTCCTTTGGTACCAAAAAATTTTATTGGCTTCAATGAATATGATTTTGTTGTTGTAAAGTTTTTTTGCAGTCAGTAAATTACATTTTCTGTGAATTTATTTTATTCAGAACAGATAAAACTAAAAAAATAAAGCAGCAATATTGGAATAAAAATATTTTAAAAAATAGATTGATGTTTATGTTATAATAATAATTGTTATAGAAATAAATATTAAATTAAAAATAATTTTGTAATAAATTAAACAATTTTTTTTCGTTGATCAACTTTGTGGACTTCAAGTTCGATAATTTTATTTGATTTAAATAAATATTTTTTTGCATAATATATAATTATAAATAAATTTTCCTTCTAGCATGTAAATATTATTTGATTTCATTTTACATATTTTATTACATTTTTATTTGGTACTAGTAAATATTATTTGCTTTGAATAATTATTTTTTGGCATATGTAAACATTTTTGATGTTAATAAACTTTATTTACTAAAAACGTATTTTACTTGACAGAAATAAATTTGAATAATTTCAATGTAATTTTCTAATTACACATAATAAACTATTTCAATTAATTTTTCATTCTTAAAACATTCTTTTTATTTTCATTAATTAATTATCATACAATTAAAATTAAACATAAAATTCACCACTGATACTTATATACAGCGTCTATTCCATTTTACTTGTGAGAGAACTTTCGCGCCATCTGGACGGGAACCAGTCGAGTTTTAATGGCGCGAAATTCAAAACTCGATAAAACAAAAAAGTTACAAGTTTCTGATTATTCAACAAAAAAATTGACATTTACTTCGCTAATTTTCTAATTCACAGACTATTTTCCTTTCCCATTAAGTACAATTTGTTTTAGGAAGAAAATAGTGAAAACTTGACCTCGTGCCATGAAGTTGCTTAAGTAAAGCTCGAACGTCCACTAGCCAAGGAATGTTTGTTAGCAGGTTGCCACTAAGTCGGTTAGATTGTTTCCCATTTGCAATTGTAATTCCGCGAATTTCGGTAAACTGTAGTTAAAGGAGCAGCTTACCTTGTGTTCTCTTTGTACAAAACTAAATGTCCGTCCTTGTGTTTGTTCCCCGGACAAAACAAGACGAATTTCCGGCTAATTGCCAGCTTTAGAAAGACGTCAACATCAAAACGTGGAGACTGTAACGGTCAACTTCTAAATATATATATATATATATATATATATATGCATATACAATATAACAATACATGTTTATACAACACTTTCACATATATACAACAACAAAAAAAAAATTAAAAAAAGTTAAATGAGCTAAAAAAATAAAGTACCTACTTTAGGAAAAAAATAATATATCTCGCGGTGAAAATATAAAAGCATCTCTAAGTAATTAACATAAAAGTGTGTAGAGCAACAAGAAAAGGGATGAGAGGAAAAGAGAGAGAGAGAGAGAGGAAGAGAGAAATGATAATATAAATATTAACTGCAAAGTTTCTTGTAACTAATTCTCCCGGGCAAAGAACAAAAAACACGCAGAGAGCAATTTTCCTTTCCCACATAGAAAAGAAATGAAGCTAATTTGTAAAATTCGCAAATTAAATTTCATTTTGGTATATTTTGCATAAAACAAGAAATAATAAAAAATCGAACAAAACAAAAATTACAAACACAAGTGACAATTTGGTAATTTAATAAATAATCGAATTTGTCTTTTATCACAAATATTGTCTTTCTCTCGAAAAATTAATCTCATACGGTATTTCAAGTTAACCGTTTCCTCTCTTTTTCCCTCACTTTCTCTCTCTCGCGCTCGCTCTTCACTCTTTGCAAGGGGTAAAAGTTAATCACGTTCTTTGCTCCTTTTCCTTGGCTTCATTTCTTTTTCTTATTTTCTCATTCTCTATTGGCTTACGTCAACTCTCCGTTAACTTTTTTGTCAGGAGTTCTTTCCCCCTTTCCCCTGCTTGCTGTATTATTATTATTATTATTGTTGTTGTTGTTGTTGTTTGTTGAAAGGGTGAGTTTTGAAAAAAATTCCTGTTACATCACTTCGCTTACTGTGTGACGAAAGAAGGTAAAAAAAAAAGAGAGCAGGAAAATCTACTCGAGATGATCATCACGAAAAAAAGACCACTTTGGAATATATTGTATATATAAATAAGAATAAGAGGCTTAAAAGTTTTGCTTCTACTTGAAAAGTTTCCAGAGGGAGAGAAAGAGAGTGAAAGTAAAGCTCAAGTTTTGTTTTGCTTTTTATTTTTTATAAAGAGGGAATTTTTTTCATTTTTATCGGAAAAATTGTGGAGAATGTTTATTTGACATGTTCTTGTTGAGGGGAAAAAAATTATTTCTACACTTGAATTAATGTTTACTCTTTATTTATATCAAATTTGTTCTGGGTAAATTTCTTTTGGTTCAAATTCATTTTTTTGGTACAAGTAAACTTTGTTTAGTGCAAATTTTTTTTACCACTAGTAAATTTTATTTAGTTCAAATTTACTATATTTATTGTGCAATTAAATATTATTTTGTTGAATTTTCCTTTTTTTAATATAAGTAAATTTTATTTCATTCGTATTTTCTATTTTTGGTACAAGTAAATTTTATGTAATTGAATTTTACTTTTTTTGGTACAAATAAACTTTATGTAATTGAATTTTACTTTTTTGGTACAAATCAACTTTATTTAGTTCAAACTTACTTTTTTTGGTACAAGTAAATTTTATGTAATTGAATTTTACTTTTTTGGTACAAATCAACTTTATTTAGTTCAAACTTACTTTTTTTGGTACAAGTAAATTTTATGTAATTGAATTTTACTTTTTTTGGTACAAATAAACTTTATGTAATTGAATTTTACTTTTTTGGTACAAATCAACTTTATTTAGTTCAAACTTACTTTTTTTGGTACAAGTAAATTTTATTTAGTTAAAATTTACTATTTTTGGTAAAAGTATATTTTATTTAGTTAAATTTTAATTTTATGGCACAAGTAAACGTTAGTTAGTTCAAATTTTTTTTTGCTACAAGTAAATTTTATTTGGTTGAATTTCACTTTTTTGGTGCAGGTCAATTTTATTTGCTTCACATTTTTTTCTATAGTACAAGTAAATGTTATTTGGTTCAAATGTACTTTTTCTAATCGAAGCAAAATTTTAATAATTGCAAGTAAATTGAATGAGCTTAATCAATTATTTTATTCGTGAAAAAAATTTTTTTTTGTTTCTAACAATTCAAAGCAAGTATTTTTGGTGAGTTACAAGTAAATTATATTTCTTGCATGTAAATTTGATTTGGTATCAATTTTATTTATAGTAATTAAATTTTATCCTGCAGCAGTAGATTTTATAAAAATAAAAGTTTTCTCACTTTTATTTTTTATTCGACTAATTTATAATTATTTTCAATCAAGACCAAATTGACTTTATCCAATTTCCATTTTAAAAAACCCAGTAAACATAATCTATTGGATTTTATACTTATTTTCAACGCATCACAAATAAATCCTTGGTCCTGAAACTTTGTTATACACTCATTGTTTTATTTATTAAACTTGAATAATATATTTTTTTCCCCCAAAGCGAATAAATTATCCAATGAATTCCAATAAATATATTGAAAATATTTATCTCAAATATTGTTATGTGTATATATTAATAAATTAATTAATCACTAATAAGCTTTCGCAAATTTCTGTCCAGAACAGTAAAAATATTATTAAAATTTCGTGAATTTAATGCATCTTGGGTAGAATGAGGAAAAAAAAAAGAAATATAAAATTGAAAAATAAAATTTTTCCACTATAGGGAAAGTAAAATATTATACATCGCATATACAGCAACATAACATACGTGGATATATAGTTGAAAATACACCTATATATGGATTTTTAAAATATGCGCGAGTATCTATTATCGGAATATCGAGAGAGAGAGAGAGAGAGAGAGAGGGAGCAAAGAGGGGTCACTTACTTATGCAATCCCTGGGTATATAAATTTTTCTCGGACAATTTTATATGCAACATCCATGCGATAATCTCGGGGCGGAAATTCTAAAGTAATTTCTATGCAATCTTGCAATCTGCGGTACATCAAAAGTTGGAGGTAAAATACCCCTTGTGCGCTATGTATATATATATATATAGTGTACACGTACACGTTTAAAACGTGCGCTTAATTTGAGTGATATACACATGAACATGACATGTTGCTGATATAAGGGTTTGTGAAATTAAACAAGGGCCCGAGGGGACTTTCTTCTAATTTATATTTGTATATATATGTATATATGAGAAATGTGAGCGCGGTCATCTTTGAAACAGCCGTTTTGGTTTCAACTTTCAACATGTATATATATATAGATGTGTTTATAAAGTTCTCTCGCACTTACTCTCGAACTTGTAACAAACAAGTGTGTTCAGTGGTATAAAAGCCCCCCCCCCACACATAATTGCCTTTCCGATTCTCTAGCTGAACGTTTAATTACGAGTTACAGTGAATATATATACGCATTGCCAAAGATCTCTTATAGATTACAGAACATGGCTCTACTGTTTTGGCATAATTAATTAGGCCTTTATCGGAAAATTGTGCTTGAGAGCAAATTAGCAAGCTCGTTTATAAATCATTATAAATATCTGTTATATTTCTGGAATCGACAAATTAAGTCGTTTTAGATTTTAATCTTTCTTTTCTTCTTTGGAACAATGTATATTGTCGGTGTTATGTTGATATAGCAGTATTGTTAATCCATTGTTGTTTTGTTTCTTCAATTTTTTAATTCTTCAATTTTATAATTCATTTTAAAATTCATTTTATAATTCATTTTATAATTCATTTTATAATTAATTTTATAATGTTAATAATTATTAATTTATCAGAGTTTACGCACAAAAATTTACTTTTCTTTTTCCCTTGATTTATCTCTGATTTTCAGACAAAATTCTCACTTTTTCCCTGAACCTAAAGAAATATTCTGCTATTCAGTTGAAAAAAAACAAGATACTCAAAAAACTTTTCTATTAAATTTATTTACGAATTTCTTGAATTGTGAAATTCTTCAAAAACATCAACTTTTTTTTTATACATAGTCAATCATTATTATTTTTTAACAAAAGAAAGATTTTCAACAATTGCAAATTCAACATTAACATTATCATATTTCATAATTTTATTAATGTCACTATTTTTAAATAAATTTCGACTAGAAAATTTTAGGAGAATTCAATTATTTAAATAAATAAATAAAGAATTTATTAAATGATTGAATAATTTTTAAAATTCGATTCTCATGAATGTTTTTAAATAACTGAATTCTTAAAAAGAATTTTATTGTTAATGAAAATAATGGAACTATTACGAAGAAATAGTTATGAAAAAAAAGTTTGTAAATTATTGATTTTCTATAAAATTTTTATTATTTATGAAAATAATCCCTTGTTTGCGTAAAATTTTATTAAAATAGAAGATTTTGAAAATTATTGAATTGAATTAAGGGTAATTTTTGAAAATAATTTAAATTTGATAAGAATTTTATTATCTATAAAGATAGTTTAAAATTTGACTAGAATTATTAAAATCTTTTAAATAGAATTGAATTTCTGCGAAGAATTTTATTATTTTTAGTTATAATAATAATTAAATGTTTTCATAAACAGAATTTTACTATTTTTGAAAATAATTAAATCTCTTGTAACAAATTTTATTATTAATGAAAACAATTGAAATATTGTAAAGATATAGTATAAAAAAAAATTTGTAATTAATGGAATTTCTGTGAAATTTTTTTTGTTTAGAAGAATAATTCATTTAATGTAATTTTATTAGAATTTCTGAAAAAATTGAATTTCGAAGAAGAATTTTATTATTTATACCTAAAGATAATTGAAAATTTGAAGCGAATTTAAAAAAAATTTTGAAAATAATTGAATTTTTGCAAAGAATTTTTTTATATATTTTGAAAAAATTTAATTATTAGAAAGAAATTAAGAAATAATTTTATAAATAATTAAATTCCTGTAAAATTTTAATTATTTTTGAAAATACTTAAATGTGTTGAGTTGAATTTTCCCAAAATTGTTTGGTTAAATAAGTGAATTCTTTTGAAAAATTTTATTAAAATAGTAGATATTGAAAATCACTGAATTGAGGAAGATTTTTGAAAATAATTCAAATTTTATAAATATTTTTGAGAATAATTGAATTTTAAAGAAAAATTATATTATTTATAAAAATAATTTAAAATTTGACTAGAATTTTTCATACATTTTTAAATATAATTGAATTTCTGCTAAAAATTGTACTACTTTTGAAAATAATTATAATTCTGCAAGTATTTGTAACTTCTTTTAAAATTCAATTTTTTTCAGTATTTTCACTGTAAAAGAAAGATACTAAATTTCCACTATTTTTAATAATTGATTAATCAAATATTAAAAAAATTAAATAATTTACTTACTAAAATTTTTCAAAAGTCTAAATTCTTAAAAATTTCTAATTAAATTCATTCAAAATTGAAATTTCATAAAATTTGAATATAAAACCTTTTGAAGTTCATTTATTTATAAAAGTCATAAACACATCTCTCTTAAAAATCAATTACTTTTGAAATATTTTATTAAAATTATTCAATAAATAATTTCTAAGTATTAATTCCATGATAGTTCTTAAAGAATTAAGTTATTTAAAAAGAAATTATTATCAGAAATAGAAAAAATTTAATTCGTGATTTTATTTCCATTCAAAAAAATTCAAAACTTGTATAATTTTGTCAAACTTTACAAAAAGTAAATAAAAAAACAGGAGAAAAGATTATATATATATACACAATATATTTAAGTGGAATATCAGTTTATATTCCAATGTCACGAAAAAATTAAATTGACGTAATTAGAAAAAAAGACTTTTATATATGCCATAACATATTGCATATAAAATAGCAATATTAATAAAGCATTTATTATCACCTCGTTTTAGAAAAAAAAATTAAGATAATATTAATAACATTTTTCTTATCTCAGTAAATAACAGAACCACTTGATTAAGTAATGTATGAAACGTGGTTTTAAATATTTAGCGCTGAAAATCGGAAGTTGCAGTAAAGTAGTTAGGATCTGATAAATAATTGTACGATAAAGATTTGCTGGGGTGTTTCAGATTATTATAAATATTACATTAAACGCTTTGAGCACACGAATACGAAACTTTAATGATTCAACGGGATTTTGAGCCTATTTTACTTAAGTAAGTTATAATTCTTTTAAACTTTTTGAAAATTTTCCTTTAATATTTTCAATTTTTTTAATTTTTGAGTCTTCAATATATTATGAATTTTATCTATATTATTATTATTATTTTATGTATGGTAAAATTTCCACTTTATACGCTTATTGTTCTCTTCATGTTCTTTTATAAATAAGTAATTGAAGTAAATTTTCAGAAGATGGATATTATCTTGCTGTAGTTACAGTGTCTTTACATCCGTCATCATTTAAAATTCATCGTCATAATATTAATATTGTAAATATAACCGCAAGTATGATACAGTATGATGAATGAGCAGTTTGCTTGTATTTTCGTCTAATAAACCTTATTTAATGTTGAAAATGAAATTATTAATTCATAAAAATTTGTTTTTATAAGTTTAATTAGAATGCATTTTTTTTAATCATTAATTCATTAATTTTTTCAATCATTAAATAATTTTTTTTTAAAGTTATAAATAGTGTTCCAACCTTGACTACGTCCCATTAATAGCGATATTTATTTATATTTTGATTTATATTTTCATTTATATTTTTATTTTTTATATTCACATTTATTTAATTAGTACAATCTTGACTACGTCCTCTTAATAGTAATATTTATTTTTATTTTCATTTATATTTTTATTTTTTTACATTCACATTCATTTAATTAACAAATTTTTCTATTACTCTTATCGAAGGAAAATAATGGACAAATTTTTCTTTCTTCACTTCTTTTTATTGTATTTGATTTGATTTTGTCAATAGAACAATTTGTAATCTCCAACACATAAAACCAAAGTATATTGTCATGAAAACAGAAAGTTAGTGCGAGGAAGTTTTTCTCTCTATTTATATAAAACGCTTCTGTTTGCCAAGTGTATCAACACTTTTCGCTGATTCTTCTGAAAACAATTACTTTGCAGATTGTGAACAAAAGATACCGAAAATGTATCGATTTCAATTCGATTGAACAATTCCATTAGACAATTTTCATCTCTCACGATGGTTTTATATACATTTATTCTTTAACGTTTGCTACCAAAATTTTATTATTACTTCTATTAAGTTGGCCGTAATTCACTTTTTTCTCAAATTGCTACAACACTTTGGCCTTGTTTTCGCAAAATAAAAAAAAAACTGTTTCGTTGAATAGAAATTCAATATTGAGATATGTTAATTTTTTGAATTAATATCAGAAGAAAGAATTTGTTTCTATTTCGTTTTATTTCTACTTTTAATTCTTTTTTTAATTTTATTTCTATTTTTAATTCTGTTTCCCATTTTATTTTTATTTTTAATTTTGTTTTTAATTTTTATTTTACATTTCTAATATTTTATTACTATTCCTCTATCTATTTCAGAATTTTTTCTCGACATATTATACAAAAAAAAATGCTCCGTAATCGCTTCAGTGCGATGTAAAATATTGTAGAAGGTAGATATTTTATTTTTTCGCTTTTTTAAAATATTCATCGTAAATATCTATATAAAGTTTTCTGGCCTTGCATACAGAGAGGTTGGTATTGGCCCTCTGGAGAGATTAACTTTATTGCACTCTGAACTAATTCTAACTCTCGATTAAATGCCCAGTGCTGAATTTGAACTTCCAAATTTCAATAAGTCCACCCCACGGCAAAACGTGCTACTCGAGTTAATTTATAATACGAGTTCACAAGTCAGAATTAGCGCTTTTCGAATCTGACACAAACAATTCTCTCTCTCATTGTATACATATGTGTGTTCTTGCATAAAAGAATAAAGCAATTCCCAATTGACCATTTTACTCATTTATAAACATGGCTTGCGACAATTGCAGTAAAATCCAAATAAATTCGAGAGAGAAAATATCTCTCTCACGAAATAATCGTCTAGAAACATCAGATTCATTTTTTTGATAAAAGTAAAAAAAAAAAATTTTCTTTTATCTTTTAATTTTTTTTTAAGAGTCAGAAAAAAATCGAGTCTGGAAATTGTCAGTGATGGACCAATTCTTATCGTCAAATATTGAATCAGAACGCAATGCCAGGTCTTGAATTTAAATACTGTCGACGAATATAATTATTTGCCGGTAAGATTCCAATTATTGAAATATATTGAATTAATTAAAAATCGAGTAGTAAATGAATTAAAAATCGAGTAATAAATTAATTAAAAAGATATTCAATGAATTGAAATTAAAATACGTAAAAAAGTGATTTTTAAATTTTAAGGAAGAATTATTGATCAAATTTATTTATTCGGTAATAATTATTAGTGCATTCTTTTTATTATATTGTAAGTAATAATATTTCTATTTTTAAAGCTAATTTTTTTTGTTAGTATTATTTTTACAATTAATATTTTTACTGCTAATATAATCACTATTAACGTTTTTCCAATTGATAAAATCTATTATTAGACAGAAACGGGAATTTAAAATTCTAAAAAGAAAATACGATGTTGAAATCCGCAACGTTCGTCACGGAAAAAAATTCACTAAATATATTCGAAAATTACTTTTAAAAAAATGTACATTAATTATTATTGATGCAGCAAAAATAAAAATCTTCCTTTTTTTTATGAACTTTGACTTCTTAAATATTAAATTTTGTCGCATTCTTTAAGTAATGATGATACTTTTTTTCTTTGATCAACGTTGTACACTTTTCAACTTTGTAAGAAAATTTACTTCAAGAAAAGAAGATTTGTTCAAATTAATTAAAAAATTATTATACTACAGCGAATACGATTATGATTGAAAAAAAAATTAATAAAAATATGAATTGAAATACGCAGCTTATAAATATTTGAAAAGAATTTTTTTCAAAGCAATTATTTTCCAATTCTTTTTCCTTCAGTTTAATTTATCATCATCGTGAAAATAATTTTTACCTTGAAAAAAAATTTGAGTTTTAAAATTAATCCTTTTAGTTATATTTTACTTATTATACTATTATAAGTATTTCAATATTTATTTACTCACGAAATAAAGTCGCCATAAAAAAATTTTGTTTAACTCACCTAAAACAGAAAGAAAAAAATAATCTATTAAAATGGCAAATAATTTGTCAAAAAAATAAATTTAATAAATATTACAAATATTTCAGTAAAAAAAAGCAAAAAAAAAAAAAAAATTTCCCACTTTTTCATGTGCACGAAAGATTTATTTCTTGTATTCAAGTAATTCTTTTTTCTCCATACTATGTATATTAGTTGGTGGAAATTTGACATTTTTTATTATCCCCTACATAAAAGTTAGATTCACGTATGTATGACGAATGTAGTGTGTATACAATTTTTGCTCGAGCCAAACTTTTAATTAATGCAGAGGTATAACACACTCACAGTCCTCTCACATTGTTTGTTATCAGATTAATTGTTACTAACATTTTATTTTTTAATTTTTCCGTCCTTCGTAAATAACAGTTTTCTCTTCATTTGTTTTAATGATGAACTGGCGAACATTTCTCTCCTATTTTTGTGTCAAAAAAAAAAAAATATTTCAATTATATTTATTATCTAATGAGAAAAAAAATACAAACGCAAAAAAAAACCCTAAATTAAATAATGAGCTCTTTTGTTTTTCTATTGAAAAATTTTCTCCTCTTTCTTTGAATCGTAGAAAAAATTCCTTTCAACCAACAAAAAAATTCTTGTTTTAATTGAAAGAAACAATTTCCTCTCGACTATACAGGAATTTCTTTCACTGAAAAGAAATTTTCGTTCGATTCTCTTGATGAAAAAAACAAATTTTTTTACACAGAAAGAAATTTTTTAGAGTTGATATATTTTTTCAATTTAGTGTAAAAATTAAAAAATTTATTTATTTATCAATTATTAATGAAATGTGAGCAACCATAGGGAAAATTATATCATCACTTTTGAAATTATGAAGCACAATTTAATAAACAAGAATTTTCGTTCTACACGGTGAAGAAGGAGAGTAACTTTTTTTTAACACTGCAATTGAGGTGTATAATGTTGTAAATAACCGTTGATCCGCTAGTGGCTAAAGGGGATTTAAACTATTAAGCAACTTTGAAAAGCAAGCAACTTACAACAGATACCCATTCCGGAAGTTGGTAAATTATATTCTATAAAGGAAGTTGGAGGACTTGCTTAAAGGAGATACTCTGAAGATTAATAGATAATTAATGACTATAAACAAGATCATGTCCACATTGTCGAGTCAGATTGAAGTTTCAATATGATTTTCCATCCCAACGTCAAAGTCTTTGAAACAGGATTTTGCTATACAAGAAAAAAGAGGATTTATTTAATAAAAAAAATATATTAAGAAGAAGAAGAAGAAGAAGAAGAAGAAGAAGAAGAAAAAAAAAACAAACAAAAAAGCACGAGATATGAAAAATGGATTATATTACATCAAGATTATTATTTATTATATTAAAACATAATTTGCTCAAATGATCAAAGCCAATGAATTGGTATTCATGTATTAAATATTATTCTTGCCATAATTATTATGACTTTCTTTATTTTTCTAATGATAATAATAAAAATAAGAATAATAATTATTATTATTATAGATGTAAATGTTTTTTAGATTATTATTATTATTAATATTACTTATATTTAGAAAAATAAAAATACAAAAGGACTCAAAATATTCTCTGGCTGCTTTTATTTTATGACCATTGAATTAGTCACAAAACATAAACTTAGAAATACTTTTTTTGAATATTTAAATTATTTTCTTGACATAGTTAAAAATATTGGTTCTGTATATTTCTTCAGATTAATTATTTTTTTCAAGTTGTAAAATTTTTCAAAAAACGTTATTCGCATACATGTATTTTAAACTTTTTTTAAATTAAAGATAAAATTATAGAGATTCTTAGGAAAAAATTACAAATAGCGGGTTGAAAGTTATAAAAATTGTAAAAGAAAAGTTATTTCTACTTTTTTTTATATTTAAATACCAAAATTATTTTTATTCTACATAATTTTCTAAAAATATGCAATTTTCTGAAAATATTCGTGTTTGATTTATAAAATACGATTAAAAATTTACCGAGTTATAAAAGAATAAAATAAATTCAATGTAAATTTTACAGTGGTTAACAGCATGTAACTCTTTAAAATTCAATGTTAATTTTATCGACCAAATTTCTCTTTAAATATTCAATAAATTGAGCTGAAATTTTGTAAGAGTGTTTTAAAATATAATGAAGAAGTTTTAAACAAAAGTTTTAATAATTCCAAAATAAATTACAATAAAAATCAAAATACGTTATATATCCGATTTTTATGTCAAATTCATGTAAAATTAAAGCATAAATATTCTGTTTTTATTCATGTAAAAATTATCTTGGCCATTTCAGTGGATTTTGAGAAATTAATTAAAATTCACAATCATATCAAAGGTTAAAATATATGTATAAATTGAAAATCACTAATTAAATGGAGTGGGCTTTGTTTTTATAAAATTTTGATAATAGTGAATGATTTTTATTTTTCAGCTGAATAAATAAATTAATTATACACTGTAAAAAGAAAGGTACTAATTTAGAAACCAATTTCGATACTAAATTGCAATTTGGTTGTATTTTAATGCCGAAATCAGCTCTAGTTTAAAATCTTTTTTTTTAAGTGTATATAAAAGAAAATTAATAATAATAAATAATAAATGGCAAAAGTAATAAATGCAGCTTTCATCAATGATTTAAAAATTTGAAAATAGTAAAAAAACTTATTAATTAACAATTTTAGGTTAACAAAAAAAAGGAAACAAATAAGTGATTCTCAATTTGTACATATTTTTACCTTTGATACGATTGCGGATTTAAATTAATTTCTCAAGATCCACTGAAATGGCCAAGATAATTTTTACAGAAATAAAAATAAGTATTTAAAATAAAATTTTTTTATAGAAAATATCAATTTTGAACTTGAAATGATAAATTAAAAAATTCTTTACAATTTTTTTTCCGTTCAATATAAAAAAATATATATAAGTTATTTTTGAAAAGAGAATATAGTTATGAATAAGTTATTGAATACAGAATTCATTAAATTGTAATTGAATAAATTAAAGAAATTAAATTTAAATGAATTTTTTTACAAAAACCCCAATATTGATTACAGTATACTTTCAAAACACTTAACATTAAAATGATGCTGATTGGCTTATTTTTGAAAATTAATTTTGCACAACTCAGATTTTTATCTTTAAACGTATTTAAAACCTATACGCATGACATAAAAATTCAGAGAATGTAAAAATTAATTTTTTTTAGTTTTTGGAAAAAAACAGGTGCCTTTTTGGAGAATCGCCCAAATATACATTGAATTAAATTATGTCAAATTTTAAGAACCACTTGCAGATTGTGATATTTTTGACGTGTAGTCGCTCTATTATTGTTAATGATCGTGCAGGTATATTCTGTGAGTAATTGAGTGGAAATAGTAGAAAGAGAAAATAAAATAGTAATAAATGCCAAATGTGTGGAGAGTTTTCAAAGCTACTTTGAAATGGAAATTTTGAAAGCTAGGATCCGATAACCGATTTGGTTTCCTCTGCGGTGAAGCATGCTGCTTGATCACACGTCAGGTGTCAATATACTTCAAACTCTACATGTGCGCGCGTTACTGTACTTTTGCAAACTGCGCCGACAGCAACTTTCTCTCTCTCTCGCTCGCTCGTTTAGCCTCTGACTCTCTGATGAAGCTCAAAACTTTCCTCATGGCTATGTGGAAGCTTTGGCGAGAGAGAGCCTTATCCGAAACTGACCGGACAGCCGGGGAATTCTGATACCACACGGAGTAAGACAGTAGAAATACTCCTCGAAACTTGTTCGTGTACCTATATAATTCCACTCTATATATACAAGAGTTTACGAAGCGGAGAAAAAACTAAAAGATCCTTGTGTATAACCTTTAACCTCATTTGCTCGGTTGAACTGGAAAAACTTTCATTTATTTAGAATTTCAACTAACCAGAAGAGCATTCTCTGTTTTTAAAAAACAACTTTTCGTCCCTTTTCTTTTTGCTTTTTTTTAATCCTGAATCTAAAATTCGAAACTTTTTTATTTGTGTACACTGTACTGGAATCTATTGGTTGTCCATTTAGCTGACATAAATTTAGAAAAAAGAAGTCTCTTATTAAACAAATCAGAGAGCTTTAATCTGACTAAAATTTACTTTTTACTGAACACTGAGAAAAGGATTTATTTGATTCAAACATATTTTGTTTAAATCAAACTTAAAATATCTTTCCCATACAGTCAAACAAATTTATGTTTAATTCAAATATATTTTTTGGTTTATTTACAAAAATAATATATTTAATTCAAACATAATTTATAGTTGATTATAAATGATTTATTATCAACTTTTAAGTTTGAATCAAACATAAAATTTTTAAACATATTTATTGTTTAAACCAAAACAGAAAATATGTTTGTATTAAATATAATTATTCAAACACCATATATTTTTTAATCATAGCAGTAAATATTTTCTATATATTGGAATTAACCTTACAAACGAATTTCAATGAAACAAAATCACTTCAAATTATTTTTTTACTTGAAACGAGTATAATTTTTTCTCGGTGAAGCAAAAAATAATTTGACAGTCAAATTTCAAATAGAGTATTTTTTTTGCTAATGAAGGTCAATTTATTGAAACTAATTACAACAGTTCAGGACAATTTTGTCTAACCGCAGTTGACTTTTACTATATAATCAACATTACAACTTTCGAGAAAGTTTCGCGTGTCTAAAGCCAACTTTTACTGCTGCTGCTACTACTGGTGTAAAAATAACCAGAAATTAAATTATTCTGTCAAAAAATCGCTTCGTTTATACTAATGAATTAATGCGAAATGTAGAAAATTTTTTTCAGAAACCATTTTTTACTATTTCTGATATCAAACAGGGAGAAAAATTTTATCGCATCGTCTGACTACAATCTGCTCATACTACTAGCAGTGCACGTAGACAATTCTCATTTCTGACTGAATAAAATATACTTTTTATTTCTGATAGTCGATAACAAAGAATTCTAGAAGAATTAAAAAATTATCAACAAATAAAAAAAATTAACAAGGATTGACAATAATGAACAACAGTTAACAAGAATTAACGAGAAACTACTAAGCATCCGAATAAATTCTGTCAATTCTGTAAACAAATTTAAACTCTTACTGCTGTACTAGAAAAATAGAAATTTTCTCCAAAAATCCCCAAGTCTGGTTAAAATTTACTTTTATAACAAAAACAGAACACTTCTACTAAAATCAGAAATAATGAAAAAAAAATTCTCCAAGCAGACTACACCAAAATTTTACTAAATACGAGAACAATACATCAATTTTGCGTTCGAGAAATTCACCAGTCTGATTGAAATAGACTTTTACTACTGACAATAAAAAAAACAAAAAAATTGTAAATCATTTAAAAAATTATCTAGTCGGACTAAAACTAACTTTTACTCTTAATGCAAAAAACAATTCTACAAGGTATCAGACATAATACATTAAAAAATTATCCAGACAATTAATCTGAAAATTTCTGATTAAAACTTTCTTTTTCCACATACAATAAAACAATAACCTGCGATATCAAAAATAATCCAAGTGAATAGAATTCATTTTTTTTTCATAGCGTTATTAAAATTCCATCATTTCGAAAGTTTAGTCTGACAGAGACTGTCTCGTGTTACTAAATTATTTCTCAAAATCAGATCTATCTGATAAGCCACTATATAACTATTCTTTCTCATCGATAACTAAAATATTTTTCTAAAATTTATTTTCCAGAAGAAGTTCTAATTTTAAGGGAGTTTTTAACAGAATTCTCGAAAATTTTTATTATATCATAGCTGTTACTAAACTTAGTTTCAAAATTTAAAATGAAATAATTTCACGTAGGCATTATTATAATATAAAATAATTTATTATTTTCCTATAAATTTTTTTTTATAGTAAATTATTTCCATTATAAATCCATATAGTCGTAATTCATGAAACAGACATTTATTATTTATTAAAACCAGTATTTATTGTTTATACAACTCAATATAGTTTATCAATGGGAAGTGATACTTAAGACAAAAAGAAGACGAATTTTAATATTTAAAAAAATTAAAACTATTCCAACTTAAAAAAATTAAGTGATCGAATGTACCTTGAAAAATGGTAATTTTAAAGTTTTGTATATGTGAATTAAAACTTTTTTTTGAACTAAAACTAAGAAAGATAAATCAAAAACTCTATTCTATTTTTTTTTAGTAAAAATCATGTTTTTAAATAATATAAATTAATTTGGAATTAGAGAATAATTTTCTAGATTTTTGCAGATTTGACAAAAAATCAAAAAGTGAGCGAGTTTAGTCCAGTCTCACGTTATCATTATAAAAGATAAAATATAATAATTTGAATCATAATGAATGTTAAATAATATTAAATAATGATAAATGTTAAATATTATTAAATAATAATAAATAATAATGAATAATAATAAATATTAATAAATAATAATGAGTAATAATAAATAATAGTAAATAATAATAAATAATAAAAATATGATAATAAATAATAATAATATAATAACTAACAATGTCTAATGTAAAGTGTAAACAAGCACTCAATTAAAAAGGAGTCGTTGGAAAAAAAACTGCCAATTATTCCCCGAACATATTGTGTAAAAATGACACATTCACCTAAAACAATAGCACACGACCGTTAACTGCCCTGTTTACTGCGCCACTACTAATAAAAGAAAATGTGACGAAAGCTGTTTTGTTTTTATCATTGAACAAAATCTTCGCCGACTTTCAAATCAAATACTATCGAGTTGGTCGAAACGTTTCCAAGCATTTCGTGAAGCTTTACTGGCGTGACAACAGCAAATGGAGATGATATCTTAACGAGAGTAGAGTGGAGAGAGCAGAGAGGAGCGGTGAGCAGTACCTATAGATAAAGAGGGATTATGTAAGCAGAGAGAGAGGTTCTCTCTCTCCCTCTTTTTCTCCCTCTCTCTCTCTCTCTCTTTCGTTGGAAGAGAAGGAGAAAAATAGAAAAAGAAATGAAGAGAAAAATAGAAAAAGAAAAGAAGAGAAAAATAGAAAAAGAAAAGAAGAGAAAAATAGAAAAAGAAAAGAAGAGAAAAATAGAAAAAGTAAAGAAGAGAAAAATAGAAAAAGAAAAGAAGAGAAAAATAGAGAAAGAAAAGAAGATAAATAAAAAAACTGAGAAAAAGGAAAGGAAAGAAATATTCAAAGAAGAACGAGGCAAATATCGAAGGAAGGAAAGAAAAAAAAGAAATAGAGAAAAAGGGAGAAAAATAGAAAAGGGGAAAAAAAGAAATGTAGAGAAATAATGAAAGAGAAAAATGTAGAGAAAGAGAGAAAAATAGAAAAAGAAAAGAAGAGAAAAATAGAGAAAGAAAGAAGAGAAAAATAGAGAAAGAAAAGAAGATAAATAAAAAAACAGAGGAAAAAAAAAGAAGAAGAGAAAAATAGAGAAGGAGAAAAATAGATGAGGGAGAAAATACAAAAAGATAAAATAAGAAAACAAAGTAAGAGAATAATAGAGCAAAGAGAGAAAAAGAGACAGAAGAGAAATATAGAAAGGAGGAAAGAGAAAAATAGTAAAGAACAAAAAAAAATACAGAAAGAGAGGAAAACCGAAGCAGAAAAAAAAGAGTGAATGAGAGAGAAATTACACCCACACACTTCCACAAATAAAAGAGAAAAAGAAAACAAATAAAAGAGAGCGCAAAACGAACGATGAAAGAGAAATATAAGACCTATACACAGATATCTATATATATATATATATATGTATATCCCACTGTAAAGTATATAAGCAAATGACGAAAAGAGGGTCAGAAAAAAAAATGTCATGAGCTCGAGGCACGGAACATGTCTGCATTGCGTGCAGACATTTTTAATTGCTAGACGGAATTGCAAATGTTCGCGCCAGTGCCGTCACGTTTTTCATAAAGATATTCCGCGCAACCTCGCGAGCTATAGAAGAAGCGTGTTTATGGTTGCACACACTACTATTCTCTGCTTCGGGTACCGCATGAGTAATCGAAGTTGAACCTGCGGCGACCGCATAAGTATGCGCGACAGGTGTCTTTTAAACCCCCTTACATCCCCTGCCTTTCCTTTGGTTACCACAATTTACTTCCTTAAACTCCCCCTCCCCCTGCCTCTATCCGCACACTCTTCTCTTCATGTTATGCCGCATGTATATATACACATATTATAAATAGAGAGAAGGTCCGAAAATTCGAAAGCACGTACTAACCTTTATACTCTAATTACATATTCATTTTCTGTCCTTTATACTTGCTGAATACAATATGTGGGGTAACCTTTTTCAAGTTAAGATTAATTGACTTCGTTCTACAATCTCTGTTGTGGTCTTTTTCTTGCGACCACTGTGTTGTATATACAAGATTAGCTGGAAACGATACGACACGTTATTAGGAGTCGAGGAAATGTATTTTTTAGGTGTGTGTGGGTGTGAAGATTTATATTATTTTAAGCATTATATTTACTGGGTGGCAGAAGGGTGGGAAAGGAAACAAATTTTTTTTATTTTTAAACAAGGTTATTAGATAGTACAAATTGGAAAAGTCTTTTGTAATATTAATTTTTTTCTAAAAGAAATTCACTAATTTTTCTAAATACTGTCGAGATATAAAAGAGTTACCCTTTATCGAAAATTTCACATTTCTTGTACTTTTATATTTACAATAGTAATATTTAAAAAAAAGGTATTTACTTAAATCTGTTTTAGGCAAATTAATAATTTCATTCAAAGCCAAACATTTACAGTTTTTCCAAAGATTTCAAAAGTTCGGTCAAAAAAAAAAAACAAATGAAATATAATGAAAAATTACGAACAATTGAAATATTCCATTCAAGAGTTTATAGTCTGACTAAAATTGACGTTTTGCTAAGAACTTAAAAAACAATTATTACAAAAAATTGGACAGAAAAAACTAACGACAAAAAGAATTATAAGCTATATCAGAAATAAATCATTACAAAACATTCCAGTCTGACTGAAACTGACTTTTTTCTAGTAATACTAAAACAATAATATAAAACCATTAGAAATGAACGATTTAAAAATTCTCCAGTCTGTGTAAAATTGACTTTTACCACTAACAAGAAAACAATTATAAAATTTCTACAAAAAAAAACCCGTCAAATAAAACTATCCGGTCTAAATCTAACACTGACTTTTACTACTAATATGAAAACAATGACAGTGATTCAGAAAAAATCATTCAAAAAATTCTCAAGTCTAACTAAAACTGGACAGTTACTACTAATAACAAAACAATTACAAGACATAAGAAATAATTTTTGTAAAAAATTCTCCAGCCTAACTAAATTTGATTTTTATCACTAATAACAAAACAATTACGATACATCAAAAATAATTTCAAAAAAAAATTCCAGTCTTACTAAAATTATATTTTACTACTAATACAAAAGCAATTACAATAAAAGATAAATTAAACAATTAATAAATTTTCTAGTTTTGGTAAAATTAATTTCTTCCTACTAACAACATTACAATGACAAAATATTGAAAATAATTCATGGAAAAAAGACCCAGTTTAAATAAAACTGATTTTTACTACTAATATAAAACAATTATATTATCTGATTGAAACTGATTTTTCCTATAATACTAAAATAATGACAAGAAATCGAAAATAATCAATTAAAAAATTCTTTAGTCTGCCCAAAACTGACTTTTTTCTACTAATGTCAAAACAATTAGAAGAACACAAAAATAATCCATTAAAAAATTGTCTAGTCTGACTTTTTATTAAGAATTATTTACTTAAATATGTTTTAGGTAAACTGATAATTTTTATCCTTTTTCGAAAGCAAATAAGATTGTGAAAAAGGGCATTTTTGTCAAACTTTATTAGAATTCAAAACAAAAAAACCGACTTAAAGGCCACACTAAATTTAGTTTTTTTTCTTAATCTTTATAGAAAAATATGAAATAAGTATTGTTTTAATTTTATTTAACTGCCCAAATTTTCCAGTTATGAATTTTCAAAATTATTAAATTTTTTTGTAATTTTAATTTTGTTGTTTTTAATTTTAATTTAATTTTTTTTTTTTATTTAAAAAGTAGATTTATTTTGAATAGCTTATAAGACTGAATATGCAGAGTTTAGAAAAAGGAAATATTTTTAAACTTTGGACCCGATTTTTTTTATTCATTAAATTAAAAACTCTTCACAAGGAGTTTTTTTACAATTAACTTTTCGAAGAATGCTTACAGCCTAAAATTTTCAATCGATTTGAGTGTTTTTTTGTTTGTTTAAAATATATTCAATTGTTTATAATTCCACGTGATATTTGCAAATTTTTTAAAACTCATAAAACACATCAGGCCCATTACGGGAGTTTTTGGAAAATCTTCTCTATACATTATAAGGTATGAATAAATTTAAAAAAGAAAATTCGGGTCAAAAGTTAAACAAAATTAATTTGTTTATAAAAACAGATTTTTTTTTAATAAAAAATTTAAAAAGATTGTTTTGATAAAAAATTTAAAAAAATTTTGTTTTGACATTTTCTAAAAATTGAATGAAAACTGAAACTTATATTTTGACAATTTTTTTCGAAACTCAATATTTTTAGACTTTTAAGCTATTGAAAATAGACCTACTTTTAAAATTAAAAAATTTCGAAAATCCATAACTTGATCATTTGGGCAATTAAACAAAAATTAAAATATTTGTTTTTCATATTTTTCTATAAAGATTGAGAAAAAAATATGTTTAACCGAATTTTAATGGTCATATGTATCTAGTCTGAAAGTTTCGATTTTCAACCAATATTGTAAAAAATTTCGAAAGTTAATGGACTAGGGAGTTGAGAGTGAAATTTTTCGATTTAAAAATCAACTCCACAAGGGGAATTAAATATTAAATTGACTCCAAAAGAGTGTTAATTATTAAATCAACTCCAAAAGGGTGTTAATTATTCAATTGACTCCAAAAGGGAGTTAGTTATTAAATTGACTCCAAAAGGGAGTTAATTATTAAGTCAAATTCCAAATGGGAGTTAATTGTTAAATCAACTCCAAAAGGGACTAAATTATTAAATTAACTTCAAAAGGGACTTAATTATTAAATCAACTCCAAAATGGAGTTAATTCTCATTTTTACTGTGTGAATGCAACTTTTATCGAATCCCCTGGGGAGTTAAAATTCAACTCCCTTTGTTTTACACTATAGTGTGATTACCTAATAAAAATAGGTATTAAAATTCTAAACACCAATGAAGAATTTTGTATATGAATAAACATGCCAAGTGTATAAAACATTATATTATCATTCAGCCTTTGATCGTTCATTCGTAAACTGGCGATTGGACGGTCAGTTTGTGTAACTTCCATACAATAAAGTTCATCCAGTTCGTCGAAGTTAAATTACACTAAATGGCGAGTGCGTTATCGCACTTCTAATGTAATGCAAGCACCAGACTTGCATGGTTGTATTAAAGCCGCTGTAATAAAGAGCCACTACCACTCTACAAAGACTCTCACTCTACGCTAAACTAATACACACACACACACACATACTTGCACTTACGACCATTTCCACTTTACAATTAGAGTAAACTTTTCAAAAAGAAAATATTATTTTTTTCCAATTATCCTTTATATGAATTGTAATATAGTTTCATGGTGTGCATTATATGTTCAGACATATATAATAATGCACATGCAGTTTCTAAAACAATAAATTATGTTTCTCCATTTGTTGAAATGTATTTATGCACGTGAGTGTGTCTGTGTGTGTGTGTTTGTATCAAGGTCTAAAACTTTGTTGAATATAATGTTGAATCGATAGTATGTATAAATGTTCAGCAAGCTAACTATCATGGTAGTTTAATTTCAATTGCAAGAGGGATGCTAATTTAGAATTTATAATTAATCTCAAGTAATTATTAAATTTAAAAATGTACGTTTAATTGATCGTCCGTCTGACTGGAATTGTTTTCTATTAGCAAGTTAATAAAATTGTCGTAGATTTTAAAATTCTGACTGCGAATTCCCACTTATTTAGTTTTTCTAATTTTCTTTTTACTATCCTAAATAGTTTAGTAAGAATTTACAAGTAATAATTCACTAGTCCCACGAGTCTCAAATATTTAATAATTAAATATAAGGAACTTTTAAAAATTTTTCTAATTCTGAACGAAAGTATTTTTCATTCCCTTTATATTCCCGCTTGCTTCACTTAAATCAGTTCATTCATTTAGGAGAAATAACATTTTGTTTAAAAAGTTGCAAAAAAATTAATTTTACAATAACTTTTATGAAAAATAATATTTTTTTCTGCTCTTTGGTGGACACATTCCGAAGAATGTTCTTTTTTCATCATTTTGATTTTAATAATAATACTTTTTGTTTTCTGTGAAAATTCCATGAATTCCGATCTATAAACAAATTAAAAGAAAGTAATAATCAATTTAAAGTTAAATTTACAAAAATTTTAATTTGAACCTACCACAATATTCCCTTCTTTTTCCTGCAACTAAAATAAAACTTGAAAGAGAAAATTTAATAACACAAATGAAATTAGATATTCCTTCGAATAAAATACTAGACAAAGACAAACAAATACAAATTATAAAAAAATAAATAAAAAATACAGACAAGAATAAATGAAAAATGCTCTCTCACCCCTTAATATTTAGCACTTCCTGTCAAAACAAATAGAACCAAATGTAACGAATGACAGAGAGAGAGAGAGAGAAAGAGAGAAACAGTCAAGATTCTCAAAAGGAAATTGCGAATTATGAGTTGAGACGATGAAGAATGTGAGCGCGAAAAAGAATGGAAATAAAGCTTGACGGGTAAAAGCAATTGGAGAAAGCTCCTATTTTCTCTTCACCTTCACTCCTACCCCCCCCCTGTCCTCTCCTCTTTTCCCGCATTTTCAAAACCCATGCGAATAACCTCTTTTCCGCTTGCGAATGAAGAAGTAAAAGACTACAAGTAGAAACATGTATATATAATTCTCTCATGAATTAGTTATGTTTCGACGTTAAAAAGTAACTTTCTTACAAAGCTTTTTTTGTTATACGACTAAAACATTCTTCTCAATGTAATTTTACATGTTAAATTCAGATTCACGATTTGAAATTCCTATAGTGTTAAAGAGAAAGCAAAAAAAAAAAAAAAAAAAGTGGAAGGAAAGGTGTGAAGAGTTGTGCACGCTATGCGAATTCATTTTCGTTTCACATTAACAAAAAAAAAAAAGAGGAACAATATATATTTTAAAGGAAAAAAATTTTACTTTTAACTCTAATTTAAAATTATTTTCCAGAGTAAAAAAATTAATTTTTAAAATTAAACCACAAAGTAGAATATATTTCTGTTCTATTTCTAATAAAATAGAAAATTTTAATAATTCCGTAACTTTTGGGAAAAGACAAATAGTATTGAAAATTGGAAAAGTTAATTTCAACTCCATGAAATTTTAAGCATTTTTATTTTTTTACCATTATTTTGATATTTTATTTTAGAAATTTTAAGCGTTGAAGGAGTTAAAAGAAAAAAATTTAGGTTAAAAACTAAAGAAGAGTTTTAATTATATTTTCTAATTGAAATGAAAAACATTTTTTTACAAATGAATAAAGAATAAAAAGTAATTGTACTTTTATTTTAAATTAAGAAAAAAACAATTGGAACAAATTATGAAAAAAAAAGAAATTGAAAAGAAAAATCATTTTTAATTTTAATTTTATTATTTAAAAATTGTTAAAACTTTGAAATTAGCAAAAACTAAAAATTATTTTTACTTATATTTTCCATTAAAATACAATAATTTCTTTTTTTAATGAGAAATTAACAAAAGAAAAGTTAAAAATTTCTATGCATTATACAACTAAAAAAATGTTGAACACTAAAACAATTAAAACAAAGAATCAAAATAATATTATGTTACACAAAAAAACAAGAAACAAAATATTTGCAAAATTATATTTTCCATCAAAATAAAAATGTTCGCTTAAGTGGAAAAATAGGAAAAAATAGTCGCAATTATAAAATATAAAACCAATAAACAGTTAATTTTTCAATTTTTGTATCCATTTTTATACTTTTTTATGTCAGTTAAATTTTTCGTATTAAAACAATTAAAACGTGAAAGAAAACAAAAAAAAACAAAAATAAAAAATTAGTTTCACACAATTATATTTCCATTTAAAGCAAAGTATATGTTTTAAATGTAAAAATAAAAAATATAAATAAAAAGTAATTGAAATTTCGAAAAATTTTACAAAATTATAAAAATATATTTTTATTCTTTTATAAAAAAAAATATCTCCAAATATTCAATTTCATGATATTGAGAACAATGCACGAAATATGGAAAAAATTGAGTCAAAAGTCAAATTGCAAAATCGCATCCCAGATTAAATTTCAAACAAAATGAACGCAAAAATAATAAAGAATTGTAAATTTATAATTGTTATTATAATAATATATTGAATCAATAATGTTACATAAAATTAATATTTTATACTTTCTGTATTAAAATTTTATTAATTATTATAAATTACAAAAAGAAAGAAAAAAAATTATCCAACAAAATTTCATGGAAATCAGAAACAATATAGACAAATACTTTAAAAGCAAATACCATCAGTAATTATTATGTCTGATAAAGGAAAATGGTGGAAAGCATGTAAACAATAACAATGCCTGGATTGAAACGCAGTACAAATTATTCGTTGAAAAACTTGAAAGCTGAAAAGGTTTTCGTATCTATACGCGAAAATACTACTGGCGTGAGATGAAAAGCCATAATCAGAAGTTGTGCACCAAAAAAAAAAAATAAAAAATAAAAAAAAAATTCAAAAAAGTATCTACTTAATACATAAGAGCATGCTGCGAAGGTTTTTTTTGTGCGCACATTGGTTAGTCTCTCTAGCAAAAAAAAAAAAAAAAACAGAAAAAAAATCCATTCAGGTCATCCACGAAACGAATAGAGGGAACGCCATCTCGAACAATATGAACTTGTAAAAGAGGAGAACTCACAGTTAAAGCAGACGATCTTTACATTTCCATTGCGCAACGGTGTATATAAAATTATTAAAAAATAAAAAAAAAATTTTTTCTCCTAATGGTTGCCGAGAAATTAATGAATTCCTTATTTTTTCTCCCTTGTAGAATTTATTTGGAGATTTTTACTTTCACTTCTTATTTATATATTCAGAGAAAATATTAAGTTTTTTTTAATGCGTTGGGAAAATTCTTAAAAATCACATTTAAGATTTTTTAATAGATAGCAATAGATAGAAAAATTTGTAGTTGATAAAAAAAAGGGAATTATTATTATGTATTTGTACTCACTTACTTGTTGATTCGAGAGAGGAAAATATAATCAATGTTCACTCACCTGAAACAGAAAATATTTACTTTAATAAATAAAAACAATTAAATCATAGAATTTAATTAGGTGTCAAATTTATATTAAAATAAAAAAAAGGAATAATATTGAAAAACAAAATTTAAAGCTCGGAAAAATGTGGGACTAAATAATAATATTATAATTTATTAATATTGATAAAGAATAGTGTAAATTGCTGCCTAATATTTATTTATTTATTTAATTATCTAATATTTATTTTTATTTTTTTTTATTTAATTCTTTCACTCTTAATTATTCTAGTGAAATTGTATAGAACTTTTCAATTATTTTTTAATGTGTTACAGAATATTTAGTGTATAATAAGATTTTGATTAAAAAAAAAGAGATTTCGAAAAATAAATACAAAAAATTTCGTTCACGACGTTCATAACTTAAGAAATATACTTCTTTTTCTATAAAAATATTATTGATCAATTTTATATACACTAAAAGTAAAACAAAAAATTGAACTATTATTTTTTATCGTTATTCAATCGTTATTCAAATCGTTATTAATAACTATTTGGTTATTAAATACATAAACATTGGATTCACTAATTTAATCTAAATTAATTAAATTTAATTGTGGTTTGAGAAATTATATAAATGATGGTAATATGAGAATTCCCTTTGACTATTGCGGAGATATAATTTATCCTTAAATTAGATATATCCATATATATGTATATATAGTAAAAGTACATTATGCATGTTTAAATTAGCAAAATTGTTATCCTTACAGAAGCTTGATTAAAGTAAACAACAATATTTTACATATATTCTGTCGTGTATCATAATATTGTATATCTCATAAAGTAAACCACGTTTGATGTTCTTTCTCTGAGTCGAACGAAAATGTTGCTCAAGTCTTATGCAAATATCGATTACAAGGAGCAATAAACTCCCTTATTTTGCATCCTTATCATTCTCCTGTTTTTGTAATGAAAACATCTGTTTATAGAAAATCACTGCCAATTTAGTTTTAGTTTTTGACTTTATAATTTGTTTTAAAGTTTTTAATTTTCATTTGAGAAATTCAACTATAATTTCCTTAGGTATGTTAATTAAAATTAATGAAATTTTAATAAAATTAATGAAATTTAAAATAAAATTAATGAAATTTTAATTGCTAACTCTACTTTCAGTATAAGATTGATTCGATTTTAATCTGCTATATTTAATTTTTATTTAATATTAATTTTATTGCTTCTATTTGATTGAATACATTTCATTTTTAATTTACAATTTCATTTAATTTTAATTAGTTTTCTTTTAATTTAATTCATTCATTTTTATCTTAATTAGTTTAATGGAATTTGAAATAATTTAATTTTTTCAATTTCTGTTATATTTAATTGAGGAACTTAATTTCAATTTGTTTAGTCTATTTTTAATTGTCCTTTGTAATTTTTAACTACATTTATTCAATTTTAATTTGTTGCAATTAATTTTCAAATGATAGATTAAATTTTAATTATGTTCAATTTTGTATCCATAAAAAAATTTCTGAATGGAAAAATAAATATTTACGAAAGTTTTAGCATTTTTTCAAAAAAAAAATTTTCAGGTAAAGAATTTAAAAGAAAATATGATTATTATTAAATTTTATTATATGAAAACTCATTTTTTACTAATTTCAGAACATAAACTTTTCAAAAAAAATGATTTATCGATTTTTGTTTTTATCACTGAAACATCTTTTTTAAAAAGTTTATGTTTTGAACTTTTATGGAACTTTGATTTTATCACAGTATATGCTCTGAAATTAGTAAAAAAAATGAGTTTTCGTATAATAAAATTTAATAATAATCATATTTTTTTTAAATGCTTAATCTGAAAACTATTTTTTTTTTGAGAGAGAGAAACTGCTAAAACTTTTCTAAATAATTTTTAAATTCAGAAATTGTTTTAAGGGTTACAAAAACTTATTTTCTACAAAATTACGTATGGATTTCAAAATCTATCAATTTTTGGGAAAAAATAAAATTCAAAAAAGGTCAAAATATTTTCTCAACAATTTTTTTTATGACCATCGAATTCCTGTCAAAAAATTACTATAAAATTAATTTTTTTGAATATTTAAAATATTTTCTCAATCATATAGTTGAAAATACTGATGTACCTCCACTTAAGAATTTGACCCTGAATTTCAAGATCAACTTGAAGAAAAACAATTATTTTTTTATCACCAGTTTGTTGTTAGGGAAAAACCCTTCAAAAATCACTTATCAGACTTTTAATTATCAATATATTAAATTCAAAAATGCCAATAAATATAATATTAAATTCAAATTTTTAATTTAGACATCACACGCAGAGTTTTAATTTATTTTATTATATTTAAGTACTTTTTAAAAATTTCTGTGTTGAGTTATAAATGTGTGTCATCATAATGTCCAAATTTATTATTCTTACTTTATTTATTTAACTCTAATGTTAATGTTTATTTATTTATTACAAACTTGGTTTTATAATCTTTTATAATTCTGACTCCAAACTCTATGTTTTCTCTGACGTTTGATGGGTGAATTTATTTTTATTTTTGCTGACAAATGTCTATTTATTAATAATTTTTTTTGACTCCTTAAAGAGGAAATGATTTAGATTTCGAAACGTTGGAGTAAACTCAATTTTTTAAAGAACTATTTGTCCGAATGTTTTCGTTTTATTCTCCCTCACTATAAATTCCAAAAAATGTATATGTACACTTCTATTAATAATAGTAACATTTTGGCAAAGTTTTGAGAAAATTCAAGAAGGTAAATTTTTTTATCTTGGTAGTTGAGGTATTTCGTCCCATCTATATAGTTTTTTTTTGCTTAGGGACTTTTGGGAAATCTGCAGACAGATACCTTGGATTTTGCACTCGAAGGTTATGCGAAGTTGGTATAATAATAAAAAAAAAATTATATAACATGATAATTATAGAACAGAATACAACATAATCTATAGAATTAAAATGTTCACTAATTCATGAAATGAGCGAATAGGTCGTATTTGATTACTGAAAAGTAATTAATTCAAATTTAGGAGGGTACAATTAAAAAAAAAGAGCAGAGGGATGAATGAATGAATAACAGTAAAAAGGGATTTGACCGATTAAATTGATGATGACAGGTATTACATCCCCATTAAGATTAACATCATTATGTCCAGTTAATTAAGGTTGAAACTGTACGTATGTCCAGTGCAAGGGGTGTATGTGTGTGAGTGTCCATTTTACAACCCCTTGTTTCGATAACATTTCAAGCAGAAGTCTCTCTCTCTCTCTCTCTCCCTTTTATACCATCCATTTGACGGTGTCACAAGTTAGGCGCGTGCACAAGATTCAACGGATAGATACGGGCCTCTCCACTTTGAGGTGGACCTCGTACTTGTCACAGAGTTGATACTTGTAATGTATTCCGTACAAGTACGTGCTTGCTTGCCATCACCCAACCGTTTTACCTTCTTCTTCTTCTTCTTCTTCAACTTCTTCGTCTTCGTCTTCTTCTCTTCGTTCTATTTACACTAAAACCAAAACTGTTTTATACCCCTATAAACTTTCTATGGCCAAGTTGCAGCTAACGGTTTGTAATATCAGAGAGGAATCTCTCTCTCCTTCTCTCTTCTTGGAAGTTACTTTTTTTCTCTTCCGTTTTCTTTTCTTTATTACACCTTTCTCTTAAGGAGTTTCCTTAATAAAACTTATCTACATTTTTACAATATTCCCCTTTTTTGTGGATAGTAAAATATTTTGTATAATATCTACTTTAGTTTTTGATTGCTCTGCAGGGCAAAAATTAAAACTATTGTCAGGGTGAAGAAAAGCCCTTGTAATTTAAATAAATTGTTTCATTTTTGAAATTTTAATTTACCATATTTCCAGGGCTCGGATTTTGCTACATTTTCGACTTTTTTCGATAACTTTTCTAAGGAAATGTGACTTTTTTGTGAAAAGATGCGACTGAACGACTTTTTCGAAATTTTTTTTTAGTAAAATGCGACTGAAACTTTTAAAATTTTCAGAAAATTAAAGTTAAAGGAAAAAGTTTTAGTAAAAAAAATGTTCTGTTAAGTTTATTTACGCAGATTTCTTTCAAATTTTTCAAAAAAAACATCAATAACTTCTTTTTAAAATAAATATTTAATTATTATCTTTCCATAAGAAATGAAATTCTTCAAAAGATTAAAATTCAAACCTTTTTTTTTATTTATAAAGATAATTAAAATTTTGACAATAATTTTATTAAAATTATCTACAAATAATTGAATTTCAGAGAAGAATTTTATTATGTATAAGGATAATTGAATTTTTGAACAGATTTTTTTAAAAAATGTTCAAAAATAATTGAATTTTGAAGAAGAATTTTGATATTTTTAAAAATAGTTGAAATTGTGGGGAGAATTTAAAAAAAATTTTAAATAATTGAATTTTGCAAAGAATATTATCAGAATTTTTGAAAATAATTAAATTTCCATGATGAATTTTATTATTTATGAAGATAATGATAATTTTGACGAGATATTAAAATTTTTTTTTGAAAATAATTGAATTTCTAGGATGAATTTTAATATTTATAAAGATAATTTAATTTTTGAAGAAATTTTTATTTTAAAATGTTTAAAAGTAATTGAATTTTGAAGAAGAATTTTGATATTTATAAAGATAATTGAAATTTTAAGAATTTAAAAAAAAAATTGAAAATAATTGAAATTCTGCGGAGAATTTTATTACTTTTGAAAATAATTGAATTTCCATGATGAATTTTATTATTTATAAAATTTTGACGAGAAATTAAAAAAAAGTTTTGAATGTATTGCAAAGAATTCCATTATTTTTGAAAATAAATGAATTTTAGAGAACAATTTTATTATTTATAAAGATAATTGAAATTATGACAGGCATTTTATTAAATTTTTTCTAAATAATTGAATTTTGAAAAAGAATTTTATTATTTATAAAAATTTCCAGTGGGACATTTTTAATAATTAATTTTAATAATTAACTAGACCGTGCGCTTGAGCGGACATGATCATTTGAATTAATTATTAATAATTTATAACATATATTTAATTATTAAAAATTTTTGTTAAATAATAACAAACCAAATAGCTTATCGCATTTGAGTAGTTTTCCCCAATTCACTGACCTTGAAAGTTTCCCACTGGGATTACATTATTGTTGATCGAGAAAAAAATCTCCAAAAGAAAGTAGTTCCATTTCTTTCGGTTTATCTTCCCTTCGATTAATTTATCAATTTCATGGCTTTCTGTCTCTTTCGATTGATTGCTGATGATCAAGTTTTTTACCTCACTTCATCTAATGCTGTTATTCTAATGGTCATTAATTATTTTCTTCATTAACTTTTCAACGTCACATTTATTTCTCATCTGTTTGTCCTATTTTTATCTATTTCAAATGTTTCTCTTTTATAATTAAAAAATCTTCTTTAGCTATATATAAATAATTAGTTAAAATATTTTTCCATTTCAGTCTGTTAATTTTTCAAAGAGCCTAACAAATTATTTCGTTTATTTGAACGTTCAAAACATTAGGGAAGTCTACTTTGATTCTCTTTTCATTCAATATAAAATAAAAAAATTTGCTACAAATGAAATTTCATTTCAGTAAATGTTCTTTTGTTAATTATTTAATAATAGACAAGTAATCGATTACTTCAAACAAATGATATTTCTTCAAACTATGTTTTAATCATGAATAGACTTAAATTAATAATTACTTTATAAATTACTTTATAAATGACATTGTAAATAATTACAAGTCTTTATTATTAGACTTGAATAAAAATTATTTAATAATAAATATTTGACATAAAATTTTTATTTATTTATTTAAAATTTATTTAACTGAAGTAAATAATTATTATTTTACTTCATTTGGATCTAATAGACAAAATTGTTCACTTGAATGGAGTAATTTTTTCTCGTTCAGTGCATTGAATAATTTGAATGACATACGTGGAAATATCTTGAAAATTGAAATTGTAAATGCTTGATTGAACAGGACGTCTCATTGCATTGTCGTCGTTGTGGCGCCGCTTGTTATGGATTCAATACCAAAGCAATTTCACTTAATCGTTTGGATTAATTTTTCACCAGCTTGTGTATTATAAATGGCGGACGATTGCCTGCATCTAGACTAGTTTTATGCTTCAACTTTCATTGCCCCATAAAAGACAGACTGTTTATTCTCAATAAAAATTATGACCACTTTTAAGTCGAATAAGAATCTTCAGAAATGTATTATCATAATGGGAGTGTATATTTTGCAAATTAATTGCGCCGATAATATTCTAGAAATTAGTATTAAAGACTTTATTAATAACAAAGAAAAGTATTAAACTCATTTATTTTCAATGAATAAACATTAAAGCATTTATTTATGACTCTAAAAATTGAATTCTCATGAAGAATTTTAAGTAAAATGTTATCAATAAATTTTCAATGAATAGAATTTATTTCAATAAATTTTAATTAAATTTTTGAGAATAATTTCATTTTTTTAGGAATTGGATTAAAATTGTATTAAAAATAATAATTGCAAATCTCCCCGATTATTTAAATTATTTATGAAACTATGAATTATTTATTGTTAGAAAATTCATAAAAAAATTGGTAAATAATTTAATTCCAGTGATTTTTTTGTTATCTATGAAAGTAATTAAATGTTTGCGTAGAATATTACCAAAATTCTTATGAAACAATAGCATTATATACAAAAATGTTAATGAACTAGTAGAAATTTAAAATTATTTTTTTAAGAAAAATTATTGAAAAAAATTTTAATTTTGCCAAGAATTTTATTATTTACAAAAAGATAATTATAATTTTTACTGGAATTTGTTTAAATTATTGAACATAGTTTATTTTCTAAAAAGAATTTTATTCTTTAGAAAATAATTGATATTTATCTAAAAAATTTTAATAAAATTTATGAAAGTAATTGAAATTATTCCATAAAATCTATAAAAAGGTTTCAAAATATTAAATGTCGCAGAAGAATATTATTATTTATGAATAATAATTTTATTCTTTCTAAAAATAATAAAAATTTTGACAATTTTTATTTATATTTTTTAACATAATTGAATTTCTAAGTAAAACTTTATTACTTTTAAAAATAATTGAAATTTTGCCAAGAATTTTATTGAAATTTTTGAAAATAATTAAATTTCTAAAAAGAATTTTATTATTTGTAAAGACAATTAAAACTTTAACAAAATTTTTATTTTAAATTTTGAAACAATTAAATTTTAAGGATTTTAATACTTATTCTTCTTCCTACTTCTACTTTTTATAGAATTTTATTAAAAATTGAAAATAATTTAATGTCTGAGAAGAATTTTATTATTTACAAAAATCGTTGAAATTTGACAATTAAAAAAAATTTTTTGAATATAATTGAAATTCTAAATAGAATTTTATTGTTTATAAAAATAATTAAAATTTTAACAATTTTTTCTGAATTTTTGAATATAATTCAATTTCTAAGTAGAATTTTATTGCCTTTGAAAATTGGGCCAAGAAGAATTTAGAATTTTTGAAAATAATTTAATTTCGGATTAGAATTTTAATATTCCTTGAAAATTTACTCAATTTGAAATATTAAAGTAAAATTAATCTAAAACTTTAACTTAAACTTAAAATTAACTTAAAATTAATTATTAAATATTTTATAAATAGTAGTTCAAGAATTAAGTTATTTAAAAATTAACTATTAACAGAAAAAGAAAAGTTTAAAGGTTTTGTATTCGAATTCGTGGTAATTTCATTGTTTATGTGTCAACCAAAAAAACTACCAAAATTAAGAATTTTGTTTCAAATTCCAAAAATTTACTTTTTTTATTTCTTCATCTGTATAATTTTAAAATAATTAAATTGTTTAGTCAAGTAAAATATAATTTTCCCCTGAGTGGCATTTCTAATGACATGGAAAAAGGGGGAAAAAAGAAGTATATTGAAATTTGAAACGCAAGAAAAAAAAATGCATAATGTCTCGCGCGTTGAAAAGTCATTGAGCTTAATATAGCAACAAGGCTTGATTGACATTTCACATTAGACTTGCATTCGCCTCAAACGCTTGGGTTTGAGAAGTAAATGTGTGTATATATATATAGTGCTAATGAATATTCATGAAGACCGTCTCCGCCGTATAAAATCATGTCCTTACTCTACTATATCCATCTAACCGCGAGCACGTGGTATTTAACGTCTCAAAAGCGTCGCGTATAAAAATGATGATGTCAGACCTTAAAAACGTATACGAGCTTTATCGTTCAAAAAATAGAAACGTGTAAAAATGTAATGAAAACAAAAAAAAAAGAAATTTTTTTTTCTTCCTTTTCTTCAAGTTCCTATAAATCAGTCACCGCATAAGCATTTGCGAAAACATCTGTAAGTCGTTGTTTCTACTAAAAGATTGACCTTCACACGAGAAACACTCATTTTGCACGCGTTCTCTTTCCTTCTACCCTTTTTTTTATATACAAAGATACTTTCAACACTCTTCGTCAATTTTCAAAGTCAAACTCAAACTGAAAAATATTTCGATACAAACATAAAAAAATTTTTTCTTTTAGAAAAACAGAATTCAAAAAAAGTTGCAGAAAAATTTTTTCTAAGCGAAAAAATACGAGAAGTCAAGTGTAATTTTTCTTTTTTGAAAATTAGTTTAGAGTTCAAAAGGGAAAATTTGGGGCAAATCAAATTTTTCCGTATCTTTGTACTTCAATAACATAAATCCTCTTACTTTGGAAAGACTTTGATCTTAAACACAATAGACGGAAATAATTTGAGAAACGTTCTTCGGCGATAGTGTATTCTTCAAAAGATCATTTTTTTCAAAAATAAAAAGATTTCCAAATTTTGCTACTTTATGGAAACAATAAAAATTTATTTGACTCAACGCTCAAAGAAAGCATTACTTTGATTGTCATCAAATGCATTCGAATTATATTACTATTATTTATTTTTATTTTAACAATTATTTTTATATTTTTGAACAATTTTTACTTAAAAAAAGAAATGTTGTTAATAATTTTTGAGTTTGTACCGAAAAAATTAAACTAACTAAAGTAATAATAATTATTAAAAATATAAATGCCCCTAAAGTTCTGAACGTTGAAATGAACGAATCTTTTTATTATACTTATTTTGATTTTCGAATTTTGATAGAAAATATTAATTTACAAATTAAAAAAATAAATTATTTTCTTAATATTTGTGTTAAATTTTTTTTTAATTGTCATTTAAAGATAATAATATTGACAAATATTGAAAAGAAAAAAAAATTCGTTCATTTGAACGTTCAAAATTTTAGAGACAAATATAAATACTGTTCTGAGTAAATAAATTATTAAATTAAATTCTGTTAATAAATTATTAGGTAGAAATAAATTTTGGTAAATAAATTCAATTTGTCGCCAATAAATATTTTTAGGTTTAAATAAATGTTTTTTATTACAATATGTAAGTTAATTTTATATGACGAACATACTCTCTTAATTTGAATTAGAAAAAACGTCCACTAATTTAAATTAGTGACTGAGTTTTTACTATTGAATTAGTAAATTTTAGTTCAAATAACAATTTCTTAGTAAAATTTAAAAATTTAGAAGCAAAAAATCAGTCACGAATTGTTGTAAGTAAACAATTTTCACTAATTCAAATTAAGAGAGTATAGGTTCTGTTTCGTTACAAAAAGAGGCTCATTTGGTTTATAAGTAAATATTATTTTCAATGAATAAATTTTATTTGCATAAGATAAAAACTTTATTTACGCTCAAAAAAATTTATTGATGCTAATTCAAGTTTTTATTTTGAACAGACAAAAATGATAGAAGTTTATGAGACAAGTATTCATTTATTTAACACATCTACATTACATTTTAGTAAAAATAAAACATTTCTCTGTAAAAATTGAAAATGGAAAATTAGAAGTAAAAATGACAACATCTTGCAATTATGTTACAAAGAAAATTACTATAGTACCTAATAATTTTCTCTTTTAAGAAAGCTTTTAATAAAATAATTCAATAAAATTAAAATAAATCTTGATTCATTAAAATAATCTTCGTATCACAAAAAAAGTGATAATCCCGGATCACTTTAAGTGATTCATAAATTAATATAAGAACGAAAGACTTCAGTGCACACTCACACTCTGGGAATTATGTCGAATAAAAATTAGATGTATATTATCGTATACATACATATATAAAAACATATAAACAGATTCTTTTTTTGTTTGAAAAAAAGGTGCGAATATATTTGAGCTATTGTGCGAGATAAACAGATAAAAACAACGTTACAAGGAGAATAATATGAAGCGACGAGCTGTCATATAAAAACTCACTGGGAGAAAAAGGATGCATAATCCTCCCTGGTCCATTGTGTATAATCTTTCGTGATGTCTAAACGAGTTGAGATCCCATCATATTCTTTTCAGCATAATAAAGTAGAGGCATTTTGCAAAGCCGCACAAGGGTGCGAGAGCAGAAGAAGTAGAAGAAGAAGAAGAAGGAAAAGAGATGAAGTAGAAGAAGATGAAGAAAGGAGAAGAAGAAAGAGAGGAACATTGATATTGAAAAAGTTGAAATTGTTTCTGTAATGTCACTAACCGCGATAACATTCTTTCCCTTTTGCTAAGATGATTATTATTACTATTATCCACAATTCTTTCATTCGTCTACTTCAATTAGAATTCTTACAACGTTGATGGTTTCAAATTATCAAGAAAAAAAGTTGTTTCAATTTTCTTTCTATTTTTTTATTTTATTTTTCATTTATTTATTTATTTTTTACATTTTTCTCCCTGAGCTTTTCTTGTTTTTCAGAAAAATTTTTGACTTTTTCCCAGACCCTGAAGAATATTTTAATTCACTTTAAAACTTATTAGGTATATACAAAAAAATGTTCGAATAATTGAAAAATTATTAATTCAAAGAAATTTTTTTAAAATTTAAGGCAAACATTTAATTATTTTTATAATTAATGAAAAAGTCATTTGATTAAATTATTTATAAATTTTTTTGGAATAATTTTATTTTTTTCAAAAATAGTCAATTTTTTATTATTTTTCGAATAATTGAAAAATTATTCGATGAATAATCAAAAACATCATTTTTAAATAAATATTTAATAATTGTTATTTTTCCATTATTCAAAAAATTTAAATTCAAACGTTTTTGAAATGCAACAACTTGTAAGAATCATAATATAAAATAAGAAGAAATTCGTACTGATCAATTTCTTCATGTCTTGGAATAATAATTAAAAATGAGACTGAGCAATAAAATCATTATTTTATATAATAAAAATATTGTTACTCTATTTTCTTCAAAATTATTTTTGTCATTTGACAATTTCTATGGGAATTTACAAATTCATTTGTTTACAAATCGATTTTACGAAATTTCGATTATTCAGAAATTCTTCAATTATATATATTTCGGAAAATAAAGACTTAAATCGTTTTAAAAAAAGTTCAATTATACTTTTTCAACAAAAAAAATAATAATTCTACAATATTGTTGGTAAAAAGTAACAAAAATTCGGATTTTGAAAGATTTTCATTTGAAATCCTTTTCAAAATTCAATAATTTCTCAAAATTCAGGCTATAATGTTTTTTAAATTCAATTATTATATAAAATTTTAACTGAAATTCAAATATTTAAATACAAAAATAAATAATTTATTGAATAATTGGAAGTTTCTCAAAATTGAATTGTCAAAATGAATTTTATCAACAAATTTTGCATTAAGTGAATTTATTCAACAAATTTTATTAGAATTTTAAAGAAAAATTACAGTTTATCGAGAAATTTGAATGAAAATTAAAATTGGATGAAAAACCATTGAAAGTCTATGATTATTTTCATTATTTTTGGAAACAATGGAATTCTTGAAAAAAATTTGTTATTTATAAAAATAATATTAAATTCCTGTAAAAAATTTTACTATTTTTTAAAATAATGAAACTATTGCGAAAAAATTTATAAAAAATTTGTAAATAATTTAATTAAATGACTTTTTCATTATTTACAAAAATAATTAAATGTTTGCGTTGAATTTTATCAAAATTTCATTGAATTAATTAAATTCTTTTAAAAAACTTTATTAAAGTATAGTAGATATTAAAAAATAATATTAAAAATCAATGAACTGTTGAAGATTTTAGAAAATGATTGAAATTTGACTAACAATTTGATTAAAATTATTGAAAAAATTTGAATTTCTAAGAATTTTATTAGAAATATTAAAAAAATAATTGAATCTTTGACCTTAATTTTAAAAAATTTTGTAACTTAATTGCGATTTTCAGGGGAGAATTTCATACTTTTGAAAGTGATTGAAATTGTTCCAAGGATTTAATTAAAATTTTTGAAAATAATTGAATTTCAGAGAAGAATTTTTGCAAAAATATTTTAAAATAGTCGTATATAGGAGAAGAATTTTATTATTAATGAAGATAATTTAATTTTTAACGAGAAATTTTTTAAATTTGTTAATATATACGTAATTGAATTCCTAAGGAGAATTTTATATTTGAATATAATATTCGAATTCGAATTTTATAGTTTAGGAGTTATTAATCGAAAAAGAAACCAAAATTCAGAATTTTCTTATGAATTCTAAAAATATAATTTCTTCCACTACTTTTAATAGAAATTCCTGACTATTCTCTGATTTCCCTGACCAATTTTACTTTTTAAGAATTTTCTCTGAATTGCCTGACCTAATCCTGAAAACAAATTGCACTTTTAAAATTCTGCGGCTTTTTCAACCGTTTTTTTTTCTTTTGGATTTTTTCTTCAAATTATCCTTTTTTTTGCAAGAATACAGTAAAGCTTTTCGATTACATAAATTACAAATCTTGGGTTACCTCAAAAATTTAGTTGACAAATATAAATGCCGATGAAATATGTAGATAAAAAAATCCAAAAAAGCATAAAACAATAATTAGTCTTTTAGAATTACCCCAATTATTAATTTAACGAAACGTAAAATCCATTAGCCTTTATCCAATATTACAATAAACCGATATTTAAAATGTTGACCTAATTTTCCCCTTTATATACAATACTGTACGATATATTTTTAATTTCAACATTTCTTTTTTCCATTCGACGTCAATCTCCCCATATATAAAAATTCTATAAACGACACATAAAAGTCGTCTTTTACTCTTGCAAAGAGAGAACGAGAGAGATAATCCCACTAAAGGCAAAGTTCTTTTTATTAACTAGATTTGAGTGAATATACAAAAGTAAAGCGGAATAATGTACATATATATGTATATATACATATGGAAAAAAAATAAAGAAAAAAAAATACACAAAGTGAATGTTTGTGACATGGAAAAGAGTTTGAAAAGTTTTAAGAGTTCCGTGAAGACCAAACCGAATCGATTAATTTTAAATCCTTTATCCGTCTGAGAATTGCAAACTCTGCAGACTATGTTATATTGAGTAGTTTGAAAGGACGCGCACACATAGTGTATTATATGGAGGTCGTAAGAAAGGGCCGAGCGTCGCGACGCCCACTCTGCCATGAGCGATTGATCACTCCCCACAAAACGACAAAAATCTTTTTCCACTGAATAAGAGAGAGAGATAGAGAGCAAAGAGCAAAGAATATGAGTTGTCTAGATTCTCCTCTGTCGTGCATGCAGACACACTCAAAATATAAGAATCACAAATAATGACTCACGCAACTTTTTCTTTTTTTTTTATTTCCAAGACTCAAGGAATATATTAATGTCATTAGGGGAAATAAAAATTTATATGACTCTCGTTGGTGTCAATGAATGCCTCTCGTTCCTTTGCGGTCTTTCAACCCGTCATATCTCGTGAATATATACATACGCACTCATTTCTGCTGACGTCACAATTAGATCATCTCGCGATACAAAGACGCGTGACTTCATGATCAGATTTCATTAAAATTCCTCTCAAAGCTTGTCTTCATCGTACAGAAAGTGCAATTTCTTTTACAATATAAAAAAAAATTATTCGTTTTTCTAAACTTAAATCGTTAATGAATACAAAGAAAAGTGTGTCTTAAAAATCAATTCAAAATTTTAAAGAAAATTTGCGAAATTATAAAAATCTATATTTGGTCTTCATTCATATTTTTTTTTAATTATTTATTCAAGTACATTTTTAAATTTAACTACATTCAAAAAATTTCCCTTAATTAATAACTAACTTTTGTCAAAATTTCAAAGTTAAATTACTCACAAATAAAAAATTTTTGTGAAATAAATATATAAATACCTATTTATTTATCCAGTAGAAATAAATTTGTAAACAATTTTAATGCAAAAGCTTCTTGAAATTCAACGGTTTCCGAAAAGTACAACTGTATTTTTTTCCACTCTCCACTATTATTTTCATAAAATTGTTGAAAATATATATAAATATATAAAAATTTTATAATTTTTAAGTAAAATTATTTACAACCTGAATAATTTTTCATTGAAAAATAATAAATTAATAATTTTTTTGAAATAATTATTCAAATATTATTACAATTTCATAGAAAATTAAAAATTGATGTTTATTTACTTTTTATATTCTATTTATTAATTTATTATTTTATTAAAAATAAGATTTCAATTTAAAAATATTTTTAAATTTAATTGTTTTTTTTAAATTCATACTAAAACGTTTTTAATATTTATCTTTAGAATTTAAAAGAAAAATGAATTTTCAAATCGATTTTTAGTAAAAATCTCTAGAAGAATTCAATTATTTCAATATACAAAAATTAATTATTGACAGAATAATTGAATATTTCTTAAAACTGAATCGACAAATCAACAAATTTATGGAAAATAATTAAAATTTTGTGATTAGTTTCATTTTTTACGAAAATAATTTAATTCTTGGAAAGAATTTTTTTATTTATAAAAATAATTAAGTCCCTGTAAAAAATTTGACTGTTTATGAAAATAATGGAATTATTGCGAAAAAAGTTATAAAAAATGTGTAAAGAAATTAATTAAATGTCTTTTCATTATTTAAAAAAAAATTAAATGTTTGAGTTGAATTTTATTTAAAAAATCTGAATTAATTTAACTCTTTTAGAAAATTGTATTAATGTAGTAGATATTAAAAATTTTATTATTTATAAATATAATAAACTTTGAAAAACATTTTTTTTTAATTTTTGGAACACAATTGAATTTCTAAAAGGAATTTAATATTTTTGAAAATAATTGACATTTTTTCAAGAATTTTCTTTTAAATATTTGAAAATAATTGAATTACGTAAACATTTTTTTTATTTATAAAGATAATTGAAATTTAGACGAGAATTTTTTTCAATTATTGAACATAATTGAATTTCCGAGAAGAATTTTATTACTTTTAATAATAATTGAATTTTTGAGAAGAATTTTATTATTTCTAAAGATAATTAAAACTTTTAGAATTTTTAAAAATATTCCAATATAATTGATAAGAAATATGAATTCAATACTTTTGAAAACTAAAAAAAATGTTTGAAAATAATTGAAATTTTCACAATTTAAAAAAAATTGTTTAAAAAGAATTGAATTTCGATAAAGAATTTACAAAAATAATTAAAATGTTGACGGGAAATAAAAATTTTTTTGAGTATAATTGAATAACTGAGAAGAATTTTATTACTTTCGGAAATAATTGAATTTTGGAGAAGAATTTCATTATTTATAAAGATAATTGAACTTTGGAGAATAATTTCATTATTTAAAAAGATAATTGAACTCTTGACGTAAAAATGAAAACAAAACTTATTAAAAATTTAAGATTTCAATTTAAAAATATTTTGAAATTTAATTATTTCATTAAAATTCACAATATGACGTTTTTAATATTTAATTAATATTTAAAATTAAAAACAAAATTAATTTTTAAATCAATTCTTACTAAAAATCTCTCGGAGAATTCAAGTATTAAAATATACAAAAATAAATTATTCACAGAATAATAGATTATTCCTTAAAATTTAATACTTTTTAAGAGTTTTATCAAACTTTTGAAAATAATGTTTTTTTCTACTTAATTCTCTTTACTAAAGTGCTTCAGTTGCTAAATTCCGACAATTTCAACAGAAAAATCCCACTGATTCAAATTTAGAGAGTAATCTTCAAGAAAAAAAAAAGAATTCCAAGGATTATTCTTATCTTTAGAAACATTACTCTTGTGAATGATACACCGAGTGTGATAAATGCCTGAACATAATTCTTATTTGAAAAATATTCTATTATATTATCAACGTCTGAATTAAATGCACAATTTATATTTTCAAATATTCAGAAATTTTCACTTCACCCCTTAATGATAGAACGTCCAACGTCCTTCCGGCAGGACCAAAAAGACTCAGGTGAGTCCGTCCGAAATCGCTAAATAAAACTAACATGGATTGACATAAACAAAAAGTAATATATATCGTTGGAAAGGTGATGAAACAAGCTTTCAGCGCATGTAAAGGTCGAGCTTGTAAGTTCAAACCGAAGAGCAGGGTAGCTTAAAGAAGTTGAATTTTCCAAAAATTCATATAATTTTTGGTCACAAAATGATGGAACCCGGTCCTGCCGGCAGGACGCTTTTCGCTTTGTTTAAAAGGCTACCAAGCCTAGGCATATAAATTTAAAAATTTGATATTTACCTCATTGGAAAGCTTGTTTCATTACCTTTCTAACGATATATTTGTTTTTGTTTTTATCTGCTTTCATATTAATTTTATAAAGAAAATTTGAAGAGAGTTTTTATCCAATTGGCCGCAATTTTGCTGATTAACTTTAAAAATGAATTTTTTTAAATTAAACAAATAGGTTTCATTCTTTGAACGTTTCTTAAGAAAAAAAAACAAGACCGGCCAAAATATATTGATTTTTGTGGATTTTACATTAGATTTACGAAAAAATGTTTTTTTTTACTTTTTAGAAACAGCAAGTTTGAGTGCTTTGAAAAATGGTTTAATATTATTATTTTAAAAAATCAAATATATGGATTTTTTCGTCTTTTCGTCTACTTTAATCCCAAGGATTCCCGAAAAAGAAAAATTGAATTCCCTTTTTTTAAAAGCCTTATTTTCGGAACATCCTTCCGGCAGGACGGGCGTTTGGACGTTCTATCATTAAAGCAGGTCTCGGGGTTACGCAAAATACATTTTTTTACAAATCAAAATGTTTTGAATTCGTTTTTTTTTTCTTTGAAATTTTCAAAAAAATGAATCATTTATTCTTCTATTGTTATTTTTATTTTACAGCCTGAAGAGCATGTAGCGTTACATTTCGTTACCTTTTTTTCTACAACTGCAAAAGAGGAATAAACAAATGTATTTTTCATTTCGATGGAATGAAATGTTTATTGACCTTTTATGAATTTGCAAATAGTTTACCATATTTCACTGGTTAGTTAATAAAAATCGCTATTGTTGGAAAAAATATCAACAGCTTGATAAATAACAATAGTTGGAAAATAATAGATGTGCATGCTCTTTCAGTTGAATATTCGAAACTTGAAGAAACATACAAATATTTAATGAAAAATTAATTCCAAAATAATCCTGATTCAAAATGTGCACGAACGATAATAAAAATTCTCCAAAATAGTAAAATCTTTTCTTTTGGCAATCGAACGAAAAAAAATGGTAGTTTGAGGAATAAATTTTTACTGAGAATGCTTCTTGAATGTCACAATGTATGATATGTGATGCAGGATTTTTTTTTTATTTTATTCTTTCGGGAGTATAAAATGATAGAGAGAAGTACGGTTTGGCGCACAAGGTTATAAGAAGAAGTGACATGACTATATCAAAAACTCATTTTTCCCTTTCTTGACCCGCGCTTTTACCATGAAAATTCAACTCGGATGCAATCGAAAGATGTGAAAGATGGGGAAACGAGACTATCGAAATAGCATTCTGTGAATGCATAAAAGATCCATAATATTTTACAATGTCTCCCCCTAGGAACATCAGTGAAAATTTTATGCCAACATTTTCATACGAATATAAATGTTTCATTTTTTTCTCTCATCTTTTTCGAATGAAAAAAAGAAGAAGAAGAAGAAGAAGAAGAAAATGAGAACATTATAACCTATATACTGCTTTATGAAGATTCGTGTCGATTATGTTCTCAATTCCTCGTCTGTTATATTTGAACAAAAGGGATTCTTAACATTCAGACCTCGGATCGACTTTAACGAACAAAAAAAGTCGAAAAAGTCGATTATTTAATTCAATGCTGTCACAAAAATCTAAATTAATCAAAACTTGTATAATTCTGCTAAATAAATAAATATTCAAATACTTCTTTATTCACAGAAAATGAAATTTTCAAATTTAATAATTTCAAAAAATTAAAACTATAAACCTTTTATAAATTTAATCATTTTTTGCAATTTCTTCAAAAATTCAATTATTTAAATAAAAAAAATCAAATTTTTTATAATAATTTAAACCGTTCATTTTTCTATTTTAATTAGGGTAGAATATTTTCAAAAATTTTAATAAAGAAATTCATAAAAATAAACTTTTTAAAAATATTTCTAAATGATTTATTAAAAATAAAAAAAGTTTTACAATTAAAAAATGTCTAAAAAATTGAAATTTGGTCCAATCTTTTTAAAGCTGATTTAAATTTAGTATAACATTTAAAAAAAAAAATTCAAAATTTGTCACAATCTTACGAAAAATAATTGCGTTTTTTAAAAATATAAAAAAATTAATGAAATATTTCAAAGAATTTTAATTAAAAATAAATTATTTCTGAAAAATTCTAAAGTAGTAAATTTAGAAAATATTTTATTTACTATATTCGAAGGTAATTGAATCTTAAAAAATTGTTATAAAACAATTGTAAAAATTAATTTTTTATAAATATTGTAATGTATAATTTTTCAGAAATAATTAAAGAATTTTTGTATAATTTAAAACAAAATTGTTTTCAAGAATTTTAATTGAAAATTTGAAATATATAATTATTTTCTCCAAAATGTTGAAAATAATTTTGAACCATTTTAATTTTATTATTTTGTGTTTGAATTTTAATTTTCGGAAATATTGAAAATAATTGAATTTTCAAAAATTAGGACGAAATAATTCAGAGAATTATTCTTTTCTAAACTATTTTAATATTATTTTTAAAATCTATTTTTCATTAATCTTCATTTTTTTCTAATTTACACTTGAAGATTATTCATTAAAATTTTTGAGAATTTAATATTATTTCTAAAATTTGCATTTAAAATTGTTTAAAAGTTAATTATCAAAACTTGTAACAAAATACTGAATTAAATTATTTTTATAAATAATAAAATGCTTGTCAAGAGTTCATTTATTTTCAAAAACATTAAAAATTCTTGTCAAGAATTCATTTATTTTCAAAAACAATAAAAATTCTTGGCAAGAATTGAATTATTTTTACTATTTTTATAAATAATAAAATTCTTGTCAAGAGTTCATTTATTTTCTAAAACATTAAAAATTCTTGGCAAGAATTCAATTATTTTCATAAATAATAAAATTCTTGGAAATTCTGAGATTTGGAATTTTATTATTTTGTATATGAATTTGAATTTTAAAAAGTTGAAAATTCAGAGAATTATACTTTCTTCAAAACTATTTTAATATTATTTTTAAAATCTATTTTTCATTCATTTTCAATTTTTTTATTTACTCTTGAAAATTATTTATTATAATTTTTAATAATTTAATATTATTTCAAAAATTTTCAATTAAAATTCATGAAAAGTGAATTTTTAAAAATTGGAATAAAACACTTGAAAGGATAATTTAGTTTTAATTAAATTTTACAGAATTTTAATTATTAAAATTTTTTTTAATTGTAATATTTTGAAACATTTTATTAGAAAATTGATTTAAAAATAAAGTATTTTGGCGCAAAATTTGGAAAAAAAGTCGAAAAAGTCGTAATATCCGAGGCCTGAATATTTGAAAAATTATTGATGCATTTTTTCTTTTTTTTCAGCATTTTTATAGTCGAGAATTGTCAGAATTTTATTTGTATTTTAAATCCTTTGATTTTTTTTTCATTTTAATAAAGTATTGCGTGTTTGTTCAAAAAAAATAATTGTTTTCTTTGCATCTATACATGTGCCAAGTTCAAAAATAGACTGAAAATATTTTTTATGCGCAGATAAACTGACATCAGAAATTATGAGTGAAGAAATTATAATCATAAACAAAAAGATGACAGGATGGAGGATAATTTCCTGTTTGCCACAGTCGAGGGAACTTTATGTAAATTGGGCCCCGAGTTGTTCATTCACTAGAACATTGTGAAAATAAATCTCAAGATTTTACCGAATAATTCAAGAATATTCACGGTTTCGTCCCATTTGGGAGTAATCCTTACTACTCCTGCGTAGCATTTTACTCGGTCGAGTGGCTCACAATTCCTAGCTCTCTAAAGTTCCAAACTAAACTTTTGTATTTTCACAGGACCTATATATAAATATATATATATAATATAGCCATAAGAAACATCAGAAGATCATGATTTTGGCTATTTCAGTATGAAACTTAAATAATCCCCTGCGTTTGAAAATTTGGGAATTTCCCTTACGTGGTCCTCGTAAGATTAGTATATATAAAGAGTGAGATAAGAGGGCAGGCAGGCGGGGGGGGGGGTTTAAAATCGAAGGTGGGGTCTCAAAAAAACATCAAAGGACCTTCACTGCTCGAGCGGGTTCATATAATTTGCTTTTCGCTTCGATGGATTTCAATAGTATCGGAAATCTAGGTCTCTTCCTCTCCTCTCCTCTCTCTCTCTTTCTCCCACTCCCCTCTACCCTTAAAGCATCTCGTAGTCGACCCGCGCGGTAATGCCAGTCTACAAAGGCACAAAATTAGTTTCAGACGAAATTCGATTCTCCACGTCTGCGTCTACGTCAATGAAAAAAGCTCGCAATGTCGTTGACGTTCCGACCTGTCGATTCTTGCCACTTATAAACTTCATTGAATGGCACTGACGACACTGAAATAGGAGAGAACCAATCGTGATTTCGACTCTTCACGTAAATCGCATTTCCCAATCAGAAATTAATTCTGCAATCGACAAGACGTTTAAAGAAAAAGGATTTTCACACTGATCCACTTTCGACAGGAGGAGGAGGAGGGATTTTTTGCTTTTCTATTTTTATCTTTTCCTTTCAGTATGTACGTACATATAACACACTGCAAGTGTAATTGTTCGTGAAAAGAACATTTTCTGTCCGTCATCGATAAATTTTAAATTGAGATTGGAAATTATTCAGGAAAAAAAATACCTGTTTTCCCTTAGGTAATTTTTTCGATCGTATAAATTTACTTTTTTAAGAAATTTCAAGCATCGATAAATATAGTAACGAACTATATTTAATATTAATTAAACTATGTTTAATATTAATAATTTTCCCCAAATATTACCAATAAAATTTAGTATTAAACAATTCAATTATTTTTAAAAACTGTTTCTAAACAAATATTTTTGCAAAAACAATTTAATTGTCTTCATAAAAAATGAAAATCAATTATTTTCATAAAAAATTGAAATTCTTGTCAAGAATTCAATTATTTTCAACTCAATTTTAACAACATTTTCCCAAATTTTACCAAAAAAATTAAATTATTTTTAAAAAATGTTTCTAAACAATTCAATTATTTTCATATAAATTAAAATTCTTGTCAAGAATTCATTTATTTTCAAAAACAATAACAAATTTTAATGAAGTATTATTAAAATTTTGGCAAACAAAACAATTTAATTATTTAAAAAATAAATTTAATCTTTGCAAGAATCCAATTATTTTTAATTTAATTTTAATAAATTTTCCACAAATTTTACCAAAAAAAATAACTTATTTTTAAAAATTGTTTCTAAACAATTCAATTATTTTCTATAACTGTTTCTAAACAATTAAATTTTCATAAAAAATTTAATCCTTGTCAAGAACTCAATTATTTTTAATTTAATTTAATAAAATGTTACCAAAAAAAATTAAAATGTTTTCAAAAACTGTTCTTAACTAATTTTTCATAAAAATGAAAATCAATTATTTTCATAAAAAATTGAAATTCTTGTCAAGAATTCAATTATTTTCAACTCCATTTTAACAAAATTTTCCAAAATTTTACAAAAAAAAATTAAATTATTTTTAAAACCTATTTTTCATTAATCTTCATTTGTTTTATAATTTATACTTGAAGATTATTCATTTTTTTGAGAATCTAATATTATTTCTAAAATTTTTATTTAAAATTCTTTAAAAGTTAATTTTCAAAACTTGTAATAAAATACTGGAAAAGAATATAAAGTTTCAATTAAATTCTATAAGATTTAAATTATTCAAAATCTTTTTACTTGTAATATTTTCAAAATTCAATTAGAAAATTTATTCAAAAATAAATTTTTGAAAGATTTGTCCGTAATTATGCTTTTCACACTATAAAAATCGAAATAAGTTGCATTTTATACTAAAAATATGGTATTTTGTCGCAAAATTTGGATGAAAAGTCGAAAAAGTCGCAATTTTTTAATAAAAGTCGATAAAAGTCACATTATTTGAAAATAGTCGAACAACAAATTTGAAGCGTCGATATAAATATAGTAAAGAACAGCAGTGTACTCACGAAACTTTAGAATTCAAAACTCACCTGAAACAAAAAAAACATACTCGATTAGAAATTAGAAATCTCGTTACGTACAAAATTATTTCGATTGTAAAAATTAGAAATAATTGTTTGCCTCTTGCATCAAAATATATGTAAAAATAATCTTCAACATATTGATAAAACATATCAAATTCATTACAGATAAGTAGGACACTTGTTGTACCTTAAACGATAAAGTTCTTTTAGAAAGAAAAAAAAATTCACTTTTCGAGCCATTGTGAATTGACAACCACTTGATCGATCACTCAAGATTTCTCGAGCACATGAAAGCAAAGCCCAGCAGGATTACAATTTATCCAACTTTTTTCAAGGAAATCATTTGCGATTCCCTTTCATGTGAAAGGATGTAAACATTCTTTGACTTATTCATCTCCTTGTGTCATCAATTTCCAAACTTTTCCAAACTACTGACATATCAGGGAAAAAAGCTCCGCAGAGAATTTCTTTCATAAAAATGTCAATGATAAAAGTTTCGATGACCTGAATTTTAATTATACTTCCAATCTCATTAATATTCATCGTCTCTTAAATTCACCCAATAAAATCGCTCAACAAAAAAAGAATCAAAGAATCAAAAATTGAATATGCAAACATTAACATTCAGAAACTCAAAAAATAATTTTTTAGATACTAACGCAGAATAATTGTAATAAAAATTTAATTTTTAGAAGAAATAAATAAATTTCGTTCATTTGAACGTTCAGAACTTTAGGCTCTTCTTTTTGCTACTTTTTTGAAATTAATTACCGAGTGCGAAGTTTGCAATTTTCAAATATTTTTGATACTTGACTAATTTACATGACTGCCGCATTGAAACCTGTCTACAGCCATTATACAAGTGTATCTATACACAATTAAATTGCATAATAAGTTAAGTACTTACATAGACACTTGAAATTCTAGCTCCGGGGATTTCGAGTTTCACAACTACTTCTGAGATCGTGTTATTACAAGGGAAGCTAGGCGAAAAGCAATTAAACCTATAATAATTGTTAGAGAATTCTATCCCATTCATTCCGCGAGAAAATGAAAGAAAAATAGAGCATATTGCAGTTGAAATATATATATATATATATATATATGTATATACGTATAGTACAAGGTGAGTATACCTGATAAAACTATATATACACTATATACTATCACAATTTATACTCACAAACCAAGAGGATTTATCTTCGCAAATATCAAAGCAGTAAAAGTAAAATGATACATTCGTTGCGCGTTAGTTAAAATGATTATATGCAGTTTGAGATCTCACTTTTGGAAATTTCAAATCGCTAAATATACGTTCTGAGTTTTGTGTGATAAACTGGTAATAGGTTATAAACACAATGCTTCTACAGTTTGAGAACTTTGTCCAACTACAAGCATGTAACTGCAGGTGAAACACTCAGCAATATTCCTGAAATTATGGGATGAATGCGCTTTGTTATCTTAACTATTTCTCGCTTAGCTTATACTAGTTTTAGTGAAGATTCACATGAAATTCACCTCACGCTAAACGACACTGAATTTTCCTAGTTCATCTAGAAAGATATTTTTTTGTTAAACGTCTGATCTATAATATGACGAATGCAGGCCTCGGATCGACTTTAACCAGCAAAAAAAGTCGCATTTTAGTAGAAAAAAATAGAAAAAAACTAAAAAGTCGAAAAAGTCGTTTATTTAATTCAGTGTTGCAACAAAAATTGAATTATAATCAAAACTTGTATAACTTTGCTAAATAAATATTTCAATAATTCTCACTTCCTTATTCACAGGAAATAAAATTTAAAAAATTCAACCTCTAAAATTCAATAATTTCTAAAAATTAAAACTACAACCTTCCCAAAAAATAAATTATTTTCTACAATTTTTAACTAAACTTCATCTCTAAATCAATTATCTATATGCATTTTTAATACTTTTTTGCAATTTCATTGAAAATACATACAATTACTTAAACACATAAAATCCAATTTTTCATAATAATTTAAAACGTTCGTTTTTATTTTTAAAGATTAATTATAGGGTAAAATATAGTCAAAATTTTTAATAAAAAAATTTGTATAAATAACTTTTTGAAAATATTCCTAAATAATTTTTTAAACAACAAAATTAAATAAAATGTCAAAATGTCAAAAAAAAATTGAATTTGGTAAAATCTTTTCAAAAATAATTTCAATTTACTAAAACCTTTAGAAAATAATTCAAAATTTGACAAAATCTTTTTAAATAATTGAGTTTTTTAAAAATATAAAAAAATAAATAAAATTTTTCGAAGAATTTTAATTTCTAAATGATTTCTGGAAAATTCTAAAATAGTAAATTTTTGAAAATTTTAGTCTACTTTATTCGAAGGTAATTGAATTTTAAAAAAATTGTGATAAAACAATTCTTCGAATTAGTTTTGTTTTATAAATATTGTAATGTATTTTTCCGAAAATAATTTTAAAAAATTTTTATAAATAAAAAATTTCTCCAAAACAATTCAATTATTTTCAAAAACAAATAAAGTTCTTGGCAAAAATTCAATTATTTTTATAATTAAAAACATTCTTGGTAATTCTGAAAATTTTTTAGTTTTATTATTTTGTGTATGAATTTGAATTTACGAAAATAATAAAAATATTGAAAATATTGAAAACAATTGAATTTTAAAAGATGAGAATGTAATATAATTCAGAGAATTATATTTTTTTCAAAACTATTTTAATATTATTTTTAAAAACCATTTTTCATTAATTTTCAATTTTTTTATTTACTCTTGAAGATTATTCCTTAAAATTTTTGAGAATTTAATATTATTTCGAAAATTTGCATTTAAAATTGTTTAAAAGTTAATTTTCACAACTTGTAATAAAATACGAAAAAAGATGATTTAGTTTCAATTTCAATTAAATTCTATAAAATTTAAATTATTCAAAATCTTTTTAATTGTAATATTTTAAAAATTCAATTAGAAAATTTATTTAAAAATAAATTTTTGAAAAATTTGTCCGTAATTATGCTTTTCACACTATAAAAATCGAAATAAGTTGCATTTTATACTAAAAATATGGTATTTTGTCGCAAAATTTAGATGAAAAGTTAAAAAAGTCGTAATTTGTTTAATAAAAGTCATAATATTCGAGGTCGGCGAATGGGAAAAATATTCTACTTAGAGCCTTTTGTCAAAGACTAAAAATTCTTTAATAGCAATAAAATAATAAAAAAATGTTTTATATTTTTTTATAGTATCTAAAATTTTTATCTTCCCTTAAATAAACAAAATTCACAAAACTAATTTTCTCTACTCCATGTAATGTTTTTTATTGTGTAAACTACAAATTATTTAAAAAAATTTTAAAAACATCTTCAAACAAGAGAGACGAAAAACAAATTACTGTATATATGTATTTTAATAATTTAATATTTATCTAATTAAGGTAGAAGCTAAGGGTAAGAAGGAAGGGGAGACGAAAATAGAATTAAGTCAATCGGTGCGTAAAGTCGACAGTTTAACTCCCGGCTATATTTCAAAATGGCTTCCCTACCAAAATGGTCGCTCATCAAGAAGTGATAATATTTCGAGAAGTGAAATTTACATCGTAAAAATGTATTTTACTTTTTTAATTAATAAAAGAAAAACATCTCTCGTCACAATTTAATAAAAAAAAATATTCACAATATCGTGGAAAAGTTTATAGTCACAAATCTGCAAGAGAGACATTATTTGAAGGGTTGTGTGTATTTTGAAGCATCATGTTCAATAAATTATGAGCTTATCAGAAATTGTACAGCCATTAAATGAACTAACATAGATACAATGTCAAATATTGATTGACGCATTTATCAGATTCATTTTGGATTAATATTTTAGCTAATTAATTGCAAAATGTCAATCACGTGTTTAAATTTTTACTCGAATTTTATTTTAATGCATAATCAAATCAGGTAGGAAATTAAAATAAGTTTAAAATTTGTTATAAAAATTCGAGAGTAAGATAAAGAAAAAGCTTGGGAAAAAATTATCGCAGATTTCAATTAAATTCCGATGGCTAAATTTAGAAAATTAAAACAAAAAATAAAATTTGTTTTTAAATGCTATTTCTTCTTTTTATTCAAATAGCCAAAGTTTTGCGGTTAGAAAGTCGAAATTCGTTATCTACGACCGCAATTTTTGATAAATGGAAAACATTTAGTGTAGTGAAACTAATTTATATAGTATTCGTTTTAGTACAGGAAGCAGTATAGTATAAAAAAGGGAAGGAAAATAGAAATAAACATTCAAAGTGTTGATACGAGGCAGTGAATGTCAATTTCAAGTTAATGGCGAACGTGCCTCTTTTCAATCTCGAAATGGTTGTTCCTTTTCTAGTTTGGACTTTTTTTTTACGAGTCTGACACCTTTTCCAGGCAACACGCTGCTTTTTTGCACGGATACGAAAGTTCATCGTTGATGGCACACCGTGATAGGCAATCCATCTCGTTGGAGGGGCCGTTCGCTGACTCATTCGACACGTTCATTTAAAGAACTGCAATTTACATTCAAAGCACATGTGGTACAATTTTTATTTTCTCCATCATCTATCTTCATTCATTTATCAAACTTTTTTTTTGTCCGCGTTTTACAACATAAACAACCAATCAATTATTGTTTCTCGAAAATTTCACAATTAAATACATATCCCATCGTATGCGCGCGGTGCCAACTTCATCAAAACAAAAATGCCATCATTCAATATTTCTTCTTTTCATTCTACCTAAAATAATTTGTTTGAAAACGAAATTTTTGATTCACAGAAACTAAATTGTCGAATTTATTTTTTAAACACTAATTTCGAAAAAACATTATATACACAGTTGATAAATGATGAAAACTTTCAAATGGAAAATACAAAATCTACAAATGAAAGCCACGTTTGAAAATTCTCACTCCACGGACAAATAATTTGCAAATTACATTTTACATTTTGCATGAAGTGAATTTATTTTTTAAGCGGAAAAAAATACTCTGTAAAATAGAACCAATTTTCAACAAAATTTCCCTTTTGCATCGTACGCTGATGTTTTGACTTTTAACAAAGTCTATTCGGTATTTGCACATAGACACTCACACGCAGAAACAAACTCACTGACTCTAAATTGGGATCATGTGCAATTAAACTGATGGATAAAAAAAATAGAAACAAGGGAAAATATGGAGAAATTGAAAAGAGTAAAATTTGTTCGGTGGAATAGTTTTATATTAAAGCAGTGAAGAAACGAAGTCAAGCAGAAAATCTGAGCGAAATCCCCATGCTTCGATATTCTATATACTCTATATATAGGAATTCCAGAGTCATTTGGAAAATTCCGCTTGTCAACGATACCAGAAAGTGATTTTAGAAGAATCTACACTGTTGAAAGTACTCGGTTAAAGTTTTAATAACAATTGAGAGAAATTTTATCCAGTGAAATAACTTATAAGTGTTTTTAAAAACTGCATGATTAGGGAAAAACTAAATTGGAGCTGAATTTTCGCAAAATTTTACAATTCGAGAATGTTTCACATAAGTGTGACAATTATAGTTCACTAAATCTAATAAAGAAAAATTGGTCTTGGATTCCCAAAAATCTAACAAAGGAATTAAGAACAAAAATTATTTTTAATATTCTTGATGATTTCTATCATCAGCGTGAAAAGAATCATTATTCTGTTAAATGTTTTTTGTTATTAATTAATAAAAGATGTTAAAAGCGTTGATCAATCAATTCGTAATAATGAAAAGATAACATTATTAAAACTAAAACGATGATTTAACTCATGAAAGTGTTTCACCAAAGCCGATTTCCTTTTATCATTTTCTCACACGGGACACTATATATAACATGCGAACGGAGTTCAAAAAGGAGTAGGACCCTTATTTGTTCTATAACAATTAAATGGATCCTTCTCGAAAGTAAAAACAACCTTAACATGAAACTCATTAAACGTATTTTTTAAAAAAATATGATAAATCTTTACTATAAGTCAAAACAATTGATTTATTTAAATTAAAATTACTAGGAGTCGACATGGATCTCCTTGCATTATTAATAAAATTATATCTAAGTTTATTATTATAATTTATATCTATATATTATATTTTTTCTATTATTATATATTAAATTTATATCTTAGTTATTTTGCTATTATTTTTGTGCTATAACATTTTTTCGATTGTGTAAATTACAAATTATTTTTTTTGTGAATTGAAGAAGCAACGATTTTACTGCTTTTTAGTATATATAATGCAACTTTTCGAATATTATTCATGTGCCATGTCTAGGAGAACAATTTTCGATTTCGTGTCCTGGTTTCTCATTGTGCAGGAGCTTCGCGCGTACTCCTTTATCTTATAAATTCATTTCTATCCAGCGTTAGTGAGAGAGAAATACGAGAATATTCTGCATAATGTCGCGCACTCTCGGTGAGTAGCTTGTCTATTGTCATTCTCCGAAGTAGCAAGTGCAAGTGATTCTGACGATTAGAACTTTGCTCTCTCTGCTGTGAAAGCTTTGCAGACCGATGGTACGTTTATTTAATTAAATCGCCATGACGAATACAGGGGACGATAGATGGTCAGAACGAGATTCGAATTTTCGGCTAAAGCTATTCGAATTAACAACTTCTGTAATTTGAAAATTTACTCTTGATCGTGCCTGCGAATTTATCTGGATTAAAGGAATTTACATTTGTTCCGCACTCAACTAAAACACTATTGACAATTACCCTCTTATTGTGTAATTAGTCATTATTCTTTCTTTGATTTTGTTTTTTTAAAAATAATGTTAATATTCATCACGATCTCGATCAGGAAAAGTGTTTTAAAAAATCCTTTTTCAAACTTCCTTACTGAACAAAAATCCTGTATTTTTAAATTTGAATATTATCCAATCAAAAAAGATGTGTATATCAAAAGCTTGCCCTCATAAATTGATAAAACGTTTTCATAAAAGTTACCTCGAATTTTCGTGTTTCGATACAAAAGTAATTTTATGAGGTTGCTGAACGCGCTTAAAAAAACGACGCTTTTTTACGTTTTAGAAAGTCACGCATAAAATATATATTCATACAATATACCGCATTATTTTATACTACGTTTACAACAATTTGTCATGAACCAAACCAATTTCATTTCTTTCAAACGACTCTTGTCATATTTTACATTAATTCTCTCATAAAAGGATAAAATTTTATTTTACACTCTATCAAAAAAAAAACGGTTACTTAGTAATGAAACCGTAATTTTTCAAATTTCTACTAAAAATTTTTAATATCTACATTGACAGCTGTAAATTTAAAAAATACTTTAATACACAAAATAGAAAAGAATCCAAAAGAACGTTGTTTTAGAAACAAATTTGGAACTTAAAGATTAACTAAAATAAAAATAAAACAAAAATTCAGAGACAAAAATAAATGTATATTCGCATGTAATATTAAATTTCATTGTTTGTAACTTTAAGACAAAAACGTCTTTTTAAAACAAAATGAAAAACTCGCACCCTTTAGATGAAACGGCTTTGAAAACTAAGAAATGCTCAAGTAAAAGTTTTTACTTTACTTTTCGTTTCCTGTTCTGCTTTACTTGTGTCTTTTCAAACCTTTTGAAAGAGAAACTACAAACAATTAGGAAAACTGTTGTCTATTTAACTCCCAACTGTTGTTCTTTATATCCAACTTAAAAAAAAATTTATTTCATCTAAAAATTAACTATTCTTAATTATTAACTATTTTTAACCAATTAAATATTGTAAATTAAGAATAATTAATAAATTTAGTTATAATAATTTAATAATACGCTTTGTTTGCTTAGCTAGAAAAATAGTAGTGCAAAAAGATTGCATGTCCCAAGGAAGAGAATATTTTTAAAAGTAATTTCTTGATTAAAATTTTTGAAATGATAAAAGAATTATCAAATGCCGTGTAAATGTTTATCATTTTAATGATACAAAGCAAAATCGATTTAGGAAACATTTCATGTGCTTTTGTATATTGAATTAAAAATAGACATAGTAGTTGCGCGGTTACTAATAAATTACAACGATTTTGATGCTGCCACCAGAGAGACAATATTTCAATCGCATTATTCAATTATTCAAAAAGTAATTTTGCATTTCAATTACTGTCAGAATCGAAATGTCAATTAATTACACAAAGCTCATTTAATGAAATCCAAATTAGCAATCGTTTAATCGTTCGAATTTTTAGGATTAAGATGCAAAAAATTTAATTTCGAATATTTCGGCCGAAATTAAATTTCAATTTTGTCCATTGGCAATTGGAATTAAAAATTTAAAAACAGGATTAATTTATTTTTTATCAAATATACATGAAATATTAATTCTTACTAATTCTTGGTCGTAATTCTTTTCACAAAAGATTCGAAAAGCCTTCTCACTGTAGTATAATCGTTCAGAGAAAATTACACCGTACGTTCTGGAGCTCGTAATTTACTTTAGCCAAAGAGACGACGCGACGAAGCGTTATATTCGTGTGTCTATATATGTATACAGTATAAAGGTGTACCCATACCTCCAAAACTTAATGGCAAAATTGAATGGCAGAAATATTCTGATCGCCGACTACCGGGTCTTTCTTAAGTGATGCTACAAGTCATTCAAGGAAAGATTCTCAAATATTTTCAGTCACGAAAACGAGGGAATACCATTAAATATATTACCTTTTATGTACAATAATTTTTATGATCTAGAAATTTTTATTTTCCCTCAAAAGAAATTTAACGTCATGTTAGTTGACCCGAATGTTTTTAATTGTGTTCCTTTCAAATAACGATAGAAAAAATTAATGTAAATAGTTTTCAAAGTAAAAGAATCACAGCATGGAAATGCGGTACTTAAATTTCTCGACAAGAAAATGCGACATAGTTAGTATATTCTTTGATAGAATATTTTAGTTACACTTTAAAAAAAATGTTAACCAATTTTTATCAGTTAGAAAACGTAGTAACAATAATTAATTAATCATTTAATTAATTCTTTCGATTGCGCGAATTAGAAATTGTTTTTTCTCTACCATTTTTTAGTGCTGTTACGTCAAAACAAGAAACCTTTTTAAATATATCTAACGTTCCTCGTTTTAAATTAGTTTCATAAATGAATCTTATTTTTGAAGAGGATAAGTCAATGAGCCTACCAAATGTTATGAGAGAATAATTTATTGAAAACGAAACAAAAAAGAAAAGAGTTGACAAAAATAGAATGAGTACAAAATTATGAATCTTACTTAAAGAATAATGATTACTTGTTGTGTGATGATAATCTTGTAAACCGATCTTGAATAGTTTTGAGCACTAGACATAAAGGGTCCGCTCAACTGTTATCCTTAATGGTTGCTGTTTGTTAAATTTCGATGGTTCGAAATTTGGTATGTGTTGTTTCAATATTAGACTTTTGTATACACTCGAATTTATTTCCAAGTTTTTGTTTTGGAAATTGTTAAAATTTATATTTTAAAAACTGATGTATATTGATTTCAAAATTAATATTTGGAGAAATAGTTCACTTTTATCGTTGCACGTTCAAAATTAATACTTAGAGTTCACTTTTAAATAATGTTCAAAATTAATAGTTGGAGTTCACTTTCAAATAATATTTAAAAATATCAGGTAGATAGATTCCAAAAATATTATAGTTAAATTAGGTATATTAACAAGAAGTTACGGACGTAACAGTGCTGATAAGTATTTACTCAAAATTGAAAAAAAATTCTGTTCCCTTCCATTGTTTCTCGGCAAATATAGTAAAAGGCACAATGGCTCTTCCCAAGGAATAAATCTACACTAGACAGGAAAGAAGAATAAAGAACAAAAGAAACTTCAACCCCTTAAACTAATAATCGTTCATTTTGATGCCCGTAATCTTTCTCTCTGCTTCCTTATTTCTTGTTGATAGCGTCCCTAATAACACACCAGTAATTTAGTAAGTAGCTTATTCTATATAGGTATTTTGTGAAATCCAGTTAGGAACAGCGGAAGAACAGATATGGTTCACGGAGACGTAAAAGGGTTAATTACGACGTGAAAATGTTTAAGTGGTGTCTAATGAAACCAAGCATACAACTATCTGTATTTTCTACGATCATGTCTCTCAAAAAAGGGTCCTTAATTTTTTGTATAATTTATTTTACCAGCAGTATTGCACTATTATTATTATTTTTTTTTATAAATTCGCAACACCTGGCTGGTGCAATATTATTACTTTCCTCAGAGTCCAGTGGCGAAATAAAGCAGTGAAGCGAGAAGCAATAAATAGCAGGCGACACCAGCGAGGGCTGTCATATCCTAACTACACTAAAGTTAATCACCCAATTACAAACTCTCCAGGTGGAAAATCTTTCGTTGGGGATATATATTCTCATGGAGACTTTTAGAATTTACATGATTTTCAAGGCGCGCATTGCGTCGTTATAATGCGCATCTCTCAACTCAAAAGACACGCTTTCAAAGTGGAATCCTGGGAGCTGGGAAATTTCTTTTAATGACTAGCACAATTACCGCGAATAAAAAAGTACTCCTTTGATAAAAAAAAATACTTGTTAGGTTTCTTGCAAGGAAATGTGTGTCGTTGCAATTTTTTTTTTCTTTTTTGTGTGTGAAATGACTTTTTATATGGGAAAAAGAAAAAAGGGGTAAAAAATTAGGACTTGGCTTTAATTAATTTAGAAAAATATATATATATATACCAGAGCGAGGAGAAAAATTTTATACATAGAGAAACGAGATGATGAATATGTTTTGAGGCGCAAGTAAAAATTGTCACTAGAAAAAGCTTGTTGTAGAATGAATTTTTAGTTGCAAACAATTTTTTTAGCTTTGCTTGTTTAGATTTGTACTATTTTTAGAAACTAAATTATAGAAATATATAGTTTCATTAATTTCAATTTATTATTTCATTCATTTAATTTCATTATTGTTATAAATGATTATCATACTCACGGAACTTTTATTCTTCAAGAGAAACTCAAAACTCACCTGAAACAAAAAAAAATTAATGGGTTAGATATTAATAAACTGGGAATTCTGATAAGCTTTCTGTCCTTTTTATTAAGACTTCTCCTATATTAATTTTAATTAAATTTTAAATATTTTTTTAATACTTTTTAATGTTCTTTTCTTGTTGACGAAAATTGGTACATTCACGGTAAGTAAAGAAATACAAACTGATATATTTCTATACATTTTTTGGAAATGTTAAAAGTTTTAGAAGAGCATAAAAAATCTTTTCAAAAATTAATGTTTGTCTGTAATTAAGTTTTAAATATATTTTTCGATTGTATAAATTACAAATTATTCTTGTAATATTTCTTCTAGAAATGAAATTTTTCTAGAAAGATCAAGGAATAAACTGTAATATATTTTTAAATATATTTTTCGATTGCATAAATTACAAATTACTTTTTTTTAAATTTCTTCTAAATTTCTGAGCATAAACGTTGGAAACTCCAGTATAGTAAGAAATTTACCGAAAAAAATATTCTAAACAAAATAATTCAATAAAATCTCCTGTCAAAATTAACCATAAATTTCAATTAGCAGAACATGTTGAATATTAATAGAATTGCATAGCCCTCTTACACCCTCGAAACAATAAAGCCAATAAGAATAGTAGCTATTTTTTCTCTCTAATCTCGTTCAACTGACTTCTCTTCTCATAATTAATTTAGAGTTAGCTGAAATGACTCCTTTGGTGGTTTGATCACAATCTCTATTATTATTTCAGTTGGGAGTGTAAGAATCGTCTCGCGAAATTGTTTTTGGGGTCGAATCGGTGGAGGGACGTGCGTCAAACTTTCCTTTTTCTATACGAGCGCCAGAGGAATTCGTCGGAGACATCGTCTCGTGAAAATGCATCATTGATGAACTCCGGATGTACGATACTTGGGACACCCGGTTCGAGGCAATCTCGAACAATTTCGTTCGGCAATTCATCAGAATTAATCCAACGTTGATACTTGCCCTTCCTCATCCTCCGATTCTCTATTACGAGACATCGTTCCACTTGCATAGAGAGAGAGAGGGAGAGAGAGAGGAGAATGGGAGCTGCATGTTTCATGCCGACGAATCAATGTTTTTGCATAATTTAAAACCTAATGCAAAAGACCTCTTGGCGAAAACCTTTAGGATCTTTTCTATATACTGGTTCGTCTTCTTTGCCTCACTAACTCCCGACTTTAATGTCCGTCTTTTATTGCACTACACTATTCTTCTTCCTCTTTGTATACTATCCTTAATGTCGGACGTGATAAGCCTTTTCCGCGTAGTCGTATTTTTTATCTACATCACGCGATCCTCCATAGGAAATTATATAAAACCTCTACATTTTCTACTTTTGTTCCTAAAATATTTATACTATTACGTCAAAAACAAGAAACCTTTTTAAAATATACCTAACGTTCCTCGTTTTAAATCAGTTTCATAAGTGAATCTAATTTGGGATGAGGATAAGTCAATGAGCCTACTAAATGTATTGAGAGAATAATTTATTTAAAAACCAACAAGAAAGAAAAGAGTTGACAAAAATACAATGAGTATAATTAAAATTATAGATCTTACTTAGAGAATAACTATTACTGGTGGTGTGACTATTATCTGCTAATCCAATCCATAAAGGGGACTTGGGACTGTTGTCCTTAATGGTTTGGTATTAGTCCTCTTGTTTACACTAATGAGATAACATATTGTATTCTGAAAATATTTGCTTTCTTCCAGACGGTTATTGCTTCTTGAACAAATTTCGATGGTTTGAAATTTGGAATGTGTTGTTTCAATATTAGACCTTCGTTGATAGTTGAGTTTATTGACAAATTTATATTTTTTGGAAATTGTTAAAATTTATACTTGGAAATTGTTAAAATTTATACTTGGAAATTGATGAATTAAAAGAGGTCGATTTAAAATTCACTTCAAATTTCTTATAATTTATAAATTTGTCTAAATACATATAATTCGTAAAAGAATTAGAAGAAAACTACCGCACGCATTTAAAGAGCGCAGTATGCCTAGAGTTAAATTTTAATCGTAAATAATGTATTATTGAGAAATTTATATAAGATAATAAGCGGATTATGTAATAATAATGAACACGATTGATGGGTATGTAAAGATTTAGTTATTATAATGAGCGATAAAGGGTTGGACGAGTACTTTAATTAATATAGCGAAGCATAGATATAACGATAAATGACTGGAGGTTGCAGAGGGTTTCTAGCAGATCCATCGATAAGCCGCGATCTGAACACGATGTCGACGAGTGGAGTTAATTAAACGTTAATTACATCCATTTTCCGGCGAACCAACCGACACTAACGAAATTGGCTACCCCCGTAGCAAACCGATACTCTTCCGTCTTCGTTATTTTCGATGCCCGTCAGTCGACTCCACGCCCTTCTCATCCTCCTCCTCCAACTCCCCCGCGCCTCTCGCTATTTTAGTTCAATAACTCCTTCCTTTCATTATTATTTTTTCTACTTTTTTTTGTATATGTTCCCGCGATGAAAACCTACATGCCTGACAAGAAAAATGGTATTTTCTACTGCCTCCGACAGCTAAATTAACTACTTTTAAAAGCAGCAATGACAATGACAATCTTCTCAACTTTCCGCGATCTAGGTTTATTTTCCCCCCAAGAACCTTTTTCAATCTGTTCCATATCTCTGTTTATCTATAACGACGATATTGACGGGGAAAAAAAAATTGAAATACGTTCTATCGGCAAAACAAAAATCACAGTATTGACAAGGGTTATTATCTCAATTTGCAAATTAATTTTTAATTATTAAGTTTGTGAAAATGTTACGTATAAATTAAATTATTTAAGAATTACAAACGGGTATTTTATATTAAAAATTTTTTTTTAGTCATTCTAATTTGAGTTACGGTTAGTGTGAATCTATTCCAATGTTATTAATGTTCCAATGTCCAATTAATTTACTTTATTAATAAATTAACCAAATATTTATCCTCCGATTCTAGTTTCATGACTTTAACAAATTAATTCGAATATATTCGTATATTACATTTATGTTGCTATTAAAATATTAAAAATATTATGTTGAAATAAAAAAAACTAATTTATTAATTAATATAACAACTTTTTGACTAAGATTAAAATTTTCACGCTCTGAGGACAGTGAAATAAGTAATCAACTTAAACAATAGATTTAAAAAAAGAGAGGAGAATAAAATTGGAAAAATGATGAATAGCTCGAAAATCGAACGAAAAATAGTATCATTTTCTCATTTATCACAATCCCATTTTATCAAATATGTTATTAGAGAAAACGATGAAATGATGATTAATGAAATAAATGACTACTCAAAATAACCGGCTATGAAAACTGATTTTTTTACAGAATAATTATTTATTATTGATTTTCTAAAAAAATTTCTTCGGGACTAGTAAAACTCACCAGAAATGCTACTAATTTATTTTTAATTTTAATATTTTTTCAAACTTATTTGAAAACACAAATAACTTGATTTTTAAATAAATATTTAATCATTATTTTTTTTTCATATAGAAATTAGGATTTTCAAAAATTCAATTATTTTTTTATTTATTCCTCAAAGAATTAATTCAAATTAATTTTCATAAATTTTTTATTTCTTTTAGTTTTTTCAAAATAATTTAGAAAAATTCAATTATTTTCAATGTTTATACTATTTCAAAAAAATTTTAACAAAAGAAGTCAATTATTTAAAAACGAAATTTTAATAAAATTCTTGGCAGAATTTCAATTATTTTTAATATTATGTACAATTTTTATCATATTCGTCGAAAAATTAAATTATTTCTAAAACTTTTATTAATTTCAAAAAAATTTTAACAAAATAATTTATTTATTCAAAAAAGAAAATTTAACAAAATTCGTCTCAAGAATTTAATTATTTTCGAAAGTAATAAAATTCTTTGCAAAAAATCCAATTATGTTCAAGAATTTACAAAAATTCTCGTCAATTTTCGATTGCTTTTATAAATACTAAAATTTTTCTTGAATTGAAATTCTTGGCAGAATTTCAATTATTTTTAATATTTGTACAATTTTTATAAAATTTATCAAAAAATTAAATTATTTCTAAAATTCTTATTAATATTTGTGAAGAGAATTCAATTATTTTAATTATTATTTATTATTTAAATTCTTTATGAAAATTTAATTATGTAATAAAATATTTATTTGTATAGTAAAAAAATCCAATTATTAAACAAAATTTTTTATAATATTCTACATAAACATTTAATTATTTTTCCAAAAAATAAAAATTTCAAAAACTCATTGCAAAATTTAAATTATTTTGAATACAATTATAATTAAATTTCCCAAAAAGTGAAATTATTCTTTCAAATTTTATTAAAATTCGTCGAAATAATTCTATTATTTAAAAAATTTGTTGATGAAATTTTTTACTAGAAATGAATTTTAAGAGAAATTGAATTATTCAAAAAACTAACTTTGTTTGTATATATAAATAATTGTTTTCTAGTTGTATTTTCTGATAATAATTGACTTTTAAAATTAATTTCGGTTAAAATTTTATCGAAAATTTAAAGTTTTTATTTCCTTATATATATTTAATTGAAGAATTTACGAGTATTTGAAATTTCCTCAAATTGAATATTACACAACAAATGGATTTAAAAATTGTCAAAGATCTTTTTTAAAAATTATTAAAATTAATTGATTTAAAGAAGAATTTTAGTTAAAACCTCTAAAAATAATAATCGTAATGATGAAAATAATTTTTAAAAAAGTTACAGTAAAAAAGTATCAAATAAACTGTTTTAAAAAAATTAATTCTACAGAATTGTTCGCAAAAAGTATTAAGAAATTCAAATTTTCAAAGATTTTAATTTATAACGTTTTGAAAACTCAATTATTTCTAAAAATTGAAATAAAATTTCGCACGAATGTTTGAAAATATTTGACACCCTTTCAAAATACGAATATCGAATGATAAACGATGAAACTAATGCAGATAATACATCACCCAAGAGACGTGATATATTAAAAAGAACTAAACAATCTAAGCACTTTTCAATTTACATCAATTTTTTTTAACAAATTCGCCAATTTCTCAACTGAATAGAATTCTTTTTCAATAATATAAAAACTACATTCACCATCAACTATATAGTATAAAATAACAAGAATGAAAACAAAAAAATTGAAAGGATTTCATTTATTGAAGGATAGCATTTTATCCTTAGGCGATTTAAATATATCATCGGTCGGTTATGAATTTTTCTCGAAAGTTGTAAAATAAATAGAGATACGGAAATTATTTTTTAATCCCTTTACATTGCGCAGAGGAACGATATGGTGAGCGCCAAACCAAAACCACAAATCGTTGTCCCAGTGGTAATCGGTGTGAGTCGCGTAAAAGCACCCCAAAACGAATCCAAAAGAGAAGAGAATTGTGAGAGAAGGATCAACATGACAATGAAAAGAGAAACGATCATGAAAGAAACCACCCCTTCAAAAAAAAAAAATCAAAAGAGAAAGAAAAAGAAAAATTTTACATAAAAAATACCATATTTTTCCGCACCAATAAATTCTTTCTAAAAGAATGATCAAATTCTAACTTTCGGAATTTCTTTCTCTAAAATGCAAATTTACCGGAAAAAAAAGTTTTGTAAATATTGAAAACAATTTCCAATTCGCTCAACGTCCTATCACATGTTCATCAAAAATCTCCCCCTCAATCGTGAGTACAAATAGTATCTGCGGTTTTTCATATATTTCTCTCTCGGATAAATCGAAACTTTTTCATTCCAAATAAAACTCAAATTCTCTTCATATCTGTTTAATAAAATTATCAAAGTTAAATTAAACATGAAAATGTTAATGACCTCGCATTATAATATAATCATTAAAAAAAAAAAATTCTAACAAAAACTTTCATATTTGCAAATCAGTTGAAAAAAAAGTTGCATTTATCGAACGTTTCAGAGAACTTCAAAGCAATTTTCACTTCCATACATTTTCCAACTAATTTACTAAGCTTTAAACGCATAAATTCCCGTCATAAACTTATAGCAAGCTTTTAATAGACATTGCTTGAGGGAAAAATTGGGATCTCGTATAGTATGTAGACAAAAGAAAGATATTTCAACTTTTGAAAACTTTTTTGAATAGCCACGTCGGGTTTTTAATTTATATAACAAGAGGCGTGAGGTGATGAAAAAACAGGAAGCAAACGACGGACAAAAGTCCTAACTCCTCATCAAAAACAAAAAAACTCTACTGATGATAATTTTTTTTTTTTTTTTGAAAAATTTTAAAATAATTTTTCCATTTTTACTTAAAACTTTATATAAAGTGACAAGAAATTAAGGCGGAGACGCGACGCCCTAAATTCTCAAAAAAAAAGGAAAGGAAAGGAAACACAAAAACGTCGTCGACGACGAGTTGTGAAAATGCGCGCGATAGTTACGAACAAAGTTATATATGTATATATATATTGAGTAGTTTTTACGATAACATGGTTAGGTGCGCTCGTTTATGGTCTAAGTAAATCACTTGGCTTAATTATCCATTTGTCGTTTTTTCGCTCCGACCAAATTCCCAGTGAGTATAAAAGGCGTGTGTGGGTGTGTATTCGTGTTGGGAGGGGTTATATAGTCACAGTTCTCCCGCAAACAGTATTTATGTACGTTTTAACAGTTTTAGACAAACAAATGATGGTGAAAAAAAGAAAATTTTTTTTTTTGAATTATAATAATAATTATCATCATGACTTTGTATATATGAAATATTTTCAAGGGAAAATTTTCAACAAAAACTAACACATTGCATTGGCTGGCGAAATATTTTCATATATATATATATATATATACTACACAGTGTGGAATTTTGTTCGGCGAAATTGTTTTTATTATACCCAGGCCACATATCCGCGCAGCTGCTGCGGAGCATATGGACTTTCTGCGAAACAACTGATTCGTTGACGAAAAATAGATTCTAATTCCTACGAGTTATTTTTCACCCTTCCGTCAAATATGCTCCTTTTGTCTTTAGTCAATTTCACGCATTATTTCGCTAAACTTTCTGTACTTACATTTTATTGTATACTTCTCTTTTCTTTTCTTTTTTAATGAATGACAAATATTAATTTACTTTTAGTTTGTTAAAAGGAAATAAGGAAATTTCTTATAAAAAGAAAATGTTTATGAAACAAAAACAAAACAGTTAGAAAATAAAACAGTTAATAAATAAATAATAAATAATAATAAATACTAATAATTAGAAAAATATAAATTTATTCATTTTCTTAAATGTTAATTTGGGTTCAATTCTCTTTTTTTCTCGAAAAATATCAAACTTTTTATTTAATAAAAAATAATGTTTAAAAGTAAATTGTTGTATTAATTGGACTTGAGATTCATGCAGCAATAAATAAAATATAATTTTTAATTCAACATTTAAATAAATAAAAATACTTTTCAGCGCTTAGCAACGACACCACCTTTAGGAACGCATTAAATATTTATTTACATATTTCCATACAAAAAAATTAATAAAAAACATAATTTAAAGTTCAACGCTCGCTTTGAGTTAAGGAGATTTATAAATAAATAATCAGTTTGAATATAAATAAAAAATTAGATTACTAAAAAAAAATTTAATAATTTAATTTAATATTCATTGCTATTGAATAAAGAACAGCGCAACAAATTCATAATGCATAAAAGTAAAATAATCCTACCCAAAAAATAACAATCGCTTGGCAAGCAAAAGCCTAGTTTTAATTTTAATTAAAACTAAATTAAATTTAATTTAATTAAAATTAATTTTTTAATTTTTTTTAATTATTGAGTTAACGAGTCGAAAGAATAACTTTAAAAATATAAATTTTGAACGCGGATGTTAGGAAAAAATTGACGATACCTAGTAACACTAAAGAAAAGTATCACTTTACGAAAACTGGCGCCACTGACAACAACGCGAAATTTTAAATCTCTAAAATTCAAACTCGCCCAAATTGAATAGATTTATCATTGAGAAAGCAACGTGTGTATTAAACGTAAAATAAAAAAAGAAGTGAAATACTAATTGAATATAAATAGATAAAATCTAAAATAAAACATAAAATTGTGAGAGAAGTATAAAATAGAATATAAAAAATATAAAATAAAATATAAAAAATATAAAATAGAGTATAAAAAATAAAATAAAATGTAAGGAATATAAAAAAGAGTACTAAAAAACATAAAAAAAAATTACAAATATAGAATAAATGAAATATTCAAACAAATAAAAAAATACAATTATAGAAAAAATGAAATATTCAAACAAACAAAATAAAATATACAAAAATGGCATATACTAAAAAATTTCAAATTAAATTAGAGATGTAGGATAAGCTAAAAGGTATAATATTAATTATTTATTATAATATAATGTGACTCTATTTTGTCAGTATTTTGATTTTAAATAAATTAATATAAAAATTACCAAAACAAAAAAAGTGTAAAGTAGTAAATATTATCACAAAAAACTGTTTTTTTTTAATTTGTGTAAATCTTTTAATAATATGTTGAAAACCTAATATTTCGTAAATATCAAACTATAAATATTAATTGTTAATTTTTTTAAAGCTTATAAATTCTTTTTTTCAGAAATATAGTCGAAAACATCGCTGCCCCAGGTGTGGTGTAAAGGCATTATTTTGCATTGTTTTTAAATTTAATTAAATAATGTATTTAGAATTATAATATGTTAAACAGTAACTATTAAAATTTCTTGCTAATTACTTTTAGAATCATGAAAAGCAAAGACAGCAAAAATTAATTCTTTAATTTAAAAAATATTCTTCGATAAATGTAAACCTAGCGCCTTCGCCCCACTTTCTCCCGTATTAAAAAATAGAACACGACCCAAAGAAATGTAAAACAAAATTTAAAAAAATTCCAAAACACGAAAGAATAGAACGAAAAAATAAATTCAACCTAAACAGTGAATAATTGCCACTACTTTAAAAAAATTTCCCCATTTCTTAAAATCAGTCAAAAAGTATAAAAACTTCCGTCAAAAAAAAAAAAACAAATAGAATTTCAACTACAAATATTAGGCGCAGAGTTCTTCTACTTTAAAAAAGAGTGTTTTAAAGAAAAAGTTTAGGGTCCCTGACAATTTTGACGTGAAATGTACACGCGCCAGTGGCATCCTGTTTAGATAAAAGCAAAGAGCTTGTTCTCTAGGAAGAGTTTTTCGATTTCAGCCCGAGGCTCAAAGAGAGAGCGAGAGAAAAAATACAGGAAAAGATATCGTGAGTGAGAGAGAGAAGGAGAGACTTACGTCAGCTCGAGGCGAAAAATGCATCATTTCTCGAACGAGGCGCACGGGGTGCCGCCGATCTTTTGGGGTCGCGTAATCGTTGCTCTAAAAGTGGAAGGAGATGTGCGGCGGTGGGTGAGAAAAAAAGAAATCTCTGCAAAGGGTGACTGAAAAATCAATTTGTCCTATAACGTGACATCCTTTTGAGATCACTTAGAGAAGATTCCGCGAGGCAGAAGAAGAGATTCCCCTATATACATTTTTTTCTCCACTTCTTTTTTTTTCTTTCTTAATGGGCTATATATATATATATATATACAAACATAAGGAAAAGAAGGGCGAAACTGACTCTCCGCGAAGTTCATACAGAACAAGTCGCATCTAATGTCTTTGTTGTGTTGACTGTCGACAAATCGCCCTTTCAAGAGGTCACTAAGATACTCAGAAGGGTAAATTTCTCTCCCTCTCTCTCTCTCTCTCCCTTTGCCTTTCTTCCTCAATCTGCACACAGCTTTCATCTCCAAACATCACATGCTTTCTCCTTACGGTTAGTTACTCTGTCTATGCTTGTAATTTAATCTAAGAGAAGATGACGTCATAGCATATAATTTAGAGAAGAATAGATTGCTCATAATTCAATCTAAACGAGAGGAATAGAAGTGATCAAGTTTTTGGGGGCGCAAAATAAGAAAGGAGCAGTAGAAAAAAAAAGAAAAGAATAGGAAAACAAAAACAAAGAATAATTGCTTGCATAGCTAGGCGTTCGCACCCAACCCGAACCGAGAGAGTCACTTTGGTAAACGAACCAGAAAACAGCACCGAAGAATTATGGGTTTTAGTTTCTGGTATAAAGTAGCGTAATCGTCGAGGGTGCTTGGATAATTGAAGGGTTGGAGGAGACACTGAAGAAATGCCTCACATTTATAGTTTCCTCCCCTCCTATAGCATAGCGCATATACCGCGGTTCAACAGTTTTTTTCATTTCGTTATAATCCATTCTCATATAAATTTATACAAAAGAAAATGAGAAACCACATATCACAGACACACATTCGGAAGTTGCAGAAGATCGAGGCCAATGCACACACGGTACCCTATTATTTAAGAAATGGAAAACCCAACGAACCCTGTGGTTTATTCAATGAAAATGTCTTTATACTCCATTACGATTCATTTTGGCCTCGTGTGTGGCTATTGAGATATTCGAATGTTATTCGTGTGAACAATTTTTACTACAATTTTCATTTTTTTTCTAATCTTTTGTGTTTGAGTTTATTTATTATTAAAGAGTCAAGTGCAGTGCTATATCTAACTTTAAAGATATTTTCCAACCTTTTGTGATATGCTAAAGTTGATTTAATTTATGAGGCTGAAGTCCACAACGTTTTTAAAAACGAAAACAAAAAAATAATGGGACGGTACTTTTATTTTTGATTGTAATAATTTATTTTTTAGTTAAGTTATTCTTAAGTTATTATTAAGTTATTTTTTGACAATTGAATCCTTAGTAACAACTGATTTCTTAAAAATTAAGGCAGATGAAAATTAGAGATGAATTTTATTTGAAAAAAACTCTTTTTTTATTTTTTGTTTTTAAAAACATTGCGAACTTCAACTAGGTTTTAATTTTACGTATACAATTCATCAAAATTTTCGTAATCAATAGATTTTGGTCAACCTTTTTGACATTACAATAAAATTATATTACAATGTTTAATTTTACATTAGAAAATTTTTATCTTTGAACTAATTTTTTAGCCGTTATTCAAGAGTTGATTCTTATGAAGCTAAAAAGCAGAAAGTTTTTAAAACCGAAAACAAAAAAATAATGGTACTGCATTTTTACTTTTGATTCTCGAATAATATTTCTCAATAATTATGATTCCCAAGTTTTGAACGTTCAAATGAGCGAAATATTTTTTATTGAAGATATTTTAATAAATTACTAACCATAAAAAAATTTGAAAACTAAAATTTTACGTTTACAAACTCAGTAATTAATTTTTTGGATAGTGATGTAAAATAATTGCAAAAAAAATTTAATTTTTAGAAGAAATAAATAAATTTCATTCATTTGAACGTTCAAAACTTTAAGATCTTTTTTTAAAATTAAGTTCAAGGGCAATGACTACAAACTATGCCATAAACATAAATCATAATTAAAGCCTAATCTGCACGACAAGCGATTTTATTTATTGAGTGATTAACATAGTTTCCAGGTTGAAACAACAGAACACGAAAATTTTTTAAAAATTTATAGAAAAACTTCAAAGGATTTAAAAGAGTGTGACTAAGAACCAAATGTAAACTATATTTGTATTAATATTTGAAGACAAAATTTCATTTTTGCTAATATAATTAAAAATAGAGTTTAGCTCGAAATAATTCAACTTTAGAAAAGAAATTTTATCCACACGCGGTTTATATAAATTAATTAAGAAAATGTTCGTGAAACTTTAGCTAAAATTAATAATGAAGTTTAATATAGAGATGGGAGTTGGTGGAATAACGATAATAGTTCACTCTATATTGCATTGATTATTCACCAACAAAATTAAATTTAATAGAATGTTTATTTAAGTTTGAAAAAAGGTTTTTGCAATTTTTAATTAGTTTACTGGAAAAATGCTCTATTAGTTTACTTTATTTAGTTCAAATACATATTATAATGACTTAAATAAATTAATTTACCCTTATAAATTTTTACGTATACGAACTAAAGTAAATACTGCTGTGTTTTCCTGTAGTGAAAATATTCCAAAATTAAAATTACGTTTCCAAAAAAATCTTTCATTTTGACTGTATAGAAAAAATTAACCATATAAATAAGGAGAAAAAATGTTAGCAAAAGTTACAAATAAATTGTCATTTATTCTTCCTTACCCCCAAAACATCCTAAGCGAAAATTAATGGAAATATTTCAAAAAATTAATTTACTAAAATTTTCTAAAAATAGAAATTTAATCTCAGAAATGTCGAAGAAATGAACCAAACAATATAATATCCCTTGATTGAATGAATTTCTTTTTTAATAACTCAATATATGGAACATATGTCGTGTTTGTGTTTAAAGAGCATTTTTCCTTATTTATGGTCAAAATATATCATTTTTATAGAAGTATAAAACATTTATCTTTATGTCCATCTATTACTGCATAAAGCCATTTCATAATGAAACTTATATTTATATTTTCATTCTTTATATATAGTGGAATATAATGCCTAATTATACGTTTTAGAACATTAATAATGTGGGAATCAGGAAATTTAATAAGCGAATAAGCGAACGCCCATAGAAAATGAGAAATTATCTCTGCGAAAATGAGTATTTACCAACATTCATTAGATTAAATTACATATTCGTCATTATATGCGCGACCACGTAAAAAAAAGAAGATGCATATAAAAATCGATCCACTATAAATAACTCCCCTATAAATGCTTTTGTAATTATTAGAATTTACCTTAAACTAACGATCTTTGTTTTATGTTTAAAAAAATGTATTGTTACACGGAAAGAAAGATTTTTTCTCACATTTAATATTTAATATTATCCATTTTAGGCATTTGAGTTATATTATTAGATGAAAAACACAATTGCAGGATTTAATTTAATATTTTAATAAAAAATCAATAAAATATTTTTAGATTTTATTTTTACTTTTTTCATTCATCAATATTGACTAAATAAAAACAAGAATTTAAATTAGAAAAATATTTCTAAATTCGCCATTATATTTCGATAATTAATCATTAATGTAAACTGTAGAGTTTTATTAAATCCCGATTTAAAATTAGTTTTCAATTAATCGTCTGATTGACGTAAACATACAATTCGCTTCCGGCAAAAATGATTTAATAATGAATTCAGCTCTCTTTTTGGCGAATAATATATGTTATTTGAAAAAGCCTTCAGCAAATATAATTTTGAAATTCATCTATGTTTCTATTTTCAATTAAGTAATTAGTAATTACTCCAACGATTAAGTGCAAATAATTGTTTTTTATATGTAAATAAATTATTATTGTTAATATTGTAAAAGTTTAGCCTACCTCTTATTATTTTTTTTTATTAATTTTTTAAATAATTAAACTCTAAAAAAAATTTGTTTTCAATTTCAAAGTTGAAAATAAATATTTTTATAAGTTTGACAAATATTAAACGAAAAATATCCTAAAAATTTTGAACGTTCAAGTGAACGAAATTTTTCTTCTGCTTAAATATTTTTGGAAAATTGACTTTAGAATTTATTTACTTTATCCAGATTTAAAAGAGAAAAAAAGTGTCGCCAACATAAAAGAATTTAAAAATGGATTATTATTCGGCGTGTTATTAAAAGAAATTCTCTTTTTTCTATTTCCTGAATGAGTGCAAAAATGGTCGTAAACCTTCTATCCTTTTTTTTCTCTCTCTCTCTCTCTTTCTCTCTTTCTCATCATCGTTCTACAGAATATGTCTTTGACAAAAGGTTACAGTTGGCACAGATGGCAATGGCCTAAAAAGAGGAAAAGGGCACGAAAATACCAGTCTGTTTATGAATATATGTATTCCATTTAATGATCAATGGAACCATCTGATAAAATCCTCAAATTACCGAGAAACGATGAGTATACGAGAAATAAATCTGACAAAGCCCCCATTTCTCACTCGAATTTCGAACCTATTTCATACGTATACTCTTTTGCAAAACCACGAAATGGACAATTGCTCTTGCCGCATACAAGCACAAAAAGTCTAGAATAAAAAAATATATTTTTTTTTCCACAGTATTGGGTAGGATTGTGTGAATGCTATTTTTATCATTATACGAGAAATCGTTTATTTCCATTAAAATATAAAATTCTTAAATAAACAATAATCTCTTTATTATACTTAAAAAAATTAAAACGACCAATTTTTTGTTCAATCAGCCAAACATTTATTTTAGCAAATAAATCAATTAATTAAATACATAAAAATAAATAAAATAATAAATCAAAATAAATAAATTAATTAAATATTTTCAATATTTTCTTCAATGAATCTTTCTTAAACTTAAAATTTAGGAAATAGAACCAAATATTTACTTAAATTATTATCGATTACATTACAATGATAATAAACATAAACCTAATTAAAATTTAATTGACAAATTAATTTATCAACTAAATTTTAATCAGATTTATGGAAATATTTATTTCAAATTTTAATTAAACTTGCTTAAATATTTATTTAAATTGAAACGCAAAATTTATTAACCTGAAAAGAAATAATTTACTAAATTAAATAAATATTTTGGTAGTTCAAACAAACCTTATTTAAAGTAAATAAATTTCTGTTTCGGAGTCTAGTGAATAAATTATTTCATTAAAATAAAATTTTTATCCGGCAAAAATAAAATGTTTTTTGGCACAAAACAAAAATTTTTATATCTAAAGTAAAAAATGAAATTTATTTTGAAACTAATAAATCAGTTCGTTGGCTACGAAACAAATAATAATTCTTCTTCAGTTGTACATTTAAATAATCAAATAATCCACTAAATTTGTCGAAAAAAAATTTTTGTTGTTAATTTAATAATAAAATTAAAAATAATAAATAAAAAATTGTTAATAATAAATAACAAATTTATTAATGATTCTTTATTAAATAAAAATCCAATTTGGATTTAAGTAATATTCGAAATAAAATATAGATAAAATTGTATTTTTGTTATATTTTCTTAATTTTGATTATTTTCCTTATTTTCTTTATTTTTATTTGTTCCGAAAATTATTAATTTACAATTTTAATTTTTCCTTAATGGAACTTTGAAAAATTTAAAGATTTTTCCCTCGAAGAGAAACAATTATAAATATTAAAGTAATGAATATTAATTACAATATTCTTGTTCTATTTCTTATGTAAGAATTCGTATAGGTATTTCATTTTCTTAAAATGTTTTATCACAAAAATAAATATATGTATGAATTTTTAAACATTTCTTTGATTCAAGAATTTTCTCAATAAACGAATTTAAAAATTAAAGTAAATCATTTCGATTCAGGTCACAGATTTTATTCCCAAAAATAAATTTTATTTCTGACGAGCAAATTTTTTATTTAAAATAAATAAATTAGTTGGTTAATAAGAAATAAATATTATAAATGTTAAACAAAAAATTACCTAAGGCTAAGAAGCATGAATTTTAGGTGATATTTGTACAGTTTTTGCAATAAAATGCTGAAATCAATTAATTATATTACTTTTGTCTTAAATACAAAAATATTTATTAAAGAAAATTAAATTAACATGATTTAAATAAGAATTCTTAATTTTAAAATAAAAATTTATTGCTTTAAGGGCATTTGAACCATGATGACGTCACAATTAGTGCAAAGCATGTGTTTTATAAATGTGACGTCATAATGGTTCAAATGTCCTTAATTATGATTTCTTCAATTTACATAAAAATTTATTATTCTAAATAAAAATTCTTTGTTTTGATAAAAAAATTTTTACTGGTACATAAAAGTTCCTTAATTTCAAACAAAAATTCTTTGCTATAATAAAAAATTCTTTGTTTCAAATGAAAATTCTTTACTTCGCAAACAAAAATTTCTTTCTACATCAAAAATTCTACACAAAAATTATTTCCTTCTAATAAATATTTTTTGTTATAATGTGAAAAATTTGTTACTCTACATAAAATTTATTTTCTTTTAAATAAAAATTCATTTAAAATTTGTTAATGTTTTGTCCCATATATTAACATATATTCATTTAACATTTTTTACTTAAAATAAAAATGTTTTACTTGAAACTAAAATTATTCATACATGAAATAAAAGTTTTTTGCCTCAAATTCTTCGCAAAAAAAAATTTCCTACTTAAAAAAAAATTCTTCGTTTCAAATAAATATTCTAATTCAATAAAAAAATTCTTCCTTTTTAAATAAATACTCCTTAGAAAATAGTCAAGTAATTCATTTCTATTTGTAATCAAATAAATTTTTTTCCACTGCACATATATACCTAAAGGAATAAAAAAAAAGAAAAAAGCAAAAAAATCAAGAAATATTTTCCTCCCACTAAAAGTGAAAAAGTATGAAAAGAAGAAAAAAACTTCTAGATTCTGGTTTTAATGAATTATTTCTCGACTCGCACTAATTAATTCTGGGGATGCATCGCGTCAGTCCGCATTGCGTTATACATGTTGCACGTGCTTACATACCTCAACCAGTTTCTAGATCTATATATATATATATATTGTACAAAACAGTACCGGAAGTACACGACCAACAATGCTACCTTGTTTTCCTAAATCTGTTATACATTCTACAAAACCACATCTGGCATTTATTTTTTCCTTTTTTTTCACCCACTAAAAAACAAAACCATTCCAATCAAGTTGTAAATTATCTGCGGATTTGTACCAAAAAAGAAAAAAGTCCACCACATAACAACTAGGCACGTTATTTATTATTGTCCATAAAATTAATTGATAACTCGCGATAAATATCAGAGTGAAAAGTTTCACTTTTTTATCCCACTAAAATATTTACATTATCAAAATATTGTACATTTAATTTAATTAAATCATTTATATTTTTTATTTATTTATTTATTTAATAATTAATAATACAAAACAATATTATTAATTATTCTTCATTTATAACTTAATATAAATTATAAATTTATTTATAAACTATTTATTTCTTATTTATAAATAATTACAAATTATTTATTGCCAAAGAAACAGTAAAAAGAGAAATTAATAATCTCAATTATAGGATTTTTTAGCAAATACTTTTAGAAAAAAAAACCTAAGGAAAAGTAGAAGCAAAATAAAACCGTGAGTTATAAAAGTAATTCCAGAAATTCCTTAATTTAAAGTAACAACCCTAAATTGCATCCTCTTACAAAGTGATACTGTTTACAGAGTAAGCTTTTCATTTATCTCGTTTATTCCTTCTTTGTAAAATTAACTCAGTAAACAATATACACGAAATTAAGAAAGAATCCAGATAGGATTCAATAATAATAAACTATATTTAAAGAAAATAATAATAATAAATAAACTAAAGAGGGAAATTAATTTTCAAAGTAAAATTAAAAATACTAACTTGAAACTTTCAAAAAAATATCCTCTCGTAAATGAAGAAAATTAATTTTAAAATAAAACTAAATTTTTAATTTAAACACCTTACTTTTCATTTTCCAATAAAATAATTACTGAAAAATATTTTTGAAGGGAAAAAAATTCCCTTTCTCCATGAACCTAACTTTATTATAAGAGAATAATTCACTCTTATTATTTTTTTTGCTAATATTCTTCAATGTATAGCAATAATAATTAATAATTTAATTTAATATAATAAAGAAAGTTAATTTCAAGAAAAAAATACCTACATTTAGGAAAAACTTCTAAATGAATTTTAATATTTAATTCTACTACCAAAAGGACTACAATATGAAATGATAATTAAATCAAAAGTCTCAAGAACTGTTGAATAATAAAACTATTAAAATGGACCTGCATTAAAATATTTAAAAAAATAAAATTCTTATTTCTACTTCTTATAATGAACATCCAGAAGAAAATCGAATAACAAGAAAAAAAAGTTGTGGATTTCATCTCAAAGAGAAAATTTGAAGGGACATTAAATATAAAATTTGCATCTCTTGTATGTTTTATCAAAAAGAATATGTACCTTTTTACAAGACTTTCCTTTTTTTAATTAAATATATCTCGTTCTTTATATACATATATATATTAAAATAAATATAGAATATGTAGAAGGGAACTTGAAAAATTAAATAAACTTCAACAGTTTCTGAATGATTTTAAAAATGCTTGCCACTTGACATCGCTCTAAAATGTGAGTATTTATATCTCTGAATGAAGTGAGAGCAAAAGGTCCGTTACCCTTTCAATTTCAAGGTTGCATGTGTATATATACATGACACTGTACACGTGGTCGCATCCTCCCTTCTTGTGAAACTTTATCTTGATAAAAGATCCTCAAAACTTTCGCACGAAATTAAGAGAATAATTCGCCTTTTTTCAACTAAAAAGTATACTTTATATTATGTTATCTTAAAAAAAGTTTCTTGACTTTACATTTTTTTTCCATTTTACTCAATATATAAAACACGAAATGTTTTTTTAAATAATTAATATGAATATCAACACAATATAATAAAAATAAGAATAATAATAATTTTAATAATAATAATAATAAAAAAAAGATTTAAAACAATAATAATAAAATAATGCACTTCAAATTGATAATATAAATGTTGAAAATTAAATTCTCTATTTTTACCAAGTCGAAGTCCACAACGTTTATAAATGATAAAAAATTGTTTATTTAGTTAATTAATTAAAAATAATGCATTAATATTGACACAAAAATATTTAAACAAAAATATTGAAGTTTATATTTAAAAAATAATTGTTGTACATTTAAATATTAAATTCAAAATAATATTTTATTGCATTAAAAACATTTTTTTTGTGATAAATGTTATTGACTTCAACTTCGTCTATTTTTCCTAAAAAAAAGAGTTAAAAATTTGATTTTTTTCCTTTTGAGTGTCCGTCAGATTTTTCTTGAAATAAAATCGTTTTTCCAAAAAATTTTCTACATAATACTTGTTTGAAACAAAATTTTTTTAATTCAAAAACATTTCGTTTGTAGGAAAGCATTTATTTGTTGTAAATCATTTATTTGCTTGAAACTAGTTTACTTATATTTGAATTGAAATAAATTTTATTTAATAAAATAATTCCCATGTTTTGAAATATTTTTTATTGAAGATATTTTAATAAACTACTAATCATAAAAAAAATTTAAAAACTAAAATTTCACGTTTAAAAACTCAGTAATTAATTTTTTTGATAGTGAAGCAAAATAATTGCAATAAAAATTTAATTTTTAGAAGAAATAAATAAATTTCGTTTATTTGAACGTTAAAGACTTTAGGATCTTTTAATAAATAAATAAATAGTATAATAAATAATAAAGAATAGTTAATGTTAACTTTGGTTAAAAAAAACTTTTATTAATCTTCGAAAAAACATTATTATTTTAAAAAAATTATTTCTTAAAAATAAGGTTTATTTATTTGAAGAAAATTGTTTGCTTGAAGTAAATGTTATTTTTTTGCAAAAATTATTTGTCTGAATGTTTGAAATAAATTTTATACATTGGAACAATAATTTATTTGTTTCAATAACAAAGTTTTTTACTTGAAAAAATTTATTTGTTTCAAATAAATTCTTGTTTAAAAAGTACCAGGGAATTTTTTTTATATAAAGTTTGTTTGTTTAGAAAAAAATATTATTTGTTTGAAATAAATCTAAATTCTTTGAAAAAATATCTGTTCGAAAAAGTTTATTTGTTTAAAAAAAATGTATTTCCTTGAAATAAATTTTACTTCTTTGAAAAATAATTTATTTCTCTGAAAAAATTTCACTTTTCGCCAAAATAATTTATTTCTTTAAAAAAAAATTTTATTTTTCGTAAAAATAATTTATTTCTTTGAGCAAGATTTTATTTTTCGAACAATAATTTATTTGTTTGCAACAAAATTTTATTTTTCTGAAAAATAATCTATTTCTTTGAAATAAATTGGAAAAAAATAATATTTTTTAGTAAAAAAAAAATTTTTTGTTATTGAAATAAATTTTTATTTTTTAATAAACTTTATTTAGTTCAAATGAAATATTTCTCTATAGTTCATTGTCTAAGAAATAGAATTACGTTTATTAATATTTCTTTCAAATTAATTTTAATAATTCATGTAATTAATAAATAGTAAATTAATTAAATAGATAAAGTTAAATTTAAATAAAATTCAATTTGATTTCGAAAAATTAAAATAAATCGAAAATTCTAAATAAATAAATAAATAAATAAAATCTCTCAAAAAAGAGATCATCGACTGCTACTAAGCGGGGCTTATCATGTCTACTCCATCTCGTTTACGAGAGAATTTTCATGCCCTCTAGGCGGGAACTTTCGGAATTAAAACGGCGCCAAATTCAAACCGAGTAAAACAGAAAATTGCAGATAAAGAAGACCCTAAAATTCTGAACGTTCAAATGAACGAAATTTATTTATTTCTTCTACAAATTAAATTTTTATTGCAATTATTTTACGTTTCTATCAAAAAAAAATTAATTACTTAGTTTCTAAATGTAAATATTTCAGTTCTTAAATTTCTTTTGATTAGTAATTTATAAAAATGTCTTTAACAAAAAATATTTTGTTCATTTGAACGTTAAAAACTTAGGGATCATAGAAAAAGGCAAAAAATTGCAAAAAGGCTTCGGGACTAATTTTTTTCCTAGTATTACTATTTGAAATCGATTTCTACATTTATATAGCAAAAGAGACCTTTAGATAAATATTTAGGTAAAATTTGTTTAAGCTTAAGTTTAATTATTGACTACAATAAAATTATGGCTAAAAGAAAGTGAGTAAAATTTTACACAAACAGTAAAATATCCAAATATATTTCTGCACCGATGGTGATAAATATTATTGCAAAACTCTTGAAACAATATATAGTGTATACACACCATCAAGCATTCGTAATCTTCGCAATGGCTTTTAACGCCTCTCCTTCATCTATCTAGTTTTACTCTTCTCTCTCTCTATATATATAGCTTTGATTCTGATCTCGTTCCCTTGCTATTTTATCCTTTCAGAGAAAATTCCCAATAACCTCAGTGAGACTTGGCGAACGGTTCGAACGCGACTGTTCGAAGCAATTTGAGAGAGGAAAGTTTTGGTGAATGTGAGTGTAGGTGGAGGAGAAGAAGACGATGAAGGTGGATGGTTCCTTGTGCAAGAAGCATCTTCTTATTAAGGAAGTACTTCAAGTATTGAGTACACTTACTCTCTCCCTGTCTCTCTTTCTCTCTCTCTCTCACTATATATATATACACACATTCACTCTGTGATCTTTGTAAATAATAAATTAACAAAGATATTCCATCGAAACAACACTCAAACTTTCGAGAGTGCACAAGAGATGAGAGAACTTTGATAAAACAGCATATCAAAAGATTATCATAAGTCATAATAAGTTATCACGAGAGGTGGTATTATTTTTTTTTCTCTTTTTTCCCATTAGGCATGAAAAGCTCATTTTAGGTAAAATGTATTATAACTAAATTCTTGGCCGGAAGGAGAGAGGAGAATATTCAAAGCCTCTGGAAATGAAACGATCAGTCACTATGGTGGATTCCTTTTGTATAAAATACGCCACTAAGGCGATCCCGACTGTACTTAATTTTCTATAAAGCTCATTCGCCGTTTGTTACTTGGATTTAAAATTAATAGAAATTATAAATTAATTTTTACTTAAATTTCCCTCTCAAAATTTCATAAGGGAATAATTTCATTATGCGTCAATTAACTCTATGATTCAAATTTCTAACAAAAAACCTTTTAATAACAAAAAAATTCTATAATTCCTGTTCAAATTGTAGCTCAAAAATATATCGTTTTTAGCTTTAGTTAACAGAATCATATTTTGTGTAAATAAAACCTTTATTTAGCACAAATAAAATTTTGTCAACAACATTTTATATGGTATTTTAATAACAAAAAAATTATATAATTTTTATATTACGATGTTATTTTGTTTGGATTATTAATTTTAGTGAGATCTTATTATATAATTTTTTTTCTTATATAATTTTTGTTTATAAATTAGAGCCCAAAAATATTTTGTTTCTAGCTTTTGTTAACAGAATCATATTTTTCGTGTAAATAAAAATTTTACTTAGCACAAATAAAATTTTGTCAACAACATTTTATATATGGTATAGATAAAAATTTTATTTAGCACATATAAAATTTTATTTCAACCAAACACAAAGCTAGCTTTAAAAAGAAGCTAGAAACGATATTTAATTTAAATTTAATAGAAGTAAATAATTCAGTAGTAATTTTTCTCTCGATTTTTTTACTTGACGCATAATAAGTAAGTTTCGTTAATTATTTATTTTAAATACACATATCTAATTTTGATTTAATTCTCTAAAAGCATTGTTCTAAATTTAAGCAAAAATAAAGAATTTATCTCACATTCAAATGAATACTTATTTGTTTCAAGAATCAAAAATTTATCTCGAAGTCAAATAAATATTAATTTGTTTCTAATAAATTTCCATTTTCATATATGGAAAGAAAAATTTTCTGGAAGTAAATTTTTAAAACATATTTCTGAATTATTCATACATATTTCTGAAAATATTACCGAAATCTTTTCAAATGGATTTGTTGCCCATAAACATTTTTTTCTCTCTATAAAAGATTTTATCTTTGGAAATAATTTTTCTAAATTTTATAAAATATATTTTGATGAAAAAAACTGTATTCACACAAAAAAAACCCAGTTGAAAAGCTTTTTGGATGATTTATATAAATAATTTACATTTATTTTATTTTTTAATTGATTCAAACAAAATATTTATTAATCTAAAAAATGTATCGAATATTTTTATTTATTATTTATTCAAATAAGATTTAAATTATAATTTTATAAAATTTCCATTTTGAACGAATTTGATTTGAAATTTTAAAGAAATTAAAGTTTTGGAAATAACAATTTTTAATTTAATAAAATTTTTCAAAAGAATTAAATTATTTAATAAAAAATGTAATAAACTGCTACGTAAATATTTAATTATTTTCGTAAATAATAAAAAATTTAGAGAAATTCAATTGTTAACAAATTTTTCAAAAATGCTACATTTTTTCAACAGGGATTCAATTATTGTCATAAACAGTAAACTTCTTCTTAGGAATTCAATGACTTACATAAATAATAAGAACTCATTTGCACAATTTTAGGTATTTTTACTACAATTTTAATCAAATTTTTTGAAAAATGTATCTATTTTAAAAAATTTTATTAAAATTCGTCAAAAGAATTTATGGCATTGCAGCATGAAACTTCAGAAATAATTTAATTTTGTAGAGATTTCAAAATAAATTTTTCTTTAAAATTTTTAATTAATAATACTGAAGAATTAATTTTTTTATTAAGCTTCTTTGAATTTTTTAAAAATTATTTGAAGCTTTTATTTTTTTATTTAAAGAATATCTAAATAATCAAAATTTCGTTAAATTGGATTTTAAACAAATAGATTTGGATAGTTCCATAGAATTTTTATAAAAATCATTAAAAATAATTAATTTAAAGAAGAATTTTAGTAACAAGTTTTATAAATTTATAATTGAATTGAAAAAATAAATTTAAATAAAAATTATGTTTACTTTAATTATAAAATATGTTTAATTGAACCATTTTTTTTGGATGGCTACTTATTTTTGATTTGAAACAAATTTCATGTTTAATTCAAACATATTTTTTTTGTCCGACTACTTATTTTTGAATTAAAAAAAATTTTTCTCAGTACACAATAAAATTAAATAAATGTAAAAAGACATTTTTGGAAGAATCTAATAATTTTTGGAGTTAAGCAGAATATTCTTTAGGGTGAGGGAAAAAGTAAAAATTTTGTCTTGAAATCAGGGAAAAACAAAATTAATTTTTTGTATGGCAATATCCTGTAAAAATTTAATAAAATAATAAAATATTGAAACAAAAATCTCTGCTGCTTTTTATATTCAACGTAAAATATTTAAGTACAAGAATGGAGGAGTCATTAAAATTAATTTGTAATTATAAAAGAAGAATACAAATAAGAGAAGAGGAAAATCGCGTCCTCGGGGAGAGACACTATATACACCGAAATGAGAGGATTTTGAAAGACAAAGCCGAAGAAAATATGCGTATAGAGAATGAAAGATATAAACGATGTTGCAGTCCTCTCTCTTATACATATAAATATACAAGTATATGCGAATATAAAAGAGAGTCACAGTATTGGTTTAAATGGATTACTTCCGCTTTATTATAAAGCATTCCGGTATACCGACTGAAATGCGGTGAGCCGATCAAAGCCGCAGAGTATCGTTGCAAAATAATTTTGTATTTTAAATCACTTCTACTCCGTTGTTAGTTTGATCTGATGGTTTGAAACGGAATTAATGCCATATGAAAGTGGAAATATATATATATATATATATATATTCTACACTTATATATTTAATCATTGGTCAAGCTCACGACCGATATATACAGAATATACTGACAATGGATCGCTTCTCTTCTCAGGTTATTTGCTTTTCTCGCGCGCATATATATACAATTCACACATCCCGCATATAATGTCGTTTGATGTAAACAATTTCAAACTGAAATTTTATTGTCATTAATGATGACGATTGACACTTCTCTTTGAATTAATGTAACACTCTTAATTATTATCCATTTATTTATTAGTGCGACAATTATTTGTATAATTATACTGGTGGCGTTAATTACCCTCTTACAAATTATAATGACACATGTCTTTTATGCGTTAGGGACCGTCCATAAATTACGTAAGACATTTTTTTTTGGGAGGGGGATTTTAACTTCGCTTTCCCCTCGTAAGAAATTTTTCCTAACTTGACTTGAATTTAAAAATAAAAATAGTATTCTGACACTATTTTTTATTTTCAATACATTGGCGAAAGTCACAACGTTTATAGTTAACAATTTCTAAAGAAAAATATTTTTTTAAGCAAATTTTTATAAATTTTTGTACAGACAAAAAGTACGATTAATTTTTTGAATAATGATTTACAAAAAAAAATATTTGCGAACAACAATTTTCATTCTTTTTTATAGTCTCATGAAATATTCGTAATTATTGCAAATAGTAAAATTTCTTTAATTAAAAAAAAGTTTTTCATATGAATAAAATTTGAGAACGCCAAGATCGACACTAGTCAGTTTGAATTTTTTTTGGCAACTAAACTGTTTAAACTAAACTTTTTTAAACATTGAACACGACATAATGGATTAAAATTTAAGAGCATCCATTAAAAACTGAAAAAGAATTCTAAATAATAAATTAAGAAATCTGAATTAAGTAATAAATTCTTAAAAGACAAATTTTAAGAGCAGAATAATGTAAATCGGTTAATTACAAAATGTGAATAATTCACCAGAGGAAGATTATTAAAATTTAAATAACGAAAATTCCATATTTTCTCATTATTCCTATATGATGAGAATGTAAAACATTATATATCGAACAGATTATTAAATTTAAATATACAATTTTCTTATATACGACTATATATATTCAATTTTCTTCAATTTATTTAAACTTCACTTAAATGCAATTAATCTCAATGACAAATGAATTAGATTTTCCTTTTAATATCAAAATGAATCTTATCAACTTTTCTCTAAATGTGCAATCTCCTCCGTTTATTATATTATAGATTCCAATCGACTTTTTCAATTTTGTCAGCATTCAATTATTTTAAACTTAGTTTTAAATTCACTATTTTCTCTCTCACTCTCTTGGTTGGCAAAAAAAAATTTTTTCAATGGTTAAAAAAACGTTGTAATGATTAAAAAAAAATTACGTTTAAATTCGCACACAATTTAACTGTAATACGAGACGAAAGTTTCGATTAAGCGAGAAATGGATTTTAGAGCAGATTTTCGAAAAATATGAAAAAAGATGCAGAAATAAAAAGAGACTATAAAACTACAGTTGAAAATAAATGCCAGTTTCTCGTTAATTGGCTCTATGCATTTCAATATTTGCCGTTTGAAACATTATGAATGTTTGAGAAAGAATTTTTCTTTCAACCAGTACATTAATTACAAAAAAGATTAAAGAGAGAAAGAGGGAGATACTTTTTAACTTTATTTTGTGTAAAAAACGAAAATTTTTTGTATTTGAAGAATATATTTAAAAGAAAAATTCTCAAATAATAATATTATACAATTAAAAAAAAGAAATATTTTTAGAAATTAAACTTTTTTTTAATTATTCCTTTTCTCTTTTTTCAATTGTTCGTTTTTTAATCTTAATAGGTGTAAAATATTGATTTTGGAAATTATGCAAAATTTTTATTTTACAGACAAAAATACTATTCTCCCCAAAAATTGAATTTTCCTTTTTTTTAGAAAAAAAAATTATTTTATTTTTTTTAGATTCTTAATGATTTTACCTCCTTTTTACTTGCATATTAAAATTTTTTTCTTATTTTCAATTTTATAAAACTTTTCCAGTGTTTACGACTAAGTTGTTTTTTTAGTAGATTTTTTAAATAATACATTTATTAACACAACTGTCAAAGAATTTTTTTACTTTTAACAAGAAAAAAATTATAAAGTTTCATTGAATCGAAAACCTTTGAATCATAACCAAAATATCAATCTTTTTCAATAATTTTTAATTTGGAACTTTTGGTATCAATTTGTTGCTTATTTATACGAATGTGACACATTTTGGAAAAAATTTGATACTGATCTGGTATTTTTTTAAACAAATTTCATACTTTTGGTACCAGTTTAACGCATTTTGGCAATCTGATATTTTTTATACTTATTTGAAAATTTTTGGTACTAATCATAATTTTTAAATGAGGAAAATTTCTAGAAAGAAACTATTTTGTTCTAAATTTTTTTTCTTTGCCGAAAGCTAATTTTTAAGTAGAAAAAATGAAATAATAATTATTACATTTTAGTGAATTTGAATTTAACCAAATGAATTTTAATTATTGAAATGAACCAAAATTTAATTTGAGCCAACAATATTGTTTGGTTGCAGTAAATAAAAAAAGGTTAATTAACAGTTGATTTTACTGAAATATACTATTTTTTTGAGTGTAAAAGTTCATCTGTTATCAACACTTGGAAAAAAATTATGTTTAAATCAAATACTTTATTTCGTTGTGTAGATTTTTGTTTTAGGTTATATTAAAAGAAATTTGTTTAAACTAAATAAATATTTTTAGTATTAACTGAAACGATCACTCGGCAAAATTTCAATAATAAAGTAGATAATATATTATCAACTTTATTTCATAAATAAATATTCAAATAAAAATTTGGTTCAATTTAATAAATTTTGCCTTGGAAGAAAGAATTTTTCCATCTGAAGGAAACTTTTAGTTGAACCAAACAAATGTTATAGATAGCAATGCGCTTTATTCGGTTGTTTCAAATTTTCATAATTTATTAATAAAAAAAACAGTTTAGATTAGTTTTTTTTGTATGAAATAAAATACAATAAATTAAAATTGTTTCTCCTTTTTGTTTGCAGAAGAAAGTGGAAATTGTGTCTACACATTTAATACCAAAATGGATCAAATTGATACCAAACACTTGGATCAATTTTTGATTTGATCAAAATTTTTTCTGTATCAATATTCATGACAATTTTGCATTTTTAATTTTATGTTTGGAATTTCATTTTTTTTCCACTTATTTCTCAATAAATAGTGATAACACTGCGAAATTTAATTCCAAAAAAATCTCCACCATTCAGATATGTTAATTCTACGAATGTACGAAAAAAAAATGTTAATTAAAAAATTCCAAGAGTACATTTCATTCTAATCTTACTATCAAGCAACAAAATTACGAACACAGGTCAATGAAGGAGAAGAAGAAAAAGAAGAATAAATGCGAAACTGTGTATAATTTTTTAAACGACAAAGACTGAATTATCGGATATCAATAAAAGTTGAAAATCAATTTAAATCCCGGGTTTCTTCATTCACAGGGAAGCTACTCAACCATAACCATTTAGATATCGTTAAAGGTGTACTTCGTCAGGTAAACGAGCTATACCATTCCTTTCGATAAAGCTGACAATAAGTAAAAATCTTTAAAGTCTCATCCTGATTCTTATTGGATTTTTCTCTAAAGTTTTTTTTTCTGCAATTTTTATCCATTTTTTTTTCTTTTTTTTTTGCTCGAGTCCATTTACTGTACTAGAAAGTTCCACTTCTCTTTCGATTTTCCCGAGAACAATGAAGAGTGCGCGACGCTTTCCCGTATAACGATTCCCCAAGTAAAGTAGATATTCTGTCAAGTATCTGGACTATATATGTGTATATGTGTGTATTTACTGTGTATATATATAAAGAGTAGAGAAAAAAAAATATACAGAGTACAGTGTATATATATATATATATATTTTATACAAAAAAAAGAGGGTTTGGTTCCGCAGTCGATTTTTCGTCAGTCGATTTTTATCGAGTTACAAAAGCAAGGAATTAGCGCTGGCAGAATGAGAGCGTTTAGAAATTAGATTTCCTCTGACCGCCAGATGTTTCCTTATTTTCTGATTGCGTTTTCTGCCTTTGCTCTACTCTACACTATACACTACACTCTTTCGGAAGGAGAGAATAGAGAAAGAGAGAGAGAGAGAGAGAGAGACGGAAAGAGTTTTCTTCATTTTCGATGGCACGAGGAAAACATCAGCGACAGCGATTCCATTGGCAGTAAAACCCTTGCGACTGTATATGTATATAAACCAGCTAGCTCTACACTTTTGGGACGAATTCGCGAAACAGGACGTATATATATACATGTCTCGCACGCTAAAGCCAAAAGAAAGTAAAATAAAATAGTAGAACGAAACGAGTGTGATTTACGGCGCGAAAAATCTGGCTCGGAAAACTTTCCTCGGTCTCTGAACAGGCATACACAAAATAAAGTTACCTTTGCTTGATTTCCTAGATGCTCTTCGGATAAGTAGATTTCTGATGATGAAAGAAATGACTCCAATTTCCCCTGTAAACAAAAAGAAAGAACAATTTTATTTTATTTATTTATTTATTTATTTTGATTGGTATTTCATTTTATTTAACTTATATTATTTGGTTTTTTATTTAGAAGTAATTTACCTTTTTCACTTTGCTATTTACGTATTTTTTAACATATTTTAATTTTTATTCTTTTAACTAGCCCAATATTTCGTAATTTGTAACTAATTTTTTTTTATAGACTATCAGGTTTTTCACAAAAATTTAATTTTGTTTTTCCTTGGCTTTTTCCTGATATACAGACAACAATTTGGACTTTTCTCCCGTTTCGAAAGAATATTATATGATTCACTCAAAATATTATTATTTACTCAAAAAAATAACGTTGGTGAAGTTCACAACGTTTATACTTTATAGTCAACAATTTTTGATGAAAAATATTTTTTAAGCAAATTTTTTTAAATTTTTGTACAGAAAATAATACGTTTTATTTTTTAAATAATGATTTCCAAAAAAAATATTTGTGAACTATAATAACTATACTTTTTAAAATAAATATTTAATCATTCGTATATTTTTCCGTGGAAATTTATATTTTCAAAAATTAAATACTCCAAACTTTTAAATTTGAAAAACTCATAAGAATATTATTTTATAAAATAAGAAGAAATCGATCTCCATTTCTTCATGTTTTGTAATAATTAAGGATGATCGATCGAATGATATAAAATCATTATTCAATAGGTATTATATTCATTTCAATTTAATTATTATTTTTGACAAATTTTAACTAAAAATGTTCCTTAAATATACAATATAGAAAATAAAAACTTCAAATAAGATGCTACAATTTTTTGAAAAAAAAAATTTATAATTTATAAAACAAAATTAAATTTTTATAAACGGCTCATTGATATTTTCTAAATAAACTAAATAATTAATTCTACAGTTTTACTAATTAAATGTTTAAAACATAATTACAAGGGTTTTTATTGAAGTAATTTTTAAAAATATTTAAAAAAGAACAAAATATGTTTGTTCAGTTGAATGTTAAAAAATTTTCAGAATTCATTAAAGCTTTTAATATCAAAATAATTATTATCTAAATAATTTAACTAAGTTATATCTTTAAATTAACTTTTATTAGAAAATTCAATAAGAATTCAATTATTTAAAATTGAAATAACGAATGAAAAATCTAAAAAATTAGGTTTTTGAAATAATTTAGTTTGATTTTTTCAGAGTATTGGAATTTTCCTTAAAGAAAAAATTGATTCTTCTTAAAATTCTGTTAAAAAAATTAAATTTTTTTTAGGAATTTTATGAAAATTTTAGAAAATAATCAAATCAATTTCGAAGAGTTCTATTAAAATTATAATTTTTATTTTTATTATTTATGAAAATAACAATTAAATGTTTGCATAGAATTTTATTTAATTTTTTTTTTAGTTGAGAAATTCTATCAAAATCGTAAGATATCAAACTTATCAAAATTAAATTCATTGAAAATTAAAATTTTATTAAATTTTCAAATTAAAACTTTTTAAATTACTCATCTATATTTATAAAAATTGAAAAACGAAATTCTTTCATTAGAATTCGTGGTAAGAAAAAATTAAATTTACGTAATGGTACATATATTCGAAAAGAAATAAGTATACGTTGAGGTATCAAAATCCCTCTTTATTTTCGCATATATATATATATATAATTTTCCTTTTTTGTTATTATTCTGCACTTGTGCGATCGAAGGATACGTGACGCAAATGATAACAGGATTTCAGAAAATTTACGTAAGGGACAAGGGGATCCTAATTTTCTTTAGTTTCATACATCTCACACAGAAAAACCCTTTCCGTTTTAAGAGAAAGAGATGAGCTGCACTGCAATAACCCAAATATAAACCGAAATAAAAATACCATTTTCTTTTATACACGAGACGCCAATTTTTTTTTCTTTTCTCTTTCTTTTCATTAAATAAAAAAAAGTATCGCAGTTTATATGAACTTTTTTCAATCTTCTCTTGAACAAAAATTGGAAAAAAAATTTTGAATACAAAAAAACTATTAGTTTAAATGATTTTTCCCACTTTTTCTTGAACAAACTGGAAAAAAGAATTTTTTTAGTTAATTTATTATGGAATTACAATTTATGGAAAAAAATCGTTAAATACAAAACAAAAACTATCAGTTTATATTATTTTTCTTGAACAAACTGGAAAAAAGAATTTTTATTGTTAATTTATTAAATATTGTAAGAGTTCATAGAATTTTTTCCTCGAACTTTTCTTGAACAAAATGGGAAAAAAATGCACCAAGAAAAAACAAAAAAAAATTGAGTAAATTAATAAAAATTCAATTTTTTTTCTTTTTTCCTCGCGTTTATATCAGCGTACGCAAAAGATGTAAATTTGCATAAAAAGAAAACGCTAACAGAATATTCGTATTCCATAAATTGAATATCATATTTGTAGGAAAACGATATCAAAGGAAAAAGAGAGAGAGAACAGAGAGAGAGAGAGAGAGAGAGACGCCGTTTCGTCTCTTCCGAAAAATTCGTTTTCCCTTCGACATAATCTTCAAGGATCATGAGACTCGCTTTGCTTCTGGAAGAAAGGTTAAATCGAGGCAGTAAAGAAAACGGCAAACTCAGAATCTTCGGGTTGTCGTGCGTCCGTTTGGAAAAGCGATAGTGACAGTCATCGGCGAATCGAATGGGAGAGCACGATTACCAAGAAAGAAACGATGGTAAAGCACTCTGCCAGCAGCACGTTCTCAGGTAAAGTGTGACACAATTTATCCTCTCTCTTTCTCTCCTTCTCTCTCTCTCTCTTTTTCTCTTGATTCTCATCCTTTTGATCCCGCAAGGAAAATTCAAACTTTTTCACCACAATGAATCGCCATCCATATATAAAAGGCGTTTTTCCACTCGCTTATTTATTATTCAGTTATTTCGACAAAATAATTTCACTTTAAAATCGTCCCCTGGAGACTGTATATATTTGGAATAGATATTACCGGGACAATAATTCCGACAAGTGAGAGGTCCAAGTTTCAAAAATTGTTCCCCTTTATCATTTCTTTCACTGTTTATAAGTATACAAAATGTATTATCAGGGTTGCCACGGGTCAGGGAAAGTCAGAAATGATGAAATTTCAAAAGGAAAATCAAGGAAATGTCGGAGAATTTTATCAAAAGTATTGGAAAAATATTAAATATCTAAAATGTCTGCAAAAATTTCGATTTTTGATAATCAAAAATATTTTTACAAATTTAAAAGTAATATTTATATTGCTAAATAAATAAGGATTTTTTTCTTGTTTCACTATAATTTAATTTTGTATGAAAATATTCGCATATTGATTAAAAAAATTAATTACTACGAATGTTGAATAATTATTTTATTAAGACCCTAAAGGTTTGATCGTTCAAATGGACGAAATTTTTTCTGATTAATAATTTATAAAAATGTCCTCAATAAAAAAATATTTCGTTCATTTGTACGTTCAAAACTTGGGAATCATATTTTATTTACATTTTTAAGTAAGTTTTAAAAACAGAAAAAAATATTCGTTCATTTTAAATATATTCAAAACGTTAGAAAAGTAAAAACGTTTAATTTTGTTTTCAATAATTAAATTCTATAAATAACTTTCCTAACAATCAAATATTATATTTAGCTTTGCAAAATATTTAAGTAAAAAGCAGATGCAATTTTTTAAATACAATTAAATTTTAAAAGGTATAAAATAATAATAATTATAATAGTAATAGTTCTGAAAAAATATCTTTTTATAAAACTTCAATTTAATTTTTCAAAGATATTAGTAAAGTTTAATTAAAATTAATACAAAAATTTCATCAACGATTTATGAATGAAAATTAAATTTGGAGAATATTGAATAATTTGCATTTCATGAAAATTAATTTTCAAAACTAAGTAAATGTTTAATATTTAATTCTAAGGATTTTTCTTTTTTGAAAAGTATTTTTTAAAAAAGTAAAAAAGTTTTTGTACATTTCAATGTTCACAACTTTTGGAAAATGAATATAAGGTCAAAATTAAATCCAAAATAATTTTACAATAATTTGGAGAAAATAAAAATTTCCACTAGTTAGTTTATTTAGAAAAGAATTCAAATTAAATTTTTGTAAAAAAAATTGGAAAATTAAAATACTTTTATTAAAAATCTAAAACATTAGGTTTTTAAAATAATTCAGTTTTATTTTTATAAAATATTTTAATTAAAAATCTAAAAAATTAGGTTTTTAAAATAATTCAGTTTTATTTTTCTAAAATATTGGAATTTTTCTAAGGAAATAATTAAACATTTAGTAAAATTCAATTAAAAATAATTTTAGGAATTTTATTAAAATTTTTGATAATAATAAAAATAATTTTGTCAAAGTAATTAATTTTTTTTGTTCTAAAAAATCAGGTTTTTTAATTTTTTCACTTAATTTTTGTTTAGGATAATTGAATTTTTATAAGCAACTCATTGAACTTTAATAAACATAGTTGGATTTTTATAAACGACTCATTGTAATTTTCTGAATAAAATTGGATTTTTTGGAACAATTCATTTAATATTTTTAAATTGAATTTTAATTTTTATAATTATATAATTCAAATTTATTGAAAATAATTGAATCTTTATAATCAACTCATTGAAAATTGTTAAATAAAATTGAATTTTTACAAACAAACCATTGAAATTTTTTAAGAGAATTAAATTTTTATAATCAAAGAACTGAAATTTATTAAAACTAATTAAATTTTTACAATCGACTCATTGAAAATTTTTAAATAAAATTTAATTTTTACAAAAATAAATTAAATAAATTTTAAATAACTTCTAACGTTCTAATCAATTTGTACTAAAATTTATTGCGTGAAATTTATTTTGGAAATAGTAAAAAATCTGGAGAATCGATAAGAAAGTCCGAATATTTTACGTGCCACTACTATTTAAAGAGATTACTTTAATTAATATAAATAAAAAAATAATCACAGAAATAATTTAGTAAAAGTTTTTAATCACAACTTTCAGTAACAATCAATTCTATTTTTTACAATAAAAAAATCCTACTTATCAAATTTTTGATTAATCTGTGAACAATTTTTTCTCTTTTCTCGAAAATAAAATTTCTCTCTAAAAATTATTATTGTCACTAAAGTATATAAAAACAGTTATTTCCTAAGTGGAGAAAAGTTTTTATGTACCTTGAAATGTAATTAAGGCGAAAAAAAATTGCTAACGGCCAATTTTTATATTATTTCGTGATAAGTGTATAATATTCTCATTAGTGAGGTGCAAATGATTTCGGGCAGGAACGACTTAAGATATCGGGTCTTGTTAGGTCGAGGGGGTTAATTTCATGGTAATCTGATGTACATTTTTTATGAAATCTCATGCAATTCTTATTGTAATCTCCAAGTATACTCGCACCACCCTCACACACACACACACATTCTTTTTGTATTTTATGATAACTTTTTTTCTATCTCACGTATTAAAAAAAAAAACATTTCACATAATTCCTCGACAATTTTTTCCCCTATTTCAATTTCTCGAGTTAATAATTTATCGACTATACTTTCACGGCAAAGGCAAAAATGTTGGGGTATTTAAATACAGAGGGAAAAAATATTTTACCTAAAATAGATAGAAATTTCATTATATTAGCAAAATTTCTTTCTATTGATAAATATTTTTTTTTTTAATAAGTTCAGTGCTACTTACGAGGTGAATAAAAGAACTAAAATTATAGACACTTTCATCTCTAAAAATTGTAAAATAAATATTGTTTTCGATTCTAAGCGCCGAAGCTAATTTCAGAGACGTAAAAAATTAATTAAGAAAAAAATTGACTAACAGAAATTTTTGCAAAAAAGAATCTTTTTCAAAGAAGAATAATTTTGTTTTTCCTTTTTGCGTCAAGTGTTATGCTATAATAATATTTTTCTTGTTGATTGCTACTTTAAAAATCAGTGGGGCATAGCTGTCTTCCTGTACAGTGCATAATTAAAAGAAATGTACATTTTGTTTCCTCCTTTTCATCGCCAGTGTTGAAAATTTAAATTCAATTTATATCTCTAGAAATCCTCTTGCAGGAAAAAAAGTACGCTTTATTTATCTGCATTGTTTCCTTGCCTTCTCTTTTTTCACTTCTTTTTTATTTTTCAAAAAAAAAAATGGAGAGAGAGAGAGCGAGCGAAAAAAAGGAATATGAACGCGCGTAGTCGACGACCCTTGCAAAGCCTCTTGTTTTCCTTGACGCCCCGAGGGTTGCATGTTTTGCACTCTCCTCAAACTTGACTCTGATTAAAAACTATTCACATCTGCCTATCATTTTCTTTTTCCATCTATTAAAAACGAAAAAAAAACATTCTCAAATCAGAAAATAATTTCTTTTTCTCCATACCTTATGATTCTTTTAAAATTTCTTAAATTTTTAAATTTATTTTTAAATATTAATCCAAGTTTTTTGGGTATTTAAAATTTTATAGTACAAACATAATTTTCTGGCGAATCGTTAAAATTTTTTTTTTGCAAACGCTACAGGGGAGAAAGAAGGAATTGTATATTTTGTTGTATATACGTATACACACTACCTACTCGCGCCTTCAAAGTAACTTTTCTGCACGCGCTTATTGCAAGTATGAAATGAGTCCACACATTTCTACAGTTGCTTACATTGTTCGCTCTAGAGAAAGTTTTGAATAATGTATGCTGTGATAAAATTTTCAGCGACCCAAAAATGTCGTCGAGTTAAGAGGCTACACCGAAAAATAAGTATAAAGAAAAGATATGGAATAATAAATATATAAATATATGGAAAGAAAGGATTTTTACCAAGAAAACGTTGTTATTGGAAAAGTATATATATATATATATATATTGCAATAAGACGACATGCGGAGAAAAATCGACAGAATAAAATCAAAATTAGGTATACATGCACATGTTTATAATATCGTTAGGTAAAAATAATTATTAATAATTATTGCAATAAATTTATTAATATTTGGAAATTGTCTCAATTATTTATTTTTTAAATGTATTTTCGTTATTCCAATAACTTATTATTTTCCAGAAAAAATTTTGACTTTTTCTCAAACCCTAAAAAATATTCTAATTCACTTTAAAAAAAAAACGCTCAAAAAAATGTTCCATTCTACATTTTATTCATGAATTTTCATACTCGTAAAATTATTCCAAAAACGTGAAAAATTATTCAATAACTTTTTTTTTAAAATAAATATTTAATTATTGAAAAATAATTTTAAAGCTATGAAAAAAATAGGGGACTAACTGCAGAGGCTAAAAACCCAGGATTTTCCCATTTTTTTGTGAAAAATTCTGGGAAAATTCAAATATTTAATTATTATTATTTTTCCACAGGAATTAAGATTTTCAAAAATTTGTAATTTAAACTTTTTTGCAATTCAACAACTTAAAAAAATATTATAAAAAAAAGTTTAGCTTCTTCAAAATTATTATCATCATTTCAATTCAATTATTATTTTATAGAATTTATCAAAAATTCTTGTTTAAATCAATTATTTTGAATAATTTTTGAAAAAGTTCTTTTAACAATTTTAAATGCATTTGTTTATAGTTTAATTTTACAAAATTTCAATTATTCGGAAATTCTTCAATTAAATATTGTAAATTTAAAAATTAAAACTTTAAATAATTATCAAAAAAAAAGTTAATAAAACTTTATAAAAAAAATAATTCGAGTTACTAGTTAAAAATATAAAAAATTCAAATTATCAAAGATTTTAATTTGAACCCTTTTCAAAAATAAATTATTTCAAAAAATTCACGCTATAATTCTTTTAAAATTTTTGATTTATTGAATTTCTGAAAAGAATTTTAGTTACTTTAGAAAATAATTAAATTTTGGAGAAGAATTTTATTACTTTTGAAAATAATTGAATCTCTGAGAATTGAATTATTTATAAACATAATTGAAATTTTGAGAAGAATTTTTAAAAAGTTTTGAACCTAATTGAATTTTTTAGAAGAATTTTAATTATTTTAGAAAATAATTGAATTTTTGAGAATTTAATTATTTATAAAGATAATTTAATTTCTGCAATAATTTATAACTTCTCAAAAATTAAATTTTATTAGTATTATCAACTAAAATTCTTCTATAAATCCAGTAATTTTTAATAATTAATTTTATATTTATTAAAAAATGTAACTAATTTTAGATGAATTTGAATTATTAAAATTTTTCTAAAAAGATAAGTTCTTTAAAATTTTTATTTAAATTCGTTCAAAAGTGAAATTTTAAAAACTTTCAAATCAGAACCTCTTGAAATTCATCTATTTATAAAAATTGTAAACAATACTCTTTTAATAATCATTTAGTTTTGAAGTCATGAATATTTGAATTATTCCAGTAAAACTCCATGTGTTTTAAAAAAAAATTTACGCTGCGACTTTAATCTCTTTGAGTTTTCCGAAAATTTCTTTCTTTCTCAGAGAATAATGTACAGTAAAAAAAAAGAAAGCAAAGAAAAAATACAAAAGGAATAATAAAGTTTACTAGGTATGCAAAGCAAAAATAAGAAGATAAAACAAAAATTAAATAATATTATTATTTAGTCTCGTATTTAAACACTAAAAACATTATTATAATACTAATATGCTAATGAATAATACTACTCATATAATATAACTTTAATTCAAAACTCTTATTTATTAATTTCACCATGAATAACAAAATAAACAAACAAAATAAAAATAACACGAAAACAAATCGAATTAATTGCATCATTATAAAATGCATAAAATTGCGACTTGCCGTATAACTGCAATTAGTTTAATTAAATTTCAATCTATAGAGGTATTAACAAACAGTAATATAAATTTAATATGTCATTTAATATGCGTGGTCAATAACCGCGAGCGTTTTATAGAAAATCAGCTTTAACTTTGAAAAGCGATTATTCATTGGAATTAAAAAGTTATAGTGGTAATTTTGAGAGTATTTCCTTTGATCGCCCACTTGTCCCGCAATTTCTGTATCAATTTTAAAAGTCTAAATCCCATACAATTCTGTTAATTTTTCCTAATAATAATAATAATAACAATTTTTTTTCTATAACTGCAGCTATTTTTATTCTATTACTATTATTATTAGATTAATAATTCACATTTTTTCCAATATCAATTTATTGAGACACAAAAAATTAGATATCAAAACATATCGCAACATTGGGTTTAATAATTTCGTAACCTTAGAAAAAAATTAAATTAATAATTGTTTTTAATAATTATTAGATTACAATAATATCAATTTAATTAATTTTGCATTAATTTTCATTCAAATGAATTAATAATTTTTTTACTAAATAAAGAAAGGGAACAATTTATCAAGAAAATGTAAACTATAACATGAAATATTGCATTTATAATAATTATATAATTGAATTAAAATTGTACGCTGAAATGTCATTGTTTAATACATTGAGCTTTGTTGCATAATAGAATGAGCTAAAAAGCATGTCGCCTTTGAAAACGCGTATAATCAGTTCTCCAAGATGAGAAATGTATTTTATTATTTAATAATAAATTCACTGTAATTTCTGTGTCTTAAATAACGAAAGAAGCAAACTCAAGCGCGACGCTAGTTATATGACGTCAAAAAAGCGGATATACTGTTCTATATAGTTCCTATATATAGGCAAAAGAGAATATTTAGAAAGCGACTTCAATTTACTCTATTTATTCATTTTCGCTATTAATTCAAGCCTTCTAAAGGAAAAAAAAACCATTTGAAGATCATTCTCTCTTTTCAGTGTGCGACGGCCTTAAATCTATCGTGTGTATATAGTAGTAGTCGCCGGTGTCGCGAATCGGCATAAAAGTTATTTATCGAAATGCAGTTAAGCGTTCTGCCATTTGCAGTATATATTTCTGAGGACAAAAATCTTTCTCTCTCTCTTCATTGCATACAGAATTGTGTGTATTCCCCATCACACACGTATAACTTAACGCTTTTTAAGTTCTATTCGATAGAATGAGTATATATGCGGATATTCGATTTATTACATGGCCTCTAGCATTTTTCGAACATTATTATCGTTCGATGATGTATAAAACTGTAAAAAGATCCACTGAATTTCCACCCCATACCATAATATAGTATATAAAATATATTCAAGAATTCCAATTTGCCACTTTCCATAATATTTAAATCTGTCTATATATTTTTAAAATATTAGTTTTCAATACGGGGAAAAAATTATCAAACAGCTAATAAATTTTTACCGTTAATTAGAAATGTTTTATACTAAAAAAAAAAATTGCTACTCAAAAAGAAGTAATTTAATATACAGAGAGAAATTTCTCTTCTAATAGACGCTCAATATTTTTACTCAAAATAAGAATATTCCACATGAATGTAAAACAGATTTTTTGATATATACACCTTTTAATTAAGAGAGTTTACTGTTTCAAGTTTAAAATGTTTAAACAGTAAAAGTTTCTCGCGTGCAAAATTGTTAATTTTTTTTGCAAATTGTTTACCAAGGTGAAGTCCACAATATGTTGATCAACGAAAAAAAATTATTCACTTAGTAAATTAATTAAAAACGACGCTGCAATATTGCCAAAAAATATTTAAAAAAAAGATTTATGTTTATATTTTGATAATAATTATTTTACAATTAAATATTAAATTAAAAATAATATTAAGATGCGCATTAAATAAATTTTGTTTCGTTGATAAACGTTGTGGACTTCAACTTTCTAATTTTTTTTAACTTCTAATTTATATAAAATTGAAATTAATTAATTAATTAAAAAAATTATAGACAAAAAATTTAATTTTGTTTTTTCCTGATTTCCGGAGAGAATTCTCTTTTGTAAAAATTGAATTCTCATAAAGAATTTTATCTACAAATTTTTCAAATAATTGAAATAAATAAATAAATAATAATAATAATAATTCTGCAATGAGTTTTATTATGTAGGAATATAATTGAAGTTCAATAAAAAATCAAACAATTTTATCATTCATGTTTAGAGAAGAAAAATTAAATTTTTGAAAAGAATTTTATTACCTATTTTTGAAAGTAATTGAAATTTCACTAAGAAATATATTAAACTAATTTCAAAAAAATTTAAATTAAAATTGTTTAAAAAGAATTAGTACTACAGAATTTTTATTTTTTCGAATTTGTTACTTTGTTAATATTTCATATATGTGATTAATAATTATCAATAATTAATTAAAAATATGAAAAATACAGAAATCTAAATCAATTTTTTTTAATAATATTTAGAGAATTTTTTTTACAAAGAAATTTTAATTAAAATTTTTATAAAAACTAATTTCAACAAAATTTCTAATTACATTGATTAAAAATTTTAATTTAATACAATTTCAAATGGAAACTTTAAGAAATTTAATTATATTTAAATTTTTTTGTAAAATTATTTATTAACTAAAGAAATTATTATAGTAACAATTCTAGAATAGTTCTTAAAGAATTAAATTATTTAAAATTTATTTTCTTATTCTGTAAAGAATTTTTGTGATTTGAAAGTTTATAAAACAAACAATAAGAAATTAAAAAATAATTATTTCTTCTCAATATTTTCAGTTTTCTAAACCAAAGTTCAGAATTTTCTTTTGAATTCTGAAAATTAGATTGTTTTGCAGTACTTTTAATAAAATTCCCCGACATTTTCCCTAATTTCACTGACCTGTGGCAATCCTGTAATAATAAATTATTTATTAATTTCAAAAATTAACGGACTTCATCATCATACTTGATATTTTTTAATTTTTTCCATCTTCTTTTAAGTGTTTATTTTCGCCTTTTAAAAGTCAAAAGATTTAAATGAGTTTTGCCAAGAAGTTGAAAGAAAGAAAAAATTTTATCTACACTCACAAGAAAAAAAATTTTCGGTTTATGCTTTCTGTGATGAGTTTATAAAGAACTGCGAGAGAAAACAAAAAAAAAACGTACAAACTTCTTAAAAAGTTCGACTCAAATGAGAGTAAATTAAATTTTCTGAAAGTTTAAATTTAATGTCAATAATCCAATAATTTTCGCAGTAATAAATTTGTTAAAAATCTACTTTATATTTTCATTAAAAATTTATTAAAAAATGTTTCCTGGAACTAATTTTAATTTTAATTTTTTTAAATATGAAAGAATCTATGATAAAATAAATAGAAAAATAAATTATTATTATTATTGTAAATAAATTCCCTTTAATTATAATTTATTTTTATTTTATTAATTAAAATAGTGATTTTTCTACTAATATATTACAGTAAAATTTACTGACTAAAAAGCAAAAAGTCAGTCACTAATTCAGATTAGCAAACATTTTTACTGATCCAATTTTAGCGAATGGATAAAGTCAAAAATGTTTCAAAATAAATTTTATCTGCCCTAGTAGAAAATAATATATAAGAAATTTTATTAAAAATGGAATTTTTATTGTAAATGCAATATAATCAGAGTATATATGCGAATGAATAGAAAATTACTAAATGTGAAAAAGAGGCTATTCGTTTGCGTCAGTTTTAGCAGTATTATCTCTCGGGATTCCCAAGTGAATGGTGTTAACACTGGTTGCAAACTTGGGAAACTTTAAAATCCTATACAAATTTTATTAAGTACATCAGCTCTCCCTCTTTCTATATATACACATATACATGTATAGTTAATACCATTCATTTGGGATTCTGGGATAACATTGTTGAAATCGACAAAAATAGATTGTATTTCACTTTTTCCTTCCTCTGTTAATTCAACAAATTACACATAAAAAAAGATTTAACAAGTTTCATAGTATTCTTTTCGCAAAATAGAAAAATATTTTTAATTATTTTAAACTATAGTCAGAAAAAATTTATTTAAATCTAAACGATTAGTTGTTTATTAACAAATGAATATTTATTTCTGTCAAATAATTTTTAGTTTAGGCATGTAATATACTATTGAAATGAATTGAATTATTTTCAAAAATTTTTAAACCATTTTTATCAAAATTTCAATTATTTTCAAACGTCATAAAATTGTTCTAAAAAATTCAATTATTTTCAAAAGTATTTAAAATTCATTTAAAAATGAATTTTAGTTATTTATTTATTACTTCTAATTATTTTTTTATTGGATATTAAAAGCGTACAGTTTTAGAAATTATTGAATTTACAACAAAAGTTTCAAATTAAAATTTTCAAAAATTTACATACTTCATATTTTTAACTAAAAATAAGAGGGGGGCGAAACTACAGTCCTATTTGTAATGCATTGTGTCTAAGGCACCCTGGGAATTACCGAGGCATTATTGAGGATTGACAACATACTTGGACTTGCAGATATAATTGGAGAGAGAGGGAGAGTAGTAGAATTTACACCATCCTAACGTGTATCCGCCTCAAAGCGTGCATTAAATTTGGAGATACAGCTTTCCTCGGTTGGGTCGCTTCATCAACATATACTAGGTTGTCCCTTATGTTTATGTATATATTATATATATACACACATATATATATGGTGAAAATTTATGGTGTGAATTTTTATTTTCATAAATTCCACTATAAAAGTTCACCTGAAAAGATGAAAAATATTTATAGGGAAATATTCATGCTTTATTGATATGCTTTAGATTGATAGCACAATATTTTTCAAGATGTTTGCGCACGGAAGTTTGTGTAAATTTTCTTTTTTGTTTTCTTTTTTTTAACACCGTGAAGAAAAGATTATACTCAACAATATGCTTTCTTGAAAGGAGAATCAATTTTGCTTATTTTGATAAATTCACTGGTGCTAAAAAGGGTAAATGTTAGTTTAAAGAAAATTGTATTAGTCATATTTGCAAGCAGGTGAAAGGAATTGAGAAAAGCAAATTTAAACAGAATACAATCGATTGTTCATGTTCACTTAAAAAATTTCTTCTTGTAATACTTAATTGAAGGTTTGTTATGATAATAATATATCAAAATTGATACAAAAAAATCGCACAAATCCAAGACATTATCATTTTTGATGAGAATGTAATATTTTGATTTTTCCTCACTTCTCCCTGATTTTCAGACTGAATTTTTTTTTTCTTCCCTGATCATAAAGAATATTCTGGAATCACTCTAAAAATAATTAGATACTTAAAAAAATATTTTATTAGATTTATTTACAAATTTATTTCAATGTAAAATTATTCAAAAACAACAATAACTTTATTTTTAAATAAATATTTAATCATTATTATTTTTCTGTATAGTAATTAAAATTTTTCAAAATATTCAAGATTTTAAATGATCGTGTCTTCTTTATGTTTTATAATAAAATTAAAGATCATTTCAATTCAATGACTATTTTCTACAATTTTTAACCAAAATTCTTCTTTAAATAAATTATTTTTATCATTTTTGATAAAGTTCTTTCTAGAATTTTCAAATTCATTTGTTTACAATTCAATTTTACAAAATTACGATTATTTGGAAATTCTTCAATTAAATATACTTTTAAAAATAAAAAGTTGAAATAATTTTAAAAAATTTCGATTGAGCTTTTTAAAAAAAATTAGTTCCATAGAATTTTTAATAATTAAATTTTTTTGATGAATTAATTTCATTAAAATGTTTAAAAAAAATTGAATTTTTATACTTTTGAAAATAATGAAATTCTTGTGATGAATAATAAATAATACCATTATTTATGAAAATAATTGAATTTTACAATGAATTTTTTTAAATTTATGAAAATAATTGATTTTTGGAATTTGTAGAATTCTTCGTCGAAATACAATTATTTTCAGAAATAGTTGGAATTACTTTGTTTGGCATAATTCAATTTTTGGCAGAAAATATTACATTTTTGGTAAAATAATTAAAATTTTGTCAAGAATTTTATTAAACTTCCTGAAAATAATTGAATTTCGGCGAAGAATTTTGCAATTAATTATTAAAGATAATTGAAATGTTGAAGATTATTTTTTTTAGATTTTTTGACAATAATTGAATTTCTGCGAGGAAGTTTATTAAATTTGAAAATAATAGAATTTTTGTGTGATGAATTATTCCTGAAAATAATTGAATTTTTGCGAGGAATTTCATTAAATTTGAAAATAATTGAATTTTTGTCTGATGAATTATGTTATTTATGAAAATAATAGAATTTTTGTCTGATGAATTATGTTATTTATGAAAATAATTGAATTTCAAAATGAATTTTATGAACATTCCTGAATATAATTGAATTGTTATTTATTTCTATATTTTGCTATTTATAAGGAAAACTAAAATATTGACGAGAATTTTTTTTTTAATTTTGAAAATAATAAATTTTCTAGAAAGAACTTTGCTATTTATTAGGATAGTTAAATTTCTTCAAAGAATTGCGTTAAAACTTTGAAAATTAAAACTATTATCACCAGAATTGAAATTAGAATTTTGCAACAAAATGCTACATTAAATGATTTAAATGATAAATGATTTTTTATATATAATAACTTTATGTCAAGTTTTCCAATGGAATTAAGTCATTCAAAAAAAAATATTGACAGAAATAGAAAAAATTAAAGGCTTTTTGTTTACAATTCGTGGTGATTTCATGGTCTTTTTGTTTAAAAGACACAAAACTTCAGAATTTTCTTATAAATTTTAAACATTTAATTTCCCTGGCCACTTCTATACTTTTCCTGACTTTTTCCTGAATTCTGATTATTTTCTGACCTGTGAAAACCCTGAACGTATAATATAATAATATAATACATGATATCGGGATAATTCTCCGTAAAGTGGTTAATTTTTTTTAATTATTTTTTTAAAAATTAAAAATATAGAAAATCGTAGAAAATTTTATAAACAAAAACAAACTTTTAACTGAACAGCTATAACTTTTGCTAAAATAGCGAAAGAATTCGGTGCAATAACTAAAAATTTCGCTAATATATAGAAGATCCTAAAGTTCTGAACGTTCAAATGAACGAAATTTATTTATTTCTTCCAAAAATTAAATTTTTATTGCAATTATTTTGCTTTACAATCCACAAAAATTAATTACTGAGTTTGTTAACGTAAAATTTTAGTTTTTAATTTTAATCTATGATTAGTAATTTATTAAAATAACTTTAAGAAAAAATATTTCATTCATTGTTAACGTTCAAAACTTGGGGAACATATAGTGAAATTTTTATAGTTGTCGCAGGTGAAGATTTTTTTCGTGTATATGATTTTATAAAATTAATCAAAACGTCAGCTAATATCTTTAGAAAAATTACCCACATGTAGGAGCATATTATTAATGTGTTTCATTGATTCACATTCGGTTGAATTTTTTTTCTTTCATGTTCTATACAAACAGCTTGATATTACACATATTGGAAGAGACTTCGCTATGCAAGAATACGTCAAGGGCTTTTGTACTCCGATCATATTGATTGAGTATGGGCATACATACATATATATATATAAATGTATTATTTGGTGCGTGAAACGATTGCACGCGCTTCTTGAAGCAACGAAGAAGGAACGAATTCACGGTTGACTGATTTTCTCTCAAGTGAATCAAAAGCAGCTATCTCTCTCTCTCTCTCTTGTGGATATAATCCCTATCTTGCGACGGGTGCCAGATCACCAAAAGGGATGAAACATCCGAACTAGAGGCCCGAGGCAAGATTAAGAGACATGCACACTGTGTGTCGAGTTGTCGTCGCTTTATAAATCATCGCCAAGAAGTACTTACACTGCGTGTCGGAGAGAAACCTCTCCGGTTTCACGCTTTTCTCTCGTCGCATCGCATCGCATCGCGTCGTGTGTTCCTTCTATCTTGTGAGGCGATCAAAACTACTATGCTAAAGGAACGAGGTTCGCAAGTGTGTTGGTGCATGTCTGTTTGTGTGTTGAAAAGTGATGAGAGCAAATGGGCGAGGCGAGGGTGCGAGAGAAGACTAGATCACTATCGATCAAAAACCATCCGGATAAAAGTGCTGCTCAGCTATCACACTTTATCCAACAATAAGAAGTGTTTACTGGCAGAGAAAAATCTCTATCTCACTTTTTTTTTCTCTCCTTCTCGCCTATATACCTGTTATTTCTTATTTACGCACAAAAATCCGATTTTACAGCAAACATATCTTGCAGCTGAGAATCGGTCAAGAGGAAGTAATTCTGGTTTTTAGTTTATTGAAGAAGCCAATACGCGGGAGGAGCGGAAAATTGATGATGAGAAATATCACGTTTTTCTAGTCAGCAATTATATTGAACTTATATCGGCATTTGCTGCAGCAACTGTAACATAATTTACTTTACCCAGGTTCTCATTTTATTGAAACTAGAGCTGTATTTGATATTTTCGAATATTTTTTATTTTTTTTCTAACTCTATGCGGAGATAAATAAAAAGTGTAAAATTTTTTCACGAACTAACAGACATCTTTGGTAAAAATTAGAAATAAATAAAATTTCCATTACATACACACAAGAAAATATTTTTCATACATTAAGTAAATATTATTAATTTTAATTTTCTTAGAAACAATTTTTCTCTTTCAAAAAACATCCCAAGGCGTTGTAATAGACAATTTTTGTCAAACTTTCAACTTAAAAATTTCATAAAGGCCAAACTATATTTCAAACTAATGAATCGTTAATTAATAATTTTTCAAGATGCTAAAGTTCTGAACGTTCAAATGAACGAAATTTATTTATTTCTTCTAAAAATTAAATTTTTATTTTAATTATTTTGCTTCACTATCCAAAAAATTAATTACTGAGTTTGTAAATGTAAAATTTTAGTTATTAAATTTTTTTTATCATTAGTAATTTATTAAAATATCTGCAATAAAAAATATTTCGTTCATTTGAACGTTCAAAACTTTGAGATCATAATTTATCACATTTTCAAAGTCAAATTTTTTATAATCTTTCCATTTTCAAAACTTCGAAATTTAAAACTATCTATATGTGACTAAAGTTTCGAACGTTCAAATGAACGAAATTTTTTTCACCTCACTTTCTTTTAGACAATTACTATCTAAAAATGAAAAATAATTGAAATTCAACAATATTTACAATCATTCAACAATATTTAGTTTAGACTCAATTTGTTTTAATCTAAAAAATATTTTTTTATAAAGAAAAACAAATTAGAAGAAGTGAAAAAAATATTTTATATAATATTGTATATATACTAAGTAAATTATTTAAAAATAATGCATGAATTTTGACAGAAAAATATTTAAACAAAGGGAATGATGGTTATGTATTAATGATAACTGTTGTATAATTAAATATTCAATTAAAAATAATATTTTAATATTAAAAAAAAAATTTTCGTTGATAAACGTTGTGGACTTCAACTTTGTATTATAAGCATAATTTATTTCTACAGTGAAAAAAATTGCAGGAGCAAAAAAATATCAATTATTTCTTAAATTTTTAATTCTCCGAAAAATTCATAACTTTCAAAGGAATGAAATATTAATTTTTAACAGTAACTAATTTTTAAAATTACTCGACTACATTAATACTTAACTGTCGATTCTATATTTCTAAAGCATCAAAAGTTCAAATGAACAAAATTTATTTCTATCTTCTTCAAATTAAATTTTTATTATAATAATTTTGTGTCACTGTTAAAAACGCTAATTATAAAATTAAGGTCCCTGAAGTTGCCATCAATGCTCAGCATCGAAAACTTTTTTTCTACAAAACCAAAAAAATCACTCAATTTTTTCCAAAGTTTTAACTTAAAAAAATACTATTAAATAGTTTTTTAATTCTCAGGCAATCGAAAATTGATGAAAATAAATTTAATAAAAATTATAATTAATTTGAATAATAATCAATAAAAAGCTTTCCTTAAATGATTTATAAGTAATGGCTTTATAAAAGTTTTCCAAGAATTAAATTATGTGAAATACATTTAATTTCTTATAAAAGTTTTATTGAACCATTCAATTTCCAATAAACTACAATTATTTCAGAAGTAGAAAGAATTTAAAGTTTTATATTAAAATTTATGGAAATTTCTTAACGTTTTTAAAGGTGAACAAAAAAAAATTCTATAGGAGAATTAAATGTGGTTTTAATTATTTTTAATATTTTAAAATGTTCCTGATGGACAATAAAATAGCAGAAATTTGTTGTTGTTGTTAATTCTAGAAAAATAGTTAAAAATATTTATTTCTCTTTTGCAAATTAAAATTTTATTACGTAATACGTCACGTTTGGGAATAAAATAATTTTACTTATATTATATATTATTTATCTTGTAGTCAATAAATTTGAAAATATTAATATTATTAATATTAATATTATTAATATTAATTATTAAAACACTTAAAGATTACAAAAAATAATAAATCTATAATAAATTTTGAATTCTAGTGAATAACCTATATAATTCTGTAAATTTTAAGCAAATAAAAGTAAAATAAAGAATTTCTAAATATTTAATTTCATTTATGAGAGAATTTTCATGCCATCTGGGCGGCACTTTAATGAACTACATTGGCGCGAAATTCAAAAGTAGAAAAATTTAATTAATAAAATATTAATTTAATAATATTAATAATTATATTATAGTTTAGGCCGAAAAATATTATATTAATAGTAATTTAAATTTTTAATTATTTCTTTCACTACAATTAAAACTCAAATTTATACAAAATACTTTTCTCCCTTTCTGGCAAAATTAACCTTTTTTTCTAACACAAAACATTAGAAACTATTACCATTTCCACACAGTATAATTCCATTTTCACGAGATTATATTATTTTGGCCTAGAATCAGAATAAACTTTACATCCTCCTTTTTGTGGTCACACTTTCTCCACGGTTTTTCCTTAATTACAACCAGTTATTTTTCCCGTCCTTAAAAAAAAGAAGGGCGAAGCAAAAAAGAAAAAGTACAGTGCAGATGACTTTTTAAGTAATTTTAATTATTACTCACGTGAATTTTGCGCAAAGAAGTAGTTTAAAAAGCGAGAATTCATTATCGTATTAAAGACGCGCGAGAAGAAGAAAGAGAAGAAAAAGAATTAAGAAAACGAAGAAAAAGAAGTGAAAAGGAACATAAAAATGAAAATACGACTATTGAGGAGACAGACTTGTCTCTTTTTTACTCTACTTTTCCAATAAAAATAAAAAAACAAGAAACCAGAGAAAACTCTCTACAAATGTAAATAGCGCAGAAAAAAGGGAATGCTAAAAATTTCTCAAAAAAATATAACAGAAAAATCTCTTTTTTATATTTCTGGAAATATGAAAAAAAAGTGACACAATACTTTTCCGCGAGATAAGACTTAATTAGACCAGGGATTATTCTGGAGAAAGGAGAATTTTTTTTTTTTTGATAACGTAAAAACAAAAAAAGAAAAAAGAAAAAAGGTGGCACATGGAAAAAAAGGTGAATATATTCTTCTCATTAGTAAATTATGCATGAATTCAGCGATAGCATCAAAAAGAATAGTTTTTATCCTCTATATGAAGAAATGGGGGAAAAAATTTCAATTTTTTGCATCAAGTTAAAAAAGAAAATTATATTTCCCGCGCAACGATAATTCGAATTGGAAATAATTTTTAATATACCAACCACCATCAGAAGCACAGATTGATGGAGGAACGAATAAATTTTGCGAATTCAGTTTGTTTTCCATTAAAGAGATCGATGCATATATTTTCCCTCCGCATTGTATTTTCATCCTCTCATCTCTCTGTACAAATCAAATGCTACCTCTGCATTCTTTTTTTTTTTATGAAAATGCAATTACACAAAAACTTGCTAACACGGCAATATCCATATTCTCATGTATTTATGAATCACAGGAGTTTATATTTCAAAAACTGTTCTCTGTACTCGTGCAGTTTTGCCGCAATTACTCTCAATAGAATATAATATGCTTGAAAAATAATGGATTTAATGGCCGCTATAGATGAGTATATACACAGAGAAGGGAAAGAAAGGTACAGTTTTGCTAGAGGGGTTGGAAAATATCGACTGATAACGATAATTGTTCTTAATCCTTTTTCTGATGAAAAGCAATGAGACTAAAATAAAGACACGCGATATTGGTGGAATAATTAATGGAAACTTGAAAATTCATCTGTCTGTTAACTCTGTTTTCACCTCTCTTGAATCGTTTAAAATTTTTAAATGATATAGGAAAAATGTCTAATTACGAAAAGCATAATTAATTAATTTGTGCTATAGTCACTTTAAAAAAGTAATTATTAATTGTTCATATTTTAATTAATAATTATTAATTAACTTAAATTATAATTATTATCCAATGGTGAGTAGAGTTTAATTTAAAATGATCCCCAAATTTTGAATGTTCAAATGAACAAAATATTTTTTATTAAAGACATTTTTATAAATTACTAATCAAAGACAAATTTAAGAACTGAAATATTTACGTTTAGAAACTAAGTAATTAATTTTTTTTTGATAGAAATGTAAAATAATTGCAATAAAAATTTAATTTGTAGAAGAAATAAATAAATTTCGTTCATTTGAACGTTCAGAATTTTAGGGTCTTAATTAAAATGAAATAAAATTTATTCGAGTAGAAAAAAATCAAATTTTATCCAATAAAATTTTACAGTTATCTATTTTTATCAAAATCATGCACAAGTTTTGAACGTTTAAATAAACAGAATTATAAAAATTATACATATTTTTTAAATATTTGACGCAACATTATTGCAATAAAATTTCATTGTTAAATAGAAATAACTAAGTTCCTTCATTTGAAGGTTCAGAGCTATTTTGGAAGATAAGAAAATTTATTTTAATGAAGATTTACTTTTATCAAATAAAAGAGGACAATTATCTGAGAGTCAAACAGACATTTATTTGCCTCAAATAAATTTCATCATTAAATTTATTTTCACTTCACTGGCATAAATTGTCTTTCTATAAATATATTTTATGTAGTTGAAATAAATAAGAAAACATCATTTTTCTTATAGGACTAAAGTTTCGAACGTTCAAATAAACGCAATTTTTTTTCACCTTCAGTGTTTTTGAAAATTACTATAGAAAAAAAATAATTGAAATTAAACAATATTTAGTTAAGAATTAATTTGTTTTAAATTTAAAAATAATTTTTTTGTAAATAAAATACAAATTAGAGGAAGTAAAACAATATTGTCGTTCATTTGAACGTTCGAAGCTTTAGAAACATTTTTTCTTTGTTATAAATCAGCATTAAATATTCTGATAATAAATTTCTTTTTAATTTTATTATTACCAAAAATTCCGAATATTTTTGTACACAACTGAATTTTTTTCGGTAAAAATTATTATTTATCGAAATAAATTATTATAAATTACTGAAAGGACAATATTATACCCAAAGAAAAATTTTATTTGAATCAAATATAATTTATGAAGTCTACTTAATTAATTATATTTCTTTTGACTAAGAATTTTACTTCAGACAAACAAAATCTTCGTTTGAAGCAAATATAACTTAAATTAATAATATGAATTAGACTACGTTTCGCTTATAAATAATTGAAATTTTTTTTTCCAAAACGAATTTATATTTTCCAATATTTTTTTTCAGTTTAATTCTTTAATTAATTGTAATTTTCATAATAATACTGTGGAATTGACATTCTCCGTTAAATAAACGAATCAGAACTTTCAAATTATTCCTTTGACAATTATATTATCGAATTCTAACATATTTGAATTTTAATAGGTATATAATTACTCACGACAGGAGAAACTCGACAGGAGAAATATGTGATTTAACTCACCTGAAAACAAAAGGAAAAAAATTAATTTATATTAGAATTATTAAAAAGAAATAAATATTAAAAACAAATATAAATTGCTATTAAATAAATCTATTAAATTACTTGTACTTTTATTTTAAAATTCTCTGAAGTTTAACAATTAAAAATTTGAATTGCAGTGAAAATCAGTAAAATTTGTACTTTAAAACATTTTCGTTTATTTGAAAGTTTAAGATGTTTGTTTTTACACTTTTCACGCTATGAAAATCAAAATAAAATATTTTTTAAAAGAAAAACTGTTGTTTACAAATTTCTCTTATTTAAATTATTGATAAAAAATTATTTGTAAAAAATGTACCTATTTAAAGCAGAAAAAAATATTGTGGACGAAAAACAATAAAACTTTATGTTAAAAAAATTTTTCATCTCATTAATCAACATCTACAGACCGAAAATTCATAAAAATTTTAATAAAAATACAATTTCTTTTCAAAAGCATTATAATTATAAACGTTGTAAAATATTAAATGCAATATTAAACGAAAATATTACAAATTTCTCTTATTATGTTGAAATATCAAAATTCACAAGATCAAAAGAAAATTAAATAACCGAAAACAATTTTTCCCTCCAATTATTTAAACTTTATACATATACAATATTATCAATCAATTAAACAAAAAGAAAGCGAAATACATTAATTGAAGTTTGCATACTTGGAATAATATTAAACAGCTAGAAATAATTTGAATGATCGAGCACAAAATTTCATTTCAATTTTAAAATGCTCGCAGAAATTTTCAGCATAAAAGATTTAATAAAAGCAAACTATTTTGATTGAACCAATTTAAAAACGTTTATTCAGTGAATAATTTTCCAGAAAAAGAGCTTTATTTTTTTCCCCCCAACGACAAAAAAAGAAATAATAATTATACTATAGACAATTCCATTATTCGGTGTATGTTCTTTCCAGTTCATAAAGTGAAAAAAAAAATTATTCAACACTAAAAAAAAAGAGAAAGAAAATACATTTCATATAAAATTAAATTGAACCATTTATCACATCTCATTTTGTCTAAAAAAAAAGAAAAGAAAAAAAAATGTTCTACTGAAGTGAATCAAACAAGATTTCAAGAATAGAGGAGACAAAAAAATTTAGTGATGATAGTCTTTGGAAAATAATTCAAAGGGATCTTTATTTCATGATTAATAGCCATCAACGATCTATCGGAACGACCTTTAAGTTTCAACTCAGTGGTGGCTCTGGAATTTTAAATGAGCTCTTAAATTTACTCGACACCTCGTGGATAAGAACGAGTTATCGAGTTATCGAGTTAAGGCGAGGGTATAACATCGAATACTTCTCTGAAAAGTACCGCTTATAAGACAAAGAGAGAGAGAGAAAGAGAGAGAATGAGGGAGAGAGAGAGAGAGAGACCAAGTTTTCAAGAAGAGGAGATGATTTTCCCGTTCTCTTATCCAGTTTTCCTTGCGAACAATGTGAGAAGGAAAACAGCTACTCACGAGAGTGGAAAGTCCAACAGAAGCAGGACTCTGATCCTTAATGGAGGCAAAAGAGGACGTGCGTCCCTCAGGAATTAAATATTTTTCCACTTACTCTATTTTACACTATTCCCTGATAACTTTCCCAAGAATATTTTCTGTTTTGTAACTTTATTTAGCTGAATAGTTCACAGAAAACTTGAGAACTAATCGAAAGGGGAAACAAAATAAAACTAAAAACATCTTTTATCCTATTAGGAAAATTCTCCAAAGAAATAATCAATTTGAATCGTGAACAATTTATCTAAATAGAATAAAATGTATTTGAATCTAAATAATTTTCCACATAGAAATTTTTTTAATGAATTATTTTTATTATTATTGCATTTATTTATCACGCAATTTATTTCAATTAGGTAAATAAGTGAAATTTGAATTGTTGAATAAAATAAAACTTATTTCAATAGAATTAACTTTATTTGAATCGAATAATTATTAATTACAATTTCTTATTGAATTATTATTGGTACTATTAAATTTATTTCAATCGAATTAAATTAATTTGCAAATTAAAACAATTAAAATTAATTTGAATTTTAAAGTAAACAAAACTTATTTAAATCGAATAATTTTCAATAATGACTTTTTGTTAGACTATTTTTATTATTATTGATGATCCCTAAGTTTTTAACGTTCAAATGAACGAAATATTTTTTATTGAAAATATTTTAGTAAATTACTAATCATAAAAAAATTTAAAAACTAAAATGTTAATTTTTACAAACTCAGTAATTAATTTTTTTGTTAGTGACACAAAATAATTGCAATAAAAATTTAATTTTTAGAAGAAATAAATAAATTTCGTTCATTTGAACGTTCAGAACTTTAGGATCTTTATTATTGGATTTAATTATTATAAAATTTATTTCAATTAAATGAATAAAGTTAAATTTTTAAGTAAAATTCATTTAAATAGAATATACTTTTTTTCAAACCAATTAAAAATTATTATTGAAAGTTATTATTTTCAATATGTAAGTAATAATTTTTTTATTGAATTATTTTCATTATTAGTCAATTCTCAAATTATAGCCATTAATTTAAATTTCAGAACAAAAAAAATATATTTGAATTGACTAAAAACTAATTTGAATCAAATAATTTTCAGTAATCATTCTTTTATTAAATTATTTTTAAAATTATTGAATTTACTCAAATTAGCTGAAATTAATTTAAATTTTATAAATATTAAGTAAAATTTATTTGAAATTTAAATAGAACAAACTTTATTTTGAAACGAGTAAAATTTATCCGATGCGAATAAACTTTATTTCAATTTATAATTTATATTACAATATTATATTTATTGTATAATATGTCTAGTTTTTAAAAATATTTAAATCAACTTAATTTATTGTAAACTTTGTTTTGTTAAAAGATTGTTTTTCTGGAAACACATTAAATATTTTTTCTCAAACAAATAACTGTTGATTTTATTTTGAATTTTAATGTAAAAACAACTGTGAAAATTATTTGATATTTTTTCAACAAAAGTCTAAATAAAAAATTGAAGTTTTTAATTCAATGAGAATATTAACAGACATACATAAATGGAATATAAAGCGCAGTAAGTATAAAAAATTTTAATCTATCACAGTAATAATAAAAAATATTTAAATAATAAAAAATGAAATATTGAAAATTCGTTAATAATTTTTTATTTTTATATCGCGATAAACATGTGAATTATAAATACCGCAGAAAAATTCATAATTAATTCGATTAAAAATCCACATTTCAATATGTTAACAAGAGTAGAAAATTGAAAAGCAAACATTTTTATAAAATATTTTTAAAAAAAATTCATCATTTTCGACGAAAAATAAACGTTAACTAAACCTATATATATTTGAAAGAAAATGTTCCTAAAATTCTGAACGTTCAAAGGAACGAGATATTTTTTTATTATAAATATTTTTAACAATTACTGTTTATAATAAAAATTCATAGTATAAATTTAATATTTTGAAACATAAAATAAAATAAAAAATTATTATAATGCAATCTTAATTCGAAGAAAAAATAATTAAATTTCGTTCATTTGAACGTTCAGAACTTTAGGGAGCATGGAAGAAAATAAAATTTTTAATTTAAAATAAAAATAAATATTCTAATTTCACAAATTTAATATTATTCTCCATTTTTTGAAAGAAAATCTAAAAGGAGTAAAAGTTACTAAGCTAATTCTTATTTAGTGCGTTAGCAATAATATATAAAGCTTACGTAGAAAATAATTTTTACATTTTCATTTTTAAATTGCTTTGAATTTAAAAATTTTCAATTCAAGCAGCTTTACCTTTTCAGTAAGAGTATTACTGCAGAAAACGGACATAAGCAATGTAGGCTTATGTGCGCACAAAGAATACTGAAACTTTATTATCTAATGCAAATGGACCGACTTTTCGTGCGCACTTAGAAAATTACAATTTACAAAGTATAGAAAATATTTATGTTTAAAAAAAATTGTCCCCAAGTTTTGAACATTCAAATAAATGCATTTTTTTATTGCAGGAAATTTTATAAATTACAATAAACAAAAAAATTTCAAAACTAATAAATTTTTTTCTTTCAATCGTTGATCATAAACGTTGCGAACTTCACCTACGTATTCATTAAATAATTGAATTTTTCTCGAAATTAAATTCTCATAAAAAAAAATTAACAAAATTTTGTGAATAATTAAATTTTCAACATTCGTCAAATTTTAATAAAATTTTTAAGAATAATTACATTTTTCGAGAAATTTAATTAAAATTGTATTAAAAATAATTGAATTTCCAAGAAAAATTTTATTATGATCCCAAAGTTTTGAATACAGAAATGAACAAATTTTTTTTATCGAAAACAATTTTATACATTACTAACTACAAATAAATTTAAAAACTAAATTATTTACGTTTAGAAACTAACTCATTAATTTTTTGAATAGGAACGCAAAATAATTGCAATGAAAATTGAATTTGTAGAAGATGTGGATTTTCAATTATTTATGAAAATAATTGACTTATTGCAAAAAAAAATTGCAAATATTTCAATTCCTATGGAATTTGTATTGTTTATGAAAATAAATCAATTTTTGCGTAGAATTATATCAACATTTTTAAAAATAATTGCATTCTTCTGGAAAAATTTATGAAAATAGTAGATATATTAAAAATTATTGAATTGAGTAAAATTTTTGAAAATATTTTAAAATTTGAACGAATTTTAATAAAAATTTTAAGAATAATTATATTTTTCGAAGAATTCAATTAAAATTGTGATAAAAATAATCGAAAATTGGCAATGATTTTTATTAAGGGCATTTGAACTACTATGACGTCACAATGTGTGAAAAGCATGAGTTTTAAAATTGTGACGTCATAATGATTCAAATGCCCTTAATCATAAAAAAATTGAATTATTGAGAAAAATAAAATATTAATATAAGTATATAATTTAAAAACAATTTAATTTTTATGACTTTTTTTAGTAATTATGAAAATAATTAAACGTTTGCGTAGAATTTTAATAAAATTATTTTTTTCTATTGAATTTAATTCTTTTGGAAAATATTAAAATAGTGAATATTTGAAAATCATTGAATCATGAAAATTGTAACAATTTTTAATTAATAATTGATTTTCATTCTGTATTTTTACTGAAAAAATTAAAATCAATCACAATTTTTTTGTTATTTAGGCGTGACACATACAATTAATTTCTTTCAAAAGAAAAATGGTTTTTAATAATTAATTCAATAACAATGAATTATTAAATACAATTCTTCCTTATCCATTAGGATGTAAAAACGATCATTTAGAAAAAAAAGTCCAATAATTGCAAATATTGATATCATGTAAATATAGAATTTTCAAAAATAGAATTAATTCATCGTTGAATAAAACAAGTCGATTGAGCTCTTAGAGCGTCTGACTAAACAGGAACTGTACTACTTGCAGGTAGTGAGAGAGAGAATATCATGCGGTCTATATTCATGAATACGTCCGGTATGAATATAGAATTCTAGTCTCTTTCTATACATTATATATAAATGTACATGTATATATTGAAAATAGAAAAGGGTGTGTGCCTCATTCTTAAATTGTCAGGGTCGATGAAATACCCTGCATACGTTGCTTTCAATTTGTCAGCTGTAGATAAGTTGCCTTCACACGTGCTTAATTGACAGCTCTTTAGCCTTTCGGCGACGAGTATATGTTTCAGTTTCACACATCCATTCTCAATGTCGAGAGAGAGAGAGAGAGAGAGAGAGTGCGAGAGAATGAGAGTTCCATATATACAGTTAGTGAATGTTAGACGAAGCGTTTCCGCTCTTCAAATGTTGATATTTCCCATCAATGAAAGTCCCACACTTGCAAATTGACTTTCACAAAATCTACTTCCAAAATTCAATAAAACGAAATAGGAAAAAAAATATTTGCATTCAAATAAATTTTCCTTTTTATGTCCTTAAAATTCTAAGCGTACAAATGAAGGAAAATTATGATCCCAAAGTTTTGAACGTACAAATGAACGAAATATTTTTTATTAAAGATATTTTAAAAAATTACTAATCATAGAAAAATTTAAAAATTAAAATTTTGCTTTTACTAACTCAGTAATTAATTTTTTTCGATAGTGAAGCAAAATAATTGCAATATAAATTTAATTTTTAGAAGAAATAAATAAATTTCGTTCATTTGAACGTTCAGAACTTCAGGATCTTAAATTTAATTATTAATATTGTCGTTCATTTGAACGTTCGAAACTTTAGGAACAAATTATTTTCCATAAAAATTCAATTTTCCACAAATTTCAAATTCGAACAAATTTTAAAATTCAATAATTTAAAAAATATAAAACGTAACCAAAGTGATAAAATCATTATTTTATGTTATAAAAATATTGATACTGTAACATCATTAAAATTATTTTCATAATTTCAAATTTAATTATTAATTTGAAATTGAAATTAAATAATTTATTATTATTAATTAAAATTTTGAACGAAAGTTTTCTTTTAAATAAATTATTTTTAATAATTTTTAAAAAAATTTTATAAGAATTTATAAATTTATTTGTTTGCAATTGAATTTGGAAAAATTTTGATTATTCGAAAATTATTCAACTCTGAAAGAAAATGTATATTAAATTTTGTAAAAAAAATACTAAAAAATACTAAACTTTAAAAACAATTAATTTAATTATATAATTAAATTTAATTATTTAAATACAATTGTTTAGAAGTTTTTTAGAACATTTATATTTTTCGAGGAGAGAATTATAAAAATAATTGAATTTCTAAAAAAGAATTTTATTAATCATGAAAAAATCTAATTCTTGTGACAATTTACATTATGGAAATTTATTTAAATAAATAAATTCTTTTGTCAAATTTGATTGAAAATGATTGAATTTCGACAAATTTTTCAAATTAATTCCGAAGGAATAATTTTATTTTAAGATTTTTAAAAATATTTAAATTCTTTCATGAAATTTTATTAAACATATATTGAAAATAAATATTTTTTATAAAAATAATTGAATCCCTGCAAAATATATATGTAAATAATTAAATGTTTGTATGGAATAGTATTAAATTCTTTATTAAATAATTAAATTCTTTTGGAAAACTTAACAATTAAAATTTATGATATTAAAAATTATTGAATTGAGGAAACTTTTTTAACATATAATTGAATTTCTACAATTATTTGTAGCTTCTGCAAAATTCATTTTTTTTAGTATTTTTAACTATAGTTCTTCCATTAAATCCATTATTTTTAATAACTTATTAAATATGTATTTAAAAATTTAACTAATTTTCGATGAACTTGAATTATTCTTTTTTTTAAATAACTGAATTTTTGGGAAAGTTTTATTAAAATATTAAAAATTGAAATTATGCGAAGAATTGTGTTAAGATATTTAAAAAGAATTGAATTTCGGAGAAGAATTTTATTTTTTTTCTTATTCGCACAAATGATTGAAATTTTGACAAGATAGTTTTTATAATTCTTAACAGACTTGAATTTCTGTCCAAAATTTCAATACTTTTGAAAATAATCGAATTTCCACAATTTTTTCCACCTTCTTCAAAATTTAATTTTTTTATTGATTTTATTTACCAAAAATTCTTCTTTAAATTAAATAAAAGAAGACACAAAAATTCAGAATTTTCTTATGAATTATAAAAATCTAATTTTTTCTAGTACTTTTAATAATAATTTCTAATTTTCTCCCAATTTCCCTGAATTTAACCGATTAGTAATTATAAATTATTTGAAGACTAGATATAATATTTGATATTTGAGAAGTAGATTTTCTTTCAAATCAGTAACTTACATATTATAATTAAATTATTTAATTATTCAACAAGATTTATATATTCAAAAAGAAAAATTTAAATATAAATACACAATTTAAATAAAATAAAAAATGTCCAACTATTTATTCGAAATTTGTTTTTATCACCATAACACATTTTCTTTTACAAATTCAATACGATTTTTCATCACTAACTTTAACTTTTAAAACAGAAAAATGTATACGTATGTGTAAGTACGCATGTACCGTATAGTACCTACATACGCAAAAAAATGGAGAGAGAGAGAGAGGGAGAGAGAAAATACATTATAGTTTTAAAAATCTGAATAACGAGGGACATTTTGTTTTTATACCGCGTTGCAAAAACGGGTTTTATATATCATCCGACAATATGAAAGGTCCTTTGCCGTAATTTATATTTAAATGTGATTCTTTTCTACACAAAGGGTAAAAGTTTCATCGTGCGTTGAGTTAATGAACCATATAAAGAGAGCGAACAGAATGTGCAACCTAATAATTTAATAAATTTTCTAATTTACATAAATTTCTATATATTCACCTAATTCCAAAATTATTTATTAAACTCTATCATGATCTTGGACTGAAAAATTGATTACATAATCTCATTCATAATTATTATGCAATATGAATATAACATTTTTCATTAATCTGTTTTTGACTTGTTCAATAACTTCTCTAATATCAATTTACAAAACCCGTCAGTTCACCCTTCGTATATTATACATATACATATAAATAAATTGATTCTCAGCATGGAAATTCTCTCATTTTCTTTCTCTTCACAAAATCTATTTTTCATTGTTTGTTTCGCGAAAACTTTTATTGTTATAGTTGAAAAATATTTTCAATTCTCTTTCGACTCGGAATTTTTCACGTGCTGACGACGACAATTCTTTTTTTTTTTAACATAATCTACTTTTTGTCTATAAATTTGTTTATTGTTTCAATAAATAAATATTAACAATACTTGACAATTTTCGAAACATTTTCCTCTGCTATTAAGCGCAGTCGCACTATTAGGCAATCATTTTTCTCATACACTTTACTTTCATCGTTAGCATAATCGCCTAAAGACACTAGCGTGTTATAAAAAAGCAGCGTAATACTTTCGAAAAGTAGCTTTTTAAAAGCAAACGCAAGAAAATATTTTCTTATTCTCCATATAAAGAATACTTGAAAAACTAAAATGCATACTTGAGAGATAAAAAATCTACTAACACATCCCCCTTTCGACAATCAATATCCGGTTAAAGCCTCTGCTCATTTTTATAATAAACAATGAGAGAGAGAGAGGCGAGGCAAGTGACTAAAAGAGGAAGTTACTTTCAATAAATAAAAATAAAATGGCGGCAATGTTGAAAGACTAAGAGGCTCGTAAATGCGCGTAGTGGTCGTAAATACGAGATAACCGAATTGTATGCAAGACACGAGAGCATCGAAGTGCGGATGTGATAGCATCAGGATCATAACTATCGAAATTGAACTGTCGTTACAACGTTAAGAGAAATGAAACTACAAAAAGCATTAATTTACCATATAGCACATCCTGTGTTCGTTTTTTCTTTCCATTTATTTATAAACCACCGCTATTTATTATTTACCCGCTTTTTTTTCTATTTCCATCAGAAGAAGGCCAATTTGACTATAAATAAAAATTTTATCCCTCCATCGAGAAAGTATCCAGGGTGAAAAAAAAATTAACTGCAATAGTCGAGTGTACGACCCTTTTTATACTTGAACAATAAACTATTTACTGAATGCCGCACATAAAACATTACTCTCCTGATTAATTCCTGAACAATCTTATATTTTAAACAACAATTTAATTTCGATTCAATCCACTCTAAATCTTTGTAAAATTGTAATTTCCTCCTTCTCATAGAAAAAACAACTTGCAACTAATTTTTGATCCATAAATTTTCTAATGATTTCAAAATTGAGACAAAAAAATGATCGAAACTATTGCTTCGCGATATTCTTTAATACGTTTTTTGTCTCAATTTGATATCCTTAGAAAAACTGTAATTATCAAAAAAAAGTAGTCTTTGATTCTCACTTCGAGTCCAAAATAATCCCCCCCTTAGGGATCATTTTAAACTCAAGTTTTTTTTCTGCAAAATTTGAAAAGAATTGATTTTCAAAAAATATTTTCACTTTCCCCCTAAGGCATATTCTGATTCATTCTAAAACTGAGTATAGATACTCAAAAAAATGCTCTATTACAATTATCTATTACAAAAACATCAATAACTATACCATTTTAAAAAATTTTTTTATTAATATTACTTTGCTGTAAGAATTAAAATTTTCAAAAATATTTAAACTTCAACCTTTTTTGACATTCAACAACTTAATATTTTGAATTACTGTAACTTTTTCGAACTTATTTCCACTATTTTTAATAAAATAATTATTTTCTAGAATTTTTGAACTAAAATTCATCTTCACATCAATTATTTTAAATAAATTATGAAGAAATTCTTTGATCATTTTCAAAGTCATTTTACAATTCAATTCTAAGGATCGATTATTTTTTTAAATACTGTAATTAAATTTATATTACAAAATGAAGCTTAAAAAAACACTAAATTAAACTTTTTCCAAAAAATTAAGTTCTTAATTAATTAATTAAGTCTTCAAAATTGTTGCACTTAAAAGTAGGAAAACTTTAAATAATTAAAGATTTTAACTTGAAATCTTATCAAAATTCATTTTTAAATCATTTATATTAGAAAAGTTTAAAAAATTAAAATTACATATTTAAATACAAAAACAAATAATTCATTGAATAATTGAATTTTTTTCGAAATTAAATTCTCATGAAAGAAAGTTAATAAAATTTTTTAAATAATTAAATTTTCGTCTTTCAACAAATTTTAATATGCTTTTCAAAAACAATTACATTTTCCGAGAAAATCAATTAAAATTGTATAAAAAATAATTGAAATTCTGCAATGAGTTTTATTAATATTTTATTATAAACATAATTGAATTCCCCAAAAAAAATGTTATTATGATCCCCACGTTTTGAACAGTCAAATAAAAGAATTTTTTTTATTGAAGACAATTTTATAAATTACAATAAACAAAAAATTTCAAAACTAAAATATTTACGTTTAGAATAACTGAGTAAATAATTCTTTGGATAGTACCGCAAAATAATTTGCCATAAAAATTCAATTCAATTTTTGTGTAGTATTTTGTTTTAATAAAATTTTTTAAATAATTAAATTTTCGTCTTTCGACAAATTTTAAATTTTTTAAAAATTTATTGTATTTAAACGAATTTGAATAATACTTCTAAGAATAATTATATTTTTTGAAGAATTGAATAAAAATTCTATTAAAAATAATTGAAATTTTGCATTTTAGTGAAGTTCACAATTAATCACAAAAAAATTGAATGATTGATAAAGATAAGATATATATACAAAATTCAGAAACAATTCATTTTTGTGACTTTTTTATTATTTATGAAAATAATTAAATATTTGTGTAGAATTTTATAAAATTCTTTTTTTTCTATTAAATTTAATTATTTTGAAAAATTTCATTAAAATAGTAGATATTTGAAAATCATTGAATCCTAAAAATTGCAAACAAAAATTGTAATTGAATTCTTTATAAATTCAATTAGTTTTGAAATATTCAATAGTAAAATTATTCCTTAAATAATTTCTAAGTAATAATTTTGTGTTTATAAAGTAAACAAAAAATCACAAAAGTTCAGAATTTTCTAATTAATTTTAGAAATTTAATTTTTTTCCATTTTTTAATGAAAAGATCCCTGCTTTTTCTCTGATTTTCCTGATTTGTCGCATAAACAGGTCAGTGAAATTTGCAACGTTTACAGTCAATGACTGAAAAAAAAATTCGTTTATACCGAAAATACAGAAAATAATAAAATTCTCGTCTTTACAAATTTTTCTGTTTAAAACTGTTATTCAAAAAAACTATTTTACAAATTATTTCAAAATAAAAATTCGAATAAAAAAATATATTTTTGTTCTAAATCATTGATTCTAAACGTTGTGAACTTCACTAAAATTCGCAAACCCTATATTAAGGATTTTAAACTGTTCCTATTTTTATCTCAATTTAAAAACCTTAGAAAAACTGCATGCTTATCAAAAATTACTCTTTTAAGAGTACTGATATTCATTTTAAATTCAAACTAATCCCCATTTGGGTTCATTTCGAATTCAACTTTTTTTCCTCCAATACATATGATGAGAATGTGAAAAAATTACATTTTTTAATTCCAAAAAAAAAAAAGAAAAAAAGAAATGCTCAACTCCAGGAGAAAAACATATATTGAAATTCAATTTATTTTCACAGTGAAATGTCACTGATTCAAAATGTCGACGACGGTATTTGTACACATGCATATATGTGACGCATACACGTGTGCATGTAAAGCACGCAGAATAATTTCCATAAATGTGTGCGAGTGTTTGTGCATGTGAGGCTACTCTGGAGAACTAATACGGTCGAATAGGTGGTCGCATCCTCGCGAGGGATTCGGCCCGGTGAATATCCGCGGACATACAAATGCATTATTCAGCACCGCTAGTGTCCGTTTGGTACTGCATTTGCGTTACTTCCACAAGATTAAACTTGCATGCGACGAGTAAACTATGAAGTATGGTAACAGACGGTACAACTGACATGTGACTTTGGATTTCGGACAATGCGCGTGACCAGTCAAAATCAAGACTCCTCCTTCTCCTCCCTTCTCTTTATGTATACTACTGTTATTTTGAGAATACGATTTCCTATCAACTCACACACACACACATGTCAGTTTTGATAATAAAACGAAAACATTTCACGAAAAACAAACATGTGGATGATAATAACAAAAGAAAATACTAAAATAGCCCCTTAGGGGCTTATTTTAGGAAAACTAATTTTTTATTCCCGACGTCTTTTGATCATTTTACACAAATGCTCGTCTGCCTTTGTTAATTTTTGTAATGTATTTTACTAATTTTACAATGTATTTGAAAAGATCTCTACTAGAAAGTAAAAATTTAGATTTGATTATGATCCCCAAGTTTTGAAAGATTCAAATGAACGAAATATTGTTTATTGAAAATATTTTTATATAGTATTACTAATCTTGAAAAAATTTAATAACTAAACTTTTACGTTTACAAACTCAGTAATTAATTTTTTGGATAGTGAAGTAAAATAATTGCAATAAAAATATAATTTTTTAGAAAAAATAAATAAATGTCGTTCATTTGAAAGTTCAGAACTTTAGGCTCATGAATTTTCATAGTAAAACTGGAAAAAGAAAATTAGGTAACTTTGTTCGTTTTTAAATAATTAGCTTTGAATAATTTTTTTTGTTTACGAATTTGGATAAATTTTGTAGTTATAAATTTTATAATAATATGATTAGTTATTTTATTTGTAGTGTTTAAACGTGTTAGAATTAATTTCTTAAAATTTGAAAACAATAGTCTGGCATTGAATTAAAAATAAAAGTCGGTCAAAAGTTGAGAAGTACAAATAATAATTTCTTTTTTTTTCTGTAAAGAAAAGATTTTCATATCTTGGCTGTGGGCAGTTTGTAGCTTTTAAGATAACCCGTTCGTGCTGATTATATAACAAAAGACAGGGAAAGTGACTCTTACAATTTTCAGAGTTGAGCCCTTTTCGAAATTTGCAGTTCAATTGTTATATAAATAAATTTTAAATAAAAAATAATTAATCAAAACTAGTACAACTTTGCAAATCTCATTTCTTTATTATTTACAGGAAATAAATTTAAAAAAATTTCAACTTCTGAAATTTAATACTTTCTAAAAATTAAAACTATAACCCTTCCAAAAATCCAATTATTTTCTACAATTTCTTTGAAAATTCAATTATTTAAATACAAAAAATCGAATATTTTATCATTTAAATACTCCATTTTTTTAAAGACATTAATTAAAATAAAAAATTTAAAAATGTCAAAATTAACATCTTAAGTTCTGAACGTTCAAATGAACGAAATTTATTTATTTCTTCTACAAATTAAATTTTTAATGCAATTGGGTCAGTCCATTATATTTCACCTAAAGCCGTTGCGGCCTATTTTTAAAAAAATCTCATAATTTGTAAAAATGATGTTTAATAACCGTAGATTTTATTTTTGAGAATTATTTTATAAAATTTTTTGATTTAAACATAGAATTTGAATTTTTAAGTTGAGTTGCACAGAAAAAAGGTTAGATTGACAGTTATGAAAATTTAATAAAGAAGCATGGAAATAATTTAGATCATACAAATTTCTTGATTGATATTTGTTAAAAATGAGCTAATTTACTTGTATAAATAGATTATTATGTAAACAAACCCAAATTAGTAGATAAAAATTGATTTCAAAACTTAACTATAAAATGTCAAAAGTCACTACATTTTATTTACACTTTTCTAAAAAGTATATAAATATTTAAAAATTTATTACTATTTAATGTAAAGTATTTTTAATGTACTTTTAAAATATGTGCTAACTTTTTAATTTTATAATATAGAAATATAAAAAATTTTACCTTTAATATTGAGTGTTTCATGATTTTCAGTGATTTTAATCACTTATTTCTTCTCAGGCGGTTAATCAAAAAATCCAATTTTTTGTCTTAATATTTAAGTTTGGCCTTCTTTTTCATTCTATTAAATTTTGGTGATGGAGAACGAACTATTTTTCAGTTTAAATTTAGTTTAAAAAAATCTGCTGAAAAACGCATTTTTTTGGTTAAAATGCAAGTATTTTTATAACACTGAAGTTGGCTATCTTAATAGTCTTGCAAAAATCTACTTGTATTTAACCAAAAAATGCGTTTTTTCAGCAGATTTTTTAAACTAAATTTAAACTTAAAAGTAGTTCGTTCTCCATCACCAAAATTTAATAGAATGAAAAAGAAGGCCAAACTTAAATATTAAGACAAAAATTGGATTTTTTGATTAACCGCCTGAGAAGAAATAAGTGATTAAAATCACTGAAAATCATGAAACACTCAATATTAAAGGTAAAATTTTTTATATTTCTATATTATAAAATTAAAAAGTTAGCACATATTTTAAAAGTACATTAAAAATACTTTACATTAAATAGTAATAAATTTTTAAATATTTATATACTTTTTAGAAAAGTGTAAATAAAATGTAGTGACTTTTGACATTTTATAGTTAAGTTTTGAAATCAATTTTTATCTACTAATTTGGGTTTGTTTACATAATAATCTATTTATACAAGTAAATTAGCTCATTTTTAACAAATATCAATCAAGAAATTTGTATGATCTAAATTATTTCCATGCTTCTTTATTAAATTTTCATAACTGTCAATCTAACCTTTTTTCTGTGCAACTCAACTTAAAAATTCAAATTCTATGTTTAAATCAAAAAATTTTATAAAATAATTCTCAAAAATAAAATCTACGGTTATTAAACATCATTTTTACAAATTATGAGATTTTTTTAAAAATAGGCCGCAACGGCTTTAGGTGAAATATAATGGACTGACCCAATTATTTTGCTTCACTATCCAAAAAATTATTTACTGAGTTTGTAAACGTAAAATTTGAGTTTAAAAATTTTTTTTAATGATTAATAATTTATTAAAAAACTTCAATAAATAATATTTCGTTCATTTTAACGTTCAAAGCTTGAGGATTATAAAAAATTGAAATTTGGTAAAATATTTTTAGAAATAATTTAAATTTAGTACAAACCTTTAGAAAAAAATTCAAAACTTGACAAAATCCTTTAAAAAATAAAAAAAATTAATGAAATTTTTCGAAGAATTTTAATTTAATAATTATTAAACCAAAATTTTTTAAAAATTGTTTTTGTCTAAAGAAAAAGTTTCAGATAATCTGCATTTTATTTTAAAGCAGTATTTCTATTTGCAAGAGCGATAACATTTTAGTATTGTTTTGAATAACCTCCAAAAGATACTAAAAAATTTGTTTAATTTTATGTATATTTGCACGTGTTATTAATGATATTATTTTTTCACAATATACTGCTGACAATAGAAACATTTTAAATTTTTTTTACACGTGGTAATATTAAAATGTTTTTTCGTATCAGCAGAGTATATATAAAAGTAGGAATTTCAGTAAAAACGACAAGAACTTTTTGTTCAGTTAAGACACCAAGAAGGTGAAATTTAGAAGAATTATTTTCTTTACTCAAGCTTTATTCATTTTTGAACGTGTTTGAAAATATGTTTCTCCTCACCAATTTGTGAGTATATTTAATTTTAAAATATTTCTTAAATAAATTTTCATAGATTTTAATTATTATCGTTAAGATTATGGACAGGTGGATTTTTTTTCAACATTTCGATATTTATGTTGGGATGATGCAAAACATGTTCTCGAATTTTCAGAAAAAAAAGTTATTATTTACTATTAAAATATTTAAAAAAAACTTTTCTTGGTAGATTTGTAATATTTTAAAACAATAAAAAAATCTTCAATTGTCAGCGATATATTGTTATCAATCCTCATAAAAATCAGAAAATTGAGAAATGTTTAAAATAATATTCTATATATTTATTTCAACATTATACTTATTTTTCGTGAACTTAATACATTTTGGTTCTTATTACGTATTAAATATAAGTTTGTGAATATAAATTTTAAAACCATAACTATAGTTTATAAATTTTTCAAATTAATAATTATTCTTGAGAAAATAAACATTTATTATGAAAAAACAAACAAGCAATTTTTTTATTGACAATTGTTAATAAACAATAGATACAGTTCGCTGAAAAAATAATTTTTTATCACCTGCTGATTATCGGCTGTGGCTACTTTTTATTAATTGTGAATTAAATTCATTTCGATGGTCCAGATATTAATTGGTATTGTTCTAGTCAGGGACATTATTTGAAAATAGTCGAAAAAAGTAAAAAAAAAAGTCATAAAATCCGAGGCCTATTTCTAACCAAAACCCCAAGAGAGTAATCAATTTAAACCAGTTTTCAGATATTAAAACAAAAGCAAATATAGTGTCTACTTCAAATATATTCTGAATTGATACTCATTGTGCTTTTGACACATTTTATACACTACAAATTTAGCACCATGTTTTCGAATCACTTCATTCACGATATTGATGTAAAAATGTTTTAGATTTCAATAGCCAATGAATCGACAAAATTTTTTCCAAAGCATTGAAGTTTTTCTCCTCTAATAATAATAATGATAATAATAATACTAATACTAATAATAATAATAATAATAATAATAATAACATTAATATTATAATGATACAAAAATAAGATGAATAGTTTTGTACTTAAATAACTTGAGAACATCTGACAACTGTCATGAGTCATGACACATTGCATAGAAATCACAAAAATAATTTTTTTTTGAAATCCTTCATTGTTCGAAAAAGAGGTATCAAAAAGAGGTATTCGAAAAAGAACTATCACAGTTTGAAAACCCTTATATTTATATTAGTTGAGAAAAAAAAATGCTTCAAGAATCCAGTCAAAAAAAAAGAACCATATTCGCAAATTTTTACAAAAATTTCCTATCGATAATACACAAAAAAAGTCTTTAATTTCGTAATTTTTTTTACTTTTTACGACTATTTTCAAATAATGTCCCTGACTAGAACAATAACAATTAATATCTGGGCCAAAAAAACTTTTAGAGAAATTGAAAAAAGTTGATTAATTTAAAGCTAACACCTTGTTTACCGAATCCATTACACAATTACAATTAAAACAACTTCATTGGAATGAAAAAAGTGCAATATAAACAATATGCGATACAAACAAAATGGCAATGCAAACAAACTGCAAATTTACCAATTTAATTGCAGTGTAGAAAGCACAATTTCCAACCACATTTTACAACCGACGAGAAATTTATTTTTCTAACGCATATTCTCTATTCGTGCGTGTGCCTCACGACAACGACAACAACAACACTTATTCCAAACGGTAGAATTTTAATTTAATGCGAATGGTAGGAATTCCTCGCAGATTATATACAACAGAGGGCCTGTAAAATGTAAGGCAGAATGTCGTATCTTGTCCATGAAACACATAAATGTTTGTATATATATACAAACAGAGTGGATGTAGATATATCACAATGTTGAATGCGAATCTCAGCGCAGTTAGCTCTCAAGTTTTGAATTAGAACGTAACACACAATCGTAGAGCAGTTTAACCTTCCCATTGAACCTGCCGTTGTAAATTACACGTGTTTGCTTTACAATGAAGAGCGTTACTATGTTTTATGGGTAGGGATAGTGGAGAAATTTCTACAAACATTTCTCTCGCTCTCACATCCTCTCTCTTTCTCTCTCTCTCTTTTTATGTTGACGAGAAACATAAAATGTTGAATACAATGTGTGACAGTCCGTTTACGTGGAAACAGACGTGACCACAAATTCTAATCCATTACGAAATCTAATTTACAATAAGGGGAGAGAAAACTTGATTATAGCTGCTGTAGAAGCGTGTTAAATTTGAAGCTCAACCATAAAAAGGAAATCTCTCCTCAATAATTAAGAATCACTGCTATTTTTTTTAACAGACCTCGGATCTATTTTGCGACTATTGATATTTTTTGAGGTCCCTGAAGTTGGCGTCGACGTTGAGCATCGAAAAATATTTTGTTCACAAAACCGAAAAAATAAACTAAATTTTTTCATCGGTTTATGATTAAAAAAGACTTTCAAAAATTTCTTTTTCTTTTTCAGTGAATAAAAGAAGTGAAATTGTAAAAATTTAATCACAAAAAATGAGAAAAAATAGTTTTCGGTGCTGAGCGTCGACGCCAATTTCAGGAACGTTTTTCTCGTGTATTTAAATTTATTTTCTTCAAAAAATGCAAAATAATTGTAAGAAAAATTGGATCTCAAGAGGACATAAATAAATTTCGTTCATTTGAACGTTCAAAACTAACTAGAAATTGCTGTCGAAAATTGAATCAGTCAAAATTTACCGAAGATCATTGCAACTTGACTGAGAATCAGTCATTCAATTAATTATTCAAAATAATGGATTCAGAGAAGAATTTTAGTTGAAAAAGCTCAAAAAAATTTAATTTTGAAGAAGATACAAATGATTCAATTATTTTCGAAAAAAAATTTCCAAGTCAAAGATTTCCAATATCAAAAACCATTTTAAAAAAGTTTTCCAAAAGAATTTAATTATTAAAAAAAAAATATTCTTACAATTCTACATGAACAGTAAAATTATTTCTATATATAAATATCACAATTTTTTTTTACAAGGATTCAATTATTTACAAATTGTTTATAAAATTTCTTCGCAATAATTTAATTATTTTCCGTAATAATAAAATTTTTTAATGGAATTCACTTATTTTTAAAAATATAAAAAAATTCTTTTTATGAATTCAATGATTTTTATAAAAAATAAAACTCACTGCAGAATTTTAATTGTTTGTAATAAGATTTTAATCAAATTCCTCGAAAAATGTAATTAATTACAAAAAAATTTCTTAAAATTTATTGATAAAATTAGTTATTGGAATTAAATTTCAAGAAACATTGAATTAACTTTTTGTATTTGAATAATTGAATTGTCGTAGAATTTTCTAATAAAAGTTGATTTAAACATTAATTTCTATTAAAATATTTGTAGATAATAATCGGAAATTAAAGACGTTATAAAGTGAATTTTTTAATAATAATGAAATATTGAAAAGGCTTCAAATTAAAATCTTAATTTTGAATTTTTCAAATACTTTTAACTAGCGCAGTATTGTAAAAATATGTTTTTTTAATAAATTTAATTAAATTAATGTTTAAAGCTAATTGAAGTTACTTTCTATAACATACGTTTAGAAATTCCGAATAATCAAAGTTTCGTAAAATTGGATTTTAATTTCATAATTTATTTTTTTTTTAAGTTGAAATTGTTTATCATTAAAGATTAAAAGAAAAATTTACTTTCCAAAGAAAATAATAAACTTTTTTTTGGCCCACAATTCTATATTCAATACATTCAAAAAAAAGGGATATTTTTTATTACTCCTCTCTTTGTCGTTTTTTAAAAAGACATTGTTTTTCATAATTATAAAGATCCTAAAGTTCTGAACGTTCAAATGAACAAAATTTATTTATTTCTTCTAAAAATTAAATTTTTACTGCAATTAGTTTGCTTCACTATCAAAAAAATTAATTGCTTAGTTTGTAAACGTAAAATTTTAGTGTTCAAATTTTTTTATGATTAGTAATTTATTAAAATATCTTCAAGAAAACGTTAGTGAAGTTCACAACGTTTATAGTCAACGAATTCATAAGAAAAATATTTTTTTAGTAAATTTTTATAAATATCTGCGTAAAGAAAATAGTACGATTAATTCTTTGAATAGTAATTAACCAAAAAAATTATTTGTGAACAAAAAATGTTATTTTTTTGGTAGGAAAATAATTTCTTTTCTTTCAATCGTTAATCATAAACGTTGCAAACTTCACCTAAGTTCAAGAAAAAATATTTTGTTCATTTGAACGTTCAAAACTTGGGGAACATTAATTATAAAAAATAATTTATAAGCTAATTATCTTTTAACATCCCCAAAAATGGAAAACAGAGGCCAATTATCAAACTTTTCTCGAATACGTATAACAAATTGATACCGAAATTTTGGACAAAAATATGATTTGATCTTTCGATATATAGCAATTTAATGCTTTCAAGTTAACAACGTAGTGAAATATTTGAAAAGTTCCTCGTTTTTTTGAAACCATTACTGATCTCGACTTCATTATTAATTTCAGATAATTGAAACATTATGGATAATGATTCTGTTTCGGATATTGGAAACACGGTTCTCTTTGACGAAAACTTTGTGTGCTCGAAACACTACATACATTAATGGAAATCTATATATATATATATACATATATCCTCACATATATTGTATATATATATATGCATCTGGCATCGTCGATGCGATCATGTCGCATTATACGAATGTGACATTAGACTCCCAATGTCAGGGAGACTCCGAATGATTAGAGTGTCTAGCGAGCTTTGATGTATTCCATAGGCTAAAATACAACTAGGATCAGTCGTCGTATATTGAAACTGTCGATCAGGATTGCTCTAATTAGATGAAACAGAATCAGGAGTTAATTTCATTACAATTCTCACTCAAAGTTGACGACCCCAATTTGTATCACGAGACAAAGTTTTAGACAAGCCCCCTTTTTCCCCCACCTCCCACTCTCTATTTTACTAAACTTTGAAATATGCATACAATGTTAAACAGGTATAAAGTGAGAGAGCGAGAGCCTTTTACTGTATATCTACCTAATTTCGTGGCGCAAAACTTAAACACTAGCTTGCTGAAAACCACGACTTATGCGCGAGTTCCTATATCCCCTTCTTTAGTTTACATAATCAGCACGAACGGGTTATCTTAAAAGCTACAAACTGCCCACAGCCAAGATATGAAAATCTTTTCTTTACAGCAAAAAAAGAAATTATTATTTGTACTTCTCAACTTTTGACCGACTTTTATTTTTAATTCAATGCCAGACTATTGTTTTCAAATTTAGAAAAATTAATTCTAACACGTTTAAACACTACAAATAAAATACTAATCATATTATTATAAAATTTATAACTACAAAATTTATCCAAATTCGTAAACCAAAAAAAATTATTCAAAGCTAATTATTTAAAAACGAACAAAGTTACCTAATTTCCTTTTTCCATTTTTACTACGAAAATTCAAGAGCCTAAAGTTCTGAACTTTCAAATGAACGACATTTATTTATTTTTTCTAAAAAATTATATTTTTATTGCAATTATTTTACTTTACTATCCAAAAAATTAATTACTGAGTTTGTAAACGTAAAAGTTTAGTTATTAAATTTTTTCAAGATTAGTAATACTATATAAAAATATTTTCAATAAACAATATTTCGTTCATTTGAACGTTCAAAATTTTACGAAATTTCTGAATTAGATTTTTCAAAACCTTAATACTTTGTGTTAAACAAAAACTTAAAAACTTATTCATATTTATTTTTCCCATGGAATTAAAATTTCAAATAATTTCCTTCGAAAAACCACATGAAATATAATTATTTCTAAACTTTACAACTGTAATTTATCCAAAATTCAATTATTTATTCAGAATTTTTGAATAAAATTACTAACAAAGTTTAATAAAATTTTTATTATAGTTTCAATTATATTCAAAAAAAATTTCCCCAAGTCAAAGATTTCCAATATCAATATCTATTTTAAAAATTTTTTCAAAAGAACTTAATTTTAAAACAAAAATGTTTTTACAATTTTTACAATCAAATTATTTCTACAAATATCAAGATTTTTTTACAGGGATTTAATAACTTTCATAAATAATAAAATTCTTTTTAGGAATTAAATTTGCAAAAATATACAATTATTTAATAAATTTCTTTAATTTTTGTATTTAAATAATTTATTAAAGTCTTGTCGAATTTTCTAATTAAATTTGATTTAATGATAAATTTCTGTTAAAAGTTTAGATAATAATTGAATATTATTATTTTATATATTGTAGAAAATTCTTTAACAAATTACAATTTGAAAATAAAAAATAAAGTTTTAAGCAGAAATTCAATTAGGTTATTCAAAAAATTGTTTAAATCCCCGTTAAAAATAATAAAGTTCATCTCCTGAATTCGCAATTATTATCAAAAATTTTAAATAATAAAATTCTTGGTAAAGTTTTAAATACAATTTTTATCGAATTCCTCAAAAATATAAGTATTGAAAAAAATTCCATTAAAATTCATCTAAATAATTTAAATATTTAAAGATTTGTGTTCATAAAATACTTCATAAGAATTTAGTTTTGAAATACAGTGAAAAAAATGAAATCATGAAACCCAATTATTTCTAAACTTTACAACTGTAATTCATTTAAAATTCAATTAATTTTTTAGAATTTTTGAATAAAATTATTGAAAAACTTTAATAATTTCTGAAGAAAAATAATGTTATTAATAATTTTTAGAAATAAAAATTTAAAGATTTTAAAACATTTTCTCCCCATAAATTTTCAAGGAATTTAATTTAAAAACCTTTTAAAATTAAATTAATTCCTACAATTCCAGTTACAACGGTTTAAATATTCAACTATTTTTCAAAATTTAAACTGAAATTTTTGTTAAATCAATTCCTATCAGAATTCAACTACGAGAATTGAATTATTTAAATAGAATAATTTTTATAAATTCATAAAATTATATAATTTCAAAAATATAATTATATTTATAGACAATTTTTAAGGAAAAAAAATTTAATTTTCAAAAACTTAATTTTAAAAAAATTTCCAAATTGAATTTTTCAAATTTTAATAACTTTTGTAAAATAAATATTTAACTAATTATTGTTCTTTATTTGCTTAAAATTTTAAAATACTTAAAAATTTGAACTACAAGTCCTCCAAAATTCAATTAATTTTCTCTAGAATTTTTGAATAATTTTATTCGAAATTTAACTTTTAAGGAAGCTAATGAATTAAAACACAACTTATTTAATACAATTTTCTGCACATTTTTTTATACACAGTCTACAAATTAATTTTTCTTCTTTTGACATATCAATCTAAACTGCAAAACAAAAACATTGTAATGAAACAACGTTAACTTCAGGTGAGGACAGATTATGTCGATTATTATAATATATAATATAATTTCTATTCAAACGAAGAAGATCAAAAAACCCCTTTTAATGTAAAGGTAAAACTGGCAAAATCGAAAATATATTTCCCGATTCTTGCGTCGAATATTCAATATCGAGTTACAACAAGAATAAAAAATCAAAAGTCTCATTCTTTACCCCATGTGACGCATCATCTCTCCTTTACAGCAATGTACGATTGTTAAGAGATGATTTGTATGCTGACACACATAGATATAGAGAGAAAGCGGAAAACGTGGTGGAGCAAAAAGCAGAGGACAAAAGATGCGAGAACAAGATTGAAAGAGCCGTACCAAAACAGATGAACGAAACAGGGGATATTTGAGGATATTCTTCAGTGTAAATTGTCAAACATATTGGAGGTCTTAAAAATACTGAAAGCTGTTGCCTTTCAACGTTTCAACGAATAATACTATAGATGTTACAATCATTTTATAAACAGAGAAGGAGACGGAAAATGTTTTTGTACGTAGAAAACCATCCGCACTTAAAATCATTTCTTAGAGAAAAAAAATTTTAAATGCTGGTTTTTACGGAGAAAAAATTTACAGCATCTACAACAACTTTTACATCTAGTCTACACAAAAAAATTGTATATAGAAAAGAGAATTAGTAACTGACTTTCTGCTTTTGAATTTGTAGATTTTGCTACCAAATCGTAATTTTTTGGTAATTTATTTGTAAAATTTACTACCAAATAGTAATTTTGTGCTAAATTATTAGTAAAATTTACTACCAAATAGTAATCTTTTACTAACTTATTAAAAAAAATTACTAATTCAATAGCAAAAAAGTCAGGCATTAATTTAAATTACTAAACATTTTTACTAACGCAAATTTAGAGAGTGAATTTTCAAAAATTTCAAATTATAAAACCTTTTTAAATTCAATAACTCATAAGAATATTTAAATATTATACAATAACCGAGAGTGAAAAAATCATTACTAATATTTTGTATTCTTCTCAGACAATTCTACGAGAATTAAATTATTTAAAAACTAATAATTCATTGAATAATTGACTATTTTTCAAAACAATTCTCATGACGAATTCTATCAAAACAAAATTTTAAATAATTGAATTATTTAGACAAATTTTAATGAAATTTTTCACAATACTTATCTCTTTGAGGAATTCGTTGAAAATTGTATTAAAAATAACTGAAATTCTGATATGAGTATTAGTTTTATTTATGAAAATCATTAAATTATTGATAAATTTATTACTAATTAAATTCCTGTGATACTTTAGTTATGTATGAAAATAATTTAATGATTGCGAAGAAATTTAAAAAAAATTGTAAAATATTGAATTCCTGTGAAAATTTTCTTGTTTATAAAAATGATTAAATATTATAATAAATAAATTAAACTTTTTTAAAATGATTATTGATGTTGCAAATCTTTTACTTCAGAAAAAATTTAAAAATTAATTAAAACTTTACCAAGAATTTTATTCATTGAAATGTTTGATAATGATTGAATTCAGGCGAAAAACCTTATTATTTTTAACAATAATTACACTATAATGGGGATTTTTAAAAATTTTCAAATAACCTAATTGAACTTCTGATAAAAACTTCATTTTTTTAAATAATTGAATTTTTTTAATCAGTTGACACTTCTCTTAAAATCAATGTTTTTAGTATTTTTAACTAAAATTCTTCTATTAAAATCATCTTTTTCAATAATTTATTAATGAATTACCAAAGTAATTAAACTTTTGTGTAATTTATATTATTTATATTATTGTTCGTGTAGAATTGTAAAAACAATTTTTTTTAATAATTAAATTCTTTATAAAAACTTTTTTAAAATGGTAATTGATATTGGAAATCGCTTTCACATGAAGACAATTTAAAAAAAATTTTGAACATAACTGAATCTCTGCAAAGAATTTTATTACTTTTCAAATAATGGAATTATTGCAATCATTTGTAAATTTTTCAAAATTTAATTTTTTTAGTGTTTTTAACTAAAATTCTTGTACAAATCCATTAATTCAATAATTTATTAAATATATATTAATAAACTAAACTTAATTTTAGAAAAATTTGAATTATTAAAGTTTATTCGAAAGTTCAGAATTCTCTTATAAATTGTAAAAATATAATTTCTCCAGTACTTTTAATAAAATTTCCTGACTTTTCCTGAATTGCCTGTCACCAAAAAAATATTATCAAAAATTAAAAATCCCAACATCGAAAAATCAAAGTTTTTAGGTTCAAAAATCCCCTCTAACTTTGAATCGCCAACTAATAATTTAAATACGAAAGTATTTTACACACTTCCTCCAAATAAGGCACCATAATTGCCCTCTCAATGAAATGAAGAAAAAAAAACAAATAGGACTCACTTTTCCATATGATTTGAGACGATAAATTTTCACATGATAAATTTTCATATTTAAGGGTTAGGCGGCGCAGAGAGTTTGTGCAATCGGGTGCAATACAGTGGAAAGAGATTATAGATGAGGTATCTCAAGAGCTCACGTGGGGAATACTTAATGCAGAAAATATGAAGTCGAAAGTTGTGGTTACTACTTGTATTTTCGCTCATGTGGCCGATTGCTCTTGGTCGATCAATAAATTTGGTAACTCAAGCGTACACTTCGGGTGCTTTTCGACCACTTTACAGAATTGCTGGCTTGCACTACGGGATTACCGTTCCGAACCATGTATATTTCAAAATGAAACCGTCATACACACACACACACATTCACATTCGCAGAATATTCACATAAAATATTCTTCCTTTGTATATTGTCAATATGCAGATAAAAAACAAATTTACCATTCTGTATTTATAATTTATCAAAATTCATGTGCGCTTTGCAGTAAGTGCGTTGCTTTCACAATGTTTTATTATTATCTTTACTACTATATATTTAGCATATTATTATTTTTTTTAAATTTCAATTTATATTTTGCATTATTATCTTTACTACTATATATTTAGCATATTATTTTTTTTTTAAATTTCAATTTATATTTTCCACCTGCGATTACAAAAAAAAATATTTTGCACTTTCGGAAAGACTCTAAAGTTCTGAACGTTCAAATGAACGAAATTTATTTATTTCTTCTACAAATTAAATTTTTATTGCAATTATTTTGCATTACTATCAAAAAAATTAATTACTTAGTTTCTGAACGTAAATATTTCGGTTTTTAAATTTGTTTGTGATTAGTAATTTATAAAAATTTTCGTTCATTAGAACGTTCAAAATTTGAGAATCATCTTCCGGATACAAATTATAATAATATTATTTTCCCATGGTAGTTGTAGTAATTTTTTTATTACAAAAGTTGAAATAATAAAATGGATTTTAATTTTATTTCTGTAAACTTAAGGATAACATATTTGTGAAAATTTAATTATGCTTCATTTATCAAATTCTTCTGTTAGAGCGCAATAATATAAATCCAAAATACATACAACTTAATTAACATTTATTAAAAGTCCACTAATTATTATGTACTATATATACATATGTACGTAAATTGTAAATACGTGTTGAAAGATATAATAAAACATGTATAGTACAACACTTATAGTAAAGTACACATATAAAAGCTTTTCAGCCAAGTACTCTTGGTGCCCCAATCGTAAATATGATTATGCACCCTTCCACGGTGCGTTTAAGGTCCAACTCGAGTTGGAAAATTATTAAGTGACTACGAGTGCTGCGGTAACATCAAATGCGAATTTATTAAATAATTAAATGACCTAATTGACTCTCTTTTAAAGAAAGTGTATTTATGTAGATAGAGCCCCCCAAAAAAAAAATTACTATTAAATCAGAACGTCGAAAATTACACTGAAAAAAAATGTTCCTAAAGTTTTGAACGTTCAAATGAACGACAATATTTTTTTTTACTTCTTCTAATTTGTATTTTACTTACAAAAAAATTATTTTTCAGATTAAAACAAATTAATTCTAAACTAAATATTTTCAATTTTTTTTCTGCTTTCGATAATAATTACGAAGTTAAAGTTCACAACGTTTATCAACGAAAAAAATATGTTTAATGTAGTAAAATATTTTTTTTAATTTAATATTTTATTGTACGGGAAAAAGTACAACAAACCGAAATTTTGAAATAAGAATACTAAACTTTAAAAAAAAATTATGTAGAATTTAGTATAATTATATCAAATATCAAGAATGTTTATACAATTTTAATATAACTACTAAATTTCACATAAATTTTTTTTAAATTTTAGTATTTTTTATATCAAAATTTCGGTTTGTTGCACTTTTTCCCCAAATTGCAAAATATTTTTACAAAATTTATTATACATTTTCTTTCAGTGTACTTATTTTTTCCAAAACATAATTTATTTTTAAAAAATAAAAACAATAAAAGAATAAAAAAAGAATAAAAGAATACAAAAAATAAAAGAATAATAAAAGAAATTAGAAACCAGGAAAATTTCAATTTTACTCGAAAACTGCATCACTAAAACAATTTTCATTACATCCAAATTGTTATTTACGAACTTTCAAATTATACATCTCTTACACACTTTATCAGTAGTCTTTCTGGTAAATAGTTTTGAAGAAAAACTCCTCAAAACAAATTAGTTTTAATGCATTTTCAACAAGTATCGTTACTCACCGGTATTTATTTACTGCCGTGGGAGAATTCACGAAACAGAATAAATGAACTACACAGTACAATGCGTACTCACCTGAAAAAAAAGAGAAAATGAAAAATTAATTTATATAAACACCTTCTATATTCGCAAATAAAACAAATACTACAATTATAAACAAATTTTACATTTATAACAAATATAAACAAATTTTACATTTACAAAAAATATTAACAATTCATATATACATTGTTGATGTAATAAACTCACAAAAAACAAATAAAAAAATATTGCACATTCGACAAACAAATTGTACTTTTTTTCCTTTATTTATATATGCGTATATATACGACAAGTTCGTAATAAAAATATTCATTCTATTTTATTGATGTAAAACCAACTCACGCGTAAAATACAATAATACGATTCATGATACAATACAGTAAACAAAGAGAGAGAGAGAGAGAGAGAGAGAGAGAGAGAGAGAAAACTCGTGAACAAAAAAAGGGGGAAAATATATATACAAAACTTTAAAGAAAAGAAAAACTTGTGCATTTGTCGAAAAAAGGATACAAAAAATATATATGTGAAATATTCTTATATTCTCACATATAATATAAAAGCGACAATATTAAACGCAAATTTCTAGAGTAAAATGGAAAGTTATCGTGTCACGAGAAACGAATACATATAAAATGTGCAATTTTTTTCTTCATCTTTTTTTTTTATCAAACTATTTGAAATGTGAAGTCATACATTCGCATTTCTACTTTAAACCCACGTGCACATTCCGCATGTGCACACTTAGGAATATATAGATGAAAATGTGTAAGAATATATATAAAAAGAGAGAAAGAGTAAGAGAGAGAGAGAGAGAGAGAAAAAGAAGATTGTGCTTGGAGAAATTCAAGAAAACATAGATCTCGCGTTTATTATACCTCGGGGATATATATATATATATATATATATATATATATATATATATGTGTGTGGAATCAAAATCGAAAACTTGCGCGAACACCTCAACGAGGATAGAATCGAAGTTGGTCGTCCCGCCTTATATTATCAGGGTTGCAAGAAAAATTTAATTTTGATTTTCCCCGATTTTTTTCCTGATTTCAAGACGAAATTTTAAATTTTTCCCTGACCCTAAAGAATATTCCAATTCACTCCAAAAAAATATGATTACAGATACTAAAAAAATATCTTTTTGGTTGTAATTAAAAATAATTTTTTTTTTAAATATTTTTTAAATGCAAATTAAATGTTATTGTTTTAAAATTACAAACAATTACATTTCACCCAGAGAAAATTATTATTTAAACCAAATATATTTTATTTGACTTAAATAAACGTATATTTGTCTCAGAACCAACTAGACTTTTTATTTGTTTTAAATAAAATTTATATTTGACATAAATAAAACATATTCACGACGTTTATTATCAAGGATTGTAAAAGAAAAAAAATATTTTGCTTGAAAAAAACAATAAAATGTTTTGTTCAAAAATTTTACTATTTCAAATTACTGATGAAAAAATAAAAAAAAATGTTTTTGTGTAAAAATTTGAATATAAAATATTTTTACTTCTAAATCGTTGATTATATAAACGTTGTGAACTTTCGACAACGTTGAGTTTAAACGACTATTTAATAATAATTTAAAAAAAAATTAAATCTATACAATTGTTAGTTAAAAGTATTATATGAAAAATTTTAATTTTCAAGGATTTTAATTTGAAACTGAAATCGATTTAAAATTCAATGTTTCTTAAAATATAAATTTCATAAAGTTTTTTTGCAGCTAGTTTTTAATTGAATTTTCTCGAAGGAATTTTAATAAAATTTTTAAAAATAACAATTTTTAAGAAGTTTGATTAAAAATGTTTCTAAAGTTTTGAACGTTCGAATGAACGACAATTTTTTTTACTCCTTCTAATTTGTATCTCTTTAAAAAAAATTATTGTGTTTAGATTGAAACGTAAACTAATTTTAAATTAAATATTGTTTAATTTTAATTATTTTTCTTTTTTATACAGTAATTTTAAAAAATACGGTGAAAAAAATTTTCGTTCATTTGAACGTTCAAAATTTTAGCTACATGATTAAAATTGTATTTTAAAAAATTTAAACTCTAATTAAAATGAGTTTTTGTATTTATAAAAATTCATTGAGTTTCTGAAAAAAATTATTATTTATGAAAATAATTGAAATCTGAAAAAGAATTTAATTCTTTATGCGAAAACAACTGAATTCATAATAAAAATTTTATTATTTTTGGAAGAATTTGAATCTTTGTAAATCTTTGAATTCTTTCGATAGATTTTAATAAAAAATTTACTTCTTTAGGAATAATGACATTTTTTTAAGGATTTCAATTAACTTTGTATGAAAAACAATTTAAATTCTTCTATTAGTTTTATAATTTATGGAAGATTAATTGAATTATTGCGAACAAATTTATATAAAATTTGTAAACAATTCAATTCTTGTGGAAGTTTTTAATTATTTATGAAAATAATTAAATGTTTAGATAGAATGTTATCAACAAGTTTTTTAAATAATCGATTTTTTTGGAAAATTTTATTAAAATATTCAGAATCATTAAATTAAAAATTTTTTTTTAAATAATTGAAATTTCGCCAAGAATGTTATTATTTATAATAAAATTGAAATAATAATTAAGATTTTAAACAGAAATTTTTAAAAAATTTGTTTACATAATTAAATTTTTGGGAAAAGTTTTATTACTTTAGAAAATAATTGAATTTCTGCAATCACATTTGTAACTTTTCCAAAATTCATTTTTAAAAATGTTTTTATAACTAAAATTAGTAGCATTCTTCTATGAATCTATTATTTTTAATAATTAATTATTACACATATTAAAAAAAGTTAAATTTCAGAGGGATTTGACTTAAGAAATTGAAAGTTCTAAACGGCCAATTTTTTTGAAAATTCAATTAATTTTAAAATATTTAAGTAAAATTGTTCATAAAATAATTTATAAATAGTAATTTAATGATATTATTATATTATTATTTATTATTATTTATTATATATTATTTATTATATTATTATTATTATTGTTTATGATTAGCGATTGAAAAAAAGGAAAATATTTTTCTATCAAAAATAATAAAAAATTTTGTTCATAAATATTTCTTTCGTGAATCATTTTGCATTACATTAATCATACTATTTTCTTTACAAACATTTACAAGAAGATGCTTTAAAAATTACTTTTCTTTTTTAATTGATGACTGTTATAACGTTGTGAACTTCACCAAAGTCAGAAAAATAAAATTTTTATCGTTTAATACTAGAATTTATTGTGGTAATTTCATAGTTTATAATGCAATCAAAAAAGACATTTTCTTATGAACTCTAATAATAATTTAATTTTTTCACGCACTTTTAATAAAAAAAAACCCCGACTTTTCCCTCATCAATTTTTCCTTTCCTCGACTTTTTCCCTGAATTTCCTAACTTCCCTGATCTGTGGCAACCCTGTATATATTTAGTCGCGATTGATAACCCTTTTATCACCAAGGGAGAATACGCGAATGATAATCCCAAAATCCCTGAGAGAATCCGATTCGGCTTATTTTAATGCCGCCACCCCAAGTTACTAAATGTATAGACACATATACATTTATATATGTATATGTACATTGGAGGAGCGTGCCGAGTCATTTTAACGATCCGTTCACGTTCCAATCCCAGACAACTGACAAGTTTCCAAATCACGAGTTGTGAATTGTTAGCAGTTGGAAACATAATGCTCTGTCCTTAATTGCACATAGTACAGATTAGAGAATATATATATAGACAAATATATGATTCATTAGATATGGATATGTTGCTTTCAATTGTCCAAATTCATTTACATAATATGTACACATATATAATGCATAAATTTATATATATATATATATATATATATATGTGTTCGATATAAGGTCGATTAACTACTAGCATATATATGTTAACCTCGATTGTCATCAACAAAAATTTCATGGTTTAGCATATAATGATATAACTCTCCCACACTCTCTCTCTTCATATCTGAATTACAACCACTAGTTGAACAATTGGTTCGAATTATAGTTAATATTATAATTAGCTGAATTATTTCGCATCGGATTCTATAATATTGTTTATTATTCGCTCTATGTTCTCTAAAACAAAATAGAAGTGAAGTTTGACTTGTTTTCACTGATTCTATTCTCACTGTAGTTCATTTAGTGAAATTTCACTGGAAATTAAATTAAAATGATTAATTATCAGTAAAGCATAACTAATTGCCTACACGATTATGAAAATATCTGATATTACACTACAATTTTTTAAACTGATTCGATTATTCAAAATTTAACTAATTTTTCAGTTAATCTTAAGATCATAAACTTCTAAACGTTCCAATGAAGGAGATTTGTTTATTTCTTTTAAAAATTAAATTTAGATTGTAATTATTTTGCTTCACTATCAAAAAAATTAATTACTAAGTTTGTAATTGTAAAATTTTAGTTTTTAAATTTTTTTATGACTAGTAATTTATTAAAATATCTTCAATAAAAAATATGTCGTTCATTTAAGCTTTAAAAACTTGGGATCATTTAATCTTTTCAGTGACAATCTTTGCTGATTAAATACTTATGTTTAAAGTTGAAATTTGCAGGTTTATTATATAATATTAGGTTCAGCAGTAAATGTAATAATTAAAAAAATAAATTTCTACAGAAACAATTTCTTCTACAGAATAAAAAAATGAAAATAAATGGGTGCGTGAAAAAAGGCGAAAACTTAATATCTTTTTTAAAAAGTCAATTTGCAAAACGACAATCAATTCCCAACTATATATTCATACATATATATATAAAGAAACCTCATGTTCTCATTTTGTAAATTCGTTTTGTGTTTCGCGATATTCCAAACTTTAGATTCTGTAAAATTGACGTACATCTGAAAAAGTAATATGAAACTTGTAAAGTTTCCAAATATTCTGAACTTTCAAATAAGCGAAATTGCTTTTTATCGGTTAGGTTTCGTTAAATTCGTAAATTTTAGTTCCAGAGAGAGTGAAAATTTTGAAACGTGCGCTTATATGAATTTTCTACGAATTAAATGAAATATGTAAAATTTATTTATTTCTATCAGTTTATTCTTTATTCTAAATACAGTTTAATAATGATTTCTCTTGTTTCTTAAGAGCAGATTTATACTTTTTATTTATTAACAAAAATATTTTTTAAAAAGATATCGTAGACGATTGGGATTAAAACATGGACTAATAGTTTTATGCCTGGTAACCTTTGCTAATTTATCAGAGGCACAAAATAACAATTCAAAATTGAGTAAGCGTTTTTTTTGTAACCAAAATATAATTAACTCTACATTTATTGACTTCACTAGCTTTTAAACTTTCTAGTGTGTTAATAATTACAGAATTAAAAATTTTTTTTTGACTTTTCTGTATAAGGGGACTATTTTTTTTTTTAATTTTGACATTAATTTTTAGATTACACTTTAAACATAAATCCGTATCCATTATCAAGGACTCTTAATGGAAGCATTCAAGAAAAGAACGTTACAGTTAAAAAAATATCAGACAATGATACTATGTATTGCCTTAACCCCGAATGCATTCACACAGGTATTGGTATATGAATTTTAAAAACTATTTCAAAGATTTACATACAATGTTAAATCCACTTAATTTGCCTTTTACAATAAGGACTAGAAAAAATTTATTTAAAATCAAATTTCACTAAAGATATGATTATTTTACAGCAACAAGAATATTGAATTTTATGAATGCAAGTTTAGAACCTTGTGACAATTTTTATAAGTTCGCCTGTGGTCAATACATGAGAAAACACGAACAATCCGCTCCGTTATATACAGTTAGCATTATTAAATCTTTTCAAACAGAAATTAATAAAAAAATAGGGGAAATTCTAGAACAAGTTTTGAAACCTGCTGAACCAAAATATGTAAAATTAATGAAAACTTTTTACCAAAACTGTATGAATTCAAGTTAGTAATATTTTATAGACAAGAAGGTTTTTGATTATTGTTAATTTTTTAAAAAATATTTAAGCCGAAAATTTAACAATTTCATTGAATTTCCATTATTAATTGATATTTTTCTTTATGAAGGAAGTGACATAAGAGAAATTATTCAAAGAGTGGTCATTGATTTGATAACAAAAATTGATGGGTGGAGCTATTTAGTAAATAATACAATGCAAAATGAGAATTTCCAATGGGAAAAATATCAGGCGAAAATAATAAATGAAACACATTTATTGACAAACTCATTTTTTGAGTTAACATTTAATTTAGATATAAAAAACAATTCATATCGTGTTTTTCATGTATGTTGGAAAACAATTTTTATTAGCAGATTTTGCACAAAAAAATTAAATTTATTAAAAAAATTTTTTTTAATTATTCTCAAAAATTTAATTATCTTTATAAATAATTAAATTTTTTGAAAAAAGAATATTTGATTCCATCACTCTGTAAAAAGAAGTTTTTAAAAGAAACTGCATATATTTAAGAGTTTCGATAAAATAAAATAAAATTAAATTATTTTCATAAATAATAAAATTCATTAAAGAAAAGCAAACTTTTTACAAAATAATTAAGAGCTAATATTATTATTTTAGATTCAACAGGAATTGGGTCATAGAAATAGTCCTTTAAGTTTAACAAAACAAAGTTTTCCTGATTTTATAAAGGACATATCATTTGAAGATCTAAACGCTAAAATTCAAAAAGTAAATGAAATACTTAATGATGTAAGTATATTATTATTTTTAAGATTCCCACTCTATATATTATATTGGATCTTACACTTTACTAAATTTTAGCGATTTTTTTTAAATCAATTTCACATTGATTATGTGAATTTTGGTTCTTATTTTTGCTACTGATTTTTTCCATGATCCTCTGCTAATTTAACAAAATTAATAAAACGTTAATTTTTATTTTACAGATATATATATCTGACAATGACAAACAATTGGAAGTTTATGACAGAATGACTGTTAAAGAACTTGAGGGAAATTATTCGAACATTTTATGGAGGGAAATTTTTAATGGAATGCTACAACCAACTACGAAAATTAGGGATGATGATATTGTACTAGTTTCAGATAGGAGTTTCTTTGAAAAATTTAACAAAAAAATTAATAATATTTCAAAAAGGGATCAGGCAATTTATGTCACATGGTCCCATGTTATAAATATTTTTATAAAAAATGAGTTTCTAAATATTCAGGACCAAGAAGACTGGGATGCGTGTACTGATATAACGAGAGAATTATTCAGAAATGCTGTTGGTGCTCTTTATGTGAAAAACTACGTAAATGAAGAAACTAGTAACAAACATATTGATGAATTGATTACTAATATTTTTCATCAATTCAATATTACCATTGAAAATGTAAGAACCCTACTGAATAGAACGATCGTAAATACGACCCTAAGAAAGCAAATACAATGTTGGATTTTATTTCTTTATTGTTTTAGACGGATTGGCTGGACCAGAAGACAAAGGCTTATGCACTAGAGAAACTTTCTTTACTCTATGCTGAACGTCAAACTATTTATAAAATTTCTGACGACAAAGAATATGATGAACTTTTCACAAACTTGGAAATTACTACCGACGATTATTTTGAATCTTTTTGGAAGATTACGAAATTTATGCATGAATTACAAACTCAATCGTATAGAGTTCCTTTAAACCATTCTAGTTTTTTATTGCGGCATGATGCAACAACACTCAATGCATTCAATGAGATTAATTTAAACAGTTTCGGTATGTTTATGTTTACTGTGAAAATTTGTTATTTAAAAGTATTTCAGTCAGGCTTAAACTAAACTTTTCACATTGGATTTAGGTATATCACCGGGAATTTTTCAAGGAATTTTTTTCAATGAAAGCAGACCAATGTACTTGAATTACGGTGCAATTGGAAGTATTACTGGTCATGAGTTTGCACACGGTTTTGACTCCAGTGGTAAACATTATGATAAGTATGGAAATCTAAACGATTGGTGGGAGGCTACGTCTCAAGAGCATTTTGCTAATAAAACACAGTGTTTCATCTCTCAATATCAAGACTACGCAGTTGAAAAATTTAACTTGAGTGTTAGTGAAGCAAAGGCAAGCAGCATAAGAACGCAAACAGAAAATATTGCTGACAATGTAGGAGTAAATATTTCATATTCAGCTTATCAGAAATGGGTGAAGGATCATGGTCCTGAGCCTATGTTACCTGGTTTGAATTATACACAATCTCAACTATTTTGGATTAGTTATGCACAAGTCAATTGCCAGAAGTCAAGTCTGACGATTGAGAGAATTCTATATAATAAAATGATGCACAGTCTACCAGAATTTCGAATTATTGTTTCTCTTTCGAATCATCCAGAATTTGTAAAAGATTTTCATTGTACTTCAGACTCAAAAATGAATCCTAAATCAAAATGTTCGGTTTGGTAGATTATTATATGCTTATAGTTAAGATTTTTTTGATAATATATATATAATAATTTTATGATAATTGTTCAAGAATTAGTTATTTAGAATGAAATTATTATTGTCACAGAAATAAAAAAATTGAGGGTTTTCAATGGATTATAAAGATTTAATTTTTTCCAGTGCTATTGTTTCACTCTTTTTTTAATCTTCTGTCCTAGAATACCTATAAGTAATCTATATTCCCATTCACATTGTTTATATTAATTTCAATTGATTGCTTTCTTAGTCACTTTCATGTTGTTTGAGTTACCTTGATTAAATTTTTTCTAAATACCTTTTCAAGAATGATTTACTTGTTTATATCAAAATTCTGATATTATCATATTTTTCGGGAAAAGAAGTTTCAACATACATATTAAATTATTGATTTAACAATTGGGTAGCTCCATGCCTAAAATATTAAAGTTGTCCCCTAGTTCTTCGATTTTGTTGAAACATCGAAATTTTGAAGTGAAATTACATGCCAGTAAAAAACCTAAAGTCGACTTTAAAAAATTGTGGATTTACGAGGTTTTTAAATTTTTTTTTGAAATATTGAAAATGGTATATCTCTAAGGAAAATGAATGAAATTTAATGAAAATATCAGAGAATGCTTATTGTTTACAGATAATTTAAGAAAATAAAAAAAAAACATTTTAAACACATTTACATTTGATAAGAATTCTCCTCCACTGTTCAAATACTATACATTTCCTCACTTTAAAAGAAAATCAATAAATTCAATCGTCATGGAAATGAAGATAGCGATCATACGATCAGTGAAACCATAATTTCTTCAAATCCCAAAGGAATAAATCGCAGTTAATCCATCAAAGTAAAAGAAGGAGCTTTAAAAACGGCTTTAGTTTCGAGCTATACTAATTCAATTTGAATTAAATTAAGAGTAGAGGGAGAGAAGGGGGAGAGAGAAAGAGAGAGTTCAGTCCTCTTAATTAGCTTTGAATTGAATTAATGTTTAAGTCGCACTACATGAAAGAGAGAGAGAGACAGAGAAAGAGAAAAAAGAGAGAGAGAGGGAGATAGAAAGAGAAAGACAGAAAGAAATTTAGAGAATGAAAGAGAGAAGGAGAGAGAAATTGAATGGTACTCTAATTAAACATTCACTCGTCTGAAATGGGATCCATATGTGCGAAAGGGCCTCAAGTTCCTCGAGAACCGGACCTCATATAATCCGAATGATATGCACGACAAGTAAGTGTGCGTTAAAAACGTCAAAAAGTCAAGTACTCATTGTATATGTCCTTTCGTATTCTCACTACTCAACAGGACAAAACCATTGTTGCGCCAACACAGATGTTAAAAAGAGCATGCCCATCTGGCGATGACGACCCTCAAATCAAAATCTCATTATATCATGAGAGTTCTTCAAGACACATAAGGTGGTCCTCAATCAGCATAATTTACATTACACAAATTCGTGTCATTCAATTTCCAGTTCTCTTTTTTTTTCTCAACGAGAACCACCAAATTTTTTTTACGTGTTCTGAATCATAATTATTTTTTTAGAGCTGCTGAATTTTTATTCCCAAAAATTTGATTACTTTTTCCTTATTTTGCGAAAAAATTCTTTAAAATACAAAATTTGTTTCAAATAAAAAATTTGACAAAACTTCCAATTAATTGGATTAGAAAGACTAATTTTTTCGTAATTTCTAAATTAACTGTTAACTTTCTACATTTTTAAAGACCTGAACTGTTCAAAAATTAATTGAACCAAATGGGACTAAAGTTTCAAACGTTCAGATGAACGGAATTTTTTTTCACCTTCAATGTTTTTGAAAATTTCTATCGAAAAAAGAAAAATAATTGAAATTAAACAATATTTAGTTAAGAATTAATTTGTTTTAAGTAAAAAATAATTTTTTTGCGTAAATATAATACAAATTAGAAGAAGTAAAAAATATTGTCGTTCATTTGAACGTTCGAAACTTGAGGAACATTTGAACCAATTGAATTCAAAACTTGAATTATTTTTGCTAAATAAATATTTAAATTAATAATTTTATAATTTTATAAGATAAATTATTTAAATATTAATTTTTACAACAATGAATATTTTTAAAGAATTCAATTTCAAATTCTATCAAAATTTGAATATTTCTAAAAAACTCACGCTATAATGGTTTTAAATATTTAATATTCAATTATTATCTCAAATTTTAACTGAAATTTATTTTTAAATCAAATTTGGGTAGAAAGTTCTTAAAAGAATTCAAGTATTTTAATACTAAAATAAATAATTAAACGAACAATTAATTATTCATAAAATTGAATTCTTATGAAAAATTTTACAAAAACTTTAAAAATAATTGAATTCTTTCGAAAAGTTTTAATAAAGTTTTTTAAATAAATACATTTTTCGAGGAATTCACCTCAAATTGTATTAAAATTAATTATAGTCCTGTAAAAAATGTTCTTAGTCATGAAAATAATCGAATTTCATTTAAATATTTTTTTAAATAATTAAATTCTTGCAAAGAATTTTAGTATGAATGTTTTAACAGATTAAATTAAAATTATATTAAAAATATGTGAATAATCTTATGAACAAAATTTTATTAAAATCTTCAAAAATAATTTACTTTCTCAGTAGAATTTTATTTTTTTTTATTTGTAATATTTTAAAAATTTTATTAAAAAATGTATTCAAAGATAAATTGAAAGAATTGTCTATATAGATGATCCTAAAGTTCTGAACGTTCAAATGAACGAAAATTGTTTTTTTCTTCTTCAAATTAAGTTTTTATTATAATATTTTTGTGAATAAAATGAATAAAATTATTTATGAAGTTTCTAATTATAAAATTTAAGTTTTTAATTGCTATTTTAATCAGTAATTAGTGAAAATATTGTTAATAAAAAGTATTTCTTTCATTAGAACGTTCAAAACTTGTGGATTATCTAAATAGTTATGCTTTTCACGCTATAAAAATCAAAATTTGTTGCAAATATAACTAAATTCTTTATGAATTGAATAATATTATGCGACTTAGCAATACTATTCTACTGTACATTAAATAAAATACAATGTTAATTTACCACAGTTTGATTAAGTAAAACGAACTTTTTCTCCGAGTATAATAATTTAAAACATAATGAAAAAATAAAATTAAAAAAAGAACACCTCTCTCAGTAACACAAAAAAAAATATATCTTGCCTTAAATTTTATGAATGTGAATTTCAGTATAATTAAGAGTTGAATTATAAGAAAGAAATCGATTAAACAAAGAGAGTCTTAATTAACGGTACGCTCATTGTATCCAATAGTGGTGGAAAGTGTAGAAAAGATTGGTGGCTACGGATTATACCGTATACCTATTCTTCAGTCGAAAGCGATAAAGCCCTTTTCTTTTCCTTCAAAAAAAAAAAGAGAGAGAGAGAGAGAAAAAAGAGCAGAACAGGAGCAAAGCAAAGAAGAAATAAACCCCAGAATATCGGTTAAACGGACGCTTTAGGCCCTTATATAAAAGCAGGAAGCACATTAAAGGGAATCGAGAAAGAGAGCTAGAGAAGTTAAATATTCTAAAAAGTAAGAAAATTTTTCCCAAAAAAAAAAATATTCATCATTGTTTCTTTTTAAGTAAAAATTCACAATTTTCCATCATCATCACCCGCGTTAAAAAAATTAATTTTCGCAATAATAAAAACGCTTTGCAAGATTAGGGAAAAGAAATTTAATTAAGAAAACAACAGACAAGAGAAATCTCATAAAAATAAATCGTCATTTGTAATTTATCGCTTTACTTAAAAGATCATAAAAAAAATGAGAAGCAAACAGAGAACTGTAAATTCTTTTAATTTTCCATGCAAATACCATGTTATAAAAATGTCATAAAAAAAAAGTGTTTCTTTTTTCCAACGCGCGCCGCACACGCGGTAAGCCAATACGTCGATAATCTCCGACTTGAAAGATTATTTATGGAAGAAAGAAAAAAAAAATAATTTTTAAGTACAACTTTTTTTTGTCTTTAAATTTTAATGTGTAGATGAAAATTTTTTTTTTCTCCAAATTTGTCTCTCTCACTGCGCCAATACTATAATATTTTACACGAAAAAAAATCTTCATCTGCGGAACAACTACAAATTTCACAATATTCTAACGAAATTTTTAGTTATTGCAACGAATACTTTCGCTATTTTAGCGAAAGTTATCGCTGTTCCAGTTAGAGGTTTTTTTCTCGTGTAATAATAAAATCTTAAGAAAAAGGGGAAGAATTTTGAGAAAAGTCTTCCTATGGTCCTCTCTAGCATCTCTCAGAGCATCAGTAGCTGGAGTAAGGAAACACTCATCTTGCATACTTTGACAGGGCATTACTCCTTTCCCTCAAATAATAGACCTGCCACTCTAACCAACTGAAAGGGGGTGTATGTAAAATGAGAAGTTCACCTGCCGCAGGCAAATTTTACGACTCAAGAACACGAGACGTTTACAAGAAAATTTTGTCACAGACACACAGTGTGTGTGTCTCTATATCTATATGTATAATAGTTTGGTCTTTGGGCGAGGAAAATTTTATTACATTACGTGCGGCTTTTCAAAATGATGATGATAATGATGATGACAGAAGAATCCCCAAGTTCTAGTATGCGCAGTAATGTCTAGAATTACGGGCACAAATTTCAAATTCTCAAACAATTCGCCTAATTTCCCCGAGAGAAATTTGAATCGACAAATATTTTTAACTAATATTAATCAGTAATTAACATTTTATTATTTTCTCTAAATCTGAATTTAGGGAAGATTTAAAGAAGGGGAAGTTATGCCACAAAATAAAGTATACTGTAAACTTTTATAAAAATGGATTTTTCAAATGTTGTTCTACAGAATCTATAAATTTCAATTAGTAACTGATTTTTTGCTTTTGAATTAGTAAATTTTATTTTATTAATAAAAATTAGTACAAATTAATATTTTTTAGTAAAATTTACGAATTCAATAATTTAGAGAGTATTTTTTAAGCATTTTCACCGTTAATGTAAAACAAAATATTAAAAAAAAAACATAAAATTAATGAAATATAAGAAAAAAATGCGATTGTATGAAAACATTTTTTTTAAATCCATAAATAAGTATAGCCACCAAAAAAATATGTTTGAATGCACCATATTTTATAATTGATTTGATTTTAATTTTTATTAACTTAAATTTTACATTTTGAAACTCAGTAATTAATTTTTTTTATCGTGACGCAAAACAATTGCAATAAAAATTGAATTTGCAAAAGAAATCAACCAATTTCGTTCATTTGAACGTTCAGAACTTTAGGATCTTAGAAAATACAATTGTGCCTCAATTTTTTTTATTTAAAAATTAATTTAATTTTTTAACCACATTTCAGATCATAATTTTTATGTATTTAAAAAATTATAAATGGACCATCTGAAATTTGTCAGAGAAAAAAAACAAATGAATTTTGAAATGAAAAAATTGAGTAATATAATGATATTGTTTTAGCATTTTCAGATCAATAACAAATTTTTTAAAAAAATTGCTTCAAAACTTGTAATAGTAAATTTTTTCATTTGGCAATTTCTTTGTGGATTCAAAAAACATATTTTTACAAAATTATCTATTTATCCAAATCTAGCAATTTTTAAGAAAAGTAGAATGACCATTAAATTGTTCGCCAACAATTAACTAAAATATAATTTTTCGGAATATTTAAATTGTTTTTTATTAAATTTATTCTATATACTATATTGTAAAATTTAATAATTAGATTATTAACTAAGTAAAATTATTAAATGTGCATTATTCGCCATTTCAATTTATTAAATATTTAAAGAGAATTAAATGGAAGGAAATATCCATTCATTTGTACGAATAAAATATTTTAGAAAATATTTAATATTAATATTATATTAATATTCAAGTATCCTATAAAATTTTAATTTTCGTTATTAGCAATTCAGGAATAAATTATAATTTCTCTTAGGAATTGATGATTGTCATAATAATTTAATTTATTATTCACAAGTAAAAAGTCAGTCATTGATAAAAATTAGTAAAATCTGATTAATTTTGATTCACAGATGTTCTCTATAATATAGAAATAAGAATAAAATTTATCTCTTTCTTTAAAATAATACGAAAATGAAATAAAAAGAAAAGAAAGTTTCTATTAATTTTAAATAATTGTCTTTTTGTTACTGAAAAATTACGTTCGTGAAGTTCACAACGTTTATTGTTAACGATTTCTGAAGAAAAATATTTTTTAAAACAAATTTTTGTATAGAGAAAATAGTACGTTTAATTTTTTAAATAATGTTTTTAAAAAAATATATTTGTAAACAAAAATTTTTATTCTTTTTGGTAGAAAAATAATTCTTTTCTCTATTTTTGATCATAAACGTTGCGAACTTCACCGACGTGAAAAATTAATGAATCCTTGAATTTAAACTTACTTGAATAATAATTTTAATAATAATTTTAAATAATAATTTTACTTACAAAAATTAATTTAAAATAAAACAATCAAGAAAAAACCTTAAAAAAATAAATAAAAGGAACCTTAGAAAAAAACAAATTCACCAAGTTAACGATTGTAAAATTACATAACGGTAAAAATGAGTCGAAAACATACATAAAAAATTGTTCAATGGGATTTTTTTTCCCAATTTTCCCAAATTCAAATGAAAGATTTCTATCTCCTTTCAGCTTCACCTGGACCACAAGCAACTACCTGTTTACATTTTCGGTATACACTAAGAGAGAGAGGGAGAGAGAAAGAGAAAAAAAGGGGGTCACGCATTTCACTCAGAAAACAAAATTTGCAGAAAAGCAGGTGCGCTCTCCATTTAGTCCAGGTAAAAATGTGTGTGTGCAGTATACATGTTCACAACACACAGCTAGAAAAATTTTACTCGCAGGAGAGGATTTAGGTTTAAAATTTAACAATGCTTAAGTTTCAGAAAAACCCTATTTGAAATCTGAACACACACAGTTTACCTGACACAAATACCAGTCTAACGTGTACAACAAATCCTGGACCAGAACAAATTTCACCAAATTTACCTGTAGTTCCTGGTTTAGTGATGAATAATGTTCTTAATCATTTCTATAATAGGGGATTTCATGCTCATCAAGATTCAATTAAAAATGTTAACAATTTACTTATTCGTTATTAATATATATTATACAAAATATTTATTTTACCTCAAGAAAAAAATTTTTTAATTAAAAATTAATGTTTTCTTGCTCTACAAGAACGTATTAAATTATTTATTCGTTTGAAATTAATTTTATTTGATTAAAAAAAGCAGTTTGTGTTGAATAAAAATGTTATTTAATAAATAAATAAATTTTAATATCAAGTAAATAATTTTTAATAAGAAATAAATAATTAAGTAGGCTCTACACTTTTATTTGACTGAAATATATTATATTTGGTTCAAATAAAACATTTCTCTGGGTGTACTGGTACAATGCAAAAATTAATCTATTAATAATTATAATAGGGTAAAGAATAATAAAAATAGAAATTAAAAGCAGTAATAGTAATAATAAATTATTACTATTGTAGGTAATAAATTATATAAAAATCAAAATATAATAAACAAAACAATATACATAAAAATAAATAATTATTATGACTACTATATTGTACTATAATTATCATAAACTACTATTTTTATATTACCTTTAAGCACGAAATAATAAAGCAAATAATACAAAGTAACATAATAAAAATAAATAAAGTTATATATTTCTTCAATAAAAAAGTGTAATGTGTATTATTAATTAATCTTTTAATGTAAAAAGCGGGAAACAAACATTTTTGATAACATTTAAAGCTGCGATTAAATAAATGTAATGAATGGCACAAATGATAGAAACGAATTTTGAAAAATTCAATATAGAAAATGCACTTAGCATTTTTAAAATTAACACATCTATATATTATATAATAAATGTAATGAAATCAGAGCATTAAACTGAAAAGAAGAGTAACAAATATATACACATTGAAAATACACGAGGAGCACGAAATTAGATTATTTAGCCCCTTCAGTTTGATTTAGAGAGTATGTGAACTGTGAACCCTTACATACATTAATTATGCCGAATGGCGATGGCTCCCAACAAAAGACGCGCAAGTTTTCGAATATATACCTTTTCGCCTCCCTTCAACAAAGGGATGAAAAGGGGTCAATAAATTAAGTCACTTGGATCTTAAGTTGATTAAGGTATTCCAAAGACTCTCAAAAAAACACTTATTCCCCCGCAAGAATTCTTTTCAACTTCTACAAAAAAAAGAGAGAGAGAGAAAAAAACCGCACACACACAATAAAGTTTATTCCAACTAAACGAATAATTGTCAATTTAAAGAAATTAAATAAAAATTTAAAAACAAATGAATATAATTTAATAATAACCTGAACAAAAAAATGAAAAAAAATAATTTAGAAAATCAGAAATAAAAGATTCTTTTTTTTGTCTCAATTTGATATCCTCTACAAACTGTGATTATTTTAATTTCAATAAATATTTAAATCAAATATAAAATATATTAAAAAATATTAATTTAAAAAAGAAATTTATTTTTTTATGAAAATTTATAATTTATTAAAATTTAATTAAAAAAAAAATTTTATCCTGTGGTCGATATTTTTTTCCTATATTTAACGGTAGAATTTGTTTTTCCCCCTAAAAAAATGTATATATGTATAACAAAGAAGAATAAGAAAAAAAGAGGAATCTTTTTGGTTTCATGAAAGCGGAGAGAAGATTATGTCCCAGGTACTAAAGGTCAGCTTAAAGATACCTCGAGTTTTTTTCTAGTCCACAAGTTCCGCAAAGTAAAGAACCCAAAAACTTTAGTAGAAATTCAAAGGCTGCCGACACTTTTTACAAGTAAGCAAATATATATATATATATATATACATTTTTTTCTCGAATTTTTTTACCCCACAAGTTTTCCATGTAAAAAAATTTTAAATACACATCACAGATGTAAACTTTCAGTAACTAGGTGAGTAGTAATTCAACAAACCATTAATACCCAACAGGAAATTTATATATATTTTATTAAAAATATTTTTATTTTACTTTTATGAAAAAGAAGTTTTTTTTATCGAGAAAAAGATATTTATAAATATATTTATTAGGGTGAAGTTTTCAATAATTATGAAGTAATAATATTATGATAATTGTCAAAAAAAAAATTATACACAATTTTTATTGTTAAGAAGAATAAAATGTTAAATAACTTCGATTTACATTCATATGAAACAAAAAAATTCTCTCAATTGTTTACGATTTTTTTTTCTAGATAATTTTGATGATTCACAAGTTTTTAACGTTTAAATAAACGAATTATTTTTTATTGAAGATATTTTCAATTAAAAAATTGAAAAACTAAAAATTTACATTTACAAACTCAGTAATTAAATTAAATTCAAAAATTGTATAGTGATCTTTTTTATTATTTATATACTTATTTTAGTTGTTTGTTCATTTATTATTTATCATTTATTTAAATCCCAGCCCTTAATAAATAAATTTATATTATAAACATTTATATACCATTTTTTGTATCAATAAAAAAACAAAGTTTATGAAATTAATTTAATCTAATAAAATGTTTGTTGTTTCTAATTTTCCAATATCCTGTTATTACTTTATTTTTTTATATTACTGTTTATTTATACAATTTTTTATTAATAAAACAATTATAATTTTCTTTTAAAAAAATTTTTTGCTAAAGTTAATATAAATAATATTAATAATCTTAACAATAATATTAATAATAAATAGTTGAAAAGTGTAATAAACAATAAATAACAAAAATATTTTTAAAAACAATTTTAGATTGAAAATTTTAATTGTATAAATAATTCCATAAATGATTTTAATATATTTTCCCTTATTTTCTTGGAATTTAGTTAATTATCAGTTTTATAAATATACTGCGAATCTGATATTTTTTGTAAAATAAACAAATATAAATTTTCAACTTATTCCTTTGATAATTTCATTTAACTTACGAAATCTACAATTTTATACATATATGTCAATTTACTTACGAAATGAACTCGACAGGAAATATATATTGCTTAACTCACCTGAAACAAAAGAAAATACTTTATATTAAAAATATTATATAAAAAATAAAAAGATAAATAAATAATAATTTCTAATAATTACAATTTTCTTAAATTATTCTTGTTTTAAAATTTTAAATGCCATCAATTTTACTACATCCAAATTAAATTTTAGTAAAAATTTACTAAATAAAATAATTAATAATAATAAAATTAATAATAATTTTATTAATTAATTAATAATAATAAAATATGAACCAAGAAAGGTACTTAAGAAGGAAATAAATTTTAGGTTATGTTTGTGTTATATTTGTCTTAATTAAAAGTTTATTTTTAATTACGACAATTGAAAACCAGTTTTTATTGAATATTTTGGATGTAAAGAAAAATTGTATATCAACAATTTGTAATAGTAACTGATTTTCTTCCTGAATTTTTACTAAAAAATTAAAAACATAACCTTAAATTCTTTACTTCTTTAGTTTCAAAAATAACTGGACAAATAGTAAATTTTGTTATTAAAAATCTGGAAATAATACTAACAGACTAAATAAAACAAACTACTGTGTATTTAAAATTTCAAAATTGTTTTCTAACAATTTTTATAATTAAAATTGAATTTTTTTAATTAATTTTTTTATTAATTTTATAATTGATAGCTTCTTTCATATTTAATTTTTATAATTGTTTTCTAAAAATACATCTAAACTGTATTTCCACATTCTCATCAAAAATAAGTTTTTGAATTTTTCTTCATAAAAAAAATTCGTATTTAAAAAAATCCCTGTTTAAATCAAGATTTAAATTTAATAAAGCCCCAAATTAATTTATTTCCCAAGAAACCAACCATTCCTTCATTTCTTTTCTACAAAGAAGCAAAAAATAAAAATTCACCTCGACTAAAAGAAAAAAAAAGGATTTTTTAATAACAAAAATCTCTTTTTAATACCTTCAAAGAAAGCCGCGAGTACAATAAAAAATTAATTCAATTTTCAAAATATAATATCGTTTCATAATCAGAAAGTTATACTAAGTCATGATTAAACCAAACTTGATGAGTACCGGTATTCTCAAGTTGTCAACAAACTATGGTTTAAGACAAGAGACTGTTGAACCCTCTTCGTGTTTGTTTCTATACAATCTACAACATAGTTTCTCAAACAACTTCAAAGTGCCGAATTTTCCCAGTCAGTTTTCAGCAAAGAAAAAAAAAATTCTCCACAAGTTTTCTCTATATATTAAAAAAATTCAATTAAATTTTCAACAATTCAAAAAAAAAGGTAAGAAAAAGTGAGAGAAAGAGAAAGAGAAAAAAAATTCTTTGCAAAAAATACTTTTCACATTAAAAGAAAAATATTTAAAAAAAAAAGAAAAAAAAAGAAAAGGTGAATATATCCGCACGATATCCAAGTGCGGTGAACACCTTACATGAAAATTTTCCCCGACAAACTTTAATCGCTTCAGAAAACTTTGAAATCCTTTTGAAAAGTGTGAGTTTGGCTATCTGATGAAATTGAAGAAGAATTTTCCTTCTAGCAAATTGTCTGTGTAAAAACTAAAAACTGTGTGGTATTGCTCTCTATAAAGTAAAGAAAACTTTTATATTCGCAAATCACGCATTGGTTAGATGATGATGATGATGATAATAACATGTGATAAAGGGGGAGGGTAGAATTTACAAAATAAATTATAAACATGGGAAGAAAACATGATCGTATAGCCAATATATAAATCTGGATGTGTGATATTAAAATAATTTTGATACTGTTGCCTTGGAAATTACATCGCCCTTAATGCGCGCGATTCGAATAATACCCAGCTCTAAGTGAACTTAAATATATACATACTGCCGCTTCTAATGAGACCGTTCGCACAATGATTATACGGAAGCTGTGTGAATGCTTCCATTAGAATTCATGCATTTGTCTCGCTCGTTGCGACCATTACCGTTAACATCCACGCGATACTGTGTTTCAAATTATTTTACATTCATATTTACTTAAAAATCTTATTAGTAAGCTTTTCAAGTAATTTACAGTTGAGAAAACAAAAACACAAGGGCAATTTGCCTCATTTTACTCTTGCATTACATTTTCTCTCGGGGAAAAATATTTTTTGACGTAATTTTACATTTTTTTCATTCTTCGTAATCATTTGAATAAATTTTTTATTTTACTTTATAATATCTAGATTATGATATTATGACATCGCAAGGGGAATTTTTTGTTTCCATCGAGTGCAATTTACATTAAAGAAAACATTATACATTAAAGAAAAAAATTTATTTGGGTGAAGAATAGAAGTATATTTGCCTCAAGAACTATATATATTGACATTTATTTCGGTTTAATGAAATTTTTATTAGGTGTAAAAAGAATTTTTTTTGCTAATAAAATTTTTATATGATAAAAAGAATTTTGTTGGCAAATAAAATTTTTATATGGTACAAATAATTATTTTTTGTCACAAGTTTATTTTTTATTTACCACGAAAAGAATTATTTGTGCTAAATAAAAATTATAGTTACTTTATAAACAATTATTTGTGCCAAATAAAAATATTTGTGCTCAATAAATATTTTATTTACCCCAAATATTCTATTTGTACGGCAAACAAATATATTTTATTAACCCAAAAACAATTATTATTATTTTAGTCAAAGAAAAATTTTATTTACATCTTTTGAGCTAAACAAAAATTTCCATTGCGACAAAATAAATTATTTGCGACAAATAAAAATTTAATTTTTCACAAACAAATTATTTGTGACAAATAGAATTTTTGGGAACAAATAATATTTTTATTTGACTCAAATATTTATTTTTTTGGAGGGAATAAAATTTTTATATGGCACAAATAATTTCTCGTGGCATGGTGTAAATAAAATTTGCACAATGTCATTTTTTTGTACTAATTAATTCTTTTTTTGTGCAATAAAATTTATATTTTGTACAAATAATTTGTGTTTAGTAAGTGAAATTCTTATTTGGCAAAAATAATTCTTTTTGAGATAAACAAAATGTTTATTACTCACAAAGTACATTTTTTCAACTCAAATAGAATTTTTTCCACCTAAATCAAATTTTTATTCAGTAAAAATAATTTCTCTTGGTGAAAATAAAATTTTCATTTAACACATTTATTAAGTATACGAATATAATTTTTTTTACGCATTTAACATTTTTATTTGACACAAATAGAATTTTTTTTAGTCCAAATAAAATTTATATATAATTTTGTTACTAAATTGAATATTGAATAAATTATTCAATTTAAAACAAATTTTTAACGCACATTTTCTTTATCCGAGTTTTTAAATACAAACTTCTTTGAATTCACTGAACAATGAAGACAGATTTTAATTAAATTTCTAATTAAAATTCAACTATGAGGAATCATGTTTTCAATCAATTCTTTAAACTTTACTTAAAAATTAAATACAGATATAATATATAACCCCTAAAATATGGTTTGCGTTTTTAATTTCACTTTTTTAAATTATAATTATAACTATTTTCAAAATATTTCAATTACCTATACAATTTTTTGAAACACTAATTTTTTTTCGTAATTTCTAAATTAACTGTTAACTTTCTAAATTTTACAAGATCTGAACTGTTTAAAATTTTTGTCAAATAAATATTTAAATTAATAATTTAATAATTTTGTAAGATAAATATTTAAATATTAGTTTTACAACAATAAACATTTTTAAAGAATTCAATTTTAAATTCTATCAAAATTTAAATATTTGTAAAAATTCACGCTATAATGGTTTTAAATATTTTGTATTCAATTATAATCTCAAATTTTAACTGAAATTTATTTTTAAATCAAATGTGGGTAGAAAGTTCTAAAGAATTAAAATTCAATAGTTCTAAGAGAATTCAATTATTTTAATATTAAAATAAATAATTGAATGAAAAATTTATTTCTTAAAATTGAATTCTTATGAAAATTTTTTTAAAAATCTTTAAAAATAATTGAATTGTTTCGAAAAGTTTTAATAAAGTTTTTTAAATAAATACGTTTTTCAAGGAATTTACTTCAAATTGTATTAAAATCAATTATAGTCCTGTAAAAAATGTTATTAATTACGAAAATAATTAAATTTTATTTAAATATTTTTTTGAACAATTAAATTCTTGCAAAGAATTTTATTATAATTCTTTTAACGAATTTACTTACAATTGGATTAAAAATACGTGAATAATCATTTTAACAAAATTTTATTAAAATCATCAAAAATAATTTACTTTTTTCGCAAAATTTTATAAAAATTGTTTTAAATAATTGACATCTTTAGAAAAAATTTATTATTTATGAAAGTAATAGAATTTTCAGAAAAAATTTTGGTATTTATGAAAATAATTGAATTAAAAAAAAATTATTAAAGCAGCAAATATTGAAAATAATTAAATTCGTCGAAAAATAATCTTCAAATTTTTGAAAATAATTGAATTGTTTTAAAGAATTATATTACAATTTGTTGAATTGTTCCTAAGACCCTAAAGTTCTGATCATTCAAATGAACCAAATGTATTTAGTTCTTCTAAAAATTTTTATTGAAATTATTTAACGTTAATAAAAAAAAATTAATTACTTAGTTTCTGAACGTAAATATTTCAGTTTTTAAATTTGTTTGTGATTAATAATTTATAAAAATGTCTTTAATAAAAAATATTTCGCTCATTTGTACCTTCAAAACTTGAGAATCATTGTATATATTATAAATTCGACAGATTTCTTTCTACAGAAAAAATGACTTTATAATTAAATTACATGAAACGTGTGTTTTTGACCAATATCTTTTGATTAAAAAAATAAGAGTGAAAAAAAATCAATTTATCACCCGCACATATTATATAAAATCGCTTTCAATTCCTCTCTTCTTCCGATAAAAAGCATATTTTTATAATATAGGACACGATTTAAATTGCATAAATTTAATGAGGCTCGTAAATTTTGCGGTTTTTTTAGCTATTTATATTTCTCATTTCACGCATCAAAGAACTTTTTTGCACCCAACTGAGATATATATCACATACACTATATATGTTCGTATATATGCGATAAGGGGTTGAGAGGAGAGCATGCAATTAGGTTTTGTGATACGTCACATATCTATAATATGAAATCAATCTTCTTTGCTTTGCGTTCCCTTTGCGCGCAATTTGGTTAATAAGAGATAAAGAGAGGGAATTACACAAGAGCGTTTCCATGCTATACTCTACACACACACACACATATATATATATATATATATATATATACTGGTCTAATTAATATAGATCGAAGTCGAGATTCGCCTCCACCTTTTTCCGGCTCGTTCACGTTTCTCCTTCTCCCTTTTGTCGTCCCTTATTTTCCTTTTTCTTTTTTTCTTTCTTTTCTTTTAACATTGCCCTGCACTCTACTTTTTCCTATGAATCACCGCTTAACCTTTGCGTGTACAGGCGTCAATTCATTTTTCACATCACCAGCTGATTGATACAAATGCGATCACCCGTCGTGTGAAACACGCCCAAAAAAAAAGGTGGAAAAAAAAATCTTACAGCATTCGGCAATTCACTCTACAGTATAAACTTTTTTTTCTATTTCTCGTTTCCAATAAAAGAATGGGAAAAAACCCTCTTGTGTTTCCACTCGAAAAAAGATTCGGTTGTACCAACAAATTTTTTTTTCTTTTTTATTTTTTTTTTAACGTATCTTTATACGTTTTCTGTTGAATTGATAAAACGTCAATTTCTACATCTCAATATTTATTCTATTTGATTTATTGTTTTTCTTTAATCAAAACAATTGTAATTCTTTTTTTGCAATAGAAAAAAAATTCTTCTCAATACGAAAGTTATTTTTACTTTTCGAAAATTGCGAAAATTCAGGACAATTAAAATAAAAATCTCTGTATTTTTCTAGTTTTGGTATCGCATAACACACGATATATCAATTAAAAATATAATTATTCTTCCTCCCAATGCAGTGAAATTGAAAAGTTTTAAATTACATAACAGCTATTGATAAAGAAAGCCATATAGAATAAAAATAAATTTTTATTTCCCAAACAATTGAAATGCATGGAGCGCGAAATTAAAATCTGATATAATATAATGTACGCAGATATGTGTGTGTGTGCCTAACAAGACAATGTTTATAAATATATTCACAATAGCGCTGCAAAAAAATTTTTTTTCCTTCTTTTGTAATTAATTAACCGATTTCCACATATTCTATTAATTTAAAAAATATATAAATTATTTCATACTTTCGGAATGCTTGTTAATAATACGAACGAGAGCTAAATTTCATATTTTTCGTTAACAATTTCATTTATAATAATATTTTCCATATTTTCTATACAAATACAAAAATAGTTTATTAAAAAAATGTAAACATTTTTAAAAAAATACGAAAATGATTTTTAGACAAAATGATGAAAATTTTACGGAAAGGACAAAGTATATTGATATAGGAATGAAAAAAATTCATATCTTATAGACGTATAGTAGAGAAAATTTCACATGACCCGATTTTACATTTATGATCGATTCCATCAACTATTTCTAAATCTGTGCTTTTTAAGATGCACTAACAGAAGCGAATACTTTCAATACAGAGTTTGATAAATCGAATTCATGCCTGAGACGTGCGAAATCGACTAAATAATATTTCTGCTTGCAATGAAAAAAAAAATTTCTTTCTGTATGACAAGAGAATATTTTTCATACACACAATTTGCTATAAATTTTCCCTACAATTTCTTTGCAATCAAAAAACTCTAAGGGCAAAATTCAGTTCTTCTTGAAAGTCTCAAATTTAATATTTTTTTTATTTTAATTAATTCTTGAATGTTTGATTCAAGAATTTATTCATTTATATTTGATATTTGATTCAGAGAAAAGTTATTAAGTAGAATAAAATTTATTTGACTAAAATAAAAAATTTGTTTGAATGAAATAAAAATTCGAATAAAATAAAAGTTATGCAATGAAAGTACTGTAAAATATTTATTTGAAGTGAATAAAATTTATTTTATGGAAAAAAAGCTTCAACTGTAAAATTTTTATTAACCACAATTAAGACTTTCTCTAAAATAACGAAAGTCTTAATTGTGGTAAATAAAAATTTCGCTAATTTTGGTAAAATTTTTAACTGATCCGGGTAAAGATGATTGAAATAAAAATATATTTGACCCAAATGAAATATTTTTTAGGAGGAAACAAAATTTTTATTCCAACTTAATGAAATATATTTGAAACAAATAAAATTTAGGTAAAACAAGTAAATAACTTAGTAATCTTTATGCTCAGGAGAAAATGATTCAGACCAAATTTTCTAGTTGTACTAAACAAATTTAATAAAATTAATAAATATTTTATTGATTTAAATAAATTTTTGAAGGTTCAATAAATTTTTTTGAACGTAAAAAGAATTTACTGATTGGAAGTTCTTCATGAAAATTCAATTATTTAATAAAATGTTTATTTTTAGAGTTAAATAAATGAATTCTCGTTGAATTTTCTAATAAATAAATATTTTTGAATATGATATCCAATTATAATCCACAATTATATTAAAAATAATTTAAATTCTGACAAGAATATTATTAAAATTTTTGAAAATAATTAAATTTCGATGATCCCAAAGTTTTAAACGTTCAAATCAACGAAATTTTTTTTATTGAAGATATTTTAATAAATTACTAATCATAAAAAAATTTTAAAACTAAAATTTTACATTTACAAACTCATTAATTATTTTTTTTGTCAGTGACACAAAATAATTGCAATAAAAATTTAATTTTTAGAAGAAATAAATAAATTTCGTTCATTTGAACGTTCAGAACTTTAGGATCTTTAAAAATATAATTATACACAAAAACAAAATAAAATTAGAAATAAAAATCCAAATACAGAACAATATAAATAAAAACCGAATGTAGTGTCGAAAAATGTAAAAATTGAGTAAAACATATTATAAAAAATTCTATAGATCTCTATTTTCACAAATTCCGTTCTGTGATTGTGAAACATTAATTGCAGAAATGTTACGATAACGATGCAAACCACCTTTACAAATAACAATTCATTGACGTTCCCTTCAATGAGCATTAATAATTATTTACTTGTCACCAATCAAATGTTCTGTCTGGATTAAATCTCTACGCAATACCGCAATGATTCTATTTTACGATGCATTATTCTCATCTTGTAAATGGAACATTTCCGATTATCCTCAAACCAATACTATGAATTATTATCATAAACTGAATTTAGAATTATGCATCCTTCCAAATAATGTAAATAATAATAATAACAACAATAATAATCAACATATTAATAATGAAAAGAATACATTGCAACAAAATTACAAATTACAATCATTTCTTCCTTGTTCCGATTATTTTTATTAAATTAATATTTATTATTCCATTCGGATTATTGCATTAATTAATTAATTTTACTAATTATATTTAAATTCAGTTTAGTGAATGAGATTTGAAATGAAATTTAATTGAGTAAATATTCCATTTATTTTGTTAACTCAGGAAAAGAATAAATTATGGTGAAATAACGAATATTGTAAATAATATTTCTTTCCATAAAAAAAATGTCGGAACGATAAATATATTTTTTTTTAATGAAACTTAATAAACGAATAATGAATATAACAAGAATTTAATTTGATTTCAACGTGTGTGCACCAATTTTCTATGAATGGATTCTACTTTTCAATGGAATAGAATAGCCATCTTTTGGATGCTATTTCGAGGGGAGTAAAAAAAAAGTGAGTGAGTGAGTAAGAGAGAGAGAGAAAGAGCCCTGAAAAGATCAATTGGATCCGTTCGCTTTTATTTTCTCCCATACAAATCCTATATAGTTCACAAACGCAGACGAACAATTGAAAATGACATCGAGATGCTACTTTTAAGGTTCATTTCAAAAAGGGCAAAGGAAAAATTTCCCGCAGATAAAAATGATGCGTGTAATCAAAATTTAATCATTGCTCGCAAAATTCTGTGATTCATTTCCTATAAATATTATATTATGAGGCTGAAGTCCGCAACGTTTTTAAAAACGAAAATAAAAAAATAATGGGACGGTAATTTTATTTTTGATTGTAAATAATGTTATTTTTTGAGAATTGAATCCTTAGTAACAACAGATTTCTTAAAAATTAAGGCAGATGAAAATTAGAGATGAATTTTATTTGAAAAAAACTCTTTTTTGCGATTTTTCGTTTTTAAAAACGTTGCGGACTTCAACTTCGTATTATATTATCCTTTCTGCTCTTCTTTTTTATTTTTATTTTCTCTTTTTAAGAGAATAATACGAAATAATATGATCCTAAAATATTCCAACTATTTAAATGCGAACGAAATTTATTCATTTCTTCATTAAATTACATTTTTATTACAATAATTTTGGGTCACTATTAAAAAAAAATTAGTAGTTATCTGTATATTAATAAATACATAGTCAAAACGACAAGATTTTTATTTACAATCAGTAGTTTATGAAAAATATTTCCTTCAATTGAACGTATATTCAAAATTTGCCAATTAGCTGAACAACTAATAATACTTGATTCATGTAAATATTTAATTTATAATAGTCAAGAATCGGTTATTTGAATCAGATAAAATTTTTTCAGTGTAAAATAGCTAACATAGAATAATAATAATAATAATAATAATAATAATAATAATAATAATAATAGGAAAAAATATATTTTAATCACTTTCAATTAATATTGTGATTCGAATAAAAATAAAGTGATGATTTGTTACTATTTTTATGTGCGCGATTTATTTACTGACACATGTCAATTTCAAAAATCTTTATGTGTAAAAGATCAATACTTATACACATATAAAGAATATTGCATTTATTTTTTATGTATGCATAAAAACTATTTTTCTGGCTTTTATCAAATTTTATATAGGTATGTATAAAAATATGTTTGTATGTATAGGTGCTACAATTCTACACGCGGACAAAAATTTACAAACTATTGAATTTTGTTACTGACACATTCCAATTTCCAGAAACCCCTTGGCAGTTGAATAAATTCTCAACACAGTAGGAAAAGCAAGAATTATATTATAAATTTTTATAAAAATATATATATATAAATAAATATTTAAGGTATATTATAATTATTATTATTACACTATTAGCAAAAACACAGTTAACTTAAAAGTATCGAATTGATTCCAAAGTGAATCAAATTAAGATCCTAAAGTTCTGAACGTTCAAATGAACGAAATTTATTTATTTCTTCTAAAAATTAAATTTTTATTGCAATTATTTTGTGTCACTGACAAAAAAATTAATTACTCAGTTTGTAAATGTCAAATTTTTGTTTTTAAATTTTTTTATCATTAGTAATTTATTAAAATATCTCCAATAAAAAATATTTCGTTCATTTGAACGTTCAAAACTTTGGGATCATATCAAATTCAAAAATTTGGATCAATTACTGATTTGATCTACACTTCAGATATCGATTCATTGCAATTTAATACTTACAAATTAATATAGTGAATATCGGAAAATTTTAGAAAATATTGTAGTAATGGATTGCATTACATGACTTTCATTTCTGAATTTTTGTTCAATAATATCTTGTTAGATAAAAAAATTAATTTTTACCCACAGTAGATATTCAATATATTTTTAATTTAATTAAAATAGTTCAGGGTTGCCACGCTTTTATTCTTTTTCAAATTCCCTGACTTTTCCAGGTTTTCCAGGTTAAAAAACGGAATTTTTGTAGGTTTTTAAAACGAAATTTATTATTAATTAGAAAATTATTGCAAAACTCAAGAATTCAATTATTTTTAATAGTAACATAATTCTTTGCAAAAACCCAATTATGTTCCAAAATTGTCAAAAATTATCGTCAAAATGTAATCCATAATTTTTACTGAAATTTATTTTTAAAACAATATTTATTAGAAAATTCCACTAGAAATCAATTAACAATTATTAAACTATAAAAATAAACAATTTATTAAATAATGGAATTGTTCCTAAAATTGAATTTCCATAAAAAATGTTATCAAAATTTAATTGGTATGATTTTAATTATTTTTTGTCTCCAAAATTCAATTATTCTTTAATATACAAAATTTTCAGCAAATTTCTCGAAAATGCAATTTTATTAAAATTTGTTAAAAGAATTCAATTATTATTCAACATTTGTTTAATAAAGTTCTTCATGAAAAATGCAATTATTTAATAAAATGTTTATTTTTAGAGTTAAATAAATGAATTTTCTAATAAATAAATATTTTTGAATATGATATCCAATTATAATCCACAACTACATTACAAAAATAATTTAAATTTTGCCAAGAATATTATTAAAATTTTTGAAAATAATTAAATTTAGAGGAGAAAATTTTTATTATTTATAAAGATAATTTAAATTTTGACAAGAATTTTTTTTAATTTTCAAACACAATTGGATTTTTGCGAAGAATTGTATTACTTTTGAAAATAATTTAATTTTTCAGACTAATTTTATTAGAATTTCAGTTAAAATTATTTAATTCTTTTGGGATATTTTATTAAAATAGCAAACATTAAAAATAATTGAATTTTGAAAAATTTTTACGAAGAATTTAATTAAAATTATTTTGAAAAAATTACAGTGTTACAAAAGTTTTTCATTTAAATTTATTGAAAATAATTTAAGTCCTTGAATAATAAATAATGAAAGATAAAAAAATAATTGATAATTTCTGCAAAATTAGGATCCTAAAGTTCTGAACGTTCAAATGAACGAAATTTTATTATTTCTTTAAAAAATTAAATTTTATTGCAATTATTCTTCTTCACTATCAAAAAAATTAATTACTGACTTTATAAGCGTAAAATTTTAGTTTTTAAATTTTTTTATAATTAGTAATTTATTAAAATATTTTCAATAAAAAAGTATTTCGTTCATTTGAACGTTCAAAACTTGGGGATCATAAAACATTTTGTTATGTAATCCTATCACAATTTTTCTAATAAGGATATTAGATGAAGAAAAAAGACGTATCGAAATGTATTACTTCGCAACAATTTTGATTCGTCTTTTGTTACCATTTAATATCCTTATGAAAACTGTGGTAAGTAGATAAAAGTATTGACAATATATTGACTCTGATCAGCAAAAATCTTCTAAGTTTAAAATAATTTCTAAAGTTGCGTTATTTACAAAAATAATGAAAAAAGGACAACCAAAAATATGAATTAAATTAATTAAGGAAGTAATAAATCATGTTTATTAATTATTTAATTAATTAATATCTAATTGACTAATTTCAAAGGGCAAGTGTAAATAAATTAATAATTCTCAATACACCATTGTATTATATCCCTTCCGTACATATAGAATACTGTAACCAACGGAGGTTACAACAATTGTAATCTATATATGCTATTATTTAACTGAAATATAATATGCTGGTATATACAAATTGTGTGCACATACGCAGATATTATGTGCAGCACGTGTCACTCAATGTCAATTTCTAGTGTGATTTTCTACATGTCACCCTTATTCAGTGCACACCCGCTGCTGGGAGCTAGCATCGATAACAACCCTGAAATCGAAGCAAAAGCATGCCAGCATTTATAAGAATGCCCATTCAGTTCAGATTCACTTTATTCATCGCTCTTCCCTATTTTCTCTCTCACCATCTCTCTTTCGTTTTCACATACTATCTCTCTCTCTCTCTCTCTTCTCTCTTGATATTATACACACAACACCACTTCTCTGACTCGTTAGAAAAATGTTCCGAGGTTTTTGAAAAATGCATTCCATGAAAAGATACACAATCCCTTGGAGCGTGTGCCCTCTCTTTCACACGTTATTATATTATGTTTGGCCTTTTCAAAAGTTCTCGCGATATTTATATATTCTGAATAAATAACCTCGATTATACGAACCCTCTGTTAACCCTAAAGAAAAGTAATCTTCATTCTAGAGGATTCCTCTTTATTTTAATAATACATATTTCCCTCTTGTACGACAGCTGAAACTGGTACCGTATACCTATTAGTTATCTTAACTTTGGAAATTCAATTTTAACGTTAAATATTTTCTTCTTTAAAACCAATATAAAATTTTGAAAAATTAAAAAGGGGAATGATAACTATAGCTGCAAGTTGTAGCTCCATAAATAATATTTAATTTCCAAAATTAAAAAATAACCGAGTGTCATCAATAGAAGACGAATTTTTTTATGTTATATGTAAAGTATTTTTATCTATCTTTAATTTAGTATCAAATATTTTTTTTATAAACAAGCATGTTTCGAAATAAAATACAGTGAGTGAGAAAAATCATATAGTACCTTTTTTAATGTAATTCCCCTGGCATAAAATTAAATTGAAAATATAAACTTTTTCTCCTATTAATTAATGACTGTAAATATAAAGCTATAAATTCTGTTTAATATCCCATAATGATAAATTAAGAGTTTTATATTATATATATATTAAATTATAAAATATATTACGATGTAATGTAATGTAATCCTCTAATTGTAAAAAAAAATTAAAAAACCAATGACTATGAACAACATGTTGCACGTCATGTACCTTCGAAACCTGCAAATTTAACAAATATCAAATATTCAGACTTCGCACTCGATAATAAATTTTAAAAAAGTAGCAAAAAGTAGTTTTAAAAGTAGGAAAAATGTAGCTATCTAAGATTATTTACAAAAAGAATATAATTCTTGCGAAGAATTTTATAAAAATTTTCTAAATAATACATTATTCTTGACTAATTTTATGAAAATTCTAATTTAAATAATAGAATTCATAAGAAATTTTTAATATTCATGAAAAGGATTGAATTCTAAGGAAGATTTTTATAAGAAATATTTAAAAATTGAATTCTGTTTGTTAATTTTAATATGAAATTAGTAGATATTGAAAAATCATTTTATTGCGAAAAGTTTTAATCTGTATGAAAATAATTGAAATTTGCAAAGAATTAAAATTAAAATTCCTTAGAACAGTTGAATTTTTGGTTAATAGTTTTCATATTTATCGAGATAATTGAATTATTTATGAAAACAATTGAATAGGTACTAAGAATTTTATTAAAAATTTCTAAAGCTGATTGAATTACTGAGGAGAATTTTATTATTCATACGAAAATAATTGAATTATTGAGAAAAATTTTATTACAATGTTTAAAAAGAATTGAATTCTGGGAAAAATTTTGTTATTTTTAAAAATAATTGAACTATTACGAAGATTTTTACAAACAAAATGTTTTAAATTCAATCGAATTCTGTTTGCAAATTTTATGAAAATAGTAGATATTAAAAATCACTGTATTGCGAAAAGTTTTTAAAAACAATTAATTTTTACAAAGAATTCTCTTGAAATTTTTAAGAGTAACAGAATTTTTGCGAACGATTTGATTAGAATTTCTTAAAATATTTGAATTTACAAAAAGAAATTTATTACTTTTCAAAAATAATTGAATTCCTTTCATGAAAATTGTTATTTATATGAAAATAATTGAATTTTGCAAAGAATTTTATTAAAATGTCTCAAATTAATTGAATTTTCGGAAATTAAAATTAAATTTTTAGGAATAACTTCATTTTTTTGAGCAAATTCTGTAAAAGTTTATTAAAAATAATTGAAGTTTATTATTTACGCGAAAATAGTTGAATAGTTTTTAAAGAATTTTATAAACATTGTATTATATAATTAATTCTTTACAAATTTTATAAATATTATGAAAATTTTATTTTAAATAATTAAATTCTACTGAAAAATTGTAAATGTGTAAATAATTGAATTTTTCTATTAATTAATATAAATAATTGGTTCCAAATTTACGCGTTCATTGAAAATGACCCATATAGTGAATATTCAATATATTCGATCGAATGCATAAATATAGTGAGAGAAATTTTCATATTAAAGGAGCTGTGAAAATGAGAAGAACATATGATAGGAAACGGAAGAAAATGTAGAGCGAGTATACGTGTATGAAGGTATAAGAGAAATGTTTCATTCTCTCCCTGAAAGTTTGACGCTTACTCTCCTGAACAATATAATCGAGCGCGTCAATGTTATCGAAGAAACTGATATACCCGCCTACACCCTATATATACGATAAATATATATATATATATATATATATATATATATATATATATATATAATATTTATAAGGAATTTAATACCCCTATATATATTATAATACACTACAACTGAGTGTATCAAAATTTCACTCCTGGAATTTGATATTTTTTCGTCTTAATAAATCATTTTCTAATTTTTATCAATCTTTTATTATTTCAAGTATGATAAGGACTTTAATATTAATACCCAAGTCGCCACTGGGAAAATATTCCATATTTTTTCTCAAATTAAAATAGCAGGCATTCTTAAAAGCATAATCTCCATTATTAAGAGGGTTATATGGTTATTAATTTCCCCTCTCTAATACATTATTATTTTTCATCTCTGAAAATACGAGAAAAAATGTATTCTAAATTTTATAAAATTGCATCAAACTACCATATTGTTTATTTATTTTTTTTGTAAATTTATTATTTACCCCTATTTTTTTTCTTATACACTCGTCGGCAAATTTTTTCAAGCCAATAAATGAATATGTATACCTTAAAATATTAAAAAAATTTTTTTATTAAAATATGACAATGGAATATATTTTGAAATATATAATGAAAACGAATGAATGAAAATATATTATGAAATATAGAACAGGGAGGGGAGAGTACAGAGTGGATTGCGCGAATTCGCATAATTGAATCGTCAGAAATCCTCGCGCATATATCCCGCAGTCGATTTGCATCCTATGTGACAAACTTTTAAAACATCCCTTTTCCCCACTAGCTAGTCATATAATAATTCGCATAAAATGGTGAAAGTTTTTAATTTCAACGCTCTCGCGCTATTATTTATCTATATTTATTTGCTACAGCTAAAGCAAAAATTATTAAACAATATTTTATTTACAAAAGCAGATTTTAATTAATTTTTTATTTCATGAATGCAACACAGAAACTGTAGAATTCAAACACCATAATAATTGCATTAAAACCAATAATTTTGAACCAATACAATATTGCACAAACTGAAACCAGAATATTTACAAAAGGGAAAGCTTATTATGCACTACTATATAGAGAAATTATTTATCAGCATGTTTCTAAATATAAAAAAATATTTTGATTACAATTATCATTAACATTTATATTTATTATTAATTACTGAATCTATTATTTAAATTAACCTAATTATACAACTTGACAAACAACTAGAGAGTAATATATTTATTTTAATTTATAAATTAAAGATTATGTATTTCGTTATGACATAACACAATTTTTGCGACTGGTACCGCAGTTTTCTCATCGTGTTGATATACAAATGTGCATTTCTATTTCTTGTAAAATCAATAAATCAAAAATAACTATACACAATAAGCAATTCATAGAGTTATTTTAAAATAAAAATATTTAAATTAACTTTACTGCAATGGAAAATAGTTTTGTTCTTTTTCTATAAAAAAAATCTAGAACTATTGTTTATTAATATATTTATGAATAAAGCATAAGATTTCTTTTTATATTCAACGTCAGATATTTCAAAAAAGGTAATTATAAATAATTTTTTTTTAATACATAATAATAGAATATTTTAAAATACAGAAATTAAACATCGTCATGATCCCAAAGTTTTGAACGTTCAAATGAACGAAATATCTTTTTTTTTAAGATATTTTAATAAATTACTAATCATAAAAAAATTTAAAAACTAAAGTTTTACGCTTATAAAGTCAGTAATTAATTTTTTTTGTCAGTGACACAAAATAATGGCAATAAAAATTTAATTTTTAGAAGAAATAAATAAATTTCGTTCATTTGAACGTTCAGAACTTTAGGATCTTCATCGTCCGCTTATTGTACATTTCCCTTTGAGAAACAAAAGAATTTGTTCATTTTATCCAATTAATTTATTAAATTCTCTTTATTAATCTCGTATTTATTTATAAGCTCTGAACTATAGTTTGGAAATATTAAAGAAAATAAAACAAATATAATTCTAAAGTACAAATAATTTTAAAGCATTCATACAAGAATCTTTGCTAAATTTATTATTTATAATAATACGAGCATTACATGTAATGAAAAATTATATAAATACATAATTATTTAAAAATTGAGAACTACATTACAAATATTTTTGAAAACAAAAAATAATAATCTTCTGAAAATTTAATTTTAATTTGTAAATTTTTAATTACTCAGCAAATAATTTTACAAATTCCCAATGTTTACTAAAAACATTATATTGCCAACTTTTCATTTTCTTTGGAAACATAATTTCAAGTATATTTACATTTCTCAATAAGAAACAAAATTTGATATATAAAAAAAGTGATTATAATATTCTGACTTTAATTTAAAAAAACCGTCTTTTGTTTTAATATTTCATTTCAAAAAAATTTATAATTTATTGCACAAACGCAAGACAATGAATTCTTTTCTTGTAAAAAAAATGTAATTTTCAGGAATTATTTGCACCATATATAAATAAAAATAACTCAAAATAATAATATTTACTAAACAAGAAGATGAAATACTCATTAAAACAAACATTTACAATTTTTAATTAAATTTAAAATGTGCGGTCTTTATCTTACAAGGAATAATAAAAAAATTCTTTATTAAAATAAAATGTGTATGCAAATTATGCAAAACGTAAAAAATGAATTAAAACTTTATAATCAAAATAAAATTAAACACAATTCCACTTAACAACAAAATATATTAATTATTTTTTGTAATTTTCTTACGATCTCAAAGTTCTCAATTTTCAAATAAATATTTTCTCATTACAATGACAAAAGAACAGGTTAAAAAATTATTGGAAACCTCAAGAATTCGATTATTTTCAAAAATAACATAATTCTTCACAAAAATCCAATTATGTTTCAAAATTGTCAAAAATTATCGTCAAAATTTAAATAATCTTTATAAATAATAAAATTTTCTTTGAAATTCAATTATTTTCAAAAATTTTAATAAAATTATTATCAGAATTTCAATAGTTTTTAATATACCAATTTTTTATCAAATTTCTCGAAAAATGCAATTACTTAAAAAATTTTTTTTAAATGTTTTAGAAGAGTTCAATTATTATTTAAAAATTTCAATTATTTTATAAAATGTTTATTTTTAAAGTAAAATAAATGAATTCTCGTAGGATTTTCAAATAAATAAATATCTTTGAATATGACATTCAATAACAACCCAAAATATTTACAGAAATTTATTTTTAAATCAATATTTATAAGAAAATTCTACAAGAAATCAATTATTTAACTATAAAAATAAAAAATTTATTAAATAATTGAATGAATTCGAAAAATTCAATGAAAATTTTGTATATTACAAATAATTAAAATTCTGACAAGAATACTATTAATATTTGAGAAAATAATTGAATTTCAGATGAAAATGTTATTATTTATAAAGATAATTTAAAGTTTGACAAGAATTTGTGTAAATTTTAAACATTGAATTTTTGCAAAGAATTATATTACGTTTGCAAATAATAATTGAATTCTTCAGACTAATTTTATTAAAATTTCGGTTTAAATAATTGAATTATTTCGTGAAATTTGATTTAAATAGCAAACATTAAAAATAATTGAATTTAAAAAAAATTTTGAAATCTATTAAATTTCTACGAAGAGTCTTATTAAAATTATTTTAAAAAAATTAAATTGTCAAAAAAGAATTACATTGAAATTTTTTAAAATAATTTAATTCTTTGAATAATAAATAATAAAAGATAAAAAAATAATTGAATTTTTGAGAAGAAAAATAAAATTTTTAATTATAAAGACAATTTTAATTTAAAGAATGATCCTAGAGTTCTGAACGTTCATATTATGAACGAAATTTATTCACCTTTTCTAGAAATTAAATTTTTATTATAATAAATTTTGTTTCACTGTCAAAAAAAATTAATTATAAAGTTTCTTAATTCAAAAATTTATGTTTTTACTGCAATTTGTAATTTATGAAAATATTTTTAATTAAAAAATATTTCTTTCATTCGAACGTTTAAAAACATGTCAGTCAACTGCTTCTAACAAATTGTAATTAGGTTAATTTATAAAAAAAATTGTTTTGTTTAAAATCAATATAAAAATTCGTTATTTGTTTAAAAAATTTACATATGTATCCATGTTTCTTTATTAATAATTATTTACCAAAAACAAAAAAAAAAAAAAAAAAAAACGAGAGCAGAAAAAACAAATATTAATTTAGGGTGCTGATTTTTAGCTCTTAATAAGTTTGCTTTGGTCAATTTTCAATCACGGAGTTAAAGTGAGCTGGCGAATATTAATCAATGATACCTATTAACGCTGCGGAGCTATATGAGCGCACAAACCGCTATCGTGGATCCTTTCAAAGCTTGCATTTGGGAAATGCAAACGCGTTCCATTATAATTGTATCGGATGTACTATGGCTTAACGAGAATGGTATTGTTGCAATTTCGGAATAAATCGCGTTTACCGTCAGCAATGGCAACGTTTTGCGCACCTTCGATGTTCGTTATAACAGAAATTCCCCCTTTTACTCTATATCCGAGTATATAAACGAATATATATATACATATATATATACAAATGAATATATATACATGTAAACATGTACGCAAGTATATATTGGTCAAGAATTATCCCAACACTCCATACGCATTTTAACTCTGCCAATTTGTTAATGAAATATTTTCTCGCGAATCTCTCACATTCATTATGATTTTTCTTTCACTATATATATAAACACACAATCCTATGGAGAAGAATTTAATCAGCTTTACATAGGAATGAGGTCATAATAAAGGATCATGTATGCATAGTTTTAAAATGATGTTGGTTATTACGATTTTACGTGCATATACACCGTATAATCTGATAAAAAAAAAAATTTCTCTTCAAGATTGCCTTATAGAACGTCATTCAGAGGGTTCTCAGTATTATTTTTATTTATTAAAAAGAGAAAAAGGGTTTTTATACTTTAAATTCAATTTATTTTTTAAAACGAATATTTTTCTTATTCATTTCATTGGAAAACGCATCAACAACTTCATTCTTCAATAAATATTTAATCATTATTTTATCCTATAGAAATTAAGATTTTCAAAACTTTAATTATTTCTTTTTATTTATTCTTCAATGAATTAAATTAATTTCATGTTCCTAAAGTTTCTAACGTTCAAATTAACGAGAATATTTTTTTAATTCTTCTAATTTGTATTTTATGTGCAAAAAAATTGTTTTTCTAAATTAAAACAAATTAACTTTAAAAGAATTAGTCTCAAAAATTTAATTATTTTTAAAAGTAACATAATTCTTGGCAAAAATTCTATTATGTTTCAAAATTGGCCAAAAATTTCCGTCAAAATTTAAATTGTCTTTAATTGTTGCTTTTAAATTAAAAAAAAATTGTCTTAAATTATCTTTATAAATAATAAAATTTTTGTCAGAATTTCAATTATTCTTAATATACCAAATTTTCAGCAAATTTCTCGAAAATGCAATTATTTTAAAAACTGTTATTAAAATTTTTCAAAAGAATTCAATTATTATTCAAAATTTTTTAAATAAAGTTCTTCATGAAAAATTCAATTATTTAATAAAATGTTTATTTTTAGAGTCAAATAAATGAATTTTCTAATAAATAAATATTTTTAAATATGAAATCCAATTATAATCCACAATTACATTATAAAAATAATTTAAATTCTGACAAGAATATTATTAAAATTTTTGAAAATAATTAAATTTAGAAGAAAATTTTTATTTTTTATAAAGACAATTTTAATTTTGACAAGAATTTTTTTTAATTTTCAAACTCAATTGGCTTTTTGCGAAGGTAATTGTATTACTTTTGAAAATAATTAATTTTTTCAGACTAATTTTATTAGAATTTCAGTTTAAATTATTTACATCTTTTGGGATATTTTAATAAAATAGCAAAAATAGAAAATAATTGAATTTTGAAAAATTTTTACGAAGAATTTAATTAAAATTATTTTGAAAAAAATTGAATTGTTACAAAAGATTTTCGTTAAAATTTTTCAAATAAATATTGACTGTAATCAAATAATTTTTATTCACAAAGCCCCTAAAGTTTTGGTAGAAATTATTATTTACAAATTAAAAAAGGAATTTTTTCTTAATATTTGTGTTAAATTTTTCTTTTAATTGTCATTTAAAGATAATAATATTGAAAAATATTGAAAAGAAAAAACTTTCGTTCATTTCAACGTTCAAAACTTTAGAAACATTATTCACATCAATTAAATGGCATTTTTGCCTTAAACACTAAAATTATTGGTTCAAATACAATTTAATTATTTCAGATGAAAATTATTTGACTCAAATAAATAGTCAATTTATGTAATGGGTTATGTAAATCCGTTAAATTTTTTTTTCAGTGAACAGCACTTATTAATATTAAAAAAATCTTAGATTAAAAAATTAATAAGACGCAATGCGATGATAATCTTTTTAATTTATAAAATATTTTCCAGTTTAATATAATTTATTTAATTATAATGTTTTTAAATTAATTTACTAAATTTCTTTATATTAATTTATTAAATTAAACATTAATTAAAATAATTCATAAAATAATAATAATAGTAATAATAATAAATTATAAAAAAATTATATAAAATAAAAGAATAATTAAACAATAATTAAAAAAGATTAATTTAATAAGATAAATTTATCATAAAAGTAGAAAATAAATTAAAAATGTTATAATAAAACGAAAAAAGCAATTATACTTCTATAAAGCCTAAAAAAAAAATTTTATCACCTAGCTTTTTAGTTTTGATTTGAAATTTACAAAATACAAGTTTACATATTGGAGGCAGTAAACTCTAAAATATCATATTACGATTCAAAGCGCAATCAAAATCAAAGTGCAGGATGTTGCATCGCTGACAGCTACATGACCGCACCACATTCAAAATGACAACTGAATTTACATATATTGCATTGCAGCAATGTTAATTTTTGGTAAATTTTGATTAAGCAATCAAAGTTATATTTCGTTGAGATCATATGTCTAAATAATATACCAGCTTACATATAATATATATAAAGCTCATGCGCTTTATATCGAGCTTTAAAAAATTTCATTATTCAAATTAATCTTTCTTATAATGGAACGTTTAATATATTTGCAAAATTATAAAATTTATTAATTACTACGAGAGGGTTATATATGAATTATTATTTTTAATTTTTACTTAATTGAATCTATAAATATATCTATAAATTTATAAATCAGTTAAAAATAAATAATTTGAAAGAAAAAAGTCACTGCGATTTAAATATAGTAAAATATTTCTACTAATTATTATTTGTCAATTATAAACAGTAATTTTTAATCATAATTAAAATTTTTTCGTTAAACCTTATAATCATTTCGATAAATATAGAATTTATCATTCAATTTACAATGGAAATTATTTAATAAATATTCACAATAAATTCATATTAAATGTCAATAATAAAATTTGTATTGTTCAATTATTGTTAGATTTAATAAATATTGAAATTAAATATTGCCCAAAGCACAATATAACGCTGTGTTCTTTAGAATTTTTATTGCATTTGCTTCAAAAGTTAATAAAATAACAATTTCAATTAATCATGTAAATTATTGTTCGCAAAAGTGTAGGATAATAAATGAATTACCAATTAAAATTAAATTGAATTGAATTCCTAATTAAAATAACAGTTGTCAATTGTTTATTTTGTTTACATGTATGTAATACCATTTTGTAATTGTTTTAATGCAATACCTGCGAAATAAAATATATGGAAGTTTTTAATATTGAATTAAATTTTTATCATCGGCTATCGAATTATCTTTTACGGCAAATTAAAAAAAAATTAATTAATTAATTCACAAAAATTTAATTTAATTTATAATTTTTTTCTCGTATATTTTTAATGCGCTTTTCAGAATGTAAACATAAAACCTTCGGGTTCACGACCTTCTTTACAATAATCTCACTAATTATTATTTATTAGATTATAAACTTCTCTTCTATTCTCAATGAATATTTGATGTTAATTATATATATCTGAATGAAAGCTGTACGGAAATAATACGAATGAATATATCTTATAGACATTATTGTCTGAAATAATATATAATTATTTATACATCCGGTAAATTGTTGTGATATATTATTATATTTAAAGTTAATTCTGTCTTTATTATTTATTTTTCATCTTTATTTATGTTGTCTTTTTCATTATTTTTATTTAATTCTCATTATTATTTTTTATTTGGGAAAATTATTATTTGAATAATAATAATTATTAATACTTTTATTGTTGCTTCATTACCTATAATTGAAGATCCTAAAGTTCTGAACGTTCAAATAAACGAAATTTATTTATTTCTTCTAAAAATTAAATTTTTATTGCAATTATTTTGTATCACTGACAAAAAATTAATTAATGAGTTTGAAAATGTAAAATTTTAGTTTAAAAATTTTTTTATGATTAGTAATTTATTAAAATATCTTTAATAAAAAATATTTTGTTCATTTGAACGTTCAAAACATTGGGATCATTATAATTGTAATTTATACAATAAATAAAAAACCGATTAACTATTTACTGGAATAATTTAAAACAATAAAAAATTAAATATTTACTTGAATCAAAAAAAATTTATATATATGAATAAAATAAATGGTATATTTGAACCAATAATTTCGGTATTTGAAGCAAATACCATTTGATTGATTTAAATATAAAAACTATTTGATTCCAGTAAATATTTAGTTTATTTAATAAATCAGCTGTTATTTAGATCAAACAATATTTATTCAGTATAAAATGATTACTGGATATTTTAATAATAATACAAAAAAAAAAATTTTAATCATTTTTGGGAGTAAAAATATCAAAAAAATTCCGTTCTTTATAGAAATAAATTGGAAAAACTTTTTTTTTCCAGGAAATTATAGAGAAAATAATTTTTATATTTCTTCCCCGTATCCGCCGTTTAGATTACGCGAATTTGTATGAAATCGACCTTTAGAGGAATTTCATTCTCAAGCAGGTATAGAAATTTTGAACCTTGAAGTTCTATGCAACATATATAAGAGGCTTTGTATAAAACTAACTTTTTATGTCGGCAAGGTCAACATTCCTCGAACATTATTTTTTTTTTAAGTTGAAAAACAGGATTTCAAAATATTAATTTATTTTTCATATATAATTATTGCAAGAAAACAAAATAAATGACCTACACCCAGAGAAATGTTATATTTGTCTCAGAACCAACTAGACTCTTTTTATTTGTTTCAAAGAAATTTTATTTCGTTCAAATATATTTGAACTAAATAAAATTTAGTTTTATTAATTTTGAATAAAAATTTTATTTAAAACAAATAAAAAGTCTAGTTGGTTCTGCTACATTTATTTAAGTCAAATAAAATATATTTGGTTTAAATAATATTTTTCTCTGAGTGTACGCACGTTATTATAAAATACAAAGAGTTTCCTAGAAAAATTTTTTCGACTCTTAAAAAAATTGTGATGTTCTTTTACGGTCATTTCGGTTTTTAATTTAAAAAAAAATTTAATAATAATAAAATAGTAATTAATTTTTTTATAATTTAAATTTTAATAACATTACCGAAAAGAAGAAGCATTTGTTATTACGATAAACAATTTATTCTACAAAAAAGAAATGTTAAATTGAAATTGAAAAAATAATTAATTAATACCAAAAACATAAACTATGTATTATAATTTATATACAAAAAAGTTGTAAATTACAAATTAAAATTAAAAAAATATAAATAAAAAACTATAATAAATTTTTTTTCAATTTCTACTCATTAAAAAAAATATCAATTGTTCATTATCAAAATTTTTCTAATAAAATGAAATTGACCATAAAAATTATAGTAAAATAAATGCAAATAAAATAAAAAGTAAAAGATGTAAACATACACGTTAATATTCAAAATGTAATAATTTTTTTTTTCGAGAAATAATCAAGTACACCTGTAATTCCATTATATCTTGATTTTCTCAATTTTCTTTGTCAAAAAAAATTATTATTTAATTATTCCTTGAATACTGATTATCCTAATTAATCATCCTTTTAAAATTCACAAAACTGATGAGAACATTTTTTTTTGTTCATAAATAAAAGAAACTTCACAACATTAACAATTTCATAGATTTTAACGAAGTTAACACTCACCGGCTTTTTTAGAAACGCACGTGATTCTGGAGAGCAAAGTGTTATTTTTTTTCCCAACGAAAAATGCAGACCTTACCGATTGATACAAACGCGCTGATTATAAACACAAATCACAAACACTTTTTACGAAACTTGAAAAAAATTAATTTTCCTGCTTTCTTTTTTGTTTGCTTTTTAATTATTGCAAGAACAATTTAATTCACAAATCGTTGTTTTTATACCCGGAAACCGAAAACGATGTGCATTGGATCGCATCCAAAATGCAACTTGAACAGTATAAACCCGCGCTTTACAGACTAACGAAGGTTAAAGAGAGGGGATTTCAAGTTTGCGAATAACGCGTATAATGCAGGAAATTCACACCAGATGGTACAAGCATTCAGAACAAGGAAAATGATTTTACCTTCGAAAAATTGCCGACATGCGAAAATACTGTTTAGCCGATAATTGTTAATATTTTTGAATTTGCGAACCGAATATTCCAAATATTTTCTAATATTACATTTCTTACAGAAAAAGAAAATACATGTTAAAAATTGTAATCATATGGTACTAATTACGTTAGTAAAAAATAAATACCTTCAAGAATTGTCAAAAATTAAGAAAAATTTCGCCAATTTTTGCTGAGAATTAAAAACAATGAATAAGTGTCAAAAATTGATGTAGAACTCACCCAGAAAGTGGTAATGAAGTTGAAACATAACCTCAACGTCCTTCATGATTGTTTATTAACAATAATTAAACACAAAAATTTGTTTTGTAAAGTAAATATGCCGAATAAAAGTCAAGTAGTTAAAGAATTGAAACAATCACTTTGTAAACATAACCTCTAAAACAATGAACGCGGCGGACTTGTGATTCGACGTATTTCATTCTCGATTAATTTTCACAATAATTAACACGAAAAATTCTCCGAAAAGTACCAAAACAAGGGAATATTACTAAAACATAGTCTGCGATATACACACTTTGTGATGATATTGAAAAAAACTGATAATTTAGCCGCCAAAAGATAAATTCGGAAACTTCGGAAAGTAGCCGAATCGTCTGAAAGTAGCAGCAGAAGGCAAATGAACATGGCGCCTCCTTCAGGACTTTATGGAAAGTTGTTGCAAGTTACCAACACACGATAATTAAAATATTTCGAATATTTTCGCAAATAATTGCCGCTTAATTTTAATATTACTGCAATGTTGCAATGTCAATCACAAATTTGTAAATTATCAAACTAGTACTTTGGTAATATTGTAATATTCATACAATGAATTTTTTTTCATATATTCATAGTTAAAATAATGATAATTAGAACTTGCCTTTTTGATGAAACACTGAATTCTGGAAAACTGCAAATCCATTATCGTTATCGACTAAAAAGTCGATTGCCCGTTCCTGAGAAGGCATTTTTCCTTAGTATTTTAAACACAGACACGTGAAAATCGAAACACTTGAAACACTTTGTGTAGACTTTTCCCGAGACACTGATTTCTAAAATTACTGTAAATTAATATAATTTATATAAATACGGTAATCGAAATAAATTAAATTGAACACAAATTAAACAAAGATTGACAATTTTTACAGAGGGATTCACTTTTTTAGCGCCGAACGGAAACTGAACAGACGCGAGACACATTAATATGGCGTCCTCTCCGGTCGTTACGGCAGATTCCTATATGATGGCGCCACATTCGCGGCGCGAAATTTGAATTTTAAAATATAAACAAATTGTTAGTAGAAACAAAAACTGTTCTAAATATATAAATTTATCAAAAATTTAATAAAAATATAAGAATAAAATATAAAAATAGAATAAAAATTCATTTTAAAAAGTTGAAAGAAAATTAAATAAAAAAATAGAATAAAAATTTAAAAAATTAATTGTAAATTTAATTTAATATGAAAATTGTTTTTGTCGATTTAAGAATTTTAACTACAAATGAGGAATTTAAATTAACTGTTAAAATTTTCAATTTTATTTTACATTTGTGTAAATTAATTTTATTTTACCTATATCCAATTAATTTTTAAAAAACTTTATTTTAATTATTAACAATATTTATTACTTGGGATATTATTAAAAAAAAATCCTTCAAATTCAGAACAAAGTAATTTAAAAATTTATTTAAAACGTATAAAGATAACTATATGCATTTTTTAAAAAAAATTATAAAAAAAACTAGTAAACAATTGTGCAAAATTTGTAAAGATCATCCTAAATTTGATAAAAATATTGCATCAAATTTTCAAAACACTCTGTGCGCAAATTACAATTCATTTCAAATTTATTTCTTGCCCAACGATTGAATTAGTGCCTCAACTTTTTCTATATATTGCTTCTTAGCGTCTTCTTGGCTCAAACCCTTTTTTCCATTCCAAGCGTCCCATTTTGCTTTTCCCTTGAAATCAAACATACCGGGTCTTTCTGGAAAAAATACACAAAAATTCAGAATTTTAATAATCGAAAAAATTCAGTAAAATTAATTTATTTATTTAATTTACATAACAATATAATTATTATAATAAATAATAAAATAATAATAAAGAATATAAATAAAAGTACAATTAATTTATATAATAATATAATAATTATAATAAATAATAAAATAATAATAAAAAAAATAAAAGTATAATTAATTTATATATTTATTTTTAATTTAACATAAAAATTTATTATCTCAAAAATTAATTTTTTGCTACCAATTTTTTTTTATTTACCTGTATTACAATCACCAACAGTCGCTTGTTTAAATAAGGCATAAATTTCCAAAAGATCAGAATCTGCAGGTGTTGAAGCCAATTCCTTCACATCCTCTGCGGCTTTATTGAATTGCTTGAAAAAAGAAAAATATTTAGTTAAAAAATTCAAAAATGTAAATATTTACATTTTTTACAAATGAAAAAAATAATTACTATAAACAATTATAAATTAAACTATTTCATCAGAGCATTATAAATTTTTCCCTTTATTGAACAATAAATTTAAAACTAACTTTATATTCTTATCAATTTATTTATAAATGAACTTTGTCGCTTTTATAATCACAGATTTTTATTATCAATAAACTATTCAATAAAAAAATTTAAATATTCCCCCCTCTCGATTAGCCGGAAGTAATCGTTTTCCATTGGCTTACTACACCGGAACAGGAAGAAGCCAATAATAATACTCCTCAAAACAATTAAATAAAAAATGGCCGAACAATGATAACAATTTTCCACGTTTATACACTCACCTCGTCCAGGGACATTTTTTCTCGTGTTTTTATTTATTTGAAGTTGATTATACTAATTAGTAAGACGATCTTTGAACTCGTCTCGTAAAAGTTTGTGCTGTATAGAAAAAAGGAAAAAAGGACATAAATATATGAAAACAATGTACAGTTTTGATAATACTGTCACTAGAAAAGTTGCATTTGAATGAACTTTGATATTAAAATAATTAATTACCTTTGGTTTTTGACACTGTGGTGTTTATTTGGAGAATAATAAGAAGTAATCGAATACAATGTTTGTTGGTTTAGTGATAAACGTAAACTACCGACTCCGACTAGGACTACGTGTATTCCAGGGCCGTATAAATTGCAGGTCAGTTGGTCACATTTTTAAGGTTAGGTTTCTCTATACATAGAATTTTTCCAATTTCCCGAGTTTTTAAAATTGATTTACTTAATTTATTTTCTTTTTTTCAATTAAATGCATTATTTTCTCGCTGTTTATATTGCTTTATTGTGGAAATAATAATTAAATGATCATCTACATTTAATCTTTAAATTACAAATTTCATTTTCAGTTTAGATATATATATAGCAAAGTGGTTTCTGCGTTAAAAAATCCTAATCAGTCACGACAATTAGTGGCAGACAGTTATTAAAAAATAATATAATTATAAATATTTGTATATTTTCTAATATAAATCATATAAATATTACAATAGATTTCTGGATATCGATGACAGTCAAATTGCCAATACAATTTTTTCAGTATAGTCACTTTTAACAATAGAGAATACTTTATAAAATTGTTCTTTAATAGTTCGTATTTTTACATTTTTAATTAATTTAACAAGTAAACGGTTTCTAATTGTTTACTTGTATTTTTCAATAAGTTTGTCAACGAAGGCAATGTATTGTTGTTTTGCTGTTTCTTTAGACATACCCTTCTTTTTATTCCAAAAATCCCATTTTGCTTTTCCTTTTAAATCCAACATTCCTGGTCGGGCTGTGAAAAAAAAATAATAATTTGAATATTAATTCAGAACTTTTAGAGTAAAAATAATTTCTAACTCTTGTTTTCCTAAAAAAAATATTTTCTTTTAATCAGAATAATTTCAAACTTCTGTATAAAATAAAAAAAATTATTTTCCTAAAATTTGAACATTCTAAGAAAAGAATTGTTTTTATTCCCTTAATTGAAATATAAAATGTTTTGAATTTTTAATAAAACTTACTTGTATTGACATCGCCGACTGTTGCCTGTTTAAAAAGGGCATAAAGTTCCAAAAGTTCCTCGTCACTTGGTCTTTGAGAAATATGTTTTATCGCCTCGGCAGCTGCTTCGAAATCCTGAAAGAAAATGCAATTTTTATCAATAAAAAAAGTTTTGCTTTAACAGTACATAAATATTTAATGTTCATTCTTCGATTGTTGATAATATTAAATATATTTTTAGATCTCGAGATTGAGTGTAAAGAAAATTTTTTTTACGTAACTTCCTTTCATTTAATACTATGTGGAAACCAACAATATTTTTGCATAATTTAAACATGAATTTGCAACTCTCGTGAACTGTAATCTGACCCTTATTCTAATATTATCACTTTTTTTCTAATAAATTTATTTATTCTTATTATTGGAAATCTGTCTTAAAAGAAAATGTATAACAAAACTCTTGTTTCAGAGAAACATTATTACAATCAATTTTAATAAATCATTACTTTCAATAAATTCTAAATTCGACAATTAAACTCTGATTAAATGTACAAAAAATTAGTCATTAATTAAATAATAAACAATTAAAAACTGAAAAAATTGAAAAATTAAAAACTAAAAATATTGAAAATGGTTTTGAAAAAAGAAACTTTTTTGTTATAATTCTAGTTTTTGGAATTACGAATTTCGAAAAATCAGAAATTTATTCAGTATTTATTGTCTTAGAAATCTATCAAAATTATTATTATTATTATTGATTGTGTTAATTATACTATGTATTACATTTTTAAATAGAAAATTATGATTAATAATTTAAATATTTACAGAAAATTACCTGATCGAGAGACATGGTAGAGAAGTGCGTTCGTTCGATGATAACGAAAAGTTCACTCTGTGTTATTTTACGTCCCTCTCTTTGTATAAATTTTAATCACAAGAGTCCAAACTTCTAACAGTGGGGATTTAAAGTCATATGGAAATGATCTAATGAAATACAGGAGGCCGACAAAAAGAAACTTGAAAAACCGGTTAATTTAAAAAGCAATTTTCATTAGTTTTAAAATATTGACAGGAGAAAAAAAAACATATCTTTAAATTCTATAAGATTTTTTTTCCCGTCTTCTACAATATTTTCTCTTTCAAAAACAAAAGAAAAATAAAAAATTATAATTGCAATGTTTTTCAAAATACATATACATTCGCAGTGAATGTTCAGAATTTGCAAAGAATGTGAAGAGACTTATTTTGTATTCAAGATAAATAATGTTTTTTTTAATTTTATATAAAGAAAAATTGACTTTATTATTTCATGTTGATTTTTCTATACAATATACAATAATAATAAAAAAAGACTGAAGGCTATTCATTATAAACGAGAAGGAAATATTGCAAAAATTTTAATCACGTTCATTTCTCTTTGACAATAAAAATTTCTTTTTGTCATTTACATTCTTTAAATTGTGATAATATGTTTAAATAAAGGCCTCGATGACATTGAATATTTCTTATAAAAAAAAAATGAATGAAAGGAAAAAAATTTCTTCCTTTTTCTATGTTCAACAATAACAATTTATATCGTTTATAATCAATTTTATTGTAATAGAAAATTTTACTATTTGGTTCAAAATTATTACTATTACAATTGTTTTTATTATTATTATTATTAATTATTAAAATTAATTAATTATTCTGTGAAAACGATCAATAAAATACTTTAAAAAATTTAAATCAATAATGTATAATTAATCATAATTTAATAACAATGAAAATTATAATTTAATTTTTAAATTCCTGAAAGTTTGAACAGTGCAACAAAGAAAGATAATTTTTATTGTTACTTTATAGTTTTTCTTCTTCGATTTATCACGAGAAAGAAATCTCAATCGCAGAATTTTATTGTTCATATTATTATAATCTCGAAAAACGTTTCAGTACCTACGTTATATTTTTCTCTTTGTTACAATTTAATCAATTTTTCCAACACCATTAAATTTCGTTTAGTACATAAAAGATAAAATTAATATTTTTCTCATTTTTTGTTATTTTCTTTTTGTATTAATCATAATGAGATTTTAATTTTAAATAATGAGTTGAAAATATGTAAAATACTTATTTGTAATTATTGTTTGTTTCACTATTTAATAATAATAATAACCTGATTTTTATTTTTTATTTGCTTTTAATAATTTATTATTATACAATAATAATAAGTTAAGAATTTTTTTCCGTTCAAATTTAAATAAATAGATAATTTAGTTACTATTCAATTTTACAAATATGATAATTTGATTATTATTTTATTTAATTTTACATAATTAATAATTATTATAAATATTAATTATTATAATATAATTAATAAACCACTAATATTTATTTATTTTACTATAAATTACTTATTCAAATATATTTAAACATATTATTCAATAATTTCTATAAAAAAAAATACTGTTTTCGTATATTTTATGCAAAAAAAAAATATAGATTTAAAAAACTACATAATAAACTTTCTCTCTTATTTTTTTTTGTTCAAGAGAAATTTGTATTGGATCATTATAAAATATCTTGCAAAAGTAATTTATTGTTTTCTGAGAAGGATTTTTAATATTAATTATCTCGAAACGTTGTTGGTTTCATCGCGAAAGTTCCCTTAATTTGCAGTAGTTTATCCGGTCCAGGGTGCAAAATAAATGAGGCCATCGTGCCACATCATTTGACTCACGACTCACCTGCCCAGGAATGCGGGAATTCCTTATTTCAAGTTTCTACCTTTCTATAAAAACACCGTTTTCCCCCTTTTCACGGCTCAATATCAATGTCTCACATTTGAGGACCTTTTGTTTAAAAAAAAAATTCAAACACTTTCAACTCTTTTCATTCAAATTTTTTATTAGAATTTTTTTCCAAATTATTTTTTTATTTATTTTTACAACTACTATTTTTATTATTATTAAAATTATAACTATAATTATTAAAAAATTATTAATTGTATTATTTTTTAATTATTATTTCTATTATTATTGTTATTTTTTTTTATTTAAAATTTTATTTTATTTTATTTTAATTTATTTAATATTTAATTTTATCATTATTAATATTATAATTATAATTATAAAAAATTGTTAATTATATTATTATTATTATTATTATTATTATTATTATTATATATTATTAAATTACAATTATTTCAAAATAATTCAAAATCTGTCTTAACAAAAAGCAAATATAATAATTTTATTTTTCTATAGTGACATTACATTTTTAAGTCAAATTAGTTAAAATAAATTCTACATTAAATTATTCCCGTAAAAGTAACTCAAAAAAAAGTGCCCGATTCATTTTCAAATTTCCCGCGCTAGTTACGCTACTGAAACGATTCGTGTCGGAAATAATCGAACATGTACGATTCGTCGACGCCGGCAACCGAAGCTAGACGAAGTGAATAAGCGGGTAAATTCGTATGGTTTCGGTTCATTTCGTCGTTATATTATTCCCTCATCGCTCCATTGGTTTTGCCTTCAACGTTTTCTATACATATCGGTGGAATTCGCGAATCATTGCAGTTGTGTCTCCGAGCGCGCGCGTGTGTTTGTTTTGTGACAAAAACAATAGGAAAACATTTGTTTACTGTGTGACATTGTTGGAACATTTCTTTTTTTTTTATTACACACACACACAAGAAATACCTCATTCTCAGTATGCATGAAAGAAAAGGTTATTATAATACAGTCATCTTTATACAAATCATCTGATAAAATCCGGTCATTCAATCTTTTCTATCCGGTCAATGTTCGATAACAATTTTAAAGGAAATCGCCTTTTGAAAGCAGTTTTTTCTTGGAAATTGTTAATGTTTGATTTGAAAAAATAAACAGTTTTTTTAACGGACACGGGTTTTTTTTTAAATTGAAGAAAACAGTAGAATGTAATTATGAAGTGTTTTAAAAATTCATCTTTGTTTTTTCAGAAAGAAAATTCGTGTTTTTCGGTTTTCCTAACGGACTCGATGAGATACTCAGTGAGATGATGCAAGGAAATTGTCATTTTATAAAATGAACTGTCACGTAGAAATTGAATGAACTGAATTTCAATTTTATTGCGGGAAAGTTGACGAATTTGTTTTACAAATTTGTAACACTTGGATTATTTCTTAACGTTTTTGGAGAAGCAGCTCTTTGGAAGGAATTTGTAAGTTTTGTTTTTTTTCATTCATTTATTTGTATTTATATAATCCTCCTCTGAAAATTGATGTGAATTCTTTATATTTAAATTAACATAATTTATTCCTATTTATTCAATTGTGTTTTATTTAATCAATCGTTTAAAACATTTGAATCTAAATCTTCAGTATTTTCGTTAATGTGTGTTAGTATTTCGGTGTGATTTCCTGAAATAATAAGTGTAAACAATATTCATAATTTGAATAGTTCTTTTTGTGCTATTTTTTTCATGGGGGAAAAAATGTGAAAGATAAGTTAGAATTTACGTCAAGATCAATGTTTAATTTTTTTTATACTTGAAACAAAGTTCCTGCATACGTTTATAAGGTTGTAAAAGTAATTTTTCTCCTTATATTGCAAAAAGAAAGTATACTGGAAAATACATATACTTCGCAAGTATAACGTTACTGGAATAAAAGGAGAGCGTGAGATTTCTTTTCATGCATTTTACAATCTTATTTCTCGGTTTTAGACGCACCTCTATGTGTATAAAAATAAACTTTATTCCATTACAATCCATAAACAGTGTGGATGCCGTTTTAATTGCTAAATTGTATTACGCAATAATTCTCATAGAAAAATGTGCATTGAAATATGACCATAACTTTCACGATTCATCATTTTCAATTATATAAAAATAGCCGTGTGGTTTTTTCCAAAATAATTTCTAATTTGTCTTCAGTCTACTACTAATTTACTGCAACTAGAATATTTTCTTTTAGTTCATTATCAATAAATTATTCATTTTAATTAATTATTATTTTATTAATTAGCTCAGAGTGACAATTTCTTTTTAAATTTGAATTTCACATTTCTGACTGTTAATCAGCTGTTCAAGAAGCAATAATTTTCTATTGTATTAAAATAAGAAACAAAAATATTGAGGCCAAGTGAAACATAATTTTCGGTCTTTCTTATTTCAATAATTATTATAATATAAAGACATTATTTTGCGAAAGTTCAGGAAATTATTTTACATTAAAGAAAAACACGGTTAATTGTTGAATAATTATAGAAATATTATTTTTCACAATGTGTTCTTGAAAACTGTTAATAATATGTCTATAGTTTTCATAGAGATAAGATATTTCTGGAATTTCTTATACATATTAGTTTATCTCCATTTTTTTCTCAATCGATGAATTAATTAACTATATATTAACGATATTACCTCACGAAAGTCAAATGTTTTGTAATCATTTAGCGAACCAGTATTGGCATTAAAAACATTTGCATTCCATATATAAATTTATTTTTTCTACCTTTCTATCGAAAAAATTTTATATAGTTATCTGATCTGTTGAGTAGAATTTCATCATTTTTCTATCTTTCGATACGTATCGATCTTTATATTTCCAATGGTGATTTAAACAATTAAACTTATCTCTACATCGTAATTAGTAGTTATTAATAATTTAATTACTTATATTCACTCTAAATGTTTATATTCTTGTACATTCCGATCGGAAAGAAATTTAATTGAAAATGATAATTAAATTGTTAATAATTTTGTAATTATAGTATTTAAGCTGATTTAAATTTATTTATTAATGTAAATTAATTTATTAATGTATTCAGTAATTAGTTAATGTATTTATTAATTTTGAAATGTATTTATTAATTTTTAAATGTGTTTATTAATTTTTAAATGTATTTATTAATTTCTAAGTGTATTAATTAATTGAACAAGTTGTTAGAGACAGTGAATTGTCAAAATATAAATTTCTTTATTAAAATTAAAAGTACAGTTACAAAAATATTTTTAAAGAAAACAGCTGCAGCATGTGCGGCACATACGGTCGATGAGTTTGTGAGAAATGCGAATTTTATTGTTAAATGTGATAACGGTAATAGGACACTCTTCTTATCTTTTCAAGAATGCCTTTAATATCAATTTTATATCCGGTTTCCGGAATAAGGAAATTTTCTAAGTCTTATATGAATTTGTAATATTTTATGTATCTGAAATTCAAAAACTGATCTAGATTTTTGTATTAAAAAAATTTTTTTTGGTTAAATTTATTTTCAAAATTTAATTTAATTTTTATTTTACTTTATTAGGACATTTTTGCTAAATTTTAATATTGCTACTTTATACATTTTGCCTTTTTTTATCTAATCTCAAAAAAATCGAGTTTTTTCTACACTTTACAAAGTCTTTCTGACTTTATTTGTTATATTTATAGATTTTAATCTCAATTCGATTTGTAAGTTGTAAAAGAAAGAAAAAATAATGAAATTAATTTGACATTATTAATATAGCTAAATAAGTTTATTATTTTTTTCAAATAAAATGTTATGTACAGAAATTAACAAAAAAATTTTTACTGTCAATAGTAGAAAATAATTCTCAAGTCAATAAGACGAGAATTAAAAAGATTACGTAAAATAATTTCAATGATAATAATAATTTAGAAAGAGAAAACACAATATAGATTTGTTGGTTTTTATGAGATTTTTCACTAATGAAGAAGTTGTTCAAATTCTTTTCTATCTCACGGAAGATTTATTGTAAAATTTTTTTTCCTATTTCTAATTTGTGAGAATTCACGTCTCTTTCCTTAATCAGATTGTTGCATTAATTGTACTTATAAATAAAAAAAAACAGTCATAGCATTTTTTTATGAAACCTAAGAGAAGAGATTGCAAATATTCAATTATTGTATTCACAATTGGAAATAATTTTATACAATTAAAATCCTGCGTTCGCAATTTCTTTTATTGAAAAGTCTTTTTCATTTCTTTTATATTGAATGATTTTCTCGATTCGAAAATTTCGTCATTGCTCCTAAAGTGTCGAACGACATTTTTTAAATTCCTTTAATTTCTGTAGGTATTTCTGGCAAATAATAGTTTCTACGAATTTTAATTTTTCTTTTCTATAAAATAATTTTTTTCTTTAAAAAAAAATGAAATTTTTCATTAGAATATAAATTCTTATTAAATTTTCTAGTTCCTTTTTGAGGATGGAAAGTAAATTTTACGAAAGTCAATAGAATGATTTTGTTACTCTACTTTTTATCCAATCAATATAAGCCTTCCTTATTCACAGCCTCACTTCTCTTGAGAGATAACATTTTCACAAAGTTCTCTGATGAATCACACGCACTCTAACCGGTTTTATGAATTAAAAGAGAAAAAAAAATCTGTTGCAGAAGATGGAGAGAGGATGAGGGAAAAAAATTAAGGATTCCCCGGGTGCTTGTAGAACACTGACAAATGCACGTGAAACCGGAAGAAACTGGGATGACTCCCTCGCCAACGGCAAATCGGAGTTTCCTACACGGTGATCGACAATCATCGTGTTTGAATTCCGATAAAATTGTTTACGCCACACTAGACAGTTTGGCCCTGAAGAGAGTTACTCTACCACTCAAATTACTTCCAATCGATAATAATCACGTCGTTGATAATTCAGCGAAAATTGATAATAAAGAAAAAATTATTTCAAGAAAAATGTCTTCTAGAAAGCCCAGTTTCAAGGTGAGCAATCCATGTTGTGATTTTATACTTTCATCTCCAATAGTTCATTGAAGTATTTTTTTCTACACGAGAAATTTACCTTTTATTCTAAATAAAATTCTATGAAATAGAATTTTAGAAAAAACTTTTTAAAATCGAGAAGAAGGAAATAATTTTCAAACTATTGGAATACAAATGATTGCATTTTTTGATCAAGATTGTAAATTCTTCTGAGGCTTTTTATAATTCTAGGTACAAATCGAAAGTTCAAAGAAAATGATTTTCTCCTTATCAGTCAGATAAAAGAATTTTTTTCTAGATAATCGGAAAATTGTCAACGATACGATTTTGTTTTTCTATTTTTAATTCTCTGTTCATCGTTTATTGTAAAAGCAGAAAAAAAAGTTGGTGATAAATGTTGAAAGGCTACTTAGGATACCTGTTTTGCTTCGCTCGAGAACAATTGAATTACAGCCTTTTAATCTCAAGACAAGAATACAATTTCTGATAATGATGTAATTTTCACATCAGGGTGTATTACGTTAAACTTTTTTAAACTTTCTTACCGCATATAAATTCAATTATACACGTTTAAACAATTAGTTTTAGGAGATAATTTTTCAATTACTTTTTACACACTTGAAAAGTAAAGAATTTACTTTTTTTTCTTATTACCTGTTAATTTAGTTTTCAAATTTGGTACTCGTAATTATTTCGAATGGATTTGAAAATAATTGGATGACAAAAGAATGTTTTGATTCATTTCATAATTTTATACTATTTTTTTCCTTTTTCTATATTCTTGAAATATCTCTTTTATGTTCGCGATTGTGTCAACCTTCAACACACAACATCTGCGATGTAGATATATCGAGAGCCCCGTTACAAGAGTAAACATTCACCATTCCGCTTCTAACAATAAGTATGACTTCTAAGCTTTAACGGTACCTCGATCTTGATCGCGAATTTCCTTCAAGATGCTTTTATCAAATTAAAATAAAAAAATTTCCCCCTCACCACCTTTTCCTCTAGTCTTCATTTTAAACAATGGGGAAATAATTTTATTCATATACAAAAGCGCAGCCACATTCTCATTCGGCTTAAGTAAAGTTCATTGTACCGCTTGGTCCAGATTCTTTTCTGACGAGTTTCAATAATAAAAAAAATTTTCTCCCTACCAATTCTTTCGCAGAAAATTTCTCTTTTCTTTTAAACATCAATTTTTTCCGAAAAAAAAATTATGTATTCCGAACCAAAAAAAAATTTGAAATTTGTGAATCGATATTTTTAGAAATATTTAGAAATTTTTTAAAGTTTGTTTTTAATTTATTTGCATTTTTTATTCTATTTTTAGTCGAAGGTCTATTTTATTGGATTTAGAAATTTTTATGCAAATTGATTGGTTTCCATATTTAGCCGATTTACGAGTAAAGTTTTAATTCCTATACGTCAGACATTTAAAAAATTATCTATCTGAAAAATGTTTTTTTTTTCATTAAATTTGAAAGAAATATTTACAATTTATTGTTTCCCTTTATGAGTTTCTTTTTGTTTCCTTACAAAGAAGAAATAATGTCACGTTTCTCTCGTAATTTTTAAACGAACGATAAAAAAGATGTTTCAACTTTTGCGTGTCACTGACTTTAAATTTATAAATAATTACAAACAAAAAATACGTTTAAACAAAAAATTCCAATGGAACAAAATATTTAGTTTAAATTAAAGTAAATTATTTTAAACATTTGCATTATTTCTTAATACTTTAAGTATTTATTTATTATTTATTAATATTTTAATCTTTTTAGATTTTATATATCCGTTAATATGGAAATTAATTTATTATTAAAAATACTTATATAATTTCTCTTAAATTACAGATACGAACAGCTTCGAATATCCAATGGAAAATTCGTTCTCGATTGAATCAGAACCATCAGAACTCAAAGGCAGAAAATCAGAGGGAAGTCATGAAGAAGTCAGTTTCGCTGAACAGAAAAAGTAACAAAAAATTGAAAGATTCCAAAGTACCAATAGTGACTAAACACGATTCTTGTTATATGAAGAGTAACACGTTGCCAAGGGATTCGAAATTAAACGAGAATGTGACGAGAACGTTTGAAGAAACTGAACAAAAAGATGATAATTTTAATTCATCACTCATTATTGATACAGAATTATTGTATGACGACGTATTTACTACTTCAGTCAATAATTTAAGTCTAGAAAAATCTGAGGACGAACAAAATTTAGATCTGGACATTTCCTCCATTAGTATTAATAGTTACAATCTCAGCAATCAATCTGATACTAGCGGTTACGGTAGCAATAATAATACGAATAATTCCAGTAGTTTACAATTTAGTGACAATAGTATGTGTAATATTAACAATAATATTATCGAAAATATGGAAAATATCGAAATGAGGAGAAACGATAACGAAAAACAATTCATCAATGATGAAAAGTCAAAGAAAAAGTATAAATATTTTACCAAGAATGTCCTTCACTATGTCCCCATATCGAATCACGTGAAACGTTACAAGAAATTGAGAAAAAATCGATTAAGTTTATCGCTTGGATCATTGAAGAATAATCAGATTGATGGTAAATTTGATTTAGACGATTCGACAAAATGTAGAAGTCTCTCGAGAACTGAATTAAAGTACGTGACAATATCGTCGCCAACAAATTTTGTCCACGTTGCTTCGGCAACAAATCCAAAATTATTAGTCAATTCCGACAGTGATTCGTGTACGAAACAAAATGTAATTATGCATGAACAAAAATTTGTCGATCTGAGAATATTCAAGATGGATCATTTACATAATTACGAGAAAATGGATAAAATTAACGGTGAGTTTTGTTTCGAGAAAATTTTTATTCTTTTTATTTATATTTATTCTTAATGATAGTTTTAAGAGAATAACTGAAATGCTTTTGATTAAAATTTAATAGAGGAAACAATTTTGATTAAAATTTCATAGAGACTAACTTAATTGGAAAGTTATAATTATTTGCAATAATGTTCAATTACTACGAAAGTTAATTATTAATTTACATTAATAGAATTGATAAAAATTTCCTTGTCGTAATAGAAATATTTTTTCTGATAATTTTCATTTTTTTATGTCATAATTTAATTGGTAATTAACACTTAAAACTTTTGTAATTTATGATACAACTTTGTTCCCGGATTTGCCACTTCATAAAAAAATAAGTTTTTATAGCTAAACCAACTATAATAGTTATGGTTAAAGTAACCGCAAACTGTACCAGGATCACGTAGCGTAATATAATTTTACGATTCAATTGTTTTGTCAGAAAACATAAGAGAAAATTTAGTTATTTTTCACATCCTTGTAAAATTTTGCTTCTAAATTCCTACGATTATTAAGAAACATATTTAAATTTACCGTAATTTTCTCGTTTTTATAACTAACAACCATTTTAATTTATAATTATTTTAATTAATAACTAAACTTAGAATTTTTTAATCGTTCACAAAAATTATTGTTATTTTACAGAATAAAAACGTTTTATTTTAAATTCATTGTGTGAAATAATAATTAGTGAATTAATTTTCATGTGATTTTGCTTCAGGTCGTCCTAGCTTCTTACTGAGTGAAACTGACGGAAGGGGCTATGTGGAAATTAAAAAATTACCATTTACAACCGACAACGATCCATCTTATGATTCAGTGAGTGAAAATCAATCGGTGAAAGTCGAAAATTTGGAAAATTGCCAAACGAAGAACGTTGAGAATGAGGTCGATGAGAAGATTTACGAGCCGGTGTCCGAATTTTCTCCTTATAATGGCTTAAAGGCAAATTCGAGTTTTCTTTGGAGTGAACGACGGAAAAATTCGGAAATTCATGAAAATTCATCGTCAAGTAATCACAGTAAAGATGAAAATACTTATGAGGAATTCGATGATATTGGAACGTCTTTCGAGGTAGTTTAAATTTTTTCAAGTATTATTTAACTAAACAGTTATAGAAGCATAATTTTTTTTAAATAATATTTTAATAATAGTAATTTTTAAAAGCATAAGATTTAAAATATTTAAAATACAAAATTTTTTTCACAATCCTCGAGTTTTTAACGTTCAAATGACTCTTCTAATAAGAATTTATGAAAAACGCCAGATTTAAAATATTAAACACAAAAGTTTTTCAGTTTGTAACAAAAGTTTTTTTATTTGGAATAAAAATTAAAAACTTAAATTTTGCATTTACAAACTTTATAATTATTTTTTCTGATAACGATAAAAAATTATTGTAACAATTTAATTTTAAAAAGAAATAAATAAATTTTCTTCTTTTAAGCATTCGGAACGCAAGGAATATTTTTTATTCAAAAATTAATTTCAATGTCATTTTAATGTGGCAAATTTAATACAGCAACGTAAAATAATTAAAGAAGAAAAATGTATTATTTGTATTATTTCTCGAAACAATATCCCAATTACGAAATATAAAAGAATGTTTGTAAATATTCATCTTTTTCGTAACTTTTATTTGAGTAAAAATTTGAAAGATTATCTTGTCAGTTATGCCTTAAATAAACATCTCACTTTTTACAGTCAGTTAAAAATTCCAATTTTTTACATAAATACACGTATTATTTTTAGAAGTTGGATAAAAAATTTTAATTTGCGTGCAATAATTGTAATTAAAAAAATGACAATCAGCAAAATTTACAGTTTCATCACTAATTATATATTGTATCGATTCGCTGATAAAATTCCTGAAACGTTGTAACACATTTATTGTTTTTAATACACACACGCGCAGACATTACGTGATGGAAATTGAAAACTTCTTTTTGCAAAATTATAATCAATAACTGAAAATTAAATAACTTTTGCTTTCGAAAATTTAATTATTATATTTTTCAATAATTTTATATTTTAAAAACTATTATTTTTCCGTACTTTTATATTTCAAAAAAAAATTTATACTTTTTTGAAAGTATAAAGTTGAATTTTTTAAATAATTACAAAAAGAAATGAGAGCAAAGTTAGATTATTTTGAATTTTATGTTTTTTGGCTTTTAAAAATTTAAAATTGTTTTGAAATGACAGAAAAATGTTTTTAATGTTTACAGTTTGGTAGAAAATATAAATTTACAAATTAAAAAATCAAATTATTTTTTCCATATTTGTGTTAATTTTTTTTTAATATTGAAAAGAAAAAATTTCATTCATTTGAACGTTCAAAACTTTAAAGACATAGAAAAATTGGTTTTAACTATTTATTTGCAAACATTGTACATAGTTATTTTCTTTAAATCACAAAAAGAAATGAGAGGAAAGTTTGACTTTTCTAAATAATTCATGACGAACGCAAGAAAATTGAAAATAAAATCTCTTTTCACAGAACGATGACTATGATGATGTGGGAATTTGCAAGAATGAAAAATTCGACAATGTTTATGACGACGTTATGCCGCGGTCATTTCAAATGGAGCAGCATTTCTCCTCAACGAGTACACTAGAGATAAACGACTATCTAATAATGAAATCGAAAGTGGAAAATGAGAAGAACGAATTCGAAAAAAAGGACGACTCGGAGAAAAGTTCGAATTATGAAAATTACGCCGTGGACAATGATTACTCGAGTGTCGACGAGGACGACGACAATGACAACGATGAGATAAAAGAAGAGAACGAACAAGGAGTGTATGATGACGTCGATCTTCCATGTCAGGAACGTGTCAATAGCCTTTACGCAGGTTCCAGTACAGGATCTCAACCGGGGTCATCGTTGAATGGCAAAGAATCCGAGTGGGAGGATCTCGAAGACGCGAAACCCTCTCTGCTCGTGCCAAAGAGAAACGTCACGTGGTGAGTGGCATTTGAATTCTTTTCACAACTATATTATCCAAGGCTCAAATATAGTCTCTATTTCATATTCTATATTTATGCAACAATAATAATTTATTTTCTCCAACAAAAAGGAAAAGTTGTTTTGAGACTTTTTTTTCTAAAAAATTCATATTCGGAATAATAATTAACAAAAAAAAACCGGGGGAAAAATTTATTTTCTTTATTCCTTACTGGAAAAATTATTCGTTTTAGAAAAGTTTAGAAAGCTGTGATTTCGTTTTAATATGAAGGCAATGATAGCATCAGAGTTACTTCATTATCCGACCAGAGACTTAATGGCGTGACGGTCCATCTTTATTGTTTCAACGAAAACAATAGTACTTAGCAAACATTCGCTCTTCTTCAGTATTTCAATCCGAGATATATTTAAAATCAAATTTTCATATACCGAACATTTTAATTGAATATTCGAAAAAAGGAAAATTTTAGAATAATTTTTAATTATTTAATATTTAATGTGTTTATAATTAATTTTTTTTCTATGCTTTCTTTTTAGCATACGGGAGGCTCACGGGACTCCGAGTAAAAAGAAATTGGCGCAACGTTGGTCGCGGAAAATTCGAGGACAACGGACAAAAGTAACAAGAAAAAGTTCCTGTAGATCAACAAGTCAGACAATATGCGATCGTGTGGTCCTCTTTGGTAAGTATGAAACTAATGAGAAAGTTTGCAAACAACATTTTATTACAAATACCCAAGTGACTTATATAATACAATGAGAAAGGCCACATTGACGTCTTGAAATCACTTTCTGAATTTGAAATAACTTTTCTATTTCTACTCGTAAGTGTTTCTTCTATATTTGGAAAAAAAAGAAGAATTTACATTTTTCCTTCTCTCAAAGTTTAACATTCGAAAATTTTCTCCTTGACAATTCTGGCGAAAAAAAATGAATAATTCAATTTGAAATCGTCTCTCTTTGATCTTTATAGAAAATTTTGCCAATTTTTACTCTGGATGATCGATAAAATGTTCACGTTCTGCCTAAGTTTCACTTCTGATTATAAATGAACGAGTGAGAAAAAAAAGAGAGAGAGAGAGAGAGAGAGATGAGAAATAGTCCTTGACTTTCGATTATTCGCAATTTCATATGAGAGTTGAACGACTAAAAAGTGTAGGAAGTCGTCTGCCAGTTAGATTCATGAATATTGTATAATTTCATTATTAATATAGTCATTTCATTATTCGCGTCTAGAAATATCGAGTTCCTTAATGCTTCGAATTCATTTGAAAAATAGGAATATTTTTATTATTTTCATAAATGAAGAAGGATTTAAATTTTATTTCGTTAAAAAAAGATGTTAAAAAGTTTTCTTTTTAATACCGTTTGTCGTAATTATTATTAATTATAAAGTAGAAAAAATATTCGTTTGCTCCATATTAAAATGGAATCGTCGTCTCTACGTTCATGGAGAAAAAATACCAGAATTATCAAATTAATGAAGCATGCAAAGTACCTTGTGCCAGAAATTCAATTAGCGTTTCGTCTTTTTATCAAATTTGGATTTTAGCGCGAATTAATTTATCAAAATGAGAAATATATTTGATAATTAGTAAGAACTACTTATTTAATTTAAAAAAAAATTTGATGACAATTTCTATGAATGATTGAATCTTGAATTTTTAAGAATTTTATAAAAAATTATATAAAAAGTCATCTAATTTCTATGTAGGAGAGTTTTATAATTCATAAAAATAATGTGATTTTTCAATAAATAATAATTTGAATCGAAATTTTTAAATGTAACTGAATTTTGCGAACAATTTTTTTAACTATTTGAAACAATTGTGTTTGTTTTTGTTAAAATAATTCTAATTAAATTTAAATTTATTATTATTATTATTTACTTTTTCTTGTTATTATAATTTATTAAATTAAAAAAAAAATTTTTTGAAAAAAATGAATTCTTTCCAAAATTTAATTACAATTATTTTGAAATATTTGAATTCCTGCGAAAAATTTTTCTATTTATACAAATAATTGAATTACTACCAAGAATATTAAACTTTTTGATTATAATTGAATTCTTTCGAAAAGTTTTATTAAAATCTTTTAAAATAATTGAATTATTTAAATAATTTCTTTAAAATTTTTTAATATTATGGTGTTTTTTAATAAATGGTAATTTTAATCGAATCTTTTGAAAATAATTGAATTTTGAAAGATTTTTTTCAATTATATTTCATTATATTAAATTTATGAAAATTTCGTTTTTTCGAAATTTAATTACAGTTATTGAAAATAATTGAATTTTTTCGAAAAATTTTATTAAAAAACTGTAACGGAAATAATTTAATTCTAGCGAATAGTTTTTTTATTCATAAAAATAATTGAATTATTTCCAAGAATACTATTAAAATTTCTGAGAATAATTAAAAAATGCATTTTAGAATGAATTAATTTTTTTAAAATTGTATTAAAATTTTTGAATATATAATGAACAATGTGAACTGATCATGTAGTTCATATTTAAACTTTTTTTTTTTTGAAATTTTGAATCTGAAATTATTTAAAAACTAAAGTTGATATTTGAAAATAAAATAAAAATATAATAATAGGAGTGACAGTAATAATAACAGAGATGTATAATTTAAAAAAATTTGTTTTGAGATCTTTTATTAAACCATAAAATGATCTATTATTGGCAAATGCCTCTCGATATTTCCTTATATCGCAACTTGTCTTTGCAATAATTATACTTGTCATAAAAAACGGTCTGTCTCTTTCGATGCATATCTATACAACTATAACTTCTTATGTTTGTGAAATATTTGCGAATTATATTTTTCCTTTAAAAAAAACTGTATTTCTCTAATTTTCTACGCTTTGCACAACATAAATCTTTCATTAATAGACATTCGACATTTTTCTCCATGAATTATTACGATTGAAAAAAGAATTCGATACTCGACAAATTGCATATAAATAAATTAAAATTTTCTTCTATTTTGCTTTTTAATTTGAATTAATTAATTAATTTATTAATATTAATAAATTAATTATTGAAATTAAATTGTAAATGTCTGTAAATAAAAGTAAAGAAATAAATAATTTGGAAATAAGTTTTAATTAACTAAAAGACAAGTGTAGTAATCGATTCTTTATTTCTATAAATTGACGAACAACTTTTTTTAGACCACGATTAGTGAAAATTACTATCTTTTATTTTTAAAAATAGAAATTTATTTTTAAGAAATAAAAAAAGATTTACTTTTTCTTTTATTTTTAAATAATGATATTCCCTTATTAAATTTCCGATGGATCCGAAGTGTAGGTGAAATTGACATGAAAACGTTTCGTGTGTTTTGTTATGTAAAAAAAAATTTTTTTTTTCGTAAATAAAATGCAATTATTTCGGCTATGTATATGTTTTACTTTGAGGAAACAATAGAAGTTCTTTTGTTCTAAACTAATGTACAGTTACGACAGTGATTGAAAAGTTTGTGTTGCTCTAATGTTGTTGTTGTCTTAGGTCATTTTCCTCTGCTATGCTTTTTAATCAGATGCTCGCACGCGTTCCTTGCAAATTATTATTTATTACAGCCAAATAGAAAAATAACACCTTGCAAGGAAATAATTAATAGAGGAAGTCTTCATTAGTCACGTTATGAGCTATTTCACTTCACGATCTCTTTAAATTACAGATAATTATATTTTTAAATTACGAACATTTTCCTTTCGCTCGTCTGTCGATCATTATTAATTCTTCTTTAAAATTCTCCAAATATTGTTTCTTCATTCTGTCTCTTTATTTTTTTTTACTTTTTGATAGAAAAACGTCTTTTTTTTCTGAATAAAATAATTTCAATTGGCAGAATTAAAAAAAGAGTATGTTTTAAATTTTCTTTTTACTAAAATAATTTGTTTGCAATTTAAAAAAAAGAAATAATTTTTTAATTCTCATGAATCTATGATTAAAATCTCGAGCCTTGGATTAAAATTAAAATTCGACGGATCTTGTGTATGTAGAATTATTAAAAAAAAACTCTCTCTCTCTCTCAGATATGAAACTCGCGAGTCCCTCATACAAGAAAAGTGTGTAAATTGCATTCCGTTGAAAACGTAAAAAACCGGTTGCAACAGAGTCACTTGTGATAAATAAATTTTTATTAAAATGAATTTTGGTTTGTCACATTGGCATTAAATTGAGTCGAATCATATATGATCGAAAATACCGGTTATATAGGAATTATGTATCGGAATATAAACTCTATAGAATCGTTTGAGTGCCTTTGCGTTTAGTTCGCGCAAGGTGAAAGCGCATACATATTACGAGTTTTCAGTCACGGCCGAGCCGCGACGGTGTTCACAACTTGTTTTCGTTTCATTTATAATACAATTTTAAACGTACGTACAAAGGAGAAAAAAATATATACATAATAAAAAGAAAGAAAGAAAAAGTGTGGAAAATTTGTTATTCAAGAGATGTTATTGAGACGCGACATTTGAAGCTTTAAAAAGTTTATTATTATTTGCAACACTCGATAAACAGGGACATTGTCCTGAGGTGCATAATCCAGGATTATTAGACGAAGAAACCATGACGAAGAAATGAAACAGGGCCCAAAGACACCTTCGCGTCGACCCAACACCCAAGGTTCGTAAAATAAAAAAGAAACCGATCCCGATTCGAGGTCGTTTCCAAAAAAGGAAATTAAAAATCTTGTCGAATTCGAAGAAAGTTTGTTTCAATTCTTATTTTCTAATTTCTAATTTTATTATTTTTTTATTCTATACAATTAAATATATTATATAAATAAAAAATCAATACAAAATTAAATTAAATTTAACACAGGCGTTAAAAAGAAACAGATCAGAAAATGCAAAAAAGTTATTTAAAAATAAATACAAAAAAATTGTACCATTTTAATTTAGAAATTAGGCATTTTGTATATTAATTTATTCATTAAATTTATTTACTATTATTATTATTACTATTATTATTTAAATAATTAAAATGAAATTAATCCACAATTTGTAAAGTTCAAATGAAAAAAATATTATTCATGAAAATAAATGTTCATAAATTATTGATTCAAATTAATTAAATTTAAATTAAATAAACTTAAATTTAAAATTTAGAAACTTTATAATTTATTTTGCTGATAAGTGACGCTAAATTATAGCCACAAAATTTTAATATGAAGAGAAAACAAATAAATTAAATTACCAAAGTTTCCAACGTTCAAATTAACGACGATATTTTTTCTCCTTTTTAATTTGTATTTTTATGATAAAAATTATTTTGTATACTATAAAAATTTATGCTTAACTACATAATTGTTTAATATTAATTATTTTATTTTTTTTTTACAATAATTTACATAAAAATATTTTAATCGAAAAATATTTTGTTTTATTCGAATTTTTAAAATAATAAATTTCGGTTATTTGAACTTTTTTAACTGTTGGAACATTCGAATAAAAATTTATTTTACGTACAATTTTTAATCCAATTTTCCAAATTCTATTCAAATAATATCAAAATATAAATTAATAATTAAAGAAAAAAGGCAAAAAATTCAAAAACAAAATGATTTTTTGATAAATAGAAAAAGTGAAGTGATAGTGAATTTTAATTTGTTTCCTTGAGATACGGTTCGAATATCTCAAAGCAATTTACTAAGCTAATTAGAAGTACCATAAATCTCACCAAGTTATGTAATAAGTAAACGAGGATTTAATAAAAAAGTGTTTTACATTCTCTTATTTGCAACTAAAAATTAAATGTGTACAATTTTTCTTAAAGTTAGTTCTTTTTTTTGCATTTTCGCATTTTTAATTCTAAAATAGTAATTTTTAAACGTTCTCCGTTCTGAAAAATAGTAGAAATAATTTCTCCCTATAAATAGAAAATATAAATTCCAGAAAAATAAAATTTTTAAAGAATTTTTTGATTTTTAAATAAAAAGAATTTTACTTTCTGTTTTTATTTATTCTGAAGGGAAAATTAAATTTGTAAACTTTATTAGAATTCTTTTTTAATGTATACCTGATCAGTCAACAATAAAAAAAAACTTTCTAATTCTTATCGGAAAGTTGTGTTTAGTATAAATGCAATGAAGTTTCATGTTTGGTATAATTTTCTAATTATGGTTTAATTATTCCAATTCGATACACTAATAATTATGATTGTTTTACTCAGAAATTTCCTTCTTTAGTATAATTCTTCAAATATTAAAATTTAAAAATTGAAATTTATAATTAAAATTACAATTTAAATTACAGTGAAATAAAAATGAAAACAAAAGTAAAAAAATAAGTAAAAGTAATAAATAAAATAAATACAAAATTTATATTATTTTGTTTCATACTTAGTTTTTTTAAATATCGATTTTATTTCTAACAGATCTACTGATAGAAAAAGAGGACAAAAATTGTAATCAAAATATTTCAAATAGAAAAAAAAATCAAAATATATTCACTCGTTGCCATTTATTTAGAAATCATTCAGAATATTGTTTGCAATAATAAAAAGAATTCTAATTAAAATAGTTCAAATAGAAAAAAAACAAGATAAATAAATCCACTCCTTGTCATTTATTCAGAATTCATTCAGAATTAATTTGAAAGTTTTTTTCTATTAAAACTTGAATTTATGATAATATTTTGTAGAATATTAACAGAATATTATCATAAAAAGGTGTAATCGGAAAATAAAGTAAGAATTATAAATAGAATGTCATTTATATTTTTTAGTAGAGTTTGTTACGAAAAGATTCGTTTCGACAAGATTTTTTTTTTTGACCGAGAATGGAAATACACCGATTTTGTATGAGATCATGCTGACCTTGTGAATGATTTCAAGTATCCGTCAGCCTTGGAGGAGGCACAATCCTTTTATTTGGACCCACTGAGGAATCGACATGTCATCAATTAACGCAAAGGTCACCGATTCAGGCCCTTGGACTCGTTCAATTGCGACTGGTCGACCTGGACGAAAACACCGACACCCAGGAGGCGTCCTGTTTTGTTTCAGAAGGTTCAACGAGAGACAGATTTTAGAGTAAAAATTAGAATCTAATTTTAACAAGAAAAAAAAAGAAATTTTTCGTCACTAAAAAAGAAAGTAGATTGGCGATTTCGTTTCAATTTAATTCTATCAATTAAAAAAATTTTTCGATTTAATAAAACAGTTTGAATTAGAAATTAGATTAATATTTTAATAAATAACGAGAATAACAGGAAAAAAATAATAATAATAATACTGAACACAAAATTTTAATTTGAAAATTCAGAAAGTGATTGGAAATTAAAAAGATTAAAACGATGAAATTGTGAGAGAATAAGAAATAAAAGAAAGAGAGAAAGAAAAAAAAATTGTTGGAAAGTCCTACAACAAAAAAAAGAACAGTTATTATATATCCAGAAATGGAAGTCACTGAAGCTCTTGGCACTTGAAAACAGTGCGTATAACTAGAAATATTTTTCCCTGGATAACAATGAATAATTACTTAAGTTTCTTTGACTCTTGACATCCGGCATTGCATCTCGCGTGTAGTTTATTTTTCTCATATTTTTCTCCAAGTTTTAAACATTACAAATCGCAAAAAAAAAGAACGAAGAAGAAAAAAAATATGCGTAAACCGTATAATTAATTATTACAGACATCTAAACACTTATTTCGTTTAATAATCCTTGGTCTAGATTTATCAACCCTGATCTTGATGACTACACGATTGTATATAAATCTGAATTAATGAATTTTCTCTCAAGCACGTATCACCTGGCAATGAAACGAAATCACAAACGAGTGCAAAATAAAATCTTAGAAATTAACTTCATTTAGTTGTTTTCAAAGGAAATAATAAGCGATCTTTTAAAATTCTTTTTCGACTTTCGAATTTTTCTTTTAGTGGAATTTTTAATTTTTTAATATTATAATATCGGGAGGTATGTAATATTTCAATCTAAAATAATTTAGTTCTTGTGCAGAATTTTATTGAAATTTTTTTTAAAGAATTCAATTATTTGGAAGAATTTTACTATAAACTTTTAAAAATAATTATATTCTTTCAAAGAATTTAATTATTATTGTTTTCAAAATTTATTGATTTTTTTTGCAGAATTTTATCAAATTTTGTGAAAATAATTGATTCCTATCAAGAATTTTTAATCTAATTGTATTGAAATTCTTGTAATGAATTATTTTTTAATTTTTGCAAATATTGGAATTATTTCGAAGAATTTAATTTAAAACTTTTAAAAATAATTCAACTCTTTCGAGAAATTTAATTTAAATTTAATCTGCAGAAAGTAATTTAATTCTTCTAAAGTTTTTTATCATAATTTTGGAAAACAATTGAATTTTTTCATACAATTTTATTAAAATCTTTAAAAATAATTCAATTCTATCAAGAAATTATATTGAATTTTCTCAAGAAATTTAATTAAAATGGATTGAAGTTAATTAAATTTAAATAAACAAATTTTTCCGATTTTTTAAAAATAATTGAATTTTTCCAAAGAATTTTATTATTTAAGAAAATAATTCAATTTTTGCGATGAATTTTTGAAAATAATTTAATATCTGTGAAGAATTTTAATCAAATTTTTGTAAATAATGCAATTGTTTCGAAGAATGTAATAAAAAATAATTCCATTTTTTTAAGAATTTAATTTAATTTGTTACAAAATTAATTGAATGAAACAAAGTAATTTTCTTATTTATGAAAGTAATATAATTGAATTTTTGCCACGAATTTTATCAAAATTTTTGAAAACAATTAAACCTTTTGGAGAATTTTTATAAAAATTCTAATTAAAATAATTGAATGCCTGTAAAGTACTTTATTATTTGTGAAAATAATAAAAGTAAATTAAAACCGAATAAAAAAATAAAATTGGTAAAAATACAATATCAATAATTGTTTCAAAGAAAATTTAAATACCTTCGAAGAATTTAATTCAAATTGCACCGAAAATAATTAAATTCTACTGCAGAATTTTGCTAGAATTCATTATTATTCTTGAGATAGAATGTCGAGAGGCCGGAGATACTTTTTCTAATTTTTCTAATTTAAAAAACTCAATTCTTTCAAAGGAATTTAATTATTTATGAAAATAATTGATTTCTTGGTAAGAATTTTATTCAAATATTAAAAATAATTGAATTATTTTGAAGAAAATTTAAATTGTTTCAAGAAATTCAGTTAAAATTCTAATGAACCTAAAGTTTTAAACGTTCAAATGAACGACGAAGTTTCTCAATTTTTAATTTGTTTATTTTATAAAAAAATTATTTTGTTTATTAAAAAGATTAATATCTTAACTAAGAAAATATTTAATTTTAATTTTTTTTTCTTTATATGCAAATTTTTAAAAATATTTAACTGGAAAAAAAATTTTGTTCATTTGATCGTTCACAACTTTAGCAACACAAATTCTATAAAAAATAATTGCAGTCTTATAAAGAATTGAATTAAATTTTTGTGAAAAAATTGAATTCATTCGACGATTTTTATTTAAAAAATTCATTTTTTTAAAAATATTATTGTAATTCTTTTGAGAAATTTTATTGAAATTGCATTTTAAGTAATTAAATTTCTGCAAAGAATTATTTTACTAATGAACGTAATTGGAAGGTTTTAAAGAGTTTTATGAATATTTTTGAAAATAATAATAACTAGTTATAGTTAAAACATGAATTTTTTAAAAATTTGATTCTAAAATCAAAAAATAGGAAATAAATTGAAATTTATATAATAACAATAAATGAAACACCGCTTTTCGCGCGCGAAACATTTACTAGTAATTATAATAATATTATAATTAATAAATAAAACAAATGTTATAAACATTTAATAGTAGTAAACTAACATTTATTACGCCTTTCAAAATTTCCATCAATTTTTAATAGTTTGTTTTTCTTCTATTCTAATTTTAATTGCAATCAATAATAATTCTCATAAATTAATCAATTTTCTTTCCTTTTAGAAACAACGTCAGATGACAGCAACTATGAGACACTCTACGCCTATGAGATCGATGACTTTAGTACAGATTCAGAAGCTGAGGAGGGAAATTGTGACAGTACTCAAATTTCGAGAACAATTTTCAATGAAAATTTGGAACCACCAACGAGGCCAACGCCTCCACCGCCTAGAGAAGCGAGTCTCACGCAGTCCTTGGGAAGGAGGATGAAAATTCTCCGACGAACATGGACCATCACCAAGGGAAGTTTGGGACGAATGCGTCGACGAACATCCGGGGACGATTCAACTTACAAGAGTGTCAATAATCATTCGGTTACGAACAATGACAACAGTAAATATTTCAGTTTCAAGAAACACTTTAGAAAAAGTATCTCTGGCCTCTCGACATTCTATCTCGAGAATAATCAGGAAAATGGAAACGTGAAGGACAATCAGAGCAACAGCAGTATCAAGGAGGGAATTTATAGTAACAGTAATTGGTACACGGACACTGATATTTGGAGAGATGACAGCAGTTCCTTGCAATCTGAAGTTAATAGCGCTGGTAATGATTTCGTTTTCTTATTTTCTTCACTTTATTTCATAGCGCGATTTCTCGAAATAATTAAGAACAATAAAAAGAAACTTTTAATAATAATTTAAAATTTCTTTTTCCGTTTTGAATCTCCGATTTGTGAATGTAATCGGCAACAATCAAGAACTGTTTAAAGACAATTGTAATAATAGTTTAAAAATTTTTTTTCTGATCCTTTAGCTATTTGGACTCGAGTCGGTAAATTTAATTTGACATTTGATTAAATTGACAAATGAGGCGTGGTAATAAATTTCAGTTAGTTTGAGAATTAAATTGTTGTCAAAGTAGAAAGTTAACTGTCAGTGCTTTCACATTGTTAATTAGGCTTCCTTCTGTTTGTCAGTCAGTGCTGAAGATCTAACGATTATTGTTTTCTGCCTTTCGGTGAGAAAACTGAGGCTTATTGTTCGCTTCCTTCTGAGTTTTAATTCATATAAATTGCAAATAGTTTTTAGCTCACATTTTTTGACCTCGTTATGGTAGAACTAGTTTTTTTTTCTTCTCATCATCGTGGATAGAGTTGATAATATTTTTTTTCACTAGTCATTCATTCTCTTGTGATGATAACTTTTCCTTTTTCCTCTAAACATAAAAATTGCACTTGTGAAAAGAATTTTTTAAATAATCATTAATTGTTTTAATAGATAATTAAAATAATGATTAAATGTTTTAATTGATCATAAAGTAATGAATAAGTAATATTAGTAATTATTAAATATGTTTTAATTGATCCATTTCGTACGAAATAGATACAAATTTTTGAAAATTAAGTTAATCTAATCTAATCTGTTTATAATCAAATTTTTAGATCACTACAGCGTTTTGATGGAAGAACCATTGTATCAATTTTATGCCGCGGCTGCCGCGAGAGTTGCCTTTGAATCCGATTCCGATGGTTATGAAGAAGTTGAAGATATCACACCATCCTCGGCTGCTATGGACCTTGCTAAACCTGGACATCGAACTTTATGGTGTCAAACTCCTCAAGTTATTCACAGTGGTCTTCTGCGTGAGTTAATTTTTTTGTTCAATTCTAAATATTGCGGAAGAAAAAGAAGTCGTTATAAACTATTTTCTATTTACTGACTTTGCACTAATCTACTAAAACTTACTACTTATTACTAAGTTTTTCACGATTTGATACCATTTAAATATTTTTTTTTAGATTTGTCACACTAAAAGCTAATTTTTTCTGTATTTTGAAAATTTGCACAATTTTTAACCCATTAATAGTTAAATTAAAAAAAAATTATTACCAAAATTTTTTTTAATTCTTAAAAACAGTTAAAAATATTTTTAAAACATTTTTCGAAACATTTCAATTATTTTCAGAGAAAATAATTCAAATTTTCAATATAGAAATTTAATGTCATAGAAGAATTTAATTATTTTACTAAAAATATCTAAATTTTTCAATAAAATTCAATTTTTTAATTCAAAATTTCAAAATCTATTATTTTAACAAATTTTCACAAAAGCATTTAATTAAATAAAAATTTAATAAAATTCTTCAGCAAAATTCAATTCTTTTCATAAATGATAAATTTTTTTAAACACAATTTTCATAAAATATTTCCATAGAAATTAATTATTTAAAAAAAATTTAAACTTCTCGTAAAGAAATCGATTTCTTTGAATAATTTTGATAAAATTTGTTTGCAAGAATTAACGTTCTAAACGTTCAAATGAACGAAATTTATTTATTTCTTCTAGAAATTAAATTTTGTTTGCAATTATTTTGCTTCACTATCCAAAAAATTAATTACTGAGTTTGTAAACATAAAATTTTGTTTTTAAAATTTTTTATGATTAGTATTTTAGCAAAAAAAAATTCCAATAAAAAATATTTCGTTAATTTGAATGTTCAAAACTTGGGGATCATGAATAATGAAATGTTTCGCAAGATTTTGATTATTTTTAATAGAATTTTTAATGAATTCCTCGAAAAATAAAATTGTTCTTGAAAATTTTGATAATATTTATTACAAAAATTCAATTTTAAGAAAATTTTAGTTAATTTCATATATATTCCTAATTTTTTCTAAATTTTCGTTTATTTTTCTACATGGAAAAGAAGTTTTTTTTGAAAATCAAATTTTATTTGCAGAAAGTTTAACCGTGGAGGAGAAAAAGATGCAGGAGGCAAAATTTGAAATAGTAACATCAGAGGCCTCGTACTTGAATTCATTGAGAGTTCTGAATAGCGAATTTGTCACTAACAATGAACTAGTTAATGAGACACTTACTCAAGTGGAACGAGATAAACTCTTTGGCGGAGTTTCGTGCGTTCTAATGTTATCAGAGAGATTTCTTGCCGAAATGGAAAATGTGTGGAAAGAAGATCCAATGCTTCTAGGCTTGCCAGATGTTTTACTTAAACATGCAGAAAGAAGTCTTGCCATATACGTCACTTATTGCTCGAGCCAAGTTAGCATAGACAGTACATTAAAGGAATTGCGGTAAATAAAAAAAACAGTTTAGAAAATACTTCATTTTCAAAAAAGCATTGTGTATTAGAAATTTTTACAATTTTTAAAATTGTTCCTATTAATATTCGTCAATGAGAATTTTTCTTCTTAGTAATATTTATATAAGAAAATTTGTATTCTTATTAGTATTTGTTAATAAGAATTCTGATTCAATAAAAATAATTATTTCAAAAATAATATTGAATTAATAATAATATGCACTTAAGAAAATTCTTATTTTTATTTATATTCAACAAAAAGAATTATTTCAAAAATAATATTGAATTAATAATAATATTCACTTAAAAAAATTCTTATTCTTATTAATATTCAACAAAAAGAATTATTTTTAAAACAATATTGAATTAATTTTAGTTTATAAATAATTTATATGGAAATTCTTTCAGAGCTAGGAAGGGATTAAAATTTTTAGAAGTCGTTTCACGAATTGAAATGCGACCATCTTGTCAAAGTCTATCGTTACATTCGTTTCTGATGCTTCCAATGCAGCGAGTAACAAGGTAATTTTAGTTTCGTATTATTAAAATATTCGACTATTTAGACAACGAATTAAAAATGTGTTAGAAAGATATTTAATTAAGTTTAGAACGTTTATTTTTTTCAAATATTTATTTTATCAAATTTAGAAACATTATTTTTTTAGTTCAAAAAGAGCGGGAAAAATGTTTTCTTATTGAGCATTATTAGAGATTTCTAATAAATTATCGTGTGAAAAATAAAGATGTATATACAACTTTTAGATTACCTCTATTGGCCGATGCTGTTTTATCGAAGATACCAATGAATCATCAAGAAAGAGCTTCCTGGGAAAGAGTTTTATCACATCTGAGTTTCGTTGTCGCTGAATGCAACGAAGGAGCTAGAGCAGCGAGTCAATTAATTGAAATGGAAACTTTAGCAAGGTAAATAAATAAATCGATCTATTTTATATATATAAATAAATTTAATCATTGCTACTTATTGATATGGAATTCTATTAAATTTAGTACAATTCAAATAACATTTTTTTTAAAAAGAATTTAATTATTTTCCAACATTTTAAATGTTCCTAAAGTTTCGAACGATCAAATGAACAATAATAATTTTTTTTCACTTCTAATTAGTATTTCTTTACAAAAAAATTATTTTTCAGATTAAAAGAAATTAATTCTAAAATAAATATTGTTTAATTTCAATTATTTTTTCTTTTTTGGATAGTAATGTTCAAAAACACTTAAGGTGAAAATTTTTTATTTCATTTGAACGTTCAAAACTTTAGCCACATGATTTTAATAAAATTCTTCATTAAGGATTCAATTAGAATGAATTTCAAAATAATAAAGATTGTACTGTTAATTAGACTCTTTCCGTTTTTCAGAAAATTAGAATACTCTCCAAAGGTGCCGCCTATCGATTTAAGGGAACGAAAACTCATTCGCAGTGGAACAGTAACACAATTGTCTATGAAATCAGACATGGAATATAAACTGACTTTTGGTAAAAAATTCCAAAAGACTCCACTGTTTCTTCTTTTGCTCACAGATTATCTTCTAGTCACAAAACTCAAAGCCAGGTGTGTATTTAAATTGTTTAGAAAAATTAAAAATGTTTCAAAATTTCTAAATTTAGAAAATTTGTTAGAAAATTCAAACTGAAAAACTGGACTAAATTAACGAGGGATTCGATGATGATGATGATGATTGAAGTTAGAATTAATTTTAAAAAGTAAAAGTTACAAGACTAGAGGAGAGAAATTAAAGGAAATAATTATTTCAGTAATCATGAAGACACGTATGCAGTGATAGACTTGTGTAAACGAAATCTCGTTGCCCTGGAGTCGGTTCCGGAGAATTCACCATTTTCGGGACGACACGCAATGGTTTTAACGCTTCTCGAGAATCATTTGGAGCGACAAATGGAATATGTCATCACTTGTGAAAGCGATACGGAGAAAGAGAGATGGTTGGACGCTGTGTCACCTCCAAAATCAAATCTTGTTGGTGAAACTTTATACGAGTCTTGGGATTGTCCTCAAGTCATGGCACTTTATTCTTATTCCCCGGGACAACCCGACGAACTGGCAATGCAACCCGGTGAGAAAAAATCTATTTTTGAAATTTTTTCCTTTCTCAAAAGTAAAGAAAAAAGATTTTTAAGTACAAAAATAAATTCAAGAAGTACAATTTTTGTTCAAGAATCTTTTTCCTTTACTCTTAAGAGAAATTGTCGCTAAGTAAACCTTGTTAACATTCTTCTTTGTATGTTTATGATCTAGAAAGTTAATTTTCAATGTAAATTGACTAGTTTACATTTAAAAAATTCTTTTTTATCCAGGAGATGTGATTAACGTCTCGAGAAAAATGGCAGATGGCTGGTACCATGGGGAAAAATTATTAGACGGCGAGCAAGGCTGGTTTCCTGGAAATTATACAAAAGAAGTGGCCAGTGAACATGTGCGCGCTAGAAATCTAAAACAAAGGCACCGACTTTTGGCTTTGAATGGAAGTGTTTTGCAGCGACGAGCGAAACAATCCATGGCCATACACTAAATTCCAAGCAGGGTACATACTAATTAAAACAAATTAAATTGTAATTAATTAATTTTTGTAAATTATTCCATTGTACAGTTCTTTTTTCTCAAAATATAATTATCAATGAAGACACTTAGTGTCATGTTGCTATAAAGTATTGTAGGTAATAATAATTATATATTGTAATTAAACATAAATTATTATAGAATTTTTCAATTCTATAAAACTTTTATTGTATAAAAAGCAGTGTAAAAAGACAATTTTTGTAACAAAAGTAAATGTCATTTTTTTATTTACTTTATATAAATACATTGTATTTATAAATATATTCAAGCTGTTTCGCAAATATTTATACATATATAAACGTCTCTTTTTTTCAATATATAAATATACTCAATGTATGAAATAAATTTCATACTTCCATTCACGCAAAAATAGAATTCACAAGAAAAAAAAAAGAATATTGATGTGTTTATAATGGTAATCAGCCTTTAAAAAATGGAATGAAATATACAAATTCTATTGTAACAGTCAAATAATTGTTTGTTAACATTTTGTTAATTAACATTTACAAAATTAAGAAGAAATATTCATATATTAGTTCAAAATTCTTATTTCTTTCCTCATTTTTTAAGTACTAGAGTTTAAAAAAAGTAAGTTCCACAATTTTTCAAATTTATATTTTTTTCGCGTTATTTTTTTTTTTTTGAATATAGAAAACTTATCACATGTTTAGAGAATAAAGATCATAAAAAATATGTCAAACGAGAATTATTTTTAGTTCAAATAATTCTTCTTTATAATAATATTAAATTCTCACTTTCGAATAACCGGATGGTTTTACCTCGAAGAGTTTTCTCACGAAATAAACCTGCAACACTGTTGTGGCAATTATTACAATCAATTGTGCAATTGACCAATTTTGAACGTACGAATTATTGTCTAACAATAAATTTAAATCTCGTGCCTCGCGTCCTCGACTCTGGTATTGAATTTGTAACATTTCATTGATATTTTTCTCCACGTGCGTTATCGCTGACTGAAATTAATAAATTAATTTTTAGTAAAAGAGAAAAATAAGGAATCGTGTTATTTTTTTTTATTATTGATAAAAATAAGGAAAATAATTCTTTTTTTTTAATTATTGATAAAAATAAAGAAAATAATTCTTTTTTTAATAAATAGATTTCTAGGTTTCGAAAAAATGATCTCATATGAAATGAGAAATTTACCGTGAAATTTTCCACTGAGAGATTCATTTCTTCCAATTCTTTCGTGAACTTTTCCCATTGATCGTATCTGTAATTTAAATGATTCTATTATTAGAATTGAAACTGATAATTAAAGGAGAAAATTAAGAGAACGATAAAAGTTTTATGAGAGTATTATGAAAAAGGATAAAAATTACCTGATTACAGTGATGTATAAATTAACTAATTTTCCAGCAAATCTTGAAAATTGGTTATCGATACAGACACTGTAGTAGCCACCATTTGTCGATTGATCCTGATAATCAGCGTTCGCTTTCCATTGATAGGGATGAACTATTTCCCCTGATGGATTTCTAACAGCGAAACCGGCTTTTCCATCACCTCCTCGAAGAACCTAGAAAAATTTCAAGATTAATAAATACAATTTATTCTTTTAATCTTGTTTTCATTTCTTTTTTAATGGGATTAAAGTTTCGAAAGTTCTAATGAACGGAATTTTTTTCACCTTCAGTGTTTTTGAAAATTACTATCGAAAAAAGAAAAATTATTGAGATTAAACAATATTTATACTGTGCTGTTATTTTGTTTGGATTTACAATTTTAGAGTGATATTATTTTGTTTTTTAAAAAATCCATAATTTTAATAATTTAAAAATAAAAAAATTAAACAATATTCAGTTAAGAATTAATTTGATTTAACTTAAAAAATATTTTTTTTGTAAATAAAATACAAATTTGAAGAAGTAGAAAAATTTTGTCCGTCATTTGAACGTTCGAAACTTTAGGAACATTCTTTTTTAGAATTAATTTCAGAATAAATTATATTTTGTATATAAATAAATATCTGCTAAAGTATTAAATGAAAAAAGACCCAGAATTTTAATATTTTATTAATTATTATCGTTACTAAATATTGGTTTCACGTACTTCGTGTTTTATCCACAATTTGCAAAAATTACCAGAAGTTTTTTTTTCCCAAAAGAAAATTCGACAAACAATTTTACATTCTAGACAAAAGAGAAAATCTAAACAAAATTGATAACTGTATTATTAATTTTCAATTAAAAAGAATCGCACACTCAGTTATAAATCGTGAGAAATTTCTACTTGTTGTACCCATATGGAACTACACAGCTGGCAAATACAGTTAACTTTCGGAGTAAATTAAAGAATTTCTTCACAAAAATAAATAGTACCACCTTTTGCTTTGCTTTTCATTTAAAAATTGTCTTCATTAAAAGAAAAAAAAAGAATGAATTGTAAAATATTGATAAATAATTACCTGAAAGCTGACGTAGAAAGTGGCTCCAGGATTTACAAATTGAAAATAACAATCCTCCTTTCCAGGGTCAATATGGACCTTGTAGTCCATAGCTACAGCCGGCAAGGATTCATACCATGGTCTACTTGTCTCAGTTTTCGCCAGGGTAACAATTAACCCAGTGAAAACAAAAATACGTGCGATTAGAAGCATTGCACGAATTATTTTACCATCACGAACTTTTAACCATTTCCATAAGCACTTCCCGTTTCAATGGCTTTCAAACCTTTCGAAATATTAATTTTTGGTACAGTTTCATCTACCATTCCTTATTACTTATTCACATTAGTCTAAAGATAACTTTCAATTGGAGGAGAAGCCAATTAGCGTCACCAAAGGCAACTGCGCTTGCGCCACTAAATCTCCAATTGGTTCAAATAGCGCGATTATTTTAAATACTCTAATATAATTTAAATTAAAAAAACGCTCAAGAAGGAAATATTAACCTTTTGAAAAAATTAATTTCGATACGTGAATACTACCAGTGAAGATAACAATTTTATTCGTAGATAAACATTCTATTCTAATTGTTAGTCTTATTTTCTAGGTTATGTTCGCGTCATCGAAAGGTTATGTTCGTAATAGTCAACGTGCTCCGCAGGACAACATTGAATCATTTAATCGATTTAAAAAGTATATAAAAATACATTTTCTTCTAATAATTACGGATTATTAACTACATTAACATGTTTCTGATCCGAAGAGCAATTTTATCGAGACAAAACTTGACCTTAAAGTTAATTCAAGATCAAATAGTGAACTCCAAAAATGTTGATGCAACTTCATTCACTCGTGGTGTAAAATTTTGTCAACAACAAAGATTTTGTTCTTCAGAACTTAAACAACAATCAATTCCAGAAGAAAAGGAGATTAAGAAACAACCTCTAGGTTCAACAAACATAACAAAAATGAAATTGATATTCACGTGTAAAAAGTGTTCGACGAGAAATAATAAAATAATTTCAAAGTTGGGCTACGAAAAAGGTGTTGTTATTGTACGTTGCGATGGTTGTAGTAATAATCATTTAATTGCTGACAATTTGGGATGGTTCGCCGATAGGAATGAGAAAACAAACATCGAATATATCCTCAAGAAAAAAGGTGAAACTGTTCGGAGAATACCGCACGATTCTGTCGGTTACATGGAATTTGTCACCAAGGAGATTCTTATGGAATTTCAAAAACAACAAGAGGCAGATGAATCTTTATCGAAAAATGAACAATTAGTGTCAGATAATAATAATAATAAATGTCAGGAAGAAAAACCAACTGATCAAAAAGACTCGGACAAAAAAGAAGAACTAAAATAAACACTTTTTTTGAGAATAGTATAAAAATTTATTATAAAATTGTTTAAATAACGTACAAAATATTCGCAGTGTAAATTTTCTTGTATATAGATAAACGTAAGTAAAATATTTGGAAAATATTTTTTATTCTCTACGCGGTGAATTTCAAACCGAAATCGATTTTTAAACAGAAAAACTTCACTTTCAATTTGTTTTTAATTTGAAATTAAAATTAAATTAATACATACAGAGCGGAAGACTTAAATAACTATTTTTTATAATTCACTGTTTTTTATTTTTGATTTACTTGCCCATATGATTAAAACAAAATCACTGGTTATTTTAAAGATCCTAAAGTTCTGAACGTTCAAATGAAAGAAATTTATCTATTTCTTCTAAAAATTAAATTTTTGCAATTATTTTACTTATCCAAAAAATTAATTACTCAGTTTGTAAATGTACAATTTTAGTTTTTTAATTTTCTTTATGATTTGCAATTTATTAAAATATCTTCAATGAAAAATATTTCGTTCATTTGAACGTTCAAAACTTTGGGACCATATTTATTTTAATTAAAACTGATAATGATTGAAATATTAAGATGATAATTATTACCATAGTAGTAATTCATATATCAAATAAATAATTTCTAAGTCTAATATTCAATTCCGACAATGATTACTAGTTTTCATTAAATCAAATATATGGCGACATCATTGGCAAATGACAGAATTCTATAGAAATGCAATACAAATCTTGAGCGTTGTAAGTTTTTTTTTCTTATATTCTATCTTAGTTGTGCTTAACTTTCGCAAATATTTTTTTCTAAACAAAGTTAAACTACACTGATTGACAATTTGTTTTCATGTTTTTTTTTTTAAATATTGTTTGGCTTTATTCCTTTCGAGACAATTTTCCATGTAGTACAAACAGCAACAAACGAGCAAAAAAATTGATATTTGAATCAATTGTTAAAAATTTTTAAACACTTTTAATAGAATAACAATTTTGTATAATATATAAAAATTTTCATCGACTTTGGAAACTTATGTAAACTTTAAAAGATTTTACAATCTAACTTTTTAATCTAAATTTGGTTGAAGAAATTTTATTCTTTAAAAATCTAATTTTTGATTATTCAGCATTGCATGGAATTTACATTAATTTAAAATAATTTCTTACAGGGTGACCACAATTTATATCGTTGGGTCATAAAATTTGCTGCTTTTACTACAAAGACGATATTCCTAGAAATCATTCTTTGGTCGTTCCTGAAACCTATTCCAGTATTTTTATCTTAATAAAATACATTTAAACTTGTAGAATGTGATGCAACAATTTTTTTTATACTTAAAATAGTAACTGGTATTTCAACTCGTCTGGCATATTATTTTTTCTTCTTCTTTTTTTTTCAATGGAATAGTTTTCGTCAACTTCATATCTACAACGCAATTTCTCATTTTTTACTTTCTTAATATTTATACATATAAGTTGCGAAATTCTATAACAATCAACAACAATAATATTAATAATATTCGTAAAGAATTTTACTAAGTACGCAAAGTGACTTTTTTAAAGTCACAGAATCAAATAGAATTTCATAAAATTTGGTTTATATCATCACTTAAAGTAATTGAGAGAGAGCTGAAGTTTTGTACAAATATAGAGGAACTGTAGAAATATTAACGAAACAAAACAAAAATAATTCACGTAATATTTACTTTTAAAAACTTTTAAATTTACCGTTAAAAAATTTTTTTTACATTCTCATTTTTTGAAAGATCTAACTTTAAAATTCTTGTGAATTCTCTATTTTGCATAAATTATTTTGCACAAAACTTCGAGTTCTTTTAAAATTACAGAACATATTAATAAGGCACTAGAATTGATTTTTGATCAGTCATTATTCACGTTTGTATTAGGAAACACAACGAAAAATGATTCTTCAAAACTTCATTTCCTGAGCTTAACTCTTCGGAAGTAAAAAAATACTTAATAATTATAGTCTTGATAAATTTAATAAATTTAAAGAATATAAAAAAAGATAAAGCTAATATATCCGAAAATTCGACTTTAATTCTCTCGCTCTCGCGAGGAAATCAAATCGAATCTTACTTGGTCATGTTGATCAATATTACTATCATATCATTTTTATTAATGAATTTAAAATAAAGAGAGTGCAATTTCTTTAATTGTGCGAGAAGATTTTTTAAATATTTAAACAATATTTTTCTATTTACTTCAGTAAAGTTCACTTACGTGAAAAATCGACGATTCGAAAAGAGAAAATATTTTTCTAAGCAAATTTTTGTCGATATTTTCCCTTTGGGAAATTTTTTCCATTTAATTATTTTAGACAGAAATATAATTTTAATTGGAAGAATTTTATTGCTTTTTGGGTAGAAAATATTTTTCTCTTCAATCGTTGTTTGAATTTTTAAGTATTACTTTTCAATTATACGTATGAAGCGCTTTATTTAAAAAATTTCGACGTTCCCGAAGTTTAAAATGTTTATAATCAACAATTTAGATGGAAAAAATATTTTTCTTGGTAAATTTTTAGATTTTTACACTTGAAAAATTTGTAAATGAAAGAATTTTCTTGTTTTCTGCGTGAAAATCAATAATTTAGAAGAGAAAAATATTTTTCTTGGCAAATTCTTGAATTTTTTCCACTTGAAAAATTTGTAAATGGAAGAATTTTCTTGCATTTTGTGTGAAATTGAATAATTTAGAAGAAAAAATATTTTTGTCAAATTTTTAGAATTTTTTCTTTTGAGAAATTTGTAAATGGAAGAATTTTCTTTGTTTTCTGAGTGAAAAATTTGTTTTCTCTTTAATCGTATATTAAATTTAAATAAGATCCTAAAATTTTGAACGTTCAATGAACAAAATTTATTTATTTCTTCTAAAAATTAAATTTTGTTTGCAATTATTTTGCTTCACTGTCCAAAAAATTAATTACTGAGTTTGTAACCGTTAAACTTTAGTTAAAAATTTTTTTTTTGATTAGTAATTTAATAAAATATCTTTAATAAAAAATATTTCGTTCATTTGAACAAAACTTGGGAATCATATTTAAAAATATCCTAAAGTTCTGAACGATCAAATGAACAAAATTTATTTATTTCTTCTAAAAATTAAATTCTTTTTGTAATTATTTTGCTTCACTATCCAAAAAATTAATTACTGAGTTCGTAACCGTAAAATTTTAATTTAAACATTTTTTTGTGATTAGTAATTTATTAAAATATCTTCAATAAAAAATATTTCGTTCCTGTAAACGTTTAAAACTTGGGGATCATATTTAATTTACAATATTTCTAAATCGAGAAATTGAAATAGAAAAATTTGTAAACAAAAAATACGTAGAAGATTGGAATATTTTTGGAAGTTTTTTTTTCTCTTCATCGCCTTTTGTATAAACAAATAGCCAGTGAAATATTTTTCAAATTCTTAATGTAAAAGTGTAAAAAATTATCAAGACACAAATTTTTAATAAGAAACTTTTTTCTATGAAAAATTTGTTTCCATTTTGTTGCTGACAAAAGGGGAAGGAACTTCACCAAAGTTGAAATACTGCACAATTAAAAGAAACTGTCGACTAAAAAAAATCTGTTTTTCTCAAAAAAGAAAAACAGTATTTTAAACTCTCTTGGGTTTAGAAACAATTGCATATTCAGTATCGTTATAAACCTTATATTCAGGGTCTGTTTTGTTAGCGGCTTTTTTTCTAATTACACCGTAACCTAAATGACTATCATCAGCGAGTCTCACAGCACTCATTTCATTGACCATTTGCGAATAATTCTCAACTAAATCGTAATTATTTTGACTGGGATCATTTGCATCGGATATTGTTTGAACAAGTGGCAGTGATCTTGGTATTGTAATATTTGGAGTTCTATAAGCGGGATTTGGATCGGACTTATGAATAGTGCCGAAATATTGAAGTTTATCGTAATCAGAGTCGTCGGACTTGATTGGAAATGTATTGTGAATGATTGGCGAAATTGGCGAATTGGCAGTGGGTGCATCACTACTGTTTAACTTACTTCTCACTGAACCCTGTGAACTGAATGGAAGTGGAGTGACAGTTTCGTACGGTGAGTCGTCATCTTTATTCGAATCACTCGACGATGCGTTCAATCGCTCCATGTGTGGTACCCTGTCGATACCGTGTGTTCGCCAGGCGTCATTTCTCACTTCAATGAGATCGTAGGAGTGCTTGTCATTTTGTGAACTTGAATTACTGGAATTACTGTCGTGATCGAGATTTCCAATTGGATGGAGGCGACGATATTTGCCTCGTGTCAATGTCTCGGGGAATTCGAGTTCGAGGTGCTTTTTGTCGAGGACAGTGGTGAATATTGCCTTGCGTGGTGGTTTCATTGGTTTTTGTTTTGGAATTGGTGGCGGTGGTTTGAATAGTTGGGTGGATTCGATGGATGACGAGGAGTTGAGGAGTTTTTGTGATGAGGTGGAGAGTTCGATGTCGATTAGATGACTGGAACTGTTTGGCGATGGTGGCAGTGGTGATCGTGATCGTGCCTCCATTGACAGGGCGGCGTGAAATTGTGCATCGTTGCACTCGATACTTGGACTAGTTTCGCCGCTGAGCAATTTTTTCATGTACTTCATTTTTGACTCTATGCAGCGGAATATTTCTTGTTGATTCTTGTGCTCGAGACGAAATGAACCGGCGCCTGATTCACATTTTCTGCCGGCTTCGAAGGTGAATGTTCCATCGCGATAGCCGTATTTTCTTATGAATCTGTAGGGCCAGGTGAAGAGGAGTGCTTCGCCGTTTAGTAATTTGATTTCTGCCGCGGCGACTATTAGAGTGTAATTCTTCGGCTCGAGACCGCAGAGTTTGGAGGCTTCGGTCTCGACAAGTTTTACGGAGAAAATTCCCTCGCCACTTGTGCAATATAAATCATTGTCCTCCTCTATTGTTTGACTCGAGGCTGTGTCTTTAAATGCCACGGATTGAAAGGCGCTCATCCAACTGGTCATTTCGGTTTCCGAGAAACAACCAAAATGATGGATACCCGACTTGGTGACAACCTGTATTTGAAAAGGCAATTATATAAAATGTAAATTTGTATACAGAATCTTTGTCGAATAGAAAATATTTTTTCACATATACATAAGTACTTTGTAATATTTCAGGCTTCGCACTCGAGAATTAAGTTTAAAAAATAGCTTTAGGACTTAAAAAAAAAATAGTAAACAGTAGCTATCGAAAAATAAATCGGACGACTACTAAGAAATTCGTTTTTGTTAATTTATAATTTGGATTCAGTAATTCCATAACTTGTTTTTGATTTCCAATAAAAAATATTCACTTCTTTTCATTATTATTTTTTCAAAGGAATTAATATAACGAAGTTGAAGTCCACAACGTTGATTAACGAAAAAAATTTGTTTCATTTATTCCAAAAATTATTTTAAATTTAATATTTATTTATATAACAATTTTTATCTTAACATAAACATCAATCTATTCATTCTAAATATTTTTATATCAATATTGCTTCTTTGTTTTTTTTTAATTTATTAAGTGAATAATTTTTTTCGTCGATAAATGTTGTGGACTTCAACGTCGTTTAATATATTAAAGAATTTCAAATTCAAACATTCTTTAAATTCAATTACTTTCTAAATTTTTAAGCAAACATTTTTCTCAATTATTAAAAATAATAGACATTCTGCGATGAATTCTATTATTTATGAAAATAATTGAATGATTGCATAGAATTTTATTAAACAACTTTTTTAATTATTTAAATTCTTTTGAAAATTTTTTTTTAAATAATTGAATTTTTACAAGAATTTTATTATTTATAAAAAAAAATTAAAACTTTTATAAGACTTTTATAAAGTTTTTGAACATATTTGAATTCTTGCGAAGAATTTTTCTACAAATAACAATAATTGAATTCTTGTTAGGAATTCTATTAACATTTTTTTGAATAATTGAATTTAAAGAAAAATTATATTATTTGAATTTATTTTAAATATTTCGTTTCTTTTAAATAATTGAATTTCTGTGTCAAATTTTCTTAATTTATGAAAATAATTGAATTTTTGCAAAGAATTTTATAAATAATTTATATAAGTTATTGAATATTCTTTTAGGAAGTTTCATCAAAGTATAGTAGGTATTGAAAATAATTTAATTTCAGCCAAGAATTTTATTATTTGAGAAAATAAGTGAATTCTTGTGAAAATAGTTGAATCGTTTTAAAGAATTTTATTTAAATGTCGTGTATTGTTTAATTTTTGAAAATACTATTTTTTATTTCAATTATTGGCGGATTTAAATTAAGGCTAAAGTCCGGAACGTTTTTAAAAACGAAACTGAAAAACTAATTCGACGATTTATTTTATTTTGGCTTTAAATTCTTGTTCTTGAACAATTGTCATTTCAATTAATTAATTTACGAAGTTGAAGTCCGCAACGTTTTTAAACACGAAAAATCAAAAAAGAGTTTTTTTCAAATAAAATTAATCTCTAATTTTTATTAAATCAGTTGTTACTATGAATTCAATTATCAAAAAATAACATTATTTACAATCAAACATAAAAGTAATGTTTTTGTTTTTAAAAACGTTGCGGACTTCAGCCTCATATTAATTTCTTGATTGTGTTAATTAAAATTAACAATTCATTTCTTAAAAATTTACTAATATAAAAATTAAAGATGAATTTAACTTGCTAAACAATTCTTCTTGATTTTTAGTTTTTAAAAATATTGCGAACTTCAGATTCATGATTTTAAGGAATAGTGTAAATTTTGCAAAAAAAATAAAAAAGTTTGTAGTGTCTCAAATCTAAAAAAGTATTTCTAATTAGTAGCAAATCGTAAAAAAGTAGTAAATAGAAAATTTTTGGGTGATGAATGCGATGCTTGAAAATTACTAAATAAATAATTGTCAGTTTATCAGACTTACAGTGAACACATTGGGCTGATTAATTGGTGCAATTTTAACACATGCTTCTAGTGTTATAATCCGTTGGGTAAGTTGTGTCAAAGCCTCGTCCTGATTATCGTAAATCTCCAATCTATCAATTCCATAATTACTAGCTCTGAATAATTGACAAAACTTTTTATGCCAGCTTTTCTGCAAATAAAGTATCAGAAATTACACCAAAGTAGGAAAAATACAACAACAAAAAAATAGAATAGCTAATAGAAAAAAATATACATAAGATTGTGAAAAATATCACTCTCGCAAATACTGTAAATTTGCAATTCAGAACAAAAAAAACAGAGTTGAGCTAATCGTTAAATTATCTCTAAATATTTAATAGATAAAAGGTAAGCACTGCTTTTGTGTATAGCATAAAATCCCATAATGTTATGCATACACCTATTCAAAGATATCACTAACTAACCTTGAGCTGGCCTAACATTCCTTGAGGTGGAAATAGCAACATCCCCTGTTGCACTGGTTCTTCAACAATCATTTTTCAAATTTATATATAGACAAAAATACAAATATTTGTCAAAGTTGAAATTCAATTGTCACTTTTGTTTAAAAAAAAATTGACTATTTTTTTTACTTTCACCTCTATTTTAACCTGTCACTATTTTTCTTTCTTCTTCTAACACATTTTCTTTTCTTTTTCGTTCGTTCGCCTCTCATATATATACAATATATGTGTGATATCTGTTGACAGTTTTTCAACAAAAGCATTAAACTATATTGACAAAATTTCAACCCATTGCAATTTCCATTAACATGACAACTTTTCCTATGAATCACCGGAATAATCAAATTGAAAGAAAATCAGATTGTTGCTACTGACGCGTCTATTAATTACGTGGATTTTTAGTTTAAAAAAAAATAAACTATATAGACGTATATACACCACATATTTCTGCGGATTCCAACCTCACTATCACTGCTAAACAACCACACGACTATTAACCTCTGTGCACACTTACCGAGCGAACATTCACGATGATTTGCCGAAATGTCCCGAGCAGCGTCGTTGGTGTTGCAATTTTTTTTTTTGGAGGGAAATTTAAATTCAAGTACTACGTAAATGGAAATAGCGATTAATTCAAATTTTGAAAAATGGGTTACAAATTCAAACTGTAGAATTAGTAATAAGAGATTGTTAAAAATTAAAATTAAATTGAATATAAACAATTTTTTCACTTATTGTATTTTTTAGTATTTATTTTAAATAAATTTTAAATAAATGTTAAGTAAATACTATTTAAATATATATTTGTTCTAGTATAATTTTAAAAAATAATTTTAAAAAAAATTTTGAATTTATCATCTCAAAGAAATCTAGGTTAATTTTTGTTTTTATTATTTGCAAAAAGATGAGAAAATAAATAATTTATGTTTAATTCCAAGAGATGTGAGAAATGTGATGGAGTTTCGATCCGCTTATAATAAATTTATTTAATGACCTTTTCAATTCCAGGTATTTTACTGGATTGCTAGTTTATTTGAAATAGATTTAGATTCAAGTAAGAAAGAAAAAAATTACTTTTATCGTAAAATATAATGAAATCATTAATTGATGTCAAGGTTTTCATTTAGTATTGTATGATAGAATTTTTTTTTTCGCAGTAAATCAAATTCTTTCGTTCGCATAACTCGCAGTGAAAATGATAACTTTATTATTTTTATTGTTTGTTGTTAAACTGGTTAATAGTTACAATGATTATCCATCGCTAATAACTTCAAATGCAACAATGGGTCAGTTTTTGAATATATTATTTTTTACTGTAGATTTTTCTCTTTGAATTTATAGACATTTTATTTAAATTCAAATATTAGGTGAAAATATATTTTTTTGCAATAAATATTTTTAAAAAATTATTATTTATTTACTACTGACTTTGTTTCGACTTTAAATAAAAAAAGCATGTTCAGTTTCAATAAAAAGTGCTAACAATAAATTTTATAGTATTTATTGTAATGAATTTATTTTAATAATTATTTAATAGATTTGCAATAAAATTACTCCTGTAGGTTAAGTAGAATTTTAAATTTAAATAAATAAATTAATTAAAAATCAATTTTTAATAATTGAATAATTATCAAATTTAAAAGATCTATTATTAATTTTCTGTTATTATTGTAATAAATTAATTTATTGCAGAAAACAATTTTTTTATTTTCTAAAGTCATTCTGGAATTTTTGACAACAATTTTAAAATTTTGGCCTCTGTTTTTTTAATTTTTAAATTCACTTTTTTATTTAATAGACAATTCTAATTTTTAAAGGTTTTAAAATTAATTTTTTTTGTAATCTGTGTTCGAGAATATGTATTTATTTTTATTTTTGAATTTTCGCATAATTTTTCCCCATTTTTTTCATAGTTTTAATTTATTTTAAAAGTTTTTTAACCTCTGCAATCATTTTCAATTTCTGAATACGATTTTATAATTTTTAAAAAGAATTTTTATTATTAGACAATCATAATTTTTAAAGGTTTCAAAATTAATTTTTCTTGTAATTTGCGTTCCAGAATAAAAATATATTTTAATTTTAAATTTTCGCAGAATTTTCCCCCATTTTCATTTTTTCATAGTTTTAATTTATTTTCAAAATTTGTTAATTTCTGCAGTCATTTTGGATTTCTGAATACGAATGTATAATTTTTCTCTCATCCGATTTTTGAATTTTTAAACCTACTTTTTAATTATTGGATGATTATCAATTTTACAGATTTTAAAAAATATTTTTCTTTTTTTGTAACATGAGAATTAATTTTAGAACATAATTTAAAAATTTTTGAAGCGATTCTTCAATTACTAAACAAGATTTTATCATTTTTCGCCTAGATTTTTTTTTAATTTTTGAACTGGATTTTTATTTATAAAATATATTTGGTATTAAATAATTATTAAACAATTGCTCGAATTTTGCTTTTTAATTTTTTAAATAGAATTTTCCATTTGTTTAAAAAATGTTTTCCAGTCATTATTAATTTTTTTTTTATTTGTAGCTGTTGTTATCGAAAAAAGTTTTCTAAAAGATGACGGTCATTATAAAAACGTTGTGACAAAAATTACTGATACAATAAATGGTGTTATTAATAAATGGATGAAAGTTGGTGGTATTGATGTAAAAGTTTATTCATTATCAAGATTTACACTTGGACGAGGTAATTTATTAATTATTGCAAGGAGAAATTAATTTGCTTCATTTATTTTTACGTTAATAAAAGTTTTATCTATATTTTATATTTCGAATTAAATTATATTTAAATAAAATTCTTTTTCAATTATTTTCTTTTTTTAATAATAACTGTTGCTGTTTTTTTTAATTTGGCTTTCTGTTTGAAATATTTTTCTTTTCAATAAATAACAATTTGCTGTTTCTTTTAAAATGTTTTGCTTTATTTTTGACTTATTTTTTATCTTAATAATACCAATGTTCTGTTTTTTTCTAAATTTTGTTTTATTTTTATATTTAATAATAACAATTTGCTGTTTTTTTGTAAAGATTTTGCTCCATTTAAAAATAATTTTCTGCTTCAATAATAAGAATATGTTTTTTAGGTTTCACTACCAATTTTTTTGTCCAGTAAATAAAATGTAAAGAAATTATTTTTTACAGAATTATTATCTATTTTTTGAATTCAGTCAATTTTTATAATTCATTTTTTTAGATTTCACGATATTATTGTCAATCGCCTCTTGTCAATGGACGTGGGTATTATTTAAGCAAGCAAAAAAAGAGAGACTCGTACATATTGCCATTACAGGTAAAATATTATTTTTAATTAATTTAAAAAAGAACTTTATTAAAATAACTTTTAAAAACTTTTAAAACTTTATTTATTAATTTAAATTTGATTAAATTAATTTCTTATATTTTATTTGAAATATTTTTAAAACTCAACACACAAATAAATAATTAATAGAAGAGAAAGACTAGAAATAAATAATATAGATAAAAAATACTGTCTTTTTAAAGAAATTTAATGGTCCCAAAATAAAATCAATCAAAAAATGTTTTGACATTTTGTAATTTTTTTTTGCCTACAAATTAGTAGATTTTGAAATTTATTAGGTAATTTTGTAGAAAATATATGATTTTGTATCTACGAAAAAATGCCATAAGGAAAAAAAATGTTGTTCATTGTTTAAGCATTTTATTCGAAAAACATTGCTTTTAGGTTGAAAATACTAAAAATACAATTGTTAATGAATTTTTTTATTTGTAAATTTATTTATTAATTTTATTTTATTTTTAATTTATTAATTTTTTTTTAACTGAAAGCAATTTTATGAAATATTTAAATTATTATCTTAACGTATAGTTTAAAAATATCGTCGAACCCTCCGCTCTTATTTCAATAAAAAAAAGTAACGAATTGAAAATAAAATTTTTATAAATTGATATTAAAAATAAATAAATCAATATTTTTTTCCTTATTCTATTCAATAAAATCTGGTTGCATTATTAATTTTTTTCCTTGTCTGATATTATTTTTCCAAGCAGGTGTATAAAAGATATATTAATAATAATTATTATCGTCGCTATTGGTGGATATAGAAATGGCGAGGGCGTAAAATGCGCACAAAGGCATTGCAATATAAATTTGCTGGACTTCATTTGACATTAAAATTAATGAGCAATGTTGTATAAGTGTCACGTTTCTTGTGTCCCTAAAGTATTTGCGAAATGCTGAGGTGATTCTCGAGTTTCCCTTGTTTCCTCAAATACGTTGGCAGAAAACGCAAATAGTGTTTGCTAGTATCTTTATTTCCCCCCAGAGAAAACTAAATACTCTTAGCTGAAATATGATCTTAATCTTGGGAAAATTCAAAATTAGCCATTCCACTGGATAAATGTTTCGTTTCGATTAAGTAAATAAAGTAAATTTACTTTCACGCAAAAAAAAAAATAGAAATTTTAAACTCAGAAGACAATAATTTAGAACCCTTTTTTAATTGAAATTTTATATAAATAATTTTATATTAATACTATAATTATTATTAATTATTCTTTAATAATTATTTATTTCAATTATTATTTAAAAATTATTTATTTCAATTATTATTTCTTAATTTTTTAATTATTAATTACTAAAAATGAACATTTAGTGCAATTCTCCATTATTAGTGGGAGAAAATTTTAGTCAGACATTAAACTTTAGAAAATTTATTACGACCAATAAACAAGAGAAAGAGAATAAGCAAAAATTTTCTTTCACCACTTTTACAAAGTTTAAGAAAATTTTCAACTCTGACTCTAAATACCTAACTTGAACTACGAATTAAAAAAAAAAAATTCTGCAAATCCTGATTCCTGGGAATTTGAATTTCACTACTAATAATTTGAAAAGAAATTGACAAATTTATTATTTTTTGTTTGTAAAGTTTAATAGTTTTTCTAAGAATCGAGAACATGTTTTTTCAATATTCCAGCTATGTTTAAAAAATTCCTTCGACAGGTTCAGATTGTCCACGATTGCCAGATCAGGAAGGAATTAGCATACCTCTCATAAATCCTGGACAGGAGTTACCTCAATTATTCTTGGACTTAAGAGTTTCCGGTGCCCTATCGTGGAACAAAATTAACATTCTTTATGATACTTCTTTTCGTAAGTAGCAGCAAAAAAATATTTTTCAAACTTTATCGAACAAATATTTTTAAAGTAAATTTAAGTAGTTAATTAATTGCAAAATTAATCAATTACTACAAACAATAAGGAGAAATTCATTGATTATAATAGAAAAATCATTTGGAAATTAATCACTTTCTAAATGTTCGTCTATTGAATGTAAAAAAATCAATGAGATATTAATTAGTTGATAAAAAATCAAGGGAAAACTAATTAATTACTAAAAAATCAATATAAGAAAAAATAATAAATTAAAAAAAAATAATACCTACTATAAAAATAATATAGTGTAATATTATATTGCAAATTATAAACCTCAAAAATCATTGAGAAATTAAAAAGATTTTTAGGAAATAAAATAAGTAACAAATTTACATATTTTTTTGTATTTATTTCTAAAAAAAATTGGAAAAATAGAATAACAAAATGTTCAACACAATTAAAAAAAAGGTAAAAGAATTTGCATAGTTGTTAATCTTCAATGGAGATTTTAAAAATTATTTAAAAATTATTTTTTTGTTTTTTTATAACTAGCCAAAAAAATTGTCTTAAGTTCTATTTCATAATCACAGTCTTATAATAAATGTTTTTTTACAATGAGCTATTTTTTAATTTCTTTTACAAAATCCAATTCTGTTTTTTATTTTTATAAAATAATTGCTATTTCTTTTTAAGAAAGGGACACAATCAGCAAAGTATTAAAATCTTTGTCGATACAATTGCCAAACAAAAAATTAAAGCAAGCATCGAGATCTCTATTTGCAATAAAATATGATAAAGATGATATTGCCCTGAGGAAACAAATTGTCAAAACATTAAGTGATTTTGAATTTGAAAAATTGGGATATTGTTTTATGGTTATTGTTAAAGTTGATATGGTGATACCTTTGATTGAAGTGGTGAGATCATTATTTTTATTCTCTAGTATTAAAAAAAATATTGTGTTTCTTTTCCTTACTAAAAAAAAATAAGGATGATAATTCTTTTCGATTACTTTTCTTTATAAAAATATTTATATGACACTTTTTTATTACCATTTTTTAATAATTTTTTACTATTTTTTTTAACCATTTTTTTAACAAAGATTTTTTACTATTCTGTGTATTTATTTATTACTAGTTTCGTAGTATTATTTCTCCTAATCCAATAATTATATGGTATTGTAATTATTTTTCCAAAGGAAAATTATTTTATGGTAATTTTTTCACTTTTTTTCCTAATAAAAATAAGTTTATGATAATTTTTTCATTTCTTTTTCTAATAAAAATAAGTTCATGATAACTTTGCCATTTCTTTTTCAAATAAAAATAAGTTTATGATAATTTTTTTTATTAATTTTTCGAATAAAAATATAATTATAGGATAATTTTTTTTTGTTATTTTTTGTACTTTTGAATGTTATGTGAGCTAAATGGAAATAGAGAAAAATTATATTTTCTTCACAGGCAAGGTCATTGAAAATGGTTCATCCTGGTAATCAGTGGCTCTTTATATTGAGCGATGTATCGAGGCGTAAAACAAATATAACGGCTTTAACGCAAAGATTAATTGAGGGCGAAAATGTCGCCTTTATTTATAATCACACGAAATCTGATCCTTCTTGTGAAGTAATTATTGCGATAATTATTAATTATTCATTTTCTAGATTCATTGTAATATTTTTTTTTATTAAATTAAAATTTTATTTTCGTAAATTACTATACATTTAATAAATTATTTTTATCATTATTATATTCATAAATTCCTTATTTATATAAACTAGCAAAAATATGTATTTTCATATTTTAATTTTTGGATAAACTCATAATCAAAATTTGAAAAATAAATATTTAATTATTATTGTTTATATTTGGAAAAATTTTAAATAACTATAAGCAAAAATTCAATTGTTTACATAAATAATATTTTTGGAAAGAATTCAATTATTTTTCATAAATAGTAAAATTCTTTGCAGAAAATAAATTATTTTCAATACAATTTTATTAAATTTCACGAAAGAATTCAATTATTTTCTAAAATTTGCATAAATCTATTAACACGATTCATTTATTTAGTAAAGTCTATGCAAACATTTAATTCTCTTAAAAATAATTCTTAAAGTAATTTAATCTAAAAAATTCAATTATATTTCTAAGATTGTCTGTAAATTTTATTTTAAAAATTCAATTATTTTCCAAATTTTTAAGAAAATTCTTGTAAAATATTAAATTATTTTCTCTAAAAATTAAAAAAAGGCACAACTTGTTTATAAAAATTTTATTATGTTAATTTTTAAATAAAATTTCATTGAAGGATTCAGTAAAAATTTTTTCTAATTTTTAAGGGCATTTGAACCACTATGACGTCACAATTTTAAAATTCATGCTTTTCACACATTGTGACGTCATACTGGTTCAAATGCCCTTAATAAAATGTTTCGATAAAATTCATGTATTTTCCAAATTTCTAATAAATTTTCGAAAACAATTCAATTATTTTTAAAAATATTAAAATTCTTTGCAAGAATTGAATTATTTCTATAAATAAAATAAGAAAGAAACTTTTTATAAAATTCAATTACTTTCAAAATTTTTAATTAAAATTATCAAAGAAAATAGATTATTAAGAATAAATTTTTAAGAAAATTCTTTGCAAAAATTCCAATTATATTTATTAAAAATGAAATTCTTCAAAGAAATGCAATTATTTTTAATTTAATTCTAGATTTTAATAGCTTCTAAATTAATTCTAGTATTTCTCGTTTGAATACAATTATTTAGAAAATGTTTAAATAATTGAAAATTAAAGTTTTAAAGTTAAAATTCTTGAAACCAATTTAATTTTTTTTTATAATTTGTAAGATTCTTCGCAAGAATTTTAATGATTTTTGAGATAATAATTAGGTATAAAATTGAAAACAATGAACAAGAACAACTATTACTTATTAATATTTATATAATTTATTAATTTGTAATTAAACTTTAATTAATTGCAATTATTAAATTGATAAAATTTTTTGTTATAAAATATTTTTTAAAATTTATAAAAAAAATTAACTGCTAATATTTTAGTCAGGTTTGTTCTGTCATCTGAAAGAATTGACAAAATCCTTAGCGTTTGCACTAGAAATCTCCTATCAAAGTGAATTAGATTTATTTTCAAGAGTAACTGACGAAGAATTCGAAGTTCTCAGATTGACGAAGGAGGAAAGAGTGCAGGAAATTATTGAAAACATAAATGTTGGTAATTATTACCGAATTAATAATTAATAATAATTACATTTGGAAAATATTGCAATAAAAATTAAAAATAAATGTTTTTTTATATTTCTTTTTTGTATATTTTTATACTATTAAGTAAAGTAATGGAAATATAAATTAGGAAAGTATAAATAAAAATAAAAGTTAGTAAAATTAATAATATGAATAATATAAATAATATAAATAATATAAATAATATAAAATTATAAATAAATAAGGTAAAATTAATAGAAGTTGATTGAATTTAAATATTTTTGTCAAATTTTCTACAGTCGAACCTGGCTATAAATGAGAAAAACTTTAATTATCAAGTTTCGACTGTAAATAAAATTTTCTTTTTCTATTTTTTTTTTATTTTAAATATTGTCACTAATTTAATTTTTTTTTATTGCCGCTTGCGACAGAAAGCACTGATTGCAGAGAGATCGACATCCGATGGTAATTGCGGTAAATGCTTGACTTGGAGTATTGGATCCGCGATAACTTGGGGAAATTCGTTTGATTCCACTCTGGCAGGAAGGGGACAATTAATTCCCTCCGGGTCCTGGTCTCCAGGTCCGGGATCGAATTTATCAGATTCTGTATTCCCACATATTGATTATGGCTTTCTAGGTAAAACCCTGCCAATCATCACCTATCACGTGAGTATATTTTCTATAACACGTATTGTGTCCATTTTTTCTATTCAAATTTATTTCACCGCATTGTACTTTGAATTATTAAAAAAAAATTATTTTATATTTTTTCCAATTACCACATTCGGTTTGTCTTTTTTTATATGTATTACATATTTGCTATTGAAATTTTCCCTTTTGTATTTTTTATATTTTATTTATATATTTATATAAAAATTGGGTCAGACTGTTATTGTATTTTTAAATAAAGTTATTGTTGTGGCTTTTAAAAAAATTCGTACTTTTAGAAATTGTAAAAATGTTTCTTTTGTACTATATATGAATTTCTTTGTTTAATAATAAAACAAAAATATAGAAATGGAAAAATTTATTCTGCAATATTTTGGCAAAATCGAAAAGTGCTTTCCCCCTAGAGATTTATTTCTAAAAGTATCGATTTTTGGAATTTTTTTTTAAATACTGCAGCTGCTGGTGAATAAGATAAAAATGAAAATAAAAAAAAAAATCAAATGAATAAATTAGAAAAATATTTATTTAGAACCCGCCGTGGCAAATAGTCGAGTATTCAAAAAATGGTGTACCAAATTATGAGGGTTTAACTTTCGACATTATCGACGAATTGAGTAAAAAATTAAATTTCACATATCAAGTGATATTGGCGACAAATAATACGGGTGTCTCAAAAGCCGGAGATAATGCACCTCGCTCACAAGTTTCAAAAAGGGTATAATTTTTAAATTTTAATAAATAAGAAAATCAACTAATAATTAAAAAATAACTAAAAATTTTTAAAATACCTAAAATTATTTGTTTCAAATGCATACAAAGTAATTAGTGTTTTTCTAAATCTTTATTTAAATTAAAATTTTTTTTTGAAATTAAATTTTCAATTTAAAAAAAAAATTTTTTATGAAAACTTTTTGCAATACAATTAATTTTTTTGAAAGAAATTTAATAAAATTTTTGATAATAATTGACTTCTATCAAAAAATGTATTAAAAAAAAATTGAATTCCCCTAAATAATTTGATTGTTTATAACAATAATTGACTTCTTGGCTAGAATTTTACAGAAATTTCTGAAAATAATTGAATTTCCAAAAAGAAGTTTATTATTCAACTAATTAATTGAACTATTGTTAAGATTTTTATGAAACTTTTTAAAATGAAAAGATTTCGATTTTTGTTTATTTCTTAAATAATTCACTTCTCTCAGAAGTTACTTAAAATTATTAAAAATTTAAACATATAATTGAACATTGAAAGAGTAATAGTAGAAATTTTCTTAAATAATTAAATAATTGAATTTTGAAGAAGTTTAAAAGTTATTTTTAGAAATAATCCAATTATTTATTTTTCATTTAGAATTTTATTATTAAATAAATTAATTAAATTATTGTTAAGATTTTTTATTAAATTTTTTGAAAAGAATGAATTTTATTTTTTCTCATTTTTTGAATAATTCAATTCTCTCACAAAAGTTACTAAAAATTAATAAAAAATTTTAAAAGTAATTGAATATTGAAATAGTAATAGTAGTATTATTTAAAAAAATTTCTGAAATGATTTCTAAATGTTTATTTAAATTTTCAATTTTTTAAAAATTTAAATTTTCAATTTTTTTAAAATTTAAATGTTCAATTTTTTTTTAAATTAAAAAAATTTTTTTTAACAAAATTGTTTTTTAATTGCACAAAAATAATGATGAATTTTCTAAATGTTCTTTTTCTTGTTTTCCTTTTAAAATTATAATACAGTTGTCAGATAATTCAAGTTACGAGGGAAGTGGAATGTCAGTTGGTCAGAAATTACCGGAAAGTGTTTTAGAAATGACGAGAAATAATAAAGTATTTTTTGCCGCTTGTATTTACACTGTCTATGAAAACACGAAGAAAATTATTAATTATACAATACCAATTTCAATTCAAACTTATACATTGTTGGCACCAAAGCCAAAAATATTGTCTCGAGCTTTGTTGTTCATTGCTCCATTCACAGGAGAAGTAAGTATATTTCAGTTTTTCCAATTTAATGACAAATTTTCTTTACATATAAGATTTAGCAGATTTTTTTATCAGGAATTTTTATTCATTAAAAATTAGTAGAAGATTTTTTTTATTAAAATTACATAATATATATAAATTATTATTATTACTAAATAGGAATAAAAATAATTATATGACAATAATAATATAATAATATTGTTATTATATATTTTTTGAGTTCTAAATGTCTAAAGCTAGAAAAAAATTTTCGTAATTTTGCAAAAGGAAACTACTTCCAATACGATAGTAATAAAATTTGAATATAATAGTAAAAATAAAAATTTGCAGTATATTTAATGAATAGTGAAAAATAGTTTGTGCTATGTTTTGTAAATTCTTGCAAATTTTGGCAATAGTAGTAATAAATGCAGTTAAATTTAATTAACATAATTTAATATTATAATTATTAGTTGATTAATTGTTGACTAAATTTTTTACACTTATTAAATAAAATATTATTTGAAGTAGTTTTGTTTTGCAGAACACCGAAAATTTTTTATCTAGCTCTAAATGATCTTTAATATTAAAAGTAACTAACGTAAAACATTTCGTCTGTCTCAAAATAATTTTTCCTGAGAAAAAATATAATTTTCTATAAAGAAAATGTTTTATCTAGCTCTAAATGATTTTTAATATTAAAAAAATAACTAACGTAAAACATTTCGTCTGTCTCAAAATAATTTTTCCTGAGAAAAAATATAATTTTCTTCCCGAGTATAAATTGCCTTTGCTACTGATAGAAATTTAGAGTAAAATTTCTCATTTTTTGTCCGATTCTAAATTGACTTTTACTACTGAGAAAAATTTAAGTAAAAAATTTCGTTCGTCTCTAAACGACTTTTACTACTGAGAACTGATTTACGTTAAAAAATTTCCTTTTCTCTAAATGACATTTACTATACTGATTTATTATTTTCATTCCATTTTAATATTTATTTATAGTAATTAATTATTCGATTTTTCTTTTTTCATTAAAGACATGGGCAGTTTTGAGTTCAGCAATAATAATAATAGGACTGATTTTATATCTGGTGAATAAATTGAGTCCAAAACCGGCGATTAGCGAACAAAAGGTTGTTGGTCTTAACACTCCATATCAATGTGTGTGGTACGTCTATGGAGCACTTCTTCAACAAGGTGTGTTATCATCTCGTTCTTGGAAGCATAACGTTTAATGATTTAATGATAATAAATAATATATATTCAACGCAACTCATCAGCCTTGTCTCTCTTCATATTCCGTACACTAAATATTATAGTTAATACCTGAGGCATGTCAAAAAAGGATAAACCTGCGTAAATTATCCTCTATTTACATTCACTTTAAGCAACATTTCTCCCATTAGTTTCGTATAATTATATACAATTATCACATATTGTACATTGATATTGTTCGAAAAAAAAATTTGTAAAATATTTTTTATACAGAATATTTCGTAGGAAAAAATTAGTCAATTATGAAAGAAATAGGAAAATTTACAAATGGAGTGGGAATTAATTAATCAATTCATTGAATAATTAAATCCTGTGAAAATAGAAAGAAATATTTCTTCTTATTTCGATAAATTTTTTAATTAGTTTTTCATTCATTTTTTACTTCTAATTTTTATTTAGTTTTTTTTTAATTTTAATTTTTTATATCCTTAGAAAAAACTGTTTTTTTGTACCATTATTTTTGAAAATAAAAATAAAATTCTCGCAAAACATTTATTATTAAAATTATAATGAATTTAATTCTTCTAAAGAATTTTATTAAGATTTAAGAAAATAATTTATTTACAACAAGAAGTTTTATTAAAATTTTATGAGGAAGAATTTTCAAAAAATTTCAATCGAAATTCTAGTGAAATTAATAATTGCACATTCAATAATAATAATCAATAAATTCAAAAAGTTTTTATGTATTCAAAATTTTGTAAAATTGATTTGAAAACAATTAATTTTTAAATTTCATTTTAAATAAACTTTTATTTGTTTCTTAAATAAATCAGATTTTACAGAAGTTACCGGAAATTATTAAAAAATTCTAAAAAAAAATAATTGAAACAGTAATAGGAGAAATTTTCTTAAATCATTCAATAATTGCATTTTTAGGAAGTTTAAAAGTTATTTTTAGAAATAATTCAATTATATATTTTTCATTTTAAAAAATTGAAGTTTTATGAAAATTTTTTGCAATGTTATTAAATTTTTTTTTAAGAAATTTAATACAATTTTTATTTATAATTGAATTTAATTAGAAATGTATTGAAAATAATTGAATTCTCCTGAAAAAGTTGATAATTTATAACAACAATAAAATTCTTGGCTTGAATTTTATTATTAATTTAATTAATTAAATTATTGTTAAGATTTTTATTGAACTTCTTGAAAAGAATGAATTTTATTTTATTTTTTTTCATTTCTTGAATAATTCAATTCACACACAGAATTTACTGAAAATTATTGCAAATTTTTTAAAGTAATTGAATATTCAAATAGTATATATTACAGTAGTCTTATTTAAATTTTTTTTGAAATGGTTTAAATTTTAAAAGATTTAAAAATGTTAATTTTGGAAGACTTTAATTTTGAATGATATGGATTAAAAATTTTTAAAAACTTTGTTCTTTTCAAAATTTTGTACCAAATTTTTAATCTTTATCAATTTTTGGATAGAATTTCTGAATATTTATTCAATTCAATTTTTGCCTAATTGAAAATAATTTTCTAATAATTAAAATTTTATGCGACATTATAGTAGATAAGAATTAAATGTTTAATTAATTAAACTTCTTTGAATAATATTAAATTCTCAAAAATAAAAAAAAAATGTTTTTGAAAAGAATTTTATTTAAGGGCATTTGAACCTTTATGACGTCACAGCATTAAAATATATGCTTTGCATCAATTGTGACGTCATAATGGTTCAAATGCCCTTAAAAAATTTAGAAATTAATTGAATTTTTATGAAGATATAAATGTTATTTTTAAAGATAATACAGTTATTTATTTTTCATTGAAAAAAATTAAAGAATTTCATGAAAATTTTTGTAAAATAATTAAAGTTTTTAAGGAGTTTTAATAAAATTTTTATTAATTAAATAAAGTAAATAAAATTAAATAAGTGAAATAAAATAATAATAATATTAATATTATTATTATTTTTAATAATAATTAAATTCAATAAAATAATTTTGTTTATGATTTAGAAAAATTTTCTAATCGAATTCCTTTGAAATATTTTTATAATATAAAATATTTTATAAATATTATAAATATTTAAATTAAAAACAAAAAACAGGTGGAATGCATTTGCCACAAGAGGACAGCGCTCGTCTAATTGTTGGAACCTGGTGGTTGGGTGTCATGGTTCTTGTGGCCACTTATTCTGGAAGTTTAGTGGCATTTCTCACATTTCCAAGAATGGACAACACTGTTGCGACAATTGACGATCTTCTCGAAAGAAATTCAGAATTTACCTGGGGTTTTCCGAATGGTAGCTTTCTCGAGGATTACCTGGAAAATACTGAGGAATCAAAATATTTGCAACTGCTTTCAAAAGCTGAGAGGCACATTTCCACAGGTGATATGAATATTGTCAGTCGTGTTCAAGATGGAACTCATGTTTTAATTGATTGGAAATCGTCATTGAAATATCTCATGAGAAAAGATCTCACTGAAACGGGACGTTGTCATTTTTCACTTAGCAGCGAGGATTTTATCAGTGAACCAATTGCCATGATGATAAGCAAGGACAGTCCTTATTTGACAATGATTAACAGAGAGTAAGAACTGATTTTTTTTTCGATTACTTTATTTTTAGATTTAGTTTTTTAATTTTTTTTATAAACATTAAATGATTCATTGTACACTAAAATTCCGATTTATTGGAATTTTTTTCAACATCCACTAAATCGGAATTTCAGTGTAGTCTCCAATCATATTTTATACATTTCTTATTTACATATTTAGGGCACAGTTGTCAATCATATTTTTCACTCTATATTTTTTCTACCATTTTTTCATTATATATTTATTTATAACTTTTATAATGTAATTTTTTATTGCTTTTAGATTGAAACGAATGCATGAATCGGGATTAATCGACAAATGGATTCTCGAAAGGATGCCATTAAAAGATGAGTGCTGGGAGAGCGGTGGGAATAATCAAGAAGCTGATAATCATAAAGTTAATATGGGCGATATGCAGGGAATATTTTTCGTCCTTGCCATCGGTAGGAAAATTAATTAATCTAATAATTAATATTATCCAATTAATTAATATTCATTCAATTAAATCTTAAAATTAAATTGAAGATTAAATAAATAAAAATATTGATAAGGGTGAATCAATATAAATTAACTTGACATTTAACTAAAAATTAGGTAAATAAATTAAACTTAATAATTTAAATTTGAAATTAATCGTAAATGAAAATTAAATTAATTAAGTAGGTAAATAAGATAGGTACATAATTAAATAATATTAAAAAATTAACAATTAATAAAGTCAAATAAGTTTGAAGTAATTTTTTTAATTTCTCTTCGATTAAAATGAATTCTGGATTTTTACTTTAAAAAATGAGTCCTTAATTAATATTCAAATTATTTGGAAATTATGCAATTTGAAGGAAAATCATATTTCAGTTGATATTATATTTTTTTTCGCGATAAAACTGAAAGGAAATGAACAGTAAATATTTCAATCTTGGCCATAAATCTTTTGTGTTAAAGTGCAATAATTAGTTTCTTTTTTCTTTAATATTCTTAGAAGTAAGAAGTGTATTATTTCAAATGTCAGTGAATTATTTCGATAATTGCACCTTGTTTATTTAATGCACTGCATATATACTGTTTACCTACATTCTTTTAAAAAAATCCCTGAAACAGATTTTTTTTTATTTCAAGTCACACTGTTGCAAAAGTATTGTGTTACGCAAAATTAACAGATATATAATTTAAAAAAAGAATTTTTTTACTTTTAAAAGTTTTTAAAAAATTAAAAAAAATTTTTTTTAGTTTTACTTTTTCTAGTTTGGTTCTACTTTGTAAATTATCATCTCAATAATATTTATTAATCTCTATAAAGTTTTATTCCCATTTTGTTTATTGAAAGAATAAATTAATTAATAATTAACTTTTAAGTAGTTGCAAATATTTGGTAATTATATTTTTAATTGAATTTCTTTTAGGATTTATAATGGCAGCGATATTAATTAGCTGTGAATTTGGTTGGCATAAAAAAGAAGAGGCTCATGAACGTAAACTGATTCGTCCTTTCGTTACTTAATGCTTTGTAAAATGTAACGAATTATTACCATTAACAATTTATTGGAGTAATAAATTTTTTAATATTAAATTAATAAGGTAACTACTGATTTAAAAAAATTGTAAACCTTAAAATTAAATCAATGAATGAATGAATTAAAAAACGAATTAATAAAAATATTTGTTTAATAAAAAATGTTCAATTAATTAATTATTATTACCTACATTGGCTACAATAAATAAATATAAAAAATTTAAATAAACGTTTCAATGATTATTTGTGTGAAACGTGAGATTTCAAATTAATAAAATAACTATTCTTTTCATTAAATATTTATTTTGTGTTTAAAAATTATTTAATTATTTATTTTGTGATTAAAAATTATTTATTTATTATTAGATTTCACATTTATTTACTTGTTCCATAGTAATTAGATTTGAATAAATTATTATCATTTTGTATCAAAATAATCAAATTTGACTAAATAAATAACATTTATATCATTTTCACACGATTTCACAAAAAAAAACATTGTTGAATAAAAATTTTAAATGCAAATTATTTTGTTTTGCATTTTCTATTCGATTTAAATTGAAAATAAAAGAAATTGAATGAATCGGTGGTGCGAAGCAATTATCCTTAAAGGTTTCATTGTTCCATTGCACCGTGGGTAAAAGTCATGAAATTACATAATCGGTAATGATTCCCCTTCTCCAATTCGTAGTCTTTTTACGCTATTTCACTTTCCTAATGAATGAAAATCATAACTAGATCAGATTTCAATTCTTCAGTCGCAATCTTTCCAACTTGAGTAGTGCAAGCTAAAGTCAATTAATGTGTGAATTGAGAAAATTTCCTCCAAAATGTAAAAAGGTTGGATAACAAATTTATTTATGTAATTTTATTGCCTAGTTACAGAATAAAAAAATTTTTCATTGATTAAAAAATATTAAATAATTGTTAATTACTGAATAAGTATTAATCAGTTGAATATTTTTATCCGTTCATAAACATTTAATAAATTCTTTTTTCGATAATAGGAAATTTTTTTTATTTTTCTTATTATCGAAAAAAAGAATGTATTAATTATTATTAATTGCCGAATAATTTTTAATTATTGAATAATTGTTAATTACTAAATAATTGTTAATTACATAATAATTATTAATTACAGAAAAAATTATTAATTATTTTTAATATTTATTAATTACTCAATAATTAACTAATTTCTAAGTAATTTTATTACATTGAAAAAATAAGTAAATAGTTATTAAATAAATTCTAAAAAATAAATACGTGTTTAGTTGTTTACTGAAAAAATAAATTATCAATTAACTTTACTGTTCACTTGACAGTTTCAATTTGCACAGATTTTGATTACATTAAAAGAAATTGAATACGAAATTAATAAATAAATAATTTTTTTAAGTAAATTAAATGCTAATTAATTCATTAACAATAAAATTGTTAATGCAATATTTACAACAGTAATTAGACAATTTTCAATATTAAAATCCTGTTCGAAACAAATTCTTCTTTTCCAAATATAGATTTTTCGTAATTTTTCGAATCTTTTTTTGATCTTTTCTGGAAGAAAAAAAAACGCAAAACAAAAAGAATAAAATTTTCAAACAAAGTTTCTCGAGACTGTGTGTGTTCGTATAATAAAGGGATATAAATTTTTCGACTGATTTCAATCTGACAGGCAAAAACAAAATATATAAACGAATCTTAAGATAAAAAATTGTGTGATACCGTTATATTATTTATGCCCATATGGAAGCTGCTGTCACAAAATACATTTGCGTCTTTTTCTATTTAACGGCTTTCAATATTTTTTTTCTTACTTTTTTTCTCTGTCTCTCTCTTTTTTTTTCTTTTTCTTTCTTGCACGCTATATAATCTTACATAACGCGTGTGATCTATAGGAATAATTCTGTGTGAACTTGAAGCTTCTATTGTAAAATTTTCTCGTCGATCTTGATCGGTGATCGCGCACTAACGATGTACATATAATCATATATAATAAAGAAGAAAAGAGTCTAGGACAATGAAACAGAGCGCAATTATAACTCATTTAATAAACATATACGCGTGAATTTTATGAAAATGAATATGGACATGATTAATGATATTCATTTCCGTTCTTTTTCGAATGAGAAAATTTTTTTAATTATTGGAAAACTTTCAATTTGTTTATAATAAGTATAATAAGTGTTATAATAAGTGTTTTATTTTTATTTCTTTTTTGGAAAAAAATTGTAAAATCCCTTTTTTAAAAAAGAAAAAATTTATTTGATTTGAATAATTCATTGACAATTAGCAAATTAATATTTATTTGAATCGAATAAATTTCCAACTCATCATTTTAAAACACTATTTTTTCCTACTTTAAGTAATATATTTTAAAATTATTTTTTCTTGAAATATTTTTTATTAATTAAAATATGTTTTCAGTTAACTGTTAGCATCAAATTAATATATTATACTTATATCGATAAAACATTTTTTTTAGTAAATTCACAAAGATTTCAACTCTAAATTATTATTTTCAAGAAAAACTTATTTTCAATTTTTTGGGAAAACGAATTTTTTGTCGGTTTTTAAGTGGAAAAAATGGTTCAAATGCCCTTAAATTTTTTAAATTATATTTTAATTTTTAAAAAAATTCCTTTAAACCTTTTAATTATGATATAAAAAAACAAATAAATTATTATCCAATAAAAGTATAATTAAATTGAAAAAATTATTCTCATTTATTTATACAATTTTTTATAAATAAATTATTTAAAAATAATAATTATGTAGTTTCCATAAGTAAACATAAATAAATAATTATTTTCTGGTACCATTTATAATTAAATTATCCTATATTTATAATTTATTATTCTTAATGTTGTTATTAGATGCGATTAATTACTATTTCTTGTAATTATTTATTATTGTTTATTTATTCATTATTAAATTATTAGTTATTGTCACGATAAAGTATTGATATTGATATTAGTTTTATTATTACAATTTTATTTTTTATAAATAAATCTATAAATAAATGTTATTTTTAATAGAAATGGAATAAGTAAAATTTTTTTTTGATATTGTTGTGAAATTATATTCTCATATGGTGGAAAAGAATATTTTCCATCACTTATTTTTTTTTCCACAGAATGAGGAAGAAGTCAATGAATGATTTGTGGATTTCGTGGAGTTGAGGGAGGAAACTATCGTGTGAAATGATGGTACGGGGTTATCTACCTGACGACCTTGCGTGTTAAAAAACCCTGAGAGTCGTGGCGGGCCCCGCGGCAAGAACCGCGGCAGTTCCGCTGAAGAACGCGTCCGGCAAAGACTATATTTTCTAATCTAATCATTCACTATTTATTTATTTATTTTATTCATTCAGTCAGTCATTTAATTTTGCTTCTTAAATATTTTATTCCATAAAAAGTCGTCAATTTTTCGTGTTTGTGTGTGTGCTACAATAAAATTATGTGACAACATTTATCAGTGATATTTAACAGTGCGCAATTTTCGCGGGTTTTTTTACGTAATCTCTCTTTTGGATTCTCTGTGTGTGTCTCTCTCTTTTTTTTATACACTCCCTGAAGATAATTTGAGAAAATTATTTCATCAGTGAACGGAAAGGACAATGGAAAAAACCAGTTGGATTATTTTCATGAATCGTATGTAAAATATTTGTTTGTTATTTAACATTTGTTTGGATTTTTTCGGTTTTTGTTTGTTAATGGTAATTTTTTAATGTTAACCAAGTCCGTCTCTGGACCAATGGAGTGAAATAAAATAATAATATTAATGATATTATTAATAATAATTTTTAATATTTACTTTTTTTATTTGGTAGGTAATTGTTTATTTTTTGTTAATTTGCTTCAATTTTTTCACCATTTCTTTCATCTTTTCTGAACGTCTATTTATACTGACAAAAAAATTTATTTATTTATTTTATTATATATTTTTTAATTTATTTATTGAATTATTAGATTTCTCGTTATTTTTATACGAAAAAAAGTTTTTTTGTCCACCAACGAAAAATTTCTCTAGGATATCAAAAGTAAAAAAAAATTCGCTAATTCAGTAAAATTTGTAGATGTTCCTAAGATTTTTCAGTCTATTATTTATATTTTACTTATTGTATATATTATTCATTAATCATCTACTTTCTTATTTAGTGTTAGACTTTTTCGCTGATTAAGAATTGTAATTATGACAGAAGATTGATTTTCTTATTTAATTTCTGTAATATTTAATAATATTGACAAATTTTATTACATATTTCTCTTCTTTTCAATTTTTAGCCCAATTTGCTGAAATTAAATTATAGTTTTTCGTAGTTTTAGCAGATAGTAATTTTAAATAAACGTTGTTAATTCTTGATGCACATTATTAAAAATTATAATTAAGCCTCACTTTTATTTGAAATAAAAAAATACACATTTGAAATATTATTCTTAATGCGAGTTTGTTTTAAAATTACGTAACATTCGACTAGAAAAGAGCAGCAATTTTAGAGCATTAAAAAAAATAATGAATATCTAAATAATAATTTTTAGTTGTCAAGTATAATTATTTATAATCACGTTACAACTTTTTTTCTTAAAAATACCTGTCGAAGTCGTAAAAAATTTTCCAGAAAGAATTTATTCTAATTATTATTATTAAATTAATGGTATTTATTCAAATTAATTGAAAATTCACTTAATTCTTGATTTATTAATTTACTCATACTTAGGGAAAGTTTCAAAGAATCAGATTAAAAATTAATGCATAATTAAAGACAGTTTCACTGTTCATGATTAGTCATTGATTAATTTTTAATTAGTGTTGGTGATATCAACCCCGTAATTTTAATTAACAATAATTTTTGTCTTGCTTGTATGATAAATATTTAAATAACAAATAAATAATTTAGAAAAAAGAATAAAGAATTTTTCAAAATATTTTGAATTTTGAATCTAGATAATCATAAAATATAAAGTATTCCCTAAATTTGAATTAGTGACTGACTTTTTGCTTTTGAATTAGAAAATTTCACTAAAAAATTAGTAAAATTTAATTTAGTATTTATTTAGTGAAATTTTCTAATTCAAAAGCAAAAAGTCAGTCACTAATTCCATTTCCTTTCCTATTTTTAATTCTAAATCATGTTATTTTAAACAATTGTCTCTTAAGTAACAATTAATTTATTAAAAATTAACAAATACAAAAAAAAAATTTTTTAGAGGTAAATTTGAATTGAGAAAAATTCTTTTTCGATTTTTCGTTTTTTAAAACGTTGCGGACTTCAGCTTCATTCTTTTTCTTCAGATCGCGTCACATAATTATTGGAGTCAATTGAATGTTATTTGCTGCAAATACTGAAATTATTGATTTAAATACGTGAATTAAATAAATAATATTTAATTCACGCCAATAAATATTATTTGATTTAATTAAATCTTTAATTGATAATAGTCAATTTATCGGTTATTTGAATCAAATACATTTTTTTCAATTTAAAATTATGGTGATTTCGAGTAAAAATAATTCAAAAATTAAGCGAAAATATTCACCCGCAAAATAGCTGTAAATAGTTGTGTATTTTTAAATTTATTTCAATTTCAATGTTTTTTTTTGCAAATGTCGAATAAATATTTTCAAGTTTCCTTTCTCCTGGTGAACGGTCACTATCAAAATGCCAACAATGAACATTGGATGCGCCAAGTTCCACGACGTCCGGTGGACGTAATGACGGATGTCATCAATAATTTAGGAATTAATATACTTCAACAGTATCATGTGCCAGGAAATGTTGCATTTTCTCCAACGGGCCTTGGATTTGTATTAATCGCCCTTTACGAGGGCTCAGCTGGACGTGGCAGTAAACAAATTGCCGATTGCCTCCAATTGCCGCACGATCGTCAAATCACTCGAATTGGACTGAGGGACATTCATCGTAGACTGAGGGTAAATTTCATTTTTCTTTTCGCTCACTTACTTTTTTCTTCGTCCTTAATTTTCTCCCATTTACTGAAATGCATAAATCGTAATTTCCGCAAACTGTTTAATTTAAATCGAAAAATACCAATTTTTATTTCAGCAGTTGTTGATCTTCTTCTTTTTCTTCAATCATTAATAATCTAGACAAAAATAAAAGTGCTACTAAAAATAGCAGTAAAAGAAATTATATTTTTTTGTTCGTAAGGTGTTTGAATATAAATAATTAAATTGCTGTTTAAGAGCTACCTGAATGCGGACGGTTTTCTTGGGGGACTGAATTTGAACAAGGACAATACACGCCTGCGTCCGGAGTTTGAGGACATTTTGCGATTTTACGGCTTTGATTTCACGATAGACAATTCCCAGATGAATGCGACGAGTGATGCGACAACTGTGAATATCAATGATAATACAACAATGGCTGGTGATATGATGAATACAACGGTGAATAATACAATGATGACAATGGTTGCTGACGGAGGTGCAAATCAGGGAGCGAATGGTACACCAGGAATGGATGGACAATCGACAACGGGAACTTCTGCAGCCGCAACGACGCTTCCTCCAAATGGAGCGAATGCGAATTCTGCAATGATGGGCGGAACATCCGCAGCGACGACAATAAATCCTCCAACAACCACTATTGATACTTCCGTTGATATTATTTCCGTAACGCCTAATAATTCCGCTATTAGACAATCGACAAGTTCTAGTGTTTCTTCTTCTTCTACTTCTTCGTCTTCATCGTCATCTTCTTCCCCATCTTCATTATCGTCATCATCGTCATCTTCTTCTCCTTCTTCATCATCATCTTCTCCTTCTTCTTCTTCATCCTTTTCTCCATCTTCTTCTTCATCATCATCTTCTTCTCCTTCGTCTTCATCTTTTTCTCCATCTTCTTCTTCTTCTTCTTCTTTTGCTCCAAGTTCTTCTTCCTCATCATCAACATTATCATCATCATTATCATCAATGTCCTCACTATCTTCCTCGTCATTGTCCTCATCATCGTCAATTTTCGACACACCCACAAGTGACAGTGATTCAACAGGAAGAATTTCGAGTACAATGGGTATGACAACGACGAATTTTGCTGATTCAATGGCATCGTTGCCGGTGTCAAATTCCGCAGGTGATTTGGGATCGAGTAACGAACTGGAAACACCCACGGAATCATTGACCTCGACGAGAATGGAGAGCACAACGTTCGCCTCACGCTTGGTACCAACGAGATCAGCATCATTTGGACCAATGACAGTGACATTGAATTCGAGGCCGAGTTTATCGACACTACGATCGACTACTCAGGACAAATTTCAAACTTCGTCGCGCATCCTCGACTCGATTACGTCCACGATGAGAAAGCCGAGGATGAGTACAACAAGTATGATTATAATAATAGTAATAGCAATAAAAATAATAATAACAATAATAATAATAAATAATGATAATAATATAATAATAATAATAATAATAATAATAATAATAATAATCATAATAGTAATAATAATCATAATAATAATCATAATAATAATCATAATAGTAATAATAATAATCATAATAATAATTTTCAGTCAGAATAAAATTGTAACACTTGTTTTGATTTAATTTAATTTGGTTTAAAAGTAAAAATAACAGATTAGCTTACTATTCAGTTATTTTTAATTTAATTTAAAAATCACTTCTTAATTCAATTCCATTGTACTCTATAATTAGATAGTAGAAATAATTAATAATTACTAATTAATATTTTAACGTTTTTTTCTATTTTAATAAGAGTGTAATAATAAGCTGAAACACAGAGAAAATCAGAGCCTTTTTTTAGAATTTATTTCTGATTCAAATAAATTTTAACGTTACACTGAAAGAAAATGTATATTCAATTTTCTAAAAGTATTTTACAATTTGGGAAAGAGTGCAACAAACCGAAATTTTTGATATAAAAAATACTAAACATTAAAAATAATTATGTGAAATTTAGCAAAGTTATATTAAAATTGAATTAAAATTCTTGATGTTTGATATAATTATCTAAATTTTAGAGAGTTTTTTTTATGTTTGGTATTTTTTATATCCAAATTTTGGATTGTTGCACTTTTTCCCTGAATTGTAAAATACTTTTTAAAAATTTAATATTCATTTTCAATTTTAAATTCCTTTCATCAAATTATATGTTTTTTATAGAAAAAAAAGATATTTTTTTCAAAACGCACGGAGGTACTCAGAGTTTTCTGACAATTTAATTCTAACTCAGAAACATTTTTTATTTTGAAAAACGATGATGGTGTGGACAATTTTTTTAATTTTTTGGAGTTAAATATCAAATTTGGCCTTTATTTTATCAAATTGGAGCTTTTTTATTCAAGAAAATCTTTTTTCGAAACACAAAAGTATTCAGAACTTCTTTAGAATTTATTCCTGTTTAAAAAAATTTGTATTTTAAAAACAACTCTAGTCTTGCTAATTTTCTAAACAATTTTTGGAAGCGATTATCAAATTTGGTGTTTTTTTTATCAAATTGAAGCTTTTTTTTAATAAAAGGAGGTTTTTTGAAAGAAGGAGGTATAAAAAAAATTCGTCAGTATTAACTTTTGGACCAGAAAAAGTTTGTATATAGAAGAACGAAGCTGGTATTGATAATTTTTTTTTTACTATTTTTGAAGTAAAACATAAAATTTGATGTTCTTTTTATTAAAGTATTGCTCTTTTTCTGAAGAAGAGATTTTTCTAAAACAAGAATTTATTTAAAAAGAAATTTTAATAAGAATTTATTTCATATTAAAAAAAATTGTATACCTTGAAAAACGAGTTTTTTTAAGATCTTAAAGTTCTGAACGTTTAAATGAACAAAATTTATTTATTTCTTCCAAAAATTAAATTTTTATTGCAGTTTTTTTGCGTCACTATCCAAAAAATTAACTACTGAGTTTGTAAAAGTACAATTTTAGTTTTTAAATTTTTTTATGATTTGCAATTTATTAAAATATTTGCAATAAAAAAGTAGTTCGTTCATTTGAACGTTCAAAACTTGGATATCATTATGATCTTGACAATTTCTGGAGTTGAATAACAAATTTTGTCTTTTTTTATTCAATGAGAGCTTTTTTTATTCAAGAAGAACTTTTTCCGAAACACAAAGGTACTCAAAACATTTTTAGAATTTTTTTCTGACTCATAATAAACTTTTATTTTGAAAAATGTTGCTGTTCTTGTGAATTGATTTTTACAATTTTTGGAGTCAAATATCAAATTTGGTCTTTTTCTCATCAAATTCGAGCTTTTTGTTATTAAAGAAAAGCTTTTTTCGATACTTTCAAGAAATCTGTGTCGTTAATTATTTACTAATACTGGTTCAATTGTGACAAAAATTTTTTTTTTTTAATTAAAGTACAAATTTTGTGATATGATTTTCATTCTTTATTATTTTTTAATTTTTGGAAAATTGAAAATTCAAAAAAAGGAAAGGAATTATGTGTTAAATGTTATAAATTAATTTTCAGCCCGTCTGTTGCCAGTGACTCCAGGATTGAAGGCATCGACAACAGTTAGTAGTACTAGTGGTAGTAGTAGTAGTAATACAAATAATATTCGAACCAGTGAAACTACTTCGAAAGATTTGCCAACTACTGCCACTCAGACAGATGCTTCGATTAGTATCAGCACTACTGCTCCCACGACGGATGTTCCATCGATAACTATTGATGATTCCACAACTCAAACTGAAGCTGTACCAACAATTGAAAGTCCATCGTCCAATAATGTTCGTAAACGAAGAAGTGTTGAGCATTATTTTTCGACTTATCCTGGTAAAGTAGACAATTTTTTTTCAACTTGATGAATTTATTATATTTCTATCAATTTTTAAACGAAAAACCTTCTAGGCGAAAAAAAGCAAATATATACGTTTGAAAAACATTCTTAAAACGTTTTTTGAATGTTTCATGTCCACCAAAATAATGTTATGTTTCAAAACATTTTAAAAATAGAAGGCTCTTCAAAAATAATGTGCTGGAATATAAAATTATTAGAATCGACGATTTTTTCTAGATAGACAATCAAAATACCACAAAAAACAATAGAATTCGAAGGAAAAATATTTTTTGGCAAAATTATATTTTTAGTCGTATTTGCCGATAGAATTATTAAAGTACACATTCTTCAGATAGATTCGTATAAAAATTTTCTAAAAGACTGGTGAACAGTAACTTTTTAAGTCTTACGAAACATCCAATATCCTGATCGAAAGTGCCACGAATATTGAGTAAAAAATGGAGAGAAAAACTCGATTGTTAAATTCCGTTAAGACAAAACCACACAATTAGGAATTTTTTTCTTCTTTCTACACTAAAAATCGACAAAATTATCAATTTCTGACTTCTGTTGATTATTATATTCAGAATGCAAAAGATTAGTAAATCGGAAAAAATATACATATTCCTTTTTTTATTATTAAATTAATTTTTTTTATTTTATTATTTTCAAGTATATCAGTAATTCCATTTATATTCTTCTCATTAAATCAGTCGGAATTCAGTTTATTTATAATGAATGCAAATGTTGAAAGCAATTCGTTTAAAAAATAAAATTTTCAATACATTCAGCATTGTTTTAATGAGAATTATAATCACTCAGTTTTCAAATTATTCTGTAGAAATATAGAAAATTATTCAGATATTTTTTTCAACATTGTTTACACTTACAGTAATGAATTTAATGATTGGTTGCTTTTCTCCAGGGTCCATAAAAATAAATCACACCAGGTTTATAATAAAATAATATAAAAGAGTATTTTTCATATTTATATTAGTATTAATAATCAGAGATATTTTTCAGTCTCTCGTAGTTTTTTGAATTATTCTAAAAATATTGCAAATAATAATTTTTTAATCGTTGTTTATTGTACACAAAGTTTATAAAATTTATAATCAGTTGCTCTTATCGAAGTGGATTTGAAAAAAAGGAAAATAGTTGAGAAAAGAGAGATCATAGAAAATTGCAAACAAAATAAAGAAGTTATAGAAAAAGGAAAACAAATAAAGTTAAGAAAAGATGGATAGTAAATAATTCCAAAAATAAAGAAGTTTATTAATTAAAAAAAGAAAATTCATGAAAAAGAATTTTTTTAAATTAAAAAAAAAATTTTTAATAAAAAAAAATGAAGAAGTTAATTAAAAAGATAGAAAACAAAGTTAAAAAGACAAGAATAATAAATAATTTCAAATATAAAAAAGTTGGTTAATAAAATAAAAAAACAGGGAATTTTTTTAAATTAAAAATTAAACAAAATAGAAAATTAAATTACAATTGGAAACAAAATAAAGAAGTTAATTAAAAAAATGGAAAACATAGTTAAAAAAAGGGGGTGATAAATAATTTCAAAAATAAAAAAGTTTATTAATAAAATAAAAAAACAGGGAATTTTTTAAAATTAAACATTAAACAAAATACAAAATTAAATTAAAATTAGAAACAAAATAAAGAAGTTAATTACAAGAATAGAAATCATAGTTTTAAAAAAGAGGGATGATAAATAATTTCAAAAATAAAAAAATTTATTGATAAAATAAAATAAATTATTAGAAAAAAATGTTAAATATTAAAAAAATAAAATTAAAATTGCAAAAAAAATGAAGAAGTTAATTAAAAAAATAGAAAACAATCTTAAGAAGAGATGAATAATAAATAATTACAAAAATAAAAAAGTTTATTGATAAAATAAAAAAAATAAAAATTTAAATTTAAAAAATTTAAAAAAAATTAAAATAAAAAGAAAACGATAACTAAGAATTTCAAAAACAAAGAATTGAATTTAAAAAATAGATAAAGAATTATTAAAAAGATAATAACTATTAAGAGATAATATTAATCAAATTGAAGGAACAATAAATAAAGTTTAAAAGGGAAAAAAATACTTTATTAAAAAAATAGAGACGTTAATTAAAAGAATAGTACAAAATTAATTTTAAAAAGTATAAAAAATCATGTAAAGAAAGGTAATAAGTAATTAAAAAATTAAAGAAGTTAATTAACAAAATAAAAAAAATAATAGAAAAAAGTTTAAAAAAATGGAGAGAACGATAAATAGTAATTATTTTGTTTTTGATTTAAGACGACGGTCTTTGGATGCAGCATTTGAATATTTGGCGACCACCGCAAGAAGCTGAGGAGGCAACTGTGAGGGATTCGAAGCAAGTGGCATTTCTAGTTAATGGCTGTGATGTTGCCACAGTGACAGCTGCAACTTACACTGCAGTTCTTCCCTTCGCATATTTCCCTTCGTTAAAAGCTGTCGCAGTGGAATTTCCTCTGGATGTCAGTTTCTAAACGTATTTTTATCACCTCATAAAACCACACTCATTTCACAAAGAACGTTTCTCAATATACTCCAAAGTTTAATATGCCAGTTTATGATCACACCAATAGTCTTCGGATACTTTTGCGCAAAAATTATCTCTATTTTTTCACTCTTCTCTCAGCGAAATCATTCTATTTTTTGTGAAAATAAATCTCCTATTTCGCTTTTCAATCAGAAAATTGCAAATTTTCCTGGGAATAGTTGAAACAAATCGGAAAATAATTATTTATTAGTATTAATATAATTAAAAAAAAATTATATTACTTTATTTTATTATTTTTTACGTTTTTCCTTTTATTTTAATTATTTTATTAATTAGTATTATAATTGTATAATTTATTTATTTTAACAATAATTTCTAAAAATAATTTCTTTCTCATTGCTTTAAAAAATTTGCGATTTTAATATTATAAATTATGAATTGATAATTGTTAAATAATTAATTAAATTTTATTATAAAAATATTTAGTAAATAAAATTCGAATTTAAAGGAGTAATAATTATCAATATTAAATTTATCACTAGGAATTGTTAATCAATAATTATTCATTTATTCATTATTAATAAATCAATGAATAAATTTTAAAATGGATTTATTTAAATAAAAAATATTTTTCCAACATTTTCCATTGAAGAGAGAATAATGAAACAATTATTTCGTGTTATAAGGAAAAAAAATATTATTTTTTGTCTGTCACCTTTATACTTAAATGGGGATAGTAATGAGAGCAATTTTAAAAGAGAATAATATTGATCTTGATGAAATAATTATTAGCGGAAGGAAATACAGTAATCAGTTACGCGAATTGGATAACATGAAACAAAAATGATAATTTTCCGCAAAAAGACCAAGTTCAGCAAGCGTGAAAATTTATACGAAGAGAGTTCAACGAGCGAGACGCATTATTTCGAGACAAAATTATAATGTCGTCAAGGGTCGCTTCTGAGAAGCATCAATTCTTCTCAAATGTCCTTCTATACAGCATTTTTTTTACTTTGAAAGAATAAAAATAAAAATTTATTCTTTTTTTGTTCTTTCAATAATTATTTATAAGTAAATAAATAAAAAAAATAAATAAACATATTAAAATACAAATTTTTCGCATCAGAATTAAAATGTAATCAAAATTAAAATCAGTTTATTTTGTTAATTATAAAAAAAATAAATAAACATATTAAAATATAAATTTTTCGCATCAGAATTAAAATTTAATCAAAATTAAAATCAGTTTATTTTGTTAATTATAAAATTTTAATGAACGTTAAGCAGAATTGAACACAAAAAAAAATTAACTGAAAAAGCCAAAAGTTTCTCTAGAACAGAGAAAGTGAAAAACCTGAGACAATTGTAAATTTCGCTAATACAGACAAAATTGTTGCTTTTTTAAGTAAAATTATTTTCTTTCCATGAAGAAAATTTTTTTTTCGATTATGTCTTGTGATATATTTTTTTAAATTTATGAATAATTATATAAATTAATTAAATAACTAAAATTTAATCTTATTTGATTAAATTAATAAAATAATAAAAATAAGCAAATATAATAACTAACAAATGTAGATATAATACAATAAATAAGAAAATATAAACAAAAATTGTACATTTAGTAAATGAAAATAATAAAATAACAACTTTCCTTAAATTTAGAAAAATTTGTCAAAATAGGAATTTAAATTTTTTGGGAATTTTTTTTATGCTTCTAGAATCCACGATACAATGTTATTCTATTTCTTCCAACGGAGAGACCCGATACTTTACGACTGGCAATAGACTTGGGATCGAAAAGTTTACGACTGTTACGAAAACATTTGCAGCCAACATGGATAAGAGCAACTATTCCCTCTTTTATGTTGAAAGGATTCGTTACTCTCACTTCGTATTTGCAGAGGGTAAGTTTTTAAAATTTTCCTTTAAATTACACTCTTTGCAGGAATAATTAAATTGTTCTTCAATAAAAATGCAAATTTTTTTCTTTTAATGAGACAAATCAATATAGTTCTATTAAATATACTGCGAGTGCCTTTAAGTATATATATACAAATATATCTGCAAATTATTTGTTTTATTAAAAAATATTTGCAACATTATCAATCATTTTATTTTAAATTGATTAATTAATTAATTAAAATAAGTGCAATATTTTTTTTAAAAATTCAATTTTTTTAGATCAATACTTTCTAAATTTTAATTTGTAAAAAATTACGAATGTTTACGAATTTAAATTAGTGACTGACTTTTTGCTTTTAGATTAGCGAATTATACTAATAAATAGTAATTTCTACTAATTTATTAGTAAAATGTACTAGTGAATGACATTTTGATTTAAAATTAGTAAATTTTATCAATAAATAGTCATTTCTACTAATTTACTACAAAATACAAATACTAAAAGTAGTAAAATATACAGTTAGTAAATTTTACTAATTGAAAAGCAGAAAGTCAGTTTCTTGTATATTTTACTAATAATTAGTTCTAATTAGTTGAAGTTACTATTTAATAGTAATAAATTGCTAATTTATTTAGAAAATTTACTAATAGCAAATTTTACAATTAAATTAATAGAATTTGTTAGTAAAATTTACTAATTCAAAAGCAAAAAATCAGTCACTTATTCAAATTAACTAACATTCTTACGAATTTAAATTTACAGAGTCAATTAAACGACATTTGCTTCAAATACTGAAATTATTCGATCAAATAAAATTTATTTGATTTAAATAAAAAATTAGTTGATTCAAGTAAATATTTATAATTTGACAAGTAATCGGTTACTTGAATCAAATAAATTTTTTTATTTCAGTGCAATAATTATTTAATAATCGGCTAATAATTGATTAATAATTATTTAATTGATAACTAATTAACAATTATTCACTAAATGATTAAAAATTACTGAGTAATTAATTATTTAAAGTTCAATATAACAGCATTTTTTCTCCGTTCTTTCAAATCGATTAAAGTTTGGAAAATTGAAAAAAAATTAATTGGAAAATTGACACTTATTTTTATAGTGAAAAATAAGTAAGACAACAAATTATCTAACTGATAATGAATATTTTAATAACTATTTAAGAATAAAAAATTTATTCGATCATTATTTCTTTTTCATTTACAGTTGTAGTAAATTATTTAACACTAGTTAATATTTTCTTTCTCTATTAATACTTTTGTAATTAAATATTATTCAATACATTGTTGAATAATTATTACTAAATTTATACTTTTAGACGTCATACTTTTAAATTGAAAAACTATTATATAATTAAGTAGCACTTTCCAGGAGAATTGCAAAAGAGTATTTTATCTCTCTATTATAAAAAGTGATATAATTTTGAATAATAGTTGAAAGAATAGTGTTCGAGAAATTTTCGCCCTCCATTTAGATGAGGAATATTCTAATATTAACGAATTCGGTTAATTAGTAATTTTTATTTATTTAAAGTTTAATATATCCAATTAATTATTTTTTATACAAATTTTTATTAATATTTCCTATTTTTTTTACAAAATTTTCAGTTTTCAACTCAACTAAACTAAAAAAAAAATTAAAATTTTTATTTTATAGCGTCAAAAGTAAAAAAGAGTCTTTTCCACCCTACGCCATTGTATTTTTCTTTTTTTTTTTAAGAACACAATATTTTTTTTTATTTAAAAGAAAAATACAGAAAAATGTTTCAATTGTGAATAATTAATATTTTATTTTTGTTCGAACACAGTTTTTCAGCGCAGATATCAAAATCCAAAGAAAAAACTAATAAAAAATGTTTCAAAGCAATGTTTTCGATTCGTTTTTTTGTTATAATTTGATATTTTCGTAGAAAAATTATGATTTTATTGAACATTATTTTTAGTTAGGAATAAGGGATGTTTTTGAGCCAAGGGCAGCAGATTTGTCGCCAATGACACCGGACATTGGAGTTTATGCTCGTGACGTGCAACAAAGCATTGGAGTTAATATAAGAAATTATATGGAGCCCGATAGAACCAGCTCTCGTGAGTCGTCACAACAAGAATTTCCTCTAATTGTTCCACCACGTCGGGACTCTTATCGATTTCTCTATCCAGGTTCTTTTTTCTATGCTTTCTACGCACACTTTCGCACTGTCCATAATATAAATAATAATCTCTATAAAATAATAATAATAATAATTCTCTTATTCTTCTTTTTTAATATCCATTCCTCTCAAAAATATTTCCTCTATCAAATATATATATACGAGGAAAAAAAATTCCATTTCAATCAATTTTTACGATCTCATTTTTATTATATGTGGGGTATTTAATGTTCGATCGAGAATCATTTTATTTGCCAAGAAATTGTTTCGCAAATTGACAATATAATGATTTATTTGATTTTGTTTTAGTGGATAGTTGTAAATTAAATTTTTATTATGAATATAGTAGGAAAGAAATAATGGAAAATATTTACTTGAATCAAATATTTTTTATTTATATCAAATAAATTGTGTTTGAAACAATAATTTCTGTATTGAAAAAATAAAGAGTAAACAAATGGTAAAAAAATACCGAACTATGTTAAGAAGAGAGGGATAGTAAATAATTTCAAAAATAAAGAAGTTTATATTAATAAAATAAAATAAAATTATTGAAAAAATAAAAAAAAGATTTATTAAAATTAAAAAAAATTAAAAAATTAAAAAAATTAAAATTTCAAACAAAATGAAGAAGTTAATTAAAAAAATAGAAAACAATGTTAAGAAAATGCTAAAAAATTACCATTATTAGCGAATTTTGTTATATGGGAATTCACTATTTATTTTATTAATTATTTTTAAATTTATAATTTTTTTAAATAAAAAAAAATGAAACATAAATAAATTATGAGAAAATTGTTTAGAAAAATAAAAAAGTGAATTTTCTTCCATATTAAAAATTGAATACCTAACAATCATATTTTTAACAAATTACAACCAAAAAATAGTTTTAAAAAATGCTTCAAATATGTAAAATTGATTTTTTGTTTCGAAATTTTTTTATAGATAGAAAAACATATTTCCTTCAAAATTACATTTGGATTTAAAAAATTAAAAATTTACCAATTTTAGAAGTAAAATAAAATTCCAAAAAGCGTCAGAATATATTTTCTGACAAATTAATGAAATATTAATTTTATATTTTCTTAAAAAAAATATATTTTTATTGAAGATTTAAATAATTTTTCTGATTTTTTAAAAATAATGTTAAAATTGATTAAGTTTAGACACGTGGTCTGAATACACGTCTGACTATTAATGACTCTAACTACTAACCGCGTTGCTATTGTTGAGTTGGGTCACCAAAATAAAGCTCACGTACCATCTCTAATTTTTTTTCCTCTCGAAAACATTTGAAAGTGTTAAGAAGCATAACTTTTTAAATTACTGTCAAATATATATATATATATGTAAAAGTGCTCTTCTTTGACTTTTTTCCGGATAATGAATCAAGACCCACTACTCTAGAAACATTGATTTGCTCCGTTAAAAGACACGGCCTAGAAAAATTACTGTTTTTTTTCTCCTAAAAGATTTCCTTCTCTATAAACTTCAACTTTCTTTTAATTTAATTAATTTTATTTTCTTCCTCAAATTACAATGGAAAATTAAAAATTAAATTTAAAAAAAAAATTTAATATAATAAAAAGTGGAAAATTTTTTTCTTAATAAATATTCAAAAATTGACAACAAAAATAAAAATTATTCTTCTATTTTAAAACATTTACAAAAAATTCTCTTTTGTTTTACCAGAATGTAAAATTGATAGTAACAAATAGTCAAGTAAAGAAAAAGTAAAATAAAAATCGAACGAATAAAAAAAAGATAAATATGAATGAAATACAAAACGAGAAAAAATAATAGGAAAACAAAAAAATAACTGAAAATTAATTGAAGGATAAAAAATAATAGAAAAATAAATAAAAATACAACAAACAAACATTTTAATAAAATAAAAATTTAAGGGAAAAGAAAATAAAAGGAAATAAACGAAATAAAAAGAAATAAGAACAAAATAATTATAAAAATGAAGGAACTAAAAATAAACGAATTTAATTATAGAAATAGAGTGAATAAAAGTAAAATAAATAATAAATGTAATGTAATTGATTAAGAGTATATTATATGTAAATAAAAAATAACTGATAAAAAAACAAAAAAACATTATAAAAAATAAAATAAAATATAAAAAAACAGTAAATAATTGGGAAAAATTTCGAAAAAAATGTCCAATGATTAATTAAATTGTAATTATATAATTTAGATATTTAGATTTCCTTCCCGTAAATTCGAAATGGTATAATTGACGACAAAGTAGTCGAAGGTACTATTTACAATCGGGGAAATTTCTCAGTATTGTGATAAACTTTGTTTGAATTTAATAGCTGATATCCTGTATGAGTCAATTGAAGAAATAAAGAGATGGAGACCTTGCGCTAAAGACCGTTTTCAAAGTGAAATAGGAATTTTTCACTCATTAAGCTGAAACTATCAATTCCATCTTTTTTATTGTTTCTAAATACTTTTGTCTCTTCGTCTCTCTCTCTCTCTCTCTACTTCTCTGTATGTGTCTTCTTTTTTTCTCAAAAATTTTTTTTTTCTAAATCCATTTGCCTTCATTTTTACAACTTCTTTGCGCATTGTTTCGAATAACTAAACAACAAAAAAAAATGCAAGGAAAAATCTTAATTTTTCTTTCTAACGCTTATCTTACTAATTGTATATAGTTAAATTATTTTCCTATAGACTTGCAACAATGTACTCGAGTTATAGATGTGTGAAAATGTTTCGAAATTTAGTTCAGTAAAAATTGCGAAATATGAAAAAAAAATATTGCAGAAATGTAGAGAAATATTTGTAAAAAATAAAAAATTATTTTAAAAAATATAAAAAACTGACAGATATAAATTTTAGCATTGATAACACTGGACATATTATTTATTCTTATTTTAACTTTTATATTTTTAATGCCATACATCAATAGAATGAATTTTTATCCTTTTTAATTTTTATACTTTATTCTCTTTTCAATTTTGAATTTTGATTTTTCTATAATTCTTTTTTTCTGTTTTAATTTTAATTGACATTCAATGAAATAAGAGCATCGAATAAAATAAATTTTTTGCTTTTTTCTATTCCAAAGTCTTTTAATAAAACTTCTAAATTTAGTATCAATTTGTTTTCGTTTTTCTTATTTCGATCACTATAGTTACAATAATAATTGCAGCTATTTTATCCACTATGGTTATTTTAGTAACTGTAATTTATTTCAATAACCGTGGTTATTTTAATAATACCCAGTATTTTTTTTAGTTATTATCTTTAAATAAAAATATTTATTTAACAATTACTTTTAAAACTAGTCTTCAGTCAATAATTATGTGTATTAGAAGTATTTTCCAATAACTATTTTTATTAACAATCTTTTTTAAAAAATATTTGTTAATAATAGTATTTTTTCCAAATAACTATTTTTACTATAAGTTTTTGCTTATTAATTATTTTTTATATACTAGAAAAAAATATGTTTGACGGAGAGACTACTGGAAAATTTTATATTTGTGTCAATTAAATTGTGTTTGGTTCAAATAAATTTTCTTTGGTGCAAAAAATTAATTACAAAACTCTGTTTTCTTTGACTCAAATAAATTGTATTTTGATTTAAATAAAATATTTCTCTGAGAATATTCTTTTAAATAATTATTCCTAATAAAAATATTCTTTTAAGTTTTTCTAGCCATGGTATCTACATTTTTAATAATTATTTTTAATAAAACTATTTTTTTCATAATTTTTTTCAATAAAAATTAAACAAAAATTTTTTTTAAATCCTTATTTTTAATAAACAATTTTTTTTCAAATAACTATTTTTTAATATTTGATTATATTAATATTAACAAATACTATTAATACGAATGTATTAACATTAATATTAATAGTATTTGTTTTCAATAATTATTTTTAATAATAACAATTATTATTATTATAATTATAATTTTATATTTCGAAAATAAAACCAATCGTTATTACTGTAATAATATGCTCCATTTAATTTGACTTTATTCCCCGTTTTTATTGAATTAAACGAAGCAATTTCCACTGTATCTGTGTTATAAACTATTTTATGGATGTAAATAATGCTTATCTCATCGTTTTAATAAAATTTTTCTGTACGTGTGTTTGTTTGTGTAGTGTGAGTATTGAAAGCTCAAAGGATCAAGTTTAATGAACTCTTCAAATAATAATAAAAAAGACAGGCAAAAAAAAAATGATAAAAATTTAAGTGATATTACACGATGATGGCAAAAAATTATAGAGGAACTAAGAAGTCCTTTATTATATTCCCATAAAATCCTCTCCATTCAATTTCATAAAAATTTTCTAATACAAAAAGAAAACGATTTTTACAGACTTTGAAAATTTATTTAATACTCTATTTGCCAATTTTTATTAAAATCAAAAAATATATTATTTAGAATAAAATAAAAATAATAAAATAATAGCAATAATAATAGAATAGCAATAAAAATGGAAATAAATTTAAAAAATCGAAAGTAACAATTAAAGACTCAGTAACAAATATTTTGGTTATAATTAATTATCAGTGCACAATTAAAATTCATTAAATTTATTAATTTATTTAGGTAATTATTATTTTACTTGATATTACCAAAAAAGTTGATTCAATGTAATTTTAAATTTATCAATTTTAATTCAATAAATAAATTAGTAATAAAAATAGGAAATTAATTTTACGAAATTAATTTATTAATTTATTTAGGTGATTATTAATTTATTTAATATTACTTATAAATTTGATTCAATATATTTTGAAATTTATCAATTTTGATACAATAAATTAGTAATAAAAATAGGAAAATAATTTTACGAAATCGAAAATTAAATGTTGAATAAATAACAGACTTTGTAATTAATTAATTAACAATATTATTGAAATATTGAAATATAAAATATTGAAACAATAAAAATGGTTAATAATTTAGGAAATAATCAATAAACATTGAAATTCTTTCGAAAACCTGGAAATTTAATGCACTCTATTTATCATTTGTATTCATTGGTCGAAAAACAGGAAGAAGAAAAAAAATTGAAAATCTCTAGAAAGCAGAGAAAGCTCTTTAGACAATGATTTCGAAACAGTTATACTTATTAACAACTCTAACAAGCTGAAATAGTTCGTTTTAAACTAAATCAATAATCAGACAAGTTTTCTCAAGACGAAAAACTGTAAAGTCGTATAGCCTTATTCCTTTTCTCTCTCTCTCTCACTCTCATCTCTCCATCCCAAGTTCAATTGCACACTTAATGTAGATTTAGATACAAGTATATCAGTAATAAGAAATCATGTAATAACAGTAATCATGTTATTCTTTCACAGTAACTACGCTAATGATAGCATAAGAGTATACTTTAAAATGTATTTACTGTTTGCTAAAGTGAGCTTCCAATGCAATCATTAATGTTTTCTTTTTTTGTGCATTTTTTCTTATTCTTCTTCTTCAATTTTTTTTTCTTTTTTTTGCAATATTTCATAATAACGGATCTATAATAATTGATACTTTCGACTTGTCATAGGAAATGGCCTCCTGGAAAGGGCTGGTCCTGTATCCTTTGTTGCTGAACATCCGTTTCTTTACTTTATCATCGATACTGAAACTACAGCTACACTAATTGCTGGTCGCATTGACGATCCTCTCAACTCAAGGATATTATAGAGTTTAAACTGATGTCAATAATATTTTACTCAAAAATCCTGGAAAGAAAAAATTTTTCTGCAAATATTTATTTTTATGTCATTGATTGATTGATATTAATAATTGTAATATGACTGTTTTCCTTTTTTGTTTTAATTTAATTTTACTTTAAAATTTAGTTTAGCAATTTTTATTCAAAAATAAAAAAAAATTATAAAAGGGTATTTGTAACAAAAGGAAACAAGCGATCAAGTTTGTTTAGACAAAACATTTCGAAAAAAGTTTTTCAAAACATTTTTAATTCGAAATAGTTTTTTATATACAACTAAAAAATGAAACTTTATAAAGAAGAATATTTATATCTTTTGTACTTCACTAAACAAACAAATTAGTAATTAGACAAACCATTTGAATATAAATAAAAAATATTTTAAAAATATATTAAAAACTTATATTTTTAATGTAATTATTTAATTTGATTGTTTTCTTTATTTTTTTCATAAAATATAATTTAAGAGTTTTTTTTAATATAAAAAGGATATTTACAATTGAAAAAAGTGAACAAGTTTGTTTAAACCCTAAAAAAACAATAAATAAAAAATAATTTATTTATTGTATTTTTTTAAATTAAATTTTGCCGAGTAATCTCTGCAAAATGTAATTTTTTAGAAGTATATTTATCACTAAAATAGGTCATTATATACAAATAATTAATTAAACGATCGTTTCGAATCTAAAATATATTTTTAGTGTAATTATCAATAGTGTCATATTATTTTCTTCAATATTTTTCTTTTTTTAATAATAAAAATGTAATTTTTGAGTTTTTCTATAAAAATAAATTTTATAAAAGGAACATTTACGACAAAAAAAACAAACAAACGAACAAATTTCTTTAAATAATACATAAATATAATTACACTAAAAAATGTAATTTTATAGAAATAACATATTTATTTTTTATACTTTGTATTTTAATGAATAAATAATTAAAGGAACGTTTCGAATATTACTTAAAATTATAAAATTTAAGCAGAAATTATGTTTTATAAAAATAACTTAAAAAATAATATTTTTAGTACAATTTTTATAGAAATATATTTGAAATTAAAATTTAAACGTGAAAATTTTTTGCTTATTTCTGAACTTTTATGAAAAATGATTAAAAATTCTTTTTAAAAGAGTTTAATAATGTTTAAGATAGAGATGAAATATTTATACCTAGTTTTAAGAATTTATAGAAAAATCTATTCACTTTGTTTGTAAATTATTTACTCTTAAAAACATTCGTCAAATCCGAAAGGATTAAAATTTGACAAAAAATTAGGATTGCAAAAGGTTAATTTAACAAAATCATTTAAAATTAGGAAAAATTAACATAAAAGTAATTACATGTTTAGGTTTTTTTAAAATTATTAAGAAAAAAATCTTACATACCTCGTATTTTCTTCTATAAATAAAAATTAGAAAAGTTTATTTTAATTTTAAAAAATTAAGTAAAACTAAGAGTATTATATAATACAAAGGAAATTAAATTATGTTTAAAATCTAAATAAATAAATAAATAAAATAAATCTAAATAAAGAAAATTAGACAAAATAATTAATATTATTAATAATATATCATTAAAAAAAATTTATACATTTACCATTTATTTAAGGGCATTTGAAACATTATGGCGTCACAGTATAACCAAAGCATGTGTTCTAAATTCGTGACGTCATGATGGTTCAAATTCCCTTAATCTCGTTTTTAAATAATTCCTTTTGCGTAAACAAAATAATTATCAATAAAATTGTAAAAAAAATCTTTTTTTTGTAAAAAATGTCGATAAAAGACAAGTGGAAAATATAATAAATTTGTATATTTATTTCACAATAGTTATAAATAATAAGGCTATTATCTATAAACAGTAATATATATATTTATAATTATCTTAATAAAATTATATTTATAATATTTATAATTATATTCATATAAAATTAAGAGTTTCTATAAATTTAACCGCACATATACATTAAATCGTGCTCTGTACAAAATTCGTGTAAATAAAAAAATAGCGTCAAAAAAGATTAATTATAAAATCGTAAAAAATTACAAATAAATTCTGGCTTCGGAGATTCGAATTCTCAGGGCAAGAGTTTAGCATTTACAAAAAGATATTAAGAAAATTTACTGAACAGTACAAAGAATTTTAAATTCCCTGCTGAAATAATTGAAAAAAAAACAATTTTCTACCTTCTTATTTGATGATAATGTTTAAAGAAAATTGATTAATGAATTAATGAAAATTAAATACAATTGTTACAAATTTGAACTAGCCGAAAAAAATTAATGAAAAAAAAATGAAGAAAAAAAGCAAAGTTTCGTAAAAAGTAAAGAAAAAATGTAAATAACTAAAAATATTTAAAAATATCACAAAATAAAAAGTATTTTAATGCACAAAATGATAAAAATTAAATAACAAAAACAAAAAAAGCAAGAAAAGAAAAAAAGTATAAAAGAAAAAACAAAGAAGAGAAAACAAATAATAAATAAATAAATAGAACAAGGAAAATAGAGAGATTTGTTGTAAAAAAAATGCAAGTTTTCTTCGAATGTAAGAATAAAAAGTTTGTCTCTTCTTTCCCATGAAAGATGTAATCAGAAATTTAAAATTCTAATTCTGTACATTTGAAGGAGTTTTTTTTTAATATGTAAGTCACAAGTGGGGACTTTCTTATTTCATTTCACCTAAATAGTAAACGCTATGCGAATATATTATTTATTTATCTTATATGCGTATTTATATATAAATACATTTTCTGCGCCTCGAATTAAATACGTCTTGGCACAGATCAATTAGTTTCGTGACCTTATTGCAAATTTTCTTCTTTTCTTGTCGCACTTTTTAATTGTCAAAATTATTTTTAACACATTTTTCCCAAACGATTTTCGGAAATTTTCTATCTTCGTTTTTTCCTTCATTTTCAAATAATTTCAATAATTAATAATTTCAAAATAATAAATATTAAATAAAAAAATAAGCAAATGAGAACTATTATTTTTTTTAACTATTTTTTTTTTATTATTATTCTCCCTAAATTTAAATCGATAAAAATGTTTATTAATTCATATTTAGAATTATTAATATTTAAAAATTTTATTATTAATTTATTATTTATTTATTTATTATTGTTATTAATAGAATAATAAAATTAATAATTTATGTAATGCGACAAAAAAGGAAATGTAAAAATTTGCAAAATCCGCAGTCACGAAAATAGTACACAGTCTTCGTGCACAATTATTCATAAATGATCGAGACACTTGTGAAGTGCTTTTATAATTATTTAAAAAAAAAGTAAAGCTACTATATTACAATGATTCATCAGCGTCATACGAAAAAAAGACGTCTCGTTAATGATCTCAAACGTTCATTCAAATATTCGATCATTCTTCGCATCAATATTATTATTGAGCAATGCGATATTGATCTCAAAACTAAAGCGAATCAAAAAAAAAATATCGGTATTATTCTAATATCGTTTATGGATAATGAAAAATAATCGACAATGTATTTTTTCATCAGTCGTGTCATTGGTTCCTGCAAAAAAAATGCTTCTCAAAGTTCGTTATCATTCCTTGTAAATTTATAATAATTCAAATTTCAGAAAGAAATCGTTTTCGAAAAAAACAAGAATTCTTTTTTCAAAAAGAAAACATTCTTTTTAAACACAACAATTTTAATGAACAACTGTTTTTTTATTATTCATTAAAATGTTCGTTTAAAAATGATTTAACTTAAATTTATCCCGGTTAAGAAATTAATAAATCCTTTACGGATTTAAAAATTGTTTTCCAAATTTCAAAAATTGTATATTAATTTTAATTTCATTTGCAATTAAATGGACTCTATATTGAAAGTTTGAAAAATTAATTACTAGGGAATTATTTACATGATGTTGAGAAGTGAAATACTTCAACGAATAGAAAAATGAAGATTTGAAGATTTCCATGAAAGTGTTCAGCCAACATTGGCAATGATCCAAGGAACGAATTTCGAGATTCTTGTACAAACACCAGGTAAATTGGCTTCTGCGCATCCAATTCCCCAGGAAATAATGCCAGCAAGGAAGAAGCGACCATCTTTTCCTCGCACTTGCAGAGGACCTCCAGAATCACCCTGAAAAATTAAAATTAACTTCTATTACAATTTTTGAAACAATAAAAATTTCTGATGAAATTTTTTTCTAAAAAAATAAAAAATTAAGAAAAAAAATTGAGAAATTCAATGTAATGCCGGGAGAAAACTATTTTTCTATTACTGCACAATGGGAACAATAAAATAATAAATGCTAATTAAAAAATAATTGATTTTGAGAAAAAATCATCAGAAATGAGTGATGATAGTATTTTTCTTTAGTATTTTTCAACATGAATATTTAACCAGAGAGAAATTTAGAAAAACATTTCTAAATAGAAATTGCAGAAAAATATTTTTGTGATTGATAAAAAAAATATTTTCTATCAATTTCTATAATGTTCTTCAAATATTCAGAAGCGAAATTTTTCGAAATTCACACCTACTCAACTATAATTGTAAAAATTAACATTTAACGATAAAATTTTCTCAAAAAAGGAAATAAAATTTCTCTCTTTTAAATTTCTTTTCTTAAAAAAAAATGGAATTTTACAACTTACCTGACACGAATCTTGACCTCCTGATTCGTATCCGGCACAGAGAAAAATTTCCGGTATGAATTCGTGTCTTCCCGCTTTAAGGAACATCGATTTACATCTGTCATTACTCACAATTGGAACGGATACCTAAAAAATGGAAAAATAAATAAAGAAAATTAATTGTGGTTAATTAATTTTTATTTTTATTACAGTTATTTTATTTTCATTTTAATTAAAGTTAATTTCATAGAATTAACTAATTAAATTATTTTACGAATTCTTTATTCTGCGAATGAGAAACATTTACAATTTAACAATCAATTAGAATGAGTAATTCTGAAAATTATTAAATTAAACGTTTGAAAAAATTAATTTTATTTGAAATCGAATTCAAAATGTAGCGATTAATTATTGTATAAATAAATTTTCCATTTGATAAAATTATTTATTTAATGATAAAATTAAATATTAAAATTCAACAGTTAATTAAATTGAAAATTTAACAATTAACTGAATTAATTTACCATAATGATAAAATTAATAATTTATCGATTAATTAAATTCAAAATTTAGCAATTAATTATTATTCAATTACAAATAAATGTAGCACTTGATGAAATTATTTACTTAGCGATTAATTAAATATTAAAATTAAACAGTTAATTAAACAAGAAATTCAACAGTCAATTAAATTGAAAATTTAACAATTGACTGCATTAATTTTCTATTTGATAAAATTAATAATTTAGCTACTAAAGTTAATTTTATAGCATTAACTAATTAAATTGTTTTACGAATTCTTTATTTTTAAATTATTTTATTTTTTAATTTTTTAAAGAATGTTTTTTAAATATTTGTTAATTAATTTGAAAAATTTAGCATTACATTAATGAATTCACTATTTCATAAAATCATATATTTATCGATTAATTAAATGTTAAAAATCAACAGTTTATTAAATGCAAATTTCAACGATCAAACTTATTAAAAATTGAATAATAAATTAAATTTCCATTATAAATTATTAATTGTATGGAATATTGAGCAATTTAATTAAAAAGTAACAAATTTCCGGCTTTGTGTGAAAATTAACATTAAATAAGGAAAATAGCAATTAGCATTTGAAATTGTCTCTTGAATATGATTTACCTGTTGCAACACTGAGGGCAAAGTTCCTCCTTCACTGAGTCTTCCCCATCCAGTGACAGTGGCATTTTCTCCAATAAGTAATTCATCAGCAGCAGGTAAACAAATTGGAGAAATATGTGAGACAAACGTTAATGGAGTCTCTAGTCTCACCAATGCAAGATCATATTCAAATGTGAAGAAATTATATTTCGGATGAACGACTTTTTTACTTATACTTCGTTCAACATAAGGCAATCGCTCCTGGACTGATGAAAAATCATATTCTCCCACTCGAATTCGAATTTGAGATATCAGCAAACTGAAAAAAAATTTTAAAGAATGTTTTATAAATATTTGTGTATTATTAATTTTAAAAGTGAATTTATTATTATTAGTCTACACTCTGGAATCAGAAAAAAAAATTTCCTTTCGTTTTTTCTTCGATTAAAAATTAATTTTTCTTTTATTAATGAAAACATACTTAAATTACAAAAAAAAAATTTATTTGACGCAAAAAAACTGTGATTAAAATTTTTCTTGATTTAAAAACAATTTATTTCTTTTAAAGAAATTTTTTTTTAAACTAAAAAAATATTTATTCGATTATTTATCAATGATAAAACTTCTTTGATTCAAAGAGCAAAATTTTAGATTTAATGGAAAATATTTCTATTTACAAAAATTTAGTTTATTTATCAATTTACTTATTTCAAGGGAATTTTTCGGTTTAAATTAAAGAATAAATTTGTTTACCATATATTAAGAGTATAAAACTTTTTTTTATTTAAAGAGAAAATTTTTTTGATGCAAAGAAAATTTGCAAAATGTCAAAAGACTTAAAAAAATAAACTTTGATAAAAAAATTATCCAACTATTAAGAAAAGGAAAAAACATATTTAAATAACAGTAAATATTTTAAACTAACTGCATTGACATGTATTTGTAAAAAAAACAATTTTTTCCCCTAAGAGATTGCAGAGAGATTAAGCAAACTAGCTGAAAAAAATGTCATTACGAGTGAAAAATACAAGGATAATGGAATTATTAGGAAGATCTTCAAGTCCACCTTGGCGAGAAAGAGTTACAGTTGAGAGAAGCAGAAAATGAAGGATGCGTCTTTTAAGAGACATTAACGGACGATAATGTAATGAAGGAAGTAAGCGAAAAGAAAATTAGAGAAAAAATGACGGCGGGAAAAAAAATAGGACAGAAACAAGTAAACGACGAGAAATAACGAAGATATTAAAAATGCCATTAAATAAATCCACTCTCAAGGAAGACTGTGTATATAAAAATAAAAGAAGAAAAAAAAAGAAGAGGTGAAAAATAAATACAAAAAGGAGAAAAATATGTAGCTATACAGTACACCATAAAGTAGCAATCTGGAATTTTTTTTAATTTCTTTTTTCTTCTTTTTTTGCTCCTTTTATCTCCTTTTATCTCCTCTTATCTTCTTTTATTTTCTTTTATCTCCTCTTATCCTCTTTTATCTCCTTTTCTCCTCTTTTTTCAATCAATCTCTTCTCAGGATCATTTGATTGACTATACAGAAATATGGCCTCTTCAGATTTAATAACGATGCACGAGAAATTACAGTGGATATTATTTGCAACTATTTATTAATTATCTCAACACTGATGACTATATATTTAATTAAGAGTTTCAAGTGAAGAGGAAAATAAATTTTAAACACTAATTTTAGTGTCAGTGTAAAGAGGGAAATGTTAATTTTAATAAATAATAATTATTATAATAAATATATTACAATAATAGATGATTGATGTTATTATATCATTGAAAATTACCAGTATTTTTTTTCTCTTGCAATTATTTAAAGCAAAATTCCAGAATACAATTATAATAAATCGTAAATTTTCCTACAATTATTTATAATTAGACAAATCTAATTGACAAAAAGAAATTATTTTCAATTTCGAGTTATTTTTTAATTCCAAACTTCCTACGATTATTGAAATTATTCTCGAAATTAAAATTCATTTGAAGGAAATGATTTTTAAATTTGTTATAAAGAGGGAATATTTTTAATCTTTTATAGCAATAATAATTAATATTTATTCAACATTTAATTATTAAGTTAAGTAAATTAATTATTAAATTAATTAAATTCAATTCATCAGTAAATAAGTAACTACCTATTAATTAAGAATTAATATTTCTATCTAAATTGGTAACTTCAGATTAACGATTTTAATTCTTAATTAGTTATTATTAATTTTATTAGTATTAAAAATTAAAATTCTTCATGTTATATAATAACTAAAAATGACCGAGTGATAAAATCATAATTTTACATTATAAGAATATTATTACCATATATTTTTGAAAATTATTTTCATCATTTCAATTCAAGTTTTATTTTCTAAATTTTTGAACTAAAATTCTGTTTTAAATTTATTATTTTCAATAATTTTTTTAAAAGTTTTTTTTTTAAATTTTCAAATCCATTTGTTTATAATTCGATTTCGTAAAATTTTGATTATTCGGAAATACTTCAATTAAATATTTATATATTGGAAAATAGAAACTTTAAACAATTTTAATTTAATAAAAAAATTCAATTATAAACTTTTTAAAAAAGTTAATTTTACATAACTGTTAATTAAAAGCATGAATAATTCAAATTGTCAAAGTTTTTATCTTGAAACCTTTTTTAAACTTCAATTAGTTCTAAAAAATTAACGTTATAATGCTTTTCATATTCAATTATTATCTAAAATTATATCTAAAATTAATATTCAAATTTATTTTTTACTAGAAAATTCTACGAGAATTCAATTATTTAAATGCAATGGAAAATAATTTATTGAATAATTGAATGTTTCTGAAAATTAAATTCTCATAAAGAATTTTATCAACATTTTTTTTTTTTTTGAATAATTGAATTCTTTCCAAAAAATTTAGTAAAATTTGAAAAAATAATTGAAATAATTGATATTATAATATTTTTGATATTTTTAGTGAGGAAATTTTTTAAAAATAATTTATATATTGTGAAAAAATTTAAAAAAATTTTTGCAAATAATTTAAATTTCACGGAGAATTTTATTAACATAATTTTAAAAATGATTGTCTTTTGAAGTTAAGAATTTTTTTATTATTCTCAAAAATGATTGAATTTCGAAGAAGAATTTTATTATTTATAAAAATAAGTAGAATTTGAATAGAAATGTTTTCAATTATTAAAAACATAATTAGTTAACAGAATATTTATTCAAGTGGGACATTTTCACTAAACTTTTCAGTTAAATTTGCCGCAAATTGCAAGTAACTATTTAATAAATTTGGTTTTTTATTATTTAAAATTTTAACTAAAATTAATTATTAAATTAATTTTCTTTTTTACAAGAATTCAATTATTTAAATAATTTATTTTTTGCGACCACTTTTCTCCTTAAAAATTTAATAAATTGAGTTGGAATTTTGTACGAAAGTCTAAAGGACAATAAAGAAAGGCAGTGATGTGCAAAAGTTTTAATATTTTTCAAATTAATTATTAAAAATTATTTTTAACTCATCAGAGGTCGCGGTCACGTTTAATCAATTTCTCGTCTATGTCGATTGCAAAGTTTTTTATTATAATTTATTTTTGAATTGTTAAAATTGTTGTACATCACTGCTCTTCTTTATTATATCTTGTACATTCTTAAAAAATTTCAGCTCGATTTATTAAATATTTTAAGAGAAAAGTGGTCGAAAAAATAACAATTTATTTCTAACAGTCACATGCTATTAATTCTAAAATAAAAAAAAAATTATATTTATATTTCACTAATGAATAAACTAATGTGAATCGTAAATTACAAACAAGGCTCGACTTTAAAAACCATAATAGTCATTTTCTCAATTAATTGTTAAAATAAATAAAATATAAATATAAATAAATAAATCACTTTTTTGGTTTTTAGGAAAAAAAGGTCGAAAATATTTTTCGATGTTTATGATTGGATTAATAAAGTGAAATAATGAAAAAAAATTAAACTTAATCAAATGAATTAATTGTATTACAATTATATTACGAAATAATTAATTAATGATGAGAAGAAGAGAATTGACTCACTCATCGACACAATGTCCAGCAGTGGCAATCCAATTTTCATTGAGAATAGCGCCTCCACAGCGATGCGTACTGGAGAATCCAAAAAATGAGGTCCTCCTAACTGAGACTTGCCAGGGCCACCTTCCAAATGCAGCGTCCTTACCGCCGACAATTCGCGTTTCCGGTCGGGGAAAAAGTTTCGGCACACCGCATGGCATATTTCGACTCTCGGCCGCTGCCGGTATTGTCAAAACAGATCCGGTTCTTTGAGGTTTTTCAGGAAGATTTTCCAATGTGGTCGATGTTGACGATGTCGTCGTTGAAGATGGCCTTTGAGTTGTGGTTGTCGTCGTTGTTGTGGTCGTGGTGGTAGTCGTGGTTGTTTTTTTCGTTGGTCGCGGTTTCGTCGGTGTTTCATTATAGGATGTTGTTATAAAATGTGCTGCACCAAAGGGCTTATGATAATCGTTCTGCAAAAAGGAGACACGTGCTCATTATTCAATACTATGTATATGTACATTATTTTGCCATTAAAAATTTTGCCAAAGAAAAAAATCAAAATTTTCTCATTATTAATTTTTTATTCAAGAATGTTTAAAAATTTTTTTTTGGTGTAATACGATTTGTAGAATTTCTACTCGTACGAAAGAAAAAGCGGTGTCTGGTACCGAAAATACCAAATTAAAATTGGTATACAAAGTTACAAAAATATTGGCTTTGGTACCAAACAAAGAAAATTACATTTTTAGGGTTGTAACAAAAATTTAATTCTGTTTTTTTTTCTGATTTCCAGATAAAATTTGTACTTTTTCCCTGACCCTAAAAAATATTATGTTTCAATATAAAAATTATTGAATATTCAAAAAAATGTTTTGTTACACTTATCCACAAATTTCTTTAAATGTAATTTTTTCTAATGTATAATTATTCAAAAAAATTCAATAACTTCATTTTTAAATAAATATTTAATTATCGCTAATTTTTCATGGGAATTAAGATCATTTCAAGTTAATGATTATTTTCTACAAATTTTTAAGTAAAATTCTTCAGTAAATAAATTATTTTTAACAGAATTTTTTTCAACAATTGAATTTTTTTCAAGAAATTTAATAAAATTTTTAAGAATAATTACATTTTTCGAGGAATTGAATTATAGTTAAAATTACTTGAAATTCTGCAATGAGTTTTTTTTATTTACGAAAATCATTTAATCTTCGTAAAAAGTTTTATTAGATAGACAAATAATTTAATTATTGCGAAGAATTTTATAAAAATGTTTTAAACAACAACAATTTTAAAAAATTGACAATTAACATCAATTGATATCTTCGGTGAATTTTTATTTAAGTTACAAATTAATGAATTAAGTACAATTTTTGAAAATAAGTGAAATCCTGCTATGAATTTTATTAAAATTATTGTTATTGAAAATAATTAAAATTTTTCCAGAAATTTTATAACTTTTAAAAATTATTGAATTTTGCAATGAATTTTATGAAAATTTTTAAAAATAATTGAATTTTGTTATATATTTATAAAGATAACTGAAAGGTTGATAACAATTTTTTTTAGATTTTTCAACAATATAATTGAATTTCTGGGAAGGATTTTATTAAATTTGCAAATAATGGAATTTTAGCGATGAATATTGTTATTTATAAAAATAATTGAATTTTGCAATTAATTTTATTAAAATTCCTGAATATAATTCAATTTCGACGAAGAATTTGTCTATTTATAAAGATAATTTAAATGTTGACGAAAATTCTTTATATTTTTCGAAAGTAATGGATTTTGATATTTATTAAGGAAATTGAATTTTTTCAATGACTTGCATTAAAACTTTTTAAATTGAGACTAATTTCAACAGAATTAAAATTTTAATTTTTCAAAAAAAAAACTTAAAAATACTTTAAAAATACCTAAAACAGCTTCACTACCAAAACTTTGCAATATCTTCGATTTATAATCTATTTCCAAAATTTCTATCAAAAGTAAAAAACAGAATCATTTACTGAAGAAAAAAGTTGAAAAGGAATTTGCAAATAACAATAAAGTGAAATCGATATTTTAAAGAAAAAAAAGGAATAGAAAAGAGAAAAGTAAAATAAAGAAAATTGCCGAATAAAAATTGAAAAAAGCACCACAAGAAAAATGTGAAAGTAAAATTAATAAATAAAGAAGAAACCAGAAGATAATACCTAACGGATGTTGAGACCTTCTCATCAAGATCTCTGCGAGAAAAAGCCTAAAAGAATAATTTCTCACAGTCTCGTTGAGAAGATAAAATAATGAAGCACACTTTTCCTTATTGAACCTATTCTTTACGAGCAGAATGATAGAAAGTTATGCGATTACTTGAAATATTCGCGAAAAGTCCAATAAGAGGAGTGCGTTAAAAAAAAGAGAGAGAAAAAAAACTCATAATATCCTCGAGAGGTTGAAGACATTAATGCCTTTTCTGATTTGCCATTCGATGTGTTTTTCTCATCGACATTTGCACATTAGAGAGAAAGGCATGTAATATCTCTCGCATTTCATAAGAAACAACAAAGATCCGTTTTTTTTCACATTCTTGCTCGACTATATTATTATTTGCTATTTGTCATTATAATATGATTTGTAGAAAGTTAATTTGAACGGTATTAGCGTATTCGTGGAATTTATTGCTTTTGTTGAGAGACGTTAATGAAGCTATAAAAAAAAGCGAACGACCTTGAGGAAAAGGCAAACGAACCAAATGTATTTTCACGCGGAAGTTTAGAGATTTTCTCGTGCGGCACGTCCCTCAACTGTAAATGGACAGAACGAGAAAAAGAAGTCATCGACAACGACGACTACGAAGACTTCAGTTATTCACTGATTAAAATTGGAAAGTATTGCTATATCAAGTTTTTCCGGGAGGCGAATAATAGTGTGAGGAAAAAAAATTTAGGTCATGTAATGGAGGAAATAAGGAACGTGTACTGTGAGAACATAAATAAAAATCATATTACTACTTGGAGGCCAAATTTGTTAGTATAAGTGGTACCAACTACTTTTGGTACCAAATGTACTGGTAATTTTAATGATCAATAAATTTAACTTGTACCACTGCTTGATACCACGATTAAAGTGGTACCAAATCTGGAAATGGTACCACTATTTTGCTGAGAATATAAATTCTACTTGAAGCTTAGTGGTACTAATAGGAACACTTCATCTGGCACCAATTGAAAAATTAGTTTTAGTGTGAAATTTTAAATCGAAACTTGCAATAAGTCTTGTTACCAAAGCAAAAAGACACTAATGTCGATTTGTCTAAAAATTCCAATTATGTTAATTCTCTGGTACCACTAAAGAGGAAGTAGAGGTTTTTTCTTCAACAAAAAGAAACGAATTTTACTACCAAGAAGTAAATTATTACTGGTACCAGATACCAATAAAAAATGACTGGTATCAACTGTAAAATTATAACTGGTACCAGTTGACAAGAAAAGTTAATTTTACTAGTAGTTTACTAAGAGTAAAAGCAACTGTTATCATCATTTATACTGAAGTATAATTGTAACATGTTATTACATTGGTACCAAAAAATAAATTATGACTGGTATCAGATACCAATAAAAATTTTGACAAATATTTGTCACCAAGAAAGAAATATAGTGGTACCAAAATATCAATACTTTAAATTTTTCTTGTACAAATGGAAAATTTATTTCTGCTACCACCAAAAAAATTGTTAGGTTCCAGATTTATAATCAAATGCAAATGTACCAATATTTAGTAATAAGTACCAAAAAATACAGAATACAGAAGTAATACAGGAGGTACAGCTTTTTTAACAAAACCGGTACCAGATTTTTGACAAAGGCTATGTTATTCCTTCTCTTCTGGTATGAACAAAAAAATTAAGTTTTGTACCAAATTAGAATTGAAGTAGTAGTAGAAATAATAAAAATATAAAAAAATAATAATACTATGGGCAAAAAAATCAGTAATTGCTCAACTTACTTCTTGTATTTCCGTAGGTTTAAAACTTGGTTTCTGAGGAAAACTCTCGGGACCATTTTGCATTAGATTCGGATGATCCGTCCAGTGCGGCTTCATGGATGGTCTCGGTGGTGTCCAACTGCTTTCGGACCAAAAATAAGAACCACCAGGTCGCGTTGTTTCAAACAATGTTGTAATCGGTTTAATAGACGATGGTTTCTGATTTTTTGTGACGAACGCTGGTTCCGTCGTCACTTGCCAGTGTGGTGTTAGTGGTACAGATCCGGCTGCGCTACAATGAAAAGACGTTTTAAGTGTTGCTTTTTTCAGTTTTAATACATACAAAAGTGTTTCGACAGATTTTTTTTCAAATATTAATTGGTATAGATAATAATTGGCACCAATTTAAAAAAATACCAAGACACCAAGAAATAATATCAAATACCAAGAAATAATTGCAAATAAAAGTAATTTTTATTTGTTTCAATTAAATATTTATTCGATAGTAATAAAGAAAATTTTTTCTCCAAGAATATAGTTAAAACTGATAGTAATGATTGGTAAAAAACTAAAAACTAATTTTGGTTTATAATTCGGTGTAAATATTCTCTTTTAGCAAGTAAGGCGTGGGTGATAAATTTCCACACTCTAGGATTGTGTCATAGAATAAAGGCACTTATTATTATGAATAATAGGTTAGAAAGTATCAACAATAATTCACGGAATATGAAAACAAAATTTCCAACATTTCTAGTTTAACTTACGAAAGAAACACTCCTGTTGGATTTTAATAATAGTATTTATATTGCGGAAAATATCTTTGTAATAAACTTATCAAAGAAGTACAACCTTATGAAACTTTCTAGTGAATTGCTAAAGCTTTCGTATTTTATTTTACAAAAGTCTGCAGTTTTCGGAAAAATTCCTATCGATCCAACCAAATTAGAGAAGAGAATAAAAATTAATTATTCAATTATAATTGAAAGAAAGGTGTTAAATTCTTTTTTAGTTTAATGATAATTTTTTTATTGAAGTGAAGAAAAATTAAATTTCTGGGTGACATACCTGGTTGATTGACTGCTATAATACGTTGGCTTTGATGTCGTTGACGATTTACTGGGTTTATTTTGAAACTCAGGCTTCAAATGAAACATGGGTCTGTCGTCCATTCCTCCATTCATTAATGTCGGTCGATGTGTTGATGTTTTTAGTGTAAAATATGGCTTTGAATAATCTATCGAAGGCTTATGATTGGAGGTTACCGGCTTTGTCGCCCATTGCGGCGGTTCAGTGTGGATAAAATTTAAACTAAGGTGCGAACTATTCACATTATCCTGAAAAAGAGAAATTTTTTTTATCACATATTCGTTTTATCATGAATATTTTTGGGTTTAGTAAAAGGCATTTCAATTAATTTTATGTCTGGTACCAGGGCTATTTGTGCCAAAATTTTACTAGGACTCTTGGTACCGATAGAGAAAGAGTAAAAAATTTTTCTCTGCTTTTGGTAAATGCTCTGCACTATTTGTAGATTTAGAACAATTTTAATTTTCATTCTTCGGTACCAATGGTTACTTTTCGTTTGGTGTCAGTCGAAATTCTACAGATGGTACCAAAAAAATTAACAAATCTTTTAATTTCTAGCCAAATATTGTTACTGGTACCAGAAAATATCTATTAAAAATTTTAGTCAAATACTGGTACCAAAGAGATATTATTACACGGAAAAAAATTTAGCGGAAAATTTCAACTACTATGTTGAGTTGATTGGTACCAATGAAGAAGAAGTAGAATTTACTGGTACCAATAGTTCTTATTACTTTATCCCAGTGGTTTCGACTTTGAACCTGGTACCAAAACCGTTTTCATCTGCTACAAGATATTGTTAACAAAGAATTACTCTATTGTACCCAAATATTGTTAACAATGAATTACTCTATTGTACCCAAATAGTGTTAACAAAGAATTACTCTATTGTACCCAAATAGTGTTAACAAAAAAGTACTCCATTGTACCCAAATATTGTTAACAAAGAACTACTCTATTGTACCCAAATATTCTTAGCAAAGAATGACTCTATTGCACCCAAAAATATTCAGAATGATTCGTTTCTCTGGGAACTAAAACCGTATTCCGGAAAATAGGAAATTTATCAACAAAGGCTTACTTTATCATCTAGGGAATTGATGCTCGGCCTGTGGATCGTCTCCTGAACAACGAGATCACTTTCCTCATTTTTACTGTCGTCGGGCCGCGATTCCGAAGGTCTCTGACTAAGTGGCCTGAGCTCCTGGCCCTTGATCGAACCCTGATTCTTGTTTGGTAGTCTTATCAACAAAGTGCTGTGTTTATTGTCGATTTTGTCCTGCAGCACTTGATGATGGTCATTCGACGATTGTTGACCAGGGCCGGGTCGATGTTCCGCAGACTCGGGCCTTGTCTTCATCATCTGATGATGATGACCACCAACTTGTGGTCGTGAATTTTTCTCCCAGAATCCCGCCACTTGGCCGGGATTAATGGACGTCTGATGATGTCTGTCTTCCTGACCAGAAGAGGGCTTTGCGTGCGGCCTCTTTTGTAGAGGTCGACTTGTATTCACTTGTAGTGGTTTATAAGGTCTTGTTGAATTGACACTTGGTTTGGATGTTCCCAAGGTTTGATGATGTTGTTGCTGCTGTTTTTGCTGTTGTTGTTGCTGCTGTTGCTGTTTTTGCTGTTGTTGCTGCTGTTGTTGTTGTTGATGCTGCTGCTGATGATGAGGAGAATGGTAATGACTTGTCGAGCTTACGCCTTGATTCTTTGAACCTAATAACTGACTAGTGGAACTAACATCTTGCTTCTGCGAGCCTTGAAATTGACTCTGGGGTCGCAGTGTTGTGCTGGATGATAAATATGCTGATGATGATGATGATGGATGTGACGTTACGGAGAGAGACGTCAACGTTAGCCTCGTCGATTCACTCGACAGGGCCTCGGCCAAGGTCGGCCTCAATGTGTTGGATGAGGTGGATGGATTGTGAGAACTTATGCTATTACTCGTTGCATTATGAACGCAACAACTACCGAACATAAATGTGTCAACACACACGCCAACGTGTGTGCCCTCTGACTTGATGCACTCCCACACGAACATACATGTTCCCTCCGTGCCCAACATGTTTGACACTCGACATGGTTTCGGGCTGATTTTATAACCTGGAAAAAGAAATATTTTCCAAAATCAATAAACTGTGTGACAGGTAAATAATTACAATTTGTCATTAATCAAGGTGCATTTCAGTTGAAAAGATATAATGATAATCCTTTTCGAAATTTTAATTGTTACACGCAAAAAATATTTACTTGGGACAGCTACAAATTTTTCTAGATTAGTGCAATCTTTAGTTGTTTTAGTTACAACTTTTGCTATTTTAGCGAAACTTATCGCTGTTTCAGATAAAAAAAAATGTTTTCCGTGTAATGATATATTACTTCGAATTTTTCTGAGTTTTCTCTAACAATTTTGCTACTACAATTGTTTTGTTAGATACCAGCTTCTCAAAATTTTATAAACAAAGGACTAAAATTTGATCGTTTGATAAAGCCAAATTTTTATTTTTTGAGTTTCTGTGTCATTTGGAAAAAATATTTACCTCTCTCCTGAAAAATCACATTTTTCCACACTTAGGTGTACCATTCTCTCGAAAACAGTTTAACGTATATGATTCTCTGTTTTTTAAAAATATACTTGTTTATTAATGGATTTATTATTTTTTTTATTATTAATATTTTATTATTATAAACAATTTAATTATTGAACCAAAAAAAAAAAAATAGAAAATTTGTAATTATTGTTTTAAAACAGAAAATTAAAAAAAAATTTGGCATTATCGACCGATGCAATTTTAGTCCTTTGTATATAAAATTATCTGAAAAAAAGTTTGTGTAAAAAGAAATCATTTGGAGCTGAGAAAAGGATAAATAAAAAAGGCATATTTCAATAGAATTTTACCACTGTTCTTTCTCTCTTAAAAAAATTGATAATTCATCCAAAATTTAATTATTATTACAATTTAATAATATTTCCATTAGTATTAAATTAATTTAAAATAGCATTTTTGAAAATAATAATTATGTATAAAATACATAATACATATACATAATACATAATTTATAATATTTATTACATTTCGAAGAATTTAATTATTTAAAACAATGTTTATAAAATTCTTATGTTGAATTCAATTATTTTCAAAAATAAAGAATTTTTTCACAGGAACTCAATTCTTTTTTAGCATTTTAATGACATTATTCCGAATAATTCATTTATTTACATAAACAATAAAATTCTTCTCAGAAATTCAATTATTTTTGAAAATTGAAAAAAAATTCTTTGTAACTAATTTAATTATCCTCATAAATAATAAGTTAATAATTTGTTATTTTTAATACAATTTTACAGGAATTGATTAAAAAATGAAATTATTCTTAAAAAATAATTTTAATACCTTGAAAAAATTAATTTAAAAAAAAATGTACAAAAAGAAGAAATTTCAAATATAGTTAAATTCTTTCAAAGAATTCAATTATTTAGAAAAATACAAATTTTTCACAGGAATTGAATTATTTTTGATATATTTAAATAAAATTGTTTTTAAAAAGTCAATTATTTTAAATATAATATTAAATAAATATTTTATTAGGTTTTAATAAAATTTTTCCCAAGAATTCAATTATTTTCGGTCATTTTTAATAATATTCTTTGAAAAATTCAATTATTTTGATAAATAAAAATATTCATCGTAAGAATTGAATTACTTTTTAAAAGTAATAAATTATTTCTTGAAAATTTAATAATTTGTAAAAATTCTTATAAAATCGATCATAACAATTCAATTATTTAATAAATGTATTGTAAAAATATTCCTAAGAATTCATTTCTATTCGTGAATAAAATTTTGAAAATATATCAGATTTATATTTTAAAGGATAAATGAATTTTTATACAGCAAATTTTTAAAAATACTTTAACGTTTCCAAAAGTGAGATGAAAATAATTTTATTTTTTTATGAATTTTTTAAAAAACATTTAATAATAATCCAGGAAAATTCCCGACTATTACTAATTTTGTTGTCAAGCTCTTAAAAAGTGTTTTTTTGTAACGATAATTTAATTTTATCAACAAATCATAGATTAAGTTTTAAAAAGAGTATTTAATTTTTAAAAACAATTTAATTTTTTCAAAATAAATTTTAAATAATGCATTTACCTGCATGTTCATAAATACAATTCATTGAAATTAAAAATAATTTTAATTTAATTAGTTAATTTCAAAAATCATCAAGATTTAAATTTGAAATTTTTTTTGAAAATTAATGTAATAACGATTAATAGTAAAAAAAGGTAAATTAAAGTTCAATTTCTAGAAATTTCAAGGTTTCAATTTGAAATTTTATTTAAAATTTAGATTGAAAAAATCGAAAAAATTTGCATTTCTAATTTGTCAAAACTATCCGTAATTTTTTCTGAATATTTTAATTCTTTTTTTCAACCCTGATAACTTTAAAGTATTGAATTTCAATGAATTGATGGCGAAAATGTGTATCAAACGAAAAATTGATCCAAATTTTTTTTTATTAATTTCATTCACTTTGATATTATAGTTTAATACTGTCAAGATGTCTGTGAGGAAAATTGAACTTTTTTTTTGAATTTTGTTTTTATTCCAAATTAGGGGAAAGAATGCAAAATTCATTCTTAAAATTAGGATAAAATAAATTCGAATTTTTGAAGCAGTAAGTTAAAAATAAAAAGACCAATAAACGTCGTTTCATGAAACTTTCAATTATTCACTGACAGAACTGTGTTTATTGTTTCTCGAGCATTTATCAAGAAATGCATACTGGAAAACGTGATTAGCGCGCAGCACATAATGACTAGAAAGGTTCATTGTGAATTTCATATTTTAATACGTTTTCGTAGAAGGAAATCGGGTATTCATTTTGCCACGTATTCTCTTTTGATACTTCACAAAGATGGCTTAGAGAAATTTCTAATCATTGTGAAACCATAGTCGCAAGATAGCAAAAATTGGGGCAAAAAATGCAGCAAAAGTGATGCGAAGCAACATTTTGATGCTAAAATTATAAAAAGTAATAAATAAATAAAATAAATAAATAAATAAATAAAAAACTAAAAAAGTATCAAAAATCCTCTAGAGTAGAACCGAAAGAGAGGAAAAGAATGAAAGAGATGTAAAAAGAAAAAAGAGGAAAAGCAAGAAAGATAGAGAAATGGAATATAATTGCCAAGTTTGAGGAATTTCTTCTCGAAATAAAAAAAAAATGACATGCGACATAGCATCAGTCCTTATATAGTTGCAATAAGGAATTTGGAATCTTTGGAGAATTTCTGCAGATACGGAGAGATGCATTAAAGAAGATTCCCTCGAGGTTTGGTGAAAGTGTACCACTTTTGCGCAGTGTGCAGCATACCTTGGTTCGAGGTAGAAAAAAGAAATTCTAATTATCGGTCAAGGTAGAGATGCATTGTCGATTCGGTCATTAACAGAGTAATATGGGTTAATTAAAACTTCACTGAAAATAGAAACAAAATCGCATTCATCTTTTTTTTGTCTAAAATGAATTTTTATAGAAAATATAACAATGTATATTGTGGGTATAATGAAAACGAGGAAATATTGCGGAACAACTTGTAATTACACAAAAGCCAGAATATGTTGATCGGTTTCTATTATAAAATATGACTGCGAATCAAGTTGCGTAATCAATTATTTTTATACGCGAATGCACTCGGAGTTGTAGAATAACGAATTCTGTATCTATATGTTTATAAGCAAAGACTAAACGAACTGAAAAATCTTTTAATAATTAGAAAAAATTTTATAATTTTATGCTGCATTATTATTTGTAAACTTTGTTCTTTTATTGAATGTTTTTCTAAATTAAATTTAGAAAAGAGAAATTTTTTCTTCTTTGAACCTCTGAATTTTTCGTTATTTTTTCTGCCGATGAATCTTTGGAATTTTTCTTTCATCAAAATCAGTTTTGTCTGACAAAACTGTAAGTTTTTTTACTTAAAATAAAAAAATTCTTAAAAAAAATAAATTTTCCCACTGAAAATAAACTACTGTCTGACAAAACTTCACTATTTCTACTTAGAATCGAAAAATAATAAATAGAAAAAATTTTAACTATTAAAAATAAAATGTTGTTAAAAAATCCACAAAATCCTTCATACAAGAAAAATCTTTGTCTAGTTGAAATAAAATATTGTCCAAAGATCTAAAAATACTGGATAGAAAATAATTTATTCGCTTAAACTAAAATACTGTCTAATAAAACTGTACTGTTTCTACTTAAAAACTAAAAAAACTTTATAAAAAAAAATCCAGGATAAATAAAAATCGTCTGACTAACATGTACTATTTCTACTTAAAATCAAAAAATAATTTCTCGAAATCATTTTATATAGAAAAAATGTAATATTAAAAAAATTGATATAATTCATCCAAAATTAAAATTTTTTTACAATTTAATATAATTTCAATAAGAATTAAATTAATTTAAAATAGCATTTTTGAAAAAAACAATTATTTAACAAAATTTTTATACAATTCTTCTCAATAATTTAATTACTTTTACTAATAGTAACATTTTTCATATAAATTCAATTTAAAAAAAAAATTTTGATAAAATCCAAAGCAAGAATTCAATTATTTTTACAAATAAAACTCATTATTTTTAATATTATTTGTTACATTAATCAATCGAAAAATCTTATTATTTTCAGATAAAAAAGTTTCTCACAAGAATTTAATTAATTATAATAAAACTTTCATAATATTTATTATATTTCGAAAAAATTAATTATTTAAAACAATGTTTATAATAGGATAAATAAAAATCGTCTGACCAACCTGTACTATTTCTACTGAAAATCTAAAAATAATTTCTCGAAGTCATTTTATAAAGAAAAAATTTAATATTGTTTGACAAAATCTTACTATTTGTACTTAAAATCAAAAAAATAATTCGCACAAAAATTTTAACTTCCAAAAATAACATATTGTATGACAAATAGCACTGTTTCGACTTAAAACCTAAAATTTTATAATAGAAAAGACTTTATCTAGAAAAAATAAAATATTGTCTAACGAACCTTCACAATTTATAGTTAAAATTAAAAAATTACTTAACAGGAAAATTTAAACTAGTAAAAATAAAATGTCTGACAAAACTTTGGTGTTTCTACTTAAAATACAAAAAATCTTCATAAAAATAATTTTTCCCAGTAAAAATAAATTGCAATTTGCCAAAACTGCATTTTTTCTATTTAAAACCAAAAAAATAACTTTTGTTAACAAAAAAAAAGTTTTTTTTTATTCTTTAAAATTTTTTTATACATACAAATATGAAAAATGCAAATAATGACACTTTTTCTAAAAATAAAAGTTGTAAATACTTATTTACAGAAGATGTTCAATGATTCGGGCTAAAAAATTTTTTTTTATGAGGACGAAGGTTATAAATAAAAATTTTAAACAACTACTGACTGTGACCTCGATTAAGTGAGCTGAGGGACCTGGCGATGCCCAACCACCAGAGAATTGTGGCCACGTAACCGATCCACCGCATCCTGATCCCTGTAAAGGAGACAATTTTTCTATTAGTTTATTAATTATTAATTAAATAAATTAAAAAATTAAATTCATTAATATTAATTAGATTTCAAATTTATATTCCAACGAAAAACAAATCGATTAACATTCGTTTATAAATTAAACAAAACTGACTGTGTCTCTTCAATGGTACATTATTATTTAAGAATTATTTATTATTAATTAATAATTTGTGTTTACTAGAAACCAGAAAAAGTAAAAAGTTAAAAAAAAGGTTTGAAAAGTTTATTTTTCCCAAAGGACATTTTTAAACAGTTTGGAACTATTTTATTTTAGAACTTTTTACTTGAAACTTAATTTTTTTATTCTAATTGGTAAAAAACTTAATTATTTTACACAAATAGAGGAAAATAATGAGTAAATACAGAAAGAGAAGAAAATCGAAAAATTGGTACTAGAAGAGAAATCGGGAAATAAAGATATTGAAGAATAAGAAGAGGAAGATGAAAAAAACGAAAAAGAAAAGGTAAGAGAAAAAGAAAAAAATGATGTTTGAAGTAAAAACAATTTTAAAGAAAGAAAAAGTAAAGACAATTAAATATGAAAGAAATCAGAGAGAAAAAACGAAAAGAAAATATTGTCACTTAAAAAAAGAGAATTATTAAAAATAAAATAACATTGTAATCATTTTATGTAGCGTGAAAATTTACGACGCTCACAGATTCGAATAAAAAAACGAAATAAGAATCTCATAAATATTGTAAACTCTAAAAATGCGAAAATAAGACGATAAATAAAATGATAAAACGATAAATTAAAATGATTAAAGCAATTAAATTCCATGCATCAAATTCCATTGACACTTTGTAATGAAAATGACGTCTTGTCAGATTTTGAAAAAATGCTTTCGCACTCAATTGACAATATTTCATTTTTAACGTCAATTTTCACTTTAGTAGCGGATATCACCATTTTACAAAGTGTGAAGCCATCTGACAGATTATGCGCAAGAGGCAATCAATCACATCTAACGTTTCTGTTATTGAATATTAAAATTAAATACATATATACAAATTAGCTGCTTATAATCTTTCAATATTATAACATGGAGCCGTTAAGTTTATCGAACTTTGAATATATATATTCACAGTCTAAGTCAACTCTCATCGTGACTGTTAAGTAAGTCGCGCAGAGAGCTTACAAACACGATATAAAACATTGATTACAAATCGTTCATATGCAATAAGTTTTACGTTTTATGCATTATTAGTTATCAAAATTGTAGTTGCGCATGCTTTTAACTTTCTAAGATTATTAGATAAACGTGTTTTTCATGGTATATAATATAGAATTCCAAAAGATTAAAATTCTATATAAATGTTATGAGATTTTTTTTTTAATTTCCCGGACAAACTAATCTTTTGATCATAAATTCACAAAATATCTCTCTTTCTATGCTTTTTTGCTGCGCTTTGTTAAAATGTTAAATTTAATATGCGAATATGTATTGATTACATCTTCGTGTCTCTCTCAATTATGCGCAAAAATGAGTAAGATTTATATACACTTTCTATATGCATAAATTTTCTTTTTGGTTTTTTTTACTTTAGTAGACACTCTGTTTAGGAGGGCAAAAAATGCGACAAGAGAATTTTCTTTTTTTGTTGAATTTTATTAATTTTGCTGCAAAAATTGCGGAAGAGTTTGAAGTAGTCCAAAATTTGAATTATTTCAGAATTAATTTGTAAAATAAAAAAAAAATTTTAAGGCTTAGAATTTGCTTCTCGTCTTGACGGAAAATTTTTTGTTTGTTTAAAATTAAAAACAGACCAAGAAAAACATTTTTTTAAAATAAAATTTAATGATTGATTTGATAGAAAAATTTAAACAAGGCTTCCTTTGGAGAGGAAGCAAAAAGTAAAATTTTAACGTTGTCTGACTGAACTGAAGGTTTTCTACTTAAAAATAAAAAATAATTGCGAATAAAATTTTCCCTGTTGCAAAATAAACAAAGGAAAAATTAAACTAGTAAAAAGAAAATAATGCCTGACAAAACTGCAGTTTCTGCTTAAAATTTAAAAACACTTCATAAAAAACCACTTTATCTAGAAAAAATAAAATACAATCAAATTTTAGTATTGACTGATAAAATAGCATAATTTTTATCTGAAGTAATAATAAAAATAAAGGAAAGTAAAAAAAATAGTCGATTAATAATAATTAATTAATAACATAAATAATAAAATAATTGAAATGAATGACATTAAAACGTAATAAAAATAAAATAACAATAAAGATAAACTAATAAAATTTTATTTATCAATAAATAATGAAATAAATTTTAAAATAAAGTAAAAGAACAATATTCCCTCATATTGTTTCAATTGCTCACGAATTGTCTTAAATAATGAAATAAAATGACAATTATCTGTCATTTATTTTGGGTATAAAAAGAAAATATTTGCATGATTATTTCTTCAAATGAGGTAAGAACGTGCTTTGAGTAAATATATATACTTATCATACATATATTTAATACCCTCTGGCAAATGTTCTATTCACGAGAAAACATTATGAGTACATCATTGAATAAATGATCTTGACAAGATAATGTTCATAAACTTGAATGTTATCGTCATGATTACTTCTGAATAAATTTTCTCTTTCGATTCCCTCCCTCCCACTATTTTATAACCTCCCTTTATTCGTCTCTTATTCACAGTCAAAAAGCAAAAAAAAAATAAAAATAAAAACAAGAAAGAAACGAAATAAATTCTCGCCCGAAATTTAATCGCCCCAAGACAAAAGAGATTGCACTCCGGGCCGATATACATATTTATAGTTGCAATCACTTTTATCGTGTTATTTCTTTTTTCTGTTTCTTTCATTTTCTAAAATTTATATTAACCTGATTTTCCCTCTTTTGACACAATATTAGCATTTTTTTATTTAATTTATATTTCTGAACTAGCAACAATTTGCGAATTAAAGCGCGCGGCTAACTTTTTACTTCATTTTTTAAATAAAATTATCAATTTTAAAAATAATATAATTTAAAAATTTTTAATTCAAATTTTCGTTGAAAACACTAAAATAATTCAATTTTGGACAAATTGCAAATAATTTATTGCAGAAATTCAATTACTTTCAAAAGTAATAAAATTCTTCTCATAAAATTCAATTATGTTTAAAATCGAAAAAAAAATTTCTCGTAAAAATCCCAATTATCTTGGTAAATAACAAAATTTTTCCCCAAAGTTGAATTGTTTTCAAAAATGACAATAAAATTTTATGTTCTAATTTCAATTATTTTCTATAACTACTACTTTTTTAATCAAATTTCCGAGAAAAATTTAATTATTTAAAAAAATAAAATAAAATCGTACACAAACAAACAAATAAAATTTGTAATTGGCAAATAGAAATTATAAACGTTTCATTTATTTTTTTAAAAAAACTTTGAATTTTATTAAAACAATTGTAATTCAAAAATTGAAATATTGTAAATTCTTCCCTTATAAAAATTGAAAATTTTTTAGTAAAATATTAAGAAACGGGAATATGTAATGTTTTTTTCCCAAAATAAAAGAATGAGTTGGTGAACAATATTGTGAATTATAGGATAATTATAATTAATTGCAAAAAGTGAAAAAAATGAGAAATTTTTTAAATTGGAAAATCTAGTAGCAATATTTTGTCTTAGAATAGGAATAATACTGTTACCAATCGTTAATACCAATTTTGTTAATTTTTGTTTAACTAAAATTTGCACCACATTAAAAAACGGTACCAAAGATAGAGTCTCAAATGAAACTATTTTTTCACTAACAATAAGAATTTAAATAGTACTGGTATCAATCATTGATACCAATAATGTTTAATGTTTAGATAATTTTTATATTTACAAAATTTAAAGATTTAATTTTTAATTTAAAAAAAGCAAAGATTTGAATTTTTAATTTAAAAACTTAAAAAATTAATTCTCAAAATTTTGTAAATGTAAAAACTGAAAAAAATATTGGATGAAGAAAATAACTTTATTATTTAGGAGTTAGTAAATTACAAGTTATGATTCTGATTTGCAAGTGACCAGTTACAGTGTGCTTTTTTCTTTCTTCCGCCATTTCACTGTTGCAAAGGATAATGTTTACAAGTGTTTACATCAAGCGAGAACTGTATGATTATTGTGCATTAAAAGACGGTTGTCCATTTGAGCCTGAAGCGAGACCGCGAAGAGTCTTCAATTTAAGATGTGCTTAAGCTCCAGAGAAACAAATTACCCACTAATGTAGTCGTACATTATAATTCAGTATTTATGTCCTCGGTCATGGCATAAGTGTTATCTCAACTTTGTCATTTCTTCATTTCGAGAAATTTCCATTTTCCCATTAATAGATAATTTTATTACACTCATCAGATATAATTATAATTATAGTGATAATTAATATAAAACATAATAATTTTTCATTCTCATTCTGAAAATTTATTTGATTTATAAAATTAATTTTTCCTAGTATGTTCAATTTTTTTGCGTTTCTAATTTTATCTTTCTTGTTCTATGAATATGACGGAATCAATTTTTTAATAATTAATTATTGAATTTGATTTTAATTATTTAATTAAAGAATATTAATTATTGTTTTTTTATTTTAAAATAAGTTTATAATTTTACTTTACACTTTTAGTATTTTTTACATTTATTATATTTATTAGTAGATAATTATTAGAATTAATAAAATTGTGAAAAATTTCAATTACCTTTCAAAGGAATAAAGTGGAAATAATTGCAGAAAAAGAATATAAAATTTATCAGTAGAATAATCAATATTATTATTAATTAATTTTTCACTTTGAAAGTAACACTTTCGCAAATACGAAGAAGGTATAATAATATTTCGTAATACGAAGATATTTATGTAAAATATAAAAATTATTACTATCAATAAGAGTTAAAAATTTCAATTACCATATTCAAAAGAGTGAAGTTTAAGAGGAAGGAAAAAAAAATGGTACCATAACTCTCTCGCTGTATAAATTGTAACGATAATTTTCACGGGTCTCAATAATAAATCAAGTTCGGCCTGATTCAAGTTCGATATAAAAGAGCGGATTGAAAATATATGAGACCACTCTTCTGATAATCGGGCAGGATTCAGAAATGCATTTTTTTAATATCTTTAAGACGAATGTATGCGCAATCTCGATTTAAATAAATGAAGCCAAATTTGAACCGAATGAAAAATATCCGTATAGAGATTTCGTACATTTTATTTATCATTTTTTTACGATTTATTTTCTGTTATATTTATTTTTAGAATTCAATTTTATTTTTTTTATTATTTATTTATTAATATTTTTTTTTACAATTCAATTTTATTTTTTTTACTATTCATTTATTAATATTTATTTCTACAATTCGATTTTTTTACTATTCATTTATTAATATTTATTTTTACAATTCAATTTTATTTTTTTTTTACTATTTATTTCTTAATATTTATTTCTTACTATTTATTTTTTTAATATTTATTTTTTTATCCTTTTATTATTTATTTCATCCACATGTCCGAAAATAAAGAAATATATATGACGAGAAAAAAATTTTATTTCATTTTGACAAGTTGCAATTTTTTTTCTTGGCTTTTTTATTTATTTATTTTTTTTTCTCTTAATGAATTCACGTTTTGCATATCGGGTCAACGATTCGTTATCCACATACACAATTTATTTGGAAATTTCAAGATAATTTGCAGTCAAACGACGACACAATTTCTCGTATGGTCCTTTTCGTCGATTGTGTTCGATAACGTATGTATACACATAACACACACGTGGACAAGTGAAATTCCAATTCAACGGAATCCCTTTCATTTCTCGTCCTCGTCGCTTCACTTCTTCCGTGGTATCATTGACCCAATGATTTATAACTCTGACCTTCATTTCACAGGGGAAATTTTCAATCACCCTTTCCCCTCGAGGGAAAATTTGATTTTCATCAATTTTTTTTATTTTTGATATTTTTTTAGATACATTTTTTCAAATCTATAATTAGATGTCAGTCATCCATTGAAAAGAAAAGAATATTTACTAAAAACGATTTTTTTTCAACTAAAATATTAATTATTATTAATAAAATTATTTCTCGACTGAAACATTTACTAATACAATTTTTGTGAATTAAAACATTTACTAATACAATTTTTTTTAATTCAAACATATTTACTAATAAACATTTTTTCAATTAAAATATTTGCTAATAAATATGTTTTCAATTAAAATAGTTTTCAATAAAATTCTTTCTCTATTGAAATAATTATAAATAAATTTTTTTTTTCAACTAAAATATATAATAATAATATTTTGATTCAATCAAAAATTGATGAAAAAAATATTTACAAATACAGAGAAAGTATTAATTCCAATTTGTCTTAAAAATAAAAAATTTCGAATTTACATTGTTTCAATAATTTTCACATTTTTTTAAAGTTCTTAATTTTTATTATGAGAAATGTTTAAGCAATAATTTTCAAAGAACAATATACAAAAGATAGTAATTAAAAAGAAATCTAATTGCCAATTGAAATAGACGCATTTAATTATAACAAAAACAATTTCTCTTTTCTTTCAAATAAAGTGAAAAGCTCCATGAAAACTATAATTTAATTTTAGAATTTAAAACAATACACGACATTAGCCTATTTATTCCTCAATGAACAATGAAGATTATTGAAAAAAATACCCCTCCTCCTCCTCCTCCTATTTCTCTATTTGTCACAAATTCATGAAAAAAATAAAATAATAAAATAAATTTACACTCCCAGACAAATTCTCACGCAAGGTCTATAATAACTTTCTCGCAAAATAATACAAGTGAAATTCTAATATAATTAATCTTAATTGATCCATGTGAAAAATTAAATTTATAATTTTAATGTAAAGCAAAATCAAGATAAGAATAATACAAATGCACAATAATTAAATGCGCGAAAAAAAAGAAATGAGGGAGAGAGAGAGAGAAGGAAAAAAATACAAGAAGATGAAGAAAATTGAGGTTTGGTCACCGAATGCGGCTTGGTCAACTGATGTGGGTCAACGTTAAGAGGTAAGTCTCGTCATTATCCAAATCTGAAGTGCGCTTAATTGCAAACTCAAGATATTCGCTTGTGGTTAATGATCGTATCACGTACAGACGGTAGCGTTAATGAACGTGACATGAAAGACTAGACAAAATAAAAAAAAATTGCTTAGTCAAAAGTTAACATCTCTATATATTCTCTTGATTATTGTTCTATTCATTCTAACTAATAGCTCGTGATTAATATATAATTACAAAAATAAATGGGATGATAGAAAAAAGAAGAATTCGTAATTTCTTGTGTGTTATTTTGTGTACAGAGTATTATAATTATATACTTTTAAAAGCACTTAGAGAAATTTATTGCACGAAAAAAAAATTGTTAATTAAATCGTTCATTGATGGCAATTACAAAAATTATCAATGTTACTTGCCTACTTTTTTTTAGTTCTATAAAAAACTTTCTATCTCTAGTAACAGTCTTTAAAAAAAATTTCCTTATATTTTTATTATAATTATTATTATCAATTATTATAATAATTTAGCAATATTTTTGAATAATTGAAGATTGAAACTTAAAATTCATTTATTAACTAATTATTGTTCTTTATTGTTTGACAAAATTTCTAAATAAAATTCAATTATTTGTACAATTGTTTATAAAATATGTCGAAAGAATTCAATTATTTTTTACAAATTTTGATTCAAATCTTTATGAAAATTCAATTACATTCAAATACAATTTTAATTAAATTCCTCGGAAGAAATTTTAATTTTCTTCTAAAAAAATTTTATTATTTCCCTAAACTTTCGATAAAATCTTCAATCGAAATTCAATTCTTTTCAAAATAATAAAACTTTTTAAAAGCATTCTATTGTTTTCAATCCAATTTAAAGGAAATTGTTCGAAAAAATTCCATAATTTTCAAAAAACTTTTATGAAATTCTTTTAAAAAAATCCAAGTATATGTAAAAATGTATTCATGTAAGTCTTTAAAAGAATTCAATTAATTCTTGCATGCAATTTTTATTAAGTGCCTTAAAAGAATTTAATTGTTTTGAAAAGTTTCTAATAAAATTGTATCCAAAAATTAAATTATATTTTATTCGAAGTTATGAAAGTTAAGTCAATTAGAATTTTAATTAAATTACAATTTTCATTAATTTATTTTTATTTAAATTAAAAATATCCACTTACAATAAAATATTATGGAAAATAATAGAAATTCTAAATTTTTCTTGCGAAAATATTTCTACAAAAATTATTCCTTGAATAAATAAATAAGTCCGGAGTAAAAATTTGATGTTAATAAAACAAGAGTGATGTAAAATTTCTGAAAATAAATTTTCTAATTTTACATATAGAAAAAGATATAGGAATAAATAAAATCTAGTCTAGTTATTAGATTTTACTGGTTTAGAAATAGTAACGAGAAAAACATACAACGAAAAAATTTAATTACTTTCTGACTACAACTACAAAAAAAGTTTTCCTTAAAAAAAAAAAATGAAAAATGAGAATGTAAAAATTTTGAAACATGTGTCAATTTTTGAAAGACATCGTGTTTTTGCCATGGTATAATTTGACTTGAAAGTAACGCAACTGACACGACATGTCAGTATCAATATTTGAAAATTGAAACCGAATCGCGTGAATGAATCCATGATATAAAGTTCAGTCGTTCGAAAAATGCCGATATCGATAAACTTTGAAATTTATACATGGGTAACATGTAAACCCGCTTGGATTTCAGATAAGAATCATTTAAAATTGACATGCCTGTATTTACGGTAACTTTCAGGCTATCAAGTGGCTTTTAGATGGTTCTAATAAGCGTTATAATGAACAAAAAATTCCCATATAAAATTCTTTTAATAAATAATAAAATTATTCCAGAGAAAATATATAGATAAGGAATTTTCTAACAAATTTAAATAGTCGCTTAATTAATACATAATTATGGTGGTGTAAAAATGAATTTTATGTAGAAATGTGCTAAAAGCATATTTGAATAGATTGAGTTGAAGAAAAAACTATGGTTTTAAATGATCTGTGAATAAAATTCAATATTAATGAAAATTAACATAATTTTCTTCTCAAGGAAGTGTATGGCGAACGTCTATATAGAGAGAGTATATTTTTGAGATGATAAAATTGGAAAATAGTAAAAGCAATAAAATATTTGTGTTTATAATATAAAAGTGGTTTGGTTTAATGGTGGTTTATTTTTATAAGAAAGTGGTACTGTTAATATAAGTGCGGATGGTACCAAATTTGTGGAATTAAGTGGTACCACTAATTTTATTGAGAATTAAAAAGCAAGTGGTACTGGTACCATTATTATACCATCTACAAAACAATATTCAGGTACCAAAGATATGGTATCAATAAAAATGGGACCAAAGAAAAAGAAGCAGTTGGTACCATTTTTTCACTAAGAATACAAAAAAATATTGTTACTAACCGATGGTACCAAAATTAAAAATGGTACCTAATATGCAATCACTAATGATACCAATTTTTTGACTAGGGATACAAAGTATACTGTTACAGAAACTAGTTACCATTTTTTAACTATGAATACAAATAACATTGGTACCGCAGTACATACAAAACCAAGGTTCTAAACATCAATAATATTTTTTATTTGAGGTAAGAATATAAACATTACTGGTAGCAATGTTTGGAACCATAAATAATTTGGTAGCAATAAATAATTTGGTACCAAACTTTTAAATTCAAATAGGACCATTAATTTCAGTTTAAATGAAAGTATTTCTGGTACTACTCTTTGGTACTACAATAAGTCTGATACCAAAGTTTTGAACTCAAGTGGTACCATTACATTCACTTAGAATATAAATGAAAAATAACCGCTACCACTGCTTGGTTCCATAATTAATGATGTGGTACCTAAGTTATAAACTCAAGTGAATTAAATAATTAATCACCTGAAATATAAAAATAATTCTGAATAATAATAATTCTAAAGCAATTAAAAAAATAATTAAAAAATCAAAAGAAAAACAATTGAATAACTTAAATTGAAAACAGTGTCTGCTGTTTGTGCGGTACACAAGGATAAAAAATTACTTGGACATAAAATAAAACAACAAAAGAAATGTTGGTTGTTTCGTTTTATTTATTTCTCTCTTTTTTTTTTGCTCGACTCCTTAACATGCACTGATTCATTATAACCATTTCTGCTAATTCACCCTCGTGTTTCACTTCTGAGAACTGACGGTATCAGAGAATTAATTTTACTATACGTTATCGCCTAATATTTCACAGCGGGATATCTCTTAATGGTGGTAAAGGGCTAAGAAGACGCAGTATAATGCATATGAAATTTGAGCGCGTGGGTGGGATGATCACCATATTTACAGGTGGCATTCGCGAACAGTAGAAAGATATTTGTAGAGATAATTTACGGACAATTTGAATATAATAAAGAAACATTAAATTCTCATAAGTCTATATGTACGCCCAGTGAAAAGAAGTAATTGACTCAGAGCCAACTTGACTTTTTATTTGTTGCAATTTTTATTTTATTTTTATTTTATTCAATGTTTTATTTACACTGAATAAAATTTTTATTTTGAACAAATAATGACATTGTCAATAATGACATTTTAATGCAGAAAATAGTTTCCTCAATATTTTAACAAACAAAACAAATTCTTAGTCGAAATAGATTAGTAATCTTGACAAGCTAGCTGTCTGTGGTACCAGAAATATCAGTAATTTTTCTACTCTTAGTACCAGATATATTTATATTCTTACTGAAAATTATGGTTCCACTTGAGTTTGTATCACCAAATTATTTATGGTCTCAAACATTAACACCAGTAATGTTTGTATTCTTTGTTAAAATAATAATATTGTTTTTATTGACAACTTTGTTACTATATTTAATTTGATACTCATCACCAGTGCTTTTTAAATTCTCAGCTGAGAAAATGTAAAAAATAATTTTTAATAGTTTAAAGAAGTAAATGGTTTTTTCCACCATTCTATTATATTAATTGTGATGCCATATATACCATTTATAAACTAGTACCAAACTGTGGTACCGGAGATATTTATATTTTTATGCAAAAAGAATTGTACCACTTGTGTTTGTAATTTTGATATCAATTTGTTGACTAAGTATATCAATTATATTGTTACCGAAAATAGTGGTTACACTTTCAATATGATACGATTAATAATGTCAAAAGTTGTACCATTTTTTAACTATGAATGCAAATAATAATGGTACCAGCACTTGGTACTGCATTAAATATAATACCAAGGTTGTAAACATAAAAAGTATTTTTTATTTTAAGAAAATATTTAAAAATTACTGCTACCAATGTTTGGAACCATAAATAATTTGATACCAAAGTTTTGAATTCGAATGGTACCATTTTCTTTTACTATGAATGCAAATAATAATTAACTCTTTGGTACCATATATCATATAATACCATAAAAAGTATTTTTTATTTTCAGAAAATATATAAAATACAATAACTCTAATACCAATGTTTTAAACTCTAATGGTACCATTATGTTCACTTCGTAAAATTAAAAATAGTAATTTTTTGTAACCTAAGTGATCATAATGGTATAACATGAGTTCAGAACTTTGGTACCACGTCCCTTGTGGTTCTAAACAGTGGTACCAAGAACCAAACATTGGTGTGTCTTTTGTATTATCAGTCAAAAAACTATTACATTTATTTCCTTTATTTCTGGTCCCATAGTTATTGTCACCATTATGTTTCAATTATTTTCCCCCGATAAAAAAATAATGTTTTTGAATGATAAAAGATTCAAATCTTTAGCGGAATGGTACATATATTTTTATGTTCTTATTTAATACACTAAAATAATTTTACCTGTGTTTTAAGAAACAAAAACCTTTTTCTTTCTTCTCTCTCTCTCTTTAAAAAAATAAATAAAAAAATAAAAACAGGTAAAAATATTGAGTATTCCAAAAATTTCTCGCGGCATTTAAAACACAAAGTATTTGGAATACATTATGGAGTGTATTTGCAGTGTGTGTTATGTGAATGTGCGAGAAGATTGGAAGAAGAATGATGGAAAAAATTGATGTTTGCACAACACTTGTCGCGATGTTGGTATTTCGAGAGAGTCGCGCCGCGCATTTACGGACTCTGTTGGAAGCTGGCACGTTCGTGCAACAAGTGCTTTTTAAGTGGCAGTCATGTACATTTTCTCAAACAAACAGGGACATCGTTGTACAAGATTTCCGATGTAATGCGCTTGAACTCATGACCTAAACTCTCACGTTAATGTTGAAGAGAATAGGCGTTGTCAAAATGTATGTTTGCAAATCCTGACAATGCTCTTCAACCAACATACAACTCTATTAAACTGATAAATGTCCTTCTTTTTATTTATTTCTTTATATTTGTAAAAATTTTAATGTTTTACAAAATTCATTATTTGTATAGCTCACAAAAATTTCGACTAAATTTAATAATTTTTGTAAAAAGTTTAAAAACAGAAAATAGTTTTTAAAATTAATTTCATTGTTTCTTCTTTTTGTTATGATCCCCAAGTTTTGAACGTTCAAATGAACGAAATATTTTTTATTGAAAATATTTACAATAAATTACTACTCATAAAAAAATTTTTACGTTTACAAACTTAGTAATTAATTTTTTGGATAGTGAAGTAAAATAATTGCAATAAAAATTTAATTTTTAGAAGAAGAAAAAAACTGAAATTTCGTTCATTTGAACGTTTAAAACTTTAGGATCTTTTTTTGTTAATAGTTGCAGAATAATTGACGATTCTGAATAAAATTGCAAAAATTAGATTTCATTAGGTTTGAGAAATTTGTCTCTCCAGTTTATGTAATTACAGAATCGAGTCAATTTCGGGGGAAAATCATTTTAATTTCGATTTTGCGAAAAAAATGTTCCATATCAGAATGAATGGAAAAATCTGTCGATTAATATGAATGCATGGGATTTGAACGAAATTTTATTGAAAATGTTAAAAAATACGTAAAAGTTGTTTTATCCCTCGAGTGTAAACCATTTTTCCCACATTTTTTTTCAACTGGCCTTTTCGGTAGCGAATATTTTTCTTCCCCGCAACAATAATATTTGCTCTACTCAAAAAACGTCCCTCAGTATAAAATCAGAACATATTTCTTTTAATTAAAAAATCTTTTCCTTTTCATTGCAATGGAACGTATATTTAAAATTTAAAACCATAAAGAAAAATTTTACCGGAAAAACTACTAAACTGCTACTTCGTATTTAGGATTTCGAAAGTAAGAAAAGACAACAACAAAAAATTAATTATAAACATTAAACTCTAAATAAACGCCTCCATTAATTAATGGGCCATAAAATATAATCCAATTTTTCTCCAAGTTTGTTATTATAATTTTTTTTACTTCCGTTTGTGCACTATTTGCAATCGAAACGAATAAGGCCGTTAATTATAATAACAATAACAATAACAATAATGATGATGATGATGATAATGCTATAGCAATAATCCGTGAATGGAAACAGTTGACATTGTTCTAAAAATGCGAATTCATTGAAGGTTGACGTATAGAAATCTTGGTTTAAAACTATTGGACTAAGGGGTTAATGGGTCAGTTTATTTTACAAGTAAATGTATATATACTGAAGACCCAGATGACTGCTCCTGCGGTGGTCGTTGATCGAGTGACTTTGGCGACGCGGAATGTCAAAGGAAGATGGACGCGATTCGTTGTAGGCCAATTTCCCATTGATTCACGGTACACTGAATCCCAATGTCATTAAGAAATCAGCTGGACCTCGTTTCTCGCGAATAATCGGGTCCAACGACGAAAAATTGTCATCCAAGACCCATCATCATCGTCCTTTCTTCTTCTTCTTCTTTTTTTTAGACCACATTCTCTTCATTAGTTCCTCTGCGCTTTCTTTTTTGTGTTTCGGCATTCTTCTTTTTCTTTTCTTTTTTTTTTAATCCCGTTTTTTCTTCTTCTTTTCGGCTCTTGCTTGATTAGCATTTTTCATTTTTAACAAGAAGGAGGAGTGTGCTTTTTTTGGCAGGGGGGAAATGAACAGGTTCAAAAATGTAATGTAATTGTGAATTTTCAAGTAATCCGAAATTTTTGTCTTATTTCTTACTTCTTGATACTATAACAGCGATTTGTGCTCTAACTTTTTTTTTTACTTTATTAAATATTATTAGCAATTTTAAAAATAATGGATTAAGGTAAATTAAACGAAAACATTCGGACAATGGATAAAATTCAGACTATTTGTTTTAATTTATTGTATGATCCCAAAGTTTTGATCGTTGAAATGAACGAAATATTTTTTATTGCAGATATTTTAATAAATTACTTATGATAAAAAAAATTGAAAAACTAAAATTTTACGTTTACAAACTCAATAATTAATTTTTGTGGATAGTGAAGCAAACTAATTGGAATAAAAATTTAATTTTTAGAAGAAATATATAAATTTCGTTCATTTGAACGTTCAGAACTTTAGGATCTTTTTATTGTAAAGTGTTATTTATTTATTTATTATTTATATGTTATTTATTATTTATTTATTGTTTTTATACAAGGACGGATTATTTATTTATTTATGGTATATTTATTTTTTATTTTGTTTATTATTTTTTCTTTTTCTTTTACTAATTATTATTTTTACCAGTTATTAATTTTCTACTATTTATTATCTATTAATTTTTAAAAAATAAAATTTTTTTGTTCAAAACTTATTATTTTTATTAAATTAATATTTAAATTTGTATTAACTTGTTACTAATGTTATTATTGATTATTTTTACAATTTTTAATACTTTTTGTCATTTATATGTAAAATTTTTTCAATTATTTTTTAAAATGATTTTAAATATTAAGTTCCTTTATAATTTTATGACTCCAGACTCAACTCCATCGTCAGGGCATAGAAATTTAAGTCTTCGTCTATTTGAATTATTATTTTTTGGTTAAATTATTTATTTATTGTTAAACTAATTTTATTTTTTCTTTTATTTTTTTTCTTATATAATTTTATTTTATTATTTTAATTTTGTATTTTTTTTTTGGATAGACTCCCTGAAGAGGAAATCATTCAGATTTCGAATCGTTGGAGTAAATAAATATTTTATTAATTGTCCGAATGTTTTCGTTTAATTTACCTTAATTTATAAATGATCTCGGACGTTAAAGATTATTTAAATAAAAATAATAGAATTTAAAAATAAATTCAAACTTTTGTAAAAAAAAATTGGAATATAGTTTAAGTTCTATATTATAACTATAATAATCATTTATATTTGAGACAGAAAAAAGTCAAGGATTTCTATTAAAATTACTGAAGAAAATTATTTTTTTTAAATTCGAAGAGAGAATTAAGAGATTCACTGAAAATTTTTAAGATAGAAATTCAAAAAAGGACTCAAAAATTGCTTGAAATTTTGAGATAAACACAAAAAACCAATTTTTTCGGCAAAATCCGAATTTATAGCAAAATTCAGTTATCCAAACAAGTATTTATTTTTCTGATTTTAATTCTGTTTTTTTAGTCGTTTTCTGATTTTATCTCAAAATTTGGAGCAAATCTATCAATACTACCTTAAAATTCGAATTCATCGGGAAAAAATACTTACAAATTTTGCAATGTTTCTGGAAAAACAATTTTTGCCTGCTTGAAAAACACTATTTCTGTTTTATTAAAAAAGAAAGTTAGATAAAAAAACACTAAAGAAAATTAAATTTTGGTCCCAGTGTTGTTTATAATATTTGGAGTTTTGAAATAAAATGCTTTGTAATGAAGGTGTAAAACAAGTGGTACCACAATAAAAAATAATATCTGGTGTTTTAAAATAAAAACTATTATCATACTGAATGTGTCAAACAACTAGTGCAACACTAGTAAAGATCGTATTTTTTAAATACTAGAACCAAAATTCCCAGAAATTGAAATTTGAAACTTATCCACGATTATTAGTTTTTCTTTTTTTGCGAATTTGAATAATTTGAAATTAATAGTTATCAACTGACATGAATAAACACAAGGAACGTTAAAAAGAAGAAGTAGGAGAAGAAGAAGTCGTGAAACTTTTTAGCCTTTTTCATATGAAACCGATCAAACTTGGAGATTATACATGGCGTGATAATCATGAGTTGCCTTTGATCGAGAAGCATGTCACGCGCGCAGCATGTTTAGGAAGTCGCAAGGAAGCCGGTCTCAAGTCAGTCGTTATGAAACTCGACCGTAACCATGAATTTTAATGTTCGCGAGCCTTTACTGTCACAATCGGTACCGAAAGTGTGCATAATATGTAGACAGTGAATCGGCAATACAGTTAGGAATTCCGTTGTTTGTTTTTTTAACTCATTATTTTTCCTTTCGGAAATTTATTTATTTCAACATTTTTTTCAATCGTTATTTATATTCTCTTGAAATAAAAAAAAATTTTATTTAAATAATACATATTATATATTATATTTTTCTAATTTCAAATATTATTTTATTATAAATCATTAAAAAAAATCTGCATATTTTTTTCGTTCATCGTACAATATTATTTTTAAATAAAACAAAAAACAAAAGCATACACAAAAACTATAATTTCAAACTGTAAACAAAATGAATGAATGAATGAAAGACGGAATTATCAGAATATTAAATAGTTAATAATTAATAATTAGAAAGAACTGATTTTACTTTCTGCCTAAGAGACATGGGTTCAATTAACATTGGGTAAAAAAAATATTTAATAATAATTCCTTGGGATGCAAAATTTTTCCATATATTGGTTTCAAAAAAGAATTGTCAATCTCAACTTTCTTTAATGTTTCCTCGTCTTTTTTCCTGCGATAATAATTCCTTATCCAACCAGTTTTCTCTGACCTTCTTTTTTTTTGCAACTTCCCTATTCTCTAATCTAAATATTTTCCATTTGCCCTTTTCTTTTTCCTACACATCTTTTTTTTCTTCAAAAATTCTCCTTTTTTTCACCTCCTTCACGCATTTCTCTCCATTCTCATGCGAACATCCCCCTTTTCTCATCTTTTTCCTATGGGAAAATATGGGTCACTTTTTACTCAACATACGAGATATATGTGGGAGATGTTGCACACGTCGACCTATGGAGTAACACGAGACACGTCCCAGTTATTCTTTACTCGGAAGAAAAGAAAGAGAAAGAGTCACTTGTTTGCGCTTATTCTATCTTGATTCACTTATTTCAGCTCCTCTATATAGATGCGAGTTTGTTCGATACTGTATTTAGAGAAACACATGTACAATCTCACAAGACAAAAGGAAATAAAAAGGCAAAAATAAATAAAATAAATAAAAAAAAAATGAAATAAAAACTAAATTAAGACATTTAGCGAATAAATAACACAAAAGTCGTATTGTAAAATAAACCCCTCGATCGTAAATTTTCTATCTAGTGGTCTTGCTGAAAAGAAATAATGGAATATTAGAAAACCTTTTATGGCAATGACAGAAAACGAGGAGAAAAATCGTAAATGAGAACAGAAACAGAATATAATATGAAAAGATATAAATAAGAAATGGCGGAAAAAAGGCAGACAAAATAGCTTATTAATGATCGCTGCATGTACACACATGTGTGCGTTTAACGATCGAAACAAGGACATAAATTTTCACTAAGAGATCATATTTCCAATTTTTATATATATGTGTCTATAGTTATTCTACTACCAATAGTAGAATTTTTTTCTCCAGTTTCAATTTCTCGTGTGTATATAAATTCAATTGAGAAGTTCAAGACTATATGATCGATTTCTACTCTTGTGATTTACAACCAGATTTCCAATAAAAAAAATGTCCATTTCTCTCGAATATTTAAATTCGAAATTGCATTTATACTGTTTACGACCAAAATCAGAAAGAAAAAATGTACAAGAATACTTTGCACTTAAAAAAAAGTACAAAGAAATGGAAAATACCATTTTAAAAAAAAAAAGAAAAAAGTATACTAATCTTCGTATTTATTCATTCATTTTTCTGCCTCTGATATTCTGAATTTCATTATCGGGTATGCTTTTTTTCTTTTTTTTAAAAATAGGTTATTTGACTAATCCAGAATATGCAGACATTTTTCATGATTCATAATAAAATAATGTTTGCAATTGGAAAATTAAAAAAAAATTGTGATTATCAAATACATTTTTTATATGCCTTTTTATAACAAATTTCTTTTCACTGATGTATATTATCCTTTTTTTTATTGCTTTTTATTAATAAAAAATGTTACAAAATTGTGAATTATTAAAAAAATATGATTAAAAATTGGAAATAAATATCCATTTTTGTTCATAATTTTTATTTATGAATTAGAAATATTGTTCACAAACTCAATCTTTTCTTATGGAAGAAAAACTTCCTATTCCCGTCTCTTAATATTTTTGTAGGTTCTCAATTTCAGAAGAAAATAATTTACATCATTTCTACTTCTTAATTACAATTTTTCGAATAAAATTCAGTTTTTTTAATTAAAGAAAAAAAATGTACTTATAAATTCTGCTTGACAATACTCAATTGTCAAATTTTAATTCAAAATGAAATCGAAAATTTTTTAATTTTTAGAAAATAATGGTAAAAATTTTACTCAAAAAATGTTCTGTTACATTTATTTATGAATTTCTTTAATTATAGAATTATTCGAACAAATGAGTGACTTCTTTAAAAAAATTACTCAAAATTAATTAATTTTGAAGAGAAAATTATCTTTCAAAAAATTTAATTATGTACAAAAATTTAAGAAAATGATCCTGAATATTTGAATTATTTTTTTAAATAATGAAATTCTTCTCTGAAATTCAATTATTTAAAAAAATTTTTGAATATAATTCTTGGAAAAATATTATTTACTTTCAAAAAATTTCCTCAACTCAATGATTTCCAAAATTCGTTAGTTTAATAAAATTTTCCAAGAGAATTTAATTTATTTAAAGATAATTTTTTGATTAAATTCTTCGCGAGCAAATATTTTTCTAAATAATAAAAATTTGCCACGAATTTAATTATTATTTATAAATTTTTTTTTAATTTCTTCCCAATTATTAAATTATTTACATAATTAGTAAAATTTTATTGCAGGGATTCAATTATTTTTATGTAAGTAATAAAATTGTTTGTAAGGAATTTTGGTTTCCATTAAAAATACATTTTTTAAAAATAACTTTTACTGCAGCCATTTGTACTGAAAAGAGAAATTAAAATTAAATACTAGAACTGTAAATTCCTAATTTGTAAAACTAGCAACAAGTATGGTGAATGGCTAACTACTTTCTTCTTTTTTTAAAAATAAAATTAACAATTTTAAAAATAATGCAGCCTAAAAATGTTCAATTCAAATTTTTATTCACAAAAATAAAATACGAATTGGAATAAATTAATTACTAGAACTTCATCAACTCTTGTATGAAACAATTAGCAAAATTTATAAACAGAACATTAATTTGTATTTCTGATTATTAGAACGATTAAAATACCTAATTATATTTCTATACTATTTTATATTACATCGACTAATTATAATTAGTCGAATAATTATTAAAACATCAATCTCTAGTGACAGACAATTTGAAAATTTATCAATAAATAAATTTATCAATAATCTGTAGCAAATTACCCTTCTTTAAAAGAATCTACTCTTAGTTTCAATTACCAGCAATTGTATTCACTCGCATCTTCAATTAAATTATAGTTTCGATAATTGCTAATTACAAAAATATTGTTTACTTTTTTCCCACAAAGTTTGTTTCCGTTTTTTGTTTTGTCAAAAAACAAATACCGCGAATTGAAAACGGAAACTAGTTGTCGATCTTGCTAAAGAGCTAAGGACAAAAAAATGAAAAAGAAAACAAGAAGAAGATATGATGAAGAAGCTGCAGCATTTTTTATGCGGGAAGAAGATGAAAAAAAGGATTTTATTTGAATTCGTAAGGATCATGATCATAGGGAGCGTAATTCTTTACCGTTGCGCTGAGAATGATTATAGTGCAATGCTAATTGACACAGTAAAGATAGCAGTGGTGCGAGAAGCATCGAATAGATCGTAATGTTGAGGTGGCTATTACGATCGAAGGGGCTACTAGATCCCTCATCGATTGCCTGATCGTAACCCATTAGGACGATCGTAATACCTGTATTCGCCATATGTACACGGCTTCAATATAAAGTCGACCAACAAAACGTTTTCTTACCAATCTATACATACGTATATATTATACGTATATGTATCTAAGAGTCAATCGTATTTTGATTTCTATATTGCTCTCTTCTCGTTCCTTTTAAATCCAAAGTCAATTCGCATTGCCGCACGAGAATATTATTTAGTTATATACCACTGATTCTCCTTCCTTGAAAATCTTCCCGATATTTCTCCACGAATCATATAATCGAACTTGTACAGTTTTCTTCCTTGAATTTTTCACCACCACCATTATCATCATCATCATCGTTGACGTCCTCTACTTCTACTTTTTCTTTTTCATATTTTCAAGAAATTAAAAAAATAAAAAATTATTCCAAAATTTCCTAGTCTTTTAAACAATTTTTTTCTTCTCCAAAAATTTTCCCTCGTTTTGAAAAATCTTATCAAGAAAAAAAGCAAAAAAGTAATTCACTATAATAATTCTATAATTCATTATTTCATTCTATCCACACCTAAAGTTAGTTTTTGTGTATTCTTTTGTTTTTGTTTTCCTTAAAAGAAATTTCTTTTGACAACTCGAAAATATGCAGGTATTTTTTCACGATTCATAATAAAATAATAATAGAAATTAGAAAATGAAAAAAAAATATTGATTAACAAATAAAAAATGTATCCATTTTATTTATTATATGCTTCTTTTTATAACAAATTTCGTTTGACTGATCTGAATTATTGCAAATTTTTCTCTTCTTTATTTCTAAAAAATAGAAAATTTGTTAAAAAATTATGATTAAGAAATAGTAAATAAATAACCATTTTAATAATTTTTATTTCTCAATAACAATATTGTTCACAAACTTATTCTTTTATTTTGGAAAAAGAAACATTACACATTACAATTGTTTTAATGAAATTCAAAGTTTTTTTTTTTAAATAAACGAAATAAATGTTTATAAATTCTATTCGTCAATTACAAATTATCATTGAAAATAAAATTTTTTAATTTTTAAAAAATAAAGGAAAAAATTTTACTAAAAAAAATGTTCCGTTACATTTTTATGAATTTCTTTAATTGTAAAATTATTCAAAAACATCAATAATTTCTTTTTTATAAATAAATATTGAATTATTATTATTTTTCACAGGAATTAAGACATTCAGAAATTCAAAAGTCAAATCTTTTTGAAATTAAACAACTTATAAAAGTATTTTGCTATAAAACATAAAGACATCGATTGCTCCGAGTCGAAGATCGATTTCTTCATGTTTTTTTTATAATTTATAATTATTATATATTACATTTATATTATTATTATATTTATATTATATATATTATATTTATATAATAAATAAAAATTTATGAAAATAATTGAATTAATGCGAAGAAATTAAAAAAAAATTCAAAATCATTGAATTCCTGTGAAATTTTTAATATTTTTGATAATAATTTTTGACAATTGAAATTATAAATAATTGAAATTACATAGACTTGAAAATTCAAATAATTGAAATAAGAGAGAATTAAAATTACAGATAACTGAGATTATAAAAAATTGAAATTACAGTCAATTAAAATCACAAATAATTGAAATTATTAAGAATTGAAATTACAGACAATTGAGATTATAACTCTACAAACAGTAAAAACGAAAAATATTTCAAACGTTAAATAACTAAAATTTTACCCAATCGAAATTACAGACACTTGAAATTACAAAAAATTGGAATTACAGACAATTAAAATTGTAAAAGACTTGAAATTACAAATAATTGAAATTATGTATAATTGAAATTTCACTATTTTAGAATATTGAAATTATAAATAATCGAAATTAAAGGCAATTGAAATTGTAAATAAGTGAAATTACGGAAAATTCAAATTACTGACAATTGAACTTATAAATTTATAAATAGTTGAAACTCATTTTTTTATTTTTAAATATTTAATTATTATTATTTTTCCACAGGAATTAAGACATTCAAAAATTCCAAAGTCAAACCTTTTTGAAATTAAACAACTTATAAAAGTATTTTGTCATAAAACATGAAGATTTGATTGCTCCGAGTCGAAGACTCGGAATCATCGATTTCTTCATGTTTTATAATAATTTATAATAATTAAAAATTTATGAAAATAATTGACTTAAGGCAAAGAAATTTATAAAAAATTGAAAATAATTGAATTCCTGTGAAATTATTAATATTTTTGACAATATTTACATGTTTGTGTACGATTTTATTTTTTTTTTAAATAATTAAATTTTTCTCGGAAATTTAATTAAAATAGTAGATATAGAAAATAATTGAAATTAGAACATAAAATTTTATTGTCATTTTTGAAAATAATTGAACTTTGGGGAAAAATTTTGTTATTTACAAAGATAATAATTGGGATATTTACGAGAATTTTTTTTTCAATTTTAAACATAATTGAATTTTATGAGAATAATTTTATTACTTTTGAAAGTAATTGAATTTCTGCAATAAATTATTTGCAATTTTTCCAAAATTGAATTATTTTAGTGTTTTCAAGAAAATTTTGAATTTGAAATTTTTAAATTATATTATTTTTAAAATTGATAATTTTATTTAAAAAATGAAGTAAAAAGTTAGTTAGAATTGTTGCTAGTAAAATAAGTAAAACTATAATAACAAATTTTAGTTCAAACAGTTTAATCCAGAAAAAAAATTCTACTCGAAAATAGACTTTATTGAAAGTTTGAAAGTCATTTTTCATTTTTAAACTTCTTTACAACTACTTCATCCTCACGTCATTATCGTGTGATTATCGCTGATTATAATGGCAAATGATTGAAACTACATACATTCACCTGCAAAAGGAATGAAATCAATTTTATTCTTTGATTTAGAGAAATTTTCATTGCACAGAAACTATTTATTTCACCGAGAAATTGTTCTCTCATCTACTCAAGTATAGTATAGAGATATAGGCACCATATAAGCGAGACTTCAGTAAATTATTTAACCGGTAGCAATTTCAACGAATGAAAATTCATTTCTGAGACGTATAAAGGAATCTACTTAAATTTATAATGCATGTGGCGATATAAAGTATCAATAATTATGAAGGGGGGAAAAAAATGTTTTTTCTTTTAATAATCACACCTGTCCTGTGCATTCCTGATGTAAACCGAAGCATGGAAAATGTACCGTATAAGAACGATAAATTACTTTCGTTACGCCTCCCATAAATGTCATTAAAGGCGACATTTCTGCAATGATACGATATACCACAGGCATTTTATATGTATCGTCAAGAAAAACAATATTCCAAGTATTATTTTCCGTCTTTCTCTCTCTCTTTAACTATATTTACTATGATTCTGTGAGTAATTAATTTGCAAAGGAAACTTACTAAAACAGTAAACACTTTTAAAGTGTACATTTATGTTTTAAACTCCGATTGTACATTATTTGTCTTTTCATGTACTGATTGCAATGATCCAGCACTTTTATTTCACTCTTTTCACTGCTTGCCAAGAAAAAATTCAACAAAAAAACAAATACGACAAATCTGATTTAAACGTTCGAGAAAAAATTTCTGAAATAATTTTCCATTCCACCATTCCCCAAATAAAATCATTATGAATTTGATTGACTTGTTTTCGATATACATGAACGTTATTTAATAATTTTGTAATCTTATTTAAAGGAATATACGTATATATTATATATATAAAAAGAAGTACCTAATCCCGGAAGTTAATAACTTGGCTTCGGCAAAAACTGTCAATCAGACATTGGAGAAAATGAAGACTACTAAAACTATCTCTGGAAGCGATCAGATTTTATATTGGACAACTTGTATTCAATTAACCTAGATCGAATCAAGATCCGCGCTTGAAAGGATTAGATCACTGATCACAAAATTTTTGATCTAGCTCATTGATTCTAAACTATCATTGCAACACTAAACACGACTCCTTCTTCTTTTTCTTTATTCTATTTTTTTTTTATTTTATCAAGATGAAAGCATTTGAGTAGAAAAAAAAGAATTAACTTTTCTTCTAGAGGAAAAATTGTCCAGCTACCGAAAAATGAAAGTTCAGAAACATTTTTTGATTAAAAGTAAATCTTATCTATTATTTTAATTACATGTTTCTTTACGCATTCAACTACTTAATTTCAGAATTTATTTGACATTGCGAATAATTAAAATTATGATTAAAATAATAATTGAAACTAAAAACAGTTAAAAGTATGAACGATTGGAACTACATAAAATAATTGAAATTATAAATAATTGAAATCACAGACAATTGAAATTACAGACAATTTAAATTACAAATAAGTGAAATTATAAATAATTGAAATTTCAGGCAATTGAAATTATAAATAATTGAAATCACAGACAATTAAAATTACTAATAAGTGAAATTATAAATAATTAAAATTTTAGGCTATTGAAATTATAAATAATTGAAATTACATAGACTTGAAATTGTAAATAATTGAAATTACATAAACATGAAAATATAAGTAATTGAAATTAGAGAGAATTAAAATTATAGACAATTGAGATTATAAATAATTTAAATTACAAATTACAATCAATTAAAATTACAAATAATTGAAATGATTAACAATTGAAATTAGAAAATGTATTTTATTTTCTCTCCACTGGATTTAAGGGGAAAAGAAATAAAAAAATGAATTCAAGAATGTTGTCTTCTTAAAATTGGTTGACTGTTTATTGAAAGTAAAAATTGTAAAATTGAGTGAGAGTTTATGAATTGAGGAATGAAACTCTCATGTTTCGTGATTGTTACATGACAATCGTTGTATAACGTTATTGTATTCTCACGGAATTTATTTATTTTGTTCTGCTTTTTTTTTAAACTAATACATAAACTCGCGTGACTTTTGATCACGATTTCCGAAGAAATCCAAGAACGTGACAGACATCTCCAGGAGGAAGTCTTGTTTTCTTTGACTGAAATTTTTTGTCCATCCGGATGTCTACATTCTTTGGAGTATTAACCTTTTTGCTACGAGAGAATCGTGTTTATTTTAAAACAATTTTAAAATTTTAAAAAGAATTCAAATTTTTTAAAGAATTTAAATTTTTTTTCTTTTTAATAAAAAAATGTTATTGTTTGTCTAGACAGAAAAATTATTTCAAAAACGGTGAATTAAAAATTTATCTTTTAATTTTTATTAAAGTATTTTTTCTATTTATTCAATTAGTTCCAAATACTTAATTTTTTGAAAATATTCAATTGCTTTTATGTTGAAATTTGAAATATTTCCTATAGTTCCTAAAGTTCAGAACGTTCAAATGAACGAAATTTATTTATTTCTTCTAAAAATTAAATTTTATGGCAATTATTTTGCTTTCAGTATGCAAAAAATTAATTACTGAGTTTGTAAAAGTAAAATTTTAATTTTTAAATTTTTTTATGATTAGTAATTTATTAAAATATCTTCAATAAAAAATATTTCGTTCATTTTGAACGTTCAAAACTTGGGGATCATTATTTCCTTTTGAAATATTTAATTGTTTACTAATATGTTAAATTTGTTATCAATGTTTAATTGGTTTTTAGTTTCTAAATATTCTATTTTTTTTAAATATTCAATTATTGTTTCTAAATAAACAATTATTTACAAATATTCATTTTTTGAAAATATATAATTATTTTCAATTACTTAATTTGTTTTCTTATTCAATGGTGTTTTGTTTCAAAATATTCAAATCTCTGAACAATTTTTTAATTTAATTATAAATGAGAAAATCACTTGTTGATTATTTGAGACTCATCAGTATTTCGCTTAATTATTATTTCTTACTTCTATTTTCAACAAACTAAAATTAATTAAAATTATTACCAACTCTACAAAAAAAGAAGTAGAAAAACTGTTCGTCTTTTTTAATTACACCAATTAACAGCTTTTTTCTGCAAATAATAAATTGTAAACTTTTTCTTTAGTTGTCAAGTTTCACACAGCATATGTGCTTCCGGTAAGAATAGACAGTGAATATTTCGAACCCTCTCTCTCTCTCTCTCTCTCTTTCTATATGTATGCAACTATGTATATTTAATCATAGACTTGGCCGACAAGTACATACATTTTAGCGTAAAGTCTGTTATTACAAGGCATACATTTATAAAATCATGTGATAACTACCAGTATTTTATTAAAATCGAGCGAACTGTTTTACAAACTACCACTAAAATGTAATAGTATTTTGGAATTTCTTTTTTTTTCACGAGGGGAAATTAAAGTTATAAACTTTTTCTCATCGTTCATGCTTAAAAGTACTATCATCTATAACTTTATTAGATGTTTCTCATAAGATTACGTTAAATATTTTGTTTAACACACACTCACAAGAAGTGCAATTTTAAAGATGTAAAAGAGTAGTTTTTTTACTAATAAAACTCGATAACGAGACACAAAATTTACTGTGGTAAAATATTTATTTGTAATTAAGAAAAAATACAAATGATACGAGTCGTGTTAAAACTTTAAAAGCATTAAAAGATTTAATTTTTAATCTGGTACCAGTAATTAAATGGTACCAGTCGTGTTAAAAATTTTAAAAGAATCAATTTTACATCTGGTACCAGAAATTAAGTGGTACCAGTAAAATGAAGAATTCTGGTAGATTTAATTTTAAATCTGCTACCAGTAATTAAATGGTACCAGTCGTGTTAAAAACTCCAATAGTAATTAAGTGGTACCAGTGCTATTAAAAACTTTAGTAGATTTAATTTTAAATTTGGTGTCAGTAAATAAGTGGTACCAGTTATGCGAATATCCTTGGTAGCATTTTGTATGAATTAAATTTTTATTTACTGTTACCAAACTTAAAATTAAACCTGGTACCAGTAAATAAGTGGTACCAATTATATTAATAACTTTGGTACCATCCATATTAATATCTTCGGTAACAATCTCAGTTGTAAATAATATTTTTTAATCTGCTACCAAAAACATTTTCTCTCCCAGATTTATTTATCCAATTGGTAGCACCAGCAAACATATTTATTCGTTTCTTTCAATTTTATTTTTAATTTAGAAATTTTTCACTACAACACGCTAATATATGGAATAAAATTGGGTTACAACTATTATTATTCAACCGGAATATTATGCAAATTGATGTTTCTTTTAATAATGTGCAAAATAAAAATAAGATTATTTTAAGAACATATATTGAGATGTAAGAAACTTGTCAGTTATTTATAGAATGTATAATCGATTATTTTGCATTTAATCGTCTCAAAAGAAATGATTAAAGAGTGAAATAATCCCAGTAGCGAGAAGAATTTTAATTATTATTCTAATCTCACAGGGTTCATCAAAACCGGTCTCACGCCAACGTGTATAATTTCTGTCACAACTTGTCTCATGATCATTTTGATATTATCATTGTTTAATGTTTACAAAGCAGATTTTATTTTTCCAAATAATCACTTAAAATTTAAAAATAAATTTTTTTGTTAAATTAACATTTTCCTCAATTATTACCCCTTTCCAGTTATGATGTTCATTATTTCCTGCTATACACTATTATTTACATTTGCGGATGTAAAATTAGAAAAAATTAAAACTAGAAAAAAATTTATTCTGCACTTTAATTTAAATCGTAAATAGTTAAAAGTATAAACGACTGAAATTATACAAATAATTACCCCTAATTAAAACTACAAAAAATTAAAATTCCAAATTATTGGAACTACAAACAATTGAAAGTATAAATAATTGATACTATTAATGAATATAACTATTAATAATGAGAAAAAAATTTAAAGGTAAATTTTCAAATGAACAAAATCGCAAAATGAAAACAAATTAAACGTTTCTATCGTAAATTTGTCGAAAGTAACAAATTTCATTTAAAGAGAAGAAACACTTAAAGAAAGGAACAATGAGTTAATGTTTCCATCAATTAATTGTCCTATCACTTGAAATGATGTTGATTTGTGGAAAAAACAAGTATTTACACTTGCGGAATTGTGTGAATTTTGCCATTCCGTTTATTTCCGGAAAAAAGTGGAATAAAAGAAAAGAAAAGAGAGGAAAAAAAACAGAAAGTTGAAGAAATAATAGTGCGTAGATTGTGCTGGTCATGAACATGAATGGAGAGATGGTGAGGATATCTCGAGCGGGCGGACGACGATCCATCGACGTTGAAGGAGGAGAAGAAAGAAGAAGAAAGAAGAAGAACAAGAAGTATTACGGAAGTGTGACAACGGTAATAAATAACCGGTGGAAACCTCGATCGACACTTTGGACGAGAGGCCATGTCGTAGTTTCGATTCACGTTTATATTATACCGGTACCTATATACTCCGGTATGGTTTACCGATATTTAAAATATCATACGGAATCGCGTATTAATGTATAGCGTGTGAATCGTGTGGATAACTTTATAAGAAACAAACGGTATGAGCTAATTTTTCCTGTAGCGAAAAGAAGACGAAGAGATTTTTACTCGATATGTTTCATTCTATATTTTCATTTTCAAAAAAAGGAGAATTCACTTTGTATTAGTTGTTGGTAGAATTTTTTCTAATCACAGTTTTTCTATGCATATCCAAATTGAGACAAAAAGAAAGGGTTCGAAACAATAAAATTTAGGCTACAATTGAAAATCCAGAAAAATTGAAACCTTATTCTAATTTAAATTAATTCTACTTTTTAATTTATCTCTTCTGAATTATCCAAAAAATTAATAATTAAAACCTAATTCTAATTTAAATTAATTCTTTTTCGAATTTTTAATTTATCTCTTCTGAATTATTTGCCTTATATCAGCATAGAAACAATTTCCAATACAAATACACTTCTCCACAAATAATTGAAAATTAAAAGAATAGAATATAAAAATTATAAATTTTAATTAAGAAGAAATTAAAAATTAGAAAATGTTAACTACTATTACAGAAAATTTGAAGTGCATACAATTAAAACTATCATCAATTGAAATTTAAAAAAAATTGAAACCACAAAAAGTAATATTTGCAAAGAGTTGAAAATAGGGAGAAACGATTATTCGCAATGAATTTTAATTAAAACTAATTGAAACTTTAAAAATTGAAAGTTCAGACAATGAAATAGTAAACAGTTGAAAAAAAATTGAAACTTCAAATTAAACAGAAAATTAAATTCATAAAAATTTGAAACTATAGACAATTAAATGTACATATTTGAAACAATTTCCATTTTTTCTTCTCTAATTGATTGACTTGTTTGCTATAATTATCTCCATGTATTTATCAATTATTCATATCATCAATTAACAATGGCGAGAGTGAGAGAGCTAGAGAGAAAGAATGAGAAAAAAAGAGGGAGAAAAAGAGTGAAAGAAATTATTATAAATAAAATGAAAAAGAAACAAACTGCAAAAATAATTGACCTATTGTAGTTTCATAAACTATAATATCCACATAGTGAATATTGATGCTGGTGATGATGACTTGTGTGTATTGACAGCAATGATACGAAATGAAAAGAAAAGAGAAAAAAAAATGACGTGTGTCTTTCTTGTCAATGTACTTATTGTGGCGGGTAATCAATTAGTTAATTAATTAAATCTTGTAGCAGTCATGATCGTGCATTGTAAGATTGAAACGAGGTACAAAATGGTTGGGTAGTTTCTCATCATCGATGTGGAGCACCATAAACAAAAACTTGCTCGTCATGTTCCTTCTAGTCTAGTTACATTGATGACTTGATGCTGTCCCAATGTGAAATTGGCTTTTATTTCAAATGTCAAAAGCTACAAAAGTTCGATTTCACATTTTTTGAGAAAATTATACGTCTTTATTTATTATTTATTTTTTATATTTTCTTTTAAAACTTATCTTATCTTTTTATTTTCTTCGTACATCAAGTTATGTTTTTTGAAGTTTGTTTCTTTTTCTTAATGAACAAGTTTTCTACACTTTTTTCTCCAATTTTCTTATATTATAATTACATTTATTCTATTTGCTTTTATTTAATTTTTAATATTATTTCTAAAATAGATGCTAATTTTTACATTCGTTTTAATTAGACAAAAAATTAACAACTGATTTTGCAAATAAAAATTATTTAACTATTTTAGAGAACATTTAGAAATTTATGACACTTTGTTTTAAATAAAGACTTCTTTATTAAGAATTATCAATTAAGCCTTTAAGAATTAAGTAAAGAGTTTGAAGAAATTTAAGAGAATTATTTAAAAAAAAGAAATAATGAAAAAGAAAATGAAAATATGAAATAGAAAATAAAAAATGAAAAATAAAAACAGTGAAGAATGAAAATAAGAAAAATAAACAATAATTGAGAACAATAAACAATAAAAGATTATAAACAATAATAGTGGTAAATAATAAACAACAAATAGTTTTAAAAAATGGTAATTAGTGGAAAAAGAGAAAATTTTAGAAAAATACATCACAAAATATAGTAAAAAATGGTAAAGAACAAAAAGTTAGTAATAAAAAAAAGTAGTAAATAATATAAAAATAATAGTAATTATAAAAAAATATTTTATTATAAAAATTTATACCTGCTTCCTCGATCTAGAAGATCAGGTCTCAGAATCACTTCTTCATTCACAATTCCTCCACAATTCTCCAGAATGAAAAAAACCTTCTTTCAACTATAATCGACAAATTTCCTTCTACATCAAAATTTTGCATTTTCATCATTTCTTTTCCCTCACGCAATAACAAAAAAGCACAAAACTTATTTCACATCTGAATTAATTTTCTCCCAAAAAAATACATTTTTTATACTTTCTTTCCGGTCACTAAAAGTCAGGAGAGAGAGAGAGAGAGAGATTGTAACGAATAGAAAAAAAAATTCAATTCGACTTGGAAAAGAGTACAATATAACACAAAAGGTTTAGACAGCACGAGAGCCGGGTTGGCACTGAAAGGCCCAACTTTCATAGTCGACCATTGCCATCTCCAAGCACTATCACCAATTGCACTCATTCGTCCTTCTTTGATTCTATATCGTCGCTCTGCATTCAGTTATTCAAGGTCACTGGGAAAATAAATGTGTCAAAATTAAAGGCGCACGTTATGATTCAATGATTAAACGTCGATTAACGGTATAATCCTCAAAGTGTCTCTTTCGTTTTTTTCCTCTTCTTTCTTTTTTTTGTCGATTTTTCTTCGTTCCACGTGCGGCAAAAAGGGATTCAATGTTCTTCATTAGTTATTCAATACCGAGTGTCTTGATTTGACACTTTTGCTACTGGTGAATTTTTTCATCATTTTTCAAATGATGAGTCATGAGGCTAATGATTAAGAAGGGAATTATACATTCACATTATTTAAAGAAATTTTAATCCTTTTTTTAGTTTTTATTTCGAAAATAGCAGAAGTGCTGTTGACGCTATATTTGAAGTTTTGATATTTTAATTTGTTTTCCCGGTGTTTCTAATCTTTTTTTGAATTTTTCTCTGTAAATATTTACTAAACAATAAAAAATCATTATTAATACATAAAAATTAATAATTAAAATGCGTTACTACAATTAAGTATACTATTACGAACAATTAAAAATAGAAACGATTAACAATATAAACAATTATCATTGGAAACAATATTTAAATTAAAAACATTAGAAACTCAAGATAATTTCATTTACAAATAATTGAAAAAAAGACACTTTAAACTATTGACAGTTAAAACTACAAAAATTTAAAATTTTTTAAAATAGAAATTAAAACTAATTGTAACAATTGAAACTACATTCATTTGATAATGCAAACAATTAAAACTATAAATAAACACTTAAAACCAGAAAAAAATTGTTACTATAAGTAGTAGAAACAAAAAAAAAAATTAAATCCAGAAACAATTGAAACTACTTAAAATTAAAGTTACAAATAATTAAATTGTAAACAATAAAAATTACTAACAATTAAAACTCAAAATAATTTATATTAAAAATAATTGAAATTACAAACAATTTAAGCTGGTATTTGTAGAAATCCACAAACATTTGATATTCAAAATAATTGTTATCGAAAACAATTAATTTTTAAAACAATTGAAATCAAAAAAGTTGAAACTACAATAAAGAAATTGAAATAAAAATACGTAAGAATAATTAATTAATAACTTATCAACACCATTCATCCAATTATCAGTTCTCTTTATAGACAGAAAAATTTCCAAACAAAAACAATGAACACACTGCTTTTTTAATGCCCTTTTGTGTATTCACTATTAAAATTAACTTCAACTAACAGAAAGGAGATATTACAACAAAAAAATCCGCAATGACAAAATTAAGATATTGCAAAAAAAAAAAGAATCAACAGCCTTTTTTTTTGCAATACCTTCTTTCTAATCATTTTTGCGAGTCTTTGTTACTTTAACTTTCACAATCAGTATTTTCAGTTTCATCGACGCACGAAGAAGAGTACGGAAACGGCGAAACTCGTTCTGGATAATAAACCACTGACTTCCATCGAAGAAATTATATTGTATATATATATATATATATATGTATATAGATAACTTCAAAGAAGAAAATCCCAACATTCATCGATTCCTTCTCAAAATAACTGTTCTAATAATCTTTCCTTCCTCTTCTTCTTAAAACAACATCAATAAATAATTTACATTAATCTCTCGATCTTTGGTTGGAAACATGTTTAAACGTACATATATGGTTTCAGGTTTAGAAGAAGAGGAAAAAAAATAAAGTTAGTAGAAAAAAATTTTTTTTAGTGAATCTGGAAAAATTATTTGCTATCAAAAAATGGTGTTTGAACAGTATTTGTACTTTATTTTTTATTGTTAAATTACTTAAATTATTTTATTACTATTTTTAACATTATTTTGATTTTTTTTATTATTGTTATATTATTTTCGTATTATTGTTATTAGTTATAATTATTTTATTATTATTCTTTTAGTATTTACGTTGGTGAAGTTCACAACGTTTATAGTCAACGATTTTGGAACAAAAATATTTTTTTAAGGAAATTTTTATAAATTTTTATAAAGAAAATAGTACGATTAATTTTTTTTTAATAATTATTTACAAAAAAATATTTTTTTTTAGTAGGAAAATAAATTCTTTCTTTCAATCGTTGATCATAAACGTTGCAAACTTCACCGACGTCAGTATTTTTCATTATTTTATTATTCTTTTTCAGTATTTTCATTATTTTATTATTCTTGCTACATAATTTTAATTATTTATTTATTACTCCTAAAAATTTATTCCCACACGTTTTGCATACGAAATTGTCGAAATATTTCGATTCTTTTTTTATTTGAAGAAAAATAAATGTTTAGTTTTACATTGCGGGAGAAGGTTATTCCTCACCTGCAAGTACTTTGTAAACAAGAAATGAAGATTATCCTCGAAAAAAAAGAAGAGTAAAATGAAGAGCAGAAGAAGAAGAAGAAGTTGAGGAATGCGGAAAATGGTGAATATTTTGCAGAAAAGTACACGATACACGTCGTGACGCAATTAGGTTGGAAATTATTTTCTCTAATTGCTGTCCCACTATTATATAGACTTCCTTGAAAAATTATCAGGAACAGAAATGTAAATTTTCGCAAACTTTTAAAATTCACATGCTTTTATTTTTATTCAGAAATCTTTGTTTTTTCGAATTTGACAATTTTTATCAACCTTTTCCTTTATTTGTAGGTACATTTTTTCGAGAAAATACAATTTTTATCTTTTTTCCAGTATTTATTTGTTTTTTGAAAGAATACAATTTTTTATCAATTTAATTCTTTTTCTGTTTTTAATTCTTATTTACGTTAAATCAATATAATTTTTATTAAATATAGTTCTTCTCGAAATTTTTCATTTCTAAACGAATGTAATTTTTTGTCAATTATTTTCTACTTTCAATTATTCAATTTTTATTTAATTTAATAAATAATTCAATTTACTATAATCAATTTTTCAATTGTTTCCTTTTTTTTTAATAAAAATAACTTTTACGTTAAAAAATATATTTTTCATTCATCTTATTATTCTCCTGCAGTTAAAAATTTTTTTTTTGTTCTAAACTTTAACTTTTTCGTAAATATCGCTGAAATATATTTTATAATTTTATTTCACACTAAAATTTTTTTCTTTTAATTGTTCTCAACCATTTTTAGAAGGTCCGTAACTCGCAGGCTTCTCAGGATGCACAACTTGTACGAATTCGCAAATTTTTATCGTTCAACATACATGTGAGAAGGGACAGAATGCATTATTTATTCCATGAGCTCCAAGAAGCCGATGAAACATTATTTTTTTGCCGACTCGCCACTCATAAGACACTTGGGTGGAGAAAAAACAACAAATTTCTGACAAATCGTTTAGTTTTTCAAAACGAAACTCATCGTCACGCACAAGGAAAGTAAATAATAATGAAGAAAAAGAAAAACAAAACTTTGACAAATTGATTTTGATTCCATTAGTGGACGCGAAGCCACATAAATAAAACGAAGGAACCCGTGCGGACAATTTCGCTGTTCGTCCCATAAACAAATAATCATTATAATAATAATCATTATAATAATGAAGAAACAAAAATAAATTTTGTCGAATTCCAAATTAATAATTAATATTTGAAATTTATACTTTATAGTTTTTGGTTTATAATTTCTCGTCTCTAATTTCTATTTACTAACATTTAGAATTTAGTTATAAATTTATAATTTTTAATTAAAAATTTATAGTTTTTAATTTATACGCTTCAATTTATAATTGATGCTAATTAATTTAAAATTCCTTTAAAAAAGCCCTAATATTACCAAAAGTTTAAGAAAAAAATAATTTTTATAATATACATTTAAATATAATAGATTCATTAAAAAATTCCCACTTATTAACAGGATTTTCAATTAAATAATTTTAATTTACAATAAAAAATTACAGTTTTAATAAATAATGATATTTTTTTTGTAAACTGACCCAAATAGTATTATTAATATGAAGCAAAATATTTACAGCAAATAATAAAAAGTGAAATATATTTTAATTGGAATAAATTTGCAATTGAACTATTTCTTCGATTGTATATTAGTTTTGTCATGACATATATTTTATTTATATATATATATATATATCTGGGAAGAAAAAAAAAGTTGATTATTTTTGAAAATAGCGATATATCGATAGAATCATCATTCAAGTAACATGACTTCGGCACCCTATCTGACAATCACATTTCTTACATTCAAATGCGAGAATCTTGGTCGATTTTCTATAGCTGTTCACTCAATGTGCACCGTTCAACATCTACTTCGTTTACACTCTCTTTTGAAGGAACATGGCATACCATTGCACATTGCTTTAGATAAACTTGCAAATTAACATTGAATTTTTTTTCTATTTCTTCATTTCTGTTTTCGTTATTTTAATTTTTGTTTTAACTTTCCTTTTTTTATTTTTGAGCAATGGAATAAATTTTCTTCTCTAATACTATATATCTCTAGATGAGACAATAATGGAGAATTAATGTTAATCTTATGGAAAATGAAGAATTATTATTTTTATTTAATAATAATAATAATAATAATAATAATAATAATAATAATATTATTATTAATAATATTAAGGCGGTATTCTATTTTCTATCTGTCAATGCAAATTACAAAATTTTTCATTTTCAAATAAAAAATTTCAATTTTTGGGTTCAAAAATTTCTGATTTAAAATTAAAAGAAATTCTCTTATTAACTAATTACTTATTATTTTGAACAATTTTAATAAAATTCTTTGCATGAATTCAATTATTTTCCTCAACATTCTAAATTTTTTCCAGGAATTCAATTATCTTTTCTAAATATAATGAAATTTTTCACAAAAATTCAATTATTAATTCAAAAGTTTTGATAAAACTTTTTAGACTAATTCAATTATTTTCAATACAGTTTTAAAAAAATTTCTCCAAAGATTACATTTTATTTTAACGAATTTATTTATTTTTTTTTATTAATTATTATACGTTTTTTGAAAAAATCAAATTAATATTATTATTATAACTTTTAATAAAAAGTTCTACGCAAGAATTCAATTAGTTTTAGTAAAATTTTCATACAATTTCTCCAAAGAATAAAAAAATTTTAATAAATTATTATAAAATACTTGAAAGAATTTAATTATTTTCAAAAAGTTGTTATTAAAACTGAGAACTCCAAATTTGAATTCCAATTATTTGCAAACACGAATATTTTACAATCTTTAAAGAAATTCTTTGGCAAAATCTATTATTTTAAAAATTTTAAGAAATTCTTCAAAAGAATTTTCCAAAACTTTAATAAAATTCTTGAAAATAATTCAAATATTTTCATAAATAATAAAATTCTTCTCGGGAATTTAATTATTTTCTGTTTAATTTTTATAAAATTTCTCGAAAGAATTGAATTATTTTCAAAAATAAAGATAAAATTATTAATAAGTATTTATTTTGAATTCATTAATTAAAAAATTTGAAATTTTTCTTCTTCAAAGTTTAAGCTGAGAACAGATTACCGAAATTAAACGACTAATAATATTATTATTATTATCATTACTGTATTATTATTTTTTTTTATTATTATTCTAATTATTTTTAGTATATTTTTATTTCTTTTTATTATTTTTTTTCACTTACTATTATTATTTTTATTATTATCACAATCAGAGAAAAATATATTTAGCTAAGAGAGAACTAAGCGTCGTATTTGTTCCAAATAAATTTTATTTGTGCCGAATAACAATTTTATTTACAAAAAAATAATAATTTAGTACCGACAGGCTCTGAGATAAATATTACGACAATGTGATTTTAATATAAATTTATGTATAAATAATAATTTACACAATTTATTTTACTACTTTGATTATATTGTCCTTTGAAATGTATTTGATTTTGATTGCATTGTAATTCGAAGTAGCAAAAAAAATTATAAATTTATTGTAGGATAATAATAATTTGTACGATTGGGTACAATATTACAATTGAATAATTCTCTGAGACTGGTTTTCATTCAAGTATATTTCAATGGGCACTAGAATGTATCAAAAATATATTCATATTATAAACTGTACCGAAAATAAATTTTAATCAATTTTCTCTTCTTCAATTAAAAAAAAAAATAAATAAATAAAAAATTTCGTCTGTGTCAGTGCCTTAAGCAAATGACCTACTTTAATCTACAAGCATAAATTCGAATTGTCCATAGAAGAAATCATTTTTTCCAATGCGTTTTCATGGAAATGGAAAAATAAATTTGTTTTGAAAAGAAATATATTTTTAAAAAAATTTTAATTTGAAAGAAGATTCCTTTTTTTAAAATATAATTTTTTGTTTGAGAAGAAAAAAATTCTTTTGGAGAAAAAAATTCTTGATTATTCCAAGCAATTCTGCTGAAGAAAAAGAAAATTTCAAATAAATTCTTTTGAAGAGAAAAATAATTTTTTTTTTTAAAAAAGACATTTTGTTACAGCAAAACGAAATTCTTCTATACATTCAGAAATTATCTTAAAGGAAAAAAATTCTTTAAAAAAATTAATAATAAAATAGTAAAAAAATATATTTATAAATAATGATAATAAATTTTTTTTATAAAAAAAAGTTGTGTTTGTAGAGAATAGGAATTTCTTTTTTTCGAGAAAGGAAACAATTTCCCTTCCAATGCACTCGTGTCTTGTCAGTTGTAATATTATTCTTTCGAATTGGCAAATTTTTCAGATAACTTTAATGAATTTCACATGTAAGATGGAAAAGATGTTTAAATACATAATACAGTTTGGATTTCATCTCGACATGCACTTGATAGAACTAACAGAGTGCGAGCAAAGATTAGCGGTAATTCACTTGGTGAAAAGCGGTTTCATTCAACTATAAAGACTAGTTTCGAATCATTATATATTATAGGTCCACGCCTATTCTTCCCAAGAAAGAGAGGAAATTATCTTCCTTTTTCTCCTCAAAAAAAAAATAAATAAATAACAATAAAATGTTAAACAAAATTATGAATATATTAATATTAATATATTAATATTAATATATAAATATTAATATTGATATATTAATATATTAATTAATTGACTATTCAATACTAGGTTAAATTGACATAAAATAAAAATTTTTCTTGATAAAAATAATCAAGAATTAAATTGTTAGTAAATTAAATTAAAATAGTATAAAATTAGTAGAAACTATAATAAAATAATAATAATAAAAAAATAATAATTAAAAAATTGGTTTTTAGAAATTTATTCACATTATACTGTCCTACGTTTAATCTGTTCCGTTTGTAAACTACAATTACTGAAACTCCTTGAAAATAAAAAAAGAGTCGTAAACTTTACCCAAAAATTTGACAGAAAAAAGTCGTAAAGATAAACGGTACCATAAACACATTTAAAGGCCCCCAAAAAGGAACATAAACTTTTTCATTTATTATAATTGTATATATGACAAGCAGAAGAATAAAAAAATTCATCGCGAAATTCCACATCCTTGGTAAACTTTACTTTTCGAAAATTTGCATTCCGTTAATTAGTGAGCGGTTGCTAAAGCTAAGAAACTCGAAAAACTAACAGAAATTACGTGTATGTTGACACAGTTTTTGCAAAAGTTCAACATTTTAAAATTTCAATGAAAAAAAAATATTAATGTCCATGGTCTAGATTTTTAATTATAGTATGAATTTTAATTTCTCTTCTTCTAAAATTAAAGAAAAAATTAATTAAATTTTTTATAATAATTGTGCTTGTGATATTTAAATGATTTCGACTGAACATTCTTCTATGTTAACTTAATTTTTGGTGTCAGACAAAAAACAATTTTTGGTACAGCAGAATAAGAACTAAAACTGCTGTAAAGATGCTAATGATGTCAATACAGTTGGTACCAAAAGCTGGTCTTAATCATATGGTACCAAACATGCAGTATTCTAATAGGTACCAATTGCAAAATTATGTTTGGTACCATTAGTAAAATAAGTTCTGGTACCAGATGTTAAATCATTGTTACTACAGACACTTGGTACCAAACGCAATGCTATAATTGCAATACAGAAGTGCGGTACCAAAGTGGTACCTTTAATTAATATTACAATTTTTGATCGGTAATTCAGTGGTACCAGTTGTAATATAAGTGGTACCAAAGCTGTAAAAGAAGGTGGTACCATTATTTTACCATTATCATTATTTATCATTATGTTGGTTCCATTATATATGACAACTTTTGCTGTTTAACTCAGCGGTACCAACTAATAATTACCAATAGAAAATTATATCTGTTACCAAGAAAAGAATTAGTTTTGGTAAAAAATTCCAAATCTATTTGGCAAATCATGACTTGATGCTAACTGGTACCAAAGCTATTAAAGAAGATGTTACCATTATTTTACCTAATAACCATTATTATACCTAATGTTTGCTGACTAACCCAGTGATCCTGGTTAAAAAATACCAATATTGTTACCAAGAGAAGAATTTGGTAATAGATTCTAAACCTAATTGACTATTGATGCTAAAGTCGTTGTCTGGTACCAAAGGAAAAGTAATTTGACCTAACAGATTTGGAATTAAAATTACCAGGAAGTTATTAAAAATACAAATATAGTTGGTAAGGAAAAATAGTCTTTGGTCTAGCAGAATAAGAATTAAAATTGCTATGAAGGTCCATCAGAAGAAAAAGATCAAGTGGTACCATTATTTCTACCTACTAATAGCGACAACATTGCCAAACTTTTTTCCTTCGCCGAGAATCAAACTGTCGATCGATTTTCATTTCCAGGACACCCTAATAAATACAAAACACCAGACTTTCGGAGATTGGCGTACAAATATATGTAAGAAAATAAATACCTTTTATGCGATACGTACAAGAAGAAAAAGTACCGTAATAGTGTCTTACTGCATGCATGTGTATATATAGAGAAGGAAAGAGAGAGAGAGAGAGAGAGAGAGAGAAACGCATGTGCGTATGTAGCCGAATACCTGCATACTCTATGTACTTGTATAAACCACATAAAGTGCGCAAAGAGATACTTTGAAGTAAGTAGCTTCTATTCGCCAGGGAAGGTCGATCTGGGATGCGATGATTGATCTATCGACAGGAATAGGAATGTTGCAGCGTACACGTACACACCTTGTTACGGGTATGGCACATTAATGGCGGCTTTAAGCTGACGTCCCGGAAAGGTGAGTACGTGGGAACTAAAGTCGGTCTTACCATGATTCAACACCACGACATCTTAACCTCGACCTATATTTTCCTCATTTTCAGGAATATAGCGTACTTTTCATCTTATCAGAATCACCGCCACGCCGCATCCTCTCTGCTACTAATCTGTATCAATTTTGCCATTCATCATCATCTCTCTCTTTCTCTCCTTCTCACTGTCTATCTTATCTCTTTACGCTTATCGAAAGCAACTTTTCTCTGTTTTAGTGTATCACCACCGCAGTAGATTAAGAAGAAAAACTTGTTTTAGGATCCAATGGAAGTTCCATTTAGTCCTAAAATATGATTTTCAACAAATATTTTCGATATTTTTGTTTAATTAAAGAGGAATTAGTTTGATAATAGAAGCTGATATCAATTTGTATAATCTATTAACGGAACAACAATTACTTGAAGCCGCTAACAATCGATACAATTTATATTTCAAACTACAAATAATTAATGCTGTCTTTAACTATTGGTACCATTCATTATAGAAACAAAAATTTATTGAAGCTGCTAACAATCGGTACCAACCTTAATTGCAGATGCTAACAATTGGTACCCACCTTGGTACAATAATTAAAACTACAAATAATTAAATCTGTTAATAATTAGTATCAAAATTAGAAGTGCTCTTAATTTCTACCATCCGTAATCGAAAGTAAAATTAATTAAAGTTGATAACATTTGGTTCGTGCCTTCAATGAAACTAATATTATTTGGCTTCATAACTGAAACAACAAAAATAATTAAAGCTGCTAATAGTTAGGATTACAATTAATAGAAGATAGTAATAATTAGAACAATTCATAAACCAAACTATGAGTAATTAAAGATGTTAAAAATAGGTGTCAACGTTCATTGAAATCCATTAGTGATATTACAATTAATTGGAGCTGATAACAATTGGTACAATCCATAAATGAAACTAATATTCATTGAAGCTGCTAACAATTGACACCAACCTTAATTAAAACCATCAATCGTATTCACAATTAAAGCTACAAATAATTAAAGCTGCTAATAATACGAATCGCAATTAATAGAAAAACTTGGCAGCAGTTTTACAATTACTGATCAAGTTGTTTTGTGACATTTTTTTTATGTCACCACTAATAAAATTTATTTATCATCCAACAAACTAAAACGGGAGAAATGAGGAAACTCTAATTCACTGTACAGTTAATTGTTATTATTCCACTGCATAAACTTTACGGGCAGGTAATTTATAATCTCAATATAGCCATCAGTTGAACAAAAAAAAATTCATTTCCTCTATTGTGAAACAGTTGCGGTTTCATTTAAATGATGCGATGAATTAAGAGCGTGTAAACTGAAAACCCTATCAAACACAAAATCTGTCACTTAAATCATGTCATTTTCATTTGACCTACTTTAAAAAAAGAAGAGAAAAAAGAAACAAAAATGACAATTTTCAGTTTCCTTCTCTTTTCACTGAAATCACTGTCATAACTGTACATATTATTTCCCAAAAGCCTACTGCCCTATTTTATCCACTTTCGTGACTCTGCATTACCGCTTCATTCTTTAGCATTTCCCTTTTCATTTCTCGCTTCTTTTTTCGAGAAATAAAAATTTGTCTCTTGGAAAAAAATCAAATTAATCACAATTAAGATTCAAAATCTTGAAGGGGGGAAAAATTGAAATCATCCTCTTCATGGAAAAAATATTTTCGAAAAATTTGAAGCAATAACAGAGAAGAGAAAGAGGAAGGAACATAATATAATTTTCAATTATATTCAATTTCGATTATGATAAATTATATAATATGATATAATAAAATAAAATATAACATAAACATTTTATGTGGAAACGACGAGAAAGTGAAAAGTAAATCCGAATTTTATTATCACGAGTCACTTGATCGATTAGTGATCATAGTATTTAAATGCACGTGGCATGCAATCAACGTCCTGCCTCTTCGAATCAGTTCCTATATACTAAGTGTTCGTTACTTCAATCTTCATTTCATTGGAATATTCAGAAGAACTCTAATCAGAGATCGTTATATCAAATAGTGTGAAACCACAAATGGTCAATAATTTCCTGCAGTCATTACTTCAACTCTTTTTTTCTCCATCCTCCCAATAAATTACACTTCTCATAAAATACAAAACTCAATGTATACGCGGGAGAAAATCAGAAAAAACATTTCATTTGTCATTTTTAGATGTAGAATTTTAAGTTTTAATTCAATTGGTACCAAAAGTAGAATCAGTTATCAATTGGTACCATTATGGATTAACACTACAATAGTTTCAACTTACTCTCAATTTATACAATCCTAAATTGAAACTACAATTAATTGCAGTTGGTGTTAATTAGTACCATTCACAGTTGAAACTACGATTAATTAATTGGTAACATTAATGGTTGAAAATAAAATTAATTCAAGCTGTTATTAATTGGTACCATCCATAGTTAAAATTACAATTAATTAATGGTGCTACTAATTGGCAATCAATAGTTGAAAGTAATATTAATTAAAGCTGCTATTAATTCGTACCATCCATAGTTAAAATTACAATAAATTAATGGTGCTATTAATTGGTACCACCAATGGTTAAAAGTTAAATTAATTCAAGATGTTATTAATTGGTAACCATCTATAGTTGAAACTAAAGATAATTGAAGATGCTAAAAATTGGTACCAACCTTACTTGAAACTAATATCAAATGCTAATTCATAATTAAAACTACAAATAATTAAATCTGTTAATAGTTAGTATCAAAATTAGAAGTGCTCTTAATTTCTACCATCCGTAATCGAAAGTAAAATTAATTAAAGTTGATAACATTTTGTTCGTGCCTTCAATGGAACTAATATTATTTGGTTTCATAACTGAAACAACAAAAATAATTAAAGCTGCTAATAGTTAGGATTACAATTAATAGAAGATAGTAATAATTAGAACAATTCATGAACCAAACTATGAGTAATTAAAGATGTTAAAAATAGGTGTCAACGTTCATTGAAATCCATAACTGATATTGCAATCAGTTGGAGCTCAATTCGTATAATCCGTAAATAAAACTAATATTCATTGAAAGCTGCTAACAATTTATACGAGTCTTAATTGAAATTAGTAACAATTGGTACCATTAATATTTGAAACTACAACTAATTATACCTGCTAATTATTGCTATAACAATTATATTATTTGTTATTTAATTTAATTGCACAAAGATTGGAATAAAATCCAATTCTTTGGGAATCAGGGAACTGAGTTTTAGGGAGGAATTTTCAATATATTCATCACCTTATGAATTTATAATAATGGACTTTCTAATCATCATACTGAAGAGCCATCGCTAGAGAGTCATTTTCCAGGATAATTTTACACCAACACTTTATTATGATTTAACGACTCATTATCGTTTTAAAGTCTCTCAATTACAGTTTCTCACGCTTGAAACATATATTCCTTTGCACCTTGTAAAATGGAAAATTTGTCATTTTTTCTTTTTAACTTTTTTTTTTTTTTTTTATTTCTAAAAGCTAAATGTTAATGTTCATTTGTATAGTCAATCTTGAGAAATAATTAGTTACAGTTCAAGTCTCCACCTTTCGGAGATATACTCCAGGTTATGCTGTATTCTCCATTGGCCGACTCTACTTTTACATGTTCGTACATATATTTACTATTACAACACTCCTGTACCGTACGCGGTTATACTCATTATGTGATTAAGCTCCGATGTAAATTATGCCAAGCAGACGAGGAGCGAAATATCAAATGCGAAGAGTTGGAGAGTATATAGAATAGGTGTGCCAACAGGTCGACGAATATATGTGATCATGTTACGGAAAATGCAGTTTAATTCACTTGAATATATTAAAATTGATATTATAGACATTTTTCTATACACTTATGTAGGTATGGATGTTTATTATATTTATATATAAATATACTTGTACATTATAAGAAATGTATTAAATTAGTCGACATTTTCTCTACAAATCAAAAAGAGAAAACATACAATACAAATGTGTCGGGAAAATTATTTTAAAAATTGTCTTTAAATTAATTACGAAAGTGTCGATTTGTAAATTGTATGCGCGACAAGAGTGGTTTGCAATTGGAACAATTTTTTTTTTCATTCAATCGATTGATAAATAAACAATGAACTAATTTTACCTTATACAGTTAATTAATCGCTTTTTAGTTTAATTAACGATGAAGTAAAAATTAAATTAAATAAACTAAAAAATTAAATGTTAAAAAATTTTAAACAAATATGTTTTTATTAATTTATGAGTTTATTAAAATAACTTTAAACCTTTTTTTTTAAATAATACAAAAAAATCTTGAAACTTTCAAAACTATGTTCATAACTTTGGCACTCATTTAATTTTGTCAATTTTTTGTTTGAATTCAATTTTAATTTTTTTCTATTAATTTCCTAGATTTCTCTAAATAATTAAAAAATTTCAAAATTAATTTGTTTTTAATTTTTAATTTAATTTTGATTTTTTAAACAAATTTTAATTTTTAAAATTAATATTCTTGGTTTTTCGAAATAATTCTAATTTTTCAATTGATTGCAATTTATTTTTATTATTAAAATTTGTTCAATTTTTCTATTTTCTTTAATTAATTTTTTAGATTTTTCTAATTACTTTTGAATTTTTTCAAATAATTCTAGATTTTTTACGAAATTTCAATTTTTTGTATGAATTTAAATGAATTTTCTACATTTTTCGATTAATTAAAATTTTTTCTAGATTTTTAAAAATGTTTTCAATTTTTTCAAATAATACTAGATTTTCATACTTAATTTCTATTTTCGTATAAATTTTAATTGTTTTCAATTAACTTTTTTGATTTTTAGAATTAAATTGAATTTTTTTAACTTCATTTAAATTCCTTTTCATACATTTCAATTTTTTCAATTTTTCAATTTTCATTATAAATTTTTTTCTTAATTGTTTTTCATAATTTCAATTTTTGTTATAATTCTAGATTTTCTTACTTAATTTCTATTATCGTCCAAATTTTATTTGTTTTCAATTAATTTTTCTGATTTTTCGAATTAATTTCAATTTTTTTTAATTTCTGAATTTTTATTATAATTAATTTTCTAAATTTATTTTCGTAATTTCAATTTTTATTGCAATAATAGATTTTTTAAATTTATTAATTTTTTTGTATAAATTTTAACTGTTTTTAAACAATATTCTCGATTTTTCAAATTAATTTTCATTTTTTGACTTAATTTCAATTTCATTTTATTAATTTCAATTTTTTCAATCTTCAATATCATTAATTATAATTTCAACTTTTGTCAAAAATATTTTGTTTGATTTTTTAACTTATTAAAATTTTTTAAATACATTTATTATTATTCACTTTTCTTATTTTGTACGATTTTTACACAATCGAATTTTTATTTAAGGGCATTTGAAACATTATGACGTCACAGTATAACCAAAGCATGTATTCTAAAGCAGTGACGTCACAATGGTTCAAATCTCCTTAAAATTAATTTTATTTTTTATTCATTCATTTTATTTAATTTAAAAATTCAAAAAATTTTCGTTCGAAATAATTTGTATTTAATTCACATTTTTTTCAAGGGCTTTTGCAATCATTATATTTTATGAAACAAAAGGTCGAAAATTTAAGAATTCTTTTAAATGACAATTTTTAAAAAATAAATATTTTGAAAAATATGAAAATTCTATGTAAAATGGAGAAGGAATTATTTTCCATAAAATATGAGTTGTTACATAGAAATGCTGCTGAATGAAAATTTTCTAAAATAAATATTCGAAAAAAATAAATAAATAAAATTAAAAAAAAATTAAAAAGAATAAATAATATTCTATAAAAACTTTAAAATAACGATTTTTAATTTAAAAATTCCAAAACTTTTTATATAAAAAAATACTTATTTTCGTTTCTTGGTTAAAAAACATTTTTAACAAATAAAAAATTAATTTTTTTAATTAATTAAATTAAATTAAATTGAAATTAATTTTCATAGAAATTAAAATTCATTCAATCATACAAAATATTTCGTTATTTATTTAAATACAAATTACAATTGTGTCAGTAATAAAAATAGTGAGACGAACAATTCAGTTAATCTTTATTTTAAGAAGTTAATTAAAATTCAAATCCATTTCAAACTTAACCAATAAAATTAAAATTACATTGTGAAGTTACATGCGCATAGAACTATAAATTAACTCTACGTGAAATTAAACCCAAACGAAAAAGAAATCAAATACGCCCGTTTTATTATTAATAGTACCTATTCTCAGTATCTTATCAATTATAGGTAGAAATTTTCGGGACATCATCATTTTATAATTGATTCAAAGTTTTTAATTAAGAGAATAAGTGTTTCATTGTAAAAAAAAGGAGAAATTGGAGAGGGTGTTGTAAAAATAGTTAGTGTTTTCTTTTTAATTTTTTTTAGTTGTTTGAGAAGTGAGTAAGAGAGAAAGAGAGACAGAGAGTACTTTCACAAGTGCAACGCAGTGGAGAATATTAATTTAATTCATGATAAGGGTTGGGCTTTTGCGCTACCAGGACCATAATCACATACATATACGTAGGACAAGTGATGTATCGTGCCCTAAAGCTCCCCGCGTTTATATGCAGCTTAATTACAGAACCAGAATTTCCAGCGGTCGTTGCCGTTCTACAATCATCGAAAGTATGAGTAGAGGGTCTTCGACATGAAAGTGAAAAAAGTTGCTTATTTCCCTTCCAGCCAGGTTGTTCATCCCGAAGAAGTCACGAAATATAATTTTTTTCTTTTTTTCAGGGGGAATATTTGGGGTTCAATTAAAAGTATTTTGCAAATTGTTTCTTTTCTCTTTTTTTCTTGTATTTGATTTTAATATTATTGGTTATTATATTTAATATTTGGTTCTTGATTTTTAATTTTTGGTTTTCTGATTTTTAATTTTTGAATTTTAATTTTTGATATCTGATTTTTAGAATACTGTTTTCAATATTTTTCTTTTCTATACTTTTTTTTGTTTTCTATATTCTATGGTTAGAATTTAATATTCTTGGGAGAAAACCAGTTAAAAATTGAGAGTTAGAATGCTGTTTTTTTTTCTCCAATTAATTCAACGAAATTATGCGCGAATAATTATTAATTAAATTAAACACGTGTTAATTAATTTATTGAAACAAGTTCTCCCTCCCCAAAGTGTTAATTAATAAAAAGAAGTAATTAATTCAGAAATATATGCAAATTTAATCAATTCGCATAATATTCACCACAACTGGTAATTAGCTAATTTTTACTCAATTCCAATAAGCACAAGGTATGAAAATTACCTCTTACTAATTGTAAGTTTACCATCAATTTATAAACTTGCTTTTAATTTTAATTCCCAATTAAGAATTTTTTCATACATAAAATAACAAATCTTTTGCCACTATATTAATAATAATTTTTGTGTGGGTAAGTTTTTGTAATATCAAACACACAGGATTAACGAAAATTTGCAAATTTATAATTATAATTATTATTAATATTTAATAATTAATAACTATAAATTCTTTGTACAAATAATTTTGTTTTTCAAATGTCAATTGCTGGATATAAATTTTCATTTTTAATATAAAGTTCCACAGTCCTAGAAAGTTTTTTTTTTAAGTAAATAAACAAAATCGACATTTGTTTTTTTAGGACTTACTATCAGCGCAATAATATTTCGATAGAGTTTGTTCGATACAAAATAAGTCATGTGCTGCATTATCGTTAATAAATGTCACCGCATATATTGTACATAATAATTTTCACTCATTACTAATTTCCATTGAAAGTCAATGTAACATCTATTGCCTGAGAGTTAAACAGATGTAACTACCGTGCGTGACACGCGGAGGAGGAAAGATCTCTCATCCTATATGGTGGCATAGAATATATATATATATATATATGAAATAAGAAGCTGCACAGCATTTACAGTTAACCAACGACTATTACGATGCGACGAGAGTAAATTATTAATGTACTACAACACGTGCAACTATTGCCACCCAATTTTCACTCCTCTATATACTATATCCATCTCTTCTTTATGGTTTATTTTTTACCCACATGACAAATATTACTTTCCTATGCGTATATAAAAATACGTTTAAAGAAACTTTGCGCCATTTATAATTTTTCAACATTTAGAGAGAGAGAGAGAGAGAAATAAAAATTGAAAAAAAGAAGAAATACGAAATGCGTCCTCGTAACGGAATGTTTCGAGATTAAAACAACTTTGCAATACTGGCTTAATTGAGATTGCAAGCTGAATAATTAAAAATAGATTCCCCGCACCTGAAAGTTTCTATTTCGAGAATCGTGCCTTGTAAATTTATATTTTAACTTCATAATCATTAGTTGAGAGTATTTTGCTTACAGGCATAACTGTCAATAAAAAAAAATTTTCGTTTTGACAAAAAAGGGTAAAACTTACTATCAGTGGCAGAACATTTCAAAAATTTCGTTTGACTTTAAATCTTAATTGACAGAACATAGCATTAATTTTATAGAAACAGCGTTAATTAATTATTCACTTCGAATTATGGGTGGTACTGATAGTTAGCTTCAATTAATTTCAATAGTGGTTGGTATCTAACTATTCAATGAGCTGCAGAAGGTAGAAATAAAAAATAAATTGATAAATAAAAATAAATTCATGGTGTTCTTTGCAAATTACAGTTTCAATTAAATATCGTTTAAATACTTGTAAGTACCAATTGTTACCAACTTTGATTAGTAATGCAAATTTGTTTACTGCCATTTTTAATATTGCATATTTAATTAAGGATGATATCAGTTGATAGCAGCTTCTATTAATTTCAGCGACACTTGTTAGCAGATATAATATTAATTATTAATAATAATCCCAAATCGCAATCATTAATGTTATCCTCAAATAATTGGAATTTAAATTTAATTTGGTACTAATTGGTAGTAGTTTCAATTAATTGTGGTACCAAATAATCATTGCTTCAATTGTGTTGTCAAATAATAGTGGCTCAAATTATTTGAGGTAAAAATAACAATTGCTCCAATTAATTCTGTTACCAAGTAATCATTGCTATAATTAATTTGGGTACAAATAATTGATTCAAATAATGAGAAATCCAATTAATATTAATTTAATTAATGATGGTACCAAATAGTAATTGCTTCAAATAATTATGTTACAAATTAATTAATTTTATTAATTTTTATACCATTCATAATAACTACTTCAAAATAATTAAGGTACCAACTAACGGTTGTTTCAATTAGTCGTAGTACAAATTATTATTGCTTCAATTAAATTTCATGCCAAATATTTCTCGTAGCAAGTAATAGTAGATTAGTGATACATAATAGTAAATTTAGTGCTTAGTGGTACAAATTGTTAGAAACTTTAATTAATTGTAGTTGCAATTCTGGATCGTACCAACTGTTAGCAGCTTCTTCTTTAAATTAAGAAATACAAAATGATAAAAGTTTTCAATTACCTAAAGTTTAAAGCGTAAATGTTACCACCATTTGGCACCTTCATAAAAAAACTAAAATTAAAAAAGCAATTATCGTAATTATTCTTCCCATTCTTGAATTGTTACTACAATCATTTATGAACTCATGCTCCAATTTCTATTTAACTCTATTAATAAATGTACATCACTTAATTTTTTTTCGTAATCTAAATGAAAATATTATTCTTGATGTATATATAGGAAAGCTTGAATCCAGGAAATTCAAGACGTGCACAAATGCATGAAACGTTTCTGCACGAAGAGACATAGAAAGTACCAACTAGAAAGTTTAAAAACAAGTAAAGAAACTATATGGTTTCGTGGGGTTAAATAGTGCAGTTTTTTTTTGCTCCCAACAACCAAGAAAAAGAGAAAAAAAAATGCAAAAAAAAAAAAAAACAGAAAAACAAGAACTTACGATGTATTAATTGTACATGACCCAAATGTACATATTGTGTTAGGGGTCTTTCATCGGGCAGAAATTATTATTATTTCTGTTGCGGATTTCAGACAACTAGAACGTTCTAGAAGATTTAAGAGTGCCTTTTACATCAACCTAATCGGGGATCATGTTATCTACGAAACGCTTCACATTTTAACGAGCCCAGATAGGATCGTTGAGTGCATGGAGGTTTTTAGACTTTATTATTTTCCTTTTACGCGTATTACGATTTTCTGCCATATAGTCATTTCACTAAAGAAGCTGTCTTCTTTTCTTCTTAAGCAAGTACTTTGCCTTAAAGAACCATATAATACTTGCTTTTATCTCAAGGAACGGCACATTACCCGATAAATTTTAACGACAGATCGTAAAGATGTATATGCTCGATTTTCAAAAAAAAAAAATCATAAAAATCTCTAATTAGATGTATTTAATCAACTATTTATTAATTAAATGCTTAAATTTAAGATGCAGTGTAAACAGAACATTTTTTTTTATTCTTCAACTTTTAAGGAAATTGGGGAATCAATTTACTTTTTATGTTTCATGTTCCTTTTTTTGTGGGTGTATATGATGAAGTTTCATTGCAAAAGATATATATAACTGTTCTTTTAATGAAGTTTATGCCACAAAAGATTCAGGTTTAATTCAGTGGTATGTTAACAGTTACAGAATACACTTCTATTCTTTTTTTTATGCAAAACTTTAATGTGAAAATAAAATGTAAATTAAGTCAAGAAGAATATTAATAAAAATAATTTGTGCCTCGTAAATTAAAATTGTTCCCTTTTGTTGTTAATTAGTTGAAACATTTATAAGAGTATTTTTTACATTTAACAACTTTTTTCTCGAGTTTATAATGCACACAAATCATAAGAAGATAATTGACTTGAAGAAAAGAGACATTTCGGAGAGCCTAGCCGGAAGGCTGAAGTAATTTTCAGCTTGAGGACGTCTGACGTTTGTTCGTGCAACAGTTTTGAAAGTAAGAGGACACGCGGCAAGGAAAGCATCACCACAGGCAACCCTATCTAATTTTAATTTACCTTGATACACTATAAATTTATTATTATATATATATATAAGAAATTTGTCATTAATTTGGAGAAAGTATGAAATAGAGACACACGACATAATTGACCATTGAGAATACCATATGAGATTCTATGTATACAAGTAGCGTGTCACTAGTGTAGAATACACGCACATAAATACACAAAAAAAAGGAGCAACGCACTCGTTAGTTCCGTTTAGATGAACTTAAATCCCTCAAGGCTGTTTTCCACTCGAGAAAATGTTGTCACAACATCGTTGCAAATGATGACTTTGTCCGTGTGAATTCTTAACAACTCTCTTAATTCTTTTGCTTAGAAATCACGTGAGAATTTTTTTCGAAAAAAAAATCCCCAAAGACAATCGTCTCACAGTGTGTTTCTATTATATTGTGTTCAATTTTGTATATACACTATAGAAACATGTGTTGAATTCGTTCTGTTGTTGAGTGACGTAAATTGCTTCATTTCCACTTGGTGATACACGAGACACTTTTTAGATTGCAAGATAACTTCCATGTTTTTTTGTTTTTTCAAGTAGAAGAGACCAATTATATATATATGTAAAGAACAACAGATTCTATGTGTATGGAAATTTGAGATTGAAAAGAGTTTGTAATATGTTGTAATCTGTTGAAAATTGGATTAAAAACATATTCAACACTTCATCATTTGTTATGGAAAAGGGGATAGAAGGAAAATTGTAATGTTGTCCACTACTATTTAGTGTGAAATAAATTTTAATGGATACCAATCAACGATGGTTGGAAAGAAGACTTAAAAATTAAAGATAGTATCTACTTGTACCATCCATAATGTTTAGTAATATTAACCATAGTTACAATCAATACCCGATGTAATGGAAAATAAAATTTATTGAAACTAACTTCAATCGGTACCATCCATAATTAAAACTAAAAAGAAATTCAGATGGTAACAGTTGGTTCTGGTCTCAATTGAAATGAAAATCATTTGTTACCATTCGTAACTAAAACAACAAATAATTAAAGATACTAATAATTTGTATCAGAATTAATACAAGTTGTTCAATTGTCACCAGCCTTAGTTGAAACTAATAGCAATACCATAATTGAAACTACAATTAATTAAATCTGCTAATACTTGGTATCAGAATTAACAGAAGCTGCTAACAATTAGGAGCAGCCTTAATTAAAATTAATATCCATTGGTTAATTGCAACTGCAGATAATCAAATCTGTTAAAAATTGGTACCAAACCTAAGAGAATTTGCTATTAATTAGTACCATACATAGTTGAAACTGCAATCAATTAAAGCTGCTAAAAATTGGCACAAATAATTTAATCACCTTAATTGAATTAAAGGAATTATTCCTTGATACCACAATTAGTTTGAGCTATTGTCATTTGATACAACAATAGGAGCAATAATTATTTGCTACCACGATTAGGTAAACTATTAGGAAAACGAAAATTAATCGATACAACAATTAATTGAAGTAACTTAATAAATTTGTCCGACAAGTCATAGAAACAAGTGTTAATTGATACGACAATTGATGCAATTTGCTATAAGTTGAAGCTTTAATTAATTCGTACCAGCTGTCACTGATTAAAACTATCTTCAGGAAAATAACCAACAGTGAAATAGTTATTTGAAGCCACTTCCAATTGGTACCACATCCGTAGGAATTTTTTTTTCAAAATTGTTTCAAATTACAACTACTACAAACTAATGTCACAAATTATCCCTGTTTGATTGTTTTAATCACCAACTGAAAATACTAAAAATTACAATTTAAATAACAATTTCACTACTAAATACAGCCATTCTTTAAATGAATAAAATTCAGTGAAATCACTGAATGAAATAACCGCAGTAATATCGCTATTTTCAGAAATTTCCATCAATCATTAATTATAATTATCAGCGATTACAAATATTACAGAATACGTCTACCATAATTTATAACTAACATCAGTACCAGAGCTATAAGAGAGAAAGAGAAAGAGAGAAAAAAATGATTCTGAACCCATGATTCATCTTGTGCATCCGGAGATTCTTCAGATCGTTGACTCTTTATTCATGGAATGTTATAATGATAGCAACGGAGGGAGCAATCCCCGATTTATGCAGTGTGTTCTCTTTCTCTCTTGTATTTTTTCCTTTCTTTTTTTTTTGGGCGCGAATCGAGTCGTTCGAAAAAAGAAATGAAAAAAATGAAAAGCAAAGGTAAAGAAGCAAAAGGGAATAAATAAAAGCAGAATCGTGAAACTACAAAGCTCTTTAAAAAGATTATCGAAAACTGTTGAGATAAACATTCTTTATATACAAATATGAAAAATAAATATTCTCAAAGCATATTAGTTCTCATCATTCACGATTTGCATTTGTTATTGATAAAAATTATTATTTATACCCCGATCCAAATATTGTTGGCTCAAAATATTTATCGTCTCGCATGAAGAATAATCTCATTGACGCAAAAAAAAAAATCTGAGTAAAAAAGTAAACTAAAAGGAACTAAAGGAACCAAAGGGACTAAAGGAACTAAAAGAAAAGTAAATATTGAAAAAAATCAGGTTTAGTTGATCTGAATTTGTGTTTTAATTCCGTGAATTTTAATGATTCGTGTGATTCTCTGCGAAAGTATTTTAATATACAACTCGGCAGGTATTTGAACATGACAGTGAAAAATATCTTTCTCTCTTTCTATCAGCAGGATCAAAAAGTGCATCACAGTCACCATCATCTTCTTTTCTCTCCTTCTCTCTGTGGAGTAAGCATAACAGACATCAGTTGGTCATCATTAATAGGCATCATTGCTTACCAGCCAAGTAATGGCTATCATAAACGATAATTAGAATGATAGATGTCATATAAAAATTATAGTCCGAGTTAGCTCTGATCTGTTTAGATCCGCGTTTCACGGATAGGAAGTTCACTCATTAGCAATACTTAAAGTAATTACCTTAATTACCTAGGACGTCTCGGCGTTAATTATCTAATGATATAATCGATAAGTTCGTGTAATTCTGACTTTATGCACACTATACTTGTGCTAATACAGATACACTTATACTAATATATAAACATGTACTAATATATAAACATGTACTAATATACAAACATATACTAATATACAAAACTTATACTAATATACAAAACTTATACTAATACAGATCCCATACTTAAACTAATGCAGATACCATAATTGTACTAATACAGATACCATACTTATGCGATACTTGTACTCATACAGATGGTATATTTGTATATCCGATACTAACACAAATGGTACATTTATTTACCGATACCAATACAGTTACTACAATTTCTGTAAAGATAGTAATGCAGACTCTGTATTTATGTACTAATACAGATAGTAAATTTAATAAAACTCATACAGTTGCAAAGCGTTTGAGATAGAGATCCCATTGAAAACACATTTGCCATAAATTACAAAAACAATTATTTTCTCCGGTAAATTATATTTTAAAGAAAGTGAGAAAATTATTTTTTATATCCAGTGCATGGTTTTTGTAACTCCTGGGATGATGTATTGCACATATAACATTTTATCGCGCATGAAAATCGAAACGGTAATTTTTCCCGATTACTTTATTTATTGCATTTAGAGGATGAAGATATGATTTCATTTTCGCTTTTTGCTTCAAAAAGAATAGAAAATGAAGCTTATTGTCTAAATGTTTTAAAAGACGAAAAAAAACCCAAATGCTTCCTAGCTACTACAAATCGCAATATGATTATGACAATGCGGAGATTAAGAGCAAGTTTATTGTGTTTGTGTCGTCTCGTTTTCGACGACCTCACTCTCGTTTTTTTTGTTTGTTGAATAAATCGTGTGAGATTCACATGTATGATCATGCGTTCTGTACACTACATAAAGCAGTCTCATTTTGCTGAGTACGTGCTTCACTTGACTAGGTTCGAAGTCGCGAGAAGACTTTGAATTCCAATTTGCATGAGACGTGGGTAAACCTGCTCAACCATCGAAAGCCAACATTCTGATAGCGAGTCGAATGACAATGCAAGTGAAATTTCTCATGCACCTGTTTTCATTCAGCAACACGAAAATTATCTTTCTCTGAGAGATTATATGTATGCGCAATCATTTACTGATACATACTAAAAAAATTTGCATTTTTCAAAATTCTTCCAGTGTTTTTTCTGCTTCTTCTTCTTCTTCTTCTTCTCATTAACTTCTCTTTTAATAAAACAAAAGTTTTTCCTGTCAATGCATTTTCCTAATCACCTCCTTTTGCATTAGTTAATAATCTTCAGTCTCTAGGAATTCTTCAAAAAAAAAAAAAAATGTACAGAGAACTTAGAGACAAAATATCCGTAATGTTTCTTGTGTATCAACTTGAAAAGAGTATCAATACGGCATTTAATTTTCCAGTGTTCGAATAAATTCCAATAAATCAAACTTGATAGATCCAAAAACCCGATATTTTTCTTTTCCAAAATTTACATCCATTATTCTATAACAATTCCGCAGATGCATCTCTGGATATGAAAATCGCCAACATATACGTAACACTGGGTTATAACTTACGCCCACATTCTGTTTCAATATACATAAATACAAGTTGAGAAGCATATGCACAAACACTGACAGTGAAAGTCTATTTGAAAGACGACAATCCTTTTCTGCTGAACAGAAATGATTCACTGCCTTCCTAATGATTCACGACACAACATAATGGCACCACTCTCGGCAGACGAGGCGATCACACCTTGTGCAAGGTCAAAGATTTCATATTTATATACAGATATAAATAAATGTTTGTGTGAATGTGAACCAGAGACCTTGTCTAATAACACCTATACTCGAATACGATTCTTGAGAAACATTTCTTTTCACCTTCAACCCTTTTCACAATAGAAATTAAACTGTCCCGGCGCTTATTATTTATTGTTATATAAAACAAGCAAAAAAAATAAATTAGCTTTTAAGATAACTTTCGACGCAAATAAAGAAAACGGATATTGCAATGTGTGAAAAATTAAAAAAAAAATGTTTTCTAGAAATTTCAGGGTTGGAATGACAATGTAAGAAATAATAATTGTCAGACTCCGTAACATGTCTGAATAATAATTACAATGGGACAAACAGATCAATTCAGTAGAGAAAACTTGCCAATTTTCAAGGAGAGACTTTCATTTTGTGACAGATAATCAAGAAAAGAATTCTTGACCTAATTATTTTTGAATTAAACAAAAATAATTTTGTTTTAATACATAATAAGTTTGATTTAATATAAATTAGGTACGTTCACTTCATTAATAAATTAGATATAATTCAACATCTTTTTTTAGTTGGCTGTGCTTATTTTTGGAGTAAAAAAATTTTTTTTCTCAGTGGAGAAATAAGAGAGTAAGAATATAAAGATTATCTAGAGATATTAAAGATATATTATTGATGTAAATTAATGAATAATTTTATGAACGTAAATTACTTGATATTTTTGCTAAATTAAAATTGGTTAATGCTTTTATTAATATTAATTAATAATTAATGACTGAATTTTCGCTAATTGAGATTCAGTAGGAAAAACAAAATCTTTAGGGTGTCGAATTCAATTTTCGATAATAATGATTTTTCCCCCTAGGTTGTGTCTAGCATAACGACTGAATTACGTGCTCTATTATTTTACCCGAATAGTAATACAACCTAACTTTTCTAATTAATCTTGATTTTGCAATAATAAGTTTATAAGTTGGGTAATTTGTACATAAGGGGGATTTTTTTATCCTGTTTATATAAATAAGTAAATTTTTTCTTTTATTTTTTTTTTATTTATATAAGTTTTTATACTTGATGAAAATGTCTAATTGTAAATGTAAAAAATAAATCTCCGAAGCCTTTCTTTGTATTTGATGGGCGTTTTCTTTTGTTTTTAATTTTTTAATAATATTGTTTTAAAATATTTAACCCTCAAATTAAATTTTTTTTTAATAAAAAAAATACAAGCAAGAAGTGTAGTAAATAAATAACATAATAGTTTAGTACTTAAAAAAATTAATCCCACCTATTTTCATTTGTGTTTTTACTTTTTACATTTATCCCTAATATTTAATTTCCTGAATTTATATTTTATTTTTTAATTTTAGCCATGTTTTTGTAGTAATCATGGGCCAATGTCACATTTTTTCTACTTTTATTTATCTATTTTTTCTCTTGTAATAATTTTCTATAATTTTTTTCCTTTATTTTCATTGACCTTCTTTACTAAAATTGTTACTGCTATTATTATTTTTGATTCGTGTTGTTTTACTTTATATTTCAATTTTTTTTATTTTTATTTACTGATGTCATTTTTATTCTTTTCCTGTTGTTAGATTTTTATTTATATACTGAGATGTAATTTTTTTTCTGTCTCTTCTCCTTGTTAACGAATTTTGTTTGCTGTGTTATTTCGAAAGACTCCCTAAAGAGGAAATCGTTTTGATTTCGAAACTCTGAAGGAAGCTAATTAAATTTAGTTGTCCGAAAGTTTTCGTTATTTTTTTATTCCCGTTATATTATTAAGGAGAGATGGGGAAAAAAAATAAGAGTGAGAATAAAAAAAGATTTGCAAGTTTGTTGCGTGTGTGAATCACGTGAACTTATTCCTGGAAGGTTATTTGATTGCAAGTACTTTTTCTTTTGCTTTGACTTCGACTTTTTTCTCCCTTATTTTCGTCTCCTTCTTTTCTTATCTTTCGTCTTTTTTGATTTTTTCTTCTTTCTTGTTTTCTTTTTCCCTTTTTTTCTTTTCTATTTACCATTTTCTAATTTTTTCTCCTCTAATTTTCTTTCTCTAATTTTATCCATTTTCTCTCCTTTTCATTTCGTTTTCATTTTTCCAGTCCTTGGTATTTTTTTCATTTTTTTTTCTTTTTTACCTTTACCATCTCATTCTTCTTCACCACCACTTTCTTGTCAGCAATTCGTAGATAAAACCCTCGTATCGATGTACACGGCTTTTTATGGTAACAAACGGTGATCGTTACTACTAACATTCCACAATCGAATGGGCACACGAAAGGAAAGAATTTTTTTCTTTTTTTTAAGAAAGAAAAAATTTTTTTTTGAAAATTTTTTTTACCAACGAAAAAGCACCGCATTTTACAAGAGTGGATTCCTCTTTGCGGTGATGATGTCTTAAGCGATTAGCTCTCAAGTTCCTGTGATGATGTGACCTCTCGAGGTCACACCGACTGCACGAAGATCATTCGCAATCGTGTCAAGGGCACCGAGCTACCAGTGAGATAAGACCTTTTAAACACGACGAAAGCCACAGGGAAGAATATCGTGCCTTTCACGCTCAGCAGGTTTTCGCGACATTCATTGATAAGATCATCAAACCGATCATTTCACACCATTTCACTGCATTCAATTTGTCATTTTTTTATCGAAAATTTTACAATTTTCTATAACTCGCCGTCGAAACATTGGTTTTTCTTTTTTACCTATTTTATTCACCTTTTTCTTTAACAAAAAAAAACATGATCCTCTTCTTGGTATTCTGGGAGGAAATTTTTTATTCAAATACGCAAAATAATTCCTCTGATAAGAAACATCCGTCAATGTATAATTTTTCTTTTCCGCTTCCATTTCACTATAGAATCTTGCTGCTGATCTTCGATACTTTTCTCGCCTTGATTTATCAATTTGAAAAGGGAAAGAATCGTTTTCCACGATATCTTTTTCAATTCACACTGATTTATATCCAAGCGATAAATAATTTTCTTTTTTCCTCGATTCATACAATCGCAATCGGGTGAATTTTCACAGAAATACTGGCAAACTGTTTTTTTATTTAGCAACAATTATGAATAGTAATTCATAATTGTGCCTATTAAAAGTAATACTAAAACGAAAAAAACCACTAACAAATTAAAATGTCCCTCTTTGTAAAAGTTCTGTCCTGTGGGATTTAGTATCGAATATTCATAACATTTAGAGTATTTTTTTACACCTGACTCGGAATGATCGTTAAATTCAGTGTTTATAATAATTAATTATAAAAAGGTTTAGAAAAACTGGTTGTTTAATTTCTCCACTTGAGAACGCCAAGGTCACCACCAGATGGCGGGTAAAAATTCCCAGAAGCGAATGAAGTGCCATCTAACGGTGACCTTGGCGTTCGCAGGTGGAGAGTTCCGTCTCCATATTAAATCTCGATCTTTTCGACAATATTTGTTAATTATATAATTATTTTCTTTATTTATTTACCCTATTTGTATTTAATACACTTGTTATATTTAATACTGCTTATATTACAATTATTAAATTATCATCAGACATGAAAAAAGAACAACCGAATATATTACTAAATAGAAAAGAAAATCTACCGAACGCAATGCTAAGAAAAAAAAACAAAAAAGTGAGGAAAAGAAAAAAAGGTAGAAGAAGAAGAAGGAGAAAAAGTGGAAAAAGTTTCTAGAATTTAATAGAAAAAAAAGTTAGAAACTTCTGATCTCACTCTTCCCGCTTTAAAGATTGAGAGCGATCCATCTCTCGTGTGCATCGAGAGATCCTCAATGTAAGAAGGTCGACAGGTGAATGTCATAGTGACAAGAAACGAGAAGAAGGGACACATTTATTGGAAAAGTTGGGAAAAACATTTATATATATATATATACAACAACTACCTATATTCAAGATCCGTAGTCGCTTGAAATGAAATGAGAGGATATATTTGAATGAGTGATTGGTCATGATTAGATTCTTAAGCGCACCGGCAGTTTTGCCCAGTTAGAAATCTTTTCCAACTCGACCATTTAGAGCAGCCTACATCTCAGTTTCTAGTCACTTGGCTTGAAATTTATGGCGCTGACTATGACAGATAGAAAGGGGTTGCCCTCACGATAAACTATATATATATATATATACATGTACATTTCAAGCGTGTCGCATGACGTTACGACTTCAACAGATTGGTACCACTCCCGCAGGTCATGAGCTATTATCTTGCTTTTGCTATTAAATGAAATTACGATTTCCGGTTACTTGTGTCACTTGCTCAAATTGAGACGTTAAGTTCTTTCCTGAGGCGTATTTTACTCTCTTAATCTCACTATTGTAATAATAGAAAACAAGGGAATTAACTACTTTTCTTTTTTTCCCAACATTCGTTTTGATAAAAGTTTTAGAAAAAGAGTTTTTCAAATTGAATTCGGTAAAGATTTGAAATGTTAATTTGACTTCATTATTTAATAATAATAATAATAATAATAATTTGATTGTGTAGTTTAATTAAATAAATTTAAACCCAATACATGTTTAAGTACTCACTGGCAAATATAATAATAATAACAATAATAATAATAATAACACTAATAATAATTTAATGTTGTAGTTTAATTAAACAAATTTAAACACAATACACGTTTAAATATACCCTAGCAAGTAAACTCTGCGTCCACTCTCATATCGATTATGAGAAAATATTTCCCCGCCATCTGTCGGATAGTTACAAAACATTGGCGCGAAATTCAAATTTAATGAAAGGAATAAAGCAAAAAAAAGTACAAAAACTTAAGAATCATATAAAAATATCTGTAAATTCTGATTATAAAAATATTTAGTCCGGAAATAGTAACTGTTACACTAAAAAATGTTCCGAAATAAATAGAATTAAATTTTTATTTTATTATTACTGTGAATAGAAAAAAATTTACCAAAAACTTGACTGAAAGAAATTAACTTAAAAACAAAAAAAAATCTAAATTTATGAAGACAAAAAAATTATAATTATAAATAGAAGTATAATTATAAAAAACTTGACAACTTGATTAAAAAAAAATTTTAATCTAAATAAATAAAGTATAAACAAAATATAAATAAAAATACACTGAAAAAAATGTATATTAAATTTTGTAAAAGTATTTTGCAATTTAGGGAAAAAGTAAAAACGGAAATTTTGATATAAAAAAATACTAAACTTGAAAAAAATAATTTGTGGAATTTAGTACAATTATATCAAATATTAAGAATTTTTTATTGAATTTTAATACATAATTTTAATAAATTTTACATATATTATTTTAAAGTTTAGTATTTTTTATATCAAAATTTCGGTTTGTTGCACTTTTTCTCCAAATTGTAAAATAAGTTAACAAAATTTAATATACATTTTCTTTCAGTGTAGAATTCGAAAACAAAATTGGTTTGGAGAAAAATATATTGAATAATTTATAAGAAATTTAAAGAAGTTAGATAAATAAAATTTGTGAAAAATAAAATAAAGAAAATAAATAAATAAAAATGAAATAATAGAAAATATTTGACTAAAAGAAATTTTAATAAAATCAATTAAATTTAAGTAAAATTGTAGTGAACATTATATATTCCCTTTTAAGACGTTCCATAAATAACTTGAATATACGTCCTTTGAAAGAAAAAATATTATCCACACCGATTACAGTTTTAAGTCTAAATTATACAGTAATTAGAAAATAATATTCCGTTAGGTAATCAGCATAATTTTGATGGTCCAAAATTGCTTTCAATTTACTTTCAATAAAACTCTACATACTGGTGTGTAATAAAAATAAATACAGAATTTATACGACTTTCGAAAAATTCTAAAATTTTTTACTCTTTAAAATCTTCTTTTCCTAAAATCTTTTTTTTTTAATTCAAATTTTCCGTCCATAGGAATTTTAAATGTATGGAGTATATAAAATGAATAAAATAAAATCAAGGAATTTTTCTCAAAAAACTAAATTAATGAAATTAAACTCTGAGAATCAGTCAAATCTGACTGGTTTAGTAAATTTAGTCTCACAATTTCAATTACAGTTGAAATTAATAATTTGGTGAAAATTAGGAGAAAATTTTATTTATTTCTTAATTCTCTAAAGGGTAAAATAGGTAAAAAAAAATATAAAAAGTACAGTTGTTTTTAATTGACTTTCAAAGCTTTTTCACAAATTGAAATCTTGAAAGCAAAATAAATCACTGAAAATTAATCGAAGTGATATATTTATTTATTATCGTTACCTTTCTACTAGGAAAGTTCGACAAACAATTGCTGAGAAAAATTTACTCCAATTCCATTATTTTATTTTTCTAAAAACAAATCAATTTTTTAATTCATTTATATTAATTTCTCTCTTTTTTCCTTTTACTAAATAAATTTTACTGCTTTCAATGGAAAAATAAGAAAAAAATTGTTTTCCAACAGTAAAAATCAGGTTCTTAATGATTATAGTTACTATATAATTATTTAACTATATTTATTAAATTAAATTAAATTATTTAATTAACTTACTCATTGGTTCAAAACTTGAATTCTCTCTTATCTCAATTAAAAGAAAAAAAATTTTCCCACCATCAATTGTAAATATTTATTTATAAAAACATTTTTGCGAAATTCAATAACTCAATGAGAGAACAATACAAAAATTGTAAGTGGAATTTCTTTTATAGTAAGTTTGAAAATAAATACGAATTTTTATAAAAAATATCAATAAATTGTGTTTCTAACAGTATTCATGAGACGACGATTAAATTTTTAATACAATGCTCATTATTTAATAATCAATAATTTTCATATATATTATTGTCAGGCTCCTGTATATATATAAAGAAACTATCAGGTGTCTCGAAAAACTGGAAACAGTTTTGCCGGTAGCAAAATCATTGATAAATCGTTTTGTAAACTTGTTTTTAGCTATTTTGCATAAATACGATGGGCATTAATACAGTAAGTTACGCCTTGAGCGTCTCTTTATTATACTTATCGTGAGATATATCTTTATCGATTGTATATCAAAGAAATCATTCTCTTCCGGGGGGGTTAATGTTTATTTCTATCGATTACACACTGATTGCCGATTAGAAATTAATTGTTGATACATTTGCAGAATTAACTTGAAAATTTTGGGGCAAACTTATTTTTTGTATTTTTTATTCATTCATTCTTTTATTTATTCATTCATTCTTTATTTTTCATTCTTATAGTTATTCATTCATTCTCTTTTTATTATTCGTTCTTCATTTTATTTTTTATTTCCATTTATTATTATCAGTTCATTATATCACTATTATTTTTTTTTATTCTCTCTTATTCTTGTATCTATATTATTGTTCACTATTAATTTTTTTCCAATTATTTATTTTCTGTTTTTTCTATTTTTATTTGTTTTTGTTCTTCTTTGTCATTGTTTATTATTTTTACTTTATTATTCTTGTTTATTGTTTATTTATCATTGTTTATATTTTATAATCTTTAACTTTTGTTTATTGATGTATCATTGATTATGATTTAAATTAAATATTATTATTTGATTAATGTTAATTAATGTTAATTAGTTGATTAATTATTATTATTATTATTATTATATTATATTTGTTTATTGGTGTATTATTGGTTATTATTTTTTGGAACTAATTTTGTATTATTTATTATTTTTTACTATTTTAATATATTTTATTATTTCAATATATATTTTTATTTTTTTATTTTAATACATTTTATTATTTTCTTTATGACTCTTGTCTAATTAACAATTAATTACTATTACATTGCAATTTTAATTTGAAAATGAAAATTTTTATTACTATTCTTCAGTATTGTTGATTATTATGATTGTTCAGTATTGATTATTATTTTTTACTAGTTTATAAATATTATTTATTATTTTTAATTTTTTTTACATTTTATTCTTTTTATTTTCTTAGCTAAAAAACAATTTGACATTAAATTATTTATTTAAATGTCATTTTTATTTAAAATATGTAAAGAAATTAAAATCACTGAGTCTCGTTTTTGATCCAGTGTGGTCCATGTGTACGAAACGATAAGATAAGACAGTGCTAATTTTCTTTTTATTTAATGCAATAATTTTTCACAGCATCAGAATTGTCATGTGGCGTTGAACTTGATCACGATCGCAATCGTTCACTACGGGGGTAAAAGTGACCCACTTACGCACATCACGTCTCTCGCTCTGAACAATATGAAAGCAACTTGTTTTACACCAAAAAAAATTATTCTTTTTCTAAATATAATTCATTCGAAAGATAAATTTTTAAATTTACAATTTATTAAATTGTTTTAAATTGAATAAAATTAAATTGAAATTAATTACATTGAATTTACTCTTTAAATATCGAAAGTAAATTTAATGAATCAATTTATTTTTTCACCTTCAAGGAAATTCAACAAAAATATTCGCACTTTTCCCCTATTAAAATTCACGTAGCTATATAAAAAACAAATTCAACAAGAACAAAAAAAAAGAAGAAGAAGCAGGAAAGGAAAATTTCTAAAAAGTGAATTAATTTATAATTCCAAGGGAACTTTCGATAGAAGTCAATCACTCTTGATATACAGACGTGATCGCGTGGTCATTAAAAGTAATTCATCGATTCTCGATTCACCTAGAGTCTCTAGAGAGCAGGAGAAAATACAAGCGTCTGTAGCCCGCATGCATGCGTATTTACACAACATCACATCTCCCTTTTCACTTGGCAAAGACATTCGAGTCACTCGCAAAGTGTTTTTAAAGACGTTCCTGTTAATTATTCACTTTATAAGTGAATAATTTATTTTCTTTTTTATAGAGTACTATAAATCTCTATACATCTTGTTTATTATATTAAATAAACTCCTTTCATCGTGACAATCAATCTCAACTAATTTTTCTCATTAAAAAAAAAATAAAACGAAGAAAAGAAATTTCCATTTCTTATCAATTTTCATCAAAATTTAATTTTTCATTTAATTGAAGAGAGGACAATCTTCATTATTTATATATACATATATGCGTTTTATTTAATAATTACAGATTCAAAACAAATTATTCAAACAGATAACTCGAATTTTTCATTCATATTATAGTAGTCATCGCAATGATTTTAATTAGCAAAACCATTAACTTCTTTATTTTATAGTTTAATCGTAAAATTTCCATCCTATTCCTTGAGAGTGATTTACGAGGCAATTAACGAGATGTCAAAAAGCATGTTTTACAAATTTAGTTGTCAGAATTTGTTTCACGTGACACAATAACTAAACCAGTATGGCTTATCAATTAATTAATTGATTCATTTATATCTCGATTTTATTATTTTTCATAAAAGTTCTGAAGAGAATTATATTGATTGAACAATTTTTCTGGTCCTTTTTATTATTAAAGTTAATATTATTACAATTATTATTGATAATATTTTTATTACAATTGTTTGATATTTGTTATATTTATTTTACTGATTTCTATTTTATGTTTAAAAATTTTTATATTTATTTAAATAACGTTATTTATTATTAATTATGATCTCCAAGTTTTGAACATTCAAATGAACGAAATATTTTTTATTCAAGGTATTTTAATAAATTACTGATCATAAAAAAATTTAAAAACAAAAATTTTACTTTTACAAACTCAGTAATTAATTTTTTGGATAGTGATGTAAAATAATAGCAATAAAAATTTAATTTTTAGAAGAAATAAATAAATTTCGTTCATTTGAACGTTCAAAACTTTAGAATCTTTATTAATTACAAACCTCGAACTCGCAGGATTCTTTCCGCTTGTGAGAAAACTTTCATGACATCCAGGCGGCAATTTTAAAAACTACTTGGCGCGAAATTCAAAAAAGAAAACTTTTAATTAATAGCTTTATATTAAAAATAACTTTTTATTAAATTATAAATTCCATTAAAAAGCGTAATTAGCAAATAGAAATTACAGTATTTTTTCCGTCTTTAAAAAAAAATCTTAAAAAAGCATTTGCATCATTTCCATTTGTAAATTACAATTTTTATTACCGAATGGTAATTTTTTGTTTTTTTCTTTTAAAGAAAAAGCTTTGCATAATTTCACTTTCTTAAAGACAACTTCTTAAAAATATTCCAAACTTTCTTTAATTTTCTAAATTTCATTTTTACGAGTGTTTATTATTTTCTTTTTTTTATTTATTTATAAATCAAGCTATTGCAGTATTGAAATTTAAAGTGTCAACGCAATTTTAAATTTTGAATTTCGCGCCAAAAGTTCACTAAATTGCCGCCTAGATGGCATGAAAATTCTCTCATAAACGAAATGAAATGAATAGAAATTTTTATTTAACTTTATTCCCATGAAATTTACAGAATTATTCTAGTAAAATTATACACAATTATTGAAAAAAAATTCAATAGAATTTTCGTAAAATAGAATAGAATGTTCTATTAAAATTCTACAGAACTTTTCCAACTGGGTATTTACTTTTATTATTATTACCTATTATTATTATTTTTATTATTATTTTTTTTAATATTGTTACAGTTATTGTGTAGATTAGAAAAAAATGTATTTCACACTGTAGTATAAAAGAAAATTTGCTAATTAAAAAAAGTAATGAATTTGAGCATGTAATAAATGATATAAAATTGCCGTAGCAAGTCCTTTAAATAGGATCGTTATTATGTTGCTTAATAAGCATATCAGAAATCACTTAACTCCCTATTTCAAAGCATTCAATCGGTCAAAGTGATAACCACTGGAAATATAGCTCTAGGTAGAAATTTCACGCAAGTTAAAAGACCGGTTTATGAATTTTGTCCTCATTTATAAATAGTTAATAATATTCGAGTTCATAGAGGTACTGATGATAATTTCATATTTTTAGCGCACATTACTTAATTAATAAAACCACTATTATACCACATATTTTTAAAATTGTAAATACACAGGTACTGTATTCATATATTTATATATAAATTTAAATAAATTCACATATATAGACATATTATACAATAATAAAATACAAAATTACATACAATTATATAATAATTACATAAAATTATGTAAATTAAAGTGTCGTATAATTAATTTTTTTTAAAGCGAACCTAAAGAGAATCATTAACGAAGATAATGAACTTTTCTAACAAACTCGTAAGAAACTTAAAGGATAAGAATTAGCATTTGAAGATTGCAGTTTACACTTATCAGATTTATTCGGGTTTGGAGGCGTGTGAACAAATCGAGAACTGATCTACTTAACGGTTTTAAACATTTTTGTCTTCCTTCTGTGTTTTTTTATACTTCTATTCCTTTTTCTCTTTTTTCTTTATTTTTTGTTTAAGAAAAAACGTGATCGGATCGAAATGCGGAACCGAGTAATAGATTCTGTGAGATTTTTCGCTAAAAACCATTAAAAAGTCATCTTTTAATGTGAAGCATACAACGGCACTAAATTGACTGTAAATTTCAATTCATCCTTTTTTTTTTGTTTCTTGACACTGTACAATTGTTACGAAATTTCCTACATAAAAACCCTTTAGAAACGGTCTTTTAAACGGATGAAGAAGAAAAGAATGAGTAATCTGTTTGATAATCGAGAAAATTGATAAGGAAAAAGAAATTATAAAAAGTACTGATATAGTATTTAAATTTAGCAGTGAAAAAATTAATTATTAATTATTTTAAAGTTTGTCTAATGGTATTTTTAAATAAAAGGACAAAATTTCAAAAAATAAAAAAAATAAATAAATAAAAAATTCAGAAAATAAATAAAGAAAAAATGACTAGAAGAATGAAAAGACAAATCTCAACACAATGCAGAATTAATAATAACAAAAAGAAAAATATAAAAACCGATTAAAATCCCAAACAAATAAAATCAATGAAACCAAATAAAAATTGTGCAAAGCATTAATTCTGCTAATAAATCAATAATGATAAATTTAGAAATTGATGAACCGATATATTATATTTTAATCAATAATCAAAAGAAAGCGAGAGGTCGAATGTGCAAGAAAATTATGAATAGATTAAAAGAAGCGTCAAGTCATTGTGCGATCGATAATGATGACTGACTTTCTCTTATCAGAGAAAATCATGATTAGAATAAATAAATGTATATATACACACATCTATTTGTATATAAAGGAGAGGCTTGTCTCTTCAATCACGTAATTAGATTTGCGACGGGTTGCAATATATCGCGTATATAATGGTAATTGACAAAGAATCGATTAATTACGAGAAACTAATCACTTTGATTCGTGATTTTTCAATTTAAAAAATCAAATTGCATCTTGTCGTGCATTGACATAAACGAGAGCAATTTTTTTTTCTCTAGCAATTACTGGTGGGTTTTTTTTAAATTAAAAAAAACATAATTATAAGGATAATTACAAATTTTTCAAATTTGACAAATATCAGCTTAAAGAGACTGAAAATAGAGAGGAGAAGAATGATTAATAATTGACAGAAGATTCAGCAAAGAAATAAAAGATAAAGGAAATAAAAAATAAAACTAAAGATTGATTGAAAATGGTTACAAATTTTTTAAATTATAATATTAACTTCCTTTAACTATAATAATAACTATTTAAAACTAAAAAAATAGGGAAGAAAATGTTTAATAATTGATATAAAATGTAGCTTCAAAAATAATTCAGTTTCAGTTTAATTCAAAGAATTTTATCAAAAATTTTTAAAATCCTGATTAAATTCTTTTGAAGAATTTCATTGAATTTTTTTTAAATATTCTGTTTTCATTAATAATTTTAATTTTAATTTTTTGAAGCATTTCTTTTAAGTTTTAAAAATAATTGCTTCTGTTAAAAATTATAATATTAAATAGGTACTTTATTGTTGAAGTTTATTAAAATTGTTCTGTAAATATAATTGAATTCCTATGGAAAATTTTATTAATTATAGAAACAATTTAGAATTTAATTCTTGCGAAGAATCTTAATATTTTCTTAAAAATAATTGAATTGTTTCCAAGAATTTATTAGAAATTTGGAAAAATAATTGAATTTTTACGAAAAATTTTATTAAAAATTGGAACAAATTTTATTTAATTCTTCAGTGAAATTTTATTAACAAAATTAACATAATTGAATTTTTATAAACAAATTGTTTCAGTTTTTAATTTGTTAAGAAAATAATTTAATATTTTACAAGAATTTTCATAAAAATTTGGAAAGAAATTGAATTTTTTAAATAAATTTTACAGACAATTTTTAGAAATAATTGGATTTTTTAAATTAAATTAAATAAATTAAATTAAATCACTTTTAGAATTATTTTTAAAGGAATTGAATTTTTGAAAAATTTTATTAAATAAATGAATTGTTTCAATGGATTTATGCAAATTTTAGATATTTCCTTAATAAGTGATTTTTTCAAACATTGTTTATGAATTTATCGAAAAATTAAAATTTGCGTGTAACATTTGCTACTTATTAATAATTGACACAAGATTCTGTATAAAAAAAAAAGTAAAACTAAAAAATCAGATTGAAAATTGCGATAGAAACTATTACAAATTTTTCATCAAATTGAAAAAATAACAACATAGAACCAATAAAAGAAAACAATTGATAATTATCATTAAAAATTTAGCATAAAAGAATAAGTAAAATAAAAGTAAGTCAAATTAAAAAAAAGTGAGTAAAATAAAAGTAAGAAAAATAAAGAAACGAGTAAAATAAAAGTAAGAAAAATAAAAAAATGAGTAAAATAAAAGAAAATAAAAAAATAAAAATCCCAAGTCAAAATTAAGCTTTCTACAAGCGTGATAAAAATGATATCCCCCTCTGATGAATAATAATAACAACAACAACGCACGAGAGATGAATTTTCTTCTAAAAACGATCTTTATCTGACGGAAAATATTTATTTTGCTATTGCTCTCATCGTGAATAATTGCGTAGGTTACAGAGAAAACATCTTATTAGAAAACAATGGATCTATCTATAGATCGAAATTTAGATTTAATCAATTCATTCAGCATATGTGTGTGCATGTTTGCATATGTGTGTAGGTTATATGGAGAGTTATAATTTCATCATTTCAGAGTCAGGGATGTATTTCAAAACTTTCTCTTTAGAGGATGGAGTTACCTAGTGAATTAAATTTGTTTTTATTGCAAAGGAGGCGAAACCTAGAAAGTTTTGCGATGGGTCCTTCTCTCATGGTGATATCAAATGTAACCCTGGTGCATTGATCTTTCCATGTCAACCATATATGCACACGATACTTGAATAATTTCCCCTTTGGATTGGCTAATTTAATATTACCCGGAAATTAGCCGTTTCGGTTCATTGCAGATCGAATGGAGTGCGACCCATGTATGCTCGGATCAAAGTTTTAGTGACTGGTTTAATATAATTTCTAATTTATACTAATAGTAAAAATAATACCAGTGCTGATCAGTGAGAGAATCTTTCGAATGGAACAATATTCTGCACTGGGAAATTAATTTATTTAACTGCAAATAAAAACACAATATTTTCTAAGATTTCATTTTCTAAGGATATCATATACTGATTGTGAGAAAAAATTGTCTATAGAACTCATAAAACAAAATTTATTTGATTCAAACAAATCGATCCGAAAATTTTTTGCAGTTAGAATATTTATTAAAATCAAATTCACAATCTTTATAAATTATAATTTTATAACATTGTTATGCAATAACAACTTTTTAGTGTTTGATTCAAAGAGACGTCCATTTTCAAAAAACAAAAAAATTATCGGAAATATATATTTATATATTTAATTTTTCATTTAGAAAATATTTTCAATTTTTAGAAATTTTTAATTTCGATTTTCTATTCAATGGAAAAAGCAATTTTTTCAAAGTTAACTTAAAGTTAATTTTTTGTATTTAAAAAACTAGAAAACTGTTAGTAAATTTTGATTTTGAATTTTTTGTATCCCTTGAGAATCAATTCAACGAGAGTCGATTGTAAAAATACGATTGACTTTTTTCGGAATATTAAATATCAGAAAATATTTCATTTTAATATTAAAACAAAAATGTTTAAAAATTTTTTAAATAATACTGAAATAAAAAACAAATAAATAAATAGATAAAAAAATTGGAGAAAAAAGTGTATAGAATTCATAAAAAAAATTTATTTGATTCAAATAATCGATCCGAAATTTTTTTGCAATTTAAAATCAAGTTTAGAATATTTATAAATTATAATTTTATAACATTGTTATACAATAACTATTTTTTAGTGTATAATTCAGAGAGACGTCCCTTTTCAAAAACCGAAAAAAATTGTCGGAAATGACTACTTCATATATTACCGTAAAATTACAATTATTATTTGTAATATTTCTTTATTTCTTTATTAAAAAAAAATTATATTGTAATATAGTTGGTATCATTATTTTATTATGAATACGATTAATAAAAAAAAACTGTCAGTGAAAGTGCGTAAATTGAAGGAAGTTGCTTCATGTTTTTAGGACAGTGGATTATAACTATAGATGCAACAAATTTTCAAGAAAGCTGCAAAAGTTTATTAATATTTTCCGCCTCCCCTTTTTCTAATGAAATATTTACACTTCAATCTCTCTTTTAACTATATACAATTCGCAGATATTTCCTAAATAAAAAAACTACTACTTTAAAATTTTTCTTTCATTTCAATAAATATTTTTTTCGTACTAAATAAATTTTGTGTCATTTTTTTCTTTCTTTCATTTCAATAAATATTTTTTTTTGTACGAAATAAATTCTGTGTTCATTTTTTCTTTCCTTCATTTCAATAAATATTTTTTTTTGGTACAAAATAAATTCTGTGTCAATTTTCCTTTCCTTCATTTCAATAATTATTTTTTTTTGGTCGAATTAAATTCTGTGTCACTTTTAAAAAATTTTAAATAGTTTTATTTTGACAAATTTCAGTCATTGTAAATAAGACTTGAAAAAAAATCTCTTTTATTTCTAATTAAATATACAACATCAAACTTTAATAAATAAAAAAAATATCACTAAACAATTTGCAGGGTAAAAAAAAATTCGAAAACACAGTTAAAATAAATTCTGTGTCATTTTTTCATTCTTTGATGTCAATAAATATTTTTTTTGGTACGAAATAAATTCTGTGTTCATTTTTTCTTTCCTTCATTTCAATAAATTTTTTTTTGTACAAAATAAATTCCGTGTCATTTTTTCTTTCCTTCATTTCAATAAATATTTTTTTTGGTACAAAATAAATTCTGTGTCAATTTTCATTTCCTTCATTTAAATAAATATTTTTTTATTTTGTAGAAAATAAATTCTGTGTCATTTCTCTAAATTGTAAATAATTTCATTTTGACAAATTTCGGTCATTGTAAATAAGACTTGAAAAAAATCTCTCTGATTTCTAATTAAACAAACAACATCAAACTGTAATAAATAAAAAAAATATCACTAAACAATTTGCAGAGTAAAAAAAATCGAAAACACAGTTAAAATAAATTCTGTGCCATTTTTTTCTATTCACTTTTCAAATTGCTACAACTCCTCCCTTCTAAATCTTTTTAAAAATCGTCTATACCTGATAAATAATGATATTTTTTTACGCAAAACTTTTCCACGTTATTCAATAAATTCTTTTCATCTATTATATAGAAAGAATGTTAAGTTTTCTTTTATATATATATATATATAAATATATGTGTATAAAATTCTGCAGAAGAGAATGTATTGAACAAGTTCTTGAAGTGGATAATTATATTGATATGGGGGAATGAGGTAAGCAATTATTTTACTTAAATGGTTTAAATATTTGCTGCTAAACGGTGCTTAGCTTGCTTCAAGTTATTAGCATCTTAATCTCTATAATATTGCGGTCTGCGAGCTCCCGTCAGTCTATTCTCCATTAGGAGAGTAAAGTGGGTTATGTTTCTTTTGTCTCCTCCTAGTCACCCACTTCTACACCTCTCTGCGTGATTCTAGCTCTCTGTGTATAACGTGTAACGCATCATGCGTGTTTAGAATAGATAGGGAAGTTTAAAAAAGGAAAAAAAGAAAGAAAAAAAGAAAAAAGAAAGAATGAAAAAGAGGAAGGGAAAAAACCTACAATTTCAACTTCTATAAGGAGTTTTATAGCCTTCTATTTACCATTTCTATTGCGTACATCTATGCACACGTTTGGAGAAAAAAGTTTTACGATCCTTCGCTAAAATCAACACTGTTTACTAATTAGCAATTCTGATTCGTTAAATTAATTCTTACCGCTTTTACGAACACGAACATTGATATTTTACTTTATTAAATGTTCTACAAGTAGAAATCTTCTTTATTTATTTTAATTTTTCATTTGGAAAATATTTTCAATTCTTTGAAATTTTTAATTTCGATTTTCTATCCAGTGGAACAAGTTAATTTTTTAAACTTAAAGTTAATTTTTTGTAGTTAAAAAAATAAAAACTGTTAGTAAATTTCGATTTTGAATTTTTTCTGTTCCTTGAGAATCAATTCGACTGTAAAAACTTTTTTTCGGAATGTTAAATAACACAAAATATTTCTTTTAAATATTAAAACAAAAATGTTTTTTCAAAAATTTTAAATAATACAAAAATAAATAAAAAACAAATAAATAAATAGATAAAAAATAGGAGAGAAATTAAAAATGCGTTTTTAAAACACAGACAACTCTCGATAATCAAACTTTTAATCAATTTAATTGCTCACTAAACTAAAATTGATTTCGTGCTTCTTGAAAATATTTTGATATTTAAAAAAAAAATAATAAAAAAAATTCTCAATAACTTAAAATTTAAAACTTAAATAATACAAATTTTTTGCTTCTCTTGAAAAAATATAACAAAAATGTGTTTAGTTTAAAATACAGTCAACTCTCGATAATTAAACTTTCAATAAATTGAAGTTGATTTCGAAATTTTGAAACACAAAAAGATTTCTTTTTTTCAAAATTTTGAAACACAAAAAATATTTATTTTTTTCGACTCCAGAAAAAAATCAAAAAATTATTAACACAAACAGAAGACTAGCACTAGGCAGACAAATTGAATTATTCCTTGAGGTCATTGTTTTCTAAAGTGGAGGAGATATATACCTAAATTGGATCACAATATAGCGGAAGTGTATAATAAAATAAAAAAAAAAACTTTCACTGTAATAGATTTTCATATTACGAAAGAATATACTTTCGCTAGCCGATCTAATATGTTTCCATGAAAATTGGACAGGTGGATTGAAAACATTATAAAATCCTTCAGCGTCTAACCGTAAATTTTATAGCGCTAATCTCTGCGAATCGGAGGTAAAAAAAATTTTTATCCATAGCTAACTATATTCGATTTCTTGCTCAATGATATATCGTCATTATCTTCCGTAAGGGGTATAATTTTCAAACAAAAAAAATAACATAATACCTTTACGTCATTGATTACCTTTTGGTCCTCTAAATCTCCAGATTGAATTAGAAATTTTCAATTTAGAAAAAAAATTATCGGTTATCAATTTTTGTTATAATTCTAAGAAATTAATTTTTTTTTCAATTACTTAATTAAATTAATAATTAACAGTAAATAATTAAATTTTTATTTATTTATGAATTAAAAAATTAAAAAACATTTTTCTTCTTACTCGGTTCTGTTCTATTTTATTTTCTTCTTATTTTTCTCACCTACTATATTATTCTCTCTTATTTTTATTTTTTCTACTATTTTTTCGATTCTTTTTTTTTCCTTCTACAATTATTTATTATTAATTTATTACTTATTTATTATTTGTTATTATAAATTATTTATTTATTATTCATTATTTATTTAATATTTATTTATTATTTATTTATTTACATTTTAACGGGCAGTGCCCTTTATTTTATTTATTATTTACTCATTTTTTATTCATTATGTATTTATTATTTATTCTTTATTTATTTACTATTTATGTGTTCAAGGATAGAAAAATTGGAAAAAATATATGATAGAAAAAAGTAGAAGAAATTAAAATAGTAGGAAATAAAAAAAATAGTAGATAGAAAAAAGTAGAAGAAATTAAAACAGTAGAGAGAATAAAATAGAAAATAAAAAATAGGGGAAAAGAAAATTGTTGGGGATAAAAAAATATCACTAAAAAAAATAATAGATAAAAAATAGAAAAGAAAAAATACTAGATGATAAAAAAATAAAAGAGAATTAAATATTGAGCGATAGAAAAAAATCAGAAAAACTGAATAACGGACAGAAAATAAAAGAAAATAGAACAGGATAGAAAGGGAAAAACTCATACAAAATAAAAGAGAAGGGAATAGAATAATCTAGAATCGTCCAAAATTGAACTCTAATGAAAAGAATAGGACAAAATAATAAAATAGTTCTTCTCTTTTAATAAATTTCCCTTTTCAAAAATTACCAAATTGTAAAAAATTTGCTACCAAAACAAAAATTATTAAATTTTAACAAACAAACACTTACCAGTTCGAAACTAATAATTTCCAGATTCAATCAGTCTTCCGTCATATTCCAATTGCCCACTAAAATATTTTTCTCCTCTCCAATATCAATTCACTCGAAGAAAAAAAATTTACAATCAAGTCACACAAAAAAAAATGATATCCAAAAAACAACAAATCCACTAAATACTAGAAAAGAAAAGCAGAAAATTTTTCTTCTCGCACTTCTACTTTCGTTCTAAATTCAAATCAAATGACGACACTAATTCTCGGCATGGTTCACACTTTAGGTAAATTTTTCCAAACATTGAAAATCACACTCGTCCGTGAATTATTACTGGAAAAAAAAAGAAATTTGCACTTTTTCGTGAATCTGTGTGAGGAAATTTCAATTTTTTGTTTTCAAATTCTCAGATTATTTTCTCTCCAGTGTTGCTTCATTTTTGCCCATACGGAAAAGAAAAAAAGAAGAGAAAGGAAGAAAAGAGGATGTGGCCTGTTAAGATGTTTGGGTATTGATATCAATCAGGCGACTCATGATCCAGTGTATTTCGAACTGATGCACGCACAACAGGTGGTTTCTTGACTCGAGTGTCTCTCTATATCTCAATTTCCAGCTTAAGTTCTCGTATCTCAATGTTCTTATCAGATTACAAGTTGGGAGTGTAATTCAAATTTGTGATAATTAGGATTTAATTTTTTTTTTTTTTAGAAAAACGAGCACTTGGGATTTAATGAATCGTTTCGAATACGTTTTGATTTTTTTGAATTCAGTTTTCGATTTATTTTTTTGAACTACGATCACGTTTCTAAATTACTTTTTTAATACAAGCACGTTTCGATTTTTTCTTAACTTACAATAACGTTTTGCTTAAAGTTTCTTAAATTCAGAATTCAGCTAATGAAAAATTGTCGTATTGGAAAATCATCTGTATTTTTTTATTTCTATACAAAAACACTCGATTTCCACTCGATGAAACAAATTTTCTTGCATTCGCCTCCTTGGTAAAATGTGTTCCTCTCCTTTTTATGAATTTGTCAAAAGATTTTCTAAATTTTCTTCTCTTTTAAATTTTTGACTACAAAAATAGAACATTTAAATCTTTTACTAAAATATAATGAATTTTTTCTTTCGTTAATCTTCTTCTAAGATTCGCGATACTTCGATTATTGCAAGCAATTGATTCCTTGCTGAGGGAAAAATATTTCCTTTTCTCAAAACAAATTCGAGCTCTTCGGAAAAAAGTTGGTTCCTGTCGAAGGAAACTTGAGACCATTCGCAGTAAAACTTGAGTCCTTTTGCAGACAAATTGATCCCTTTCGCAGAGAAGTTGATTCCTTTTTGAAAAGAAATTGATCACTTTCGAAAAGACAACTTTGATCCTTCCATACACAAGAAAAAAATGAAACTTGAAAGATCTACCGAATGTGTCGAAAATTCGAATTTTTTGTCAGAAATTAAAGACTCGTTTCAGAAAGAATTGTTCGAGTAGAAAAAATGTTTCTCATATCAGAAAAATTTTGTCCTTTGCGAAAGAAACTTTTCCTTCACACCCAACACAATTAAGAATACGATTTCTTTTATTCTTTTATTTGAAAAAAATTTTTCCAAAAAGAAATTTTTTTTTTGTAGCAAAAGTAGTTGCAGAAAAGATCCTCTTAGAGGAGAAGATGGTCCCTTGATGGGAGAATTTGCCCGAACACTGGAAGTTGAATCAAGGACGTGAGAAGTCTTCTTAATATGAGAAATCCCTTCAGTGGCATGAGAAGTCTGCCTCTCGTGGCCGGAAGTGTCCTCCGCAAAGTTATCCCACTGCTAAAGTGATGATTTGATGGGAGTCCTCTCTTCTTGACAGGAGTTTCCTTGCTGGAAATTTTCTTGCTCGATGGAAATTTCCCTCTTTGACGGAAGTCCTCTCTTGATAGCAGGTCCCTTGATATTAATATCAATGCAAACTCTCTTCCTTGATAGAAATCTCTTTGATGGAAAATTATCCTCTTTGGTCGGAGTCCTCTTCGGATAGAAGTTTCCTTAATAGAAATTTCCTTGCTGGAGAATTGCCCTTTTTAATCGGAGTCTTTTTTAGGTAAAAGTTTTCTTGATAGAAATTTCGTTGATGTTTTCCTTAATGTTTTTTTCTTTGAATTTTTTGATAGAAAATCCGTTGATCGAAATTTACTTGATGGAAGTTTACTTGACAGAAGTTGGCTTGATTGTACTAACTTTTATGATAATAAGTTTAATGGTATCAAATATGATGAATGCAACTTTGATGGTACCAACTATGAGGATAGCAACTTTGATGGTACCAACTTTGATGATAGTAACTCTGATGGTACCAACTTTGATGAAAGCAACTTTGATGGTACCAACTTTGATGATAGCAACTTAAATGGTGTCAACTTTGAGGGCAGCAACTTTGATGGTACCAACTTTGACGATAACAACTTTGATGATAGCAACTTTAATGGAACCAACTTTGATGATATCAATTTTAATGGTACTAACTTTGATGATAGCAGCTTTAATGGTACGAACTTTGCTGATAGCAACTTTAATGGTACTTTGATGATAGCGACTTTAATGGTACTCTGATGGTACCAACTTTGTCAATAGCAACTTTGATGGTAGTCACGTCGTTGGTGCTTAACTAGTTGCAAGTTTCCGTAATCACCTAAACGGATGTCACCTAAATGCAAGTCACCAGGATGGAAATCACCAGAATTCACATGATGAATATCACCAGAATTCACCGGATGTAAATCATGAGAATTCACCTGACGTAAATCACGAAAATTCACAGGATGTAAATCACCAGAAGGGTAGTCGTCAGCTCTTTTGGCGATTAGCAAAAGCAATTAGAGATTGAAGGGAGCAATGGAGCAGTGAGCTTTGATGGGCGAAAAGTTTTGGGGTGAATGTGAGTGGGCGAGAAAAGTTTCGGGTGGAACGTCCTGTGCGACGAGGTGAGGATTTTGAACTGCGGCGGACCCTCGAGTAAAACCGCGCCACGCTGCATTCGAGCGGACAAGACACACGTCGGAGTACGATGTGCTTCCTATATCTGATAGAGGTAAGAAGAGGGGGCTCTTAGTAGTGGAGTGTACACTTCAGACTGAGAGAAGAGAGAAATGAGAGAGAGAAAGAAGGGAGATAGCCTGTCCAAGTAGTTCCAGTACACCAGTACGGTCTCGACGACGAAGTGGGTCGGAGAACATTGGCGAGCTGGCGGGGCCGACGGCCTTCTGCTGCTTGTGGATTTCTTTCTTTCTTTCGTTTTCCTTTTTTTTTGCACTCATCTCTTTCTCTTTCCTTATCTCTCTTGATGGGTGTGTTTCTCTTTCTTTCTAGTCCTGCCACTTGATTCTGTAGTTACGCTCTCAGCCAGGGACACCTATCCTTGCGCTCCCTCGGAATCAGGGAATCATGTTCGATCCTCGGGAGAACGATACGAAGGCTAATCCGCATCAAGAGACTCGTTTCATCGGAGCTTAGTGTCTCGTTGAACATTTATTTTCAGCGAGCACCTCGCAATGAGATCTATTTCGAACTTTTGAAAAACGGATCAGTTAAGTAGTGATAGGGATCAAACTTCCGTTTAACTGAACAAGTTGTTTGCTTCTTTCTACACCTGCCAGATTCAGGATGTTTTTCGTGTCAATATTTTTCTTTTTAAGAAGCGTCAATTTTTTCTTCTCCTTTTTTGTTTTGAGGAAAATAGTTATTTTAATTAAGAGAAGTTAGATGAAAAGAGGCAGATGCAGAAAAGAAAGGAAGAAAAAGGGGCGAAGAAAAGAAAGTAGAAGAGAAAGAAAGAAAAAAGAAGGGAAGAAGAATGGAAAGTATGAGAAAAAGAAAAAGAGAAGAAAAAAGTAGGAGAAAAAGAAGAAAAAAGAATAGAAAGTTTGAAAAACCGAAGGATAATAGGAAGAAGAAACGAAAACAGAAAAGACAGAGAACAGAAGAAAGTAGAAAAGAAAACGTAAACGGATTAAATCTGAAATAATACCTACGTCCCTATTTAATCAGTATTTATTTCACTGCAATACGTATGGTACAAATTGTCCAACAATTATGGCACCAAATGGCATTTCGATAGTCGATATCTTTAGCGCTCAGTTGTTATTGTATTTCTTTTTTTGTTTTGATCCGCTATCGAACAATAACTTTCTTATTGGTACCAATTATGGTGGCACTTGTATTCACATCCACAGAACAAATAGTGGTACCACTTATAATCATATTGGTAGCACCTGTGATCACAATTTTCAGAAAACATAATTGGCATCGATTATGGTTTATTATTATTTATGTGGAACAATTTGCTTCAAATATTGAAACTGTTGTACTGAAAAGAATTACTATCACGAATAATTCTTGGATCTTTATGGTACCACCTGCAAATACGTTTATGGTTTCATGTTTCATTGTTGAAAAATAAATTGAGCCGGAATGAAATTTTGTTGCTGGTGCCATTATTAGGTTACAGATTTTATGGAAATTTACAGGCAATACCACAATTGGTACCATCTGGTACTTATCTGGATTTTAATAGCATCAGTGCTTTTCTAATTTTGGTAGCATCCGTTTTTAAATTCTACCATTGGTATCAACAAATTTTTAATTTAGCTTCCTTCAAATTCCGTTTTTGGCAACTTGTTGGTAACTTCGTAACTTTTTAATCCCATTTTTTCAAATCTATAATCATTTTAAATTTGGTACCAAAAATAATCTTAATTAATGATTAGATTATTGAATCTTATTAATCTTATTACCACCAATGATTGTTATCGTACCAATTACTTTCTTGTCATCAATTGTGGGTTCTACTGCTTATTGGTAGCGTAACTTAGTATCATTAACAGACGCTCAACACAATATTGCTATTTTAATACCAATTTTAATGCCATTTGGTACCAAATTTATGTTGTATTTTTGATTTTTAATTCACTAGCAAAAATAATTTTATCATTTGGTACCTGTATGATTAGTATCATTTGTAGAGCTTATTGATTATTGGTAGCACAATTTAGCATAATGTAAATTTTTTAATTATGATATTAGTACCACTTTTATTCAAACATGTGATAACATTTTTATTTCCAATTGTACCAATTGCTTCCGTTTCTAAATATGACACTAAAAATAATTTTATAAATGGTACCAATTGTTATCTCATTGTTCTTTAATCCTGTAATTATTATCCCTGATAATATTTATAGCATAATATTAATACCAGTTGTTTTTACACTTTTGGTAACATTAATGTTTACTAATTGTGCATCAGTTAGTACCATAATTAGTATTAATAACATATTTCCAGAACAGTATTGCTACCACTTATTTTTATACTTTTGGTACCATTTACCATCACCAATTATGTAACAATATGTGCAATTGTGGTATAAATTTTACGGAACTAGTTGCTTTTGTTCATAAATTTGGTACCAAAAATGATTTTGTTAATGGTATTAGTTTTATATCCTAGTGGTACCATTTTTTTATGATATTTATTGTTATCCATAATTGGGAACAGGAACATATTTTTAACACAATCCACAAAAATTTTGTTCTTAGTACCAGTTAAAAATTCAATTAACTAATGATACTAAAATGGGTACCATTAAAATTTCTGTAGTTTTATTTTAGTGGTACCACTTATCTTTAAAAATTTTAATACTATTTTATTCTTTTGGTATCGTCTGTATTTATTCATTTGACACCAAAACTAATGGTACCAGTTGCTACCAATTAAAAAAAGATTGTTATCGTACCAATTACTTTTTGGTTTTGAGCATGGTACCAAGCAAAATATGCCACTTTCGGTAATGCTAGTACCATTTACATTTAGCAAAAATGGTGGTACCACTTAATTTTAGAACCTGAGTGCAAATAAAAGTCTATTGATTTGATTATAGTACCATTATGGTATTATAACGGTACCATTATAGTATTATTACGATACCATTAAAGTATTATAAAGGTACCATTACAGTATTATAAGGGTACCATTAAGGTATTATTACCATTGTGGTACCATTATAGCAAAAATTTGGACCCTTTATAGACAATAAGGTACTATTAGGGCACTATTATGGTACCAAGTATCTAAATCTAATTTATCCAAAATTAAACCCCAACCAAATTAGTGGTACCAAACAAAAATCACTAAGAAAAATAATTTTTATAACTTAAAACCGAAAGTATTAAAAAATAACACTTTGCTCATTGATGATAGTAATAGAGGAATTAGCGAAGTAAGAAGACAAAAATTGTAAGTAAAGATGTCTTCTAAAGTGCTTTCTGCGATTGAGTTTTTGAATTCTAATTAATTGTTTACCTTGGGAAGAAAATTAGTTTGGCCTGATATAAGAAGTTCATTAGGAATTTTCAAAGCGAGGCGTAAAATATCGTTCTCGTTACATCCGTGAAATAGAGCGAGGGCTTCAAAAACTGGTGAGAGTAGCGTCCCACTGCCAACAAAACGGTTCTTCGTGGTTCATGGATATTTCTCCTCTTGTGTTTATGACACGTACTTCTCGTATTTACATTGTGTCTACCGGCAGCGTGCAAAATCGACATTGATTCTTTAAAAAAAAAGAAAAAATCCGTATTCCTTCATCCCGCGCACCATATATTGTTCTAAAAAAAGTTCTAATTTAGGACACACAAACCACACGTTTGAAAATTAATTTAAGCTAAATGATTAAATTTATAAACAATAATATTTACAACACTAAATATGTTTACTTATTTTATTTATCTTTTGGTTCAGTTTATTTTAAAGCAAACATTTAATTGACAATGCTAAATATATTTACTTATTTTATTTATTTTTTGGTTCAGTTTATTTTGGTGCAAACTTTTAATTAAAAATATTAAATAGTTAAAATTTGATTGGCAATGAAAACTGTTTTCAAATTACAAATTATGATTTATGGAGTTTTTATATATATGTGTATCTTAAAGAACAGATGGTGTATATTGTTGAGGGGAAGAAAAAAAATTGACGTTTCTTTTTTGCATGCCTTCTTTTCCATCATCTTGTTTAAATCAATGCATCGTTTATTTATGGAGAATCGAGAGCGTTACAAATAAATAATTGATTATTGCAAACATGTGGGTTGCAATTACACACATCACATCTGCTTTGGCCGGGGGCACTTTGATAGATTAAGAAGCCATCGTAGAAAAGAGAGAGAGTCTAGTCGAATGATAATCTAAAATTCACATTGATTGATATCAATTTCTAATTAACGCCCAGAGCAAAGAAATAACGCTCGCTCCATACCGTAACTAAAATTATAGGTTAAATTTAACATAGTTTGTTATAAGCGGCCTTTCTTTCTACACTTTAAAAGACTTAATATATAAATATATTTAATAAAATTTCCCCTGCAATTAAGACGCAGGAGCTTTTGATTTATTAGCTTCCGAATTTTCTCTTTCGTAATTCAACTTTTCTGATTTTCTCATCTTGGAGTTTGAATTTCTTTTTTGGCAGGAGGCAAAAATTAATAAGGATTTTTTACTTTAGAAAAAAAAATTGTAAATGGTGAAAAAGGTAACTGAACTTTTTTGACAGGAGCCAAAAATTTAAAAGTATTTTTTACTTTAGAAAAAAAAAATTGTAAATTGTGAAAAGGTAACTGAACTTGAATGAAAAAACACTTTCTATATTTCATCGCGGAAATCATTCATAAATCGGAAGTCCGAGAGAGATTACAAGACGATGCTGCTGATGATGATGATGATGGTGATGAAAACAATTAAAATCTAAAGAACAATGTACATATGTGTGCGATCCAATAACCCGTTTTCTAATGCTGTAAAAATCTCAGTTTCATCGCAGGCGTTTATGAGTTTCCAGTCTGAATAGAATGCAACTATAATGCCAGGAACCTCTCTTGGAGAACACGTATTACCCTCTTCAGGTAATCTGGTACAAACATCGTGTATTTTGCCTCACGCATGTGCAATTAGTCTGCGCTCAGTTCATTTATGTTTATACAGTATGTACATCGAGAGATGTTTCTAATTAATTGACATAAGTGCTGTCGAGTCGCGCAGTTCATTTGCGCGACTACGAGAAACATCCGTTCTTTTTATGAAAAAAGAACAAAAAAATCAAAATGAAACAAATAAACAAACTTGAATCACGCGCACAATTTTCACCTTTTATAATACTTACTTCATTTTTCCTCTCTCTCTCTCTCTTTCTCTTCATTTTCTCTTTCTCTCTCTTCATTTTTTCTCTATCTTTCTCTCTTTTTTTCATTAATTTGTCTATTTCCGTAATTAAAAAATTTCTTCCAAGAATATTTAACAGGCCTTAAAAAGAAATTTAATGCGAGACAGCATTTTGTCGATTAACATGATTATTTAGATATTTTATCGTTAATTATATCGACATCAATTGATGCTTTTTATGGTTTATGGACTTTTTCTTTTGATTCGCGTAATCTTTTAATAGATGTTTTTTTCTCTTTATAGAATTTTTTTTACTCTTCTTTCTTTTTGCGTAGGAATTAGAGGATTATAAGATCTTTTAACTCTACTTGAAACGGATACTTTTTTTTTAATTATACAAAAACATTTTTTTTTTAATTATTGATTTTCTTTATGACTTATTTCTCTTCGTTTACTGAACATTTTGTTTGAAAAAAAAGAAAATTTTTTGGTTCAGATAATAGAATAATTTTCTAAAATCTAATTTTCATGATCAAGCGTCTAACGTCATTCCGTTCGGCTGAAATTTTTTTTTAATTTACTAAAATCTACAATTTACTCCTTTTTTCGAGGAAATGAATTATTTAACCAAATTTTTATACAATTGTTCACAATAAGCGAATTATATTTTCATAAAATAAATTATTTAAAGTAAAATTTTCATAATATTTAAATTTATTATCATTAAAAAAATGAATTATTTAAAACCGTATTTATAAAATTCTTATAAAGATTTCAATTATTTTCTTAAATAACAATATTTATCACAAGAATTGAATTATTTTTAAAAGTAATAAGTGTCTTCTAGGAAATTAAATTATTTTCATAATTTCTAATAAAATCATTCGCAACAATTTATTTATCTTCATAAATAATAAAATTCAATTATTTTAAATAATTTTAATAAAATTTTTAGTAACTATTCAATTATTTTTAAAACAATTTTTCAAAAAAATTGCGCAAAAAATGTAATTATTCTTAAAAATTTAATTTAAATTTTTTTAAAAATGTTTTTTTAAAATTCTTTGGAAGAATTCAATTATAAACAAAAATATAAGAATTTTTCACAGGAATTCAATTATTTTTACAAATTTTAATAAAATCGTTCAACATAAATCAATTATTTCAAATGCAATTTTGATTAAATTTTTTGAAATAATTTAATTATTCTTTTAGATTTTAATAAAATTCTTTCCAAGTATTCAATTATTTACATAAATGATTCTTCAAAAGAATTCAATTGTGTCGATAAACAACCAAATTATTCCCAAAGAATTAAATTACATTGAAGCATTTTAATAAAAATTTTTGAAGAATTCAATTATTTTTAAAGATAATAATATTTATCACAAGAATTGAATTATTTTCTAAAAGTTATAAATCTCTTTTTGGAAATTCAATTAATTTCAAAAAAATTCTAATAAAATCGTTCGTAAGAATTCAATATTATTCATTATTTTCATAAATATTAAAATACTTTTTAGGAATTCAATTATTTTGAATAAAACTTAATAAAATTCTTTCTAAAGTTTATTTATTTTTTAAAACTCTTTTCAGTTCAATGATTTTCAATGTAAAAAAATATATCCAATTCATAAATTTTCTAAATAGAATTCAATTATGTAAAAATTTTTATAAAATTCTTCCTAAGAATTAAATTACATTTAGAAAGAAATATTTAAATTCTTTTATAAATAATAAAATTCTACTTTATAGCAGGAATTGAATTTATTAGCAGGGTAAAAAAGAAAGAAATATTTTTGAGGAAAGTTAGGAAAAAGTCAGGAAAATAAAATACAGAATGGGATTTTTGTCAAAGTTGTAAGTTTAAGGGCATTTTACCCGTCAAGTTTAATTTTTCGATTGCTATTTTTTACTACTTCTTTTTAATTTGAAAATTACTTTTTGCTACTTTTTAAAATTAATTATTAAATCAATTTTTTATTAATTGTTTAAATTAGTTTTTAATTAATTATTCAAATTAATTTTTTATTAATTTCTTAAATTAATTTTTAATTAATTATTCAAATTAATTTTTCATTAATTATTTAAATTAATTCTTAATTAATTATTTAAATTAATTATAATTTCGTAACTGATTATAAACATCTTCTTAGCAATTTCATTAATACAATAATTACTGTCAGCACTATTGTTTACAATAAATATTAAATATTTTTTTCCTCCATGTGAAGATTTTACATAATTGAATTATCGTAATTAATGATACAACTCAAATGTTGATTAATGATATTGTTTATATATTGGAATTTCACATAGCAGACCGTTATGATATATAAATGCATAAATTTCAGGTTTCTCGGTCGATATATATATATATATATAAATAAATATTAGAAATAAAAAGCAATCTCTGGGGATAAATCGATTTGGTTGTATATGAAGAAAGTCGAAAGTCAAGCTCGACTTCCCCAATGCTCGTCTCGTCGTCGTCCACCACTTGGTTAGCCTGCTTTTGAATGTCGACAGGTGCAATTTTCGCGGGGCAATGCACCAGTTACCATGCCCAAGAAAGGAAATTCAATTCGCGTGGTTCACCGCACATCGCGCCGTCACTATTATTTCTTTAGTCGTCCGTCTCTCCTCTATTCGAAAAACCACCTCTTTTACACTCATTATACATATATCAACTTTTTAATCCAATTTTACGAAATCAAATAGAAATTCTAATTAATAAAATATTTTTCGTTTAACATCTTCCAAAAAACGAAAAATATTTTATTATTTAATTTCTTTTTTTTCCTTTCTGTATTTTGTTTTTATTTATTTATTCATTTTTTTTGAGAATAGCAAATTCCTACTTCTATAGTTATCTTTTTTATCTCCTCAAATAGAAAATTAGTATTTTCATTTTAAAGAATAAAAAAAAATTATAAAATTAACCAAATTAAAAAATAGAAGAAATTTTTTCTTTATTAATTGAGTCCAGATTTTCGTATTCTTTTTTTTCGTTCGTTTTTTTCAGTAACGAACAAAAGTAAGTGAAATGAGAAAAGTGAAAAAAGAACAGAAATAGAAGAAATAATCCTAGCGCGAAGGAATGAAAAACCAAAAGGCAGAAATGAAGAGAAAATAGTAGAAAACAAAACAAGTGTGGAATAAGGAGAATAAAGACGAAATTTTACTAGTACGTTTAGAAACGTTTTTGAAAAAAAAAATAAATCAACTATTTTATTTATCAATTATTTATTAAAAATTAAATTATTATTTAAATTATTATTTATTAATTTTCAAAAAATACAAAAGTGATTGAAGAAAAAGGACCAAATGGCTAATGAGAAAAGAAAAAAAAATAAGAGAAAAGAGAAATGAAAAGAAATAATAAGAGGAAGGAGAAAAATCATAAGCAAAAAGAAAAGGTAATAGTGTGAAAAAAATAATGAAAGAGAAAAAATGAAAAAGAAAGAAAAAAAAAGAAAATGAAAAACAGGACAAGAAAAAAAGAGAAAAAAATGGGAAAAGAAGGAAGGAAAATTTGAGACAAACAAAAGTCAAGAGAATGAGACATTCAGTCGGGCGAGTATTAATTTTTTCCCACCGATTTCCACTGTATTCGAAATAAACACCTGTTGAAGGCGCGTGCTGACCTCGTTACCTCATCGCGAGAAGTAAGTCATTAGAATACAGGTACACGGGATCCTACGATCACTTCACGAACCAACGAAAGGGAATTCATTCTCGATACTATCTAACGGAAATTACGAGTAACGCCCTTGAGATTGAAAATCATTTTATTCCCTCATTTTTTTCTCAATCTCAAAAAGAAAAGAAATATTCTCAAAGAAAATTTTTCACCATTAAACAAATTAGTGTAATGTTTAAAATTCATTTTATTTTTTTCCTCTCCAAAGTTTTGAACGTTGAAAATAAATATTTACTCATTTCTTTCAAATTTAAAATGAAAAAAAATTTAATCCATAAATTTCTAAAAAGTGAAATTACGATACGAATTAAAAAATGTTTTTTTACAATTAATCAAATTATTTTAAATAATTCAATTTTTCTCCTAGATTTTAATAAAATTCTTCCGAATAATTCAATTATGTACATAAGTAACTAAATTTTCCCCGAAAATTCAATTATTTTCAGTAATTTCAAAAAATTTTTTAGAAAAATTCAATTATTTACATTAATATCAGTATTCAGCACAAGAATTGAATTATTTTTAAAAGTAAGAAATGTCTTCTAGGAAATTCAATTATTTTCAAAATTTCTAATAAAATCATTCGCAGGAGTATAATTATTTTAATAAATAATAAAATTCATCTCAAGAATTCAATTATTTTTAAAAATTTTTAGTAACTATTCAATTATTTTCATAAACAATAAAATTCATTACAGGATTTCAATTATTTTTATAACATTTTTTCAGAAATTGCCCAAAAAATGTAATTTCAATTTAAGAAATAATGTTTTTTTAAAATTTAATTTGTGTATATGATTTAGTTCAGACAGTATTTTTTTTGAAAATATTTCGTTAACTTTAACGAATAGTTTTAGCTTTTTATTTTACTCATAATTAAAAACTAGAAGAGAAAAATAGAATTCCCACATTTTTTATCTTGAAAAAAAATGTATTCGCAATAAAACTATCCGATTTCACAAATATATTTATTAATTTTTAAAAACCCAAAGAGAAAAAGAAAATACAATTTCGCAATTTTTTTATCGAGAAAAAAGAAATAATAACAGAAATTTTTTTTTACCCAAATATGTTGAATCAACATATTTTTTAATTTTACTCTGTAAAAAAATACGAAGGGATGAATAAAATATAATTTCCCCCATTTCTTTAATTCAAAAAAATATTAATTTTCTGACACAAATATATTTTCTTATTGAATTAATCTTCAAAAACTCTATGAGAAGAAGAAAATACAATGAACTATTTTTCATGATTTACAACACTCGTTGCTGGAATAAATTACAGATAAAAAAATACGACTCCATAAAACAGAAAACAAATACAATAAGAATAAAAAACAACTAGAAATAAATAAAATAGCAATAAATAAAAACTAAAAGTAAATAAAATATTAATAAAAAAAACTAAAAGTAAATAAAATAAAAATAAATAAAAAATCTAAAGTAAATAAAACACGAATAAATAAGTACTAAAAATAAATACGGAAAATAAATAAAATAAATCTAAAATATTAATAAAGAAAAACCAAAAGTAAATAAAATATAAATAAATAAAAAACTAACAGTAAATAAAACACGAATAAATAAGTACTAAAAATAAATACGGGAAATAAATAAAATAAATCTACAAAATTAATAAATAAAAATGAAAAGTGAATGAAATATAAAAAAATAAAAATAGAGCAAATAAGCTAAAAATATAATAAATATAATAATAATAATAATATTACTAATCATAATAATAAATAAATAAATATAATAGTCAGTAAAAAAATATTATTCAGATGACCATGATTCACTACTAAACATATGCAGATATTTCATCATTCATTTGATAGAAAGTGAATAATGTTATAAAAGAAAAATTTTCCAACTCGACATAAAGCAGAAGAAGAAGAAGAGTAGCAGTCATGACAATTGTGCATGATTCGCTGCAATTATACTTTCTACTGGAATTTGATTTATGTATCTCTAATAGGAATTTTTTTTCTATCTATATATTTTTTTTTTTTTTGAAAAATCATTCGGGTGGATTAGATGCCTATTATGTCGTTCGAAATGAAGATCACGAACTTTTGAGCGAAAGGTTAGACGTGCTGAGCTACTTTAAGCTAAAGATCCACCTCAAAAATATTGAGAGTTTTCCCAAGTCAACAAATCTCCAGGTTTACAATTAGAATTAACCTCGATATCAAATGATTGCTTACAAAAGCAATAATTACCAACTGTTAATCAAAGTCTACTTCCTATATTACCACTTTATTTAATACAATAATTTACTTATTTCATTATTTCATTTCTATTACTTTGCGTTTTTCTTTTTCTTTTTTTCTTTTATCTTTCAATTGTACTAATTTCTTTAAGGTTTGCATTTACGTTAATTTAATCTAATTATATTTACTATTAAATATACAAGTGAATATACTATTAAACATACTATTAAATATTCTATTAAACATACTATTAAATATTCTATTAAATATTTAAATTAAATTCGTATCTCTGCTCGTATTATTAAATTATTTTAATAAAATTAAATTTACACATAATTTTTCTAAAGAAATCAAATTGAGACAAAAAAAATCAAAACGTTGCTATTTGTAAAAAAAGGTTCAAGAAATTTAATAAAAAATTTATTCGTTTAATATAATTAATCTTGCGTAATGATTACAAAAAACAGAAAAAATTGAATAATTTTTTTTATATTTTTAATAAAATTAAAAATTGTGGGTCAATATTCAGAACAATAAATAATCTCTGCAGAAATGATTCTAAAACTGATCGTGTTTTCATGTGGATGTTTTTGCACGATGTAATATCGCCACGCGATCAAAAAAGGATTCATGGAGAAATACACACGCGAAGTTTACTCCTAAATTTGCACTTTATTTCAAAGGCATAGTCATATATTTCCTCTAAATTGCTCCAAGAATTGCGATCGCCTGCTATTCAAACCAGAATATCTTAATAAACAACTAAATCGAGACCTACAAGTTTGTACGAAGAAAAAAGAAAATAAACACTTAGGGCAACTTTACTTCACTATATCCAGGAGAGGAAAAATTTTGCAAAAGTTCATTTCAAACTGTAAAATTATTTTAAAAAATTTTTATAACTAATTTTTTTAATAATTTAATTAGAAATTTTTAACTAAAATCTAAATATTATAAAAGTATTTTACAATTTAGAAAAAATAGAAAAAGTTGAGAAGAAAAAGCAAAGAAAAGCGAGAAGTTTAAAATAGTTTACTGGCATTCGAAAAATTTTCTTGTTTTTAAATAATAATTAATTGAATAATAATAATAATAATAATAATAATAATAATAATAATAATAATGATAATGATAATGATAATAGTAATTTACAAATAAATATAAAACAAATATAAATTAAATAAATTTGAACCAAATTTCATAGAAAATATCTGTTGGATTACAACTTTTTATATTAGAATTTTGTATTTTAATGTTATCTTGAATTAAATTAATTAATTTAATTAATTTAGTTAATTTAGTTAATTTAATTAATTTAATTAATGAAATTTCAAAAATACCTTTGTTATGCGAAAAATTTAATAATTATTTCCCTGTAGTGCGTCAAGCACTGACAGTGTTTTAACAAGCTTTAGACATTTTATAATTAAAAATATGAAAAGTTCAAACCTCAGTGAAAGTAGCTTGAACTTTGACATATGCAGCCATACAGTGTGAAAGAAGTTTTCTCTGCAAAAAAAAAAATATTACAAACTGTAATAAAAACGACAAGACAGACGAAAAAGATAAAAAATATATATCTCGACACTTTTGCTTGAAAAATGTAAAATTCTTTCTCTAGAATATATTTTTAAAAATTAATATAAAATAAACGGAAATTATAGGGACACATAGTTCGCGGGAAAATGGGAAAAATTTTATTACAAGTTTGAAAAATGAATGAATTTTTTCGATTTATTCAAAATTGGAAAAAATTTTACTGAATCCGTAAGTGAAATTTTATTTTAAAAAATGACACAATAACATTTTTATAAACAAATTGTGTTTATTTTTGAATTTTTAAAGAAAATCCTAATTAATTATTTTTACAAGAATTAATTACAATTTAATTATTTAGGGCAATTCTTTGCAGAAATTAAATTGTGTTATTTTTGAATTTTTAAAGAAAATAATTTAATATTTTACAAGAATTATTGACAATTTAATTATATTCAGTACAATTCTTAGCGGAAATTAAATTATTATCAATAGAATTTTAATAAAATTTCACGAAAGAATTGAATTATTTTATGAAAATAAAAATCGTCTGTATTTTCATAAAAATTTGAAAAATAATTGTATTTTTGAGATTAAATCACTTTTAGAATGATTTTTAAGAGATTTAAATTTTTTCAAAGACTTAACTAAATAATTAAATTGACTTTCAATGGATTTATGCAAATTTCATAAAATAATTGAATTCTTATAGTGAAATATTATTAAAATTTTATCGAAAATAATTTAATTTCTGCAAAGAATTTGACTATTTATGAAAATAATTGAATTCTTTTCAAAAATATTATTTACGTAAATAATTGAATTCTTGCGAAGATTATTCATATTCTTATTCTTAATAAGTGAATTCTTCAAATTTTGATTTTAAATTTATCCAAGAATTTTAATTTGAAGATAAAACATCACGTATATTTTTTAAACAATACATTTTTCACTCAATATAAATTATATAATTTGCTAATTTAAATCTAAAACATTATTTTCCTTTTTATTTACAAGACAAATCTGGAAAATAAGTTTTAAAATTCCATTGTATTTAGAATTTTTAACCAAATTTATTTAAAAGTTTATTTATTTAAAAAAATGTTAATGAAAATATTATTAGATATTAAATTATATTAATTTAAATTTTCCAAACATTTAATTTGAAACCTTCTAAAATTTAATTATTTCTAAAAACTACCACTGCTATTATTTCATTTCCAAAATTAAATATACTTAAATTCTACGCTAAATTAATTTTATTTTTTTTAGTAATTTTTGAGAAATTTCTTCGACAATTTAATTAGTTGAAACAAATGTTCTCTTAAAGTTGGTTTAAAATTAAATATAAAAAAAGAAACACTTTTTCAAAAATAAGTGATCAAAAATTAATTTAAACAAAAATTATAGGAACATTATTTTATGAAAATTAATATTTACACAAGTCAGATCCAAATTAATGTATTGTTTAAATAAAATATAAATTGTTTTGAGTCAAATAAAAGTTTGTCTATATAGAGCTTAGTAAATTATTTATTTGTTTTAAATAATAATCTTATTTAGGACAAATAAAATTTTTATTCGACACAATTAAAATTTTTGTGAATTGTAATTTTGCAATGTTTTAAATAACAATTCTATTTAAGACAAATACAATTTTTACTCGACACAATTAAAATTTTCTGTGAATAGTAATTTTGCCACGTCACAATTTATGAAAAAGAATTTATTTTTTAAAATAAATAATCAAAAATTATTACAATCGAAAATTATAGGAACATATTTATGTTACTTTTTTTTATCAAAAGAATCAATTTATATTCATAAACTGAACTAAATGAATTCATAAACCGAATTGAACAAATTCATGTACTAAATAATTTTTTTGACAAAAAAATAAATAATTTAGTTATATTAGTCGTTTCCAAAATCAAATAAACTTTTCTCCACTTGCATTAAATTGCAACTTCAATTTCGAACACAAATGTTAGTTCAAAAAAAAAAAAATGTCTGCACGTCTGTTAATATCAATATTTATAATTAAAATTTTAATACAAACCTCAGATTGATAATTGTATTATTGATCTAATCTCGATTATCGCTGTCAGTACATATGAAGACATGATAATTAATGAAAGATAAAACCAGCATCTACAGACGTCACACCTTCTTTGAGAGGTGCAAGTGACCCACTTGTCCATAAGAACTGGCCTCAACACGACCACCCAACAACCATCATCGCGTCCTTCTTCTTCCGTTTTCTGGTTATTTCCTCAATAAAATGCATATTATCTCTAGACGCATCCTGATTATTACAGACAATTATCATTTTCACTAAAAGAAACGATACATAATGTATATACTCCCGAGTGTCATAAAATTGCCATCTCATAAAAAAAATCCTCGCATATACCACTTTTTTCTCCTTTAAATAAAATTTCGTATATTTATTAATACAAAGAAAGAAAAATAATGTATAATAAAAATATAATAACCTTTCATTTCAATTTTGAAATACGCACAAATAAATTATTGATGGAAGGAAAAAAAAATCTTTAGGCAACAGTGTTCAACTGATTTTCTGTTTCTGTGACACAGTTTTGTGTGCGAGGAAATCGTATATAAATAATATCGAGTCACATAAAGTGTTATAGTTATTAATTTTTGAATTTTAGCCAAATCCGTTAGTTGGCTGGCCATTCAGATTTACCCTTTTTTCGCATGCGAAAGATTCTTGGTAAATGCCATATTTAATTGCATGGATACTTTACGCTTTAGTGTGTATATTTTCTGAGAATGTGACGATAAAAGTGTTTTTGCACTTTATTTCTCAATTTTACTTACTTTCAAGTTTCAACTTGTATAACGGTTTACATTTTTTACTGCTTTTTCAAATTTTTAACTCAAGAGTGTACTCTAGATGATGGTAAAAATTTTTTTTTTCCGCAAGCTAATATATGTTTCTGAACTTATGAAACCAAGTGAAATGTTTCATTTTAAAATATAATCTTCTCCACCAATTAGTAATTTCCACTAATGCTTTTGCCAATTTTTTTTTTAAAGAAGAAATAATTATTTAGTCCAATTATTATATATGTGTAAGATCATTAAGTAATTGATTTTTTACAAATTGACCTTCAATTTGTATATGAAATTTAAATACAAAATTTAAATGGAATAAATTTTTTTTTGAATTTTCTTTTCGTTTAAATTTATCTGAATTTATTTTCTTGACTTTTTCCAAACTTTCCTGAAAAATATTTACTCCTTCTTACCCTGCTATTAAAGTCAATTCCTGATACAAACGAATTTTATTATTTATGAAAGAATTTAAATATTTCTTTCTAAATGTAATTTAATTCATGGGAAGAATTTTATAAAAAATTTTAAATAATTGAAATCTTTTCTGGAAATATGAATTGGATATATTTTTTACATTGAAAATCATTGAACTGCGAAAAGCTTTAAAAAATAAATAAATTTTACAAAGAATTCTATTGAAATTTTTGGACAATAATTAAATGTCTGTAGTATTTTATTAAATTTTATTCAAAATAATTTAATTCCTAAAGAGCATTTTAATATTTATGAAAATAATGAATAATATTGAATTCTTATTAAGCATTTCTGCATTTTATTATAATTTTTTTTTAAATAATTAAATTTCCAAGAAGAAATTTATTACTTTTAGATAATAATTTAATTCTTCGGATAAATATTGTTATTTTTAAAAATAATTCAATTCTTCGAAGAATTTTATTAAAATGCTTCAATACAATTTAATTTTTTTAGGAATAATTTTATTATTTATCGACACGATTGAATTCTTTTGAAAAATTATTTATATAAATAATTTGAATACTTCAAAAAAAAATTTTATTTAAATCTAAAAGAAAAATAGATTTATTTCGAGCAATTTTATTAAAATTTGTAAACACAATTGAATTTCTGTGAAAAATTCTCATATTTTTGTTAATAATTGAATTCTTTCAAAGAATTTTAAAGAAACATTTTTTTTAAATAATTAATTTTTTTAAAATTTGAAATTAAATTTTTATGAATAAGAAATTTTATTATTCATGAAAGAATTTTAATATTTATAAAAATAATTCAATTTTTGCGAAGAATTCTATGAAAATTTTTAAATAATTGATTTAGTCGACTAATTTTATGCAAATTCTGATTTAGATAATTGAATTCCAGAGATGTATTAATTGTTCATGAAAATAATTGAATACTTACGAAGATTTAAAAAAAAAATTTTATAAATAATTGAATGTTCAAAAGGAAAATTATTACTTTAAAAAAATATTGAATTTTTGTGAGAAATATTGTTAATTATGATGATAATTGAATTTTGCAAAGAATTTTATTGAAATGTCTCAAAATAATTGAATTTTTGCGAATAATATTGTTATTTATCGACATAATTAAATTCGTACGAAAAATTATTTATGTAAATTATAATTGAAATTTTAGAAAGAATTTTATTTAAATCTAAAAGAATAATTGAATTGTTTTAAAAAATTAAATCAAAATTTGATTTATTTCGAACAATTTTATTAAAATTTGCAAAAGTATCTGAGTTCCTGTGACAAATTCTAATATTTTTGTTAATAATCGAATGCTTCCAAAGAATTTTAAACAAATTTATTATTCATTAAAATAATTAAATAGTTGCTATAAAGTTTATTACAATTTTAAAAAAATGGAATTTCTGAGAAAAATTTTATTATTTTAAAGATAATTGAAATTTTGACGAGAATTTAAAAAAAATTGTAATATTTTTGAATTTCAGAGAAAAATTTTGTTAATTTTAAAAATAATTGAATTCTTCATTAGAATTTTATAAATATTGTTTTAAATAATTAATTTTTTTTGAAATATAATAAATATTATATATGAAAATTTTATTTATGAAAATAAGTGAATTCTCGTGAAAAATATCATACAAATATTTAAAATGAATTGAATTTCTCTAAAAAAATTTTGTTATTTTTCAAAAGAATTGAATTCTTCTTAAGAATTTTATAATCATTGTTGGAAATAACAAATTTTCTCGAAATAAAATTATAGAAAAAGATGGAGAAGGAAGAAGAAAAATTTCAAACAAAATTATTGTAATCATTATCATTTTGCCTTCCAGGTTCAAAATTGTAAAGTTTTTTTTTTAACATAATCTACTTAGATTCAAATAAAAATTGTATTTTCATAGAAAAAAATTATTTCCGATACTAATAAATAATCGACTAAGTCCTGAGACAGATATAGTCTTAAAAAATTGAAAATTTTTTCTTGGTTTCTAGTTGAAAGTTTTATTCAATTTTTTTTAATTCAATTATTTTCAATCTCTCAATATCTACAGTACTGTAAAAAAAATTTCAATTTTCAAGACTTCCTTTTTCCTTAAATAAAATAAATAATATTTTGATTCATACAAAAGTTTTCGCCGAGTGTATCATTGTAATTTTTATTGTTCATACATAATTCTGTATGAAAGTTGAGATCATAAAAGAAAAATTACAACCGAATGAAAGAAATGTTCCAGTTTCTACTCCATAAATGCTAAAAATTTCGAAAATCACGATAAAAATGTCATCGGACGACTAATTAGACAAACTAGACTTCCTCGCCGTTTGCTTGAGTGAATTTTAATTCTACAAATACATAAATATATATATATATATATACACTCAAAGGCGTGGGATCAATTAGGAGTCCTAAGAATTTATCACCGTTGAATCCAATTAAAAAGTAGGAAATAAGAAACTTCCGTTCCGTTCTGGAAATCCGATGACTGGCCGCCGCAGTAATATCGTGCAAATCGTTTCGAGCTGTTCCGAGTCTTCTCCCCCGCGTATACATATTATATAGCCTGCGCGAATTCCTCCTCTATGTTATTATGTTTATTTTATGTGCGTGTATTTTTTTTCCTCCAACAATATAAAACTATCGTCCATATAAATTGAGAGTCGCGCGAAACCCAAGTATAATGTTCAATTCGGATGGATGTTGCAAAATTTACGTTCACGCAAGAGCGTAACTAAATGGCGACAGAAAAAAATAAAAAATCGAGAGTTATATATTCAGAAGACAATAATTTCGTAATCGTATGAAAATATATATTTTTTAAAGTGTCACGTTGAGTTTCTTCCTAATTCGAAGTATCTCTCAGAGGCGAGCGAAAAAAAAATGAGACAATTACATCGTCACGGTCACTAGTAATTTTTTCTTTCCTCGAAAATTTACAAACGATATTATTCAAAAGAATTATCACTTTTTACCAAAAATAATAACCGCTAAGGACGAAAAATTTCGACTCACTTTTCGAGTAGAAAATTGTTCGCAGTAAACCAAAAGTTCAAGAAAAAAAAATTGAATTCAGAAAAATAATTGAAGGAGATGTCAATTTATTTTTCGAAAATAAAAAAGGCCCTCTAATTGGAAAGATTAAAAAATCTAAATTTAATTTAAGTAAAATAAGTTTAAATTTTTTTTCAATATCGTAATGCGGAAAACAGTCAAGAGCAAAAGTATATCTCAAAAAAACCTCTATAAAAAATTACAAAAAATAATTTTAAAAAGAAAATTGTTTCTAAATTTGTTGACAAACGTGTGAACGAAAATTTTACACTTGAAAAAAAATGAAACTTTACATACGTGCGCATTATTTTCATAAAACTTTCGCTGAACGATTTTTTATTCCTCGCGTATATCGCGTGTACAAGATAATTTCAAAATTACAAGACTTTAAGTGCTCTTGGTTGTGATGATAGAGAAAAAAATCTCGAGCTCACATCTCCCTTCGGCACCGACGATTAACGATGCTCCACAAATCGTGCTCACTTAACTTGAAAGCAAAAAAAAAATAAAAATAAAAAAATTCCGGCAAAAATAACATAGAATTTGAATGAAAGCGGAAGTTTTTGAACCCACATAACAAAAGAATATCCCAAGGATATTCCTGGACATCTCTCTCTCTCTCTCTCTCTCTCTCTCTCTCTCTCTCTCTCTCTCTCTCGTAGATATCCAAATTCCATGGTCTCGTGGGACATATTCGCTAAGGGAAAATAAAAAATTTATTTATTTATATAAAATTTCAATTCATGGGAATTTTAATTAAAAATGTAATGCATTGATACAAAATTAAAACTTTTAGGTAGTTACTTAAATTAAATTGTAGATGATTTAAATAAATTTCTCTGAATAAAAATAAAGATTGATTTTTTTGAATAGAAAAATAAAATAAGACTGTGTCCCTATAATTTCGGTTTTTAATAATTTTATTTTTTATTGTTTATTTTAGAAAAAGAATGTTCTTTTTCATAAATTGTGAGGTTGAAAAGTTAGAATTTACAAAAAATTTTAATTTTGTCGAGTAAAAATTTTATTTGTCTTAAATAAAATTATTGTTTAAATTAAATAAAAAATAAAGGTTCTTTTTCAGAAATTGTAACGTTGCAAAATTACAGTTCAGAAAAAATTTAAATTGTGTCGAGTACAAATTTTATTTGTCTTAAATAAAATTATTATTTAAAACAAGAAAATAATTTAGTAGACTCTATGATAGACAAACTATTATTTGGCTTAGATTTATTTGTAGAAATTTTCGATAATTTATTTTAGAAAAAGTATTTTAATTTTTTTCTGACAATTTTAATTGATAACATTTACTGCCGAATGAAATTTTTAATTGAAATTATTAAAATTAAATTCAATACTTTTTTAAATAAATTTAGTTAAAAATTCAAAAAATAATTGTATTTTAGAAGAATTTCTGTTATTGTAATTTTTGTGACAGAAGTAATTAATTTTTCATTATTAAAATAAATTTTATGTTACTACAAAATTTTTAATTATACAATTTTTAAATTTAAAAATTTTTTAATTTAATCTTTTTGAAGAAAATAGTTAAAAAATATCAAAAAGTTATTTAAAATTATTAAGTATTTATCTCTTTAAAGCCTGAATTATTTCCACATATTCGATTTTTATCAAAATTTTTTTATTTATTATTTTATTTTTTTTATTATTTTTGTTTTATTTTTATTAGCTAATGGCAGAGTTTGAATAAAGCTAAGAATTTCAATTTTTAAAGGATGTGTATTAGTTTCAAACTAATGATGATTTTAATGCATTTATTGTACAGCGTTAAAGGGATTTTTTATTGCTTATTTTATTTATTATTGCAATTCATAATATTTCATAAAAACTTAGAAATTGATATTAATTATTAAAATAAGAAATATAGAATATTATTAGAATAAGAGAAAAAATTTAAATTTTCCTAGAAATCAGGGAAACAGAAAATTGAATTTTAGTGACAACTCTGAATATATAAATAAACGACTTTTTTACTTTTTTTTATTTTGAATTGGAAAAAAATTTTTGTGCCCCATAAAATCATTCCGAAACTTGAATTTTATATTTACAATCATTTTTCACAGGAATATTAAATAAACACAAAATTAGAAATAAAATATAATTTTATACAGTTGCTTGTTTAATACAACGGTTCTGTTACTTTACTCACGTTTATTAAAAAATATTCTAAATTAACCATCGAATTTATTCATCGGAATTTACTTTGCCTCACCCAGAAAAATATCACAATTTTGTATAAATTTTCCCTTCATTAATATTTCCAGCAAAATTAATATATATAATAATTATTAAAAAAAACACCTTTCAATCTTATTAAAATATTTACAAACTAGATTTCAATAGTGTACAAAACTGCAATATTTTCTATTCTAAATTCAAACGAAATTTTATTTTCTTCTTAATTTCCAACTATTGCAAAATTTTTTCTCTCTACCTAACCAAGTATTAAATCTTGTTTTTTAAAATCATCTTATTTTAAATCATTAAATAAAAATCATTAACAGAAGAAATTTATATAGAGAAAGTTTTGAGGGATAAAGGAACAACAACAAAAAAAAAGTGTAATTGGATAAGTCGTGTTATTTTTCTAAAAATCCAATTTAATTTTGTCTTGTTTTCTCTTATTAACTCTTTTGAGATGGAAAAATATCTTCAAGTTTGAAATTTAATGCCAATAAAAACACCATTCTAACATACATTTTATACACCTTTTTCTCTGATTCTATTATAAATGCCTTCGAGACGTTAAAAATTATTCCACTCTTATAACTTCCCAAGTCGACGACGTTACAGTCAAAGAAACTGGTTCAAAACATCACTCAATGATAATTTCAAAAGTAATCCTTCTAAAACATTATTAGCGCCAATTACAAAAGCCATGTTGAAAATTACCTTGTAAAATCAATTCTATCAGAAAAGTGGTTTAGCAAAGAGCGCCGGTTCCGCAGTGTTGAGTCGCGCGGAAACCGCAATCCGTTACATGTGTGTGGTGCAATATCACATTAAAACAGTCAATTGAGCGTAATAAGTGCGTATGAAAAAAATGAAAGAAAAAAAAAAGAATAATAAAAACTTAACACAAACATTATTTTCTCTTGTCACTTTTACTGACTCGCGTGTTATAATAAAGTTCTGAAACAAAAACATAAAAGTTTGCAATAAATGAAAAAATTATTTTCTACAAATTATTTCAGATAGTTTTTTCTGATCGATTTTCTCAATTTTCACTCGGAAAAGTTGTATAGAATTTTACTAGAATATTATTATTCTACGAAAATCCAGTTTCATTCACTCCGCTTGTGAGAGAACTTTCATGCCATCTAGGCGGCAATTCAATGAACTTTTGGCGCGAAATTCGAAAATTCTAGCTAACAACACAATAATTAATTAATCTTAATTAAACAAACAATTATACAAACTCTTTCTATGTTTCACTAAAATTCATGTCGAAGAAATTCTCGATTTTACCCCAAGAAAAATCTGTTTTACAAAAAAATAAAATTGTACAAAATTTTCCTGTCCTATTATTTTGTTGGTTTTCAAAGAATTTTCATTTCCAAGGAGATAAAAGATTTGTGAGAAAGAAAAAAAAGAGGACTGAAATTATAGATTTGTTGTTTTTTTTTATTTCCAACTTCTTCTTTCTTGTTAAAGAAAAGTAAAACAAAAAATTGAAGGGTGCACGTGGTGCCTTTTGCTCTCTTGCACATAAACGTAACGAGCGTGAAGGCTCTTGTAAATACAAGCGCAAAAGATATGGTGTTACCGTTTGCACTTCCTGGTGCTACCTATGAGCCAGACCCACATTTGGTTGCCGGCCTTGCAAAAGAGAGAGCAAACAGAAAATAAACTCTTTCCTTTGCTGTTCAAAAAAAAAAAAAAAAAATGACCAAATGAGTCTCAAATTATACCTTTTTGTTCAATTTTTTCAAATTGTTTCTCGTACTCTTTTTCGACTTGAAAATAAACTTTGAAAAAATTCATTACATCATTTTCTCTTTCTGCCTTGGTTAAAAAAGTAATATTTGAAATTGTACAAATAGAGAAGGGTTAATATTCTACAAAATTAAATAAATAAATAAATAAATTTTTATTTGAATAAATATTTGCATTATTTATTTATTTATTCAAAAATATATTTAATTCTGTATGTATTTTAATAACAATTAGAAGATGCAATCATTTATTTATTAACTTATTTATTTCCTTTTCAATTTTTTTATTTCTTTCTTAATTAATTTGTTTTTTTATTATTTAGTTGTTTGTCTGCTTATTTAGTTATTTACTTTCTTGTTTATTTATTATTTTTTTATATTATTTATTATATAATTTATTTTTGTATTTTTTATTTCCTTACTTATTTAATAACGCTTTTTAATTTTTTACTTATTTAATATTTATTCATTTGCTTATTGGTTTATTTACTTATTTATTTACTATTTTAAAAAAGCGAAGAGTGAAAAAACGAGGAAAGAGAACTTTAATTAATTCTTCATTCACTTATTACTAAATTTTTTTATTATTCTTCAGTTTTTATCTGTTTATTAATTTATTTGTTTATTTCTTTTTTAATTTATTAATTTCATTTACTTTTTTGTTTATAAGTTCATTTAAGTTTTTTATTTATTCCCTTATTTAGTAACTTCTTTATTTAATTTTTTAATTATTTTTTATCTTGTTGAATTACTTATTTCATTATTAGTTCTTTTACTTAATTTTCCATTGAATCTCTGTTTAATAGTAAATTTACTAATTAATTTTTTTAAACAGAGCGAAAAGTGGGAGAAGAAAATTTCCGAACAAAAAATATTGTCGTCAGTATTTTTTCGTTCATTCGTATATTTATTATCTTATTATTTTTGATGTTTTTTTATTTTTCTTTCATTTATTAATTTCTTGTCCATTTATATTTTCCCTTTTTAAGAGACTGCAATTATTACTTATTAGTGAATAAAACTGAGTAATAAATAAATATTTAAACATTTTTCCTACGCATAAATAAATTCAAAAAAATTTACTTCTTTCTCAATATTTTCGAGAAGAAAACAATGATTAAAAAAAATTCTAAAGTCAACACTTTCATTAAAAAAATTTGTCTGCTATTGATTTTATTTTATTTTTTGTTGAATAAGGAAATAAATGGCCTAAAGAATATGAAAGTATATTTTTATATATGCATAGAAAAATCTAAGACAAAAGGATTGAAAATAGATTGATTGTAGTGACTTGGTTGAGGACAAATTGCAGGTAATGCGTGACACAAGTGGGTCATTAAGGAAGAGGGCACTTACAATTAACCGGATAATTAGGTACAATTCCTACATGTGTTCGTTCTCATTCGACGGCCAAGAATCGTGTTTACGTTACATATATAACTAATTGCGTAAAAAGAAAAAGTTAATTAGTCAAGCGTGCGCGGAAGGCGACACTGAGCGCGTTCTCTTTCCGGAAAAATTGGGGAGAAAATCGAGCCATGGAAATAGGGACAAAATTTAACTACAATACAAAGAGAGAAAATTCTTTACGTCACAAGAGTCGGGGAAAATTTTTTTTTAAACATTTTTTTCAAAATAGATTTATTTTCTTTTGTTTGAAGCATAAATATTGCTTCTTTAGGTTTATTTATTCGTTTATTTTTTTACTGATGTATTTAATTACTGATTTAGTAATTTAGTAATTTACTTTTTTATTAGTTAAATTAATTTATTCATTTATTTAATTCTATATTTATTAATTATTTTATTTATTACTTATTTATTTATCGAAATATTTATTCCGATACAAAGTACTTTTGTATTTAATAATTTTTATTTATTTATTAATTTGTTTTTCTGTCTTTTAGTTCATTTATTTAATTTATTTACTCGTTTATTTATTTACATTTTTGTTTATTAACTTAATTCTTTCATCAATCATTTGTTTATTAGTTCATTTACTTATTTAATTATTTATCAATTTATTTATTTATCTATATTTTTTCTTTACTTACTCTTTATTCATTTATTTTTTTATTTGTTAATTCATTTAATTCTTTCTTTATTTATCAGATCATTTATTTATTAGTACCTTTATTTATTTAATTTTTATTTATTTACTATTTATTTATTCTTTTTCTTCTTCAATTATATTTCACAAAATTTACACATTAAGAAAAGTACTCGGAAAAGTAAGCGCGATAAATTAATTGGAAATTTTCTTTAATGCCCGTATATAAATAATAAATTGAATAAAATTGTAGCGGATAAAAAGGAATTTAGTGTTTTCTGCGTTTGGAGGAAAGGAATCGTTTTTTTTTTTAAATTTTTTCCCAAGTGCACTGGAGAATATTTATGAGTTAAAGAAATAAACATTTTCCGTATTCGATATTGGAGAGAATAGATTGTAAATCACACGTAACACAATGAGGTGAATCACCAAGGGAGAGAGAATATCTATGTAATATTTTATTAAATTGTATTGAAAACAGTATGGTTCTGCAACGAAATAGCACTTTCTTGTTGCCATGGCAAGACAGACACTTCGTATTTAGAGCGAAACTATGTTCGTCGGATTTATTGAAAATTATTGTGTGAAATGGATCCACAACTAAATTCAATTTCGAATTTCCTTATATGACTGAAAAGTATTTAAAAAAAAAAATTATTTAATACAAGTGAAAAATGAATTCGAGAGCCTTTACGAAGATTTATTCGAAAATTAATTCAAAAGTTGATTCAACAATTAATTCAAAAGCTGATTCAACAGATAATGCAAAAGTTGATTCAACAATTAAATAAAATTTTAATTCAATAATTAATTCGAAATTCAATTCGAAAATTAATCAAAACTTTAATTCAATAATCAATTCGAAATTTCATTCAACAATTAATTAAAAAATTAGTGCGAAAATAAATTCGAAACGTAATTGAAAAACGTATTTAAAAAATAATTTGAAAATTAATTAAAAAATTAATTCAATACAATTAAAGCAAAAATTAAAAAAAATTGAAATCCAATCTCCTTTTCTAATGTTTCTAATACCTGTTTCTATTTTAAAAAACAAAATTAATATAAGTATAGTCTACTGAAAAATTAATTTCCATATTTCTCCCATAATTAAATTTTCATTACTATCTAATTATTAACATTTTTTCAGGTATCAATTTTTTTTCGGACTTCAGTACTAATTATATTATCGACAGAAGTAAGTAATCTTTCAATGATTTTTTTTTATTTAAGAAAAGGAAAAAAAATAACAAAATTACATTAATTATTATTTATCCAACAAATTGCAGAACAGGTAGGCATACAAAGTAAGCCAGTGAATCATAAGGTTCAGTATTTCTCTTTCGGGAAAGTTTTGTTGTAACTCTTATGATTCATAACGAATTGTAATTCGCATCGTTGCACTTTTCTGCAAAGGAATCATCTTTGATCAAACCGGCAGATCTATATAGTGGTGCAAAAAAAATCGCAGTATTTAAAAGTATCTAAATACACGCTTTTGGGTAATTTACTTTTACATTTCATGAAAATAAAGAAAAAAAAATAGAACAAAACAAAAGGAGGTAAAGAAACAAGAAAATTGAAAGAAGAGTAAAATTATCACTAATTTTTCATCAAGTAGATGAGAGAATTGGGCACGAGACTAATCACATTTATTGCATTTATTGCCTCGGGTTACGAAGACTATTCACGATTGTCACTTTTACAACTTTTACAATGTCATATAGTGTAAAATCTGTTACTTTTTATTAATGATTTATAGTATTATTAATTACTGCATTACAGAGTATAAATTTCTGAAGATATTCATTATATTATTATTATTATTATAGTTGTATTCATTAAAATTAATTGTATATTCATAATTATTATTCGTATTTTATAAATCAATAATTTTTTTCTTCAAAAACGAAGATGATCTTAAGATTTTTTATACGAATTTTGGATTCGATTATTAAATTCAGACTTTTTTTTATTAAAGAAAAATTTTTTTTATTGAATAATGGTCTTTTTCCGAAACATGAAGGCACTCAGAAACTTTGTAGAATTCATGTCTTATTCAGGAAAAGTTTGTTACTCGAAAAGCGACTTTTTTATACGATGTTTAGAGTCGATTATTAAATTTTTTTTTAATTAGAGAAGAGCGTTTTTATTAAAAAAGAGCTTTTTTAAACAATCTTTTTGTCATAATAAATTAAAGGTATAAGTAATAATTTACAATCATTACAGTTATTTTTTTCAAGTGTAAAAATGAATTTCATGCAAAAACTAATTCACATTAATTTAAAATTCAATAGAAGAGAAAAAAATGATTTAACAAAAAAAATTATCACATTAGGACACAAAAATTTATAGGAAGAGGAAAAATGATTTTATCAGTTGAAAATTACAAAAAACTCAATTTTTTCCATTTAGACAATTATCCTCGTTTTTTTTTATTATCGAACACAAATGTTCTGCAAACAAAATTACATTTCCTGTTATTATTTAATATTCAGCGACAAATTTGATAAAACACAATTTCCATTTGCTGTGCATCTCTTTCTGGACCGATGGATAATTTCCTCCTCTTGCTTATTTATCTTTCGTCCCATTAGCCGCGAATTTATATGACCACCTGCGCGAGATTCCTTTTCAACCGCTAACTCCATTTATCGATGAATGCAAAAAAAAGAAGGAAAAAAATAATTGACCAACGATCAAAAATTTGCATAAAAATATTAAAATCTACATTATTTATTATTATCACATTTTAATTAAATTTCCCCCCCAAAAAAATTGTTTTTTTCTTTGGTGCTGACAAGAACATACAGAAAGACAAGAAAAGAAAATTTAAGCCTTTTTATTAGAAAATAATTACAAAATAAAAGAATAATAATTGTTTTCTTTAGTATAAGTAATAATTTGACTTCCTCTCTTGATATTAAAAAGTATAAAAATATAGTAAGAATGAGTGTTTTGTAATTGTTGGAAATAAGTTATTAGCGATTAAAATGATACTGCGAAAATTACACGCTGAGCATCTGTATAGATTATGTTCATTAATAAGGGGCGGCTACTTTGAAGCATAAACTCGCTTCACCCTCGCGTGACGAAAGCGTTAGCCTAATTTGATTATGAGCTCACTTCATCCGTGACCAAAGGAAACAACAATGTTATCAATTTTTCTCAACTGCTTTGTCGAGATTAATGTTTATGTATTTTTTTTTCTTTCAATTTTTGCAAAAAAAATTATTAACTAACTAAAAAATTTTTTTGTTTATATTAAAATATATTACTTATTATATTTGCATGAAATAAATCTTTTTTCGTTAAAAAAAATTCAATTTGATTCAAACTAATTTTTTCGGTTCAAACAAAATCTATTTGGATAAAAGTAATTCTATTTTGTTCAAATAACTTGTATTTGTTATTAAAACAAATTTTATTCGGTTCAAATAAAATTTATTCGGATCAAAGAAAGAAAGACTGTTTTCATCAAACAAATTTTATTAGGTTAAAATAAATTCTATTTACTTTTAAAACAAATTTTATTTGACTCAAATAAATTCTGTTTATGGTTAAAATAAATTTTAATTAATTCAAATAAACTATTCGGATCAAACAAATTTTAACTGATTCAAAAAATATTCTATTCAGTTCAAATAAATTACATTTTTAAATTAAAACAAACTCTATTTGGTTCAAATAAATTGTATTCGATTTAAAGAAATTTTATTCGGTTCAAATAAATTCTATATGGTTAAAATAAATTTTATGTGGTTTAATTAAACTCTATTCGATTAAAACAAATTCTATTTGGTTAAAAGAAATTTTATTCTGATCAAAGAATGTCTATTTTGTTCAAACAAATTTTATTACGTTTAAAAAAATTCTATTTGTTTTTAAAATAAATTTTATTTGGCTCAAATAACTTCTATTTTTGGTGACAATAAATTTTATTCGATTCAAATAAACTCTATTCAGTTCAAACAAATTTTGATTGATTAAAATAAATTCTATTCGGTTAAGAAATGTTTTTTTGTTTAAATAATTTCTATTCAGTTAAAAAATAAAAAAAAATTATATTCGGTTCAAATTAATTATATTTTTCATTAAAACAAATTCTATTTGGTTAAAAAAAATTTCTTTGGTTAAAAACAAATTCTATTTGGTTAAAAGAAATTTTATTCGGTTTAAATAAACTCTATTTGGTTAAAAAAAATTTTATTTGGTTCAAATATACTCTATTTGGTTCAAAGAAATTTTATTTGGTTCAAACAAATTCCATTTGGTTCAACTAAAAAATAATAATATAGGTACTATAATATAATAATAATATTAATAATAATAATAATAATAATATTAATAATTAACTATAATAACACAGACAGTAAAAAAATTACGAAAAATTAAAAAAATGTCCCCTACACAAAAGGAAAATATTCCGCAGCGTTATTTGTTCTCCATTCGGTAAATTATGAAATTGTATACACATTTCCTTGAGACCTAGATTTCTTGTTCTTGGACCAAATTTCTTTTTCACTTGACTTCATAAATTATGCGAGATCGAATCAACATTTCTCCGACAATTTTTTTTTTCTGTTCTTCTTCAACGCTTTGGACCAGCCCAAAGCGACAATGTACTTCAATTGCAACCGCAAGTCAGGTGCCACAGTGGTTCTTAATGGGACCCTCTTCTTTTTCATTTTTCTCTCTATCTGTCTCTCTCTCTCTCTCTCACTCTCTTTTTCTCTCTCACATTTCCAGCCCAATTCCGAGAGACGAAGGAACGATCACGATCTATGTCGGTCGAGGAGGATCTGCACAGCCTTAATTCACCTACATTCGCCATTCGAAGAGACTCCAAATTCACCATCCGTGAATTTACAGTCATGTAATATTATATGTTTAAATATATATCCAATCAGACGGTTGGCCTGAGGAAAAAAAATTTTATTTTTTTTTCACTTTCTTTGGATATAATTATTGTTCACCCCTCCTTACTATTTTACCCAAACTGTTTTCTTGAATTCCAGACAAAATTTTGACTTTTACCCTGAAAACTAAAGAATATTTTGATTCACTTTCAAAATGATTAGATACTGAAAAAAAATTTTCTGTTACATTTATTTACGAATTTCTTTAATTATAAAAGTATTCGAAAATACAAAAAATTTTACTAAAATAAATATTTTATTATTATCATTATTATTATTATTGTTTTTCATAGGAATTGAGAGTTTGAAAAAAATTTTCTTCGGTTTTAAAAGAAAATTTTTAAAAAATTTTAATTCAAGTTAATATTGCCACTAATAATAACAATGCTCATTGATTTTCAAGTTTCGTAGTTAAACCTTTTTAAAAAAAATTATTTACAATTATTATTTTGAGAACGAAGAAAAACACCTTCATAAACAAAAATTTTTTGAGTTCATTAATTTTCTAAATCACTCGTTCAGTAATTAATTAATAATTTTTAGTCACTAGAAATTGACTGAAAAAATTTAACAGAAAAATTAACCAGGGAATTTTTTTTCTCAATTCATACTCAAAAACCTGAAAATTATTGCAGAAATTATTATTATTATTTATTGATTGAATAATTGAATGTATCACAAAAAATTAATTCCTATTAGAAATTAAATTATTCAAGTTTTGAGTTCTCCTTGTTTATCAATAAATTTTTTAATAATTGAATTCTTGAGACATATTTTAATAAAATATTTAGGAATAATTACAATTTTCAAAGAATTCTATTAAAATTATATTAAAATTCGTCGAAAGAATTAAATTATTGGAAAATTCGTTGATAACATTCTTTTTTAAAATTTAATTTCCAGAAACATTCAATTATTCAAGAAATTGTTTATACTTTTGTATTTAATTAATTGAATATTCGTAGAATTTTCTAATTTCAGAAAAGAAAATTAGTAAAATTAATTTGGGTCTTGGAAAAATTTCCCTCAAAAGTAGAAATATTTAATTTCCAAAATTACTTTTATCATTTTCAAACACAATTTTATTGTTATAAAAAGAAAGAAAAATTTATTTTTGAAATAACAACTAAAATCTACACAAAAATAATTTTTAAAAGCTAATTTTAATGATCAAGGAAAATTTGAATAATTTTTATGTAAAAAAAAATAAATTGAAAAAACTAGTGTAAAATCGACTGATTTTTCACTAATTTTTCTAAACTTTGACTAATTTTATTAATTTGACAAAAAAAATAAAAAAATTTTTAATACAAAACATATTTTGCTTCGATATAAACCCAAAATTATAAAAAGAAGAAAAAAATATTTGAAATAAATAATTCCCACTTGGGTATTTCACATTAATGGGTTGAAAAAGGATACCGGGCAGAGTGCAACATCTCTCGTAACTTGTCATTACAATGTCTCATTTTCCTACGGAATTACAGGTTTTCGAGATTGAATATTCAGCAAAGAAGAATTCACAGACCTCCATAGTTGCTATAGCAAATATGATTGAACTATACCAGAAAATATAAATTTAAATTCTAAACTAATAACAAATTTTCACTCCACGAAATTATTTTCCAATCTCAGAGTGCAGATATAAAATTTTATTTCCATATTCGAACAAAATAACGAGGAAAAAAGAAAGAAAGAAAGAAAAAGAGAGAGAGAGAGAAAGACAAAAATTGAAAGTATGAGAAAATTGATTCAATTTCGTTTTACGATATGGTTAAATTTACATATACCGTATAGTTTTACTTGTTATGAACAAATTTTTTTTTATCTTTTTCAAATAACCGATTACTTGGCTATTATCGATATTAAATTAAACCTCGAATTCACAAGCGACTATTTGTATACATTCTTTTTTTGTACCATCTAAAATGTATTAGATTTTTTATTACTTTTCCTTTTTTGATAAAAAAATTTTTTATTTTCCCTTTTTATAAATAAAATTAAATTTGTTTTTAATTTTTGGTAAATTTTAGACTGAAATATTTGCAAAACTAAATAAATTAGAGTAAAATGCGAAGATTTTCAACTAATTTTATAAATTTTTAACAACTTTGAAACAATAGAACAATAATAAATAAATTTAAATAAAAAAAGTTAATTTATTCTTATTTAATTTGCATGATAAAAAGTACAGTCTGAATGTTTCGAGCGGAATTTAATTTTTTGTTCAAATTTTTTTAAAATTTACAATACTCAAATGGTAAATAATGTGAACGTTAATTAATTTATTGAAAAATTAATTCTCTATATTGAGAAAAATAATTTTTTAAAATACAAAACAAATTAAAAGGTTTGAAAAAAATTCAGTTCATTTGAATGCTCGAAATTATAGGAACATCAGTATTCGAAGCAAATGCCAATTAATTGACATAAATAAAATTTATTTGATTTAAATAAATATATATTTGACAAAACAGTCTTTTATATTTTATTCAAAAAGAATTTAATATAGAATTTTTAAAAGTTTCCATTAAATTCTTCGTGAGAATTCAATTACTTTTTAATTAATACATTTTTATTACTTCTGTAAATTAATCTTAATATTATTATTATTATTATATTATAGTATATTATATTATTATTTTTTAGCTGAACCAAATAGAATTTATTTGAACCAAATAAAATTTCTCCTAACCGAATAGAATTTATTTGAATCAAGAAGAATTTGTTTTAATCAAAAACATAATTTATTTAATCAGAATAGAAATTATTTTTAACTGAACAGAAATTATTTGAACTAAAACAGAATTTTTTTTAATTGAATAGAATTTATTTGAATCAATTAAAAAATTTGTTTATTAAATTAACAGAGTTTATTTGAACGAAATAAAATTTATTTTAACCAAAAATAGAAGTTATTTGAGTCAAATAAAATTTGTCTTAAAAACAAATAGAATTTATTTGAACCTAATAAAATTTTATTAAACAAAATAGACTTTCTTTTATCCGAATAAATTTTATTTGAACCGAATAAAAATTGTTTCAATAACAAATACAATTTATTTGAACAAAGTATAATTACTTTGACCCGAATAAATTTTATTTGAACCGAATAAAATTAGTTTTAATAATAAATAGAATTTATTTGAACCAAATAAAATTAAATTGATTGTTTTATCAAATCAATTAATACATTTTTAATATTTCTGTAAATTAATGTTATTATTATTATTATTATTGTTATAATTATTTTTTTCTTGTTATTATTATTTTTATTTTTTTTATTATTACTATTATTATTACTATTATTATTGTTACCATTGTTATTACCATCATTATGATAAACATTAAGCTCAAGTTGAACCGACCTCCTTATCACAAATATAATAATAATCATTAACAAGTTTCTCTTTTTGGGAAGCAGGCCGATGCGAGATGAAAAAAGGGGCGGGATAAGTTAAACAACACCTTTTTACCTGAAATTGGATTGCAAGTGGATTTCTGCACCCATCTTTGCATAAAATAAGCCAGCATTCTTGTATTATGGCAAACGGGTAATCATCGACTCGGCAAAATTTTAGTAATGAGGGATGGGTCGTTAATGTGTTCAAGATTTAGGGGAAAGTAATTTAGTCTACTGGCAAATGATTGCGTGCAAAAAGGACAGTCACGTTTTAACATTCACATCAGTTTTTTCCTCCAGTAAACCTAATGTTTGTACAAATATTAAGGAAACAAACAAAAAAAAAGAAAAAATTGAACAAGCGAGAAAATAACTCCCGTAACATTCTGTAATTGACCATTTTAGAATGACTGTGGGAACTGTAAATTTGTGTCAAATATTTCCTCCTTTTTTTCATCTTATAAAGAGAAACAAAAATTTTCGAAAAGTGTCTAATATACTTATTAGAAGTAGAAAATAATTTTTTTTCTATTTGTATACAGAAGGGAAAAGATTTTAATTTTTCTCACTAAATAGAATTATTAGGCTTTTATTTTTTGTTAATTAAATCACTCTTAACTATTAAAAGTATCAATTTGATTCACTTTCGTATCAATTTGACACTTTCAGGAATCAACTCTGATACTAATTTGTTATACGATAAATAAATAAATAAATTAATAAAGTATTGAATAAATAAATAAATTAATTAATAAAGTATTGAATAAATTAATTAATTAACATACAATATTGAATAGATAAAAAATTTGTTTATAAATGAATTTTGAATAAATAAATAATTTAGTTAATTAATAAAATATATAAAATATAAATAAATTCCCCGAGTTTTAATTGCAGTGTTGTTTGAGAAGAGCAAAAAAAGAAAAGAAATTACCACTTTTGTGCGTTAATTCAAAGAAATTAAAATTTAAATCAAATTAATTAAAATTCCTTCTTTGGAAAATTAATTATCTACGTTTTCCTGCACTTGACGCTTTTTGTTTGGTTTGTTTTTCTAGCAATTGACTGTCAAGATTACGGCTATGAGGTGAAATTCGTATGCTTTCTTTTCCTCATTACTATTGTAGCACATCTTCTTTTTCTCCACTCATATGATTACTTGACTTTTTTCTCCCTCCTTTTGCTGTACTCTTTAAAATAATAGATTACACGTTCAGAAAACTATTTATAAAATAAATCCTATACAAATTTGCAGTTGCACATTTTTTTCTGGAAAAAATAATAACACACAGATTGAATTTTCAAAATTATATTTTCATTATTATAATATTCTTTAAATAAATTCTACTCTCTAAATCTAAATTACAGCCATGGGTTTACATTAGTAAACATATTTACTAATTTTTAGTATATTACTAATTTTGTTAAAATATCGATACTATTTTTAGTAGTTATATTTTTTTCTGTAAATAAAGTTTCAGTGAAAAGTGGGACTAAGATCTTTTTTATTTACTGTGCACGGTTCAATTTTTAGTCATTAAAATTTCGAAATTGAAATTAAAAATTAAAATACATTTAAGATAAATAAAAAACACAATCAAAAATATTGAAATAATGAAATAAAACTTATTTTATGAATAAGAAATTTTATTTTATTTGAAGCAGACAAAATTGATTTGTGATTAATTTTTATTTAGAATTAATTTTAATCAAATAACATTCGCATTGAAACAAATAAAGTTTATGTGAATCAAATATAGGATTTGATTGAATCAAGTTAAAATTTTATTTATGGATCAAATAACATTTTCTTGATTCAAATAATATTTACTCGGGACAAACAAAATGACATATTTGTTAGAATAATTCTAGCAGATTCCACTCACAAATTTATTTGTTTCAATTGAAAAGTTTACTCGTAAAAAAAATTCTTTTGTGCAAAATGAATTTTTATTTAAATTAAATAAATTTATATGCGTCATTATAGAACAAAATTATTTTTTCAAAACCGTCGAAAATTCGAAAAAGGAAAGCAATTATTTTTCTCAAATATTATTTACAAATCTCGTGAAAATATTTTCCTCTCCCTAATTATATTGTAAAAACCTTTAAATGCCATTAAAAAAACGTGGCTCTCGCGCGTTTCATTTGCACACGTCTTTCATGTTTAAACTTAAAATTTACATAGGAAATGTTCAATTTCACTCCTCCGGGGAGAAAGTGTACGTGTATGCAATTTAAATAAAATATATTCAAAAAGAGATACGTCAATTAATCGTTAAAAAAAAAGAATTTACATTATACATACTCGATGACTTTTTTAATTTTTTCCTCCTGTTTTTTTTTTTTTTTTTTTTTTTTTGAAAAAAGGGTAAAAAGAAGAAAACAGAGATTAGAAGTAAAAGTGTCAAGTCTATGCAGTGAAAAAGGAGTAATTAACTAAAAATTTCACAGCTTTCCACGTCACCCAGGGGGTACTGTGACGGCACGCGTTCCCGTTATTTTACATGGCGGGTTCCCCAGGAGGCCTAAACCATGCCACACATTATATTTTCGTGTGGAAAATAAAAGTTTTAATTTTCATTTCTAACCAGTATTTAAATATGTATAATAACGTCAAGATTTTTCTTGGCATTTTTTAAACCTCTTTTTTGAAAAAGAAAATATTAAAATTAAATTAAATATTAAAATAAAAAATGAAATATTAAATTAAAATATTACCCTTATAAAACTTTAAGGTTTTTACAAATTTTGTCATTTTTTTTTTAATGAGCGTGAATCTAAAGCCTTTTATCCTATTTTTCCATCGCGGTGAAGAAAAAATGTATAATTTACAAAAATTTTATAACACGTCTCGTTAATAATTAACTAAATAAATAATTTTCATTTTATTTCTTCATTAATAAACGGAACAACAAAATTTCGGAAAATTTATTTTAATTTTTAACCTATGAAATTGCATTAATTATAATAATTCAAATTTTTTTATTTTAAATTTTAATAAAATTCTTCTCAAGATTTTTACTTTTAAAGTCAATTGAGTAAAACTTTTTCCTCAAGATTACTCTTAAATAAATAATACAATTCTTCACAGGATTTCAATTATTTTCAATACAACTTTAATAAAATTCTTTGCAAAAAATTAATTATTTTCAATATAATTTGACAAATTGGATTTTTCGCTAGAATTCTATTATTTTGTTCTATAATAAAATTTTTTGAATCAATTCTTCAATGATTTTCAATACAATTTTAATTAATTTTGTCAAAATAATTTAATTGTCAATTTAAAGCTTTCGATAAAATTTTTTATCAAAGTGCAATTCAATAAAATTTTTTTTTAAATTAAATAAAATTCAGCGTAAGAATTTATTGTTTTTTTGAAATAATAAAATCATTCATAGAAAATCCATTATTTTCAATTCAATTTTAATTAAATTTCTCGAAATAATCACATTATTTTTCAAACTTTTAATAAAATTCTACGCAAGAGTTCAATTTTTTGTAATACAATTTTTTTATCACTTTTCAAAAGAATTAAAATATTTTAGAAGATTTTACTGAAATGCTAGAAAAAATTAAATTATTTTCTAAAAATTTTCATGAAATTTTAATAATCAAATTTTCAATTACAATTATTAACAAACAGTGGGATTATTTTCAAAACCTAAAATAAATTCTTCTTTAAATTTAATTACTTTCAACAATTTTAATTCAATTTAAACTTCTTCATTTTTAAAAATTTAAAAGAAATGCTACAAAACAATAGGTAATTATCTTTATAAATTTTAATCAAATTCTTTACCAGAATTCAATTATTTTTAAAAATTTTAATATAATTACAAAAATATATATAAAAAAACCTTTTTTAATTCTTCCAAGAAATTAAGTTATTTCAAATTTTTTTTATGAAATTTTTAGCTAGAATTAAATAATTATTAATTTTAGTACATTACTTTTAAAATTCAAAACGTTTAGATAGAAAAATTATGCAAAAAATTTATAAGAAAATTAATTTATCAGAATACGTAAAATTAAATAAATAAAATAAAATAAAGTAATTTAATTTTTTTTTAACTTGGAAAATAGAATCAAATGAACAAAATTGCACTTAAAAAAGATGTATTTGACTCAGAGCCAACTACACTTTTTATTTGCTTCAAATAAATTTCATTTGGTTTAAATAAAATTTTTATTGAAAACAAAGATAAATTTTTGCTCTTATTTATAACTGAAATAAATTCTTTTTGGTTTAAATAAAATTTTTTTAGGGTATGACTAAAATAAAAATAAAAATAGAAATAAAATAAAATAAAGGAAATGAAATAGTCTGCTACATCAATTTTTATTTTACAAATTTTCTCTCTTGTAAAACAAGTTCAATAATTGATATTGTGCAAGATATCACGAGGGAAAAGCGTGGTTAAAAGGCTATTAGTTCTCGCGCATCACAATCAGTCCCTGTAGCATGTGCTCATATAAAAGATTCTTTCAGAAATTTTACAATATTAAAAAACAAGTTTTTCCTTAAAAATTAAAATAATTTTTACAATCTTAATTTAAAAAAAAACACTGAATTCCCCTAAAAATCTAATTTAAAAAATTTACCTTCCTTTCAATTTTTCCCTTATTTTAAACTTGTAGCTTTTCATAAAAACCGCCGCGCCAGTGCGCTTCCCGCGAATATACCGGTAACCCCAAATAATTCACGTTTCACTCTCGCAAAAGAAATTTTCTTTTCCTTTCAAATTTCGAATCTTTCATATCCAGCACTTACAACAGAGAACTATTTATAACTATTTCTATTTTCTTATATATATTTACAACTATTTCTCCTATAACTGAGGAGAAATTTTAGGCTGAGGAACCTAATTCAAGTAAAGGAAAATGCACCGTTTTTCTCTGTATTTGGTAAATTTGTACACAAAATAAAAAAAAAAATAATTTTTGACTAACATTTAAAAGTGAGTATTTTATACTTATCACTTTTTTGTACCTTTTATAAGATGATAAAAGTTATAACTTTAAAGTTATAACAAAGAAAATTGGTAATTTTTTTTTCGTCAATAGATTTTGGTTACCGGCAAAATTCAAGTTTTCTCGGAAAATATACGCGCTTTAGTCCAGAAATTACAGTGAAGTTACCACGGAAAATCGGTTCCCTTTATATGGGAGAAAATATTGATTTTCACCATAAGAGTTTTGCGCGCGCGTTGCCCCCACTTTATGAATCTTTGAAACGGTGAAAATTTTTGGCGCATGCAAAAATCGCCGGTATCAATTTCAAAATGGAAATAACCAGTTAATGTTTTATATATTTTCTCGAAAAAATTCAACGTGTCTCAATTAATTTTTTTTTACTGTAATATTTTTTGGTTTCTACTTTTTTTATTTTTTTTGTGTCTTATTTTTTTGTCTTTCTAACATTTCGTACATCTATTTTGAATAAAAAAAACGACTCTGAAAAACTGATTTCTTTAAATTAACAAAAACTTGTTTCTATAGGTGTATATAAAAATACATTTTCAATTTTTTCATTTCCTCCCCACAATGAAACTATTTTATAATGAATTAATAGCAAAAAAGGAAAAGGAAAAATTGTGTGTTTGTCAACAACAAATAAAAAGATTTATCGTTAAAAAATTATATGACAGCGAAGTTTCTGCTTCATCAGGTTTTATTGCCCATAAAAAGTGCACAACGTGTTTCACAAAAATGCCTAATAGAAATCGTTGGGACTAGACAATAAAACTTTTCTCAAAATGTATGATTTATTTTATAATAAAATAAAATTAAACTACTAATGACAGGTACACAATGAAGATAATATATAATGTAGAAAGTAGCAATGTTTTGAAGGGAAGTATTGCAAGGGGAATAAAAAAAAGAAGACAAAGACAAAGAAGAGGAAGAAGAAGAATAAAAAAAAACAAAAAATTGTCGATGAAGAAAAAAAAGTCGAAAAGAAAAAAGAGAAAGAAGGTGAAAGAAGAAATACGAAAAATTGAATAAAGCAAAGAAGATGAAAAATAGACGAATAAGAAAAACAAAAAGGAGGAAAAACGACAAAGGAAAAAAAACATGAAAAAAAGACTATATGTTGAAAAAAAAACAACTAGATGTTGAAAAAAGAAGACAAAGAAAAAAACAAAAAGAAGAATACGAAAAAAAGATAAAGAGTTGATTTAATTAAAAAAGAAGTAATGAACTTGCAGTTTAAAACAAAAGTCGAAATAAATGTTGCATAAAAATCATTTTCAAAGTTAAAATAAATGTCAATTTAAATGTCTCAAAAAAATAATTTTCGAAACTAAAAGAAATGTCAAATTAAATGACTCAAAAAAATAATTTTCGAAATTATAAAAGAACAAATTACTAATAGAACAATTTATAAACATATATGAAAATAAAAAAATAAAACAAAAGTGAGCCGAATATAAATTTCTAATAATCTTGATGTAATTTAGAGAAAAGTCCTCCTTGTAATTGGGTTACTTCTGCCACTGTAGACGATAATTCAATAAATTTATGGTCAAACAAGACTTCTCATTTGTAGAAATTGTAACAAGACTGTAATTACAGTAGTATTCTGTACTTCATTTGCATATGGAATAATTATTACTATAAGACTTTTACTTCATATATATTCAAATAAATTTATTCATTCAGACATTCAATTTATATATTTATACGAATTTCATGTACTTTTATTATCAATATACTATTATGTTAATTGTCTTTTATTTATTGTTTTTTGAAGAAGTTAAAAAAAATAAATTTTTACTCATTAGTAAATTATACAATTATATTTTAACTTTTACTGTACTTTCATGTATCAAACTAATCTAACATGATTGAATTTATAATTTTTTACTAACATTGTTTTTTCGTTTTAATTTTGATTTTATAAATGATTTTGTTTTTTTATTCTCCTATATAAACTCTTTTTGAGTTTTTATGTTTTCCTAATAGAAATAATTTTATTAAAATTTACATTTGAAACGGTGAAAAATTGACAGAAATTTACTTGCAAGGTTGTACTAAAATTCACTTTATTTATTTCCTATTTGTTTTCACTTTTCAGTTTTACTTACATTTATATATAAATGTTTTTAATTTTTTCATTATTTTCTAAAACTTTTTTAGATTTGAAATTTCAAGAATCCATATTTTACTTTTTAAACAGTAAAAATTCAAAAGAAAGTTTCTTTTATTAAAATTTATATTTTTGAAAAAACAAAAATTGACAAAAATATAAAGAAAAATTAAAAAGAAACAAAAATCTCAAAAATCACTTTTACAATAAAATGTTTAAAAAATAATAAATAAAAGTAATTAAGGATTTAAATAGCACAACTTTTTGATTAGAACCGTTCTAATCTTTTCGCATGTTTGCAAAACTTACAAAGAAGAAAATATTTACTGTTAAAAAAAATAATTATAGATTTCCAAAACAAATAATAGTTTTAAAAAATGTATAAAAAGTTTTGTGAAATAAATTTGAAAAAATTTTGAAAATTAGAACCCACAGAGTCATCTGGTGAATTTCTTTCGAACTATCTTCGCTTACCGCTGAAGATAAGCTTCAAAGTGACGCTCCTCGGATATGAAAGCTATTTTTTAAACATTTATTCTCTTTAACTAAATAAGAAAGTCTAAAACTTTATCCTTATTTTCGAATTTTCTAAATTAAACCCTAAAATAATGAATTTTGACAATGAAATCCTCCCATAGAAAAATTATTTATTACTTAAAAAAGTTCAGATCAAAAATGCAACAAGTTAAAAATTTAAAATTAAATTTAAAAATCGTTTATTTTCTTCTGTATGAAGAATTATTTTTGGTACTAAAAAAAATTAGTTTAATTCAACTAAAAGGAATTCAGGTCGAATTGAATTAAGTATTAAATTACTCCAATTCATTAAAATTAATTAAAACGATTATTTAATTGATTAATTGTTTTTTTTTAATTTATTTCACTGGTTTTTTTAATTTTTAGAAAAAATTATGTTTGTTTTATTATTTTAATAATAATTTAAATAAAAATTAAAAATTCTTTATAATATTTAATAGAATGATTTTTTTTCCACTCGAGTGACATCTGCCGGTAAAGAGAGTCAATAATTAGATGACTCAACTCATCTGTTTAGTTGCATTTGTTATATTATAGCCTCTGCTCTCTCTCTCTCCAAGATATCATGAAAAAAGTGCGAGACAAATTTAAACATAAATTCAGTGATAGATAAAGTTCATATATTTTCTAGAGCAGATAAATTCTGAACCTATTCCAACTAATAAAACCAGAAGTATAAAAGATGGATTAATTCATCGCGAGAATATAGTCTTCTCTCTCTATACATATGAAAGATAAGAGTCTATATTTAATATCAAATAGGAGATTTATCAGTTTTTTATAAATCAAGGATATCAAGTATACACACAACTCATATATAATATTACTTCAATGGCCACGCTAACTTCACGCGAGTGTATTCGCGTCTACAATTTTTTTTTCACTCGCTAAATTTATATATATATATATATATATCAAAATTCAACTTCAACACATGTGTCAATACAATTTGTGCGTGTGTACGTAAACACGTACAAAAAAAAGTGTGTGAATAAAATAAAAAAAAACAAAATTTTTTTTTCTTTGAAATGAAGAGTCACTGTTGGCGTAATTCAACAAGATTAGAGGGAAAAAAAGAAACAGATAAAGTCTGGCCAGAAATACAGTCGAAAAATCAGAGACAACAACGTAAATATGATTCTCAGACGCGAGTTATTAAACACTATCATTCATCGTCTAAGGGAATAATTGAGGAGAATTCGTCAGATAATGAATTTGATGACAATTGTCGTCGTCGTCATTGTCATCATCAACAAAAAATTGAAAGAAATTTAAATTATTCTGATTTTCCCGAATTGGGAAAAATTATGTCGTCGTCGAGGAGAAAAAATGATTTTAGAAAGGTTCCTGATGCAATTGTCGCTGATGATGTTATCATCATAAAGGAAGAAATAACTGAAGATAAATTAAAAACGAGAAAATTTCTTAAAAGATCTGAAAGAAGTCAATTATTTCGGATTAATATTCAACAAATTTTGGAGGTGACTATTTTTTTCATTCATAATTTTAAAAAATATAATTTAATGAAATTACCTTAAGTTGTAAGTATCGTTGAAATTAAAATGCTTTATAAACAATTATCAAGTTCAGGAGAATGTGAATGAAAAATATTTTATTAATATTTACTAAAATAATATTTAAATATATTTTATCAATAATAATATTTTTTTTATTTAATCCTTCACATTATTTATTAAATATATTTTCGTAAAACCAGTTTCTAATTATTTTATAATAAAAACGTTTGCATTTGAAAATAATTGTTTAATCAGAAGACAAATAAAAATTACAATAGAATTATTCTTTTCTTTTTTGTAAAATTGTTTCTTGCTTCTTTTTTTTATTTCTTTTTAATTTTTAATTACAGAAATTTGCATTAAGAAATTAATTGCCACTTTATAATTTAATATCAAATTCAAGTCGCGAGAATAATCACAATGAAGATTATGTCACTTTGAACACAAATAGAATATTTTTTTTTCTCAAACACTGCAAATTTCATTTTTATCAGTCTGTTGTAATATTCATTTGTTATGAAATTCACCAAACAATTACTTTCTATCAGTATTACAATATTGAACAATTCTCAACATTTCTTCTTTTTATATTTGAGTTTTCAATTTTTTTTTAACTTTGGAATTTAGAAAATTTTTCCACAAACTTTATTTTCAAATTTTTTTAAAATTATAATAAAAAATGTTTTACTTAGAATAGAAGAATGTTTGATTTGAATAATAAAATGTTTAATTATAATAAGAAATTGTTCAAAATTTTGAATCAGAATTAAATATGTTTGATTCAAATGAAGAATTGTTGAAAAATTAAAAATTAGAATGAAAGATTGTCTACAAATTTTTAATTAGAAAAAATATTTACTGTAAATAAAAAATGTTCAATTAGAATAAGAAATTATTCCAAAATTTTGAATCACAATAAAAAATTATTAAAGTAATTTAAATTAGAAAATAATTTAATATTTTTTAAAACTACATTGATCGAAAAAAATATTACTTCTTTTAATTCTCAATTATTTTTTTTCAGAACCAAAGAAGCCTGAAAAATTCCCTGGCAGAGAAGAAAATCAAATGCTGTGATCATATTGTCGAAACGAAGGGCAATAAAATTTATCTATCAAAAGCAAAGAAACCGACGAAATTGAAGCAAATAATAATCAATGAACGAAAAAAGAAAAAAGAATTACGAGAAGAAAATCGTGAGCCAATAATTAAAATTATTCACGAACAATTACTGAATATTGAAAATTTGAAAATTATTTCCGATCCAAATTTAGATCTCGACTGTGGTAGAACACTAACGGGATTGAATCTCATTGGAAATGAATATAGAAATCCAAAAAGTGATAATCTAGTTGACAAGATAGTGGAGAATCGAAAAGACATTTCCCAAAGATTAGAGAATTTATTAATTAATTCAAACGACGAAACGAATGTGATAAATGATGAGTTGAAGAATGAAATTGCAAATATACAAATCGATGATATTAATACACAAAATATTATTGTCGAAAATGTTAATAGTGTTCTTATTTTGAATAAGGAGGAGAGTTTTCAAAATCCTGCATTCTTTACTTATAGGGACGCGAATACAAATAATATTCGGTATTCGAAGAAATTTAGAGAGTGAGTAAGTGTTACTTTTCATCACTTATTCGACAGAAATGAATTTTTTTCTTTTAAAATTTATTTTATTTTTGCAACAATATTATTTACTTTTATTTTTTTTTGTTAAAATTTTATTTTATTTGTTGTTTTATTTTTAGCTACAATTTTATTATATGATTTATTTTGTCTCACAATTTAATTAATTTTTTACTTCTTTTATTTTTCAATTTTCGAGAATCTTGACACATGTAATTATTTTAATCTCTTTAAAAAGAATTCATGATTCGAATGTATTTTTAATTAGAAAAAAATAGTCCGCACTTGGCAATATTATTAATAAAAAAAACATGTTAATTTTATTTATTTTTTCCAGATACTGTACGAACACGATTTCGCCAGAATTCAATAAAAAATTGGAAATTTTCTTATCAGAACTATTTAGACTGCAGAAAAAATTATATGAAAGAAGTAATGTCAAAGGAAAATACAAACGAAGATTTTACACCGGATTCAATGAAGTCGAGAAGCACATTACCTTGAAAAAAATTAAATTTGTAATTATTGTACCTGATCTAGAGAAGGTAGAGGTTGAAGGTAAATTGAGATAGTTTATAAAAATAATTAGATAATATATAACTAAACGAAAAAATGAAATACATGAAAAAATAGATGTAAATTCAATAAAAGAAATTAAATTTATTAGATTAAGAAAAATAAACAAAAATAAGTAAAAATAAATTAAAATAAAATGTATAAAATACAATTCTTCCTCAATGAGGAAGCAAAAGTTAAATATTTAAAAAAGTAAATGAATTTAAAATTAAAATGATTCTAAAATTCAGAATATTCAAATTAGTAAAAAATTCGAATTCTATTACAATAATATTCTGTCACGTACCTATTAAAAAAAATTGAATCTGAATTTTTTTAATTCATTAAAATATTCTTTACTTTCTATTATTTTGAATTTTTGTAATTTTGAATTTTTAAAATTTGCTTTGGAAAATAATAGACAAAATATTTCGTTGATTCGAAAGTTCAGAAATTTTTAATATAACTAAAATTATAGGACTAGTTTAGAAAAATATTTTTTCTATTAAAAAAAATAAAGGTTAATAACTATTTTTAAATTCCAGGGGGTTTAGACGATATCGTTAATAAATTAATTGGCTCTTGTCGAAAACAAAACATTCCAATTTGTTTTGGTCTTTCCAGAAGAAAATTAGGATATTTAACGCATAGAAGAGGAATGGTCAGTTGTATTGGCGTCTCCAATTTCAGCAGCATCGAGGTAAATAAAAAGAAGTAAATAATTTTTTTCACAAACAGAAAATAAATTAATTTTACTTTTTATTTTTGAATAAAAGGAAAAACTCGAAGTGGTATTAAACAGTTTGGTGGAGGCGATGAATGAATTTCGAACATTAATTGGCGAATTGAATAAATTGATAGACGTGAAAAAATTAATGGATGACAATCTTCTACTTTCTGAGAGGATAAAAAACCTGTTGAAAATTCTAGCACCAACAACTTAAGTACACACAGCTTTAAAATTAAAACTCGTCTTCTCCTAAGATAATTAATAATAAAAAATTGTAAAATATATACATTACCAGTAGAATACTATTTTAGTACTACAATCAGCAAAGCCGTCCAATTTTTAATATAATATATATTTTTAAAAAAATGTAATTTTATACATTAAAAAATTTTTATATCGCATTCAAAACTGTTTTAATCTTCACCCTTTCGCATCTTTAAAAACGTAAAATGTTTATATGCACAGAAAATAACGTATAGAAAACACATTTTAACAACATACTACGAAACATTTAATTCAAATAAATTTTGTATAAATATAAGTGATATACATACATTTCTGTAAAAGTTTCATTCAAAGATGGATCAAATACTTTACGAACAAAAGAATTTAAAAATACAAGTTAAATGTAAGTAAAAAAATTACGAATAAAAATATATTGAAATTTCACTTTTTCAAATTTACTATGAAAGGAAACTAAAATTGAAAATTGAAACTTTAAGAAAAAATACAGAGTCTGTAAGCTTAAATACACAGAGAAAAAATATATTTTTGACTCAAAGCCTACTGCAATTTCTAACTATTTCAAATCAATTTTATTTAGTTCAAACTTTATTTGATTTATTCGCTATAAATTTTCTTTATTTTTTATTTATTTATTATTTTATTCATGTCGAAAAACATTTTTTATAACTAAGTCAATGAAAAAAAGTTTCGTAGGCTCTGAGGAAAACATGTTTTTATTCAACTCAAATAAAAATTCTATTTGGTTTGAATAAAATTTTTCTCTTGACTTATTAAAACGTTGACTTTATTCTTTCAAAAAGGAAAAATAAATAAAAAAGAGAATTAAATAATAAAGCAAAATTACAATCATACAGATAAAATATTCGATCCATCAATCACTGAATTTCAGGTACTGCAAAAATATATATTTAACATTTCAAAGTAGGCGTATAAGCAATATTTAAAAATAACAAACATACCTCTTAGCTTAGGTTCTATTTACACATAATAAATAAAAAAAAATTTCTGACATATATTCTCTAAACGTACGACTGTTAAATATTGTAATATTAAAAAAACATAAAAGACAAAAAAAAAAGAAAACTATTGCACTATCGTTTTGCACTTTCCAATTCGACTGGATTTTCGGCAGTTATATTTTCATGATTAACTGGCACAACATTATTATTGTTATTGTTATTATTATTGTTTGTATTTTTATTGTTGTCTGTATTTTGTTTTAAATCAACTATTACAAATGCAATAGTACCAAGTATTCCCACCACAATCAATATACCTAAATGTAAATAAAGTCCAAAGTAATTACTGTAAAAAAAGCTCAATGTCACTGCTACCGATTGAAAGAAGAGATACATCGAAAATACAAATTCGGTATCGTTTACATAAATTGTGCCGAGAAGAGCAATAATTTGTGTATTTAAAAAGGCATCGCCAAAACCAATAGCAACGGCACCTATCATGGCTAACGATATTGAAGGCGATATGAAACCAATGTCTTCAGTATCCTAGAACAGTAATTAATTATTATCGTTTAAATATAAATAACAATAGGTAGAGAGTAGATTGGAGTGAAAAAGACATTTTCATACTTTTTACATTCTAAAAATTTTTTTTCTGCGAAAAATATTTGTAAATTTTTCTCAAATTTACAATTGGTACTAAAAAAAATATTCTACAAGAAAAAATATTTTCGTGAAAAATAATAATTACAAATTTACACCTTTACATATTTCAAATTTCTTCTCCTTAACACAATAATTAAAGTTTAAATAGTTAAAAATACATATCGATATTTTCACACTTAATAATCTTTGCATTTGATAAAAATAAATTAAAACTTAGATAGTTTAAAATTTAAATAAAGTAAAAATAAAATCGACGAAAATTTCTATTAGTAAAATTGTTTTCACCCATAAAAATTGAGGATGATTTTTAAAAGTTGTATATCTTGAAAAGTGAAATAAAATTTGAATAAAATTCTAACGGATTTTGATCAACTAAAATTTAATTCAAATAAATTTTTATTCAATGAAGACTTTAATAAATTACCCACTAGGTTAATACCTATATTTCAAATAGATTAAACTTTGGATAATTTGTAATTTGAATAAAATTGAAATTTCAATCGTTTACAGCGATTTTAATCAAGAAATACTTCAATCATGTAATTTAAACAAAGATTTATTGAAACTTGAAATGAGTTAATTTTAAATCCACGCGCAAAAATTTTTAGTGATTTGTAGATTGTATTAAATTAATCATTTACGTAAAACAAAACTGAAAATTTACAATTTTAAAGAACTTTCAGATAATTGCAGATAAATTCAAAACTTTTCAAAAGTAATAAAATCATTCGCAAAAATTCAATTACTTTCACAAATTTAAGGAAAATTATGGTCAAATTTTTAAGTATTTTTAAGAATAATGAAATTTTTCTCTGAAATTCAAGTATTTTTGAAAGTTCTAATAAAATTCTTGGCAAAATTTCAATTATTTAAAACAAATTTTGATAAAATTCTACGTTAATAAAATTCTTAGGAAGAATTCAACAAATTTTAATAAAAATTTTTTAAACGATTTAGTTATTTTTAAAAAAATTTCGAAATTCAATAATTTTCATTATCAACCTACTACTTAAATAGAAAATTTTACCAAAAAAATTCATTCATTTAAACCACAATTTTCATGAAATTTCTTAAAATTCAAAAATTTTCAATATTAATTATAAAATAAAAAATTTCTCAAAAAAATTCATTCATTTAAACCACAATTTAAATTAAATTTCATAAAATTTTAATTATTTCATAAATTGTCAATTTTTTTCAAATAATTGAATTCTCGTAAAATTTTGTAATAAAAATATACTTTAGTTAAAATTTTAGATAATAATTAAAAATTAAATGCATCAGAGAATGAATTTTTTTTAGAAATAATTAAATTTTGAAAAGGATTTAAATCAAAATCTTTGAATATTTGAATTATTCATACTTTTACCTATACTCTCTTGATTTAAATCTGTTGAAAATCGTGGTTTTAACTGACAATCAGTGACTGCTTTTTACTTCTGAATCAGTTAAAAATAACTAATTTTTTCAAAAAATAATACTGATTTTAAGGCAAAAATATCTACAAAATTAGTTCAACTTGAATAATTAAATCAATAAAAAATGTACTAAAACATCAGCAATTTTTTACTAATTCTCAGTAGTAATATTAGTTTCAGTTAGTGACTGTATTTTTGCATTCTAAATCAATTATCTTTAACTAATTCAAATTTAGAATGTTACAATTAAGTAGAATTAATTTGTTTAAAAAAGTTTATTTGAATTTGTTTTTAAATTATTTTAAGTTTTTATTTTTTTGAATTCATTTAATTGAAGTATTTTCAAATAATCGAAATTTCCTGAAATTGAATTTCAAACAAATGGATTTTAAAATTCTCAGAGAACTTTTTGAAAAATTATTGAAACTAATTGATTTGAATTTGTTGAAAATCGTAATTCTTATGGAAAAAAAAATAAATGATTAAATATTTATTTAAAAATGAAGTTACTGATGTGTTCGAATAATTTTACACTTAAAGAAATTTGTAAATAAGTAATTGCATATTTTTTTAGTATTTTTTTTTAGTTTTTAGTTTTAGTTTTTAATTTTTTTATCTATAGTAATTTTTAGAGTGAGTCTGAATATTATTTTGGTTCAAGGAGAAAAAGTTAAAATTTTGTCTGGAGATCAGGGAGAAGTCAGAGAAAAAGAAAATTAAATTTTCACAGCAACCCTGAAACAATAAAACTAAGTGCAAATAAAAAGAAAAATATTCACCGTGAATGGCGATGTGTTTGGAAGATTCAAAAAAATGGTCACATAAGAAAATGCGTGAACAATAGATCCAATAACCAGGATCAGCCAACGTGAACGAATTTTAATTGTCGATGCTAATGGTCCACAAATAATTCCCGCTGTCACTTCTCCAATTCCCAAACATATTCCCACAAGACCAGCATATTTCTTTCTCAATTCACCCATTTTCACTGTGAAACCAAAACTCGCTGTATAAACACCCGAATAAAAAGCAAGTACAAGACCACTATACATAAATATCACTATCAACATTAGCATTTGCCTTGTTGCAATAAGACACAAAAATCGTCTCATTCTCTCCCATGCAACAATTAATGTCTGTCGTTTATTATTTCTAATTGTCTCATTTTTCTCCTTTAAATTCTTCTCACAAATCTCTCTCAATGTTCGTGTATAAGGTTTTCTCAATGTTGCCAATATCAGTGTACCAATAATTGCCAGCACCGTGAGAATACTGAACATCAATCTTCTCGTTTGTTTATCATATGTCTTGGTTGTAAATAAACAGTAAACCGAGAGATTACCAATGACAAGTGAGAGTTGATAGATTGCCCAAAATATACCCGAATTACGAGCAATTGTCTCTGAATTACTATTCTCCGTAATATAACGTCCATGACCGACCCACATTAACGATGCGCCAAGTCCCTGCAATGCCGAGGCGAAATAAAGTAAAAATGTTTGTGGCCAAAGAAATGTGGCGACAAAAAATGCATAACACAATGATCCTGTGAATATTGATAAGCGTGGACTTATTTCCTGAGCGTAGGACGGCGCAAAAAATGTGCATACACTGAGAACCGCGTAAACAATGGCCAAACTACTGTAGCCATCACCAGTGAAATTTGGATCCTCATTCGCTACGCTGTCGAGCACTGTTTTCTAAAAAAAAAACAAAATTATTATTTATTATTTTATTTTATTACTAATATTCACCCAGAAAAAAGCTACTTTGTTTCAAAGAATGTTTCTTCAAATAAAATAAATTTGTGCATTGTTATACGGTCAAAAAAGTCAAAGAAATAATTTCTTTGAATGTTTTCAGCTTTTTATTTGTCTTAAAGAAATTTTTCTTTGGACTAAAAAATATCTTTCAAAGAAAAAAAATTCTCTGATATTAAAAAAACCTTAAAAATTGTTTTTCGTAAAAGTAGTAGTTTTTTGCGTAGAATCGAATGGTGCTATCATTTTTTTAAGAAAATGAATTTTTTTCAATTGTTTATAACAAATTGTTTAAACAAAATTTATAATGTCAGAAATTATTACTAGACCTCATGCCAAGATCCCAATTATTTGACTCGTAAATTATAAAATTACCACGAATTCTAATACAAAATCATCAATTTTTTCACGTTCTAACAAAAATTTCTTTTTAAACAACTTCAATATTGAACTATTATTATATAAATTAAATAAATTATTTAATAAAAACTTTTACTTAAATATTCAATAATTCAATTTTTAAATAGTTGCGTTTACAATTTTCATAAATAATCAGGGATTTTTAAAAGGTTTTAACTTGAAATTTACTAAAATTCCGATTTAAAATGAATTTAATTTTGAATTTTAAAGAACTATGATTTTTGATAAATTTTAATAATTCAAATTCTCCTTAAAATAGTTAAATTTGTCAATACAAATATTTAATTAATTATTAACAATAATTGACACTAAAAAGAATTCAATTTTAAAAAGTTACAAATGATTGCAGAAATTCCATTATTTTCAAAAGTATGATAAAATTCATAACACTAAATTTTATTACGTTCAAAATTTATAACAAAAAAAACTTAACAAAATCCTAATTATTATCTTTATAAATAAAAAAATTCTTCTTCAAAACTCAATTATTTTCAAATATTTTCCTAATTTAAATGATCTTTGATATTATATTATTTAAATAAAATTGCCCTAAAGAATTCAATCGTTTAAAAAAAATTATACCTACAAATTTAACTATTTTCATTTTTAATAAAAATTTCAAATAAATTCAAATATTTTATAAATTTCTTAGCAATAATTAAAATACTTTCATAAATAATAAAACTCATTGCTGAATTTCAATTATTTTTATAATACAAAATTAATTTAATTCCACGAAAATTTTAAATATTTTTCAAAATTTCATTAAAATTTGTCAGAAGAATTCAATTACTTCCAAATTTTTTTTTAATAAAATTCTATGAGAATTCATTTTAAGAAATATTCAATTACACAAGAAATTATTTTAATGTATTTAAATAATTGAATTCTATAGTAAAAAGTCAATTATTTTCAAGAGTAATAAAATCCTTCGCAAAAATACAATTACGTTCGCAAATTTAAAAAAATTCTGGTCAAAATTTCAATCATTTTCATAAATAATAAAATTTTTCTCAGTAATTCAATTATTTTCAGAAATATTAAAACTCATCGCAGAATTTCAATTGTTTTTAATACAATCTTAATCGAATTCCTTGAGAAATGTAACTATTCTAAAATTTTATATGAAAATTCAAGAAAAGAATTGAAATCTCGTATAATTTACAAATAAAAATTGATTTGAATATTAATTTTAGTTAAAATTTTATATAATAATAGAATATGAAAATAATTGTTAAGTTACAGGAACAATATTTTTATAAAATAAAAAAATGATTTTAACAATAAATCCACTTAAATTATATTATAAATCATAAAGAAATCGAGTCATTGACTCGGAATAATCGTTGTCTTTATGTTCTATAAAAGTATTTTTGTCGTTTATTAATTTCAAAACGGTTTGAATTTGAAATTTTTAAAAATCTCAATTTCCATGGAAAAATAATTACAATTAATTATTTAAAATATTTAAAAAAGAATTTTAAAAGTAAAAAATTAACAATTATTTTACAATCAAAGAAATTCACAAATAAATTCCACAGAACATTTTTTATAAAATATTTTCCTTTATTTTCGAAAAATTCTATTATTTTCATTTTCAATTTCATTTTCCATTTCATTTTCAATTGAATATTTTAATGAACAAATATAATTTATAAACCTTTTCTTTATAATTTTTAAGAACTTTGAATTTTATTAAAACAATTAAAATTAAGAAATAGAATTCATACAAATTATTTCCTTACGAAAAAAATAGAAATTTTGAATATTTTTTTTTAAATTCAGATTTTTTCTCCTTATTGGAAATCAATTTCCCTTCCGGAAGAGACAGAAATAAATATTTAATAAACGCATAACGTGTGTAGTATATGCGCGACTTAAATACAATTTCACGGTACATTATAAACTTTGTTGGATAAATTGGAAAATTGGCTAAAAGCCAACAATCGTGTGATCAAATAAATTTATTAGTATAAGAATAATATAAATCGTTCGTCCGTAGCAATATAAGTCACTTCTTCATTTTTTTTTTATTCTCTCTACTTCCTCTGACACTTTTACTAATATTGCATATTAAGAATCGTTTTGTTTACTTAAATTGAGAGCAAATTTATGAGAAATAATGCAAAACTATTTCAACTTTGTTTGCAAATTATATTTGTTGGAGGGATTTTATCATTGGTATACATATAGAAGAAACAATAGAATTAAATTTTCTACGCACAAGTAAAATGTCTGTATGTCACTGCTAGTAATAGATTTTCATTGACCGTTATTAAGCTTGAGAATATTTTTCAATGAAAAGAGAGAGAAAAAAAAAGAAAACGTTACAATTTATCTCACGAGTGAGTTGATAATTTATTAACAGTAAACCACGTATAAAATGTCTGCAAGTGAAAGATAAGAATTGCTATTTTTACAATTTTTCGTCAATGAAAACATGACTTTTGAGTTGTGAATAAAATTTATATCGTTTATGACTTTTTTTCTACAATTGATAAGCAATGTAAGTCAACAAATTATTGATTTAGATTTGGGAAATTTTTTTGTTTAAATTTACCAATTTTTTAATTCTACGAATTTTTAATTTTATTGTTTCAAAATTTTACAATTTTTCAATTTTACAATTTTCCATTTTATTTATTTGTTTATGTAAAACACACGGGCTTTTTATATTTTTAAAAACTTTCAATTTTATAGAATTTTACAATTTTGCAATTATTCGATTTTTTTCTAATAAAATCTTAGCTGGTGGAAAAATTTTATTATATCAATAAATAATGGAATATTGAGAGGGAGATAATTATGTAATAACGCTTAATTTTATTTCTATTATTCAATTGAGATAATTGGCAATTTAAATAAACATAAGTCGAAAAAAAATATTCGTAAGGAGGAAGAAATAATATTTATTATAAAGTGGAAAATTCAAATTACAAATTCGATGTCTCTCATTGAAAAAAAACTTATTTCAATTATCGAATTACTATAATTACATTTGAAACTCAGTTTATATAATATAATTGATTTTTTAAATTTTAATTAAATAATAATTATTTTTATTTAAGATTTTTTCTTAATAATTATGAAAAAAAATTTTAAAAAAATGAAATTAACAAATAAGCAAAAGTTTTAAAAAATTTGTAAATAAGGAACTACGAAAATTCAATAAACCAAAAATAAATGGAGAACGATTTCCTGAATTTTTAAATAAAGAACTTTGAAAATTTGTAAAGCTAAAGCCAAAAATGTAAAACTTACAAAGAAAGAATTTATTGAAATTTCTAAATAAAGAACTTCAAATATTTGTAAGACCACACTAAAAATATAAAAATCAATTTTTTAATTTTTTAAATAAATTACTTAAAAAATTCTAGAAAAATAAAACGAAAAATAATTTACAAACAAAGAAGAAATAAGAATGAACTTTTCAATTCTGAATAAATAACTTGAATAAATTTATAAAAGTAAATACAAAAATATATAACCACCATAAAGAAGAGTTAAAGATCTTTTGAAATTTTTTAAATAACTACAAAAATTTATAAAACAAAATTTAAAAATAAGTAACAAAGAATATTTGTTGAAATTTTTAAATAAATAACTACGAAAATTTCGAAACAAACTTGAAATTCTAAAAATGAGAATAAATTCTGAACAAAGAAATATAATAGGTTTTGTACAAATATATTTATACTTAAAAACGAGATGTGACTTTTTTTGCAAGAAAGAATAATTATAAAGAAAATTTTTTTAAATACAAGAAAACAAGAAAGAAAATTAAAAAAAAATCAGACAAACAAGAAAATTGCAAAAATGAGAAAAACAAATGACAATAATTTTCTAACAAAGGAAGTAAAATGAGAGAAGAACAATTTATAAAACAAGAATCGCAACTTATTATCATTCCACAAGAAAGGAACATAACAGAATAGATAGAGATCTTATTGCATAGACTGCGAAATCTATTTTTCCACTATGTGCGAAAATAATAAACTAATTCAGTTCAATTAAATTCTAAAATTAAGCTCATTAAGCTCATTATGAAATTTCTTCACCCACTTTCAACTCAATTAATGCGAAGATAATAAATTCGAAAAAAGCGTCGAAATTAAAAGTAAATGTTTACACTCAACAAAAAAATTAAATAAATAAATAAAAGTTTTCTGCACTCAAATAGAAAAATTATATTTACCCTAAAATTTTATTTATTTAACCCTGTAGTAAAATAAATAAACAAAAAATAATTTTACTTGCTTCCGTTTTTTTTTTGAGTTCTTTGAGAATTTTGAAATTAGAATTTAATTTCCAAAAAAGCAGGTTTTTGGATTAGTCTTATTAGGACAGCTGTGCTGTCGATTTACATGAAATCTTAACGAAGCTTCAAGTGAGAAATAATTCGGAGAGACTGTTAACTCCTTCCACTATTAACTTAATAAAAAATTTTATAAAAATAATTCTACACTGAAAAAAATAAATATTTAAAAAATATTTTCTCCACATTTAAAAAATAAATAGGTGTATAAAAAATTGTTTATCCCAGGAATTTTATTTATTTAACCCTACAATGAAATGACTAAATAAAATTTTTTTCACCTTAAAAAATAAATAAACGAAAAATAATTTCTCTCTACCAAAAAGAATAAATAAATATATTTAAAAAATAATTGTTCCATCCTCAGAAAATAGAAAATAAAAAATCGTTTATCGTAGAAGCTCTATAATAAAATAAGAAATAATTTTTCTACCCTCGAAAAAGTAAATTAGTTTATAAAAAATTGTTAACCTTAGAATTTTATTTCTTTTAACTTTGAATAAAATAGATAAATAGTATAAAAAAAAATTGTAACTAAATTCAAATTTCAAACTCTCTCAGCTTTCAAATAATTTTCAATCAAAATAAAAGTCAATAACAATTTTTTTTTTCTTGTAAACACGGAAGGCTCCCTCGTGATTTGAAATTGGAATTATAAAATAATTCACAGACACTTGATTTCTTGGCAAGAGTTTTAGCGCATCTTCTCTTTATAACATAACGTATACTACAGAATCAAAAACATGAACTATAAATATACTCACCTGTATATTACTTGTTGTGAGAAACGCAGAAAACGTGAACATAAACCCCCAACTCAATATTAACACATTAACAAATTCCCTGTCAATAATCATTGTTAATTTTTTTCCTTCTTCTTTTTTTTTCTTCTCTTTTTAAAGTTTCTCTTTGAAAAACACCATATGTCACAGAAATAATTTAAAATTTGTATATTTTCTCTTTTTTTCTTCTTCTTCTTCTTGTTCTTTTTCTCTGTCGTCTCTTCTTTTTTGTCTCTCCTTTCTTGTGTTTGTATTATTATAAATTTATTGTTGATGTTTCGTACAAGAAATGATGATGATAATAATGGTTGACGAGAGGAGTGTGCGATATACAAGACATTGCTGCAGCCACTGACGAATGTTTTAGACGGTTGAAAATTTACATTTGACAGGTATGTTAACTTCAAGTGTGTGAAATTATTTTAAAGACGTGCGCCGTAGCATAGAATCGTGTGCGAGGAACTCTACTGAAAAAAACTTCATTCCAACAATCTTGAGTTAAACTTTGAATGGAATGTGTGTGATGTGTGTTGTGAGTTTATCGTGAAGATTAATTATCACAGAAAAGAGAAGAATATAAAACAATATATTTTTTTTCTTTTTTTTTCTTTCTTTCTCTTCAGTTTGTATATTATACTATATTGGCTTTGAGCCCACTAGCAATCATAAGTCACAGTATTCTTGTGTATCTCTCCATTTTCTATTTCGATAATAAATTATAGTAATATTCTATAGTAAACGTATTTAAGTGTATGGTAATTCAACGCTTGTCTTGTTTTTATAATTAATATGGGGTATTCCATTAAATTTACATTCTCATAAGTATTTATTTTAGTCTTTTCTATATTTATTTAATTTTTTTTCTTCTCCTTGTAATATTTATTTGAATATAAAATATAATTATAATATTAACAAATAATAATAATAATAATTTGTTTAATAGCTTTAAAATTATTTTTCAATAACAATAATAATATTAATATTAATATTAACATTAATTATTAATAATAAAAAATTATTACCATTTATTTATTTAATTATTTATTCGTATAAAATTAGTATTATTATCTGTTACTATTGATTATTCACCGAAAAAATTTATTTCAGTAAAATAACAGATTAGTTGACTAATATTAATTAAATATTTACTTGAAACAAAAAAAATTTTGTAGTTAATTAAATGCTAATCGAACTAATACATATCAGTGTTTTAAGCAAACACCACTTAATTGACTCCAAATAAATATTATTTGATTCAATTAAATATTTTATTAAATTTAAAGAAATCGGTTATTTGAATGAAACAATTGTCTTCAGTGTAAATTATTTATATACAATGAATAAAATTTATTTGCTCTTTAAATTTGAATTAGTAAATTTTACTAATTAATTACTAGAAATGACTGATTCATAGTGAAATTTACTAATTAGAATTTTTTAAACGAATTAAATAACGATTTAACGATTCAATAATAAACAATTACATGACTATTATCAAATAAATAAATTTAGAATAATAAATAAATGAAATAATGAATAATGATAAATAAATTTAGAATAATAAAATAAATTTAAAAATAATTTACTCGTAATTATAATTTTAATAATAATAATAATTTTTACTCGCATGTCAATTAAATAAATAAAGCAAATAATTTTCTTTAAATACTGAAATTATTCATGGAAAAAAAAATTTATTTAACTTTAAATAAAAATTATTTAATTCAATGAAATATTTATTTGAAAAAATAGACCAGTTGGCGGATATATTTAAATCGAATAAATTTTTTTCGGTATAATGTTGAAATGAATAAATAATATAATTCCTTGAGAGAGATATTTTTGGTCTATTATGGTTGAGTGAAAAATTTCTTTCACGATTATATAAAATTAATAATGCTGTATGACTAATCAGTTTCAGTGGCATTAGGTGATTATAACTGATAATTTTCAGTTGTACCTCTGCGATAACCCGCAAAAGCTAATGAACTCAAACAATCTATTGCAATACTTCTCGACGTTTATACACTTTTAAGGAAAACGTTTAGTTTCGTTTATTCTGGCTCAAGGAAAGAGAAAACAATAATAAACATTAATATTAATAATAGTGAATTATTATTAATAATATTAATAATTAATATTTATAATAATTATTTTTTTTATCTTTATTTTTATTATTTCTATTATTTTTATTATCTTTATTATTTCTATTATTTTCACGTAGTTATCACTTGGTCACTACTTAATATATGTGATTAATAATTATCAATCAATTCATGTCAGGTAAAAAATTAAAATAAAATTCTATTCAACGTTTCAGAAACGAAAAAGAATAAATATCATAAAAATATTTGTCGAACAATTATCGTTGTTATTTTTTTGCCTGATTTGGACTGATTGATAATTATTAAGCACATATATTTATTATTTATTATTTTTAACTACAGTCAATTACAATAATTAATTTGTGGAGTAATAATAAAAAATAATTATTTCTCTCTCCCCTTGAAAAAAAATGAATTTCTTCCATTTCAGGCAAATTTTTGTATTATCTTGTGTCTGAGAAAAATTTTTATTTTACAAATAAAAGTGAATTGTGATGTATTCTCTTTGTAAAATTCTCTTTTTTAATTAATTGTTCCTAAGTGCATATTGTTGCATAAGAATAATTGTAAGAAGCATTCCTGCCAAATTAAACGTGACTGATCAGCTGGACATAAAATAGTTGACTTATTACCGTTATTAATTGTTTGACTTTTCAATTAACATTTTTATTCTTCGAGCTTTTATTATAAAAAAAGCTTCGAGTGGCGAAAATTGACAACTCATTCTTTTAACTGAAAATATTGTTCAATAGAGAAATAATTAATTAATAATTATTATTAATATTAAAGTGAAAGAATTCATTATAATTTTTTTTTATTTATTTATTTAAATTCACTTCCTTTAATTTCAATTATTATTAATATTTGTGAATATTTTTAATCAGTTACAAAATATTATATTTCATTTTTAAAACTAGTTCCATTTTTTGTAATAATGAATTGTATTTAGTATTTTTTACCAAGTAATATGTATTTATTTACTGTGACTATAAATTTAAATACTGTTAATATAAATATGTAAATAGTATCCAAAAAAATTTTATGTTGAGTAACTAAAATTTTTATTATATTAGCGAAATTTTAAATTATTTTAATTAAAACTTTGGCTATTTTATTGCTGTTTCAATTAAAACTTTTTTTTCCCATTCTACCTGTAAACTAAAAAATATAAATAAATAAAAATTTTTTAATAAATTTAATTTCTAATTAAATTAAGTTTTTTTACTTTTAGCAATTATTACAATTACTACATTTTTAAACAATTTTTTTTCTCTGTTTACATTTTCTTTTTACAGATTTTTAATCAGTTTAAAATCCTATCGTTCGAGTATGTATGATTGCTAGTGAACAGGCGCTCGATTCCAATCCTCATATTAAAAATATTTTGAGTTTTCAAGTAAATATTTTTCTAAATAATAATAAATAATAATAATTTTTCAAAAAAATTAATTCCTATTTTTCTACAAATAGACGGAAATTTCATTATTTACAAAGATGATGTACAATTAACAAGTTATAAAAATCGACAACTATAAATTGAAGTCAATATCTGAATTATGAGCGAATAATAATTTATCTTTGAAATATGAATGGCGTGTGGATTCATTTTTATCCTTCATTTGTTATGCGATAGCAATTTTTCATTATAAACTGCTAATTATTAGTGAATAATCAGAATAAATAATATGAACTGATATTTTCCTTTAAATTAAAACCGAAACGTTGTATGCTGAATAAATAATTTCATATTTCAAACCTAATTATATTCAAATAATTTTAACAAATAATTGAATTAATTTTTGGTCGAATAAAAAATAAATAATAAATAAAAAAATAATAAACAAAAATAAAATCATAAAACCTCAAAGAATTTTTTTCTTCAACCAAATAAAAATTATTTTCTTCTCGATAAATGAATATTTCTTTAAATAACTTTTTATTATTTAACTTATTTTGTTGTAATGTACTTAGAAATATAAAAATTATGAATTAAGTTAGTTATCAAGAAATATTTTTTATCGAAAATTTTTTTTTTTAAGAAAATGTCCAAAAAAAAATTTCCGTTCAAGAAAAGTTTTTAATAAAAATAAAATTTAAATAAACTTTTCACAACTAAATAAAATAAAAGAGCGGACCAAACACAAAAATAATTAAATGTACAAATTTGGAATTAATCAATTTTTCTTCTTTTTCCAAAATTTAATAACTTTGTCCTTCACAATTTTTCTTTTTTTTACCAAGTTCAATAATTTTGTTCTTAACAATTTGATATTTATTTTAATAGTAATTTATTTGTCTCATCAGACTAATTAAATTATTAATTTTAACTTCCAGTATTATGAGATAAATTAAAATTAAAATTTGTAACAAAATTTATTATTAAGAACAAAAATTGAAAATTTATCGAAATAAAGGTTTTACTACAGAAAAATTTCATTGAGTAAGATTTTTAATAATAATCTTTCAAATAAATTTTTAACTATTATAATTATATTTTTTAATTATCTAACAATTAATATAAAATTATAAAATATAAAACTAGTTACTCAATTTATTTTAATAAATAAAAAAATTTTCTTTTCGGTAATTAATTATTGCACAGGAAAAAAATTTATTTGATTCAATTAATCGTAGTTACTTGTCTAATATAAAATAAATGTTTACTTCAATTAAATCATTTATATTTAAATCAATTAAATGGCATTGACAAAAATATTTTAGGTAATATCATAAAGAAGGAAAAATTAGTTTAAAAAAAACTAAAATTATTGGTTTGAATACAGTTTGTATGATTCGAATAAAAATTACTTAAATTATTTTCTTTAATAGTAAGCAAGTAATTATTTATTTGAATCAAAAACATTTTTTAATGTATTTTTTAATATTTGTTCACAATAAATAAATAAACAAATAAATATAAAAAAATGTAATTAATATTTAGTCTTTATTATTTTTTATTTAATATTAATATTTCTTGTCTAAATTAATTGTTCATTTATTATTTAATTTTTTTTGTATCGTATATAAATAAAAAAGATTATACAAAAAATTTCTATTCAAGAAGAATTTATTTTAATTATTAATTTAATTTTTTTTTGTATCGTACATAAATAAAAAAAATTATACAAAAATTTTTTATTCAAGAAAAATTTCCACTGGAATTTTTTTTATAAAGAAGAATATTATATTTGCAAAAACAGTTTTCATTCAAGAAAATTTTAAAGTCAAACGAAAAAATAAGAATTATAAAAAAAATTGCTTATTTCTTGTTTTGTTTATTTACTAAAATTAGTCCCAGTTTGAAGCGGCCTCTACGGCAAAAGTTGATACTTGAAAATCTTTTTTAGGCCGAATGTGTGTATACCACCTGGTCAACGGAGGAGATTATATTATGGAGTGGTGGAATATGCTTAGAATGGAGCTGCTGGAGCTGGAGAGAGGCTGTGTGGAAGTGGTTTTGTGTTGAATGTGCCGAGTACTATACAACTCAAGTCAGTCAGTCGGCTCAGCACCGGCCTCAATGCTGTATCGTGATTTATAAAATTTACCGTTCAATTTTCCAATTCAGTACAAACGATTCGGAATTTTTTCGCTCAAACTTGAAAATCAGTATTCAGTTTCTTTCAATTATTATTATTATCATTATTACTGTTATTATTTTTGCGTGGCAAAAATTTTGTGCATTTTATTTTGTGGCAGTGTTTAGGATTAACATCAATAAATTAATCTTTTCAACAGATCATTAAATAGGTATGTTTATAATTGTAATAATAAAATTTTAAATAAAATTATGTTATTAATTAAAAAAATCGAGCAATGTAAATAAATTGTAATAATAATTTATTTCAAAAGAATAGTAGTTCTCTGTTCCTTTAAATTTTAGTTTTTGTAGTAAATATATAAATTTATAAATATACCAACTCTGACAATTTTCTCAAATTGTAAACAGTGCAAAATGTTAACAAAATTTATTTTTCTTCAGTTAATTAATTAATTTACTGTTGTTTTACTTTCTTGTTATTAATTTATTGTCTATTTACTTACAATTAATAAATTTTAAATGATATATTGTCAGCTTTTTTGGTGTTAATTTATTTAATATTTATTAGTTATTTATCTGTTTTTTTTATTTATTTATAATTAACAGTTTATTTTTTATCTATTTATTCATTTATTTAATTAGTACTGCTTACTTATTTTTTTTTCTACTTTTATATTGTTAGTTTATTCGCTATTCATAAAATTATTATTCATTCATTTACTAATTATTTATTTATCTATTAATTTATTTACTGTTAATTATTTTATTTATTGGTAGTTTATTGTTTATAATTAATTAATTTAATACTGTTTAAGTATTTAATATAATCTTTTAAATAAAATTGTTTATTTATTTCCTGTCGAGTAATTTATTATTCACATATTTATTGTCAGTTTATTATTCATAATTTATTTATTGCTAATTTACTTAGTGTCTGATTATTATTTACTTTTTATTCAGTTAAGATTAATTAATTTAATTTTTATTTATTTATTGTTAGTTTATTCGTTTATTAAGTTATTAGTTTATTCGTTTATTAATTTAGGTTATTTATTTAATTTTAATTTTTACATTCTTAGTTAATTTATTGTTCATTTATTTATTTATTATTCACATTATTTATTTACTATTATTTATTTTTTCATTTATTTAATGTTAATCACTTTAATTTTTATTTATTTATTTATTATTAATTGCTTTACATTTAATTTATTTACTATTGAGTTGTTAATTCTTCAATTATTTTCTGTTAATTTTTTTTTGTACATTTGTTTAATTTATTTATTGTTAATAACGTTATTGTTAATTTATTTACTGTGAACTTGATTATTATTTATTTCTTCGCTATTGATTTATTTACTACTCCTTTATTCATTGTTTTTTTATTTTTTGTCATACAGTTATTTATTATTGTTAAAAATATTTCTTCAAAAATGAAAATTACTTTTTAACTACTCGACGAAATTTTACTAAATCGAGTAAAAAGTATTGATACAAATATTATCAGAAACATTGAATAAATTTGTAAATTATTACCATTTTTATTAAAATATTTCGTAAGAAAATGATTTTGAACGAAAGAATTTCATTAACTTTCCCCATTTGTTAATTTTGATGACTATTAGCTATAATGATATCGGAAATTAACTTTTGTTCGGTGCGTGCGTTATCAGTCGGAAGGAAGTATTTACAAAATGAATGCGATTATTACACACTGATAAAAAAAATAACAAGAAAAATTTTATTTAGTTGTGTTGGGTATTTATATATATATATATTATTTTGTAGATCGAATCATGCGATGTTGAGGATTCGCTGATTTAAGATCGATTAAAGGGAATATCAAGATTACTTTGCTATAAATTGTATATGTTTGTGTGTGTGTGCATGTGCACCAATATAGACAGAAAAGTAAACCCTTCAGATATCGATCAGGTCGTTCAATTTTATGCACTCAATGAAGCTGTGATACGATTTCGATTCACTGCGAGTCTATAATCGAACATTGCAATCTGCACTCATATTGAGTGTCTTTTCGAGCCCATCCCACGTGGTTTTTTATTATTATATCGTGCCCAGCCCTTGTTCAAGAAAATTTAACAACCGTAACGTAATTGCAAATTTTTTAAATTAAAAACTGTTTCTCTTTTCGTTTCGTTTCATTTTTTTTTTAGAGGAGTGACAAACTTGACTGAAGACAGACATGTTCTTCATTTAATTTTCTTTCTTTCCTATATTCCAGGGATAAAATGACAAAATAATCTTATTTTCGCATAGATTTTAAACTTAAGAATGTCTTCTACATTTTTGAATGCTTAAATTCGAAAATAAAATGTTTTTCAATTTTCCAATAATTTGTAAAATTTTTTAGTAATTTTTAATTTAATTAAAGGTAATATTAATATTTTAATATTGTCATCAGCTGCCTTAATGTTTATACTTAAATTTAAAAAACGGGGAATTATTATTATTAATTTATTTAATAAAAAATAATAATTAAAATTAAGAAGCAATTTCAATTAAAATCCCAGTAGTTACTCTGTATAATAATATTAATAATTAACATTTGTTTATAGTTAATGACAATGTTACCAGTTGTCATTAACTTTCCCTATTGTTTCAACACGTCGAGTTGAAAGTATTTGCCAAAAAAAAATTGACCCAAAAATAAAAATTCTATTCCTGGACAATAGTTTTAATAAAAGTTGGAACTTTGATTGGAGGAGTGCGCTTCAATGATCACAGGAAATGTACAATAATACCTAAAGGTTGATTCTTTCCCACAAGTTTATTGAGAGCTATAAACACATTCTTTGTGAAAATTGCACTCAGAAAAAAAGAATTTTTTAATAACAAAATTACAATTCTTTGCAAATGTTAATAATTGGTATCAATATATAAATATAATGATTATTGCACTTTATTTCTCTATCAACTTTCGTATAAGCTAACAATTACTATATAATCACATTTTGGTACTTTTGTCAGAAAATGCAGTGAAAATTGTTAAAAAATTTAACCTAACAGTTGAATTAATAACTAAATAATTTGAATAATTTAGTAAATAAGTAATTAATTAACTATTGATTATTAGTTAAGGTTGATAAATAAAATAAATTTAATAGTAAACAAATTCTACTTGAATTAAAAATTACTTTCGTCCAAAAAATATAACAGTGGAAACTGTTGATAAATTTTAACTGGTAGTTAATTTAATAAATAATTAACTGACTAATAATTATTAATTAATTTCTTTTAATAAATTAAGAATAGTAAAATTACTTTAATAAGTAAACCTAAAGAAATTTTAAAAAAAACTTCCATTTTAATAATTTCATGAAAAATTAATTTCCCAATCATAAGCTTTATTTTCCCTGAAAGAAGTTTTCTGGAAATAACCATGAAAAAGCAAAACCACTGAAGAATAACAAAAAATTGAAGAACAATATCATTTGTTTACTCGGCAATATTATTTTATTTCTCGTCTTAGAAACGATTACAATTTTAATTCCGATAGGAAAAGCAAATAATTTTTTTTATGTAATGCAACTGACTGAAGTAAATATTTCAGTTTAAAAAAAAGATTTAAAAAAACGAAAACAAAAAAACCATTTGAACTAAAAGAACGAAACTAAGTTTACTACATCTATTTGTAATCATTATATCATGAAAAGAAATTCAGGATACTTTTTTCCTAATAAGATGCAATATATTTTTTTTTCTAAATTAAGAAAATGGTTTCAATTTATTTTATAATATATAAAAAAAAATAATCACCTCGATGAAACTTTTAATGAAATTAAGAGAACGCTCTAGAAATTATAGTGTGTACGAGCTAATTGTCCTAATAATGGTGTATATGCGACAAGGAGAAAGTTTTGATAAAGATGAGCGTAAGCCACGAAGCTAATAATGATTTAGATATTTTTTCACGATATTATTCACATTATTAATCGCGCAAATTTCTAATTTTTCTTCTCCTTTTAATATTAAATTATTATCAAGGCAAGGGTTATTATTATGAGAAAGTGATAATTTACATACATTATTCTCGAATCATTCCTATTTTGAATATAATTGAATATAATTTATTATATCGATATAAGACCCACTTGTATTTATATGATAAATATATGTATATTTATTATTCTCTACTTCTACATTCACAATTATATATTTTTTATAGGCGACAGGTATTTATACAGGTTAATATATATGTCAATGTATTTATATTTGGGAATTATATCTTTATTACACGCAGTTTATATGAATAATACTTTCAAAATAATATATATATATATATAAATTTCTATTTGTACAGTTTGACAAATAATTTTTCTGATAAATTCAACAATGACAAGAATTCTCGGGTAAATATGCGAGATATATACCAAAAGACATATTTCTGTAATAAGTTGTGTGAATCATTGAGAGAAAAACCTGTTATTCGTAAGAAATGATTCGTGCTTCTAATGAATTTTGCACTACTATGTTAAAAGTCAAATAAAAATTCATTGGCGCAGTAATTCAATATAATTTATTCACGCAAACTGCTATTATAACTTCCAATCATCATTTTCTATACAAGTTTCAATTTAGTATTTACATTAAATGCTATAGATTCGATTATAATTTTTTTAACTTGCAGAACTTATAGCCATCAAATTAAAATTGTAATAGAGATGGTTTAAAATTTATAGAAAAAAGATAATGGACAAATAGAAATTAAAAAAAAGGAAAATTAAATTTCTAACAAAAAAATGTATTTATAAAAAATTTATTAAAAAAATTTTCTCCCGTTAGCGTCGACGATCAGCGTTGAAAACTATAAGTCTCATTTTTTAGAGATCAAAATATAACTAATTTTAACTAATTTTATTCACTTATAGAGCTAAATATTTTTTGAAGACACTTATTCTTTTTTTTAAACTAAAATCATCGAAATGATGTTTCGACTTTTTTCATTTTTTCAAAAAAAAAAAAATGTGATAACCGAAAATGAGCACAATAACAACTTTTGGGAGTTAATAAAATTTATTTTAAAAAATGCTAAATTTACTGCATTGTAATAAAAAAAATGAATATTGTAAAAATATAAATAATAAAAAAAAATCTATTTATCTCATACTTTAGAATTTTATAATTTTTCTCTCAATGAAAATTGATATGGAAAAATGCGAAAATAATCTTGAAGGACATTTTAGGACCCTTATCCAATGTAGAAATGTGTATTTACATCAAAGTCACGTAGAGGAATTTAAAAAGAAAATTTCTCTAAATCTTATCTTCAATATAGCATAGGAAAAAAATGTTCTTACAAATATATTTGCAATTAATTAAATAAAGAATAAAAATTAAATTAAATAAAAAATTTTAAAAAACTAAAAAAATTAGTAAAACTGTTTACTAATTTAAAATAGTGACTAACTTTTTGATTTTCAAATTTAAAATAGTCAATTTTCCAAATAAATTAGTAAATATAAGATCCTAAAGTTCTGAACGTTCAAATAAACGAAATTTATTTATTTCTTCTAAAAATTAAATATTTTTATTGCAATTATTTTGCTTCACTATCCAAAAAATTAATTACTGAGTTTGTAAAAAATACAATAAAGGCCAGTGTGCGAAATTTTTAATATTTTTAAGATTATTAAACATTACTTGAAAATTATCAGTTGTCGCGCGTAATGAATTTCTCGTCTTTATCGATTTCAAAGTGTTTTATTATAATTTTTGAATTATTAAAACTTTTGCACATCACTGCCCTTCTATATAATATTTTACACTTTTTAAAAAAATTTCAGCTCAATTTATTAAATATTTTAAGGAGAAAAGTGGTCGAAAAATTACCATTGAATTTCTAACAGTCACATGCTGTTAATACAATTTTTTTCGCATTTTTGAATTATGAAGACATTTCCTCTTTCTAAATATAGGAAGCGGAAGATAATGTCGCTATTTTCTCTCCCAAAGAGTTCATTTTAAAATGTAAAGACATGCCATGAGAACGTTTTCTAAATATACTGAATAAAATTAATTAATTCTACTTCCGGATGTCACATTTATTAAATAATCCTTCTTTGAACTTTTAAAGGTGGAATAGAATTTATTTTTTTTTCTTTTGTTAAAAAAAAACATTGTATTTTTATTGCACATTTGTAACACGAAGCATAGTCATTATTTTATTATTACTATTATTATAATAATTTTTATACTATTTTTATACTATTATTACTATAATTTTTATACTAATATTATATTATTTTTACCATATCAGGCTTTTAGTAATTTAGCAATAAGAAATACTATCAAAAGTGTCATAAAGTATGCGTAATAGTCGCGAATTACGGTATTACTTAATAAATAAATTTTTATAAATACTAAACTATTATTTTTTTTTTATTTTTTTATTTTCCCTCAGAATATAAATGTAGAAGAATTCATTGATCTGCGCGCAGGATCAATAACTGTTTGCCTCCAAAGGAATGCAACAGGTGGTTTCCTCGCTAATCTCAATTTTCACGCCTCTAGCAATTCTAATGCATATTATTTTGCTCGCACTTTATTCGCATAAAGGTGTGTTGTTGTGTGCTACCTGATGAGCTCTTCACCTGAATGAATACTGGTACAACTTTTTACTCTCGACATGTAATTCCTCCATTATACTTCCAACAATGAAACACTGTTCTAGTTTCCATCATCAAGAAAATATGAATTAATCTATGATCTGCTCAGTGACCTTTCATTTATTGCAATTATAATTACTTTCACCGTGTGTGAGAGGAGGAATTAATATATTTTTATTGTAGGAGACAATTTTTCATCATCACGACCCAATTCTTATTTTTTTACATTTTGATATTATAAAATATCAAATTTATTAATTTATTTATTGATTATTCATTTTTTGTGTGATGAAAATTAAAATGGCAATCGTTCTGCTTAAATTAATAATTTTTTTATTCTGTAGCATAATTTAATTTGTTATGACACAATTTTATATTGTTATACTACAATCTAATTTGTTATACTACAATTTAATTTGTTATACTAACATTTTATTTGTTATACTACAATATTATTTGTTATTAAACAATTTATCATTTGTTGTAGTACAATTTATCATTTCTTCTATTAAAGTTTATCATTAGCTACTATACAATTTATCATTCATTATTATATAGAATTATTATAGCAATACAGTACAATAATCAAACTAATTTTGATTCCATACAATTACAATAAGAAAAGAAAATGACAAACGATCAGAGAACAATCAACGAATCGATAAATTTTTTTTCCCATTTCGATTGCAGTTAATGCGAGTGGAAATGCGATGACCTTGCGAATGCAATTTCGAAATAATAACTGACAGTCAACTACTGTCGTTAATTTCATAATTACGTGATAGGCTTCTTGATGCGAAAAATGTTGGTTGCTGCGTATAAATTCACGAGACTGGATAAAATATTGTACATGATCTGTTCTCTCTTTAGCCTTGAAAAAAATTGATACACAATATCGTGACTCCCTTATACATATACAAATTTAATATATATTTCAAAAAAAATGCACACAGGTGGTAATTTTATTCTTTTGCGATAACTGCTAATTCGCATGTGAAGAATTCTCTCGTCTTCCTTGAAGAAAGTATATTATGAACACACGTGCGTTTATTCTAGAGACGATTGTCGAGAACATATGTATATATACATACAGAAATGAACTAAAAGTAGCGTATAGAGTCTGCGGAGAAAATTATTGCATTTGAGGTCAATTAGAATTCATTTTCTACTATTGTGTATTTCGTGAAAGTTTTTACTCCACAATGCCGCAGATGTTTATTTTTTAGCCAGATGCAAACTTTAATTGAAACATTTTTTGGGTCAGAATAAATTAGTAATTTTTATTTCATTCATACTCTCATCGTCTTGGGGAATAGAGTTGATACAATTAGCATGAAACTGAATCTACTGTTTAATATTAATTAACATAATAATTAATTTCACTTTATTCACATTTCATTATTATTATTACTCAAATTAAAAATCACCCAACTTAATAATTACTAAATGTGACAATTTGTCAAACTAATAATGGCTGAAATTAAAAATTACTCAAGTAAAAAATTATTCAAATTAAAAAAGAAATAAAATAAAATTAAATATTCGAGTTAAAAAATCGCGAGAAAAAAAAGAATTAAAGAAACTTATTTCTAACACCATTATAATCAATGGAAGGTGACATTGACTGAAAGCTAACGATTGCTTCAAGCAACAATCACTCTTAGAAACGCCCCTGCTTCTGTATTTTTTTTCGAAATCTACATTTTTTTTTCTCTAACAATATTTTCCATATAAAGAAACGTTACAAGTGTAACCATTGTTCCTACGAGTGGAGACATACACATAGCCTCACATTGTCAGCTGTGTACGAACACGATTACTTATTTCCAAGTGATTTATGCTTCAAAAGGTTTTCAGAGAGCGGCATTTGAACATTTTTTTTTTAAATTTTATTTCTTTGCTTTGGCATAAATACAATTGGCATCGAGCAATCATATATTTCTTCGATAACTCCCGTCAATACATAAATGGGATTATAAACGGAAAGAAGAAAGAAGGTCAGTGGATTTAAAAGAGGAGGAAAAAAAAGTAATAATCCTACTATACGATGAGATAATAGGTGATGCGATAAACATTGATCACCAAATATCCTATACTCATATTTCATCGATTAAAATTTTGAAATAAAAAATTTCTTTTCATAAGTATGAAAAAAAAGAGGCAAAAAAATTTACATTTTGTATTATTTTCTATTAATTAAACAAATAATTTCCGTGTAGCTACTTAAGTAGAATGCTTTTATGTGCTCTATATATGTAAAACGATAAATAGACTCGAGATTATAAATGTATAATAAATCGACTTATCGCCTTCTTAATTAGCTTAACGAAGATCTCTAATGAGTTCATTATCGCCTACCGAGCATCTTTCAAAGAATTCTAATGAGTCAATTGATTTATTATCAATCATCAATAGCGAAACTATTTAACAGTTGTTTTTTTGTTCGAAAAAGTAAAAAAAATATTATTTTACTAGAATTTTTTTATCTAATATTTTAACAGAATCAGAAAAAAAAATTATTTAAATTGAAAATATTTGAGTTAAAATAAATTTTACTTAGAGCCTACTAAATAAATTTTTGTTCTCCTTAAAAATATATTTTTCTATATTAAGAAAAAAAACAAATTTTTACAGAGAAACAAATTTTTTCTAATTTACAAATTATTCTCTTTTTAAATAGTAAAATATTTTTTAAATGACAAAATATCTATTTCGCCAGAAAAGAAGCTAAGAAATTTTAGCTAATATTAAATATTAGCAACAAAATTGAAAGATTAAATCAAGAAAATATTGAAATTAAACATTTCTCCAAGGAACATCTCTAATGACAATAAATATAATTTAAAACTATACACGCGGTCATAAATTGAAAATAATTTCTAATATTACAAATCATGCGTTCACAAATCATAATTTCAGATGTAACTTGCATTACCTATGCGATTTATAAAATGACACAACCATTATTTATAATTACATAACAGAATTTGCCATTTTTTTCTACAAGAAATAATACTGTAACTACAAATTACAAATTCATGACAGTCAACATAGAAGATAACATGTTGAGTGTTGTGTGCTAAATATGATAAGAAAGTAAACATGCTTTGATTTTAGGTCAAGAAACTTCATCTTTACAATATTGTACATATATATATATTTATAATGAGAATTCCACAAAATTTCTGTACACATAAATCTATTTAGAAAGTAAATTCTTTTTCTCAAAAATGCGCGATAGTTAATAACTTTGTCACTTTCTCATATCTCTCATATTTCTCGATCAATTTATTTACTTTTAAAGTCACTTAAAACTCAATATCTTTAAATTGTCGTATTCTTGGAATTTTACTTTCCTTACTATTACAATAATGATGGTATTTATTTTCTGAATTCTATTTTTATGTTTTTTTTCATTAATATTTAATATTACATTTTTCCATTACTATTTTAATTATTTATAATTAGTTAATTAATTTTTTTTCAATTTTAATTATTTTTTTAAAATTAAAAACAAATAAAAGAAACAGAAGAGAAATGCAAGGAAAGCAAAAAGTTTATTAATAATAGTTTTTTTAATTTTAATTTTTTAATTTATTTTAATCAATAACAATAAAATAAAAGATAAATAAATAAAATAAGATAAAATAATAAAAAATATAATAGTTATAAAAAATTTTTTTTTTAATCAATAACAATAAAATAAAAGAAATGTGAGGAAAGAAAAATAATAGAAAAAAAAGATTCTCATTTTTTTGCTCTTCTGAATCTTCTTCATCGGGAAAAAATTTGCCATTTTGGCGAAAAAGCGCGAATAATATTTGCTTTTTTTTTACAAATATCAGGCATGCAGGATGTATTAGCTCAAGTTACATTCCAAAGCTATGTAAATAGATACTGTAGTTCACGAAATATGATAGCAATGAACAACACCTCCCCTTTGATGAATTGAACGTAATGTCGCATAAATTTTTAAACATATAATGAAATCACTTGTTCTTCAATTTTTAAAGACTCTTTTTCTCATTTCTATTGAAAAATAATGACGCAGTTCGAAAAGTTTTCAAGGTTAAAAAAAATCCTAGAAATCATAAGTCTATGAATGAATAGACCTTGTAATTTCTAAAAGAATTGAACTTCTAAATTATATTCTAAACATTTTGTTCAATTTTTAATAATTTAAATTATTGAGACTGACGTTTTACTTTTAAATCGGTAAATTTTACTACTAAATTAGTAGAAATTACTATTTTTTAGGAAACGAAAATAAAAATATTAATAATAATAATTAAAATAAAAAAAATATACAAAAAAACCTGTATTTATTTTACTTTTTGTTTTTGAATTAAAATAAATATAAATAATGATTAAATAAAATAATGAAATAAATTTTACTACTAAATCGGTAAAAATGGCTATTTATTAGAAAATAAAAATAAAAATATTAATAATAATTATAATAACAAAAAATATACAAAAAAACTTGAAAAATATTTCCACATCGAATGCCCTTGCGCTAATATTAATTAATATTTCAATTATAATAAAAAGCCTACTCGCGCATTTATTGAAAAAAAAGAACACGCTTGGAAAGGAAGATTTCCGTGTTTCTAACGAAGCGAAGAAAAATTCATTTATTGTTCTGCTCCTCTTGCGAGAATACTATTCTAAAAAGGTCATTGTTTTTCTTTTTCTTTTTTCCTTTTTTTCTTTTCTTTTCTTTCATTTTATTTATTTTCTTTTTTTTTTTTTTGTTGCAAATATCTAAAGTAAAATTATTCTAAATTTCGTTTTTATGCAAACCACTTTCATGCTTCTATAATTCTGTGAAGGTCAACGAATCCAAAGGAACGCAGCATTGAAAAATTTCTATTCAGGTATAGAAGATGATACAGCAGAAACCATTCAATTTGTTATAGAAGCAATCATTATAAAATAGCGTTTCAAAGCTTTATAACAGGTATCGAGTGGCTATAAACAGCCTCTTTAATAACGTAACTTTCTCACTTTTGTCAAACCCCGCGCGCACCGATTAGAAAACAATCGAATGCTTCTATATATATATATTTTCTCATGGGGGAAAATAGAGGTGAGGCCAATAAAACATAATTTATTACACGATATTATAATGAAAACAAAATAAATGCCCTCTTGTAAGTATGTGATATGGAGAAGGTGGAAAAAATTATTTTTCAATAGATACTTTCTAAAATATACAAGAAGATTATGATAATATAAATCTTTTGCTACACATTTAAGAGTATATAAAAATCACACGCTCTGGGAATGATTTTTTTTAATACAATTTATTACATAATTTTTTGAACTCTAATCGACTATTTTGATTTTCTGAATAGGCGATTTTTCTTCGCAAAAAATGCGATATTTTGGACTTTTTTTTAAAAGGAAAAAATTAATAGAGTAAACTCAAAAATAATTTAAATTTTTTTTTTTTAAATTAATCAAAATTATTTTTAAATAAATATTTAAAATTTTTTCTTTTATAATTTTTTTTTTGTAATACAAATATTTAAAATATTTCGAAATTTTTCTTTGTACATATTCTCAATAATTCCATCCAATAACTTTAAAAGAAAACCATGAAGATTTGCAGTTGTAATTATTATAAAAAATGCAACTTTTTATGAACAAATAATTGAATTCTTTAAAAACTATCTAAAAAGTAGTGAAAATAATTGATTTAAAGAAAAAGTTTTAATATAAAATTCAGCAAAGTAATTAAATTTTAGGAGGCTCACAATTTCAATTTTTATAAATATAAATAATTTCAGAATATTCGAAATTAAAATTTAAAAAATTTTAATTTCTACGATAAAAAGAAGTAACCAGCATTTAAAATTATTTTTAATTTTATATTTCAATAAGTTAAAACTAAAAAAGATTGAAATTTTCTATTAAAAAAATTTGTTTAGAGAAATAAAAATTGGAATTATTTAATTAATTCGTATATAATTGAAATTTTAATAAAATTAAAATTCGTATAAAATTGAAATTTACTTATAAATTTGAAATTTACATCAAATTTAAATTTACTTATAAATTTGAAATCTGCATAAAATTTAAATTTAGCTAAATTTAAATTAAGACAAAACTGAAATTTATCTAAATTTAAAAGTAAAATAAAATTGAATTTAAGCTAAATTTAAAATTTAAATCAAATTGAAATTTAGTTAAATTTAAAATTTCAATAAAAATGAAATTTAGGTAAATTTTAAATTACGATAAAACTGAAATTTAGCTAAATTTCGAATTGAAATAACATTGAAATTTAGCTAAATTTAAAATTGGGATAAAATCGATATTTATGGTTGAATTCGGAATTTAGATAGAATTGAAATTTCACTTAATTTATAAAATTGGAATAAAATTGATATTTAACTGAATTCAGAATTTAAATAAAATTGAAATTTCACTTAATTTACAGAAATGGGATAAAATTGATATTTTAGCTGAATTTATAATTTAGAGAAAATTGAAATTTCACTTAGTATATAAAATTGGGATAAAATTAAAATTTAGTTAAACTTAAAATTGGAATGAAATTGATATTTATCTGAATTTAAAATTTAGATAAAATTGAACTTTCGCTTAATTTAAAATTAGAATAAAATTAAGATTTAGCCAAATTTAAAATTTCGATAAAACTGAAACTTAGATAAATTTAAAATTCACCTAATTTGGAAACTTTAATAAAACTGAAGTTTAGGTAAATTTAATATAATTTACGATAAAAATATTGTTCATCTATTATTGACGATAAATAAAAAAATTAAAGATGAGGGGGGGGGCAAAGCAGAACCCTTTAACAGAAAAGGCTATACATGTCTTATAAATGGAAGGGAAACATAGAAAGAAAAAAAATGCCAACGCGTGATCCTCTCATCTATTATGGGAACGTGAAAGCAATTGCAAAAGTCCACTTTACTCCTATTTTTTTTTTTGCTAAATATGTGCGCGAATAGTGTAGTAAATTAATTGCCATGCACACTGTTCGTGTGTTCTATGTTATATATCGTCTTTCTCTCTCTCTCTTTCTGCAAATTTACAGTTTTAAACCCGTGATATAACGGACGAAATAGTATATATACATAAAAGCTAAGCGATACCTCGCGTGCGATCTACTGAAAAGGACTTTCTTCGAGGAAGTTCAAACTACTGACGATCAGCTCGCGATTGCTTTCAAATTAAATGCCCGCAAGCGGAACCACCTGCAAGAAAAAAGCCAATTCAATGAGACAATAAACTATGGAACGAATAATTAGTTGGAAGCTGCATTATCCCTTGTTTATTATTTCTATTATTATTTTTTCTTCCTTTTATTATTTTTTATAAAATGAAGGAAGAGGAAATTTTAAAGAAAGCTTATTTTTTCACAATTAACCCCCAATTAGGAGGGTAAATAGATAGTTTGCGTTTTTTTTCACTCAAATGGAAACTATTCATTTATTTTTTTGCGGCTTTTGTAATTGATATTTCTGCGAGGGAATTTAGAAATTGAATCTAGAATTTAGATAATTGAGAGTAGAGAACAATTTAACATCGTTATAGTTTCGATTAAATGTAGTTTCAATTAATTGTAGTTGCAATTAATTTTCATTTCTATCATTGTTATTTTCAATTAGAAATTTATTTAGTTTAATTGATAGTTAATTAATTGTTTGTATTTGTTTTCTCGTCGTTTCGTTTTTTAAAAAAATGTTATCTTCAAAGTTAACTAGAATTGAGGACAGATTTTTCAAGTGGCAATAACACAATTGACTATAAAATCACTATATTTTACTTAATTAATTCATTATTATTAATTAATTAATTTTTTATTTATTTTATTTTTTTGAAAGACTCTAAAGTTCTAAACGTTCAAATGAACGAAATTCATTTGTTTCTTCTACAAATTAAATTTTTATTGCAATTATTTTGCATTACTATCACAAACATTAATTACTTAATTTCTGAAAGTAAATATTTCGGTTTTTAAATTTGTTTGTAATTAGGAATTTATAAAAATATCTTTAATAAAAAAAAAATTTCGTTCATTTGAAAGTTCAAAATTTGACAATCATTTTTTTGAACAAATATAAAAAATAATCATTTTGATAGAATTTTTGTCTCAATTTATTGATAAGAAAAAATTATGTCAGTGTGTTAAATAATTTAAAAATTCTTCCAAATGAAAAATAATAATAATAATAACAAAAATTGTTGTTACACTGACAAAAAATGACAATGTAAAGGAATGTCCAGACATGATGAGGGGTTAAAGACCTCATAACAAAGTTGTCGTCGCGCGTCTCTCGCGACTCGCGTGCACGAATATTAAATGATCCATAATTAACGGAAACGACCCATATCCATTTCGCTAAAACATGTGGATAAAAAAGGAAGACAAAAATTTCATTACACAAACTTGACAAGCTATAAAAATGAGGTAAAAAAAGTGTGGAATGTAGGTTACAGAAGAGCGTTATCGGTAAAGTTAACTGACTCCGTTGGCAGACTCAGTTTCACTCTCATGCAGAAATAAAAAGCATAGCAAGGAGGTGAAACTTGTTTCTTCGATAGCCGATATTTATACACAAAGAGTTACGGTATGCGGGCGCTTTTTTTTCTCCCCTTTTTGCAAACTTGGAAAATTACATCGACAACGAGTGTATAAAAATTAGTTCTCCCATAAAATTAACTATTCACTGTAATGGAGAAAAATATGCCTTTTTTTTCATCTTTAATGTCTTCAGTTTTGTATCTTGGTATTCGAGTAATGATACTTGGTTCAAATTAATATTCACGTTATAATTTTATCTCTGGAAAAAAATGTGTACATTAAAAATTTTTAATTTACATATTCTCTTCCGAGGAACTGTACTACAAACTACGCTATACTGTACTATAAAAATTCTAAAAAATATACTGTACTGTACTTTAGAAGTTCTATAAAAAATACTATACTATAAAAATAGTGGAGAATAGAACTGAGTGTAAAAAAAACTTTGTATAATACAGCGAAAGATAAAAGAATTCCAAGAAAGTAAAAAATAATTTATTACATGACTTAATCACGAGAACAACTTAATTAGGAAAGAAAGCTAAAAGTCATTTTTCATTCATATATTAATTTCGTGAAGCTAAAACATCTTCTCCGTATGATATTGAATTCAATCTGAACGATCCACCAATTAAGAAGTGAAACGTTCATTTCAAATGAGAGAATCGAAATCCAAACTCTTAAAGTGCCTCTATATACCGGAAGTTGATTTAAGAATCTATGACTGTGTTTGCCATTTGGGAAGTAATTTTTCATTTATCACACACTAGGTTCATTGGATTCTATCCGTGATTGCTCATTCGTGCACGTGATTTGCCAACTCATGAACTAAAATAAAAAAAACCTGACTGCCAAGAAAATAAAAAATAAAAATAATATCAAAATTTGGATCTTATTTTAAAATAAATTTCTTGAAAAAATTTTCAGTGAAATTAGAAAAGAAACGTTTCGGTTAGAAATTATAACACTTGAAGTAACATAGTTGACAACAAAAATTTATTTTTTCCTGATTTGAAGATAAAATTTTGACTTTTTGCCTGATCCAGAGAAAATTCTGATTGACACTAAAAATTATTAAATAATAAAAAAAAATGTTTTATGAATTTAATTTACAAATTTCTTTACCTGTATCAGTACTCGAAAACTTCATAACAATATTTAATAATAATAATAATAATAACTTCATTTTTAAATAAATATTTCATCATTATTTTTCTGTAGGAATTAAAATTCTTCAAAACATTCAAATTCAAACATTTTGGAAAATAGCAACTTATAAGAATATTATTAAAAAACATAAAGATATTTATTTAACGAAAATTCTTCTTTAAATAAATTATTTTTAATAATTTCTAAAAAAATTCTTGTGAGAATTTTCAAAATCATTTATTTACAATTCAATTTGAAGAAATAATTACATTTTTCGAGGAATTAGATTAAAATTCTAATAAAACTTATTATTGAGAAAAAATTTCTAAATAATTGAATTCATGTTAAATTTTTACTATTTATAATAATTAAATGTTTGTGTAGAATTTTATCGAAATTTTTTTTTTTAAATTGCAAAGAATTTTACTGAAATTGTTGAAAATAATATTAAAATTCGAAAAAGAATATTATTAATAAAAATAATTTAAATTTTGAACAGAATTAAAAAAAATTGTTAAACAATTTATTTGCAACTTCTCAAAAATTAAGTTTTTATTAGTGTTTTTAACTAAAATTCTTCTAAAATATCCATTTTTAAAAAAATATTTAATTAAATATGTATTAAAAAAATTTAACCAATTTCAAAAGTATTTGAATTATTAAAACTTTTTAAAAATCAAATTTCTTTAAAATTTCTAACTAAATTCATTGAAAATTAATATTTTATAAAGTTAAAACTTAAAAACTTAAAACTTTTGAAGCATACACACCTATTTATGAAAATTATAAATACAACTTTTATAAAATACAATGATTTTTGAAATATTTAGGTAAAATTAAATTTCTATTATCGATTTGCGCAAATTAATTACTAATTACTAATTACCTTCTTCTTTTCAGTTAATGTTTAAATTTAGTACTTTACTTAGAAAAAATCACAGCCGTTTATATGTATAAATAAAATAAATAAAAAAATAAAGTAAAATTATTCTGTAAATAATTCATAAGTAATAATTTTAAGACAAAATATTTCAGGAATTATGTTATTTAAAAAGAAATTATTGGCAAACAGAAAAAATTCAAGGTTTTCCATTGTAATTCGTGGCAATTTCATAGTTTATGAGGCGAATACTAGAATTCATAATTTCCCTATATGAATTCTAAATTTAAAAATTTTTTCCAGTATATAGTTTTACTAAAAATTCCTGACTTACCCCTAAATTCCCAAATCTTTAGCAACCCTGTAATAGTGATGATGAATTAGATCAGATTTAAAAGTGAAAACGGAAATTAAATTGTCAATAAAAATATATTTCCCTTGACATTGCTAAACATTGTAAAATTAAGTTTCTAATGTGCGTAAATGGAATATAGAATCGTAAAAGAATATTGCCATCGTAACATTTTGCAGATAATAAATTTTTCCATGGCTAACAAAGTTTTCTTTAACGAAGTAAGAGTAGTAATTTGCAAATTGAACTTTTCACTTTACGATAATGAAACTAATTTGAAGAAGAAATTTGTCTCCGTATAAAATTCAAAGCTAATAATATTTAATTATCCGATATCATATAATGATAAAATTCTCTCATTTCTACTAATATCATAAATATTAGTAGCATTTTTCTCCTCCCTTAATTAACGAATCTCTCACACGAGAAGCATCCCAAGCTTTATATAATAACATCCAACTTCGTGTCAAGCTATTCCTTTTGATTATATTATTTATTTAAAATTGAAACCGAAACTGAAGTCAGTGATGCAAGAGTTTTCATTATGAAGGTAGTTACCTTGGTTTTCGTTACAGACACGCATGAACGATTCCCCTCAAGAAGTTTTGTCCGCAACATATATATACTCACATATATCGTGAATATACAATTTCTACTTTTGATATACGTCTAATATAAAATCGTATAAAGTTCGTACCAAATGTATATAACGCACTCATGTGCAGAACTTTGTCATGTCAATTGCAAACGGTTCGTAGGTATATATTGTATATTGTAAAAATGAATGGGTTGCTGTACAACTCAACATCCGCTTCGAAGAATGAACGAGGAAGGCAATGGGAGTGGTACCAGTTCAGCTCAGTGTACCACCCAATGTGTTACTTTTCATGTTTGCGCGACTCTTTCAGGGTCAAAACAAGCCCAACATTAAAACAAAAAGTTAAAAAAAAAATTAATTCCTTTTTTTCCTTTCAAGACAACAAAACTACTTCCCAGTTACAATAAATATGGCAATAAATCTGCAAAAAATGTCACGTGGTTGACAGACACAATTTGCATTGCATTAAATTTTACAATTAATGTCACGAGGAAGTTGAAAATATTGCCAGGCGGACATTAAAGTAGTGTATTAAGAGAGAATTATTAAAGTTGTAAAAATTAATAAAATTAAAATTAAAAATTAATAAAAGTATTGATTAATAATTTGAGAACAAATTAAACTACGAATTTGTTGACGGCTATTGAAATTTTTCTCGACATAAATAGAGAAATCAAGTACAAACAATTAATTCAACACTATTAATTACTAAACTAAATTAAGTGTTAATTGGAAATAAAATTAATTGAAACAGAAATTAATTTGAGGCTACAAAGTAATTGAAACCGTAACTATTGTAAATTCTTCCCAATTATCAAAATTCTAAATTCAGTTTCTAAATTTTCTCCAACAATAATAAAAAAAATAATAAAAGTAAACAAATTGAAATTGCAAAAAATTTCAAATTTAATTAAGCTTTCGAAAATCTACTCAATTCTGAGTAAATAATTATTTGGGACAAATACACTTAAAGGTACCGTGATAAAGTAAGGAAACCAATAAATATTAATTTTATTTAAATAAGACTTAATATTTAATTAAATGTTTAGAATTAGAATCTTAGCCTTTTAAATTGTATTCAAATAAAATTTAACATTTAACTAAAGATTCGTTTGCATTTCAATATTAATTACAACCATTGTAACAAATAATTAACAATATCACTTCGCGAGAGAGATTGATGAAAACTTCCGGTACAGAAAATACATGAACACATGTCGCGGAAAAGATAAGAAATATATTACGAAACAATTTTCGAATTGTACCTACATTCAATATCTATTTATTATAATGTCGTTTGCAAACGATAGAATTATTATCAACATCTTTTAATCTGGACCGGTTATAGTTATAGATTAGAATTTTTTTTCCGCTCCGATTCGCGCGTTTGTTCGTATGTACAAGTTACGTCTGCAAGGTGTTGTAATAACATTATTCCGGTTTCTAATGTGCAATTAGGCGAAACTCTGAGCGTATGACTCGAGACTTTATAAAAGTGACCGAGTGAAAATTAATTCCACCATGACTGTTTAAAAGAATTAGAAATAATACAAAACCCATTTATCTCCAGCGAAAACAAATAAATTTGCCTCTTTTTTTATGTGTAAAATAAAGTACTCACAAGATTTAGTGTCATATTGAAACAATTTTGAATTTAATTTTGTCGATGACGTTATGTATGTGTGAAACGGAGATTTAAAAAAATAGAAAAGCCTACAAAGAGAGAAAAATAGTTTTTTTAATGAAAAAATATTGGAAAAAATAAAAAAAGGGTTACAATAGAAAAAGTCTTTACTAAATTAATAAAAAACGTTGAAAGAGAAAAAAACCTTTAAAAAATTAAAAAATGACTAGAAAATAAAAGAATTTTAATAAATAGAAAAGCTGAAAAAATTATAAAAAACCTTTTGAAAACTGGAAAGACTAAAAAATTAATGAAACTTACTAAAAAAGTAAAAAAAGCTTGAAAAATATAAAAACCTTAAAAAGTAGTGAAAATTACTAAAAACTACTCAAAAATAAATGAATTTTAATAAATAGAAAAGCTTAAAAATATAAAAACCTTAAAATATAGAGAAAAATAAAAAGAAACTCTCATGAAATAAAAATTACTTTTAAAAAATGTTAAAAACCGTTAAAAAAAGAAAACTTTTAATATAAAATAAAAGAAATTCTAAAAATAAAAAAAAAACCTTTAATAAAATATAAAATTTCTTAAAATTACTTAATTATACAAGCACTTAGATTATCAATTACATTGCATTAAATTACCATAAAGCAAAAAAAATTAATAAAAAAACCCCCGAAAAAATTGACTACAAAAAGTACATCATCTAAAATGAATATTTTTACAAATAACAAATGATAAATTAGCAAGAAAGATTTGTGGAAGTTTTTTTTAAAAAAAAGGAAGAGAAGAACATGAGTCAGAGAACTAAAACATCTTGTTTCCATTTTCAAATGTAGTCCCACATCAACTGGAATCACAAATCTCTCCAAAATACTAAGTAGCTCGCTCAACGAAGTGTGTAGCCAAGAGTCACAGTCATTCAACACTATGTAGGTGTATAAAAGTAACTCCAAAAATACATGAAGCGAAAAACCATCATCGAGTAATTCTTCACAAAGTAAACACTACTTTATATTTAGAAAAACACCATTTTTCACTGTCAGAAATATAAATTCGGAACAGGAAGTTGGTTCGATGCACTTTTTCGATAAAAATAACTACTCCCATCTATATAAATGCATGCATACGACACTCAACCCTCCAACAGTCGGAAGTAGATTTTTTCTAACCCCTTCTCAATTTTTAAAAGGAAATGAAAATTAACTTTAACTTCCGAGTATAGTTCAAAAATAGAGAAGATAAATTGTTTCTATTTTGCTTCCAAGTAGAGGGAGCATTTTTCCTTATATTTTAGTTTTCTCTTGTTGAAAATTGAAATATTTGAAAAATGAAAATTTGAAAACTAATTTTAAATCTACTTAATACTTTTTAATGAAAAATAATAATATATTTATTAAATATTTAATACTTTTTGAGTATTATGTATTTAAATATTTTCGAAAGTTAGAAATTTTAATTGAATTTTTAAACGAACAGTACTATTAAAAATTGAAAATACCAAAAAAGATTAAATGTAGTAAAAATATTATAAATACTAAAAGCACTAAAGATAAAGATAGTAAAAAAAATAATAATGCTAAAAATAATAAAAATACTATAAAGCACTAAAAATAGTTTAAAAAAATAATAATGCTAAAAATAGTAAAAATACTATAAAGCACTAAAAATAGTTTTAAAAAAAATAATAATACTAAAAATAGTAATAATACAAAAGTAGTAAAAATACTAATTACAAAAAAAAATTAGTAAATCATAACAAAAAAGATCCATCCGTTGGTCAATCTTTAAGAGGCCAAGGATGAATGAAATCCACTGAACTTAAATCTCTTTTCTTTCAACATAATTTTCATGTATATCGATAAAATAGTGAAGAATCGCGAATAAAATCTTTGTACTATATATATAATTTTAATCACTCAGTGTGCGCCTTGAATGTAAACTATTGCGAAAGAAAGTAATTCGATGAATCATCGGACTGAGGTCATTTTTCTCCAGTGTCTAGACTCAATTAAAACTTAAAAAAAAGAGAAAAAAGAACCCCTCAAGTGTGGCGCCTCTCTCGTACATTATTTCTTCCAGGACCACAAGTTTGAGTAATTAAAAAAAATTCTGTATCAAACGGAAATAAACAACTCACGAAGAGAAAGAAATTAATTAAAAATACTTTTTTAGGAATAACAAAAAGAATGTTTTGTTTTTCTCAATTTATTAGCAGTTAATTTATTTAATTTAATTTAAATAGCATTTAAAAGAAATGAAAAAAAATAGAAAAAAGAAAAATAGAGACTGAAGAACGAAAAAAAGAAGAATAGAGAGAACAGTGTTGAGTAAAAATTAATTTAAATAAAAAATGAATACAAAAAATAAATAAATTCAAATTCAAAATTACTTCAAGTAAAAAATAAATTCAAGTAAAGAATAAATTCAAGCAAAAATTAATTCAAGTAAAAAGTAAATTCAAGTACAAATGGATTCAAATTCAAAATAAATTCAAAATCACTTCAAGTAAAAAATAAATTCAAGTAAAGTGTAAATTCAAGCAAAAATTAATTCAAGTAAAAAAAAATCCAAGTAAAAATAAATATTATGGAAAAAATCAAGTGAAAGTGAAAATAAAACTACAGAAATTCGGTTTAAAAATAGCACTTATCGATCTAGGGAGAAAAAAGCATAAGAGTCTATTTGTTAAATTGCGATATCAATTTCAGGTCAATAATCGGATCTTGCAACTGATATTTCATTCCAGTCTTGTCATTTGTCAGGAAAAAAAATTCTGAGTCACTCTTCAGATACTCGTCATTCAGAAACTTCATTAAATTTCATAAACATTCATTTAATCGCATATCAAATTTATCCCTAAGGAATTTAATTATTAATTTTTGTATTTTTCTTAGACGAATCTCAATGAATCTTAATTTTAATTAAATAAAGCATTTATTGATTAAAATTTAAATTTAAAATCACACTAATTCTTCGTCTACTAGTTAATACAAAATTTTAATTTGTCAAAATTTTTCTCTATTGAGCACATAATTTATTTAAGTTTTAAGTGCAGCTGAATTTTAATTTTTGATCAAATTTCCTTTCTCATTTTTGCTTGTCAAAACAAATTCTTTCAGAGTGAAATTTTAATCGACTTTAATGGTTTAATTTTTTAATTTATCTATAAATTATTTAAATTTCAAGTTTTTAACTCATCTTAGTTTGAAATAAATACAAATTCAATCAGTAAAGATCAAAATTTATTGAGATTTAAATTTATTGATGAGGATTAATCGATGCAGAAGTTTTTATTAAGAATTTTAATTAAAAATATTGAAATTAATTCACTTATCCAAAATGTTAGTATTTAAAAAAAAATCAGTTCCAACAAATAAAATTTAATTTACTTATCTACTTTCTGGTAGATATTCGGATTTTCGGAAATATGTTTAATTGAAAATATTAAAAATAATTGAATTATAGACAATTGTAACAAAAAAAAAAAAACAAATTCTATAAATTACTTTAATTTAAAAAAATTTCCTTTGAAGCTAATTTTCAATTTAAGTTTTCATTAAAATTTATAAGATTTGATTATTTTCAAATTTAGATGCGAAACAATAATTGTCGCACCAAATGAAATAAAAATTATTTTATATTCTATATTTTCACAATTTTTAAATAAAAATTTTCCAAAATTTGACTTTCAAAAATCAAAACATCTAACGAAATAATTAGGAACATAAATTATTTTCAATAAATTTATACAAGATTTCAATGATTTATAAAGCAAATTACATACAGAAAGCTGAGTGTTGTTTTTTGATAAATTTCGGTTGGATACATTTTTCAATAATTAAGTTATCTTAGAAAAATTATTATTTGCTTTCATCTGCTAGACAAATATTATTTTTGTACATCGAATTTTATAGTGAATTTAAATTAAATTAAATTAAATTAAATTCTATAGTGAATCAAAAAAATGAATATCGATAAGTTTAAATTCGCAAATCAAACAATCGAAATTAAATTCAAAAATACCATTTTAATTTTCATCACACTGAAACATGGTTTTAATAACAATAAACAATATTTATTCACTCTCCATTAATTATTTGAAAATCGAAACTATTATTCTTTATTTGCTTCACAATTTAAATTTTTTCGAAGAATAAAAAAACAAATAAAAACAAATTCGTTTTTTTTATCTCAATATGATATCCTCAGAAAAACTATCAATTCATATATCATACATTTAACTACAGATTTTTTCGTTTGCTTCCTTCGAGACACTAATAGTCGCCATTTCTCTCTCTCTCTCTCTCACTCGCTCGACTCCATTTATACTTCCGACAGCATCCATGCGTAAGATTCAAGCAGTGAGCTATGAATAGAAGTCACATTTACATTCGTGACATTGGCAGTGACAGTAGCAATGCAATGACAAATGTCGAGGCATAATTGTTCACTTTCCAGAGTCTATTTCAATTCCCGTATCTCCGTGTGTGCGTGTGTGTAAGAGATTAGAGAATTTTCTTCATTATCGTCGTCAAAGATCAACTTCATACATTACACTCATAATATGATAGAGACTCTATATAATAATAAAAGTTATAATGATGGGAAAAAAGGATACTTTCTCCCCATCACTTTCCCACGTGATTTCTTTCTCACTTTTATTATATACTGACGATGATTCGCACCCCTGCTATAAACTCGTACTTATGGAAACGCCTACTTCCGATTGGATTTTATATCAAACTCGAGATATGTATATGTGTAGGTTGGAAAGTGCATTCAAGTGCATCGATCAACGAGGGAAGCGATTGGAGTCCTATTCGAAAGATTCACCAGATATATTCACTTCCTTGTCGTCGCAATAAATAATATCGCAAAATAGATTCCATTTTTTCAGTCTGTATTTTTGTTTATTTTAATTTAAACCATTAAGTTTCATGAAAAAATCAGCCATTGAATTAAAAACGTAAAAATTAGATTCATAGGTGAAAAAAAACTATATATACATGTCTTTTTGTTTTTAAATTTTAATTGCTTAACCCATTAACGCCCATGATTAGAAAATAAAGTCACAAATTTAAAAAAAAATAATTTATTTATAAAAAATGTTATAAACAAATTATGCTACATAAAGGGTGTTTAATTTCAAGTCTAAACAAATAGATATTAAATTAACAATTGAATTCATAGGCAAATTGAAAAAAAGTTATGCCTGTTTTTTGTTTACAATATTTAATTGTTTCACAACGATTGTTTAAACAAATTATAAAAAATAAGCAATTTTGAATCATTTATTACATAATTTGTTTATAACAATTTTATAAATAAAATACAGCTTGAAGATAAGTATTACAAATACAAAACTTTTCTAATTTTTCACATACAATCAAATTAGTGTTTACAGTTTTCAAAATTTTTTAAATTTTTATTAATTTTGTTTAATCTGTTTTAGCCCATGATTAGGAAAATGAAAATTGCAGCAAAATTATAATTGGAAACAGGACTGCTAAATTTTTATTCAGCATAATTTGTTTATAACAATTGTATAAACAAAACAGAACTTTGCAAAAAAAATTACCTATAAAAAGCTTTCTTCAGTTTTCACACAGAACCGATTAGCATTTACAGTTTTTAAAAATTGCTAAATTTCTATTAATTTGTTTAAACAATTATTGTTCAACAATTGGAAATTAAGAACAACAAAACAGATATTTTTTACACTTTGTTCGTGAATTCAATTGTTAATTTTACTTTAAAAAAATCGATTTGTTTATGCTTGGGATGAAACACTCTTTATACAGCGTAATTTGTTTATAACAATATGAATAATACAGTACAATTCAATAGAAAACAATTTGTTTATAATCCAAATACGAGATGGATAAAAAAACTGATATAAAACTTTTATAATTTTTACACAGAATCGATTGGCATTAAAAGTTTTTTAAAATTGTTAAATTTTTATTAATTTGTTTAAACAATTGTTAATTAAAAAATTTGAAGAAAATAAAGGTACATCTTTTTTCAGTTTGCCTACGAATCCAATTGTTGATTTTACTTAAAAAAAATCCATTTGTTTAAGTTTAGGATGAAACACGCTTTATGTTGCATAATTTGTTTATAACAAATAAACAAAATACGAGTTGGATAAAAAAATGACTTTTATAAAACTTTCTTAATTCTTTAGACAGAATCGATTGAAATTAACAGTTTTTCAAAAGTGCTAAATTTTTATTAATTTGTTTAAACAATTGAAAATTAAAATCAAAAAGCAGATATTTTTTTCAATTTGCCTATGAATCGAATTGTTAATTTTACTTAACATCCATTTTTTTATGCTAAGGATAACAATTTTATAAACAAAATACGACTTGGAGAAAAATGTGAACCATGCAAAACTTTTCTAAATTTTCACTTAGAATTAATTAGCGTTAAGTTTGAAAATTGTTTCTAATTTGTATTAATTTGTTTAAACAATTGAAAATTAAAAACAAAAGAACAGGTATCCCTTTTTTTCTCAATTCGCCTATGAATTCAAACGTTACTTTTTTAGTACAATTGCTTTCTTTATTCTATTTGAAATTTTTAGTTAAACACGTTTCCTTTTTTTTTATTACTAACTTCTACCTTTGATATATTCTCCTTTTTTCATCTTTTATACAATTTACTACAATTTAAAAAAAAATAGTCACACAGAACTCTAAATTCAAAATGAGTCAAAAAAGTGACTCATTACGAGTTACAACAAAAATTAATTTGCACATACTCCACATCGAATGCTAAAACCCTTTTCTATTCTAATTTTCCTCTGTTAAAAAAGTTCATTAAAAGAAAAAAGAGGCGAACGAAGAAGAAAGAGATTTTGATCGATGTCGAACTCGCGCATGGAAGGCTATGGAAATTCATAGTTTCAGCCACTCGCCAACGGTACTTCGCCTATATGTTAGAACTTAGAACTAACCTCTCATTGGCGGACCTAACTGCAAATAGCGTTGTATTAATATTTATTCTTCGAGAATGCAGTTTCTCGGCAAACAGTTAGTTCGCTCTTCAAGATGACGTCAGGGGGGAGGGATATACATAATAGCAAGTCCTGTGGGTGTCTTGACATTTAAAATCGGAGCTCGCAGTTTACGCAAAAATTTTACAACGAAAAATCACATACATCTTAATTATAGATTCGCAAGGCTATATTATGGAATTATAATTAACTAAAAACCAAGCTATAATTATTTACAGTATTAAGTAAGATCTAAAATGAAATGACTAAATTTTACGAAAATCAGAACTCTAGTGAATTTTAATTATTTTAAATTTTGAGCCAATTGAAAATAAAAATTCTTTTTGCTTTCCTATCGTATGTAGGTACAATTTTTCTCTCACAGTTTTCTGCTCTTTGTGTTTACTAAAGTGGATCAAATTGTTAGACAACTGATATCAAAATTGACATTAATTTTTGACTTGGTACACACTTTTGGTATATCATTTCGTTTGGTACTATTATTATTATTTGCTACTATTATGTTAACAGAGCGGCTCAATATTATCAACATAAAAAAATTCCCGATAGATAATATATTAGAACTCCAACAAATTTAACTTTTTTCGAAATAATTTATTCCATACCATCATTTTTCCACGCTGGAATATTCTTGCGAGATTTCATAAACGTCTCTCATTCTCGTTTCTTCCCTTTGACTCGCATGGTCAAAAGAAATAAAAAGCGAGAACTGATCAATGATCCTGAACGGAACGTTTGGAATTCACCTGGAAATAGTCGGTGTGTGCTCATCTCTTCGTTATATCAATGGTCACAAATGGACCAGAGGATTTTGCCTCTAATCAAAGACTAATGATCTCCCGACTGTTATCTGTTTTGCATTTTTATTCAACAGAGTTAAATTGCGGTTTCTTTTTTTTCTTATTTTTTTTTTTGGAAGGAGATTGGCAATATAAGAGATTCTTAGTTATATATATAGCGGAACTTTAAGGTACTTTACGAAGTTTCCGCATACATAAAACCACAGACTTTAAACCATATTTATGTTGGTTGAGCTTAAAACTCTGCGAGATTCAATGATTATTCTTGTGCGTGAATATATATCCGCGTGTCGTTTTCAAGGCTTCGACTTACAGTTTATGTATCGAGAAATATATTGTTTTAGTCGTATTACGCTAAATTTAATTCAATTTAATTTAATTCAATTTCAATTTAATTTTTTTGTCCAACAATGGTTGATGAATAACAATTTCGTATATCAACCGTTTCTGGCAAAATTGAAACCTAATCCAAGGATTCTTTTTAAATAAATAAAAATTAGTTGTCCAGCAAAGGTTTATGAATAAAATTGGCATGGCGATAAAATTTTGTTGCTGAAGAATGGTTCTTAGCTAAGCAACTAGAAACCGACAAAAAAGTTGTTGAATAAAAATTACATCTTAGCGAACTTTGTTAAAATTTATTTCTAACCAGGTTTCATTACGGTTTCAAACCATTGTAATTCCTTTGCAGGAAACAACAATTTTGTTGTTGTGTACAGCAAAAATTTTAAAACAACTGATGAAAAAAAATGTTATTAATTATCTGTTTCTTGATAACAGAAGAATGTGAGTTGTTCAGCATCTAAAATTTAAGCATCTACTGAATAAAAATTTGAAAAATAGCACTAAAATTTGTTCCTAAATTAACGGTTTCTTAGTAATAGAAAAAAATTCCTCATCCAGCAAATGTTGCTTACTAAAAATTTCTTAGCAATCTTTGTCAAATTTTTTTGCGAAACAATTTGATACAAAAATGCAAATAAACATTTTACATAAAACAAATCCAACTAAATCTATAAAAAATAGAAAATTTAGAAACGAAGCATTTTTACCACCAATCTAATTGAAATAATGGAAAATAGTTGCAATAAGTAGCAGTAACGGCATTGATTTGCGACATTTTAGAATTTTTTTTCGTTGCACCATAAACAAAAAAAAAGAAGTAGGGGAAGGATTTGTATGGCCGATGGTGCGTTTGTGTGCAAATAAGTAAAACGAGAAAGAAAGAGGCATTGACCACTTTGGCAGCTCGTGTTCATGCACACGCCAAAATTCAATAAGCGTTCAAGAGTCCAGTTCACTTTTTTTTTTATTCCTGCAAGAATAGCAGAAAATTTTATTTTTACAAATAATTAACTCTTTGAATTTTTCGTCACTTTTTTTTCTTCATTTTTTTTTCTCTTTTTACTTTTAATCAAGTGCGTGATATTTAATTTACACTGTTCTCATCGCATTCTTTTCCCACATGAATGTGCACTTTTTATAAATTGAACATTAAAAAGCAAATTATTTTTAAATACCAAGTAAATTATTTTTCATTTTTATAAATTATTAGCAATTTTTGCAAAAATGGAAAACGTTTTAAAATCAGCTGTTTTTTCAAGGATAAAAAAATTAAGAAAAAAAGTATCAAAATTATTGCGATCGCAACCAGTTTGTTAGAATTTTTCTCTCCCTTTGTTATTCATAAAATATGTTAAAAACCAAAGTTTTCATTCTTGAAATAAATGGTGTTCTTTGAATTAACTTTTTCAATTATTGTATATTATTGAATTTTCTCTATACTCAAACTCAATAAATTTGCAAGAATTTGCAATATAAATTTCGATTTACTTTCGAATTGTTACGAAAATAAATAAACGAAAAATCATCGACTCGCGAAAGTTTCGCTTTTTTAAAAAAGAATGCAGACGAGAAAGCGTTGACGAGTGTTGATTTTCGAATACCAATATGAACTTTCCACATTGTCGATTTGTTAGCAATGGGTGAAAAAAAAGAAAACCCACGTGACTGAGGAAAAGACGACACTACACTTGATCAATGTATGTCAAATTGTTTAAGAAAGTATCATTTTTATGTGTCATCAACCTAAATTTTTTATTTCATTTATACTCTTTCTTTTCTGCTGTCAAATAACTTAGTATTTTTTTCAAACTAAATTGACCAAATTCTGTTAAAATTGCAATTTTTTCTTCTAATTAATCACTTTCCTGCTTCTCTAATTGTCACCTGATCAAAAAAAAAATTTACTTCAATTAAAAAACAAATTAATCGAATAATAATAATTTAATAAAAAAATAATAAAATCGAAAAGTAATAATTTAATCGAAAAATATAAATTTTTTGTCTAAAGCAATTTTTGACATTCGTTCATTTTAGAATTCCAATTTCAAATCGAAGCAAACTTTCTCCATTGGAATTGATCTAAAACATTTTGTCTTTTTTTTCCCCCCATCGAAACATGGAGAAAAAATGGAATGTTTCACAAAACATCTGCAGGTCTTTCTCGAGACAATAAATTTATAAACGTTGTTCAATCGACCTCCACCTGAGAAGTCGATAACTTTCTGCTCGTGAACTTTCAAGATAGTTATGCACAATATCGTAAAGAGCATTACAACGAGAAAGGCGTCTGATTGTCGATAATTTACATTTTATTCATGAAAGAAAAGAAAATCGTGGATCTGGATCGGAAACCGTGCGGATTTTAATAAACAAGAGAGCCATGAAGTGCATTACAAATTATTGTGATTGTATAAAATGTTCCAATAGAGTAAAATAAAAAGAGAGAGAGAAAGAAAGAGGGAGAGATTTCGTCATGTGATCTCTTAAGGGAGAAAAATATTGTATTACGTTTAACACGACCGTGACAACTGTAATATCTGGGAACGCGTTTTACTTGCGCACACAATTGTACGTATCATTTTGCCAGGAAACCTGTTTAGAGAATTAATTACGAACTGCCTATTACATTCTTATAAAAGTGATACATATTTTAGTGCATGTGGATCATGCTACGACCATGACAAGTTGCTTTGCGTTATTTTCGAGCTGGAAATTTGTATTTTTTCACCTAGGTCAGTTTTCAGGCGATTAGATTAGATACGAAATGAAACTACCTACTTTCAATATATTCAAATAAATAAGAAACTTTGAGAATTTCGCTTTTTATTTCCTTTATTTGAAAATTTTCTCTTTGCATTCCTTTTTTTTTACCTTTTTTCAACTTTTCAGTGAATGATAAACTGAAATGTGTTAATGAAAATATTTCTCGTTTACTTTTTCTACTCTCTAAATTTAAATCAATTAAAGTTCAAAATTTTTTTTAATCGCAGTGACTTATATTTTCTTTAAATATTTATTCGAGAGAATTGAATTAAATTTTTTTTACACGAAGTTTTCAAGTACTCGATTGGATTCGAGCTTTGAAATTAAAAAAAAACTATTCTAACAATAATTTATTTTGAATAATTAAATTCATGAAGAACTATATCATTAAATTATCAATTTTAGGAAATAATTGTTCTTTTAAAATTTTTCAATAATATTGAATTTTATAAGAGTTAAGTTAACAATTTTTATAAATAAAAGAATTCCAAAAGGTTTTAAATTAAAATTTTAGAAATTTTTTTAGAAAAACTAAAAGAACTTTGTTTTTGGAAAATGTTTAATAATTGAAATTCTTCTTCTTCTAAATAAATTTTTTAATATAGGCGTTTCATTTATCATTAAAAATAATAGATTTATAGAAGAATTCAAATTTCTTAATGAATATTAAAATTCTTCCCAAAAAATCAATTATTTTAAGGAATTTTATTTAAATCCTTTGCAAAATCAAATTATTTTTATAAATAAAAATAGAAAAATTCATCACAAGAATTTATTTGTTTTGCAAAGCAATTAAATTCTTCACAATAATTCAATTATTTCCAGTAATTTTAATATAATTCTTTGAAAAATTCAATTATTTTTATAAATAAAAAATAAAAATTCATAACAAAAATTTAATTATTTTAAAGCATTTAAAATTCTTCACAATAATTTAATCGTTTTTAGCAATTTTGATAAAATTCTTTGTAAAATTACATTATTTTTATAAATAAAAATAGAAAAATCATTCACAAGAATTTAATTATTTTCCAAAACAATAAAATTCTTTACAAAAATGAAAATATTTCCGGGAATTATAATAAAATTTTTTGTAAAATTAAATTATTTTTATAAATAAAATTGGAAAAATTCATCACAAGAATTTAATTATTTTGCAAAGCATTAAAAATTCTCCACAATAATTTAATTATTTTTAGCAATTTTATTGAAATTCTATGAAAAATTTAATTATTTTTAATTTTTATAAATAAAATTCAAATATTTATCCAATTAATTAAATTTTCAACTGGAATTAAATTATTTTAAAAACTTTTAATTAAATTATTCCTAAAATTTAAATTATTTTCAAACATCTTTCGCAACTTAATGATTCAATTTAATGATATTTACTATTTTCATAAAATTTATTAAAAGAATTAAATTAATTAAAATTTTTTTATAAAAATTCTACGCAAACAATCAAGTATAAAAAAAATTATCTTTTAAAAATTGGTATTATTCTTAGAAATTTTATTAATATTCTTGGAAATAATAATTTAATTTTAACAAATATTCAATAATTCAAAAAATTATTTATTTTTGTATTAGACATAATAATTTTGATTGAATTATAACAAGTTTTATTCAATAAAAATAATGTTTAATTCAATTATAAATTATGTTAAATTCAAACATATTGTCTTCTTTGCCTAAACTTACTTTAATTAATAAATTAATTAATATTTCATTTTAATTCAGCGGAAATTAGTCGACTTTTTACTTTGGACTTATTTTTTAGATGTTTTGTGTAGAATTTTATTATTTATGTAAATAATTAAAGTTTAATTAACTAATTTTTTTTATTAAATAATTGTTATTTAAGTCAAAACATTAACACTTTAAATTTATATTGTATAGCATAAAAAGTAGAAAACGTGGTTTTTTCACATGTTTCACCATTTATTTATGATCCCCAAGATTTGAACGTTCAAATGAACGAAATATTTTTTATTGCAGATATTTTAATAAATTATTAATCATGAAAAAATTTAAAAAACAAAATTTTACGTTTTCAAACTCAGTAATTAATTTTTTTGGTTGTGAAGTAAAATAATTGCAATAAAAATTTAATTTTTAGAAGAAATACATAAATTTTGTTCATTTGAACGTTCAGAACTTTAGGATCTTAAAAAAATTTCTTTTTTGACGCTGAACATTTTTATTTTAAATTGGATTTTTTGTCCTCTAATCATTTTCAGAAAATCCTCTAATCATTTTCAGAAAATAATTCACTTTTCACCTACATTAAGCAGTATAGATAGTGCACAAAATTTAAATTTGCTAAAAGAAAAACATTTCTTTGCTAAAATAGAAAATTATTTTTAGCTTTAAAAATAAACACTTTCTTTTTCTCTCCGACGAGAAAAATTTACACACAAAAAAAAAGAGTGGGAGGAGTATATTTACTTGGATAGAATAGAAATTTTCTCGATTGAAGATGCCATCGAAGGGAGGGGAAGGGAAAGGGAGAAAAACGAGTAGATAACATTCCGGAGTGATCAGCCCATCTATAGAAGTAGAACTGCATTAATTTTGCAATTGTGACTCGTTAGGTTGTCCCAGAACAAGACAAGGTGTCCCAGGTCAAGGAGAAAAAAGGAAACCAGGTCCAGTAAAACTTGTAAAGAGTAAATCTCACGAGAATATCCCAATGCGATTAAAAGAAGAAAACGACTATATCCATCAGGGGAGAGTTTACTTCTGGGCCTAGAAACCCTGATTTCCGCGAGGAAACCCCGGGAAGTCAGGAAACTATTACACATTTAGAGTATAGTTTATATATAAATAAAGTATGGAATGAGTTACAGTTTCTTTTTTACATTGCGAACACGTGGAAAATCGGGGACAATTCTGCCTTCCAAGACTAATTAGAAATCAGCCGTGTTCCGTAAAGGCGAAATCCTAATTCTCGTGCAACAAAAAAATCAGAGTGTTACTCCACACCACAAGACTACTATTACGAGTTTACTTATAGACATTTCTGTAAATGCTCTTACACAAGAAATTGTTTCACTTTAGAGACGTGTTATTGCGCTCTCTATATATGTATATACGAATTTATATTCTTCGCTTCATTTATTATATTTTAACATTTCTTTTTTACATTTGTTTTTTTCCATATTTGATATTTGGTATGCGAGTCATTTATTTTTTATTTACTGTACTGTGGAAATTATTCTTTTGCTATTCGAACATTTTTTTCTTTTTTACAATAACTTATTATTATTATAAACTTATTTGAAATTAACTGTGTAAAATTTCGACGTTGATATTTATGATTCATTCAAATAGTTTTTGACTGACTATATAATTTTTTTTCAATGTAAAAAAATTACTCTCTAAATTTTAATTATTAAAAAATAAAAAATGTTTACTTATTTTTTGAATTAGTGACTGCCTGATTTTAAATTACAAAAATTTATTAATAGATAAATAAATCTACTAAATAATTGATTTTTTGCATAAAATTTTGATATTTATCAAGATAATTGAATTCTTTCAAAGAATTCAATAAACGCTTTTGAAGTAATTGACTATCGTTTATTTGAGACAAATAAATTTTTTAAGTGCAATATTCTAACGAAGAATTTCAATTCCTAAAACTAATAATAATAAAAAATATTCTTTAATTCAAAAAGGATAATTTTTTTAAAGCAAATAAATTTTTTTTAATCTAAGAAATTTTTTCTATAAATTAAACAAATTTTATCAACAGTCCAGTTAGTTTAAAAAAACAATTCTTTAATTCAAAATGGAAAACTTCTGTGAAACAAATAAATTGTATTTGAATTAAGTAGTTTTTTTCGACTCAAAAAATTTTCATTAAATTTAAGAATTTTTTTTATTCAAAAAATTTTTATTATTGACAAAGAGTCAAAAAACTAGTTGTTAAATTTAAATATATAAACATTTTTCTGACACAAATAAATTGTTTTCGAAGTAAAAAAAGTTTTTGGTAAAAAGAAAATTTTTTCTGCATCCAAGAATAAATTTAATGTTTCGTATTAAAATTTGTGGTAATTTCATAGTTTATTTGAAACAAATAATTTTTTCAGTGCAATATTCTAACGAAGAATAATCTAAAAATAACAATTTTCACTAAATTTTAACCAAATAATAATTATTAAAAATTTTTAACATTTAATCACACATGAAATCTATTTTAATTCTATTTCATTTCTTCTGTTTCAGGTATGAGATTATATAATCCCTCGCAAAACCGACTCGTTTGACTCTATATACGATAAATATAATTTTTTTTCGGTAAGAAAGTCATTTTACTAAATGAAAGTTTAGAAGTGAATGAAATAAACGTTTCTATGAAAGGAAACGACATAAGAATACGAATTTGAGTAACGAATGTACAAATGCCATATTATATACTGTATGCATACATGAAAATGTTTCGCTATAATTATCCGTTATTAAAATAATTCAACATATTATGCATTATACAATATATATTAGTGTACTTACATACATTTTTCCTAACAACAATAATATACAATAAATTAGGTAAAATTCCAAAATGAAAGGTTAATTTGTATAATATGTGGAAAAATCGAACTTTCTATATTGCTCTGCGTCTTAAAGGGGGGCAAAGACGAAAAAAAAAGATTTGTTTTCTGTGCAGGTGTAATAATAAAGTATATATACATTTATGACTGGAGCAAAAACCAGTTCTCAAGAAGCATGTTTTCATAATTAGTCACTTTTAAATAACTGCTCTCTTATAACTTCCAAGTCCCTATGAATTATTATTCTTTCACATTTAATTTTATTTCACTTGCATCTTTTCCGCGACTTCTGTATAATTTTTTATACTTCTCTAAGTTTAATTTAATTGAAGCTATTTATTAATTGGGTATTTTTAGTGTCAATTGACTTTAGAAATTAATTAAAATTCACTTACTTAGAAACTAATTTGATTTCACGATTAATTTCATAATAAAATAAAAGTTAAGCTAAAAAAGATTTTTTATTATTAATTAAATAGTCTATTAATTAATTAACAAATTTTTATTAAGTCGTTAAAATTTACTTTGAAAATTAAATTATAAATTTCACAATTAAATAGAAATTAAACAAAGAAAAGAGGCTTTAATTTGTTATTAATTAATTAGGCATTTTTAAAGTTAGTCATCCTTAAAAAGAACTTTAGAAATTAAGTTATGTTCACTTTTGAAAATTATTTTAATTTCACAATTGAATTAACAATTAAAGAAAAATTTAATTTGTAAACATTGAGATTATTAATTGAATAAAAATTAAAAAAACAGATAAACAAACATTAAAATTGAGAATTTAGTAAAAATGTTGTAAAAATTAAAAAATCTCATATAAAACCAAAAATTAAATTAATATTTCAACTATATTTTATTATTTTCAATTGTTAATTAATTGTTGCAATATTACGTTGGAAATTAATTTCATAAAAATTATTTTTCAAAACTGTTAAAATTATTTATTGAAATATTTTGCAATATAATTTAAAGTTTTAAAAAAATGGAAAGAAATAGAAAAATAGAATAAAGAAAAAGTAGGAAAAAAGCAGAAAATATTAAAAATTGGAAAAATAAGAAAATAATAAGAAAAATAAAAAATCTACCTAAAAATTGGTCAAATACAAGACTATAAGTATTGATATCCAATGAAATAGGAATACTTCTTCAGTAATTAAAATGATCGAGGACACATTGAAAAAAATTTTTTTTAATCCTCTAGATGGAATTTAACCTACATCTCCTTCTGTATATAACTTCCTTAAGGACCATTAACTTTGACTTTCCATTCTTGTTTGCCTCGTTTCTCGATTCGCGATATGCTTTACGATCTCGATCGAGCCATTATAAATCAAAATAGAAAATTCATTGATCTATTTGCATATTTACCTATTATGTCTGCCAAGCATGTTAAAATTAATCTATAAAGTAAACTCGCGTTTAAGTTTAATTTGCAAATCTCTCTTCTTCACTGTAATCAAAACTCCTCTTCGTAAGCAACTTACTTAACGATCCCAAACATTCTCTGTGATGATTCTTTTTTTTTCATTCAAAAGAATAGTAAAATTTTTTTAATTACTTCTAATTGTTGAAAATTTATTTCAAAATTAGTTACAAAAAATTGAATACTTTAAATAATTTTATTAACATTCAATATTAATATTTAAAATTAATTTTTTAATTTTAATTTTAATTTCAAAATAAATTTGAGGGTTTTTGATTTAAAAGAATTTTTTTTTATTTAACCAATTTTTGTTTAATGTGACCAATCTTCAACAAAATTTTCTTTAAATGTAAGAAATTTGATAATTAAATCGAAGAAATTTTTATCGTCATCATAGTGCCAAAAAATGCTTTAATTTAAAATGAAAAACTTCTTTGAAACAAATAGTTTTTTTTGAGAACTCTTTTTTTTAATATTCAAATAAATTTTCTTCGATTAAACTAAGTTTTTTCTTTTTTAATAATCCCAAAAATTGCATACAAGAAATTTCTTTTTTTTGAACCAAAGAAATTTTATCATTGATATAAGGTCAGAAAAATAATTCTTTAATTCAAAAGACATATTTTTTTTGAAATATTGTCTTTGTATTAGATAAATTTTTCTCGATTTCAAGAAAATTATCACTGACACAGAAAAGAGTAGAAAAAAATTCTTGCATTCAAAACGAACAATTTTTTTTAAGCAAATAAATATTGTGAATAATTTAAATAAATTTTTTTGGAGTCAAGTAAACTATTTTTAATCTTATAAATTTTCTTTGAATCGAAAAAAATTTGTTTTATAAATCAAAGTAATTTTATTATCAGTATGAGGAAAATATTTTTAATTTAAAATGAAAAACTTCTTTGAAACAAATAAATTGTTTTCGAATAAACGAATTTTGTTGAATCCAAGAAATATTTTTTGAATCCAAGAATACTTTTTTAAATTAAGTAAATTTTATTATTAATCATAGGGTAAAAGAAATAGTTCTTTGATTATAATATGAAAATTTCTTTGAAACAAATAAATTGCTTTTGAATCAAATATTTTTTCTGAATCCCAGAATTTTTCTTTGAATTCAAGAATATTTTTTTAAATCAAGGAAATTTTATTATTAATTATAGGGTAAAGGAAATAGACCTTTAATTAAAATAAGAAAATTTCTTTGAAACGAATAAATTGTTTTCGAGTCAAATAAATTTTTATTGAACAAAATTAATTTTCTTTGAATCTAAGAAAAAAATTAAGTTTCTTTAATTGAACAAACAAACAATAAGATTTCTTCTTTTTCCTCGCCTTCTTTCATTCATGCATAAATGACCTCTCAATTAATAATTCATTCAATAAATCCAACAATTTGCTCCTTCTTTATGATTTCTCTCGCATAAAAAGAATGCAGTAAACATAATTCCTATAGCCATAAATGAATCGAATAACTCGAAGGAATTTCTTCCTTTCTTTTTCTCTCATTTCCCGTTTTTTTTGTCATCATCTTTTAATCGAATAAGGGAAGATGCTCGCTCATGTAAACAATAATTATTACCCGTCTATAATGGACCGGGATAATTAAAAGGATATCACGTGAAAGACGAGTAAAGAGCAACTTTTTTTTATCTTCAAAAACAAAAAAAAAGAAAAGGAAAAGAAAAAAAAAGAAAAAGAGAAGAAAAGGGATTTCTAGATATAGAGACGAATAAACAGAACAAGAGGCTGATGTACTTCTAAGTCAATTTCAAGTTGCCAAGAGAACCAACCGCTTTCTAAAGATGAGACTCGGACATTCTTGGCTCTCGAAGCAAGTCCATCGAGCATGAAGGAACACGCGCCATGTGAAATAAAATAAGTACTTGAAAAAACCGGATGTGCAATGTTAAAGACATTCGGAAGATGGTCTGCGAATCTCGTTCATTTTATAAATGACAATTCAATTCTAAAAAAAAGAGATAGAATGAAAGAGAGACAAAAGAGAGAAGGGTTGGGGGGAGGGCTGAAAAAAAGACTAGTGAAAGGAATTTCACTTTGTAAGCCTGCTCATTAGCACCACACATACACACTGTTTGCCCAACGTGTTAAAATGTTTCAATCACTGAACACTGTAACGATATGAATCTCTCGAGGAGAAAAAAATCACTCCTAATACAGAACCAATTTGCCATAAATGATATTTCTTATTCTTATTCTTATTATATCATGCTCTGTCGGCTCATCGACTTTGACAATATTGCCAACAAGATGGTTATTAATATTTTTCTCCCGCAAAAAGGAGAAAACACAAATCTATTTGTTTTTCTTTTCTTTTCTTCTTTTTGTAGAAACAAAAAGTAAATACCACTATATAAAGAGAAAGACAAATAAATAAATTTTTATATAAATAAATTTTTATACGACTTTCAAAAAAAGTGTTATGCAAAAGAAGAAATAGAAATTTACATAATATTACGAATAAGAAAAATAGAATAACAGAAAATAACTGAAAAGCTCAAAAAATAGTTTTTGTTTATTTCGACTGGAAATTAATTTTCCTTTGACTTAAAGAAAATGGATTTTATAAAGAAAATGCAAAAAAATGTATTTTATAAAGAAAATGCAAAAAAAATGTATTTGATTCAAAAACAATTTTTGTCGAAGGTATCAAATTGAAACTAAAGTGAATTAAATTGATGCCAAAAATATGGAACAATTTTTTGTTTGATCCACATTTTTGGTATCAATTCGTAGCCATCTGATACTTTATGATCCCCAAGTTTTGATCGTTCGAATGAACGAAATATTTTTTATTGAAGAAATTTTAATAAATTTCTAATCGTAACAAAATTTAAGAACTAAAGTTTTACGTTTACAAACTCAATTATTGATTTTTTGATTTGTGATGCAAAATAATTACAATAAAAATTTAATTTTCAGAAGAAATAAATAAATTTCGTTCATTTGAACGTTCAGAACTTTAGGATCTTGATACTTTTAGTTAACAGTGATATTTAAAACTTAATTACGACAATTTTTTATGCTTCAAAAAAAAATTTTCTTTTTAAATTAAATACTTTTTTTGTCACTACAGTAATGTAATAAAATTTCTTTGACTTAGAGAACAAATTTTATGAATTTATAGAAAATTTATTATCTTTAACAAAAATCTATTTGTAATAGAAATTTTTTTGTAGTATCTTATCTTTTTTAGAGTGAATCAAAATTCAAAATATTCATTAGGGTCAGAGAAGAAGACAAAATTTCCTTAGGAAATAAAGGAACAGTCAGGAAACGGCAAAATTAAATTTTTGACACAATTCTAATTTGAAAGAAATTCTCAAAAAGAATGATTTATTTAGAATTTATTTTTACGTTTAAAGATTTTTTATTCCTTCTGCCCTAGAGTCTGCAACTTGTTTTCTCTCCCTTAATCCATGTTGCCCTCTTTCCTTGAGTGGAAGCAGATGCCTCCACTACATTCTTTTTTTTACGTCAATTTATCTTTCACATCAACCACATTACTTGAAAACTAGTACCATGTTTATTGAAACAACCGTTTTTTGTCTTCTTAAGACCCAGATTTCTTTTTTTCGCAGAAGAAGACAGTTTTTTTGAAATGTTTCTTCTCTTAAATATAATCTATATGGATTTATTTGACTAACCGAATAAATTTTCAATATAAATTTAATATTTAATAAATTAATCCTTTATCATGTAGTATTCAGTTTGAAAATCAAAACTAGAAAAGTAATTATAAATAATAAAAAAAATTATAATTAACAATTTATAGAAATATATTAGTAGTTTCATTTTTTTGAATTTCGCGCCATTATAGTTCATTAAACTGCCGCCGAGATGGCATGAAAGTTCTCTCACAAGTGGAATAAAGCGAATCACTTTCGTGATGTAAAACTGTTCGTTACAGTTAAAAATAGAATAAAGTTACAAATTACAATAAATATTATTACAATAAATTGTAACTAACGCTTATTAATGAATTAAATTAAATAAAGTAAGAAAAAAATTAATTACCTAACCAATATTAAGAGAAGGGGGCGGAGGGTGAAAAAATCCCTTACGTTATTTATGTCCGGCTTCTAATTATACTATATAAATATAATTATAAAATTAATTATATCAATTTTATTAAATTTATAAATTTTATTTTTATAATAATAAGTTACTATGAAATTAATTAATTAAAGTAAAATTCAATTTTTGGTAAAAAGAATCCTCTTTCTAAATTTAAACACTTCTATATCTATAGACATAACTGCGGGAAATAATTTCTAATGTCAAAACAAATTTTTATTGACATTATTTTCAGGAAAAGTGTCTATGGAGAAGTTGTGTATTATATCGTTATCGGTAATATGTAATTACGAGTCTCCTCCTGTTCTGGGTGTAAGATCATCGAAAGGTTAGAAGGGAAAGCACCTACGCGTCGCTTCGCGCATTCTGACGCTCAAAGTGAAAGACACTTCCATTAACAACCGTCGTATATACATGGACACAAAAATTTTCTCAGTTATATATATATATACGTAATGGATTAAGCATTATATTAACACATATGTACATTATGCTCCTATCCGCCCGCACGCATCCGTATGTACAATATACAACATCACGCGAATGCAATATTTAGACCTTCACAAAATTTTTAATTTAAAAATTAAATTTTATTTAGTAATATTTATTTCATTATTAATTTATTTATTTCTCTATTGTTCAAAAATAATTCATCATAGTTTCGTATGATTGTTAATAGGACGAAAATGATTAATTAATTATTTTCCTTTAACATTTTTTTTAATGTCAAAATACATTTGAAAAAATTTAATTTTTGAATTTACACTGAAAAAAATTTATTTGTCTTGTCTATTAACATATAAATATTTACATGCTACAAATAATTTTTTATTTAATTAAAATAAATCGTATTTGAGTCAATAACTTTAGTATTTGAAACAAATATAAATTGAAATATTTAATTGACTCAAACAAAAATTATTTGACACAAGTAAATATTTATTTGATAAAAGACAAGTAATCGTCTATTTGAATCAAATTATTTTGTTTCAGCGAAAAATTAAATTTTCAAAATTAAAACTTGTTAAATGAAAAATAAGACTAAATCAATTTTCAATTCATTTTAATTTACACTAGGAATTTGTAGACATTTTTACGAAAAATTTGAATAAGAATGGACAATTTTATACTAATTAAAATTTAGAGATATTAAATATTAAATTTTCAAGATTAAAATGAAATTATTAAATTTAAAAAATTAAGTTTCATTTTAAATTAAAAATTAAGTATCAAGTGAAAAACTAATTTTTAAAAAAAGCAACAATTTTATTATTAATTAAAAATATCATATTAAAAATACATTTTTAAAAAATGCGAAAGAAATCTAAAACGAAAATCTATATAAAAAGCTGCTCAATTAAAAAGAAAAATTCTTAATTGCAGGAAATGAAAATTTTCCTGTCTCAATTGAGAAACTTTTAGAAATTATAATTTCCCTTTATATTGAATATTTCAATCTTTTTTCCCAACAACCTTCCGTTTAACTATAAAGATACTATATTTATTTATGAAAATACAGAATTAAACTTTCAATAATATACATAATTGTGTGGAAAGAGAGGAATGACATTTATAAATTTTCTAAAGTACATATAATGCAACTGCGATTAATAAACATGAGCGATTGTCGTTTAATAATTATTGCGAGTAAAATATTGATAATATCTTTGCAAGCGTGTGAATTATTACAAAATAACAACAATCACCTGTCAATAAGAAGTCGATAATTTCATTAATTTCTTACACCCACAGAAATTCCGGAATCCAAAAGAAGAAGCGAATATTATTTCCGAGTTATAATCATCATTATTGTAATAATATATAATTATGAAAATTATAATTAAATTAAATTAAATTATAACACTGTACAATTGAATTGAAATCTAATTAAAATATTCAAAAAGAAAAATATTTTTTCAACAGTTAATTATGCTAATATTAGTTGATTATTTAATTAACTATGCTAATAAATAATAGTTGATTGTTTAATTAACTTCGTGAAGAGTTAATTACTTAATTAACTTATAAAACTCAAGCATCTTGCTTATCATCAGAATTTTTACAACTATTTTCTTTTCCAATTTCAAAATTAAAATTCGAGTAGAATAGAAAATTTTCCATCATCGCAATGTCAATGCGAATGTCAGCAATCATTAAGAATTATGTTTTCTCGATTACGTCTAAAAATGCCATTGACATATCCACGCTCTGCTTTGAAACGATAAACGTTTTAATTGCAACAATATAATCTCTATCTTGACTTGTTTTCTATTTATAAAACAATAAAAACCGCTTAAAACTACTTTCGAGGGAAAAAAAAACTAATTTCAATTTTTTTTATTTTCTCCTAAAAAGACTTGGAATTGACGTTTTAGACATTAAAATGTCTGTAAATTTCGTATTAGACGCAACGGCTATAATTTCAAAACCAATGCTGCTTCTTTAAGGTCTAAAAAAAAATGTTCAGACATAAAATTAAATTCTCACGACCACTTTCTAAATTAACAAACTATTTTTCTTTTATTACTAAAATAAAGAAAAAGCTATTTCAATGAATTTTTTGTGTATGTACACATAAAAATCAGTTCAGGAATTAATTATACAAAATTGTTTTATTTATACAAAAATGATTTTAAAAAAAGGATACTTCTTTAAACTTTATACATTTGAATAATTTTTATTTACTTTTAATGTTAGAACACTAAAGATAAAAACAAATTAAAGAAAAATTTTGTAGACGGAGAGAATTTTTCGAAAGTTCAATAAAATTCGATTGTATATACAGTTCAGAATGGGAACGTAACAAATTTATTCACACGAGTATATAAAATTTTGTTTTTTAAAAAATATTTTACTATAAAAAAAGTTTTGAATTTTTTATGCCTCATTGTTTTCGAAACATTTCAAAATTACAACGATTTGACATGAATTTTGTCATTTTTATCTGTGCAAGAAAAAGAATTTGAAATATAAAAAGAAATTCATGTACAAAAAAAATTCAAGTACGAAAATAAATTAAAATGCGAAAAAGAAAGTCAAGTACAAAAAAAATGTGTTGTTGTGAAAGACAAGTTCAATTTTGCAAAAAGAATTTCAATGATAAAGGAATTTTATTAGTCCAAAAAAAAGATGTTAACTACAGAAGAAGAATTTCAACAAAAAATTTTTTTCAATGTTAAAAAATGACCAGAATAAGTACAAAGATAAAAATAATATTCAATTTAGATTAAAAGATTAATTTTTTTAATTCGTTAAATTTTACTATACTCTCTAAATTTAAATTAGTAAACAAATAAAAATTCACATTTTTTCTGTAGATATAAAATTTAAATGAAAAACTAATAAAAACGTTACTTCGTAACAATTCCGATTCATTTGTTTCGAAGCATCGACTTTATTCGTTTTCCGTCTCAATTTTATATCTGAAGAAAAACTGTGTTAGTGAATTTAGAAAAATTTAAGAACCTAAAGTCAGTCATTGATCTAGAATAACATATTTCACTGTCTTTAATTTTCAATTAAATAATAATTAATATAATATCATCAAATCAATGCTTCTTTCTTGTTAATAGATTTTTAATCAAGTTTTGAAACAAAAAACAATAGTGAATGGTATAAATGATATCATTCTCATGAACTGAAAATCACCTTATTCTTGAAAGAAAAAAAAACCACTTGTCGAATAAGAGTTATTTCAAAGTGCGAGAAAAGTATAGGGAGTGCAAGAAATTTCCGTCCTTGAATGGCGATGGTTTTTCTTCCGATATACATTTAACCTATACCTTCATATGGTAGGTCACGTAATGGACAATATTCTCTATATAAGACCTTATCGTTTATAACATAACTCTAATGGTCGGGAATGTGCGATAAATGCATTGCAACATTACGATGAGAACTTTCTCCTTTTTCCATATTTGAGATATGAATATTCGAACGTCGTTTAAAAACGTTTAAATCCTCGAATTATTGTTATTATTATTACTATTATGCGGAAATAAAAAAAAATTTTGTTCTAGACTTTGACAAGGATTAGGACTACTTTCGATCGAGAAACATAGTGAAGGTTGTCTCCTTTCCATTTGAAATCAAGGTTTTTTCGTATAATGACTTCCTTGTTCTAAATGATTTTTATCTACAATTTTCATAATAGGAATTAAATTATTTTATTATCAACAATTTACTTTTGTACGCAAATGACACTAAAAAATATGCTGTTTGAAGATTTTTTTATTTGTTTAAGATTCAGTTTTCTTTAATATTTTTCATTTACAAAATTTACTTTTTGTAAAACTTCTATTATTTAAAATATAAAAATACAAAACATTTTTTACTGATTATTCTGCTTTTTCTATTAGTTCAAATTTAATAATAAATTAGGAGACTTTTTTAAAATATTTTTTACTCTCTAAATTTGAATTAGTAAAATTTTTTATTAATTTGATTTACTGATCGAGTTTACGCTTTTAAATTACTAAATTTTAGTAAAAAAAAATAATTATTATTATTATTATTATTATTATTATTATTATTATCACTAGTAAATTAAATGTAAAAAAAATAAAAGGAGATGAAAATAAAAATAAAGAAAAATAGAAAAGGAAAGGGGAAAAAAAGAGAGAAAGAAAAAAATCCTTCACCAACAGTTTCTCACGTTATCCTTCGAAAAGCATAAAATTCAAAATAGACGATTTATATATTCTTCAAAGAAATGAAAATACAAGAATTTCACTGATTCAAAATTAAAGAAATATATATAAGCCATTGCTACCAGTCGATTATTACTATTGTATATATTTTCCAATCATCGATTACGTTAAGATGCGAATAGAATCGTAAATATCTGTCATAAAAAAATTATATAATTCAATGATTCGTGGCCGGCCAGTCAACCGTGTCACGAAATAATACTCTCGATAAAAGTATTCTTATATATATATATATATATATATATACTTTCAATTCGATCCGGATCCGATCGACATTACTCTTATAATAGTATATTATTTATTATGATTTATATCATTGTTAAAACGGAGCTATCAACGTTCTCAATAATTTCTTATCGGTCTTTTAATGCACTTATAACTAAATGCATAATTCTCTTTTTTATATCGACATTTATGTAGAAAAAAAGAAATTTTTCCTTAATAAAACGCTCTTGATAGAATCATTATCTCTATGTATCATAACTGTAAAAAGAAATTATTTTTTTATTATTGTGACTCAATTATTTATTTAAATTATTTTTTAAAATTATTTTTATTTAATTATCTTAGTTTAATTAATTATTTTGTTCTTTTAATTTAATCGTTTATTTTATTATTTTAGTTTCATTATTTCCCCTTTTTCATTTTTCATTAAAAAACTTTTTCCAAAACTTTTTAATACTCTCAAAAATTTTTTAATTCAAGCATTTATTTTATTAAAAATTAATTATTTTCCTTTTTTTTAAATTTTTCATTAAATCTTTTTCCATAACTTTTTAATACTCTCACGATTTTTTAACTTAATCGTTTAATTTATTATTATAAATTAGTAAATTTCACTAATAAATATTAATTTTTTTAGTAAATTTTACTAATAAATAATAATTTCTATTTTCTACCCATTTTTTAGTGAAATTTAATTTCCTAATTCAAATTTGGATAGAATATAAATTAGGGGCTCAAGTTTTATTAAATCAAGTTTAAAAATTATAATAAAACTGTAATTATAAAATAACTTATTATTAGTAGAAAATTACAGAACAAAATAAAAAAAATATTTGTCAATTTTCAGTAATTTTCTCATTTTTAGTTAGTAAAGCACGGCTAATTGTTGAGAAAGTTTCACTAATTTTGTAGTAAAATATTAATTTTGCAGTAGAATTTTCACTAATAATTTATTATTACCTATGGAGTTGAAAAAATTTTCAAATCAGATTTTTAATCTCTGTGAAATAATTTCTTCTTTTTTTCGACTTAGCTATTTTTAGCTAGAAATGCAGAAAAAAATATTGCTAATCTAGTTCTAAGCTTAAAAAAACTGTTTATTTAATGATTTCGGTTTTTGCACATGAAGAGTTTCTTAATTTGTTCCATTGTTTAAACAATGTAGTTTTAAATATTTTTCTACAAAATAAGGTTTAAGGGACTCTTGACAAAAATTATAGTATAGAAATTTTCACCGCATAAAAGGAAATGTTTCAATATACTAATGAAGAAAAACGAGCATAAAAATTTGGCGCCTTTTTCTTCTACATCAGATTAAATATTCTACATGATTTAAATGTTTATTTAAAGCACAATAGTCTCCTATTGTTAGAACCGGTTTTAATAAGAATCAAGGTGACAATCCTTTTGATAAATCTTTGTCTTCTCCACGACCACATTGTGGACCACCCATTTTTAAAATCCACATTATACATTGTACATGTAAAAATTTCTTGATTCCAGGTCCCTTTGTTAAATTTTATTCAAATGTAACATCTCGAATATTGTTATATAGAAGCTTGATACACACGTGTACAAGTGAAGTCGAGGTTTATATACTGTATAAAGAAGAAGGAGGTGTGGTTGTAGTCTGAGAGCCGGTCGACCTCGTTTAGGACCGGTAAAATCATAAACCGAGCACTCTTGTTGGTCCATGATCTTATGGCGTGAAGACCATCACTCTCACATTGAGTGTTGAGAATTCAAATTCATTCATCTGTATATAGAGATTTTTATCTCGCATTTTTTCGATGATCCGAACAATTATATAATAATAACAATAATAATAATAATAATAGTCCAGAAAAGTTCCTGATTCGAAAATCTGGATACGAGAAATATTTGTCTTTCTTTTTTTGATGACTCGTAATAATTATCGGGAATAAAATTTTTGTGCTTTTCTTATGGATAAAAATCTGTAAAACTTTATTTGAAGCGGCTTTGAGAAAAAGTGTGCACCGTTACATTTCTTTATTCGGGATTGCAAGAGAGCTCGTTAAATACGCAACAGGAAGTCATTTGTGTAAACGCGACAACTATGTCAATGGACCTCTCCGAGCTACTCAATTTCTGCAATTTCTGGTATTTTGTAACTTATCAGAAACAATTCTTTTGAAGAGCAAATTTTTCCCATTAAAACGTATTTTAGTCATCTTTTTCCCACAATTTATAACAAATAGATCAAAAATAATTTCAATTTCATTGACTGAATTGAATTAATTTTATCACTGGAGGGTTGTGGCAAAAAATTAATTTTTGATATTTTAAATAGTTGTTCTGTAAATTTAGTTTCAAGATTTTAATTTAATTACTTCTTCAAAGTTTGAAATAAAATAAACATCTTTCTTTTATAGATAACTATTTAACCATTTTTTTCCCATACGAATTAGAATTCCAATAAATTTTAAATTCCAACACCCACAGAAATAAATTTGGCTCCGAACTAACTAGATTTTTTATTTGTTTCGACTCAAATAAATTTTTTATTTATGTTTAATAAAAATTTTATTTAAAACAAATAAAAAGTCTAATTGGTTCTGAGAGCAATTGCACGTTTGTTTAAGTCAAACAAAATATATTTGATTTAAATAATATTTTCCTCTGGGTGAAACCTTTCGGTTTCAAAACAAATTCAATAAATTTTAAGAATTATTAATAATATTTAATAATTAATTTAATTTAATTATTAAATTTTTCGTTTTAATTGTTTTCTAGAATTTTCAACTAAAATTTATCTTTAAATAAAATATTTTAAATAAATTTTGTGAAAGTTATCTGAGAAATTAATTGTTTAAAAAAAAGAAATTCAACTAAATTAAAAAAAAATTTGAATAAAAATGTTTCAAAAAACTAAATTTTTCAGAATTTTTATTTGAAATGATTTAAAATTCAAATTTTGTAAAATTTCAATCTGGAAACCGTTTTAAATTTAACATTCAAATTCAATTATCTTGAATAAAATTTTAGAAAAATATAATTACTTCAAAAAAAATATCAAGTCCTTGTTTATAAAAATTAAATTTTTTTTTTAAAAATATAACTCAAATATTTTAAAATTTATTTTTTAGAATTTTCAATAAAATTTCTCGAAACTTCAATTTTAACCAAAAAATGTTTATTGATACCTATATTTTTATTTTTTAAACTTAACAAATTAATAAAATTAACAATTTTTGATGCACTTTGGACTCCTCAATACTGATTTTTACTTTAATATACATATCAATCATGATTCTGTAAAATTCAATTATTTACTAATTACTAAATTAAAATTCTTTGAAAATTCAATTTTTTTAAAACCTCTAATGAAAGTCTGTACAAATTTTAATTATTTTCCATTCGATTTTAATGAACCAATTCCATATCTTTTCAAAAATGAATTAAATTTTCTCAAAAATCATAATTCTTTTCAGAATTTCAAATAGATGTATTTAATACTTAAATACTTTTTAAAACAATTTTGTAATTAAATTTTTTTGACTGCAATTGATATACTCAAAATTTTTAATTCAAAATCTTTCGAAATTCAATTATCTTTCCGAGAGTTACAACTATTTTTTTAAACTATAATCACTTCTACGTTAATTTTCATTCAGAATTTTCAAAAAAGTTGTTCTAGATTAATAAATAAAATAATAAATAAATAATAATAATTATTATTTAAGTATTTAAAATTTATTTATACATAAATAAATAGAAATGGAATTAAATTTGATAAAGAAATAAAATTCCTTCATTTCTACGCTTTTAGAGAACTTTTCGAGCATTAAAAAATTTTTTTTTTACAAAAATAACAGGAAAAGAAGAAGAAATTGTTAACAACAAATCAATCTGTTTCGATCAGAAAAACGTTCCTTATATAAATTGAAAATTTCAAGATTTCATTGCGCCAAGAATGCATTCTTGATTAAAGAATAAAATTCTTTTTGAATAACTAACACGTTTTCACTGCTGCGGCTTAATTTCCGGAGATTTTTTTTACATCAATGCATTCTTGTTTATACATTGAAATAAACCAGTTTTCAAGATCCAAAATCTTCGAATTCCAGGAAAGACTTCTCTGGAGAAAGTTCGATCACTTAGCGTGAAAACTAATGACCGACAGTTAAATTAAAATAATTTACAAAGTTATGAATTATTGTTTTTTTTTAATTTCCGTTACATATATTTATTGAAAACAATTAATAAATTATAAAATTCTGAATATATAATTATACTTTTCATTTGAAAATCGTTATTTCCATTTCAGTTATTTTCAATTTTCTTCTTTTACAAAAAGCGAATTAGCATCTAATTATCAGCACTCAATTTTGGAAATTAGATTTTAATGTTAAATATTTTTTATGAAAGCTGCAACTTGCACCTATTTAATTTTTCAAAATCTAATGTTGCTTTTAAGCAAAAGAAAAATTTAACTTTAAAATGTAATTTTCAGAATTAAGTACCTTCATGATTTTGGGATATGCAACAAAAAATATTTTCAAGAACAAATTTACATTTAGTGAAAAAAATTGAAATGTAAAAATATTTCCGAGTGGAAAAAATATCCCGAAGGAATAATTTTCAATTTGGCTCTGCTGGATGTAAATTTTGTTCGACGCTTTCGGATCAGTGAAGAGCAGAGTTGCGTCTTCAAAATGAGAGAAACTAATAATTTAGTAGAGCGACGAGAGAAGCTTACAAAATCACGTGGATTCTTGCATAAATTTACTAGATTACTATGATTTGTGGATCACGATGATTATGGTTCTCAATATATATTTGTACACTTTCAAGCAACCGAAAGGGTCTGTTCAAGCCTCGAAAGGAGATACAGGTCTTGTTTCAAATTTGTGGTTGCAGTTATGAAACTGCGCGTTCGCATTTTAACAGCAACTCGTAAAAAGAGTACCAAAAAACCCCTTCAAAATATTTGCCAATATCACTCAGCGAAAAGAATATTAAGAAATAATTAACGTGTACAAAAGAAACAAAAATTTGAAAATTAAAACTTACAATACACGGAAAAAATATTTTACCCGGAACAACGATAATTTTCTCTAGAACAACGAAAGTCTTAACTGAATCAACTAAAAATTTCGCTATTACAATAAAAATTATAGCTACTTCAGATAAAATATTTTTTTCCTGTAGTTAACAGAAAGAGACAACAAAAGAAAATACAATTATTTGTTATTAAAAACTAAGTTCAAGTACAGAAAAAAAGAGACATAAAATTAAATTTAAGTTCACTAAAATAAAATTTCTCCAACATTATAATGAAAGTAATGACGTCAATGAACATTTTCAAGCAAGGAGAAACAGTTTCAATGAAGATAAAACTTAAAAAGAAATTCATTTCTAATGATAAAATCAACAACATCGCATCTTTTTTTTTGTTCGGAATTTATTGAATTTCCAGTTGTCAATTGAATTTTATTATTCTGCCGTTTTTAAATAATTCTCGGTAAAAAGTCGAGGAGAAAGATTTCTTGTATGAAATTACAGTTCACTTTACTGTAATAATCCACAGTGCGAGAATAATGCAAAGAGCCTTCAGGCATTCAGTTTTATAGATATCATTTATCCTCTGAAGACTGTTGTCAAGTTAATGCTGTGCAGATTTGCGAACACTACTGCGATGGCAAAATCTTGCGAAATAAGTAGAAAATAATGACTATTTTTTTTTTTTTGAAAAAAGAAAAAATAATATAAAGAAATTTATACAATAATAAATAATTAGCAATCAACATCAGAATGTCTAACAATATTTTACTCAACATGGAGAGAACGATTAAAGCAACTTTTACCATTTGGCAAAATAAAACATACACTGATGGAAAATTCTGCGAATTTTTGTCAACTTTTACTATTTTTTGAGTAAATTTTCCACAATTGAAAATATTGAAATACATTTTTGTAAAAATTAGTTAGAGTATAGCAAAAATCGCTTTCAAAGAAGTAACAGGGTTGCCACAAATATTTAATTTAATTTAATATAAAACTAAATTTTTAAATAAGTATTTAATTATTACTTTTCCACAGAAATTAAAATTCTTCAGAACATTAAAATTCAAACCTTTTTTAAACTCAACAATTTATAAGAATATTATAACAAAACATGAAATTTTTCAACAAAAATTTAATTATTTACAAAAATCTTTTTTTAATCAATTTTTATTAGAAAATTCTAGAAAAATTTAATTATTTAAATTAAAAAATAAATAATTTATTGAATAATTGAATGTTTGTTAAAATTGAATTCTCATAAAGAATTTTATCAACAAATTTTTAAATAATTGAATTCTTTTGACAAATTTTAAGAAAACTTTTAAGAATAATTACATTTTTCGAGGAATTTAATTAAAATATTGCATCCAAAATTAATTAAAATCCAGCGATGAGTTTTATTATTCATGAAAATAATTTTAAAAAATTTCCAAAAGTGTTATTAAAATTTTTCTAAAATAATTAAATTTCGGTGAAGAATTTTATTATTTATAAAAATAATTCAATTCTTGTAAAGAACTTTGTTAAATTTTTTTTAAATAATTGATTCATGCGACGAATTTTACAAAAATCTTTTTAAATCATTGATATTTTTCAAAAACTTTTATAAAATTTTGTATATTAAATAATTGAACTCAGGTGAAAATTTTATTATTTATGAAAATCATTGAATTATTTTAAAGAAATTTATTAAAAATTTTATAAATTATTGAATTTCTGTGAAATTTTAAAAAGAATTTTATTAATTTTTAAAAATAAATGAATCTTGGAAAAGAATTTTTTTATTTTTAAAGATATAATTGAAAATTAAATTTTTTAGTATTTTTAATTAAAATTCTTTTACCAATCTAGTATTTATGAAAATTGTAAAAATTATTCATTACATAATTTTATGATAGTTCTTTAAAAATTAAGTTATTAAAAAATAAATTATTGTCTGAAATAGAAAAAATTTACGGTTTTGTATTAAAATTTGTGGTTATTTTTATAGTTTACAAGGCAAACAAAAAAAACATCAAAATTTAGAGTTTTTTCAAATGAATTTTTGAAATTTGATTTTTTCCAGTACTTTTACTAAAATTCCCTGACTTTTCCCTGAATCCCCTGACCAATTTTACTTTCCCTGACTTTTCCCTTAATTCTCTGACTTCCCTGACCTGTGGCAACCCTGAGTAAACGTTGACAGAAATGAACCACACAAGAATTTTTAGCCACATTTTTGATTCTATTATTTTTTTATTTTTTGTCTATCTTCTCTATAAAAAAGAGAAGAATAAACTTATTTCATAGAAATAAATATTTAATAATAACAAAGAAATCATTTATTTGTATAGAATCGATTTTTTCTTCATAGTGAAGGAAGGAAGGAAGTAAAATTGTTAAGTAACGACAGGTATCTAATAAATTGAAAGTAAAATTAAAAAATAATTTTTTTGCAACTGCAAGATGAATAGTCAAAACAAAAGTTCGAGCAGGGTTGAGGCAGATACTGTCTCTACATAGTAAATTGAATAATAAGATCAATTAACTCTCAACGGGGGTTCTCTGCAACTTGATCTTGGCGAAAAATTCATCTTTAAACACAAGACACGTTTTATTTCTAAGATACAGAAACCCTAACCGGAAAAATAAAATAATTTTTTAAAAATTTTAACTCCAAAATGAAGGAATAATTTTATGACTTTTTCAGTCTTTCTGAGTGAAATATTTTTTTTTTGGTTTTATTTTAAACCATAATTTCCAAGGTACCTACAGGTAAAGAAACCCAGAAAAAATGAAATTAGAGAACAGTTCTCAATAGATTAAATTAAAATGCAACATTTTTAAGAAAGACAATGCTCAATTTTCGCAATGGATTTTGTAGAATAAATTTTAAATTGAAGCAAACAATTCTGCTCCTTAATTCTCAGTTTGAGAATTAATAGACGTCAAAAGATGTTCACTATATAGAGTTTCAGAATTAATAGGCGACAAAAGATGTTCACTACACAAAGTTCGAGAATTAATAGCTGACAAAAGATGTTCACTCTAAACAGTTTCAGAATTAATAGCTGAGAAAGGATGTTCACTCTAAACAATTTCAGAATAAATAGAGGACAAAATAGACTGAAAGGACGACACATTAAATCTTTTGCGGATAATTTTTCACTAATGCTATTTGAAAATCGAAGTTATGTTTCTTTAGATTGTGTCCATTATCCCACGCATGTTCAGATGGTTTGCGACGTCGACTTACCCCGGTTCAAGGAGACTTAACCTTCGTTCGGACACAGAAGAGATTAAATTCCTCAGTAACGTTTCAAGGAGACGCCTTTTAACGTACATATACATATATATATACATGCACTATATGTATATGCTTTTACCGTCAACCGGACTTCATCTTGAATTACTTTATAACAAGATGCTGCAACTACTTCGTTAACAAAAAACACTGCCCGCGCTCCTTTTTCCTTTAAAAAGAGAAAAGAAAAAAAAGAAGTTCGTCTCAAATTTCTCCATATATATATATATATATATAGGAATTACAACACCCTTGATACTTCTCAGAAATAGTGGACACTAACACATGTTTTCGCATTTTGCGTAGGGAGATAGTTATGCTGTAGGTTGCATCAAATTGCTGAACTAGCAGCATAACTTTGTTAGCCAATGAAACTAGCGGAAGAAATTTTTTAACATTTTTTAATTCTGCTATTGTCATCATTTGTTGAGTTTATAAATATCCAAAGGATCGAATTTCTTCTCAACGAAATAAATTTTCGTAAAAGTAGAATTTATTATTTGCTTTCATAATTTCAGCCTTTGCACTTGATAATTAATTTTAAAAAAATTAGCAAAACGCAGCTTTCAGTCTAAAAAAGTAGCTGTAGAAAAATTAAACTTGACGACCAAAAAAACATAATCCCCAAGTTTTGAACGTTCAAATGAACGAAATACTTTTTTATTGAAGGTATTTTAATAAATTACAAATCATAAAAAAATTTAAAAACTACTTTTACAAACTCAGTAATTAATTTTTTGGTTAGTAAAGCAAAATAATTTTCAATAAAAATTTAATATTTAAAAGAAATAAATAAATTTCGTTCATTTGAACGTTCAGAACTTATTTTCCTAAACTTTGCCTAATTTTTATAAAAAATATTTACTTCTTTATCCTAATGCTAAAAAATCGAACTCCTGAAACGAATTTTATTATAAATAAAAGATTAAAAATATTTATAAAAATCATTTAATTCTTGCAAGGAATTCAAATTAAAAAAAAAATAATCCATTCCTTTCGACTAATTTTATGCAAATTCTTACGAAGATTTTTACAACAACATTTTTAAATAATTGAAATCAGTTCAATTTTGTTTAAATATTGAAAATCATTGAATTTAGAAAAGTTTTTAAAAATAATTAAATTTTATAAAGAATTCTACTAAAATATTTCCCAATAATATTGAATTTTTGCGTGGTATAATATTATTCAAATTTAATAAAAAAAAATTCAATTCCTAAAAAGCTTTTTATTATTTACAAAAATAATTGAATTCGAACGGAAGGTTTTATTAGAATTTTTCAAAATAATTAAATTAACAAGAAGAAATTTAATACTTTTAAAAATAATTGAATTCTTGTGTTGAATATTGTTATTTATGGAAATAATAGAATTTTGCAAAAAAAAATTTTTTAATGACTCAAAATAATTGAATTTTTGGGAATAATATTATTATTTGTTTAAAAACAGAATTGTTTCGAAAAATTATTTATACAAAAATTTGAATTCCTGGTAAGAATTTTATTACAATCTAAAAGAATAATTGAATTATTTCGTAAAAATTTAATTGAAATTGTGTTTAAAATAATTGACTTCTTTCGAACAATTTTATTAAAATAGTTCCAAATACTGTAATTCTGAAAGTAATTAAATTTAGTCGAAGAATTATGCATTTATAAAGATAATTGAAATGTTTACAGTTTTTTTACATTTTTTAAAAATAATTGAATTTCTACGAAGAATTCTGACAATGATTTTATTTACAAAAATAATTAAAACCTTGAAAAGAATTTTTAAATTTATAAAAATAATCGAATTACTGCTGAAGATTTAATGCCAAATTTTAAAACATTTGATTTTTTCAAAGAAATGTATGCGAATTATATTTTAAATAATTTAATTCCTGTGAAATTAATATTTTTCGGGAAAATAATTTAATGTTCGTGTAGAATATTATAAAAAATTTTTTTTAGTAATTGAATTCTTTTGGAAAATTTTATTCAAATAAAAAAATGTTAAATTTATTACCTGAATATTGAAATTTTACCATGAATTTTAATGGTATTTTTTTAAATAATTGAAATCCTAGGAAGAATTTTATTATTTATGAAAGTAATTGAATTAATGTGAAAAATTTGATTAAAATATTTAAAAAGATTTGAATATCTGTGAAAAATCTTTGTTATTTTTGAAAATAATTGAATATTTCGTAGGAATTTGATAAACATTGTTTCAAACAATCAATTTTTTCGAAATATTATAAATATTATGAAATAATTAAATCCTTGTGAAATTTTTATTATTTATAAAAATAATTGAATATTGGATGAATTTTATCTATTTTTTGTTAAATAATTGAATTTTAAAAAGGCAAATTTGATGAAAATATTAGATATTGAAAATAATTGAATTTTGAATATTTTTGAAAATAATTTAATCGTTTTAAAGAATTCCACTATAAATATTTTCCAAAAATTACTCACTACGCATGACGAACATAAAACATAATTAAAAAAATATTTCGAAAACAATTTTTAATTAGGAACAAAACAATTTATTTTTAAAATAGAATTTTTATAATTTAAATTTCAAATTGAAATAAAAATTTAATGATAAGACGAAAAATGTTCAATTACAATTTTTTCTTAATTGACAAACATTTGCAGCGAGAGTTGAAAAATTGAAACTTTTCCCGCGATGATCTCTTTATTTATATTATTCATCTAATTTGCATGATAAAATCAAACGCATGGAAAGTAGTCTCGTATAGTAATCTGCTAGTTGGTTCCCTGCTGAATTAAACTCAAGGAGTGTTAATAATGGCAATTGACTAGCCTGCCAGCAGAAGAGAAAGAGAAAGAAACCAAGTTGAGTTATTCTTCTCCATTCGCACAAGTCATTAATGATCCTTGTATGGATTTTTATTCCAATCAGTCAAGTTCACAGTAAATTCTCCGCTGTATTAGCCTTGCGATTTCTCCCCGCCAAAGGTGTAGTTATTATACATGTACATATTTTTTTCCATCCTTCGTTTGAAATCATTAAATCGAAAATTATTAACGTGAGAATTCATTTAATTGTTACTACAGTCATTAATAATTATTAATTATCATATAGATATTCTTCACTTTTCATTTCTCTCTCTCTCTCTCTCTCTCTTTCTTTCTATACTTTTTTCCAGACAAAAGCAATCAATAATTTTATAAACGAATAATTTATTATATTCATTATCGTTAATGTTCTTCACTTTTTTTCTCGAAACAAAAGTAATTAATAATTTCAACTTGAAGATAAAATAAATTCACAATAAAAGTTCTTTGTAAAAAAATATAATATAATAATAATAAAAATAAGAGAATAATAAAAGAATCTTTTTTACAAAATGGAAAAAATAAGAAAATAAAAATTAAATTAAAAGAAAATAAAATTTAAATTAATAATAAATTATTTTCTTCTTGCGTGATTAAGGCAAAAATTGAGCAAAAACTTTAATAAAAATTACTTTTAACGAACTATTTAAAATTCAGAGAAAATAATACAAAAAATCACTTCAGATTTAAAGTAAAAAAAAAAATATTTCCACGTTAAAAATTTAATGAACCGAAGCGATGAAAAATTTTGCAGAAAACAAAAATTTTCGCAATTGAACAATTTGAAAAAGTTGATTAATTTTGTTATTGTTCTTTTAATGAGAAACAAATTAAGGCAGCAAATTAACATTTGTGGGAGTTAAAGAGAATTATTGCATAATTGCACACCGCGAGTCCTATTTCCTAATATTGCGTCTTAATGACCAAAAATAGTTAAACGTTTTTTCTCAGAAAGAATGAGCAAACACATGTTTATTATCAAGTTAACGCAACTATTGTTTCTAATTCTCGCGTTACAATATGTCTTATTGACAGCAGCGAAAAGTCAGGTTACTGCAGAATGTCAATCGTATGCTCTCTTGCGTTTCCTTTTGAGAGTGCTATGAGATAGAGAGAGAGAGCGCGCGTCATCAAATTGGAATGCGCAGCCGAGCCCCGTCTTCCTGTCTCAACAGGAAGCAGGAGAATATCAGGTGGATATCCCATTTTGATAATATGTTAATTTGCATAAATAAAATTTATTTTCTGCAATAATTAAATACCTATGAGTAAAATTACATTTTCCATTATTTTTTTTTACATTTCTACTTTTCATTTATTTTCTTCTTTTTTCAGTATTTTTTCTACTAAGTTTCTTTTTATTTTCTTTCTTTCTTCTTTTCTTCAGTATTTCTTCTGCAATTTTTCTATCTTTATTTCTTCTACTATTTTTTTTACTTTTTATTTTCTTCTTTTTTTATTTCTTCTACTATTTTTTTACTTTTTATTTTCTGCCTTTTTCTTTATTATTTTTTCTACAACTTTTTTTGCATTTTTATTTTCTTCTTTTTTTAGTTCTTCTACTATTTTCTTACTTTTTATTTTCTTCTTTTTTTATTTATTCTACAATTTTTTTTTGCATTTTTATTTTCTTCTTTTTTTAGTACTTCTTCTACTATTTTTTTTTACTTTTTATTTTCTTCCTTTCTTTTATTATTTCTTCTACAATTTTTTTTTACATTTTTACTTTCTTCTTTTCTTCAGTATTTCTTCGACAATTTTTCTATCTTTATTTCTTCAACTATTTTTTTACTTTTTATTATTTCTTCTACTATTTTTTTAATTTTTATTTTCTTCCTTTTATTTATTATTTCTTCTACAATTTTTTCAACTTTTTTACTTTTTTTGCATTTTTTCTATACTATTTTCTATTTACATTTTTTTTCTTCTTCTTTTTTCTATTATTTCTTCTACTTTGTTCTCTATTTTCTATTATTTCTTCTACTTTTCTTCTTATTATTTTTTCTTTTCTTTACTTTCTTTCACTATTTCTCCTTTTACTTCTCTTCTTTCTCTTAGCATTTTTTCTTCCATTATACCTTTTTTCTTCTTACTTTCTTCTCTTTTAACATTTATTCAAGTATTTTTTTCTACTTTTCTTCTATTTCCTTCTTTTTTTTGTGTCTCCCACTATTTCTCTCTTTACCTTTTTTCTTTCTTCTATCAAAAAAGGGTAAATACCCTTTTTTCTTACTTTCATTTTTTCTTCTTTATTTTAACATTTCTCCTTCTATTTTTCTTTTCAAATTTCTTCCTTTCTTTTCTCATTCCACAAACAATTTTTTTTTAACATAAAAAATTTCAACCGGTAAGAATGTAGGTTAGTCATTTCTGCCACACATTGTAACGCTTTAAAATGAGTACTTGTTACTTGTTGTAAAGAACCTGTATTTTCATATGGTAAAATGGTAAATCTTACGACTTTACACACTTTATTTTGTTCTGTTCTTGCGTCTTTATGCCCTTTTTGCTCTTGTAGATTCCTCGAGGAGCAGTTCAAGGCCTTCGTGGGAAGTTACGACTAAAATATTGCCGTCCTTTTTTTTCTCTCTTACAATTTATTATATATATTATTTTACATATAAAGAAATATTTGAATTAATTACATATTCTTCCGTTTCCTTCCGCGATAAAATTCCATAATTTTCACTTATTCCTGAAGTAATATATTGCATTACTTTTTCCGTAAATGAGCAATTTTTTACCAAGTAAATTATCTCACGTGTACATTAATATTTCTAGAAAGTTTACAAGTTAACGTGAACTGTTGGCAGTGATATTATTATATATTTTTTTTTAATTACAATAATTATAATTATTTCTTTAAATTATTGCTATCATTATTAGTATTTTGGTAATTATAATCATTATTATTTCTGTTTCTGCTTTTATTTTTATATTATTATTATTATTATTACTTTTACTTTATTAGCAACTATATTATTAAAATACTGCCGAGTGATAGTTTTAAAATTTTAAATTTCGATTAATACCATTTTTATAATTATTTATTCATAATGGATATAAAAATAATTTATGTGTAGTATCGAATTATTATCTATACATTATTTGCAGGCTTATTAAATTATTTTACCCTGCATAACGATTCATGTCAAGAATACGGCATGAAAAGTTAAACGTAACATGCCAATGAATATGCAACTGTACGTTGTAAGTTTTTTAAATTATTGACATACCCGATACGTATAATATCTAATTATTTTAAATCACACGAGAAATTATTTTTTTAAATTCCTCTATAATTTCTAAATTATTTTTCTAACAATTACATTATTTGTTATTATTTATATTTCCCATATACTGGTTTATGTAATTTAATAATTTATATAAAACTCAATAATTTATACACTGAGAAAAAAGATATATTTTTGATATCGAAAGCTACTACTATTATTGTTTTAAGTAAATTTTATTTGCTTCGAAAAATAATTTTGTTTTAAAAAAATAATATTTATGTTTAACTCGCAAAAAAATTATACTTTTAAATAAATTTTTCTCTCTCCGCGCATATAATTTAATAACTTGTGAAAATAATTTATTCGGATCAAATAAATAATTTCTTGTATAGTTCAAAAAATATTTATTTGTATATCAAATAATTTTTTTTCAATGAAGTTTAAAGAAAACACCTTTCTATTCAAACATCATTACAAAATTACGTGACCTATAACAAACTCTTCTTATGTAATAAACATTTTCTTACATAACTTTTACTATAAAATTTTTCTCAAAACGTCTTTTCAATATAATAAGCATTATTAATTAATAGGGAATGAAAAGCAAGAATGTATGTCTATATAGATAAAAAAATATTTCAATTCGATGTTACAAGGTCAATGAACGAATAAAAATTAAAAGACTAAAATTAAACATATGCCGAGATTAGAGAGCGCAGGGGGAAAAAAGTGAGAGAGAGAGAGAGAGAGAGAGAGACTGGAATGGACCTATTCATAATATAATCTCGAGCACACAATAACGGTCCCTGCCTAGAATTGTCAAGGTTAATTAATCCCATTTATTACGAAAAATCATACACACATATACCTGTATGAACTAAAAATATTCCACACGTACGATAAATGACGATCTAATGTCAAGGCTAATGACATCCCATAAAACCTGAACTATTTCATTATTTTAATTACTGAAACTGTAATTCGAAATTAATATTTGAATTTAATTTAAATACTAATTCATTCATTCCAAAAATAGAATGTTCTAATTTATAGTAACGGGTATTTTTGTCGCGAATAGAAAATTGTTATTTATTCAATAAATGTTTATTTACGCCACAACGAAAACATTGTTTAGTACCCCCAAAAAAAATTGCTAATACCACTGAAAATAATTTATTAATGCGAAATAAATTTTTTTCCGCTCAACAAAATTTATTAATACCAAACAATTTTTTATTTTGCGCAAGCAAAACTTTACGCAGTATAAGTGCATTTTTTGCGATCATTGAAATTTTTATTTCAGTTTGAAATATTTATTTATGTGAAATAAATTTTTATTTACCTCCAAAATAATTTGTTTATGACAAATAAATTTCTAATTCGACTGAAAACAATTTATTTATGCGAAATAAATTTTTATTTACGCCCAAAAAATTTATTTATTCGAAATAAATTTCTAATTCGACTGAAAACAATTTATGCGAAATAAATTTTTATTTACGCCCAAAAAATTTATTTATTCGAAATAAATTTCTAATTCGACTGAAAACAATTTATTTATGAGAAATAAATTTTTATTTCCGCCCAAAAAATTTATTTATTCGAAATAAATTTCTAATTCGACTGAAAACAATTTATTTATGAGAAATAAATTTTTATTTACGCCCAAAAAATTTATTTATTCGAAACAAATTTCTAATTCGACTGAAACCAATTTATTTGTGCGAAATAAATTTTTTATATCTATTCCAAAATATTTATTTAGGCCAAATAAATTCACATTCAGCTCAGGTAGAAATTTTACTTAACTTAAGTAAATATTCTTTAAGCGGAAATAAAATTTTTATTTGAAACAAATAAAATTTATTTCTAACAAATAAATTTCTATTTTGCTTAATAATATATATTATATTCTAATAGTGCATAGAAATATTATATATAATAAAAAAAAATAACAAACAGCAATTGTCGATATTGTAATGAACAATATTATTATTATTTAGAACGTTAAAAAAACAAAAAAATTGCATCGGCCGGGAATCGAACCCGGGCCGCCCGCGTGGCAGGCGAGCATTCTACCACTGAACCACCGATGCTGTTGAAATCAGTTTCGTTACAAGTGGTAGCGAAATTCCCGGGTCGACTCTATTCATTTAGCAAACGATTATTCAGATTTACTATGAAAGTATTTCAGAATCCGACTCATGCTTTAATAATCTTTCCTGTATTCTATCTCACCTAGGTTCTTGCGAATGTATAATCGATGTCAATATTACATAAGAAAATAATAACTGAATACCAGAATAATTAGCTTTCAAATAAATATTATAATAAATATTTATAATAAATATTATACTAATTATTATATATTATAAATAATTATTGTAATATTAACAAATTACTATAATTAATATAATATTACAATAATTATTTAATATTATAACAATCATTTTATTATAGTAACAAATTATTGATGTACAGTAACAATTTGTTAACAATTGAAAACAACACTGAGAAAACAATTTATTTGATTTAAACATATTTTGTTCAAATCAAACTTAAAATATCTTTGCTATACAGTCAAACAAATTTAAGTTTAATTCAAACATATTTTTTGGTTCATTTATAGAAATAATATATTTAATTCAAACATAATTTATAGTTGATTTAAAATTATTTATTATCAACTTTTAAGTTTGAATTAAACATAAAATTTTTAAACTTATTTTTTGTTAAAACCAAAACAGAAAATATGTTTCAATTAAACAAAATCACTTAAAATTATTTTTTTACTTGAAACGAGTATAATTTTTTCTCAGTGAACTAATTTAATATTGTACTAATTAAATAATATTATTGTACTTGTGTAATATTGTCCTTATGAATTAACATTCACTGACATTATACATTACTAATTAAATGTAACTTTACTTCTGTTAACCAGAAGAAAAATTTAAGAAACACTGTTCACAGTCCACATAAACGATAAGAATTGGTAAAGATTGAAAGTAGCTTCGATTCCACTATATCTCAATCAATTCTAAAGTAGTCAATTGCCCTTTCAACGAATGTTAATCAGAAACAAGCAAATAACATGTTTAGATATATCAAACCTTCGAAATGAACAACAAGCATGTAAATTTAAATTAAATAAATACATTATTCAATATTCAATTTTAAAGTTCAATTTTTCAGTCCGCTATGAAAAACAATAATCTCTTTAAAAAAAATTAAAATACCGAAAAGGAACAAAAGAATGAACAAAAAGAAAGAATTATAAATTGACCGAAAAAAATCCAATTTAGAGTGGAATTTATATAACTTGAAATGGATATACTTATAATTTAAATGTTCAGTTAGAAGTTTATAATTGGAGAGCGACAGGTACATCATGTATGTAACAGAAGCAACATCACTTATTTTTTCCAATGACTCAACAATACAACAATACTATTTCACGGTAATGATTTATATTTTACTGACGTTCAGTGATGAATCATTTTTCAGATAAAGATTACGATACAGAATAATGAATTATCAACGCACAAGTATGTCACGTTGAGATAATTTTCAGTTTGGAATTCCTAAGCGCATTCATCTCTGGTCCATAAAAGTATATGTAATACTTGATACACTTCTAGATTAAGGTACTTAAATCCACTAAAGTGTACAGCAATTGCAAAAGAGAGCATGTAACAAATTTATCGAAATTCGGTATCTAAAAAAGAAACTTTTCTAAAAAGGTACATTAGAATATGAATCAAGCTACTTTGCAGACATTTACGCGGGATAAAAATGCAATTACATATATATACACAAAGACTTGTTTTCTTCGCTCGTCGGCAATTTACTGCCAAGCAGCATCACTCTACTTTTTAGTCTAAAGATGGATCATCAATGTATAATGATTATTAATGACTGATCATTCAGTGCACACATGATGCGCATTTCTCTTTGAACTCCCTTCGCCAGAAAGAGATGGGATGCTGCGCTTCTTTCATGACTCTGACATCAATGAATAAGAGTTGAAACCAAGATAAAATACAATTGATCCAATTAAAGAATTGCTTTGATTCAAATCTATTTTGCTCGCTTCAATCTATAATTTCGCTTCAAATGAATTGTACATCACTCAGATTCATTGTTCGGACAAATATCTCGGATTCCTTCAATCACTTGACTTTTTTTAAACTGTTTATATACTAAATTATCACATTTTTTTCTAAGGATATTAAAAATAAGAGAAGAAATGTACTAAAATTGTTGCCGTGCACAAATTTTTATACATTTTATGTCTTTAATTTAAGATTTTAAAATAAATCCTTAAAAAACCTGATACTAAATTCACTGTAAAAAAATAATGTTGTAATTAAAACAATAAGATGTTAATTTAATCGATTTTTGGGTTAAACAAGAGTTGCTACAAAAATGTAATTTTGTTCTTCGCTGATTATTTCCTGATTTCTAGACAGAATTTTGAATTATTCACTGACTCGAATAAATATTTTACTTCACTCTAAAAATAATTAGACACTCCAAAAATTTCCATAATTACATTTATTTGCAAAGTTCTTCACTGAAAGAAATGTATATTAAATTTTGTAAAAGTATCTTACAATTTCAGGAAGAACTGCAACAAACCGAAATGTTAATATAAAAAATACTAAAGTTAAAAAAAAATTGTGGAATTTAGTATAATTATATCAAATATCAAGAATTTTAATTCAATTTGAATAAAACTTTACTAAATTCCATATAATTTTCTTTATAGTTTAGTATTTTTTGTATCAAAAATTCAGTTCGTTGCACTTTTTCCACGAATTTGTAAAATACTTTTACAAAATTTAATACACATTTTCCTCCAGTGTTTAATTGTAAATTTATTTTAAAAAATCAATAGTTTTATGATAGTTATAAGTATGAAAAAAACAGATTTTCAAAAGGATTCAAATTCAAACCTATAATGTTTCTAATATTCAATTATCAATTTTTGAAAATAATTAAATTCTTGTAATAAATATTGTAATCTATGAAAATAATTGAATTTTGCAAAGAATTTGATTGAAATTTCTAAAAATAATTGAATTCTTGAAAAGATTTTTGTTTTTTACTAAAGATAATTGAATTATTTCCAAGAATTGCGTTAAAATTTTGCAAATAATACAAAAAAATATTTCAAAAAATACAAATAATCTCAACAGAATATTAGAAGTTAAAATTTTTCAAAAATATTTTTTGGACAGTATCATTAGTTAAAATTATGAAAAACTTAGATTATTAAAAGTTTCGAAAAAAATTATTATACAATTATTTCTAAAAATGCATTCTATAATACTATTTTAATATTCAATTATTATTTAAAACTAAAAGTAAAATTTATTTTTAATTGAATTTTTCTAAAAATTGAATATTTTTTACCAATTTTTATAAAATTTCTAAGAATAATTGCATTTTTTTGAGAAATTTATTTTAAATTGTATTAAAAATAAATGAAAAACTGTTTAATTGATAAAAAAATTCAATTCTTAAAAGCAATTTAATTGTTTTTGAAAATAATTAAATCACTGTGAATAATTTTATTATTCATTAAAATAATTAAACTCTTGCAAAGAATTTTATTAAAAATTTTTAAAAATAATTAAAATATTTTAATAAATTTTAATAATAGTAGAATATTGAAAATCAATGAGTTTCGTAAAATTCTTGAAAATAATTGCAATTTTGGAAAGAAATTTATTAAAATTTTTTAAAATAATTGAATTTCTGCGACGAATTTTAATGCTTTTGTAAATAATTGAATTCACTAATTTATCATAATTAATTATATAAAAATAATATAATTAATCAAATTAATATAATTAATAATTATCATAATTAATTATGAATTAAGAATTTTTGTAATGAATATTGTTATTTATGAAATTCAATTATTAATAACAATTATTATTGTTGTTGATTCAAAATTTTTAATAAATTGATAGAAATCAAAAAATTTTCACTTAATGTATTTTGTTTTTAGACCAACAATTTGTAAAGTAAATTGGGAACATTTAAATTTATTATTACTTAAGAATATTTTTTGAGATGAAATTAATTATAGGTAATTTCCGTTAATGACACTTACGACTGTGGACATTAGAAATATACAAGAATCGATTAAAATTTAACTTAACGACATTAATTCCATTTTAACGTAAACTCTCTATTTTCACGTTGCATCATAAACTCTTAATTTTATACGAGAATTTTTCACCTTTAGGTCAGGAAGTTTTTTTTTCCCTCGCAGAAAAGGATTATAAACTTTGTATTTTCTCTTATATGAGAGCTTCTGGAGGCATTGACGTGCAAGTCTAAAAGAGATGCTAAATGAAAATTGCATGTTTGTAACGTAAATTGTAAAGTCATTTATTATAGTTGCAAATATAGTTGCTTGTCGTATATAAAAGGTAAAGACGTGTCTCAAGAGAGTGAAGCGAAAAATACCGTTTAGAATCGCACTTTTTTATTTGGAAAAGAAAACGAAAAAGAAAACAGAAGAAAAGGAAAGAAACTCTTGTGAAAAGCATATGCGGATACAAAAAATAAAAAATCCCTTTTATCATATTTCATTATAGTAAAAATTCGATACGAAAGGAGCTGTATCATGGGTGTCGAAGGCAAAGTACACTTTCCTGTCGACGACATGAGCATTATTGTCGTGAACGTAATCACATCAATTGAGTGGCGACTGCAAGTCTGAGTAATTGCTATGCTTCCGGTCTTGCTCTTATTCGACTATTTCTTTGTTTCTCGACTTGAATGCAACCATCAATTGCAAAACGCGTCACGAGCAATACGACAAAATAACGTGATGGCGATCGAGTAAAAGAGAAATGTTTGTGGCAGTGAGAAATCCAAGGTTAACTCTTTTGCCATGGTCAACTTGTCATTTTATCTCATGAAATTAAAAGTCGACCACGCGAGACATTCGAATTTTCACGGTATATATGTTTTTTTCTATTTACAGGGCTCGGATCGTCGCTAAGACTCAAAAAAAAGTATCTCTTTAGTCGCATAAATTCACAACAAAAGTCACGAAAAGTCGCATAAAATTTCCGAAAAAGTCGGGAAAAAGTCAAATGAAATTTTAGGAAAAAAACGCAGAAAAGGAAAAACGAAATTGTCTAAATTGTAAAAAAATCACATTTCTCGCCAACACATACTTAATACTTTAACATCAAACAATCTGGAATAATATTTAATAAAATTTAATAAAATGCCGCATGGCAAAATTTTAATTAGGTATTTTTAACATTTTTTTAAAAAATCAGTTAAAAATTTCAATTTATTTGATAAATAATAAAATTCCTTTCCAAAATTCAATTAATTAAAAAAAAATTTAATAAAATGCCTGTCATAATGTTAATTATCTTTATAATTAATAAAATTCTTTTCTAAAATTCATTTATTTTCAAAAATAATGAAATTCTTCGCAAAAATTCAATTACATCCTAATTTTTTTTTAATTTTTCGTCAAAATTTTATACATAATAAAATTCATCATGGAAATTCAATTATTTTCAAAAGTAATAAAATTCTCCGAAGAATTTCAATTTTTATTAATTTCTCGTCAAATTGTCATTGTCTTCATAAACAAAAAATTCACCAAGGAAATTAAATTATTTTCAAAAATTCTGATAAAATTCTTTGCGAAATTCAATTATCTTAAAAAATAAGAAAATACATCACAGAAATTCAATTATTTTCAAAAAATTTTTTTTAATTCTCAAAATTTCAATTACCTTTATAAATATCAAAATTCTTCTTCAAAATTCAATTACTTTTAAAACTTTAAAAAAAAATCTGATCAAAAATTAAATTATCTTTATAAAGAATAAAATTCACCCTAGAAATTCATTTATTTTCAAAAGTAATAAAATTCTTCGCAGATATTCAATTATTTTCAAAATTTTTTTTTAATTTCTCGTCAAAATTATCATTATCTTCATAAACAAAAAATTCATCATGAAAACTTAATTATTTTCAAAAATTCTGATAAAATTCTTTGCAAAATTCAATTATCTTAAAAAATAAGAAAATACATCGCAGAAATTCAATTATTTTCAAAAATTTTTTTTTCAATTCTCCCCACAATTTCAACTATTTTTAAAAATATCAAAATTCTTTTTCAAAAATCAATTACTTTTAATCGTTTTTAAAAAACATCTGTTCAAAATTTCAATTATCCTTATAAATAATAAAACTCCTTTCTAAAATTCAATTATTTGCAAAGAATTTAAATAAAATTATTGTTAAAATTTTAATTATCTTTATAAATAAAAAAATTCATCCTAGAAATTCAATTATTTTCAAATTTATTTTTTTAATAAAATCTTATAATATAAAATAATGATTTTATCAGTCGGTCATCTTTAATTATTATATAAAACATGAAGAGATCGATTGCTCCGAGTTGAAGAATCGGAATGATCGATTTCTTCATGTTTTATAACAATTTTTTATAAGTAGTTTAATTTCAAAAAGGTTTGAACTTGAATCTTTTGAAGTTGTTTAATTCTTGTGGAAAAATAATAATTAAATATTTATTTAAAAAAGAAGTTATTGATGTTTTTTCTTTAAATTTGAAAGAAATCTGTAAATAAACTTAACAGAACATTTTTTTAGACTAAAACTTTTTCCTTTAACTTTAATTTTCTGAAAATTTTAAAAATTTCAGTCGCATTTTACTAAAAAAAAAATCTCGAAAAAGTCGATTAGTCGCATCTTTTCACAAAAGTCGGAAAAAAGTCACATTTCCTTAGAAAAGTCGAAAAATGTCGTAAAAGTCGCACAATCCGAGCCCTGTATTTATTATTTTCGCAAAAATAATGTTCGAAAAACATAGAAAGACACAACTTGTTCCAGCGTCTTGATTTCAGTCATGTTTGAGGACCGAGAATAACGCGGGCAAATTACGCATTGAAGTGACCTGAGTAGAATTTTGCTTCCGTTGGAGGTACCGTTTTCCAATCTTGCAGTGACCCGTTATGGTGGACGAATTTCTGAAACGTTCCAGCAATTAGTGACCATCTGGCGATGTCTTTCTACTATTGTCTGATGAAGTGGTCATGGCGAAAAAATACTCTAACAATAGTTGATGACTAGGGAGACAATCGTTTTGCTTGTGTAATAATTTTAGATTTTTCCAGAAAGAAAATTTTCGTAATTTCTGAAACGCAAAAAAAGAGTAGTCTTCGAATTCACAGTTGCTTGCTTCTGTTCAAAAAAATAAACAACCTGTGAGTTGTTTCACAATTTTTCTATAGATATCAAATTGAGACAAAAAGAAACATATCAAAAATGTTGTCTCAATTTGATATCCTTGGAAGAACTGATTTTTTTTGCAAGTCGAATAAATGTAAGTCCCATTAATAACCGTAACTCTATAAGGATTTTGTCTAAATACAAAATTAAAAACAAATCTTTTTTTTCGTCGACATACTAGAAAATGGCTAACTACAGATTAATTCGAAACCTGTATTCCTCTAAATACAAAATTAAAAACAGGAATTAAAAACAAATCTTTTTTTTTCGTTGACAAACTAGAAAATCGCAACAACAGACTAATTAGAAACCTAGCTCCACGACCTTGGTTGAGGATAACAAATGATATAATTTCGTTGAATAATCCTTTATGTATTCAACGATGAGTTGAGTGAATAAATCGGATATTAGACAAGTGACTAGTGACTATATAGAGTATAAATGTATGCACACAGACCTATAATAAACGACACGATGCAAACCCTCTTTTTTGCAATTCTATCACAAGAGCTGGTGGATTACGTGCAATGTAATGGCACGAACGGTTTTGAAATCGTGTTACCTTCTAAGGTCGACCAATTATATATATATATATATCGAACCTTCTCTTTCCTTTACAGAATGAAGATATAACGGGAACGTCCTCTTGTGCTCCAGGATAACAACAATGTCGGCGCAATGCAGACACTTTGTGCAAAACGCCTGGAAAAAGGAGCTTTGTTCAAATTGCTTTAAACCGCGAGAAGAACATCTCGAGTCATCTGATACTTCAAAGCCACTCATTAAAACCCCTCACAGTGCCTTCAACAGCAACCACAAAGTGCAGGTATTTCCTTTATTTCAAATTCATTTATTTCCAAGAGTTCAACACCATTTTCGAAACGAAAAATCTGAGATTTTCTTCATCACACGGAACAAAAACTATTTCTTTTTTATATTTTCATTCAATGATCGTACTGTTGGACTCTGCTTCACTCGACTCAATTGATAAGAAAACATGAAATTTCATTCGATATCATTTCTTTGAGCAGAATTTTCATTTATGATTCGATTTTCTCTAATCAAATTTTCATTCACTTGGATTTCTACTCAACAGAATTTGTATACTATCGAATTTTTGTTTCAGATTCTTTTTATTTAAAGGAATTGTATTTGAAGGAATTTCCACTTCATTGAACTTTCGATTAAATTAATTCTTATTCAATTTTTTTAAATTTAAATTAATTTTTTCTAAAAAGATTCTTTATTTAAATAAATTTTAAGCCGAGTTCCTCTTTATTTGTAAAACATTGTAATTAAAGGAATTTTTATTGAAACAAATTTGTCATTTAAATAAATTTTTATAAAACGTAATTTTTATTAAAATTAAGTTTTCTTTGACTGAACAACTTTCAATTGAAAGGAATGTTTATTAAAAAAAATTCTTATGTTATGTTGACAAAAAGATTGTTAATATAGAACTAACAAATGTATATTTTGTTGTCCTAACAATTCAAATTTTTTCTAATAACAATAAATCTGTCGAAGTAACAACAAATATGATCCCAAAGTTTTGAACGTTCAAATGAACGAAATATTTTTTGTTGAAGAGATTTTAATAAATTATTAATTATAAAAAAATTAAAAAACTAACAATTTTACGTTTATAAAGTCAGTAATTAATTTTTTTGGTAGTGAAGCAGAATAATTGCAATAAAAATTTAATTTTTAGAAGAAATAAATAAATTTCGTTCATGTGAAAGTTAAGAACTGTAGGAACTGCAACAAATTTTGTAACAATAACAAAAATTAGTTTTATATTAACAATTCTTTTTTCTCTGTGAAACTTTTATTGCACTAAATGAACTTCCGAATTTTTATTTCTTCCTCTTTTTATTTAAAAGAATTATTCAAACTACTTTTCATTGAAACTAATTTCCTTGTAAAGGAAGAAAAGAATTTGTATTTATCCGAATTCTTATTTAACAGAATTTTAAATACTTGAATCCGTTTAATTTTAAGAAAACTATTTTGAATAAAACGATAATTAACTAAAAATTCCAGCTGATTGAAGTTTGTCTAAAACAAAAATGCAATCAAATGAAAAATCTGAAAAAAAATGGTGTCAAATAAAATTCTTTCCTCATAAAGAATCTAAAAAAAATCATCTTTGTGACTTATTAGTGCGCCTCCTTTAGTTTCAATTCAAAAATAATAATCCTCTCTATAAGGAAAACCATTACCCCTTTAAGTGTCTAACGGAAAAAAATTCCTTCTTACTACAATCGACATGTACAAAAAAAATTAAATTAAAAGTGAGAAAATAATTAGATAATAACTACCATTATCATCTATCTTGACCAATAAAATAAGAAAGCATCTCGAATCTTTCAAAAAAGTCCAACTAAACGATTATTAATTACGATCGTTTAAATACTGATTTTCTACACCTGAATTGGAGCTTAAACTCTATATATCGTTTTAAGTGCCATTAAAAAATTACATTAATAACTAACCTTGAAAAAAAATTTAAGAAAACCTGAAAAACTTCTTAAAAAAATTTAATATAATTTTTAAAAAGGTTTTAATAAAATTTAAAAAAATACTTTAAATAAAATTTCAAAAAATACCTTAAAATGTATAATCCCAAAGTTTTGAACGTTCAAATGTAGGAAATATTTTTTGTTGAAGATATTTTAATAAATTACTAATTATAAAAAAATTTAAAAGCTAACAATTTTGCGCTTACAAATTCAGTAATTAATTTTTTGGACAGTGAAGCAAAATAATTGCAATAAAAATTTAATTTTTAGAAGAAATAAATAAATTTCGTTCATTTGAATGTTCCGAACTTTAGGATCTTTAAAATGTAATTTCAAAAACAACTTTAAATAAAACATAAAAAAAACTTTTAAGCAAAACATAAAAAACGGTTGCGCTTAAAATTTGTACTCAATAAACAAGTATTGTTCACGTGCATCACCTAATTTAATAAACAATTCCCCGCGTATTATGAAGTATACATTATTACGAGTTTATAGCTTGATCATCGATTATCATCTGTTTCAAAGAGAGTGATTGACATGAAACGTTATACAAGAGGCTTGCAAAATTAGTTATTTATAAATACGTTGATTATTGAAACAGGTAGTGAATATATGTTTACATTGGAATTTTCAAACGTTTGATATATTGCGAGTAAAACTTTGAAGATTAAAATTTCATTACATCAAGAATAATGAATTGATTTTAAGGCAAATGATCATTAGAAGATCGTTAAAAGATCATTACACTCATAGTATTAAAATCTTTATACAATTAAAAACATTTTAAAAATACTCATTCTTCTATTTTTCTTAACATTTTGATTATTAGTTTTGAGTATTAGTTATTTTAATCATTAGACTTTCTAGTTCATTTATTTAACTACATTTTTAGATAACGATTATACATTGGCTTCGATTTTTACTTTTGAATTTTTATTATCTATAATTTCCTTACATCATTTATTTCTGCTTGTTATTATATTTCTTAATTATTCTTTTTCAAAGTTGTCACAAAAATTTGATATTTTCCTGACTTCTTCTATTCATTACTATTAAAATATTTATGTTAATCAAATAAACATGATTTATAAGGAAAAAACGAAAAATTTGAATTGAAAATTGAATTAAAATTCGACTTCTAAACTACATTTCAAAAAAACAGATTTGATTAAAATAACTTTTATTCGTATCAATTAAATTGTATTCGAATCAATAATTTCAGTATTTGAAGCAAACTGCATTTAATTTATTAAAATAAAAATAATTCGATTCAAGTAAATAATTGTTGTAATAGTCAAATAATTTTGAATAAAATAAATTTATTTTCAGCGTAGGTACATTTTTCATTTAATCGCAATAGATAAACGCAGTTTTCTCCTAATTAACATCAGATATCTCCATTTAATCCAAAAAAAGAATTTTCTATCTTTAAATTTTACAGTTAGACGTAATAAATTCATTAATTACACTATAACTAGCAATAAGCGAAAAAATAAACACACATCAATACAGTTTCTTACACCTACTACTTTTTATCAACAAAAAAAAAAAAAAATCATTTCACCGCTTTTGAAAATACACCTACATATGAGTCATCACTTAACCAATAATAACAAAGAAATCACAACACTTTTTTTCTCTGTTCAATCTCCAATATATTCGTATAAACAAGGAAGTGAATTGAAATAATATATATATTTATTATAATAAATGTGCAACGCAGACTCAGACAAACGCTCGTTAAGGTTAACGACCGTAAAACGTTTCCAATGGTGGGGAAACTGGGTTATCCGTGCTCATAAATGCGGAAGAGCTCTACTGACAAAGTCGAAGATTAAAGAGTTGCATGCCACCATTGCAATCGGTTCAGTTGAAGACGCGATATTGCCATGGAAGCGAGAAGAAAGTTCAGTAGCGAGCGAGTTTTAGAAGCGCACATTGCTTCACCTATACTTGTCCCTTTTTTTCTCATCATCAGGATCATAGATTGAGACTTTACATTCAATTATATAAGTGAAAACACAATAATTGATCGATTCGATTTTTTTGCCCTGCAATTAGAAATCTAAACCTTCTACGGAAACATCAATTTTATCGATAACGGAAATCCCTTCCTTTTTTTTGGTGGGTTACACAAAATCATTACATCCTGTCAATTACAAGTTACAACTGAAATTGACATAATCGTTTTGAAATAGTCACTTTAAAACAGGATGATTGAGTTGAAGACAATTCATTGAGTAATCCACAAATTACTGCGCACTTCGAGTCATGTTTTCATGAAAAAAGGTTATTCTTCCTTTTTTTTGATCATTTATGGCAATAAAATGAAATATTAAAAAATGCGTAAATTTCAGAAGCAGAGAATAATATTTTATACGGAAGAAAATAATTCACTAGTAATGATCCTGGCTTGTACCATTAAAACTATATAATGATGTAATAAAATATATAAAGTTATAGTGCAATCACTGATGATGATTCTTAAATTTACTGCACTGTGCGTATAAATTTCATTACCCAGATATAAAGTCTAGTAAATCGAATGATGAACAGTTAACGATTGGAATTTGATATAATATTTAGAAAATTTTAACGGAAAATTATTTTTTCATTTTCTACAAATATTTCTAAATCATGCCTCTGGAGATAAAGTATTTAAATCATGTTTCTTTAATCTTTACATCCTGGGACATGCATTTTGCCGATAATATTCCGCAATCATACTCCTACGCAATTTAAAGAAGGAGATTAAGACGTGCTTCTATGTTATTAGAACAAAGCAAAAAGAACAAGATAAATTTAGAATTTCAATTTTAAGTTACAGATTGAGAAAACTTTTTAAAAAGGAAAAGAAAAAAATTAATACGCGTCTCTGCATTGATTTTCATTATCAGGAAACAAAAATTCGACACCTCAAGAAAAAACAAAAAGTAACAATAGCAAAAATTCTCCCAACAATATAATTACCATCAAAATATATTTTCTCAACTTATATTTACTATAATCATAAACAATAACCTGAATTAATTTTAAAACTAACGAATCTTTTCGATTCTCCCATTTTCCTCTATGACTTCAGCCACAAGTGCATCGATACACCTGCGATAGACAATGAAAATACAATAATCAACGAAACTCGTAAAATTTATGCCAATATTAATATATTATTATATAAATGGTCACGATCACGATTCGAGATCTTGGCGTGATAATAAAATCGCGCACCGTTTCCTTTTACTCGCAAAAGCCCCTCAAGTGTAAAAGAAAGGAATATTTTTTTAAATAAACGCGAGTATTTAAAATTAATTCCCATCCGAAGATATCTAGAAGAAAATATTTATTAACAAAAAGAAAAGTAACGTGAGAAGATGAAAAAAATGATAAGGATTTAATTATTATATTCATTCCGTTTTACCACACCTACTGAAACAAACCATTTCACAAAACAGAAAAAAAGAAGAAATATTTATTTCCTCTCATAGATAAATTTAATTATATTTCTATATCATATTTTTAATCGCAAACTTTATTACAAAAGAATATAAACCATCTAATATCTGCGACAACATCTAAGATAGTCGTGCAAGCGCAGGTGTTTGGAAACATTTTCTTCATCTTATATTTCACACTGAATCCGGGAAATCAAATAGTTTTAATTATACCAATTTTCTATGAATCTCGTAAATTTTATTTAATTGAATGTTATAATCTATTAATGAATTTATAAACTATTCATTTTTTCCGAACATTATAATTATTCTAAATTCTAAAATTTTAATGAATTCTTTAATTATAAAATACCAATTTTTTCCTGAATCACGCAAACTTTATCTAAAATTATCAATTACAAACTGTTAATCAGTTGTTATAGTTTAAATTAATATATTTTATCAAGAAAAACAGAGAAAATAATTATAAACAAATTATATCAATATAATTACTAGAAAGTATTCAAAATAAACACCAAATCACCATAAATGATCTAAATCAAATAATAATAAATAATCTAAATATCTAATAAGATTAAAAACAAATTTCAAAAAATAGAAAAATCTCACTAAAATCATTTTCCTAATTTCTATCTGTCAATTAAACTTTCTAGAATGACTTTATATAGATAGTGTTTCAATAGAATAGAAACGTATAAAATACATTCCCCTCAAAGTAGATCAGTCTTTGAATTCCAAGTCACATGTACTCCTTTCTGTCAAGTTTGGAATAAATTTGCATAAAATATATCGAAATAAAATTAAATCCCACCGTGAACTATTATGAAATTTTTCAACATTTTTCCTTTGTTCAACTTACTCACCAAAAAAAAGAATCTTCAACAATTTCGTAATTATACAAAAAAAAAATTTGTTTCTTCATAAATACAAAAAAATACACAGCTCTACTCATAAACAATTATTTTTCTGCATTATCTGATACTTCTTGTCCTAGATCATGATAATTTTACGCCAATTTTCCTAAATATGCAATATTCTGTTATGATCTGTCCTCGAAACATTTCTAATTAGATTTCAGCAAAAGAAATAAATCGTCAAAATCCGACAACCACAAATCAAAGATCCTGTCAAGTTAACGTAATTAATACTAATTATATAATTTTCCATCTCTAATTAGACAAAGGAAGAGGAATAAAAGTTTATACAGAGTACAGAAAAAAAGCCGAGTATTTGAATAAATTAGTCGAAATGAGATTTTTATCTTAAAGATTTGTTTTTATATCAATTTCACTTTTAACATTCTGAATGGCTACCATATATCTAAATCTTTTTTCTTCACCTGCTGTTAACTCGAGCATTATTTACGCTCCCTCAATTAAAAACAACTCATTCCATGAATCAACCAGTGATTAGATCCCCTCCCCTCTACTGTTGTTAGTTACAAGAACCGTTAGACCAATTTTGTATTGATAAACTCATTACTAAATACTGCATTGAACTTTACGACACAATACTTTACACTTTACGACACAATGTTTAACATCCAGAAACTCAATATGATCCTTTATACTTATAACAAGATATTATTTACAAGTCAATTCCCAACTTCCTTATAATAATAAAATCATTCGCTCGTAAAAAGAATTTTTATTGCAAAAAAAGAATCCAATACAAACGTCTTATCATCGAAGTTGAGGTTTTTTTTGTGTGAAAGAATTTTTAATGAAAGACAGAATAATGTGTTTTGTAAGAAGGAATTCCAAGATATCTATATATTTCCAAAAGTCATCGTAACCTCGAGAGATCGACAGACGTCAGTTAAACTATACTTCTATTCTTGAAACAATTTCACCGTTATCATCGTGAGAGTGACTAACGTGTCTATTTTCCTAGCACGACTCACTTACTTTTAATGCTATTTCTTTGCCTAAGTACGTCACGACATTAAGTTCGGTAACCCCTTTGATTCCAGGGTATTCTCAGGATTAGAGAACACTGCCAGATGAGACTGAAGAAGCGGAACGTTGGATTTCAAGAATCACTTGTCGAAGTCATTGGCTATGGAGGTGATGATTTTTCCGATGCCGATGATGATAGTCAGGATCTCGACAGTAATGACTCATCCAGTCCTGAAGATAACATTCCCGATAGTGAGGAGGAACGAGCCCTCGGTAACTTGACGCGTGCCAATACCAATTTCAATACTGTCACTGCAAATCTAACAGAATCTGCGGCACCCGACGTCAACACTCCCAAGACATTTGCATCATTGATGCTCGGAAAAGTTCAAAAAGATGCTGATGGTAATTTCTTACACTTTCTTCTTGATGTTTTCTCCTTTTCAGATTTTTTGCATTAGTTAGCTAATTTTTAAACTATAGAACAAAAATAGATACAACTAAAAATTGATAAGTAAGAATTAAGAAACCTAATAAAATATTCTTTCTGTTCAAAGGTAAAAAGAAAACACTCTTAGTGTCAGTGACGCCATTCGGAGGAGATGACACTGTACCGACAGCAAAACGACCAAGCGACAAGAAGATCAATAACGAATACTCAAGACCGAAAACTCTCGATATTATCCCAAAAAACGAAAAGACTGAAGTCATTGTCAAAAGTATCAAGAAATTAGCCGAAAACGATAACCCAATTCTCGAAAAACATCCCATAGAATCTCCGAGTCTCGAGAAAATCGTCGACATGCCTCTAATAACCTCCGCAAACCTAGTGTCAGTAATTCAAAACGAAAATTTAGAAACCCCTCCAATAATCCCGAAAACCGATAAGAAAATAACCATCGCAAGAACCCCAGCTATCAAAAAATCCGAAAACGAAAAACCAAGAATCTCACTGCAAAATTCAACCAACAATAAAGGCGAGTACGCAATAACGAAAATAACCAAACGCACCGACATCATGAACACCGAGAATCGACTCAACGGCGTCTACAGTCCCGGATCCGAATTCCGAAACAATTCAGGAATAGAACTAACTCTATCCCCCCTGAAAAAGGAAACAATAGACAACAGATCGATACTCCCAAAAGGAAAAGAAGTGAATAAAATTTCCGTAACCGCAGCCATTGAAAAGAAGCAGGAACTTCTGGAAGAGCGCAAAGTCGAGGGCGAGGCAGTGGCAAAAAAATTCACCTTCAAAGAGAGTCGTGAATCAGCCGGCGAACCAGACGGAAAAGCTGATGAGGACATATCGGAACCTCCGGCTTTACCTAAAAATCCCCCGCCTCTTGAAACAAAACTAAAGACTAGCAACTTTCCAACCGAACCTAAATGCATGCTGTCAATAGCCGAACCTAGATCTTCGTTCCTACATGGCGAATCGAAAATGAAACCAACAGTTCCCCAGAAACCGGTTGCTTTACCTCAGAAATTGGCCAATTCGCCGACTTCCTCTTTCTCCACTCCGAGTAAAAAAACACTCAGTACATTTTCAGTTTCGAATCTAACACCGCGTGTCAATTTAGACCTTAAGGAACAAATTACTCCGATTTCCAATTACACAAACTCGTCACTTCCAAACGGTGAGACCAACAACAATCAGTCCCAACTAACCAACAATCAGTCCCAAGTAATCAACAATCAAACCAATAGACTCCCCCAAGTTCAATCGTGCCAATCTCCAGTTGAAACGTCCTCCGAAGAGAGTCCTAAACCCAAGAAGAATTTAAAAAACCCAAATTCCCCACCGAGACCCAAACCACCCTCCATTGCCCTCTGCAAACCACTCCCAACAGAAGAGGATCCTGACGACGATGACAACAATTCGAATTCCGATTCCCTTTCCGATGCGACTCGAGCATCGAACAAGAGACGAATGGCCCCCAAACCGCCATCATCTCCAGTTGACGAAACCCCAAGTTCCCTCTTCGCCCGCAATCCCACAACTGTAACAAAATCAGATTCACCAGTTGTTCGCGAAATGGAAAAAAGAGAAAGAGCATCGTCATGTAGTCCCAAATTCCGAAAAGCAGTTTCCGTCTCAGAGACTCCGGATCCTTCGGATCGTGCACCGGAACCCACGCCAAGGAAAAACATTTCCCTATCGCAGGACAGTTTGGCAAATCCAGAGAGGATAGAGGAGAAGAAAAAGAGTCGATCTCGATTTTCATTGAAGAAATTTCTTCGCATGGGTTCGAGAAAGGATGTCGACATGACCTGTGGATATGGTTCGCGAATGGATGAGATTCCATCCACTCCTCAACCAAAACCACGACTGGAGATCATTCATCCATTGGAGCTTGATGGTGCTGCTGTTCAGGTGCTTGGAAATGAGGGAAATTCCAGGGTCAGTGAAGACGTTACCGATTTCCGCAGTAGCTTATCTTTGACGATGACTAATGGAGGTCTACACGGAACAGGTAACACTCTAGCATTAATTTCTAACATTGATCCAAATAATTCACTATCTTTATTACTATTACACTATACAAAGACTACTACTATGATTATTATCATATTACAGACATTTTTGATCATACTGTGGCTAAATTGCAAAACGACAATTATCTCTGAAACGTATAGGTAAAGCCGATAAATAAAAATTGAATCACTCAATTTCAGTGAGACCGGGAAAACCTCCACCCCCGCCAAGAAATCAGTCACTGGACGATTGGTCCAGACTGGATCCTGCAAATAAGCCAGCGAGACCACCTCCCCCTCGAACTGACACAAAACTACCACCGAGGGGCGAGAAACCATCACCGAAAACATGGCAATCGACATCCAATTCACCTTCGACGTCTGACTCAATTTACGCGAATTTGGGTAAGTTCAGGCCCATCCAGTGTAACTAATGACTAGATTTCACGTATGTAACAGCCATACTCACACGATACTCGCACCTGCTTTTTATAGCTTGCAAACCAGGTCGAAATCGAAAACCGAAACTTAAGAGATTGTCAATAATGATTTTTAAGTTAATTTCGAATTTCTGCAGGAACAGAAATATTTTTTCCACCTCAAAAAAAAAAAAAAAAGACGGAACTTTGAGAAATTATTGTTTGTCGTTACTATTTAGTTGGTAAATAGTTCGCTGCTAATTTTTATCTTGAAATTGCTGTTTACTTAGTTACTCTAGCCAGTTAGTTAGTAACGTATCTAATTAAATAGTTGACAATAAATTAAATAGTTGACAACAGATTAAATAGTTGACAACAGATTAAATAGTTGACAACAAATTAAATAAGTGGCAAATAAATAAATAATAATACCTAACAAACAAATGCAATGAAAAAACAAATATTAAACGAACATTTTTATCTAGCCACAAAAAAAATTTATTAAATAAATATTTAAAATAATATCTTTATACTAAAAATTTTAACCCCAACCAATAAAATAGCAGCTGCTTATTTTACCGCAACTAAAAATTATACTGGCAAAAATTGTAACCACACTTAATAAATTCTCTCAGTGCATTTATATATAATTCCTTACTTTCTTTTTTTATAAAATAAAAGTCTTTAATAAAAAAAAGAAAATGAAAATACAACTAGCGATTAAAATCATGACATTATAGACATTTAAATAGTAAATACCAACTCGAATATTAATATTAAAATTAAAATATAAATAAAAATAAAAATTTCAATTAAAAAAAAATACAAAATAAAACCTTTGGGTTAAAACTTTGTTTCGAATAAAAATTTAAAAAAAAATATTGACTAAATAAAAAAACTACATATAAAAAAAGTTATTTAATTGGAAATTTATTTAAGTTACAAATTAACGTTTAAGGTCATGCTAATTATAAAATAAGAAAAAAAATATTGAAGATGAAAATAAATAAAAGTCAAATCATTAAAAAAAATTTTATATTCATTTGACTTTTTTTCATGCATTTCTAAATTTGAATTAGTAAAAATATTTACGAAGAATTAGTGACTGGCTGTTTGCTTTTGAACTAATAAATTTTACTAATAAATAGTTATTTCTACTAATTTCTTTAGTAAAATTTACTAATTCAAATTTAAAGACTAGCAAAATTTACAGAGAGGATAAAAATATTGAAAAAAGAAGAAAAAAAAGAATTTAAAGGGAAAACTAAAAAATAAGGTGAAAAATGAGAAGAAACATTGACTTAAAAAAATAAGACTTAAGAAAATTTCAGAATTATAAAAAACAAAGCAAAAATACCCTTTTCCTGCAAAAATTCAAGCTTCTTGTTATGGCTATGTCTGTTTGCAAATATAATTATTTACTCTATATAATTTTCTCGCTGATTACTACCAATTACAATCTTTTGCATATATAGGAATTAGATATTATAAATATATATAGTTAATATAGCAGCCATTTTATACATTGACATATTACATATATATGTGTTATAAACTTTCAGTCTCAAAATGTTTAGTTCATGATTAACGAATCTTGATACTAAGATTTTCGTGCATCCTGTGATATTATTTTTTTTTATACAATCATTTAGACATTATATCTATATATTTCAAAATTTAGTAAAATGATGTAGAAAATCGTTCTTTATGTATACATTATGTTTATGTGATATTGAAGATTTCGCATTAGAATCAATCGCAAGATTTCGCAGTAAAGTTTGAGAATGGCTGATGGACAGTTTTCCGAACAAAGCTCATATATAGTAAACGGCGATAATTTAGCATTTAGAGAGAAAAATAAAAATAAATACATGATTAATAATAAAGGGACAGCGTGATATAACCAGCGAAAATTTGTAAATATCATTGGAACAAAACAAAAAAATTATTTGTATCTATATTCTTAAAGTGCTATGTTTTGAAATAAAAGTTTTCTTCGTCTGAATTGAAAGCAATTCTTGTTTTTCTTATAGTTACGTGACTTAATAACTATATGCGTCCAACAAGTACAACTCTCGTAGTCGTTTAAAATTTTTGGAAATTTGTTTCTTTAAAATATTTTTAAATTAGTAGCAAAACCTAATCAAATTTAAAAATTTCGATTACAAATAAACACTCTGAATTTTATTTAGAGAAAATTTTTACTAATTAGAATCAATGTCTGACTTTTTGGTTTTACTGATAAAAAGTAATTTCTACAAATTTATTAATAAAATTTACTAGTTCAGAAGCAAAAAGTCAGTTGCTGATTAAAATTCCCTTGAAAAAAGTGTATTTGATTAAATGAAATCCGATTACTTTTCTATTATCAAATAAATATTTTCTTGAATCAGATAAATTGTATTTGAACCAATATATTCATTATTATAAGCAAATTTTCATTGAAATAAAAATTATTTGATTCAGGTAAATATTTATTTGATAAATAAACGATAAATAGATAAATAAATAGATAAATAGACAAATCGATTATTTGAATCAAATACATTTTTTTCAGTGTAGTAAACATTTTTACTAATTAAAAATTAGAATTAATTTAATTAAACCCGACCCCAAAATTAAAATTTCAAGTTTTTCTTTTTCTTTTGTTTTTATTAACAACGAGTGACCTCTATTTACATGTCAAAAGAAAGAAGAAAAAAGTCTGTTGATAAATTAAAAAAATTCCGTTTGCATGATATGGTTGACATTGTTATTTTTTTATGACGAACTTTTTTTTGTTTTCTATTTTTTTCCTCGCGGAGGAAGATTTCTTTTTGTAAAAAAACCTCATTCAATAAAGCGGCATGAAAAAAATAACTTTCTGGTGTTAGAATTGGCAGTTCAATTACAAAGAGCTCATGCTGGATATGCAACTAACGCCGCATGCATTCAATGCATATTTGCACCGTGTTCCTTTGGATTTATGTCTATAGATTTTAGATAGCAATGTCTGCCAATCTTTCGTTTTAAAACACTAACTAAATCTTGAATTATTTGTACCCAATTCAAGAAGTAATTATATTTTATTTTTGCCAACGATATAAGCACTGAAGCTATGGAAATTTATCATTATTTTATATACTCGCAGAAAAAAAGATTTATTGTCTGAGTCTGATATAAATTATTTTACAGCAATTTGTTTCGAATAAATTTTATTTGGTTCAAATAAAAGTTGTATTTGTGCCGAATCAAAATTAACATAAATAATTTAATAGGCTCTAATCAAATATTTTTAGTTCAAATAGATTTTATTTGATTTAAATTAATTTTGTCTGGTTCAAATAAATTTTAACTTATATCTAAAAAAAAATTACTCTTTAAAATAAATGAATAATTTAGTAGGCTGACTTTTTGCTCTTGTCAGTAAAAATTTGAACTTTAAACAGTAGATCAAAAACGAAACTAAGTCCCTTTAATTATTTCATGAAAAATTTTTTCCCTGACGATGAAAACGATTTATTCTCGAAACTTTTGCCGTTTTTATAATTAAATATAAAGTCGGGGCTTAGTATTTTTTTATTCCTCCTCTAGACTAACAAATCGAATAAAATCAATATTACAAAAACGGGAAAAGAAGATTAAAAAAGTAATCGGCGAATTAGCAAATCGGGGAAATAAAATCGAGAAATTAAAGAAATTAAAGAAATTAAGGGAATTAAATTCTAAAATCGTCATCCTTCGATTAGAGAGTGAATTAAAAAAATTCTGTTTAATTTTTTATTAAAATTCCCAGAGCATTATGAGTATAGTTGTGTATTAGCTTTAGTGTTTAGTCGTTTAACTATAACTAGCTAGCCTGTGATATGCCTTGTGTCTTGTGGTACTAACACTGGCGCTTGACCATGGCGTACGGGCCTGCAGCAGCGGAGGATGTTACAGGTGAAATTCGAAGTTCTCTGGTACCATCCAAGCCACAACGAACGGCCAGCATGAGGGACCAGACCATTTCTCAGCCTCCCGTGAAAAAAGCCGTTCAAAATCAAAATCAGGACTACGACAATCTCGAATCCAATTCGCCAACTTCAAATTCACCGGTTTGTTTCTTCTCTTTATTTATTTTTACTATTAAACTTATTTAATATAAATATGCATAAATACTCTAACACCCCGAACAAAATTATCCAAAACTACAACAACAACAACAACAAAAATAATAAAGAAAATCTAAAATCACAGAAAAAATATTCAACACCACAAAAAAAATTACTAAAAATACAAAAAAATACTACTAAACCAATCAAAAAATAGAGAAAAAAATTTAAACTATCAAACAAATAATTAAAACAACCAACAAAATATTTTGAACTTTCCAAGAATATCGAAAGCTAATGGCACTACAGTAAACTAAGAGATATTAAAAATCATTTCAACTTAAATTTCCACCAACGAAGATTGAAATAATTTAATTTTAGATTAATTGTTTTATGCCCTGTCTAGTTCCGGTCTAGTCCCATTCAAAATAAATATTTAATTCTCATTACTTTCCCAAACGTATTAAGGTTTCAAAAAATTTTAATTTAATTATTTTCTTGTAATTTTAACTAAAATATTTTTAAAATTCACTTGTTTACAAGACAATTGCATAAAATTTCAAATAATTAAAAAAATGTCAATTAAAAAAAATTAATATTTAAAAATAAAACTAATTTATAACAATTGTGAATAAAAATGTTTCAAAAATAAAATATTCAAATTTTTTATTAAAAACTTTTTACAATTCAACTTTTCTAAACTTTTAATTGGAAACTTTCTGAAATTGAATCTATATATTTAATATTATTAGTAATATTAATTTAATATTCTGAAACTCTTAAAATTTCTTGAAATAAATATTTAATTAAGTATTAAGATTTCAAAAAAATCAATTTAAAAAAAAATTCAATTACTTAAATAAATATTTATTTTTCGAGTTAAATAAATGCAATTTTCAAATAAATATTATTGAATATGATCTTCAATTATAATTCATAACTTTTACTAAAATTTACTTTTAAATCAATATTTATTAGAAAATTCTACAAGAAATAAAATTATTAAACTATAAAAATAAACAATTTAATAAATTATAGAATGTTTTCTAAAATTGAATTTTCATACAAAATTTAATTATTATGTTTTTCTTACAAAGTAACACAAGATTTTAACACAAGATTAAAAAAAAATTTTAACAATAATTTAATTTTTCGAGAAATTTGATGGAAATTTTGCATATTAAAAATAATTGAAATTCTGCCAAGAATATTATTAATTTTGAAAATAATTGAATTCTTCAGACTAATTTTATTAAAATTTCGGTTTAAAGAATTAAATTGTTTTGTAAAATTTTATTTAAAAAAGTAGAGATTGAAAATAACTTAAATTTCTACGAAGAATTTTAGTAAAATTATTTTTTTTTAATTGAATTGTTACAAAAGAATTTCATTAAAAATTTTTTAAAATAGTTTAATTCTTTGAAGAATAAATAATACAAGATAAAAAAAATTGAATTTCTCCAATAACATGTATTTGCATCAAAATTCAATTTATTTCAGTGTTTTTAACTGAAATTCTTCTATAAATCCGTTATTTATCATTTTCAATTTTTTTCGACGAATTTAATTAAAATTATATTGAATTATATTGAATACTATAATGGAATTGTTTCTAAGAATATTGTATTAAAGTTGATTTCGTTCAATTATTGTTAAAAATAGAAAAGAATTTTAAGATTAAATTGAACATTTTCCTTTTTTAAGGGCATTTTTATTTCCCTGACCTTTAGCAACTCTGAATATGTATTTTAAATATTTTTCTTTTTTACAAAATACAACCATTTTCTAGAGGATCATTCAATCTTTTTTAATGAAACATTATTTTCATTAATAAATAATTTTTAAATAAACATTTCTATTTTTTCTCCCAAAATAATCATCGACTTGATAACAAATTTTTTTTTTAATAAAAAAATTCAAAATTCACGGTTAAGAAAACAACTGTCACTTCCCTGTTTTTCCTGTTCAACGGCCACCCTATGATTACAAATCTGAAGTGATATTAAAAAAACTCTAAATATTGACCCCGAAAATCCCCGAATAACAACTTTCAAGCAAATTTGATCAGATTTTCAAAAAAAAATCACCATTTTGATTAAAATTTTTTTTTTAAATCTGCCTTTAGATTCGTAATCGCAGCGAATATTATTACAATCCAAAACATGAAAAAGTAATTTCCAAAATGACCCCCAAAAAATGTTGATTCAAATTAACAAGCATTAAATACAAAGAATAAATTATCTCAACTATTCTGCAACGTATTTGCATAAAAGTATACTATATGCAAATCTACATTTAGCGGCAAGAATATATAAACATAGTTGAAATAAATTGATGAAATTATGAATTTTATATCTAGGTGAATATTGAAATTAATGGGAATATTTGCAGGCTTCGAGCGAGAGTCAGGTTTATGAATGCTTATCAAGTTCTCCGGAATGTGATTCGAGTCTTGAATTACGCCATGGGAACGGAAATCATGCAACTGCTAAAAGAAAATCCGACAGCAGTGCTTTGGAGTCAAATGTGGAGTTCAAGTACCATCAACCAACGTTCACCAGGTCAACTTCCCTGCCATATTGTGGTAGCGAAACCGAAAGTGAACTCTACGCTCCCTACAGCTTCTATACCAATGACGAAGTAAGATTCTTCCTTTAATTATAATATCATCATAAATGTGAATGAATTTCCAAAATCTTATCGTCATTCCACGAATTACAATAGTCATGCCGAAAACAACAATAATTCATTAAAAATTTTATAAACTGAATAAATATTAAATAATAATGAAAAATAAGCAAACAGTAATTATTATTATTATAGACTGAGGACAAAATTTATTTGATCCAAATAAACGATTACCTGACACAAATAAATTTTTTCCATGTATAAATTATTCAGCGTAATTTGAACTTTTTGCTTTTTAATTATTAAATCTTACTAATTAATTAGTAGAAATTACTTTTCTATTTTTTATTATTAAATTTTACTAATTAATTAGTAGAAATTACTAAAAATTGGTAAAATTTACTGATTTAAAATTAAAAAAAATCACTAACCCAAATTAGTAAATATTTTTGCTGATTTAAATTATGAAAGTAATTAATAATCTATTTTATTATTAGGGTCCTGAAGATGATCAAGATTGGAAAAACAAGGACGATGAAAACAGAGTTAGTCGTTTGAGACAAAGAAGAGGTCGAAGTATTGTTCACCGAAGTTTGGAGGACAATTACGGAGCAGTTGTTGTAGCCAATCATGAAGCTTTGGCGCAATTTTTGGAACACGTAAGTTTTCACAATTATCCACTAAATTTATTTCACCATTTTTTTCTTTTCTTTTTTCTATTTTTTATTCTCTATTGTATTCACTTTTTTATTCTTTATTTCTATTTTTTTATTCTTTATTATTATTTTTTTTTTATTCTCTATTATTTCTACTTTTCTATATTCTCTATTATTTCTTTATATTCTCTATTATTTCTACTTTTCCTTAGTCTCTTAATTTTTACGCAGATATTACAGTCAATTATTATTTATCAAATTTTATTGTCAATAAAATCATTAAATTTCTAAACTAAAATTTGCCCTTTCGTTTATAATTGTCAATTATTATTTACAAAATTATATTGTCAATGAAATCATTAAATTTCTAAACTAAAATTTACCCTTTCGTTTATAATTGTCAATTATTATTTACAAAATTATATTGTCAATGAAATCATTAAATTTCTAAACTAAAATTTTCCCCTTTCGTTTAAAAATTTTTATTCGAAATAAAATTGAAAGGAATTTGTAAAATTTGAAAAGCGAGAGTTTTGCAATAATGTCGAGTTATTAAAGTAATGTGGATAAAATAAAGAGGTTTACAAAAGTGAACTAAGTTGTTGGCGACTTGAATACACAAGTATGTACACGCAAAACTGGTGTAACTTATGATTATAGTGATTGGACATTGCCAACGTAAACCTTTGCAATCCACGATAAACAATTTCTTTCGTTTGATATTGCGTTAGCAAAACTTTATATCGCATGTTATCATTAACAGGTGTCACTTTGAAATGTAAAGTACATCACACTGCAAAAAGAAGTATCTTAATTTAAGATGTTTTGGTAGTCATTTTTAAGATGTTTTGGTAGACACTTTTCAGTTACTTGAAACATCTTAATTTAAGATGTTAAAAGTATCTTCGTACACATTTTCTGTGGTATTTTTTGGACAAAAAGTTTTGAGGTTAACTATGGGCTCTTATGGAAAACACTTTATGTATCTTAATTTTTAGTAACTTACACTTATGGCGCATCTTACGATTCTCATGTAACTTATCGCATAAACATCTTATTGCAACAGAAACATCTTAATTTAAGATACTTTAAAGAACTTACAAAAGTATCTTACTTTTCTAAGATGGAAGAAATATCTTTATTACTACTAAAACGTATAAAGCATCTTAAATATCAGTAAGATGCTTTAGAAAACATCTTATTTTAAGATGTAAGACACCATTTTGCCATCTTACATCTTATTTTAAGATATCAAAAAAGACACCTATTTTTGCAGTGCATAAAGCTTCATTTACAAACATTGGACTAAAAAAAATTTGATTAAAATATCTCATTACTTAAATCTTTGTTCAGATAAATATTTACTTGAATCAAATAATTTAATTTAATGTAAAGTCTTTGCAAGCATTCAATTCGCTTAAAAATAATTCTAAAAGTGTTTTAATCTCGAAAAGACAATTAGTTCTAATTATTATTATTATTATTTTGTTTAATTAAAAAATGTCACAATTTGTTTATAAAAATGTTATTATGTCAATTTTTTAATAACATTTCACTAAAGTAAAAATTTTTCCAATTCTTAATAAAGCTTTTCAAAAAAATTAATTAATATCCTGAACTAATAATAAATTCTTGGAAACAATTTAATTATTTTTAAAAATAATTAAATTTAAAATTAGTTAATAATAATAAATTGTTTCCAAGAATTTATTAGTTATTTAGAAAATAAATGCATTTCTTCGGAAAACATTATTAAAAATCAATTGCATAAAAAATTTGTAATTAAAATTATTAAAGAAAACAGATTATTTTCAAAATAATTAAAGAAATTCTTTAAAAGAAATTAATCAGGACTTGGGAATTTTTAAATAAAATTCTTCTCTAAAATTCAATTATTTTCATTAATAATAACATTCTTCAAAGGAAATCCGTTACTTTTAATTCAATTGTAGTAAAATTTCTCGAAAGAATACAATTATTTGGAAACAAATTAGTTAAATTCAATTATTTTCAAAAATTCTGTTAAAATTCTTCGGGAAAATTGAATTATTTTTTTAAATAGTAAAATTCATCGCAGGAATAAATTTAATTATTTCTAATAGTATTTTAATCAAAATTTCTCAACAGAAAATTTTTTTTTTAAATATTAAATAAAAGTTTTCGATAGAATACAATTATTATGAAATTTTTTTTCAATTTCTTTCACAACATTAAATTATTTTCGAAAATTATGTTAAAATACTTTAAAATAATTTAATTATTTTTATAAATTGTAAGATTCTTCGCAAGAACTTTAATGATTTTTATGATATTAATTAGATGTGAAATTGAAAAAAATCTAAAAGAACAATTTTTATAAAAGTTAGAAATCAAAAAATGAAACAACAATTAATTTCAAAATTGCGAACAGATTACCGGAAAATAACGATTACTAATAATGATTTATTATTCCTTGTAATATAATTAAAAATTTATTGCACTAAGAGAAAAATTATTATTGCAATAAAATTTGAATGTTAAGTAAAAAAACTTTTTTTTCAATTGAACATTCAAAACTTTAGAGACATTAAAAATTAGAAGTAGCAGCCTTTTCACAAATTGAAAAATAATTATAATTTATCTCAGTGAATTTATTTAAATATTAATTATAAAAATAAATAAGTATTAATTTTTATTATTTACAATTTAACTCTAATTGATTAATAAATTTTGAAACATCATTAATTTTATTTTCCAGTTAAATTTAGCTTCACCCCTATCGCTTGGATTACGAGGACTGAAGAATGCAAATCTGCGATTCAACGATTTTACATTAGACTCCGCCTCGTCTATTACTGTTGGGAAAAGGATATTTTATTCCGCAACGTGGAACGATCAAAATGTCACTATTTGCATAGCTTTCAATCCAACTATGCACGTTTCGAGAAAGGATTTCTATCTAGCGCCTATAGTCGAATTTATAGATGCTGTGCCGAAGGAAATTTCTGAAAAGATGGTTTACACTGGACGGAAGACAATTGAAGGTTTGCTCCATTTTTTCTATATACATATGCAATTAAGCACATTAGAATCAAAATTTCTAAAATTTTTTGTTTATGGAAAATAAAAAAAAATTTAGACATTGTAGAGGATCCTAAAGTTCTGAACGTTCAAATGAACGAAATTTATTTATTTCTTCTAAAAATTAAATTTTCACTGAAATTATTTGACTTCACTATCCAAAAAATTAATTCCTCAGTTTGTAAACTCAAGATTTTAACTTAAAAAATTTTTTATGATTAGTAATTTATTAAAATATCGCCAATAAAAAGTATTTCATTCATTTGAACGTTTAAAACTCTGGGATCATCTTTGTAGACAGAAAAAATTAGCAGAAAATAAATTAAATAAATTTAAAAAATATATAAAAATAAATAAATAAAAAGAACAAAAAAGCAAACTAGACATTTTTTTTCGTAAAATTTTGTACGCTGCACCGTACAAATGTGATTTTATTTTCCCAAAAATTGGAATTTTTTTACAATTTTGATATGTTTTTTTGTTTTCAATTTGATATCCTCAGAAACTATGTAGTCATTAGGATAAAAATAATATTTTCTTTTTACTTTTATCAGCAACAATATCAGTATTGCCTCGCCTGCAAGTGAACACTATCCACACTTTCGGTGCAATGACAAAAGACACAATTGACGAAGGAACAACGAAAGACTCCTTCTTTGTCCTGTTGCAATTCGTAAACGCTTTGAAAAATCTCCAAGCTCGTGGTATCGAAGAATCGCCTAAGAATTTGAGCAATGTCGTGCTTTGCCGAGAAGATAAGGACGCTTGTTACAGGATTTATCTGCTTCAGAGGTAAGAAAAATTTCTATTTCTCTATATATACACCATAAAAAAAAATATCCTCTCGATCCAACGATATTTATTTCCATGTCCCCCTATTAGTGATTTTTGAGAAATATACAAGAAAAAACTAATGTTGCGAATTTCAACATATTATTATATGTAAATATCGAAATGTAAACTTTTCTGCCAATTTTTATACAAAATGACAGAGATTGTGTACATATAAAAATGGGAATCAATGCCAAAATGATTAATTAAAGAATTCCTTTGGAATTTCTCTAAAGTGAGAAGAAGCGATCATTTACAGATAACACGTAAAATAAATTCCACATCCGCTGCACCGTGCAAATGTGATTTTATTTTCTCAATTTGCAGATTAAACATTGATAGCGGTGAAGAATGTGAAGAGAAAATGGCTTCGTTGTGCCAATGCGCCCTTCTTGCACTACAGGAATTGCATCTCACTAATAAACTGCCTCTCGTTAGGGAGTTACTCACGAAGGAGAAGGCAGAAACTCTGTCACAGGTAAAATAAATTATTCAGCTTTTGTATTAAGAAACTTTAAAGCATTTTCCTAAAAGCATTCCTTAAAATTCATTAGTTTGAAATGTTATTTAAAAAAAAAAATGAATAATTTAACCGAATTTTCCAGAAACTCATTAATTCCAATTTTTATAAACACAATTTTACATTTACTCGAATTTTAAGAAGCACACACTGAGAAAACAATATACTCGTTTCAAGTAAAAAAATAATTTCATGTGATTTTGTTTCATTGAAATTAGTTTGTAAGCTTAATTCCAATATATAGAAAATATTTACTGCTTTGATTCAAAAATTATTTTCGTTTAAATAATTATGTTTAATTCAAACATATTTTCTGTTTTGGTTTAAAGAAAAAATATGTTTGATTCAAACTTAAGAGTTGATAATATATCATTTAAAATGAACTATAAATTATGTTTGAATTAAATATTTTATTTATTATCTACAATTTTGCTAAAAAGGAGTAAAATTTCCAAGCAAAAATTTTTTTTAACTGAATTTGATAAATATTTCTAGTCATTTGAATTGAAGGATCAATTTTCAGTAATTCAAATTTTTAAAACCGAATTAAAGTGAATGGGTCACTTTTTTTAATAATAAAATAGAACTGATTAGTTTATTAAATGCATTAGTAAGCTACTTCTTAGTCAAAAATTACTACTAATTCATTAAAAATTCTATGACAACTAATTTATTTAGTAAACGTTACTTATTTAAATAACAGCTTTAACAAGTGAATTAGTATAATTTTCTCCTACCAATTACTAATTTTTGACAGAAAATTAGTTATATTCAGTTTCAATCAAATGAAGCCTAACTAAATTAATAAGCGAATCAGAAATTTAAAAATTTATAATAATTAATAACAGTAAAATTTTTATTTCCAAAATAGTATTTTCTATTTCCGAAGAAAATTACAGTAAATAAAAATTAATAAAATTTACTTCGGACTTGGTGAAATTTCCTCTAAAAATAGTAAAATTTTTAATTAATTATTTTTAGAAAAACTTACACTATTTGTAAAGAAAATTCCTTCATGAAAATTAGAAAAATTTACTTCGCACTTCATAAAATTTCTTTCAAAGATTGTTAATTTGTATTTTTATTATTGCAAACTTTCATTCACAGAACAGCTTTTACTGTTTAAGAAATAAATTTCTTTTCAAAACTATGAAAAATTCACTTCGAAAATAGTAAAGTCACGGATCACAGTCTCCTATTTTTATCTTTTCCGCTTTTTAATCCCCTAAAGCATCTAAAATCGTAAATTATTCCTCCTCCTTTCTTCTTATTTTTAAAAAAGCTTGTAAAAATGGTCTTTTTTTAAATTAATTATTTACTAAAATTTTGCTACTAAAAATCTGTTTATTTTTCAAATCTTTAAATTTAGAAACTTTTTTATAAAAGGTATTTTTATGATATAAAATAACGTTTTAAAAAAAAATTGAAATTGTCAATTTTTGACAAAATTGTCTTTTTTCATTACATAATAATAAATTGTACTATAAATTCAAAGTATATTTTACTAATTTTCAATAAAATTTACTACGGATATTATGAATTTACTCTGGAAATAACGATTTTTATTAGCAAAATGTACTTTTTCAAATGACAATGTTTTTATCAAAATTATTCAAATTCCTTCGAACATTACAATTGCTTAGCTATAAAATAATCTTTTTTTAAGAATAAATTTTACTATTTTAGAAAGTTTTGAAAAATAAAAACCCCTTCTTATCTAATTTTACATGAAAAAAATTACTATGATTCATGTAAAATTTACTCTAAGAATTACAATATTGTTAATAAAAAATTATACTACATTAAAAATAATTATAAAGTTTTTACACAAAAATTAACTGTGGAAGAAGTAAAATATTTGCTATTACAAATCGCTATTTCCAATGTAAATTTTATAACACTTAAAGTAAAATTTAATTAATAGTAAAAAAATACTTTCAAATAAGTATAATTTATTTTTGGACGTAGTGATTGTTCCTAAAGTTTCGAACGTTCAAATGAACGACAATATTTTTTTACTTCTTCTAATTTGTATTTTTTTTTACAAAAAAATTATTTTTTAAGTTAAAACAAATTAATTCTTAACTAAATATTGTTTAATTTCAATTATTTTTTCTTTTTTCGACAATAATTTTCAAAAACACTGAAGGTGAAAAAAAATTCCGTTCATTAGAACGCTCGAAACTTTAGTCCCATCGTAGTGACAGAAATTTAACTGAAAATCAGTTATTTTAAATTTTAACTAAATGATAAGAAATATTACTATTTGGATCAGAAACTAAACTAAATAAATTTCGTTCATTTGAACGTTCAGAACTTTAGGGTCTTTTACTTAATGCAAATTTAGGAAGTAGTATCAAATAATCTTATTTTTAGAATAAATTGTACTATTTTTGAAATTAAAAAAAAAATAATTGCAATAAAAAATGAGTCCAATTAATTAAAATAATTAGTCGAAAAGTTTAATAATTTAAATTTCATTTTTCATTTAATTAACTAAACGTTGCTATTTTGTGAGTGAAAGGTGACTAATTAGGAGAGTAAATAAAACACAATAGTTGAATTAATATCGCAAAAGAATATTTAAAAAACAAATTCATTCTCTTTTCAGGTAAAGTCACTACTGGAATTTTCGCTATGGGGACCGGCTGACGTAACACTAGGCGGACCACGAGAAAGAGAAACTGCTCTCCAAAGATGGTTGGATCTTGAAAGAGCAACAGTTCTTCACGCTTTGGTGAGGACAAGAGCTCCTCTAACAGTAACGGACGAATACCATCTCTTCTTCCTAGTTCATACAACTTCAAAAACTATGTGCGAGGCATCCATTCATCTAGATAAGCAACGAAATGGCCTAATGCGAACAAATTAATTATAAAATTAATCATATTTATTTATACGAAATTCAAAAAAAGAAGAATTCATATCATTATAAAAAAACTGCTCAAACAAAAATTTTTCTTCATTTATAAAGAAATTTTTATCACATTCATTAATGTATTTCTATTGTAAAAAAAATATTTAAAAACAAATGTAATATTAGAGAGGGAGTATATTATAGTGTTTATATTTTCTTTAGAGACACTCGAATTTTTTTCCCCTGGGTGTCGTGTAGATTAAAAGAGAAATGTCATTGTTAAGCGATAATTTGTTTAAAAAAAAAAATGCTCAAACGTCGAAAAAAAAAATTGTGAACACAAACATTGTTTTGTCTTTAAATTGAAAAATTATTTCGCCATTCGTTCAAATTTCGTTTGTAATGTAACAAAAAAATATGTGTTTAGTTGAAAATCACTTTGTCTTGTTCGTAAAATTTTTTTTTACTTTTAAACAATTACAATAATGTTAATTTACTTTTGTACATTTGAATATTTCCAGCATGACAAATTTATCGGATATTATTTAAATACATTGTGTCATTCTATACATTATAAAATACTCAATGAATTGTTTATAAAATTGTCATTAATATGATATTAACGATATTAATGTTGTTATTATTGAGAATACCATAATTAATGTTTTGTACATAATAAAATTGTTATTAATGAAAATTACACGATGGAAATTTGTATCTTATTTGAATACACTTTGAATATTTTGCATTTCTTTAAAAAGTATAGCTAATGAATATTTGATTCATTCAATTATAGTAATTATAATTATAAATAAAGTCTCCAATTTTCAGTTAGCAAAAATGTTTACTAATTTGAATTAGGTACTGACTTTTGCTATGGAATTAGTAAATTTTACTAAGAAATAGTATGTACCTATAATTTTCTACTAATTAGTGACTTTTTGATTTAGAAATTAGAATTAGTAAATTTTAATAATAAATAATATTTTTTACTGATTTATTTGTAAAATTTAATGATTTAAAATGGTATGAATTTAAATGATAATTATAAAACTAATAAGCTATCATAATAAAAATGACAAATTATCAACAAAAAATTATAAAACTCTCTAAATTTGAATAAGCAGAAAGTATAAATAATGAAATGACGAAAAGTCGTTCACAAAATGATTTAGCAATAATTTTACTAGCAATTAAAGATCCTAAAGTTCTGAACGTTCAAATGAACGAAATTTATTTATGTCTTCGAAAAATTAAATTTTTATTGTAATTATTTTGCTTCACCGTCCAAAAAATTAATTACTGAGCTTGTAAACGTAAAATTTTAGTTTTTAAATTTTTTATGATCAGTAATTTATTAAAATTTCTTCAATAAAAAGTATTTCGTTCATTTGAACGTTCAAAACTTGGGGATCATTAGCAATTATACTTAAACATTTCTAATTATTATTAGAATCTTACTCAAAATTAGTCAAACTTTTTTTTCTTAAAATCGATATAACAATTTAACTAATTAATTTAGAAAAATAGATTACAAATTAGTGAAATTCTACTAAAAAAATTAATAAAATTTTAATAAAAATTCAAAATAATTTACTTATAAAAAAGAGAAAAGTTGTCCATAAAAATGACTTGTTAGTAATTTTTATATTAGTGAAATTTTACTATTTATTAGACGATTTATACTGATTTAGATTTATTACCTAATTTTGGAATTGGTAAAATTAATTTCAACTGAAAATCAGTGACTGAATTTTTTCTTCTGCAATCAGTAAAAAAATTAACTATTTCCAATTAAAAATGACTGATTATAAAAATTAACTAAATAGTTACATAAATTCAACTAATTAAATCAGTTTAAAAAAGTGTACTGAAATATCAGTTATTTTTAAATGACAATCAATTTATTTTAAATGAATGATTAGTAGAAATTTTACTATTTGAATCAGTTACCGACTTTTTACTTCTAAAACAGTTATTTTTAACTAATTTAAATCAGAGAATTAAAAAAAGTGGAAAAAAAACTAAACAAGTAGAACTCTACAAACAAATAGTAAAATTATACTAATTATTAGCAATTTTCATAACTAAATTTTTCCCAATTTGATTAGTGGAACATTACTAATTTTTAGTAAAAATGTACTAAATTTTTAGTGGAATTTCAATAATTGCTAATTATATAATTTAAATGAATTAATAAAACTGCTCCATGGGCTAATAATAACACAGTTCTACTAATTTTAAGTAATAATTTGACTAACAACTAGTAAAGTTCTACTAAGAATTAGTAAAATTAAAATTTCATTAATTGCAAATAAAATTATTACTAAATAATTTGTCAGGCAAATTTCCTCATTTTACTAGAAACTTTTTACTAATTCAGATATAGAGAGTAATAATGATGATTATTATTTTTATTACAATTGTAATTCTTATAATTATAATTCTTATAATCATTATTCTAGTTCTTCTTAATTGAAGCTAATTAATAAAAAGTAAAAAAATGTTTTAAAAACTTTTCGATAAGAATTGACAGTTATAAATTTATAATTGTGAAATTAAATTTAAATTAAAGAAATTTTTTTTTTAACAGGGAAAAAAGGTCTGAATTTATAAGGGAGACAGAAACAGTAGGTACGTATGCAAAAAAAATTAACGTCTGCGCATTGAGAGGAATCTGTTTCCTCGCAAATCATATGATTTCACAGCACATGCTATAGTTTACAGCAGAATAAATATGCATGTCAATAAAAAAACACTCGTTCAAATAACACAATGTCCAAATTATTGAACTTTTTATCAGAGTCGCAAAACTTATCAAATCTAGATTAGTTGAAACAAAATGATTACACTCCACTCATTCAAGTGTAGTGTTTCGTAAAAGAAAGAGCAGTATTTTTTTACTAAATGTATTTTCTGAGTCAATTTAATAATTATAATTCTATTAGTTGAGAAAAAAATCAAACAATGGAGGTGAGTTATTATTATCATAATAATAGTTTTATTTTTTAACTAACCGAATATTGGTAAAAAAAAATTTCATTCATTTTTTAATCATTATACTAATAATAAAACTAAGTTAATTTAACATTAAAAATTAAATTAAATTAACGCACTCACCTAATTTTTTTTTAATTCGAACTAGTAAAAATGTTTATTGAATTACTGACTGACTGTTTGCTTTCAAATTAGTAAAATAATATGTCTTAATTAGTAAAATTTATTAATTCAAAAACTCAGTCACTAATTCCAATTAGTAAAAATTTTTACTAATTCAAATTTAGAGTGTATATCTGTTACATTTTGCAAATAAGTCTAAACAAAATATTTGAGTAAAAAATTAGCGATATTAAATTCTCCTCACTAATAAAAAGTATTTTTCAGTACGAATTATTGTGGAAATTTGTGACTTATATTTATTACGTTGGAGGATTATTGCTAATACTCAAAGTATACAATACAGTAACAGCCGGAGTTTGTAAAACTGATAAACGATTGGATGGACAAGTTATAATCGTAACAGGCTCCAATACAGGTATTAAAAATTATCTCAACATGAAAAAATTAAAAAATTTCCTTACTGTAAATTCAATTTTTACGAAATTTCATTAGATCAATTTGTCCTAAAGCATTGACTTTATTTTTCTACCAACAAATCGGTAACATTTGAAACAATTCAAATTTACAAATTATAATTACGAATCAGAATTATAATCTGTATTCGTATACTAATAAATACTAGTAAATTAATAATTATTTAATCTCTTAAGGAATTGGTAAGGCAGCAGCCTTAGATTTTGCAAAACGAGGAGCTAAAGTTATTTTAGCGTGCAGAGATCTGGTAAAAGCTCACAAGGCTAAAGGTAATGTAATCCTAAGCAAAATAATTTTAAAAAGTAATAAATTATTATTTATTAATAAAATTAATTATTAATAAATTAATAAAATTTATAAATTTAATAGATTTAATAAATTTAATAAAATAAAAACCGAAAACTACACAATTATCAATTATTTTCCATTGACAGACGAAATTGTGGAAATTACGAACAATAAAAATGTGGTGGTTCGACATTTGGATTTATCGTCGCTAAAAAGTGTGAGGCAATTTGCAAGTGAAATAATTGCCACAGAAAATAGATTGGATGTCCTAGTTAACAATGCAGGCCTCGGAGGCATGGTTGACAAGAAAACCGAGGACGGCCTCGAGTGGGCCTTACAAGTCAATCACTATGGTCACTTCTTACTGACGAATTTATTAATTGGTAAATTACAATTACACCACTTATGCACAATACACTGAAAAAAAATTATTTTATTCAAAATAACGAATATTTTATTTATTATAACAAATAATTTCCATTTGACTATTTGAGTCAATAAAATTGTATACTTGAACCATTAATATTCTAAAATTTGAAGCATTCGAAAATCGAAAATTATTAAAAATTTATAAAACTACAACCAAAAATTATTCGATTCAAGGAAATATTTATTTGATAATAAACAATTAATTTATTATTTGAATCAAATAAATTTTTTTTTAGTGAAAAAGTTGAGAAAAATATTTTTGGTGAATTAAAATTGTTATCAGTAAATTTTACTAATTGAATAGCACAAATTCAGTCACTAATTAAAATTTGTAGACGATTTTACTACTTCTAATTTAGAGAGACAATAAAAATTTATTTGATATTTATTTGATAAAATAAAGCAATTAGTAATTTGAATGAAATGAATTTTTTCACTGTATGATATTGTCATTGTTATCATCATTATTCTTATTGTAAACATCAACCTTCTAAATTCGAGTTAGTTAAAATGTTCATTTATTTTGAATATTAATGACTGATTTTTTGCTTTTGAATTATTAATTCAACTAAAAAATAGTCATTTCTACGTATTTATTAGTATACATTACTAATTCAATATCAAAAATTCAGTCGCTAGTATTCAAATTAATAGAATATAGAATAGAAGAAAGAGAACAGAATATATAAAAAAAAATATGTATACTATTAAATTTAATTGTACAAATTAATTAAAAATTAAAAAATAAAGTGATAATTAATTATTTTTTGACAGATTTGCTTAAAAAGTCAGCACCTAGTCGAATTATTCACGTATCATCAATGATGCACAGAATGGGACGCTTGGATTTTGATAATATGAATTTTGAAAAAGGCGTAAATGGCTTTATGATATATAACGTCAGTAAATTGTATAACATAATAGGAAGTAATGAATTCGCAAAACGATTAGAAGGAACTGGCAAGTATTATTCAAAATAAAATAAATTTTAATACCACCGAAAAAAATTTATTTGACTTAAAGAAATGATTACTTGTCTATTGCTAAATAAATATTTATTTGTACAAAATAATTTCTATTTAAGTCAATTACAAATTGAGAGTATTTAATATTTCAAATACTGAAATTATTACAATTTACCTGAATTTGAAGAAAAATTTGATTTTGATCAAAATTAGAGATCAAAATATTTGATTCAAGTAAATATTTATTTTATACCATACTAGTAATCGGTTATTATAAATTTTTTACAGTCTATATTAATTAGAAATTATTTTTTGTATTCAATACAATTAATGAGTAATAAATTAATAAAAAATATTTAAAAACTACAATAAAAACTCTCAATTCAGGTGTAACGTCGAACAGTTTACATCCAGGCATCGTACACACGGAAATATTTAGAGAGGTTCCTTTCCTAATAAGAAAGTTTGTAAATAAAATGTTACAACTATTTTTCAAGGTAAATTAAATTTTTTGACACCAAAAAAGTAAAATTTCTTTGTCGATCACAAATTGAACATTTCCTACAAAAATAAAATACTAACAAGTCTCTAATCCCATTTACCATAGTCACCGGAGGAAGGAGCTCAAACCACTATTTATCTAGCAGTTAACGACGAAGTAACAAATGTATCAGGAAAATATTTCTCCGATTGTCAGGTATATAAATATTTCCTTTCTTTATCTCATATAAAAAAAATTTCTACCTCTATTATCATTTCCACATTTTCAGGAAGCTTACTCGTCATCAATCACAAGAGATAAGGAGGCAGGAAAGAAATTTTGGGACAAATGCTGTGATTTTGTGCATCTTAAACCAGAAGAAAGATTCATTTAACAACTCACGTTTTGATAACAGTTTTATCTCTTTTTTAATAAATTTAAAGTACAAAAGAAGTTAACAAATTCTGCAGTGTAATTGTTTATTAATGTTAAGTCATCCATGGCCACAACATCTCATTCACCAAGTTCCCTGATTTTTCGCTGACTAATCTTTTTCCCCCTAACAAAAATATTCATGGACTCTTTCGATTAAAATTCCCTGACTTACGTCAAACACCCTGCTATCATTTTTGGTATACTAAGAAAATAAATTATTTGTGTTGCAATAAATTTCTTCACATAATTAATATTTACCAATATTGCAAAAAAAAATATATTAATATAAAATTAAATATGAACTCTATTCGAGATATAAAACATTTACGTGTCAATTACTCGTCCATAGTGACAATAACAAAAAATTGACTTTGTGCCTTTGAAAAATGTTTTTCTCGAAATTAATTCTTAGTTCTACAGCAACTCATCGTTCTTGCTTTGACAAATGTTTCCTACTTGATAGAAAATCCATCTTTCGTTTGATGGTATTCAAATCTAGGCAGTGATGTTCATCAAAATATTCCATTTGTTTCAAGAATCTGCCATTAAATTTTCTATTTTCAACAGCGGCAGATGATCCATGAACAATACGTCCGTTAACTCTTCCCACAAAAATAGTTTTATTAGGTTTCTTCCTTCGAACTCGATGTCTCTTCTTCAAAAGGATTATCAACTTCACAAACAATTTCTTCGATTTCGTCATTTTTCTGCGTTTCATCATCATCATTCGTCGTAAATAAACGATCACGTCTATCATACAGATCACTTTCCTCAAAAATCATTGCCAATAGATCAGAAAATTCTTTAATTTCAGGATTATTGATTTCTAATACTCGATCGAGGGATATTCTTTCATTCTTTTTAATACTTAAATGTTTATTTCTTTCTAAAAATGATTGAACCCATTGTTTTCCAGCCATTTTTGAATTATCGTCGAAATTGTGTTTTATATTTAATTTCGTTGCCAACTGATAAGCCATTCTTCGTATATCCTTGCCTATTTGTGAAAGAAAAATATTAATTAGAAGTATATTTCTTTAAAAGCAATAGTACTGCTAATTTAATCATAATAATAAGCATATATAATCAAAATAATCAAAATCAATAGGATGATTGAAATTAAAATGGCATTTTCAGCAATAATTCTAGTCACTAAAAATTTGGATAAATTCCAAGAACCAAAAATCAAAATTAGTAGGATTAAAAATGCCATTTTAATTTTAATATAACCCTAATGATATCCTTACGAGAACAAGGGAATCCAATTTTTTCAAGAGTTTCCACGAGATTCGCTAATTTCTTTTCGTTTTCAAATCCGAGAACTGGTCCTTTGCCTAGACCATTTATTGTGAAGTCAGCCTTTTTTATGCGTCGACCTAGTGTACGTGGAGGAATACCAAAGGCTTTAGCTGCTGCTTTCAATCTCATTGTATTTGATTCGACAGCTTTTGCTGCTTTTCTTATCGACTCCTCTGTCCACGTTGGGATTCTCGGTGTCACACCTTCCTTCCGCTTGTAAATTCTTGGCATTCTATAATGACATAACATAACCAATTTTAGTACAAGCAGCACTTAATAGTTTAATATTCAATATTCAACCAATACATTTATATTCTCATTAATTATGACATATGTGAGTTCATTCGTACTTACATGACAATCAAATAAAGAAAAACTTAGATTAATTAATCAACAGAATTGCAATAAATGTTTACAAGCACAAATATTTGTATCTCTTCTTCTCCATGCACAAAGTCAACATCAACAACACACCTCACAACAGCTGCGCGACAAATGCCTGCAAATGCCTTTAAAAACAGCTGACAGTAGGTAAGTTAGGCAACGCTACAATAACACGCAGCTTCTCCAATTTCAAAAATTTGAAAAAAGGCACTCGCACATCTAATCTGATTGTACTCTCTAAATGTTTTGATTTCTTAATATAAAATCGAAAAAATTAAAAAATGCCAACAAATTCAGAAAAAAATACCAATTTTTAATACCAGAAGAACTACATTCTCCGCTACTTTATTGCATATTTTTATTAAAGCGAAATCAAATAGAAAAAATTTAACCTTGTCATAAGTTTAGAAATTAATATTCACTTATGCAGATTATTGCAACATACAAAAAGCAGAAAACTCTTGAGTATTAAGATTCAAATGCAGTTTACACATGTGAATAGTGAATTTAATTGAAATTAGGCATCTTAATTTTTAAAATAGAATTTAACAAACCTTCGTAACGCTAACATGTATTAATTATCGGTATTTATGTATTAATTATGCCACAAAGTTATTGTTAAAAGTATAAAATAATAAGTATTAATAATAATTGAGATAGAAATATTACATATTTACAATCTAAGTCCTAAGATATTCCTTATCGTTATGGAGGTAAGTTATAATTTTAAAAAATTGTTTTCGAATTAAAATTTTCTATCTTAATTTTCTTCTCCTTCTATCGAAAAAAATTTATATAATTCAAATAATTCTCTTAAACCAATAATTTTTTCTACAAATAAACATTTAAATAAATAAATATTAAAACGAATAAATTTTTACTCAAATCAAAGAAATTGTATTTGAAAATTTCTGTCATTATTAAAGATCTAAATTTATTATTTATTATTATTTGTTTATTTATTTATTTAAAAAAAAAATTTTTGCCAATTTGAAAAATTTATTTTTTGAATAAATTAAAATTTGTTAAATCCATACGATTGATTATTCAGAATCGTAAAAAGAGCCTATAAAAAAATTTGTCAACGATAAATAATAAAAAATGTGGAAATTTTTAGACTATAAAAAATTATTAAAAGAAATTTTTAACTGATATACAATTTTTTTATTTAACAAAAAATTCGACTTTTTGAAAAAATAGGTTCCTAAAGTTGGCATCGATGCTCATCATCGAAAACTATTTTTTATTATTTTTATAGTGATAAATTTTTAACTAATTTCACTTCATTCATTCACTTCGGGAGTAAAAAACTTTTTAAGAGTACTTTTTTAACTTTAAATTTTGGGAAAAATCAAGAAATTTCTTTGGTTTTGCCCAAAAAAATATTTTTCGATGCTGAACATCGATGGCAACTTCTGGGACCTGAAAAAATTAAAATTTTTGAAAATCCATTAATTGTTCAGAATCATGAAATAAATGTACCTACAAAAAAATTTGCAAGGAAAAATAATACAAATTACGAGAATAGTTCAATTTTTTATTTTTGAAAATTTTGGTATTTAGAAAATGATTAACTAATTAAACTTTTTTTTTATTAATTTTCGAAGCATTTTATAATTTGAAATATCAAAATTTGTCATAAAAATAGATAAGTTGAATTTTCACCAGTCCCTTTCCTTAATCAATGTAATAATTCATTTAATTTACTTAATCAATTTAATTTATTTAATTTATTTTAACTTATTTAATTAAATTTATGTTTAAGTAAAGTAATAAATTTAAAGAATAGATTAAAAATTATTTCAGAATGAAATTTTGTGGATAATAGTGGCTTGCATTTGTTGCATTGCAGTATTATTATTTCTATTCAAAACATACAATAAATTAACCAAAGGAGTATGTAAAAGTGATAAGAGATTGGATGAACAAGTTATAATTATCACCGGCGCGAATACAGGTACTTTTTAATCTTAAGTAATGTGCTCTCTAAAACTAGATCAGTGAAATTTGACTGATTTTGAGTAACACTATTTTTATGATTTAAATCAGTGAAACCTCACTGAAGAACAGTAATTAAAAATGATTGAAATATTAGCCACTATTCAATGATTAAACAATTAAAAAATAAATTTTATTGTGCGAGTCAGGAATTTCCGGATAAATTTTCTAATTGTCCAATCAGTGAAGAATGACTGTAATTTTAGTAATTTTTAACTGTTTTTCATTGAAATTTTTATTATTGAAATCGTGAGAATATATAGTCAGTGAGTCATATTGTTATTCAAGTTTCACTGCGCACGGAGAAAAAAGAATTGTTGGTATAGAACTAACAAACTTTTTTTACTACTAAATTTTTTTGCCATACCTCAAGAGATTTAATGTTATTCGAAAAGACTTGAATTGTTAGGAGAAGAAAATAAATTTGTTAGTTCAATATTAACAACTTTTTTGTCAACATAATAATCCTTTTAATCCGTGTCATCTTCAGTGGAATTTTACAGTTTTTGGATGTAGAGAGTGAATAATACAAAAACCGAAATTAATTCGTATCTTGAATTTTTTTAAGGCATTGGTAAGGAGACAGCTTTAGATTTTGCGAGAAGAGGGGCAAAAGTTATTTTAGCGTGCAGAGATCTAGTAAAAGCTAACAAGGCGAAAGGTAACAACAATTTATTGTTAATTAAAAGTAAAATTCTACCAAAATAAAGAAATATTAAATTATTAACTGAAAATATTCATTTTCATCTCCAATTGACAGAAGAAATAGTGGAAATTACGAAAAATAGAAATGTTGTGGTTCGACACTTGGATTTAGCCTCTTTGAAAAGTGTCAGAAAATTTGCAAGAGAAATAATTGACACAGAAAGTAGATTAGACGTACTGGTAAATAATGCAGGCATGGGAACACTGCTTGATGAGAAAACCGAGGATGGTCTCGATATTTGTTTACAAGTCAATCACTTTGGACACTTTTTACTGACAAATTTATTAATTGGTAAATTCCACAATTTAATACAAATTTGTAAAAATCAAAAATAAGACAATTATTTAAAAACAACAGTTTTGAAAAACAAATTTTGACAAAACTTGCAAAGTTTTCAAACAATTAGTAAACGTGACTTCAAGAAAAACTTGAATAATTTTTTAGCAGCTTCATCAAATTACTTTAAAGTTGTTTAATTTTTTTAATGCCGTTGCTTGATTTTTATGTTGTTTAATTTTTTATTTATAACATACAACAATTGCTCAAAATTGTTTTAATTGTTCATATCTCTAAAACAATTAAAAATAAACAAGTTTTATATTTTTTGGATTCAACTCTGCAAATTTATAATGTTTTATTTCCTGAGTTGAATGCAAGAAACAGAATTTATTTATCCTTAATCCCTTAATACGTTAAATAATTTTGAGTAACTGTTGCACATTATAAATATTCAATTATTTAGGCTAAAAAATTTGATTTTCTGAAACTTCATACGAGTACGAAATGTATTAAAAAAAATATCTCCAAAAGTTGCACAAATATTTTCCTTTTACAGATTTACTGAAAAAGTCAGCACCCAGTCGAATTGTTCATTTATCGTCAACAATGTACAGACTAGGACGCATAAACTTAGAAAATATGAACTGCGAAAATAGTTCATTTTTCCATAACTTTAAATGGATTAGAAGTATTTTCATATATTCTACCAGTAAATTGTATGTCATAATAGGAAGCAATGAATTTTCAAGGCGATTAGTAGGAAGTGGTAATCTACATTAAAGAATTAATACATTAAAAAAAACAATTTCTGGAACATCGACATATTTTTCTCCAATAAGTGAAAATCTTAACTAAAACAAATACAAAATCCCACAAATATTGTAGTGAAATTTTGTACCTGTTTTAGACAAAGATTCATTTTCTTTAACATAGTTTTTAAGATAATTAGTTAACATGCTTAATTATTATACATTATATTATTATCATTTCGTTTATTACTATATTTCTATCATTTCAGGAGTAACGTCTAATTCCTTACATCCTGGCGTAGTACGCACAGAAATAATGAGAGAACTTCCATTAATAATAAAATATTTTACTAATAAAAGTTTTGAATTATTTTTTAAGGTAAACCAAACTTTGAATCATTTTATCAGTGAATTTAATTCTTTAATTAAATTAATATTAATTAGTTTTACACAAGAAAATTCAAGTTAAAAATTTAGTGACAATTTTCAGTTAAATTATTAGAAGTAAATAAATAAAATAAATAATAAAAATATTCATCAATTTCACACCGAAAATAAACATATTCGATTTAAATAATCGATTACCTATCTATTATAAAATAAATATTTACTTGATTCAAATAATTTTTATTCAAATTTTAATTTAATTTTTTTTTTAATTGTATTTGCTTCAATTGATGAATTTATTGGTTAATATAAAATTATTATTATAATAAATTGACACAAATAGAAATTATTTGATTCAAGTAAATATTTATTCGATAAAAGACAAGTAGAAGTTTAGTTCAATCAAATAAATTTATTTTCCAGTGAAGAAACACAAAATAAATTTTCTCTTAAAAAAATACAAGCAAAAATCGATAAATTAATTACACAATTACAGCAATAATAATAATTAATGTTAAAAACTATCAAAATATTCTGATAGATAACAGAAAAAAAATATTTCAGTCACCGGTAGAAGGAGCTCAAACGACAATATATTTATCAATTCACGATAAAGTAAAAAATATCTCAGGAAAATATTTCATGGATTGTCAAGTATAAATTTCTAATTTTACTTCAAAATGTCTACTTGATAAACAAGTTTTTTAATTTTTCGTTTTATTGCAGGAAGCTCACTTATCATCTATAACAAGAGATGTAGAAGTTGGCAAGAAATTTTGGGAGAAATGCTGTGATCTTGTTAATCTTAAACCAGAAGAAAGATTCCTTTAAATTTTCACATTATAATGTAAAAATATAAATTATACTTTTCTATATTAAGTTAAGATTCTTATAAAATCAAGATTATAATTATAAAAATTAGAATTATAATTATTTTGTAAAAAATGATAATTTAAATTATAAAATTAGAATTATAATTAAAATTTTTTAAATTACAATTGTCAATTCTTGTATTAATTCCTGCAAAATAATTACAATAATTGTAAGTGTCAAATTCTTCGACAATTTACTGCATGTTTTAATTTTTTAATTTGAACAAATAAACAAACAGAAATAAAAAAAACCAACACCCAGAAAAAATATATATTTGACTCAGAGCCAACTAGACTTTTTATTTGATTCAAATAAATTTTATTTGGTTTAAATGAAAGTTTTATTTATGTCGAAATAATTTTCATTTATAACAAATAATTTAGTTATTTGTTACAAATAAAAACATACTTCTACATTAAATTCTCCATTGTTGCTAAATTTTATATTTTTTAAAAAATAAAAATCAAATAAAAAAAAATTTTAACCTTGTCATAAGTTGACAAATTAATATTCACATATGTAGATTTGTGCATCATATAAAGTGCAGAGAACTCAAGTATTCAGTTTGAAATACACTTTACTCGTCAACAGTGAATTTAATTGAAATTAGGTACATTTATTTTTGAAGCAATTCAATAAATTTTCGAAACACTGACATTTTGTTTTAACCTTTTAACATATCCGTTTCATACCCTAGGTTGTTTTTAAAAATACAAAATAAAAATATCACTTTTCTATTTTCTAGGTAAGTTTAATTAAGTTTATTCACAAAAATATTAAAAATAAAAAAATGTTTTTAAAATTGAAACGTTTTAATGAAAGAAAGAAATTTGTATAATATAAATATTTCCAAAAATTATTTGCTATAAAAATCAAAGAAATAAATTAAACAAATTTGAAACATTAAAAATTATTTTTTTTTAACTTACGCAATATTATTAAAATGAGAAATAAATTGATTCGATTCAAATAACTGATTACTTGTCTGTTATCAAACAACAATTTTTACTTCAATCAAATAATTTTTAGTGAAATAAATTGTATTTGAATCAATAATTCCAGAATATGAATTAAACACCATTTAAATAAAAATTATTCAATTCAAGAAAATATTTATTTGATAATATTCCATTAATCGGTTACTTGATTCAAATAAATTTTCCTCCTTGTGAAAAATTTGAATTTAAAAAAAGAAAAATAAGTTCATTTTATTTATTTGTATTAAATATTAATTTTCTTCAACATAAATAAAACTTTTAATTGAAGTAAATAAAAATTCATTTAAGCCATAAAATTTATTTATGACAAATAAAATGTCTAGTTGCTTCTAAGTCAAATATATCTCTTTGTGGGTGAGAAATTTTTGAATTACAATATTATAGAGTATTTTGACTGGTTATTATTCTTTTTCTAAAACGTTTTTAGACAAAAATACACTGAAAAAAAATATTTGATTCAAATATAACCCATTACTTGACTATTATTAATTTATTATAAATATTCACTTGAATCAAATAATTTTTATTTCAGTCAATTAAATGATGTTTAAATCAATTAATAAAATTCTTAATCCAAATACAATTTAATTGATTTAAATGAAAATTATCTGATTCAAGTAAATATTTACTTGATAATAGACAGATAATTGGTTATTTGCATCAAATAAATTTGTTTTACTGTAAAAATGATAAATTCACAAGTTTGATCAATAAATACATAAACGAAAAAATGTCAGTTTCGAAAAAAAAAGAAATTTTTAATAACTAAGGACAGTGTACGCAAATTACATAAGGATTTGTTTTTCTAAAATTTTATCACCTCCTCCCGAATGAAAAAGATTATTACATACATTAACGTCAATTTTTTTTTGTTGATCATAAGAAATAGCTGTACCCCCTCGCCCCTTAAAGTCTTACGCAATTTGTACGCAGACCACTATTTTATTAAATCGACAAGTCATATTATAATAAAAATTTATTCGTCTAGATGTATTTATAAATCCATCTTCTCAAAATTCAACTTTTTTCTTCTCAGAGTATTAATGTATATATTCGACATAATCAGGAATCGCGTCTTATACAATATTTATCGAGTTGAAGCGCAAGATTCAAATATTTTTCTGATGCATAGAGAAACTTTCGCAGCGAAAGTAAAATGAGTTACGTTGCTCGTTCATAGTTTAATATATTTCCGTAATAGTAACATGTTCCAATAGCTTCTATAGTTCTTGACGTTTCTTTAAAAATTTTATAAAGAGAAAAATATAATTTTGCAAAAAGTGAGTGATCCAGTAAAAATTACGTTTAGAGAACTGAACTAACTTCGGTAAATTTAATCATCGTCATGGAGGTGAGTCTTTACTTAAAAACAAAAACAGTTTTGAAATATTTTTCACTATGAAGCAATTTTAGCAAAAATAGTAAAAATAATACAAAGTTTATTTTTAAATGATACTTTGTAATAAATAGAATATTGTCTTTTGTAAGTTTTCAATTTTTAATAATTCAGAAGTCAATTCACATTAGTCTGAAAGAAAAATTAATTCGATTCAAATCATCGATTAAAATTGTGTTGGTAAATAAATATTTACTTCAATCAAATAATTTTTACCTAAAACAATAAAATTGTATTTATAACAAATACTGAAATTATTGGTTAAAATACTATTTAATTGACTTCAATTGAAGTTATTTCCGTCAAGTAAATATTTATTCAATAATAATAATAATAATAATAGTAATAATATTCGGTTATTTGAGTCAAATAAATTTATTTTCAGTGTATGTATAGCTATCCTAATACTTTTATTAAGTTTAAATAAATATTTCATATTCAAGAAGCTTATTTCATTGAAAATAAATATTATTTGTTTTAAATAGACGATTACTTGTCTATTGTCGAATGAATATTTATTCAAATAAAAATCAATTAAAAATTTATGTGCCTAAAATAAATATTTATATGTAACAAATAAAAATTTATTTAATACAAATAAACATTTACATGTATCAAATAAAAATTTATTTAATACAAATAAATATTTATTTGTACCAAATAAAAATTCATGTGCATAAAATAAATATTTATTTGTATTGAATAAATTTTTATTTTAGTCAAATAAATAGTATTTGATTCAAATACTGAAATTATAAATTCAAAAACAATTTTATTGACTCCAACAAAAATAATATTATTCAAGAAATTATTTATTAAAAAATATACAAGTAGACGGTTACTTGAACAAATACATTTTTTCTAATGTATTTAAGGCAAAATAGTTTTTATGAATTTATTTCTTTTTTTGATTTCCATTTAAATAAAAATTCATAAGAAATAAAGAAAAATTAATGTCGAATATTAAAAGTATTATTAATTATTATCAATCTTTTAAAACATTTTTTTTAATATCATCCATAGTTCCAAAAAAATAAATGCCGAATTAAGAAGTCTGAAAGTCGTATCGACTGATAACTTTATGAACCCTTTATATAGTCAATTAATGATTGTATAAACAAAGTTTAGGCAAAAACTATTTTAATTCACCGATATGTCAAAACTATTTTTACTTTCAGTCATTTAATTCCAATTTTTTTTTTGAATATTTATTTTATTTGTACTTTTAATTACAGAAATAAAAACCAGGAAAATAGTGGTAAATTTTTAGAATATAATTCTTTTATTCGTCTAAAGCAAATTAATAATAACTGCGAAAAAATATCAACAGTTCAATTAATAATTTTAAGCGCTATATTTTTTCTATGTTTCAGTACAACACATATTACCAAATATTAACATATATTTTTTTTGCCTCTTTAATTGTGATAATATTAAAGATATTAAATATTGTAACCAAAGGGAAATGTACAAATTCGAAAAGATTAGATGGTCAAGTCATAATTATTACTGGGTCAAGCAGAGGTAACTACATCCATTTCAGAAAAAAATTAATAACATTATTACCTAAAAAATATTGATCAAATATACTGAAAAATATTTTTTAGATAATAATTTTAAAAAATGAAATACTTCTGATTTGCATTTTACTCATTTTTTTGTAGGAATTGGAAAATGCACAGCTTTGGATCTGGCAAAAAGAGGTGCAAAAATCATCATTGCATGTAATGATATAACTGAAGCTAATGAAGCTAAAGGTATGTTAAAAATATGAATTTTTTCAGTAAAATTAAAATTTATTTTTAATTTTAATTTAAAAAAAAACACAAAAAAATTAAATTATAGTTTTTAATCTCTTACATTTAACTATTCAATTCGAAAATTTTCCCATAGAGGAAATAATAAAAATATCTGGCAATAAAAATATTGAAGCACACTTTTTGGACCTAAGTTCATTTGCGAGTGTGAGGAAATTTGCAAAAATTATTATTGCAAATGAAGAGCGATTAGATGTTCTAATCAACAATGCGGGCATTGCTGTTAACTCAAATAAAAAAACCAAAGATGGTTTGGAATTAGGACTGCAAGTGAATCATTATGGGCATTTCTTACTGACCAATTTGTTAATCGGTAGGTATATTTTAATTTCATAATAATTAACTTTTAATTAAGTAATTTTATTAAGCTTTTAATTAAGTAACTTTTTCACAAAGAACTCCGCAGGTTTTCCATTAAATTTTGGCGAACAGTCGGTTTTTCTTTACACTGAAAATAAATTTACTTGATGAAAATAACCGACTACTTGACTATTATCAGTTGAATAATTACCTGAATCAAACAATTTTTATGTAAATTGGTATATGAAGCAAGTACTGAAATTATTGGTTCGAATACAATTTAATTCAATTAAATGAAAATTATCTAATTCAAGTAAATATTAACTTGATAGTAGACAAATATTTGAAACAAATAAATTTCCTTCAGTGTAACTTTCTGATTTTCAAGTTCTTTAAAAAAAATCTTATAATCTTAATTCTAATATCTTAAAGTTACAAAAAAAAATCAACTGGAGCCAAAATAATATAAATCATTCGGGTATTTTTAAACGACTTAGTGCTTAATTGTAATAGAAATTTTTTAATTCGCAGACTTATTGAAGAAATCATCACCTAGTCGAATAATTCACGTGTCATCCTTATTACATTTACTGGGAAGATTGGACTTTCATAATATGAATTCTGAGAAAGGCCATAACATACTTACACTTTACAGTGATAGTAAATTGTATAATGTATTAGGTAGTAATCAATTTGCAAAACGTTTAGAAGGCACTGGTAAGCAATAAGTTCCAAAAACCCATTCAAAAAAAATTTATTTTATTCAAATAATCAATTTTTTGTCTCTTATTAAATAAATATTTATTTGAATCATATAATTTTTATTTAAATCAAATAAATTTTATTTAGTCCAATAATTTCGGAATTTGAAGCAAATACTTTTTAATTCAATATTTAAAGAATATTTACTACAAATAACTATTTATTTGATAATAGCAAATTCCATTTAATTAACTGTAATAATAAAAATTATTTAATACAAATGAATATTTATCTAATAATAGACGAATAATCGTTTATTTCAATTAAATACGATTTTTTTCATTAGTTACTCATTTTTTTAATTTAATTTTTTATCCAATTATTTTAAAAGGTGTCACATCAAATTGTGTCTATCCTGGTTGGGTTAGAACTAATATTTTCGAACATATTTTCCAACCAGCCAGAATTATAATTGTTGGCTTAGCAACATTACTCTTCAAGGTAAAAATAGCAAAAAAAAAATTACATACTTATATATATATATAAAAAAAATACTACACTAATTATATTTAAGAAATATATTAAATTATAGTGAAATAAATCAAATTACTTTTTAGACACCAGAAGAAGGCGCTCAGACATCTATTCATTTGACAGTTAGCGATGAAGGATCGAAAGTATCGGGAAAATATTTCGTGGACTGCAGGGTAATTAACACTTTTTAATTAAAAATATTAAAAATCATTTTTAAATTTTAAATTTAAAAATCTTTTTTCTTTAAAATTATTTTTAAAAAAATTTGTATTTTTAGAACATGAACTTTTTCAATCGTCCATACAGTGATGAAGATAGACAAAAGTTTTGGAATAAATGCTGTGATCTAGTTGGACTCAAACCAGAAGAAAGATTAATTTAAAAATGAATATGAAAAATTTTTAATCATATTTTTCATATTTTTATTGTAATACTCAATCACTTATAAGTGTCTTCTAAAATAATTTCACGAAAAAAGTAACTTCATAGAATAATATCTTTTAATAAAAATTACACAGGAAAAAATCTTTGCCTAGAATAGCAAGTAAATTAGAAAAAAAAGCAATTAGGAAAAATTTGAATCGTTTCTGTTAAGACTTTTTATATTCTAGAAAAATTTATCTCTGTTCCAGATGAAGCTTTCCATATAAGAAATAGAATTTCAATAACTTTTGTTAATTTTGTTAAATAAAAATCCTCTTTGGTTAAAAAAAATTAACTCTTCTCTATTTGAATAAATTTTTACATTACTTCCTAAACATTTTATGCAACACTCGACGTAATGTTTCTTTCACGAAAGGTTTTGCAAATCACTCACTTTATTACTTTCTCTTCGAAATATAATTTAGAATATAATTTTTTATTTATTTAATATTTTTACTTATACTATAAAAGAAAAGTGCTAAATTAGAGCAAATTTAGGTATAAAAATAGAACCATATAATTATTTTTATAAAACCAAAATTGGAACTAAATTAATACCTTTCTGTACACAGTATAATTGCTTAAGAAATAAATTACTTACATAATTTTTTAAGTACTTTTAAACTTTAAATAATTTTTTTAAAATTAATTTTAAAAATTAATTAAAAATATAAAAATGATGCCTTTTATATTTTTAATTACTTGTTTTTTTCTGTAAAGAAGTACAAGACAATATTTAAACAAATTACATGGTAAAATTTGAAACAACATAGTGACAAAGAAATAAATACAAAATGAATAAATCAAAATAAATTTTCCACCAAGTGCCGGCTCCGTAGAAGTGCGTCCCACGTTAGGGGACGCCGCGACGATGCTTGTGCGAAAATATTTTCCTATTTGGGGGGAGACGAGAACCTAAAATTTCCACACAAGACACCGATGTGGCTGACGATGGCTGAAACCGGCACTGGTTGCACTGGAACTCCATTGGTTAAACTGAAAACACACTCAAATTTTGAAAAAAAATTACCGATTTCCCTACCTACAGTCGCATTTTAATCGAAAAAAATTTACCCCATTCACTCCAATAAAAGCTGCTCCTACCTACTCTGTAGCTATTTAAAACAAACCTACTTTTAAATCACAGAAACACACATACAAGCACTCCACGATTCTCTCACATACCGCCCAGGTGCAAAAAGCCTACTCTAGGGATAAAGGGGCACGTTAGGCTCACCCATACGTCCCGGGACGCATCCGTCACCTGAGCTCAAGATCACTCAAAAAAAGGGGAAAAAAATTTCTGAAAATAAATCATCGAATTATCTCTCCCTAGCCTCTAAGTAAAATTGACAAAAATTTAAAAATTTGAAATTCGACCTGCATTTACTTTTACCTTTAATAAACAAACATTCAATTTAATATGCAATAACTAAGAGAATTTATCTACAGTAGAGACTCCATTATCCGGACTAATGGATGCAGGCACTTATCCGGATAATCGAAAATCCGGATAAGTACGAATTAAACAAATTTTTGATTCATAATTTTATGTCTTTATTTGCATATGTATTAAAATAAGACTAAAACAAACTAAAACTTTTAAAGTCAACATTAATAAATATTTAGTTAGAAATATTTCAAAATATTTACATAAACATTTTCTTAAAATCATTAAAACACTTTAAAACGCAACACTTCGAGTAATTGAGTTGGGATTTAAAATAAAAGTTAACGGCTTGAGACCTTATAAACTTTATATTAAAAAAAAATTTAATTTTTAATTTATCCGGATAATGGAGTCTCTACTGTAATCATATACTTTTACTGTCAATAAATAAATATTCAATTTTAATATGAAATAGCTGAAGGAATTTTTAAAATTAATAACTTTAAACTCGATAAATTCTATCGTATATATCTATTTTAGAGTATTTCAAAAAAAAATTAGTTTAAAAGAGAACACTCACAGACAATGAAAAAATAAGTGATTCTAAAGTTTTGAACGTTCAAATGAACGAAATTTTATTTGTATTTTAATATTTTAAAATTTTTTTATATAAATAGACAAAGAATTCAAATTAAATATTTTCTTAGTTAAAACATTAATCTTTTTAATAAAACAAAATAATTTTTTCTACAAAATAAACAAATTAAGAAATAGAAAAACTTCGTCGCTCTTTTGAACGTTCAAAATTTTAGGTTCATAAAAATAACAAAATATTGAAAAACCATTAATAGAATGCACATATATAAATAAATATAACATTGACAAAAATATTAAATTTTGTAGTAATCAACAATACTAGAAAATAATAAATTTTGTCAATGGTGTCACTATGTTGTTAGCATTCCTTCCCTGTATTTAGAACTTTTTCTTTTATTGTCGATATTTATCAATAAAAGCAATAATAAAAAACTATAATATAATTTTATATTTTATAATAAAATACTAGCAAAAAATAAGAAAATAAGTTAAAAGAATGTTAGAAAAATTTAATTTTCAATTTTTAAATGAAAAATTACCAAAATCGAATATAAAATACTTTCGAAAACATTAACAAAATAAGTTTAAAGAATATGAGAAAGATTCAATTGTCAATTTCTTTTATTAAATTAATAGTACTTGGCTTTGTGTTAAAAGAAAATCCCGCGTCAAAAATTCTTTTATACAAGGAAAGAAAAATAATGAAAGTCAAATAAAATATAAATAGACTCATCGTTCACTTCAGTTCCACTTTGTTGCTATAAAACCTTTCGATATTTTGGATCTGCGATGAATCCATCACCAGTTTAAATTGCGGATCTCCTTCAGATGTTTGTGCAGATGATGTTCGAACTTCCATTTTGCCTACACATGAAATACAAAAAATAAGAACATTGAAAATAAAAATTAATTACCTATTTAACTATAAAAAATGATTATTAAAAAAGCTTCATCAAAAATAAATATAAGTTCAGTAAATCTTTATTCTTAAAGAAAACTTAGAATATTGTTTAAAAATTGCAATAATTGAGAAATATAAATTATGTTTCTTTTTTTCAAAGAAAAAAAAAATTAATAATAATCTTGTAATTAAAGTTGAAATTAATAAATCAGAATCATGCAAATTTATTTAATTTTTTTCTATGAAGCTCTTAAAGTTTACCAACGATTATTTTTATTAATACATTCCCTGTTATATATAATTTTAGTATATTTTTTATTTTATTTATTTATGATTGTTAGATTTTAATTTATACCTAATTTAATTTCATAACTGAAAAAATGTTTATATTTTCAAACGCTTGGTGCAGAACAATAAACGATAAAGTTCTGTAAAGTATCTTTTATAGTCACAAAGAAATTCAAAAATACCTCTACTATTTCAATTCAACCACAAAATACAATTTATCGATAATGAACAATAAAGGAATAAATAGAAACATTACATAAATAGAAATATTAAGGTCACATTTTCAAGTAGACTAAATTTAAAGTATCATTAGATCATTTTAAGACTTGATCTACCAAAACGGAGAAAAAGGAAATTGAATTTTATTTTCCCTTCATTAAAACAGAAGAAAACGAAGAAGAAAAAGAGACATTAAAATAAAAGACCAAACTAAACGAGTAAAACAGAATAATTAAGGTTAAATAAACTCTAAGACAAGATAAAACTGAAACAAATTAAATCTAAATGAAATCTAAAATTTACTTCTTTTATCTAAAGCTCTCAAACTTTACGAGATCATGATTCTTGAACCTTAAGTTATAAAAAAAGAAATAAAATTTTCGAAAAATATTCACAAAGCAACGCCAAGAGCTAAAATTGTTGAAAAGAAAGAGAGAATAATTTCATTCAAGAGAAATAAAATAAAAACAAAAAAAAAGCCAATTTTTTCCCCCTTCTTTTTTTTTTGTCAAATTCATCCAAAATTGGATTCTGCGCGCCTGCAGATGATTCCTCCCTTGAAATTTATACGAATAAGGTTCACGCACGCGTATTCGCTTATTGATCTCGAAAAACTACCCCACACATGAAGTCACATCCGATGGGTAGTGGTCCACCGGCCGCAAGCAATCTCTTTTCTTTTCCACTGATTTTTCCCAGGAATTTTTGATAAACTGTGTAGACTATTGTACTCAATGAAACACATTCTTACTAGATGGAAAAACAATTTCTTTCTAATTGTTTTCTAAAGAAAAATCAAATTAAAAAACAAAACAGTGAAATGTAGTCTGGACATGAACCAATTAACGATATAAAAACAAGATCAATTATTTAAAGTGTTTTTTTCAAATCTCGAAAGAAATGTGCGAATGTGTTTCAAGTTTAATTAACCTAACATTCGAATAAAGTCGAAATCAAGGAAAATCCTTGCTCATTTAGAATGAAATTTTCTATATTGAGGAAAATACAGGACTGATGATCCATGCGAGAAAAAACCGAACCGCTCAGGATTGTTTATCTTATCCATACGAATGAATTCTTAAAGGTAATTTCCCTTAAATATGCTTCTTTTCCATGATTTTAAATATTGAGTAGAAAATTCTAAATAAAAGTAAATCTCAAAATTTTTCTCGAAATTAAAATTGTTCTGTATACGTAAATTAAGATCTAAAAAACGATTTCTATTTCTTATTGAATTTGATTTTTGATTTGAAATAAAGAATTTATAATTAGATGACAAATTAACAAGTAAACTATCAATTATTAAATAATAAAAACATTTACTTTGCGCAGGATGCTGATGAAAGTAGCGATTTAGTTCGCAAAATACGAGAGTCGAAGGAAAATGAAGATGTTGAAACAATTTATCCTGATTCTCGCCATTGGTTTTTCCTTGGCAAATCCCGATGCGAAGAGGTTGTACGATGATTTACTATCAAACTATAATCGACTAATTAGACCTGTCCTAAATAATACAGACACCATTGTCGTCAAACTTGGTTTACGACTTTCCCAACTTATAGATCTGGTGAGTAAACTTTTCTTAAACAATAAAACAAAATCACAATTTACAAACTTCGTAAAAATAGTGAATTGTCGAATATATTTCGAGTAGCAAGAAATATTCCCAAATGTTTCATTCAAAAAATACCTAAACAAAATAATGTATAAATTTCAGAATCTTAAGGATCAGATTTTGACCACCAACGTTTGGTTAGAACACGTAAGTTTTTAATCATTTGCAAGATTTGAAAAATTTCATTCATTAATTCAAATATTGACAAATTTTTTAATTTTTTAAAGTTAATAAAAATAATTTCAATACAATTTGTTAAAAAATGTTGGTTTTTTCCAAATGAATTGAATTAAAACGAAGTACATTATTCCAGGAATGGCAGGACCATAAATTTCAATGGGATCCCTCAGAATATGGGGGGATGACAGAATTATACGTTCCTAGCGAACATATATGGTTACCAGATATTGTTCTTTACAATAAGTACGTATTTCTCAAAATTACAGTATTTATAGGGTTGCTCCAAAAAAATTTTATTTTGTTTCTCCAGAATTTTCCCCAATTATCAAAAAGAATTTTAACTATTATTTTTTAGAATTTTTCTACTAAAACACAATTATTTTCCAAATTTTCCCTTTCTCAGAATTTCTAAACTAAACTATCCAACATTTCAATAAGTTCTGTTAAATTTAAATACTTATTGATATTTATTTTTCCTCAGGAAATAAATTTTTTTTACTAATTTCAATACAAAATCTTTCGAAAATTAAGTATTTTTAAAAATTACAACTGTTAACAAGTCAGTTCAATATTCAATATTAAAAAATTTTCTTTATTTAATTCGAAAATGTTTCTATTAAGTATTAACTGAAATATTATTATTTAAATACTTATTGTTATTTATTTTCCCTCAGGAAATAAAATTTTTACTTTTTTCAATACAAAATCATTTGAAAATTAAGTTATTAAATTCAACTTATTTAAAAAAAATTGAATTAAAATTTATTAAAAAACTAAAATTGTAAAAATTTGTTAAACTAAAATATTCGAAATTGATTTAATTAAAAACAAAAGAAAAAAACGAATTAAAGAATTAAAAAATGTTAGCTTAATTTAATTTTGAATTATATTACTCAAAAATTCTAGAAAATTAAATAAATTTTGAAAGACTTGCAGTTATAATTTTTAAGTATTTCGAAATTTTAAGCAAATAAAGAACAATAATTAGTTAAATATTTATTTAACAAAAGTTATTAAAATTTGAAAAATTTAATTTGGAAATTTTGAAAAAATTAGGTTTCTGAAAAATAGTAATTAAAATTTTTTAAAGAAAAAGGTACTTGAAATTCTCAATAATAATTTTAACAAATTGAATCAATTGGAAATTCTGAGAAATATTATATTTTAAAAAATTTCTTTTTCCTCTTTAAAAATTGTTCATAAATATAATTATATTTTTGAAATTAAATCATTTTATGAATTTACAAAAATTATTCTATTTAAATAATTAAATTCTCGTAGTTGAATTCTGATAGGAATTGATTTAACAAAAATTTCAGTTAAAATTTTGAAAAATGATTCAATATTTAAACCGTTATAACAGGAATTTTAGGAATTAAATAAATTTTAAAAGGGTTTTAAATTATATTCCTTGAAAATTATAAGAAAGCAAAAGTTTAAAACTATTAGACTTTTTATTTTTAAAAATTATTAATAACATTATTAGAAATTTTAAAAATAATTATATTTCATGAGGTTTTTTATTAAAATTATTTGAAATTTCAGTTCTCGGGAAAAATAAATATGAATAAGTTTTTAAATTTTTGTTTAACAAAAAAATTTAAAGATTTGAAAAATTTAATTCAGAAATTTCGAAAAATTGTTTCTTGAAAAAATGAAACTAACATTTTTTAAAAATATACTTTTATTTCCGAAAATAATTTTTAAAAATTCATACAATTGAAACTTTTGCCAACATTTATTGAAATAAATTTTGAATTTTAATTCAACTTTTTTGTTAGAAATATTTTCGCATTTACTATAGGAGTTGTTCAAATAATTAAATTTAATGAAAAACCGTAAGAAAAATTATATTTTTTAAGAAATTAAGAATTTTCATTAAATTTGGAAAAGCAAGTTTTGAAAGTGTAGTTTTGCTAATTATTAATAAAATTGTTAAATAAAATCCTAATTTAAAGAAATATGAAAATCTACATACCAAATTATTTTTTTTAGTGCGGATGGTGAATACGGAATCACGACAATGACAAAAGCCGTCCTTCATCATACCGGAAAAGTAGTTTGGACACCGCCAGCTATTTTCAAATCTTCTTGTGAAATCGACGTCAGATATTTTCCCTTCGACCAGCAAATTTGCTTCATGAAATTTGGATCCTGGACTTATGACGGCTTTCAAGTAAGCAAATCCTTTATCTGCAATTATGAAATATTTCAGTAACAATTTTTCCATATTTAATTATTAGTGATTATTTCTGCAATGATTAATATAATAATAATAATAATTAAAAAACAAAAGCCAATAAGTCATAAGAATAAAAGATATTTTTTATCTAATAACATTGATAATAGCAACTATAATATTATCCTATAATTAACGAAGTGAAACTCTTTATAAAATTAAATTCGACTTTCTAAATTATAAAAATCGAGGAAAATAAAACATTTCTAAAGTTAGAAGATAGAGATAAAGATAAAGTATAAAAAAAAGATCGATTTATGACAAAGAATGTTCAAACAAATTAAAAAATGTATTCTTCATAAACAGGAATAATGAAGTAATTTAATTTGTCAAAAACAGATAGACTTGAAGCACAAAGATTCACAAGAGGGCGATGACAAAGTGGACGTTGGAATTGACTTGCGCGAATATTATCCAAGTGTTGAATGGGATATTCTCAACGTGCCAGCAGAACGACATGAAAAATATTATTCCTGCTGTCTTGAGCCCTATCCTGATATCTTCTTCAACATTACTCTCCGAAGAAAAACTTTATTTTACACAGTGAATTTAATTATTCCCTGTGTCAGCATCTCATACCTTTCGGTGCTTGCCTTCTATCTTCCAGCGGATTCGGGAGAAAAGATCGCACTCTGCATCAACATTCTTCTTTCGCAAACAATGTTTTTCTTATTGATCTCGGAAATCATTCCCTCGACATCTCTCGCACTGCCTTTACTCGGAAAATATCTTCTCTTCACTATGATTCTTGTGGGATTTTCCGTTGTCATTACGATTATTATTTTGAATGTACATTATCGAAAACCAAGTACTCATAAAATGGCTCCTTGGGTGAGGAGAATTTTTATACGTCGATTGCCCAAATTACTGCTAATGAGAGTACCCGATGATCTTCTCAACGACCTCGCAGCGCACAAAATTTACGGACGTCGTTCTGGAAGTAAAAAAGATAAATTTAAGGATGCAGTCTCGGCTGCTGTTCAATCGTCTTCTATTATATCCTCACCGGAATCTGCTCGACATGCAGGAATTGGAGGTAACTATATAAACAATAAATTATTGTTCTACTTTATATCAGGGTTGCCGCAAAAAATTTTGTTTTTCCCCGATTTCCAGATTAAATTGACTTTTTCCCTGAGCCCCAAGAATTATTCAGATTATTTTTAAATAGAATTGAAATTTTGACGTAAAGTAAACAAATTTTTGTTTATTAATTAATTTGTAACATGAATTTTATTATTTTTAAAAATTATTGAATTTTTATAATCATTTGTCACTTCTCCAAATATCAAATTTTTCCAGAACTTTAAAAAAAATTCCTGACTTTTCTCCGTGGTAACTTTGTTTATTCACCAAGTTGATCAACGAAAAAAAATTGTTCACTAAGTAAATGAATTAAAAATAATGCATCAATATTGACACAAAAATATTTAAAGAAAAAGATTGAAGTTTATATTTTCATGATATAATTGTTGTACAATAAAATATTAAACTACAAATTTTATTTTATTGCATTAAAACAAATTTTTTTCGTTGATAAACGTTGTGAATTTCAATTTCATGTTTATTTGACTATATTTTTTAATTTTTTACATTTTAACTTTTATACTAATCATGAATTCGTAATTGGAAAAAGAACAAAAATACGTAAACACGATAGAAATTTAACCGTGTATTCAATATATTATTTCCAAATATTTTATAAGACTTGGAAATTTTATTTTAAATTCACATAAAAAATAAGTTAGTTTCATAAAAAAAAGTTTAAAAAAAACATGAGTGAGAAATATTTCATGAAAATTGATGAAAATAAAACAAAATTTTGCCAAATTGGCAAACATAACCTATATTGGTTCAAATAATTTTTTGCCAAAATTTTTACGATATTGGTCCACATACATTTTTTTCAAAATACGTCACTACTTAACTTAGTAATTATGATTATTGGTCTTTTAAAACACAATGGCCGGTATTAATAATAAAGAATTAAACAACAGTATCCACTATATTGTTGTTTATGATCAAAAAAATCGTAAATAACAATAGAGCGTAACAATTACCTGCTTCTTCCTTCGGAGCAAATGTAATACTGCGCTTGCGCAAGCATAACAATAAAAATATTTTTTACCAAAAAATTTTTGTTTTTATAACAAAAAATTAGACAAATAATGAAATACTGATTAAAAAAACAACTAAATAATCAAATACTATGATAATTATTCATAAAATAGGGGTAAAATTAGAAAATTCTGTAAAATGGTGAACCTAACCTATCAAAACGAAATGACGCCAAATTTTTCATGCTTACGTGGTCAACTTGCATTTGTCGCACAAAATACGTTATGACTATTAAAAACTCTGCTGCATACGATTATCTAACTTTTAAAACAAGTTAAACTATTTTTCTATGGGATTATAATGGATTAAAACTTGAAATTCAGCAGCACACAATCGTCACTCGATGCTATCGATAAACTAGTCAAATCAATAACTGCAATCTTGCGCATGCGCACAACGCAGGTACAGGATTAGTCAAATTTGCCGCGAAAATGAAAAGAATTTGAAATTTAATAAGTTGAAAGAAACAAAATTTAGAGAATTAAATTTATTCTTATCGACAAAGCAAATGAAAAAAATTATAATTAAATAAATAAAACACGAGACTAGTTTTAAATATTAAAAATAATTTTTAAAATAAAGAAACTAGTATAAAAGTAATTTGAAAAAATATTAATAGCAAAAGAATTATTTGATTTTTTGCTTTTGTTAGTGGAAATTTAATAAATCCTGCTTAAAGAATAATTCTTTAAATTAAAGAATTAAAAATAATTTTTTAAATTTTGCCTTTGACTTATTAAATAAATAATTAAAAATTAATTTCTAAATCTAACTGAATTAAATTTATTTAAAAAAAACATTTTGATAATAAGAATTAAATTATTAATTGCAACCTCAAAAAAATTATTGAAATTTTCGTCAAGAATAAATTAAGAATAAAGAGTAATTATTAATAATTAATACGAATGAACTAAATTCTTCGTTAATGATCATTTTTTAAAATAAAATAATTAAATAGAAGAATAATTTTTCAAATTACGTCCTGAATTTTTTTAATATTATTCTTTTAATTTAATTGTTCAAAAAAACTCGTTTAGATATAATTAAAAAATTCACTGAAAGTCTAAAAATCTTTTTGTTTTATAAAAATTAAACAAAATTTTCTTTTATGTAAAGCAATTACTAGACAATGAAAATATAAGTAAAAAAATTTGTATTTTCATACCTTATTGATCATTTTTCTTTTCGTTTAATTTAAATCCGAAAATAAATTTTTCTAACTGAAAGAAATAATTTTACGCCAGGTTGTAATGGATTACACACAACAACGGTGCACAATAGATTCCTAGTTGGTACCTTAGCTGGCTACAATGGTCTTCCAACAGTGATGTCAGGTTTAGATGAATCAATGAGCGACGTGACACCACGAAAAAAATATCCCTTCGAATTGGAGAAGGCTCTTCATAATGTCATGTTTATCCAGCATCATATTCAAAGACAGGACGAATTCAATGCTGTAAGTTCAAATAAAACAGTACAATTAACAAATTTTAAATATTTAATTATTCTTAGTTCAATCATGATAAAAAAAATCTGCTTGTTGTCTTTATCTAAAAATAAAAAAGTTTTATTTAATATTAATTAGAATTAAAAATTTTTAATATTCGAAAATGTTAAGAAATTGTTATATTTAAATTTCATTAAATTAATATTAATATAATATTAATATTAAGTTTTAATTTCTTGCTCATTTATATTTTTACAGGAAGATCAGGATTGGGGATTTGTGGCAATGGTAATGGATCGACTGTTTCTCTACATTTTCACAATTTGTTCTCTCGTGGGAACAGTTGCAATTCTCGCCGAAGCACCAGCTCTTTACGACAACACTGAACCTATTGATATGGAATATTCATCTATTGCTCAACAACAGCTATTTCCAGGGAAGATGTTAGAAAAACTACAATTACCTCGTTAATTCTCAAAATCCATTTTTTTCATCATTTTCTTTTAAACTTTCATAAAAAAGTCAAAATTAGCAAATTCATCACAAAATTTCTTCTTTTCTTTTTCTATATGAAAAAAACCCCGAAATTCTAAAAATCTTGTCTAAGATCTAAAGTCGCTTTCTAGAATCCACTATCAAATTATACAAGAATCAACTTTCAGCGTTAATCGAGACATATATCAAATCCGATCGAATTTTAGCGATTTATATTGAAACTAAATAGGCAGTCAATTTTTTACAAGCTGCTCTGAGTGACAATAACGAGGACATAATAGTCAAGTAGTAAAATTCTTTTTTCCAAAATAAAAAAAAAACACTCAACAGTTTATTAGCTAAATAAAACAAAAAAAAACTAGTTTTTAAAGAGTTGAAAGGTTTTCAGAAATAATATTCCAAAAAGCTTTCTCCTTTTAATAAAAATGGAAATATACGTTTATTGAATATGACGTTGATAAAAGTTACATCACAAAAGTAAATAAACGTTTTAATCAAAAAGATACCGCACAACATTCGGTACTTTTGAGACTGATGAATTAATCTATATATATAATAATAGAAATACAGAGATATATTAAAATAAGTAATGTACCATATTATTATGGTAAATTATATATATATATATATATACCCTTCCTTAAAATTCATGACATTTTAGGCGATTGCACTCCAAAAAAAAAAAATAAAATAAATATCGGAGATAATTCTCTCTCACAGTTCTCTCAACTCTTGACTGCATTTCACATATTTTTATCACTTATAGATATTGTTAACATTAACAATTCTATGGGAAGCATATATGGCTGACTGGCTAAAAACCTAACATTTCTTTATATCTATACAATATAATATATATCTGTATAATCTGTACCTTGGAATGATTTTCTTTACAGTAATCGCATATCTTCAGGCACAGTCGACAGAAAACCATAAACAAATATATAGGTCATTTTAAACTATTGTGTATAAAACGTAAATTTTCTTATGAAAAAAAATATATATAATGGTTCTTTCAATAAAATGTTTAAAATTATTTCCCCTCTATGGAAAAGTGAATACAATTCTTAAAAACATTTTACAAACAACTTATTCTTCTAGAAATAAGTTACATATTTTCTGTTTGCTCGTCACCTGTCACTGTCAGCGTTTAAAAAATAATGCTGAAAATTAAAAAAAAAATACGAAACGAAAATTTACAATTTGATTTTACAGTGATAAAGATTATTCTATTTTTCTCTCTTCTATTTTACTCTATTATCTACTATAATATTCCTTTGTAATCATATATTATTTAATTACTCTTTTACTTTAATTTTATAAATTTTTCATTTATTATATTTTCTATTCGTTATATTTTTCTTATACAATAGTCATTAAATTTTAACTATTTAAACTTTTTTTCGTAAAAAAAATTAACGGATATTATTTACTCAAGAAGGTTCCAATTTTTATAAACTAATTTATTCAATTTTAATAATTAAGATTTTTCTCATATTTTGATTTCACATTTTTTTTTTAATAAAGCTCCAACCTATTGATAATATTTTTGAATTCTTATTTTTTTTATTAAATTATTTCCTTTATTACCTACTACTATAAAAGTAGACTAAAATTATTTAGACGATTTTAAACTTAGAAAAAAGGAAACTTACTGAGTAAATAATATTCTAATAATTTTCTAGTAAAAAATTATTTTTCAATTGGAAAAATCAATGTAAAAAAATATTTTCTTAATGTCTTTTCAATGCCTTCTAATTTCCAACATAATCTTTCGCCTAAAACTGTTGCAGGTGATTCTTAATCAAACAGAAGTTTTCTTTCCCTGACAATGATCCAGTTTTTGAACGTTCAAAGAAACGAAATATTTTCGTAAATTACCGATTTCAATAAAAATAAAAAATTTTAATTTTATATTTGAAAACATTGTAATTTCAAATAAATAAATTTTTTTGCATCGGTAAAGTTTACAACGTTTATAATCAACAATTAAAAAAAAAGAAATATTTTCCTGTCAAAAGTAATAGATTTTTTTAAAAATAGAAAAATATTTTTTTCTTCTTAATCTTTGATTATAAAATTTGTGAACTTGGCGAATTGTTTTTTTTTATTCTTAACACAAAATTAGAATTTGAAGTAGAAATAAATAAATTTTGTTTATTTGAACGTTCTAAACTTTAGGAACATTCTTGGCAAACTTCTAAAAAAGAAATAAAAATAAAAAATGTAAAAATTCGTATTAAATGAATGACATTAATTCCTTTGAGTTTCTCAACACGAAATATGAGGTAACTTGATTGTGCATGTTTAAAAATATTGCTCATCATGAACCTTATTTTTTGTGCAAACAAGTTTTTTGTAAACATTTGTTCAATACGCAGTAGTAATTGTCAATAAATTTTTAACAAACTAACATAAAGAAAAATTTCGTTTGCTGTCAATGCTTATGTATCTGCTTTTGCGAAAATTCTCATAAATTTGATAAATAATCAAATTGTTCAATCGATTTTCTTGCTTTTTTTAAACTCCATTCGAATCGATTAATATTTATTTTTTATAATCTAATTTATTCAAGTTTTGAAAAAGGTACTTGTATCCGACTAATATTTATTACTTGAAATATCTCTCCTTATAAAGACATTTTTTACTCTGCAAAAATGCATATATATTGAAAGCAGCTAAAGACATCATTATGCGAAATTCAGAAAATTTACTCAACTTTGTTTTTTAAGATTCGAAAAAAGTTCTTCAAGCCTTGACTAAATACATCATTGTCTTTGTCTCTGTTACAATCTACGATTACTTGGCAGGTCTATAATTATAGCAGTTTTATTCTAATTGTAAATACTTAAAAAAAGCAGTTTTCTTCAAAATTGTATAATTTTAATAATTAATCCTTCATTTAAAAGAAAAAACGAAAGCAAATTATGAAAAAAAAAATTTTATTTGTGAAGATATCCTTTTTCTGTGTTTGATTAGAAAATGCATTGATTTTCGCTTTAAATGAAAGGATTCGCAATAAAGAATTCCTATCGTGAAGTGGAACACAAATCCATTTCGAATTCTTTATTTACACGCAATTTTAAAAATCTCACTTGTCAAGAGTACTGTTCAGTAATCTCATCAAATTTTCACTCACAAATGACATACACTCGACTCGATTTTGTTTCGGAAGATCATTATTTTCAATAAGAATCCAATACGAACATAAATCAATTTAAATAATTAAAAATATTTGATAAAAATTTGATAAAAATTTGATAATATAAAATATTCAATAGGAAGAGAAGTCAAATTCCCATGGAATTTACAAGAAAATATAAAAAAGTACTGGCGTCAATATCATTGGAAGTTAATTATAAAGACTAATTTTAAAAATATTGCAAAATCACTGGTAACTGTTAATTATAAAAAAACTATAAAAATATTCTACTCCAGTAGAAAAAAAAACGAATAAAAATTAAAATGCCTTTCACAACCAAATATGAATATGGAGAGAAAACAACGTAGAAACTAAAAAATGATCGTCACCTCTCGATTCTCAAATATTCTCATTCAAACTATATATAACTATGAAATATGTATAAACATTCCTACTTAAAGTTTCTATAATTTTGCCTATTTACTCGTCGGTAGCTTTATATAAAATCTATAAAGATCGTGAGTCAATAGATAACAAATACATTTAAAGTTTGACCATCTTATAGATTCTCTATCCATATTTAATATTATAGATATATATCATATTATTTTTCAGCGTAAATAAGATTCTTAAGAAAATCAACCCTTCCATGTTCCAATGTAGGTTTTACAGTTGGGACAAAAGTGATGTACGCTCAGAAAGGCGCTCATGCAGTATGGCAGACAAGAACAGAGGCAACATCTGAAATGAGAAATTAATCCATAAAATCCATATCTAATTAATTCTTAATCTAATACGTCGTCGTGTCCACACACAAAGTAACAACCAAATGGTACAAAACGAATACGAAGCAAAAAAAACCATTAATAAACCATCAAAAGACAAGCGAATGAATTGAAACACAAAGAAGCAATTAAAATATAAAATGGAACAGTAATAGAAATACTTTACCAGAAGCAAAAATACAAATAAAAAAAGGAATCAATAGGCGAGATTAATTTAAAAAAAAAGAAAAAGTAAAGCATCTAGAAATGAGAAAAAAATTCCTGTACATTCAAGAATATTGCATTTTTTAGAGCAGTTAAAAGTGAGAATAAGAAAATTAAACGAAAACCACACTGAGGAATTGTAGTAGACAATTGGAACAAAAAATAAAACACAATATGAGGAGAGAAAAAATCGAAAAAATTCTCAAATGAAATTTTAAATAATCTGACCTGGTTTCTTCTTTTTCTTAGAGGTTCGAAAACAAAGAATAATTAACCTCAGAGGATGAGAAAAACAAACTTGAAAAAAATGTTATGAATCGATTTGGAATAAATTTGCAATAAATAATCTTTGATTACGATTAAGACGTTAGTTTTCGTATTAATATACTTTTATGGATTTTAAAATAATACTGTCTCAAATAAAGACATTATTAATTTTCATATGTTTGAATTTTCAACAAAAGGGACAAAATTAATTTTTTCACAAACAAAAAAAAATATTTCTGATTTTAAGGAAAAGTAAAGCATTTATAAAATATATTATAATTATATAATAATAATAAAAATAATTTACTTTTTTCGAAGAATTTATCAGAATTTCGGAAGATAATTGAATTTAATTAATGGTTTTAAAAATAATTCTATTCATTCGAGAAATTTTACTACAATTGAATTAAAAAAAAAATTGCATTCTTTTGAAGAATTTTACTATTTTTAAAAATAATTTAATTGTTTCCAAGAATTTTTTAGAAGTTTGGAAAGTAAATGAATTTTATCATTAAAATTTTTTACTAATCTTCCACTGAAATTTTATTTAAAAATTGCCATATTAAAAGTTTTATAAACAAAATGTTTGAGAATTATATTAATTTAAAGGGGGAAAAAGAAGAAAAGCAGAACAAAATGAGATTTACTTAAAAAAAGAAAACAAATTGTGATCCCTCTAAATTTGCATTTCAATCAGTTTTTCATAAAATTTGCAAAAAAAATTCCAAATTTTTAAACTGTTTGAAAATAAAATTCCCTTTAAAATAAAAAAAAAGCAGAACTAAAAGACTCGTATGTACGTGCAAAACATCAGGAATACAATCAAGTTCCAGTTTTGCATTTAACTAGTAGAAAAAAAGCATGCAAAGATATGAATGTTGCAATGATAATGTGTGAGGTTCAATAAATTAGATATACAGCGTGACTAATAAATAAGTCTAGAGAGAACTCACCCAAGAAGACAGAGAATAAAGCAACAGATATGTGCACTGGGTTGATGATCTGAAACTGTCGTTGTCTTAATATCAACATGACAAGTTGGACATCTCATTTTAACGGCATTTGGTCCTAATGAGACCGCAACATGCTGATGAACTATTCGCACTTCTTGAGGTGGAGGTGGTGAAAATGTTTGCTGTGCTCCAAATTGCTGAGGATATGGTGCATTACTTTGCGATGGTGGAGCTGTTATTGGTGCTGATGTTCCTTGTGGTACAACTTCAAAAAAAAGAAAAATGTTATATAACTTTTAAAAAAATATAATAAAATTTAAACAGAAAAAAATTATTACCAATAAGTAAAAACCTAGCAACAAAAAAAAGATTAATTTAATGAAATTAGTTTGACTAATTTTATTAAAAATTGTTATTAAATAATAAATAAAAAAAAATAAAAGGATTAAACAAGTTAAAAATATTAAACATAGAAAAAATGTTTACCAAAAATATATGAATATTTTCAATTGAACAGAGAAAACGACGTTGAAGTTCACAACGTTTATCAACGAAAAAAATTATTCACTTAATAAATTAAAAAACAATTAAGCTGCAATATTGCAATAAAAATATTTTTAAAAAATAGATTGATTTTTATGTTATGATAATAATTGTTATATAAATAAATATTAAATTAAAAATAATTTTGTAATAAATTAAACAATTTTTTATTGCGTTGATCAACATTGTGGACTTCAAGTTCGTCAGAGAAATGCAAGTTTATTAATTAATTATAATAATATTATATTATAATATAATAATATAATTATAATTAATTTCATAATATCTGTCTTCGCTAAAAGTTGGATAATTAGTTATTTCATCATAAGCATCTTATGAAAACAAACCCTAAGAGAATGGAATGAATTAATAAAATTAACTGAAAAAAATAAGGAAAGTTTACATAATTAGTGGTATATATAGTAGCAGTAAATTAAATGAAATGAACATACATGGAGTTGGCATGGGCATTTGAGATCCAGCCGCTGGATATGGAGGACTATTGGGTAAATTTGCAACATATCCAGATTGAGCAACAGCTTCTTCGTAAGAAGGTGGAGCTGTTGGCAAAGGTGCTGTAGGAGCTGTAGGACCTGGTTGAGGCATTTCTTGAATTTTTTCCATTTCTTTTCACCTGCGAAAATAACGAATTCATAAATATTTCAATATTAAAAATTCAATTCAATTCAACATCAAATTAATTATTTTAACTTTTACGATCTCGATAATTCCAGAAACTGAATTTCACAATACTTGAAAGTAAATAAAAATAATTACAAACGGAAAACTTTAAGCAATATTTTTTCTGCAAAAAAGCAAAATAAATAATAAAGTGATGATAAAAGTAAATTTCATCGAAGTAAAAATCATTTAGTAATCAAGTCGATTAATAAACAATTCAAATCAATTAACACTAAAAAGTATTTTTAATTATATTAATATTAATCCAATTAAATTAATTTTAACAGTATTTTTTAATTTCAGAAAAAAATCCTCGTTCATGAACTTCGATTTCAATTTGCTTTCTATTTTTAGTAACACTATTTTAAATTCAAAATTTCCCCCAGACTTTCATCGTGGGGGAGCAATCTTCGTATTTCTTTTCCAAAGAATCCCTAACGATGACTATAAATAGCAAACAATAATTTCAACAAGAATGCTAAATAAATTACGATATTAATTTGTCAAGAGAGGAGACAAATGGGAAAAAAAGGTTTTTTATAAACAAGGAAAAGAAAAAAAGTGGAAAAAAATTACATAACTTGATATGGAACATTTCATAGATTAAAAATTATGAAGATTTGTAAACTATTAACGAAAAGAATTCGAACAAATTAAAAATATTAAACTTTTTTATGACAGCTTCATCGCAACAGTGAAAATGAATAATAAAGTATTATAGAGGAATAGAAAGTTTTAACGGAAGTTAAGTCAGAATGTTTTCACTCTTTGTCAGCATTTCAGTCAGGAATTGCAATTATTATTCGCAATAGTAATTTATTATTACGCTTTTGCGTTCTTTTAAAATTGAAATTCTGTATGGCATCTGTCATATGAGTAAATAATAAATTTTAAAATATCAATTATTCACGCCGAGATAAAAAAAATCAATTTGCGTGAATAATTTAAACAGTATTTGCAAAGCAAGCAACAATATTAAAGAATCATAATTATTTTATTGCACTTGCATAATATTTTTTCCAATCAACATTCAATTGTAAAAAACAAGCTTAATTTCAAATATTATATTTAAAATCAAAATTTTCCTTTATAAAAATAAAAGTATTTTTCATAACAAATTTCTTGTTAATTCTTGTATTCTAGTTATTGGTATTAATTTCAATTATGAAATAGATTAAATTTGCAAAAAATCAGTCATTCGATAGCGCAAGATAAGAAAAACAGAACAGAGAAGCAATTATTCGAACTGTATTAATTGAAGAATAAACAATTTATAATCATGCAATTACAAAACTCTTTATGATTTTTACATACCCTTTAATAATTGAACTTAACCTTTCAGGTTGACAGATTTTAACAATATTGCAGGATTTTCTCAATACGAAGAAATAGTTGCTGATTAAAATTCTAATCACAATCTTCTTGTCATTTGTTTATCGTCACACTACATAAATTCCTTCACTCGCAGTTAAGATGAAATCTGTATATATCTCTTTGTAGTCTCATATGATGTTTCGGCCGATAGAAATCCACTGATGCAAAAATTGGCAGTGAACCACTCATATCGTCATCGGAAACTCTATAAAATATGACGCACTCGAATAAATACAAACTACATTTACTTTTATCCGTGAAAGTTATAATGCTTCTGCCTGCTACTGCATGTCAGAGAGCCGAAAAAAAACATGGACGTTTGACTGCGGGAAGAATCTTGACCTCGGAAATCCTAACCTAACTAAATGATTGACAATTGCGACAAATGATACTTTGATCCTTTAGATTCTTTGTGATGAGATTTATACAAAATTATGCAAATTTCGAGAAAATAATTGCAAAAAGAGTAAAAGTAATAAAAAAATATCTGTTTCGTGTTTACCTTTTTCTCGCACCAAAATATTTGTGCAACAATCGTTGAAAACAATAGCCGCACTCGCGAAGCGAATAATAATGAACTTATTAAATGCGAATGAATAGGACTTATTAAGCTTTAAAATTCCATCGTCGTACAATTTGATGTCTAAAACTAATGGGATTAATAAACACAAAGCACTAATTAAATGCAAAGCCGCGCTTATTAATAAAGCACCCGAATTGAGAATATTGCGCATGTGCAAGACACAGTGACACCAACCTTCTCTCTTTCAAATAATTTCCGTTCGAATATAAATGTTAATTATCTTCAACTAACATGACATTATCCTAAAAAGTAACAATATACCAAAAATTATTGAAAGTAAACTATATAAATTGTTTTTCATTGAAGAAAAAGTGCTTTTGTTTCATTTTACAATTTCTAATTTCTCCGCGCTCTTTTTCCACTGCCCTCTGTTGGCAGTAGTGCAGTGTAATTTCACAAAATGGCTACCTTGCAATGTACAAGTTTGTTGTGTTCCCTCTTTATTATGTTAAATATAAGGATTATTTTCTGAAATGTTTGAGCAATCTGCAAATGAAATGAATTTATTATTAATATAAAGGTGAGTCACTATATAATTTACATGATTTTGCATGTCGCACTATAAATATTGGAAAGTTACATTCTGTATACAAAGAGGGTCGAACTGTTTGGATTACATTTCTAATTTTAGTAATCTTCGCTATAATTATTCTTTAATACAACAGAAATGAAGTCAAAACTGTTGCAATTTATTATTGTTTCACAAATATTGCATAAATTTGATAATATTTTGAATGTGTAACATAGACAATGAAAGATTCGAAACATAACCTAAAAATCAATAATACACAAACTCTGCATGACAAAAATGTATAATTTTTTAAAAATAAATATTACCATTTTTACAGTAAATTAACTATCGAAATAGGTAACTAAAGATAATATGTATTTATTGAAATTGTTATTGTCGAACTTTTGAATGAAACAAAAAATTTAGAAGTTGAAAAACACTGAATTTTAATTGTGGTATTTAATCTTCGACTTTTAAATTCATTCAAACTTTTGTCAAAAATGTTGATTTTTGTTTCGGTGTGCAAGTAATAATTTAATGAAATAAAACACGTGGTTTTTAGTGAAAATCAATTGTTTTTAAAAATGAGGGAAAATAATTTTTGTTAGTAAAGTGAAGGAAATGTCAAGAAAAAATTGTTTGCCTGGGAAATTAGGCAAATTGAGACTTTTTTCGACTTATTTTGAAAAGTTACTACTTTTTCGACTTTTCTTCAAACATTAAACCAAAATTTAACAATTTTTAGTTAATTTAGTCAATTTTTTTTATTTTTTCCTATAAAAAGACATTTTTTAGGGAAAATAATTTTAATATCAGTAAATTGTCAGGGAAATTAATAAACGGAAACTTGTGGTCACCCTGCTAAAAATTGTGACCACCTTAATAATATATTTTTTATAAAATAATAATTAATTGATTAGTAAATTAAAAATAATTATTAATTAAATAATAAATCCATTTTTTCGTTTTTGGAAGACATAAATGATAAAAGAGTGATGTGGCTAAAGTTTTGAACGTTCAAATGAACGAAATTTTTATTCAACTTCAGTTTTTTGAAAATTACTGTCGAAAAATGAAAGATAATTGAAAGTAAACAATATTTAGTTTAAAATTAATTTGTTTTAATCTCAAAAATAATTTTTCTGTAAATAAAATACAAATTGGAAGAAGTAAAAAAAATATTGTCGTTTTAATTGAACGTTCGAAACTTTAGGAGCATAAAGAGTGTTTTTTCTTTTACCTTTTATACGTCTTCAAAAATTGAAAAAATTAATTTATTAAATAATTGTGGAAGAACTTAGTAAATATTGAAGTATTATTTAAATAATTTCATTATTATTTATTAAATTCAGAATTAACTAAATTATTTTTTGAATTTTCAGTAAATCAACCACCTGTAAAGGGAGTTTTTAGATGCGGCTCGGCGAATCAATTTGGCGTTTGAATCGAGAGAAGATCCCGAGCTTTAATATGATGGAATACTCGCCTTGGGCTCAACAGCAATTAATAATGGACAATCAACGTTATTATGCTCAGTATATGGAGGAATTATCTCACTATCATCACAATCATCATCATCACCATCATCAACGATCTGATTTAGTGGAAGAGGATAGTGAGCAAACCGGAGATGAAATGCACGATACAATTACGTCTGCCACATCTTGTGATCGTAGTTCAAGTGCCGATCTCTTCAGACTTGAATTCGCCGCGAGTCAATGGTCCAAACTCGTTTCCAATGCGGAAGGTCTCTTCAATAAGCTTATCGTAAGTAATATTTTGCCTCATACCGAACAAGATCAAATAGAACAATGGCTGTGCATGAAACAAGAATACGAGGAATGTATCACGAGCGACGATACAGCGAGTTTTCAAGGATTCGCCGATAATGCAAGAAGATCACTAGAAATAATTGAAGAGGTCACGGAAACCGATGAGAAAACCGACGAATCCGAAAATCGAATGGACTATCGAGACAGATCGGACACATGTTCTGAAACGGAGAGCGAAATTTCCGAGGAGGACGACGAAGACGACGAGGAAGATGACGAAGATGATGAGGAGGACGACGTCGATGACGATGAAGAGGAAGACGACGACGACGAAGATCAAAGCGACACAAATTCCGAGAATCCCGATTTCGCCGAAAGACTCGACGAGTGTATGAATAAATTCATATTCGAAACCGATGGATTCATTGATTCAAATAAAGAATTTCGAGAGCCAACCACACCCACTATTCCGCAAATATCAACAAACAATAACGACACGAGTCCAATAATGAAACCAATGCCCAGGAGAAATCCAAACATGAGACGAAATTCAATGCTTCCTGGTTCGGAAATGTGTAACGGTCTACTCGCCTTCAATGACAATTTCAAACTCACTCAGGCCCAGAATATTCAAACCGACTCTTCAAACAGTATCAGTCTCTCGAAAATTTCCGAAACTGCCCAAAGCAGCGAACTAGAACCACAAAATAACAATAACGAAATCGCCATAATGTCTCCATTGGAAAATTCACCAAATCCATTTCTAGACGTTCTGAGAAATTCCGAAAGTCCCGGACCAATAAAAGAACTAAAAGCCCTAACAAAAAACAACAAAGCAAAACAAAAGGAGGTATTGAAAATCCAATCAGATCTCGAAGGAGCGCACAAACGAATCGAAGAACTGCAATCGACGATAAAAATAAAAGAGCGCTTTATCGCCGAAATGATACAAAATTCCGATACAAAATCGTGCGCAAAGCAGAGATTTCATCACAAGCAGACAAAACTAAAAGAAGAATATTACAACACAAGAACGCAATTAGCACACGCCGAGAGTGCATTCACAACGAATGAAACCGGCGAACGATCAACGTACAAAAAAGAAATTGAACTCTATCGAAATATGGCATTTCATTACGAAAAGAAATTAATGGACATTGAAATGATAAAACGAATTGCTGGCGATTCGGCGAGAAAAGTACGCGAACTCGAAAATTCCCTCAGTCTATCAAAGAAGCAAATGGAGGAACTTACACGTCAACTCAAAAAGGAGGAACGCCTAAAAAAACAATTGGAAGACGAAGTAGCCGAGGATCAAAAGAAAATTCGCGACCTCGAAGAGAAATATAATCTAACAGCGTCAAAATTAAAGGAAATTCAATCGGAAAGCGAGGACGAACGGGCAAAATCGAGAAGTGAGAGAATATCCTACCTGGATCAGGTCCTGAGGGAAAAATCAATGGATCTTGAGAAAATTGACGACACTGACGAAAAGAAAGCTTTACGACACGAAATACAAAATTTTCGCTGTACACGTGATCGTCTAATCGATGAGAAATTACATAAAGAAAAAACCTTCACCACAGTTGATGATGAACGTGATTTATTCGAATGTAGAGAAACCATCGACGTTATCGACGCTGTAATTGAGCATAAAAATGAAATGATTTGCGGTAGGAAAGATTTCGACGAGGATTTAAGAAAGAGAAATAATGGAATGTGCCTTGAACAATTGGATAAATTAACAGATGGGGAAATGAAGAATCTTTTTCACACCTATTTCAGCAAGGTCGTTGATTTAAAGCAAAATCTTCAATCGCTCGAGAGTCATAATCAGCAATTGGAAATTCATAATGAAAAATTGGAGAAGGAAAATGTTTGTCTAAAGCATGAATATCGAACAATGTTTAATGTATTGAAACAAGTGAAACTTGAAGCTGAGAAAAGAGATGTTTTGCGACAGGAGAAATATCAACGACAATCGCATTTAATGCTTAAACATTTTGCGGAGAATTCAAGTAGTTCGGGACAACATGAGAAAATTGATAATGATTCGGAGATTGCGAGGTATAGAAAGGAAAATCGAATATTGAAGAAACGATTGCAGGACGCTGAGGCTCATAATAAATCTCCTCCTACCAAAGTAACAAGAGAGAAGAATAAATTAATCATTCAAAAGACTACCGATCCGGACAAAAAGAAGAAGTGAGTTCAACATTAAGTAGATAGGTAATTTTCTTTTTTAATTTTTCCTTTTTTTTAAGGGGAAAAAGAAAATATTTTAATTCATTACTTTCTTTTCGAAGAAAAGTATATTTTACGGTTGGAGATATCTGTGATAAAGAGTGAAATCATTTTTCGAGATTTCTTTATATTTTTCTCAAGTACAAAATTGTTTTTACAATTTATTGTACTTTATTGTTGTACATATTTGTTAAGAATTAGTTTCGATGAATTTAAATATTGCAATATTTATTTTAACGCGTGATTATTTAAATTAGCGTATGAAAATTAAATAATTAAATAATAAATTATAATTTAGAAAAATTATTTATAAAAAAAATGTTTAATTTTGAAAAATAATTTATATTTATTAGAAAAATATAAAAATATGCAGATTTTTGCATTTTTGCATAATTCTTGCATAGAAGCTAAAAACGAATGTTTTTTATCTGGAATAAAAATAATTTCGCACACTTAAAAAATAAATAATGCAATTTTTAATTTCGTGTATTTTCTAATATGCTCTGGATCTTCAAATTTTTTAGATTCCTAATGTTACAATTGTAACAAGATAAAAAATTTTTAAAGTACTTTTTCCAATTAATAATCAATCAGTGTTGGGTAAATTAATATCATTCGAATTTTCACTATATAAATTTACTGTAACAGGTATTTTAAATATTGAATTAAAATTATCAACGTTTATGTTGACAAAGTTAAATTAAAAGAAACAAAAATTTTTAGTAAAAAAAATATTGAAATAAAATTGCATTACGTATTAAAAAATTTAATAAAATTTAAAATCTATATTACCTTTTTGGATTAATTGCAAAGGTAGTAAATTATTTATGATTATTAATATTGGAAAAAATATTTCTTTCATTTGAACATTCTGAATTTTTGAAGTATTAGTTTTACCCCAATTATTAAAACAAAAATAATATGAATTTTAAATGATAAAATTTTTGAGGACAAAAGGAATGCATTATTATTATATTATTTTTCAGAATACTTTAAAAAATTGATGAAATTGCATATATTTTAATTATACCAAAAGGTGTATAAAAAATTGTGTCGATGTTAATAAATTCGCATAATTTGTTAACAATAAAATTTTTAAAAAAATTTGACAATGAACATTTAATATTGTTTTTTAAACAATATTGCATATTTTCGAAAAAATATTTATTAGCCATATAAATGTGTTTAAATATTTTTCAGAATAGCCGTACTTAGATAAATATTAGCTCTCAAGCCTAGTTCTCTATGTTTAAAATTTAAAAAGAAAGAAAAGTATTTTTTATGTAACGAATTTAAATCGATATATTGATACAATTTCCAATTGATGACAAATGAAGTATATTAAATGTTTAATCGTAGTTCATTCTTGGAGTTACATGAGTTACATTTTTAAAAAATTAATTAGAAACAGATTTATATAAAATATTTACACTACGTGTTACTAAAAATTAACTAATGAATTTTAAACGTGACTAAACAATATATTTCTATACTTCAAATTAAAGTTTGGCACGTTACTTTCTACTTAAAAATATTTTAAATAAATAGATAGAAAATAAAAAAAGTAAAAGAAAAAAAAAGTAAAAAAGTTTTTAAATAATTAATTATTTAACGTCTTCGAAAAATTATCTATTATATAAAATGATTTAAGCATAAATTTTGAAATCAACATAAATTTAACTGTCTTTTTTCAATCGTTATCGACAATAAGAAACACAGTTTCTTTGAAATATGAGTGAAATTTCTTCAGTAGAATAATTAGAAAAAATCTTCTTGTATAAACTTAAAAAAATACACATAATTAATGTGTAATCTATATAATATAGTGGTCTTATCAATTTGACGAGAGAAATTGTAAAAAATTTATTTTTTAACGACTGAAAAATATGAATGTTTAAATTAAAATTATTTCAACTGAATGCACAAGCTAAATTATGCAACGTTGATGGAAACAAATTTATTTAAGAAAAAAAATTCATTGTGCAAATGACTAATTTTTAATTTATGAAGAATTGAAATTACATTATGTAAATTTTTATCTGCGACTATATTTAAATGCACGTTGCACATTTTAGTTTTACAGTGATTTTTTTAAAATTAAGTTTAGTTTTTCAGATGGACAGTAAAACATCTAAATTGTCCGATTATTTTTGTAATAACAATAATTAGTAGTAATTTATTTTTGTATCAACAAAACTATTTAGTTTTGCAAACAAAAATTAAACGTGATGTATTTTTGTAACAACAAAAAATATTGAAAATAATTTATTTTTGCCACTGTAAAAATTTAAAAGTAATTTTTTTAATGACAAAAATTTAAATTAATTTATTTTTGCTACAATAAAAATTTAAAGTGATTTATTTTTGTAACGACAAAAATTAAAAGTAAATTGAAAATTAATTAAAATTTCGAAATGAAATTTATCAATTTTGTTGAAGAATGTGATTATTAAAATTAATACGAACTGCTTGCAGTTATTATTAGAAAGACAATTTAGAGGTTTTTTACTGTATTTTTTTCGCAGTAAAAGGAACGACTTATTTTAAGACAAAGGGAAATTTTAATTTAGAATATACATCAATTTTTTTTATGGCAAATTTTGTTAAATTTAGGTAATGAATTTTATTGATAAGCCGACAGGCGATGCTGAATTTTGGACTCATCTTAAAATAAGACCATCGTTTTACTGTGCTTTAGTGTGTGAATATATTGTACTTTAATAATTTCCTAGTAGAAATCTTATTACTATAAGATGTCTTGCATTTTAGTTTAAAGTTTGTGCAGTGATTTTTTTACTATATTTATTGTAATCTTTTGTAAATAAATGTGTATTATATGATGACATCAACTGACGATTAATTTACGAAGGAAACTATTAAGTTATAATTTATTATTTTCATTGATGTTTTATTATTTGTTGTAACTATTGCATTATTATTTATTATTGTTATTATTATTATCATTATTATTTTTTTAAATTATTATTATTATTACTATTATACTATTACCACTATTTACTATTCTTTACAACTACCAATGTTATGATTTATTAATATTTTTACAATCATTGATAATTTTATTTTTATAATTATTTTAATAACGTTTGTATTTATAATAGGTGACAGTTTTGTTTTTATTTTAAAAAGCCATTTTTCTATTTTGATTTTTTTTTAAACTTTGAACATTAAATTATCATTGAAAATTGAATGTTTTTTTTACTAATTTGTCAGAAATGAAAGTTTGATATACTTTCGACAAAATAAGTGTAAAGATGTATTAATTTTCAATTTTCAATTTACAAATGTCCATTATTGAAAGTCTTGATTTATTTATTTATTTTCTAATATGTGTGTCGCAAAGTGAGAATGAGAGATGAACGAGTCGAGACATTAATGAACAACATAATGACCTTATAGTGAACGATAAATCTTTCTTGTCTTTCTTTGCAAAAAAGTAAACTATCGCGAGTGTATCCGACCACACCTGTGGACAGAAAGTATTTTATCTTATAGACGTTCTCACGGCCACACACATGGGAAAAGGCGTATATATATAAATATAAATATATATTTATATATTTATATATTATTTCAAATTTATTGTATAATTATTAAAAATTGTAATTTATGATGAAAATTTCTTTATTTAGAATTAATTTTGGTAATTTTTGAATTGATTGGACATTTTGATTCATTTACAGAAATAACTTCTGGTTCTCCGACTAAGCAAAAATATTTATTGGTTTAAAATTAAATTTAAATATGTTTGACTGTATAGCAAAGATAAAACTATAAGTTTGAAATAAGATGAAAAATATCGAAGGGGTAAAGTCAAATTCTTCTTTATCTCGTGTAAATAGGGTATTTCTTTAAAGTCGCTTCTGTCAGCGGTTTCCGTAGTGTAGTGGTTATCACGTGTGCCTCACACGCACAAGGTCCCCGGTTCGATCCCGGGCGGAAACATTTTTTTAAATTTTTTATTCTAATACGATTTATTGTATTGCTTAAGGCGATATCGAGAGAGATGCAATTTTTTACGTAAAGCTTTAATCAAATTCTTGTTAAATTTTCAAATATTTTCAAAAGTTTTCTAAAATTTATAAATTTCTTGGCAATAATTCAATTATTTTCATAAATAATAACATATCTACATGGATTCAATTATTTTTATAAATAATAAAATTCTTTTAGGAATTCAATTATTTTCATTATTATAATAACTCATTGCAGAATTTCAATTATTTTCAATGCAATTTTAATTAAATTCCTCGAAAAATGTAATTATTCTTAAAAATCTTATTAAAATTTGTCCATAGAATTTAATGATTTAAAAAATTTGTTGATAACATTTTTTATGAGAATTGAATTTTGAGAAACATTTAATTATTCAATAAATTTTTTTCTTTTGCATTTAAGTAATTAAATTCTTCTAGGATTTTTTTAATGAAAATTGATTTCCATTTCATAAAAATGAATTTCAGTTAAAATTTGAGATTATAATTGAATATTAAAAGAAATATAGAGTGAACTTTTTGGAAATAATTGAATTTTGAAATTAATAGATTTGACAAAGTTTAATTGAATTTTTTAAATATTATTGGAAGTTTTTATTTTCTAATATGCATTTAATTAAAGAAATTAAGTATAATTGAAATTTCGTAAAATTGATTAATTAATTATTATTAAAAATAATAGATATAAAATAAAATTGTAGTTAAAATTTTTTGAAAATATTAATTGAATTAAAATAATGTAAATAATTTTGTAGAAGTATAATATTCATATAATATAAAATAATGATTTTATTACTTGGTCATCTTTAATTATTATAAAATATTAAATTGTATTTGAACGAAGAATTTTGGTATTTAAAGCAAATAGATATTAATTCAGTTAAATATAAATTTTGTGATTCAAGTAAATACTTATTTAATAATTAATCTCAGTTATTTGAATCAAATAAATTTTTTCCAATGACGTTTAAATGCATAGAACGAATTTTTAGAAAAATTTAATTAATTATTATTGAAGGGGATCATTTTTTTTCTTCTAAAAATCATGCAATTCATTTTTTTCATATATTTTTTTTATATTTTAGAAAATGTTCAGCAAATGAGTGAAAAAATTCAAAATTACATTCTCATCAAAAGAAAGTATTGAATTATTATTGTTTTAAATATTTGCCAACAACTGGAAAGTAATATTTATTAGATTCAAATAAATATATGTTTCAATTAAATACAGAACTTTTTGAATTAAATACAAACTTGATGAAAGTATCAGTGGGTAAAATCGAATTCTTCTTTACCACCCGTAAATGGGGTATTTCTTTAAAGTTCGTGCCCTCAGCGGTTTCCGTAGTGTAGTGGTTATCACGTGTGCCTCACACGCACAAGGTCCCCGGTTCGATCCCGGGCGGAAACATTTTTTTCCAATTTCCATCAATAATTTTTTATTAAATATCAGTTTTATTGTATCACACTAAAAATTGCAGTTTTCTTTTACCCCAGGGACATACTCTTGTGGTTTAAAGAAATTGATATTGATTTTTATTTTCATTGGTACATTTCATTGATACGCTCCTGAAATGAAATCCCCTTGCGTCTCCGTTGAAATTAATGGGTTGATGGTAATCGAATTTTAAGAAAAATCCTGTATGTCAGGATGGCCGAGCGGTCTAAGGCGCCAGACTCAAGGCTTCTGCCTTCTCAGTCAAAGACTGAGTTTAGTGTGTTGGGCATTCTGGTCCTCTATGAGGGCGTGGGTTCGAATCCCACTTCTGACAAATTTTTTATTTTTTTCTACAGTAATTTGAAGAAAAAAATGTTATTAGCGTTTACGTGTAAGCGTAAAATAATTTTTAATTTGCAGGGTGCAAATGTAACTTAATTATTTGGTGGTAAAAAATATTTATTTGATCATAGACAAGTATTTGATTAATTGAAGATTGAAATAAATGTATTAATTTTATTTTGTGTTCAAAGACTTAGAAAGATTTTCCTATAGGCTGAAATTTGGAAATTGAAATTAATGTTTTACGCTCTTGTTCATAATAATAATTCTCAAAATAAATTCTTTTCTTGTTTAGAAAAAATATATTTTGTTTGATTTTCTTGAAGGTTATGGTAACTTACAACATGACAGCGAAAAATACCTCTTTTTAAGAAAATAAATTTTAATGTATAACGAAAATTAATGAGTAAATTAATTATTATTAGAAACTATTAGGGAAATTTTTGTTCTATTGAATTAGTTTATATTTTTTTTCGAAAAATAGCCACAGAAATATTGTTTTGACAAGGTTTCTGACAAGTGGGCAAATTGTTTCGGAAAATTAAAATTTAGAAACATTGATTTTGTAACGTTTTGATATTGATAAAAATATTGTGGTATTTGATAAAATTGATAAAAAAATTTAAATCAGTTTAATTAAATTAAATGAATAATTAAATCATTTTGTCTGTTGACTTCAAACACTGTTGAAAATAATTAATTAGCACTTTATACAGAGAATAGTCGTGCTGTCAAAACATTAAACCATTAAAGAATTAATATATTTTTATTTCACTTGAATAGATTCATAATTTTTTTGTAAATCATAATTAACAATTAAAAGAAGTATTTTGCTTAAATTGTGAGTCACTATATACCAGTTAAACTATGTAATGTAAACAATCACTATCGCAGAACAAAGAACAGTATCGTTAACTTCCAATTACACATAAGAAAATAAAATAATTTTTATTCATAAAAATATTAGGAATTTTTAATTATACTCGATTATTTTATTATATTACAGTAATTTTTTGAAGTAAAGTTTCTTTTATATATATAGAATCGGTAGAATTTGAAACAGATGTGGTTGAATTTTGCTGACGTGTCACGCAAAAGTAAACAGGAGCAGAACAAGAGTAGTTTAGGTTAGTTTATCGTAGTCCAGAATTCATGAATTATTTCAAACCTGATTGGTCGGTTCTAAGGGAAATTTTGTCCTTCCTCTTTCAATTTTCTCTTGTGTGAACTCACCTTAAGAATCACGTGGCTTTGTCCGATCTTTGATTCCAATTTCCCGTGATCCGGTATAGTCTAGTGGTTAGGATACCTGGCTCTCACCCAGGAGGCTCGGGTTCGATTCCCGGTACCGGAAATTTTTTTTATTTTTTAATGTTAAATTTATTTTATTTTTTACCTGATAAATATTTAAAAATTTTCTATTTATCTGTTTAATTTTATGCTATTTCTGCGTACAGTTTTTTAAATTTATTTTCAAGGAAGATTTAGAAAAAAAACTTTCTGAAATGTTTAATAATTAAAATTTGTATAATTGAATATATTTTTATAATTATAATTTGTAATATTAATTATATTATTAATTATAATTATAATGAATTCTACGCCTATTGTAATTAGCAGATTGCAAAAGAAATATTAAATTCAAGTAATTAAGTATTTACCTATATTTCTCTAAATTTTAAGTTTTTCATTTTATTTATTTATTTATTTTATTTATTTATTTTTTTTTATTAAAATTTTTTTTTAAATTTTATTAAATAATTATTAACTTGAATGAAACAATTTTTATCTAAATTAATTGAATAGTGTTTGCTTTAAATTTTGAAATTATTGATACAAGTACAACCAGAAAAAGAATTTCTTTGTGACAAAAAAAAATCGTTTTTTCAAACTAACTCTTTGAATTAAAGATAAAATTTGTTTGAGTTTTAAAAAGTTTTCTTTACGTTTAAGAAAAACAATTTTCAAGGTTTTTTGAATCAAAGAAATTATTTCTTTGAATGATATTTTTAATCCAAAGAAAAATTTCTTTATGACAAATAAAAAGCTGAGAACATTCAAAGATATTATCTATTTGAATCATTTATTTCTTTGCCTTAAAAAAAGATTTATTAAATCCAAAGAAACGTTTCTTTGAGCCAACAAAAAACAGTTAAAGAAATATTTTCTTTAAATCAAGGAAACTTTTTTTGACCCTATAACAATGCACAAATTTCTTTGATTTGAAAAAACAGTCTTTGAAACAAAGAAGCTTTTTTTGGGTGTACAATTTAATTGACTTGACTAAAAATTATTTAGTTTAAGTAATTATTTATTTATTACTAGACAATAAACGGTTATTTAAATAAAATAGTTTTTCGTTGTATAATATTGAAATATTAAAATTCAAAAATTATTTAAGTTTAATTAATATTTAAATATTAATTATAATTATAATGAATAATATTTATATTATTTAATTGTAATATAATAATATTTATCAAAGATAATTCTTCAGACAGGGAATAAGAATGAGTTTTGTGAAGGTTCGATTATTAATTTTTTAAAAATTGACTGTAATTGATTTCAATATATTTCTAATTGGGGTTTTTGTATTATATATGTAACGTATTTAATTCTTCGGCGTTCGTGAAAAATTGCACGTATCGATAATTAGAGCGCGAACTCAGACAAATGGCTGATCAACTTTTATGTTGATGAAAATTGGAGCACGTGAAAATGTCCGAGCAAAAGTAAAACCAAGAAAGCATTAATTATATTTTAAATATATTGAATACGTATCAATTATTGACATAAATACATATCATCAAAACAATTATTTCTTTTTAAAAGTAAATAAGGGCAAATAAACAATTTCTTTCGACGTAGAAAACTTATTACACATACACACATGTATTTTCTTTTGAACATCGTTTTAAACATCATTATTATAAACACACACACACAAAAAATGCTTCTAAGAAACATATAACATGTCGTTTCTGGTATAGAATACATCCGCTTTTTATAACTTCATATATTGTTGGAAAAAAAGCATGTCGTTGTTTTACCGGGACATTTACTGCACCGCAGTCTTAGGAAAAATTGAGAAAAATTATGCATTTTCTTGCCGCAAAAATTCTTTGAAAAATATAGAAGAACTTGACCATTTGTCTGTCAAAGCGAAGTAAGAAGCGAAGTAACAAACAAGTCAAATCATTCATAAGAATGAGCGATCGGAATCATTTGAACTCGCTGCTGACCTTCCTTTGCCAGTCAAGTCTGCAAATTAGTTTGTCAGAATAAATAAGTGGGGAAAAATGTTTTCAACTAAATATTTTGAGTTACAGTACCTACACAGAGACTGTAAATATGTATATATAATATAAAGGTTATTTAGTAAAATTAACGTCATTTGTTTATATTAGTAAATCCCATTTGCTGAAAGATGTATAATATATAACCTTAGAGATAAAACGGTGTGATTTCGTTATTATATCAAGATCTTGGAGACCAGATCGAGTTATTAACTACTGCGGTTTCCGCATTAAGATTGCAATTATATTGCGGTTGAATGTATATTACGCTTTTTGTATTTTTATACACTATGGACAATTTCTTGTATGTTCTAATTTAATCGTTAGAGGGGAAAAAAGGAATAATGTAAATTTTACTACTTTTTATGTATATAGTGTAAAACCTAAACTGTCAGAAACTTTTGCGTGTTTCTTCTTTATAATTATAATAATAATAATAATAATAATAATAATAATGATAATAATAATATATAATTATAATTTACTCGAAAAACAGTCAACGTTCATAGAAATGTACCACAAATTTTAGATAGTTTAGGTTCTTTATATTGTATCACTATAAAGTTAGTGACGATATTTTTTCGTGCCAAAACAGCAGCAAAATTTTCTTAAATGTTAAAATTAACAGGAATGCAAGCAATCTTTGGAATCTTTATTTGCGAAGCTTAAAAATACTAGAAGTAATTCTTTAAATCTCTTACAATGTTTGACGAACTTACTAAAAATTGTATGATAGTTTAAAAGTCCTTAAACTTTTATGAAACGTTCAGTTTACTTTTGAGTCAAATTTAAAAAAAAAACAGAAAATACTTCAAGCTTTACTTCAAATTCAAGTTTTTCAAGTTTAAAACATTCGTAACTAAAAATTCCGAAGGTTGATGCAAGTCAATTACCATTTTTAGGAATTTATTCTTATTTTATGTGAGTGCGTATAATATTTATAACTAATTATAAATAATCCAATAATTTTCTGTTTCAGGTTGAGAAAAAAGTTGAGAAGAATTCCCGCAATGCAGGAAAACATTTTCTTCTGCCCAAAAACAAGAAATCGCAATTTATGATCGTACTGTAAATGAGAGGAAGATTTTTTCATGAGAAATGCATTTTCAGTGCAGTAACGTGTTTAGAAAACTTGCAACAATTGAAAATTAAAAATTCTACTAATTTAGGGAAGCTTTAGTTTCGGGAGTGTTCGAACTTTTCTTAAAACCGCGAACGATTGTAGGGTGCTTAAAAATTGTAGTTTTCGCAAAGCTTTTAAAAAAGTGATTAATTTTTTACTTTGCGAGGAATTTAGGGTTTTCGAAATTTTTAAAATTACAAGTGAGTGTTTTTGCTTCAATTGGAGGACATCGTTCAAAAGTTTAGTCAATTAGGATGAAACTCGGGCACAGGAAAAAGCAGTCAATGGTAAGATTTAAAAAAAATTTTTGTTAAATATAATTCTTATAAAAAGCATGTCTGATAATAAATTAGGTTTTCTTTAAAAATAGTAGTAGACAGTCATTACAAATTTATTTTACTAGAATACTTTATTTCAAATTTTAAATAGTCTTAATCCCATCTGCCATTCAGCAGACAAAAATAAAAAAAATATTTTTTCTAATTCTTAATATTTCTATCACTTGATTTGTAGTTAGAACTGAGCCTTTCACAATCCTGAAGGTTAGAATACTTGATTTCTAATTTTAAAGATCCTACACTAAAAAACAATGTATATTAAATTTTGTAAAGGTATTTTACAATTTGGGGAAAAAGTGCAGCAAACCAAAATTTTGATACAAAATATACTAAACTTTAAAAACTTTTATGTGAAATTTAGTAAAGTTATATTAAAATTGAATAAAAATTCTTGATAGTTGATATAATTATACTAAATTCTACAAATTTTTTTTTAAAGTTTAGTATTTTTTATATCAAAAATTGTGAACGGACAAATGAACCAAATTTATTTTTTTCATATATGAATTAAATTTTTCTTGCATTTATTTTATTTCACTATCCACAAAAATTAATTACTGAGTTTGCAAACGTAAAATTTTAGTTTTTAAATTTTTTTATGATTTGAAATTTATTAAAATATCTTCAATAAAAAATATTTCGTTCATTTGAACGTTAAAAACTCGGGGATCATAAATTTTATGTAGTAGCTCTAAAAAATTCTTTAATATTAATATTTCTATGAATGTTAGCTCCAAATATTCCTCTAATTCTTTCGGTAATTTTAAATGTTTAACGATTTTTTTTCTTTAACATTACAGGCTGATGGTGACGAGGAAGGAATCAGAGGATCTGGTACTTACGTATAATCTGCGAAAATCATTTAAGAAGGTAATGGTGTCACCCCTCAACTAGAGAGTCATCGTTCGGCAAGTCTTTTCAAATATATTAATCTTTAAAATAAATATTTCAATTTTCAACATATCATAGCGACAGTAAGAAAATTCTGCATCTCAGAGCCTATAATGAGGCTCAAATTCCCTATTAGGTCCTTACATATATCCGTTTGGACTTCACATTATTGCGGTCCAAGACATTTTTTGGAATATTTATTATTTTCACTATATTAGAGAAATTTTTAGTAATACTTTTTAGTATTCTGGAGAAATATTTAAATTATAAATGTTATGATGTTCAATATGTTATTCCAGAACAGGATTTTTTTTCGTTTTTGTTTTATTTTTCAGCAAATTTATCATCGTAAGAGATAAAATTTGTTGCTATTCGCAGGTAGCTAAATTGAAGTAGCTTTTAAATATTCATAGAAAAACTATTTTCATTAATGGAGATATTTTTTCTGAAAAAGAAATTTAATTTTGTTATTAAAAGACATAATTATACGCTGCAAACGGACTTGCGCGGATTTTGAATGTTTGTTCTTTTAATTTCCGTTGTAATAATTTTTGTGTGAAAAGTGAATTCGATGCTGCAGAACACAATCTTGTTGGGATTATTTTTTATAAATCGCGATTTTAAGAGTGATTATCTCTTCAGTGCTTTTATATTTTGATTGATGTTAATAGGTAAGACTACTCAGAGTTAAATCAAAACGTGAAAGTATTTAAAAAGTAAGTATTTGTATTGTTTTTATAAAATTTTTGGGTTTAATAAATGAATTGGAAAAAATTAGAAATTATTAACATTATTCTTTGTTTCTCTTGTAGGTTCAAAGGAAAATATTTAATAGGTATAGCTTCAAAAATGTATTTACATACAGATATAAATTAATTTTCTATTCATATGCAATTAAATCTTCATTACCTATTGCTTATGAGAAAATGTTTTTGATGATTTTTACAGTCGTTTTTTCTTTTATAGATTATTAAGATTCGTGTGAGTCTAGTGCATTTTGAATTCTAAAGACGTTCCAATAAGAGAGGACTACTGTATCTCGATATAAAAAGGCAAAGGTAAAAAATTTCTACTAATATTGCACTAAAACTGTTACTGTAAAATCTACTTCTTAATCCTAATATTAATAATTTTTAAATATATTTTCAAAAATTTGTTTTATCATTGTCCAGAGTTTACCGTACCTTAAGTCCTTTGTAAGAGTCTCATATAAAATTTCAAAAAAAAAGGTTAACAAGAAACTGTTGTACACATTTTTACGAAAATGAACTTCGAAGGTAGCAATTTTTACTCCAAAAATAGATAGTTATTTTTCTATTGTTAGTAAACTTTTTATGTGCGCCAAAAGTTGTTTCGATTTTTTTTTCGTTTTAACAAAAAGGTTTTTTTAAATATAAGATATTGGCAGTATGTCATTATGGGGAGATAATTTTCCAAAAAAGGGCAGAGATAATGTGATAAACATTGATTACGGAATATCCTCCAGAAAAAGGATAATCTGTAGAATGAGTTTGCAAAATATGAATAAAATCACTATATGGAGGTATCATATATATACGAAACTATAGGGACCCATGATTTTTGCCGCGAGTTTGATTGCCAAGTGCTGAGGTGTCACTTTAATCTGAAAGTTCCGAGTTACTCAGACACGATTTCCTCTCACCATTCGTTTCCTAGACAGATGGTTGCTTCACCACATGTTATCTAACTGTAGGGTACCTTTAAGTGCGCCTCTACTTGTTCTCGGCGGGAACCTTTTTCCTCTTTTCTCGCACCTTTGAAAATTTATTTTCATGAATTACAACAGTTCTTTCAAAAATAGGACCTTTTTCTTCAAATTTAATAATCGGTTTCTCCAATATAGAGTTTTAATGATGGTTCGGTTAATTCATTTAATTATTGTCATTTATCATCACTTGATAATTATTTTAATAGCTATTTTCTTTTCTACTTTCTTGCTTGTTATGGACCATTTTTTGGAAAATAAAATAGATATAAAATTGTTTGTGAAATCCTGTCTTCGATTACATTTCTTGTTTATAAACTATTTTCCTGCTTCTACAGTATTTATTTTGTTTATTAGTTTAGTGATAAAAATTTCTTTATTAAACTTGGGAATTGATAAACATTTCTTGAATTATTATTCTCTGGAACATTTATTTATTTGTGGGAATTGATAAAAAAATTCCTATTTTCTCTCCTTGTTTGTGAACTATATATATACTTTCTTTGTATAAAAAATGAAAATGAGAAATGTTTGAATAGAGAGAAAAAAATGCGATCAATGGTCTATATACTCGTTTTCAACAAGGCGTTAATGAAGCTAATTTGCCTAGATAAAGAATGTATAGAAATTTTTTCGAGTGAATTTTAATTAAATGTGGGAGAAACTTGATATAAAGTCGTAAATATAAATGGGAGTAAAAAGTTAATAATTTGAAATGGTTTATTTTATGTAAAGAATCACTTTTCCATGGTAAAAAAGTAATCTGAGCCACTGCGCATCATATTTACTGAACAGCCAATTGTGAAGGTTACGACCATATCTATGTAACTATATGGTACAAATGTTTATAAAGTATGGTATGAACACGTAATTACGCCGGTAAAAGTAGCTTATACTCAACTAAAAATGGAAGTTGTGTTGATATCTTCACTTCATCTTCGAACACCCACATTTTATTCACCAACAACCGTTTTACAGTATTTTTACAATATCTTCTTTATTTTTTTAAGGAAAATTTTTTTATTCTAATAATATGAGTATTTGAATAATAACACTAAAATGGATTAAAATAATCTGCAACAATTTAATCTCTGTAGGATTAAATTAACACCAAAAAGGATTAAAATAATCTATTTTGGTGTTATTTTTAACATTGAATGCAATTTTATTTTAAATAAAACACCAAAGTCAATAACGATTTGTAAAAAATCAACGAATTTAGCTTCTCCAGGAAGAATAGTAAGTTAGTTACTAACTAACTTAGTCACATAGTTACTAAATTCAATTGTGTTCCAAAATTTAAAAAAAAATTCTCATCAAAATTTCAATTCTCTTTATAAATGATAAAATTCTTCTCTGATATTTAATTATTTTACAAAATTTTAATTAAATTCTTGTCAAAATTTCAATTACTTTCAAAAGTTGTCCAAAATTCCATAATTTTTAATATCTACTATTTCAGTAAAATTTTCCAAAAGAATTCCAATATTAAAAAAAATTTGAATACATATCTACGCAAACATTCAATTATTTTTATGAAAAATAAAAATTTTTACAGGAATTCAATTATTTACAAATTTTTTAATAAATTTCTTCGCAATAATTCGATTATTTTCATAAATAATAATATTTCTACAGGGATTCAATTATTCTTATAAATAATAAAATTCTTTTAGGAATTCAGTTATTTTCATAAATAATAAAACTCATTGCAGAATTTCAATTATTTTTCATGCAATTTTAATCAAATTCCTCGAAAATTGTAATTATTCTTAAAAATCTTATTAAAATTTGTCCAAAGAATTTTTAGAAATAATTAAATTTTGTAAAAGTTTCAAACTAAATTCATTAAAATCCTTAATTTTTCATATTTTTGACAAAAAATTCTGTAGAATAATTTCTTTTTAAAAGTTTAATAGGATATTTATTGAATTTATTTCAAGTTTTTATTTTTCAATATATATTTAATTGCAGTATTTCCGAATAATTAAAATTTCGTGAAATTGATAATTTGATTAACAAGAATTGTTAATGATAATTGTTTTTTGATCACTAAGTTACTACTAGATCAATTCCAATTAATATCTAGGTAATGAAAATTAATTTAATTTACAATTAATGAAAAGTAACCACAGCCGACAATCAGCAGAAGATAAAAAATTTATTTTTTTTGATGAATTTTATTTTTTGTCGAATAACATTTGTTAATAATTATTGTTTATTGGTCTCTCAAGTACTACTAGAACAATTTTAATTAATACCTGGTAATGAAAATTAATTTAATTCACAATTATTGCAATTTTAATCAAATTTCTCGAAAAATGTAATTATTCTTAAAAATCTTATTAAAATTCGTCCAAAGAATTTAATGATTTAAAAAATTTGTTGATAACATTTTTTATGAGAATTGAATTTTGAGAAACATTTAATTATTCAATAAATTTTTTTCTTTTGCATTTAAGTAATTAAATTCTTGTAGGATTTTTTAATGAAAATTGATTTCCATTTCATAAAAATAAATTTCAGTTAAAATTTGATATTATAATTGAATATTAAAAGAAATATAGAGTGAACTTTTTGGAAATAATTGAATTTTGAAATTAATATTTTTGACAAAGTTTAATTGAATTTTTTTATTATTATTGGAAGTTTTTATTTTCTAATGTGCATTTAATTAAAGAATTTAGAAATAATGGAAATTTCGTGAAATTGATTAATTAATTATTATTAAAAATAATAGATATAAAGTAAAATTGTAGTTAACAATTTTTGAAAATAATTTTGAAGAAGTATAATATTCTTATAATATAAAATAATGATTTTATTACTGGGTCATCTTTAATTATTATAAAATATGAAAAATCGATCACTCCGAGTCGAAAACTCGGAGATATCGATATCTTCATGTTTTATAGCTTTATAAAAAATTTAATAAACTAAAATGTTATTTATTGTAAAAAATAACACAAAAATTGATTATTTTAATCTTTTTGGGTGTTAATTAAATCTGCAACATTTTTTAATACCTCACGATTTACTGTGAATATTTACTTTCTTATTTTTAGAAAACAATTTTTATAATTATTTGAACTATTGTTTACTATGTTTTAATTTTTAAAAAATTTTGCTGTTTTACAATATTCGTTAATTTCTTCCTTTTTGAAGAATAATTTTTTATTTCAAACATATACTTTTTAGCAATTAAAAAACTGACTTCTTAAAAAATTCAAAAAAACGTATTGTGAATTTTAAAAATTGAGTTATAAATTGAATCGTTTTATGAATACAAATTGTGTGTATGTGTATAAAAGAAAACAAAAATTGTCTCGTCGACGATGTTAATAAATCTTTCGAATCACGTGTTCCGTGCAGAAGCAAAAGGCAATATATTTAGTTTTGAAAGCCAAAAAATTTGATTTAACACCGTGTGACAAATATTACTTTAGTTCATAGACGGTAAATGTAAATAATTTGCATTATTTTCATTTCTTTTCTTCTTTTTTTTGCGTAAAGTAGAGACAGCTCGTTAACGCGACAGATGATAGATTCTAAACTTTTGCACTCGTGAATATTGTCAAACATAAAAACAAGTTTGCGTATATAATGTAAATTATGTGCGCACATGTTTAGTTACAGTTAATTAAAATCTCCATTGATTTATACAAGAAGGAGAAAATCTTATTTATTTATTTATTTAAACTTTGAACTTGCTTAGAAATAAAAAAATGTCAACTGTCTGTTGACAATATATAATTATAGTAATCATCAATTGTTATTTATTAATTATTTAAGTTTGTAATAATTTGATTTATTAATTGTAGTTTCTTTTTTAAGAAAGAATCTGACGTAAAGTAAAAACAGAAATTAATTAAAGTTTCGCATTTTACAAGAAAAAAATAAAAATTTTAACATTTTAAACAATTAAAAATTGTGTTTGTGATTGAATAACATAACCTTAAAGCCAGGAAGAAAATTAATTATGAAGATTCTAAATGTTTTTTTCTTTCTTTTAATGAAAGTAAATAATATTTATAATGTCAAAAAAATTCCGTTCATTTGAACATTGAGAACTTGTGAATGATTGGAATTAGATTAATTTTTGCTCCGATTGTTTGTCGGATTCTCTTGTAATTAATTAAAGTGTTTGGATTTTCGAACCCAATTATGTGTAATTATAAGTCTCGCGTATGAATTTCCGGAAAAGGATGAGGAAGTTATAGGAGATAAATGATTATGTGAATAGGAAGAAGCGCATAGTGACTATAGAAGCATAGAGTTTATATATACTATATATAGAGATTGTTGGATGAAAGGAGGAAAAAAATAGAAAAAAGTCAGTGTCAAGAGCATACACACATATATAGTTTTCTTTTTCTAAAAAAAAAAAAAAAAAAAGAAAGAAGAGTAACAAGGATGAAGAAAGTACCCTCAGGAGAGAAGGCTCTATGGAAAGAGAGTGAGGGGAATTGAAGCTCAGCTCATGCTTCTCAGCCACAAACAACCTGACCACCACGCTGTTCGGATCATCCACCTACTCTTATCCTCTTTATTCTTTCTAAATATATACACATAACCCTTTCTCGTATCACGTTTCCTCAGTCAAAACGTGACGATTCGAAAAAGTGAATGAAGGAGTCATTTCTAAATACACATTTCAAACACTGGGACATTTTCGGGAAATAATTTAATATTTTTGCAATTTACAAAAGTATTTACAAGTATCCTCAGGATATTTTCAAGAGAAGAAAGAAATTTGTGATCCTAGAGAACAAAATGATTTTCGGTTGGTTCAGGTTCAACGTGACAATTCCGTGTTTAATTTTTAGTTTTCCTCATGTTTTCAAGTAATTTTGAAACTGTGCTTTGGATTTTTCGGGATAAATAATTTTTTTTTAATACAAAAAGTAAAAAAACTGTGTAATTCAAAATTTTGTATTTATACTTCTCGTAAGGGAAGTCTCTTGATTTAGAAAAGGAAACATTAAACAAACATTAATATGTTCTTATCGAAAATGTTTATTGTTTGAGAGAAAAAGAATTAATTTCTAAAAGTAAAAGGATTATTGTTTGGAAGAAAAAAAATTATCACCTGAAAGAAAAAGGATTGTTGATAAAAAAAAAACTTATTACCTTGAAAGAAAAGGGATTGTTAATAAAAAGAAAAAGAATAGTTATTAAAATGAAAAATTGTTATTAAAAAGCAAAATTGTTCTTAAACAGAAAAATTGTTCTTAAAAAGAAAAAGGATTGTTGTTGAAAATAAAGATTATTTACAAGCGGAGGGAAATTATTATATTTGGAGGATTTATTGTCGAAAAATGGAGGAATTGAAAAAGAAGAAAAATTGATGTAAAAAAGGGGGGTTTAACTGTAATTGCTTTTAACGGTGAGTGATTATTGCTGAAAGGATGATATCGTCATGTCGGACAATTTACTTTTGGATCGATCAGAAACTTGTTCGGCAAACAGGAGAAATACTTTGAAAACTAATCTTCACATTGAATCGCACGAGTGAAAACTCGATAACACTATTAACAAGCGAGTTACTTCATGAGAAGCAGTTTCAGCGTGGAAGCAAGTATATTGTGTGCGAGAGCTAAATTACATCTGAACCGCAAAAGGACGAAGTAAAGAGATATACAATAAGCTCTTTACAAGAATTGTGACAACTTTCTACTAAAGCAATTTTATCAGAATTATCATTTATTAATTTGAAATTGCATTCAATTGGAGGAGAATTTATTAACTAATAATTTGATTATTGTTGTTGAATTAATTTAAAATTGGCACTAATTCTATTGATTATTGATCTTTGTCAGTTTAAGTATTAATAATTTAGAAAAAAACATTAATAATTTTGTTAATTATTTTTATTTCTTATTATTAATACTTTTTAATCAGTATTAACTGATTTTGAAATTCGATGATTTTGTTGATCAGTTGTAATTAATGATTTTCTTAATCAGTGACTATTAATAATTATTTTCGTGAATTATTGTTAATAATTATTTTTATGAATTATTGTTAATAATTATTTTGATAAATTATTGTTAACACTTATTTTGATTAAATATTTCTAATACTTTTTTTGATCAATAATTAATAATGATTTTACTAATCAGTTATTACTGTTAATAATTTTTTCAATCTGCAATTTTGCCAAGTAATATTTAACAACAATTGATTATTACTTGTTAATTAATTATTTCAATTTATTGATAGAGATAATTTCTTGATATAGACTTTTAAAAATTGGAAGAAATAATTGTAAAAATTTATGTGCAACAACAATTTATTAAGTGATGGTGTTCAAGATTTGAGATGAAGATACAAATTTGATGAACCACAATAAAATTCAACAGGTTAGTTGATATTATTCACAATAATAATTTATTATGAATAGAAAATTGTACAATGTGCGAGGATTATTACTGGAAATTATAAAAACAAGTATTTTTTTTTGTTAGTGATAATTAATAATATAGCAGAAGAGAATTAAAAAATGGAATTTTCCTTAATTTATTTTAAAAAAATTAATTAAAATTATTAAAGAATAAATTAATTTAAGTTTCTAAAGTTCCCAACGTTCAAATAAATGAAATTTATTTATTTCTTCTGAAAATTAAATTTTTATGGCACTTATTTTGCTTTACTATCGAAAAAATTAATTACTGAGTTAGTAAAAGTAAAATTTTAGTTTTAAAATTTAATTTAATTTAATTTTTTTGAATTTAATTAATTTAGTAAATTTAAATAAATAATGTTAAATTAATAAATCAATTTTTTATTAATTAGTTACATTTATAAAATATCATTAATAAATTAAATTCTTATTAATTTAACAAAGTAAAATTAATTGTTGATTAGCAATTGACTCAGAATTTGTTAAATCTTTTCAACATTATCGACCTGTATTTTTTTTCCTTTTTTGAATGTCCCTAAAATTTTGAAATACTCAAAGTAAACGAAATTTATTTATTTTTTGTTTTTAAATTTAAATTCTATTATAATAATAAAATTGAGTCAAAAATAATGTGTAAAGTTTTAAATTGTTTAATTTTCGTTTATGATTTTCCATAATTTTTAAAAATAACTTTTTATATTGGAAAAAAAATTCGTTCATTTGAATATTCCGAATTTTTTGAGTAACTTTTTGGAAAGAAATATAGGCAATTTAAAAATGTTAATTAATATTGAAATTTTGTATATATTTGTTACTTTATTACGCAGAAAAAAAATTTATTTTATTCAAATAATCCATTACTTGTCTATTATCAAATATATATTTACTTGAATCAAATACTATTCAATTGACTCAAATGAAAATTATTTTATTCAAGTAAATATGTAATTAATCAGTCAAATAATCGATTATTTGAATCCAATAAATTTTTTTTCAATGTAGAGTAATGTTTTTTATTATAAAATTTTTATTATTAATATTTATTTATTTAAACAATACAGGGGCTTAAAATAAGAAATAATAATATTTTTACTACTAATTATTAAAAAAAAGTAATTGTTATTATTATTATTATTATTATTATTATTATTAAATTGTTTTTCTAAATGGAAACATTTTGTGTAAATTTATTATTTATCGAATATTAGATAGTTTTATTATATTTAATATAATATACGTTGAGTATCAGGCACTTTCATTATAATATTTATGTTAGGTGTAAGTAATAAGGCCCATAATAGTCTATAGATCATGGAATAAAATATAATCAGGAAATAAAATGCAGTTAGACTCTGGACAGTTTTTACAGCCCTTTGAAGAGTGTGCGTAGAGAGCTAAATTAAAAATTAAATTATATACGATGAACCGTGAAACAATATAAGCAATTTATCATATAAATTTGATTCATAAATAATGTCGTTAATTGTAGTCATCAACAACAACACATATATAGATATATGTGTGATGATTTAACACTTTTTATAATTGGGAAATATTGTGCAGTAAATAATATTAATTAGAAAATTTTAATTAGTCACGATTGTCCTCTGTACTTTATTCTGTAAAATTCATCATTATAATATTCATTTAAGGTGTAATTTTTGTAATTTTATTGATAATTTACCGATTATTTATTAACTTTGTTACCTTGTCACTAATTGTTTTTAAAGTTATTAATTATGTTATTAATTATTTTTAGCTGATTACTATTAACCTGGTTGTTAATTGTTTTTGACAGTATTGTTAATTATTGTTAACCTTATTACCATTTTTATGAGATTTTTGTTACATTAAGAATCTATAATTTGGTAATATTATTTATTTATTTATTTACAATAAAGACTATTATAAGCAGGCGATGTTATGAAAGTAGAAAAATTCTGGAACGCATGTAGAAAGTTTAAAAATATAAGCTTACAAATCAGCACATCAGAGATGTACAAGTTTAATAAATAATTAGATATGAATTAATCTAAATTTAGTTTGAATGAAAGTATTCGAATGAGAAAGTATTTTTATTAGTGTAAAAGTATGATTTAGAATTTTGAAAATTAGAACTTTTTTGGTTTAGATTAGATTTTAAATAGTTTTTTTAAATCTGCTGTTTCTTTGAAAATAAATTAAAAACGAAGTATTTAATTTAAACTTCTCGTACAGTTTTTGATATTTTGTTTTCTTTATTGTATTATATTTCATTATATTTATTGTAAATGGATTTTTTTAAACACCTTAGGAACGAAATTACGTACTGATTACTTTTTTGACATTTATTTTCTTTATAGGTAAAAATGCGAAGATTTCCCAATGATAAGAAGTGTTTTATTTCATAACAATTAATCGTTAGACTTCATTCACAATTTTATTATCTCTGAACTGCTATAAATGACGGAATATTAAAATTTCTAAGTAGTCATTTGAATACAAATGACAATTTGTCTCTTCCAATTTGTTTCTGAAATATTAACACACTTTTAACTATAGTTTTCAGCATTTTTTCGACTGATAAAATTTACTGTTCCTACTATCATTTTAATAGTATATGAATATTTTTTCAAACAAAAAGTCTGAATTATTTTCGATTGGAATAAAACATCTTTTGGAATTTTTAAAATAAGTAATAGATATTGAGAGTTAGTTATTATTTTACTAAATGAATATTAAATAAAGTAATCGCATTTTAACAACCAGGAGTAGTTTAAAATCGAATTCTAAAACAACCTCGGTTTATAAAAACGATAAAATTGTTAATAAATTTACCTAAAGGTATATAAAGTTTAATCAAAGTGAAATGTCTTCAAATTTAATCAGATAGAGTCAGATAAAATCAGATAAATTTTAAGAATAATAAATAACATGTTTCATTTGGTTTTATATTATTAAAAAGAAGAAGAAGAAGACTCTTTGCCACACGCAAAATGAAATGCGACATTATTCTTAATGCACATTCGACATAAAAGTTATAATTAGTTAATTAGATTGAATTGGTAGGGAAAATTGTTTGCTATTTATAAATGTTTTTGCATCCTTTGAAAATATCTTCAATTAGACGATATCAGTGATCAAAGTTATGTGGAGTTATGTAAGATCAGAGTATTCATGTAGATGTATGTGTGTTGAGTCTTTGAAAGATGCCAGGAATGACCTTGCAAGGCCGTATTATGGCTGTATATTGGCGCACACATACCCATTTAATCTTGTGAACAAGACTTGATTTAAAGCACTCAATATAAACCAGAGGCTAGCATGAGATGAAGTAGAGATCAACAAGTCAAGTACACTTACGTCTTTCATCTATATACATCTAGGTGCGACGACACGCCCCGGTGATCCACTTCCTTTGATATTCTTTCTTCCTATTTTTTTTTGTATGTTGTACATATATTCTCAACAAAATCTTTGGAATTTTTGTCATCTGTAGAATTTGGTGCTGAATATTTTATTTAGAAACCTATCAGTTCTGCTTCTTCTTCTTGTGCATCATCATCATCTTCTTTTACTTCAGTAAAAAGCTCCATATTTTCCATAGCAAAAAATTAATTATTAGATTGATACCAAATTGCATCAAACAGTTAAAATCATCATAGCATTAAAGATAAAAAATTTGGATCAAATATGATTAAATGAGTCTCCAGAAAGTAAAACCACATATAAAATTTGCACTGACATTTTCATTAGCACCTGATGCCTAAAAATGAATGTGCTAAATACAAATTTCAGTTTAATTTATTTTTCCTGTTTTTAAATGATAAACTTGGTTAAAATTTATGTTTAAAGCATTAATTTTTTAGATATTGCAGGCCAATGAAAACGACTGAATAAATTTTATATGTGGTTTCACTTTCCGGAGGCTCAAATCTAAACCTTGGTGTCATTTTGTTGCAATTCGGTACTATTAAGTTAATAGTTTTTTCCGAATAGTAAAACCTTGACTTGTGGAACATACATCATCTGAATATCATTATTCGAAACATAAATTTTACAAAGATGCTGTATTTTATCCGAATTCCTATTATTATAACTTTTTACGTCTTCCTTAAACTTGACATTAGTTTATGCTGTTTGGTAGAAGATCCGAATTCTGTTATTTATTTATTAATTATTAATATGCGAACCAAAAAAACGCTAAGATAGTATCCGAAACTTGGTCTGGTCCAAATTCATTTTGATAATCGAGGCTCTAGAGCATTAAATTTCGGTTAATTGTTATTTATAAATATATAACTAAATAAATGAATTGCTTTAGTTGAATCTAGACCTAAAGAAATAAGAAATACTTTTTACAATGTAGCAGCAGAAGTAGTAGTACTGTTGTTATTATCATCATCATCATCATCATCTGCATATGAGTTTTATTTTCTGATCACATGAAAATCTAGGATATGTGATACTCTCGTTATAGTTTTCACCGCTCTCAATTGCTGCATAATTATGATTACAGATTTCATATATTACAATGCAAGTAATAACATTTTTCCCACGATTTCCATATGTATATACTTAGGGCAACTTCTTTTTTTTTCGTTGAGAAAAAGGAAATTGAATCATGCAGAAAAGTGCATATGCACCAGTTAATTTTCTTTTTCTTTTTTAAATTGAAAAAGTTCATTTATTATAGACTCGTAGAGAGAAAAAGAAAAGTTGAAAATTTCTAGGAATTGATAAATGCTATGTGATTAGCAGATCGATTTGTCTATGTTGACACAAATATTTTCTATAGATGGTACAACGGGTTGACACTTTCGGATGCGTAAATATTATTTTTGAAACAGTTTGTAGAAAAACGTGTAGAAATTCCTTTTTTGTTCTTCTTTTTCTGATTGAAATAACTGTTTGTGAAATTTCAGTTTTATGTAATATTTCTGATTTGCTGCTACTGAAAATGCATTAGTCTTCAAAGAGATATTTGTTGTTTTAATGCATTTTGCTTTTGATGTGTGTACCCTCATTGACATGGGTTTCTGCTCATAAATAATGCAACACTCGTTTTCGAAACATTCCTCTGCTCCCTTCTGAACAATATTTTGCGAATTTTTCACGACTTTTTAGGTGTATTTGAAAATTTCGTCAATGCTTTTGTTACTTTATTACTACTTTTTTGGCATTATTAATATTGTTCGTGTTATCAATACCAAGTGTTAATATTATTAGTGGTATTACTATAATCGTATTATATTTTGAAAGAAAAATTAGTACAGTTCGTTTTGATAAATAGCAACAAGGATAGTTTTTTAATTTTCTATTATCCTCTAACAAGCTAGGAACTTATAATGATAATGATAAAACATACTGAAAGTGATACTTTCCTAGGAAATGTCATACATCCGAATTATTTTTCACGAGTCGATTCAGCAGTACAGTTATTTACACAAGTATTTATAATAATTATAATCAGCAACAATTCAAGAAGAATTTACCGGATTGTTGTTGTTACTTTTCGTATACATATCCGTACTTGTAAAAATCGTGTAGTCATTCCATTAAAATTTTAAAAACAATTGGCACTTATTTTACCATCTGTTGTTTTCTTTAGACATATAACAAAAAATACGTTATAATAATGTCCACAGGACAGTTATGAATCTCTTTAACCGAGTCTTTAAAAAGAAGAGAAAAAAATGTGACGAAAGAACGCGAATTATAATATGCTAGTTGTGAAGAAGAATTCGCGCGTCTTAATATACTAAAATATATACTTAAAAAAGAGTTTGAGTGTGCTTTTACCGCTTTACAATGTATAATAATGCAATAATAACGCAGGCTTGTACACGTTATGAACACACGTATATACGTAGTGCGAGTCTTCAAAGTCTTTTAACGTATATAGAGGGAGAGACTTCCTATCTTATATGTATATATATGTATATCTATATTATGGGGAATAGAGGGATAATGTTCTTCCATAGCAAAACCTCACTGATCGCGTTAATGTTTCTAAGTACTCACAGAAGCGTAAGTAAAGTCGAGGAACAATGCACTTGAATTCATGCTCGGTCGATCCCTTTACGTAATGAACGAAGCAAAGGTGTCTTGAAAGATAATTAATGGTGATAGTAAATTAAGTGCGAAAGTAGATCATAAATTTGTGACGATATATCGAAAAAGAAGCATAAAAATTGTTCTAATCTTTAGATCCTAGAACATTTTTATTGAGTATATCTAATAAATTTTAGAATCAGGGAAAAGTTCAAAGTTACGATATCTAAAAGGAAGCATAAACATTGTTCCAATTTTTAGATACTAATAGAACATTCTTATTGGAGTATCTAATAATCCTGCTGAATCAGGAAAAGGTTTGTAAAAGTTTGTCTCGAAATTTAAGAACAAAAAAAATTGTATTTTTGTCGCAACCGCATGAGTGAATTATCTGATGATGCAATTATGCAAACCATTGGAGATTTTTCGAAACATTGTCGCAAGTCTGTAATCCGAATTATTTTCGCATATGTAGCATTATTTGCGACTGCTTAGCTTCCCTCGGGAGCAGATGGTGCGGATAATCATTACATGGCAAAATATGCGCGAGAAAATATCGTTTGCGTGATTAATGACGAAAGGTGATGGGCAAGCTTCACACATGGCGACGTGATCTTAAATCACAAAAGACTTTAAATAAAAGCTTTGAACTAACTCCGAGTTTAAATGTGCGCAAAGAAGTATTAAGACAGCATTGTATGTAGGTAGCTAAAGTCATTATAATATATACACACGTGCTTCAATACTGCGACTACTGCGGTTCCGGTATGGCAAATACAGAAATGACATTAAATCAAACATTACCGAAATGATCGATTATAGCTGTTGATAATTCTTTATGAACTTTGATCAGACTTTTAAATATTGCTAATCGATTTTTGATAAATTGTATTGTTTTGATGTATCTATTGGTACTGTAAATATTGCTGTTTGCTAATATCTTTATTCACTCATGTGCAAAGTAACCTCAGGGTTGCCACGTAACCTGAAAACCTTGAAATGTCAGGGAATTTTATAAAATTAAAAAAAAAACTGAAACAATTAGGGAATTTTTATTAAAATCCGGAAAAATTGTTGTTTTCTAACATTGTATTTAATCTTAAAATTTAATTTTACTTAAATATTTCAAAATTAATTGTTACGCCATCTGAATAAAGGGACCTTAGAAGCAAATCACTTTAAGGTTATGTTAGTGTTACTTTTTTGTTGATTAAAAGTTTCTTTTCACTTTTTGCAAATTAAAATTAGTGCATATTAAATATTTCAGTTATAATGAAAACTTAAAAATGAATTATTTATATTGACAGTACATCCTTTTATTGTATTTTCGTTTCAAATATTGCAAACATAACCTATAATTTTAAGCATCTGAAGTCCCTTTCTTTAAATCGCGTCAAAATTAAATTTTAAGAGTTGCGTTTACGATTTTTATAATTAAATTAACTTTAAAAGATTTTAAATGAATTTGATTAGAAATTTTAAAAAACCTAGACAGAAAATAAAAAATGTAATAACTAAAATTGTTCTGAAATTAGTTAAATTTTTTAATATATATTTAATAGATTTTTTAGTTAAAAACGCTAAAACAAATTGAACGTCTGCAGTAATTAGATATTACTGTAGAAATTTAATTATTTTTAAAAATAGTAAAATTCTTCTCAGAAATTCAATTATTTTATTTTTTCTTTATTTATTTTTCAAAAAATTAAATTATTTTCCGAGATTTTAGTAAAATTCTTTTATAAAAATTCAATTTTTTTCCAAAACAATTTTAATAAAATTCTTCGTAGAAATTCAAATTATGTTAAAAAATTTACAAAAATTTTCATCCAAATTTCAATTATCTTTATAAATAGACAATTTTTCTCCGAAATTCAATCAGTTAGAAAAATTTTAATAAAATTCATGTCAGAATTTAAATTATTTTTAATATATGTACAATTTTTATCAAATTTTTCGAAAAATGAAATTATTCCTAAAAATTTTATTAAAATTGGCCAAGAGAATTTAATTATTATGTAAATTTTTAGAAATAATTAAATTTTAAAAAGTTTTTAAATTAAAATCTTCGAAAATTTGAAGTTTAAATTTGAACTTTTGATTTGAACTTTAACGAACAATTCTGTAGAATTAATTTTTTTTTAAAGTTTACTTGCTACTTTTTTACTGCAACATCTTCTAAAATTATTTCCATCATTACGATTATTATTTTTGGAATTTTTGACTCAAATTCTTCATTAAATCTTAAAATTAAAATTTTCATAAACAAATTTAGTAAAAAAATTTTAATATAATTAAATTCTCTTGCAAATTTTAATAACATTTTTGGAATAATTTCATTTTTCGAAAAAATTTGTCAAAAATTGTACAAATATTAAAAATAATTGAAATTCTGCTAAGACTTTATTAAAATTTTTTACTAATGTTTGAATGTCAGAGATAAATTTTATTATTTATAAAAATAGCTAAAAATTGACGAGATTTTTTGTAAATTTTTTAAAATAATTAGATTTTTGCAGAGAATTATATTACTTTGGAAAATAATTGAATTCTTGAAGCTAATTTTAATAAAATTTCTTTTTTAATAATTGAATTTTTGTTTGTTAAAATTTTTCTGAAACAGTAGACATTGAAAATAATTGAATTTTGACAAATTATTTTGAAAAAAAATTGAAAATAAATTAGAAATTTTAGAAAATAATTTAATTCTTTGAAGAATTAAAAAAAAATTATTGAATTTTTAAAAATCCTAATTTCTATATGGAATAATAATGATTAAATATTTATTTAAAAATGAAGTTATTGATGTTTTCGTATATAAGTTTTTAATTAGTAATAAATGTAGTAATAAGGACATTTTGCTACTTTCAAGGAAATTTCCTGCAAGCTTACAGATTAGTTGGGAAGTTGGCATCTTCGCATGCATAACATTTAGCATTTTATTCCAACAAACTTGATAAATTTTTTAACCTCCGAGAAGTTTTAATAATAAAATTATTTTTCACCGCATTTCATATTTATCGTGAATTCATTTTTTTCATAAAGAATTATCAATATCCGCGAAAGTTTTCTAGAATCGTCTAGAGGGTAATACAGTGGAAATGCGAAGCGCGATAATGAGCGATGAACATCAAGGTTCAAAGCCATTCACTATAAAGACCGATGCACCTTTGATCATGGAGCACGATAACCTAGTCACCTTTAAGTGCCTCAGGATTAAGTACAAATCTGAGGTGAAATTAATTTCAATCAATTTCAAATATAATTCTCTCTCATAGAAAATTTAAATGACATCGAGACCTACTTAAATATTTTCTTTTTTTATGTTTTCAAAAGATTTACTAAATTGGGGAAATTAAAAAATTACCTTTATTTGAATTTCGTATGTTGCATAAGTCATTGACGAATGAGGTATACGAATAATTATTTATTTTTTTCTTGGGAAAAACTGGTAAATTTCTAATAATATGATTGTTACTTTTATTGTGGAAGATTTGGAGAAGATATATTTTAATAATATAGCTTCGATTGTAAAGGAGAAAATTTATTGGACAAAATCATAAAGTACTATGCAATTAAGACATCAGTTTATAATTGGTCAATTATGGGCGCTTAGTTAACTGCACCTCTTTATTCAGTGAGAAATTAGTCGTTTATTTGTCTTCCTATCTTTCAGTATTCATTCACCTTTCGTGTTTATATTTATATTTTATTCAGTTTTGAACTGTTGAGGTATCAATAAAGTAGAAGAGAACATTCACGTTTTTATCATACTGTACTGGATAATTAATTTTGTTCTCATACTGTTTTCGCTTTTAATACAGTTTTTTTTAATTTTTCCGAAATTTGTTTTTGAAACGAGGGAAATTTGAAAATAGCATTAAATAGTAATTATGTTCTTGAAAATGTCTTCTATTAGTTCAAACTGCAATATTACTTTTATTATGTACTTCGCATCGACGCTGAAAATCGAAAACTATTTTTTTGTAGTTTTTATAGTTGAAAGTGTGAACCAACTAATTGTGCTGCTACCAAACATTTGTTTGGTTCAAAAATATTTTTCTCAGGATCGAATTATTTCTTCGAACCCATACTTAAATTTATTAAACCAAAACCAAAATTTATTCAAATCGGAAAAGTATTTACTTAGATTAAAGAATATCGCAAACAATTTAGAATGATCTGAAACTTAGGTTTATACAGCAAAATAGAGTATTTGAATGACACCGAATTTTTTTTCTGATTGTTAAAAATAGTGTAGGATTGAAATTAGTGAGTACGACTGACGATGTAGATATACTGTTTTGAGTTACTTACTATACAAGTACCATTGTATTTTTTTCAATCATCACCATCGCTATTGCCAATAAGTCATGGAGAAGAATACTGCAAATGTCATTCTGTGAATAATTCGTTGAATGTAACTCATGCATAATCAGAAGATCGTTACAAGTTCCTTTGCCTTTTGCATTATCGATAAACGACAGGTGCGTTCTTCTCTATCCCTCATTATTGTCTATTTTTGTTTCCCTTTCCTCATTATTATCCTGATTATATTCCGCAGGACATTCAGCATATTTTACCTTTCAAGTGATGACGACTTCTATTTTGTTGTTTCTTCTTTTTTTTTAATAATAAATGATTGATGATATTCATTATTATAATTATTGGAAGGAATATATCTACTATGCTCAGTGTTGCCACTTTTCGCATTTTAATTTGAATCATAATATATGTAGTAATAATATTAATAGTTTTTTTTTATTATAAGTAACGACCAAAAAAAAATACAAAGTTAATATACAGAATACATTCCAAAAAAAGAAGATAAAACAATAATAATAATAATAATGATAATAATAATTAAAATAAATTAATAATATATTAAAAAGATTTGTTTTACTGAAATAATCGATTTATATATCAAATTGAGAAAATAAACGTATCAAAACTTTCCTTCACAACTATTTTGATACGTTTATTGTCTGAATTTGATATCCGTAGAACAACAGTGAATATTCCTCTAATTTCCTTGAATAATTAATAATTTCGTTCAAATGCAAAATTTATTTGTATAAAAAATATTGTTGGGAACAATTAAATTTAAATGTTGACTTAAAGCCAAAATTAGTTTACAAAAATAAATATATTTATTACAGTTATTTTTTATTTGTTTCAAAAAATAATAATCTCATATTGAATAATAATAATAATCTCTACATCTGAATTAGTTTAGAATTCTACTGGAAAATATTGTAAAATTTCACTATTTGTTACTAATTTTCATGGATGACTTTTCTTTTTCGATTAAAAAATATTACTACTTTTTATTAAAATTTTACTAATTTTCTAGTAGATATTTTCTCATTGTTACCCATCTGCACTGAAAAAAATTTATTTTATTCAAATAACCGATTATTTGTCTATTATGAAATCAATATTTATATTTGAATAAAATAATTTTTATTTAAGTAATTTTTTATTTTAAATTTTGAACCAATAATTTTAATATTTAAAGGATATACCATTTAATAAATTGATCTTAATTTTAATTGATTTAAATAAAAATTATTTGATTAAAGCAAATATTTAATTGATAATAGCCAATTATTCGGATGTTTGAATAAAAATAAAATTTTTTTCAGTGTAATTGACTAAATGAATTGTAGTGAAACTTTTTTGTTGATTTTTTGCTAAAACTATTCTGCTAGTTGTTTTTAAAATTCTACTAAACAAGTGAATTTTCACTTATTGATAGTAATTATAATTCTATAATTAGTATAATATTTTATTTTTTGGATAGTGATGTAAAATATAATTGCAATAAAAATTTAATTTTTAGAAGAAATAAATAAATTTCGTTCATTTGAACGTTCAGAATTTTAGGATCTTAAACAATGTTAAATACTTAGTAAATTACTTGAATCAAATAATTTAGTTCGTATTGAATCAATGAAAACTGTATTGTATCGATTAATTCTTATTTATGTCTAAGAAACAAATATTTAAGGGGAATAAACATAATTAAGTTGTTTCAAATATAATTATTATTTAAGATCCTAAAGTTCTAAATGTTCAAATGAACGAAATTTATTTATTTCTTCTACAAATTAAATTTTTATTGCAATTATTTTGCTTCACTATCCAAAAAATTAATTACTGTGTTTGTAAACGTAAAATTTTAGTTTTTAAATTTTTTTATGATTAGCAATTTATTAAAATATTGTCAATAAAAAATATTTCGTTCATTTTGAACGTTTCAATAGATATTGGCTTGATTTAAATAATAAATTAATTGTATCAAGTAATTTTTATTTGTATAAAAAAATATTAAATGCAATAACTAATTAGGATTAATTTGGTTTAAATCAATGTAACATGAACACTCTTAACTTAAAAGAATCAATTTGCAACGAATTGTTACCAAAAACGTATCTCAAATAAAAAATTGATCATAATTTGTGGCATATTTTTGATCCATTTTAGTACAAATTTAAATGATCCCAAAGTTTTGAACGTTCAAATGAACGAAATATTTTTTATTGATGATATTTTAATAAATTACTAATCATAAAAAATTTAAAAACTAAAATTTTATATTTACAAACTCAGTAATTAATTTTTTTTGTCAGTGACACAAAATAATTGCAATAAAAATTTAATTTTTAGAAGAAATAAATAAATTTCGTTCATTTGAACGTTCAGAACTTTAGGATCTTAAATTTAATACTTTTAGAAAAACTGTGAAATAATTCAAGTCAATTGGATTAAATCCATATTTTTTAGATTCAAATAGAAATTAGTTGGATTAAGTATATTATAACTGAATATTTTTCAAAGTTTACTAAAAAAAATAATTTAAATTTCAAATATAATTTGAGTTGAATTAAATTTTTCTTCAGTCTAATATTACTGCGTTTGAAGTGTATAAAATATGTTTTGAATTAGTATAATGATTAACCGTTTTTAAGAATAAGTATAGTGACCGCGCGGCTTTTCCACGCGTTGAAATCTCCATATAGATGCAAGTACAAAGGCTAGATGCACGATTCATCAGTGCGTAATATCCTAAGCCCTAGCACAATAATTGCACATTAATTAATATTTATACATTGCGCACGTGGCATGACGCTTCCTCCCCGTTTGTATATTAATTCATTCTTAGAACATCCGCAATTTTGCGAGCAATGCCTTATTAAGATTATATATTTACAAATATATATATATATCTCAAATACAAGAAAAAAAGGAAAAAAATGAACGATCGTAATTTTCATCATCAAAGACATCAACAGCAAACTTCTATACATTTCTTGCACCCTCCTTCCTCTAACGGATTGTAAATCGCTCGCACAAACTCCTTCTTTATAATCCTTCTGGAATTTTTCGCCACCATTGAAAACAACATTTAATGACTATAAATAAATGCTCTTCTCTCGCGACTATCAAAAATATTATTGTTACTGAAATTTTACTTAAAGCTTTCGTGTGTGTGCGTACGGATGTGTAAAAAAGAGAATTCTTTTTTACGATCAAAATAAAAGCAATTTTTTGGCTAACAAGCTCAAAATTTTTTTTAATGACACTTTTACCGTGACAAGATTGATCGTAAAAAACTGTCTCGAAGAATTCTCCACTTGCGTGAAAGGATAGATAATAAAAATTGTCTTAAGTTTTTTATTTATTTTTTTGTGGGTGTAAAAATGAGGAAAAAATTCTTTAATTAAATTTACTTGGTAAAAAGTAGAAGAATAAACTTTTAAATTAAAAAAAATTTTTCGAGAATGATTTCTTACTATTAATACGTTCCATTGAAGATGACACATCGTAAAAGCTTTTTGGAACGTAATTTTCTTGAATCACTCTCAATAAAATTGCAAGAAAGAGCCGCGGAGGGGGGAGGGGTGAATAAAGCGGCACAGGAAATTGTAATAAAATCCCCACCCTTTTGGTAATATTGCAAATATTACTGATAAGGTGACAAGTTTTTGCTATTTGTGAAAATTTATTAGTGTTTGTGAAAAAATTGCTTTATAATGAACGCGATAAATGGGCAAAATAGATTATATAACGATATTGGGAATTTATTGGAAAATTTATAATTTTATTTATCATTTTAGAGCCATCAATCGATAGATTATATGGCAATAAAGATTTGCGATATATATATATTTTTTTTTGTAAAATTACAAAGAGAAAAAGAAATGTCACCGGCAAATGTTTTATATTATATAAACAAGAACATTAAAAAAAGTGAAATTAATTACGAACTTTATATATGCAATTATTAAGAAAGTACTTCCTTTAGCAATGAATTTATTATTTACAATATCAAGTTTAATTTTTTTTCTTTTATTCTGGCATTAGTGTTGCAATTTTAGTACTTTTGATTTTTTCTACGAATTTGAAGCATTTCCTCTCGCGTAAGAAGTAAATGGTTTTATTGAATTTAATTATGGTTTTTTAAAATTATTTTGTTATTGGTTTTTGCTGTTTACAGTTTCTAAAAGGGCATATTTCTGGAACTTTTAACTTTTTAATGGGTAAAATATTTAAAAAACAATTTTCGGAGCACTTTAGTGAGAAAATTTTTTTTTTCAAACGAATTAATTTATGTTAAATTGATATTTAGTAATTAATATTTAGTTTTATGATATTTTTATGCTGTTTGTGCGATATTATTGACATAATTTATTTTTTCTTATTCACAAAAGATGTGAAATGGTACCGATGAAAATGTAATACGTTTTCGAATAATAATTTAGTTGATAATAAATATATTAAAAAGATGTTTCTAAAGTTTCGAACGTTCAAATAAACGACAATATTTTTTCTACTTCCTCTAATTTGTATTTTATTTTCAAAAAAATTATTTTTTGGATTAAAACAAATTAATTCTATACTGAATATTGTTTAATTTCATAATTATTTTTATTTTTTTGATAGTAATTTTCAAAAATATTGAAGCTGAATAAAAAATTTCGTTCATTTGAACGTTCAAAACTTTAGTTCCAAATTAAAAAGATATTCAAATTGATAATAAGATATTTTAATGTGCTTTTTCGTTTGAATAAATTTTTAGTTAGTTCAAATAAAATTTTTATTTATGTTTAATAACATTTGTAATTAAAAACAAGAAAATAATCTAGTTGTCTCTTAGACAAATATATTTTTTATTTGACTAAGGTAAATTATATTTACGATTTAAAGAAAATTTTTTTTTAAAGTGTAAAAGAGAGGGAAAATATCTAAAAGTTTTTAACTTTTTTTGCAGTTAATAAAATAGTAGTTTTTTTTACAAAAATTTGTTCACCATTTAATTATAGTTGTTAAAAACAAGTAATTATTAATAAAATCTTCGCTAACTTTTTGCTGAAATGATTATAGTTATAGTATTAAATAACTAATTATTAGTAGAGAATAAGTAATAATTATTAATGGAAAAAACTAATTACTATAGTAAAAGAAATAATTGTTTCTAAATAAATGACTAATTATTAGTAGAAAATGACTAATTGTTAGTAAAAAATTATTAATCATTAGTATCTAATCGTTAATTATTACTAATGATTATTAAGTATACAACTAATAATTAATTAAAATAAACTAATTATTTAAAGAGAATAGCTTATTATTACTAAACAAATGTCTAATTATAAGCAGATGGTAACTAATTATTAGAAGAAAATAATAACTAATTGTTAGTAAATTGTAACTAAGAAACTAGTCAAATTTGACTAATTGAAGTAGTTTTCAAAAGTTTTAATCATTTTAACATAATCTAAAAGTTACTTTTACTAATAATAATTAGTCATTGTTAAGTATTTGACAATAAATTTTTATTAGTTGAAATAGTGACTAACTTTTTACTATAAAATTAGTTATGTTTAACTAATTTAAAACTAGAGAGTAAATTTTGTTGAAAATCGTACATTTTAAAACTGTAATAATTATTTACTATATTAGTAAGTATAAAGTCCTTAGGAAATATTAATTAATATATTAATATTAATAATCAAATAATACTAATAATAACAATAATTTAATGTAATACTAATTTTTAACAAAAAATTGGATTTTATATTAAAGGGACCTAAAAATTAAATGTTCCAGAGAAATGCCCTTAATTTAGGAAAACTTTTCTTTAAACCAAAAATTAGTTAGATTCCCCCTAACAATAAAATAGACATGATACATAAAAAAAAGTAAACAGATGAAAATACACCGTTAAAAGAAATACAAATATTCTCGTTGTTTCGGCTCATGAACAAGAGTTTCTGAAAAATAACTTTCCACCTCATAAAACAATCGCTCGCTTTACGCACTTCATTTTCATATAAATTCTGACTTTGGACAAACGTGGTAAATCAGCCATGAGAAATTTTCGCCAAATGCGTATTGTACTAATGTATAAAAATATTTTTTAAATATTTAATTTTTTTTTGTTTTCATTTTTTTTAGTATTTATTACATTTCTATATATTTAGTATAATTTGTACATATATACCTGCATTCGTATATATATATATATACAAAATGGGGAGTAAGACAAATGGGGAGAGAATCGAGAATGATTTAAAAGACTGAATTTGGGTGTGTCTGCTGCTGCTGCTTGGGACTATCTTATTCTCTCCCTTTTTCAAGTCTCTGTTACATTCCGCGAGAGAATAAAGTGCACTTTAAAAGATTCATCTGATATACGGTCAAATGGGCCAGTAACGGGAAATAGCGGGAAGAAAAAACGTGAGTTCATTTTTTTCTGTGATTTAAATTTTAATCTCAGGTGTATAAAAAATTATTCGCACTTGTAGATCAGAAAGTCACATTATCTCCGATGAAATTATAAAGTAATAATAAGTTAATCGCAATTTAAAGACGAAAATTTATAATGTAGGGGCGCAGTATCTTCACACTCTCTGCGTTTTCACTGAATTCTTTATTTCTCCCTTGTAATTTTTTTCTCTCTCTGATTAATTACTCAAAAGAAACGTTTTTCAATTAATTACTTTGAAAAAAATTGGTGGGAAGATTTCTATTAACTTTCTGAGAATAAAACTAACAAAAATGTTTAAACTATCAAAAAAAAAAATTGTTGGAAAGATTTCTATTAACTTTCTGAAAATAAAACCATCGAAAATTTTGCTATTATAAAATTTAGAAATATAGATAGAAAATCATGTTTTTCAATAAGAAAATTTTTTCCCACTTTGTGAATTTTAATTCAGTAAAAATTTAATTAATGGTGAAAAAAATGGAAATTTTCCTGTTAATTTATAATTTTATTAAAGAAAATGGGAAAAATGGAGTAGAATTTAATTTCATTTGGAAGATTCGAGAAATTCTACTTTGTAGAGAGATTTAATGGTTATTAACATTGTTGTTGGATTGAATAATAATTTAACTGCGAATATGAGGGGAAAATAATAATAGTTTGTGCGGCATTATGCAACAGATTTAAAAGGTGTAATAATGCAGATATGAAACATTTCTGAAAATGGATTATTATAGTGCATTATTTTAACCAGAAGTGAAAATAATTCGCGGCTGAAAATTGTAACATAACCGAGTGAGAAGTTAATTATTGAGAAAATAATTATTACTGTCCCTTTAATCATTTTAGTAGCAAATTCTTGGCGGATATTAATTTTTTAATTTTTTAATTCATTTAATTTTTCTTTACCGAAATTTAGTAATTATTCTTTACTATTTAGTTAACTATTACTTTATTCAACTAAATTGAATAAAATTTAATTAAATAATTAATTAATTTAATTTATGAAATTTAATAAAATAATAATATAATATTAATATTTCTAAAAAAAATAAAATTTATAAAAATATATTAAAGTGACCTAAAAATTGAAATTGTTTTTTTAATTTAATTTTTAATAAGTCTTATTAAAAAAATAATTAATTACATTCGACAAAACACATGTTCCACAGGTCCTAAACTTTCAAATTTATTTATCTATTTTATATGAAGAAATAATTTCGAAAATTACTGTCTCAAGAAAATAAAATGAAATTAAAACATATTTAGAATTTTTATAATTTATTTTTTCAATACGTTACGAAATATTTTTGCAATAGCAAAAATAAATAAATTTCTTTTATTTAAACATTTGAATGTTTAGGAACAGCAAAATAATATTGTAATTAATTTGCCTTTTCTTTTTATTTTTTTTTTTGCTTTTAGTGTTTTTAATTTAATTAAATTTTTTTACTATATTTCACAATTTGTTTCTTATTTTTGTTTTTTTTCGCCATGATTTGAAAGAAACTAAATAATTAATTACTCGCGATCTCATTAAACGTTTCAAACTGCACACACAAATTTTGTAAAAATATTTTTAATTTTGTAAATCATTTTTTTTTAAATGAATGCGCGTTAATTTATTCACAATACTTGAATTGACTGCTTTATGAGAGAAATGGTGATTTATTGAGGATTTGTCTATTTACACTCTTATGAAAATATAAATAGTATATTTTATGTCCTTTTTGTATGTTTTTCAAGAAAAAGAAGAAGAAAAAAAAATACCTGTTTTTATGATTTTTGTCGTCATTGTAACCGTTATTAAAGTAAAGTATACAAACTGTCTTCTATTCACAAAATTTAATCAATTTAAATTTTGAGAAAAAAACGCAACATTTTTGTAAAACCATTCTCTTAAGTTGAAGTCCAACGGTTTTTTTTTTGAGATCCTTTCGTTTATTCTTCTGAATAACAACTTCCGTTCTCTTGAATTATACAAACTTTAGATGAAGGAAAAAAATTCATCCTATGGTATTTAAATTTTGTTCAAGTTCTTTTAGTTCGATGTTTTTCTTACACGTTCGTCTAGTTATGAAATATCATTTTTAGGTGTAACTGTGAAAATAATTTTTTTTTGCAGTTATGAACACAAATTGCAATTTATTCGATTTAAATATATTTGATTGAATAAAATATTTTATTCATAGTAAATATTTGTTTCTTATTAGAAAATAAGTCTATTTAATTCAAGTAAATTTTTTATTTGGTAATAGACAAATAATCGCATAATTTTTTCCGTCTAGTTTTTCTGAAGTGAGTTTATGTTCCAGTTTTTTAATAAATTATTTGTTATTATTATTTTTATTAATATTTTTATTATTATTATTATTATTAATTATTTATAAATTATTCGTATTTTATTGAAAATTTTATCATATTTCGAATAAATTGTTCAAATTATTTTTTTGATTTCCTTATTATTTTTGTAAAATTCGTTACTTATACAAATAAGGTAATATAAATAAATTAAAAAAATCTTCCATAGGGGGGAGGGGGAATTTTGACAAAAGTCACATTTTTTATAAATGAAATTTCACGCTATGAGGAGATGGTTGTATATTTGAATGTTTCCCAATCAACAACCGGTTGATAATCCTCCGAGTAACATCTTCATTACCGAACTTATTGGTTTTATTTACGATCTGGCACTTTCTCGGTATTAACGATCATCTCTCAGTTTAATAATACGCGCGTAGGTATAAAATGAAAAATAGAATTTCTTCGAAATTAAAAGAAAGGGAATTTTTTTACAGCACAGTAAGAAAAATGTGACAAGCTTAATTAATTAATTAAATTAATTATTTAGTATTAAACATTTAGTAAATTAGTTAATAATAATAAAGTTAGAAATAAATTAATAATGATCAATTTGTAAATAAATAATAATCAATTAGAAAATAAATTAATAATTAATTAATCAATTAATAATTAAAAGATACAAAAAAAGAAATTAAGTTAGGAAATTCTCTATTGGAAGTGACTGGATTTTTCTGGAATAGAAATTACTCGATCATATAAGTATAATTACTATGACATTATGGTTTTAATTTAATTACTCTGCGAAAATAAATTTTCAGAAAAATTTAATTAGTATAAAAAAGAATTAGTTGCAAATTATCATTAGAAATATATTGCCCATCATTTTACTGTCAATCTTCCCATAATCAGGAGAATGTTTCCTTTAATAAAATTGTTTATTGCAACTAGAATTTTTATTTTTTCAACTCTTATAAGAGTTGAAAAAATAATTTCCTTTTGAAATATATTTCAAAATTAGAAAATTTATTTATTTATCTAAAAGAATTGAATTTTATTTTTATTATTATTTATTCTAAACTTAACTGTTAAAAATATGAATAAATAAACCGCGCACTGTAAATTCAATAGTAGTATAACAATTTTTCTTTCTTTTTCTTTTCTTTATGACTTAGGAATGAATTATATTTTTTCATAGAAAAAAAAAGATTTGGCATATTTTAGAAAATAATAACAATTTTATCAACTTTCGATTGATTTCACTATTTTCAGTTTTCTAGTGATTTTTAATGGAGAACTTTCTAGTTCGTTGCTGCGAAATTTTCGAATTTTATTTAAAAGACATTTATCCGTGAAAAACGAAAATGTCTTTTTAGTATGTTATTTATGATGTTTTAAAATATCTTCTCTGGCACTCGCGACATCACACGAGAATATAAGTGCCTTTGACGAGATGTATTTAAAATACATTTTACGACACGATAATTAAGCTTACGATACGAATCTAATCCTGTTTAGCTTGCGAGAAATGATAATATACTCTTTTGAGTTCTTAATTAAAGGCAATTATTTTTATTTCTTTATTTGGTTGTTTTAAGTTGACTTTCGAACGGTAAGAGGAGAGAAAATTAAGTTGCAAATTATGTCTTAATTTTAGGGACAATTTTGATGGTGGTTTTAATAATTATTAAACAAATCTACTGAAAATTGGAAAAAATATATATTTACAAGAATGCTACAGGTCAGGATATTCAGGAAAAAATCAGAGAAAGTAAAATTCGTCAGGAAAAAGTCAGAGAATTTCAATTATTTTTAATACAATTTTAATTAAATTCTTGAAAAATTTCAATAATTTATTTATTTTATATTTAAATAATTTAATTCTTGAGGAATTTTCTAAAAAAATTAATTTTGAAATGAATTTTAGTTAAAATTTTGAATAGGTTTGACATTTTTCTTCCTAATAATTCCACTATTTCCATTCATAATAAAACTTATCGCAAAATTTAATTATTTTAAATACAATTAAAATCGAATTCCTCGGAAAATGTAATTGTTCTCAAAAAAATTTATTTAAGTTCGTTGAAAGAATTTAATTATTTTAAAATTTAATGATTAAATTCTTTAAAAGAATTCCATTTTAAGAAACATTCAAATATTAAATAAATTATTAATTTTTTTATTTAAATTTAATAATTGAATTCTCGTTGAATTTTGTAATAAAAATTGATTCAAAAATGAATTTAAGTTAAAATTTTAAAAGTAGAATTAGAATTAGAATTTATTTTGTCCCAGGATAACTATGAAAACAATTATCAATTTAAATAATAGTTGAATAATAAATGCATTAAATCGTGAAATATTTAAAATAATTGAAATTTGAATAGGTTTCAAATTAATATCTGAATATAAAAACTTGTTTTTGTCTTCATCATTAATTAAAAATTTTAATAATTTTTAATCGGAAAATTTGCATTTTTTGACAAATTTAAATTGCTTATGATCTTCGATTTTATATTAATCAATATAGTTAATTTAATTGCGACGTTCACACAGTACAATTATTAAAAAAAAATTTGCAAATAAAGTAGTAGAACATTTTTATGAGTGTCTAATAATTTTTAGAGTTAATTAGAATATATAATAAAATATATATATAATAAAACAACGTTTATCAACGAAAAAAAATTAAATTTCATAAAGCAGCAATATTGCAATAAAAATTTTTAAAAATAGATTGATGTTTATGTTATGATAATAATTCTTATATAAATAAATATTAAATTAAAAATAATTTTGAAATAAATTAAACAATTTTTTTTCATTGATCAACGTTGTGGACTTCAAGTTCGTGCAACTCTAAAGAAATTATTATTAGTATTATTATTATTATTATTATTAAATAATTAATTAATTAAAGGAAGTGAAATCTAATGAAATTAATTGCTATATAATGTTTGTCATCATCGCTCCAAAATATCTTTATAAACGTATATAAAATAAATGAAAAACACGTAAAATTTATCATGACAACCCACTTGCATAATTTTAGAAATTTTTTTTTTTCGTCTCCAGAAGAAATTTGAGCGTAAAACAGATATTTTTCTTCAGTGAAACGTGTGCCTTGTTAAACGCTCATTTTTATTGCCATTTCTGACACTTTAAGTTAAATTCCAAAACGGCCAATATCAGTAATCACCGTTAGTGAATTCAGATGTCTGCGAAAAGTTCGACGACATCTTCACATGCACTACTGATAAGCTTCTCTGAATGACAGTTTCATTTTCGACTATATTTGTACATACTTTCAACATCTCGTCATTAAAGTGTTTTTTCTTATATATTTTTGCGATATATATATATATATATATGCTTAAAATTTCTCGTAATCTTCGATGGGGGAAAAAAAGGAAAAATAAATAATAAAGGGAATCACGTATATTCGTACGAATTTCAAAGTCTAATTTTATGTAGTGCAACTTGTATACCAACGAAATCTTTTTTATCAGTGTACAACAGACCCTTATTAAAATTATCTGCATAATGGTGTGAAAAAGAAGCTTCGGGGACTTGTGTCAAATTTTAAAACTGATTAAGATGTTTACTCTTCCAGGGTGTTCTACTAACCGGAAAATCCGAGAATTTAATTTGATCGGGAAAAACCGGGAATTATAGCAGGGAATTTTTTCACGAAAATTAAAAAAAAGTTTTATTATTTTAATTTTTTTTGTAAAAATCACTTTTTATGTCAATTATTAATAGATATTTATACTATTCTCTAAATTAGTTAAAAATAATTAATTTGATAGTAAAAAAAAATCAGTCACCGATTCAAACATATTATTTAAATAAATAATAATAAATGGATTATTAGTTAATTTGATAAATGTACACACTCAAAATTGTTAAATAAAATTAAATTTTTGCAAATTTTTTTTTTGAAATCAGAAAAATAAGATTGTTGCGGAAATTTTCAATTCTATTGTTTCAAGATAATTACATTTTTCTAACCAAATATATAATTGAAAATTTTTGAAATAACTGAAATTTCTTTACATATTTTTTTGAAAAACAATTGAACTCTTTTGAAGAATTTTATTTAAATTTTTCGAAAATAATGAATAATTATTTTCCAAAATTTTAATGAAATTGTTTTGTAACAATTCAATTTTTTTCAAAATAATTTTAATAAAATTCTTCATAGAAATTCAAATTATGTTTCAAATTTTACAAAAATTTTAATCAAAATTTCAATTATCTTTATAAATAATACAATTTTTCTGCGAAATTTAATTAGTTAGAAAAATTTTTAAAAATAAAATTTTTAATTATAATTGTATAGAGACGAGATTTTTTTAAAAAATTGAAAAAAATTATGTGTTTAATTCAATTATTTTACAAATTTTCAATTAAAATTATTAAAAAAACATTATTTTTAAAAAATTTAGACTTACTTATGTTGTAAAGCAAATTTAAATTTAAATTTGTTGAAAAAACAAGCGAAAAAATTAGGACATAGCCGGGAAAAACCGGGAAATAACCGGAAATTTTGTTAAATGGAAATATTTTCAAAACAAGAAATTATTTTCTTATTTTTTCTAGTTTTTTCCACTTTTGAAAACGTTAGTACTTCCGGTTTTTCAATAAAAAAAATAATTTTTATAACCAATGTAAAAATTAAATATTTTAGTTTAAAAGAAAGTTGATTATTTCGTCAAAAATGATTTTTTCATCATTTGATCTGTTTGATAAAGAGAGAAAAAAAAAGAATTATGAAAATTTGAAGGCACGAGTGAAGAAGTCTCACCTCTAAAAGATTAAATTTCTTGATCCCATAGACATTATTCCGTAACAGGTCGGCCTGTAGACGAGTAGAACGACTCGAGGAGGTGATAAATCTAACTTTTTATAGCTATAGGTAGGGACCTGTTCTACAATTGCACTCGACTCACACTATTAGTCCTAAAGTACCACAATCTATATGTATAAAATTTATAGTACACTATATTGTTTACTATAGGTGGTCACTTTTTCTAAAAAAATATTTTCCAATTCTTCTTGTCCAAAAAAGGGATTTCTAATGAAATCTATTTTCTAAAAACAAGTTTTTCTTTTAAAAATTACATTTTTATTGACAATTATTTATTATTTATATAATTATTCAAATTTTTTCATTGATTTACAAATTAAAAAATTACTGGAAATTTCTGTCTGGCATGTGGAAAATTCTAGTTGAATTAAGACCCTAATGTTCTGAACATTCAAATGAACGAAATTTATTTATTTCTTCTAAAAATTAAATTTTTATTGCAATTATTTTGCTTCACTACCAAAAAAATTAATTACTGAGTTTGTAAACGCAAAATTTTATTTTTTGATTTTTTTTATGATTAGTAATTTATTAAAATATCTTTAATAAAAAATATTTTGTTCATTTGAACGTTCAAAACTAAGGGATCAAGTTAATTTTTAATTGGACAATCAGTGACAAATGTCTGAATATAATTTCAATCATTACTAACTGCGATTTTCAGTGGTATTTCACTGATTCAGATTTAGGGACTGATAAGTAATTATAAAGTTATAAACATAAATAATAGCAATAGAAAATAGTAAAAAAAATAATAATTAAAATAATAATAAATAATAATAATAATCTCAACCCTTTCATTGAAATGTAGCTTCCTGTTTGTCAATTGAAGACTTCTCATTATGAAAATTCTAATTGAAGGATTATTTAATTTTTTGAGGATTATTTTGAACCTTAATAATAATAATAATTGTAGTAGATTTGAGTGAGTCATGCGCTTTCTATAAAGCTGCATCATTGTCCTTCTAAGGCAGAAGATGATACCGCGAAACGTGTGCGGATCAGCTTGTCAAGAAAGAAACGAGGCTTGCTGTCAACGCGCGAATATAATGGCACGAGAATTTTAATTGAATTTAATGCGCCATCCACAATTTTACAATTCACGTGTGTGCATAAGTATAAAATCGAGCTCTTTATATATTGTTAAATATATAAAGTTATAAAATATATATTATAACTTTTATATTATTTTTCAATAATTCCCTAGGTGTGCAATTTTATTTACCAAATTTTTACTATTTTTGGAGTATTTTATGTATTTCGATAGAAAGTCGTCTTTATATTAATCATATATATTTTCAAAAATTAATAGTTCGAATGAAATTTAAAGGATTTTTAAATTCAGAAACTTTATGATTCGTTTTTTACAGAAAATAAAAATTATTGACACAAAAATTTAATTTGAAGGAGAAATAAAATCTGAACGATCAGATCTTTAGAAACATAATTTTTTGGGCTAAAAATTATGGCTAACATTAGGTTATTATATTATATTTACACAGTAAAACATGAGGTGTTAAAATAACACTAGAATGATTTAAAATAATCTGCAACAGTGTAATCTCTCTAAGATTCAAGTAACACCGAAAAAGATTAAAATAATTTATTTTGGTGTTATCTTTAACCATGAATGAAATTTTATTTTAAATAAAACACCAAAGTCAACAATTTGTAAAAATTCGACAAATTTAGCATCTCCAGGGAGAATAGTTAGTTAGTTATTAACTTAGTTACATAGTTACTAAATTTCATTGTGTTCACAGATTTAAAAAAATTCAATTATTTTACAAAATTATAATCAAATTCTTGTCAAAATTTCAAATATTTTCAAAAGTTTTCTAAAATTCCATAATTTTCAATATCTACTATTTCAATAAAATTTTCCAAAAGAATTCCATTATTAAAAAAAATTTGAATACAATTCTACGCAAACATTCAATTATTTTCATAAATAATAAAATTTTTTACAGAAATTAGATTATTTACACATTTTTTAAATAAATTTCTTCGCAATAATTCAATTATTTTCATAAATAATAAAATTTCTACAGGGATTCAATTATTCTTATAAATAATAAAATTCTTTTAGGAATTCAATTATTTTCATAAATAGTAAAACTCATTGCAGAATTTCAATTATTTTGAATTCAATTTTAATCAAATTCCTCGAAAAATGTAATTATTCTTAAAAATATTATTAAAATTTGTCCAGAGTATTTTTAGAAATATTTAAATTTTGAAAAAGTTTCAAACTAAAATCATTAAAATCCTTAATTATTCATAATTTTGACAAAAAATTCTGTAGAATAATTTCTTTTTAAAAGTTTAATAGGATATTTATTGAATTTATTTCAAGTTTTTATTTTTCACTATATATTTAATTGCAGTATTTCCGAATAATTAAAATTTCGTGAAATTGATAATTTGATTAACAAGAATTGTTAATGATAATTGTTTTTTGATCACTAAGTTACTACTAGAACAATTCCAATTAATATCTAGGTAATGAAAATTAATTTAATTTACAATTAATGAAAAGTAACCACAGCCGACAATCAGCAGAAGATAAAAAATTTATTTTTTTTTATGAATTTTATTTTTTGTCTAATAACATTTGTTAATAATTATTGTTTATTGGTCTCTCAAGTACTACTAGAACAATTTTAATTAATACCTGGTAATGAAAATTAATTTAATTCACAATTATTGCAATTTTAATCAAATTTCTCGAAAAATGTAATTATTCTTAAAAATCTTATTAAAATTCGTCTAAAGAATTTAATGATTTAAAAAATTTGTTGATAACATTTTTTATGAGAATTGAATTTTGAGAAACATTTAATTATTCAATAAATTTTTTTCTTTTGCATTTAGGTAATTAAATTCTTGTAGGATTTTTTAATGAAAATTGATTTCCATTTCATAAAAATGAATTTCAGTTAAAATTTGAGATTATAATTGAATATTAAAAGAAATGTAGAGTGAACTTTTTGGAAATAATTGAATTTTGAAATTAATATTTTTGAAAAAGTTTAATTGAATTTTTAAAATATTATTTGAAGTTTTTATTTTCTAATATGCATTTAATTAAAGGAATTAAGTATAATTGAAATTTCGTGAAATTGATTAATTAATTATTATTAAAAATAATAGATATAAAGTAAAATTGTAGTTAACAATTTTTGAAAATAATAATTGAATTGAAATAATGAAAATAATTTTGAAAAAGTATAATATTTATATAATATAAAATAATGATTTTATTACTTGGTTATCTTTAATTATTATAAAATATGAAGAAATCGATCACTCCGTGTCGAAGACTCGGAGTTATTGATATCTTCATACTTTGTATAGTTATAAAAAAATTTAATAAACTAATATTTCATTCATTGTAAAAAATAACACAAAAATTGATCATTTTAACTAAAATTATTTTTACTGAAAAGACCTTTTTTAACAATGAAGTAAATTTTTTTCCATGTTCTTTGACGTTCAATAATTTACCCAGAGTTTTGATAAAAGAATTGATAAAAGTTGTTTAAAAACTTCAAACTGAAAACTCTTTATAAAACTTTATGAACTTTATTTTATATAATATACATTATACAGTTTATGGTATATAAATATTTTTTTAAAATGTAATTATAAATCACTTAATGTAGAAAAGAGCGATGCATCGCTCACTGCTTTACCTGAATTTGATACTTTAAAGCAGTGCGCGCACTTTGCAAAAAGACAATTTGAAATAATTATACTGTATACTCGCATGGCTCTTTATATAGATGAAGCGATAAAACGACAAGGAAATTACTAAGCGGTGCATTTCAGATTAATGTGGTTCGATATCGTTTGTGATAAATGTGTTCATTGAAACACATTCTTGGATGAAATTAAAACGCGTGAAAAATAATATATCAACTTCCATTTTTTTGACAGTAATTATTGGTACATGAAAACCAAAGTGTGAAAATTACTTACGTTGTATACTTTCCCAAAGTTTTTTTCCCCATTAAACAATATAGAACTCTCACTTTTAATTTATAAAGATAAATCTCTATTTTTGCAATGTCAGAATAACAGTTTTGTTTTATTAATTAACAGTTTATTCGAGATCTTGCATTTGTTGAAACGTACGAAATTTTTTTATCAAAGGATTAAAATTTTTGTATTATCAATAATTCACATTTCTTCTAAGGATATCAAATTGAGAAAAACTATGCTTAGGATTCATTTTTTTTTATTTAAAAAATTAAATAAAATTTTTTTTTCAAATTAAAATTTTTATATAAATTTGTAATCAAAATAAAACAAACAAACTAACTTGAAACTGCGAACAGATTACCGGAACATAACGATTATTATTAATATAGAAGAAGATTTCGACTTTAAGAGAAAGAGTCGCAAAGAGATTATTTTTGCATTCATTGCGATTAGGTTTTATTTTTTAAATTTTTGGCAAAATTTTATTTTTTTTTAATGCAACAGAAAATAATTATTTTGCTGTAGAGGAAATATTAGAAATAGATTCGTTATAATTTATTTATGGAGCTGTTGATTTTCGTTACGTCAATGGAATAAAATCACTGAGCATTCTCGTCAAGGGTCGCGAAATATTTATTATTAGTAATTATAGTCATCATTGAGGTTATTGCCACTGATCTGAGCGAATGATTGGATGGGACAACCGTTAAATATTACGCTTTTCTCATTTACATATTTTAACTCAAGTATATATTTAAATGCGATTCGTTAGGAATAGAGATAATTTTAGAGCCTGTTAAATGCAGGACGAATGTTTTCGGTGCGCTTAGAAGAAATATTTTCTCCAATCACACTTTATCAAATTCGATTTTTTAATTACTGATCATTTTTTTTATTTATTCGTTTTTAATTTATTTTTATTTTATTTTATCTATTTGTTCTTTTTCATTTCTTTTTTGTTTTTTATTTCTTTTTTTGTTTTTTATTCCGCTTTTTGTTTTTTATTTGTTTTTCGATTTTATTCCCTTTTTGGTTTTTTGTTATTTTCTGTTTCTTTTTTTTTTGTTTTTAGTTCTCCTTTGAAGTTTATTACTTTTTTGGATTATTACTATCTTTTCTGTTTTTTATTTCTTTTCTTTTTTGTTTCTTAAATTTCTTCTTCCTTTTTTGATTTAAATATTTCTTTTATTTCTATTTCTCTTGCTTTTTATCTCCTTTATTTTTTTTATCCTTTTCATTTTCTATTTCTTTCAGTTGTTATTCACTCTAATTTTTTTTATTTTTGTTTTTTCACCACGAATTAATAATTAACGTCAAACAAATTATTTACCTTAAATAATTTTTATAATCGTTGACTGGAAATATGTTATCAAATAAATAAAGTAAATTTTTTCGTTTTTGTTATTCCACTTTTCTTTCTTTTTAATAATAATTCATTATTAGTCTGTTTTCTAATTCCGTTTCCTTTAGACTTTGATTTCCACTAAATTAAAGTATGCAAATTACGTGCGAGTTATTTGTCATTAAACACTAAAATGAATTTACGAACTTTTAATTTAAAAAATTTGCATGCTACATCTTCGTGAAGAAGATGCAGGAAAAAAATTTATAGACGACATCTCATCGTTAGATAAAAGGAATTTAGAGTTTTAGGACGCAATGTCTTTTTAGCGAAAATTCTCTCAGATTACGTAGTCAGTTTATGCTAAAATCGTGTAATAAATTATAAACCTCTCTCGGAGAGGGAGATTGCAATCGAAAAAGCCAAAAATGCGAATAGAAAAAGAAAACCAATTTTTGCAAACACCTCTCTCTCTCTCCTATTTTTGTGATTCAATTTTATCTTGTTTGCGATTATTCCCAACATATAGTTTTCTATATAGAATCGCTAAATTATAATTTATAATATTAGATTTCTTTAATTAAAATTCATTAGATAAATTGTATTCGATTAGAATATTTATGTGTATACTTTGTGGAGGAATTTTTCTTCCTAATTATGAATAATAAAAGAAAAGGAACAAATTAATTGTATATTTAAAAAAAGCAGTTATTCGCGACACTTTTTTTGTTGCTTCAAACTCAAAGTATAAAGAAGTCGTAAAAATGTTTCAATATGTTTGTCATTAAAATGTCTGTACAAAATATCTAAATAAAACGATGGCTATATTAACTGTTAGATGACACATAACACGATTTTAAATCTTTGATTACAGAAAATTTGGTCGTAAAGAACATAAAAATTGACAAATTTTTGAAATTTACAATTTCGTTTAATTTCTGTTATTTGATAGTTTCGATCAATTAAAAATGTTCTCTATTTTTCCCTATTGGGTTTTTTTTGCCTTATCTAAATTACCATTGTTTAGAGAATCCCTAAAGAAGTTTGCGTACTTTGAATATTAATTAATATCTTCAGTTATTTACTCGAAACAATATTTGGAGAAATCCGTATTTAAATTGAATTTTTATTCCTTTCATCGCTTATCAATATTTGGGAGTAGTTTAGATATTAAAAATATTTAGAAGTGTTAAAAACGGTTTTTAGATTTTTTTAAAAGAATAAGCCTATCGGAGAATAATAAAAATTCTAATCTATTGATTCAAAAGACTTTAAAGTTTTTAAATTTTTAATTTTTTAAATTGTCTCAATTGAATCAAAATTCGAAAATCGAAATTGAAAAATCTTTTTGTAATTATTTCGAAATTTTTATAAAAATATGCGGGTATAAATTCGTATTATAAATCAAGGCAAATTGATGGCTCTCGTGTGTACATTGATACCTTTTTCTTCTTCTTCTTATTCTTGTTTAATTTTTAAACTTTCTGTTTCGTCCTTTTTTGAAATGAAATTAAAACTTTCGTTTGTGTATAAAATTTATCACGTAACCCTTAATCGAAATTGAAAACAAGAACGAAAATTATCATAAAATGCAGTTGATCCGCCGGCGATACATTTATCTTTCACGCAATTATATTATTGCAATCGCTTTAAGGACGTTCAAAATTCATTAAAATAATTTTTCTATATTTTTGAAATCTTTCTCTGCTTAATTATTTTTAGAACTAACTGTAAGAGAAAAAATTAAAATTTAATATTTAAGAATTTTTATTATCTACAGGAAATAATTTTTTTGGAAAAAGTACAACTTGAAAGGGGACTTTAGGGATTATTTTAAATATCAATTTGCTAAGTAAGAAAATTTTTTATTAATTCTAAGACTAAAGAAATAAGCGTAAAAAAATTCGAAACCGTAAAAATATCGCAAAGTAAGATAAATTTAAAATTTTAATTCGTTTGTATTAATTTTCGAACTTTCTAGATTCAATTTCTAATTGTAAATAACTGTAGAATGAATTAATTAATTATTAATAATTATAGAATTAGGAATACTGAAAAAAAAAATTTAGATTCAATATGGACACGCTATTCTCCACTTGCGAACGCCAAGGCCACCACTAGATGGCAGTTTAGTTGATAAATTTAAATTATTCGCCACCTGGTGATCATCTCGGCGTTCTCAAGTGGAGAGATTAAAAACAAAATTGTATCCCACAAACAATTTGTGTCGAATTAAATAGAAACATTATTGTAAGAATATAATAACAAAAAGTAATGTTTTATTTTTTTTTCTTTCTTCAATTTTTTTCTTATAGTTATTAATCTGTCACGCTGTAATGTTATTGCATTTGGGGTATTTATTATTTTTATTATATTGCAACTGAAAAATTATAAAGCAGGAGCGAAATTTCGAATGAAAAATTTACAATTTGACGATAAAAGTGTGACGAACTATAAAGCGCAGAGAGAGAGAGAGAGGGAATGAGAACGAATTGTATTGAAAGGATATATAATAAGACTTATCATAAACTCTCGGTTGCATGTGGCGTCGGCTTTTATTTCTTATTAAAGGCCTAAAGGGTATACGAATGGGAATTGGAAAAAAAAGAGGGAAAGACAGGTCGAATCGAAGAAAAAAGAAGTGTATCAGACGAAGAAATGAAATCTTTAACGTCTTTATACATATATTGCCTCAAAGCAATTTTTATCATAGTATTCGTGTCTTATGATTTGTAAAACGGTGAAAATTTATGACCCTTAAATTTTTCCTTATACAACAACCCACTATGTTGAGCCCGAGACTAAATATTATTGCTGTAGAAATTTTATTATAATTCTTTTCTTTTCTTTTTCTGTCATTCTTTTCTGTAAATTCTTGTAAATAATTAATTTCTGTCTTTTTTCCATTAATTTTCATTCTTTGTCTACTGCTGCTTTCTTTCTTTTTTGACGAATAATTTATAGAAATACATTTTTTGTTATAAAAGAAATTAATTATTTTTTAATGTTTGTCTTTTATTTATTAATTTACTTTATTATTTATAATTAATTGAAATTGCTTAATTTACATTTTTATAAATGTTGTAAATTATTTATCCTTTATTTATTTATTTAAAATAGTCTCGAAAATTGAAATAATTTTATTTACTTTTCCATAAAATTTTATAAATTATTTATCTATTTATTTATTTGATATAAATGTTAGTCTCATAAACTGTAAATAATTATCTTTTTCTATTTTTTTTATCAATTTTCTTTCATAGAAAAAAATATTTTTCTATATGAAAGACATTAAATTATTTTCAAACTTTTAAAAAATTAAAATTTCTTAACTGATTATTAATTAATAATTTAAATAAAGAAAATAAGAAAGTTTGTTTTAAGTAAGAAGTTAAGAACATTTTTTGTCTGTAAGAGAAAATTTGTAATTTTTTGGGAAAATATTTGTTTCCACCTTTTTTGCACAAAGAAATAATTTTTCTTTCTTTTTTTGCAAATAATTAATTTTTTTCTGTTCTTTTAAAACGAAATATGTTTCAATGATAATTTCCATATAATAGCAGCTTTTTAAACCAATTTTTATCGGGAACAATTATTTTTAACTTCAATTATAAGGAGTAATATTCGAAACGGAAGAGAAAATTGACGTAATGTTTTAATGAGACTGTGCATTACAGTCATTAAATTAACGATGTAACAAATTAAGAACAGAACAGCTGCAACTGTTTAAAAAAAATCGAATTTTTAAAAATTAAGTTCATTTTCTTTTCTTCTCCTGCGGATAAAATGAATGTAATAATTTTGATCTAACAAAGAAGGATCGTTATATAATTTTTGATATCTACGGAAGTAAAAATTATCGAAGGGAAAAAAAAATTTTAACAGAAGTTGCGAGGACTATTATTGATGTGAATTGGAACAGTATTTTTTTTTTTTGATATTATGTTATTACAAGTTTTCTCTCTCTCTCTCTCTCTCTCTCTCTTGTCGGTTAGAAGAAGATAGAGATCTTGGGATTTTCTCATAAAGTTTCTTCTACTCGATCCCAATGAACAGGACTGACAAGTTAATTAAGTTTAATCCCTTGCATTCAAAAATATCTACCATTCTTAGTGGCGTCTGTGTATGGCATCAGACCAATAAAGTGTGACTGATTTAATGATGTTGAAGTTCACAGAGTCGATGATAAACGATTTTTTTTATGGGAAAAAAAATTTTTCTGGTGTTACGCCTCTGATCATAATTTGTACTCTTTTTCCTTTCAACACATCTTTTTTGAATTTTGAACTAGTATTCAACTGTTTTGTTCGGTTTCAATTTGAGGAAATTGTTTCTGAATTAATCAGGTTTCTATTTTAAATTATTAATTATTATTAATAATAAATTAATATGAATTAATTATTAATTAATTAATTCATTTATTTATTACATTATTTATTACATTCTTAATTAATTAATATATTTAATTATTACTTTTTTATTAATTAGCACTTAGTTAACTATTAAATATTAATCCCTGATATTAATTAATAATAATTATATTAACTATCAACTATTACTTAATTGTGAATATTAACTACTAACTTTTAATTAACTATTAATTAGTTAATAATTAAAATTAATTTTTTTTCGATTTGTATTTGCTTACAGTACAAATTTTTTTCTTTCTCTTTTAATTTTAATCTTAATATAAAATTTTTGTTCTTTTTTACCGGATGAAAAAATTATTTTTTGAAAATTTTAAATCAGACGGTGTTAAATAATTTTGATATAATAAAAAGAAAGTGGAGTGAAGTTTTTGATAAAAGAGTCGAGTGGATTAAAGTAGCAATTAACACTTGCTAAAAGTTTAAAAAAATACAGGATGCTCCTTCTTGCATCAATAAAAATGTCCGATTGAATATATTTCCAAGTCGTCAAATATTGTTTCGAAAAGAAGAATAAAAATCTTTGGTGAGTGCATTTACGATATCGAAGCCCACCTGAAAGTCAATTAACAAGTCGTAAAATATTTCATGAAAAAAGTAAATATGCTCCCAATTTTTTTTTTTACTTTTCTAAACTATTTTCCGATAAATAGTAAATGAAAAACAAGATGAAACATTAGACAAATATTTATTTCAAAAGCTGAAAAATTTATATTTTATTTTAGTCTTTGAATTTTTAAAATTTATTTTCAAACTCATTTATTAAAATTCATTAGTTTGTTTATTAATTAAATGAAACAATAATTTACATTAGTATGAATGGTGAAAAAATTCTAAACTTTCAAGTGAGGGAAATATTTTTTTTTGATACAAAAAAATGAAAAGAATAAAATCGTTGAAATGTGGTATAAACAATAAATTTTGCGTATCTTAACGATTTTATTCGCTTTGCTTCCTCATGGAGGAACTATTTTTTTTTAAAGTGAGAATGGTTTTAAAAAAAAATATGATGAAGAGTAGTTGAAGTTTATGGAATCAATTTGAGTAGGTAATTTACAGTATTATGAAGAAAATGTATATTCCCATACAGCTGCTGTCGAAGTAATGAATGTTCTAGTGCAGGTACTTTAGATTTGTTGTAAAAAATATTTCCTGGCATCGATCTTTGTACTTTGTCAATGTTTCATGTCTTTCTATTTTATGCCAAGAAACAGATGGTCAATTCAACGCCTTCCATGCAATTCATTGTCCAGTCGGTCAAAATGTTTTATGGGCACTTGATTTCTTCAATCAAGTATGTATGGATACTTGGCGAAAGACTGTTTCGACTTGTCTTTCAAATTAGTTCGAATCACTTCTAAATATTTTCTTTTACGTTTAATCCTTGTCTTCAATTTATAAAAATTGAAAATTACTCTTTAGGTTTTTTTACTTAATTTCTTTTTTTATTCCCTCTATTCTGATTTTATTCTTTTTCTTATTTTTACATTTGTTCGTTTTTGCTTCTTGTCTGCTTCTTCTTCTTCTTCTTATTTTTGTACTTATCCTTATTTTTTTTATTTTTCTTCTATTCCTGATTTTTATTTTCAGTTCTATTCTTCATTTTTTTCTTTATTAGGTTTTTAATTTTTTGGTTTTTTATTCCTGTTTCATTTTTATTTCCCTTCTTATTTTATTTTTATTTCTGTTTCTTTTTTTTATTAATATTTTTATATTCTTCTTTCTATTTTTTCATGTTTTTATTCTCTTTTTTTTATTCTTCTTCCTATTTATTCATATCTTTATTCTTTTTCGTACTTTTATTCTCATTTTCATCCTTTCCTTGTTTCTTCTTATTCTTACTTTTCTCTTTCTTAATTTTTTCTTCTTTTTTAATTTTTCTTCATATTCTTATATTTTCCTTTTTCTTCTTTTTGTTTGTTATATTTCTTCATATTTTTTTATTATTTTTATATTCAAATTTTTTTTTCTGTGCATTTTTCTTCATATTTTATTTCTTCTTCATTTTTTTTAATTTACCTTTTTTATATTTTTTGGATGTTTCTTCATCTTATTTTGTATCCTTTTATCATTCTTCTTATTTCTTTTTATATTTATTATATTTTTATTCTTCGTTTTGTTTTTCATCTTACTTTTTTATAATTCTTATTTTTTTCTTATATTTCTTACTTTTAGTTTTTTTGTGCTTTTTATTATTTTTGCTATAATTTTTATTTTTCTTCATAGTTTTCTTTATATTCTAATTCTTCTTCTTAACTATTTCTTCTTCTTATAGGTTTATTTTCCTTTATTTTATTCCTATTTTAATGGTTCTTCGTATTTTTATTCGTATTTTCATCCTTTTTTTTCTTCCTTCTTATTCTCATTTTTTGTTTTTCAATTTTTTATTTCTATTATTTTTCTCATTTTTCTTTATCTAATTTTTTTATTACTCTTGTTTTTTCTTCTTATTCTTTTTTCGATGTTTCATTTTTTTGTATTTTTTCTTGTTATTATTTTTTTTCTTATTATTTTTTTCTTTTTCTTCTTATGATTTTTACTCTAATTTTCATTTTTCATTATTTTCATTGTTCATTCTTAATTAGTTTTTTCATATTTTAATTATTTTTTCACGTTAATTTTTCTTCTTTTTCCTACTATTTTTATGCTGTTTAGTATTTTTAGCTCTTATTTTTATCTTTTTCATCTTTCTTTTTATTTTCTTATTCTCATTTTTCAATTTTTACTTTCAGTTCTTCTTCTAATTTTTTACATCTTATTTCTATATAACTTTTATGTATTTTCTTATCCTTATTTTAATGTTAAATTTTTTCCATTTATTTTTTTCTTTTTTTTATTTTTCTTCTATTTTTTTATTATTTTTTCTTTAATTTTTCTTTTCCCATAGTTTTCTTCATGTTTCAATTCATTCTACTTATGTTTATTGTTCTGTTTTTTATTTTTATTTTTATTTTTCTGCCTTTTCGTATTTTTATTCTTATTTTTATCCATTTTATCTTCCTTCTTAATCTCATTTTTCTTTTCTCGATTTTTAATTTCTATTCTTATTCTTGTTATTCTTCACCTAATTTTTTATTATTCTTATTTTAATATTTTATTTTTCAATAGAAATATTCTATTCTACACTTTCTTTCTTCTTCTTATTTTTATTACTATTTTTTTTTAATTCTTATATTTCTTCTAATATCTTTGACTCTTATTTTTTTTACTCTTATTTCACTTGTTTTTACTTCTATTATTTCTTACAATTTTTATTCTCCTTTTTGTATTTGTAAATAAAATTTTTTTTTCTTACCATTTTTAATTTCTATTCTTTTCTCGTTATTCTACACCTAATTTTTTATTATTCTTTAACTATTTAATTAATTTATTATTTTTATTTTAATGTTTTATTTTTCAATATAAATATTTTTTAATATTTGTATTTCTTCTTCTTATTTTTATTTCTATTTTTTCTAATTCTTATATTTCTTCTAATTTCCCGACTCTTATTTTTTTTACTCTTATTTCACTTGCATTTAAGTTCTATTATTTCTTACAATTTTTCTTCTTATTTTTCTTCTTCTTTTTGTATTCGGAAAAAATCAGGAAATAATTTTACAATTGTCATTTTTCAAATATTTCTACGTGCCAAAATTTTTGGCACGATTTTTCTCTTAATGGAAATGATTGGTCAAAAGAGGATAATTATTCATCTTATCTATTCGTTTGGTTTTATGTATATTTATTTTCATTTTCTTTTTTTTTTTGCAGCACTTTGCCTTAATCACTGTTACTCTTTTAATGTCTCATAGCTTTATGACATGAATATTTTTTTCTCGTCCCTTCTCATCACGTACTATCTTGTTTGTCCTTCTTTTCCGGCATAAGGTTTTTGCATGAACCATTTACGCCAAGATGTTCATATACACACACATATATATATATATAAATGTACACGCATTCAATAATTACGAGAGGCAAGTGTCTACCTCCCTGCAAGAAAGTGCTTCTCTCTTTCGAGCTTCAACTCCCGCCAGGCACCTGTTGCAATGCATGTGTGCGTGTGTTTGTGTATAAATAAGAAACGGTATTTTATATGTATAAGAGATATGGTCCAGAGCTGTTGCTGCTGCTGGATCAAGAATCAACTGTTACTTCCCTCGCTTCGTCTTCACGAAATTACACTCATTTCCGAATTTCTTCTTTCATTAAAACTCTCAGCGGCTAAATATCATTTCGAGTATGGAATGCTACCACAGAAGAAAAAGAGTATCAAAAAAATAAGGAGAATTTTTTTTTTCTCGAGACTAATAATACTGATATTATTTTCTCATTTCACTGATTGAGAAATTGTCATATCATATTAATTTAATGTGAGTGTAATTTCTGATTTTCATGTCATCGAAAGTATTAATTTTATACTGAGGCGAAAAAAGAATGAATATACTTACTATTTTTGTACTATTTTCTTAAAAGTATTAAAAAAGACAAAAACATTTTTTTAATTTAAAAAAAAATTGTTTATTTTTGTTAATGATACCAAAAAATTGGAACAATTTTTTATATCAATTTGTTTCAATTTGATAGTTTTAACTTTTAAATAAACAGTGCTAGATATAATTTTTAATAATTGTTAATTGTATTATAAATTTAATGACAAAAAAAAATAAGTTAAAGGAAAAAATTTTTTGCTTTTTTAACTCTTTGGAAAATTAATTTAGTAGAGAATAAAATTTAAAAAATTGATTTTATAATTGAAAATGTCATTCGACATTGAAATATTGCTTGTTTAGAAAATAAATTGTCTTCTCAACGTTCGCGTGAAAAACGAAGTGCTACCATAAAATAATGAAAAGATTGTTTCATCTTTCTTGGAATTTCTTTTGTCAGCTTTCTGACCAAAATAGCATATTTTTTATTTTATTTTTCGCCACTTTAGCATTTAAGTAAACAAAATATTTTTTCTTTTCCAGAATTTCAATTTTTCTAGGTTTTAAGTTTTTGAGATTTTAAATTTTCCATGTTTTTGAACATTCGAGGAGTTACATTAATAAAAATTAATTAATTTATCAAATAATTAATCATTAATTTTATTAAATAATTAATTAATTAAATTTTTGAGGTATTAAATTTTCGAAGTTTTGAATTTTTGAGGTTTTAAATTTTCAGGGTATTGAACTCGAGGATTCAGATTTTAAATTTTCGATTTTTAAAATTTTGTTGGTTTTGAACTTTCGAGGTTTTAAATATTTCAAACATTCGAAGAGCTGAACATTTAAAGTTTTAATTTTTCGTGGTTTTGAAATTTCAAGGTTTTAAATTTTCGATTTTCTGAACCTTCGAGGATTCTTTTTGAAAACCAAAAAGAATATAAAAATAATTACCATATTAAATTTTTATTCTATTATTTTTATTAAACAAATTATTTTTTATTGTTTCTATTTTTTTACGGGACTATTATTAATAGTAGCATTAAATTATTCATTTACTTAAATATTATAAATTCAGACAACTTTTATCATAAAGTTGGTTGTAATTAAATATTTTATCAACTATATACATGATAAATATTTTCCTGTATTTAAAAATTGGAAAAAAGGAAAAATTAACATATTCGTGAAATTTAATTAAGAAGCAATGAAATCGAACTAAAAAAAATTTGTTTTTTGTATACATGTATAGATAAAACTGTGATGAATTCGTAAATTTTTCTCACGTTGATAATTGTAATAATTATAAGGAGACAATTTTGTATCACTTAATTAACGACATTAAATTGAGATTTTTTTTTCGTTGCAAAAATACGTGAAAAAGTAAAAGGATTTAGAGCAATGCAGTGAAGAGAAAACGAGATTGAGTGCCAAATTGATAATGTCGTCTGTCATGAAATTATCAGCATGCATCTTCAATGTATTTCATTTTTGGTCCAATCATTTTAGACCGAAATTCTTCAAGTGAGAATTTGTATTTTTATTTTTTTTATTTATCATTTATAATAATTTATTTATTAATTATAATAATTTATTCATTATTTATAATAATTTAATTATTATTTATAATAATTTAATTATTATTTATAATAATTTAATTATTATTTATAATAATTTATTTATTATTTATAATAATTTATTTATTATTTATAATAATAATTTTTTGTAATTATGTATAAAAATATTAAAGTGGAAGTAGTTAAATAAAATTTTTAAAAAATAATTGAATAATAATAAAAAGCAAATTTCTAATAATGCTTGGTGGAGACTTTATTCTGTTTTTTGAAACTGAATGTGAGTTTTTTGTGGGAGAAGAATATTATTATAATATTACTCGTAATGACAGAAAATAGTGTTCGGTTGTAAAATATGGGTGTTTGATAAGACCTGATGTTGAAATCATATGGTACAAGCACATGTTTCGCGGAGAAGGTGGTTTAGTGAAAAACACTTGATAGTGCAATTATTATTATATGTTATCCGACATATTCACATAATGACTTGAACATGCGGACATAAGCACATGTCACATATGACCGATCATCATAACGAGAGTACATATTATTATTCATATTTACGCTTCAACTCTTGTTATAAAATTGAATAATCCACGCAAGAAATAAATTTCTTTTTCTTTCCCCTTTCTTCTTCTTTTCTCTTTTTTTAATAAAGTCATAAAAAAGCGTTGGATTTCGTTTTTAAATTTATTTTTTGTTATATTTAAACGTGTCTATTTTTCAATTGCAAATTTATATTTTGGAGTTTTTTCTTTCGAGTTTTCTTCCGCAACGTTTATAATGAACAAAGTGGAAAAGAAATATTTTTTTATTATAATTTTATACATAATTTTTATTGGAAGAATATAAATAATTATACGAACATATTGAGATTTAATATGGAGATGATATTCTCCACCTGAGAACGCCAAGGTCACCGCTAGATGGCAGTTCAGTTGTCAAAACCAAATTCCACGCCATCTGATGATGATCCTGGCGTTTTCAAGTGAAGAAATTAAACCATTTTATTATTAAAAATACTTTTTCTAATTAAAAAATATTATCGTGAGAATAATTGAATCATAAAGTTCAGATTTGAAAAAATATTACTTTAGTCAAATTTCTTTTTTTTTCATTGAATTTTAGAAAAAAGTGTGAAGTTTATTTTTGTAGAAAAATATTCTTCTCTGTCTTAATCGTTGACTATATTAAACGTCAATTAAAAGTAAAAAGTGAATTAAAAATTAAAATTTGAAAATTGATCGAATTGAGAAATTTTGATCCAATTGGATCTAAATCTATGCGTGGAGAAGAACAAAAGTGACTAATTAAATTAATTAGTGCCAAATAAGTTAAACAAGTATAGACTATTTCTTTACTGTGTTAACAGCTTTCATAAATTTATTTTGATGTGAGAGAGAATTTCTAATTTACTGAAATATCTCGTTAGAATTTTTTCAGTTCATATTCACATTATTAACGAACCGAAAAGCTGTAAATGAGTGAATCAATATGCTAATTTTTATTTATATATAAAATATAAATTATAAAATTATAAAAGAGAAATGATTTTTCCAACTAAAATGCAAATTGTAATTAAAAATTTCCATCAAAATCATCATTTTATACATATTTAATTGTGTAGAATCATTAATTAATAATTATATTTTTATTTAATCTTATTATCTATTAAAAATTTATTTAACTGTAATTTTATTTAATATTAGAATTAAATTTAATTATAATTGAGTTTTTTTTCTGTCAGGACAATAAATTTAATTGTCGTACACAAAACGGGTGTATTATTTGTGTCGAATTTTATTCTATAATTAGAACACGTCAATTTATTTAATTACGATTCTGTTATTATCGTAATTATATTACTATTGTAATTACATAACAATCGTAATTAGTGTGAATTTCATTAGTGATTGTAAACATCGAAAAATTGTAATTAGGTGAAATGAAAAATTACTTTCATTGAATTAATTAGTTAAATAACTAATTAATTATATGTGATGTGAGTAATTAAATTCTTTAAATTTAATACATGTCTAGATTATAAATTATTTAATATTGTTTTTTGGTTTTTTTCTTCGTTTTCTTTATTTTCTTAATTTTTTCAATTTTTATTCAGTTTCTTTATATTTTGTTGGTTTTCTTATGTATCTTTACTTTCGTATTTTATTGTGTGAAAATAATTTGAAAAACCTTTTATATAATGAAATGCCGCAGTTCGACGACGGTAGAAATTAAGTGAAAAAATTATTGTCTCTGCGCGAGACCGTTATTCTTCGATGATTATAATTATATTCTCGATAAAACTGATATCACGCTTTACGTACAAGGATCATGGACCCTTGTTTTCTTGTTAACCTTTTTCTGATCATGTAAATTTTATCTCAATTTATTGACTCTTACAATAAGGAAAGTATTTCTAATTGTATTGACACCTGCAGTCAGATGTGAAATTATCGTCTGAGATTTTTTCTTATTTCTTTTTATTTTTATTATTGTTGTGGAAAAAAATATGTTCCTTTCGACATGAAAAAAATAATAAATATTTTTCAGTTTTTAATTTATGGGTTTCACTTTTTGTTTATAATTTATTTTTTATCGAACTGATTTTTTTTAATTTGGAAAATTTATTTCATTTTTTGTAAATTGTTTTTCTTTTTTAATTATTATTTTTAAATTATTAATTTCGTATTTTTTATAGTAAATTGGCTCTTTTTTCCACTTGGAAAAATTATTTCATTTCTACTTCAAGTGAATTGATTCGTTTTTTAATTTCCTCTTGTAATTTTTTTTCGTGAATTGGTTCTTTTTTTTTCTTTTTGGAAAAATTGTTTCGTTTTTAGTTTCATTTTTCTTAAATTGTTTCTTCGGAATTTTTTTTAATGAATTAATATTTTATGGTTCTAATTGGTTCTTTTTTTCATTTTGGAAAAATTATTTCTTGTTTCATTTTACGTAAATTTTTTCTTCGGAATTTTTTTTAATGAATAAATTTTAATAATAATCATTAATTATTAATATTATTACTTAATATTATTATTTTTTTGGTTCTTTTTTTCTTTTTGGAAAAATTATTTCTTTTTTACTTTCATTTTTCGCAAGTTTTTTCTTCGGGAATTTTTTAATGGATTAATTTTTTTGTTTGTTTCTAAAAAATTATTTTATTTTTAGTTCCACTTGCAGTGAATTATTTATTGTTTTTCATAATGGGGAAAATTATTTAATTTTTCGTTTTTTAATTCTTTTTTGCAGAATGCTGAGAAAAAAATGTATCTTCTAGTCCCTATCCTCCTGAATTGCCTTCACGTTCTGCGAATCGTGCTCGGCCAGGAACTTTCAGTCACACGACATGCAGATGGAGATATTTTCACAATTGAAGGTAATTTAAGAAAAGCTAAAGACAATTCTGATTAATGGTTGGTAATTTTTTTTTCTTCCTTTTATTTCTGAGCTAACGAATGTATAAGGAGAGAAAATCATGTCACATTGTTCGAGCAAATATAATAATAATTGCGAATCTTTGTGAGGTAATTTGTCTGTTGCATTTGCAGTGTTTACAGAGTAATAACTCTTAAAACCATGAACATAGAAAAAATGATCAATTATTGTTTTTAAAAAATTACTTGCATAGCAAGTTCACGTCTTTTTTAAGTTATTACTAAAAAGAATTATTATTATTATTATTATTATTATTGTGTTATATTAATTTTATTTTATTATTATTATTTATTATTATTTATAGATCCTAAAGTTCTGAACGTTCAAATGAACGAAATTTATTTATTTTTTCTAAAAATTAAATTTTTATTGCAATTATTTTGCTTCACTATTCAAAAAATTAATTACTGAGTTTGTAAAAGTACAATTTTAATTTTGAAATTTTTTAAGATTTGTAATTTATTAAAATATTTTCAATAAAAATGTATTTCGTTCATTTGAAGGTTCAAACTTGGGGATCATATTATTTATAATCGTTATTATTGCTTTTATATTTTTATTACTATTATATTTTTAATTTTATTTCTATTTTCTAATCTTTTCTTTATTCTTTTATTATTTGCACTAAACTGGAAAAAGTTTTATTTGATAAATTTTTTTATTTCTTCTTTTTATTTAAAATATAATTTTTGCTCTTTATCGTAAAGTCGAAAAGGGAAATAAAAGATCTAGTGGTACAGTAATGAAATAAAATTAGAGTTAATATTTTTATGTACTAAAAAAAATATTGATAGATTGTAAAATTTATTCTATACGTATATATATATATACGTTTACTGTTGTTTGATATACCGCAATGTGTGATGCTGTAAAATTAAAGCGATTTCCGTGTACCCATCATTATTTGGAAAGTGTCTTCCTGAGAGATGGTTTTTCTCCTTCAGTTAATATACACAATGAAGTCAAAATATGTATTATACATATTGTGTGCGACTATCATCGATTTATTCACGCTTCATATATGGACATTTTCAAAGAGAGATCATATAGAAACTGTTATGGAACAAATCAAATGGACCTTTCAGTTGGAACAATTTCTATGTACATACCAGCTGGTCTTGATTAATTTTTTTTGTTATACTTAAAAAAAAGACTTGAATCAAGTCATGATGTTTGTGCACTTTTATTCTCGCGATTATTTCGAGTACATTCACTCTGAAAAATTGGTATATTTAACTTAGAACCAAGTAAACAATTTTTTTGATTCAGGAAAATTTTATTTCTGTTTGGGATTTGAGTATAAGCGAGACAACTAAAGTTTAATATTAATTGAAATCATTCTTATGATCTCCAAGTTTTGAACTTTCAAGTGAACGAAATATTTTTTATTGCAGATGTTTTAATAAATTATTAATCATGAAAAAATTTAACAAAATAAAATTTTACGTTTACAAACTCAGTAATTATTTTTTTTTGGTTTTGAAGTAAAGTAATTGCAATAAAAATTTAACTTTTAGAAGAAATAAATAAATTTCGTTCATTTGAACGTTCAGGACTTTAGCATCTTTCATTCTTACTCATTTTTTTGTTTTTTTTTGTTTTCTGTTTTTATTTAAAAAATTGTTAAGAAGATTTGGAATTTGGAAATGTTTCTATATGTTGAAAATTTGTTCAAGGATGTAAGAAATCGTGTGTTAAATTCTTTAATATGATTCCATCGTATTACATGCGAATAAGAAGTTTGGAAAAATTTTATTTATTTATTTAATTTATTTTCTTTTTGGGAAGTTAGGATAAAAGGATCTGACAGTTGACTGACTCTACCTGTCTTCACTCGACGGTGTGTTCAATGTTCAGTAAGAAAAAAATTATGCACTCAATCTCTCAATGTTGCATTTGAAAGTCATTCGAATGACAGGATTGGAACACCAAAAAGTGACATTTACATACAAAAGGAGCAATCCTTAAATAACAAATCCCGTTAGACATTATTCGGACATGCACTTTTTCATTTAGCATCGATTACAGATTTTTGATTTATTGTGTACGTGTACTTAATTCAATTTATTTTCATTAACTTATTTATTTATTCTCTTTTTCCATTATTTTATTTTTTTAAATTTTATTTTTATTATCAATTAATAGTATAATTATTTTCAAATATAATAAATATTCTAAAATTAAAACGAGAGAATTGTATTCTAAATAATATATAATTATATTATTAATAAATAAATAGTAGTAAATTTAAAAAAAAAATTTAATTTTTCTTTAATTTCTAGTACTTTTGTTTATTTATATTTTAATTCTTTGTTTACTAGCAATTTTTTTCGAAAGAAAATATTTTTCGTTTGCCTTGTTTCATATTCTGTTGGACGTTAAATTAATACATTTTTAAATAACTCTAAAATCAGTGCTCTAATTTTTTTTTTTTTTGACGGAAAAAGAAAACACGAATGCATTTAAAGCAATTATTGTCGGTGATATTTACGTAATAATTTTTTAACATTTCGTGGAAGGAATACTCGGATATGTTAATTTGCTTTTAATAAGATGGTCATTGTCTGCACGAAAGACTATTTCAAAAACTCCATAAGAGACAAAATAGTTTTTAAAAACATCCAAAATGTGCTTTTAATCAAATTACTGTAATTACAGTGATTGATAAGATTATTAAACGATAAATTCTTTCATTCAATAATTTTCTCAGTGTTCAATTATACTGTTAATACATATTTGGTTTTGTTTATATATAACGTCATTAATTTTTATTTATTAATTTATTTTATTTATTGAATTATAATTAAGAATAGTAAAATAATTATTATATTTTTTAATATATTACATTTTTACAATTATTATTTTTTTGGGCGAAAGTAAAAATATTAACGAATAATGTGAACAATGAAAAGACAAATAACAAAAATAATGATAATAATGATAATAATAATGATAATAATAATAATAATAGTAATAATAATTAGTATTACTATTATAAAGTATTACATGAAAATGAATATTATAGTGCACTGAAATAAATAAATTTGCTTAAAATAACCGATTACTTGTCTAACTGTCAAATAAATATTTACTTGAGTCAAATAATTATTATTTAAATCAAACAAATAGTATTCGAATCGAACATTTCGGCATTTAAAGAAATTGATTAAAATTATCATTAAAATGACTTAGAATAAAAATTATATTATTCAAGTAAATATTTATTTGATAATAGAAAAATAATTGGTTATTTTAATCAAAATATTTTTTTTTAGTGTAGAATGAATCATAATTATGCCACAACTAATTATTTTTAATCAAGTGTGAAAAAACTGAATGTTTCACATTTAAATTGTTGACAGGATCATGTTCCAAGGCGTGTAAAATATTGAGCAGTGGAACAGCTAGTCCTGTTTTTCGCAATCCTTCAAATGCAAGAGTTTACACTCCTGTCAGCTCGTGCTCATGCCAGTGCAACGCTGAAGTTCCCGTATTTCGAGAGGATCTTCATATTTGTGTGAATGATATTCACGGTGAGTTAATTTTAATTTTATGCACATCATCGGCAATAATTACACACGGAGAATTTAATGTTTTATATTTGAACCAAATATATATAATATATTTGTGTCAAATAAATATTTGCCTGACAGTGTTCTAAACTTTTGATTTGTTTGGAATAAAAAATTTATTTTTTCAAAAAAAAACTTGTTTTACAAAACAAAAAAATTTATTTTGCAAATAAAAATTTTATTTATAAAAAAAAAATTATTTTTTACAAGTTCTTTATTTATTTGACACAAATAAATTTTTTATTCGGCGCAAATAATTTTTCTATTCGGGTCAAATAAATTTTTTATTTGGCGCAAATAATTTTGCACACGTCCTTTTTTTTATTCGACACAAATAAATTTTCTATTCGGCGCAAATAATTTTGTCAGTCAGCGCAAATAAATTTTTTTTGTCGAAAATGAAATTATTCTTCGAGCTGAATAAAATTTAGTTAGAAGTCAAAAACATGTATTTTCTCAGTTGTGAACATTTATTCACAAAAAAAAATTGATTTAAACCACAACAAATTTTTTTTGATGAACTAAAAGTATATTTATTTTAGACACAACTCGAATAATTATTTATTGAAGAATAAGAAATTTCTTTAATTTGTTTAAAGCAAAAATATTCGACATAAATAAAACTTTTATTTGTTAAACAGTATTTCTAAGGATATCAAATTGAGACAAAAAGAAAAATCTAAACTAAATTCGATTTTTCTCTCAATTTGACGTCCTTAGAAAAACTGAGACCATATAAAATTTTATTCACATAAAATAAAATTTATTTGAAACAAATAAAAAGTTGGCTCTTAGTCAAATATTTTTTTTTCTTGGTGTTTAAAGTGTTAATTTTAATTATAATTAATTAGCATTGTAATGAATTGGTCCTAATTATTATTAATGATTAAAATATTATTTTTGTTTTCAAAGATATATATAAATGATTTGACTGTGCTATTTGTTTAATTATTGTAAGTAATAATGTGAAATGAGAATTTTTACAATCTCGTTCACGTATATTGTAATAAGGCAAAACGCAGAAAGTGTTTTTAAATTTCACCTGCATTATTCCAATTAATAGAGTAACCAGGTCAATTCTACTTTATTGCAAAATAATGATGCACCAAATTGATTAATTCTTAATGACACATGGCATGCAATATATGCGCTCGGCGGTATTTTTCTTCTCAAGATATAATCCTCCTTTTATTTCGATCTTCTGTTTCGGCGATGATAATTATGATGATGGATCAAACTTTCATCTCTTTTCGCCTTCTCTTCATCTTTCTGATATTTTTCTCATCAATGTCGTCCAATTTTTTCTTTTTACTTTACATTTTTGTTGCATAATTATTTGTAGTTAATTACAATCTATAATTTTTTTTTATAATTATTTGCATAATTATTTGTAGTTAATTACAATCAAAACTTACATTTTTCCATAATTATTTGTAGTTAATTATAATTAATAACTAGTAAATAATTAATAATTTATTGAATTCTCTATCAATTATCAGGCAATCAAAGTTTGAAAAAAAGACGATTAAATTTAATTTCTGTATTTCTTGATGAACCCCAAAATTTGAACGTTCAAATGAACGAAATACTTTTTATTGAAAATATTTTAATAAATTACCTACTAATCATAAAAAAATGTAATAACTAAACTTTTTCGTTTACGTACTTAGTAATTAATTTTTTTGATAGTGAAGTAAAATAATTACAATAAAAATTTAACTTTTAGAAGGATAAATAAATTTCGTTCATTTGAACGTTCAGAACTTTAGGATCTTATTTCTTGTAATTTTTATGAACTGATAATTATTTTGAATTCTTGCTACGACGTTGGTGAACAACATCGTGAATTTATTCAATTATATTATTATTTATTAATTAATTAATAATTTATTAATTATTAAATTTTTTAATTATCAATAATCAATTAATATTTTATTATAATTTATTATTTTTATTATTAGTAATTAATAAATTTTTTATTCTCTTTATGATCCGTTGTGAAATTGACGAAAAATATTTGTATAACAAAAAATTCTAAAAATAAAATTGTAGCCTAAGGAGAAAAAATTTAAATTCTAAATAAAAGGGTTAAATATCTCTAGGAAGCGATTCGATGAGCATTTACGTTTTCATTCAAAAGAAAGTGACAGTTTTAGCCTGTTAAACGTATTCATTCAATCAAGTGACGACCTTCTGGCTTCTGTATAGCCTCAAGTTAGAATTCACATTCCTTTATTATAAATACCTGTTCCTTGCGCACCTTTCTGAATAAATCGCAGCCTCCCATGACCCTGAAAATTATTTTTTTCACTTTCACTAATTACACTCTCTTCATTTCTCGTTAATTATTTGTTTACATTCAAAGTATATAGAGAATATCTGAGGAAATAATTAATTAAAGGAAAAAATAATTATTCAATTATTTCCTCCAGTTTACTTGCTCTCTAAATTTTAATTAGGAAACATCGAATTATTTGCATCAATAATTTCAGTATTTGAAGCAAATGTCATTTAATTGATGATCCCCAAGTTTTGACGTTCAAATGAACGAAATATTTTATATTGGAATATTTGAATAAATTACTAATCATTATAAATTTAAAAACTCAAATTTTACGTTTACAAATTCAAAAATTAATTTTTTGGATAGTGAAGTAAAATAATTGCAATAAAAATTTAATTTTTAAAAGAAATAAATTAGATCCTAAAGTTCTGAACGTTAAAATGAACGAAATTTATTTATTTCTTCTAAAAATGAAATTTTTTTTGCAATTATTTTGTGTCACTGACAAAAAAAATTAATTACTGAGTTTGTAAATGTAAAATTTTAGTTTTTAAATTTTTTTTATGATTAGTAATTTATTAAAATATATCTTCAATAAAAAATATTTCGTTCATTTGAACGTTTAAAATTTTAGGATCTTTTTAATTGATTGGAATAAAAATTACTGAATGATTTAAATAAAAAAAAATTAATAGTTAATTAATAAAAATTAAATGTAATTAAAATATTTATTTATCAATATACAAGTATTCTGTTATTTGAATCAAATATAATTTTGTCTTTCAGTATAAAAAAAAAGATTCTCTAAAAAAGAATGTGATGAGAATAATTGACTAAAATTTTCTGTATATTGTGATTAGTGATTATTTCATATTGTTCTGCAAAGATGCGGAGCGTAGCAAAAAAAAAATAGTGCAATATCTGGGTACAACAGGTGACCATTAATTTAAAGTCATACGTGCGGATATATAATGGTTCTAGGCTAGCGTTATATATTAGATAGACACGATTATCGATTATCGGAGATAATATCTCGTCCACCCACCTGCCGCAGTTAAAATATAGATCTCTGAATATTTCGAAACGGAAGTTTAGAGAAAATCGAATTGATCTTGTATTAATAATTGGAGCAATTCTGATTGATGAGAATTTCTTTTTTTCATGTTCAATTTAATTTATTTCAATAGAATTTATTTTTATTTAATCTAACAGAACTTTATTTAATACATTTTTATTTATAGTGGTATTTAATTTGGATCAATAGATAATTTAATTTAGTTTAATAGAATTTAATTCGTTTCAATAAAATTTAAAGATCCTAAAGTTCTGAACGTTCAAATGGACGAAATTTATTTATTTCTTCTAAACATTAAATTTTTATTGCAATTATTTCACTTCACTATCCAAAAAATTAATTACTGAGTTTGTAAACGTAAAAGTTCAGTTATTAAATTTTTTTATGATTAGTTATTTTGTTTATTTTTATTTTCTATATTTATGTTTATTTATCAAGCAAGAATATTATTTAGTATATTATATTTATATATTGATTTATTATCTATATTTATATTTATTTTTATAGTATTTATTTTTATTTCCAATAAAAAATATTTCGTTCATTTGAACGTTAAAAACTGGGGGATCATAAAAAATTAATTTGGTTCAATAGAATTTAATTCGGTTCAATAGAAGTTATTTCTACTTTATGCAGAGTTTTTTTTTGTATTTCGATTGTTGTTTTTATTTATTAAATATTTTTATCACCTTTTTCTTAAATGCACTTTTTCTTAGCTCGTTTCTCCAGTAGGCATACGCATTTCATGATATCAAACAGAAAACTTTAACGAATTGCATATTTTCTTGCTTGACTGCTTTCTGCGTAAGAAAGCAATTTAAATATTGTGCGTTTCCCACGAAGATCAATTCTAAACAAATTTGACCACATTTCTCATCTTGTTTTGCAAATTATTTAAAAATATTTGTAACTGTTTGTTTCTTCATTTCTTTTTTTCGTCTATTATGCTTCTTCGATTTAAATTTAATTTATTTTAATTTTTTAAATACTTTTATTCTTATTACCTTCTCACCTATTGTTTTTATTATTTTTCTTTATCTGCTTCTTCTTCTCCTTATTTATTTATTTTCTTCTTTTTTGATTTTTTCCTGTTTTTGTACACGAACGAATTTTTTTTAATTTTTCCTGAATTTTTTCTCCTTTTTTCTTAATTAATCAAAATTCAAAGAATTGAGTACAAGCATAAATATAAAACTAGGAAAAAATGTCTAAATTAATCCAAGATTCGAAAAATTCAGTAGAAGAATAATGAAAATGATCCCCAAATTTTGAACGTTCAAATGAACGAAATATTTTTTACTGAAAATATTTTAATAAATTACTATTCATAAAAAAAATTTTTAAACTAAAATTTTACGTTTACAAACTGAGTAATTAATTTTTTTGATAGTGAAGCAAAATAATTGCAATAAAAATTTAATTTTCAGAAGAAATAAATAAATTTCGTTCGGAACTTCAGGATCTTTAAAGATAAGAAAAACTGGGAAAAATACATAAATAGAAAAATAGAAGGGAAAAATAAATAATTTCATGATTTAAAAAATTCAGTAGAGGAATAAATATAGAATAGAAGAATTAAAATAGTAAAACTAGAAGAAATGAAAAAATAAAAAATTAGAAGAAAAACTAAGTCCTAAATCCAAATAGAAAATTATTTTTCTTCTAATTTTTTTTTATATTTGTGGTAAAAGGTAAATTTTCACAGAAACCTTTGTGTCATGTTTCTGCTATTATTATAAAAAGTTCACTGTAAAGATTGTAATTTTTTTCATCAACAATCTAGACATTATCATAAAAATAATTATATTTCCTCACCTTCCTATGCCATTATCAGTCTACAAGAATCAGAAAGGTCATTGAAAAATTTGATATAATGCACGCAAACTTCATTAATGAATCGCTCCAGTAATGATGTAATCATACTATGTATGAAAAAATCCAGGAATTTTTTTTATATCCCAGTAAAATATTAAATATAATATACAACAGCCATTCGGCTATATATAAGACACCGCGGTACACATATAATATAATGATTCAAGAATTAAGAGACTAATAAGCGCAGAACTTTATAATATGTGTACGTAATGTACGTCTAGTCGAAAATGATTATCTGGTGTTGATAAAGGTACACTAATACAGTTAGTTAGGAAATAAATGAAAAAGAATCCCAAGAAAAGAATCTATACTCATATTCTTCTTATTTTTCTTCTTTATTACTATTATATCATTAGAGGCAATTTTAGTGCTCCCTGAAAATAAATCAGTTACGCATCTAACAAATTGGATGAGATTGAAAGAATTTAATATGTGTAGAGGAATAATGGTAGTGAAAGAATAGAAAAATTGAAAATATATCAATTTTGTGGGAGAAAAGAAAGAGGAAAATAGAAAATATTTATTTATTTACGAAACGGAGCAAGATAAAGGAAAAATGAATTTTAAAAAATTCTTTGAACGGTGGGAAAGAAAGGATGAAAAGAAAAGAAAATAGAAGCTTGGTGCATTGTGTTCAAACAAATTTGATTATAGAGTCAAAAAGAATTAAATTAATTGGTGAAATATTATTGAAAATTTTTATTATTGGTCCAAATATGACTTGAACTATTATTTAGTGTAGTAAAAAAATTTGTATTGCAAAGGGATAAATTATAGTACATAGTTAATTAAAAAATTTATATGTATTTTAATTCTTTTTTTTTGATAAACAAGTAAAATATGAATTCAATTGATATTTGGTTTTTAAATGAAAATTTTCGCCTATTTAATATTTTAATCAGTGAAAATTATGTTTAAAAAAAAATTGTTGAAATCAATTAACTGATATGTTAAGAGAAAATGAATATGAAAAAATATGAAAAAAATAGAAAATATATAATAGGAAATAAAACAGAAAATAAGGTAGGGAATAAAATATTTGAGAAATTAGAAAATGTAATAGGAAATAAAATAAGGAATATAAAAAAGTCGACAAATGAGCAAATAAAATAAAATAAAAAGTAAAGTAGAAAATAGAAATAAAATGTCGAGATAATAAAAAATAAAATAGAAAATTTAGTAGAAATGTAGAAATAAAACAGAAAATTAAATAGGGAATATAAAAAAGTCAAGAAATGAGGAAATAAAATAAAAAGTAGAGTAGAAAATACCATAGAAAATAAAATAGTCGACATAATAGGAAAGAAAGTAGAAAATAAATAAAATAGAAGTTAAAATAGAAATATTAATTGAAATAAAATAGAAAATAAAATACGGAATAAATAGTGGAGAAAAAAAATAAACCAAATAGGAAAAAATTGGAAATAAAGTAGGAAATACAATAGAAAAAAATAAATTAAATATTCGTCAAAATAAGAACCAAAATATATAGAAAATAAAATAGGAAATAAAATGGCCGGGAAAATAGAAATTGCCATTAAAAATGAAATAGAAAATAAAATATAAAATCATGTATGAAATAAAATAGTTGAGGAAATAAGAAATTAAATGTCAAAAAAAAATTAAAAATTTAATAGAATAAAATAGAAAATAATGTAGGAACTAAAATATGGAATGAAATAGTCGACAAAATAGGAACTGACATTGAAAATAAAATAGGAAATAAAATATTGAAGATAATAAAGAATAATGTAGAAAATAAAATATGAAACCGAATATAAAATAAAATAGTTGAGAAAATAAGAAATAAAATATTTAATAAAATAAGAAATTTAATAGAAAAAAATAGAAAATAAAATAGGTACTAAAATAGAAAAGAAAATAGTCCAGAAAATAGAAAATAAAATACGAAATAGAAAATAGAAAATTTAATAGGAAATAAAATAGTTGAGAAAATAAATAACAAAATGAAAAATAAAATACAAAACAAAAATTATTAACCAGAGAAAAATGTTTGCGAATACAAAAATTATCTTATATTGTTTTAATATTATTAACATAAAAATTTTTCTATTATCCCCGAATAAAAAAAGCAGATAAAAAAACTGATAAATTATTTATTATTACAATATTATAAATATTTAGTCAATTAGAAATTTACCATTCTCTTTTATCTTCTCTCTATGGAATCAGTATAAAATTTGGAATTTTTTTCGTTTATTGTTTAACTGTTTATCAAACGCGCGTTTATAACGTTAGACATCTGGCTTTCAGGATTCTTATTTTATAATTACAACTCTTAAAATAATAATCACATCAAGTGCACATAACAGAAAATGCAATCTCTAGAAAATTAATCTTTTTGCATAAAACTTACATCATGAATGTAATATTGCAATTATAGCCTTTGTTATGGTCTCATTGAACTTTCTTGTTACAAGCATTATTTAAAATTAAAAAAATATATTTACATTCTCGCTTTTGTATATTTCATCTTCTTTTGTGATGCTTTTACTGCGAAGCTCATTCGCAAAAATTTATGACATTTCACTCCACGAACATCTATAATAAAGTAATGACTTTGAACTTAAACATTCATATATAACAAAAGTACAATGCAAACAAATTTGTTTCGAGAAATATGTATTTACAAAAAAAAAAATTTTTTTATGCGTTTTGTATTTTTTGGGGAAAAATTATATATGTCTCTAAAGTTTCGAACGCTTATTTGAACGACGATATTTTTGGTACTGCTGTAAATTAAAATTTTTTTTTTACAAACTTTTGTTTTTCATAAATGGTAAATCAATTTTTGAGGAAATAAATGTTGAATCACGATATTTTTCATTTTTGTCCAGTAATTCTTAAAAATATTGAAGCGCAGAAAAATATATTTCGTTCATTTGAACATTCAAAAGCAAAACTTTATAATAATGAAATATTCTAATAAATAATAATAATAATAATAATAATAATAATAATAATAGAATAAATAATAATAATACACTGAGAAAACAATTTACTTGATTCAAATATATTTTGTTTAAATCAAACTTAAAATATCTTTGCTATACAGTCAAAAATGTTTAATTTTAATTGAAACATATTTTTTGGTTCATTTAAAAAAATAATATTTAGTTAATTTAAACATAAGATGTGGTTGATTTTAAATTATTTATAGTCACCTTTTAAGTTTGAATTAAACACAAAATTTTAAATCTTATTTTTTGTTTAATTCAAAAATATGTTTAAATTAAATATAATTATTCAAACAAAAATTATTTTTGAATCAAAGCAGTAAATATTTATTATATATTGGAATTAAGTTAAAAAACGAATTTCAATTAAACAAAATCACTTAAAATTATTTTTTTGTTTAAATTAAGAATAACGTTTTCTCAGTGTAATAATAATAATTGTAATAAATAATAATAATTATAATAATAAAAATTGAGCTAGAATTTAAGGAATAAATCGTGTTCAGATTAATTAGATTCTAAAATTCTGGAGTTATTTGCAAATTTCTAGTGATTGAGAGATAAATCAGAAAAAGCTGGAAGCTGATAGTAAATTTTCCACTTTTTTTTTAAAGAATTTGCTCTCTCATTAACCTTGTACATATATTATTAAAGGAATGAAATTTTATGTTTAATTAAGAATCTTAGTGTTTTATACATAATTAAAAACTTCTTTAAAGAGGAAACGAAAATTAACACATCTGGATAAGAATTTTTTATAGAACAATATATTAATAATCAAGGCTTAAAAACAAAATTTTCACGACTTTTATTCGGCACTTTTAACTATATTAATTTTCAAGCAAAAATATTATTTATTTATTTAAGTTTTATTATTACCATTATTTTTTAATTTTATTTTATTTGTATACCCAAGGAAAAATTATTTCTGACGAATACAATTTTTTATTTAAATAAGTAAATAAATGAGAAAAAGTAAAAATAAGCCTTAATAAAATATAATTTGTTTACAATTATTTACATTTTTTTTGTGGAAAAAAATTATTTTTACAAATTAGAGACAATTTTTTAAAAGTAAGTAAATTTCTATCAAAGAATATATTGAATTAGCATCATTACTATACTTTAATGTTGGAGACAAATGTTCATTTTTCATTGAAATGTCCTTTAACTAAATGCGAAATATTAATCATTAGAATTGAAAGGGGAAAAAAGCAACCGTTTCTCTGTCCAATTTTTTCTTCTTCTTTTCAGCAAACAGAAACGCAAAATGCGACTTTCTAGGACTCTCGCGAGCAATGGTTTTTGCTGAAACGTGTAAATAGTCTCATAGATTAGGAAAATAAATTTCTTCTTGAGTTCATACCGTAATCTTACACTCATAGACGGCTTATAAGAACGACTTTAGCTATTAACTATTAAGTATCGGAATATCTGTCTAATATGATTCTATTTATCATTTTCCATCGTCTGAGAAGCGGAATGCTCTTTTTTCTCTATGAGTTTTCAAATGTTCATCATTTTAAGCGTAGAAATAAAAGAAAATAAAAAAAAATAAAAGAAGATAAAAAAAATTAAAGAAGAAAAATCAAGAAATTAATTTTGATTGAAATTTTCTCGTATTTCAATGTTGATTGTTTCTTTTATACTTTACTCGTCCTCTTCTTTATTTTTTCTGTATTTTCTTTTCCATGTTAAATTTATTTTTCTTTTTCTTCTTCTTTTTCTTCTTTTCACTGTGTCGATATTCAAAATAACTTTTAAAATAAACAGAAAAATTCCCGTGGGAAATTATTCTCTTTTCTTAGACTTTTGTCTTCCTCTTTTTCTTATTTGAAGGCGAAAAAGGTTTTACAATATATTTATCAAAAATTCCTATTATTTTTTCTTGTACTTGATTTTTATTTAAAATTTCCTCTTCTTCTTGGTTTTCTTATCCGAAAACAAAAATATCTTTCAAAACATATTTTCAAAAATTACTGTTATTATTTTTTTATATTATTTGGAGTTTTTATGTAATATTTTATTTTCTCTTCTTTTTATTGTTTTACTGTTTCTTATTCCTCTGGTTTTTATAATGTACTTGAAAAACTTTTATAAACTTTCTTTTAAAATTCAATTTTTTATTTTGTTTTACTTCTTTTTCTACTTATTGTTTCGATTTTTAAAATATATTTCAAAAAAAATTCCTACGCATTTTTTTTTGTATTTGAATTTTCTTTAAGAATTTATATATGTTTTCTTACACGATCCCCAAGTTTTGAACATTCAAATGAACGAAACATTTTTTATTGTTGATATTTTAATAAATTATTGATCATAAAAAAATTTCTGAACTAAAATTTTACTTTTACAAACTCTAATTAATTTTTTTGGTCGTGAAGTAAAATAATTGCAATAAAATTTAATTTTTAGAAGAAATAAATAAATTTCGTTCATTTGAACGTTCAGAACTTTAGGAATTTTTTTCATCTTCTTCTTCCGTTTATTGTCTTGATTTTTCTTCTTCTATTTTTCAATTTGAACCTAAAAATAAATTTCTAAAAATGTTCCTGTAATATTTTTTCTGAATTTATTTTTCTTCTTTTCCTTTTTCTACTTATAGGTTTCAAAATATATTTTACAAAAATTTTCTATTTATTTTTTTTAGCATTTGAATTTTCATTCAATAATTTATGTCTTCTTTTTCGTCTTCTTCTTTCTTTATCGTTCTGATTTCTTCTTTTTCTTCTTCTTCTTATTTTTTAAAATTAACATTAAAATAATTTTCTGAAAAATTCTTGTGAATATTTTTTTGAATTTAATTTTCGTTTTAATATTTATTTTTCTCGTTTTTCTTTTTCTATTTGTTGCTCTCAAAATATATTTCAAAAAGATTTTCGGCATATTTTTTTTTTAATTTTCATTTAATGTTTTGTCTTTTTCTTTTTCTTCTTCTTCTTCTGCTTATTGTCTTGATTTTTCTTCTTCTATTTCTTAATTTGCACCTCAAAATAAATTGCTAAAAATTTCTTATAATTGTTTTTCTGAACTTTATTTTCTATTTATTATTTCTTGTTCTGCTTCTCAACGAATTAAAGAAAATTTCGCATAATTATTTTTGTTATTAATTTTATTATTTAGTATAATAATTATTAATTTTCCGTATATAATATTTTATTTCTTTTTTTCTCATTGTTTCTGTATGAAAAAACCTGGAAAAAAGTGCACAAATAACAAATAGGAAAATTCGATGGTATCGGTTACGATAAAAGAGGGAATCGTGTTGCGGATTAAAATTGATCTGAGCCACGAGCCACAACCACATATTTCCTGCTCCATGATCACTAATAATTTCTAATCTGATACACTCTGTTTTCTCTAGATTCTAATAGATCAACTTTTTGCCTCTTCTTCTTCTTCTTTTTTTCTATTTTTTCCATTTCTTCTATTTTTCCTTTTCTTCTATTTCTTATTTTCTTCTCCTCTTTCTTTCTTTCTATTCCTTCTTTTTTTTCTTCTTCTTCTTCCTCGAAAGAAAGCAAGAACAGTAAACGATAATAAGCCACATTCAAGTTTATCACTTTGCTCATAAATACCAGTAAAAAAAATAATAAAAAATTGAACCTCCATGAAGATAATCATTATTCTCTTAATTTTTTGCCTCTCAACAAAAAAGTGAAATTATTCACAATATCAAAATGATACCCATGGAGAATATTATAAATATTGCAATATCAGAGTATAATTCTCAAAAGTAGTATCTAAAAGTAGTATTCTATAAATGTATTAGCAAAAAAATAAAAAAATCTCTTTTCTAATCAGCATTAATCAGAATATTATCCTTACATATATATTTGATTAATATCATCTCGCATGAATGGAATGTTGCGAATGTGACTATTCGCATTTATTGACTTTCGTGAAAGCACACACGGGACATTTATCAATGATGATCATGCGTGCGCAAAAAAAAATCTTTTGTATACCCCCATGCCATTGGAATATAATCTTATGCTAATTCGTCGGCATTCCAATACTGTCGTTATACAAGACAAGTGAAGGGATCGACAAGTACAAAAATTGTGTTCGACCTTCTGTTTTCTCTATACTTTTAAATAATTGCAGTGAAAAAAAAATCATTTGATTTAAATAGATGTTTAGTTTACTGTTTTTAAATAAATATTTAATTAAATCAAGTTAATAATTATTTGTATTAAATAAATATCTGTTCTTGTATGAAATAAGTATTTATTTGAATCGAATAATTTTTATTTCAATGAAATAATTTTTATTTGAATAAAATTAATTATTTTTGAATCGATAATTTCTGTATTTGAAGCAAACATCCTTTATCTTCCAAATATATTCGCATTTTTCAAATTAAAATAAAAAAAAGTAAAATCATTTGATTTTTATTTATAATTTTATTTATCTATTTAGGGGGGAGAGGATTTTTTTCTAACACTCCCCTATTTTTGTTTTCCCCCTACTCACAGTATAATTATTTCATTAAATTAAAATTTTTTCATTTTTTAATGAACATTTGATAGTAAAGAATTTTTGCTTTAAATTTAAAAATTATTTATTGAAAATTGGAAATAGTATTTTTTTATTTTATAAAAATTATTTGACATAAGCAAATATTTTTTCTATTCAAGTAAAGACTTATTTGATTCAAGTGAATATTTATTTCGTTCGAGTAAATATTTATTTGATTCGAATGAATATTTATTTGAGTCAAAAGAATATTTATTTGATTGAAAAACAAAATTTATTTTTGTAGATAAGTAATTGATTATTACAATCAAATGAATCCACTTTTTCAGTGATGCGAAGAATTCGCAAAATCCTTGCGGATTGGATAAATTGATTTATTTTATAGAAAAAAAAATCCGTTTCAATGAATGAAACAATAAAAAATAAATTAAAAATCGAAAATGTACAATTTCTGTGTTAATTTACAATTTAATTTCCTCTAATTTGTAATATGGGGGAAAATTAATGACATAACTGGGAATGATGAATACATATAATATCGGAGTAAAAAATAAAAATATCGGAAATACAAGAGAAACTCTCTAATTTGATATCCATATCCGCTTGGACTACTTCCTTATAGGAAGGACATCATCCAAACTTTCACGTATTGATCCAATTTTAATATAAGCAAAAGAAAAAAAAACTTTCATGTCTTCCATTTTTTCCCCATTTATTAAATATATATAATAAATCGCTGTAAAATATGATATTTTTTATTATTGTCATTTAATATCTGTGGAAAAAAAATAAAGCGAATAAATTTTCAAAAAAGTATTTGTAGAAATTGCATATAATAAAAAAATTTGAAAACTGAAAATGAAAAAAATAGATGCAAAAAAATGACAAAAATTTAATATTCTTCATTTTATTTTTTCAGAGTGCAATGCAGCCGGATTTATGAACAGTTCGGGAATTATTGAGAGGGTGCCATATATTTATCTGCCACAAAGAGGACAAATTATTTATCCCCAGTCGGAAATTCGATTCGAAGGTATAAAAATCGTATTTTTTAATGAATTTACATTTTTTTTATTATTTTTTGGTAATATTTACAACTGTTGGTTATAGAAATCTCTTAAAATTAATTCACTATATTATTTATTATACAATTTATTATACAATGTTTTAACTTAATTATTTATTTTATTTACTAATTTATTTGCTGTTTGAGTATTTAAAATTAATTTACTAACTTATCTAGTAATTTATTTATCAATTTTATTAGTTTGCTAATTTTTTAGAATTTAATTCAATAAGTTTTGAATTAATGAAAAAAATTGACTAACTATTTACTTTTTTGGTATTTAAAATTAGGTACTAATTCATTTTTAATAATAAAGAAGAAGCAAAAAAGTTCAAATTAAAATAGTTAGTTAATTTTGATTATTGAAAGGGTAAATATTTAAACAATAAAAAACTGTTTGAACTTAATAGTAAATTTAGTAAATTATTTCTAAACTAATAAATAAAGTTAATAATTGATTACTAAATTAATAAATAAAGTTAATAATTCATGACCAAATTAATTAATTATCTAATAAAATTAATAAATAAAAAGTAAATAAAAAAAGTTAATTAATTTAAAAAAGTGAAATAGTAAATATTAAATAAAGAATTTAAATTAATTTACAAACTTCATAAACTAATATTAATTTAGTCAATAGACTTGAATAAAATTAACAAATAAATTAGCATCTAATTTTAAATACCAAAAAAGTAAATAATTAATCAATTTTTTTCATCATTTCAAAACTTATTGAATTAAATACTAAAAAAATTACCAAACTAATAAAATTAAAAAATAAATTACTAAATAAGTTAGTAAATTAATTTTAAATACTCAAACAGCAAATAAATTAGTAAATAAAATAAATAATTAATTTAAAACATTGAAAGAGTGAATAATTTAATATAGGTATGATATAGTGAATTAATTTTAAATATTAAAAGATTAAATAAACTGGTAAATAAAATAGATAATTAATTAAAAAAACTGAAAACAAACTTTTTTTAAACTGAGATAAATTAATATAAAAAATAATGTTGAATTAGTTTTCAATTTTGAAAGAGTTAATAAATTTTCTAAATAACTTACTAAATGAATTTTAAATATTGAAAGAGCAATTAAATAAATTAGTAAATAAAATCGAATTAATTTCAAATATTAAAAAGCTGAAATAAAAAAAAATGCTCATATAGTTATAGTGTTTACTTTGTACGAACAATGTTTAAAATATTGCTAGAAATAAATCAATATCCACTTTCTTTAGAACTCTAAGACTGCACATTATACAAGAATCCCTTTAATTCCTGGTTGTCAAAGCAAACTGTAAACACATTAATGCACTTTGCGAATCTGACTCTCCTTCCATTTTGAAAGATATAACATTTATTTGATTCCATTCCTGTTCATGTAAAAAGAGAAAAATCTCCAAATACAATTTTGATGTACCTACATGACGTAAACGAAAATTTATAAATCCTCGGATACATAAAGTTTTTCATTTTTATTCTCTTTCCCTTCAAAAGGAATTTTTTTTAAGACGCGTAAACATTTAATTACTTCGTACTGAAATAAAATGATACATTTTTTTAAAAATCATAAATAAAATAAATGAAATGTTCTTCTCATTTTCTTCATTTTAATGATTGTCATTAAATTTATTTCCAAAATAAAATTTTCAAAATTCTATTTTTCAAGTTATTGACAAAAGAATCGAAAATATTTTTCTGTAAATATTATTTTAGAGTTTTTGCAAATATCAATAAATGAAAATAGTTGATTTTTTTTTGTCAAATATTATTTCTGGGATTTTTTACTAAAACTAACGTATTTTTTCATTTTTCCAGGAGTCAAATTTCCGGTTTGTGGTATCACAGGAGCTCAACAATTGGGAAAAGGCGGTTGGATCGAATTGAGAAATTTGTCGAGTTCTGAACCGCCGTTTAGACTCTTTCGCGATGAAGGAAGAACATTTCTTCAGGTACAATTTTTTGCAAAAAAAAAAAATAAAAAGGTCTTTTTTTATATGAAAAAAGAGCTTTTTATTTATTGAACGCAATTATTTTTTCATTTAATTTAAAACAGCATTTTTGGTGCAATTATAATTTCTTCATTTAGAATTTTTTTCTGCACTTCTTACAAATAAAAAAATGTTACTTATTTTAAAGCAATTACAATTTTTTCCTGAGATTTTTAACGTTTGAACATAATTATTTTCTTCATTTACAAATTAAAAAAATAAAATCAAAATTAAAAAACATATTCTTTTAAAGGAAATATTATTTCTTCTTTTAGAGAAAAAAACAACTTTTTAATTTTTACACGCAATTATATTTTTTTCCCCCTATGAATTGATATGAAAATTTTTTGAACTGCGCAATAATTCCTAATTAAATAACGAATTCAAGTCGTAATGCAGAGAAATGTCGTGAAAATAGTATTGCGGTACAATTATTGAGACAAATATTGGAGTTCTTTTTTTTTAGCTTTTCACATCGGAAATGGAAATTATTCATTAAAGTTTATGGTTGCGATCGATTTCAATTTTTTTCTTCTTCTATATGAAAGGAAAAATATTTTAATATTTAATAAATATGTAAAATTTAATTGCAGTGGGTTGGAGAAACTGGACTCAGAGAAGCAACTGAGGGCAAATTAGTTGTTGCAAAACTTATCTGTAGAGACGCATTTCCAAGATCCACACATCCTGAAGTTTTTACACCATGTGTGGCATTCCGCGTGTCAGGATCTTCCTCGAAAAACAGTGAGAAACTACCTATTAAATTTAATACATCATTCGGATTTTCTAGAAAAGATTCTTGAAGAAGAAAAGAGAAAGAGAAAAAAGAACAATAACAATTTTCCTTTCTTAATGTTTATAAACTATCTAATTATGTGGAGATATTAATTTTTTCTTTTTTGGAAATTTCATTTCATTTTCTCTGGTGAATAAAATTTTCCCCAAGTTTTCCTAAGTCAGTTTTCAATTTTTTACATTTCTTTTACTTTTCTCTAACTTTTGTTTACTTTTTTCTAACTTTTCTTTTAATTTCTCTCTTATTTTCTGTAGAGGAAGTTTTGTTTAAATATTATTAATTTGTCAATATTATTAATTTATTATTATGCATTTAATTTTGTTATTATTGTGTAGAGGGTAATTTTGTTGAAAATATTAAAAGTTTGTCGCTATTGTTTCAGGTGTTCGAGAAGTAACGTTTTCTTCTAATTTCAACAAGTCACAGGGTCTTTCAACAATTGAATATACGGCCATAGGAATTTCTTCAATTCTCCTAGCATTAATTTATGTAGCAAGTGTATCTCTTTATCTGCATAGTAGAAAATCGAGAAGAAAATCGCCAGAGACACCAGAAGTCATCGTAACAAGTGGAAGAGATGGTGTTGGTCTTGTAAAAAATAATCCTCTACTCGCAGCCTCGAGGCATTTTGAGAGCGATAGTGCATTGAGTGAGAGTGATTTAGGCGATGATCTTCCTCCGAACGATGGGGAACAAGGATTCGAAAACGTACACGTAAGCTCCTTTGAAGAGAAAATTTATGTTAATTTCTAGTTTTATTTCTATTAATTGAATTGAATTTTTGTAACAATTATTATTAAAGACATTTTTTGACGAGTATGTAAAAAAATTGATTTTAATAGATTTTTTTCAAAAAAAGAATTTTATTGAAAAAGACTTTTTTCAAACAAGTATTTTATTTAGAAAAGAATTTATCCGCCATGGAATATTTTCATTTTAAAGCAGAATTAATTGATAGAGTGATTAAATTGATAGAAATATGAATAATGCAAAGATGTGATACTTTTTTCTGATCTAGATTGAAATGAATTCAATTTTCAATGAATGAACACTAATTAGTATATAAGTAAGATTCACTTAGCACCGTAAATTTTATGCGCTTTTAATTGGTTATTCCACTTTCTCAGTCTCGAAACAATTTCAAATCACTGTCAGTCTTCTCTCCGATTCTGAACCGCGTACTCTTCTATTATTTCTATTTATTGTGATTTTGTGAATTTTGAAAACGATTCTGTAATAGTTTCTACAAAAAAAATTATAACTTATGAATAAAAAATTAGAAATTATAAATCGAAAATCAAAAAACAAAAATTAGAAATTGAAAATCAAAAAATAGAAATTAAAAATAAAAATTAGAAATTATAATATTTATTACAATAAAAAGGAATTACAATTATAGAGATGGAAGTATTGGAATAATGGGAAAAAATAATTGCAGGTGACTTCGGCACTGATTCATCCACATTTTGATTGTTCTGAAATAAACGAAGGAATTTGTGGCTCGGGTGCAATTTTAGGCGAAATATTACCCGAAGAAGATGTTAGAATTGTGGAAACAGTCGACAGTACATATCATCAAGACACGCCAGTGCTTCCTGGTGCTCAACGAAGAAAATTGTACTTCAATCCAGCGTACTTTGACAGACAATTATTGTTGGTGAGCAAATTTGGTTTACTATTTAATTTAATAATTATTCTTTAAATAAATTTAATAAGGTAATTTATTATTATTCTTGGTATTTTTTTCGAAAATTAATTCTCGTTTTTTTTCTTCAGGCACCACCACCAGCAGCTGTTGAATTTCTGTTCAAAATCAGAGAAGTGATTGCCATCGCGAAGCATAAAATGAGTGCGAAAAAATTCGTCCCCTCTCTTGGAAGTAAGTTCTAAAAAATAAAAATAATTTTTTCACGTAAAAAAACAAAACATTTTGTACGAAAAAATAGAAAAGTTATTTAAAAAAAATAGTGCTAAGATTTTTCAAGGGAAAATAAAACAAATTCTTTTTTTGTAGATATTCCGGAGGAGGACAACATTTCCGAACATTGCAGTTCGTCAAATAAAAAGGCAAATTCCACTCGAAATTCAATAGCAAAATTGAGAAAATCACAAAAATGTTCCGGATGTCCAGGTTGCTTGGAGTATCGTCGAAATTTCCCAACACTCTCGGAGAATATAAAACCAATACCCGGCGAAAGTAGAGTGAGAGCTTGGCTGGAGGACGTGAAAACACCAGAACGTCGTCTAAAATACATCGAAGACGATGGAAAATTCATCAAAGAAAAATCAAGAGCATTCAACCGCAATTTAGAATATCTCGAGGAAATAACGAACAAATACGAATTCAAATCAAATCTCTCCTCACAATTTTTCTCCTCCTGGCGCGATAATCCACCAATGCTGAAGACATTCCGCAATATCGCTCGCAGTGAAATTCTCGACAACGACGATAAATTCAGCGTCTCTCAACGATCATCAAAATCAATGTTCGAAGAACCAATATTCGATCGATTTCAAAGAAAACTCCGCGACGGTTTCCCCTCATTCGACATTCATCAAAACAACGCAATCAACGCCAAAGTTCGCAAAGCCATCGAAAATTCATTCATCAAACAAATGGAGGAGAACACAATTCTAGAGAAGAAATTAATTCAAAATGAAACACCATCCACTATCGAGAATCGAGAGGAAAAATCAGACCCGATTCCACCTAACAAGAAGCCCCGCAAACCAAAGGCTCCAATTCCTCCAGATTCTCAAAAAAAATTACCAGAGACGCCGAAGGATTTCTCCGCCACAAATACAGCGAAACGTATAATGGACGCCGTTATCAAAGAAATGGTCGACGTAAAGTCCCTCGAAACTTGTTCGAAACCGACGAATATCGACGACTACGAAGTTGACAGTCTTGAAAGATCGAAATACATTCGCAAATCATCAACATCACCGGAATCGATCGATCACTCAAGTCCCAGTCTATCGTCAGCTCTGCCCATGGAGGAGGAGCTAACAATGCAGAACGCGATCATAAACACAAAAACCGGTGAGATGACAATTTCGAAACTAAAAAAGAAACTCATTTCTCCAAAAGAGGAGTACGCGCTAGTGAGCGAAGTCTACGTGAACGATGGCTACACGAGTCCAAACGGAAGCGATGACGATTCAGGACCGGAGATTCAGTACGAGCCCGAAAATCCCGGACATCTGACGATAAAAGTGCAGGACTCGCCGACAAATTATCTGAAATTGGACGAATCGGAGTACGAGCCCGATACACTCGATAGAAAACCAATGAAACTGAAGATCAATGGCGATGTTCAGTACGAAAAGGAAGTGACGAATGAAATATTTGCCGACTCGCTGGAGAGACCGAATCAAATTCTCCTGAGATCGAAGGGCAGTTTCAAGGATGAGGACTCGATAAAAAGTGGAATTGCACCACTTCATCGGGGCTATGGAAGTCTGAGGGCGATTTACGAGGCGCGACTCAAGAATGGAATGAAGGACGCGAACGGAACAGGAGCTCTGAATCTTAGTGGGGAGAAAACACTTTCTTGGAAGAAGAATAAATATTTAACGCCCGACAGTAGACACGCGAGGAGACAGAGAAAACCGCAGAATCAACCGGACGTTGTTCCAATGCCGCCCGAGGAGATTTATCAATATCCAAAAGCGCCGAGACGTGTCGATGAGGTATTCTCAAAAAACGACTGGGACAGGAGTTGTACCAAAACGGAGGACCCTACAGCTAGTGTTGGCGCTCCTGTCCCAAATTTGGATTCTTTATTCGTAGGGACCAGGGAAAATGGGAATAATAAATTTGATGAATCTTCATTTGTTTCGAATATTAATTGCAGTGGTGAGGGGGGAAGTATTTTGACAAATTTTACAGGAGTAGGTGAGAAGAGTAATTTTGAGGAAGAAAAGAAAAATGTTGGTGTCTCCAATTTGTCTTTATTGTATGGAAATGATTTGATGGCGAGAGGGCGATCTTCTAGTCGAAATCAGAAGAATGAACGAATTAATCTCATTCCGTGTCGAATGAAAAATTTGGTTCATTCGACTGATCGAATTTATTCGAAATCATCAAATGCTACACGAAAGGGAAAGGCGCAGAAAAAAGCGCTTTATATTAATCCTGCTCTGGTGAGTAGAGTTTTTTTTGGAAATACTGACTGAGAAAAAGATAGTCTTTTTGTTTTAAAAAAAATACCAAAGTAAGTCAATTCTTTTCGAAAAAAGTTGTAAAAATTAAGAAAAATTAAATATAATACGGTGAAAATTTATAACTTACTAGAAATGATCCTAAAGTTCAGAAAGTTTAAAATCGATAAAATTTATATGTATTATTTCTTCTTTGAGTGGAAATTTTATTTAAAAACCGATTGCATCACGAATACTAAAAAAAATAAATTGTAGTTTCTAAAGATTAAATTTAAAAGAACGCTACACGGATATTAAACTGCATATCAGGAAAATATTTTAAATATTCCCCAAAATTTGTTAAAGGTAATTTTTTGGGCGGACTTCAATGAATATAAAATAAAATGGGTTAGAAAATATCTTAACTTATTTAAAATTATTATTTATTTTGAATCCTTTTGAATTTGAATTATTCACAAAAATCGGTAAATTTTGTAAAAAATGGGTTTTTGTATCCAAAAAAATTGCTGAGTTAAAAATTTGATTTTCACTATTTTTAACTAACTAATTTTAAATTTAAACCATAATTACTTCCTTTTTACTGATTGCAAATTTTTATTAGCTTTCTTTTTTAAAATATAAAAATATGATATGAAATATTAGATAGAAAAAAAACAAATAAATCATTAAATAAAAAAATTCAATAATAATACTTTTTAAAATTTTACCGACAAAAAATGTTTACCCCTAAAAAGGGGTAAAAATATTTTCCGATCCTTTTTTTATTGTAACCATTGAATTTTCTATAGAAATTATTATTAAAAAAATTACAATATTTTAAAGTTAAATTGTAATTATTATTAGACTTAGTAAAAAAATATTTTCTTGATATACAAAAATATCCGTGTATCCTCTTCTTCAATTTTTAATTTTTTTATTCAGTAATTTATAAAAAAAAAATATTTCCAATAAAAAATACTTCATTCATTTGAACATTCAATACTTGGATCAATTAATAAAAAATAAAATTAGTACAAATGTTGAAATTACTCATTTTTAGTACAAATTATATCGAAATGTTGAAAAATACTCTAGAAAATTTACAAAATGTAAAAAATCTCAAATTACACTAATTCAAATAATTTTTCTTTTAGTACAAAATGGAGGATAGCGGATATTTGAGTAGCACCGACAGTAATGGATCTCGTAAGCAATTATTGGCGAACGACGTGAGCAGTGTCTCGGAAACTGATGAAACTGAGTCGCAAGGCGATGGGGCCAGTGAAAGTGGAGCCGAGAGCGTTGGAACTGATAGTGTCTTTTTTGGAAATTTTCGCAAACTCTCTGAGACGTCGAATTTTTCGAAAAGCATTGACTCCGGCGTTGATGTTGAAGTGCGAAATCCTTTCTTTCAGCCATTTGGAATAAGAAACGAAGGTGGTGTTCTTGAAAGAATAGCAATGAATACCAGCGAAAGCGAAGCTGAGAGCTTTGACACTGTTTTAAGTCCAGGCAGCAGTAAACGAAGGAATTTTACCTCTTGACTGCGGAAATAATTTATTATAGGTATAAAAATTGTTGGAAAATTTCTCTATTACTTTAGTTTTACATGATAAACGTATTTCTAAAAACGGACAAATTTTTAAATTACCAAACTAATAATTTTCCTAAATTAAATAAAAAGGTAAAAATATCGTCGTTCATTTGAACATTCGATACTTTAGGAATATAATTAATATAAAATTTAATATATTATTCCATTATACGATATTATAATTACTATAATTTTAATTATAATATTATATAATTATAGTATACAATATTGTATTTTAATTCAATATTAGTCTAAATTAAAAAAAAATTATTAGCCGTTTTTAAATTAGTTGCTCGTAAAGTTTGTAAATTACAACTGAAAATTTTGCAATCTATTTTTAAAATAAGTGTACAGGTGAACTGAAAATTGAGATTATCGAAACTATATTCTAAAAAATCTTTGTAAATATCTTGAATTTTTTTACATAAACTTTTGTAAAAATTGTTTGAATACAATTCAAGCATTTAGTGTAATAATTAACTTTTAAAAATGTTATTATATGTTTGAATACAATTCAAACAATTAATGTAATAATTAAATCAAAAAAAGACACAATGTGTCTAAAAAGTTCGACAATCGGGTAATTTATTTATTTAATTCAGAATTAAGAATAATATGATAAACATTTGTGCATAAGATGAAATTAAATTTAGATATAGGAATTTTAATTCAAATGGTAAAGAGAAAATATATAGGAATTAAGAGTATTGACTATACTACGAGTAAAAAGTAGTACGACTAGATTTTAACAATTTAGTTAATTAATAGATTATAATTTTATACGAAAGAAATTTTGGGCCGGCGTTGCAATAATAAAAGTACAAATTAGTAACCAGTTTTACTAATTTGTGATAATTATGATTAAGATTATAAATTGATATCTTACCAGACAGGTATTAATTATCGTAGAATTTATTAGAATATTTCTCTTTTTAGACTAGAAAAAAAATATTATTTCTTCTTTGTTTCTATTTGTTTCTGTTTGTTGAAAGTATATCTACAATTATTTGCTCAATTTAATTAAATATTATTTATTTCATTTTAAAAAAATATTTATCATAAAGTTGTTAAAAAAAGAAAAAAATATATCAGATTTGTGATATTGAATACAAATTGCTTATTTCAATTTAAGATTTTCAATATTTGCTTTCCTTTTATTTACAATATTGTTAATTCATTTTGTTACAAGAGTTTATTTTAACGATAAAACTAGAATTTTATCTATTTTATAAATTAAATATATAAAATTCTGTTAAGTTTGATCTTAATTTATTTTAAATGACTTTTTAGAAAAATTTATTTACAAATATATTTCATATATTTACGTAGAATAGAATTTTTGTAAATTTCATAATTAAATTATTATTAATATTCATTATTTAGTTATTATTTAGTTGATACATAAAACTTAGTTCTTAATGGGAAGGAGTTGTGAATTCCAGAAGCGCACGCTTCCATGTACCTGCCAAATGTAAATAAGAATTTAAACTTTAAATATTAATGCAAAATTATTATATAGTTACTATAAATTAATAACATGGAGACAAAATGTATTTATAAATACATTAAGATACTCATTTTAATAGAATTAATTATTAATCGTGATAAATTTTTTTTCTTAAATTATAGTTTAATTAATTTTTAATTCTTAAAAATTGAAATTAATTTCGAAAAAGTGAAACTAAAATTAGTTTCCAAAAATTGACATTGAATTTAATTTTACTTTATTAATAAAATGAATGGCCATTTCTGAAAAGCAATTTTATGTTTATTAACTTTTTGTTTTATTTCTTTCTTTGAAAATAATAAAAATTTAGTTTTAAAAAAGATTTTTAAGCATTATTATAATTTCTAATCTGAATGAAATAACTTTTTAAGGAATGAAATAAAATCCGTAAAGAAATCCATGAATTTTAATTTTATCCGAACTGAAACTATTTAGAGTTTAGCATGTGGGTATTTTAGATTAGTTTAATGAAATTGTTATTAATAATAAAAATAAGAGTGGAAAATAAGTATAAATGTTTGTATGACAATTGAGTAATTTTTTCCAACGAATAATGGTCTGTTGTTCAAATATCATATTTTAGATTATTATTATTATTATTTAAAAGAACTGTAATTAATGTATATAAAAATGTGTACTTTGGAAACAATTTTTTATAATAAAGTGTAATCATAATCATAATCCCTAAAAAAATTAATAATTATATATTAAGAATAAAATTTTCGGCTCACATAAATATTACTGACATTAATCAAAAGTAAATAATTAAAAAAAAAGAATCAAAAAAATTGTTGAACTTTAATTAACATTTTATTTGATTTTAAAAATCTTTACACAATTGTATCTTTTTTTTTATACGAACATTATATTTCATTAAATAAAATATGTAATACGTTTTTTTTTTTGAAATTTAAGAAAGATAAAAAATACTTTTCTCATAAACTACAATATGTACAGAAAACCAGATGTCTCCGATTAAAATGAAATTAAATGTGAAAAATGAAAAAGAAAATATCACGCTCTATCGTTTTCATCGTACGCATCAGTTTCAGATTCATCCTCATATTCACTGTCAGATGCAAATTCGTCCTCATTTTCACTATCAGTTTCCATATCTATTTCATCGTATTCAGTAAATTTATTCTGATCATCAATATTTGTCGATTTTATCATGCTAAAGTTGCCGGCTTTCAATTTTCCACTACTATCACTGCTATTACTGTTTTCTTCTAATAATTCATTGATGATTGTCAACATTTTGTCTTTAAATTCTTCAACCATAGGTAATTGCTGACATTGATTAACTAATAATTGTCCTTGATTATTTATAATGTACCTCACAACGTCCCATAGGCAATCGCGAAGCCGAAATAGTATATCAGCAGTGCTAGAGGATAAAGATTTGCAATGGTTAATTCTTCTACTATTTCTACTGTATTTTTCTATTTTTATTCTATTTCTATTCAATTTCAATTACTTTTCCATAAATTACTTACTTTTCATCGCAAATCAAAGACACATTTTCCATATCATTGAATTTCATTAGAATTTGGTTCTTAAAGGCAAAGTCATCTTTGTTATTGTTCAAATTCTGTAGGTCCGCGGAGAAATGCTGGAAAAAACACAAACTTAGCAATAGCCTATTTTTAAAACAATTTTTTGTTTTTCAGTAATAAACGTAATTATTTTCTTTCTTAGAAAAAGGAATTACTAAATTTTCGCATTTCTTAGGTACCTCGTATCCGAATAAGTGACCTTGAGCAAATAATAAGACCGATATGGGTGAAACTGGACTAGATTCTCGTACTATCAATTTTCTTCTATCGCCAGCATATGTTTTCTTTATATAAGTTAAATAGCCACTCGGCAATTCTTCTTTTGGCGAATAATTAACACTTTCAGGAGTCAAATGCGTGCTGCACTTCGATCTGAAATTACAAAAACATTTCAATTAAATTATAAACTTAATTTCGAGATTGATATTTTTGGTTTTATATGCGACTAAGGCACTTACTCGTCTTGAAACTCTTTACTACTTCTCACCATACGATTACGTACTTTCGCAAAACTAACTTGCTTCAATACATTATTCATACCAGCGAGAATAACAGATTTTATAAGTTCGTCATTTTGTATATTTTTATTACAAGGATGATTCGTATCCAAACATTGTTCTCTCATTCCCACCAATTCGGCAAATTGTCTCACAAATTGCTCCCTTTGTTCTAAACAGAAAAATAAATAAAATAAAGTAAAACTAGGAATTTGTTAGTGAATATTTGGAATGTTGGAAAAAAATATATTAATGAAAGAAAATTATTGGAAAAATGCAATTTTCAATTGTACTTTTTACAGTCAGCATTCGATAATGGGTGACTCCACATTCGAAAGAAAATTGCTCGGCTAATTGGAGATTTTCATAAAGATAAGACTCCCATTGCATGTATAACCAAGCAATTGCAAGATGATCACTATTTACATTAAAGCGTCTCTTAAGTGTGCGTATTTCTTCTTTTCGCGACATGGCATTCATGAAAATTTCCATATTTATCGCAGAAATTGTCGCTATGGTTAATATTGGATCCAGACATCTACAACATTCAATGGTGATATTAAAAAACAATTTGAAATTACAAAGAAATTTTTACATTAATATTTTACGTAACATTTATTTTAATAAATTTAAAATAAAGGGAATGATGCCCAAGTTTTGAACGTTCAAATGAACGAAATATTTTTTATTAAAAATATTTTAATAAATTACTAATCATAAAAAAATTTTTAAACTTAAATTTTACGTTTACAAACTCAATAATTAATTTTTGTGGATAGTGAAGCAAACTAATTGGAATAAAAAATTAATTTTTAGAAGAAATAAATAAGTTTCGTTCATTTGAACGTTCAGAACTTTAGGATCTTTAAAGGGATGCGAAAAAAATTTGATTTACTGTTTCCCAGATTTTCAGGTGGAATTGTAACTTTATAGAAAATATTTTGATTCACTCCAAAAATGATTAGATACACAAAAAAATATTTCAATTACATTTGTGAACATCTAAAATTATTAGAATTCCTTAAAAATTATTTTCTTTAATGAATAATTAATTATTATTAAATTAATAATTAATTATTATTATTTTTACATAAAAATTAAGGTTTTCAAAAATTTCAAGTCTTTTGAAATTCAAGAATTTAAAAAAATTGTCCTTTTATTTTCTCGAAGGTTATTTTCAAGATTTCAGTTATTTTCTAGAATGTTTGACTGAAATTCTTCTCTAAATAAATTATTTTAAATAACTTTTTAAACAGATTTCTTTCAGAATTTAATTAGTCAAAGAAAAAAAGTGTTTTCTAACTAAACATTCAAAAATTCAATTAACAAAAAAATTTAAATACAGATTTTATCAATTTTTAAAATATATTTTAAAAATCGTTGAATTTCTGCGAACATTTCTTTCAAAATCTGAAAATACTTTAATTGCTTCAAAGAAAATTGTGAACATTTTTTTTTAATAATTGAATCTATTCCCATAAATTTTATTAAAATTGAATTTCAAATTACTATGAATTCTTGTGAAAAATACCATCAAAATTTTTTTTAAATAATTGAATTCTTTTTGAACATTTTATTATAAATATGTAGAAAATAATTAAATTATCAAAATTAATTTCATTATTTAGGAAAATAATTGAATTTTTGTGAAAAATGCCGTCAAAATTTTTGATAATAATTAAATGTTTAGAAAGAATTGACAAATTTTTTTTTAAATAATTCATTTCATTTTTTGGATTGTATTCGATCCAAAATTTTTATTAAATATTTTTAAAAATAAATGTATTCTGTTAAGAAATTATATTAACATAGTATTAAAAATAATTGAAGTTCTGTGATGAATTTTACTATTTAAAAAAATACTTCAGTTTTTCCGAAGAATTTTATCAGAATTTTTGAAAATAATGGAATTTAATTAATATTTTTTTAAATTATTCTATTCTTTCGAGAAATTTTACTACAATTAAGTTTAAAATAATTGCATTTCTTTAAAGAATTTTATTAAAATATGTTAAAATCCTAGTAAATTTTTTTGAAATATTGCATTGATTTATTTAAAAATAGTCCAATTTCTTTAATAATTTTAATTGAAAATTTTAAAAGTAATTGAATTTCATGAAGAATTTTTTTTCAAGTTTTTAAAATCATAGCTTCTGTTAAAAATTATAATTAAATACTTTATTGTTGAAGTTTCTCAAAAATTTTGTTGAATATAATTGAATTTATGTTTTTTAGGCAATCAAAAAAAAATTCAAGAAGAATTTAATCTTTTTTATCATTTCGTAATTTGCTAGGCACCGAAGTCTGGAATTCTAAAAATTGAACATCTTTCCTGTACTTTTGATAAAATTCCCTATTTTTTCTGAACTTTGACAACTCTAGAGTTAATAAGTATGTGGAGAAAAAATAAAATTAAGCAATGTCATTTACTTAGAATAATTGAGTAGATAAGTAAAAATAAATAATAATGAAAATAACTAAAGAAAAAGTGGACTTGCCCAAAAACAGATGAATAAAGCAGTGTTTTTGCAAGAACAGGTGGAAGCGAGAGGTAACTAATTTTTCTTCCAAGCACAGTTAACGATTCATCAGTGTTTAAAGCTCCTAAATCGATTAGATTGTTCACTGAAGTCCTTAGAACACGTATATCCGGAGGATCGGGCAATTCAGCCAGAAAATCTTCTACTTTATCATCCGAACATAATTTACAGTCGAGAATAACTCTCTCCAATGAAAGACATTGTATTTCAGGTTCTGCAAATTGTTTCATCATTTCATACTCTTGTTTAGTCACAAAATGATAGCTCTCTCCTGGCTGAACTCTGCCTGCTCGTCCTTTTCTAAAAATCGTTGTTAAATAAAAAATGATAAGAATAAGTAGAATAAGAAGTATAAATGATAATAAGAAGTATAAAAATTAGTCAAAGAAAAGTATAAAAAAAATGAAAAGAAAACCTTTGCAAAAGATTTGCCTTGGCAATTCGATAATTTTGAATGACGTCAATTTCTTTAGCTTTGTCCCATTTCAATTCCTTATGTAGAGTCGAATCGACAACATAAACAACATCACGAACAGTAATTCCAGTTTCGGCGATATCTGTTGACAATATAATTTTTCTAACATCAGTGGGAGGTGGTTCGAAGATTTTCTGTTGATCATTGTAGGACATTTGCGAATGAAGTGGTAATACCACTTGTCTCGTTCCTCTTCTATTTATCTGTTTAAGTAAAGTTTCCACTTGCACAATTTCATTCCAACCCGGCAAGAAACACAAAATTGCACCCGCCGGTTTATTATCGCTTATCCATTGTATCATATTGGCCACTTCCTCGAAATCAACTCGGGGAATACGATTATAATCCAAACTCTGTTTCAATTTAATAAATTTCTTCATGTCATCGATGAAATGACTTTTTACAGGGAATATTTTACCAGGTATATCCATACTGACGCAATCGAAATATCTCGTAAATGTATCGGCATTTAGTGTCGCTGACATTATGATTACTTTGATTTCGTTATTTTTCTTAATTATGCGCTTTAATAGAGCTAAGAGAAAGTCCACGTCGATTTTTCTCTCGTGAGCCTCGTCGATAATGACGTGCGAACATCCGTTTAGAGTTGGATTTATTTGCATTTTTTTCAATAATGTGCCTGGTGTGCAGAATAAAATTGCACCAGGTGTTAGTGGAAGTTTGTGCTGTAATTTTACTTTGTACCCAATGACGTCGCCTAATTTTTCTCCTCGTTCATGAGCAATACGTTCGGCAAGTGTGATGGCTGATATTCTTCGTGGTTCTGTAACTATCATATTACATTTACTTGCCTCGCCTCTCTCAATGAATGAATCCATTATAAATTGTGGGACTTGAGTTGTTTTTCCGCAACCAGTGTCGCCTTTTATTAGAACAACTTGATTTTCCTCGACTATCTTCACAATTTCTTTTCTGAAAAATAAAATGGTCAATAATTTAGGTATTTAATTGAACTCAGATAAATTTATTGATAGATAGAGTTAAAAATAGATAAAAGTTAAAAGAGTTAAAGTTAGTTAGATAGAGTTAAAAATGTTTGCGATTAAAAATTGTACATATAGGTTGAATTAAAGTTGAATTTCTACTTTAAGAAATAAATTTTTCCTATATACCTGTAAGCATTGATTGGCAAGTCATATCCAACTGGCTTTCTTGTTTTAAGTCTTGCATAGAGAGTTTGATTTCTAATCGCAGGTTGTATTTTTGGTATAGAAATAATATTTCTTTGCTTCAAATTATAAAAAATTTGATTTCCAAAAGAGGTTTCATCAACCACAGATCCTTCATTTTTTTGAGCGTCGTGTAAATTTGCTTTCATTAAAGTTGGTTGTATATTCTAAACATAATATTAAAATTTAGTAAAAATATATAAATTCGTCTACTATTGATATTAAATAGGGAAAAAAATTTTTAAGATTAATTAATAATTACAGTTTCGTAATCTTTTAATAACTTCTTTAATTTCTTCTCCATATCACTGTTAATAGTTATTAATGAAGGATTGTTTAATGCCTTGGATACTTTTGCTATGTCAAAAACCACCGGAAGACCATTTTTGAGTTTTTTAGTTTCTTTCAGCCAATGTAAACATTGTAGGGACACTTCAACAGCGGCTCCTTTTTTTATGCGACTAATAGCAGTAAATTCTCGTTCCTCTGGCCATGTAACAGTACACGTACATTTCCATCCTTTTGGATCCTCTTTGTATTTCAGTACAAGTGCTTGCTCTATATTCAATTGCGATTGAACTATTGAATAAATATTGTGTAACGACGCGGTTGGAGTTGGAAATTCTTTTAAAATTTCTGTAAACAAAAAATGTTATAGTTAAACATTTTCTAATAGATTGCGATATAATTTTTACATTTCTTCAAGTTTTATTACCACTGTGACAAGCCGTTTGTTTATGATGTAATTGTTTTTCACTGTGATGTTTTCTTGGTTCTATAAATAAATCTTCTAAATTCAAATCATTTAATTGCTTTTTTGGTTGTATATTTCTCCTTTCTAATCGTTCCTCTCTGTAATGTTTCCTTACATTTTCATTGTTTCTGTCAACAGCAGTTTTCTCCTTTGAAAATAAAGATGAAAATTAAGAATAATTGCATTTAACTAAAAAGCGATAAATTCAGTATTTCCTAAAGTTCGAAGCGTGCAAATGTATTCAATCCAAAATTTTTAAAAAAATATTTTTAAAAATAAATGTATCCTATTGAGAAATTTTATTCACATACTATTAAAAATAATTAAATTCTTGTGATGAATTTTACTATTTAAAAAATTAGTCCAGTTTATCCGAAGAATTTTATCAGAATTTTTGAAAATAATTGCATTTAATTAATATTTTTAAAAATAATTGTAATCTTTCGAGAAATTTTATTACAATTTAATTCAAAATAATTGCATTTCTTTGAAGAATTTTATAAAAATATACCAAAATTCTGATTAAATTGTTTTGAAGAATTTCTTTGAATTTTTGTTTAAATAATCAAATTTTATTAATAAATTTAATAAAAAATTTTGAAAGTAATTGAATGTTATTATTTGAATTTCTTTCAAGTTTTTAAAATAACAGCTACTGTTAAAAATTATAATTAAATACTTTATTTTTGAAGTTATACCATAAAATTTTTTTGAAATATTTGAATTCCTTCGATGAATTTTATTAAAAAAATTTTTTTAATTATTGAATTTTTTTGACAATTTTTTTAAAAATTATGTCTAAAATATTTGAATTATCGCAATGAATTTCATTATTTATGAAAGTAATTGAATCTTTTCCACAAATTTTAAAATTGTATTAAAAATAATTGAATTTCCATGACAAATTGAAATTTTACTATTAATGTTTATTTAAAGTTTTAAGTAAAATTTTTTATTAAATGATTTATAAGTAATAATTTTATGATAGTTTTGCAAAAATTAAATTATTTAAAATAAGTTCAATTTCATATTCTGTTAAGTTCAATTATTGTCAAAAATAATTAATTAATTAGCATTTAAATAATTAAAATCTTATTAACAGTATTTTCTAGAAAATTAAAAACGTCAATTTTCAAAAAGAAAAATTAACATTAAAATTTTTCATTAACAAAATTTTAACTTTTTAAATCTTAATTGTTTTCTTTTAATCTAAATTTCTTTGGTTAAGAATTATTAATGTACGGAATAAGTATTTCAATAGAAATACAATTTTAATTCAGTAAAAACCAATTGTTCATTAATTGTTCAAATGATCGTTAATTTAACGTTTGAAAACTTTAGTAAAAAAATAAGCAAAACTAATAACTTACATTGAGCAAAGTTTGAATAATACCATCACTATTTAGCGAATTAGTTTTTTTCGCTTGACATTCAGGCATTACTTGTGTATGAAATTTTTTCACACACAGAACTTTGAGACGAGTGGAATTTTTAGAAACAAATCTATTAATTGTTGTATTTGTTGATAAGACATTGTCCCTTTTATTACTTGTAATGTGAGTTCTAAAAATTACGTTGCAAGTTTTATCGACGCATTTAAAAGTTTTTCGTCCAATTGAACTAAAAAATAGTAATATATTAGTAAAATTCTTATTGCAAAAAATTGGAGAACTTGATTTTAGTATTTATTTTACAGTACTTGTTAGGCACTTACCAAGTGCAAATAGTGTCACTTGCATTAATAAGTTTTTGCAAACGCAACATTTTGCTTATACTTCTTTAATTAATTAATTCTTACAATAATTTCTACAATAAAGATTACCTGAAAAATATTACAATTAGTCGCGTTGAAGTATAGAAGAGAAAAATATTAATTGTCAATCTTTACTTTTTGCGGAAAATAATTAAAAACAAACATAATTTTCTATTTAATAATACATGTGACGACGAATTTATATTGATAAAAAATTAATAGTTGTTAAAGATTAACAATTAAATTTTTGCCACTCTTAAGCCTAAAATAGATTAATCATGATGAAAAATAGAACTAGAATAAATATTTACCGAAACAAATTTTAAATTAATTATTTGTTACATTATAAATTGGAATGATGAAATACCCTGATTTTATAGGTTAGAATATTCTTTTCAAGCAAATAATAAGTGATTTCTTAATGGCATGTGAAAAACTTACGTACATTAAAATCAATTCTTTTTAAAAATTATCAATACACTTTGTTTTTAAACGCACTTTCAGAAATTAAAGACAAAATTTGCATTTTTATTTAGTTTTTCTTTCATAAAGTCCACATGATATTAGTGTTATTGGTGTTAGTAATTAATACCAACATGTTTTGTGTATACATACACGAGTGAAGTAACCGGAAATTTAGCAGACTGTACTTCCGTTCCGAGCGGTAGAAAAACCGGTGCTTTTTCGCCGGGAAATTCAAATTATTTTAGCAAAAAGAATTTTCTATGTTGTGAAAAGCTAGGATTGGAACTTTCAAGTGTTTTTTTTACATTTTCTATAGCAAATCTTTCTCAATATTGAATAAAGATCAATATATTTTTTTATTTTTTTAAAAGAAAAGTTGATTTTCTGAATTGTAAGAAAGTTTTGAGGTTAGGGCACCGCAACCCTTTTGAAAGAAGTTTTTACTATGAAATACAACTTTCAATTAGTAAAGTTTAGTGTATTTGGTAATTAAATCTTTCTTTAATAATTATTCTTGTTTATATTTTTAAATTTTGTATAAAAAAAGAAAAAAAATAAGATAGCGCTTTGTAAACGCGCCTTAAGCCGCGAATAGGCAGAAGCCACGTCTATATGTGTGCGTGTCGCCACGTCCATCCATGCCGATATAAATTAGTTTGTTGTTAGTGCCGGTTGTAAAGAAACGTTATTTTCTTAATTAAAAACTTATGAAACACACATTCTAATCTAAGCATGATTTCCAAAATGAAACTAAAGTTAACCTCAATTAAAGTGCTTTTTCTCATATCCCTAACCTTTTCATTCTCATATTCGCAAGTTGTGGAATCCAACCTCATAGTGAAAAGTGCTGAAAGAAACATTGATTTAAAGTCGCAGGTGACAAAAATTACCGCAAAACTCATTGTCGAAAATGGAGGAAAGAATCCAGTGAAGAATTTCCTTTATGCCTTTGAACCGAGTAATAAAGTTCACGTGAGTTCAGTGACAGCGCGACTCCGTGAACCAGGTCGAGCCGATCTCAAAGTTACTTCAGTTAAAGTAAAGGAACATCCCGATAAACTTTTCTATTCCGTTGAATTAAAGGATGCCCTTCAACCAGGAAGATCGGTGAATGTTGACGTCGAGAGTGCTTCCTCGCACGAATTGATACCCCATCCAAAGGAAATCAAACAAAAGGAGAAACAATTGGTGAAGTACACTGGAAACTTGTACTTCTATTCGCCCTACACTGTCACTAAGCAGTCAACGACATTTGTCTTTCCATCGAGAAATGTTGAGAATTACTCGAAAATCAAGCCAGTCAGTCAGAGTGATTCGACTATTACTTATGGACCATTTGAGAAGAAGGAGGCATTCTCTCACGAGGAAATGTTTGTACATTTCGAAAATAATAATAAATTCTTGACTGTCACGAAAATGGAGCGTGTTATCGAAGTTTCGCATTGGGGTAATATTGCTGTTGAGGAGACTATTGAATTGCTTCACACTGGAGCTTTATTGAAAGGATCTTTCTCACGGTATGATTCTTTTTTTTTTATTTGTTTGAGCTAAGAAAAGTATTTAAATTTTGAATTGAACTAAACGAAATTATTTTTCAGATATGAATACGCACGAGAGTCGAAGTCCGGTCTTTCCAGTATTCAGAGTTTCGATACTGTTCTTCCAGCAGCAGCTTCTGATATCTACTATCGGGATGAGATTGGAAATATCTCCACATCACACACCAGACTTCGGAAGGATTCTGTTGAACTTAATCTACGACCACGTTTTCCACTTTTCGGTGGTTGGAAGACTCGTTACATTGTTGGCTACAATGTACCAAGCTACGAATACCTCTTTCACTCGGGAGACAATTACGTTTTAGAAATGAGACTTCTCGACCACGTGTTCGACGATATGGTGATTGACGAATTAGTTGTGAAAATAATTCTGCCAGAAGGTTCGAAGAACATTGAATTAAACGTTCCCTATCCAGTCGTTCGCCTACCAAATTCACTTCATTACACTTATCTCGACACCACCGGTCGTCCAGTTATTTCCATCATGAAGAAGAATCTTGTCGAGAATCATATTCAAAATTTAAAATTAAAATACACATTCCCCAAGTTTTTCATGCTACAAGAACCACTTCTTGTCGCTGTTGCTCTCTATCTTCTATTCCTAATGGTCATCATCTACGTACGTCTCGATTTCTCCATCGACAAGGACGAAGCATCAGAAAGTAAATTACGAGTTGCGGGTCAATGTGAAAAAATCCTCGCCTCTCAGGATAAACGTGTGACGAGTTACAACGATTTAGATGAACAACTCGCCTATCTCAAGACAAGCAAAGATTCAAATGCATTTTTATCTGTGGCGAGAAATATTAATCAGGATTATAAGAATGCAACCAATGTTATTACTGAATTGGCACAAAAATTGAAAGGCGAATCGGGCGATGTCTATGAACGTGTTCAAGAATTACAGAAACACGACAGAACTCTAAAGGAACTTTACAATCAACAACAATCGCTCTATGTTGATAAATTGGTGACGGGGAAAATTGGCAGGCAACAATTTATCGACGCCGAAGCTGTTCTCACTAAAAAGAAGGAAGAATGTGTCGAGAAAATAAATGCTATTATTAAATCAATGCAATAGAGGAGAAAAGAAAGAAAAAAGTTTGTGGCGAAAAAGAAAGAGAAGAGAAGAGAACGATTTAATGTAATTAATAGTGAATTATTCTAAGAAACAATTCTCAGTGTTACATTTTTTAACAAAAATACATATAAAGTAAGCTCAATCATCATCAGTGGAAAATACGACCTATTTGAGAGATAATTTAAGCAAATAATTTCTAAAATTACACAATTGTTCTAATGTTGTTTTTTAAATAAAGATGAAAAAAAATGGAAATGCAAGTTTTTCAATTCAAAATTAAAAAGAAAGAAAGAAAAGGGTTGATTTAGTTTTCTTTTCTTAAATCAAGAATAAAAATGATTAAATTTTAGAAAACAAATTTTTATGAAGTTATTTAAATATTTTATTTATCAGTGTTTAACGATAATAAATAGAAATTAAAATAGATATTTATTTCTGATTAATTTTCAGTTTTTTAATAATTTAATTGTGCACATAACTTTTGGAAAATTGCTTATTATTATAAAAAAGTATAATTTTATAATTATTTTTATAAAAATAGTAATTTAAGAATGATTTAGAGAAGAATTTTAAAAAGAAATTCTGAAAATTAGAATTTTTGAAGAGTTGTAGATTTAGAAATTACGAGAAACAATTAAATTTCAAAATTCTCAACACAATACAATTTTAATTAATTTCTTTACAAACAAAAAAATTATTTTTACAAATTTTAATAAAATTAATAAATTATACGGAAGAATTGAATTATTTTCAGAAATTCAAAAAAAGTTTCATAAAAATCAATTATTTTCAACAATTTATAAGTTTCCTTTTCAAATAATTTTAATTTTCAAATTAATGTATTGAAAATTATCGAATTTTTGCAAAAAATTTTGTCAAAAAATGTTATAATAACAGAATTCCTTTCAAAAATTAAATTTTTTTAAAACTAATGGAGTTTCTTTAAAAAATTTTTAATGAAAAGTTTGAAAGCAATTGGATTTTATGAAGAAGAATTTTATTACTATTTATAAAAATAATTGAATTGTTCCAAAGAATTTATTAAAATTTTAGAAAATAAATGAATTTTATGTTAATATTTAAAGATTAAAATTCTTTCGAGAAATTTTATTAAATTTGTTTTGAAAATATGTAATTAAATTTCTGCAAAATTATTAAAATTTTGAGAAATAATTAAATTAGGATGAAGAATTTTATAGAAATAATTGAAAATAATGTAATTTTTTTTCTTTTTATAAATATTTTAACAAGAGTTGAACTATTTTAAAGAATTTAAAATTCTTTGTTTGAAACAGAATTTAATGGAAATTTTTGAAAATAATTAAATTCTTTTGTGTAATTTTCTTTAAATTGGAAAGAAAATAATATTTAAAAAATATTTAAATTCATCAGAGAAATTTAATCAAAATTGTTTAAAAAATAATTGAATTAAGGCAAGAATTGTACTATTTATAAAATTAATTAAATTCTTGCTAAGAATTTTACTAGTTATAAAATTAATTGAATTCTTGCTAAGAATTTTACTATATTTATAAGAATAATTTAATTATTTCGAAGGATCTCTTCCGAGGAATTCAATTAAAATTGTTTAAAAAATAATTAAATTTTTGTAATGATTTTACTACTTAAAAAAAATTGAATTGTTTAGATGGATTTATTAAAATTTTGAAAATATGAAGAGTTATAATTAATTATGTATTAAATTTTTTAAATTTTGACCATTAAATTATTTTAAAAATTTATATTTGAAATTAAATAATGTTCTAATTTGCATAACAACAACAAATCGAACATTTGCTAGTTTATTAAAAATTTTCTTAGGATTTTTGAACTTATAAACAATTGAAAAGTTTTCGAATAATAGAAAATTTACGTGAAATTAAATTTAAATCAATTAAATTTTCGATGTGTTTTAAATGAATTGTTTTTTAATTTTGAATAATAAATGTTCAACAAACTTTTTCAAATTTATTGATTTAGGAAAGAATTTAAATACAAAACTCTGATAAATAATTAAATTTAAGAGCAGTTACAACAGCAATTTTTACAAATAAATGACAATTTCTTTGTAGAAATTTCAACTTATAATTTTTTATTAATTATAAGGGATTAATAATTATATTGAAAATTATAAGTGATTAATAATTATATTAAAAATTATAAAATGATTTGAAAATAATAACAATAATTGCAAATTTGCATTAACTGTAAGTAACTCGTATTTATTTATGTATGAAAAGCGTAACATGATCTTACAATGTTTCGATTTTTTTTTAAATTTTAGTAAATTACAAGGTAAATATTTTATTTGGTGAATGTTAAAAATAAATATTTCTTATGCATGTAACACAAATTTACATTTCAGTCACAACAGAAAATTATTTTCATTCTTTGTATACATATTTGTAAAAGTTTTCAAAAAAGCTGAGATTATCTCACACAAAGTTAGGCATTCAATAGATGCAATTAAAACGAATTAAATATGCAATTAAAATACTCAAGGGAGTAGAAATCTCTAAAGATTTACAATTTGTAAACTAAAAAGGCAAAAAGAAATGTTTTTAAAAATTAATTTTTTTCAATCTTAATCCTATTCGATGTTTTAATCGCAAGTTAATTTTCAATTCTAGTTTCTAAAGTTCTGAACGTTCAAATAAACGATTTACTATTTCCTCTTCAATTAAAAATTTTATTAACTATAATCTTGCCTCACGTATAAAGAAAAAAATGAAATTGATAACTAAGTTTATAAATAATTATTTTCTAACAATTTTATTTAGTTTTTAAGTTCTTGTGTAATTTTTGAAAATAATTTTCCAAAATTTTTCATTCATTTAAACGTTTGAAACTTGTGGATATATATCTAAAGTTCTAATATGAATCATTTTTGTTAGCAATTAATCAATTCCAGAGAAAGTATATTATAGAATAAAGTCGAATTTATGACATTGTATTTATTGTACATCTATATATATTAGAATTTATAAATTTTTTTAAATTTCTTTCAACTAGTTTTAAAATTTAAACTATGCACTGAGATTTCAAACTGTCGTGAAATTTAATGTCTTTCAACTTTTGTAGATAAATTATTTTTTATCTACTGATAAAATTGACATTTTCTGCATTTCGGTATCTTGCTTTAGTTTTTAAACTGTCGTTTTCAATTTGTAGACAAAGTTCCATTTTTTTATCAACTGACGAAATTGACATTATTGCAGTATTCTCACTTTGGACAAATCCTATAGAATTGCGATAGAGAAAAATACATTTATAATTCTATTTTTCTTTTCAATTCAATAATCGAATAATAGTTTGTACATTTTAATATATTCATTGAGGAATCAAAATTTGATTCAAAAATCTAATGTTTCTGGAAACATTTTAATAGTATTTGTTTTTGTATTTGTTTTTTTGAAATTGCAAAAACAATTACAATTTTTGATATAGTTTTCGAAGGAGATAAAAGTTTGTAGAGCTATAAGCTTTTGTTTTTGAGATTGTCCGCGTATTTGACAATTCTATACTGAAATTCTTTGGGCACGTAGAAATAATTTCAATAAGCGTTTTATTATGCTTTGATCCATTGCTCAACGTAATCAAGAGCATTCTGAAGAATTTTCTTCTCCGTCTGCCTCAATAGTATCGCTAATTTTTTTAATTGAGGTAAAGTTGTTTTCAAAATGTCTGCGTCCTCCTGTTGATTAGAAAATAGTTGAAGCAATATTAATTATTGTGTTTGAAAAATTAATTTGTAAGATTTGAAAATAATTATAAGTGAAAATTCAACGATTATGTCACTTGTTTTTTTTAGTAATTGTAGACAAATTTTTAAATATTAAACTTTCAAATTTCAGAGAAATTCTGAATTCTACCAAATTTCGATAATTGTGTGAATATTTCGAAAATTTACTCACCTCTTGAGAAGTTGGATAATTGGCAATTAATAATTTTAATCGAGCTAATAAAAATTTCCTAACATTTTCTTCGACGACAGTCTCTAAAGCACAGTCTATATGTTTTAAATCGAAAACCTTATCGGACTCGAGCCAATGATCAAGTTCACCTTTTCTCATACTAAATACACGCAAAAATGCGAGTAAAGTGTCAGATATTGGTTCAGGACCTGGATTCAATAAAAATTCCCCAACCGAAGGTAAATCTAATTTTTCTAATAGTTCCAGTCTCTCCTTTTGCAATGAATCTGCTTTACTAATACCAAGACGAAGTTTAAAGCCATCCTGAAAAAGGAAAATATTTCATTATTATTATTATTATTGTTATTATTATTATTATTTAAAAATCCAAAGACTATAATAAAATCAAGAAAATTAAATGATTAGATATATTCAATTTCACAACGGTAATTTTCTTACTAGTTTATTGTCGGGATAAACGAAGCCGGAATGAACAAAAAAATCGGAATTCGTTCTCGGTCCATAATATATGAAAATTTGCTCGCCTGCTTTAAAATCTCTCATTGCATAACACTCACAACTATCGGTACTTCTATTAAAATCGGTAGTTATCTGAAAATAGTAAAAGGATAATTTTATTCTTTTTTATGCTAAAAGACATAAATATTAATAAATAATAGTAATTTATAACATAATCGTTTCTGCAGTAAAAATATAATAATTCTCAGTGTTCGACAAAAAATTCTTTAGTTTTTAAGGTGATGAAACTTTTTTAAAAGTACAAATAAAAATGTAGAAAGTCAAATTAAATTAAAAAATTAATTCGTTAATAATTTAGTTGGAAAAATATTGATCAAAATCGATATATTCATAATCTGTTAGCAATTTGCAGTTAGATGTTTTTGTTCGTTTTTTGTTTCTTAATTTTCCTTTTTAATGTTTTGAATTTGAAAATTTGTTAAATTCTAATTTAATGCTTTAAAGATTAAATAAAATAATTAAATTGCTGCTACAAACTTTATAAATCTTGAAAATAATTGAAATCTTGCTGAGAATTTAATTAAAATCTTTGAAAATTATTGAATTTTTTAGAGAAACTTTATTGAAATTTAATTAAATATTTTTCAATTCTCATAGAGAATTTAATGAAACCTTGTCAAAATAATTGATTTCTTTTCAAGAACTTTATCAAGTTTTCAAAAATAATTTACTTTTTTTGAGAAATATTATGTAAATTAAATTGAAAATAACTGAATTATAAAAGTTTTTTGAGAACAATAAATAATTACATTTAATTAGTAAATTAGTTAATAATTGCATTTCTTACATTTTTGATTCTAGAGCTATTTCAAAATTGAAAATAATCATTTTGTTTAATTTGCATAATGATAATGTAAATGAAATATAAAAAAAGTAAAACAAAGGGACTGCATACAATAAATATTAAAATTAACAAAATTCTATTTAATTTAGAAAGACAATAGATAGTGAAATAATAATGAATATAATTACCTTTCCTTCTTCATGGTTACACATATCCCATAAAGGAATTAAAGCGTGAATCATTTGTGTCTCATCTTCATTAGGAATTGTGTTCAATCGAGTCATTACCGTCGATACTGCCCAACTGAAAACAGAAAATTTATTATTATTATTACATTTATTAATTGTTTGTTATTATTTTTTATCATACTTTTTCGTTCGAAAACTTTTTTTTTCTTTAAATTAAACACCGTGTATTAGACAAAATTTGAAACTATTTCACTAATTCATAATATATTCCTACATTATACTTTCATTCACAATATTTAATTGTTTCCATTATTGCATTATAAACGAAATTATAAATTTAATTAGAGAAATATGATTTAATGAAAGAAAGCACTGTGAGAAATGAAATCATTTTCATACACACAAATAAACTTATATAAAAACAATAGAAAGAAAATGAACCTCATTTCTCAATGAAAGTTGAAATTATTATCTAGGGCCGAGTGTAAAATTATTAAATTGTAAAAAAAAAATCGGTAAAATTTTGAGAGAGAAAAACAAAAATATATGTAGATTTTTGACGGAACTTGACCTAGAAAGATGAAATTAAAAGAAAGGAGATTCTTTATTGTCCCAACAACTTTCTCTCATGGGAAATGTGCGTGGCGGTTTTACGTGCTGAAAGTTAAGCGAAACTGGCCTTCAACTGTCGTTATAATAAAATAAGAATATTCAAAGGTAATGCCACAGATTTCATATTTAATATATATTATATTGTATTCGATATTTTAGATATTAAAACTCATTAAAATGTTAATGGCGAAATGAGCAAGGAGATTGATTTCCCTCTCGTGTACATTTTTCTTTTTGTTATTAAAAGAAAAGTAATTTCCTATAAATAATTTTTTGTCTAAATTATTTTGTCTTTAATGGAAATATTTCTATGAAATCTAAATTTTATTGAAATATTAAATAAATTAACTTTCAGATAATTTTATTCGCCCTCAATTCTCTAATATTGGCGCATCATTCACTTTTTACTGTTTCATCAAAAAAAATTTAATTTTATTATATAGGTTCATTTTGCAACAATGCTTTTGAAACTTAAGCATTTCAGCGAAAATTTTTAATTCTACTTTAATGCATTCTTGTAAATCACTATAAATATTTTTTCGTGATTATAAATTTTATATTAGTTATTATTATATATTTCTTAGTTTTACTTTTATTTTTTAACGACAGATTCCGCAGTACAAATGTAAATATTAAATTATTTATTTATCTATTAGAATTCTAATAATAATTATTTATAATTTCAACAAAGAATAAACGGAGCTATAAAATAAAAGAAAAAAAAGTGAATTTAACGTCGTCTGCGATACGCAATTTATACAAAAATAAAATATTAAAAATATTAAATATAAATTTAAATTGAAAATTAATTACTAAATTAACAATAATTATTATATTTTTATATATAATTAATTAAAAAAATTTTATGTGATATCAAATATATAATAATGTAAAATTTACTTCTCGAGATGTAAAATTGAAAGTGAATTTTACTAATTGATTTTATTGGCACGTTTTTAAGTGAAACTGAAGAAAGGAAAAAAAAAAGTATTGAAGCAGGAAGTTGTCTTGATGAACAGGTCATGTTACAGAGAAAAGATTCTTCTTCCTCTGTCTAAGAGATTCTAAATGATCTGAGCACAATTCTATCATCACGAAGTGACTCGACGTGTGAAAGTGCACTTCTCTTATTTGCAAAGTGGTGTAATTTTCTGCTGTTTAAGAAACATTCAAGAGCATCGAGAAAACACCAACGATAATATTTTGTTTCCGTATTTAAATTAGATTTTTAATAAGTTCCTCTTTTGCATACCAAAAAAAAAATTTAATTACGTGTAGCCAACAAATCAAATTCCCCTGCAAAAAAAAAGAAGAAAATAATTAAAAAGTTTTAAAAAATTGTTATTTTTTTCTAAAAATTAAAATTTATGAATGTAAATTTTTCTTTTAAATTAAAATTTAGACGAGAGTAAATTTTAAAAAACTACGTAGATTAAATTTTCTGTAATTAGATTTTGTTTGAAGAATAAGGGGAAAATCGTTGATTATTTATATAATATAAAAAAAGAAAAAAAAATTTCACGTTCCAATTGAGTTTTCCTTTTTGATTCATTTCAAAGGATCACGCACAGTTACGGTCTCTGCGATGCTGCAAAGTGAATGACGCGCTTGCAAACAAAAATTATAGACATTCAGAGAAAGTAGTTTTGTAGTAAAGTATTCACGAAAGTTGTCATTAATTAATTTATGAGCAAGAGTTTTTTTTAAAAAAAAAAAGAATTTTTTCTCTCAAAAAGAGTATAAAAGAGAAGTCTCGTTGAAAACGAATTCTTGTTTTCAGAGATAATAAAAAATACATTATATACTCTTTTTTATGTTAACCAACGTAAACACTGTTAATACAATTTGAAAAGTTTGCATGATTTATTTCTCTATGCATTATTTATAATATTCATGAGGGCACGCGAAAAAAAAGAATTTATATATATCCGTCAGTAACACTTTTATAAATACAGCAATATGTATACAAAAACATCTTAAATTTCCTGGTGCAATATTTTAAATTTTAATTTACACCTTGTTGCAGTTAATAGAAAATTGCATAATTTTTTTTCGTTCTTGAACAAAACAAAAGAAGAGAAAAATGTTAATAACGAAACAGGAATGAAAAAATTCAAATTCTATTTGATAGAATTCAAAAGAATGAATGAAAGGAAAAACGAAGAAATTATGGAAAATTAAAATTCGATGTTCTATTTTCAAAAAGTAAAAGTCATTTTTTTCTAAAAATGCTTTCCATTGTTATGGAAATTAAATATGCGAAAATTATAGAAAGATTTCTCACTAATATTTAAACGTGACGCTATTTATAAATCAAGATGAATTGACAATTTTGGCAAGGAATATGAAATATAGAATGAAAGAGAAAATTTATTCGATTAAAAAAGAATTTAACTTTTTCTAGACAATTAATTAAATTTTTTGAAAATATAATTAAATATCTAGGGATGAATTTTATTAAAATATTTGAAAACATGATTTTTTCGAGATATTTAATTAAAATTGTTATACAATAATAAATAAATAGATTATTAAATTAAAACTGTTAAGAAATTGTTTCGAGAAATACAATAAAAATTCTAATGAAAATAATTGAATTTTCTCTAGAAAATTAAAATTGTATTAAAAACAATTTTTTTTCGTGCTATTTTTATAAAAAATTTTTTTTGACAATTGAGATAAATTATTCTTATTTAATTGGAGTAAATTTAATTTTGAACGAATAATTTCCGAAGTCGAAGCAAATAGCTATTTAAATTATAATATAAAAAAAGTTCACCTAAATAAAAATGATTTAACACAAATAAATTTCTATTTGATAATAGACGAGTTGATAAATAAATATATTATTTTAAATCAAATAATTTTTTTCAGTGGAGAAACTAATATCATTTGCGTATATAATTGCGAAGAAGAAAAATGAAGATTATAATTTCAAATAAAATTATATTTTTATAATTAAAGAATATAAGAAGTGAAAATTATATACATCACGAGGTTTATAAATGTTTTAAAGAGGAAATTTCCTCTGGAAAAGTATATAAAGAGTAAAATTAAATGAAAGTTGAACGTTTCTATCTTCTTCACATACAAAAGTTGAATTTAATTTTTACCAGTGAAGAAGAAGTCTAAAAAATGAGAATGAATCTTCGATTTTTTTTTAAATTTCAACTTTCAATCGAAAAATAGAAATATTTGCTTCTTTTTCAGTTTTCATTTTTTTTATTTTGTAAATTTCAATGTGAAAAAATTCAATTTCGATGTGAAATGAAAATATTTTCTCAAAAAGAATTGAGAGGACAATTTCTCCTGTTTTCTTTTTTTGGTAAAAATTTATACCTCCTAAGTGAGACTTATTTCTCTTTTATATTTATCCGAAAATGAAAGTCGACAAACAGGATTCATGAAATGGCAAGTGGTTGCTCTAGTGGTTGGATACTTCGAATTTCTTAAAAGTGCAATCTAACGAGCGAAAACATTAGGGATACATAGTTGGTTGCATATGGGAAGGTCGTGCGAAGAACTGAAGATCGTGAGATAATCGTCTTGTATATACTTTCTACATACAAACGATAATTCGATTCTGTAATCAAATCGCATGGTATTAACTGTGCGTTATCAAAGATTATCTCCACATTGATTCTGGGATGTTACTTTCAAGGATGGGCTATTCTCGATCTATTGAAATGATCTAATCGTAGTTTTCAGTTTCCTTAAATCTTTCAATTCTAAAAAATAAAGAAAAACAAATTAGAGTTTAATTAATTGAAAGTAGAAAATTTTGTTGTTTGTTAAATATCTGTAGAAATATTTCGAATATCTATTTTTAACATTTGAGAATATTTACAAAATATTTACAAAATATTTTTTATTTTAATATTTTGAATGTTTCCACGAATATTAATTATATTTTAAATGGTCCTAAGGATTTAAAATTAAAATTCGGTAGAAAATAATAAAATTACAATTTTAACAAAATTATTAAGAATCATTGAATTAAATTGTATCAAAAACTTTTTTGAGTAATTGAATTGTTACTTGAAATTTTACAGAAATTGTTCAAAATAAATTCCTTTTTTATGTGGAACTTTATAAAAGTTTTTGTAAATAATTCAATTCTACAGAACAATTTTATTACAATTTTTAATTATAATTTTATTATTTCCAGAAAATTAATTAAAGTTGTATTAATCAAATTATATTAATTATATGAAAATTATTTAAAATAATTAAATACAATTTTATATAAATTTTATTGAAAATGTTAAATTGTTCTAGAAATTTTAGTCAAATTCTTTAAAATAATTTTTTGCATTAGTGGAAATTTATTAAAATTCTGGAAAATAACTGAATTCTACCAAATAATTTTATTAAAACATTTTAGAATAATAGAAACGTTTCGAGGAATTTAATAATTACAATTATTGTTTTTAATTATTTTCCAACTTTTAATAAAATTCTACAATAAAAATCAATATTTTCAATAGAATTTGAATCAATTTTCTAGAAACAATTATTGTTTAAAAAAATCCTTCGGTTAAAAATAATTGAAATCTTGACAAGAATTTTATTACTTATAAAAATTAGTTTAATTCTTCAGAGGATTTTTTTTTAAATTTCGAAAATAGTTTAATTGTTTCCAGAATATTAATTAAAATTGTTCTGAATATTCATATAAACATATTTCATCAAAATTTTTGGAAATAATTTAATTCTCGCAAAGAATTTTATTTAAACTTTTAAGAAAAATGGAATTTTTTTGAGAAATTTAATTAAAATTCTATTGGAATTAATTGAATGGTTTCTAGAAAAAGAATAAAAAATGTGCTGAAAATAACTGAATGTTTAATTAAAATTTTAAAAAACAAGTCAATGCTTTCGAGGAATTTAATTTCCAAAAAATTACATTATTAATGTTTTAAAATTTTATTGAGAATAATTAAATTATTAGGAAGAATTTCATTGAAATTTGCGAAAATATTTTAAATATTTGTAGAAATATTTTCAATATTTGGAATATTTGAGAAAAAATAAATATTTTCAAATATTTTCAAAACATTAAAAAATTTGAACACAAATTAAGAAATTAATTAAGTAAAAAATTAAAAAAATCATCATCAAGTCATTAAATGAAGTTGTAAAATTTAATGCAAGAAAATAGGATAATTTATCTGACAGATGTGAAAAACTTGAACGTTAAAATGATCATCAAACAGAAGCAGCTGAATTTGCTTTCTCCATTCGACCACAAGTCGTCGATCTCTAGAATCTCTAACAATTATTATAAATCATTTAATGATTTGTGCTGAATCTACATGTTCATAAAATATATACGTATATTATAGTGTCGAGTGAATTTAATTCGTCTCTGAAAATTACTGCAGGAAGTGAAAATTTCTTGCTCACGTCTCACAATAGAAATTATCGCAAACGACTGTCTTTTTTCTTCTATTCCAATGGACAATTGCAATGAATTTTTCTTCAAATATTTCCTCTCAAGAATTAAAAAGTGAAAACGAATAAATTTTCTACCATCACTTATTTATCTCATTTTTAAAAAGTACCAAAAATAAAAAATTACAATAATTTTTATCGAATAAATTCGTAAATTAAAAAAATTCTGTGGTTGGATTTTTTTTCAGACAGTGTTCGAGAAATTTTTGTCATTTTTCAGAGTTTTTGATTTTTTTACAACAATTTTTTTGAGGAGGGACGAAAAAGCAAGGCCAAAAGGGACTAAAAAAAGAAAGAGAGATTAAAAAATCAATTAAGAAATGAAGAAATAGAAATAATTAGAAAATAAGAGGAGAAATAAGAAATAATTAAGAAAAATAAATAAAATGGTAAAAAATGTCATTAGGGGAATAAATATAATTCAAGGGGAAAATTACTTGCGCTAAAGTTGAGAATGATGGACATTAATTTTTATAGAAAATGAGATGACAATATGCAGAAATGGTTCTGCCTACACATTCACTTTTATAGAGACTGATCATGAGATGAAATGCATCTTTAAACGTGAAGGAAGAGAGCGAACTATCTATGAACCTTTAGAAGTCTCCTTAAGTTTCACCGGCTTACTTATCGCGGAGGCAAGAGAAAACCGCATCAGTTAGCAAGAGAGACCTAACACGAGAGGTTCGAGAATAAGCCTAAGCGATTACTTGCTCGATTCTATATCGTCAAGCCTCAACAAACTTTATTCTCGAAAAAATACTATTCGTTTCTCCAAAATAAATAAATAAATAACTTTTACACTAAACAAAAAAAGCAAATTTGCCAGAGAATATTTACCAAAGAAGATAATATTTTCATCGACAAAAAATCAAATTTAATACTACGCGAATCAGTGTGTGTGTTACAGTGAAAAAAAAACCGATCGAGAAAAACTATTTTGGATCTTTTCGAATATCAATATCATCGAATGAATATCAATATTCAAAATATTGAATAGAAAAAAAACTATCGTTTTATGAAAAAATTGCAAAAAAAAAAAATTTCGTTTTTACTTGTTTTGAAAGAAAAGATTTTTAATTACAAAGTAGTTCGTCGATTTTCGGATAAAGAAAAACTGTGATGGTGTTTTATGGTTCATTGCTGTATGAATTTCAAAGAAATCTACCCCCTGTGCAATCGAAAAAACGTAATTTTTGTGATTTTGTGCCTGGCAGCTTTGTACGTTCATTTTTATCTGCAACCACCGAAACCGACAATCAGTAAACGATTATATTTTTGAAAATCGTTTCCTTCCATTTGTTTTTCTTTTTTGAGGATTTATTCTACATGTTGTGAATCGAGGGAATTATTTTTTTTTCCCTCCAAGGCAATTCATTAATTTCGAGAGAGAAAGAAGCAGGTGATTGGAGGAACTATGGTTCTCTGATCTAGGCTCTCAGCAAGAATGAGGAAAGTGACTTGTGCTATCTTATTTCTAATTTTTTTTGAAACATGTGCCATCGTCAATTTTTCCTGGGCTACAAAACCGGCCAACAAACGAAATGTCGACGACAAAGATTATCAGGTAATTCATTCATTCAATTAATTTTCATTTCGATAAAAATTTTCTTTCAAAAAAATGTCAATGCATTTCTATTATTTTTTTCGTCAACAATGAAAATCATTTCGAAAATCCTCATTAAAGTGAAAAATGTCAAAAGACAACAATTTCCCCTTGAAACAAAAATCATTAATCTTTTCTCGAAAGTGAGCGTGAATCGAAAGTTCTTTTGCATAAATTTTCAATTAGCAAAATTCTTTAGATTTAATCTCCGCAAAGAGTAGCAAAAAAAAATGCAGGTCAATAAATTAGATAACAAGAATCTTGGAAAAAGATTTTCTGTTAAATTTCCCTTTTTCGAGAATAGATTAAAGAGAATCGATAAATAGAAGTGATAAAGAAAAATTTCCAAAGACAAACGAGTTAGTAAGTAAATAAATAAGTTGCAAACTTTTTTAATTAGGAAATAAAGTTTGATTCAATTTCAAATTACAATTTTTGAAATACCTTTTTTTTAATAAGATAGAAAAAAAATTTTTTGGATATAAATTTTTTCAATAAAAGTAAAAGGAATTTTTTGAAAACAATGTTTGTTATGTTTGGAGTCATATCAATGATTTCGCATGAATGAAAACTAGTCAAAAGTATATCAAGTGTGAGCACACAGATCGTGAAAAAAAAGAGGATCCCAAGGTGAATTCTCTGCACAGTGTTCAGCCAGAAAAGAAAGAGAAAGCTGGCACGTGCAATGACTGCGGAAATTTCGAGATAAATATCATTTTGCCGCGTTACTAGTAGAGAAAAAAAAATTATATGTACATTATAAAAACGGGTAAATTATTCTAATTATGCGTTGGTCGAAAAGTTAAGACCCTCTTTAAGTCTAATCAAACAGTCTGCACAGGATGACAATTGAACTAAGAAATTAACCTCCGGAACTTGTAAATTAACCGCTTCCGAGGAAAGGATTTTGACATTTCTCTTAACTCCTGAAGCTGCAAAAAAATTAAGACATTTCATAATTCAAATTATTTTTAAATCTTTCGTTTCAATTTTTAACTAAAAATAAACAAATATTAAATTAAATAGTAATATTTTTCTGAAAGCCTCTTGATATTAATTAAATAAATTAATAATAGTAATTCTTACATTTTTTGTTAATTATTGTTTTTGAGTCTTTCAAACTTAAAAATTAATTTTAAAAAATTGTTTTGAATCAAAAATCATAATATAATTTTCCAGACGTTTTCTTAAAATTGTATTCAAAACAATTGAATTCCTGAAAAAAAATTTTATTTGTGAGAAGAATTGAATTATTGCGAAGAATTTTAATATTTATTAAAATAATTGAATTCTACGGAACAATATATTATTATCATGTTTGAAAATAATGGAATTTTCTCGAAAGATTTAATTAAAATTCCACTGAAAACAATTGAATCGAAATCGAAATTGCTAAAAACATTGAATTAAAATTTTATAAAAAATTGTTTTAAATAATTGAATTATATTTCTAAAAAATGTAATTAAATTATTGGAAACAATTGATATTTTTGTGGAACTTTACTAAAAATATTTGAGAAGATTTCAATTTACCCGAATAATTTTATTAAAATTTTAGAAAATAATAATTGTACTAAAATTTAAAGTAATTGATTATTTACGAAAAATTATATTATATTTATTGAAAATAATGGAATTGTTTTGGGAAATTTAATGTAAATTATTTTAACAATAATTGAATTACAATTTTATTAAATATTCTTTTAATAAAATTGTTGAAAATAACGGAATCACTTTATTAAAATTTTCGAAAACAATTTAATGGTCTTTAGAAAATTAATTAAAATTTCATTCAAAATAATTGAATAGAATTTTATTAAAAAAAAATGAATTCAATATCATCAAAATTAAAATAATTGGTTGTTTTCGTGGACACTGAATAAAAATGTTGAAAATAATTCAATTATACTAAACAATTTTAATACAAAATTTTGTAAATAATTTAATTGTTTTTAACAAAATTAATAATAATTTCTTTGAAGTAATTAATTTTTAATAATGAATTTTTTAATAATAATAATAATAATAATAGAATAAATAAAATTTTCTTTAAATGTTTTACTATTCTATGATGTTAATAATTCTTGTTATATTATTAGCATAAAAATATAAATTTATCGATTTTCACTGAAAGGCAAAATCAATTTGTTAAGAGAAATTTCATCTTCTTCTCAACATTAATTCAGAATAATAATTCTTCATATGTTTTTTTGCAACTTTTTTTCAATATAGTCTCCAACTGATGATAAAATAAAAAGAAAACATTATTTATAATTTTATCCGACGACGTAAAATGAAAAAGATAAGAATATCAAAAAATACGTGCCTCAAATGTAAAATGAGAAATTATAACGACTTCGCTGATGATAAATTTTTAGGACTAATTTAAAATTTGCGTAGGTAGTCTCGCATGTAATAATACGCCGTATTTGAACAAAAAAAAAAGCCGGCAATTTATTGACTCGACAAAGTCATAAAGATAATAGTAATATTCATTTCTAATGGAGAATGAAATTTTTCGTTTACAGATAGAAAATGGAATAATAGGTGTCACAATACTTTTTTTTCTAAACGGTTTACATTACTTTCAGTGTACTATTGTGTAATTGTAAATTATGTTAATTGCATTTGAAACTTTCTTTTTTTTTTTTTAATGGTCATTGAACTTTGCACATTATTTACCTTTGCATGGCTCGTTTAACGCTAAATGCCATGATTCGTGACAAATTGTATTTTTACTTCTCTAAGCAGAATTCTATAATGTTATTTCGTTTATTGTCTCTTCCTGTGTGGACTTTGCACCTCTCTCTGCAAATATTGTTCACTTTTTTTTTCTTTTTTTTTTTAAAGAAGACAATGTATGTGGTCAGACAATTGCAATTTAGTCTTACGTTAATGAAAATAAAGAGAGCATGAAAGACATTAATTGCAATTCAGGAGAATCTGCTTTTAAAACCATTTTGCAATAATTTCCTAATAAAGTTGCGACATTTAAGTACAATTACCTCTCTTCAGTTTCCGGATGAGTTTGTTTTTTGTTTCTCTTTAAATTTTCCCTCTCATTAAACATCTTCTGCCCTGGATAATAATTTAATGAACTTTAATAATTATCTCATCAATTTCGAGTGGAAAGAAATATTCGAAACAGTATATCAAAATTGGATCAATTAAAAGGAAAAAAAATAGTTTTCATTTAATTGAGAGAAATTATTTTTTTAATTATACGATTCGAATCGAGTTTTGTGATATAATTTCAACCAAGAAGTTATATCACTTTAATGAAAAATGTCATCCCTAATGAAGATTATGAAGATATTATCTTGAATGAAGAATTTTTTTGTCGCACATTCTGTGAATTGGGAATTGTACAAAATATGTACAAAAATAATAAGGAAAAATTAGATAATCTCCAAATGAGCACGCAACAAAAAAAAATGCTGAGACGCGTAAATTCTCGAATCAAAATGAATTTTATAAAATCCCACGGAATATAAGAGATTCATTAGACTTTCTATGCAACTTTCAACGTATACACATCGTATTTACAATTGGTTCTTCGTTCTCACGCCCTTTCGTCATCCACAATGCAATTCAATCGTGGACTTTTAAGTCACAGACAAACCGCACTGGCAACAACACATTGAAAATAATATCCACTTTTTTCTTTTCTTTCCTCTTTTTTTTTTTTTTTTTTGAAACCGGCTCCCATCCCAATGCGCAACACTGCTCGAGAAGAATCATGGAATGTCTCTGCAAAAGGAAGTCATAGAAATAACATAATAGACTAACAAACTTTCACTGCAAAACGAAAACGACATTAAAATGTATTCCCTAATTTTTGTCAAGAAAAAAAGTTGCAAAAAATACCAACACTTTCACCTTCTCAACGCACGATCAAAATTTCCTATTTTTTAATTCTCAAAACCACAAAGAAAAAACTATCAATTAACAAATAATAATACAATTTTAATTATCAAATTCTGCTTCTGTATTTCATTTAAAAAAAAATACTACAGATAATATTTGATATCGATAAAAATTCGAAATAACAAAAAAGGAACAAAATCTCTCCGAAGTGTTAATTTTATTAATAACAACACGAAACATAAAAATAAATAATTAAAATAGTAGACACAGAAAATTATCGACCCATAAAAAATTCCTTATTCAAAGGAAAAAGAGAATAAAATTTACTTCTCACTGAAATACTAATTTTTATTAACACAAGAAATCAAATATATTTAGTTCCAATTCAATATTTACTTTATCATTCGAAATTTCTAAATTAATTGGTTAATTAACTCAAATAGAAAGTAAAAGCACGTAAAATCTATATTATAAATTACCAAATATGAAAAAAGTGAAAGGATATGTATACATTTCACACTGGAAAAAAGAACAGAAATAATATAATAAAGAAAAAATTAAAATTTGTTATTTCTCTAAGTTTACCACATTTCTTTCTTTAATTTGCATATAATACGAAAAGACTCATGTATATGTATGTGTGTGTGTAAATTAAATATACTGGAAAAATACTTTTTGTATCTCTCTAATTAAGTAATTAAAATTAAGAAAAAAGAAATGACACGATATATAATTAAAAAAAGAAAGTAGATTATAGATGATCTTGATTTTTACATACATAGAAGAACTTGAAATTGAAAGTGTTTCTTGTAGAAAATTTTTCATCTTTATTGAAATTTTTTTAAACTATATTTATGAAGGTAATTAAAATTTTACAAGAGTTTGAAGAAGAAGGAGAAAAAAAACAGTTTATAATTGGAAATAGTTTCTATCATCAATTTTTTTTGCTTACGTCATTTGATAAATCATCAATTTCATTTCTTCTCAGAGTCACTGTGCGTTTATGACCAATTAAACTTTAGGTGTTATTTATTTATTGGTATTTGATATTTATAATTATCTAATTGATTGAAATTGTGTTATTTTTTTGGAAAATTATATATTAGAAGAAATAATGTAAAAAAATACTGGAAAAAAAATAACAAAAATAATTAAAAGAAATTACATAAATATTATTCAATGGGACTGAATCAGTTGATCTATTTTACATTATGTGAGTAATAATTATATGTTAAAAAAATACGAGAAAAATAAAATTCCAAATGCATAATTTTCATTTTCTTTGCGAATATTTTCAAACATTATTAGAATAAAATTAAAAATAAAATAAATTCAACATTTATAGAAAGAAATTAATTTTCTGAATGAACAGAAAAACTATTTGATTGCAAAATTCAAATTCCAATGAAATATAAAAAAAACGTCATTCACTTCGACGTTCGAATCTTTATGGATATTTTGTTTATTTGATATTTTTATCTTTTTCATTCTGCGTCGTCGAATAAAATCATAAATGTTTTCTTTTTATTTTATCATCAGTTGGAGACTATATTTAAAAAAAAATTGCAAAAAAATCACGAAGAATTATTATTCTGAATTAACGTACAGAAGAAAAGGAAATTTCTCTAACAAATTGCTTTTGCCGTTCAATGATAATTGAGAAATTTATATTTATATGCAAAATCATTGATTTTAATTTTTAGTTTAATATTTAGGGTTTCAACATTTATAATAATATTTAAACAGTAATGTTAAATAATAGATAATAAATAATATTAATGGATAAAAAAATATTTACTCTACATTTCAATTATTTTATTATTTTTTTAATTTAATAAAATTCGTCGGAAGAATTCAAAGAAATTAATTAATCTCAGTACAATTTTAATAAAATTTGTTTCTGAGAATTTTTTTAGAACAATTTAAAGTAAATGAAAACATTTTACCTAAATTTTTCCCAATAATTCAGTTTTTTTAAATTTAAATAAAATTCCACAAAATAATTAATTAGTTTCTAAAATTTAAATCAAATTATTCGGTAGAATTCAATATTATTTAAAAAAAATTGTTATAAAGTACAACAAAAAATCAATTATTTTGAATTATTTTACTATAATTGTATGAAATTATTTTCAATAGAATTGTAATTATATTCCTTGAAACAATTCCATTATTCTAAAAAATTTTAATTAAATTCTTCGCAAGAATTGTATTATTTTCATGAGTTTTAATAATAATTATATAAAATCTATATCAAAATAATAAATATATGTAAAATTAATTGCAAACGTGATAATTACATACACTATTCAAGATAGTCGATTTTTAATTTACAACTAAAATTAATAAAATAATTTTCTAAATATAACAAATTACTTGTAAAATCAAAGTTTTTGATATGCGTATTTCGAATTATTTTCGAGATACATAATTGATTATAAGTTCAATTTGCAAGCATATCTTAAATGAAATAATTTACTTTAGTGTAGGCAATTTCTCTATTTGACAAGTGAAAGCAAAATAATCGATTCCTATAAATTATTGATATATAGTATATATGTGGAAGAAATCAATTTGATATTTTCGAGATAATTTTTATGGCAATTTTGTATCTTTTTTTTCTTCCCTTCTATATAAAGTAAAATATTTTTTTGCAACAAAAATCGAATATTTTTTTCTCCTTTTTTATTGGAATTAATTTACGATTGATCAATAAATAAGTGCTATTAACCATAATCAACCATAATAGTTTTCTCCAAACAGAGAAAGAGCGAGAGCGTGAAACTTTAATTTACAAAAGTGATTGAATCAATTTTATGTAATTTCACAACTTTATTTTATTTCCCTGAGGATCTTTCGAAGCGTGAATTTAATTATATTGTTGGAAAAAAAGAAGAAATGTTAATATTTAGAGTCTTAAGTGAATCTTTGATTTATATAATTTTTATTATTTTATCACCAGTGAATATTTGTTGTTTTTTTTAATTTCATTGCATAAACAAAAATTAGTAGATGAGTGAGAAATTTCTTTTTTATACGTTTGATAGGAAATAAATTAAAAATAATTCTTTTTTTTTCATTTTGCAGAATCAACAACCAATGGTAGTTGAATTGCTCGAGGAAGAATATCCGGATGAGTACACAAACAAGGAATCAGACATTTCCGGTCAACCAATCGGCAGATGGAGAAGTACCGGAAAAGCCCTGGAACCAAAATGGCGAGACGGTGATTCAATTCCCCTTGTACCATTTCGTACGGTCACTATTTCGAGTAAACCGACAATAAAAAAGAAACAAAATCCCCACGACATTGATAATACAAATAAATACACGTCTGGTCAACATTGGCAATCGCAGAGACAGGAAAAGGGTACAATTATAACCAACGAATATAATTACAATACAAGCGAAAAGCCCAATAGCGAAAATAATTATCCAAATTTCCGTAGTCGCGAAACACGACTTTCGCGAAGGAGAAAACCGCCACAATTCGAGGACGTGGAAAATCATCATCAAACAACGATAAGAATTTTTAACGAAACAAAAGATTCACACGAGAGTAATAATAAGGAGAAAAAGGAAAATAAACCAATTACAAGAACACCAAAACTTCCCCACAATACTAACGATTATCTTGAAGGTGTTGCATTACGCTATCGAGAAACATTTCAAAATTATCCAAGCGAGTATGAATTAAATGACGAATATCAGAGACCCCGATCTCGAAAGAGGAGACCACCGCAAAATGATGATTTTATCGAATACAAATCCTCGCCGTCATCAACGTCCACTGAGAAAAGTACAACAACCTACTCGACCACGAGATCACAGAGAAAACAAGAAAATACACGACGTAATAATCTCATTAGAACAAATCACAATAGGACTATTAAAGCATCATCACATGACAAGTCATCCGAGAATTCCGAATTGAAATCACTGTTAAAAATGCAACAAGTCGAGGGTTTGAGTCTCTCGGAAATTCTTCAGAGGAGAAATTTAACTTTATCTGATCTTTTGCAAGGCAGGGCAGACGTTATTAATCTACTGAAATCGAAGCATATCGAGGAGAATTCAGAGGAGGAATTAAATGCAAAAACAAATTCAGTCGAGATGATGAAAATATCAGCTTCCTCGACTATTACCAATTCTGCCACTAGCGAAAAAACACCGCAAATCCCTCACAAACCAATAATTCCATTTAGAAATTTCGTCAAGAAAGGAACAGAACAATTATCCTCGTATCGTGCCCCCAGTACGCACGCTTTTCGAAAAGTTCTCCCCACACAGGAATTGAGACCAACAATTCGTCCAACCGAATCAATGAACGTGAAAATCAAAATTTCCACCGAAATTCCCCTCACTGACACTACGACAACGAGAATTAATGTGAACGACACCGAAAGGACCAAAATCATCTACGACGAGGATGAAATAATGGAATTTTCCGATTTCACAATAAAAGATACAAACCCAAAGCGAGAGAACTCTTCCGAATCGAAAGAATTTGATAAAATTAATACCGATTCAGAAACAACTTTGAGTATCGAACACTTATTGAGTCCTACGATTCAGCCCGAGCTGAACGATTCCGAAGAGGAGAGGGACAAATTTCTACAGCAGTCAAGAGAGAGAATACAATTAGAAAACAAAATACCACACTCCGAGCACGATGAGATCAGTGAGAGCAAGGAGACCGAATCATTCGAAGTCGAGTACCAAAATGATGGCGGCCACAATTCAGGGATTCGAAAAATGTTCACAAACAGCGATTCAAGTAATTCCTTCGAAGAAAGTGACTCATCCCTAGAGGAGAGGATGTCATCTCAGGAGAAGAGTTCATCTCAAGAGAAAAATACAACTCAAGAGAAGAATTCAAGTCAAGAAAAGAATTCATCTCAAGAGAAGAATTCAAGTCAGGAAAAGAATTCATCTCGAGAGAAGAATTCAACTGAGGAAAAGAATTCATCTAAGGAGAGTTTCGATCAAGCGGGAAAAAATATCGACGATTCGTTAAAGAATCACAGGAGAGAGGAAATCTATTTCGAAATGGAACCAGACGCGAGAGCGGAGATTCTCGAATTATTCAATTCAGGCAATTCGGCATCAAAACTGGAGAGTCTTCTGAAAGCTAGAAACATGAGTCTAGACGATTTGATCGCCCTCAGACAAAGAGGATCGAGCCATCTTCATCTCGCTCAAGCTTCGCTAAATCGGGAAAATCCCAAAGTACTCAGAGACGATCGAGAGAATATGGACATTCCGATGGAAATAAAAATTCTCAAACCCGATTGTCCGCCGAAGGTGAAAGAATTCATCGAGTGGATGAAGGAGAAGGAACTGAGAAAAGAACCCCAGAGGGAAATTCTTCACATTAAAGAATTCGAAACCCTACCACCGATTTGGTCCGGCTTTGGAAATTTTAACGAAGCGGAAAAAGAAATTTCGGAAAATACCGAAAATTCGGAAATTGGTGTCAATTTAGAAGCGAACGATTTTATGAATATTCTCTCACACTTCAAATCATCCGAACCATACAATGACAATGATGAGAAATTTTATTCAACAAAAGAAGAAACATCGTCGTCGAATATTTCCGAACGGAAAAATAACACAGTGATACCAATCGAAGATGGTCATGTTCGTGAAATTGTGAGTGATATTTCAAATACATTTAATAACATCTTTAAATTGAATACTGAGGAAGGAGGCAGTAGCGAGGAGAGACATTCGATATCGCGTGTAAGGACCAGTATTATCGTCAGTGGCGCAATACTTGGTGTGACAATTATTGTTTTTCTTGGCATTTTCATTGTTTGCCGTGTGAGGCAAAAGAAAAAGTATACGTACAACAATACATTTTCAAGAGCCGTCTTTCAAAGTCCAGTATTGGCGGGGAGAAAATTGTCCAATACCAGTAGTTTAAATACAATTATGGTAAATGTTGTTGCCACATCGACGACAAAAAGACCGGAAAAAGCAGGTTATCCTGAAACTGATGATGATTTCGATATAAAAAGTGAAATAGAACACGATTCACTTGACGCGAATGACAGCTGGGAAACGATACCTGATTTTATGAAATAGATTTCTAAAAGAAAAAAGGAGAAAATGATCAAACGTTATATACATTTATAAAAGAAAACATAATTCAATGAAATTAAAAGAGAGTTTCAAAAACATGACATGTAATTTTAAACAAATATTAATTAACCTTGAGAGTTGAGTAAAACATTTTCTTTTACTTAAATTTCCTCTAGTAAATTAATATTCATTTTTGCGACAATATAATATTTTTTTCAAGTTTTTTTCTCAGTTTCAATTTTAATGTTAATTTTGGGGTGAAAAAGAATTCGTTAATTTTTGTATCCAAAGAGAATTATTTGTTTTTTTAAGCAACACGGTGAAATTGAATGAAAATGAATTATTTCTTTCCTGTTGTATTATTTATCAAGAGGTGTTCATTTTCTGTTAATTGTATCAATTGATATTTGAAAGGTAAAAAAAAGTTGTGCATGCATTTATTGGAATTGGAAACATTGTGAAACATTGTTTAATTTAGAATTTATGTACAGAAAATAATGTTTCTGAATTTGGTGAAAAAAAAATTTTTTTGAAAAGAAAATTACTTTTATATTTCGAAAAATTTCTTTTGGTTCAATAAAAAATTTTCACTGCAAGAAAAAAATACTATTTTCGAAAAATTCACAATTGGGGAAAATTCAAAAATACGATTGTGAAGAAAATAATAATTATGCTTAGGGATCTTATGTTTTAGACTTAAGAAGTCCATTTTCTAAGAGACTGTATTTATTTTAATGTAATGGAATATTTTTTTTGTATAAAAAATACTATTAAAGTCTTAAAAGCATTGATTTTGTGTATTGAAATTAATTTGTTTCCTAATTTTATACTATTTTTTAGGTCATTGAAGTTTTAAACGTTTAAAAAAAACACGTTGGTGAAGTTCGCAACGTTTATGATCAACGATTGAAAAAAAAATTATTTCCCAACTAAATAGAATAAAAATTGTTGTTCACAAATATTTTCTTTTTGTAAATCTTTATTTAAAAAATTAAACGAACTATTTTTTGTACAAAAATTTGCTTAAAAAAGTAATTTTCTTGAGAAATCGTTGACTATAAACGTTGTGAACTTCACCAACTTTATTTTTTCTCTTTCAGGGATGCCACGAAAAATTTGATTTCGTTTTTTTTCTGATTTACTGTGACAAACTGCCTTTGATTATTTTTTGAAAATTTTAATAAAATTCTTAAAATTTTAAATTATTGATGGAAATTTTAGAAAATTGTAATGTTTTTTTAAATAATTCATTTTTTTACTTATAAAAATACAATTATCCTTAAGTCATCGATTTTATTCAACTTTTTAAAAATAATTGAATTTTTACGAAGAATTTTATTAAAATTTTTGAAAATAATAGAATTCCTTCAAAGAATATTGTTAACTTTTTTTAAAAATAATTTAATTCTTTCAGGACATTTTCTTAAAATTGCATTGTAATTGAATTTTTGTGAATAATTTCTTGGAATTATTTGAAAATATTGGAGTTTTCTCATAATTTTAATCGGATATTTTGTATCTAAGTAAATAAATTTTATAAAGAATTCAAGTATTTTTAAACAATTGAATGAAAATTTCTAACAAAAACCCAATTTATACGGAATTTTAAATGAATTTTCTAAAAAATTGAATTATTTTTTTAATCAATATTTAATTATAATTCTAAAATTTACTAATTTTTGAAAATTAAAACTTTTTTAAATTTAATTAATTAATTAAATTAATAATTTAATTTTTTTAATTAAAATTAATGTTTATAATTGATTAACTTTAAGAATATTATTTTAAATATTTAATTATTTACAAAACCAAAATTTAAGATGGAAAAGAAAATTAAGGAGAAATTAAGATTTTTATGTTTTTCCAAATTTTTTTAACATAAAAAAGAACAACATTTTTGTAGTAATTCGAGAAAATTGTTATTTTCTCAGTCATTTTGCTTCCTTAGTGGATATATTTGAAGGGAATTTTTCTTTAATTTACCTACATTATTATTTTTCTAAATTTTGAAGAAATTATTATTTTAAGTAAAGATTTTGCAATAAAATTCTGCTTATAAAAAATTGTAAAATATTTCGAATTAAATTGAAATTCAATTGAAGAACCATTTAATTAGTACAATTCAGAATTGTATTGTGTCAATTAATTTAATTCTGTCATAAAATAACTCACCAGTATTCTTCGTAAGTGAATACATCCCTCAAGATATCAGACACTGGATTTTGAGTATTTTGAAAGAGCTTATTGAAATATGAATACTGTCTTGCTATATTTCTACACTGTTTAAGAGCCGCTTCTATAATAGTGAAAGATAAAAATAGAAATATTATTTTCATATTTCGAAGAGTCGTCAAAAAAAAAGAATAAGTCCTTAAAATAACACACGAGACACAAAAGAAACTTTAGATCTGTAAAAAATATAATCATTCAAAAATTATTACGAAGAGAAAACTATGGAAATTTCTCAAAATATTCGAAAATTTTAAGAAAGTTTTGATACATATTTTTGTTAATTAACTTAAATTTTTCTAACTATAATATTTAATTCAATTTCAAAGATCCTAATGTTCTGAACGTTCAAATGGACGAAATTTATTTATTTCTTCTAAAAATTAAATTTTTATTGCAATTATTTTGCTTCATTATAAAAAAAATTAATTACTGAGTTTGTAAACGTCAAATTTATAGTTTTAAAATTTTTTATGATTAGTAATTTATTAAAATATCTTCAATAAAAAATATTTCGTTCATTTAAACGTTCAAAACTTGGAATTAATAATTAATTAATAAATAAATAATAAAATAATGAATAAATGAAATGCTTTAATAATTCACTTATTTTATAATCTAGCTTTCAATTATATTTTATTAATATAATGAAATTGATGATCTCCAAGTTTTAAACGTTCAAATGGACAAAATGTATCTATTTCTTCTAAAGATTAAATTTTTATTGCAATTATTTTGCTACTCTATCAAAAAAATTAATTACTGAGTTTGTAAACGTAAATCTTTAGTTTTTAATTTTTTTTATGATTAGCAATTTATTAAAATATCTTCAATAAAAAATATTTCGTTCATTTGAACGTTCAAATCTTGGGGATCATGATCATGATAATAATAAAATATAATTGTCGCTTAACTGTAAAATAAGTGAATTATTAAAGCAGTTAATTTATTAATATAAATTAATCGAATGAAAATATTTTGATAGCTGTGAGCGGTAAATAGTAATGAAAATTGTTCTCATACCCAAAGTGGGACTTCCTTTGAGTTCGGTCATGTCGTTCGTGTTCATGTAGAGAACTGTACAATAACTTGTAGGAAGAGCATCGATATATGGTTTCCATTTGGAATTTCCTTTATGTTTTTCAATAAGTAAAGCGATTGCCAATGCAACTTGTGGCATGTGTTGAACCATAGGATCATTTTGCAGGGCTTGAAGTTCCGGAGCCGCTTCCTGTGTACTGAAGATCAATTTCCTCGGTATCTCCAAAATTAATTGATTCTCTAGAAATTCCTTCTCAGCCTTTAATCCTAAGTCATAACCAGGGAATTCAGATATACATAGTCCATTCATATTAACGTCATTCTCCTTCAGCCATTTGACAAATTTCTCGATTGCTACTGATCTCTTGGTCGACTCTGTCTTCATCTCCTCCAAACGCTTAACCTTTTCCAAGACAGCCGATATCTCCAGATAGTTGTCCCATAGTCGCACCAAAAAAGCAGAATTACTGCAAACTAGATAATAAGTTGTAAATAAATAAATAAATAAATAAATAAACAAACTTTTTTCTTAAATTATCTTTCTCTTTAAATATTGACAAATATTTAAATAAACTCGAATTCATGTTTTGTTTGTAAAAAGCATTTTGTTTTCAGCGTTTACAGCAAAGAATACTTGTTATACTATTCTATTAAAAAGTGTTTACATCTTAGAGACATTGTAACATATTTATTGTAAACAATACAAATTACCCTCTTTTTCTCTATTATTGAATTATTTACTTCTATACTTACGATGAAATAATTTCTCGCACTGGATATTAATTTCGTTTCTTTTCACCGAGGATATTTTCTTTTGTGAAGTACTGTGTTTACTTTTAGCAACAGTGTGAACTTTCTTCCTACCCATTTTTGCACTAACTCTCAATAATATCTGGAACGCTATCAATGTACAGATGCATTATAATACGTAATAGCATCGACTTATAAGTTCTACTAAACGAAATCCACGATTATTGCTACTAAAAATAGAATAAATGCGGTCGTGGGGGTGTTGGAATTTTATAAACATAACCTTAAAAAAAATCACAGCTGTTTGTTGCTGGTAGATCGTTATTACTACGCTAATCATCAGAGCGATTAATGGTAATTTTAGTGTTTTGTTAATATTTTTAAATTTGTGCAATCATCAAGAAAGGTTGTCTTAATATTTTAAAGTATAATTGTTGTATTAAAAATTAATTATTCTATTTTTTAAAAATAATTAGTGTTTTTAGAATTTGGTTGTGAACTTGATAAGTTTTGCGTATCCGCTCTGGAGAAGAGCGCGAAATTTAAAGCAGTAAGTTATTTCCTCAGCTGATTTTTAATATTAACTATCGAAATGTTTTAGTCTCTCAGATCCAGTATTTTTTTACAAAAAAGTATTTTAAATTTCAATATTCTCAATAATGAATTTAAAGTATAGATACTTATTTTACAGAGTAAAAAATATTTTTTAAAAATAAATTTGAAAAATGAACGAAAAAATAAGTGTTTTCAGAGATTTAGAATAATTATATTTATCATTTATTTATTATAATTGTAATTAATTTTTACATTTACTTGGTAAAATTTATTATTATTTTGGTAAAGAAGAAAAAATTAATTTTCGATTTATTTATTATAATTGTAATTCATTTTTATATTTACTCGTTTAAATTTATTATTAATTCTTTATTTTTTTTTTGTGGGAAAAATTAAAATGGAAAAAATTGATTTTCGATGATTCTCAATTTATTCGACATGTAAATCTTTTGAGTTTTCTTTTTGTACAATTTTTAAGGAAAAAATTTGCATTACAAAACGGTGGAATTGAATGACATTCGTTAATATTTTTTACAATTGTTTGCAACGTCATTGGATGAGAAAGACAAATTAAAATGTATTAAAAAAAATATATCTATCATAGCGTAGTGAGAAGTGTGAGTTTTTCGTTAAGTTGAAGTTGTGTTTTGATCAATTGAGACAATGCGACGACCATCAAGAGATCTTTTACATTGCTGTTGAACATCTCATCAAATTGATCGCTCGACATTTTTGGTACTGAATTCACCATGTCGAGAAGTGCTCGTCCCACCTAGAACAAAAAGAAATATAAAGTAAATAAATTAATAAAAATTAAATTCCAAACAAAAATATATGTAAAAGTAAATAAATAAAAATGTATATAGCAAAATTTTTTATTTTGTAATATCAACTTGAATTTTCGCATAATTTAAGATTAAGAAAAAATTCACATTAACTAAACATAGTCAATTCATCTAATTATTTTTTTTTAATTTTAATAAAATTCTTGTAAGTAATTAAATTATTTAAATAATTTTTAATAACATTTATCGGAAGAATTTAATTTATTACAATACCAATTAATATCCGGTTCATAAAAATTAATTTAATTCACAATGAATAAAAAGTAACCACAGCCGACAATCAGCAGAAGATGAAAAAAAAATTATTTGAGCGAACTTTATCATTTGTTTATTAACAATTGTTAATAAAAAACTGTTTGTTAATTATTTTAAAAAATGTTAATCAAATTTTTTAAAAGAATACAAATATTCTCAAAAGTTTTTTGATAAAATGTTTTATGAAAAAATTCAAGTATTTTCAAAAACTATAATATAATTCTGAAAAGATTTCAATTATTTATAATATTTCAAAAAAAATTTAATATTCAGTTTTCTAACTAAAATTATTAACAAATACGATTATTTAAAAAAATTGAAAAAAAATTCTTCTTAAAATTAAATTACCTACTTTCAAAATTATTAATTTAAAATGATTTAAAAACAAATTTTATTTGAAAAAGGTAAAAGAGCTTCGAAAGATATTTATTATTTACACAAATTTAATGAATTATTCAAAAGAATTTAATTTTAAAAAAATTAATTATTAATTAATTATTTTTTTATTCTCCTTCACTGTAATTACTATTTCTCAGACATAAAAGATTGATTAATAATAAAATTAGTAGTTACAAAATTGATTGTAATATTTAAAAAAAAATTAAAGAAATTCTTCAAAAGAATTCAAGTATTTTTGAAAATAAATAATTAAATTCTTCGCAAGAATTCAATTATTTTTATAAATTTGAATTCTTTACGGAAATTCAACTACATTTAATAGAACTTTAATAATATATCTTAAAAGAACTCCATTATTTAAAAAATTTTAATTAAATTTCTTTAAATAAATTAAATTATCTTATAAACTGGAAAGAAATTCTTTATAAAATTTAATTACTAACAAACTTTTTATTTAAAATTATAAAAAATGTCAAGAAATTCTTTGGAAAAATAGAATTATTTCTAAAAGTTACAATAAAATTCTTTTAACAAATTTAATTATTTTCAAAGATTTTGATAACATTCTTTGAACATATTTAATTATTTTCAAAGATTTTGATAAATTTTTTTGAAGAAATATAATTATTTTCAAAGATTTTGATAAAATTCTTCGCAAAAATTCAATGACTTTGATTTCGTTAACAAAAAAATCAAAATATTTAAAAATTAATGAATTATTGCAATAATAATTTCTAAAAACTTGTTTAAAAATTAAACAATAGCATTTTATACCTGATTATCAGGAGGTTGTTTCCCTGCGAGAACATCATCAACGTATTGAAGTACTTGATCCAACATTGTCGAGAGTTTGTTACTTGCGTCAGAAATTTTTCCCAAATCCATCATTGGCTCAACATTGCTGCCGGGTTTCATTCCGGAAACAAGAACCTGTGAGTTTAATTGAGTCTTGGCGCAAAGTTGAAGACCTACAACTTCCGGTTCATACGCTGTCATCTATAAAAAAATAAGGATGAAATTTAATACCTAATTTTCTCAAAGCAAATAATCCGGATAAAATTTAAATGAAGTAAATAAAATTTAATTTAATAAATAGTTTTACAAATTTTGAGAATAATTATTTTTTATTTTCAGTTTATCAATTTTTCGTTTGTTATTATTCATCTAATTATTTGCGAAAATTTAGTTTACCTGAACTTTCGCGGGTGTGAACATGCAACCTTGTTTTCCATTTGGAACTCCTAATTGCACACAAACATAAGCCCTTATTCCCATTCTGGTTATATTCTCCAAAGTGGTGTCGACAGTCAAGTGAACTGGATTTTTACATTCTAGAGCATAATACTCGTGAATAACTGACGAGTGATTAGTCACCTATAATTCAGAGAGAATTTAATATTATTAGTCTTATAATTCACAAGAGATAAAAGAATAAAAGACAAGTTAACAATAAACAATATGAAAAGAAAACAAAATACAAAAAACAGTATGAAAAAAATATAAATCAATAAAAAGTTTATTTAAATTTGTATTTTAGTGTAAATCTTAATTAAATAATTTAATTTACTTCATTTCCTGTCGCCCACCAGCCGACAATATTTTCCTGGGCATTGACTTTGTGATTTAAATCATACAAGTCGATTGCATATTTCAATTCGGCTTCGACTTCTTCTTCATATTCTTTGTGAGGTACGCAAAAACAGTTGGTAACTTCGACAATTCCTTTTTCGCAAGTACCTGTAAATGAAATATTCAATTTCATTTTTTTTGTATAAGAAATAATCAAGACAATATACAACAAAAATGATTTTGAGGTTAGGTTGCTACTCGTGTATTTTTAATGATCAAATTACACTTGTAAGTGAAAAAGTTAATTAATTAGATCACTGAATAATGATCTAGAGTCAAAATAAGTTAAATAATTGCTAAAAAACATTGTAATGAGGAGTAAATACGTGACATGTGGTCCCACTTTCGGAACATGATTACCACCTTAGAACATGTTTTTATCGATGATTATTTATTACGTACCTAAAAGTGTCCCAATAACTCTGTGGGATTCAGCACTTCGACGTTCGTAGGCATCTACTATTTGAAATAAAACAACTGGATGCACTTTTACAATCAGGTCGAGCGCCATTTTTGCGGTATGACAGGAGACAGGAAGTGCTTTACGTGAGGAAGAAACACACCGGAAGTATCATATTTTCCGCGGTAGTTTCAAACCCCTCAAACAAACTGATAAATGTAACAATAATTATTTTGGGGTGTTTCAAAAATACAATTGGGGATATTAACCAGTTTATTAAATTAGAAAAATTTCTTTCTATTTTTGGTCAACAATTTTTCTAAACTATCAAATTCAAATTAACATTCAGGCCCCTGTTGGTTGTCTTTTTTCATACACCACTGCTTGTCTGGTCCTCCGAGTCATAGACTCTTAATAATATATTTCATCTATTTTGTCGAATTAAAAACTAGCCTGATTGTTTAATTTCAATTTACTATCTCAGGGGAAATTATCGTCAGTACCTATTGGCAGTAATTAAATTTATTCTAAAAAAGTAGATAACTTTTACGATCTTGATTTGATTAATGTGGTTCCCTCAGTTGGCAACAGTGGCCACTTGACAACGTGTTTGCCGCCGTAACCGGTCGCTCTCTGTTTTGACGATTTTTTAATCATTTTAATCGGATATTAAAATTGATTTTTTAATTTCAATCGTGTTAAATTATTAATCGGGAGTACAAAAGTGTTTTTTCAAAGCCAAGTGAGTGAAGGCGTGTTCGAAAAGACTCTAAATTCAGTGTCGGAGAACGTAACCTCAAAATGTTCGCCAGCAAAAAGAGATTTTTGATAAGTAAAATAATTGAAAGTTAATTACACATGGTAATCGCAATTAGTTTAATTGGAACAATGGAAAAATGACGTTTTATCAAACAAATGCCACTCGAATAGTGGTTTGTGGATTAACACGAGAAAAAAGCAATTTTCGACAGGAAAACAGTTTGTTTCTCTGCTTGACAGGTAAATAATTCAGAATTTTCGCATTTAATTTTTAATTTGGAAACGAATTTTTCATCGATATTTATTATGCAAGGAGGAAAATTTATTATTGACAGGGTGAAGGGAGTATTGCCTGCAGTAGGAAATTTTCTATCGAATGACAATTTGTAAATAGAAAATGCTTTGTTTTCTATTTGCAGAATAAAAAATTACTTTAATTAGCTATTTTATTATATAGAACTGCCGGGGAAATTTTTTCTTCCTTGTCCTTTTGATCAGTGTAATTTATTATCGTTTCTTCTCTCCTCCCTTGCCATTAAAATTTACGTATTGAAGATAATTTTATGGAAAACACTTGACATGACCCTAATTATGTGAAGTTTATACATTTGTCTGACAGTATCGTCAGACATCGCGACACCTCTCATGTTGCAGTATCATAGCAGCAATTAAGGAACGATATAGGTACAGAATATATTATGTACCTTGTGATACATACATATATATATATATATATAGATGTCGACCTTAGAAATTCTATATCTTCTATAGTGTTGCTCATAATATTATATGAGTTTAACATAATATAAGATAAGCAGCATCTGCGTAAATAGGGTCGCCTAGTCTGAATAATATAAGAATTGTTCGACTTTCCCGGAGAATGTAAATGTGTTTTCTTTCTTTTATTTAAAAAAAAAGAGAAAAAAAACAAAACACACAAATATTTTTTAATATTATAAAAAGAAAGGCTGGGGAAAAAGAGGTTAAAATTAAAACGAGAAACTGTATTTAATTACTCCCAATAGAACCTTTATACGACAAATATGTGCAACACCAAATTTTCTCTATTTTAATTCGAACGACACTGTTCGTTTAATTAAAAAAATTTCGTTATTCTATTTTTGATCATTTTCGTTAATTTTTTCTTTTGCACTTATTTTTTATTTGGAATAAGTAGTATTTTATTTTGGAATAATTAAAAAGGGGGACAATTTTTATTCGGGAAAATCGAAAATGTAAATTGAGTTAATAAGAGCAAATAATTAATGAATTTATAATAATAATAATAATAATAATAATAATAAATAACAACAATTACTAATTATAAAAAAACTTAAAAACTAAAATGTTACATTTACAAACTCAGTGATTAATTTTTTTGTTAGTGACACAAAACAATTGCAATAAAAATTTAATTTTTACAAGAAATAAATAAATTTCGTTTATTCATGAATGTTTAGAACTTTAGGATCTTTTAATATTTTCTAGTACTATTATATTACTATATTAATTTTATGAATATTAATTCATTACTATAATATTATTATTGTATTATTATAAATATATTTTTATAATAATTATTTAAAAAATAATAATCCAATAATAATAATAATAATAAATGAAAAATAATTAAAAAGCAATAGCTGTACTGCATTTGTGTGAAAAAAATAAACAAACATTTCAGTCACTTGATGGAAATTCATATGGATGGTCGCAATTTTTTATTAAAAGGTGTAAAAGGGATACCAATATAAAGGTGTATTGTTTTTAATTGCTTGGATGAAACGTGGGTTTTATTTTTTTTCACTTTTTCAATAAATTGATTCTTTCTGTCACCCGATAAATTAAAATTAATAATTGACAAAATTTAATAACTTAATTATTTTATTCTACGTAGAAAAAGTATATTAATTAGTTTTTTATATTAAATAATAATTACTTATTTTAATTATTATTTTGGTTAATTAAAATTTTCATTACATATCACTTTAGTGATTAATGAGTTTTAATATTGGTTTTTTATGTTTAATTAATTTTATTATGAACTATTCTTATTATTAATTATTATTGTCATTTGTTTTGATTATTACAATTGTTTAATCATTATTTACCTTTTTCTTTAGGGTATAAAGTCAAGTTCTATCAATCGGTTATATTAATAGATAAAAAATAAATTTTCCTAAAATTTCGAACGTTTAAATGAACGACAATATTTTTTTACTTCCTTAAAATTTGTATTTCTTTACAAAGAAAAATATTTTTTAGATTAAAACAAATTTATTCTAAACTAAATATTGTGTAATATCAATTATTTTTCTTCTTTCGATAGTAATTTTCAAAAATACTTAAAGGGAAAAAAAATTTCGAAACTTTAGCTTCATAAAAATGATTTCAAAAATGATTCATTTTATTTAAAAGTATTCTCAAAAAAAAAAATTGGAAATATTATTTGTTATTGTTTTAATTAAGAAAAAAAGGTTTAGTTAATTTTCTAAAATTTAGGAAAAAAATTATCTAAATTTAGAATAAATTTTGTTTACGCGAATTTTTTTCTTCCACACGTACATTTTTATTATTTTCCATATTTATATGTACGCTGATATATAGAGAGGTACCTTTTGTTAATAAAATTTCAATAGTCGAAATTGAAAAAAAGCTCGTCTAAAACACTCTCTCTCGCTCGACCTTTACTTCATCAAGAGTGAAAATTACGTCAATATTTTACGAGTTATCCTTTTGGAAAATGGAAAACGAAAATTATCAGAATATTGAAAATAAAAATTCAATATTGAAATTTCCTAGAATGCTAAACAATATATGAACAATTTCTTTGAATATTTAACAAACCACCTCACACACATACGGCGTATCAAATTTTTTTTTTATTGCGCGAATTTCATATTTGTTTCGCGAAAAAAAAATTTTCATTTCTTGCAAAGGGTGAATTTCGATCAAACAGTTTTCTAATATTTATTTACTTATTGAAAATATTGATAAATTATTTATATATTACAGTTTTATTAAATTGTCTATTTTTATATTTAAATATATTAATGGACTTTAAAAGAAAAATATGTAAAATAAAGGAAAATTATTTTGAATGAAACGGTTTTAAAAATAACTTTTAATAATTTAGTTATAGTGATTTAATCAATAATAGTTTTTTTTGCAAATTTTGAATTTATTTATTTAAGAAATATACGGGAAAATTTTATATTTTTTATATTTATTTTTTAGTAATTAAAATGAATATTATTTTTTGAATTATTATTATTATTGAGAATCTATTTCATATTTGTTGTACTTTATTTGTTTTGGAAAAATTCCAGTAAATTGAAATAACTTTATATAGCAACAATGGGGATGTTTTTTTATTGTTATCAATATATGAAGTTTCATCGCGTGAAAACTTGGTCAAAGTGCAAAAAAATAGAGGGATCGGGAATTTTTTTGTCATTCTGGGTCCATCTTGTAACTGTAGAACATTAAATTTATGATCTTAACTTCCGTAAGTGCGGAAATTGCATCGAACTTTGGTTACTTCCGGAACAGACCAAAACTTCTCTTCACACATTGCAAAGTTAAACGACGTATGGATTTTTTAATTAATCAAAATGAACGTGACCAAAATATCCTCTAGTTTGAAAATATCTTCACTTATTTACATCACATTAGTTTTGTCAACAACAAAAATGAATTATTTACAAAAATTTTTTTTGCTTTTTTAAATACAAAAATATTCATTTCTAATTTTTTTCTTTTGGTTTCGTTGATAAGAAAAATTATTTCATTTACAATTTCATTATTTTTGTTAATAAAAAAATTAATTATTTACAAATTTATTATTTTCGTTGACAAAAAAATTAATTATTTACAAATTCATTGATTTTGTCAATTCAAAAATATTTATTTTCGATTTTATTAATTTTTTGTTTGAAAAAATATTTAGTTTTATTGCTTTGCTAATAAAAAATAATAATTTAGATACAGTTTCTTTGGTTTTGTGAATGAAAAGTTTATATTTCTCTGATTGTGTCAATTAAACAAAATATTGATTTTCAGTTTCATTTTCGTTTTGCTAATGAAAAAATATTTATTACCATTTTACTAATTTTGACAATAAAAAAATATTTTCTTTTAAACAAATTCACATTTAGAATAAATTATTCCGTCATTTTTATAAACAATAGATTTTAATTCTTAATTGTCTTTCTTTTGTTCTAATTTTCGTTTTATTATTTAACTTTATAAATTGAAAATAATGTTTAAATAGAAGAGAAAAAGAGACGCAATTTCTTTTCCAATGTAAACCGTTTGGAATATTTTTGAAATGAAGGTGTAGAAAACTCTTTATTTGTTTTCTTTCTTTTTTTTCGAACGAGACACTGAAAATTGACTGAAATATAGTTTTGGAAATAGAAATCTTTGAATGGCACGATAGTGAATTAGGGTCAAGGTTCTTTTGATTTATCTAAATAGAAATAGTCATTAGCTTCGCGTTAGTATTACTTTTTTTTGACTTATTGTGAATATGTATAGGTGTGTATGTATATATATAGTGTCTTTATACGGAACGACTCCCTAATTTCTTTGAAAATCAAGTCTATATATGAATTTCCATTAATCATTTTTATAATTCTGCAAAGAAAATCGAAAATCGTTCAAAATAAATTTCCGGTTAACATTACAAATTTAGCGCTTCAATTAATTGATTAATAATTGATAAAAAAAAATCAAATAAATAAATTTTTAAAAATCAATGTAAATAAAATATGAAAGAATGGAAATAATTTTTCATTAAGAGAAATATCATTAAGAGTAAATTACCCGTTAAATTGAAGTAAACAAAATAAAGAAATAAAATCGTAATAACATTAATAATAAAAATTTATAACGACTTGTTTTGAAGAATGGAAATTTCACTATTTTGTCGGAAAAAAATTGTTTAAATATATTTTTCTTTTACAAATCTGAATTATAATTGAAAAAAAGATGAAAAATGAAAACTCATACTGACTACATTTCTTTATTATGAAGTCAGATCTGTTCATTTTTTAAATTTCGCTCAGCAATCTGGTTAACGGAGCGTCATCTCATTTCCCAAGTCCAAAGGCATTGTTGTTCATTATAAATATTATGTTTGCATTCATCTTGTTAATTTTTTGTTTTGCTAGCGCTTTTTAATAACAAATGACAATTTTTCATTTGTCGCACACATTTTTTCTCGCATTTACAAATACCAACAATTACCAATAGAAATTTATTTACAATATTCGTTTATTTTTCAGTTTACAATTTTTTTCCTTGGTGAAAATTCAGAAAACATTTTATAGAAATCGGTTTTTATTTCTATGCCCATAGAATTTTGAATTTCGTTCATTTAAACGCTCAGATTTTTTGTTTTACTAAAAAAAATTATTTGAATCAAAATAATGATTCATTATTTATCCATCAAATTTATTTTTATTTGAATCAAATAATTTTTCTTTAAATTAATTAAATTCTGTATTTGAAGCAAAGCCAATTTGTTGAAATAAAAATTATTTGATAATAGGCTATTTGAATCAAATAATTTTTTTTAGTGTACTGCATATATTTTGTATTAATTTATAAAAAAAATATTTATTAAAAATATTAATTGTCAACGAAGTAAATTTTAAATTCACAATATCCTCCAATTTTTTAACGAAATATTTTTCTGTGCTCCAATATTTTTAAAAATTACTAACGTCAATGAAGCTCACAAAGTTTATATTCAACAATTTAGAAGAAAAAAAATTGTTTTTTTAATAAACTTTTTGTTTGAAAATGTTTTATCCACTTTTTTGATCAATAGTTTAGAAAGGAAAAAATTGAAAGCAAAAAATTTGATTGTCTTCCTCGTGAAAAAAATTTTTTTTCTTTCAATCGTTGATCGTAAACGTTCTGAACTTCACTGACGTAAATTACTGGACTAAAATAGTGAAAGAAACTGAATTTCAAAACATTTATTCTCGACATATTAGTAAAAAATTAATTTTTCATTAAAAAAAAATATTTTGTCATTGTAAATAAAATTCATATTAAAAGAAATGATAAAAATTCCATTCGTTTGAATGTTCAAAATTTTATGGTCACAGATTCACATTATTTTTTAATTTAGTTCAGTAATGAAAAAAAAAATTTTAGTGAAATTTTTAATTTAATTAGAAACTAAACAAGAATTATTTGAACTCTTATTTTCAAAAAAAAAAAAAATGTGACATTATTTTTCCTTCACGAAAAAAGTGTGCAAAAAAAACTTTTCTGATTGCTTTAAATAGAAAAGCTTTTTTTCAAGGCAAATGAAACTTTTTTCGTTTTTTTAAAAAAAGAACAAATAAATACATTTTCTGAGAAGTTACTCTATTTTATATAGATGATTAATTGACATTGTTCGGAAAGTTTGGTCGAAAATAAATTCATTCGATTGATTTAGCTCTTTTAAAAAAGTTTAATTTGCCGTGAGAAAAAAAAATAATTGAAAAATATACTTTTTGAAAATTGATTAATGTACAACGAATGAAGAATAATATTTCTCTGAAAAAGTTTTATAGATTTTTTTTTTGCATTCATTATTCATTACATATTAAATTAGTTGTAATTTGTAATGATGCTTCCGTTTTTGAATATATAATTGATATTTTATGAGCGAATAAAATGAATACCTAAATAAATGTGAAAAGAAAATGATAAAAAAAAGTTTTAATAAATATTTAATAAATTTCATAAATTAAAAATTGGATATAATAATTGAGAAAATGAGAAGTAAAATTATAAATTATTAAATTTTTTTAAATGAGCAAAAAAGTGCAACTTTTTTTTTTATTTAATCAAATCAACCCCATTAAATTATTCCTTTGAATATTAAATGATAAACTGTTATTAATATTTAATAAATAAAAAATTGTAACTATTTCGTGAATAAAAAAATTGTAATTTATATTTAATGCAAATATAAAAGTTTAATTAGATATTAAAGTCGAATAAAAATTTTTAATGAATATTTCAGCACTTTCAATACGTGAATATTTTATTATTAAACTTTAGATTTCCATTATTATAATATTCTATCAATATCGGAATTTAGTATATTTTAATGATTCACTATCACTATATATAAGAGCTTAAAGAAAAAATTGCGCAACAAAAATGTTTTTCTCCAATAAGAAGATAAAATTTAACTTCCATGTATTTTTTACCGTAAGTGTTTGTATAGTTTTTTTTTCAAATTCTTGTTTGACACGTAAATAAGTGAAAAGATTAACAAAGGACAAAAAAAAGTTTTAATTGCAACAAGTCTTTAAAGTTTTAAAAGCATTCTAAGGACGATAAAGGAATTTAATTCTTCAGTTTAAAGTCAAATCGCAACTTTTAGCGAAAATAAGATGATGATGGTATGCACTTTTAATTCTCAGAAATTAGCTGTACTTCTTTAATTAGAAAAGTGGAAAACTACTTTTCCAGTCAATGGCAGTTTTTCCTCGGCTCGTTAAGTCAGAAAAAGTTTCTTTACTTCTTGTAATTACTTGTAGATTTTAGAGTTGATGAAAAAAAATAAGAGAATCTTTTAAGTTTGAAAAAAAAATTTATTTAAGGACACCAATAGTTTGGAAAAAGATTTATCAATTGAAAAAAAGTGTTTAAATAAATTGGTTTTAAACTGAAAAGATTTTATTTTCTCTTTTTCGTGAATTAAATTTATTCTTTTCTACTTTAGTTTGCGTAAAAAATGCGGATATTTAATTGGTATTTTTTTACTTAATTAATTTTATTTATTTAGTAATTCATTTAATTAATATTTTTTTCTAATTAGAATAACAAAAAATTATTTAAATAAATATAATTTTTTAGGCCCAAATAAAAATTAGTTGAACATATTTATTAAACAAATTATTATTTTTTAAATATTTTCAAATATTATGAATTAATTGAATTAGGAAATCAATTTTTCTCAATATAATTGGTTCTTTTCTCGTAAATTAAAACAGAAAAAAATTTTATTTTAAAAAAGGAAAATGTTATTTTAAAAAAAGGAAACATTTTTTTTTTTCTAGAAAAATAAATAAACTTTTTATTAAAAAAAGAGAAAATAAAAAATAATACAAGTTGACGTTTAAAAAAAAATGAAAAAGAAAAGAAATATTTGTGCGAAAAAATGAAATGAAGTTCTCGGAAAATTGTATTTTTGTATTATTTTTCTAAAAATGGAGAAATAAATTTTTCAAAAAAAGAGAAAAAAAATAGAAATTTTTTTGACACAGGAGCATATGGCATAGAAGGTGGTATAAATCACATATAATATTGGAATTCTTTTTATTGTTTTCTATTTTTCCTGTTACTGAAAGTGAAGTGTTTTCTGGTTTTCTGGTTCAATACAAGACGTGACACTGAAGCAGATTTCAAATTTAATCGAATGGTAAGCCGAAAATTCGTGTTTACAAGCAGATCTTTTATATCGTACGACATTATCTTTGTCCAATTTCCCTCTCCCGAAATAAATACCAAATGAGATCAATTTTTGTCCCTCAAAATATCCCCGTCTTAGATTTTTATCTTTTTCTCTCTTTTTTTTGTTTGTTGAGCAAAAAAAGGCAACCCTTCCCATTAATTAGGATCGTAACAAAAAGAAATAGAAATCCAATATTGTCAAATGTTTCGGAAATTTTATTTTTGTTTCAAAGTGATTATTAATATTATTGTTATTATTAAAATTATTTTAATAATGATTATATAATTCAATAATGTATTATTTACTATTATTATTATTATTATTATTATTAAAATGATTATAATAATTATTATATAAGTAATTCAAAATTGCATTATTTAATATCATTAATGCTATAATAATATTGAAAAAAATTAATTAGTTGTTTCAATTAAAATTCTTGATTCGAATGAATTTTATTTGACCCAAAAAAAATTATGAAGAAAAATAACAATAACAAAAAATTATTACGTTTATAGGGTTTTCACGGATCCGGAAATTCAGGGAAAAATCAGGGAAAGTAGAATTGGTCAGGAAAATCAAGAAAAACTCAGGGATTTTTATTAAAAGTACTGGAAAAAATTTAATTTAATTCTTATCAAAATTTCAATTATTTTCAAAAATTTCCTCAATTTAAGGATTTTCAATATTTACAATGATTCAATTATTTTCATAAAAAATAAATTTTTTTACAGACATTCAATTATATTTGTAAGTAATAAAAATTTTTGTAGAAATTCAATTATTTTCATGAAAAATAAATTTCTTTACAGGCATTCAGTTATTTTTGTAAGTAATAAAATTCTTTTTAGAAATTCAATTATTTTCATAATTAATAATACTCATTGCAGAATTTCAATTATTTTTAGTACAATTTTAATCAATTTATTAAAAAAAAGGTAATTATTTTTAAAAATTTTAATAAAGTATGTCAAAAGACTTCAATTATTAAAAAAATTTTTTTTTAATTCTCCGCAAAACATTGAATTAATTTCATTAATAATAAAAATTACAAAGGAATTCAATTATTTTTATTTTCTTATGAAATTCTTAATAATTCAATTTTAAGAAACATTCAAATTATTCAATTAATTATTTATTTTTGCACAATTTATAAATAATTGAATTCTCGTAGAATTTTGTAATAAAAATTAATTTTAAAATAAACTCTATAGTTAAAATTTTAGACAATAATTGAATACTAAAATCATTATGCAGTAGGAATTTTTAGAAATAATTAAATTTTGAAAAGTTTTTTAAATTAAAATCTTTAAAAATCTTAATTTTTCTGAAATTATTTAAAGTTTTTATTTTCTAATATATATATATATATATATATATTTAATTGGAAAATTTCCGAATAATCGAATTTTTGTAAAATTAAATTGTAAATAAATTTGAAAATTCTTAAAAAACTTTTTCGAAAAATTATATTAAAAATAATTTAATTAAAGGCGAATTTTAGTTAAAAGTTTAAAAAAATAATAGTTGAATTGAAATGATGAAAATAGTTTCGAAAAAGTTTCAGTAACAATATTTTTATAATATAAAAAAGTGATTTTATCACTCGGTCAACTTTAATTATTATAAAACATGAAGAAATCGATCATTCCGAATCGAAGACTTGGAGTGATTGATTTCTTCATGTTTCATAATAATATTCTTATAAGTTTTTAAAATTCAAAATGTTTAAATTTTGAAATTTTTAATCATCTTAATTCTTATGGAAATATAATAATTAATAATGATTAAATATTTTTATTAAAAAAAGCTGTTTTCGATGTTTAGAAATAATTTTAAATTTAAAGAAATTCATAAATAAATATATGCTAATAGAACATTTTGTTGAGTTTCCAATCATTTTTAGAGTAAATTGCAGAATATTTAATAGGGTCAGGGGAAAAGTAAAAAATTTATTTGAAAATCGGGGAAAAACAAAATTAAATTTTCGTGGGAAAATTTATTATTAAAATTTATTATTTTGATAATAAATATTACTTGAATGAAATAAATGATATTTATATTTAAAACGCAGAAATTCTTGGCTCGGATGGATCTTATTTGACACAAGAAAAACAAGATAAAAAAAGTAAGACAACAAACAAACAAAATTTATTAGATTTAAATAATCGTTTGATCATTTGATCAAAGTTAAGGGAACGATTTTTTTAAGCAAAAGAAAATTTCTTTTCCCCAATGTATACATTGGGGAAAACAAGTATACTTGTTTCGGGATGAAAAATTTTCTAACTGACGTAAAAGAAAAATGAAGAGTTACAAAGTTAAATATACAAAAATACATTTTTTTAAAAATGGAAAGTCATAAAGGCGTGTCAGGCATTAATTCCTTTTTTCTCTACTATACACGTTTCACAACTTATCCATTTTTTCAATCCCTTGTCGACCCTTTTCTTAAACGGAAGTATTTTCTCCTTAATATTTACGACAAAACCGCAGCTACACACCAAGCCAGTGTTTCGTGTGCGTTCGACATTTTATTTTCCTCCACATTTTTTTTCTCTCTACTTTTTATTATAAAATAATCAAATCCGGCCCCATAAAAAAAAATATATATTTAGATTCAAGAAAATATCAAAAGACTTGAAAAAAAAGACAGAATTACATAGCACAGGGAATATAAAGAATTAAAATTCTCAATAATTCGGAGCAAAGGGGGATTAAAAAAATATCAAAGAAAAAAAGATACTAAGAAATGTCTCGTAAAATGTATTATTTATATATTTTTTCTTTATTAAAAAACTACTAAAGGAGCTTAAATGTTCGTTAAAAAAAATTTTTTTTTAAAACTCGTTTTGTGTGTGCGTATGAGTTTTGAAATAACCTGTTCCGTCGAAAATAAGGAGAAAAATTATTTTATTTTCGAAATCGTCATAAAAAAAATGTGTTGTTTTAACATCAATTCTAATACTAAAATTACATTTTTGACATAATCCACTACTGTTGTTGTTATCTTAGTGCGATAAAATAAACTAAAACACACGTAAATTTAGAACAAAATATTATTATCAAAAGTTATTGCAGAACATCATGAGTAATAAAACATTTATATACAATGCACTGAATTATAAAAAAGTTTTTAATTTAACCAAGTTTTGCAAAAGTTTCATCGATTACTCTCACTCTCTCATATTTTTTTCCTGCCATTTAATTATAATTTCAAAAACTTAAACTATAAATTTCATTTCCTTTAATTATGAAACCAAAAGCAATAAACTAAAATTAAATTCAAAATTTGCTAAATAATTTTTTTAACCTAGCTAAAGAATAAAAATTTAAATTAAAAATTATAGTAATATTAGGTATTATTTAATATTTAAAAAATTCGTTCATTTTGAACGTTCGTAACTTTAGGAATAATATATTTTTATTTTCCTGTTCAATTTGATACACGAATGTTTAAATTTCGTAAATTAAATTAATAAAGTAATTTTTAATTAAATTTATTATAACTATAACTCGATTATTATTATTATTATTATTATTATTTTTATTTTTTATTATTTTTAATATTTTTATTATTATTATTATTATTATTATTATTATTTATTGCTATAATATAAATATATCGACACAATATGTACTCTCGATTGAAAGAAAAAAGATGTGTAAAGGAAGAGGGAATTAAGCCAGTGCAAAGGGGAGGATATTTTATATCCGGAACAGGTCCATTGACTCCTATAAAATATTTAAAGCAAAAAAATGTAAAATGTGACTTGAATAAGAACTCAATAATTTTGCCTTCAATTTTATCAGCTTTTTATGAACCACTTTTCATGTTCCGTGGGAGTTTAGTATTCATCAGATGCCATTTGCCATAAAGGAACTGTGATACTGTTAAGAAAGAAAAAATCTGTTTCTCCAAATTGAAGACAATTTTTTTTTCATTTGGTGATAAGTATCATTAATTTGAATTTACGACTATATAATTGAAATAGAAATATATCAATTGAAATTATAAAACCTGAACTTGAATTTAGGATTAAAAAATTAAAGACAAAATTATCTATTAATTAATTTGTAGATAATTTTTTTTTATTACTATTTTATTTTTATTATTATTATTATTATTATTATAACTGTTATTCGGAGTGTCATTTTTTGATAAGGGTTCAAAGGGAGTGGCGACTATATATAGGGAAATAAAATTTACTTCATTCAAATAATCGATAACTTATTATCAAATAAATATTAATTTGTATTGAATAATTTTTCGTTAATCTAATTGAGTGGTTATTATTATTATTATTATTATTCTTATTATTTATTATTATTATTAAAAATAATTTACTTAACAATAATAATTATTAATCATAATGAATTATTAATAATATTAATATTACACTATTAATATATTTACTCATATTAATTAAATTATTACCAATGTAATATTTTTTTACGAAACAATTTTTTTCTCTCGCAAACTTTGCAAAATTAAGATATCAATACTTTGTGTGAACTGTCATGGAAAATCAAATGACGTTTATATAGTCTCCTGTGTGAAAACAAAATTTTCTGAATTTGCATTTCTATATATAAAGTTTTGAGATTTGCATGAAATTCAATTTTGTTTAAGTTTTCGGAAAGCCATAAATTTGTCTTATTTTTGAATTTTAATAAAAGAATTCGTTTTCTTGGTTTTGAAGAAAAGTAATGTGTGAAAAAAGAAGAAAATTTCACGCTTAATTAAAAAACAAGAATAAGAGATAAAAAGTGAGGAATTTATGAATCATAAACATTATAATTTCAAAGGAATGAAAGTAATTAAGAGAAAAAGAAATTTTTTTTTTTTTTTGATGAAAAATAGAGAATTATTTTTTTTATTACTGGGAGTAATAAATTTTTTTCAGAAAAACGTACTTTGGGACAGCAAAGAGGCGCGCTTAATTTTAACGTAAATTGTTCTTTAATAATGAATTTTTAATTTGGTACATGGTGAAAATTAATGATGTGAAAAAAATTTTAATGATTTCAAAGCACAAAAAAATTAGCCATTAATTCAGATTTGTTAAATATTTTACTAAATCAAAAAATAAGTTTGGTAGTTCCTACTATTTTTGCAAGAAAAATTTAGAAATTATTTTATTTTCCATAATTTGAGAATTTTTTTAATAAAAAAACAATTGTGTTAAAAAAATGGTAAACATTCTTTTTCCTTTTATAGTTTTTAGCATATAGAATATTTTTTAATTTTAATTAATTTTGAAAATTAAATTATTTAAAAATCAACAAAGAAAATTAGTTTCAGAGAATATTGCACTGATATTTTTTTAACGATATTAATAAAATATTTCCAACATTTCATAAAAGTTTTGATAGAATTTTTTTGTGAGGATATTAATCGTCATTACATCAAATACGTTCAAAAATATTTTTGACTACTTTTAAAAGTTTTAGTCTTCCTTTTTGCTTGTGAATTTGTAAATTTAAATTGCAAGTTTTAAGCTTAATTTATTATTTTAAATGAATTTAAAAAAAACAAAAATTGAATAACAAGGTTTTTTTAAAATCAGTTTTAGCCTAAAAGAAATTTTTTTTAAAAGTATTCTTAAGAAATAGTAAAAATTAAATTTTTTATTTGACAATTTTTGTGTAATTACAGAAACACATTTTTTTACAAAGTTACAATTTTTTATGTGGATAAAAGTTTGAACATTATAATAAACTAAATTTTTTTCATCTTTAGTGTTTTTTGAAATTACTTGTCAAAAAAGAAAAATAAGTGAAATTAAATATTTAGTTTAGAATGAATTTGTTTTAATTTGATAAATAATTTTTAATGAAAAAAATTTTTTGTAATGAAGTACAAATGAGAAGAAGTACAAAAATATTGTAGTTCATTTGAACGTTCAGAATTTGAGGAATATTTTGCTTTTACAAATTATAAATTTTTGAAATTGATTTCAAAATCTACTAATTTTTAGGAAAAATAAAAATTATTTAAAAATTTATTAAAAAATTATATTTATTATTTATTTAAAATAAAAATTATTTAAATGTCTAAAGTTATGAAAATATTTTCTAATTTATTTTTTTATGGTCATTGGATTGTAAAGAAAAATTACGATAATTTTATGGAATATGTAAAATATTTTTGTTGCTTATAAACCTTATTTTTAGGTAACTATTTAATTTTATTTTTTTTACCTTAATTAATTTTTTTTATTTAAATAAAGAATTATTTAAATAAAAGTTAGTTTAGTGTAAAGAATTTTGCATTGAAAAAAAGTATTCGGTCAGAAATGAATTAGGAAGGAAATTTTTAGTTAAATAAAACAAATGTTTGATAGCAATAAAATTATTTACTTCAGTCAACTGAAAATTTGGTTATTTCAAATAAATTTTTTTCCAATTCTATTCTTTTATAAAAAATTTGTTTCCTAGAACAATTTAGCATGATTATAAAAATGTAAAAAAAAATTAAAACATTTTCATTAAAATCACATTTATAAATTACATGCAACTTTAGTTTTCGTGTTTACGTTCCTACGGAAGAATTTCGCCAAAAAAGATTCTAAGATACGGTAAAATGGTGTGTAATTATTTCGAAAACAAAAATCGTGTAATTACTCTCTAAATGCGAATTAAACACAAACAGTTAAATATTTCCCACATTGGATCGCGTGGTATACGAAAATTATTCGGTTCTTATTTTTTTCTAATATAAAAATTGCAGAAAAAAGCGGGCTTTTATTTTTATCAGAAAGATAGTGATGATAAGGGATAAATGAGTTTGGCGCGCGCCGTCGCGTGCTAACATATATTCACCCAGTTTCACTTTTGAACCAAGTGGTTCCTTCCCTTCAGTATGATCCGCGCGGCCGGACCGCGAGGTTCTTTCATTTTCCAAATATATTTTTTCCTCCGGAAATTTCGAACTCTTTTTTTTTCCTCAATAAAACCACGTTCTAATCACTGCAAAAATACAAACAAAAAAAATTAATTAAAAAAAATGCGAACTAAATTATTAAAAAGTGCAAATTCTCCCGCAAAAAAAATTTATTATTAACAAAAAGAGGTACTTAAGAAATAATATTTTTTTAATTTTTTTAAATTAAAAAAATTGAGATTAGTGTAAAAAAAAATTTCTGCAAAATTATCAAAGGAAACATTTCATCAAAAGGGATTATTTTCTTGAACTTTTGTCGATTTATTTTTTTATAAAATTTATTTATATAATTTATACGTTTATATAAATTTATATTATAAAAAAACATTTTATCAAAAGGGATTATTTTCTTGAAATTTTCTCAATTTATTTATTTATAAAATTTATTTACATAAATTATATGTTTGTATAAATTTAAGTTATAAAATATATATTTATATAAATTTAAATTATAAAATATATATTTATATAAATTTCAATTATAAATTATATATTTTTATAATTTATTTTTTTGAAACTTTATCAATTTATAAATTTAATTTCTTAAATATAAATTTTAAATACAATTTTTTATTCTTAAATTTGAAATGAAAATTTTAAATTAAAAAAACTTTTTCAAATTTGTGAATATGCGTGTTGGTTTTTCAGTTTTTTTTATGAGTGCAGTTCTCGAGTCGTAGTTGGAACGGGGTGGTAAAAAATTAGTCACGAGGAGGAGAAAAAAGGATTTTATGCTGTTATAAAGTGCAGATTTTTTTTCTAGTTATAAAGAACTCGATCGGAAAAGATTAATCAATAAATTATTGTGTTTGGTGACAGTTTGAAGTGTGTTTTTTCTTGTCATGTGTGCCAACATTTTCATCAATTAGGCAATTTTATCTGGAAATATAATAAATCTCTCCCTCTCTCTCTGTCTCTCTTCCGATCTCTAAAAATAGAAAACCGGTAATTTTCAAAATATTCAATCATTTTCATTGATTCATTAAAATATTTCTCACATATAACTTTGTATCTCGATATTTAAAAAAAATGGAAATTAAAGAACAGTTTTGATTATTCAAAGTCATTAAAATTTCTTCTCGACTAAAGTTCTAAATGAATATTTATTTTTTCTTCAAATTAAAAGTTTGAGTCACGTTTAAAAGAAAACATAAATATATTTTCAGTTTTCAATTTTTCTTCAATAATCAATAAATTGTAAATAATAATTTTAGTGAAAAAAAAATTTCGTTTCACTTTTTTTTTAAATTTCGAGAATTTTTTATTGTAACATTAAATGTAATTATTAGCTGCTTATATTTTATTCTGATTTTGGCTTAAAATATAAAAATACCGTAAAAAAATATTATGACTAGGTGTATATTTTTTATATTCAGTTGGGAGAAGAAATATAGCCTGAAAATATATTAAAAAATGGATTATTAACTTTTATTATTATCTTATAAAATACGTGTGTGGGAAAATTTTTTTTTTTTGAAAAATTTAAGTGTTTTTTTTTTTGAAGAAAAATGTTTTTTGAATATAAAAATATGTGAATTATATGACCTTTCTTGAAGTGTCCATAATAATAAATATCCTGTTGACATATTCAAGAGTCAAGGTTGAAAAGTGTCATAAATGCAGATAATTCTCAAGGAAGACATATTTCTGTTATTAAAAAAGAGGAGCTTGCAGCATCCTTCAAAAAATTATCTTTCACGTCAAGTTTACGCATAATTTTCTTCTTAATTTTTCATTAGTGAAAAGAAATTAAATAAGTGCGAGAAAAAATTATGCAAAATTGGAATTTTTTCATTTGAATTGCTTCTCTTCATATTTTTTTTCTCTTCGCAGGGTGGAGGGAATAAAAAATTAATAATTAAAATTCATTCGTAGATCAATAGAAATAATTGTTGGAAGGGAAAGTGAGTATATAATTGTGCGCGTCAAAAATGACAAAGTCATTTTTTTTTATTTTTTTCTTTAATAAAAACAAAAGAAGTAATTATCATTTAAATGTAAATTTAAACAGTTTAGTAATTTCCTAAGTTACTGTACATAGTAAAATAGTCGCTCTTTCATGATAGTTGCTGGAATTTTATTGCGATTTAAAGTATAAAGTTTAATCCGTTCAATCAAACATTTGTCAATTCAAGACTAATCAAATACTTTTCGTTTATTTATGAAGAATGAGACTCTTTAAAGTATTTTATATCATTTAATATTCCATGAATAAGAATGAAGTAAGTTCGGTTTTCTTTTTCTTATCTACTTTTTTTTCTACGACCAACTAACTTTCAAAAATTAATAATTGTTTTCGGAATTTCTTTTATTTTTTGTCTTCAATTATTTCTTGTTGGAAGAAAAGTGAAATCTTATATAAGACAAGTTTATGATGATTTTTCATTAAAAAATTTTTCTTTTTTGAGAAAAGAGAAAAAAAGTTATTAAAGTAAAGGAAGTTTTAAATTTTATTCTTTTTTCTTTAAACGCGGAGGAAAAAAGTCCTTGTTTAAAAACGTATTTTAAAAATGTATTTTAAAAATAAATTGCTATTAAACTATTTGTCTTATCAGTTTTCTTGGAAAATTAGAGGCATTTTTAACTAACTGTAGACATTTTAAAGCTCAAAGACAGTGAAAATTTTTCTATTTAAACAGTTTATTGTTTATTTTTTGATAATTTTTTGAAAACAATTTTTATTTTGAACAGTTAAACAATGTTCGCTTCAAAAACAATAATTTTTTTAAGGTTTTTTGAGTTTAACAAATGAAGAACAAAAATAAATTAAATCAATTTCAAATTTAGAAAATACTTTAAATCTTTCTTTTACTTTATTCAGATTTTTAAATTGTAATTATTTAAAATTTAAATAAATTTAAAATAAGAAAGAATTTAGAATATAATTTCATTAAAGTTTTGAACGTACAAATGAACGAAATATTAAAAAAAACATCTTACTTAAATAAAAGAAATTGTAAATATGAATATTTATTTACTTGAAAATTAATATATTTAATTCTAAAGAACAATAATTTGAAATTTAATTAAAAGGGTCATAAAATGTAAATAAATGAAATTAATATTTAATTATCAATATAGTAAATAAATTATTACTAATCAATGATTAATTAATTTGTTAATCAAATGATTCGTTTATTGCTGAATTATTTATTATTCAAATTTATTTATTTATTCAATTTAAACCAAGCCGACGAACTATCAAAGTAATTTTTTTTTTGTATTTTCATGTAATTTTTAAATGTAATTTTCATGCTCATTAATTAAATAATGTTTGCAAACAAATAAATGAAGGAATTATTGTTTCAAATGTAGTTTATTTGATCTAAAATTTAGAATTTGAATGAATTACATAAATTAATTTAAATTTCAAATACATTTAACATTTAAATAGTATTATTATAATATAAAATTTCAATAAATTTTAAATATAATTTTCCCAGTTTCGAACATTCAAATAAGCTAAATATTTTTTTGAAGACCAATATTTTTAAAAATGTTCTAGACGTGAATGAAAAAAATTATGACTAAAGATTTATTTAGTCAAAAATTAATTTTTTACTTACGAAAATATTGAATTACTGATTAATTATCAATTATTATTATTTTTGTTATACAATCAACCAGATATTATTTTCAAATTATTGGAACTAAAGTTTTTAACGTTCAAACGAACGAAATTTTTTTCACCTTCAATATTTTTGAAAATTAAAGATGCTAAATTTCTGAACGTTCAAATGAACGAAATTTATTTATTTCTTCTAAAAATTAAATTTTTATTGCAATTATTTTACTTCACTATCCCCAAAAATTAATTACTGATTTTGTAAACGTAAAATTTTAGTTTTTTTATAATTAGTAATTTATTAAAATTTCTTCAATAAAAAATATTTCGTTCATTTAAACGTTCAAAACTTGGGGATCATGTAAATTGCTATCAAAAAAAGAAAAATAGTTGAAATTAAACAATATTCAGTTTAGAATTAATTTGTTTTAACCTAAAAATTAATTTTTTTGCAAATAAAATACAAATTAGAGGAAGTAGAAAAAATATTGTCGTTCATTTAAACGTTCGAAACATTAAAAACATTTAAATTAAACAATAATTTTGATTCAATACACAATAAGTTTGAATCAATAAAATTTACGTTTAATTAAATTGTAAAATATAAGTTTAAGTCAAACATATTTTTTTGGTTGGCTACTTATTCTTGAATTAAAAAATTTTTTTAATGTACGTGCGTAATCTTGAAAATTAAATAAAAGTAATTAAATTAAATTTCTATTTAACCAAAATCTTATCTAATTTTTCCTTAAAATGAAAATCAAAGATGATATAGTATTATCTAGATTTATATGAATAGACAAATATAGAATCTATTCCCTAACATAAACGAACTGAATATTTAGTCAGGTTACTATAATACACTATTGTTCATCATCGTGAATTTCGTGGTATCTCTATTCCCAATTGTTATTATAACTCAATAATATATATAAATGATACTCTTGATTTAGTATTAATTGCAGTGGCGGTTTTGATAAATGGATTTAAATTGAAAACATTTGTTATCAAGTTTATTTATTTTAGTCTATATAAATTATCGATTTTTGTTTTTAGAAAAGAAAAGTAAAGAAGAAAAAAAAAAGAAAAATTTGTTCTGATCTTTTGTAATTGAGGAAGCTGATGCTTTGCGTCGTCTCTACTCAATTTTCTTGATGAAGGGAACTCCTTGTTTTCATTCTCGTTCATTTCCTTTAAATCCCCACTTGTGGATTACTAAGGCGTGTTTCTCGGGGTTTAAATTGTAGAGAACTTGTGGATTTTGTGTCTTTAAAATATATCTTTCCGCATATAGAGGGAAAAACGAATAATGCGATAAACATAAGAGCGAAACATGTTTTAAATTTCAATGTTTCTTTTTTATTTTTCCTATTTTTTTTTATTTTTTTTTTACTACTTTTTTTTATTTTTCTTCTTTTTAGTGGTTTTCTAATTGTTTTATTTTTTGTTTGCGTTTTGGTTTTCTTATTCTTCTTCAGTCATTTTGATTTTATTTTCTAAAAAAAGTGTCTCATTTTTTCTGCCTCTGGAGAAAATTTTCGAATTTTCCTAAAGCACTGAATGTTTAAATAAATAAAAAACTTTTATTTAATATTTTAATTAATTACTGTTTGAAAGTAGAATATGGACTTAATTGAATATTTATTCAGTTCGGACTTGAGTTTTTTTAAATACAGAAAATGTAAATTAATATTAAAATTGAAAGAAGTAGAACAAAATCGTTCATATTCGACAAATTACAAATATAACTTTCTAATCGTTTTTTAGTTTCGATTTTTCAGTAAACTTTTTTAAATTATTTTTCAAAAACATTTATTTTCCTTTCATTTTTAGAAATTTTTGTTTACAAAATTTTATTTTACAAAATACAAAAAGTATCGATTGTAGTATAATAAATGATTGAAGGAACAATAAATTTTTCACTCTCCTTTCTTCCTGACGAAAAAGGGCAAAGGGCGCGCACACACGTTATTATTTGTTTTCTATTTTGAATGTTTGTATTTCTCTTCTCAGAATAATGCACATCTTTGGAATAATTGATTGATTTTATGCATCTACATGTACACGTGAGAGCTTTTCGAAACGCACAAGACGTACATTATGGTATTAAATTTTTTTGTTAAATTTTCCCTTGCATTTTTTGCTTCTTTGCTTCTTAGGTGAAATAAAATTTTCAATCCGAAAGGGAAATATATTTTGCGTTTCGAATTTGTCGATTGGAAAAACGTTTTCACAATTTGCAACACATATACAGATGATGAAGCGCAATGAGTTGATTAAATTTCCATTGTTTCGTTTGTACAATCACTAGACGATTGTATTATATTAAAGGCTCATCTTCTACCGTAAATGTTTGTAAAAATGTTTATTTTCGCAAAAAAAAAAATTATCGAATGTTAGGGAAAATGAATGAATCTGCTAATTTTTTATTAATAATTTTATTTATAATTTTTTATTATATATATTTTTTTATTTGTCGTACTAATAATTTTTCTACTTTGGTGTTTATATAAATTGTCCATTATTGTGGTTATGATGATTAATTACAAAGTTTACGAGTTTAAAAGGTTGATTAAATTATTACAATTGCAGTATTGTTACTATACATGTGTTTTATTGTAATACAAATTAATTGGAATTGAAATTTTCTCTGTGAAATATTGACTTTAATGTAATTATTTCATATATAGAAAATTGGGTCCCATGCGGGATGTCATATGTCAAAATGACCTGATACATAACGACACTCTGTATATATCCGTGAGAATAAGCTATCGTGAAATTTAAGTGACGTTTCCTTTAGTTGAAAATAAACCGTTTACGTCTGATTGAAAATTCGTCCCTCCTTGTAAGCGTCAATTCTTTTGATCCTATTTATAAACTTATACATTTATTGAATTATTTCAGTCAACATGAATTATTTCTTTCTTATCTTCTTAAACTTTCGTAAAATAATAGGAAACCTTTAAAAAAAAAGTATAAATTAGAAGTCGTACTTCCCTTTTTCACACACGTTTCTTGAAAGTTACGAAAATTCAAGTAAAACGACGATATTTTTGTTACTCTTTTATGATCCCCAAATTTTGAACGTTCAAATAAACGAAAAATTTTTTATTGCAGATGTTTTACTAAGTTATTAATCATGAAAAAATTTTAACAATTAAATTTTACGTTTACAAAATCAGTAATTAATTTTTGGGGCTAGTGAAGTAAAATAATTGCAATAAAAATTTAATTTTTAGAAGAATTCAATAAATTTCGTTCATTTGAACGTTCAGAACTTTAGTAATTCGAAGAAATACATTAAAATATTTTTTTTTAAAATAAGTATTAGAATTGTTTAATATAATAATTTTTTAAGATTTATAATTATTAGAAGTTAATTTTACAAATTTCTTTATTAAGATTTTTTAAAATATTCCACTTTAATAACTTTAGGCAGAAAAATAAATGGTTTCATTCATTATAAAAAAATAAAATTTTTTGTTTTTAAACAATTACGTTAAATTTTTTGCTTTTGAATTAATAAATTTTACTAATAAACAGTAATTTCTACTAATTTATTAGTAATGTCTACTAATTCAAATTTATAGAGAAGAACTATTATATTTTAAAATATTAAAAAAAAATTATTGAAAGAATTTACTTTTTTATAAATCTTGAAAATATTGTACCTTAATAATAGAATCTTCAAAAAAAAATATATGGACAGTTACAATTTGTAAATGTAAAAATTGGATTTGAGAAGAACTTTTGGAAAATTATATATGCAATAATTATTGATTTAGAGATAAAGTTTAGTTGAAACCTTATTGTAGAAAATAATTAAATGTAGGAAAGGTTATAAATTGTAATTTTTAGAAATTATTAAAGTTCATAAATTTTTTTCCATAGAAAAAAGTTTATGAACTTTAATAATTTCTAAAAATTGCAATTACGGAAATATATTTCCGAAAACATTAATATTTTCCTGTAAAAAGAATTTTGTCCAGGGAAACTAATTTTAATGTCAGTAAATTGTCAGAGAAATTGATAAACTGAAATTTTACCCTCTCTCTTAATTTGAATTAGTTAAAAATCATGGTTTTGCTTGATTAATTGAATCAGTCAAAAAGAAAAAAAAATTACTTGAACACCAGTTATTTTTAACTGACAGTCAGTTATTTTTAACTGACAACCAGTTATTTTTAACTAATTGCCAGTAGAAATATTACTATTTGAATTAACGACTGACTTTTTGCTTCTAAATCAGTTATTTTTAACTAATTCAAATTTAGAGAGCTGAATGTTGAAAATTTTAGTGAAATCAAAATTATAAAGGGAATATCAATAAATATATCAACTCTAGCAAAAAGAAAAGCTTTTCTTGTTCGAAAACCCAATAAACTTGGATTGCAAGTTTTCCTAAAATTTCCCAAATGAAACTTGTCGAATTTGTAAAGAATTACTATCGGTAATTTTTATGAAAATAAATGTTCAATTTCGATTTTCTATGGATGGATTTTTTCCTCTTTTTTTTTGAGAAATGTATTGCGATATATTTTCGTTTCTTGTTACATTTAGTCGTGAGAGAAGGAAAGAGAGTGAGAGAGAAAGAGAGAAAGAGAGAGAATGGTTGAGTGAATTTTCCGAGAGAAAGAGAGTGAGAGCGGAAGATAGGACCAACGGAAGAGACATTTTTCTTTTTATATAACGCAGACGGACATTTTTATGGGGCGGAAATCCCTATATCTTATACATAGTTTTCGAGGGCACCGCGTACCTTTCCGTGCAATTTACTCAATGAAGATCGTTTAGTGACAACTACCTACTTAGGCTTTAATAGCACCACGAGCTTTGTCTCGGTTTACAAAAAGCATTAACTTCATTGTCTTTATTCTACATAAAGGTGTATAATTCACTCTTGCAAATTTTAAGTGCTTTCATTTATGTGTGTCTTAATTTTATTATAATGAAGCGCCTCTCTATATGTACTCTGCGTCACATATTGCTTTAATCGTTATGAGAATGTATAGAGATATCTATAGATTTTAGATAGAACATTATTAAAGGTACTTATTCTTGAGAACTTTAATTAACACCTTTTTCTTTTCCTAAATAATGGAAAATCAATTAATTAATTAGAATTGAAAAATTAAACAGGTTTTGAAAATTTTTCTTGTATTTACATAATCCTTTTTTTTCGAAAAGAGAAAAAATTTTCCATCTTTCGATTAGTAGTTGATTGCATAGTTTAAAACTTTAAATGAATAGTTTATGAGACAGAAGAAAAAATAACAAACATTTGGAATTTTCCTATCAATTTTGAAAATTTAATTTTTTTAGTACTTTTAATAAAAAATCCCTCAATTCCCTGACCTGTGGTAATATACTTTCGATTTTTATAGTGTAAAAAGCATAACTAAAGACAAATCTTTAAAAATTTGTTTTTTAATTATTTTACTAATTAAACTTTTGAAATAATATACACTGAAAAAAAATAAATTAAATTTTGTAAAAGTATTTTACAATTTGGGGAAAAAGTGCCACAAACCGAAATTTTGATATAAAAAATACTAAACATTAAAAAAAATTATTAGTATTAGTATTTTTGATATTAAAATTTCAGTTTGTTGCACTTTTTCCCCAAACTGTAAAATACTTTAACAAAAATTAATATTAACTTTCTTTCAGTAAATCAATAAAAAAATTTGATTAGTGGAAATTTTGTAAAATTTAATTGAAAATAAATCATATTTTCAAGTATTTTATATCACAATTTTTGAAAATGAACTTTTAAGAATTTTAATTTAAAATTTTATAAATAATATTGAGTTCTAAAAAATTTGAATGAATAAAATCTTCAAATGTAAATTCAATAAAATTGAAAATTAATAAAAGTTAGATTCTAAAAAGAATATTAAAATAGTTTTGAAAATAGTAATTCCCTAATTTATTTTCTTTTGATTTTTTAAAATTCAATTATTTTCAATATTTCCGAAAATTAAAATACATACACAAAATATTAACATTCGAATTTTTTAGAATTACTTTTAACTTTTTTGGAGAAAATAATTATATTTAACATTTTCAATTAAAATTCTTCAAAAAAATTAATTTTTTTTTAATTATTATACAAAAACTTTTGATTTATTTTCGAAAAATTACATTACAATATTTATGAAAAACTAATTCTTAGAATTGTTTAATAATAATTTTTTATGATTTAATTACCTTCGGACAATGTAAATTAAAATTTTTCAAAACTTGACTATTTTAGAATTTTTTAAAAATTATTAATAATTAAAATTCTTTAACAATTTTATTATTCTTTTGTTTTTTTCAAAAGTTAATTATTCTTCAAAGATTTTATCAAGTTTCAATCATTTTACGCAAAGATTTTACGAAATTTAAAATTATTTTTAAAAAAATTTGACCAAATTTCAATTTTTTTGACATTTTTTAAATTTATGTGATTGTAAAACTATTGTATTTCAAAAAATTGTTTAGAAATCAGGATTTTAAAGAAGTTAATTTTACGAATTTTTTGATTAAGATTTTTAAAAATATTCCACCTTAATAACTTTAAGAAGAAAAATAAATGGCTTCATTCATTATAAAAAATTAATTTTTTTGTTTTTAAAAAATTACGTTGGATTTTCAATGAATTTCCAAAAAATTATTTAAAATTGATATAGTTTGATTTAGAGGCGAAGTTTAGTTAAAAATTGTAGGAAATATTTGAATTGTTTGGAAAGGTTTTAGTTTTCATTTTTAGACGTTATTAAATTTCAGAAGTTGAAAATTGTTTAAATTTTATTTCCAGTACAAAAATAAATAATTGTTTAGCAAAATTAAACAAGTTTTGATTAATTGAATTTAGGAATCAGTGAAGAATCAGGAAAGTAGAAAATAAAATGTATGTCACAATACTAAATTAAATAAACGTCTTTTTTCTATTTTTAATCGACTAAAGCGACTTTTTTTGTTCGTTAAAGTCAATTCAAGGCCTGGTCGTATTTACTTATCCCCATAATTTGAATATTAACTATGAAGAATTAAATACAAAACAAAGTCAGGAAAATTAAAAAAAAAATCATGATAAGAAAAATTACCCAGAAAATTAAGAATTTGTGGATAACTTTAGTGTTTTACCGACAAGCCAATTTATGACAATTATTAATGATAACCGTTCTAATTACAAACCCAATAAAAATTAATTGAAACAGGAAAAGCCGTTACAATAAATATTTAAAAAAAGTAATAAACGGTAAAAACTTTAGTTTTTTATTTTTTTGATTTATAACCACTTTAATAAATAGAAATTAAAAAATATGTGTAATTTATAAATATTTCCATTAAATACAAAATATCCTAATAATGTAATATTCCGTTATCTTAAAACACTACTAAAAAATAAAAAAAAATTATTCAATATTGTTAATAAAAAAAGAAATATCTCACATTAAATTCCTAAATATAATCTTGAAATATGATTCGATACTTTTTTTTAAAACTTTGTAGATTTCAGTATAGAACATAAAGAATCATTACTTGCAATAAATATTATCGCATGTAAAAGCACAACTTTAGGTGTATCGGAGCAATGAAAGAAAAATCGAATCTTATACATACACACATGTATCTGTATTGATTAATGATTTATAAGTCTATCATATTTCATGTTGCAACATAGTTATTTGAGTTTAACGGGAAATACAAAAAGTAAACATATTTCCTTTTTAAAGGAGAAAAAAGTGTCTTTCGTTTATTTCGAGTATTAAAATAAACAAAAACCATTGATGTATGGCGTATAAGTTTTTCTTCATGTACTTTTTCTTTTAACTCTTTTTTTCTCTATTTCCCTCTCCTATAAACATCAATCACCTCACACCAAATAATATACTTGTCTTTTAGCTTCTTTTTTACGATACACACAAATATCTTATGAATATGCAAAATTATTATCATATCTAGGCATACAATATTTAGCGCGAGGGAAAATTATTTTTTTTTAATCTCCTAGTAACGAAATTATAAAAGCGCAAAGAATAAATTGTATTTTAAAAAGTTTAATTGAATTTTTCAAAAAATTATTTTATGTTTTTATTTTTTAATATAGGATATTAATTAGGGTTAGGGAAAAAGTCTAAATTTTGTCTGCGGAAATGAGGAAAAAAAATATTACATTTTTACAGCAACTCTGATTAAAAGTAAATAAATATTTAATGTAAATGAATAATTAAATTAGATAAACTTTATATTTATTTTTGAGAAAGAAAAAAAATACGAAATCAATATTTTTACAGAGAAATTTGGAAATTATTTTCATTTTCCATCATAAGAGTTCAAGGAATTTTTGTCAAGTTTCAGGCCTCCGTTATTATTCTTTGAAAATGTAATTTTGAATATTTTTTCTAATTAAAGTTCAAAAATATACAATTTAAAAGATTTTGAATAATCGGAATTTTAGGAAATTTAATTTTTTTAGTACTTTTAATAAAAAATCGAAATTGAATTGCTGCATTATTTTGCTAATTGAACTTTTGAAATATACAAATACAAAAAATTGAATAATTGAAATTTTGTAAAATTTAATTAAAAAAACAAATCATCTTTTCAAGTATTTTATTGCAATTTGTGAAAATTAACTTTTAAAGAATTTTAATTAAAAAATTGTGTAAATAATTGAATTCTAGAAAATTTTAATGAATAATCTTCAAGTGTAAATTCAATAAAAATGAAAATTGATGAAAATTAAAAAAAAAAAAAATTATATAAAATATTTTTCATATTCAATATTATCATATTCGAAATTTTGTAAGTAAGTACCTTCTAACAATGAAAATTAAAATTTTTATAATATTCACTGTCTTAGAATTTTTTAAAAATTAATTCATAATTAAATTTTTCTAAAAACTTGAATAATTTTTTTATTTTTTTAAAAAACTATTGTTTTTCAAAGATTTTAGTAAATTCAACTTAATTTTTAAAAGATTTAATCAAATTTAAATTTTTTGGACTTTTTTTAAAATGTATGTGTAAATCAGGATTTTTAAGAAGTTATTTTTACGAATTTCTTTATTAAGATTTTTCAAAATATTCCACCTTTTCAATTATTTTTTCAATTATTATAAAAATTGAATTTTTCGCATCTGAACAATTACTTTTAATTTTCGCAGAAATTTCAAAAAATAATTAAAAATTCATAGGGATAATTGATTTAAAGATGAAGTTTTGGTAAATATTGTAGAAAATAATTAAATTTTTGGAAGAGTTATATAATTTCAGTTCCTGATAATAAAAAAATAATTTAGTATTTAAATATTTGTTTAGCAAAATTATACAAGTTTGGATTAATTTGAATTTAGAAATCAGTGTGGAATCAGTAAAGTGCAAAATAAAATTTTTGTGATAACACTAAATTAAATAAAATACTTTTTTTTGACTTTTTTCTATTTTTAATCGACAAAAGCGACTTTTCCTTTCATTAAAGTTAATCCGAGGCCTGAAGTTTTAAAAAATTTAACTTTTTCCAAATTTGTGTTTAATTATAAGTTTTATAATTTTAATACCTTTGAGAAATTATTTAGAAATTAAAGTTGATGTTTAGAAAGAAAAAAATTTTTATTTTTCATAATGATAATTATTAATTGAACTAAATGAATAAAATAAAGACGTAAAAGAATAAAATAAATACGCAAAAGAATAAAATGAAGATGTCTTTGTTCTTAAATATAAATATAGAACAAGATTTATTTCTAAATACAATTTTTCCACTGACGACTAAATTCAATTTGTTTTTATTATTTTCCACAAAGAAACGAAAATATAAATTAAATTGAAAATATAATAGACTTTAAAGGAGAAATCTTCATTATAATTGTAGAAGTTAATTAAAAAAAATGAAGTAAAAGTTTTCTTTCTTGTGCCCTTTTTTTTCTTATTCTAAAAGTTGATTTAATTTTGCGATTGCAAAAATATTATTATTAAATCAGTTGTCAGTTGTTTCTGGCGTGAGAGAGAGAGAGAGAGAGAGAGGAAGAGGAAAAATTTCAAAGAAAGTATTGAAAAAAGTTGAATGAAAATATCACTCTTACTTTCATGGGTCACAGGTTTAAAATAGTAGAAATTTTTCACTGTTTCATGTTCTCATTGAACTTGTAGATATAAAGTAAAGAGTATCCTAAATTAAAATTTCGAGAGGATAGAAGCATTCCCGCGTTAGATGTCAGAATATTTCTTTGAGCAATGAGTAGGTACATAAAATGGATATAAGCCACTTTTCTCAAAGCAAACCTTCTGACAACGAAAGTAGATGCACTTTGGGTTTGGAAACCTTGCTCACAATTCCTTTATATGCAGTATATATATATATATATTTTTCTTTTTTGTTTACAATCTCTTTCTTCAACGTGTACCATGTTACCATTTTTCACTAAAAGCCTTAATATGTTCTTTTTTTTATTATTATATTATTTATGTTGTATATTAGACTGGAAGCTAACAATGAAAACAATATATCGGAACTTTTTTTTCTCTTTTATCGATTTTTAAATTTTCTTTGCAACAGAATTGAAAAATTAATTTTTCGATTATTTAGTGCAAAAACAAAAAAGGAACTTTTTAATTACGTAAATAAACAGTAATGAAATGTTTTTTCTATTTTTATTGTGATAAAAATACAAAACTATTGTTACTGGAATTCATTAAGCGCGCATTGTTATTTTATAAACTTTTTTTTGTTATTTTTGAAGGCTGGATTTTCTTTCAGAAGTTTTTTTTTAACCAAACATTTTTTTTCGCGAATTTTTTATTTACTATGATTTTTATTTAAAAACGAATTTTCATTGTAGAACATTTTTTCGTAATCAACATTTTAGTTGGTAGAATTTACATTACATCGCTGTTTAATTTATCAAAATTTATATATTTGCTAGAATTTTTATTGAACAGAATGTCATTTAGTCGAATTATTAATAAGCAAAAAAAAATATACGAATTAATTGTTTCTTAGACGAATTTTTATTTCTCCGAAATATTATTTACCAGAATTGAGCAATTTTCTATAATTACATAAGTTTCACATTTCACATACTTAAATTTAATTGACTAAAATTTCTTTTTTATCACAATTTGTCTAAACGACATTCTGTCCAATAAAAACTTTATCAAATAAAAAATTTCAATGAATTAAAATTCGATAATTTAAATTTTGATTAAGAAAAAACGTTGCACCATTTTTTTTTAATTACCAAGATAAAAGGAAAAATTTCGACAAAAATAGAAATTTATCAATACTGAAATCAATGTTTGATTAATTACTAAATGATAGAAAAAATTCACAAATGAAAGAAAATAATTGATGACTAAATTTTTTGATTATTTTTCCGAAAGAAAAAAAAACAATTTTTTAATTTACGGAAATTGTGAATAAACAACGATGAAAAATGAGGAAATTAATAAATTGCCGTCATTAACTTTTTTAATAGTAGAAAATGTAATTTTTGAAAGATTTATTGTAGAATATATATTTCCATTTGAAACTGTATAATTAAAAATAATAATTGCGATAAACAATTTTGACGTAACTTATATCAAGGATTTTTTGATTTAATTTATTTAAGCTATTATTGAATTGAAATATACATAATTAAAGCAGTCACCCATGAAATGTCTGTCAATTAAAGTGCGGCGATCGATTTAAAATACCAACGGCGAAAATAACCATTCATTGAAGTCACCATTGAGTGAAATAATTTTCAATCAATGGCGATACATTGAAATTGGCCTCAACAGAAAATACCATCAATGGTATCTATTTAAATCTATTTAATTTAATTTCCAGTTCCTTTAGTTACTCGTATCGTTAGGAGAGTTCTATCATTAATTGAATTTATCATTAATGGACTTTATTTTTTTTAATTATTTTTATTTATTTATTTATTAGTATTATTATTAAAAAAAATAATAAAAAAAATAAAATTAACTAATTAATTAATTATTTTTATTTTATTTTTTTTATTGACATATTATTTTATTTATTATTTCATTATTAATTTTTTATTTTACTATTTAACAACTTCATTTTAATAACTTTTTAAAATCTCCAAAAAAAAATGTTCCTTTCACAAATTTTTGAATGTAAATTTAACCTACGTGAAACGTTTCTACAGAAACCGTTGAAAAATTTTTAAATTTCTATATGGAATTTTGTAAAAATAGACAATGTAGAATTTTGTGTAGAAATTTCGTGTGGAATTTGGGTAAAATCGTTTCACTCGAGGAGTTAGAGGACGAAAATTTTGTCAATTTTCATAATGAGCAGCAAAGGGAAAAGTTATTTTTTTTTATCAGTAGCAAAAGTAAGTTTTCGTCAGCCAAAAGTTTTAAATTCATTTGTAAATTCGTAAAATCAGTAGTAAGAGATAATTTTCGTCGGATGCAGAGATTTAAAAATTTTATTAAATTTAGAAATGAGATAAATTTACATTCATCACATCAGTAATTTTGTTGTATAATTATTATGTTCCTCTCTATTTTGCTATTTTCATATTAGTGGTGAAAGTCTGCTTTTAGTCAGACGAAAAGTGTTATTATAATAATTATATAAATTTAATGGCAATAGTAATAATAAATGAAATGAAAATTTCAACAACGAGACATAAATTCTCGTTATTTTTGAATCAGCAGTGAAGGGAAATTTAAGTTAAAAGGTAAATTCACTCAAGTAAACAAATAGTAGGAAAAGAATTTTTGGATTTAAGTAAATTTTAATGATTATTATTATTGTTGTAATTACTACTATTATTATTTCTTTATTATTATTTATTTACTTTAAATAAAGTTTTATTTAATTTAAAAATACTACTAAATCTACTCAAGCAAAAAAGTAGTTGAATTTTACTATTAGTGAATTAGTGAACATTATTTTTTTATTATTATTATACATATATATTATATTTTATTATTATTTTTTTTTATTTGTAAATTTTCAGTCAGCCATTGTAAATATTCCTTTTTTCACCTTAAAATTAAAAAGTTAATATTTTCTTTAAAGAACAAAACGTTACCAAATTCCCTTAATTTTTTTATTTGCATTAACAATGGAATCTTTTTGTTCAAAATTGTATAATCGGACAACCGTACATTTTTGTCCGTTAAAAACATGTATTATATAATATTTTTAATTGCCTTATCTTCTTAGCATTTTCCATTATACTTCTTAATTATGCTCATGCGGCTGGACATTAATTAAATTTTACTTTCATTCTCTATGCAATTTTCATATTTTCATAGCAAAAAAAAAATGAATTTTTTTTATTTAATATCATTTTAATTGTCATAAAACAAAATTAGTTGAAATACTGATGTGTGGGAGTGACCTATAGCAGTGACTTTTAATTACTTTTTGCAATATAGAATATTATATTAATAAATATTTAATTGTATTTTTTAATATATATTTTATATTTTTATTAAAGTTTTTGTATATTAAAGTTTAAATACAGTGAGAAAAAACAAAAGAGGAAAAAAATCTCATTCGACGTTTCTACTTTGAATGAGATTTTTTTTATTCTTTTGAAAAGCTTTATCAGACAAAGGTAATATTTCAACTGAAATTGAAATAAATTTTTTAAAAATTATGGAGTTAATAGAAATATTGTGAAATTCAACTGAGAATAATTAAATTTGATAAAGAATTTTATTATAAATTTTTTAACAAATATGTTGCTAAAGTTTTGAACGTTCAAATGAACGACAATATTTTTTTTACTTCTTGTAATTTGTATTTCTTTACAAAAAAATTATTTTTTAGATTAAAAAAACTAATTCTAAACTAAATATTGTTTAATTTTAATTATTTTTCTTTTTTGTAAAGTAATTTTCAAAAAAACTTAAGGTGAAAAAAAATTTCGGTCATTTGAACGTTCGAAACTTTCTCCACATTAACAAATAGAATTTTTAAAGTATTTTAATTTAGTAATTAATTGATAAGTTAATTTTATATTATTCTATTATTATTATTCAATAATTATAATTATTGAACTTTTTCTAAAATTTTGGATAATTTCAAATTTCTGAATGTTCAAATAAATTAGAAAAAAAATTAATTTCTTGAGTAAATTAAATGTTTATTATGTATTAAGTAATCAATTAATTATTACTGATCATTATCTTAAAAAAATTTTAATAAACTTCTTCACAAGAATTAAATTATTTTCATTAATATAGTAAATTTTTTTACAGAAATTCAATTATTATCAATATAATTTTAATAATATAGTAAAATCAAATTTTTTATTATAATCATCAAGAGACAAGATTATTTTTAAAAAACTAAAAAAGTTCTTTACTTAATTCAATTATTTTCAAAATTTTCAATTAATAAAGATCCCAATGTTCTGAACGTTCAAATAGACTAAATTTATTTATTATTTCTAAAAATTAAATTTTTATTGCAATTTGTAATTTTTCATTTTGTTTGACCGTATTAATTAATTTGTTGAGTAATGAGAAGGCCTAGATACGGTTTTTTTTATTGCAATTATTTTGCTTCACTATCTAAAAAAAATAATTACTGCGTTTATAAACGTAAAATTTTAGTTTTTAAATTTTTTTATGATTAATTTATCCAAAAAAAAATCTTCAATAAAAAATATTTCGTTCATTTGAACGTTTAAAACTTGGGAATCATAATTAATATTATTAAGAAACATTATATAAAAAAAATTTATTTGTTTTCGAAATTAAATTTAAATTTGTTGAGAAAAAAAATGCTGAGAATAACCGAAAATTTTGTGTATCAAAAGTTTTTGTAATTTTTCCAATTTTTCTTCTCATAAATTTTGAATTAAATAACAATAAGAAGATAATAATTATTATTAAGTATTTTTCCTTAACTTTGTATTTAAAGGGTCAATGGAATGTGTCTTTTGACAAATTCCACAAGTGACTCCTCTGGGCATCCACACATTTCGGGGGAAAATGTTGGGGGGGGGGGGAGTTTTCAACCAGTAAAAGTTATGATAAAATAGAGGCACTTTACTTTCGCCATTTCACGGTACTTTCAAAATATAAGATCTGCAGTTGGGCGGAGTGAAAATGTTCAAGTTTTTCGGATATCCTTTAAGCCAAGCGTAAAAAGTTGTGGTTCACCATTGGAGAGGAAGTAAAATGGAGGCACAAAAAAAAACAGAAGGAAAAGAAATGAAAAATAAACGAGAAAAAGAGACGTTTGAGAAAATGAAGAAAATAATCAGTTTTTCTTTTTTTTTTAAATATAATTATTGCTTACGTGAAAATAAGAATGAAAATTGTTGCATTTGTGATTATTGGAGTTTTTTTTCTCTCTACATATATCTAGATATGAAAGGTAACAGTGGTAGTTTTTTGTTTTTTCTATACTCAAATACGTTATTTATTTTTAAAGTGGGTCAACCGCGTGTTTCCAAACTTAATACAAAAGTATTCCTTTCTATACAGATGTGTGGCGCAATAAACACTTTTCCCCGCTGCATCGTAAGAAAAGGAACTTTCGAAATGAAAAAAGCTTCCTGTAAAATAAATTGTGCTTAGTCTCAAAAATTCTTAAGAAAAATCTGCGGTAAAACGGTAAACACTGTACTGACGTGATTTTCTCGAAAAGATTATTTCTCAGTGAACAAGAGGATTATTTCTTTTTTTAAATCGAAAAAGAAAGAAATAAGCTGTGAGAAAGGAATTTTTGCTCTTTTTTTCTCTCCCTTGAAATATTATTATAATAATGATGATAATCGGTAGAGGGTTTTGTTCTAAGACATAATTTCTGATTTTCTTTCCCTTTAAGAGTAGTTTTCAAAAGAAAGTTCTTTAACATTTTTTTATCTTAATCAAGAATTTATCTTAATTTTATTTAAACTTTTGTAAAAAATTCTTTTCCAAAAAAATGTAAATTCTGGTTTTTTTTCTTTCCTCGGAAAATTGGCAAAAAATTTTTACTTATTTGAATAAAGTCCAATTTTCTGGATTTTTCTAATAGAATTAGTTTCTAAAATTTTTCCTTTCTAATAAATTTCGATTTCGAAAAATTTTCATTTTTATTTCATTTTCTTAATAATAAGAATTTTTGTTGATAAATTTAAATTCTGTTTGAAAATTTTAGAATTTTTTTTTATTAGTCGCGAGTTTCTTAAATATTTTTCTTTCTTGAAAAAAGTTCAATTTTTTAAATTCGATTCCATTGAACTTAAATTAATTGTTAACGTTAATAAAAAAACAAAAGACCAGTTTTAGAAAATTATTATTATTTATTAAAGCTTTATTTTTTAAAAAATAACTCTTTAAAAATATTGTTCTGTAAAAATAATTTTATTTTTCAAATCGAACCTTAGAAAAATATATTTTATTGAAATGGAATTTTTTTAGAAAAGTGATTTTTAAAAAAGTAATTTCTATAGAAATGGTTTTTTTAAATAATTAAAAAAAAAATTATTAAATAATTAATATTAAATATAACGTAAAATGTTAGTAAATTTTTGCAATCAATTGTTTAGAGAAGAAAAAAAAAATTCTCAAATTTCAAAAAAAAAATACTAAATCTTCTGGAACAGATAAATTAAAGGCACGTCTGACTAAAATCGATCGACACTACTTAAAGCTTTCACTACTTGACAGATAATCAACCGCAAATAAATTTGCAATTTACAACTATAAATATTGTTTGGAAAGAGGGAATTCTTGGAAAATGTTTAAAGTAATAAAAGAGAGTATGTATAAAAGTGAAAAAAAACAAACAACTAAAAGCGACATAATTGAATGTTATTGCTATCATTAAATATTAATTTCAATTCGATTGCAATTTTTCTTGCATTTCATACACGTTCCTAGAATTAGAAACATTTAAATTAAACCACTATTTCTTGAATACTTTTTTCTAATTTAATAATTAGCCAAAATTTTTGTTTTTTCATTTATAAAATTAATTTCTAAGCAATTATTCAATTTAATTTATTTTTCATTTTATTATAGTAGAAATTTGAAAAGTTTTTTAAGAAATAAATTTGGCTTAGCTGAATTTTCGAAATTTTAGGGAAAATTAAATATATTAATTATTTATTTATTTCTTATTTAATAATCTCAACGGGGTTAATAATTTATTTATTTATTTCATTTCCATATGAACGGAATTCGCTCTTATTAATTAAATTATATTAAAAGTTACATTGATAATAATAAAAATTAATAATAATTAAATAAAAAAAATAAATTTTTAAATAAAAAAATTATTTAGTAAAAATTAAATTTGTAATAATATTACCTACTTAATACCTACTTAATAATAATAATAAATAATAATAATGATTATTATATTTATAATAATAATAATAATAATAATAATAATTAACATATTCTGTTAGTAGCAACTGATCCATTAAAAATTCTCTAAAATTAACTATTAAATTTTTTTTTCTTCTCTTTTTAAAAAAAATAGCATTTGCATAAAATTTCCATATTAATTCGGGAATTTCGGTTTAAAAATGCCTTTCTATTTCAATCTGTGAAAATGATTTTTCAATGTTAAAAAGAAGAAGGTTGAAAGGGTGTCGATAAATAATTCCTGACGGAAAGGTGTAAAGTATTTTCCGATACTTTTCTCATGAACATGATTTAATGTTGTTTTATATTTTTTTTCGATTTCAATTCATTATTAGTTTGAGAGTTTGGAAACTTTTTTTTTTCTTTAACCGGCGATTGGATTTAACTTGTTGAAAAGCGATTTCACGATTCTATTATCTTTCGCATTTTCTTTAAAATCTAAATTCTCCAACTCAAAGTGCAAGTTACTGAATTCATTTTATTTGTGTTATAAGAGAATTGCATTCTTGAGAAGATATTGGGAGGGAAAAAATTGTCGAATTAAAAGAAAAGTTTTTTTTTGAAATAAAAAATATTTTTCGTATTACAAAATTTTTTTAAGAACACAATTTTGTCGCTTTTTGTGCCTATATATTTTTTGGCATAGAATATATTTTTTATATCTATAAATATACAAATTTTTTTTTATTTACAATTCTTTTTTTTCATTAGGAAACTTTTTTTGGTCCAAATATTTTTTTTAATAGAAATTGATTACAATTTTTTAATTTTTTATTTTGAGTACATTGTTTAATTATGTTTATAAATAAGAAATATTAATTATTTTATATTTATTAATTTCCTTGTTTTCTTGACAAAATTTTATTGTCCAAAATACATTTTTTACTAATTAATATTTAGGTGATAAATATATTTTTTATATAGAAAGGTTTTTTTGGCCAAAGTATTTTTTTATAGAAATTGTTTGTAATTTTCAAACTATTGTATATTCAAAATAATTTATAAATAATTTTAATTATTTGTTTCTTTTTTTTCATAAAATAAACTTTTATTTGTGAAAATACAATTTTTTTACAAATAACTAAAAGAAAATTTGGACAAACATTATCAAAAATTACTGATTACAATAAAAATTAAAAACATAAATTTAATAATTAGAAACTACATAAATAATTTTATTCATTTTATTCACAAAATATTATAATAAAAAGTTAATTTGAAGAAGAAAAAATAATTTTTGTTTATTTGAACGTTCGGAACTTTAAAATCATGGATAAATTAAGTTTGAAATGTGTGTTCGTGAAAAATTTACAATAAGAAAAATAATTTGTTGAATAACCGTTTTTTTTTGGAGTTAAGAAATTTTTTTAAATTGAAAAATTAATTTTCAAGAAAGTAGTTTGAAAAATAAATTCTTTTTAAAATTTTAATTATACTAAAAAACCTTTTTCGCCATTACAGATACTTATCGGCTGTCTTTCTCAACTTTTTAAATTTTGTATGGTCAGAACACTTAGTGGAAGTTTAGTGTGTATACTTTTTCAGATTTCTTTTAAAATGAAAAATAAATGAAAAAGTCCTTTAGTGAAACCTTATAAAATTCCATTTGCTTTAAGTATTAGGTGAAAGTTATTTATATATAAAAAGAGAAAGAGAGAAAGAAAACAAAATGCTTTAACATCTTTTTTAGCAGTTCTAATATGGGTGCATGCTCACTGTATTCTCGTATTTATTGAAAACTTTAGTAGGGCAATCCCGTGCTTTTCATCCACTTCAGTATACTTGCGTCCCGTCCGCAAGCGTGTCGAATTCAAGGAGAAATTTTATCGTAAAGCAATTGATTGTGAAAAACTTAAGCATACTTGAGAAAGCTTCGTGTCAAACTTTTTCTTAACACCTGCGTCGTTTTTCAAAACGCCACATATATACACATATACTTATTTGAAGAAAGTTTGTCCAAGAAAGATTGTGCACTTTCACACATATATGATGATATATTCAAATATTTTGCCTTCATATTATGTTTAAATCCTTTCAGTTTCGACATTGTCTTGTCTTACCTTCAAATTTATCTTCTAACTAAAGCATTTTTTTTTTGCAATGTAAAAAATACGAAACCATTTTTAATAGATATACATATAAATTTAATGTATCAAAAAAAAAAAAAAAAATTTACCACCACGTTGAAGTTTACAACGTTTATCAACGAAAAAAAATTATTCACTTAATAAATTTAAAAAAGCAGCAATATTGCAATAAAAATTTAAAAAAAAAGATTGATGTTCATGTTATGATAATAATTCTTATATAAATAAATATTAAATTAAAAATAATTTTGAAATAAATTAAACAATTTTTTTTCATTGATCAACGTTGTGGACTTCAAGTTCGTAATGTACCTATACAAAAAATATAATAAAAAATTAGTATTGTATATTTGCAATTAAAAAAACGTTTTTTTAAATTAATTTCTAAATAGTATTTTAATGTTAATAATTTTTTTTTTATTTTGTACAGGGCTGCCACAAGTCAGCGAAATGTCAGGAAATTTTTTTTTCAAAACTACTGTAGAAATAATAAATATCAAATTTCTAGAGTTACTACAAAAAATTCTGCTTCTTGTGTTCAAAAATAATTTGGAAAAACTTAAAAACCTTGAATTCATCTTTGATTTTTTTTCACCTAAACACTTTTGATTGACAATGAATTTACAAATAATATGTTGATTTTTATTATTTCTATAAATAATCAATTTTTTAAATAATTACCTAAATACTAGAGAACTTTTTTAAAACTATGACTTTTAAAAATGATTAAAAACTTATTTTTAGTTTTTAATTTCTATTTATGTAAAAAATATTTAAATTGAAAACTAGAGCAATTTTTAGAAATATGTGAACTTCGAAATGTTTTAAAACTAAATGTTTTGATAATTTTAGATTTTCACGGAGAAAATGAATAATATGTAAATATTTATTTTTTAAAAATAATTTATATTTTAGAGCAATATTATTTAAAATTATGAAAAAATTTGGTTTCTGGGAAATTTTATTTATTTTGTTCCCAAAATATACTTGCATTTTTAAAACGACTTTATTAAAGAATTTTTAAATTATTAAAAATTTTCTAAAATTTAATTAGAAATTATCAAGTTGGAGAATTTCATAAAAAGAGTTTTTAAAAACTGAATTTCCATGTTTCTAAAGTTTCGAACTATATTTTTTTTACTTTTTCGAATTGATAATTTATTTACAAAAAAAATATTTTTTTAGATTAAAACAAATTAATTCTACACTAAGTATTGTTTAATTTTAATTACTTTTCTTTTTTCGATAGTAATTTTCAAAAACACTTAAGGTGAAAAAAAACCCCATAAATTTTCAACAAATTTGAATCTAATAATCAGTTAATTTCAAAAAGTTTGAAATTAAACAAATTTTTTTTTTAAATGCCCTGAGAAGTTTTATTTGAAATTGAGTTTTTAAAATTTTTATTCTATTTTTGTTAAAGATAATTCAAAGTTTATAAACAAAAATTAAAAATTTTTGAAATAATTTCAATTTTCTAAAATTGTTGACTAAAAATAATTAAATTTTTGAGAATTTTTTGTTAGAAATGTTAAAATTAGGAAAAATCAAAACTTCTAAAAGTTTTGGAAGTTTACCCCTTTCACTGAATAAAGTTTTCCTCTATTTGAATAAATTTTGAAAATTAATATTTTAAAAAAAGGAATATTAATTAGAAAGATTATGGAAAATTATAAATTTTGGAATACATTTTTTTAAAACTCAACCCAAAATAATTTTGACCTTTAAATAGACGAATTTTATTTTTTCTGTTTTTTTTCAAAATTAGTATTATCAAATGGAAAAGTATAATGTAAATTAAATATTCACTTATAGTTATGAATTAATAGATTTTATTTACAAAATTATTGTTTATAAACAAATTTAATTTTTAAAGAAGTAACAAAAATATTGACGTTTATTAAAATATCAGAAACTGTAGGCAACTTTTTTAATTAAAAAATTCTCAGTTGTGAGAGGAATCGAACCCCAATGCTTGTAGCCGCGAGTCCAGTAGCAAATCCACTCAGCCATCTCACTTTTTCTATCAGTACTTTAAGTATTTACTTATTTCTCTATTTATTTATCAATTTCTTTTTCTATAATAGTCATTATAGTCATTATAAAAAAATAAATTTATATTATATAATTAAATATAAAGTATATAATTAAATTAAATTTAGGTTCCTTGTTAATCATCCACAGTATGCAAAGTAATAATAATTGTCTCCATTATTTAATTCAGAAGATTTAATGTCAATGAAGGTAACTACTGCAAGAAGTGGAAAATGGACTACCTAAATTTAGTTTTTATCACATAAGTTAGTTATGTATTTTATTTTATATATATATATATATATATAGCTAATATAGAACATACTGTAACAAAAGAAAATTACTGGAAGTGCTCCAAAATCATAACTTTTGTCTTTTTAGAGACTATTGTAACTTATCTTTTAATCCTAAAATTTATCCTTCCGTTATTTCTGGTTTCCGCCTGGATAAAAAGAAATTAAAAGAAAGAAGTGGAAGTAAAGTTGTGTGAAAGGGTTTTTTCTTATATTCTGTGTGTGGGTCTCTTTTTCACCTCTGATCTTGTATTTCGATTTTTTTTTGTATATCTTAATTAAAAAAGCCTGCAAGATAAAAAAGTTATTTACTCATACTTATACATTTTTTTTACTTTAATTGTATTATTTAAACAAATTATTAATCCTATTATAATTATTTACTATTTACTTACTATTTATGACTAAAGTTATATAAATACTGACGTTATTAAAATATTGTATCATTCTTATAAGTAATTATTGTAATTAATTACTATTATTAGCTAATTATTCATATTAATAACGAATTATTATTTTAATAATTAATAATTATTTATTTACTTATAATTACTTATTTTAGTTAATTCTTAAATTAACCGAATAAAGTAAATGAATAATAATTAATTAACAATGAATAATAATTAATTAATAATTAATAATAATTAATAATAATTAATAATAAATTAATTAGGTAAATGAATAACTCAAAGAATAATAAAATTATAAACTAAAAAAACTTTACAATAAAATTAAAAAAAGAAATTACAAACAATAATTTACTGTCACATATAATTAACCAAAAAAAAATAGGCCATTGACTAACTATTCTATTTCTATTTATATGTTTCAGGCCTCGGTTGTAATAAAAAAAAGGAAGAGAGGGAAAAAAAAGGAATGAAGTCTCGGAAATAACGGAAAAAATGTAATACACACACAAACCTGCAGATTGCAATTCTTCTTCAGAGTGCCAAATCGAACTTGCGGGAAGCAATAAAAGCTGCAAGTCGTAAAGAGCTTCTGCTTCTCGTTATTCGTATGTCGTAAAAACGTAACATTGTGAACTCAAATATGAACTCATTAAAATTTAAAGGCTCGTAATAGGAAATTTTTGAGCGCAAATTTATTGCAATAAACCAAAACATTTTCAAAGCGCAGAAAATTCAACCCCAACACCAGCAACCCCACACCCTCTCTTTTCTCTTTACGCTCTCTGCATACAGTGATAATTTTATTTTTTTCTCACAATTAAAAATAAAGCATTCCTTTTTTAGAGATTTAACAGTTTTGCAAAACCAGAGAAAATTAACATAGATGGAAATATTTGGAAATTTAAATATAAATAAAGTATTTGAAACGGAATAATATCCTATAACATTGAAACATTAAAATGTTAAATATTAAAACATTGAAACATTCAAATGTCAAATATTAAAACATTGAAACATTAAAATATTAAAATATTAAAATATTGAAAAATTGAAACATTAAGATATTAAATTTTAAATATTGAAATATTGAAACATTGAAATATTAAACTATTGAAAATTTAAAACATTGAAATATTAAATATTAAAATATTGAAACATTGAAATATTAAAACATTGAAACAATAAAATATTAAATTTTTAAATATTGAAACATTGAAATGATGAATGAGAATAAAAAATAATGAAATATTAAAGTATAAAAATATTTGAAACAGTAAAATATAAAAATACTGAGACATTAAAGTATTGAAAATATTAAAATACAAAAATTAAAAATAAAACAAACTATTAAAATATTTTTTTATTATATTCTGCCAAACGGCTCAATGCCGTGAGAATAGAAAACAAATTAGAAAATATAGATGTAAAGCAGACAACTGAAGAATAGAATTAAAAAATTGAAAATAATAAAAGAGTGACAAAAATATATAGAGAGAGAGAAGAATGTAAGAGAATAGAGACTTGTTTTGAAACGATAGTGAAGGAACAATAAAAAAATGACCCCCGGGGGAAATTTGTTAAAATTACAAGATGAATAATAAAATTGTGCAATAAAAAGCAAAAAAAAAAAGAAAATAAAAAAATGCGTTGGAAACAATTAACTAACTAATGAATTTAATTAAATCAAAAGTTATAAATTCAAGTGTTTATATACATATAGTTATATGAAAATGTAAGTGAGTTTTAATGTTTCTCATAGTGTTATTGAGTGAGCAAGACGTTGACGATGAAGATGGTGAGGAAGTGTCTAATGAAAATGAAGAAAGATAACAATGCTTATTGTTAGTTAAAAAGAGAGAAAGAGAGAGAGAGAGGCGAGAGTGGGAGGAAGAAGGGGTTAGTGACGAGATTGTAAATGTCTCGTGTGTGTGATTTTCTGAACGAGTTTGCATATCATGTTGACGGCCGAGAGTAATTTGAGCTGGACGAGCGACCTGAGTGCAATATTGCATCAGGTGTCTTGCAACAGTACCTTTCTGGGCTGTATGGAAGAGTGCGGAACGACCGTGACTGGCTACGATCATTTTTGCACTGCTGAACCCTCTTCGACAATGACATCGTCATCGACCCTCTTTTGCAGACCTTGTGATTTTACTGGTTGCGACTTGAACGTTTCTCTGGTCTTAAGAGGTCTGGAGAGTATAGAAGGTGCTTTCCTCTCAAAAATTTCGCGATTTCGAGATTGCAATTCCACTATTTTCGGTCAGGTGAGTTTTAGACAATGTCGAGAATTCTTATTTTCTAGATTTGTATTTTTAATATTATAAATTATAATATAAAACAAGGGAGAATTTTTTTTTTCAAGAAAAACAAGAATAACAAAAAGTTTGATGTTCCCCAAGTTTTGAATGTTCAAATAAACAAAATATTTTTTCTTGAAGATATTTTAATACATTACAAATCATAAGAAAATTTAAACACTAAAATTTTACGTTTACAAATTAAACAATTAATTTTTTTTTATAGTGAAGCAAACTAATTGCAGTAAAAATTTAATTTTTAGAAGAAATAAATAAATTTTGTTCATTTGAACGTTCAGAACTTTAGGATCTTAAAGTTTGGAGGGAACACTGAGAAAACAATATATTTTAAACAAAAATAATGATAGTATAAAAACATAAAATCTTTGTTAAACAGTAAACCAAAAATTATTTTTGAATTAAACATAAATTTGATTTAATGCACAATAAATTAGGTCCCTGAAGTTGCCATCGATGTTCAGCATTGAAAAATAATTTTTGTACAAAACCAAAAAAATTACACAATTTTTTCCCAAGTTTTAAGTTACAAAAATATTATTAAATAGATTTTTAATTCTTAGGTGAATAAAAGAAGTAGAATCGATGCCAACTTCAGGAACGTAATGAATTTTTATGCAATACAAATTATGTTTAATTCAAACATATTTTTTTGGTTAATTAATTATTGTTGAAAAAAATAAAATTATTTAAAAAAAAAGAATTTTCTCAGTGGAAAAAAAGTCGAAACTTTGTGGGATTGATAATTAATTAAACCCTGGATATGAGAAAAAATTAAACTAACAGCATGTGACTGTTAGAAAGTCAATGTTCATTTTTTCGGCAACGTTTCTCTTTAAATATTTGGTTAATTGAGCTAAAATTTTGTAAAAAAAAGTCTGAAATGTAATAAAGACGGGCAGTTATGTGTAAAGGTTTTAATAATTCAAAAATAAACTGAAAAAAGAACACTTTGAAATCGGTAAAAACGAAAAATTGATTAAAAGTGACCGTGGCAACTGGTAATTTTAAAGTAATTTGTAATAATTTATTTTAAAACTATTAAAACTTTTGCACATTATTGTATTTTAGACTGTTATACAAAATTTCAGCTTCATTTTTTAAAATACTTAAAAGAAAAGTGGTCGAAAAAATTACCATTAAAAAAATAATCATATGCTGTTAAACGAAAAAGGTAATTTTTTAGGAAAAGTAAGAATAAAAAAAATTTAGAGGCGAGGAGGAGAAAACGATTAAATTTTGTCCGTTTGATAATGAATTAACGCTCGATGAGAAAAAAAATTTTACACCCCGTTAAATGTTGCTAACATTTGGCATCAGTCAAAGTTAAACGAAAAAGACGGAATTTCTTTGAAAAAGCATAAATAAAAAAAATTCTAGAGGCGGGGGAGAAAACGATAAAACTTTCTGGGCTTGATAATAAATTAACTCTGAGAAAGAAAAAAATTTTTAATTACGTCAGTAATTTGGTAATTTTTAATTACCAATAAACAATTGTCAGTAGTGAATTTTCACTGCAAAAAGAGAGAATTTTTTTCAAAAAAGGTTGAATAGAAAAAAATCTAGGGTTGGGTGGAGAAAATAATAAAACTTTGTGGGATTGATAATAATTTAACCACGGATGAGAAAAAAATGTTAAACCATGTGAATTGTTAATAACAATAATTGTTGACAATTATTGTCAGCGACTGCTATATAAATTCAGACCATTTTTCAGTTTTTAGTTTTTACCCTTTTACTAATTTTGCTGGCACTTCATTTTTTCGTTTGTTATTAAAACCGCGAATAAACAATAAGAAAAGAAAGCTAATTTGTTAGTTTAATTTTTTATTTTCCTATATAAATATATATGTATATATATTGGTGCGATCCATGAGGGTTCGATGGAGAGAGTGAATAATTACGTGAAACAATGTTCACGAAGCATGAATGAATATTCATGTCAATGACCAATAAACTAATCGGAAATGATCAACAATTTAATTGTGCGATCCTCACTTTGCAATATATATATATTTATTCTCCTCGAACAGGTGCTTTCTAGCTTAGTGCTGTTCAAAAGAAAGAAAAGAAAAGTTAGCGCAGACGTTGAACATCAAAAACAATTATTTTCACCTTGTTAAAAAAAAGAACAATTGTTTATTAGTTTAATAGACAATAATTACTAATTGTTTATATGTTTAATAGTTTTGGTTTCAATAAATAAATATTAAAATAAATAATTACAAAAAAATTGCAATGTTGTAGACTTCAAGTTTGTTGAAAAATGGAAAATTGCCTTTTTTATCTTGGAAAAAATTGTGTAATTATTTTTTTTTGTTTTTAAGAAAGAAAAAGGTTTTTTTCACCGCTTAGAATTGACACTATTTTCAGAGACTTCTTTTCACACTTGACGCAGTATTATTATTCCTTTGAATATGGAAAAAATTTAAATATGTAATTTTTGTCACAGAAATTTTTATTTTTTCGACCCTTTTTTCTTTTGTTAAAATTTTTTTTCTCTTGTACTAAATCAATTTTTTTTAGAATTTTGTAAAATGTAAATTATATCTCTCGCCCTATTCTCTTTCTTTTTTGATTTTGTTTTCTCGAAAAATATTATTTCTGTTTTTTCATTTCAGTATTTTCTAAAGTTAAATAAATAAATGAATAAAAATAAAATACGAAACAAGAGGAATTTTTTAATTTATTCCGCAGGATTAATAATATAGATAAAATTCAATATTAAAATGAAGACTAGTACAAATTATACAGTTAATTATTAATAAATATTTTTTATACAATTTTTTTGAAGACTATAGAATATGTCGAGACTGCATTGAAGTTGCATTTGAAGGATTATGCATTTCTTCGTTACGACATAATCTTCTGAAGGCGGAACAATATTTAAAAATTTTTTTAAATGAAATTAATTTTTTTACTTTTATTTTCTTAGAAAAATAAACTAACAGAAGACTGAATACTGTTGTTACAAGGAAAACAGAGCTGTTAAGAATGCTTTTATCTCACCAGTTTGTATGTTATCAACTGTGGTTTTACTCTTGTTATGTTTATAAAAGTACCGAGAAAAGAGCTCTCAAAACTTTAATTAAAAATTCTTATGAACCAACAAACAACATTTATTAAACTTAAAAGTGAACATTTATGTTTTTTTGTATAAAAGTCCCTGTCAATATGTTATTAATAACGAAATAACGAATTTATTTTTTTTTTCCTTTAAAAGAAGCACAAAAAATGAAAAATAATTATCGAGATAAATTAAATAAAAAATTTTTCAACCTTTATCATCAACGATTTGATAAAAAAAAATTTTTTTGCGTTATAATAATATAATAAAATGGTAAATAAACATTTTTTCAATATTGTTTTTTTATTGTTTTTGTCTTCTACTTTCAAATAAAACGGAAGAAAAAATTCTTTTCAATTCATATAAAAGGGTGTAAAAAAATTTCTTTCGACTTCTCCTTTAATTTTATTCGTCTTATTTTTAAGTGGTATCACTTGTTTGTCTTCAGGCAAGAGAAATGTCTTCCTTTCAACTTGTAAAAAAGACTCATTCTTTAAAGGAGAAAATTTTTCTACACTGTGATTTTCTTCCTTTTCTATTTTTGTCCCAACAAAATTAAACTAGAAGATTTACTTTTTATTTAAGTAAATAATAGAAAATTTATTTATAGAATAATTTGCGTAATTTTCATTTCATTCGCGTTGTTCGTGATTGTAATTTTTATTCTCGTACAATAAAATCTCTCTAGTATTCTGATGAATAATTTTAAAAAATAAAAAATTTATTCTTTTTGAAAAGATTAAATTTTGCTTTTTGTGATTTTTAAATTCGGGCATTGAAACTTATTATCTGGAGAAATTCATCTCAGTTGAAAATATTATTTAAAAAATCTCCTCTTGCTTAAACTTTTAAGATAACTTCACACAAAACGATTAAATATGCTTCCAACTTGGTCTTTTTGCTATAAATTAACTTTTCCAATTTAGCAACGTCGCGAGACATATAGTGAAAATAAGGTCTTAAAAATAATAATTTCTGAAAATTAATTTGCATAAAATAATTTCCATAAAATTTTTTTGTAAAATAAAACATTTAAAAAAATTATAATAGTAAAGACATTAACATAAATGATAATATTGTTCTATAAATTTTTTTCCTTTTTTTGTATATTAAATTTTTTATTCAATAAATAAATATCTACATTTAATAATTTTGAACCTAATTTATTCAACAGTTGAAAATTTTTATTAAAATTTTAAATAAATAATTAACGTAGGAAATCCTAATGCTCTGAATGTAACAAAATTGATTTATTTTTTGTTTGTATTAAAATTTAATTACAATAATTTTGAGTCATTATTTAAACAAAATATTTATAAAGTTTCTAAATTATATTATTTCTTTATCATTTATTGTAATTATTAATTGTTTATAGAAATATTGTTAATAAAAAATATTTCATTAATTTGAACGCTTAAAAATTGTGGATCATAATTTATCAAATTTATGTAACGATTAATTTTGGGAATTAATATTTATAGTTTCATTTTTTAGAATTTTCTTTTTAATTTTAATTATTTTTATCTCAGTTTTTTGTCCTTATTTTATTAAAGCAAATTTCGATAATATTAAAATAGAAAAAAATTTCGTTTATTTTGCACTAGAAAGGAGAAAAATTAAAATTAAAAGCTTAAAAGAGAAGAGAAAAGAACGTGGAGATAAAAATAAAATATTGAATGTAATTAATTTTTAAAATCATATGCAAATTAATCTTACTCTTGCATTATTTGTCTCTTTCTCTTTTGACTTTTTGAGAGAGAAAAGTATAGTGAAGTATAATAATATGTCATGAGTTATACATAAGATCCTTGAATGTTTAGATTTATATGTACACACCTTGATTTCCCTCAGGCTAAAAATTCACAGGACGAAAGGGTTTTTCTTTTATATTCAAAATGTTCTATGGATAAAAAAATTCACTTATAATAAATATTTATTGCTATCCGAAGTTGTGATACTTGAGTCCTGCGAGGGTGATTATTACACTTTCTCTTTTTGCTTCGTTTTTTTCAAAAGCTCACGTTTTCAGGGTGAAAGGCGAAAAAAAAAATTGTCAAAGGTACAGAAAGCAATATTTCAAGAAAAAAAGGAGTGAATCAGATACTGAAATTGTAATCGAAAAATAATTTATCTTCTTGTTTTCCCTTGTAAGAAAGAAAATAGGAAAAAATATATTTGAAATATTAAATAAAAGTTGAAATTGAAGAAAAAAAATATTTAAGTTGAAATTGAATAAAAATTGAAATTTAATAAAAAATATATTTAATTTGAAATGAAGTCAAAAATAAAATCAAAATCAGTAATAAAAACAAAATGCTGAATAAATTAATAAGTCTGCTAATTTTTGAATTAAATAATTTTCCTCATTAATTATTTTGAATAATTTTTAAAATTTGACAAATGAAATATGTAAAATAATATAAATTAAAAACTTTTATTTAACTCATAATTGATTCTTTTTTCGGAATAATTTTTTTACATACAAATAAATAAAGGAATAAATGTCGTTCGAATAATTAGGAACACAAATCATAAAACTGGACTCACTTCCTAAATCGATTAGATAAAAAATGATTTTCATCAAATAATACACTGTAAATATTAAAAACAAACTACTTATTGTCAAAGTTAATCCTCATTTTGAACTATTTTGAATAACCAGTTGTATAATAATGAAATTTGCATATTTAAAATATGAAAATATCCCATTTAAATTTTCTATGAATTTCAAATGGTATAAATTACAAGTTGGTAAAACAAACAGCGTCTATTAGATCTGTCAAAAAAATGAAAAACATGACACATACGTCACTAAACTTTAAAATCAAATTTATGATTTCAATTTTTTTTCTCTGCGAGGAAGAGAATATTATTTTTTTTTTGCCAAAAAAGGAAAATATAATAAATATGTTTCGACGACAGGACAAGGAAATGTATTCTTTGATCTATGTGCATTTTCTTAATTAACACAATCAGGAGAATTGGATTTTTTATTTAAATTTCTTGAATTTATATATTTTTTGCAGCAAAAAATCATTATTTATATTTGGAGAATTACGTTGTAAACAAAAGCATAAATTTTTAATCTTATCTGGTCAGAAATATACGGAGACAGTGAGTTTGTAAAGTTTTTCAATTCACGCAAAACGGTGGGAAAAATAGAAAAAAGTACGCTGGATTAAAAATTTATTTTTATTTATAAATAAAATGATTATTATAATAATGTATGAAATTCAATTAAATTAATATAAAAATTACCACATTTTCGATGTTACAAAATAAGAAATTATTTTTTTAATTTTAATTCACTTTAAAATAGTAAAATTAAAAAAAGGCCTTTTCACACTCAATTTTGATTGCTGCTAAATGTTATTAACAATTGACGTGGTGTAAAATTTTTTTCTCATCCAAGCTTAGTAAATTAGCATTCCCTCAAAGTTTTATTGTTTTCTCCACTCTCCTAGGATTTTTTGATATATATGGTTTTTTCAAATAAAAAATTTTTTTTTTTGACAGTAAACTTTTACTGCAGCCAATTGTTATTAACAATTGACACGGTGTACAATTTTTTTCTTATCCAGGATTAATTAATAAGCAATTTCACAAAGTTTCATCGTTTTCTCCAATTCCCAGAATTTCTTTTATTTTTTTTTACAATAAACTTTCAATGCTGCCAATTGTTATTAATAATTAACATAGGGTAAAATTTTTTCTCATTTACGGTTTAATTAATTAGCAATTCCCCAAAGTTTCATCGTTTTCTTCTCCCTTAGAATTTTTTTATTTATGTTTTTTCAAAAATATTCCCTTTTTTGCAGTGAAAACATTTTTCTTTTCTATATTCATTTTGAACTTCTGTCAGTGTCTGTTGACAATTTTTTATTTTTTTTAAATTGTTTATAATTTTGTTCTCATCCAGTTTGATTTGATTGACAATCTCAGAAAGTTTTGTCTTTTCCTTCTCCAAATGGATTTTTTCAACATTTTGTTAATTAATTTCTTTACATGACACAGTATAATTTTGAATTTGCTTTTTTCAAAAAAGTAAAAATATGAATGATTTTGTTCATTAAAACTTTGAAAACTTTTTTGGGTACATTATGAAAAAAAAACAAAATGAAATGGAAAAAATTTCCAATTAGCAAAAAAGGGGGTCGAAAATTTAATTGCAACTTGAAAGTTTATTAATTTCGACGCTTTGGGTAAAATTGCTATATGGCAATTGGATGAGGAAAGTTTTTTGACATTTTGTGTTTTGAAAAATGATACTAATATTTCGTTCGCTTCTTTCATTATTTTTTCTGGTATTTTTGAATGATTTGCAGATATTGGATTGTTCGTCAGTTGAAAATATGACATCGGACGATCTCGCTGTAAGTTGTACTCATCGTTCGCGAACAGGGTCAGTGGTAAAGGGTCGACAATTGGATTGGAGTTTTCTCTTCGTGGCCGTGTTCATCGTTGCCGGTGGACTTGGCAATATTCTGGTTTGTTTGGCTGTGGGCCTCGACAGGCGATTGCACAATGTAACGAATTATTTTCTTCTATCACTCGCCGTTGCCGATCTTCTCGTCAGTCTTTTTGTCATGCCTCTTGGTGCCATTCCTGGATTTCTCGGTGAGTCGAAAATTTTTTTTCTTTATTAAATTCTTTTCATCGATTTTTCTATTTAAAATTTATTTTCTTTATTTGCAAACTATTTATATGTTCATTAAATCACAAATGCAAAATTGTTCTTTATTTTCAATTAATGTTAGAAAAAATTTATCATATATTCTAAAATAGGAGAAAAGAATTTATCGATCTTTCTCTCTATTATAATTGTACTTTTGTTCAGGAAAATAAGAAATCCGGTGACAGCGCATTACAAGTTGTAATACTCTCATTCTTTTTTTTTCTCTTTCTTTTATTTCCTCCATATTTCCTAATATGTGGAATTTTCCAATTTATAGATTTTTTGAAGCGTAAACGGCCTTCAGAGTGAGTTAGTTAGTTCATAATTTGAAATTTTCAAATCGAAAAAGCAGTACATACACTGGTAACACTTTCAATTTGATTACAATTTTCGAATTGCCATGTAACTATTTATGAACTTGTTGATGACATAACTTTTCACTTTTCTCTCTCTCTCTCTCTCTCTTTTCCTCTCGATGTCAGAATCTCTCGTTCATTTCGTAAAGGAAATACGAAAAAATAATCATCTTTCTCTTTTTTTTTCGTAAATGTTCCGTGAAAATATAGATTTTTATTGGGACGGAAAAAAATTGATATATAAGAGAAAAGTCTTTTCGCGATAAAAGTTTGTAACACCTTTTTCAGTTCTAAATTTTCTTTCTATTTCTTCAAATTCACTTTTCCTTTGTACGATATTCGGTGAAATTTTATATATCTTCATTTTGTATAGATGTGCTCATTTTTTGTACATTTTAAAAAAAAGAAGCAGATGTACTACTTTGAAAATTCAACCACAGACAATAATTTAAATTCCCTTGATATTAAAATGAGAAAGAAGAGTATCAGGTCATTTTTGATTTGATTATTTATTGCCCACAATGCAAAATGTATTCTGTGTGCACATATATATTTTTATATATGTATACGTTTGTATATTTTGATTATACAATATGTCATAATTGTAAATGCAAGAATTGTTTATATAGCATTGATTGACATGTTTATCAAATCACGAATGCAAAATTTAGAGAAGTGCAAATATGAGTGAAAGAGATATATATTCTGTGTGCATGTATATAATAGCATTACAAATCCTTCAAAATTTCCAATTTCAAAATGTAATCCACAGTTCTTGAATGAGAGTCAGCTGCTTGGAAATGAGCCAAATTTTGGTCCATGTAAAACTTCTTCAAAGTTGACAAAATGTTTTCAAAAAAACCGCCGTCAGAGATAAATATTCCTTTTCGGAAAATTTATAATCGTATCGATTATTTTTTGTAATTTTTTATTCTTTTTCATTTATCACAGAAAAGGAAACGTTTGCTATAAATCTTTTTGTTTTTCTATATTTTGTTAATAATAAAAATAAAAATAATACTAATAATAATAATAATAACAATAATAATAATATTAATAGTAATAATAATAATAATAATAATAATAATAATAAAATTTGTATTAATATTCAGATATTTTTTATTTAGCTTTTTATTATTTACTACATTTAACTGTAGTTAATTAAAAGCAAAAATAATTTATCTATTGAATATTATTTATATATTTTACTAATAAGCTTTTACTAATAAGCTTAAATTAAAAATTTGTTAATTTCTATTTTTAAATTTGATTACTTTTTCAGTCAATTTTTGTAGTAAAAATTATTCATATATTTAATAATCATCTTAAAATTTACTAACAATTAGTATGATTTTAATTATAAACTTTAAAGATACATTCTTGAAAATATTTAATAATTCAAAATTCATATGAAATAAGTTGAATTTTTTAATATACATTTAATTAATTATTAAAAATAATGAATTGTTACAAAAATTTTATTTAACCATACTAAAAAAAAATGTTGAATAAGTTACGAATGATTACAGAAATTCAATAACATTGAAAAATAATAACTCATTGTAGAAAGTCAATTATGTTCAAAAATTGAAAAACTTGTTAAAATTGTAATTATTTTCGTAAATAATAAAATTCTTCGCCGAAATTCAATTATTTTCGATAATTTTAATAAAATTCTTAGGAAAATTTCGATTATTTTAAAAAAACTTTCCCCAATTCAATGATTTTTAACATTTACTATTTTAATACATTGTTTCAAAGGAATTAATTTGAAAAGAATTTTAATAAAATTCTACGCAAACATTTAAATAGTTTCATAAATAATAAAAATTTTACAGGAATTTAATTATTTACTATTTTTTGTAATAAATCAATTATTTTCATGAACAATAATTATTTTTACAGAAATTTAATTATTTTCATAAATACTAAATCTCATCGCAAAATTTTAATTAGTTTTAATTGAATTTTAATCGAATTCTTCGAAAATGTAATTATTTTTAAAAACATTATTAAAATTCGTCGAAAGAATGCAATTATGTAAAAAATTAGTTGATAAAATTCTTTATGAGAATTCAATTTTAAGAAACAATGAATTTTTCTAAATTATTTATTTTTATATCTAAGTAATTAAATTCTCGCAAAATTTTGTAATAAAAATTTGAATTAAAAATGAATTTGAGGTAGAATTTTAGATAATAATTAAACCGTAAAAGCATTAGTGCGCATGTATTTTTAGAAAGAAATGAATTTTGAAAAGGTTTCAAATTAAAATCTTAGAAAATTTGAATTTTTAATATTTTCACATGACAATTCTGTAAAAATAATTTTTTTGAAAAGGTTTAATTGAATTTTTTTTAATTATTTGAATTTCTTTTTCTAATATGTATTTCCTTGAAGAATACCCGAATAATGGAAATTTGTAAAATTAAGTGGTAAACAAACGGATCTGAAAATTGGCAAATGACTTTAAAAAATTATTAAAAATAATTGAAAGAAAGAAGAATTTTAGTTGAAAATTCTAGAAAATAATAATAATGAAAATAATTTTATCAATCGGGTATTTTTAATTATTGTAAGTTTTTTAATTTCTAAAAAGTTGCAATTTGAAAGTTTTGAACATTTTATTTCCTATGGAAAAATAATTAATAAATAAATATTTCTTTAAAAAATAAGTTATTGATGTTTTCGAATAATTTTACAATTTCCAGTAAAAAAATTTACTGAAAAGTAATCTGATTTAGAAAACTATTTTACTAAATATTAACAGAAATTTTTTGTTAGTTTACTAGTACAATATTCGAATAATTTTTATTTGAAATGTTGACTGAACAGAAAAACATAAAAATAGAAAAAAACTAATGGAATGAAAAATAAAAACGTCAATTAAAATGAACTGTTATTTTAACTATCAACATGGTTATAGGGGAAATATAAACATTACTATTTTATCCAGCGATTCTATACAACTTTTCCGACTTGGAATTTAAATGAAAATTTAATTTAATTTAATAATTTTAATTACTGAATGTAATTAAATAATAATTAACCAAGTTACTTCAATGAATTCGTTTTTTGTTACAATTTATTTGAGCAATTTATTTATCTATTTATTAAATGAGAATAGAGACTTTTGTCTTTAATATCTTCTATACCAAAATAAATTAACTAATTAAATTAATTATATTTTTTTTTGATTAATTAAAAAATTCCACGAAAATTGCAAGAAAATTCCATGAAAATATTACAAACACGGTTATTCTGTATGGAAATTCCGCAGCGAGGGCACTTTCCGAGGAATTTTTTCTTCAATAAAATTAAAGATGAGAATGGAGTAAAATATTAATAAGGATTATATCTTTTTTCTTTGAATTATATACCAATATAACTGCGATTGAATATTTAAAGTTATATATATATATATATATATATATATATGTAAATATTTTATGTAAGCATTCGTAATGCTTTACAATAGTTTTGTAATTTTATTTTCAACACTCAATTCGTCATTTTTCACTCCTCGGCAGCAACATATTATATTATATCGTGTGTTTGTCCAGTATTTTTGATGAAAAACTCTCTTTCGTGTTTGATACACAGTAAAAGCGTTATCTCGTATATTTAAATTGCAAAATGAGAAGTTGTTAGTGCACTAGGAAATTTTCCGCTTCATAAAAGCTTCTGATTGTTGAAAGCTATGAAAAAAGTTCTCGTAAACTCCATGGAAAACTTGAGGGTGTGTATAGATGCCACTTCGCTGTACTATTCTATTCGATTATTGTTCTTTTTATTTCTCTTTTTCCTTTTTTTTACCGTTTTCTTTTTTTCTCTCTTTTTTCCCCTTTTTCTCTTTTTTCTCTTTTTCCTTTTTTTACCGTTTTCTTTTTTTTTCTTCTTCCTTTTTTCTCTTTTTCCTTTTTTCTCTTTTTATTTTTTCTTTTTTCCTTTTTTCTCTCTTTTCCTGTCTTTTCACCTTTTTCTTCCTTTTCTCTCTTTCTCTACTTTTCCTTTCTGATGCTTTATTCCCCTCGTTGCCTTTTTGTGAAACAATTATATTGTAAATTATGAATTAATGTTTTTTTTTTGGCTTTTATATATATACTTCCAGACCAGTCACTCTGTAGTCAAATGATCGTTATCTTTAATATTAATTGTTTTTCAGATTAACGATAATACGAGGCTAATCTACATAGAAATATCTATAGATGTTTTAGATAATTATAATATTCTCTTTATTAAACGATATTATATCCGGTTTAATAAATGGAGTATAGATATACATATACATTGTAATTACAATGATTTATTGATTATTCAACCATAATGGTCCATTAGAACCACAGTTCAACCATAAAATAGACTCTTAAATATTTTCATTACAAGTTACTATATAATGTCGTTAAGATGAAATCGTATAATATCAATATAATTCGCAAAAAAAGGAAAAATTTCCATTAAAATATTCTACTGGAATTTTTAGTCAAAGAAATTTTCTTTTTTCTTCCATTTAGGTATTTTTTTATTTTTACTTTCCTCATTTCTTTAATTTTTATTTTCACTTTCCTCATTATTGTAGTTTTATTTTCACTTTTCTCGTTGTTTTAACTTTTATTTTTATTTTCACTATGCTCATTATTTTCTTTTTCTTTTCTATTATTCACGGATGAGTATTTAGAATTTAAATTTTGGTAATTAAAAAAACCACCACGTTTTTTGCCTTTTTTCTAATTACACTGTTTTTTTTAATTACATTGTTTTTAATTACAGTGGTTGTAATTTACTCTGGTTGTGAATGAAAATAGTTGTAAATATCGTTGGTTGTTGTTACCATAAATTAACTATTATTGGTTCTAGTCAAATTGTAACTATTATTTGATTTGATCTTTGCTCTAAATTTTAATTAGTAAAATTGTTTTTTATTTTAATTTTTTTTCTTCGAATAAAATATTTGCTTTGATTTTTTGCTGTCGAATTCGAATTAGTAAATTTTACAAATAAATAGCAATTCCTACTGATTTATTAGTAAAATTTACTAACTCGAAAGAAAAATGTCTGTTACTAATTCAAATAAGTAAAAAAAAATTCTAATTTTCAAATTAAATAGTAATTTTTACAAATAAATAGTAACTCCTACTGATTTATCAGTAATTTTTACAAATTCGAAAGCAAAAGTTCCGTCTCTAATTTAAGTTACTAAGAAAATAGAATATTTGTCAAATAATTCAAGTGCAGAAATTTGATTATTTTATTAGTTGTTTATTTTCTAATAATTCGTTTTTGTATTAGCAATTATTATCGAACCAAATAATCAGTTAATTTTTACAAAAATCAGTTATTTTTTTAATTAATTCCGATTTAAAAAGTAAACACTAAAATAGTTCGAAATTTTCACCGCGATTAAAAGAAAAGAACCACTGAAACCGCAGTACTGGTTGAAAACATTAATTGTTAAACTTTGACAATTGATTAAAAAAATTATATTAATTGAAGCCACACACTGTTTTTGTGTACAATATTCTCTCTCGTCACAAATTGTCACTGTAATTGGTTAAATCTATTATTTTATCATTTTATAAAGACACATTTTACTGTTTCAATGTTTTCTTTTTTTTTTTTTTAGTTTTTTTTTGTTTCGTTGTAAAACGAAAATTTCCAAACTGTTGAAGCTGACAAATGAAAAGTTAAATAATGCAAATTTTGAGAGGCGCTCGCGTGTGTATATGAAATGAAACGCGGGAAATAATGTAATTTAATTGATTTATAATTTGTGTCAGGTTTAATTGTGCGGAAACTATATGTACATACATATAGAAAATAGTCAACGTTTTCCAAGTTTATTTCGCAATATCATGTTAGCTAATTAATCTATAGCTATATAATTATTGAATTCATTTATTTCCGGGTCAACATTTTTTTTAGATTCACTAAAAAGATGATCTGAAAATTGAAAAATTTAATTTTTAACCTTAAATGGTTTTTTTACTCTCAGTGGTCAAAATAACTTTTTGAATTTTTTAGACTGGAAACTAATTTTTTGCTGAAGTTGCATTACACTGAAACATTTACGATGAAAGAAATTTCACAAAAGAGTTCAATAATTTTGTAAAATTTTAATAAATCCTTCTAAACAATTCAATTTTTTTTTTATTGAAGTAAATCCTTCTAAACCATTCAATTATTTTTTTTAATGAATTAAAATCTTTACAAGAATTCAATTATTTTTTATAAACAAATTTAATTGAATTTCTTGGAGGATGAAGTCCACAATATTTTTAAAAACGAAAACAAAAAAGTAATGGGATGGTACTTTTATGTTTGACTGTAAATAATATTATTTTTTGATAATTGAATCCATAGTAACAATTCATTTTTTAAAAATATTTTGATAAATTATATTTATTCCCTAAAATTTTAATAAATTTTAGTTAAATTTTTAATAAATCCTAATGTTTTCAAAAATTTTAAAGAAACTCCATTAGTTTAAAAAAATCCAAACAATTATTCAAAAGAATTTAATTAAGATTTTTAAAAATTTTAATAAACTTCTTCACGTGAATTTAATAACATTTTTTGAAGGAATTCTATTATTATCAAATTTTTCGATAAAATTCTTTGCAATAATTCTATGATTTTCAATAGACATTAATTTTAAAATTGAAAATATTTGAAAAGAAAAATTATAAAAAAATTTAAGAAACAAAAAAGCAAACAACAACTAACTTCAAATTGCGAATAGATTACTGGATCACGAACTTTAATGTATATTTAATTTAATTAATATACATTTTTTTAATGTACAAATAAATAATTTAAGCAATTGAACTAACAGAAACGTTAAAAAAAAGAAATTGAAATTCAAGTACCAAAAATAAAATTACGCTTCAAAGATTATTAACTTATTAATACCGCCAAAGAAAAATAAATAATGAACTAAATTATTAACGAAATAAATCTATTTACTAAATAGTTGAGTAAATTATGTATTTAATTATACTATTATAAGTTCTTATATTAAACTTAATAAAATCGGATAAAACTCTGAGAGTTATAGTTGTTTATCAAGAAATTCATTTAACAATTTTATTTACTCTAATATATCATTAATCAAATTTAATACAGAGAAACTATGCGCAAGTTACTCTGCTTAAAATTACCAATTAAGCTTATACTGTTCTGAATTTAAGTTGAAATTTGATGTAGACATATTCTAAGTGACTATAATCACAGTCTTCGAGATTATGAAAGGTGATATCCTACTTGTATGCAGATGAGTAGCATAAATGTTAAACTAATATCTATACAAAATCCTAGCGACTTATCTCGAACAAAATATAACAAAATATATAGCTTAAGGTGCGAGATATCTTGATGGATTTTCTTCAAGTTTAAGGCACTGAAGGAATGAGAGAGAGAGAGAAAAGTTTGAAGAAAAACCAAAAAGCTTTAGGGAAAAATCAGTAAGGACTTTTAGATGGATGACGATAAAAAGGGACACGTGACAAAAGACGTAGGTTAGTTTTTGATTAATGAGACTCACACAGAATAATTCTTTCTCTCCTTCTTTTCCTCTACCACAACCCACGCTTTTGTTGCTCACAGAAATTTTAGACGTGCGCGCGAATGAGTTGGATAATTAAGACGATACGAGGAGGCGACTTCATTATAAAACGCGCTGCTTTAAAGAGAATTTATAAAAAATATATTTATTTATCGTCCCGGAAAAGTCAGATTCCAAATTTAAATATGTTCGTAATTGAAGTAAATTTTTTCGTCCCTCTTTCTTTTAATGTTAAGTAAAGTTCCTTTGTAATGTGGAGAAAAAAAATACAGGTCAGAAAATCCGTGGAATTTTGGGGATTAGTCAGGAAAAGTAGAATTAGTAAGGAAAAATAGAAAAGTCAGGGAAAAGTCATAGGGATATTTATTAAAAATGTGGGAAAAAATTAAATCTTTAGAATTTATAAGAAAATCCTGAATTTTTGTGCCTTTATTGTTTGTCTCATAAACTGTGAAATAACCACGAATTCGAGTACAAAACATTCAATTATTGTTTCTATTTCTGACAATAATTTCTTTTTTAATAACTTAATTCTTGAAGAATTATATTATAAAATTATTAAAATAAATATTTATTTATTTATATATTTATTTACGTAATGAATAATTTTACTTAGAAAATAATAAAAATAATTTTTTGGAATTCATTTATATTCGACATTTTTTTTTCATTTCGAAAGATTTATTCTTAGAAAGAATAAAATTTATTACACGAATTTAATTATTTTCAGAAATAATAAAACTCATTGCAGAATTTGAATTTTATTTTTATATAATACAATTTTAATCAAATTTCGTTGAAAGAATTCAATTTTTATAAACATTCAAATATTCATTTAGTTATTCATTTTTATACTTGAACAATTAAATAAATTTTTAGTTAATAATTGAATATTTGAAGCATTCTAACGTCAATTTCTATAAATGATTGAATTTTGAGAAGGTTTTAAATTAAAATCTATTTCTTTTTTATTCTTTTAATAAATTGAATACCTACAACAAATTTTATTATTCATGAAGGAATTCAAAAGTTTATAAAAATAATTAAATTTTACGAAGAATTCTATTAAAATTTTTGACAATAATTGAAAGTCTGTGTGAAAAATTCTAAAATTTTTGTAAGTAATTGAATTCTTTCAAAGAATTTAAGAAACATTTTTCTAAATTAATAATTTTTTCGATGAATTGGACTTTTTTCTTATCCTGATAAGAAATTGAATTTCTGCAACGAATTTCATTATTCAGAAAAGCATTGACAAAAATACTTATAAAAATAATTAAATTTTACAAAAGAATTATATTTACAATTTTGACAATAATTAAATTCTTGCGAACAAGTTTCTTGGAATTTTGAAAAATAATTACATTTCCAAGAAAAAATATATTACTTTTAAAAATAATTGAATTCTTGTAATAAATATTGTTTTATTTATGAAAATAATTGAATTTCGCAATGAATTTTATTAAAATGCCTCAAAATGTAACAAAACATGTTTTTGAGTATACATATAATTAATCATGTTTACAAAGTGAATCAGAATAATTTTTAGTGCCAGGGAAAAATTCCAAAATTTTCTAGCCTTAAATCGAAAGAAACAATGAAATAATAGAGTTTTACTTAAATTATTTAAATAATTTTTTTGCACACGTCATTCGGTATATTTTTTTTTGTTTTTTAAAACTTGAAATGAAATCGAAATAGTTGACAACAGCCTTAACGACCGGGAAGTAAAAGCGAAACGGAAATAGGCCGAAATAAAAAAAAAAGCTCGTTACTCATAATGACTGAAAAATAGAAAACTAAACTTTATTTTTTTTCACTTTTTTACAAAGAGAGTTAAATCATTTTTTTCCCCAGAAATCTGAATATAGACGTGAGAGTCTAAAAATAGAAAATTAGTCCTTTTTATAGTTAGTTAATTAAAAATTAACTTATACATATTATATTAACTTTTCTTAATTATCTCGCTGGATAATTAAAAACTTTGAATATTTGAGAAGTAAGAAAAGTGATGAAAATTATTAAATTCTACTTTATAAAGTTTGTAATAATATTATTAGATATTATTTAAAAAGGGGAAAAATTAAAATTTATTTAAAATTTAGTCTGCATACTAAAGTTTCGTTTCAGTCATAACGTTAAAAATTTATAGATCACTATTTCATGTAAATTTTTTTTTATATAGATGCGCTTCCCTCTCTCTTTAAGTATATATATATATATGTATTTTTTTTTCTCTGTATATTTTTTCTCTTCTTCATAAATACCTAAAAATATAGTGAACATCATTCATAGTTAAATTTAGTCCGTAAAAAGAAGTAAAAGTATTAAATTGCTCCTAAAACAAGAACGATTTGCATTTAAAAAATTATTTTTTATTCATTTAATTAGTGATGCATTTGACATTGCCTATATGCATCAGCTTAATAATAAATAATTGAACACTTTTTAGAATTCACACACTATGTATTGAAAGTATTGGATATAAAAATATTATTTCGTGAATGTTGAAATATTTAAAATACAAGTCGTTGAAATTTGTGCGAGGCAATGGAGAAAAAAAATTCATTTATGTATAGGTGACATAAAAGCTATTATCATAGAGAAGTGAAATTCATTTGAAACAAAAAAAAAAGTTGGAGTAAAAAATTTTCATTCTACATAAGTAAATATCGTTTTTGAATAATTAACACAAGTATTAGTGAAATCCTTTTTTAAGATATAGTTTATTAATGTCGTTTTAGATTCGTCAAATATTTCCAAGTTCAAAAGGAATAATTTAATGATCATTAAAAAAATAGGATGATGTACAATTAATTTCTTGAAAGCTCCTCTGGTACCGTCACTATACTGTCACTGCGGAAAGTTTAAAGTTTAAAACATTCCTAACTTTATTTTAATTGGATTTTAGTTTTAAAATTCATAGAAAGAATAATTTTTTAAGCTTTAACTTTTTTTTTTGGTTTAAGACTTGAGAAATTTTATTGAAAGTTTAATTTAATAAAAAAAAGAGACTTTTACAATTGAAACTAAATCGATGATTTTGTTTTTGGAGTAAATTTTTTTTTATCGCGATTAAAAACTAGGATAAAATGATAAAATTTTTTTTACAAGGGAAGTGTTAATAAAAATAAGGAATGTTGGGAATAATTAAAAGAGCATCAATAACGTAATTTTGTTCGCAATTCTTTATATGTCGAACATTTTAGCTCTCTCCTTGACTGGCAATGAGATGTTAATTTTGTCCTGAGCTGAAAATTCGATAACGAATTTCGTTCAGTGTTGAAAGTCAAGGAGAATGATGTCTTCAGTTTGAAGATGTGGAAGTAGTTGTTAACTGTTAAATTCAGCACATCTTGCACCTTTTAACGTTTTACAAATTAACCCTGGATTTTCATTTCGAAAGATTTATTATCGATTCATCTCTCACAAGTGTGAAGAAGGTCGAAAAATTTTTTCCTTCTCGTATTACAGAAACGTAATTGTAATTTTTAATTTTTCTCTAAATTTTTAATTAAGTTTATGAAAAGAATTTTTTAGCAACAATCATAAATTTCATTTGCAAATTTTTTTTTAAGGGATTAAACTTTTTTCTCTAACTGATAAGAAATAAAATTCCTGCAACTAATTTTATTATTCAAAAAAACAATTAACATAAATGTTTATAAAAAAATTAAATTTTACAAAGAATTATATTACAACTTGACAATAATTGAATTATTTAAAAGCATTTTATTATTTATGGAGACAATTGGATTCTTGTGAACGATTTTATTTAAACTTTAAGAGAATAATTGAATTTCCAAGAAGAAATTTATTACTTTTAAATTAAAAATAAATGAATTTTCGTGAATTATTTTATAACTTATCAACATAATTAAAATTTTCTCTAAGAATTATTCATGTAAATAATTGAACTCTTAGGAAAAATTTCACTAAAGTCTAAACTCAAAAAGGATAATTTTGAATTATTTTAAAACATTTAAGGGCATTTGAACCATGATGACGTCACAATTAGTCCAAAGCATGTATTTTATAAATGTGACGTCATAATGGTTCAAATGCCCTTAATAAAGATTGTAATTCCAATAATTTTTTCCTTAATAATTTTTAAATAATTTTAAATAATACAATTAATTGATTTTAAATTTTGAACAATTTTATTAAAATATTTGAAACATTGTTTTAAATCATTAATTTTTCCAAAATATAATAAAAATTCTGAAAATTTTATTTTTAATAATTGAATTCTTGTGGAAAACTTAATTTGTGAAAATAATTGAAATTCTTCGATGAGTTTCATTACTTATGCAACTAATTGAATTATTGCCTATTATTATTTTACAAAAATTAAAAGAAAAAATAAATTTCCTTAAAAAGTTTTGTAATTAGTGCAAGTAATTGATTTATTGTCAAGAATAATGAAAATTTTGTTAAACGGTTGATTTTTTCGAAATTTTTTTAAAAATTTTATTTTAAATTAATTTATTGTTGCCACTGAGCTTGGGAATCTTATCTATTGATTATAGTTTGTGGTTATTTTTTATTAATTGTGAAGTATATCAATTTTGATAACCCACATATTAATTGGTATTGTTCTAAATATAGTTTTTTGAATAGTAAATATTTTTTTTAATAACAATTGTTAATAAACGAATTGTAAATTTCGATGAAAATATAATTTTTCATCTTCTGCTGATTTTCGGCTGTGGTTATTTTTTTATGAATTGTGAGTTAAATAAATTTTCATGACCCAGATATTAGTTGGTTTTGTTCTAGCTATAGTTAAGGAACAGTAATTTTTTGTTTTTGAATATAAAAAAATTTCTGGAATTTTGCCTGTTTTTAAATATTTTTGGGAAAATTTTAATTTTAAATTTATCATTTCGTGTCAACCATGTAATTGAATTTCTGTGAAAATTTGATTATTTATGAAAATAATTGAATTTTGGATAGATTTATTCAATTTTTCTTTAAATAATTGAATTTTTTTGTGAAATCATTTTGTGTCAACCATGTAATAGAATTTCTGCGAAACTTTTATTATTTATGAAAATAATTTAATTTTGGATAAATTTCACTAAATTTTTTTTGTAGATAATTGAATTTTTTTTTTTGGAAATCATTTTGTGTCAACCATGTAATAAAATTTCTGCGAAACTTTTATTATTTATGAAAATAATTGAATTTTGGATAAATTTCACTAATTTTTTTTTGTAGATAATTGCATTTTTTAAGCAAATTAAAAAAAAGACTTGATTTTGAATATTCTTTTCGAATTATTTCCCTCAAAACTTATTAAAATTAATTCCTGTCATTTCTTAAAGGAAGATCTCTTTATAATAAAATTTCCCCAATTAAAATTATATGAAACAAAAATAGAGTAAAAAAGCTTGGTTTTAAATTTTCAATTTGATGGTTTTTAAAATTCGTTTGTAAAAAAACTGATGAAAATTGCAGATTCGAAAGCACACGAGGGAGAACCGGAAAGCTCGGGAGAGATATAGCTATACGTATATAGTTACATATACGTGTATATATAGGTATAGGGGAAGTAGATTTCGAGAGAGGCATTAGTCTTTTACTACATCTGCAGATAAGTACCATGTCCCTGTAATTCGTTACGCCTCATTTGGCGCCACGTTGTTTATACTCTCACGCAACAGGGGTTCAATTGACCGAACAATTCAGTTGTTCTAAACTGCCATAAAGACCTCCTAAAACGTGTTCAGGCAAATGATCGCAATATCATTTTTTTACATTGGACAAATCGTCTTTGACACGTCCCCTCGACCGCACTCTTTCAACACAACATCTATTGTCCTCTTAATATCACTTACACTATGTTAGCTGATTTATTGTGCATTCCACACCAAATTGGAAATTATTATCCTTTTGCATCTCTAACAAGGGATTTCGTTTACAATTACAATTACAGTATTTCTAAATTAACAAGCTGGGAAGAAAAATTAACATTTTTTTTCCTAATTTCAAGACAAAATTGTTTACTTTTTCCCTGAAACTAAATATTTACACCCAGAGAAAAATGTTATTTCTTTTAACCAGAAGTGTATATTTAAAAAAATTGTATTTGTTGCAAATATTTGTTCAAAATAAATAAACTAATATTTATTTCAAATAAATGGACTTATTAATCTAAAATACAGAAATATATTTGCAATTCAGAAAATAGTATATTTGTAGCAAATTTAATTAATTTAGGTACAGAATTTTTATTTTTAAGTGAAAATTTTAATTAGTACAAAGTATCAGATTTGTATGAGATTTCAGGTACATTATAGTGTCTTATTTGAGTGGATTTTTACATATAAAGTAAAAAGTAAAGTAAAATTATTAAGAAGATCTGAGTTTATTTAACAAATATTCTTATAAAAAGTAAACATTTATTTTACCGAATATTAAAAGTTTCATTAGTAATTTGTGATTGTTAAATTTATTTAAAGGTTATAAGTGAATTTTAATATTTCAGAATGCATACAGGATTTATTAAAATGAAAAATGTTTTTTTATTTGCACTAAATATATAATATATTTAAAGAAAATATAAAATTTTTTTTATTCAAATAAAAATGGATATTGAAACGAAATATATGAATTCAAATAAAAAATATTATTTGAGCTAAATAAAAGTCTAGTTAATTCTGTGACAAATATCCTTTTTTATTTGTTTGAAATAAATTTTATTTTATTCAAATAAATCATTTCTCAAGGTGCACTATTTATAAAAGTAACGTAATGTTTGCTTACAAATTTAACAAAATTTTTTTTTCAATACATAGTAGAACTATTTTGAAAAATTTTATTAAAAGTTGTAGTTATTGTAAATCGATTGAAATGTGGAAAATATTTGAAAATAAATTACGGTACTGTAAATATTTAAAAATATCATAGTTGTGTTCTCAACTTAACAGATCCGAATTGAAAAAGCAGCAAAGTAAAATAATTGCAAAACATTTAATTTTTAGAAGAAATAGATAAATTTTGTTCATTCGAACGTTCAGCACTTTAGGGGATCTTTAATAGGCTCAAAAATGACATTTTAATTTAAATCATCTGCATATATGTAAAAATTATTATTTTTTTTTATAAATAAATGATGAAAATATTTTTTGAAAGAGTGAGGGAAAAATTGTAGATATATATATGTATATGCATATATAGGTTTAGATATTGTTTGTGTAGAAATTTTGAGAGTAATCGTGTTATGAAATGCCATAGCGATGAGATAGCAATTATAACGAGCGTGCAAAGCAACGTCCGGAAACCGAGAGACACATATTCTGATTGAATACCCAAATTATACATGCTATACGGGTGTATACAGAGATACAATGGAGTACATTATTATCTTCAATCTTTAGTACTGCTATTCTATTAATGAAGTACTCTCTTCCGGACACATGTGTCCTCTCTTAATGACTGATCCAAAAGTTCTCGCATTAAAATCGATTTCTGCTTTTAATATTTCAATGTTTCCCTCTTACTTTACTTTTCTCACATTCTTTTTTCCCTATTTTCACTTTTTCTCTCCCTTTCCTTTTTTCCAATTTTTTTTTCTCATTTTCTCATTTTTTTCTCAAAAGTAATTCGACGTTTTATTTCCTTTTGCCTTCAAATTGATGTTTTTTTTTAGAAAAATGACTTTTAGGTAAAAAATTAACGCAAACTTCGAACTCATCTAGTAAAACATGCTATTAACTACATTTTTTACGTTATGCTACTATTTTTTTTAGAATTTAGCCACTAAAATTTCTTTTTTTTAGAATTCCAGTACTACGCCAATAATACTAATAATAATAATAATAATAATAATAATAATAATAATAGAATAATAATAATAAAATAATAATAATAATAATAATTGAAGTAAAAAAAAAATTGTCAAAAATTATATTTAAATTTTGTAAAACGATTCAATTATCTTCAAAAAATATTAGAAATTCAATTATTTTCAATACCTACTATTTTTATAAAATTTTTGAAAGGAGTAATAACTCAGAGAATAATAATTTTAAAAAATAATTATTCTTTAAAAATTTAATTTCAATCCCTCGAAAATATTAATTATTTAGAACAATATTTTTTGTAAATTCTTTTAAAGAATTTAATTATTTCTAAAAATATTAGAATTTATCAGAGGAATTCAATTGTTTTTAAGTATTTTAATAAAATTATTAGAAAAAAATCAAATATTTTATTAAAAAAAAATTTTAATTAAATTTTTTTCGAATAATTCAATTTTTCTTCTACGTTTAAATAAAATTTTTTCCAAGAATTCAATCATTAACATAAAACATTTTTCGAAGGACTTCAATTAGGTCGATAAATAATAAAATTATTTTCGAAAATTCAATTATTTTGAGGCATTTTATTAAAATTCTTTGCAAAATTCAATTATTTTCATAAATAACAATGTTGATCAGAAGAATTCAATTATTTTTAAAAGTAACAAATTTCTTCTTGAAAATTCAATAACTAACAAAAATTTTAATAAATTCGTTCACAAGGATTCAATTATTTTCATAAATAACAAAATTCTTCTCTAAAATTCAATTAATTTTGAAAATTTAAATAAAATTTTTAGCAAATATTTAATTTTTTTCATAAATAATAAAATTATTGTAAGATTTAAATTAATTTTAATGCAATTTAACCTGGAATTGCTAAAAAATGTAATTATTCTTAAAAAGTTATTACATTTCCCAGAAAAAATAAATTATTTAGAATAAGGTTTTTTAAAAACTCTTTAGAAGAATTCAACTATTTAAAAAATATTAGAATTTTTCACAGGAATTAAAATATTATCAAATATTTTAATAAAATTGTTCAATAAAAATAAATTTTTTTTGTAGGTTTTAATAAAATTCTTTCCAAGAATTCAATTATTTACATAAATAATTCTTCGAAAAAAATTTAATTATTTACATAAAAACAAAATTATTTCTGAAAATTCAATTATTTTGAGGCATTTTAATAGAATGTTTTGAAAAATTTAATTATTGTCATTAATAACAATATTCATTACAAAAAGTCTATTATTTTTGAATGTAATAAATTTCTTTTTGGGAATTCAATTATTTAAAAAAATTTAATGAATTCATTCATAAGAATTCAATTATTTTCATAAATAATATACTTCTTTTTAGAAATTCAATTAATTGTTTTTTTAAATTCTTTTGGAAGAATCAATTATTTTTAAAAGTAATAATTTTCTTATTGTGAATTCTATTATTTAAAAAATAAAAAAATGAAAATATTTTAAAAAAATTTATAAAGTTCCACAGACATTCAAAAATTGTAATAAAATTCTTCGTAAAATTTAATTATTTAAAAATTTGTTGTATAAGTCTTTGTATGAATTCAATTCTTTTTATGAATAATAAAAATTTCGTAGGAATTAAATTATTTAAATTAGAATTTTCATAAAATTAGTCGAAAGAAATAAAATGTTATTTAAAAATTTTAATAAGTTTTTACATTTGATGAAAATTAGGAAAAAGGAGGAAAATTAAATGTAGAATAAAATTTTGTGAATTTTGTGAAGTGTCCAAAGCGAAGTTTTTTTGGTCGTCATGTTTAATTATTCTATAGCTACTTTTTATTTAAAGATTAGTTTCTGCTACTTTTTTTCAATTAATTATCGAGTGCAAAATCTGTTAAAGTCTAAAATTTATGCACATGAATTTGAGAGATAAATGTGACTTGAAAACAAATTTTTCTTCTTTTTAAGAACGTAGTAGACTTGAGTCGCATTTTTCTTCACCCTTTTTCTTCTCTTTCTCTCCTTTTTCACCCCTTTTTCTCTCTCTCTCTAAAATATCTAAACTAGAATTTCACGTTCTTTATGTATCACTCATCGTATCAGAGTAACCGAATCTGATTTGATCCTTGAAGGCTTCGAGAGTGAGGTCGCATGTATGCGATATATAGTTTTCTCTCCTCAGACCATGCCTAGGGCAATATCAACTTGAAAAAGAGGAAGTGAAGTGAAATACGTATCGAAATCTGTTTTAATGATAGACAAAAAAAAATTAAAAAGTTTATTTTACCAAAAAAAGAAGAAGAAAACAATTTGTCTAAAAACAAAACAATGTTACTACCTATGTATATCTAGTTTAAAAAAATAGAGAATCATTGTTTTGAATTTACATGCAAATTCTGTTTTTCCCTTATTTAACTTTCAAATCGATGTTTACCATAAAAAATGATTTCTTCTCCTTCTTGGAAAAGGTGAAAAAGAAAATTGCTCTGTATTATGTAAATTCGAAAAAAAAATTAATAATCATTTGAATTTACATGGGCAACATTTTTATTTAACATTCATATCGTTGATTACTGTTGAAAAATAATTTCTTTTTCTCTCCTTTTTTTGGAACTAAAAGTTGTTTGATTCGTTTATAATTGTTTTGTATATCGAAACAAATTTTTTTTTAAATCTGATTTTTTATTCAATTTTTTTTATTCCAGTTAAAATTTTTAGTTATTTTATTTCTTATTTTTTTAGATTTTAGTTTCTTATTTTGGTTTTTAGACTTTTATGTTATTATTTTTTTTATTTTCCAGTAATTTGTAGAACAAGAAAATTTTTTCATTTTAATTGATGTCGATTAAATGTTAAAATTAATTGTACGAAATGTTTCCAAAAGATAAAAAAATATTAGGGAAAAAATAGTCTATGTAGGTTAATTTATTTTATAATTAAATTCAAGGATTTATTTTCTCGAAAAATAAATACAAGAGATGAAAAATAATTTCTTTGGTTATTAAAAGAAATATGAAGAAAGATTTATTAAATTATTTTTACAAAAATAAGAACTCATTTTCTTAATAAATAACAATTTTTTCTTAACAAACGAAGTGAATTTAATTATAGTTTTAGTAAAATCTTTACCTTAATACTTTTAGTAAGTTAATTTTTAATTACAATAGTTTTGGCTCTCAGTTGTTGAAATGTAATCTCACTAGAGATTACTGGCGAACCCTAAACAAGGATATACCATACCCCATAAAATATATACTTGAAGCAATAAACTCGAATGTGAAATTCTCTCCTAAGAAAATAAAATTTAATTAATTTTATTTTCCCTAAAACCCCTATCTCTTCTTTTTAATTGTTTATAAAAATTCTCAACAAACTAAATTAAGCAATTTCCGTACAACTTTTCGAATAAAACAAACAAACAAAAAATATATTCAGACACAAATTCATTTTACTCGTTTCATTTCACAATTCTCGAATAAATAAATTAAAAACTTTCTCTTTATATTGAATACAATCATATTTAACTAAAAAGGAAATTAAAATTTTTAATTACGTAAAACTTTTGTTAAAATTACACACAAATTCTTTATTCAATGACCTGGAATCAATTTACAATCAAATTCGTAAATGAAGGGCAAAATAGAAAGGAAAATAAATTTAAATATTAATTAATTCTTGTAATTAAATAGTGAAAAACGTGATGAAAATAATTAACCAAGGGTTTTTTTTATTGTTTGGAAAATATAAAGCGGGGGAATTAAAATAAGAGGGTGAATGTAAATAATTGAGATTTCATTTTTTTATTGTTTTTAATAAAAGAGAAAAAAAATTGTCAATGCGAGAACAAAAATAAAACGAGGATAAATATAGAAACTTATAAGAACTGTAATTTAGTAGCATAAGAATCTCTTTGTAGTTGCCAACATGACTGCAAGCCTTTCCGAGGCTTGAAAGGAAATTCGATTAACTTCAATCCATGTTCAGTCAATCATAAAGAATTTCATAACTGCTTTTATAAACCCATTTTATTAAAAAAAAGAACGCGCCCACCAACCTTTCAAGATTTTTCATTTTTCCCAGTGTCTCCATTCTTGCTATCATATTTATTCAATGAGAATTCAATTCTCTTCATAATGATTTTAATTTTTTTTCTCCTATTTTTTCAAAAATTGTTTCAAAAGTGTCATTTTTGAAAATTTTTATTTTTATTCGATCGAATAAAAATAAAATTTGAGAAAAGTCTTAGCTTCTTTCAAATTGAATGAAATTTCTGAATTATCTATATTGTTCAATTAAAAACGATACATTTGTTAGAGAAAATTAATTTTGAGCAATGTACAAACAGAAGTCTGTTTTTATTAATAAACAATTTTCTTTCCCAAGTTTTGAATTTCAGTAAAATTTTTATTATTTATGATTATTCCTGTAAAAGTGTATTAACACTAATTAAAATTCTAAGATGAATTTTATTATTTATGAAAATAATTGAATTCTTCCAAAGAATTTTAAAAAACAGTTAATTGAATTTCTGAAAAGAATTTTATTATTGATGAAAGTAATAGAATTCTGGAGAACGTATTCATTAAAATTTTTTAAATAATTGAATTCCCAACAAGGAATTTATTACTTTTAAAAATAATTGAATTCTTGAGATGAATAATGTTATTTATGAAAATAATTAAATTTTGCCATGAATTTTATGAAAATGCTACAAAATAATTAAATTTTCAAGAATGATTTTGTTATTTATCTAAATTAATAAATTTTTTTCGAAGAATTATTCATCTAAATAATTGAATTCTTGCGAAGAATTTGATTAAAATCTAAAAAAAAATTGATTTTTTTCGAACAATTTTATTAAATATTAAAAAATATTTTAATTCCTGTGATATATTCTAATATTTTTTTAAATAATTGAATTCTTCCAAAGAATTAAAAAAATCTTTCTCTAAATAATTTATTTTTTCGACGAAATGAAATTAACTTTTTAGGACTAATTACATTTTTTAATTCCTGTTAAAATTACATTAAAAATAATTGAAGTCTTACAATTAATTTTATTATTTATGGAAAAATTAAATATTTGCTAAGAATTTTAATAAAATTTTCAAAATTAATAGATTTAGATTTTCATGAACCATTTTTTAAATAATTAAATTTCCATTAAAAATATCATTATTTGTAAAGTAATTGAATTATTGTAAAGAATTGTATAAAAAGTTTTGTTAAATAATTGATTTTTTTGAAAATGCAAGTCTAAATTAATTTAATTCTTGCGGAAATATTATTATTTATGTAAATAATTAAATTTTGAATGAATTTTAACAATTTTTATTAAGTACTTGAATTCTTTGAAGAAATTTTATGAAAATACTAAAAATTAAAAATAATAATTGAATTTTTAATATTTTTTTACGAATAATTGGACTGTTTTAAAGATCTGGATAATAATTTTTCAGAATAGTTTTTTGATTTCCAGTATTAGCAAATTTAAACTTTTAAAGTAGTGAAAATTTTGAAAGAAACAGGAATTTTGTCTAAAATCTAATTGCTAAAAAATTTCTAATTAATTTTAACCAAAATTTTTATATTCATTTTCATGACATCAATTAATTTTGTAACTATACTATTATTTATTATTTTTTATTAACTACAATTTTTTCTTTTTCTTTACGTCTTGGTTTATATGTTTCTATCTTCTTTTTCATCTTTAATAAAGGATAAAGTTCGTAACCTGTTTATAAAAGGTAAATAAATTCATTCAAAATTGGAAATTTATAAAAATTTCAAGTTTAAACCTTTTGAAGTTGATTTATTCATGAAAATTTTAAACGCTACTCTTATGATCCCCAAGTTTTGAACGTTCAAATGAACGAAATATTCTTTATTGAAAATATTTTAATAAATTACTAATCATAAACAAATTGGAAAACTACAATTTTACGTTTACAAACTCAGTAATTAATTTTTTTGATAGTGAAGCAAAATAATTGTAGTAAAAATTTAATTTTTAGGAGTAATAAATAAATTTCGTTTATTTGAACGTTGAGAACTTTAGGATCTATCTCTTTTAAATTTTAATTTATTTCGAAATACGTTTGGGTAAAATTATTTTTGAAAACATTTTAAAAAATTGCAATTAAATACAAAATTATCTATTAATCATACATTCGATTGAAATAAAAAAATTTTCTCAATATTAGTAAAGAAATATATGTGGAAAAAAATGCAATGTAGATTATGTTGTATTAAAATATTTTTAGAGGGATTTTATATTGAAAAATAGGTGGCTTTTATGCTTACTTACACATTTAGTGTATGTATATATCTATACTATACATAAAAAAAAGAAAAGTGAAGTATTTATTTAAATGGGCTTTTCCCAACTCACATAAATATTAAGTGAGTTCTCCGAGTCACTCGACTCTCGTTTCTTGGAATATTCTTTCTAAAGTATTACAACTGTTTCATGTGTTGCAAAAGTTAAAGAAGACCTCTATGGGGATTCGAGAAGACAAATAAAACGTTTACTGCCAAGAAGAAGCAATTTTATCGTGGGAAAAATGGTGAAGTACTTCATTCACCTTTCTTGATGGCAGTAATCGTTTGGTCGTCGAGATTGTGAAAACAAATCCCCCAAACAACCTAAAACCGATTGGAAAACTTCACTTTGGGTTCTCCCTTTTCATTTCTTTTCTTCACTGTTTTTTTTTTTTTTTTTTTTTTTTGACTTCTTTTATGTCTAATTGTCGTTTTAACAATAATACCCTTTTCATATTATTTTTTATTGTTTCGAATTTTTCTCATTCCTTTCAATTCTCCGCGCCGCATCTCTCTCCCTTTTGACATTGTGTACGGGGAAAAATTCTTCTACCAACTTTTATGGCAAGATCTGTAAATTGAAAAAATTTTTTTTATTCCTTCTAGCGAGTATATTGATTCTCTTGGATTCTCTTTGATCCTCTTTTATTCTTCTTTAATTCGCTTTTTATTCTCTCCAAACTGTTGATTTTTCTGGAATTTTCAAGAATCATGGGGAATGTACTTTTTTTTGATTTATAGAAATGACTAGTAGTCGTGAGATATATTGAAAATTTTTATGTAAAATAAATTTTTAATTTAATTATGTTTTTAAAAGATTACAATTGTATTTCTTTCGAAATTCATTTATTATTTGGAATTTATTACTAAAATTATTCTCTAAATCAATTAATTTTGGTAATTTTCAGAATTTACACATTTCGGGAAAGTCAGGGAATTCAGAAAATAGTTCGGGATTTTTATTAAAATTACTGGAAAAAATAAAAAAAAATTTGAATTAATAAGAAAATTCTGAATTTTTATGTCAATTTTTTCGATTTCTAACAATAATTTCTATATTTAAAAAACTTAATTCTTGACGAACTATTTTAAAATTATCATTAAAATGACCATTTAATCTGATTTAATTAATATTTTTACTTAAATATTTCAAAATTAATTGAATTTTAAAAGACTTGTGTTTAAAATTTTCAAAAGTAGATGAACTTCAAAAGATTTAAATTTAAAATTTTGATCCCAAGTTTTCATGAAACTAAATAGAAATTTTAAAGAACTTATAATTTTTAAAAAATTTACGTTTACAAATTCAAAATTAGTTAATTTTTTCAAAATAAATGGATTTCTAGAAAAATTTAAATTAAAAACAAGTAAAAAAATTTAATTTTTACAATAAATAAATAAATTTTGTTCATTTGAACGTTCAAAAATTTAGGATCTTTTAAATTTTAAATTTTAGGAAATTTCAACTTTTAATCATGAAATTAATTACACCCGAAATTTTAAAGAACTTATAATTTTAAAAAAATTTATTCATTCGAATTCCATGAGATTTGTTAAATTTTTTAGTATCTATTTAATTAATTTTTAAAATTAATGGATTTTTTAATCAATTAATTAATTTTTAGAAAAAAAAAGAAAATATTTAGTTATGAACAAGTAAAAAATTTGAATTTTTGGAGAATATTTTAATAGGTTTTAAAATGAATTTTAGTTAAAATTTTCGAAAATATAATGAAATTGAACAATTTAAAAATTTTTTTTACACAATTCGATTATTTTCATAAATAATAACATTTTTTTAAAGAGATTCAATTATTTTGAAACAATAATAAAATTCTTGATAAAAACTGTCGACAGATAGATTTAAAAATTACAGAAGAGCTTTTGCAAAAAATTATTATAAATTCATTGATTTAGGGAAGAATTTTAGTCAAAAAATTTCCAGAAATTAGTAATTGAATTAAAGTAGTTACAGTAATAATATTCTAAGTTGTTGAATATCAAAGTGTTTTGAATTTATAATTTTAATTTCTATGGAAAAATAATAATGATTAAATGTTTATTTAAAATAAAATTATAGGTGTTTTCGAATATTTTTACAATTATATAAATCAGTGAATAAATTTTAATGGCAAATTTTTTTGCGTTTTCGGAAAAAATAGAATAAAATTTTTGTCTTAACCCTGATGTTGAGAATATTTTTCGAGAATTCAATTATTTATTTGAAAAAAAGGTTCATTTAATAAAATACATCTAAAATTTCATTTTACGATTTTTCCTCAATTATTTGAAAATTTTTCTCAGTGTAGTATCGAAGAAAGAAAAATGTTATTTATTTGCTAGTAATAACTTCTATATAATTTATCAATATAGATATATAATTCTCTTCAAATTGAAAATAATATTTCCATTTTCAATAAAAACATTTCAACTTTCGTTACATGAGTATCATATCAGAAGTGATTCAAATTTTTATTGTTTTCCGAATTTATATTTTATAAAGTGGTTCAGAGAAATTTATTGGAAATAATCATGAGGGATTGGAGAGATATTTCGTTTGCTTCTCAGTGGATAACGTTTACGTATAGAAATTGAGTTTTCAAACATGCATGAGCATTTTTGACGTAGGTTCAAAGTCATACAGAAAAAAATTCTAAAGGGAAATATACACAAAAAAAATGTAGCCGGAAAAAACAGAAATTTAAAAAAAAAATCTCCTTTACTTTTTCCCCTTTATTACATATTTTATATCATCGACAGTTTATTGTGAAATGATAGTATAGTAAAATCAAAGCTCCTCATTTCATGTTGAAAAATCTTGAAATCTGTTCGACTCTTCTTCATGCTCTATTTCACTGATTTCATACTTTTATTTTTAAATTGTACTCTCTCTTGAAAGATCAATTTAAATTTAACTTAAAATTTAAAATATTGAAAAAGTTGAATTGTTCTTTTTTTTCGAGTTATAACTTATCTAGAAGTAAAAGAAGAAAATATTAATTTTTGTAATTTATTTTCTTTTTCTTCTGGCACTACAGGTTTTTAAAAGAAAAAAAAATACTATGCGCATGATATTCTGAAAAAAGGGTTGTATATTAAATTTCGCGTGGAGCATTTTTATACGATTTTATACCTGTGTTCCACGGTATTTTATTGGCCATTCATGTTCCACATCTGTATAAAGAACAGACATAAAAAAAGCGTGTAAAGCTTTCTCGTTGATCATATTATATATAGTGAGATTTTTTCGGTGTCTTTTAAAAATATTTTTTCTCTCTCTCTCTCTCTCTCTTTGTGACTTTATTGAAAATAATCGCTGAAATTAATAATTAGATGAACAAAAAGTTTTTAAATTAAAATTAAATTAAAATTAAATTAATTTAAAATTATATGGAGAAAAGTTAAAGAGAAATTAAATAAATTGTTTGAAAATAAGTATAATAAAATTATTTTTTGTTTCCAAAAATTACCAACAAAGGGAATTAATTTCAACAAATTGTAAAAAGTTAAAAATGTTTAAATGCTTGCAAAATTAATGTTTAAATTTAATAATTAAAATTATTCGAAAATTGAAGTTATGATATAGTTTAAAAGTAAAAAAGAATTTGCATAATAATAATAACAGTTTCACTCGCTGGTGCGATAATAAAATTGAAGTAAAAAATAAGGGAAGAGTGTATTGGAAATACAAAAGGGAAAAATTTGAATAATCCATTTTTCTTGTTGTTAAATTTTTATGTTTTTGGGTTAATGTGCAATTTAAGGCAGTATTTTTAGCCTCTATTTATTCGTGTCTGAGCTTGGGAAAAATGCATTATCTACTGTGATTACAGATCTGGAAGTAAAACGAATAACGAGCTATGAACTTCACGTCATGATACATATATGGTAGAATGGCGTGACCAGGAACGGATTTTAAAACTTTAATTAACCCGACTCGATATTTCACAGTATGTCACTTTACAACCAACTTGTTGTATGAAAGTTATCAAAAACATGTTGGAATACGTTAAGTAAACATGTCGTAAAAATGTATGGACGAAAACCATATATATATATATAGATAGATAGATTGACTGCTTTTCCATTTACTCATTTCATGTACTGTAAATATGAGAGTTAGACAAAAAAAATTGCCAGTTTATAATTTCATCGGTGTTTATTCACTTTTAATGAAAGCGTAATTTTTTTCTCAAAAAAAAGAAAGAAAGAAAGAAAGAAAGAAAGAGGACATTTTTTCTCTTGCTCGCATTTGTTGATAGTTTTATCAACGAAAAAAATTTTTTATTCAAATGAAAAATAATTCATTTCGTATTTCCTTTTTTTATTTTCTATGGTCTGGAAAAAAAATTTGATATGCCTAATTATTTCTATTAATATTTGTTGATAAAATAAAAAATTTATTAATGAAATAAAATTTTTGTATTACTTCTTCTTGCATTGATAATTTATAATTTTATTCATTTTTCAATTTTTAATTAGTAAAAACTAAAAAAAGTAAAAACTAAAAATAATGTTTAATTTGAAATTAGTGACTGACTTTTTGCTTTTGAATTAATAAATTTTTAATAATATGATAAATATTTTTTTAACGTTCAATAGAACAAAATTTTTATATTTTTTCGCCAAATTAAAATTTTTAGAATAATTGTGGGTCTTAGAAAAAGAAAATAATTATTTGGTATGTTTTTAAACGTAAAATTTATGTTTTTGATTTTTTGTTGCAATTCGTAATTTATAGGAATACTTTTATTAAAAATGTATAAACGTTTTTGTTAGTATTTCTTTTTTTTACTTTTTTATATTTTGAAAATTAGACGTTTGTCAATAAAGTAATAAAGGAGACGAGACAAATATTTGAGAAATTTATTATTTATTAAAGTTAAGATTAAAAAATATTTAAATAGTAATTTCTACTAAATTAATTGTAATTGACTGGAATTCAAATAAATTTAAATCAAAGGCAAAAAAAATTTTCAAAAAAAAAATTCAAATCAAAGTTTAAATTTTTTACTAATTACGAATTACGTTATTACTAATTCCATTGTAGGGAGTAATTAGTAAAGACCAATTTTAAAAATAAAAATTATAAATAAACAATACATCCGAATTTATAAGACAAAACCAAATTTTTGATTTTTCAATGTTCGTTAAATTTTTTTGGGTTAAATATTGTTAAATTCTTTAATGAAGTTTGCGTTGATATTTTTGGATGTCTTGAATTTTCAAGTTATTATTATTAAATTTATTTTATTACCAATTCAGTAAATTGTTCGATATTTAATTTTTATAAAAAATGTAAAATATTTTAAAGGCTTAGAGGGGAATAATGTTAATTTATATATTCTAGAAAAGAAAAAAAATTGTTTCCGGCATTTAAAAAGTAGCATTTACAGAATTTTTGTAAATAGTTTAAAATTGGCTAAATAATAATTTGAAATTGATCAGAAAATTATTTAATACACAAAAACACACGTATAGTTGAATGTAATTATAAATTAAAAATTTAAAAGATCAAAATATTATTAATTAACAATTAGATTTATTAGACGATTCGTTTTGCTTATAAATTAGTAAATTTTACTAATATATAGTAAATTTCTACTAAATTATTAGTAAAATTTATTAAAATTCAAATAAAAAAATTATAATTTATTTAATAAAAAGTTATTATATTGATTTAAAAAATTTAGAAAGATATTGTAATAAAATTAATAAATATCTAATAATAAAAAACTTAAAAATTAAAAAATGTTTCAAATAAAATCTAATGAATAAAAAACTAAATTTGTTTTTTATTTTTCACTAGTGTTTTTTCTTAATAAAAAAAAATTAATATTGTAATGAAAAATAGTTTTTTTGTGGCTGATATTTTGAATTTGTAAACATAAAAATTAAAAATTTTTTGTGTTTTTTAACTTGAGAGAAGAAAAAAATTTCAACTACAATAGTATTGGAATTTTTTTCAGATTTTCCGATCCATTCAAAGAGATAAAAATCATAATGCTTATTGACTTTTTCCTTTAGCAATTCTTAATAATAAAAATTGTATTCAATTCATTGAACTTTTAAATCTGAGAGCGGAGGGAAACGATTAATATTTTACGATACATTTTTCATAATTACCTCTGTAGAATTTTTTTCGATTCATTGAACAACATGTTTTTTATGTAAACACTAATATTTAATCATATGTGAAATATATATATATATATATATATATATATATATATATATATATAAAATTTTTTGAAAACCAATTTTATAAAAAATATTATTAGTTAGAACTATTTTTATTATTATTATTATCATTATAATAATCTTTTTCTGATTATTTATTAATTTTACTATTTTTTAATTTTTAAAAACTAAAAAATTTTATTTCCTAATTTAATTCCATTAATTATAAATTGAATTTTATTTAATCAGATAAAGTAGAATTTATTTTACTTTTACAAAAATTCTGAGATTCGAAAAATACATGAAAAGAGAAAAAATGAAAATATTTTTTGCTCAATGTTATTTAATGGGAAAAATTTAATTTTGCAAATTGGAAAATTAAAAAAAAAATTATTTGACGTATACGAACGATTATTTAAATTAGCTTTTACATTTGAGGGGAAAAAAAAGTAATTCTGAAAATCATATGTTTCTTGATCAAATATTCCCTTTGATTAAGTGTGTAATCCATTTGCTTTTGATGTAAGGTCTGACCAAAATCTTCCGTGACTACTGGCAAGTAGTAGATATAAAGTATCGATCATCCGGTTTCTAATTACACGAAGGCATTTCGATAATAATAATTTATTTCCGCAATTTTCGAATTTAAAATTGAAAATATATTTTTTTTCCTCGATTTTATTCGAAAAAGTAGGAGAAAATAATTAAATTTATTATTTTTTGAATTTATTTTATTAAATCTTTTTGTATTATTAAATAATATAAAATAAATATTTAACAATGAATAAATATAATAATTTATTATTATATTGTTGTTGAATAAATATTTTTTTAAACAAATTTAATAAATTTTAATTTTAATTTAGACAAATTTAACAAAAAAGAATCGAACAAAATTTTTTTTTTTTTGCAATTAGTAATTTATGAGAATACTTTTATTAAAAAATGTATAAACATTTTTTTAGTATTTCTTTTTTTACTTTTTTATATTTTGGAAATTAGACATTTGTCAATAAAGTAATAAATGAGACGAGACAAATATTTAAGAAAATTATTATTTATAAGAGTTCTGATTAAAAATTTTTTTTTGTTAAATAATATTCAGTATCGTATATTAAATTATTAGATGGTAAACAAATTAATTATGTTACAAAAAAAATTCCCCCCTTCTTCCTTTTTCGGTAAAAAAAACACGGGTTTTTTTCTTGGAATATGTATCATCGAAAGAAAACTTGTGTTAATATTGGAGAAAGTAAATTCAATTCTGTTGTTGGACGAGTTATAAAGCAAAAAAAAAAGAAAAAAAATTAAAGCATTGACGACTAAAACGAGTTTCGAGTCTAGAAGATAAACGATACCACGCTTGAAAAGAGAACAAGCTTCGGCACTACTTTTAACATACAGACTTTCACCAAATACTTTTTTATTACTTTTCTATATCCATTTTTTTCCTTCTTTTTTTTTGCAAAATCGCTAGTTTTCAACTTCTCGAATATATACGTGGCTGTCTATCAATCGTATAGTTTAAAGTTTTTTTTTCCTTGAATAATTTTCCTCTCAAGTTTTTTTTTCCTTTTCTTTTTTTGAAAATCATTTACATTACTGGAAAACGTTTTTATGTTTTTTTGCAGATACGGAAATATATTGCTTCTCAAATTATACCTTCACTCTGTAATTTAATATTCAAGTTTCTCCATTAGTAAATTGACTTAATTGTGAAAAACAATCTGATTCTACGTTTCGAATAAAAAGAGATTGTAGTGTAATTTTTCATTCGTCATGTTCACGTGTGTTTGTGTGAATGAGTGTGAGGCAGTGAAAAAAGAATTTATTTCATAGCTTGTGTAAATTTTTTTAGATGAAACGCAAAAAAGTGAATAAAATAAATGAATAAAAAAAATGAATAAAAAAGTGAATAAAAAGGAATGAATGCAGAAGAGAAATTAATAAAACAAAAATCATTTAGAGTTTGTAATTTATAAAGTTTTCTTTTATCAAAAATTTTCTATATTAAAAAAAAAAATTTTTTTTTATATCTGCAAATTAAAATCTGATAATAAAAAGCAATAAACAATAAATTAGAGTCAGTTTGTTGGAAATTAATTTTGTTTTTTCGAAAAATTAATATTAAAATTTTCTTTTTTTTTTTTTTTTTGAAAACTGAAATATATAAAAGCATGGAAATTTATTCTTGCAGATAAATGTCATCCACATCAACAGTTTTTTTTATCTTGGGTAATAAAAATGGAAAATTTTTAAATTTTAATCTTTCCTCACTGTTACAGCCGGTTTAGTGAACTGATTTGCATGAAAATTGAATGGCACGTGTGTGACATTACAATTTCAATTCAGTTTTAAGGATTTTAGGTGTATCTGTGTTACTTCAAGATACATTTAACAATTTTGTCAATGTTTTGTACATTTCAATATTCGATTAACAAAAGCGAAATTTAAAAATTAAAAAAAAAATCCATTTTTATTTCAATTGAAATATTTTTAGATTCATAAAAATTTTTCTCGTTAATTTGAAAGTTGAAAAATTTAGAAACATTTCTGAATTACTCTTTTAAAAAAAAGCCTCCCCCCCAAAAAACAAGGTACAAAGAAATCTTTTCAAAATAGATTTAAAAATACATGAATTTTGAATTTATTTTTGGGCATATTTTGCTTTTTAATATAAATTCATAAATTATATTCTTGATGCTGAAATGAATGTAAGAAAACCGAGAGATGACTAAAAAGCATAGAAATTTAATGAACATAAGAAAGACAAAAGTTGAAAGTTCCCTTGACTTCAATTCATTATGAAGCACTACACACAAGTTTTGATCTGACTTTTAAGAAAAGTGAAAAGTTTTTAACAGGGAAATTGTCTAAAGTCATTAATAATGTACCATTAAATATGGGAATGTTGGAAAAAGTGAAAAAAAAAGAATTTCGCTTTTTATTTTTTTTTTTCATTTGGAAAACAAAAATAATTGTTTTCCAAGACGGATGTATAATGATTTCACCGTTGCACCAGCTGTCTGCAAAACTGAAATGGATTTGCTTTTCTCTAATATTTCTTTTCAAAAAATATATAACTTTCAATAAGTAATGCTTCTTCATAAAGGAGGAAATTTTTATATTTTGATTGAATATTGCAGGAAAAGTAATATTGTGTGAAAAAACAATTTTAAAGTTATTTTTAAAGCTTGAGGTATAAATTTTAACATATATACGTACTTTGGGGTAAAATATTGGGAAAAATAGTATAAAATAGTAAATAACTATTTTCAACATCTCAGGTTTATTATTTACTTATTTATTTATTAAAAATAAAAATAAATTGTTATAGTAGATGAGTATATTTTAGTCAGGCATTTTTTTCAAATTAATACATTTTTTATACTTGTAAAAAAAAAATTTGACTGCAGTATCATTATTAAAATAAATTTAATTTAAATAATTTTAATATAATTTAATTTTTAAGTTTATTTTGTCAGACTGAAAAATAAATTTTCTACTGCTAATAATTATTTTTTTATTAATAAATTCTCTTTTGACTAAAAAACTCCAAATCTACTAAAACTAGTAAAAGTAGCATTGAAATTTTTATGGTCTGACTAAAAATGTTTTTTATTATTGTGAAAATAATGTTAGTTATAAACCTCTCCTCATCTGACATAAAAATCCTTATTCCACTGATTTCTTTATTTAAATAACTATAATTTATTTAGTTTGACTAAAATAATATCTAACTACTGAAAATAATAATTTTTTTACTAATCGATTCTAATCTGACTTAAAAATCACTCTGACAAATTAAAAAAAAAATTTTAATTCGCAATTAGCAGTAAAATTCAACTTTTGCCATTTGTACAAGTCAGTGTTAGGCAGACAATTATTTTTAATTTAATAAATTATTTCTGAATATTTAAAAAAAACCTAAAATCGTATTTATTTATAAAGTGGAATTTTGTCTAGTTGTACAAATAAGTTTTAGCCAATCAAAAAAATTTGTTTTTTATTAAATTATTTTTAGTTGTAAAGTAAAATTCACTCAGACAGAATTTAATAAAAATTCTCCTAGTTATTAATTAGTAGTAAAAAGCATTTTTAATCAGCAAGGACAATTTACGATGATTCAATATAATAAATAGTGAAACACATTTACACTTTGACAAAACGTTTAAAATTTATTGTAAATGCAAAAATAATTAACTTCAACAGTAAACTTTAATTTCAGTCAGACAAAATAAGTCACACTATTTTAATTTCGTTAACAAAAAATATATTTTCAATTCTGACAAAATTCTTTAATTGCTTGTGTAATGAAAAAATAATTAATTCCAATAGTAAAGTCGACATCAAGTCAGTCGGAAATAAAATTTGTTGGTCCTATAAAGATAAAAGTATTGTACACTTTTTTATGGTAATAAAAATGATAACGTCTTTTTGTACTAATAATGGTTTTTTTTACTTTATATTAATATTTTTTTCACTTTATAATAATATTTTTTTCACTTTATAATTATAAAATTATTTTATTTTTTAATAAAACTATTTTAATATTTTATCAGACAATAAATAAAGTTCGAGTCAAAATAGAACGTTTAATAAACTCTTGCAATAAACAAATAAGTATGACAATTGTAAACTTTAATTCTCTCGCAATAAAACAATTTATATTTCCATGAATATAATTCTATAAAGAAAAAGTTATCTCTGCAATTGCAAAGAGTTTTTCTTTCTCTTTTTTTATTTTGGTTTGTAAATTTGACTAAACTTTCGGTAAAAAAATAGAAATATAAATTTTTGTTTTATAACAATGTCTACTGTTATAAATTCTAACACAATTCCTTTTTATGTAAAACTTTATCAACAAGTAAACAAAATCCTCTTATAATAATTCTAATCTTATATATTCTATAGAGAGAGAGCATGTGACCGAATTTCCCTCTGCAATTCATTATTCAAAACCTAATTAGAGATTTTCACATAGAAACTTGTCTCGCACAATTTATCGAAATTGACATGGAAAATATTCACACGCTTTCAGTATTATTAAAGTGAATTGTATTAATATTTTAGAGCGTAATAATAAAAAAAAAAGAGTGACAAAATGTGAACTTTATATCGATCAGCGAATATTGTATATAAAATATATGAGATAGTGGGCAAGCATCCAATTATTTTCTACTTATAATGAAATTATATTCGTATAGACACGCGTTTTTCTACATACAGCTCATATATTAATGATAAAATATCAAGTTTTATTTTCTTCTTTTGCGAAAAAAAAAATATTTCGAATGATATATTAGATTATGCAAAATATTTTTAAGGTTTCAAACTTGTGAAACAATATGATAAAGACCTTTTCCTTTTTTTTTGCTTTTTACAAAAGAAAACTTTTGTACGATGAGAATCCGAGATGCAAGTTAAGTATAGTTGTAAAATTTCTGTTGAGTAAGCCCTTTATCTTATCTTGTGTATATATTCAAAGACACGAAGCTGTTCTAATTAAATGTAAAAATTCTAGAACTTGAAACTAATTTTTTCGTCTGCAATTTTTGAATTCTTTTCTCTTTAATATTTTTCGTTTGGAGCTCAGTTTTAGTTTAGAATTTTCTTCAATTTTTTTCATCTTAGATTTGGCTGACTGGATTTCGACATTACTGATAAAATTAATTTTTTTTTGATTACATAAGCAATTAAAGCATTTTGTTCAGAAAATATATTTTTTGTTACCGAAAATAAAATAGTGTGACTTATTTTGTCTGATTGAAATTAAAGTTTACTACTGAAGTTAATTATTTATTATCCCCAAGTTTTAAACGTTCAAATGAACGAAATATTTTTTATTGAATTTATTTCAATAAATTACTAATTATAAAAAAATTTAAAAGATGAAATTTTACTTTTACAAATTCAGTAATTAATATTTTTTGGATAGTGAAGCTAAATAATTGCAATTGCAATTGTTAAGGCTGACTAAAAATGTTTTTTACTACTAATTACTAACTAGGAGAGTTTTTATTAAATTCTGTCTGAGTGAATTTCACTTTACAACTAAAAATAATTTATTGAAAACCAAATTTTTTTGACTGGCTAAAACTTATTTGTACAACTTGACAAAATTCCACTTTACAAATAATTACGATTTTAGGTTATTTTTTAAAAAATAGTCAGAAATCATTCATTACATCAAAAATAATTATCTCTCTAATACTGACCTGTACAAATGGCAAAAGTAGAATTTTACTGCTAATTGCGAATTTAAATTATTTTTTAAAATTTGGTCAGAGTAATTTTTAAGGCAGATTAGAATCGATTAGTAAAAAAATTATTATTTTCAGTAGTTAGATATTATTTTAGTCAGACTAAATAAATTATAGTTATTTAAATAAATAAATCAGTGGAATATAGATTTTTATGTCATAATAAAAAACATTTTTAGTCAGACCATAAAAATTTCAATGCTACTTTTACTAGTTTTAGTAGATTTGAAGTTTTTTAGTCAAAAGAGAATTTATTAATAAAAAAATAATTATTAGCAGTAGAAAATTTATTTTTTAGTCAGACAAAACAAATTTCATTGGTATTTATATTACTTTCAGTAGATTTGGCTTTTTTTTTTAGTAAAAAGAAAATTTATTAATAAAAAAATAATTATTAGCAGTTAAAAATTTCTTTTTTAGTCCGTGAAAATAAATTTTATGTATTATAATAATATCGTCAGTAGACCTTGATTTTAATAAAAGAAAAAAATTATTTCCTTCTTCGCTGACTTGAGTTTGACTTTACTGCAAGAATTAATTTATTTATTGTAATAAAATATTTTTAATTTAATGTTTAATTGCACAATAATTATTATCAAAGCATCAATATTTTTGTTTAAATATTTTTCTGACAACATTGATGCATTATTTTTAATTAATTTACTTAATGAGAAATTTTTTTCCTTGATCAACGTTGTCGACTTCAATTTGGTCTTTGTTGGACAAAACATGCATTTTTTGTTACTAATTACAATATTTATTTACTTCTTAAAATTTGTATTTCTTTAAAGAAAAAAATATTTTTTAGATTAAAATAAATTTATTCTAAACTAAATATTGTGTAATATCAATTATTTTTCTTTTTTTTGACAGTAATTTTCATAAATACTTAAGGTGAAATAAAATTTCATTCATTTGAACGTTCGAAACTTTAGCTTCATCTTTAAAGTTTAAAAAAACTGATTCTTAAAAAAAACTGAATTTTTTTACCTTAATGTCAAAAAGTGATAGAAGTTAAACAAGAACTTCTAGTGTTCTAATTAAGAATTAACTTTTTAAACCCAAAACGAAGTTTTAATTCTCGAAAATTAATAATAACCACGTGAGAGTGAGGGGTTAATAAATAATTGAATAATTTCATCAAATAAATTGTTAGGTGCTCTTAACGTTTCATTACGAACTTAAAAAAAAGGTATAGTCGCGTTAGTATCCGCTTGAGGAAAAGTACTGCTAAGCTCCCTTGCGCGTAGTTTCTCATTTCTGAAACGAGTACATTTTATGCTTTTCCTTTTTCTTCTTCTCTTGCTTCTTCTTTCTCTTCTTCTTCTTCTTCTTCTTTCCTTTTCTCCTTCTTCTTTTTCTTATCCTTCTCTTTTTTATCTTTCCTTTTTATATTTTTGTCTCTTTTTTATTTTTTTCCTTTTCTCTTTCTTTTTTGCACGACTTTTTCTTTCTTCGTCTTAGCATTAGTATCCTTCTGTTTATTTTGACGATTCGCCAAAGACTTTGTGTGGTATTTTTTATTTTTCTATGATAATAAAACTCAGACAAATGTCCACTTGTAGGTAAATATAGTGGAAAAAAGAAATTACACGTTCTTTATTTAATAGATATTTTTATTTTACATTAACCGTATGTACATATAAATTTTCTCGAAAAGATCCCTACTACTATGCATTTACATAACATTAAAAATTCATCCCCTCCAAGAGGGAAAAAATGGAGGGAAAAATAAATTTTAATAATCCTGAAAAGCTTTTTGATTTTTCCTTTTCTCTTTCTCTGAAAACTCGAAAGCTCTGTAATAGAAATTCTCTCGTATAATGTTTGTTCCAACCAGAGAAACTGGAAAAATAGAAAAATATTGGATTTTATTAATATATTTTTGTTTTATTATTTTTTTTTGCTTTTATATCTATTGAAAGAAAGTATAAATAATATTGTTGAAAAAAAGGATGATTTTCTTTAAATTGAAAAAGTTCATTTTCTCTCTTATATGTGTGGTAGCAATTTATTAGTAGGAGCCATTTGTTGGGGAAAATGTTTTTATATAAAATAATGTTACTAAATTTTTGAGATATTAAAATAATTAATTGGAATTCACAATTTTTCGAAGAATATCAAATTGAGAAAAAAGGGAATAAAAAATACCTTTTTTTTCTCAACTTGATATTCTTCGAAAAAAATGTTTACTATAATATAATTGACATTCTTTTTATTATTGTATACTATTTTTTATAAAGTAATTAATAAATAAATAATAAAATTGTAAATTAGAAAAATTAAATAAAAATAAATTTTTTTTGACTACTTATTAATTTATTTTTTTAAGAACTAAAAGAGAGGAGTAATATTTTTAAGAAGTATTTTTTTTATATACACTTAAGGTTTATTGAATTTTTTATATATTTAAGTGGATTACATGTGAAAAATATGACGATATTAGTGAGGATTTTACAGTTAGCGAGCGGAAAACTTGGTAAAACGGCTTCACGTGAAAACACCGCGAAAATATATATATATATATAAAGAGAAAGAGAAAGAGAGGAGAGAGAAAATTCCCCAATGGAGCATTAAAACCCAAGAGCGCGATAGTTCGTTGGGTATAAGGAACGTGGAAGACATATAGGCAGTATCCTGGCAAATCTTTTCTTTAGAAGATTACCAGAAAAGGAATTCAGCGAAACGCGAATTCTGTGCTTGGGTCCACACACATATATTCGCGGACTGGCAAAACTTGTAATAAAGGGAAAAATATATTAGTTCCATCCGTCCATAACCACAAAGATACATATACAAGAGATATAATTTTTTGAAACATGTTTCTTCTCATGGAACCAGGCAGAAGTTCAACATGAAAGCCAGTTTCAAAAGAAAATTTTCATATTATTCCTTTGCTTTATTTTCTCTTTTTAAATACACACACACACATACACAAATATATATGTAGACAAAATTAGAAAGGGGAAAATATTCTATAGGAATATAAAAAGAAGTAGGAAGGAAAATTCGGTGGAAAATAAAATTATGAGAGAAATTTTACCAAGACTGGATCAATATTAATTCAACAAGTTATTTACGTAAACTTTCGTTACGTTCGATTTGAATTTCGCGCCAAAAAAGAAATCTGTCCGCTAGGTGGCGAGAAAATTCGCTCGCAATCGAGAAATGTAAAATAATAGTTTAATAAAATGTCTCTATTAAATAATAATTATTATTATTATAAAAATAATAATAAAAAATAATAAAATTATTTATTATTTATAACATAAATTATCTTCCCATTTGTTTTTGTTAAATTTAATATACATTTTTTTTCTTTTTTGTTTGTTTGTAGTCAGAGATAATTGTCATTATTTGATTATTGTTATTATTATTACAAAAGAGAATTGTTTACAAATTAATAAAAAAAATTATCATAATTATTGCCTTTGGCAGTTTTGCAATGCCCACTGGAATAAAATTAAAAAATTCCGATATTTAACTTTCATACATAATATGTCAGAAAGATTTATTTTTAATTAGTACAAATGAGGAAAAAAATACTGCTGTTTATACCAAAATGCGGATAATTAAAATGTGTGTACATTTTCAGAATTCATTCTTCATTTTTTTCTCTTTGAACTCTAATAAAAACGCGTTAAAATTTTCAAGCTTTTCATAGCACAGTGGCTAAATTTTTTTTTGAAATTTGATTTTTAAATTTACTTTGGTATATTTAAATGAAAAGTGTATAAAGTACATGATAGATTTTAAAAATGATATTTTGCTGTTATATAATACTTTCATAACCAATTGTAATTTCCATTAATTATTATTGAATTAGACTGAAGTGAATTAATGGTTATTGTATGTATATATTAATATTAATAATAATAATTTTAACGTTAACAAATAATACTAATAATAATAATAGTATGAAATAATCCCGATAACAGTAATTATTAATTATCTTTTTTTTTAATATTTATTCATTTTATTCATTTTTAAAAAATTTAATTTTAGTTAAAATTAGAATTTTGAAAATAATCTCTTTGAGATAATTCAAAATAGAAGCAGTGAAGGAAATAAGGTCAATGAACTGATACGAGTCAATAAATTCAAATAATATACAATCAGAATTCGACTAAGACTTTGGAGAACAGAATTAAATGCCTGGAAAGCAAAAGGGGAACATGCCAAGAATTTAATTTATTAGAAGGAAAAAAGGATTATAATTCATAAATAAAGTTTATTTCTTATTTATTTCGTAATTAATCAATACTGCATGACAATAGGAAAATATTTATAAAAATCATGACAATTATTATTATAAATAGAATTATAATAATGCCAAATAATATTAAGGAATTCTAAGTAATTCTAAATAATACAAAATAACACTAAATATTACAAAATCAAAATATATAATACTAAATAATTCTAAATAATAAAACATAAAAATAAAAATAATAATAATAATAATAATAATAATAATAATAATAATAATAATAATAGTAGTAACTACATAGTAATATCAATAAAGATAAACGAAAATAAATTTAAATCCTAGAGAATATTAAAAAAAGGATCCATTGATTTATAAAAAAGATCATTTAATTTTTTTTTTAAAGATACAGAATTTGTAATATTAAGTTAACAAATAAAATGTAAAGAAACTTTTTTTTTATTTTATACGAAAGAAGCAATTTTTTTTTATTTCATTTTATTCTTAACCAAGTTAACTTTATACTATATTTTAACAACACTTTCCCAGAACTTATATATCTTTTTGAAAACGTTTGACGTTTTTTTATGGGTAAAAGTAAAGTAACAAAAATTCTTTCGAAGCTCGAGGCTTTAAAAAGTGGCGTGTGGACTTTGATTAAATTTATGAAGCTCGAAACTACTTTTTTCAACATTATTTTTATCAAGTACGATTAGAAATTGAAGTACCGCGCCGGAAGTGAGTTATAAAATTAGTTTCACATTAAATAAATTAAATTCTATATTGTGTCTTGTTCAATAGCTAAATTTTTATTTTTCCCAACTTGTGACTTGTTTAATATTTAAAAATAATTTTTTTTCTCTTTCCACACACTTGTTTCTTGTTTAATAATAGGAAAAATATTTTTTTCTAATTGCAAACTTGTGAATCGTCTAATAAAAAAAGATTTTGTTTCTTTAATTAGTTTAATTGGAAATTTGTATCTTTTGTATAATTGAAAAAAAAATGTTTTTCTTTTTGCAAAGTTATTGAATTTATTTCTATTATTATTTAATTTACACTTGTTCTATTTCTCTTATTATTGATAAGTAAAAAAAATAATTTTCAATCGTCAAGGGTATTGAAAAAAAATTCTTTTTTTGTTCATTACGTTATTATTTTCATGAAGAAAAAAATAAACATCGGGAAAAAAAAATTCTATCAGGAAATGTATCTTATATATTCTTGTATGTATGTATGTAAAATTATATACTTTCGGAAAAAAAAGTCTTTCATCTCCGGTATGAAAGCTGAAATATACATTTTCTTTCTTTCAAATTCAAAAGTGTTGAGACTGCATTCTTATATTATAATAATTCCCCTCACGTTCAGTATAATAAACTCCATAGAAAAGTGTCATATGGGAAATTTTTTTTTCGCACTGATAATTTGCGATATAAATTCTAAAAGAGGATTTTTTCTCCCAATAAAAATAAATTTTTTTATTTTTTCTTTCATTTCCGGATTATTTCATTCTTAGAATAATGCGAAAAGTATAATTTTTTGTTTATAATACACAAAAGTAAGAAAAAAATTAACAAAAAATAAAAATAAATAAAAATAAACAAAAAAAGCAAGAAAGTAAATAAAAATAAATAAAACATTAAAGTAGGTAAAAAATAGAAATAAACGGAAAAGTAAAATAAGCCAAAAATAAAGGTAAATAAAAAATGAGAAGAACTGAAAAAAATAAAAAGAACTAAAAAGAACTAAAAAAATAAAAGTAAATGACGTGTGAATAATTCAATTTAAAATTAATATAAATGTAAAATTAAAAATTTGTAAATTTGCGGTTTTTAACATTATGTCTTGATTTTGAAAAAAAACGCAATGTTTAATTTTATATTCAAGGCGTTAAATTTTGGAATTTGCCAAATGGATTGAAGCTTTTAGTTCATTTATAATTCGTGAATATCAGTCGAAATGTATGAAACCATTAAGATAATGGAAATTATTGGAAATTTATGAAGTCGTTATTCCGAATATAATTTTATTATTTATTTTTTTTTGTTAATCGAGAAAAGGACAGATTGTCATGTTTCGGAAATTTTAGTCTACAATTAAAAAAAAATTTACGATAAGTGTTTTCTGGATATTTAACTTTTTTTTTAATAATTTCAAAAATTCTAATTTTACTTTTAAAGTCACTTGATATTTGACATATATTTTATACATTTTTCCTTGGAATTCTAGAAATTTATCAATACAGACAATTTTTATTGTAGTAAATATTTGAGTTTTCAAATAGAATTGTTTTTATTTTTTACGAGAATACTTTTTAACGAAATATTTCGTGAACAGCTTATTTTAATATTATAAACCCAAATTTTTATGTATGTTTTAGAGAAAATATATATATATTTTTTTTTTGGTCTATCAACGTATATATATATATATCTATATATTTTGAAAAACTCTCTCGTATGCTTCTCACGTTTCATTGTTATACGAGTTCTCTTTGCAGGTGTTTTTCGTGAGTTTCATAAGTCAAGTTCTCTGATCTCTAATATTATGCAAAAGTTTGATACGCGTATAAAATGAGGTATTTGAGAAAATTACATAAATCGTATGTATATTTAGAGAAAGGAAATAAAATTTCTCGCTTTTGAGAAGAAAATGGGAAAACTTTGCAAAAAAAGAAAAGTTCGTTTTTTTTTTGAAAAAAAATTTTCACCTACAAAAGAAAATCGTTTCTTAAAAAACATATTTTGTTTTCCAAAAAATCGCGGAGAAAACACAATTTTTTCTCTGTAACAAATCATTTATTAAAAAAACTCATTCTGCCTAATTTCGTCCGAAGTCTAAAGTTTGTTTCTGTGTTGGCTTTTGTTTAATTTTTCTTTAAAAAATATTAATAAAATAATAATGAAAAATATAAAATAAGAAAACAATTTTCCTTAATTCTAGTTCTTTATTTCCATTGTTTTAATAAAATTCCAAGTTCTTTTTTTAAGAAGGGAAAAATGTTTATAAATTATATTTGTCAATTAGAAAATTTGATTGAAAATTAAATTGAAATTTTATGAAATTTTTAGAAAATACAGGAAAACATTATATTGAAAAAAATGTTTTTGATAAATTTATTTACGAATTTCATTAATTGTAAAATTATTTAAAAACAATAATTGTTATTTTGTAACTTCTTAAAAATTATTTTCATTTTCTATTATTATTATCTAAAATTTATAAAAATAATTGAATTCACAAAAAAAACAATTTTTATTATTTATGAAAAATAATTAAATATTTGTGTACAATTTCATTCAAATTGTTTTTAAAAAATTTAATTCTTTTAAAAAACTCTAATAGTAGATATTAAAATTATTTTGAAACAATAAAACAAAGTTTTTGAAAGTAATTGAATTTTGAAGAAGAATTTTATTATTTTTAAAGATTATTGAAATTTTGACGAGAAAATGAAAAACTTTTGGAATATAATTGAAATCTTTCCAAGATTTTTATTAAAATTTGAGAAAATAATTGAATTTTGGAGAAGAATTTCATTATTTTTAAAGATAATTCAAATTTTGACGAGAATATATAAGAAAATTTTTTAACATAATAGAAATTTTGACAAAAATTTTATTAGGTTACATTTAAAAGCAATAGAATCTCTGCTATCATTTCCGTCGTCTTCAAAATTAAATTTCTTTAGTGTTTTTAATTTTTAACTTTATCTTTTGGTTTTTAATTAAAATTCTTCTATAAATCCATTATTTTTAATAATCAATACTAATTAGTTGTTAAATATTTTCAGATTAATTAGTAATAATAATTTATTGTCATATTTTTTACTTCACAGTTGAAATTTACTGGTACAAAAGTAAAGCAAAAAAAAAAAAAAAAAAATTTTTGAATGCATAAAAAAATCGATAGTGCGATAAAATAGCTTCATTCCTTTCCTTAGAGATAAATGAAGAACAAATCATCTATCCATTATACTTTATCCTCTACATATTTGAAGAAATATTTTTAGTTCACATAAGTTCTTGAAAGGAAATTGATGGTTCATTTGGAAATGACATTTGAAGGTTGAAAATATATTCAAAATTAATGATCTTTTGTTGAAATGAACAATTGACGACTGAAAGTGCACAGCGGTGTTGTTATCCCGCTTACATTCTCTCCTCCTATAGGGAAAATGTTCGATCACGATTGTGGAAAAGGTGATTTTGCAGAGTTGAGCAGAATTTGAAAAGGGGGAAAGATAAGGCAGTAGAGATCAAGCGCAGGGCTTATTTAGTTCTCAAGGCTGGAAATTGATTTTGTCGAACCTTTGCCAACTACTTCTTTAGATGTTTACCTTGTAGTGGGAAAGAGATTCAAGCAATCATCCATCCTTTTTAGAAAGAATTGACAATATAATTGTAATTGCATTTCACTTCACTTTTTTGCAATCAAATATTTCAAAATAGCATTTTCAAATAAGTATATATATATACAGAGGAAAAAAAGTAGAAATTTCTTTTTTATTTCTCAATTATTAAAATTCTCGATGATAAATTAAAAAAGTTTTTCTCATTATAAATAAATTTTTAATTTCTCGAGAAATATTTAAGAACTAAAGATTTTTTCTATACTAGCAAAAAATTAGAGCGCGGCAGACTTTTCACTTACTTTTTTTTAAATACAATTTATTAGCAAGTTTTAAAATAATAGAATGTCAAATTTTTTAATACAAATTTTTTTTATAAAACTAAAATATGAATTGGAAAATATTTATTTAAAAATTTGTTTATTAAATTCTTTATGAGAATTAAATTTTGAGAAATGTTCAAAGAAAAGTTCTGCAAAATTTTATTAATAATTCCTCGAAAAAATTCATTTAGTTTGAAATATTGAGGAATTGTTAATTGAAATTCAATAATTATTTTCAATACCTACATTTTTAATAAAATTTGTTGGAAAACTTTTATTATTTTCAAAAATTTTGATACAATAATTTTTTATAAGAATTATATTTTTTTATAGAATTTTAACTACCTTCCCCAAAAGAATTTTATTTTTCTTCCAATCAGTTGAAATGTTTTCAATAAATAAAATGAAATTTCTCTCTAAGAATTCAATTATTTTCACAAACAATACAAATTTTCATGGAAATGCAGTTATTTAAAAAATGCTAAAAAAAAATTATTCGCAAAAATTCAATTGTTTCTGTAAATAACAAATATTGCACAGGAATTCAATTATTTATTAGTTTTTTAAAAATTTCATGTCTCTAAAGTTTTGAACGTTCAAATGAACAAAATTTTTTTTTTTAAATATTTTTCAATATTATTATCTTTAAATGACAATTAAAAGAAAAATTTAACACAAATATTAAGAAAATAATTCATTTTTTAATTTGTAAATTAATATTTTCTACCAAAATTGAAACATAAAAAAAATGTAATAAAAAGATTCGTTCATTTGAACGTTCAAAACTTTAGGGGCTTAACATTTCTGCAGAAAAATTCAATTATTTTCGTAAATATCAACATTTTTTGCAGGGATTTCATTATTTTTAATCAATAATAAAATTATTTTTATGAATCCAATTATTTTTTATAAGTAATAAAACTCATTGGGGAATTTTAATTATTTTAAATATTCTATACTTTAATCAAAGTCTTCGAAAAATGTAATTATTTTTACAAATTTTATTAAAATTTGTCAAAAGAATTCAATTATTCAATAAATTATTTATTTTGGTAATTGAATAATTGAATAATGGATTTGAAAGTGAATAATTATATTTCATGTTCGATATCTTCATGTTTCATTCTAAAATTCTTATAAGTTGTTAAATTTCAAAAAAGTTTGAATTGGAATTTTTTGTCGTCGTTAAAAATATTTAAATTCAGAAACTATTAAAAAAAACTGCAGAGATAATTGTATTGCTTCTAGAAGAAATTTTATTTGAAAATTTCAAATTTTAGGAAAAAATGCATCATTAGCAAAAAAAAATATTTTTTTTTATTCTATATTTTCGCAAAATTGTGAAATCGAAAAGGAAATTTTTTTCCAGAAATAATTCGTTAACTCAAGACGTTGACAATTCAAAATTCCAATTTCTTTCAGTGTCCCAACTTTTTTTCCCCAAGTGATAAGTGATGTAATTCTATATATATATATGGAAGAAAATTTACTAGAGAGATAAGAAAAAAAGCATATTGTGAGAGGAAAATACTCTTTTTTATGAAAGGAAAAAAAGGCACTAGAAGAAGAAGAAGATATATTCACCACAAAATTCAGGAAAACTGTATGACGTGAAAATATGTAGAAAAAAAAATTTCCCATACCAAATTGATAAAACATTTGATTTTTAAAAAAGAAATAAATTTTATGATAATATATACAATATTTGATTAAAAAAAATATATATAGAGTGAACCGCGAAGTAAATGAAAATTCTAAAGATTGAATGATAAAAGGGCACATTTATTTCCTGTTCAAGAGACAGAGTCCATTCAAATTTTAATAATACAGAAATTGTATATAAAATATGAAAATGTGTTGTTATATTATAGGAAGAGCTGTCATGAAAAATTCTCGGAAATCTTGTATATTTTTTTTTTCATTTGAATGACATCAAGTGACAGGCTTCTTCCGGTTTTTTTCTCTATATCTCTCTCCCTCCCTCTCTCTCTCTCTTCTTTTCTTTGGACAGTTGAATTTTATAGTTTTCATTTCACACTATTGTTTAGACAGATATCAAAAATTGTTTCTTGTCGATTGCACATGTTCCGATATAAAAAAAGAATCTACGTGAATAAAAAATGAAAAAAATATAATCGAATAAGAAAAAAATGTTCCATATAAAATACAAGATTTAAATGAAATTTATATCTTGAATCGAGAATATGAAAAAAAAATTGTTTCTGTTTTCGGAAATGAATTTTTTTTCTGAAATTATTTTTATGTAACGTTTTGAAGAAGAAATTTCTATTTGGAAATAAAGTTTATTAAATTGTAAATATTTTTATTAATAATCGTGACATTGCAAAGCTGGAATATTGGAAATATTTCGATTTAATAAAGAAATTGTTAATAATGTGTAATTAAGTTATTGTCAATATTGAAAAAATGTTTATGTTAATAAATGATTTTTTTTACCTTTTTTATTCATAAATTGTCAATATTAAATATTAATTGCAAATTACGAAATATTAGACAATAAATAAAATTCGGTAGTAATTATTTACTTTGTTTTCAATTTCAATACAGTTTTCGTTACGCTTTTGACTCGACAAACACTATTGATATTTATTCTCCATTAGGTATTCAATTGATTTTGTTTTGTTTCACCTCTTCTTTTTTTTGTAAATCTGTAAAAGGATTTCGTTTAAAGTGTACTGCGGATTAAATAGAAAATCTGACTGGATTATTTAATTACTGTTTTATAAGCAACATTGTTGCAGTAAAATTCATTTGCTAATGTAATTAATTTAATTTCATTATAATGCACTGGGGAAAAAAATATTTGATTCTAATAACCAATTACTTGACTCTTACCAATTAAACAATTTTTATCAAGTAATTTATAATTTATAATTTTTAATCAACTAAATTTGTTTTAAATACTGAATTTATTGGTTTGAATAAACAATATTCTAATAAATAATATTCTAATAAAAGTTTAATTCAAATAAATATTTATACCCTATTATTTTTCTATTATGAAATAAATATTTATTTTGTAGTAAGTATTTTCTCTTTAAGTCATCGATAATTTTTAAAGACCCTAAAGTTCTGAACTTTCAAATGAACGAAATTTATTTATTTCTTCTGAGAATTAAATTTTTTATTGCAATTACTTTGTGTCACTAACAAAAAAAAATAATTACTGAGTTTGTAAATGTAAACTTTTAGTTTTTAAAAATTTGTTATGATTAGTAATTTATTAAAATGTGTCGAATAAAAATTTTTTTGTCCATTTGAACGTTCAAATCTTGAGGATCATTAATTTTTAATTCATTGGTAATTGAAAAGTTATTAGAATGTAGAAATATTTATGTGAAGTAAAGAATTTTTGGCTTTCTCTTCATAAAAATGTTCATTTTTTTGTTTATAATAATTAATTAACAAACATAGTATTTAATTTGTATATTTATTTTTTAATTAAACATCCAATGAATTATTGGCACAAAAAAAATTGAAAACAAACTAAAGCAATTTAAATGTTTTCCATCATTGCAAAAAAAATAAATTAACAGAACGTGTTATAAACCGAAATTGTTAAACTTATTTGGAAAATATATAAACGAATTTAATCCATTTTCATATATTTTTCCCCATCTTTTTTTTTTAAACTGATAAAGCGCACTTTTTTTTGTAAATTTTATTTTTATTGCTCACTAATTCTGAAAACGTAACCCAATCGTGTTATGTATAAATTCAAAAGAATTTTTATTCCACGAGATTTTATTGAAATTTTTTCGCATTTTTTTTTTTTTTTTGGTTTTATTTTACGAAAAGCTATCGTGAAATCATTTTTTTTGAAATAAGACCGCAATTGACCACAGTTTTCTCTTCTTTTTTATTTTTTTTGATAATTATTTTTTTTGAGAGAAGAAGATAAACGTTTTTACTTGAAATTTAATAGAAATGTGGTTTTTTTTATATTTGTAGAAACGAAAGCTAAAAATAGTCTCTGTTGTAAGAGAATAGCGAAATAAAGTGGAAAATGTCTATATATACAAACATTATATATATATAGAAAAGTTATTTCGTTTATATCACATTTTTCTTCAAGTAGACATTTTTTATACCAAGAAGACGACCTCGTATCGGATTATAAATGAGAAGTTGGTTTGAGCGAGACAGTATTTGATATATACAGATGTATGTTTTTTATCCTTTTTCCTCCCAAGGATGATTTATAAGATTTTGAGAGGGATTTACTTGTCAATTGAAGGATTATAGTAAAAATCTCGCTAAATATGCGCCATTCAAAGGGTATTTTCAATTGTTACTTATATCCCTTTTTGACTCAGTTTTTCAATGAGAATATTTTACATTTTCCATTGATTTATTCAAAGTCACGTGTTTATGTCTCTCTCTATCTTTCTCTCTCTTGCCATGTGTATATATTAATGCATAAAACATTGTGCATTAGCCCTTTTGAATCGGAAAATTTTAATTTCAATTTATTTAACAATACACGGATGAAACAAAAACAAAAATTATTCGTAATAAAAAAAATATTTATTTTTGAATTTAAATTTATCGCTGATTTTTTAAACTATTTTTATTGATAACTTTTATTGCTATCAGATACTTTTATTTTATGTGTCCTTTTGAACTTTATTTTATTTATTAGATTGATATTTAAAATATTTAATTATTTATTTCTATTTAAAATTGAAATTTTATTGATAAACAATTTTTTGCCTTAATAATTTAAGATCCTAAAGTTCTAAACATTCAAATGAACGAAATTTATTTATTTCTTCTAAAAATTAAATTTTTATTACAATTATTTTACTTCACAATCAAAAAAATTAATTACTGATTTTGTAAACTTGAAATTTTATTTAAAAAATTTTTTCCTGATTTATAATTTATTAAAATATCTGCAGCAAAAAAGGTTTCGTTCTTTTTTGAACGTTCAAAACTTGGGGATCATAATCATTTTTGTTTTTTATTATTTACTTCTTTGTCAATTTGTTAATACAGTAAAAAGAGAATGTTTAAAAAAATATTTCACTTTTATATTTTTGTTTATTTATCAAATAGAGAAACAAACAGTTTGATTAAAAATATTTTTTTGTTATTGATACAGAAGCAAAAGAAATTATTAATTAAAAATAATAGTTCGCTTTAGATTTTATTTAATTTTATTTAATTTAAAATTTATTTTTGTTCTATTTTTATTATTTTTTGTTCATACTTTTATTTTAATATTAAATTAGAATTTTCTTTCTCTTATTATTTTTATCTTCAACTTTTTTGCAGTCAATCAAAGTTTTGTTTTCTTTGTTTATTTTTATTTACTTTTTTTTTTTGACAATTTTTATCGAATTCTTTTGATGAAATTTCCATTAGAATTTTCTCTTGAAAAACTTCTCTCCTCTCGAGAGATGATTTAATCTGAGAGGAACGCTACTGCACGTATAATAATGAAATTACTGAATTTGTCGTAGGTGTTTATTTTGTAAATAATTGATCTTGCGAAGTAAATTAACCACGGTGCTTTGAATATTATGCTTTTGAAAATATTTTATCTCATTAAAGATGAATTTTCGCTATATTAAATCAATTATCAATTTCAGAAACGCAAGGAAGAAGTATATTTTTAATTATTATTTTAATTTGTTTGGATACATGCGTTATTATTATACATACGAATATATACATATAAACCTTAAGGTAGTAGTAGAAGATAAGCGAGAATGCAAAGTGAAAATCAAGTTTCTTAATTAGACATGTCTCTCTCTCTCTCTCTTTCTCTCTCTCCATATATATATATGCATGTAGTGTGAACACATTTCCTTTGTCTTATCTTTATATTTTATCCAACAAATTAACCTCTCCTTTTATCACTCCAGTTTTTTTTAATAGTTTCTTAATTAAAATATTTTTCCCAAAAAAGAGCAAGAGCAAACAAAAATGTGTGTCAAAAATTTTTCACTCATTTTTAAAAGGGGAGAATTTTTATTCACTTTGTATATTAAAGGTTTAGTTGTTGAATATTTATTTTCATATTTATTTTCATGTTTTTGACTCTAGGGCACGAAAAGCATTTAAGTTTTTATTATTGTGCAAAATACACAATTTTTGATTTTTAAATATACAATAAAAAAATATTCAATATTCACTGCAGTTTCTGAATAATTTCAGATTAAAAAGTAAATAAGTAATTAAAACTAGAATAATATGATTTCTTGCAAAAGATCAATTTTTCCCTAAAAAATGAAATTTTTACATGAAATTTCTTAAAAAATTAATATCAAAACTATCTTTCTCGTTATCACTTCACAATTTTTTAACAGTTACATAATTAGAATATTTTTACCAAAAAAAAATCCTAAAGTTTCGAACGTTAAAATGAACGAAATTTATTTTTTTCTTCTAAAAATTAAATTTTTATTGCAATTTTTTTGTGTCACTGACAAAAAAAATTGATTACTGAATTTGTAAACGTAAAATTTTAGTTTTTAAATTTTTTTATGATTAGTAATTTATTAAAATATTTGCAATAAAAAATATTTCGTTCATTTGAACATTCGAAACTTGGGGATCATTAAAAAAAAGATAGAGAAGTTTTTCGCTAATTTTTCAACAAACAAAATTTTTTATTCATTTTGTATTCAATATGAAGTAGATACCTAATTAATATTTTTAGTTTAATTAATATTTTATTGTCACGCTTTTTTGACTCGAGCGCGCGAAACACTGTATTAAACTTATTATTATTATGCAAATTGGAAAATTTATTATATTTAAATATTGCCACTTCAATTTCGGAATAATTTCGCTTTCAAAATTAATTAACATTAGAAAAACATGAGTGCATATTTCTGAAAATTAGTAGGAATTGAAAAAAATTACAATATTTTTTTTTACAAAAGTGTGATTTTTAAAAATTAAAAACTATATTTATTTATTAACGAAAATTTTGAAATTTTAGTTCAAAACATTTTAAAAAATTGAATTTTTTAGAAGTTACAAATAGTTAAACAGAAATTTAATTAAGTTTCAAAAGTAATAAAATTCTTGTCTGAAATTCAATAATATTAAAAAATTTTATGAAATTCTCGTCCTGGTTTCAATTATTTTATTTCAAAGTAAACAAATTTTTCTTCGAAATTTAATTTATTTTTAAAATTTGAATACAATTTTTAGCAAAATTTCAAAAATTTTCCTCAATTTAAAGATTTTTAATAACTATTGTTTTAATAAACTTTTTCAAATGATTTCAATATTTAAAAACAATGTTGATAAAAAATTCTGCGCAAACATTTAATTATTATCATAAACAATAAATATTTCACAGAAATTTAATTATTTATCAAATTGTTCTTTACAATAATTCAATTATTTTCTTAAATATTAAAAAATTTTTCTTTTTCTTTTGGAAAAATAATATAATGGTTAAATATTTTTTTTAAATTAAAAATATTCATGGTTTCGAAAAATTTCACAGTTGAAGAAATTTGTAAATTTTATTCGAAAATTTTTTTGAGTATTTCATTATTTTTGGAGTGAATCATAGAATATTCTTTCGGGTCTGGGTAAAGGTCAACATTTTATTTCAAAATTAGGGAAAAGTTATAAGTAAAGAAATAATTAATTATTAGCAATAACAAATATAATATAATATTTTTTATATTTTCGAATAAGACATAAAATATAAAAATAAATAAATTGGAATTTTTCTTACAAAATGAAAAATAAAGTTGTACAAAATAAAAAAAAATACAATTAATAAAAATTAGTTTTTTCTTTTTTTTACATTTATTTATAAGTACTAGGAGTAAAAAGTAGAATAAAAGGTAAAATATACTACAAATGGAGTAAAATATTTCTTAAAGTAAAAAAGTAAAACATAGAAAAAAACAATTCCATTTAGAGACGACAAAATAACTAGAGCAGTAAATGAATTAATTGCAGTAAATTAATTTACCGCTCTATTTATTTTTATTTTTTCTATTTATTTACTGCCCTATCTAATCGAATTATTATTTACAGTGCCATATGCGGTCAATGAATTTTTCTTTTTCCCTCAATATGGGGTGAATGTAGATATAATCTTTAAAAACTTGACATAAGTATTGTGTAAGGTTATAATTGATGAGGTAATTAATTTAATAATAAATTTTATTATACTTTCAATAAATGGATCATTAATAGTAGTGTCATGCATGTTATTGACAGATGGGAATTCAAAAGGGTTGTCAAATTCAAATTAATAGGTCCTTAGGTACATCTCATTGATCTCAATATTATACACATAGATATTGATCTAATATTAATATGGTTTCAGTTAATTGTTTTACATATAATAAGGGATGAAAAAAAAATTTTTCTATTCTTAATTATTTTTTTTATTGTATAATTTTAACCTACTGTACATATATTTGTATTTTAATTTTTAGAAGGTGCAATCTTTCTTTTTTTTTCCCCAACATTTTTCGAGGGAAGAAAAAGTTTTTACATCAAAGTGGCTAGTTAATGTGGTGAACTTGTATATACCACCTCGTTTGTAGAGTTTGAAACTACAACAAGTCACATAATTACATTAAGTATATTGTTCCCTTTAGTAAATCAGTGCAGCAGTTTCTGTCTCCTTTATATTTTACTTAGTTATATGCCAGTCAAGCAAAACTCAATAATAATTCATGTGAAAATTGAAAATTTATTTTTTTTATTCATTTATTTTCAATCATTTTGGATTTTTTTACTACTTCCATTTTTTTTTTGACTATTTTCAAGTCAAAAGGAAATGTAAATATTTAATATTATATTCAGTGACTAATTAAAATTACATTCAGTTGCTAATTAATATTATATTCAGTTGCTAGTTAATATTATATTCAGTTCCGTAACTAAAATTTCCCTAAGTTTTGTAATTAATTTATATTATTCACTTTAATAATTCTTATTCTTTGTGCAAATTTATTTCTTTGTCGCAAATAATATTTTCAATTCAGAGTTTTTGAAATTAAATTTCTATTATTTTTTAATCTCAAGAGTCAATTTCGGTTTTTAGTCGCGCATCGTTTCTATCTGATTAAAGGATAAAGGAGATCATTTAAAATTCGTGATGCATCCGCAGATCCTGATCAAAGGTCTAAAAGGAAAGAATATACCAGCAAAAAAGCAGAAGGAAAAAAGGTGGAAAAAAATAAAGTTAAATTTTTTTCTCCAAAAGAAAATTATCCCACCATGCGCACATTGTCAAAATGTCAAGTGAATTAAAATTGAATTCACTTTTATTTCTGCTTTCTGCGCTTCAAATTTTTTTTTTTTGAAATATAACAAACAAATTGTAAATAGGAAATGAAAAATTAAAAAAAAAATAGTTTCGTACTTGCGGAGATATAAAATTGTCAGAGTAAATATTTTTGTACTTTTTAATTTAATTAAATAAAAGATTAAAAAAATTAAACTATTCTCTTTGAATTAGTAAAAGGCTTTTTTTGTTTTCAACTTTTTTATTGATATTGTTTTTTTTCATTTTTTTTTAATTTTATACTCTATTATTTATTTATTATTTTAAAGAACATAAGTATAATTTCAATTCATAATAGATTTAAAAAATGGCTTAATTAGTAAAAGGCTTTTTTGTTTGCAATTTTTTTTAATAATATTGTTTTTTCTAATTTTTTCAATTTTATACTTTATTATTTATTTATTATTTTATTTATTATTTTAAAAAATATTAACATAATTTTTAAAAATAAATGTATTCCGTTGCGAAATTTTCTTAAAATACAATTAAAAATAAGTCACTACTTTCGAAAAATTTTACCAAAATTTTTGAGAATAATTGAATTTAATTAATATGCTTACAAATAATTGTATTCTTCCGAGAAATTTTACTACAATTTAATTAAAAATAACGGTATTACTTTGAAGAATTTTATTATTAATGAGAATAATTGAATTCTTGCAAGGAATTTCATAAAAAAATTCTTAAAATCCTGATTAAATTCTTTTGAAGAATTTCTTAAAATATTTTTTTAATAATCTATTTTCTTTAATAATTTTAATAAATAATTTTGAAAGCAAATAGATTTTATGAACTGAGTGATAATATCATATAATAATTTAAATACTTCATTATTGAAGTTAATTAAAATTGTTTTGAATATAATTAAATTTCGGTGAAAAAATTAATTATTTAGAGAAAAATATTAATTCTTGCGAGGAATTTTATTATTTTTAATACCAATGGAAATGTTTCCAAAAATTGGTTGAAAGTTTGAAAAAATGAGTTTTTTCTAAAAATTTTATTAAAAATTGAAAAAAAATTGATATAATAAAATTTTTATAATTTTTTTCCAATTTCGATTCTCAATTTATCAAAAAATATGAAGGTAAAGTTTTGAACGTTCAAATAAACGACATTTTTTTCACCTTAAGTATTTTTAAAAATTACTATCGAAAAAAGAAAAATAATTGATATTACACAATATTTAGTTGAGAATAAATTTGTTTAGAGCTAAAAAATGTTTTGTTTCGTTAAGAAATACAAATTTTAAGAAGTAAAAAAATATTGTCGTTCATTTGAACGTTCGAAAAAGTTTAGGAACATCAAAAAATTAAAATTTGAAAACAAAAAATTTTGTAATTTGTATAATAAATTTACTGATTTGAAATAAAAAAAAACCCAGCGATTATAATTCAAATCAGCAATCATATATTTCTTCTAATTCAAATTTAGAAAGTAGGAATAAAAATATTTGGTAAAAAATCATAAAATATGAACAAATATGAATTCTAAATTAATATAAATTAAAAATTTATATATAATTATTTTAATTATATATAATTATATATATATAAATATACATATATTATGCTTTCTATCAATTTTGATTTGGATTTATTATTAAATAGAAATTACTGAATTTTGTCTCCTTTTTTTACTCGTTAGTTTAGAGCTTAAGCAATTCAACTATAAGTAAGGTCTTTCCAAGAGTTTGCAACCTCATTAGAGAGTAATTTTCTTCTGTGATTTGTATGATAAATGTACACACAAAAGATCTATAGATACGTAGATTCAGGAAACTAAAGAGCTTTTGTGTGAATATATCAGGATATATGCATACGTATATATGTATTCTTATTCTAAAACCATCTCTGCACATGTGTATTAAATATACTGGCATATATATATATATATATGTGACGTATGCGTTTTGTATGGCGAATGGAATGTCTATTTACATATATCTTATACGTGTACACTGCACAAACACAATACGTGATGAATTTTAGGCAATCACTGCTTTACAAGTTTTCAAATAATCACTTTGTGCAAATGGATTATATATTATTCAGTGGACGGTATTATTAAAAAAGAATTCGTTTACAGATTTTATAATTAAACATTTTAATTAACGTATATGAGTATTAAAGCAATTTAGTATAAAGGCTTTTTAATGATCGACTAAAAAACTCCACTATTTACTACTTTGTTTACGATTTTCTACTATTTGGATAATTTACTTTTAGATTTGTCACACTTAAAAGATAGTTTTTTTTCTGTTTTTCAGAATTTTAAATAATTTAAATTTGCTAATAATAGAAAAAAAAAGAAAACAAAAATAGAGAATAGTAAAAATTTTAATTAAATATCTTTTCTTCTAAATCGTTGATTATAATCGTTGTGAAGTTCACCAATCTGAATTATTTTTAAAAATGTTAAGAAAATTCAGAAGAATTGCAAAAATGTAATTATTTTCATAACTAATAAAATTGTCGGTTTTCAATTATTCTTAATATGATTTTCATAACGTTTTTCGAAAAAAATCAAAATTAATAAGATTTTTATAAAATTCTTCGCAAAAATTTAATTATTTTTGTAAATAATAAAATTCTTAGTAAAAATTCAATTATTTTTATAAACAATAAAATTCTTCTCAACAATTCAATTATTTTTGTAAACAATAAAATTCTTCTCAAAAATTTAAATATTTTAAAAAAATTTGTTGCAAAAATTAAATTATTTTTATAACTAATGTAACTAATTATTACAAGTTTTTAATTATTTTTAATACAATTTTCATAATATTTTTCAAAAAAATTTGATTAATTATATTGATTTTTAGAAAATTATTCTTAAGAGAACAATTATTTTTAATAAATATAGTAAAATTCGCTACAAAAATTCAATTATTCTCATGTATAATAAAATTCTTTGCATGAATTAAATTATTTTTATAAATAATATAACTTATTGCAGAATTTTAATTATTATTAATAACATTTAACAAAAATTCTTGAAAAAAATGCAATTAAATTCTTTTAAATTTTATTAAAATTCTATGATCCCCAAGTTTTGAACGTTCAAATGAAAGAAATATTTTTATTAAAGATATTTTTTAATAAATTACTAATCATAAAAAAATTTAAAAACCAAAATTTCACATTTACAAACTCAGTGTTTAATTTTCGTGAATAGTGAAGTAAAATAATTGCAATAAAAATTTGATTTTTAGAAGCAAGAAATAAATAAATTTCGTTCATTTGAACGTTCAGAACTTTAGAATCGTAAAAATCTTCTAAGTGAATTTTTAATTTTACTTATTTTTAAAAATTTGAATAACATTCTCTACAAGAATAAAATTATAACAAAAATTTCGATTACTCGCTTAAAATTTGAGTTATTAAAAATATTTACTAATTTAAATTAGTGACTGACATGTTGCTCTTGAATTAGTAATTTGTACTACCAAATAATAGTTTTTTACTAATTTAGTAGTTAAATTTACTAATTCAAAAATAAAAAATCAATCACTAATTCAAATTAGTAAAAAATTTTCTTATTTCAAATTTAGAGAGTACTCAGTAAAAATTATTTTTGAAAATTTTCTTACAATTCTTCGAAAAAATTCAATTGTTTAAAATTATTTTGATAAAGTGATCGTTATGAAAATTAATTTTTAAGAAATATTTAATTATTTAATAAAAATTATTTATAATAATAAATAATTTTTATTAAATAATTGAATTCTCGTAGAGAATAGAAATAAGATTTCTAATAAGAATTAATTCAAAATATAATGTCACTTAAATTTTTAGATAATAACTAAACATTTAAAGTGTAATAGTGTAAAATTTTTAAAAAATAATTAAATTTCTCAAGATTTTTAAATTTGAAATCTTTGAAAATTCTAATTATAGAAAAACTATAATAATAATACAAAAATTGTTATTTTGAAATAAAGTGATTCACGTTATAAATACATTTTTTTTTTAAATTCAACAAATTAGTATTTAAATATTTAATTTTAAAAAATAATCTATTAATTAAAAAATTTTTTAGGCCAATTTCCTTTACCACATTATTTAATTAGTTTTTGTTGAAGAAACAATGTTTCAATAGCAGCCACTACTCGTATCAAATTTAGATTAAATAATGTAATTAAATAAAATTAAAAATTGTGAAATCAAATATCACCTTCAAAATTGTTATTTCCCGATTTTTTTAATGTAAACTTCATATGGTCAGTGGCTATATTACCGAAGCATTGTTTCATCAACAAAAACTAATAAACTAATAATTGCGGTAATGGAAATTGGTATAAAAAAGTCTTTAAATTAATATATTAATAAACCAGAAAAAACATTTATTTAAATAATAATTCTATTTTTAAATGTAATTTAATGTAAAAATTTTGAAAGAATTCATTCACATCAAATTTAATTTTACTATAACTACTTTTTTCCCTTCAGTCTATTTACAGTATTCACACTTAAAATTTAGTTTCAATTTACACATTTTTTTATTTTATGTATTCTTTTTTTAAATTTTTCATTTTTTAAATACTTTTTAATTTTTATTACTTTTTAAAACAGTAATACGAATAAATTTGATCACACTAGATTAGCTCTAGTCCTATATATGTGCGATAAAATTAATTTTTATCCTGACAATGTTTGTAATTCCTTGCAATTTAATTATATTGAAGCAGTAAACGAAATTCCTTGTCAGACGAACCGCTGTAAATTAGCAAAATTTTAATACCAGTAGTAAAAGACAGTTTTAGTGGGACCAAAGGTTTTAAAATTCTCTGATTCTAATACTAATTTTATTAAACATTATTAAACATTATTAAACATTACTCATATCATTTGACGAATAAAGTACTATAAAATTTAATTAATTGCGAATAATTAATTCCATGAATAGTAATATATTATAAATTTATTATTTATATTATTGGTAATTGTGCTCCATTGATTTATTATTAATCGCAGGTATTATTGTGTTATTAAATTATTATTACTAATCGATTTATTCACTCTGCTTGCATTAAGTAGGATTCAAGAAGCCTCATAACTATTGGATTAGATTATTGAATTTTATTTTTAATTATATCGGTATTTATTAACTTTATTTTGAAGTATTAGTAATTATCTCGATTGTTTGGAATTATTATCAACAATCGTATAATCAGTCATTAAAAAAAATATTTTTCAATGAAAAAAAAATTATCTTTGCTATAGATGCATTATTTTTAATTAAATTACTCAGTCAAGAATGTGTTTTCGTTGATCAACTTCAATTTGGTCGTAATAATTTTTATTCGGCAGATTATAAGTTCGATTCAATAAAAATGCTTAATTTAATTTTAAACTATGTTTAATTCATATTTTTTGCTTTGCTAAAACAAAATAAGTTCAATTCAATAAAAACGCTTAATTTAATTTTAAACTATGTTTAATTCAAATATATTTTTTGCTCTACTAACAAAAAAATTTTTTAAGAGTACTTATCAATTAAGTTCAAGTTTTTCACCCCATTTTTCCTCATCTGGAAGGAAGATAATACGAAATAATGTGAACTCGATAAAACAAAGGCAATACATGAAAAGAAATTTTCCAATTGAGTAAAATTTTTTTTTGCTACATAATGATGAGAGATTTTCTTTTTTTTTGTTTCCTAATGAGATTATTTGAAATTTGCGGTAATATGATGTATTTGGAAGCACTTGTGTGGGTGAAAATTTTGCGCATTTCTCCTCAAACAACACACACACACACACTTGAGTTAAAGTTAACCTAAAGTAATTTTGAAACTTTTAAGCACAATTACACAGAATCATGATTCTGGTGTAATTAGTCACTCGTTTGGGGTGTTAACAGAATTTGTACCGATGTGTTTAAAGCTAGTTAGTCCGTTAAATAGATGCATCTACTTTCCATTGACATTGAGCAAAACTCACTTCCCGAGTAAAACTACAAAACTGCCTTGAGGCATGTATTCGACTTTGCATTCAAGTTTTACGCGCTCATAATGCATGTCCTTATAAATACGCAGTAGTGTAACTATATATTTTCTTTTTCTACGCTTCGCTCTGTATATTGAATAATTAAAATTATTATCTATTATGTAAAGTACAATTTATGTACTTTAATTTATTTATTATTTTTTTTTTAATTTTAACTTTTTTCCTTATTCAAATAATAATCAATTCTGGATTATTAAATAATTAAAATTATAATCTATTATGTAAAGTACAATTTATGTACTTTAATTTCTTTATTTATTTATTTTATTTTATTTTTTTTGAAGTTTTAACTTTTTTCCTTATTCAAATAATAATCAATTCTGGTCTCTGGATTATTAAATAATTAAAATTATAATCTATTATGTAAAGTACAATTTATGAATTTTAATTTTTTTATTTATTTATTTATTTTTTTTTAATTTTAACTTTTTCCCTTATTAAAATAATAATCAATTCTTAATTTTTACGTTGGTAAAGTTTGCAACGTAAAATTTCCAATTTTTGAATTAATAATTCACGAAAAAAAATCTTCACCTGGAACAACTATAAAATTCACTATATTAGCGAAATTTTTAATTATTGCAACGAATACTTTCTCTATTTTAAAGAATATTTTCGCTATTTCAGCGAAAGTAACCGCTGTTAAAGTTGAAGATTTTGTCACGTGTTAGTATGAAAATTTAATTATTTATTTAAAAATTTTTTTGGAAAAAATTAAAAAATTCTAGTAATCAAAATATAATTTTTTCACAATGTTTATTGATAGGAAAAAATTGGAAAGGGCAAATTTATAAATATAAAATATTATTTTCAGAATAAAAATGTTTTTTTCTTCCAAACGTTGATGATAAATGTTGTGAACATTTTTTGTTTAAATTTATATTTAAAACAAAATAAAAATACTAGTAATTAAGAAAATAAATAATAAAAAAATATAAGTGAAAATATTTTAAAATAATTTTTTGATATTATTGAATATTTTTTTCCAGAAAAAATATTACTGTTAAAAATCGTAAATAAAAATTTGTAAAAGAAAATGTATTCCAATAGTAGAAAATTACTTCTAAAACGTAAAAATGTAATTCTTTGGAAAATCAATTAATTTTTAGAATTTTTAACTAAATTCATTTAACAGTTTATTTATTGTTGTTAGAAAGAATATAGTTTAAATATTATTAGGTATTAAATTATAATAATTGTAATTTTTTAAAAATTGTTAACATAACATTTTTTGTTCACAAATATTTTTTTTTTGTAATTATTATTCAAAAAATAAATCGTTTTATTTTCTTTATAAATATTAATGGAAATTTTCTTAAAAAATTTTTTTTTAATGAAATCGTTCACTATGCGTTGTGAACTTCACCAACGTATCAAAAGTGTTGCGCTGCAATTTTTTTAATTCGTTTTTTGTCTCAATTTTATATCCTTAGAAAAATTGTGAATTTGAAACTTAAAATTTAATTATTTCTATAAACTGCTTCTATTATCATTATTAAAAAATTATTTTTTTCAATGCAATTATGTTCTAAAATTTTTTGAAATTTAATTCTACTCTAAATCAATTTTAATAATAAAATATATAAATTTTTTTTGCGTTTTTAGTAATTACAAAATAATTTGTCTTAATTTTTGTCTGAAATTTAAACAGGAAACAATTCAAAAAAATTTATTTTCATCGCGATTCAATTATATTTAAAAATTTCAGAGATTATTGGAATTTTGAAGAAAATTTATAATTTTTGAAAGTAATTGAATTTTGGAGAAAAATTTGCTATTTAAAAAAAGATAATTAAATTTTGTAAAAAATTATAGTATTTATGAAAATAATTAAAATTTTTACGAGAAATTTAAGAAAATATTTGAAAAAATTCAATTTAATTATAATTTCTGCTAAGAATTTTATTAGTTTTTTTAAAATCATTGAATTTCGGAGAAGAATTTTATTATTTATTAAAATAATTTAAATTTTGATGAGAATTTAAAAAAAAATTTAATTATAGTAAATTTTCAATTATTAGACATGTTAATTTTTTTGGTTAATAATAATTATTAATTCCGTCCAAAGTTGGTAAATATCAATGTTCCTTTTATTTTTTTTTTTTGAAAAATTTTAATTAACCACAAATTGACTATTAAATTCTCTACACACATGAAAATGGATTTAATTTAGAAATGTTAATTCCAAGATTTTGTATGTACAACAAAAAATTTCGCAATAAATAAATAGGTGAATGTTGATTAGATTTCTTAAATGTTGTCCAATTTAGAATTTCACTGCAAGTGAAGCACTTACTCGAATATCACAAGGCAGAAAATGCAATCCTGAATACTCATAGCATTTCCAAAGTTGTTCCAAATTATTTAAGGCTCGACCATTAAGAATCATGTTAATTTTGAAGATGAAATTATTCTCAGAAATTGTGTTGCAATAAAAAAACAAAAATTTCACCAACAATTTTAATTTTTAATAAAATAACAAATTAAAAAGAAAAAAATCTAAATGTAAAAGAAAAAAATTAAACTTTCAATTAAAAAAAGAGCATAAATATATTTTTACAATATTATAATTATAGCATAAAATGTAATACATGATAACTATATTTTATTATGTACACTTCATATACAATTCCTTCGTTGAATTGTTTCGCTGAAATTTCGCCTCGAGAATTGTGAACTTGATACACCAGACCAACATAAACAAATATTTGTAATATTGTAATATTTAATTGTGGGATAATTAGAGGGGAATTTGAAATATTTCAAAAGTTTTGGAATTGACTGTATATTAATTAATTTAGAACATTTTTGGTGAGTGTTTGAAAATTTTCAAATAATTCCAAATATAGAAGTTTGTTGTAAAGTTAAAATTTACTTATTTATTACACATAGAAGTGAAAATTCAATTATATTTCACTACGAAATTTCACTATTTTTGTCGACCATTCAATGGTTTTTGTATGAAAGTTCAATCAAGCACGACGATTGGAATTTGTGTGCTTCCTGTAGGATTTTAGTTACAGTTTTTTTTTAGAAAAAACAAGAACTGTAAAAAAAGTGTCAAACAAAAAACTATTTTTAATTAAATTCAAACCAGTTTGGAGAAAGTTTGAAACTTATGGAAAAATTTTTTTTTTGCAGATTTCCGTTTTGTGCAAAAAAAATTATCGATTCAAAAAAAAAGAAAAAGAAAAAATATTAATAAAAATAAAAAATGAAAGTACTATAAATTTTAAATATTGAATATGGAAACGAAAAAAAATTCTAAATTTTTCCTCTGTGAAGAATCCTTTACCAAAAATTATATTTTGAAAAATAAAATTAAGATTTGAAAATTTTTTTTTAAATATTAAAGAAAAATTTAGAAAATTAAAAAAAATTAAAAACCTGATGTTTGAAATAAATGAATTAAAATATTGAATTTTAAAACGAAGAAATTTTCCATTTTTTTTCATACATTTCAATAACAGAATTTTATTCAAGGTACAAAAACAATGAATTTCTAGAGGAAAAAAGATTCTTTTGAATATTAATATAAAAGATGAATAACCGCAATAAAATGAAAAGAATACTGTATTTAAGTCGAACAAAATTGGATAAAGAGTTTCAAGTTTTGCATTAATCGATTGTATCGAATAATTGTTGTTCGAGAGGGAGAGAGAGAGTGAGAGAAAAATAGAGAATAATCATTCGTGAAAACCGATGCATTTAGATTGGTGATTACACGGACTTGGCTTACAACAATTATTCACTGTTGGAGAAAATAAAAGAATAGAAAAGAATAAGTTGCCTTCTATCCATTGTCTTTAACGTTCATAGTCAATTAAATTTAATTAGTTTTGATAAAGTGAATGCCAGGCCAAGTGTTTAATTAAATTGTTCATATAAAACAAGCTTTCAGATTTTTTTCCACCTCAACTCTATCTCGAGATATTTATCTTGGTGGTTGCTTTTATTTGGAAATGAAAATTCTTTTCGCTTTTAATTTTTTCATTGTTTACGTGAAGGGATTTTTTTGTAACTTTATTAATACTTTAAAAAGGATTCACAAATAACGTGAGACTTAAAAAAAAAAATTAAACTTTTAAACCTCATCGTAAGAAATGTTACCCCCCCCCAACTTTAAATTTTACAAAATTCTCGTCAAAATTTAAATTATCTTTATAAATAATAAAATTGTTCTTCGAAATTCAATGGTTTTAAAAAATTTTAATGGAATTCTTAATAAAATTTCAAGTATTTTCAACAATTTTCCTGAGATAAATTATTTTCAATATTAAAATAAAATTTTCAAAAAGAAAAGAAAATTTCACAGTAATTCAATTATTTTCATAAATAATAAAAGTCATAGATTTTCAATTATATTTTTAATACAATTTTAATTAAACTTCTTGAAAAATGTAAAATATTCTTAAAATTTTTATTAAAATCGTCGAAAGAATTCAATTGGTTTTAAAATTTTGAAATTCGAATTTTAAAAATTGTCGTGAAAATTTAAATTATTTTAAAATTCAATTTTAAAAAATTATCGTTAAAATGTAAATTATTTTTTATAAATAATAAAAACTTTTCTTCAAAATTCAATGCTTTTGAAGTTTTGAGAAATTTAAATAAAATTCTTGTCAAAATTTTAATTATTTTAAAAAATTTTCCTCAATTCAATGATTTTCAATATCTACTATTTCAATAAGATTTTTCAACAGAATTCGAATATTTATAATAAAAAATTTTAATAAAATTCTACGCAAACTATTAATTTTCTTCATGATTAATAAAATTCTTCTTCAAAATTCAATTTTTTTCATAAGTAATAAAAGTCATTGATTTTCAATTATTTTTTAGCAATTTTAATCGAATTTCTCCAAAAATGTAAAATTATTCTGAAAAATTTTATTAAAATTCGTCGAAAGAATTCATTTAGTTTAGAAATTTTCAAATTCCATTTCAAATATTCTCGTCAAAATTAAAATCATTTTTATCAATAATAAAAATTCTTCTTTAAAATTAAATTATATTAAAAAAAAATTTTTTTGTAATTGGTAGCAAAAAATTAATTATTTTTATAATATAATAAAAATTTCAGAGGAGTTCAATTATTTTCGAAGATAATAAAAGTCGTAGAAGAATTTAAATCATTTTTATCTAATACAATTTTAATCGATTTCATCATTATTTTTAAAAACTTGATTAAAATTTGTCGAAAGACTATTTCATGGACTAATTTAATTTTTCTTAATCAGTAGCAAAAAAAATTAATGTATTATGTTTTTTTATTAAATCTGTTTCTGTAAGAAAAAATATTAATAGTAAAATAATGAATAAACTAATACATTTTTGCTGTAATCATTACTAGTAAAAATTAGTTTTAATGAAATAGTATCAGCAGTTAAAAAATTGTTAATAACATGCAAAAAAAATAATTCAGTAGTAAAAATTAAAATTCAATTTTTGTCAACCTCAGTGAACAGAATTGTTATTATTACATTAGTAGTAAAAAATTCACTTTTAGTCAGACAGTATTATTAGTTAAAGAAATTTGTTTATTCAGAACAAAGTCTAAAAGTTTCTTTCTTTTTAATATGAGTAGTAAAATACAGTTTTATTCAGACGAATTAAATTAAAATATTGTTTAGTAATAAAAATTAGTATAATTTAATTTAATAATTTTTTTTCAATTTTAATTAGTTTAATAATTTAAAAATTTAAAGTTAAACAATCCACTAGTAAAAATCATCCCTAGTCAAACAATATTATTATAATAAAAAAAATCTGTACTTGAAGCTAAAAGTATAAAATGTTTTTCTTTATGAAATCAGTAGTAAAAATCATCTTTGTTCTGACATTCAATGTAAGTAGTGAAGGAACGTGTTTGGTCAGACAATACAAGAGAAACGTTTTAAAAAGTGCAAAAAACACTTCTGCTTTATATATCAAAATTAGTAGAACAAAGCAATTTTAGTCAGACGAAATTAAACAACTTTCTGCAATCCAGATATCAGTTGTAAAATTTATTTACACAATCGGACAAAATTAAGTTCTTGCAATTTTATACTTCCGCAGTAGTAAAAAAAAGCGCGCAGCTTTTGTAATCAGACATAACATTTTATATTTCTGTAATTTTACTCCTCGTACTAAAATCCCAGTTTATGTGAGACAAAACGCTTTAAATTGTTATCAATTTTGTGTAGCAGTAGTAAAGGACAAATTTAGTCAGACAAAAGGAAAGTTTATATTAATTTTACAGTCATTTCAAATGCAGCAATTCAGATGAAATTTTATTATTTTCTAAATATATTCCAAATTATTTTATGTTTATGTTTTTTCTTATTATTAATTACTGTTTTTATTTTTTTTTATAAATTATTTTTCTTTAAATCTTTAATTTCTGTTTTGTAGATTTTTTTATTTTCATATTTTTGTTTAAATCTTTTATATCTATTTTGTAGATTTTTATATTTGTATATTTATGTTTAAATCTTTTATTTCTATTTTGTAGTTTTTTTTATTTTTGTATTTCTGTTTAAATCTTTTAATTTTATTTTATATATTTTTTTATTTTCATACTTTTGTTTAAATCTTTTATTTCTATTTTGTAATTTGTAATTTTATATTTATTTTATTTATTTATTATTTCTAATTTATTTTAATATTTTTGTTTCTATTTTGTAGATTTTCTTTATTTTCATATTTTTCTTTAAATCTTTTATTTCCATTTTGTAGATTTCTTATTTCTATAATTCGGTTAGTTTTTATTTTTTTCTAGATTTTTTATTTCCATAATTTGATTATTTATATTTTTTATATTTTCGTTGATTTTTTTAGTTCCACAATTTGTAAATTTTACATTTTTTACATCTTCGATAGATTTTTTATTTCGATTTTTTTTATTTCTTCATTTTTTAGTTTCGATAAACAAAAATTGTCCGAATTTGAAGAACAAGTGTGTATCTAGGAAAATGATAGGTCAACTTGAAACTTTGAAATGGGTTGATATCGACGAAAAGTTTCCTGGTTAACATGGACTGGCAAGCGGAATTTCAGCGGTTTGGTCCTTCGGTAAATTTACTTCTACTGTTGATTAATGCTCTGATATTAAAGGTGATTCATAAATCAACGAATACAATACTTTATATAAAACGATATCTTATCTACTTTGGTTTGCGAAAAAAAGGAGTGTCTTTTGTGTTTTAAATGTTTCAATTTTTCATACCCTTTTTTTCAATTTTGTGTGTGTATATTAAGATGAAATTCGGTGTTTGTATTATTTTATTGTATATATATATAATTTTTTTTTTCATTCTACATTTTTTGCAATTCACTAATTTCTTTATCTGTTGCAAATGGTTATTGTTGTTGTTTTTTTTTATTTTTTTAGAATTATTTTTTATTCCTACTATTTGTGTATTTTTCTTTAGTCTAGTTTGTTCAGTGTTGTCTTCTTTAATTTTTCAATTTATTTCCTAATGAATGAATTTTTTGGGGAAAATATTTTTAGAAGACAAAATTTCAGACTATGGGAATTTTTTTTTATTTTTTTATTTTATTAAATTACTGCTTGTTAATTATAAGACAAAATTAACTCCTTGTTTTTTTGTTTTAAATAGTAGAAAGCAGCTTTCGACAGACAAATTTTCTTTTTGTAATTTTTACTTAAATTTTATTATGATTCGACTTTTTGAAATAATTAATAAAGTAAATTAAATTGATTCTTATAATTATAAAGTCAGTAATCAAATCTAGTACAGATAGACAAACGAAAGTTCTTATTACTAAAAATTATTTTTTTCTTCTTCAGATTAAGTTTTTATAATAATATTTTTTGTTTCTTGTTAGAAAACAACATAAGATTCTTTTTTTTGTAATTTTAATTCATTTACTTTATTGAAGCGAATTTAAGTTTATTTTGCCCCAAGGCTACTATTTTTGAATTAAAAAAATTATTTTAATATAATTCACTTCTACAAATCGAAAAAATTATTACCTTAACGGTTTTTCTAATTTCATTTATGATCCTAAAGTTCTAAACGTTCAAATGAAGGAAAATTATTTTTCTCTTCTTCAAATTAAGTTTTTATTACAATATTTTTTGTTACTATGAATAAAATTATTTACAAAGTTTCTAATTATAAAATTTAAGTTTTTAATTTTTATTGTAGTCAGTAATTTTTGAAAATATTGTTAATAAAAAGTATTTCGTTCATTTGAACGTTCAAAAACTTGTGCATCATTTTTATTTGTCCTTTTTTTTAATTTATCAAAATAGAAAATTTAATTTCCGGGAATAATTTTTTATAAAATAAATTTTGATTTATAGTAGAAAACTAAATTGAATTTTTTTTGCAACTATAAAATCAGTAGTAAAACTTTCTTTTTATCAAAGAAAATAAAATATACTTTGTAGTAAAAAAACAGCTCTTGACAGACATAAAATTCTATATTTTTGTACTTTTCTTTCTTTTTTGATTTCTTATTTATTTTTTTTTTTATTTCTGTTTTCTAAAAACCGAAATTTCGGTAAATTTATTTTTATAACAGAAATTTCGTCTTTTAGAAATTTGAAATCAAGTAAATCGAATTAATTCTTGTAATTATAGAATCAGTGGTAAAATTCAGTCTTAGTCAAAACAAAACGAAGTTTTTTATTAATAATAATAAATTATAGATATAAAAAGAAAAGGAAAATAATTTTCAAACAAAATAATAACGATAATTTCTATTGTAATTTCTTTCCAAGAGTAAATTAAATCTGTTCATAATAGTTTAAGTAATTGCGTACTCGTAATAATGAAATGAAAATGTAAACGATTGTTTTTTTTTTTTTGTTTTTTTTGTTTCTCTTTTTGGAAATTTCGAGTCAATTCTAAAGTAAGATTAAATTTTTAGCTGGCAAAAGTGTACATGTATCATTAAACTCCTCGTTGTCATATGAATCATGCAATTTTACTTACTGGCCTTTCTTCTGAATTTATGGAATGTCTGCTTCTATTTCGCGTGCGCATTTAAATGCAAAAACTTTAATATCTGTAGTATCTGCTAGATAAAGCGCCGTATGCAGTCAGGAAAAATGCTTGATTTCAGCAAAAAAGAAAATCAATTTTCCATACAAATATTTTTGTTCGTTAATTCACATTTCTTTGAACAATTTTTTATGCAATCACTAAATTCTGTCTGGTGTCTATAAAATTAGAAGTTCGTGAATTTTTTGTTAAATCTTCGCAAAAGACAAAATATTAAATTCAAAAAAAAAAATAGTAAATTAAAAACCCCAGGAGAATTGGGATTTAATTTCGAATTTAACTTGTTGCGCAATGAATCAAAGACACTGAAACAAGAAAAAAGAGGAAACAAAAGAAAAAAGAGGAAACAAAAGAAAAAAAAGAAAAAAGAGTAAAAACAGAAAAAATAGTGAAAATAAAGAAAATAAACTGTGAGAATGAAACTTTTTTGTTTACATCGAAGAGAAAATTTTCCAATTTTAAAAATTGCGAAATCAAAAAACATTGGAAAAATCCAATCGCAATAATAATTGTTAAAAGACGAAACTATATCGTTCTCGATGTATTTTGAAGAAATTAGATTTCATGTTTTTTTTTCTTTTCTTTCTTTTTCTTTTCTTTTCATTCTTTTTTTGGGGGGAAAATAAGTTGCACATTTCGAAAGAAAAGCTTTATCATTTGATTATAAAATTTCTTATTTTCCGAGAGTTCGTCTCGGGCACATGAAGCTATAAAGTAGTGAAAAAGACGGAAACAGAGAAACCAGAGAATGGAAATGAAATCCTGCCTCGACAAAGTTGGCAATACGTTGCGAAATTACATTTAGCGTGAAGTTCGTTATCGATGCTAGCGTTCACAGGCAAACTCTTCGTTTCATTCCTACTTTCCCAAGGATAAAATTCCAGGAATGTGTTAGTACTATAGAGTGACCAAGTTTTCATTATATACATATACACGTACATTTATATATATATATATATATAATTCTGTGATTTAGTGAAATCAATAGCACTCAATGGTTTTAAATTTTCATCAGAAATTCAAAATAATTACGCAATACACGTTTCGGTTTCTTATTTCTGGTTAATTTTTAATTTAGTTTTAGACAATTTTTTCGTTGACTTGATTGATAATTGTTTAAGTCTTAATTATCTTGCGAAGAATATTTTTTTTATTAGAAGAAAAAAATTAAAAAACGAGGAAAAGGCGAATTTAGAAACTATACTGAATTTTTTATTCATAGTTTTAATTCTTCAAGCTTCATATAGTTTTAATTTTTCAAATTTTAGAGTTTTTAATTCTCTAATTTTTCTGACTTTCTAAATTTTAAATATAAATTTTGTTTTATGAAAAATTTCTGCAAAATTGGAAATTTCTCCGAAAATTAAAATTAAAATGATTAATTATTATTAATTAATAGACGTAACAATTTTCTATTCATAAAAATAAAATTTTAAAAATTACGAAAATTCAAGTTATAAAATATTAAATTTTTTTCTTAATTTTAATTCTTCAAACTATAAACTTCTACTACAACTACAAAAGTTTGAAGTATTAAAACTAAGAAAAAAAATTTAATGGTTGATAATTTGAATTTTCGTAGTTTTACAAATTTTGTTTTCTAAAAATAAAAAATTTATTTGTTTTAACTTTTTACATTTTATAATTTAAGTTTTCCCTTTTTTCTAACTTAACAAATTCCAAATTTTTATTTTTCGACAAAAAAATCAATTTTAATGTATTTCTTTTCCTGGCCTTCTTTGAAAATTATCTCAGTCATAACATACCAAACAATTTTTTAAAAATAATTTAAACAAATAGTCTAATAAAATAAAATAAAAAAGACTGTAAAACTACTTTTTATTTGATAAAATTTAAAAAATTACGATAATTATAGATTGGAAGTTATGAAACCAATATTATAATAGTTCAAATTTTCCAAATTTCATAGTATCCATTTTCCGATTCCCCAAATTCCCTAACTTCCCAAGTTCCTGGTTTACATTTTCTCAAAATATTTCTTGGAAAAGTGAAATTTCAAAATAACTCAATCGACTCTCTAATTTTTTATTGTTAGTTTAGTTTCAAATTGTTTTTTGTATATATATTTATTTTTTTTGCTTCCCTTGATTATTAATTCAATCTTATCTAAACGAAATGTTTTCAAAAATTTAAATCTTGTGAAATTCGAAAAATTATATTTTTTTAAATTTAATTTTCAAAATTTTAATTTCTCGAAAATAAATTTCTAATGAATTGAAATTTGGAAGTCATTACCTAACAAACTGTATAATTTCTTTTTTTTATCAACAATTATTCTTGTTGTAATTATAAATTACAATTTAGATATAATTATTATAAAAAAATTGTTTTCTATGTCATAAGTAAAATTTAAACAAATTGGAAAATTTGAAATTAGATTAAAATTTTTTTTTTTTGCATATAATTATTAATTATTTTTGCACGGAAATAAATAAAATGAAAAATAATATATATAGAATATCACTTTTAAAAGAAATGATTCCTTATGAATAGAAACTTGATTCTTTTTCTGTTTTTCAAGTAGAAATTTGATACGGAAAGAAATTTAGATAGGGAAGAAGTGTCGAATTTTCGAATTGCAAATTTGGAATTTTGATACGATTTTAAATCATGACTTTAATTTATTCCTCTGCAGAGGTAGATATTTGAGACTTAGTAGTAATTGACTAGTTGATACTTAAATCATACTGACAGCACTTTCCTTTTGATCATGCCATGTAGTGAAAATCTATTAGGTATCTTTTGCATTAACCTGCAGTAATTAAGTTTCTAGCTCACACCTCCACCTTAAATGTCTAATAAAATCAGTGAATTTTTTTTTCACCAATGGCATGCCATGAAGAGACGATAATTAATTTTTGGTTACACTTTTTCACGAATTTCTCCAATATTTCGTTTTAGATATTTTGAAAAATTTCTGTAAAAAAAAAATTGGTAAATTTTTTTATTATTCTTCAACATATTTACTTAAATTATTTTTAAGAATACTAATTATTAATTATAAATTTTTAAAATACAAATTTATTGATTGTTAATATATTACTTATATAATAAATTATTATTATTATTTATTATTTATATAATTTTTTTATTTATTCATTTTTAATTTTAATTAAATATTTGTTTATTTACTTACATATTTATTTATTAATTTAATTATTTATTTATTTACGATATATATTTATTTTAATTTAAATAATATTAATAACAATGTACAATTTATTTCGCATATTTTATAATCATTGTTTTCTTATTATAAAGTGCAAATTGTTTTTATAATACGCGGCGGTTAAAATTAAAGTATTAAAAATTTAAATGAAATTTATTATTCATATAAATGAATTAGAATAATGTAAATGGAACAAAATTTGCTTTCTACTTCCGAGTGAAATGAAAGATTAATTTTAAGAGTTAAAAGATTTGAATTTCACTTGGATTCTTAATGAAGATACAGCGGTAATAAAGTCTGTAATCAAAGTTTTGGAACTAAATTTGGAAATGATTGAAATTTCATGCAAGCTATCTTATAATAGGCTCCTTAATAGTGGCTAATTTTAGTGAGCTATTTAAGTGGGAATTTAATTAAACGATTAATTTCGACAGATGGATTATATAATGCAAAATTTCTCCTAAAGTCAATGGACTCTGAATTATCTCATTAATTCTGCTACACGAAATCTGATTTATTTCTAATTTCCAATTGATGTTGAATAAGAAACCATTTTTTTTACTTGAAATCAATTTTTAATCTTTAAAAAAAATTTACAAAAATTAAAATTTGTTTTTTATTTTTAGTTTTTATTTCTAATTTCAATTTTTTTTGTCGTTTTATTTTTTATCTTTATAGATTTGAAATTTTTGTATTTTCATTTCTTACATTAAAGAATTAAATTAATTAAATAAATACATTAATCAAAACATTAAATTTTTTTTTATTAATTAATTAATTTAATCTTAAGTTACTTCAAATTTTATCTTCAGGTTTTTATTGTTAGTTTTAAATTTTTGTCGTATAATTTTTAATCCTTACGTATTTCATTTAAGACTCCTGAAAAAATAAACAAAAAATATTTTTTTTTAATTCTCAATTTGAAAATTGATTAGACTCCGAACCCACTTGATAAGAAATAAGAATTATTTTATACTTTCCAAGAAAGAAAGATGAAAATATTTCTTTTATCGATTCTGAGATATGTTTAAGGCGATATTGAAAATTTTATTTTCGCAATAAAGAAACTTGAAACAAAAAAGATTATGAAGTAAAAAAAACTTTTTTAAATATTAGCTAAAGAATTATTATTATTATTTTTTCTTTACGATTATTATAAATCGATACGAAATTTTTATTTGTCCTCTTTTCTTTTTTGGTACGGCGCTCTTTTATGCGCGCACACAATCTACAAATAGTTATATTATTTTTATTTAATTAATTCATGAGGGACAGTTTAGAAAATTTAAAAAGTGTTCATAGTAACAAGGGTCTCAGGAATTTTTCTGCTGAGTATGATACAGGAAAACCGCGGAGTGAGAAGTCCATTTGGCTTGTTAGCTTTTTCCTAACAGAAAAGCGGTTTTGCCTTTTATGGCTGCACCGTTTATAAAACACGTACAAGTTTTTAAATTAAAAAAATGTTAAGATACACACATTTTTATATTAAAATGCGTAAACATGTGTTATTTCTTTAAAAAAAAAAGAAAGAAGGAAAGAAAGAATACGAAAAAGAACGGAAGAAAACAAAAATAATTTCTATACACGACTCTCTGACTATTTTCCACTTTTTCTATTTACTTGTTTTTATTATTTTTGTTGTTTCAGGAAAAAATTAATCTACAATTATAACATTATTTTTTACTCGCGCGCGTGTGTGTGTGTTTATTTTTAAATTCCGGAATTATTTTCCTTCCTCTCGTAAATGTTTATTTATCGTATAATTTTTTTTTTAATTTGCGATCTTGATTATCAAAGAGAAATTCAATATAAACAAAAATACAAATTAATACCGATGTTTATAAAAATATTTATTTAGCTGGAGATTTTTTGAAATTTTATTTATTTAGACTTTGTGTATATGACGAATGTACATAAACATATAAATAAATAAAAATGTATGTCTAATAAATATTTTTATAGTAATAAATACAAAATTATAAAGTAATATGTTTTTATAAAAAAAAATTTTATTTTCTAGACATTTCTTTTTACTTTAACTTGATTTTGTATGCATCACGAATTTATAAGTAAATGAAAAATATTAAAATATTTATTAATGACAGTAATAAAAGTCAGAAAAATTTAGTGGTTCAATGATGTATTAATCCGATAGAACATTTTAATTTAAAAATTATAATTTAATGGATAATTTTAAGGCAAAATTTCAAATATAATTTAATTTTTAAAGAGTTATATTTACTATTATTAGAATAATAATTACGAACAAAAATAATTTAAATTAAAAAAATTTTTTTTAGAAAATAATGTTAGTTAAAAACTATTTTTAGATTCACTTTGAGTTTAGTATTTTTCTGTGTAAAATTCTTTACTAAATCAAGTTTTTCTTTTGAAATAGTAGAAAAATAAATAAATTTGGACCATTTATATTTCTCGATCACAATTTTTTCACAAATATTTCTATCTTTGAGTAATAAATTTTAAAAAGTTTGTATTCTGACTATAAAAAATATTACAAATAAAGATTATGGAAAAATTTCTTTTTCCCAAATTTTGATCTTCTGCTAACGTTCGGCTATGGTTATTACGACTTAAATAATTTAAATTACAATTTTTCTTTCGAATTATTAACATTTTCAAAAAACTAATTTTTTTAAGTTTTCTAATTAAATTCATTAAAAATTGAAACTTTTCACTACTTACAATTAAAACCTTTTGAAGTTCATTTATTTAGGAAATATTATAAACGCAACTTTTTGATAATTGAATTAATTTTGAAATGTTTGAATAAAATATTCTTTAAATAATTTTTAACTAATAATTTTATGATAGTTGTTCAAGAATTAGTTGTTTATACAACGAAAGTTATTTAAATCAAAAATGTTGTCAGAAATAGAAAATATTAATAGTTTTGTATTATAGAATTCGTGACGAGTTCAAAGTTTATGAGGCAAACAAAAAAGACACCAAAATAATTCTAAATTTTCATACGAATTCTAAAAATTAAATTTTTTATGTGGCTAAATTTTTGAACGTTCAAATGAACGAAATTTTTTTTCACCTTTAGTATTTTTGAAAATTACTATCTAAAAAAGAAAAATAATTGAAATTAAACAAGATTTAGTTGAGATTTAATTTGTTTCAATCTAAAAATAATTTTTTTTACATACAAATTAGAAGTTAAGTTAAAAATATATTGTCGGTCATTTGAACGTTCGTAATTTTAGGAACAAAATTTTTTACCAGTATCAGAATTTTCCTTGATTCCTTGTCTCGGAATAACTTTATGATTATTATAGTTATAATAATCAATAAAATAATAATTAATTGGTTATAATAATAAAATTACTTTAATAATCTATATTCCAATTTCTATTTTATATTTATGAAAAAAAAAATTTAGTTAATAATTTTTTATACTGCTAATCTTATTTTAAAAAGTATGTAACAAGTTATTCGCGTGATGTGCAAAAGTTTAAAAATAATAATTATAAGTTACTTTAAAACTATCAGTTGTCACAGTCACTTGTAATCAAATTTTTGTCTTTACCGATTTCAAAAGTGTTTTAATTGTCATTTATTTTTAAATTCAAATTTATTTAAATAAAATTAAATAAAATGTATTTAATTTGTTTAAATAAAATTAAATAAAATTTATTTAATTTGTTTAAACGAAATTAAATAAAATTTCTAATAAATGAATTTGATTAAATTTAATTAACTAATTATTAATTAATTTTTTAATTATGCATTAAAATAAATTACAGATATGATAAAGAGTTCACGAACGAGTTAAATTTTAAAAATAGAAATTCAAAGGGGAAAATGGAAATAGAGGGGAAAAAACAAGGATGAGAGGATATTCTAGGGAAATTTTTTTTTTTTGCAATTTTTTTTCTAACCCCTCGTTGTTTCTTGAAGGGTGTAATAGAGAAAACAATTGGAATATATATGTGTGTATATAGAAACGCTTCTCTGATTTTATCTGGTCCGTTAATTATAATAATCGATTGTGCTTCAGGGTACTGGCCATTTGGAGTGGTGTGGTGCAACGTGTACGTGACATGTGACGTGTTGGCTTGTTCCGCAAGCATCATGCACATGTGCTTCATTTCTCTGGGACGTTATCTCGGCATTCGAAATCCACTGAAAACGAGGCACATCTCAACCAAACGACTGGTTGGAATCAAGATCGCGCTCGTCTGGCTGTTGGCCATGCTAGTTTCCAGTTCCATTACAGTATTAGGTAAAGTGGATTTATTTTAAATTACTAATTTCCCGAGAATACCTTGCAAGACGAGAGAAAATCACTTGCAAAATTTTATATAATGTTTATTATCAATTAGAAATGAAGGGGGCAAAAAAGGGGATGGTGTTTAATTGCTTTTTGCCTTTAGGCGCAATACAAAACAGGAAGAGCTTGTTATTATTATCATTATTATTATTATTATTATTATTATTTTTCTTGTCATTATTTTCTTTAGCCTCAAGACACATTTTCATATAACAAATTGACTATTAATTAATCTTGGGATTTTATTTAAGAAATTGTCGTGACTCTTCATTATTATTATTATTATTATTATTATCGTCAAGTTGCTTTTTACTAAAGATTAAATGTATTTTAGTTTCGTTTTTTTAAATTTGGATTAATTATTATTCTCATTGAGTTCCTCTTGAGAATTTTTTTTTATTTTTCTTGAAATAACTCTTGATTGTAAAAACATTGTTTTTAAAGCTAAAAAGTCTTTACAATTCTTTAAATAGATAAAAACTGTTTTTTCTTAAATTCGACTCATTTTTGGTCTTAAAATAAAAAAAAGTAATTTTGAGTCTTACAATAGAAAACATTTTCAGTTTCAGAGCATTTTGTGCTTTTGAAGTTAAAAGAATATAATAATAAATAATAAGATAATAATCTAACACATAGGGAAAAAATAATCTCCGACACCTGTATTTTTGCTTATAATAATTGTCATATCAAAATATTAATCAACAGATTTTTAAACTTATAAAAAAACAATCTAAAACAAAATTTATAAAAATAAAAAATCAAATTGTAAGAAAAAAATATTTAACAATAAATAAAAATAGGAAAATTTTTTTGAACGTAGAGAGAAAACAAAAGATAGTTTAAAAATTGTAAAAAGAATAAAAAATATTTAAACTTTATAAACAAATATAAATTGACATACAAAAAAAAACTTAGAAATAAGAATTAAAAAATATTTTTTTTAAATAGTCAAATAGAAAGAAAACTATTGCAAAAAAGAAAAAAAAAGTATTTTTTTCTTTTAATTCAACATCTTATGTTGCTTTTCAAACGGAAAATGTTTTTTATTTCTTTTTACAATTTTTAAACTACCTTATGTTTTCTCTCCACGTCCAAAAAAAATTTTTTTCTTATTCTTATTTTTTGTTAAGTATTTTATTCTTACAATTTGATTTTTTATTTTTTTAAATTTTGTTTTATATTGTTTTTTTATAAGTTTAAAAATCGGTTGATTAATTTTTTGATATGATAATTATTCAATTTATTGATTTACATATATTGTATATATTTAAGAAACATTTCTTGAAACATTTTTTAATTTTCCTGAGAGAATTGTTTCATCTCATAAATTGGTTAAAAGAAACTAAAGAGCAATGAAAAAAAAGGTGGTTTTTTTAAAGTCTATAAAATTAAGGAATATTTTTATTTCTAAATTTATTTTATTACTTAAAGTTCCTTTTATTTTTTTATTGAAAATTAAATTTTTAACAGTATTTTTTACTAACAGTAATTTTTATTATAATTAAAACATTTTTATCTGTTACTTTCGTCTTTTTCTGAAAATTTGTAGTTATAAATGTTTAGTTGGTAATTTTTTCTATCAAGTAGTAATTTTTACTGTCAATCAGTAAAAAATAATAATCAGTAAAAACTTAAAAATGATTATCTTTAGTACCTAAAAATAATTTTTAACAAGACAAAAAAATAATTTTTTACTAGAAATCTATATTTTATTTGACACTAAAATTTTTTTCTGCCAATCGGTATTTTTTTACTATCAATATGTAATTTTTCCTATCAAACAAGAATTTTTTTCCGAAAAACTGTAATTTTTAGTACTAACAAGTAACTTTTGACTTTCGATGTATAATCTTTCTGACAATTAATATTTTTAAATGCCAATCAATAATTTTTTAATGCCAACCAGTAATTTTCAGTATTAAAAAATATAGTAAAATGTTTGATAATAATTTTCACTATAAAACTGTAATTTCTGCTATTTTCAAAATCTGTCATTTTGTCTGTCAATTGGTAATTTTTACTACCAAGTTTTTTTCCTGCCAATCTATAATTTTTTTATAATCAGTTATGTTTGCCATCCATCATTTAGTTTAAAGTAAACAAAAAAGCAAAAAAAAATCCTATTTGATTTTGAATCAGTTATTCTTATTCAACTTTAAAGAGATATAAGTAAAGATAAAAACCGATAATTATTTTTTGTCGATTTGGTATTAAATTTTTCTGCGAAGAAAGAGAAAAATTATGAGTTCGCCCACATAATCCTTTTCCGGATAAAAGTATAATGACTTCAGTCTTTTGCTTTCCTTTGGTTAAACGTGATTGACGTTGAATCGAACAAAAAACATAATTGCTTATTGATCCCCCAATAGACCATCTCGTATCTGGACGATTGCTTGCTCTGAATACAACTAAAACGTTGAGAAGCAAACTACAAGTATATATTGTTGATTTACCGTCTTTCTCTCTCTCCCTCTTTTTGTCTTTTTTTTCTCCCATTCTCATTTTCTCTCCTTTTCTCTTTCTCTCGTTTTCGTTTTCCCTTTTCTCTCTGCTTTTACGACTTTTTATTTCAAGACGATTTTCTAGTTTATGTAGATGACCGCGGATTAAAAGAAAAGAAAAGCTTTTACTTTTTGCCAGAGGGTGGAAAAAGTAAATAACTTTTCAACGGAAAAAAAATAGCAAAGTCAGAAGTTTTCCTTTTCAAAAAAAAAAAGCGCACACATACACCAACATATGTTTGATTAAGCCAATAAAAAAGAAAAAAAAAATTTTTTTCTATCAAACAAGCGATTTTATCGTTTAAAAGCGTATTTTTAGAATATCTCCAATAAAAACATTCCTCAAATAAAACTGTCTAATTATATAGCTAACACTTCTGAAAATAAATAGAAAATATTCAAATATTGAGTAACTTTTTTTTTGTTTTTTTTCCTCCCCTTATATCAGGAAAAATTCCATCCACGTTTTATTAAAATATTTAAATGTCTGCGCTTTGGAATATTTCTTTGAAATAATGGAATATTCCTATAATATTCCAAATAAATATTTCTACTATATATTAATTAGAATATTCCAATGGAATTTTTCTACATTATTTTAAAGAAATCTTCCAAAGAGTGAATATTTAAATATTCCTGAAAGGTAGATGGAATGTTTGGAGAAATATTTCCAATATTCCATTAGAATATTGCAAAAATGTTAATAAAATTTTAAATGCTATTGAATTTGTTCTCTAATTAGTGTTTTAATTAGTGCTACAATGGTTCAAAAGGCCGAACATTTTGATATTTCTAAAATATTAATGAAATATTCTAAAGAAATATTTTCAATATTCCAGGAGTATGAATGGAATATTTCGTGCTATTTTAATTTATAATTATGTATATAATTTATTCCTTTTTTTAAACTAAAAAAGTTTAAATCTAAACAATAATTTTCGTATGTAATATAATAATAATAATAATAATAACAATAATAATAATAATAGTAATATAATTTTCAAAGAAATGATTAATGTAAAAAATGACTAATATTCCAATTGAACATTCCAAGAATTTACAAATGGAATATCCCTTACCATTTGGTGTCTATGGTGATAATAATAATTCAATGGATATTTATGTAAAAACGATGAATTTGAATTTTCTATTCAGGAAAAAAAGCGGATGTCCGGTTTCGTGGGGGGTTTTGTGATGCCCATCGCGTGGTGGGGTATATTTGAATTACAAAATGTTCGATTTTAAAATTTAATACAAAGAAGGAGATTGCATACATTAATATTGCAAATTGTTCTTATTAAAAGTAGTATTATACAAAAGAGCTTGATCGTAAATCATTACGGGCATGTTACAAAATATCAATTTTCAACGGAAACTACTTGTCTGTTGTGAAGGTTTGTTCATGAATAAAACAAAAGAGTTAGGTTGTACTTTATGTGCCTCCTTCTTTCAAGATGGTACTTTAGATGGATTTAATAAAGCAATAAAAAAAATTTTCTTTCATAATTTTTATTATCATTGAAATTTTTTTTATTAGAATTTAGAAGTTTTTATTTTTTTTTTTTGTTGAGAATTTCAATTTGATTAAACAGTTTACTGTAGGACTCTTGGAAGTTTTCTCTCTCAATTTAAGGGGGAAATTGTATTTTTTAGTAGGACATTAATTTTTAATAAAGTTTATATAAAAATTGAAATTTTTAAAAATAGAGCAAAAAAATTAAATATGAATAAAAAGAAATAAAGATAAAATAAAAGAAAAATTAAATAAACCATAAATAACAAAATAAATAATATAAACTAATTTATATTATAAATAATAATAATAATAATAGAAATAAAATAATAAAGGTTAAATTATATTTTATATAGGAAGTACAAAATTTGTTTTTAAATTTTTGTTAACATTGAAATGTTTCTTTTCAGTTTTGAACATTTTAAGCTCTAAATATTCTGAATGTCTAAATAAAGAATATAATTTTTTAGTAAAAATATTGTTCAAAATTGTTGACTGAAATAATAATCAAAACGTTTATTAAAAATTAAGAAAAGAAATAATGTTTTTGTGTGCGTTATTAATTTTTATTGATATTCGATTTGAAAAAGAGATAAATAAATTTTGTTCTTTTGAACGTTAAAATACGCAGACAAATTTTTTTTATTTTAATTTCCTCAGACAGTTTAGTAATTTTTCTCTTAATTTCGAGAAGAAAGGAAATTTTTTTGGTAAGAAATTATTCATTTTTAATTAAGTAAACAATTTTATGTAGTACTACATTTTTTATTATAATTATTATAAAGTAATAAAGATGAAGAACAAAAATAAATTAGCAATAAAATAATATCAAATAAAATAAATAAATCAAGTGAAGTAAATAAATAGTAATAAAAATTAGTAAAATAAAATAGAGATGAAATAAAATTAAATAAAAATAAAGTAGAAATAAAATAAACCCAACGTGGCTGTGAGGTATGTGTACCCGACTTGCGTATCCTCCAAGGTCCAGGGTTCGATTCCTCGTTAAATAAAATTTTTAACTAACAATTATAAATTTGTAATATAAATAATAATATAATTATAAATACAAATAATGATATAATTATTAATATAATGCAAAAATAATTATAAATATAGTAAAAATAATTTTAAATACAATGTAAAATGGAAATTATAATAATAAAATTGATTACTTCAAATAGTATTTAATTAAGTACCTAAAGATTGTGCTAAGAGTAAGTTATAATAATAATAATTAAAATAATTAATTTAAGTAATTTTGAAGTAATTATTTTGAGTAAATTAAAATAATTACAATAATTATCGATAATTAAAATTAATAAAGTGAAATAAAATAATTAAATGTAAATTTAAAAAAAAATAGTAATAACTTGGAGGTAATAAAAAACGATAATATCGACACTCAAAGCTGCAGAGAGCTATTATAATTCGAGAATTAATTACTTTTGAATGGCATTTTGAATTAACTGTTACATAAACAGAAACATAGTTTGTGGAACGTCAACGGCAGGATTCAAATTCTGTAACTATGGGTAAATTTCTCGAATATTTCGGCGCGCAAATAAGTTGATTAATAAGCGAACGAGCGTGCGAGAGAGAAAGAGAAAGATAGAGGGAAATAGACAAATATTATAAAATGAAAATTAGGCATATCGTTTATAATAATAAAATCGTATGAATTTTGTAGTTATATATCCACTTTGCTTGGAATACGTATGTCTATGCACTTGGTTTTGCCAAATATGCGACTAGAGTCAACAGCAATGCAATACTTGAACAAAGCGAATGATAAATAGGGAGACACGTATTTGAAGCATTTATGCAATTACCTTTTGAGAGGAAATTTGCTCATTGTCTATCCTCTTCTTCAAAAACTTTATGCAAAATTTAATTTCCTAATTTTCCACAATGCTATTATTATTATTACCCCGAGTATAATTGCTGGTATTATTATACAAGATTATTCAATTTTTATTTCTCTCATTACGTAAAAATTAGAATAAATTGCTCAAAAATTGTATAAAAGTAATTAGACAACTTTAGATCATAATAATAGTAATAATATAAAAAAGAAAATAAGTAAATAAATAATTTAATTAGTTATTTTAATTTTTTAATGAATATTAATTTAACTCAATTTGATATGCACTAACTTTTTTAAAAGTTCAAACTTTTTTTTCATTAGAGAAAATAGAGAATCGACTGTATAATTTTTTATTGCAAATTATAATAAATTATTTTTTTAACAGTCAAGAAAATTTAATAATACTGGTATAATAAAATAATGTTATTTACAGTCAAAAGGAAAAAATAATAATTAATACTAACATTAATTTATTGTTATAACAATTTAATTTATCGAAAGTTTAATTATCGACGAAAAACGAGCTAAATAATGGAAATAAATATATTATTAGTCTAATAGCATAAAATTCTTGTGAATAATTTGAATTTTGACAATAATCTATTGCTTTTTTTTATAAAAGAAAATTAATTATATATTTTTTTTTTCAATAATTATATACGCTGATGTATAAAAGTAGATCACATCAGCAAATGTAATTGAATTTCTCGCACTGTTACAGTAATATTGATTTTAATTAGAAAATTAAAATAATTATTCATTAATGTAGGTCAATTATTATTGATTTATGAAAGAGAGAAAAAAAAATTACAATTTCACTACACGTTCAATGGATAAATAGATTTGAAGAAAGGACGCAATTTTTTTGTTTTATTTTTTAATTCAAAAAAGCTCATTTGAAATTGAAAGTAAAAAGGAACATTTTTTACCACTGTGTTTTTAAATACAGAGATGTAGAAAATTTAAATAATTACTAATGCAATAAAGTGATGCAAATATATATGCATGAAGGTAGAAGTTAAGTTTATTTCTATACACATATATACCATAGTAAACTATATATATATACGAAAACGAATGAATAAAATGAATTTGGAATAACAAAAAAATTCGTGCTTTTAGCTTTTTCCATACGATTTATGTCTGACAAATAAAAACAAAAATTTTATACTTTGGTAAATATTTAGTACTTGTTGACAATTTTTTCTTCGGAAGAAATTATTAATTTATTAATATTTATTAATATTGTTATTATTATTATTATTATTATTTATTAATAAAAAAATTATAAACTTTCTCTTTATGAGACAGAAAATATCTGAAAAATTTAATTAAAAGAAGAGCATAATTTTAATAAAAGTAATAAGTATAATAATTTTTTTTTGAGAGAGAAATAGGTAAATATTTATATTGGTAAATATAAATTAAATACTAATAATAATAATAATAATAATATAATTAATTACTAATATTATTTTTATTATTATTATTATTAGTATTTATATTATTATATAAATACTAAATTAAAAATATAAAATATAAAAATAATATAAAGAAGATTTAAAACATTTTTTTTCCAACAATTTTATAAGAATGCAAACAAATATTAAATGGAAGGTAATTATTTGATTACAGGTTTGATTAATCCCAGCAATATAATGCCAGGACCAGGAATTTGTGTCATTAATAATAGAGCCTTCTTTGTATTTGGCTCATTGGTGGCCTTCTATATGCCAATGATCGTAATGGTCGCCACCTACGTATTAACGGTGCAATTGTTGAGGAAAAAGGCCCGTTTCGTCGCCGAACATCCAGAGAGCGATCAATTTCGAAGACTTGGCGGTAGATACGCATCAACTAGAAATCCCGTCCCATCGAGATCAGCAGCGAATTCGTCTAGGCAATTTTGGCGAACATCCGGCGGCAGTTCCGGAGCTGACAAGTATGTAATATACTCATTTCATATTTCTTTTTTTTTCATTTATCAATATTACAAAAAACCAAAATTAAATTACTCGTCATGTTCGAGAAGAAATTTGATTTTAGAAAAACATTTTTTTTCACTTAAAAACGAAAAATAAAGTCCAAAGGTGAAAGTTGAATTTGAATTTATTTACTTATTTTTATTACAATTACTAACTACTATTTATGAAATTTGTGAAATTTATATTCGACACATGATTTGGGGTAATAAATTATTCATTTGTTTTAATTTTATTCGAATTGTAGTAGATTTCAATTGGCTGAAATTAATTGCACTTAAACGAAATATTGACTTATTCTCGCAATAAAATTGTTATTAAGAAACATTTATTGAAAAAAAAATTATTTAAAAGTGAATCGTAAAAGAGTTTTAAGGGAAGAAATAGTGGTTCGATTTCTCCACCTGAGAACGCCAAGGTCGCCACCAGATGGCAGTGAAAATTCCAAGAAGGAACTAAACTGCCATCTATCGGTGACCTTGGCGTTCGCAGGTGGCGAGTAGCATCTCCATAGTAAATTTAATTTTTAATTTCTAAAAAAATTGTGTAAATACCCCTTTGGCCTTTTTTTTAAAAATAAAAATAATAAAAATAATTTCGCCGTTTTCTTTCATGTCTAAATTAAAAAAAATTGTTCAAACTAATTTTCTAACTTGAAACATTTGCCAAAAAAAATTGTCTGGTTCTCTTCGGTTTCGGGAAAAACTATTTTTCGACTCTTGGAATCGACGAACATTTCAATTTCCTTTAAGTAACATAGAATTTAAAAAATTGAAATTTTTAATTCTAAAACCAAATTTTAGCAACAAAAAAAATTCAGTATTGATAGAAATATTTTTATCTTATTTATATATTTATTTCCTATTTATTTATTTATTTGCTTTCTTTTCATTTTTTTAATTTAGAAATCATTCGGTAAATTTTCTTCTCATATGCGTGAAATATTCCAAGGCTTTAAAAAAATAAAAAAATTCGACGAATCTAAATTTCAGAAACGACACATTTGGAGATGTGATTGAAGAAAAAAAATTCGCCATAAAGCTTTCTTTAAAGCTATTGAAAATTTTTGCTGTTGGATAAAATCTAATCAGTCTAGAGAGAGAGAGAGAGAAAGAAAGAGAGTGAGAGAGAGAGAGAGGGAGGGAGATTAATCAGAATTACTTGAAACGGAAAAAATGGGGATTATATGCATTGTGGGACGACGCAATACAGCGCAAAACTGGAAATTATTTCTTCCTCGTCTTCCGAACAAACGAGGGTCGACCATTTTCCCAGATTTGCTCTTCTCGACAAATCACCTATAAAAACGTGGGTTTTAGTCTCAATAGCGAAAAAAAAACTTTCTGATTCCATTTTATTCGTATCAATCTTATTGGATGAAATTTATATTTAATAAAAAAAAAATAGCTGAGTGAAGAACGAGGTGCGGAGGAAAAAACAACTAAGGAAACATTTTATAGAGAATGTTAACTTTTGTACAGTCACAAAACAGTCTATTTAAGTGAAAAGGAATCCCTTTACTATAAGCGGATTTTCCTTATAATATTTGTCTAATTCCTTCTCTGTTAGAAGAAAATTCCTTTAAATTATTTCCTTTAATTATTAAATAATATTTTGTTTGCTATTAAAAAGAAAAAAATTACCACTAGTATCATTTATCAGTAATTTATTTATTTAATCAGAATAATAATTCATTTATTTTTTACTCAAATTTATAGAATATTTAAATTTCACTTTAATTTAAAATAAAATAATAAAAGCACATTGATAGGCAAGAAAAATGTATTGAAATAAGAACTAAATTTCTTTTACCATAATTTTTATACATTACATTTTATCAATATGTTTAATTTTAAAAAGTTCCTTAATTACTAGTGAAATGAATTGTAGATTATTAAATTATAATTTATTGTTATTATTAACAAATTATTTTATTTTTTTTTAATTATTTTATTTTATTATTATTAACAAACTAATATTATTAATTTTTAAATTATTTCATTTTATTATTATTAACAATTTAATATTATTAATAATTATAATATTATTTTTGATAGCCTTGCAGATATTTTTTGCCCCTGTCATTGTTGTTGTTGTTGTTGTTGCATTGATTGCAAAAGTTTTTGTAAAATTTCTTTTTAGAAAATTTATTTTTCATATTATAATATGGGAGATTATTTTTATTTTCCAAAGAATATATTTTCAATATATTTTCAACTTGTTGTTTAAATATCATTTTCCACAATATGGAAAAAAGAATTTAATCTAAGTTTATGTAGCGTACGATTTTTCTAGGTAATTTGTTTGAAGTAAACCGTGAGATTGATCTATCTTGTGATTTTCCGTTCGATTGAATTTCAATATATACTTTGAGAGAGGAATTTTACGGATTAATCAAAATATTGTAAAATTTCTAGATTTGGCGCCGTGACGCGCCAGTCTAGATTGGCTAGTTACTAGATTTTCACTGGAAAGTTCTAAAACTATAACTGAAAATAAAAAAAATACAAAATAAAAAATTCAAAAAAAAAAGATTAACAAATATTTCATTACAGAAACATTTTTTTTTTGCGATAATAATCAAGTAATTTGATAATAAAAACTAGACTTATTTTTGTGTAGTTTTAATAAATGTCAAAAATTGTTGTAATTATGATAATAATAATAATATAATTATTGTGATATTATAATTTATTATTATTATTATGATTATAATTTTTGTTCTTTTTATTGTTATTATTATTAAAATTATTTTCCATCAAATAGTTAATTAATATAAACATTTTAATAAATAATGTTCGGAAAAAGAAAATAATGATAATTCTTAAGCAGAAAAATTACTAGTCATGAAGGCTCGAACCCCGAACCTTGTTGCTACCAATCCAGCACCGAAGCCTCTTAGCCATCTCACAAGTCTTAATATCTTTTCAAATTATTCTCAATTTCACGAAGAATTAACCTTTTCCTAGAAATTTATATAAAAAAGGACTTTAATTTTTCTTCTTTTGCCATTTTTACAATTATTTAATAGAATATTTCTTTTCTTTTAGCCAACTTGCAATCTATTTTTTCACTCATTTTAAAAGTAAAGAAAAAGAGAATAATGAAATCTGACTCTGACGTTGGACAGCATAGGTTGGATTAAAATTTTCATCATGGAAAATTTTCAAAAAAAAAAGAAAAGAAAAAAAATTGTAAGATATATTATATAATTTATATCTTTCAATCTTCCAAAATGTCCATAAAAAAAGCTGCAAGGAACTAGAAACTAGAAAAGCTAAGTTTTCTTTTCTCATAAGTTCCGAGGAAATTTAAGAAGGGACTTTTGAGATATCAAAAAGTTTTAGATTTCAAACCGAAATTTCTTGATGAAATTGGAGAAACTTTTGAAAAAAATGTTAAGATTATTATTAAATTTCTCTGGGTATCAAAATATTGTACAACATGTTAAAAATAATTTTATCATTAGCTTTAAGTTTTATTCGAAAATATGTACTAATTATGATTTTCTTTTAGGTGAAAATAAGTTATAATTTTGTTGATGAGCTCGTTTGCAAATTTAAATCGATAAATAAAATCAGTTTGTCATTAAGGGGGAAATTTGACGCTTATTTTTGAATTTAATTTAATTTTAAATTTAACATTTAAATTAAATTTCGAATTCAAAAATTGACAGTGGATATATTTTTGAAAAAATGTTCTCCAAATAATTTTAATATTTATTTACAATTTTTAATAAATCCACAAAATAATATTATGACTAATGAATAACAATCTCAAGGTTAAAAAATAAAACGACGTGAAATGAATTTTTAAAATACGATGTTTTGACAGACAGTGAATTTTTCATCGTGGCAAAACCTGAAAATTTTTCTAAGGGCCAATTATTTTCCAGAAGTATTATTATTATTATTTTTATTACTATTATTATTTATTATTATTATTATTATTTTATTACTATTATTATTTTTATCATTATTTATTATTATTATTTTTTTATATTATTTTTATTATTAAACAAGGTTGTTAATTGCAAGCATTTAATTATTCGAATTTGCGAACAGACAAATAAAATATAAGTCCAGCAGCAAATGGCTAATTAATTTCGCCGGCATTAAATTATATTTTAGATTATAATGTGGAAAAATAAGAAATATTGCCGCACCCCGTCTTTTATGCAACGAATGTATTCATTTTCCGATAATAAGCTGACTTATGTCAACAAAAGAATAATAAGCAATTGACTATGTATTCCCAGGTGTTTTTGAAGGCAGTTTGAATGCATAAACGAGGGAGGATTATGGAAAATGAAGGAAGAACGTTAAAAAACAGTGTAAAGAATTGTTTGCTGCCAGCAGCACGCTTATATGATTGAATTAGCATTATAACGCATTACTTTTTTTCCATGAAGGAAAAATAATTTTACAAATTGATATTATTTTTTAATTTACGTTATTTATTTTCGTTTTCTTATTTCTCTCTTTTACTATTTTCTTTTCGTTTCTTTTTCTCAGTTTTATTTATTTATGAGTTTTTTTTCATTTTTTCTTTTTATTTTATTTTTCACTTCGTTTTCAATTATTTTTTGGTATTTTTATTATTTTTATTTATTTATGCATTTTTTCAATAAAGTTTTCTTTTTTTCCTTTTTTTATTTCGTTTCTTTTTGTTCGTTTGTTAAATTTTTATTCCTGTGTTTCCTTCATTTGTCAATTTTGTCAAATTATTTTCTATTAATTTTCTTTTTTATAAAAAATTAAAAATAAAATAAATTTTTGGCTTACATTTCTGTTTACATTCTGTTCATTCTCTGCCTATTCGTTTTTTTCTTCATTTCAATTTGTTTGAATTTTCTTCTACTTATTTGTTTTTTCTTATTTCATTCCATTTTTTTTTATTTCTTGTATTTTTATATACTTTTGATATTTTAAAATTTATTTTTCATTATTTTTCCATTTAGTGTGTTTAATATTTTTCCTTCTATTATTATTTTGTATCTTTTCCTTTGATTTTTACAATTTTTTTTTATTTTTTGTAATTTTTTCCTTATTTCAAACTAAAATAAAATATGATTTATTTGAAATAAAAAAATCTTAACAAAAATTATTTTCTTTCCATAAATAAATTAGTAAAATTTATTAATTATTAAACTATTGAGAAGTAGAAAAAAATGAAAAGGTTTTCTCCAAAAAAAAATGAGACGGGAAAAAAACAGAAAAGATGAGCTTTGGGAATATTAATATTTTTACATTTAGATTAAAGTTGAACAGCTTTGATGAATGAAAGTTTTCTGCCTTCTGGAAAAGAGAACCACTTGAGAAAATTACTTGAAAAAGTAATTTTGCCAAGTCAAGTGAATCTAAAAACAATTACATGTAATTGTATCCAAGTGGATATTTTTTTACTTCTTTGCGCATTATATTTTTATTACATTTCAATTTTATTGCAATTTACAATATTTTTCCTTATTTGTTTATTTTCAATTTCAATTTCCTGTCATTTCGTTTTTAAAATTTTTTTTTCGACTTCCTAATGTAGAAAGTAAATTTTTATTTCTAATTTACAAAATTATTCTTTTCATTTTTAAATTTATTTATTTATTTTTTTATCACTTTTCCCCCACTATTTTTGCAAAAAAAAAAAATGGGACATTTTTCATCATTAAATTATCTCAAAGCCCTATTGACAGAGTTTAACGGGATTTCGCTAAATTAGGAGATAAATAAATGCCTTCAGTTACAATATTTACTTTTCATTAAATATTGATGTCAGGCAAGACAAATTACTCAATTTCCGCACAGCTCTTTTTTTTTTGTTTCGCAAAAATAAACTTTTTTATTCCGTCAACACAAACTTTATACTTTCTACCCACGTTAATAAATTTTTATTTTTTGTATAATTAATTTCACTTATTCCGTGAAATTTTTCCACCCTTTTATTTCTTTTTTTTTGTTTCCTGTTTTTGAGAAGCTCATTATTACGAAATTAAAATTTTTTTATTGCAGACTTTTGTTCTTTAAACAAATTTCCATCTAGCAATTCGCATATTTTTATTTGACATAAAAAAAATTATTTTTCTTCTTTATTTGATTATTTTGATGCGAGAGACGGTCTTTTCGAATTTTTATTTATTCAATATAATTTTTTTTTATTTATTTTATACATTTATTTAAAATATATATATATATATATATTAAAATAATATATAAGAATATTATTAAGTAAGAAAAATAATAATATTTACTTTTATTAAGTTAAAAATTATTTTGGGAATTTTGGCATTAAATTCGATTTGTAATAAATATAAATGTTTGTGAATATTAATGAGAATTGGATTTTACAGTTATCTGTGTTAATTTATGTTTTTAAGGGAAAAAAAAGTCGAATTTTGATATAATTATGAAGGGAGAAGTTTTGCGAATTTCACACTGTGGAGAGAATAATTAGAAGCTTTAGTGAGAGGAGTTGAGTTTGCATTATTGGCATTGGTCCAAATCCGTGTGATCCTATATGTTTTATAATGGCAAAAGTACACGAGTTCGACAGAATCAGAAGTAGCGTCTAAAGTGAACTATGGGAGTACTCAAACTCTAGAGAACATATAACAAGGGAAACACGCAACTTCATACTTAGGTCCCTCAAACTCTCTCTCTCAAACATACATACAACTATATATATTTATATATATATGAACGTCACCCCAACGACACTCAATCTCCGATAATAATTACCGCCATTTTAGCAGCTCACTATGCCACAACAGGTGTCGATATTATTCGTAATTAACTAACACAATATTAATGTTTAATACTCGAGAAGAAAATTATTCTCATTAAATATTATCTTTTTCAAATTATTCAAATTTTTCCCTAAAATTGTATTTTCTACTAAAATTTATTTTTCCATAGACACACACTGAGAAAACGTTAGATTTAATTTAAATAGAAAAATAATTTTGAGTAATTTTGTTTAATTGAAATTAGTTTGTTTAAATTCAATACCAATATACAGAAAATATTTACTGATTTGATTCAAAAATATTATTTGTTTGAATAATTATATTTAATTCAAACATATTTTCTGTTTCGATTTAATAAACAAAAAGTATGTTTAAAAATTTTGTGTTTGATTTAAACTTAATAGTTGATTATAAATAATTTAAAATCAACCATCATTTATGTTTGAATTAAATATATTATTTTTTTAAATGAACCAAAAAATATGTATAAATTTCATTTAATTTTGAATTGAAACTTAAATATGTTTGACTGTATAGCAATGATATTTTAAGTTTGATTTAAACAAAATAAATTTGAATTAAATAAATCGTATTCTCAGTGCAGACATTAAATATGATTGAGTCATAAAACGAATTAAAAAATTTGCCTCACATTTTTAATTCCTCTTTTTGGCTTCAATTTAATAACTGCAAAGAGCACGTGTATTCCGTTCTTAGCTCCTTTTTATTATTTACATAAAATTTTTTTGTTATATTCTTTTCTTGAAAATATACTCGTGGGAAAAAAAATTATTCTAATTATTCTACATTTGAATTTGAGTGAGAATTTTAATTAATTTAAATTAACTCTGAAGTAGCAGGATAATAGGAAACTTTATGTCTGATTAAAACGCTTTTTACTATACTGATATTGGGATCACTTGGATTTTGCATATATCGTCGCGATTAGAGAAGGTTTTTTTACCACTGGCTCCGAATTTGTACTAATTGAAAGAAATTGTGTCCGACTGGAATTATTTTTTTCCATTTCAGTGTAAATTGAAAAAAATACTGCCAAGTAAAAATTAAAAGGTGGAATTATTTTGTCTGACAGAAAGAGATTATTAGTACTTGTCTGCTTTGACTCGTTTTTATCACTGGTATAAGTCGAATTTGTAATAATTGGAAAATATTCTTCGGGACGCAATTTTTTTCTTTGATAAATTGCAAAAAAAAATAGTGAATTTAATAAACGGAGTGTTCTGTCTGACGGAAACTGATTTTTACTATTTAAAATCGATATTGTGATTAATTTGAAAACATTCATCGTCATTAAAATTAAAAAATTTTTGTACGACAAAAATTATTTTAACTACTGGCACTTAAAAATATTCTGTCTTCATTCACATTTAAGTAATTAGGAAATTTTATATCTGCACTATAAATTGATGCGTAAAATAATAACAAAAAATTCTATTGTATGTAATCGGTTATTTCAATCAAATAAATTTCTTTGCAATATTTAATGAATTTTTAGAAATAAATTAATTTTGAAAAGGTTTTCGAGTAATATCCCAATTATTGCACAATAATTAAATTAAAAAATTAAATTAATTCCCTTTTTAATAAATTTTTATGCTCATAATAACAAAATTTTTAATCAAAAATATTTTCAAAGAGAATTGTACTATTTTTTTAAAGAAATTATTGGTTTCAAAAAAAATTGTTCTAAGAAAATTAATTAATTTTTTTATTTTTAGCAATTATTGGTATCAAAAATAATTTATTTTAGCAAAGAACTTTAATAATTTTGTATTTTTTTTAGAAATTATTCGTTATAAAACTAATTATAATAAAGAAATTAGTTATCCTAAAAAAAATTGTACCATTAATGTAAAAATATTGGTATTTTCCAAAATTCTGGAAATTAATTTTTTAATGCAATCAATTGTTGATTTTCTCACTTTTAAAATTTATTTTATTCTTTCATTTTTTATTTTTCAAATTTTTTATCAATTTACATTTTTTTAATTTTATTTTTATTCATTCATTTATTTTCTATTTTTCTAGTTATTCATTTTTTTACATCCTTTACTTCTTTTTATTTTATATTTCAATTTTTCCTTCCTTTACATTAATGTTTCTTCTATTCTTAATTTTTTTATTTCTTTTTGCCTTATAACAATTTTTTTACAAAGGTTTTTTACTACTGGGAACAAAAAAAATAATCATAAATATTTTGTCTGAGTACAAATGAATTTTTCCAGTAATTTTATCACAATTTGGCAAATTTTTGTCAGTTTATAACTGTCTCTTGCTACTGGAAACAAAATAAGTAGTGAAGAAAACGAAGAGTCGGACAAAAAGTTTTTTTAAGTGAATAAAGTGATTGATTGTGTGAGAAACATTTGTCTGACTGTAACTGCCTTTTTCCACTGATTCTGGAATTGAAAAATTAATGTCTCTGTGGTCGGTCTGCAATTGTTAGTCATTACTTGTTTCGAACTTATATAAAAACATATCCGTCTGACCAAAAACTGATTTTTTCTACTCACACGAGTGTCACAATATTTTAACAATTTTCCGTCTGACCAAAAATTGTTTTCACTACTGTCAATATAATTCTACTGGAATTTAATTATGTTTTCCAAAAACAAACAAAAATTGTTGTCTGACTCTGCTTTTCAGTTACTACTTATGCAAGAGTAATTTTCAAAGCAAAACGCTTGAGAGAAAACCGCTCACTAAAATTCTCCCTTATTACTAAAATTAGAATTCTTCTACATATTCACATCAAAATAAATAATTACAATTTTTATTTTGAATTTATTATTTTAATTTTTCTATTTCCTTTCGTGTTTTAAATTTATTTTTTTTATTTTTGTAAAAACTAAAATTCGTAAATAACGGAGTAAAATAATTTTCATTTTTTTTTTAAAGAAGATAGAAAATTCCAAGGACCAATAAATATTAATCAAAGAGAAAGTAAAAAATTGGAATAAATGAGTGATGTGGAAATAGATGGCAAAAAAAAAGGAAAGTGTCCTCTTTTGTTATGACGTCGAAGAGTGCATGTAACTCGAGTTTTAATTGGAAGAAGAAATTGACAAAAAAAGAAAGAAGCAATATCTGTTTTATTAAGCTACCTTTTTTTCAAGGAGCTTGGTGGTACTCGTGGATTCATTTCAATGGAATACAAATTGGTTTTCGAATCACGACGAATCTTTTCATGTGAAAATAACGCACTACTCTTATTAATTCTAACAAAAAATAATTATTCGGTTATCAATTAATCAGAAAAAGTGAATTTACACTTTATTAAAAAATAATTTCAAATATTCTTCTTACCTTGTATAGTTTTCAATTTATTCCCATAATTTCGAATGATAATTTAATCAAAATTTTTTAAAACATATTTACAATTATATTTTATTTTCTTATTTTTTATATAAAGTTTCTTTCTTTTTAAAAATATAATTCTACATCTTATTATTATTTGAAGTAAAAAATTTTCGATTCCTAGATTTACTCCATGAAAATTCTCTGAATTCTCAAAAATTAAATCCGTTTAATTTATGTTTTAAAAAAATATTACAAATTTTTTTTAAATATTCTAAACATTTTACTCTTTATTGAAAAATATTCTCAAGTTTGAAGATTTACAAGCACAATTTTTTTACTATTTGCGACAATAGTTTCTCTACTTTAAAAAATTTTTCTTTCTTTTTTATCTATGACCTCAAAAACTTAACACGAACTGTCGTCTAAATTCACCATGTCTCAAATTTTATATACTTTTACGATAAATCGTAAAAGCCAATCATTTTATTGCACATATTTTCCAATTTTTATATTTCCTTCTCTCTCTCTCTCTCACACTATACATATAGTGAAATTTTCTCCCGTTCAAATAAATGACAACCAACTCATTCATCACTTTTCCAAATGTAAAATGCATCTAATTTTTTCCACCATGACATTTTATACTCAAAGAAAAAAATTCTTGTCAATCAATTGATTGCGCATCTGAATTATAATTTTTGATAATAAAAACAAATAAATCAAAAAAGAAAAATACGAAATTATTTTTTCTTAATTTATCAGGAAATAATTAATCATTCTCTAAAAAAAAATTACCTAACAGCTATTTTTATGAAAATCACAAATTAAATTTATTCTCCTATAACTGGAAATGAAATAAATTTAGAAAATTCGAAATCTGCAAATCATTTCTACGTTATATTGGATGATAAAAAGAGTTTTCGATTTATTTTCTCGAGAGTATAATAATTTGAACATCAATCATCTGTATCTACTATTTTCTTTTACAGTGATTGTTGGACCTAATTTTCATATAGTACAAAAGCAATTTTAGCCACTCTCTCCCCCCCTCCTATCTCTTCGAACTTTATCATTTTATCCAATTTCTCTGAAAATTGGTAGAACATTATGTATTTTTATTTGAAAAATTGCCTGGAGAATAAAACGAAACAGTTGAAATTTATTTTTTTTTGAAAAGTTAAAAATTTGAAAAAAAAAATTTATTCAAGTTCTTTCAAGTTCCTAAAATAATTCAAGTTTTTCTAAAATAATAGAATTTATTTATTTTTGTAATAATTTAACTTTCATTAAAATTATTCATTAAAAATTAAATTATTTCATTTAAAACAATTTAATTTATAATTATTTAATATTCTTAGAATTTTTGTAAATAATTTAATTGTTTTAAAGAATTTCTTTCAGTTCTTGTTTAGAAAAAATGTAATTTTTTGAAAGTTCTAATTTTAAACGAAAAGTTTTCAAAAATAATTTAAATCAAAGAAAAAAATGTTTCCAACTTTTCAAAATTATCGTGACTGGTAATAATTATAATGAAATATTTTGATTATTGAAACGTTTATTAAAACTGCATTGAAAATAATTGAATTCCTGAGAACAATTTTATTAATTTATAAAAATAATTTAATTTTGTCTATTAAGGGAATTTGAACCACTATGACGTCACAATGTGTAAAAAGCATGAGTTTTTAAATTGTGACGTCATAATGGTTCAAATGCCCTTAATATTTTTAAAACATCTAAAAATAGTTGAATTATTTATTAGAATTTTAGAAAATAATTGGATTATATCGAAAAATTTTATTAACAATTTAATAAAAACTAAATTCATACGTCAAAATTTATTAAATTTTTATTTTTTGTGACGATTTTTTGCAAAAAAATTTATTATTTATGAAAATAATTGTATTCTTTCGAATAATATTTTATTTTCTGAAAATAATTAAATTTTACGATTTAAAAATATAATTTAATTGTTTGCAAGCATTTATTAAAATTTTGGATAATAATTGGATTCTATCGAAAAATTTTATTAACAATTGGATAAAAATTGAATTCTTTCGTCAAAAATAAAAAAAAAATTTTATTACGATTTTATGCAAAAAAAATAATTTATAAAAATAATTGTATTCTTTCGAATAATATTTTATTTTCTGAAAATGATTAAATTTTACGATTTAAAAATATAATTTAAATGTTTGGAAGCATTTATCAAAATTTTAGAAAATAATTGGATTGTATCGAAAAATGTTATTATCAATTGAATCAAAATTCATTTCATTCGTTAAAATTTAATAAATTTTAATTTTTTATTACGATTTTTTGCAAAAAAATTTATTATATATAAAAATAATTGTATTCTTTCGAACAATATTTTATTTTCTGAAAACAATTAAATTTTACGATTTAAAACTATAATTCAATTGTTTGGAAGCATTTATTAAAATTTTTGAAAATAATTGGATTGTACCGAAAAATTTTATTAACAATTGAATAAAAATGGAATTCTTTCGTCAAAAATAAAAAAAAAATTTTTATTACGATTTTATGCAAAAAAATTTATTATTTATAAAAATATTTGGACTCTTTTGAAAAATATTTTGTTTATAAAAATAGTTAAATTTTACTATTAAAAAATATAATTAAATTGTTTCGAAGAATTTATTTAAATTTTAGCAAGTAATTAAATTGTTTCGAAGGATTTAATAATATTTTAGCAAAGTAATTGGATTTTTTCGTAAAATATAATTAAAAATTGTTTAAAAATTGAATTTCATAAAATTTTACAAAACTGAATTCTTCCAAAGATTTTACTATAAAAAAAAAATACCCGAAATTCTGCGATGAGTTTTATTATTTGTGATAATAATAACAATAAATTTTCTTCCCGTTATTAATTTGTCTTTAATTAAACTTTTGTTTTTGTTGAGGAAAATTCCGCATATACTCGCGTATTGTGTACGTTCACGATCATTTAATATGACAGAAGGGTTTCGTTGACATAGATAGTTAGTCAGTGCAAATTCAATGAATAATTTTCGAACATTCATGGGGTTCATCGGTGCAGTTTATCAATTAAAGTTTAGACAGTGAGTGTCACTCTCCAAATCAAATTGAAACTTTGAAATTTGTGGCTCGAGTCAAGACTTAGTCAATTACAGATACATGTAAGGGTACTCAGTGTGTAATAGATGCACATACATATATATCTAGTCAAACTGTTAACGTATCATTTCTACTCCAATAGGTCAAAATTCACTTCGGGGCCCCTCCATTTCATATCTCAAAATATTTACCAATCAAAAATTATTTTCAAACATTTTTTACCAGTGGAATGCTATATCTAAATATAATTTGTCTAATTAAATGGTAATTTCAAACTTTATCATTCCATTTACTTAAAATTCTTTGGCAAAAATTAATTAATTTAATTGAATTTGAATTCCATTTCGAGAATTTTACTAAAGTTTTGTATTTCAATTTTTTTTTTAATCCAAAATTGGTTTTTAATTTTAGTGAAATGTTTAGCAAACATAAATAAGTTTAATTAATATTTAAATGTGAATTAAATCCGTTTGGAGATTTTTATAGTGGACTTTTTATTTTCCAAAGTTTGCCTAGGTAGATTTTTACAGTGAAATAAATTTGATGAAATTAAACTTTAATATTATCAGCTTTAAAATACGTGCGAGTTAATATATAGAAAAGTTAATTATTTACAAAAATCCGCTGTATTTATTCATTTGATTAAATAATTTTATGTTAAATTTTACTTGAAGCTTAATTGGATGATAAAATTTCGAAAAGTTGTTAATTCACTGAGCCAAGTTATATATTATATAATCAAGTGACTGGAATTTAATAATACGTGGAGAATAATCTCCTTTAATATCTAATAATACCAGCAAAATTTTTTTTTCTATTTTTAACATTCAAAACTTGTTACGATAAATTTATAATAAATTTAAAATAAATTTAAATTTAAATTAAATTCAAATTATATTTACTTATGTATACAAATTATTTTTAACAATATTGTAAAAAAATTGAATTTTTAAGTCACTTTTTAACGAAATATATTGAGGAATATTTATTTTCTTTAATATAATATGTAGACGCGCTTGCTTTTGAAAAGAAACGCTTGGAAATAAATCAATAATGTAACCAATAATTAAGTTAGTATGAAGATTTTTAAATTTTCTCTATAATTAGTAGATTCTCCCATGCTGGCAATTAAACCTTTTTGAAATACAAAGGCGTCAGACATGCTCTTTGGAAAATTATCAAAACATCCATCTTCATTTAATTTTACTGAAAATAGGTTTCTTCCTGCATTATAATTATAAATGCATATATACGCTAAACATTTACATAATCTAAAAGCTGCATACACCAAAAGTACTGCGTTGCAATTAACTCCAAAGATAAACATTAACGGATAATCTGAATTTTATCAATTACCAAAATTCTTTAAACTTTGTTACAATTATTTTTTTATCTCATAATAATAGAGGGTTTGGAAATTATTTTTTTTTCTTAAGTACTAATAATTTTTTCCATGTAATTAAATTTAATTGAAATTGTTATTATGTGGAGTAATAATAATAATTAAAATTTTTATCACTATCAAAAAAGCATTACAATTTAAATTTACATATATAGGGGAAAACTAAAAAGACTAAAATAATCCACGTTTGGATTTAGTTTTTAAATAAACATTTTTTATCAGAAGTTCGGTTTTAAAATCGATAGAGAAAAAAAAATGAAACAAAAAACTGCATAAGGTGTTGGAGAGAAAAAACAACTTTTCTCGTAAACCACAACTGCAATTAACAATCTATAGAAAGCATCTTCGATATTTTTTTTCTAAAAAAAGTATTTCTTTCTCTCTCTCACTCTATCTTGAATGTGTTTTGCCTTTGAAAAATATTCTTTTGATGATTCCTCCTGATTAGAGGTGCAAAATTGCTGTATTCTTATAATCACAAAAATATCCTGGCAAATATGATTTATATCATAAAAAAAAAATTTTTTTTGATGCTTTATAAAATTGTACTTATATATGTACAGCAAAAAAAGAAAAAAAAAGAAAAAAGTGTAAATATCGAATGCAAAGAAACTTGAGAAACGCTTGCTTTGATAGTGTACGCGCGCGGTATTCGTTTAAAAAATTGCAAGGAAACACGAGCTCAACAGTAATTTTCAGTAAATAATGATCAACAAATTTTAGGTGCCATCTGCGGAAAATAAAGTTTCACTTTTCGATTTGTGAATATTCGTAAAATGTTTCACGAGATGCTGAGCGAATTTTTCTTTTTTTATTCTCTTTATAAATCGCGCTATTTTGAGGAGAAAAATTATTTTTCAATGAACAAGTTTTTGTTTTCTCAATATAGATATTATTTATAACTAAGTAGTACAATATCTTGTTGTGTACTTGACATTTCAGGTTAAACGCCAATCTCAATATTACGCGAATAAACTATTTATAAAGAAAAAGGGAAACAATATTCTTCTTACTTCTTTCTTTTGTATCGATCAATTTTAAAAGTGAATTTGTATTGAACATTTCATTTTAGAATTTATAGCTAATAATGGAATTCGATAAATTGACATATTATTGACGAAATATATATTTTTAAAGAAAGATGAATTATTTTGGTAAAATTATTTAAAGTCACATCAAAATTATTAATACCTCCAAAAAAAAAGGAAATAAAAAAGTCAAGCAAATATTTCTATTTTAAAATTGAAACGTACTGGAAAAATCGAAAATAATTATTCGATAATAATGTGATAATAATAGTAATAATAATAATAATAATAAAATATTATAATATTAATATAATAATAATGATAATAACAATATAATTACAATTACAATTTTTACACTTTCCTTTTTCAATATCGTATAACACTTTTACAAAACGATAAATAACAATTTTATTCTCTAACTTCAAGAACCTAACTTTTCAAGAAATGTCCATAACAAGTGTAAAAAAATCACTGACACAAAATTAGTTATAAACCACATTTTACATCATAATCTACAATAATAATATCGCGTGTAGTACTATATTACACTTTTAATCCAATTATGAAAAGGTATTTAATAATTTGTTTAATAGTCATTGTAAAAATATCCCTCTATATAGTTCACGTAATCTTGATTGAAAAGGGTATATAAAACATTTTTCTTCTTGTAATGATTATCGTAGACCGTGTATTAGGCACGCGAAAAAAGGATCAATCATATTTACAGTCAAGAAGAGATTAGTAAATATTTGTATACACTGCATATTTGACTTTTCCCTGGATTTCACGAAAAAAAACAATTATTTTTTAAATTACTTTCACTTATTATACGAACCCCCCCCCTATACCTTTTAAAAGATAAATTGATTCGTTTAAATAGAAACGTAAGAAAAAAAGAAATTTATTATTTAATTTTGTCAATTTTAAATATATTTTTTAATTTTATATTTTAGAAGAATATTTTTAAGTTATTAATTAATAAGTTATTTTCAGAACAGGCCAGCCTTTTTGTAGTTATTTTTTATTATTATTTATTATAGTTATTACGATTATTATTATTATTATTAATATTATTATTATTATTATTATTATTATTATTATTATTATTATTATTATTATTATTATTATTAAACAAAATATTTTACTGGAACACCTTTACAAAATTAATTTATTTCTAAAAAATTCATGAAATAGTGCAAAGAAATTTCTTTGATTCAAATAACCGATTACTTGTCTTGTGTCAAGTAAATAATTATTTATATCAAATAATTTCTAATTAAATCAATTAAACGGTATATATGCAATATAAAATATTTTATTTATTTAAAAAAAATTGGTTTTATGAATTTTCATTTTAATTTGTATAATTACTTACATTACATTCTTGTAAATTAAAAACGGACATATTTCTCTTGGACGAGAAAAAAATATTAATAAACAAATAGAACACGCTTTCTAGAAATAAAAGAATTTCTAAAATTAAAGCGATAACAGTTTTTCTATCTCTACTTTTTATTAATTATCTCTTATCACGAATAGTATTTCTCTTATTCTTAACTGTATAGTGATAATCAATAGACGTCACGAAAGTCATTATTTCGAAATAACTCTTTGGTATGAGTATGATTATTATAATTATTATTATTTTTATTTTTACAACTATAAAAATAATAATAATTTTAATTATTTATTCTTATTATTAGTTTTCTTATTATTGTAATTATTATAATTATGTCAGTGGAGGAAGAAAGTTTGGTCAGACAGATAACAATTTTTTGTTTATATTTTTTTATTAATATTAAAAATTAGTTTTACCAAGATTAGAAATTTTAAATCCTGTTCTATTCTTAATAGAAGTGGTAAAAGTCCGTTGATTCTCAGACAAATTATTGACAAATTATTAAATTTTACAAAAATCAGTAAAAAAGGGAACAAATATTATTTTCTTGAATTTTTAACTAAAATTCGTCAATTAAACTTTTTCGACAAAAATTAATTCTACAGAATTGTTAGTAAAGAGTATGAAAAATTCAAATTTTTAAAAATTTTAATGAAAAAATATTTTTAACATATTTTAACGTCTCTTGTAAAATAAAATAAAATTAAAAACATTGAGAAATAAAAAAATTAAGAATAGAAGAAAAATTAATGTAAAGGGAGGAAAAATTGAAATATAAAAAAATGCAGCAAAGGATGTAAAAAAATGAATAACTATAAAAAAAGAAAATAAATGAATGAATAAATTTGAAAAATAAAAAATGAAAGAATAAAATAAATTTTAAAAATGACAAAATCAACAATTGATTGAATTAAAAAATTAATTTCCAGAATTCTGGAAAATACAAATATTTCAACATTAATGGTACAATTTTTTTTAGGATACCTAATTAATTTCTTTATTATAATTATTTTTAGAACGAATAATTTCTAAAAAAATACAAAATTAATTATGTTCTTTAATACAATAAATTATTTTTGATACCAATAATTGCTAAAAATAAAAAAATTAATTAATTTTCTTAGAACAATTTTTTTCTTGAAACATTTTTTGAAAAATTTTTTTCTTGAGCATAAAATTTGACAAAAATGGGACTTAATTTAATTGATTAATTTACTTATCGTGCGAAAATTGGAAAATTACTGAAAAACGTTTTCAAAATTAATTTATTTCTAAAAATTCGTAAAATAGTGCAAAGAAATTTATTTGATTGAAATAACGGATTACTTGTCTCGTGTCAAATAAATATTTATTTAAATCCAATTATTTTTAATTGAATCAATTACATTTTTTTTGATTGAATTAAAAATTATTTGATTCAAGTAAATATTTATTTGATAAAAGTCGATTATTTTGAATCAAAAACATTGTATTTCTTTGTAAAATCCTTTAACTGTTCAATTACTTTATGAAATTTTAATTAAAATTCATTTCTAAATCAATTTTAAATAGAAAATTCTCCGAGAATTCAATTACTTAAAAAACAAAAATAAATAATTTATTCAGTACCTAATTAAACGTTTCCAACAATTGAATTAAACGAATTTTCATAAACATTGTTTAAATATTCCCAGTGGTAAAAGAAAGTTGTAAAAAATTTTAATCACAATAATTTTTACAAATTTTTTTTAATTTCAAAAATATTAATATTCTTGGTATGAGTAAAAAAATATTGTTATTTCGTATTTTTTGTTTCCAGTGGTATAAGGCGATTATAAATGTTTGTAAATTTTGCAATTGTAATTTTAATGTCAGTAGGGGAATAAAATTTGGTCAGATATACGATGAAATAAATTTAAAAATTTATTTTATTCTTTCATTTTTTATTTTTCAAATTTTCCATAAATTCACATTTTTTTTTATTTTATTTTTATTCATTCATTTATTTCCTTTTTTCCGGTTTTGTTATTATTTTACGTATCAATTTATAGTGCAGACACAAAATTTCCTAATTATTTAGATGTGAATGAAAACATTTTTTTTTAAATATTCAAAATATTTTTATTATTGTAACTGTAGTGTTAGTCAAAAAAGTTAATTATGACGGGACCAAATTTTTATACTTATTGGAATATTCCAAGTGGTTAAACAGTGTTTTAAAAAAATTCTAATAAAGCGAAATTTACTTCTTAATTTTCCAAAAATAATTGAAAATCACTGTGTTTAAAATTTAAATATTACTACTTAAATAGCATTTTAATCAGACGAACATTCTAAAATTATTTATCATATTTATGTTGAGTAGTAAACATCAGTTTTTATCTGGCAGAAAGTTTCGTTTATTTATTAAAATTTTTTATCTAGGAAAAAAATAAAATTGTATACGTAAGAATTAATTTCTTTTTTAAAAACTTTGAATTTTTTGTGCAGATTTAAAAAAAAATTTTAAAATACATTAATTTTTTAAAATTTAATTTGAAACAGAAACGTTATAAATGATTACAAGAAAATTTTTCAAATTTGTTTTAGGTTTCTGCCCGGAAGAACGAAAAGAAGATCACTGGCAGCGAACGCCGTTGCCACTGAGCAAAAAGCCAGTAAAGTATTGGGACTGGTGTTCTTCACATTCGTATTATGTTGGACGCCATTTTTTGTGCTAAATATCATTTTTGCAGCGTGTCCACATTGTTCAGTGCCAAATCATGTTGTCGTCACATGCCTTTGGTTAGGATATGTATCGTCTACAATTAATCCAGTAATCTACACAGTCTTTAATAAGACTTTCAGAGCTGCCTTTATTCGACTTCTAAAATGCCAATGTTCCAGGTAATTTTCTTTTTTCAATTATTATACCAATAATAATAATAAAAAATACCATTGTTTTGAATATATTTCTCTCTTAAAATCAAAATTTACAAAAAAAATTCTAATTATTTCAAAAAATATGTTTTGTAATTTTTTAAATATTTTTTTTACATTTCTTAGTGCCCTTTTTTGTTTCGTATTCAAATTTCTTTCTTTTTTGACAAAAGTGAGAAAAAAAAAGCAGGGAAAGTTATGGACATTTTTCTGTGTCTTTTTTTTTGTTAATTTCGTCACTTCTTTTCTCGATATGATTTTTAGTTTCAGAAAAATGTCACGGAAAAGTTCTGGGTTTTACTAAACAAAAGGAATTCCGACTTCCTTTACTCACAAATTTTGCCTTTGGGTTTCAGAGTTTTTCTAAAAATGAAAATTTCAGGTAAATATGAAATAATTTTTGTGGAGAAAATAATAATGCATATTTAATTAATCAAACCCTTTGTATAATGGAAAATTGCTTTATAACTGAAAATCATTTGCGTAATATATGTGTATATCACTTTTCATAAGCAAACAATTCGCTTACTAATTATTCTTCTTTTTAATTATAACAATGAGTCTGTAAATAATTTTCTTTCTTTAATTTAAAATTGTAATATTTGTCTGTTGTTTCCGAGTGTATTTTTTTAAAACTTTTTTTTTATGTATTATCAATTTATTTATTTAGTCTTTATCTAATTTTTTTATTTTTTTATATTTATTTTGTTTATTTATTTATTTTTGTATATTTATTTATTTTGTTTATTTATTTAAACACGTAAACGAAACAAAAATTTGTTACCCTTTCGTTATTTTGTTTATTCACTTTTTATTTACTTCTATCCTCAATTTTATTGGTTTTTTCCATTGTCTTCATTAAAATTATTTATTTATTAAATTCTCAATTTATTGGTTGATTTATTTTTATTTTATAGACTAGAAAATTTATTTTTTGTACATTTGAACTCTCTTCGCTGGTAAAATGCGTGTGTATTGTACCTTCCAGTTGCCTCCACATGTATCATTAATCAACGTAACAAATTATGCTGGTTGTTGATGTAAATTAAACTATTAAATATTACTCTCCATTAAAGTACTGCATTTGGTTCATTAAAAATCCATTAAAAAAAGAAATTTCAAATCCATTCTAATCTATCATATTGAAAACAGAAAATCAATCTCTATCTATATTCATTAATTTGCGTGTATAATAATAATCTCTCAAAGTGTAATTAAAATGCTTTCTGTTTATTATTTGCAAATATTAATTTTCTTTTGCATAAAAAATTGTTTGGCAAAAAAAAGGAATTTTTGTTAAAAGAAAATTATAATCGAAAATCACAAAATCGTAATTGAAAAAATATTTTTAACATAATTTAACGTCTCTTGTAAAATAAAATCAAATTAAAAACTTTGAGAAATAGAAAAATTAAGAGTAGAAGAAAAATTAATGTAAAGGAAGAAAAAATTGAAGAATAAAATAAAAAAGAAGTAAAGGATGTAAAAAATTGTAAAACTGGAAAGAAGGAAATAAATAAAAGAATGAAAAAAAAATAAAAAAAAAATTTCAAAAATGACAAAATTAACAATTGATTGAATTAAAAAATTAATTTCCAGAATTTTGAAAAAAAACAAATATTTCTGAAGATATTACAATTATTTTTTTATGATAATTAATTTCTCTGTTAAAATTATTTTTAGAACGAATAATTTCTAAAAAAAAATACTACAATAAATTATTTTTGATACGAATAATTGCTAAAATTCAAAAAAAATTAATTAATTTCCTTAGAACAATTTTTTTGTTTAAAACGAATAATTTCTTTAAAAAAAATAGAAAAATTCTCTATGAAAATATTTTCGATTGGAAATTTTGTTATTATGAGCATAAAATTGGTAAAAAATGGGACTTAATTTAATTGATTAATTTAATTATCGTGCAATAATTGGAAAATTAATTGAAGTATGGGTGAAATTTGTGAAATTACAGGTCAGGAAGATTGGCCAGATATCGTTCGGTGACAGAAGCGAGTCGAGGGACATTAAATGTCTGTGCCCCAGGTACACTTCCACTTGCTATTAGTCTTCAGGGTACTCCACTTCTGACGCCAACGCCAAATACCACTGCAAATTCAGAAGCCGGTGGTTCATATGTCACCATGATTCACAGAAATCCAGGTTCTCTCTATCGTGACACGTTTCTTATTCACGATCAAAATTGCTGAGAATTTTCTTTTCACATTATAACATTTTCAGCCCTCGTAAAAAGATCTCAACCAAGAAGCAAAAAAAAATTCATTATCAATGACAATTTCTTTTTTCATTGCAAAAAAAAAAATTTATTATAAGTGTCAGTTTTTTATTGTGAAAAAAATATCAGTGACAATTTTTTTATTGCAAGTTGTAAATGATAATTTTTATTTATTGTTAAAAAAAATATGAATAATAATATTTTTCATGTCAAGGAACAATTTTTTACATTGCAAGTAAATTTAATTGCATGGAGCTAAAGTTTCGAAAGTTCAAATGAACGAAATTTTTTCTCACCTTAAGTATTTTTGAAAATTACTATGGAAAAAAGAAAAATAATTGAAATTGAAAATATTTAGTTTGGAATTATTTTTGTTTTAATCTAAAAAAAATTTTTTTTTGTAAGTAAAATGCAAGTTAGAAGAAGTCAAAAAATGTTGTCGTTTATTTGAACGTTCGAAACTTTAGGAATTCTAATTTCTGTCGATTTTTTATGACAAAGAGATGTTTATTTTTTTATTGTCAAAAAATTCTGTCATTGACAATTTTTTTATTAAAAAAATTACGTTTTTTATTAATTACAAAAAAATATTATAAATGATTATTTGTATTATTGAGAAGAAAATATAAAAGAGAATTTGTTTATCGCAAAGAAATATTATCAATTTAAATTGTTTTAAGGCAAAAAAATACAAAATGCTATTTTTTTATAATGTAAAAAATTATTCGCAATGACATTTTTTATTCCAAACGGAATATTAATTTTTTTATTTTCAAAAAAATTTGTTTTTACAAAAAAATATCCACGCCAATTTTTTACTATAAAGAAAATCTTATTACTGATAATTTTTTATTGCAAAAAGAAATATCAATGGCAATTTTTCTACATTAAAAAAAATATCAAATCAATTGCAATTTTCTTTTATTACAAAAAAAATATTCGTACTAATTTTTCATTATTGAAAAAAAATGTCCAATTTTTTTTGTACAGTAAAAAAAAATGTCAATGGCAATTTTTTCACTTGCAAATAAATACCAATTTTTTTTGTTACAAAAAACAGACCAATAACAATTTTTTTATTGCAAGAAAAAAATGATTTTCAATGATAATTTTTTTTTGTAAACGTCTCATAAAAATCCATTTGTAGATTTTTCACACTCACACACCAAAATTCATTATCATCGTCATCATCATCATCAAAATTAATGATAAAATTATAGAGAATTTCATTTTTTCATTAATTTTGCATATTTTTTTATACTTGTGTACATTATATATAAAAAATAATTTAACTAATTAATTAGTTTAAATTGATTTAGTATTTTTCTTACGCGTAGATAGATGAAAAAATGTATATATATTACCGGGAAATTTTTGATCCCGTTTTAAAATTTTTATCTCAAAATGAGAATTGAATTTTTTTTAAAAAATTATTGTCTAGTGTATTATATATTTTATTAACAAAATTTTATTTCGAAATTATAATTTCTGAATTGTAAATAAATTAGAATTTGATTACCTAATTATGTAGTTTATTAGTATATATAAAACGTTTTTCATGAAACAATTTAAAAAGTTAAAAAACATTTCCTCTTTTTTGAAAATTAATCTCCGATTCAAATTATTTGTGCAAGACATATTTTATTATATAGATTAAAAAATATTTTGAAAAAGTTTAACTCTCATCGCCATTACCAAAGAGCTTTCAATTTTGTTGTTCACTTTACCCGATAAATGAAATAATAATAATAATATTTTATAAGACGAAAGTGTTCTAAAATGAATATTTCATGTTTGATATACACAAGAAAGTGTTTTTTTTATTTACACCACATATATTGTTGTTCAATTTTGGAAAAAATTGATTGTGAAAAAAAATTTTTTTCCGTTTTTCTACAGTCAGCTAACAGTAATCAGAAATTTATATTTTAGAAACTTTAAAAAAAAAAAATTACCGTGAGAAAAACATTATTTTTAGTTATCATTTTTCTTTCTCCTGAAAAAAAGAAAACATAATTTTGTAAAAATTTGTATTAAACGAAACAAAGAAAAGTAAATTCATTTTAAAACTGTTGCCTTTAAATTTTGTACACGTCGTAAAAAAATGTTATGTTATGGCTTAACATTTTTATTTATAGCTAATTATGTTTAATCCTAAATCTACCTGTTAATAATACCAAGGGCAGATGGTACTTACTGTAAAATTTATTACTACTTGGATTATAATCTGGATTTATTCATTTTTCCATCGTCCAAGAAAAAAAAGAAATTTCGAAAAAGAAATTTCTACACAAAAAGCAAAAAATGGTAATTAATAATATTGTTTTAAAATAAAATTTATTTAAAATTTTTCAAAAATGTTTAGGGAAATTTCCTAATAAACTCAAAAGTATAAAAAGAACTCCCAAATAATATGTTGCTCAGAAATAAGAATTCTTTCTACTCGAGGAAGTAAAATTTGAATTTTATTTTCTTTCCCTTTTAAAAAATTATTTTTTCCCAAATAAAAGTACTCGAGAAAAAAATGTTATCACAGGAAAAATTTTGTTACAAAGATAAGAATTTATTTAAAAGAATTGTTAATAAAATGAAAAAAATGTATCTATAAAAATGTTTCATTTCGAAAAGATTTTTCAGTAGCAAAATAATTATAAAATAATTATTTTTTTAATCAAAATTATGTTCTTAAGATTTTTTGCAAAAAGAAACTTTCTTCGTTTTTCTTAAAAGAAAAATTTTTCTCTAATTTTGAGAATATTTTCCTGAATTGCTAAAACTGAGGGAATTTTTGTTCTGGGAAGAAGCTGAAAATTATAAATTAATTATAGCGAATTGACAAATCACTTACAAATAAAAATTATAAACAATAAACAAATTGTAAATTCTTCAAAAACTGTTAATAAAATTTAAAAAAGTTTTATTGTTGATCCGCAACTATCGGTTTGTATTCAACAAAATGTTATTTATTGTATTAAAATCATCTGTTTTGAAAAATTGTATAAAAAAGACAAAAAAATAAAAATAAATAAATAGATAAAAAATCTGATTTTGTACCGACGATTAAAAAAAATTGTCCTTAATTTAATGAATGTAAAAAGAAACATTTCAGACAAACTTTTAAAGCGTTTTCACTTAATTCTTAATTTTTAATAATTAACAACAATCGCTAAAATTTATTTAGTAAATACAAATTAATTATTTTGGAGAATATTGTTTATAATCGTAAAAATTATATTTTCTTAAAATCGTATTGTATTTGTTATAAATTTATAATACATAGATAATTATTATTATTATTATTATTATTATTGTTATAATAATTTTATATTATGTTATAATAGTTTTCTACATTGTAATAATTCTGTATTATGTCATATTCTCAAAAAATAATTTATGAAAAAGAAATTAAATATGTAGTTAAAAATGATTTCGATTTTTTTATAAAATTGAGAGCAAAATTAAAATTACTTTTATGAAAATGACTGATTTCTTATTTTTTTTCTCTATAATGAAACATTTCTCTTTCGAATTGGCGATAAAATTCATTAAAATAACAGGGTTTAATGAGCAATGAATTTTGCGTAAATGTAATAAATTTAGAAAATTAAATAATAAATAGAAACACTTTATAAATAAGATCGTTTTAGATGTAAATATTATATAAGAATAAACAAACTGTAAATTTCAATTAAGCTAAGTTAAAACGTCATAAATTATTGTGATTTATTGTTAGATTATTATCAACTTGTTCAGAGGAAAAGAAAAATTATTTAATAGCTACGTTACAAAATGTGTAACAAAATATAAAGAAAAAATTGTGAAAGATTTCATAATTAGCACCATGTTTAGTTTTTACTTCACATTCTTTCATTGTTATAATTGAAATCGGAATTTCGAAACTAACTCTATTTTACTTTTTAATTCATTAAATTAATTAAATTAACATTTAAAAAAATATTAAATTTTCCAAAACAATAAATAGAAAATATTAATTTAAATTTATTTCAATTATTAGAAACAATAATGAAAAATTAAATTCTAAATGTTAAAATTCTTGGAAGGGAAAAAAAGTTGTAAAGTAAAAATTAAATGTTTTTTTGGTGCCAATTGTCAAAGGAAAATAAATAAATAATATATATGAGAAAAGCGAAAATATTGTTCATATAAATAGAAATCTTTAATTAGAAATCAAAATTTTGTACCATTTATAGTATGTAAAAAAAATATCCTTTATTCTCTCGGAAAACGAATGAACAATAAATTTAGTTTTAGTATTTATTTCTTATTTATGAAAGAAAAGAGAGCAATAAATATTGCAACAAAATACTTATATGCCGAATTTGTTTTCTAGTCTACAATAAATGAATATCCACGTGTATTTCAAGTACTGGCCGTCAAATAAAGCAGTCATTAATTATTAAAAAGGAAAATATTTCTCGGACTGAAATATCATTTTTTGTGTAATATTTTTTTTAATCCTATTTTTTGATTAAAAAAAGAAAAAAATACAAAAAATAGAATTCAATTCAATTATTTTAATGAATTATAAACTTATTCACAAGAAAAAAAATTATTTTTATAAATAATAGAAATTTTTTTAGGAACTTAATTATTTTTAATATAAGATTTTACTAGTAGTCAAGAATTCAAATTTTAATTATAATTATTGTGAGATACGATTATTCTGTAATGTTAAAAAAATCTTTGTATAATTTCAATTATTTTCAAAATTTTCAATTAAAATTACTAAAAAAAATTCTACATTATTTTCAACAAAATTATAGAAATTCTTCAAAAGAATGAAATTATTCACGAAAAATCTAATTAAATTATTTAAAAGAATAATTTTATTTTCATATATCATATCAATAGTTTTAATAAAATTCTACATAAAATTCAATTACTTTCGAAATTTCCAATTTAAATTATTTTTTAGAAAAACTCTTATTTAAACAAAATTTAAACAAAATTCTTGACAAGAATTAAATTATTGTTCAAAATTTTAGTAACATTTTTTGGAAAAATTTGATTATTTTCATAAATAATAAAATTCATTGCGAGAATTCAATTATTAAAAAAAAATTCAAATTGCTTGAATTATAATTGAATTCCTTATTTTTAAATAAATTTAATTACATACTTGCAAATTTAGTCGATAAATTCTAAACAAGAATTCAACGATTTTCAATAAATTAAATTCAATATTTAAAACATTAAAAATTTCAACTATATAATTTTAATGCTTTAATATTTTAATAATTTAAATACTGTTTTAATGATTTAATAATGTTTCAACGGTTTAATAAAAAAGAGAATTTAAGTAATTTAACAATTTTAATAAATTCCAAACTTTTTTCTTTTACAAAACATTTTATATAAAATAGATATTTTACTTAAGTAATATCTTAAACTAATTGTTCACAGAATGCAATTACAATCTTTTCTTTTTACTATTACATTTTAATTTTATAACTTAACAGTCTCTTCAATTGTTGACTAACTAGAATGTCTCACAATTTTTATGTCAAGTTAAAATAATTACTTTTTTAATTTTCGAATTTTTTGTTTAAACTAAAAAAAAATAATGTATTTTATTTTGTTTCATTTATTGACAATAAATCATTTATTCGAAAACCTATTGTTTTGAACAAGAAGACAAAATAATGAACAAATTCCTACCAAAGAAAATATTTTGCTTTGTTCATAAAAATATTTTTAACAAAAAGTAAGTTTTAAATACTTTCATGTAATATTTAAATTGTGCATAATATTTATTGTAAATATTTCAATATTTTACTACAATGGCTTTTAAATGACAATTTCTTTAGAAATTTTTCTTTTATTTTTATTTGTACTTTTATTCTTTTCAATTGAAAAGGAATCTTAAATATCGATAATATTTATAAAAATATTGTTATATTGAAATATTTTTTGGGATATTTTAATAACTTTTAAATATAATTATTTATATTTAATAATACTTAGTCCTAATACTTTTTATTATTTAAACAAAATTATTTCTCTCTTAGCAAGTAAGATAACAGGGACTATTAATTGAAAACAATTAGATAAACTTAACTTGCTTTGGCCTCAGGACGATCACAAATTTTTTGTTTTATTTTTAAAGAAATATAAAACTTATCCGCCGAAAAGGGATCTTTTTTTATTTATTTACTTTTTTTTATTTAAAACTCATTTATGAAAACGGACTTTGAAAATGAAACCCGTTTTTTTTGTTTAATACTATGATACTTTGATTTGAATGGAATGATACCTTTTATCTCACTTTTTCTTAGCCTATCCGACCTGCGGGTTGCGAATGATATCTCCTTTTTTGAACTCTCATCCATACATAATGACTGCTCGTTTTCTGAAGAGTCAGAAAAATCAATAAGAGGACTTGAATTCAAATAATCTAGATGTGCATACTCTTTTATGATTTCAATACGCTCAAGACGAACGCGAACGTCTTTTAAGTTTAATTCATTTATTTGAGACATAATTTTTCTCGGTTTTGTTGGATTATTGGTATTAGTTTTTGATTTCGGCGTGTCAATTAATTGATTTTGATTCTTTAATAAAAGTCTTGTTTGTCGACGTTCAACGCTTGATTCTTGTTTGTCGGCGGCGACAAATTGTTCAATTTTCTCTTTTTTCATCAACAGATTTAATTTTCCTTTTTGAATAATTGATAATGTTTTAGTTTTTTTATTGGCTCTCTTCGTTTTTCTGGGAATTTTTGGTGCAATAATGGTACATTTTCTCATTAATGAATCAAGTTCCGTGTAGCCAGAGCCTTTGAAATAAAACATTGAGGGTTTAATCAAATTTTTTCCTAATACTATCGATTCGAGTGGTTCAACTTGATCGGGAAGATTGAAATTCAAATACGAAATTGATTTGGCGTTTGAAATTGAAATAATCGATGTTTCTCGGTAAATATTCGGAAAATCGTATTCAACTGGTTGTTGAGCTTTATTTTTGTTTAGTTTCTCGAAACTTTCTGTCACATCTTCAATTGGAAATCCACGATAATCTTCCATTCCTAATAGTGATTCTGATTCGCAAATAATGTTGAAAGAATTATTTGTGGTATTTTTGTCAGTTTCCAATTTTTTCTCAGTTGACGCTTTTTCATTATCATTCTCTTGGATTATGGATTTTTGGTAGAGGAGGATTTTCGTTTCGACAATTTCGTCGGAAATTATTCTTGGTTTATTCGGAGAAATGATTTTCGGTGGAATTTCATCAGGATCCTTGTCTATTGACTGTGAAGTATTAACAATAATTTTTACATTCTCAGTCGATGAAACTTCAGGCATTTGAACGGCGTTGCATTTAAAATTGGAGAATTTATCGATGTCTGACAAGTCATAAAAACCTCCAAGCGTTGGTACGTCGAGTCTATCAATTGTTGAATCGTGTAATGTGTCCATACTGAATAAATCATCGGTATCTCCTTTCGTCATGGAAATTGAGTCGATAAATTCAGTGTCCATTTCTGAAGATTCGTTGATTTTGTTGCTGTTGTTGTTGTCGTCGTTAATCAACTGATCCATTAAACTTTCTGGATATCCGATATCCTCAATCACACACGTGACTGTATTCATAATTGTAGACACGTCTGAAATGAGATTTCAATTTATTTTATTATTGAAATTGAAAATAGTGATAAATTAAAAGAAAATTATTCATTTGAAAATTTTTTAAATTAACAACTAATTAAAATTACCTTCTCCGATAATTAAAGTTAATTTAATGCCAAAAAAATAAAATTTTTCCTCTCAATGAATAATGAAGAAAAGTGAAAAAGAAAATAGATACTGAAGAGCGAAGAATTAATTAAAATTAAATTACTAGAGTTCGTATAAGAGAAATATTAATTCCGTTCATAATAATCGAATTGCTAATGACTAGGAATCTTAAATAATTAATATTTTCAACAGTCTTCGTTGAAATTTGTTTCTATGACACATTTTTTCAATAATATAATATATTTATTATTGAAAAAATATTGCAAATAATAAAAAAGTATAATTTATTAAATAGAATATATTGTGTAAAGAATTACTTAAGAATTTCAATTTTACGATTAACAATAATTTTTAAAAAACTTATTTTTGCTTTTATTTTCTCCATTAGGAAATAAACTTTCAAAAGATTAATTAAGTCTTGGACACAACAGATTAAAGATCATAAGCTCTTTGCAACTTTAGGGATTCTAAAAGGACTTAGAGACTTAAGTTGAGTCTACAGGTAAATGGTTTACGAACTCGTGTCAACTTTATACACAGATAAACGTATTAATTTTTGACATTGAAATTTTAAGACTACTTTTTGAAAGTACTCGTATTCGTTTTCTTAACTTTAGTAAAGAAAATGTTTTACAAAAAAGTATATTAAATACAAACAAATAAAATGTAAAAAAGAATATGAACTTGAACAAATATTTAAACTTATAAATAAATTGAATTTACTACTGCAAACATAAAATACTATTGAATTTTGAAGAATTAGTTTCACATGAAAAATATTCATCTTGTATACATAGTGTAAACACGTGTGGAACTCTCGATATTTTTCAAATTTCCAAAGTTACATAAAATGTTTTCAAATGCATAAACTTAATATTAAATATTAAGAATGAGTTTTGACTGCGAATAGTTATTGTTTAAACAGTCATTAATAGAGAAAATTACTTTAAAACTAATATTAAAACTCATATGACATTTCAGAACCTAACCTCAAATAATGTGATAATTTCAAAAAGACTTCTTACCATCAATTATAATTGCTTCGAATTATCAAATTAACTTAATGTTTGTTCTCAATTGTTCGTAAATAGTTCACAATGTAAATAAGTGCAAGAAAAATTGGACAAATACTTCACAACATTTTGTCAAAATAACGGCAAACAATTAAATCGCCGGCAATTTAATTAAATGACAACAATCTAACAATGTAAGCAGCTACGTGAGTCAAAACACTCGACAAGTATATTCTAGAAAAAAAATGAGATTGTAAAATTAAAATAATGATTTATTATGATTTGCCCAAAAAAATGTTTTACGAATAATTCGCAATTATTTTAGAATATTTAAAGCTATTTTTTAAAAAAATTACCTTCAAAATACGTTATTTATCAATTAAAACTTTTTTCAGCCAATCGTGAGCTTGTAATTTACATTTTTAAATGGCATAGCGGGAAAAATATGATCGTAATTATAACAATATAAAGGTAAATATTGAACCTAATATAAATTTGCATTTATATTAAATATTTTTTTCTATATTTTAAAGCATAATTACTAATTTAAATTTTTAAGTTACACTAATTATCGGAAGAATGATTTAAAATTGAAAAATGTTAAAAAAGGAATTCCCCTTCGCCCTTGGCTATATACAACACTTTGAAGTTGAGCATTATTGTTTAATTTCAAATTTATTAATTAATAATTTCGAAATAACTTTGATGGGTAATTAAAAATTTCAAAGAATCTGTTAAAAGTGATTATTACATTGAATATTAATCGTCCTATAATTTATTCCAGTTAAAAAAGAATTATTATCAATAATAAAAAGAAAGTTTAATTTCAGTGTTTATACATAAATAAATAAAAAAATAAATATAAATAAATAAATATAAATAAATAATAAAAATTACTATACTATAAATTATAATTTATTATTTTTTTATAAATAATTCTGTAAATAAAGGACAAATTTGATAAATTAAAGAAATTTATCAAACTAATAACAGTTAATTATTTAAAATAGTAAAAAACAAATAATAAATAGACACATTAAATTTTTCTTTAAGCACAATATTTATTTTTGATTCTAAATCGTTTTTTTTAAAAGAATAATTTTTTAAACATTTTCCTTTCTCGCTTAAAAAACGTTCAAATCAATAATTATACAAAACTGTCATTTTTTCAACCAATATAAAGAAAAATTTTGCACCACTACTGTACAAAAAAGTTAACAATTTTATAACGAATACTGTCCTACTTATTATTTAAAATATCTATAACTACTAATGCTAATATTAAATTTATTATATAACTAAAATAATTTAAATTAATGACGAAATACAAATTTGAAATTTAATTGGAAAATTAACACTGAAAACCTTGAGCAATTAAACCCTGTATCCTTACATCATCATTTTGTATATTTCTATTTTTATCTTATTAATATTTTTTTTGTATTCTTTATAAATACATTTTCTAAATTTCATCATTAAGCACAATAATAAATACAGTACATCGCATTGAGCATTTCATTATTGACACGCATAAAAATCCATAACATCGATAATAAAAATAATAATAATATTAATAATAATAATAATAATGATAAATTTAAGCCTTTTATACTCGCCATTTGGAGTATTACAATAAAAATAAATTGACATCGTCATTTTTTTTTGCATACAAAAAAATACCGTCAATTATAATGGCAAATTGGAATTTCTGTTAAAAGAAAAAAATCAATAAAAAAAAAGAATTTTCCATTTATCCCTTTTTGAATTTAAGTAATAATATTGCGATTGTTAGAAAAACAATAATCCAGATGAAAGTGGCAATAAATCCTTCATAAACCGTTGCCTCTGAGATTGTCCATCCTCTCGCCAGCATTGATCGAAACGATTCTGTACTCTTTGTCAGGGGCAAAATGAAACTGATATATCTCAATACTGGATGCATTCCTTCAATAGGCCAAATAATTCCGCATAACATGACAATTGGCAAAAATGATCCCATCGCCATATACGTTGCACTTCTTTCATTTTCACACGAACACGCCACAACAAATCCTGAAAAAAATTTTAATATTCATTCCTTTTTCTACTAAAATAGAAAGTGAAAAAACAGAAAAAATAGAAAACAAATAAAGTATAAAATAAAATTACTTTAAATAAATCAATTTTTTCTACAAATTTGCATTTTTTTTGGACTTTAATTTTTTTTTTATTGCGATTTTTCACTTTTGTTTGAAGTGAAAAATTCAAATGTGTAACTTGAATGGAAAATTTTAATTAAAACAGTAAAATTACCGAAACACATTCCACACAATCCAGTAAGAATTGTGAGAATTGTCACCAAAGCTAAATCTCCCTCACATGTGACGTCGAACACGGCAAATGCGAAAATCAAAACCATCACTGTTTGGCCAGTCATCACCATAAACTGCGTAACTACCTGACCGAACAGAATTTCCGTTCCGGTTACACCTGGAAATATATTTTTTTTATTATTATTATTATTAAAATAATAGAGCAAATTTTCGATTTTTTACATTTTTCTAATTTAAATGAAAATTTACCTGACACTAAACATCTTTCAAGTAGACCCTCATTTCTTTCCAGTAACATGGCACCCGAAGTGAGTGCGACGGACAAGAAGAATATGATCCTTAAAGAATAGAAATAAAGTTAAAATTAAAAATATTTTCAATTTTTAGTTTAATTAAATTTAATTTATTTTTACTTTAATTTAATTTCATTTATTTTTTAATGTACTTTAATTTAATTATAATTTTTTATTTAATTTAATTTAATTTAAAATACAATTACCAATTTCTTTGTATCTACAATTTAAATTATTTTGCGAAAAAAATTAAGAAGGAAAATATTTATACACTTACGTCAAAATAACTCCAGGGGCTGCAAAATCGGTGAAATTAGGCTCTCTTGTTCCATAAATTGGTGTGTTGAACTGGAATTATGATTATTTTATTAAAGATATATATTTCTTTAATTGAATGTGAAAGAAGGTATTAATTTATATTTTTATCGACTTAGATAAAAAAAACATTAATTTCAATTAATTTAAACAGAAATATCCTTGTCGACAATAGAAGAGTAGAGAATAATTTTCCAGAAATTATCAAAAGATGAAAACTAGTTTGTAAAAAGAGTAGAGAACGAAAAGAAATTTGAATTTAGCAAACGAACGAATTGCACCTAATTTTAATATTTTTCAGTAATTAAAAAAATAATAAAATACATAAATATTAATCATTTGAGAATTGAAATTAGTATTGAAAGTGCTGGCTTTTATAAAAGCTAGCAGTTGAAAATTGAATAGAAAAAATATAATTAAACTATATTTAATTATTCAAAATATATCTTAATAAATAAAATATAAATAAAATATGAAAGAATCGTTTGAGAGAATGTAATCGGAATGTAATTTACTTATATAGAAAAAAAGAGAAGAATAATATAAGATTGAATGGAAAAAAGAATTTTAATTGTACTTTGTTCAATAATTAAAAATCCGTCTAAATAAATAAAATAAAAAAGGAATAATTCGAGAAAATAAATTAGAGGTGGAATTTATTTATAGAATTCCAATAATCGAGGAATAAAATTTGTAATTAAACAATTAATATCCTACGTTTACGGGAGGTGTTGCCAATTTCTCGCTGTAATTACATGCACCTATAAAGTCCTTTGCAAAGTCCTGATACGAATACAATAAATCCCTTTGGAGAAGTTGGCCAATTTGCTGATCTATTAGAGCAAAATTACAGTGAATAAAAATTAAAATTATACTCCTAAATAATAATAATAATAATAATAATAATAATAAAAATAATAAAAATAATAAAAATAATAATAAAAATAATAATAATATTAAAGCAATAATAATATTGTAATTGGCAATAATTCCAAAAATACTTTTAAAAAGTAGTTTAAAAATAAAAATAGTTTAATTAACAATTTTTAATTATGATAAAATATTACTTAGGTGGCAAAATGAAAAAACCTACTCGACATGTCCATGACGACATTCATTTCGGAAAAAATGACACTGTCATTGTCAGCATTTGCACCATCATTGATTCTGTTTTCCAAGGATTGGGAATAATTTGACGGAAAGGAAATAGCGGCCCAGGCCCAACCTTTCGTGACGGCAAATCTCGCCTCCTCATCTGTTTCGCACGGCAGAAATTGTACCGTCCGCTTTTCCAAATGATACAAAAATCGACAACTCAATCGTGTGCTATCACAGCCCACCGATGGAATGCATCGATCCATACTGTTATTTAATTCATTATTTACAATAGCCAATGTTAATCCCACTGGATCTTTGCCAATTGAGACGCAGAACAAAATTATTTGCAGAACTGGTAAACCGATAATGAAGGCCATTATTCTGAAAAGAATTTTTATTATTACTCCTACTATTACTATTTTCACAATTATTACTAAAATAGAAAATATTAATAATATTTCAGAGTTGCCACGCAATCTGGAAACCTGGAAAACCTGAAAATGTCAGGGAATTTTATAAATTTTTTTTAAAAAGCTGGAAAAGTCAGGGAATTTTGATCGAAATCCTGGAAATTTGTTGTTTTCTAATTGAAATTCTTGAAATTTAAACATTTCAATTTATTTAAACATTTCAAAATTAATTCAATTTTAAAAGAGTTGCATTTACAAATTTCATAATTAAATGAACTTCAAAAGATTTTTATCGAAGATTTTGTAAAAGTTGAACTTTAAATGAATTTCATTGAAAAATTAATTAATTCATTAAAAAAAACCTTAATAATTAAAATTCTTCTAAAATCATTAAAAATTGTTAATATATATTTAATTGATTATTAAAAAAACGAATTTATAGAAGAATGTTAGTTAAAAACACTAAAAAAAATTGAATTTTAAAGGAAATACATATTACGGGCGGAATTCAATTATTTTTTTTATCTTTTATTATTTATTCTTTAAAGAGTTAAACTATTTTCAAAAATTTTTATGTAATTCTTTTGTAACAATGCAATTTTTCAAAATAATTTTAATAAAAATCTTCATAGAAATTTAGTTGATTTCAAAAATTTTTCAAAATTAAATTATTTTCAATGTTTGCTAATTTAATATAAAATTTTACAAAACAATTAAATTATTTAAACCGAAATTTTAATAAAATTAGTCTCAAGAATTCAATTATTTTCAAACGTAAGATAATTCTTCGCAAAAATCCAATTCTATTTCAAAGTTTACAAAAATTCTTTTCTAATAAATATTGATTTAAAAATAAATTTCAATAAAAATTTTCGATTGTAATTGAATATCATATTTAAAAATATTTATTTATTTGAAAATTCTACGAGAATTCATTTATTTAACTCTAAAAATAAACATTTTATTGAATAATTGAACTTGTTTTAAAATTGAATTTTTATGCGAAGAACTTTATTAAAATTTTTGAAAATAATTGAATTTCGGCGAAAAATTTTATTATTTATAAAGATTATTTAAATTTTGACGGGAATTCGTGGCAATTTTTATACATAGTTGGATTTTTGCGAAGAATTATGTTACTTTTGAAAATAATTGAATTTTTAAGTTTTCCAATAATTTTCTAATTAATAATGAATGTAGTTTTAAAAACCTGGAAAAATTCCAATTTTTAACCTGAAAACCCTGAAAAAGTCAGGGAATTTAAAAAGGGTAAAAGCGTGGCCAGCGTGTATTCAAAGTTTTTATTTTTTATCACCAGAATTTTTAGCTAAATAAATAAAATTTTTACCCTACGTTCCTCCACATCCAAAGGAAATTCTTCCATATCAGAGCCTTCATGTGTTTTGGATCGAGCATTTTGAAATTTGAATTTCCTTCCTCATCAGGTGGAAGTTCCGCCGCCTATTTATTAGGAAAATAGAAATATTTTTAATTTAATTAATTCAGTTTAATTAAAATGATTTTTATTGTAATTAAATTTTACTTATTTATAATTTTTTATTTCTTTAGTATTATTTGAAGAATTCGAAATATTTAAATTTTACTTTACTGCAAATATTTTACAATAAATGAAAAATTTGTTAAAATATTTTTACTCAATTATGATTAATTTGTGTGATTTAAGGTGCGGAAAAAATTACTTGAAATAAATATAATATAGTGATTAGATGATTGTAATCTAAAAGTAAATAATTGATCTTACTATTTGCTCTTCAGTCACGACGATACTTTTCCTGCGACTAGAAATACTGACATTATCACCAAATTCCCCGCTCATTTCGTCATCTGGAGTCTAAAATAAATTATTATCTTATTATTTATTCAATAACTTTATTTTATTGATAAAATCATTTGTTTCTTAATCGTTAAATTGTTTTTATAACTAAATTTAGAGAAATAAATTATACATAGAGCGATTAATTAGTTATATCGTAAAATGGAAACGTGTTTTGGTCTCTCAATTAATTTCTGTTAATTTAAATCAAATTTATTAATTGATAAAAATATGTTTAAAATATTATTAAAAATGAAACTAATTACAAAAATATAATTCTTACAGCTTCTGGAAGAACGCCAGTAACACTGCTGAGGATACTGCTCCTTCGTCTGAGACCCATATTTTGACGTTTACTGAGTTTCAAGAAAACCTCCTCCAATGTATCCAATCTGTGCATTTCCATTAATCGTTTTGGCGATTCCTCGGCAAGAAATTTGCCACCGCGCATTAGGCCAATAATACCCGCTTGTCTTGTCTCTTCAATATAATGAGTCGTAATGATAATTGTTTTATTTCCGTCCTTAGTGATATGGACCAAATGATCCCAAATACTTTGCCGAAGAACAGGATCAACGCCCACTGTTGGTTCGTCCAAAATTAATAATTCAGGATCAGCCAATAGAGCCGCAGCGAATGATACTCGCCTTTGTTGACCTCCCGAGAGATTTTTCACAAATCGACTCTCCGAGGGCAATTCTAGTAACTGGAAAAATCAAAAAATTAAATTAAAATTTTCATTTTATTATTACTATTGTCCTAATTATTATTTTTATCGTGAAAAATAGTATTTTTATTATTTATTATTATTTATTAATATTTATATAATTTATTATCATGAAAAATAGTATTTTTATTATTCATTATTGTATATTTTATTTATTACCATAAAAAACAATTATTTTTCTTATTCATTAGTCATTACTTATTTGTTCATGCAATTCGGCAACCTTTCGGTTTTGAACGTGGAATTATTTTTATTATAAAAACATTATTGTTGAAAAAATATTTCTATCGAAAACTATCCAAATTATTCATCGCAAAAAATATTAATAAATAATAAAAATTATTACTCTAAAAAAAATTTAATCAAAAACTACTTAAATCGGAGACAATTCTAATTGGTGATAATAAAAAATTTAACCAGATATCGTAAAAAAATGTTGAAAAAGAATTTTTTAATTTCAATAAAAAGAGAAATTGTTTTAGGAAATAAAATTCTTGCGAAAAGAAATAAATAAAATTTATCAATGTTTTAAAGTGTTAATAAAAATTATTGATTTAAAAATAGTGAATTAAACTTTAAATGATAATTAAAATTAATTATATTCTGTGAAGATGAATTCGGTTACAAAATTGGAATAGAAAATAATTTCTAAAAATAAAATTCGATTGAAAAGGATAAAAATGAAAAAAATTCCGAAATTAAAAACGCTAATAAAAAATAAAATAAGTGAATTAAATTTTAAATGACAGCTAAAGGATAATTATTTGCTGATTAATAAATTAACAGGAATTTTAAGTTAAATTCGGTATTTGAATAAAAAATAATTTACTATTAACGAAAATAAAAAAAAAACGGTCTAAAATAATAGGAAATGGAAATTTTGTCAATGACGTCGAATAAAAACTTAAATGTAGTGAAATAAATTTGGAATGAAAATAAAGTAATTACTAATTGCTAATTAATGAATTAATCATAATATATCGTAGGTATAAATCGGTTGAAAAGAATAAAAATGGAAAATTTACCAATCCAGATAATAAAAATTAATAATAGTAAATTAAATTTCTGGAGTTCATTAAATTAATAATTAATAAATTAATCGTAATGAATAACGGAGATAAAATTCAGTAACAAAATTTGAATAATAATAATTTACAAAACAAAAAATAAATTAGCAAAAAAAAAGAAAAGAAAATTCTCCAAAAAAATAAATAGTTCAAAAGAATAAAACAAAAAATTCATTTAAATACAGAAAATGGAAAATTTACAATTTATATTCAAATTTGCCAGAAAATAAATGCTTGAACAAAATAGAGAAATCTATAAAAATATCTCGAAAGAGAACAAAATTTCCAAGACTATGAATTCAGATATAGAAAGTTATTTCCTCTGTTGTAATTATTTTGTAACGCGTAACGAAAGTTTTCAGGGTCATAGTAGAGTAGATATATTGCAAAGGCCAATAAAAAGAGAAAAAAAACCTCACATTTTAAGTTTCAATAATGTTACAACAAAAATGTTTCGTGCACAAGAAATGTTTCATTGTATAAATATAAACATGGTTTCAAGATATAAATTACTTTTAACGAGTTGTAGAATTTAATTCAGTTTTACTGATGCTCGTTACAGATATTATTATTATTATAATTAAGAAAGGAAAAAAACCAGTGTTTTTCCTTTCATTTAAACGTACCACGCAGAACAAAACCAAAAAGTTTGCTTCTTTAAATTTTTTATAGTCGAAAAACCGGTCTTGCTTTTTAAAGGATGTACACTCGTAAAAGAAGGCATGTAGTTTATTTATTATAATCTTTTTATTTATTTTTTTTTTTTTGAGGAATTTTCATACTTATAATGTTAATGTTGAATGCTGCAGCAAAGTTTCAAAAGATTTTTCAACTTGACGCACTTTCATGAATCTTCAGTTTCAAGTGCACTGACCTCAGAATAACTTAATCTCATTTTCGGGGGAATTTATAATTCTTAAGACAAAGGAGTGCGGTTTATTTTTTTTCTTTTTAGGAAAAAAACCAATTTCTTTGCACTTGTGAAACCTGTTTCTTGTGTTGGAAAAAACGGGGATTTTTTGTAAAAGTTTCCGAAACAACAATAATGGGTAATTTAATTTAAATTAACTTAATTAACAGTATCTAATGACAAGAATAATAATTTTTTTTTATTTCTTTTTCTTTATTTATTTTTTTATTTATTTATTTAAAATAATTTTTGTATTTTTAAACCTCTTTATATTGACTAAATAGGTAAATAAAAAATATAAATTATAATATAATAATAAAATAATAATAGTAATAATAATTTCATAATTAATTTAACGATGGGGGAAATAAGTTTCCAATTGGGACAGATTAAAACCATATTGAGTTTCCTTTGTTGCAATAAAGTACAAATAATTTCGTAAACAATGAAGTTTCTTTTCTTTAAATCAAGATATTTATAGAAAAGAGATTAATTATCAAGACAAAGCAACTGGAAATTTGTTCTTTTTTTTTATTTCTTGCCATTTTATAGAAGTGAGCAAATAGTAAACTTTTCACAAGAGAGAGATTGTTCTTAAAAATTAATTTGAATTTCAATTGACTAAAGTATTTGTGCTTTTTGTCATTTTTTCGCTCATTAATAAAATTATTCTAATTAGTTATTAGTTTTATTATTTATTATTTTTTTTTAATTTACTAATTAGTTTCTTTTTATTTATTTATTTTTTATTCATTGTTTTTGGAAAAAAAATTTAAAATTCCCAATCTTCAAACGCTAGTGTAGAATTAGAAAAATTGCCAAAGAGAAGTAAATTAGGTATAAGTGGAAAAATTGCAAAATAAAAAATATGTGATATGTGAATAATAAAAGGAAAAAAGGAGGAAATAAAATGAAAAACAATATAAAATAAATTACCTTTAATAAGAAATCTAATTTACTATCGACTTGCTCTGTCGTCATTCCAGCAATCCAGCCGAAGTAGATGAATGTTTCCCTTATGGAAAATTCCCCATAAAGTGCAATTTCTTGTGGCATGTAACCGATTCGTGGCCCTGGAACTCCGGAGCCTTTCGAGCCGGGTCGACCACCCAGTACCCAGATTTCACCCGAATTCAAGCGTCTACGACCAACAATGCACGAGAGTAATGTTGTTTTTCCACAACCACTTGCACCCAAAAGGCCGTATCTGCGAAAAAATTAATTCATTATAATTGTATAGTTCATTAATTAATTATTTTTAAATATCGATCAATAATCACAAAAAAAAGTTGAAAAACATTTTTTTCCATTAAAAAAAATTTTCCCTAATTAATAGCAAACAATAATAGTGAATAATAGTTATTAATAGTTAATAATAATAATAATAATAATAATTTATATAGTAAATAAATAAACAATTAATTATCCATTAATAATTAACAAAACGGAAGAAAAAAATTTTCAGAAATAATTATTTTTTATTTAATTAATTATTAATAATAAAGGAACTATTTACTTAACAATTTTTTTTAAATTATTCATCAATTGATTAAAATAATATTGACAAATTCAGATTTACAAAAAAATTTATTAAAAGAAACTTATTTTTCGCGTTTATTTATTATTAAAAAAAATTTTTTTGCTTGATTTAGTGTAAGTTTTTTTTAGTTAATAATAATAATAATAATAATAATAATAATTTATATAGTAAGTAAATAAAAATTTATTTATCGAATTAGTAATAGAATTATTTAATTCAACCGTCTGAAAATAGAAACTGCTTTTTAACACCCATTAATTAATAATTATAAAAGTAATTTATACAGGAAAATTTTTTCTTTACTAATTTATTACTGAGAAATAAAAAAAAATTTCTGGTCGATTTAGACATTTGGTGTAAACGTTTTTTGGAATTTTTAATAAAAACGAATTGTTTATTTCTAAACATCGATTGACAAATATAAAAATAAAAAACAATTGGAAGAATTCTTTTTGAAATTATTTTTCATTTTTGAAACATTATTATTAATAGTAAACAATTAACTATTTTTAAAAATAAATTTTCTGGTTCATTTATTATTAAAAAAAATTATTTTTTGCTTGATGCAGTGTAATTGTTTTTTACTTTCATTAACAATAGAATTGTTTGGAAATCGATTTTTAAAAAATAATCGCTTTCTAAAAAAATAAAAAAGGCGATCAAAATTTTGCCTTTTGATTAATTAATAAAATAAAATGATTAATAATTAAATTATTTTATGCTTTAAATAAAGATTTTTATTACTTTTATTGTTACAAGTATAAAATAATAAATAAACAATAAATAGTTTATTCATTATGTTTACACCTAAATAATAGATTGACGAAAAAAAACAAAAGTTCTGTCGCAGGAAATTTTTTTCATCGTCTTTCAATTATTTTTTGACGAACAAATTTTTTTAGGTTGTGAATTTTTATCAAGGAGAATAATAAAAAAAACTTACAATTTTTTACTTTTATTAATAATAAAAAATGAATGTATTTTTAAACATTGATTAATAATTGCTAAAAAAAATTCCAGTTTGAACTGCAATTTTGTATCATTTATTATTAGTAATAAAAAAATTATTCCTTTATAAATTTTGTATCAGAAAAATTTGTCTTTTGTAACTAAAAATCTTAAATTTTGGATATAAAAAAGTGAAAAAAATGAATAAAAAAAAGGAAATAAAAAAATATAAATAAGAAAACTAACATGGTTCCTTTTGGCACTGTCATGTTGAGACCATCCAATATAACATTTGGATTTTTTTTCGGTCCATATTTCTTGAAAGCTCTGCGAACACAAACCGCATGCCTTCTTCTCGTATCAACTGTTGAAGCCTGAGTTTGAAACTGAGCCCTTCTTGTTTTCAGTTCCAATGATGGTACCGCCGTTGTTACTGGATTATTTGTTGTCGGATCCATTTCTGTTTCTTTTTTTTTTGGCAGCGAGAAAACAAAAAGAAAAATTAGTTGAGAAAAAATTTGCGGAAAAGATGAAACAAAAAAAATCAATTTTAAATTATTTATTCAGATCTTTTGCTTATATTTTTATTTCCCAAATACGATAATTTATATCCAGAAAAAAATTTGCGGAAAAGATGAAACAAAAAATGAAAATTTTAAATTATTTATTCAGATCTTTTGCTCATATTTTTATTTCCTAAATATTTATTTATATTTTCTTCTTTTTTTAATTTCTAGTGTATATAAATAAATTTATTCAGCTTTTCTATTTTTCATTTTTATTTTATAAATAAATATAATTCTTCCATGAGAAAGCAATATTATTCAGATTTTTCATTTTTTATTTTTCATAAATAAATTTATTTAGAATTATTCTCTCTTTTTTATTTTTAGTTTATAAATCAAATTTATTTAGTTTTCTGTTTAAATCGAATATTTCGCGCATGTATATTATAAAGAATTACGGAAGTGATTATTAACAATTTTTTTTTGCCCGTCTAATGAAGACCTTTTTAATGTTTTATTCACACTTTTTACTAACAATAACCTTAACCCCATTGAGGATCTCTTCTTGAACTTGTCGCGCATAATGTGAAAATTTTTTTTCCCCTCTTTTTTGTCATTGAAAATTGTGTCTTTTACATAAATTATCTATTTTACATATTATCGATTGTGTAAAAAAAAGGTTCTAGTCAAAGAATTTATATAATATTTTATTATTGATCTACTGTGATAAAACTAATCAAACAACATCGTATTTTCACTTTCTAACTTTTGAGTCACGATATTATATAATATCGTACGATTTTATTCATTCATTCAGTATTCTATTATATGAGAAAGTATAATTTCTTCCGATTTTTAATCAAATTTTAATGTGGAATTCTGAATTTTAATTTTTTTTTTCATTTTCAGTCATCTAGAAAATGTGAGGAATTTATTGTGTAAATTAAATTTATTTATTGTCGTTGAAAATAATTGTAAGTTATAAAATTATTATATTATTAATATAATTGATAATAATGAAATTAATGTACTAATAATAATAATAAATATTAATTAGTCTCGTTTAAATTGAAATAAATAAATTTAATTATTACAATAATATAGTTAATATAACAATAATTATAATAATTAATTAATTATTTATTACATTTATATTCATTTTATTTTATTATTTATTATTATTATTATTATTATTTTTATTCTTTATTAATATTTATTTATTTTATTTATGTTTTTATATTTTTCATTTTTATTATTCATAAAAATTTAATTTATTCACGTGTCGCGCTAATTTTGTATTATTTATTATAATTTCATACGTAAAAACAAAAAACTTACACAGTTGTCTCCTGATAAAAAGACAATTGAAGAACCACAAATAAAATTGAATTTTAAAAATATTTAACAGTATTTAATTTCTCAAAAGTTGAATAAAATTTAATTTATCAAAATGTTTATTAATCGAGAGTTGACTTTAATAATAACAATTTAATCTATTAATTAATACAGCTCTAAAATAATAATTATAATAAAAAATACTCTATTTCATCGATTTACAAAAAAAGTAAAATAAAAAATCCGACAAATACTTGTAATTAAATTTAGACTTTTTTATTTATTTATGCAACAATTAATAATAAAGTATATCTAAATTATTATCGAGAGAAATTAAAAGTAAACCACAAGTGTTGTAATATATAATTGCGCGTACATGTGGAAGTGTGATTTGAACGCGGGAAAAAGGAGAATCAGGTTTTCATTTGATGCGAATTGTGATGAAAAAAAAAATTGATTCACTCTCCTTCTCACCGGAAAAAATTGAAAGTTTTATTTCGAAAGAATAATCCTCTTGCGATGACTAAATATTGAGTAAATAATATTTTACAAAAACACTATAATTATTACTAATTAACTGTTATTAATTAATCAAGTGCAATTAGATTCTAATTATCTTATTAATTAATCTTCATTTTAACATCATATTATTACAACAATATCTTTCATCATAATTAACCATTTTTTTCGTTTTATTATGATTTTAGTATCAATTATTTTGATTTTTATTAATTTTACTATTGTTTATTAGTAAAATAATGATAATTTACCTCATTATAAAAAATGGTTTAAGAAACAAATTTTAATAGTTATTATAATTATTATTTTTCCATTGTTTATAATTTTTGGTTTTATTATTGTTTTAATGTAACGGTTTATTATTCAAATTATTATTAGTCTTTCTTTTCTTTGTCTTTATGCTTATGTAAATAAATAATAATTTTATTAATAAAAATTTTTTTGTATCCGTATTATTTTTCTTCTATTTGTTAATAAATATTGTTCGTTCTAATAAAATGTCTATTTTCTTTCTCATAAAGTCGTAAACAATTTTTTTTTCTTTTCACCTTTTTGTATAAAATTCTTGAGGGAAAAACAATCAAGATTGTTTTTAGAAAGAAGGAAAATTAACGTTTATAGCGTAAAAAATTTAATACTACTAAAATTTATGTTAAATGACTTCATTTTCCTCTTATTATTGTTGCATTAAAATTTAATTAATAATTAAATAAAAGTAAACTAAATTGTGTTATAACGAGAAATTATTCTTATTATTATTATAATACGGGAAAGGAGGAAAAAAATTGGGAAAGTTATGCTAAATTATTTTCGTGTCTCTTATGAAACGTTGTGCAGTGTCACACAGTGAGAATTTAGGGCATATTATTGAAATTAAAAAAAATTTGCATGATGTATTGTAATTTTTCTTTTTTCGTTTTTTTCCTATCAAGTTCCACGTGTGTGACATAAAGTGTCTTTATGATGTCAGATGAAAATAAAATACATAGCTTCTTATTTTTTTTTTTTTTGTAATATTTTGCCCTCGTCATCTGAATTGCTAACTAAAATCAATTTTGAATGAATTGATATAGAAAAAAAGGGGGAAAAAAAGAATATTTTCTTGGTAATTGCGATTATCATAGTTATAAGTAATAATGAAAAGACAAACAAATATTTTTTTCTCTTTGACACATTTGATGTTGTGAATGATTGATACTTTTATCGTTTTGTTTAATTTTTATTTTACCTATAGGTGTGAACAAAAATTAATGCACTAATTTTTTTTTCATTCTCAGAAATAATTATTTTTTTACTAAAATAAGAGGGGAAGAAAAATAATAAAATTAATATACTTGTTTTGATTCCTGAATATTTTCCCAAAAATTTCTTTATTCCTGATTTGAAATTTCCCCTAATGATTTTTACACAAATTATTTTTTTCCCGAAAATATAATTTCCTAATTTGAAATTTTCCCCAAGGATTTTTTCTTCAAAAATAATTTTTCCCCAAAGTGACTATTTTCCAAATTAATTTCCCGGATATTTTTAATATTTTTATACTAACCTTGCGATGGTATTTAAATAATTAAATTATAATTTACCTATTAATTACAATTATGAATAAAACCAATTTGACGGAAAAATTAATTAAAAGACAAATTTCATTGAGATTAAAATTTGAAAAATTTCGTCATACACTTTTTTTCGGGGATAAATCATTATTATTGTTTGGTCTACTGTACATGTGAGGTAACCTCGAAATCGATGAAGTAACTTTTTAAAAAAAAAAAAAAGAGAGGAGGAGATATGAAAAAAAAATCTAGCGAATATTACGCCAATATAATGAACGTGTCTAAAAATTGAGCAATATTTTCTCATCTATTCGCAACTATTTTTCTATCAAAAAATTTATTTCAAATTACATAACATAAGGACCACCCACGAAGTTTTTCTATACAACGTTTATTGGCTTTTGTGCGAAAAGTGTCAATTTGTGTATAACAAGAAAATAACTTCCAGATATATTTACTTATTTTTTGTTTTGAGAAAATGTAATATTTTACAAATTTATAAATTTAATATTATTTCTAATTCGTATTATTTATTAATGCAAATTATTTTTTATTATTGAAAAATTGTTCAAAAGTTTTTTTATCTACTATTTTTTGGGGATTATTATTTTCTATTTTTTTAAAACATTTTTTATTTATTTTTTCCTAAAACCGTTGTTTTTAATTATTTTTTAATAAAATGGCCTAAATACGAGCCATATTTCGCTTTTCTTTGAATTATAATTTTAAAAACTATTTAAATTATTATTAAATTATTTATTAATTAAATTTAATTAAATTATTTTTTCAAAAATTGTTCTAAATCTATCTCAAATCAAATAGTTTCTAACGATGAAAAAAAAGAGATATTGAATTCATAAAAATATACTTTTTCTTTCGTCTGTATCACTAATGAAGTCTACTCGAGCGTAATAAACAAATTTTTTGCCCGTCTAGTTAAAATAGTTAAAAGCCAATTTAAAATCAAGAAAAAAAGAAGGTAATTGAAAAAGTATTGTTAATACGTTACTACTTTTTATTCTAACTCGTATGCAATTTTTTTCTTGCTTTCGTATCCAATTATATCAATTTTAATATTTTATTGTCAATAATATTTTTTAAAAAATCGTTATATTTCAGAATTTGCAATTACAATGAAATAATTATTTTTCTATATATTCAAGAAAAAATCTGTAAAATTACAACATTTTTAAGTTTTCATTTTTAATTGAAAATTTTATTGGGAATAAAAATTAATGGACATTTTAATTATTTGTCTAATATTTCTTATTTGTTATTATTATTTATTATTTTTTGTTATTTTATTTTTATTATTTTATTATTATTTTATTTTATTTTTTATTTTATTATTTTTATTATTCCTTTGGTTGTTTTTTTACTTTTTTATTTTGCGTATAAGAAATTTTTTTATAAATTCATCGTAACTTCGAAAGTGCGCGCGCGTCTCGTTCGACCACGTGTTTCTAAAATCAAACTCTGAAATTTTAACTTCTACATTCTTCGCAAAAATTAATTTCTCTTATGAATGAATTAAAAGAGTAAAATAATTTTTTAATAATATATTTCTTACAATATATAATACTAATCTTTCTAAACATAAATTTAGAAATAAAAAAATTATTCCATGGAAATAACAAAAAATTCATTACACGATTATAATAAACGAATAAAAGTTAATTAACATTTTTTATCTATAAGTAGTAAATAATACTGCAGATCTTAATAATTTGTTTGAATATTTCATAAAAATCTATTGTTCTATAAAAAAAAATTTTTGTATCCTTAGTGACAAAGTTAACTTAGTCAGAATAATCCGACCAAAGTTCATTTTTAGTTTCAAAGATTTTTAATATACTTTAAAAAAAAATACTCCATTCACAACAAAATTTTCTGATAGTAATACTACATTCATTTTTTTTAAATTCATTTCATTTTTTCTTTAAAATTTTTATCAACATAGTTAAAATAAATAATCGTGATCACAATGTTATTAAAATAAAAAATGAAGTTTCTGCATTCTTAATGATATCATTATTGCTTTATTATTTTTTTCTTTTTTTAATTATCAACAATTGATTCGGAGCTTTGTTTAAACGATTAAAGAAATTTTAAAACATGATTATTTAGTTAAATTTTAATAACATTGTAAATAAAAGGTACATTCGTACAAAGATAATTGATCGATAAAAAAATGTTATAAAAGAGCAAATTCTTTGTTTGTTGTAAAATAAAAATCGTAATTAGTCTGAGTAATTAAAAGAGCAATTAAATAAAAATAATAAAATCAACAAAATTAATAAAATTAAAAAAATTAATTCATATAAGTTAATGAACTGTTTATAGCATTTATTGAATGAAGTGAAAATACTCTGTAAATGATTAAAGTTAATTATTTTAATTTTTAATCATTTTTAATATTTTTTTTATAAATGTAGGTAATCTTTTATTTTCTTTTTTTACAATTCAGACTCTTTTATAATTTAAAGTTTCTAATTTAAAATTCTAATTTTTTACAATTTTTTATTTTTTATAATCTACAATTCTTTGGAATTCAAATTTTTTTATAACCTTTTAGTTTATAGTCCCATATACAATTTATAAATAGTTTATTACAATTTTTACCAAGTTTCAATAAAAAATAAAAAAAAATAAATGAAATAAAAAATAGTTACAAATTTAATTGCGTCAAATTGTCAATTGGCAAAAATTGTCACTGTTTTAATTCTCCATTGTCATTATATTATTACTAATTAAAAAAAAATCTTTTCCGCTTTTCTTATAACCGAATTGCAAAAAAAACTCACGTAGAGAAATTAATTAGCTGTATTCCAAGAAGAGTTAGGAAAACTCATTAAAATGAATCACTTGCACTTATTTTGTATGAAAACAAACACCACAGCATCCTTTGACACTGACTTTTCACCCATTTGAGTACAATAAATTATAACAAAATAAAAAACAAAAATTAAAACACAAAATTAAAAATTAAGAAACAAATTAAAAATACTAAAAAATACTAAAAAATAATAATAAAATAATTAAAAAGATCTGCTGAAAACCAACAGACTATATATTGAGTACGTTGACATTAAAAGGTGGACACGAGAGTTTCTATCATTTGTGCAATTCCCAAAGGGGTCCCACCAGAAGACCGATGACAACGCGAGCAAAGAAAATAAAGTTGTGGCTTATACACGAAGCCACTGAGAACTGGCTCGACTGCCCGATCAGAGCAAAAGAGATTCAAAGCCTTGTGCAACTTTGGATGCCGGTTAGAGTACAATATGGAAATTCCACATTCACCTGGTGGGGATTATTATTAGTGATAAATAATAAAAATAAAAAATAAGGCAATACAAAAAAATGTTGGCGATTTTTGGAAATTAGGTGCGAAAAAATTGTTATTTCGATTTTTATTTCAATTTTTACTTTTTAATACCTATACTTTAATTTTTTTAATTTTAACTTTTTTGGATTTCAATTTCTGAATTTTGAATTTTTAGCGTTTTTATTTTTGAAACCTAATTTTTTACAGTTTCAAATTTTCAATTTTAATTTCTCAACATTACACATTTTTAATTTTAATACTAACATTTTAATTTTTAATTTTTCCAATTTGTCAATTTGAAAATTTTTAATGTTTCAAATTTTTAATTTTAATTTTCTAATTTTTAAATTAAACAAATTTTAATTTTTTAATAATTTAAATCTCAAATTTCAATTTTTTATGTTTTAAATTTTCAATTCTAACTTTCTAACATTTCTCTCAAATTTTTCAATTTTAATTTCTCAACATTACACATTTTTAATACTAACTTTTTAATTTTTTAATTTTTCAATTTGTCAATTCGAAAATTATTAATATTTCAAATTTTTGATTTTCAGTTAAATAAATTTAAATTTTTTAAGCATTTAAATTTCCAATTTGAATTTTGTATGTTTTTAATTTTTCAATTTGAATTTTTTTAACATTTCAATTTTCCAAAATGTTCAAAATTTTTTATTGTTTTTTTATTTTCTAATTATTAGTTTTAAACCTTTAATAAATTTTGCATACAATTATTTTTTTATCATTAAATTCTACTTATTACTATTATTTTTATTGTCACATTTTATTATTAAAAAATTGTAATTATTGTCAGTAATAGAAACGAAAAGAAAGAATATCTAATAAAGTAAAATTTTTTTAATTCACGTTCAAAATTTACTTTACGCTGTAAACTTTATAAAATTTATTTTCAAAAATGTTTGTAAAATATTTCCTGGTTTTTAATTTCAATTTTTAAACTTTTGAATTTTCAAGTATAATTTCCTGTTTTTGTAAATTTTTGTCAGGATAAATAAAAATAGAATTAAAAAAATTAAAATAAAGAAACTTTTCTTAAAAAATAATATGGAATACTGAGAATTTTAATTTTAGAAGAAAATTCATTTTCTGTTGGCATGCAAAAAAAAATTTTTTTCAAAGTGTTAAAGTTTTGTTTTAATTAAAAGTTTATTTTTTAACATTCTATAGAATATTTTGAATTTTTTCTATTAGAATAAAAAATTGTCAAGAAGAATTTCTTCTAAAATAAAAAAATAAATAAAAAAAAAATAAAAAATTTCTAATAAATAAATTCTAGAAAAAATCCTAGTTTAGTAATTTTTATATTTCGATTCAATATAATTTTTACAAAGTCGAAACATGTTTTCATGAGCCAAAATACTGTCGTCACGATTGCTTAATAAATTTTTAATTCTTGTACTCTTTTTTGTCAATTCGCATATATGTCCCAAAGAAATTAAACGATATTACGTAACATTTCTCCTCGTTTATCGACTTGTTCTTCTTCTTTGAAAGTGCAAAAAAGTCAATGCAATTTTTTTTTAAATTCAACACATCAAGGACTTTTGGTAACTGGAGGACTATATGGTTCTCAATCTTCCTGAAAGGTCAATCACCTGACTGATTAACAAGTAGTCATTGGACACGTTAATCAATCTCAATATATTTCAGATAAAATAATCCACTTTTTCTTTTTTTTTCTTGCAAAAAAAATTTTTTCCTTAGAAAAAAAATTAATATTAAAATAAAATAATTCCTTCTAGTGATTCCCAGCATTCAAATCACCGCAGTTATCGAAGAACGTATTTTCCAATATTCTCGATGAGTGTTTTTAAATATTACTGTATCCGATAAAATTTCAATATTACAAGTTTTTTTACCCACTTTTCTTTTTTACTAATTAAATAAATCGAGTTAACATCTCTTATGTGTTGATAGTATTTTTACAAAACGGGAAAAAATGTAATCAGTAAGCGATTTATTTAAACAGAAAATAAATAAATTTTTTACAACAAGATTTTAATGCAAACAATTATTTTATTACTTTTATTAATTAATTTTACCAAATTTTTTTTTCTTTACGAAAATACAAAATTTATTGTAGTGGAAATTTTCTAAATTTTCCATGTTTCAAATATTTACAATTTGTTTCTATTTTTCTATCATTATTTCTTTTTTTTGTTGACGTAAGTTTGTGTATAACTTGAACCAAAATTTTGTGTTATATAATCGTGTGTAAAAAAAATGTACATATGTCTATGTAAATGGATATGTAAAATCAAAATGTATATGTAACTCTTGATTGAAATGATCATTTTCGGTGCATTTGATTTCCATAAGTGATGAAACCACAGATTTGTCTAAATTTATTCAAATCAAACTCAACAAATTTATGACGTAATTTGCTTCCATATTTTTAGTGGTATTATACTTGAAATTAAAATTTATATTCTCGAATTATTAAATTTTATAGTTTCTTTCAAATTTAATATTTTTTTTTAGTACATAATTTCAAAAGAAAAATTACAATCTATTTTTTGTGCTAATTATTTACTGCTTCTTTCGAAATTATTACTGCTTGTTTAATTATGAATTTAGCTGTTAAATTAATTATTATTATCATTATTTTTTTAGTCACTATTAGTAAATTATTATTATTCTTATACAATAATTATTTTTTTATTTATTACACTTTTATTATTAATTTATTGCATTAAATTGTTAAATAAAATTAATTAAATAATGTATTTTTTTAGAAATTAATTTAATAGCAAAAAGTCAGTCACTGATTCAAATAATATTTTATTAACGAAATAATAGTTTATTTAAATAATAATTGGTTAAATTTCCTATTATAGGTTATAAAAAATAACTAGAATTTTCGGTTCTAATTTAATTAGTGAAATTTGACTGTTTATGTAGTTATTTATTTCCTAAGAATTAAATTAACAATTAAATTAATTATTAAATTTAAATTAATTAAATTAATTAATAATTAACAATAATAATTAATAATAATAATAATAATAATAATAATTAACATTATTAATTAACAAATTTTCTAATAATAATAGTTAATTATTTTTAAATAATTAGTTAACTTTGATAATTCATCAAATTAATTGTTAATGTTGTTTAATATTAATTAATTATCTAATTATTTAATTTGCTAAATAATTAATATTAATTAGTTGACTAAAAAATAATATTAATTAATTGACTAAATGATTAATATTAGTTAATGAACTAAATAATTAACGCTTTGTCGAAGTTTCAGTGTAGAAATTATTATCTGAATAGTATTATGGACAACAATGAACAATGGATGTCATCCGTGTAAATTGCTTGTGAACTTTTTAACACCTCAGAATATATAATTGACACCAGCGTTAAACACATGAATGCCTCTTTGGACCTAAGTCAAGGATGCTGTCCTGGTATAAAAGTTATTAATAAATTCATGTAAACAAGAAGCGTGAACTGAGTGTCAATTTAATATTAGAGATCATTTCAGATCATAAATTATGTAAAATATCATTTTTTTTAAACTTCTCAATTCTCATCATGTAACTCCTATAAAGCAGTTCATAATTTATGAAAATTCTTAATTGTTAATACCCACTGTACTTATTTACAATTAAGACAATTTTTTTTACTCATTACTGTTTAGAGTTTAGTTTGTCACATTTCATTTTATTACTATTAATATAATAGAATATTAATATTCACTTAAATAAATTTTTTAATTGTACAAGAAAATAATAAAAATAATAAATAAATATAACAACAAATAAATTAAATCGTTTGCTTCTTAGGTACCTTTCTTCGGAGCGCGTCAAAAAAATTAATATTTAATTGACTAATTAACTATTAATTAATTAGTTAAATTATTTATTTTTATTCAAAAGATAAATAGAGAAAATAAATTATACACACAAACAATTTTTGGAATGTTAAAAATTGCAAATGGAATTTAAAATTTGCAAATGGAATATTTCTCTCCGAATTTTAAAGGGGAATACCCCCGAAAATCATGAGTGACGCAGAGCTTCGTCTTCTTCGCGAATGAAGAATTCTCATATATATACACCATGTGCATAAATGAGTCACGCATAATCCTCAGATCTAAAACTTATTGTCATGCAAAAATTATAATTTATTCTAAAAGAAAAGAATGTCAGAAACTTCTGTTTTTTTTGCTTCTTTCTTGAATTCTGCGAAATTTTTATCATTTCAATAACGAGAGTGATTTATAAACATTTTGTTTTGCGAATCCATTTGAATTACGAACTTTAAGTTTAATGTAGAAATTTATTTGTTTTTTTTTAAATTAAAAATTCAATTTGAGGAAAATTTAAACATATAAATGAAAGTTTTTAATGCGTAATTTAATTTCAGGAAATGAAGATAAAAAAAACATGTTAGTAAAAAATAAATATGTAAATAAATAATCAAATAAATACGTTAATAAATAAGTAATTAAATTAGTAAATAAATATGTAAATTCATAAATAAAAACTAAGTGTAAAAAATTCGATACAGATATAAATTTAAGAATAATAAAAAAAATGTGAGGTATGAAAATAATACACTTTGGAATTAACAAGAAGATGACTTGGCGATATCCGGTGAATGAGGAAATATAGTGTATTAAACACACCTTCGGAATTTTATAAAAGAATTTTTCCAACTTGAATTTTTTTTATTTCTAATTTTAAAAGTTAGAAAAAATAAAGAAAATGAAATAAATTTCTTTTATTAATTTTTGCTCTTGAGACAAACAAAAACTAATTTACTATTAATTAATTAATTCATTCATTTATTGATTTACTATTTTATTATTATTATTATCAAATATTAATTTTTCACCAAATTAAACGAATTCAATTTCAATTTTTATTTTCTAATTTTTTAAACATAATATTAATGAATTGATAATTAGTTTAGTGCGAAGTAAAAATGAATACAAATGTATAAAGCACTTGAGTTTCAATGATTGTAATTGTCAATTATGGTAAAAAAAAATAAAAAACGAGCGCAGGTAATGTTCAATTTATATGAACATGGGTTAAGGTTCAGGATCAACGTAGATAATTATAATAAACTATAACGCCTACGGAGCGTGTATAAAAGAATAATGCCTCTGGCATAGGATGTAATATGCCAATGTGAAATAACCTTCAAGATTTCGAGGTATAACTTTCCCTTCGTCTTTGAAACCTAGGGCAAGAATTTCAGTTGCAACGTCATTTGTCAAATTCCTCGGTTCCCATTAACTTTCCTCAAAATCATGCAAATTAATTGTTACACCAATAATTACTTACCATAGAATTGCTAATAATAAATTATAGACGAGGATAATAATAATAATAATTTTGAGTTGATTGATTAAAAAATATTTATTGATCCAAATAATAATTTTATTTTTCAATTGTAAATTATTCTTAATTTCAATTTTTAATTTTAATCTTTAATTATTATTTTTAATTATAATCTCTAATTAATATTATTATTAAAAATTTTAACTATTATTTTTATTTTTTAATCTCTAATTATTATTTTCAATTTTAATCTCTAATTATTATTTTTAATTATCATTTTTAACTATTATTTTTAATTTTTAATTATTATTCTAAATTTTAGTCATCGAACTAAATTTCCTCGAAATAATAATTTTTCTTTGACAAATTGCTGTCTTCTTGGGAAACAAATTTCCTTCTAATTCTCATTATTATGAGAAAAAATAAAAGAAAATCAACATATTTATAATAATCGTATCACATTTTTCACAAGGACAAAGGTCTAGGAAAAGCAATTATTTTTATAATAATTTTTCCTTCAGGCAAAAGGATTAGAAAAAAATGTCTTTCTTCTGCCTCAAAAATTGATATATTTGCAAATGCAAAATATTTATTGAGAAATTTTTTTTTTTTTAAATTAAGGTGCTAAATACCAGTCCTTTTAGGTGAATAAATATTGTAGCATTAATTTTCATTTAAGCTTCTATGTGAACATAACTCATATTTTACGTTTTTTAATACTTTACATTCATAGAATAAAAGTATGCACAGATGACACGGAAGATAGTTACAAAAAAAATCACAAAGAACTATACATTCGTGTTTTGAAAAAAAGACGATCACCTTGAGGGATTTTTTATTATCAAAAAACCTACGCTGTTTACCGTCTTTAATGTTGAATACACTCAGTGTGTAATTTTGTTTAGTTAAAAAATACTCCACATGCTTATATTTAATATATGAATAAAAAAAAATTTTGTTAATTAAGAAAAAAATTTTCATCGAATTTTTTTAGGGGAATTTGAACCATGATGATGTCACAGTTTTATAACACGGACTTTGGACAAAGTGTGACGTCATAATGGTTCAAAATTCTCTTAATGTATTTTTCTTTCATTTTAATCTATTTTTTTAGTTTCTTATTTTTCGTTACTTTCTTTATTCAATTTTATTTTCAGTTTCATTTTATTATTAGTATTATTATTTATTATAATTATTTTTGTTTATTTTTTTTGTTTTAATATTAGGTATTATTATAATTATTATTATTTTCATTATTTTTATTTTTATTTTTATTTCTACATAATTTAACAAATAATTTTTGGAATTCAGTTGAAAAAATAATTTCACACACATTTAATTTAGAATTATTAAAATTCACAATAATTTTTCATGAAGGAAAGGCTTTTTTTTTACAAGAATTCGACCTACATTGCAAAAATAAAAAAAAATTGCAGACATTGCTGATTTTTGCAAACTTGACTCTGTCCGAGTATGAAAAGAAATATTTAGTACAATAAAGTCGGAACTTCCGCAAGTGTCTTTTCAAAAGTTTCCTTTATTCGAAAAGTTTTACAATATATAAAATAAGAGAAAATCTCAAGAGAAATCTATATGTCTAATAATGGATAATTAGAATTAATTAATTTTTAAATTGCACTTGATGACAATAATTGCAATAAAAAAATCCTTGACCGTAAGCAAAACAAAAAAAATGAAGTATCAGTGTTCATACGCGTCAATGAAATAATTTTTATGAATATATAATTATACTTATTGTGCATAAATTTAAATTTATTGAAAATAATCATAAAAAATAAATTTTTTATAAAAAAATTAATATAAATAAAAATAATATAAATATAAATAAAAATATAGATAACAATAATATTAATAATAATTAACAGTTGAAAAAAAGAAAAAAAAATAATTTCCTCAAAAAAGTGAACTAGAATTTTTACAGTGACTAAATTTCATGAATCGTGGAAATTTTACCAAGAGGGCAAAATAATTAATCGTTGATCGATTGACTTTAATGAAACTCGAGAAATTCACGAAATAAAAATAAGTAAGTACACCAGTAAAAGCAGAATTGTAATAAGATTGTCAGCTCACGTAATTAAAACGAGTTCCACTCGGCCCAGAAAATAATAAACTGGTTATTACCATAATAACAAGAATTGTAATTTTATAATTTTCTGATTTTTCTTTATTGATTTGTTTTCGTATTGTGTCACGTATTTTTTTTTCTAAATAGATTTCTACACATGCGTGTGTTCATTAAAAAAAAAATCATATCGGGAAATAACAGAATGTCTTTTTTTAACTATACAATAATTATTCCCCGGGACTAAAATTGAATATGAATCATTAATTCAGAATTTTCGAACACTTCCTGGGAGAAAAAAAGAAATTATTTATATCGGAATGAATTAGCAATATTTTAATAATATTTCATTATTAAAAAAAAAATTTTTTTATGTGTAAAATAGGTGAAAATATGTTGAATATTTAAATATATTAATTAAGAGATTAATTAATAATTGTGTAAGTAATAATGAAGTTATTAAAATTATAATTGATATTTGTTTTTTAAACCCGATTTTTAATTACTTTTAACTATTTTAACAATATTTAATGTTAAAATAGAAAAAAAAATTTTTCTATTACCAAATATAATTAATTCCTATTTAAATAAAAAGATGCAGATTTAAATGAATAAGTAAACAAATATAAATAACTCGGATATTATCAAACAAATTAAACATAAAAAGGTAAAAAAAATTCTTAAAAATTTTTATTCTTGAAAATAAAAAAATTGATTGTAAAAGATTGAATCTTAAGGAGAAAAATATTTTCATATACAGAAATAAAATGATATAAATATTCAAAATGAATTGGTTTTTATTTAGAATTGTAATAGTTGAAAAAAACTATTTTTAACTACGTAAGATTAGTTCGTTACGTAAAAATGACTTTAATTGATGATTAGAGATTTAGACGAGCTTGCAAAAAGCGTCTTATACTTAAAAAGCTCATTAATAGACAATCAATAATTCCTCTTCGCAAATGCTCGACTTTTTAAATGCAAATCAATAATATAAGGACGACTTATTAATTCCAGCACTAATTAATCAAAGAGTGAATCCCAGAAAGCATTAATAATTTATTGAATATTATTTTTGTGTTTGTGTGTAGCTCTATTCTTTGCTCTACATTTGTAAAACTCATAAAAATCGACAAGAAAATTCTCAAGCTAAAAATAAACAATTTTTTTTCTATTTTAAGTGTAAATTTCCGTGAAGGGAAAACAATTTTCGTCTTTATTTTGTCAAAAAAAAAAAAAAAAAATTTACATCTATAGCTGCGAAAATTTTTGCTTGAAAAAAAAGATCTAAAATTAAAATTACTTTTTACCCTATAAAATGGGATTAAAAATTTCTTTTTTCTTTCCAATATTGATATTCAATTTCAAAATCCTTGTCGGCAAAAACATTATGTTTTTCTATTTTTCTTTTGATTTAATTTAAATAAAAAATTTTCAATAAAAGTTTCTGTTTTTCAACATTTGAAATTTTCAAAAAAGAACAGTGAATTTTTTTCTGAATTACAAATGCAATTAATTTATAATTTATAAAAATGTATCGGAAAATAGTATTAAATATGCGTAGTGTTTACATATTTGAAGACAAACTTAAAGAGGAAGTATGAGCATAAATTATCGGCGCATAGAATGGCTTTTATGTGATAATATCGATTTCCGTGTCTTAGGAAGTTTAACCATTGCGGGAGTATATCATCACAATCAATTAAGGCGCTTAATAATTTGTAAACAAAAATATACCATTGAGTTATTGATCCCGTTAAGCAAGGACAAAGAAATTAAATTTATTAAGAAAATTTCATATCATTCCCGTCAGAACCACTGAGCGGATAATAATAAACCTTTCCCAGTTCTTTATAATAACGCAAGTACTAAACACGGTCAATTTTCTTTTTTAAAAACGTCAATTTTCCTTTTTTTTCCTAACGAAAATTATAAGTATTAATAAAAATCGTAACTAATTGTAAAAATCATAACTAATAATAAAAAAATCATAACTTTTAATAAAAAACCCAAACTAATAATAAAAATCACAACTTTGAATAAAAACCATAACAAATAATAAAAAATCATAACTTTGAATAAAAACCATAACTAACAATAAAATGAATGCTAAATTAATAGTAAAAAAAGTTAAAAGAACAATAATCAACAATTAACGAGTAAAGAAACAAAGAATAAGTAATAATTAACAATAAAATAACGAAGAGTGAATAACTAATAATGTAAGTAAATAATACAGAGTGAGCAACTAATAAATCTATAAATTCCTAAATCTAAGTAAATCTAAATAATAAAGAGTAAGATAAAAAATAAAAATCAACAACTTTGTGCCTATGTGCGTGTGTGTCAATCAAATTTTTTGAATCTGATGTGTACAAATCAATAATATGTATTGTATAAAATAAGAGAGAACTTTAACCGCGCGACACTCGTATTTGATTTTTTTTTCTCTTCTTCAACTTCTATTTCGCGATTGCACCTGTCAACAAAAAATAATTGTTAACAAAAGAAGAGGAAAAATACAAAACAACCGCTGCCAGTTTTTTTTTTAAACGTCATGTCTGTAAATGACGTACAAATCTCGTATATGAATAAAAAAGAAAATAGGATAAATAATAATATTGAAAATTACACGAATTATAGTAGGCAAAAAAAATAATAAATAAAATGATGACTTGACAAAAGTTAAAAAACAATTGTGGGGAAAAAATTTCGTTCCAGTAAAATTACAATAATTTTTATAAAGTTGGAAGAGTGATGAGGAAAAAAATGATTTTTTCTTCGAGAGATGATAATGTGAAGTTATGAATTTTAGAAGAAAAAATTTCTTTATTTTAATAATACATGATTTTTATTCCTAACTGGACATTATAACGAAGGTTTGTTAAGAAATTTTCTTTAAATGTTTATATTTTTATTGTTTTATTGTTCAATGTGTTGTTATATTTATTTGTATTTGCTTTATATTTATTTTATTTTTTACCTAACTTATTTTATTCGTTACTTTATTTTTTTTACCTCTTTTTCAATTTTTACTTTAGTGATTTTTTATTTACTTTAATTTTCACTTTATTTATTTTATTAATTTTTTTTCTATTCACTTTTCTCATTTTATTCTCAACTTTCTTTACTTTACTCTTTTTCAATTTTTAATTTTCTGATTTTATTATTTACTTTTACTTCTTTTATTAATTTATTTTTCTATTCACTTTTCTTATTTTGTTTTTTACTTTACAAATTTTTATTCATTTATTTTACTATTTACTTTCCTTTAATTATTCTCACAATAACATTTTTTGCATTTTATTATAAAAATTAATTATAATTATAATAAAAACTAATTATAATTATAAAATTTACTATAAATTGTAAAAAGTTTCTGATTAATAAAAAAGTGATTTAATTTCTCCAATTGAGAACGCCAAGGTCACCACCAGATGGCACTAAAAATTCTAAGAAAGAACTGAACTGCCATCTAGCAGTGACCTTGGCGTTCTCAGGTGGAGGGTAGCAAAAATACTCTCCAATATTCGTAATTCTATTTTAGAGTTTGAAAATTCATTTAAATGGATTTAGATTTTTAATGTAACTTCCTTTTTCAATATTTTTATCGTCTACAATTTTTCTAGTCTTAGAATTAAGTTTTTCACTAAATAAATTGGTATTCAAAAATTCGTTTTAAAAAAGAGTATCATTAGTAACTTTTATAACGAAATAAGAATAATTTGCGACTCATTTTTGAAAATATTAACTAAATAATTGTATATTATTTAGTGTAAAATAAAAAAACTTTTATTAAGTAAAAAAAAGTGTAAAAAAGATTTAATTATTTCAATAGAAACAATAATAATTCTTTAAAGTGTAAAAAATTGACTGATTTTCCAATCAGGCAGTCAATAATTCTCAGGAATTATCGACATTATGTGTGTCGTGTGTCGTGAATTAATTAACAATAGATATCTTATAATTTATAATATATATTCAATCGTTTCTCTCTAGAGCGAGCGGGAGGAATTTCTATTTATGATTAGTGATTTATTTGTTATTTAAAGAAAGAAGGAAAAAAAATAATAATTCTAGAAAATCTTCACTGGAAAATGACCCTATTTTCTCAAAGGAATACTGTACAAGATTCACTTGTGCTTTGTCGTTTCTCATTATCGGTGACATTGACACGTTTCTGATTAACGCAAGGTCAGTAACGGTGAGGGTAAACCAGTTTTATATTAGCGAATTAAATAGTTTTCCTTTTCATTCCTAGGGTACATATTTTAATTCTCCCCGAATTCTCCGCGTCAAATCAGAGACGAAAATGGGGAAATTTCCTCCAGTTGATGTTTCTGACTTTTCATTTTTTTTATTCAAATATTTTTCGACATAAGGAAGTGACAAATAATTGAAAAATAATTGACAAATAAAGAAACAATTAAATAAATATTTAGAAAATAAAAGAAAAATTGCCTGAAGCTCGTTAATAACCGAAAGGCACGAACAATGACAATTAAATAATAATGTTAAATAAAAAATGAGAATAAAATTATAAATAAATTTTAAGTAACTAAATAATAGTGAAGAGAATGAAAAATATAAATTTTAAATAATTAAATAACTAATATTTAAATAAAATTTAAGTATCTTTTAAATATTCTTTTAAGGGAATTTGAACCATTATGACGTCACATTTGTAAAACACATGCTTTGCACTAATTGTGACGTCATAATGGTTCAAATGCCCTTAAATAAAAAAGATTAAATTTAACGATTTAAATACTTGATTCAACTAAACATGAAAGATAAAAAGTAAACAAGAAAAATGCGTTTAATGCCATAGAATTTGTTCCATGTCTCTTTTCAGACAGCACTTCACAGAAAATAATTAATTATTCATTAGTTTTAGAAAAAGAGAAAAAAAAGGAGACTGCTAATTTGCAGTTATACATTCAACTGTCTTGTTTATTGTCAAAGCACACACGCATATGTATATAACTTTTTTTTCCCTCTCATATCTTTCAATTTTTACTTATTGAATTTATGAATCATATTTTCTTTGAGAAAAATAAAATCACGCACGAAAAATTTAATATACCTACATCATACACAAACGAAAATGTTTATTCTAATAATATTTCACTATTTCAATAAACAAGCATTTATTTATCTTTTAAAAAGGACTTTCATCGATACTCATTGTTATAATTGATTTGTTGCTGAAATTTGAATTGGACTTTTATCATCGCTCATTTATACAATGAATTTCCTAATTATTATTTAAACTGATTTTATTAATTTTTCTGAATTATTCACTTAATACTATTTAATGTTTGTTTTCATATTTTTATTTTATGGAATATATTATTAAATTAGTATTTTTATTGAATACTACAATATTAAATTTTTTTAATTATAAAAAATACTAGAAAATTTACTACTGTTGATTTAATTTTTAATTGTGAAAAAGTTTTTGGGGGATAAAATGGAATTTCTCCACTTGAGAACGCCAAGAACGCCGCTAGGAGGCGAGAAATCTGATTTTAGCGACTAAACTGCCATCTTGCGGTGACCTTGGCGTTCTCAGGTGGAGAGTTTCACTTGCATATTAAATCTAACAAAAATTCTTTTATATGAATAGTTTTTCAGAGAACTTGAAAATTAATATTACATAAACGAATTTTAATTTTTAATATACTTTTTCTTTTCAATATTTTTATCGTCTACGATTTTATTAGTCCTAGAATTAATTTTTTTACTATAAATAAATTTTTAATTAAAACTCGTCTTAAAAAAGAGTATTATTAGTAGTTTTTTGAGCGAAATAAGTGTGATTAGTAGCTTTTTTAACGAATTAAGTGTCATTATATAGTAGGTAAGATCATTTTGTTTCGAAATTAAAAATATGAGTATACAAAATTTACATTTGAATAAAGAAATTAAATAAAAGGAAATGTTTTTAATGAATTAATTTTTAATGAATGAATAGAGATAAAAATAAGACGAAAAATATATTAAATAAAAAAAAACATTAAAACTAATTATGGAGACGTCTATAAAAAATAATTTTTTATATATTTTTTTCTTTATTCAAAAATATTTGAATGTCTCACAAATTATAGTAAATTTACTTTTAAAATAGTTGTTTGAAAGATCCTCTCCTTGACTTTGACTAATTCTTTTCGAAATGTTTATTATATAAAAGGCGTGCAAAACACTATTAAAAATCATTATCTTCTTTCTCTCAATGACAAATTTAAAAGGTTACATTAATTTATCTTTTGGTCTTTTTCACTAACACAAACAGTGATTTTTTTTAAACCCCTTTTTTTCTAAGTTATGTAAAATTTTTATGGCTCCTTAAAATGTCGGGAATTGATCAATGACTTCGCGCTTTCACGCGATATGCATATAGTAGTAGTAGTAGTATTATATATATCTATAGGAAGAATATATAAAAGAGGAATTTCTAAAAGCATGAAATTTTGAATAATAATAGATCAAAGATTCATAAAAGAGTATATAGTTTTATACAATAGTACCTATTATATTAAATAATTCTTTATTCCTTTATTCAAAAGTGAATTTATTCACAGAAATTTTCCCCCTTTTTATAAACGTTTATATACTTGAAATGGAAGTTAAAAACATTTTTGTTTTATGTAATCGCATTCTAATGTTCCTTTTCTGGATAAAAGTTGTAAATATTCTAAAGCGTATTGTTATTTATTTTTTATGCGATTATTATGTAATTTTTTCCCCTTTTTTGTAAACGTTTATTTTTTTTTATTATAATTTATATTATATTTTATTTAAAGCGTATATTACAATTTTAATATTATAATTAAATATTTATTATTATTATTATTATTATTATTAGTTTTTTTTTATTTTCGTTGTTTCAATTAAAACTTTTGCTATTTTAGAGAAAATTATCGCTCTTCAAGGTGAAAAATGTTTTTCCGTGAAATTAAAATCAAAAATATTTTTTCTTTATCAACTTTTTTATTTATTTATTCAATTTTTTACTTTTATTTTCCTCTAAAAATATTTATATATTTTCTGAAGAAAGAAATTCGATAATGAAGTGAAAATGCTTTAAAAGATTCAAACGTTCAAATGAACGACAATTTTGTTTACTTCTTCTAATTTGTATTTTATTTACAACAAAATTATTTTTATGATTAAAACAAATTAATTCTAAACTAAATATTGTTTAATTTTAATTATTTTTCTTTTTTCGACAGTAATTTTCCAAAAAAATTTCCAGTGAAAAAAAATTTCGCTCAATTGAACGATCAAAACTTTAAACCCAATAAGTGAATTTTAATTTGATTCAAAAATATTTTTTTAATCAACTCTGTTATTTATTTATTCAATTTATTGCTTTCTTTAATTTTTTTTCTAATATTTATTTATTTTGTCAAAATGTGAATTCAATCATAAAGTGAGTTGGAATTCGATTCAACAATTTTTTTTTAATGAATTCTTTTATTTATTTATTGAATTTATTACTTTTTCTAATTCTTTTCTAATATTTTTTTATTTATTTTGGCAAAAGGGAAATTTAATCATAAACTAAGTTTGAATTCGATTCAAAAATATATTTTTTAATTTGTTTATTTAATTTTATTACTTTTTTTAATTTTTTCGAATTTATTACTTTTTATAATTTTTTCAAATTTATTTATTCATTAATTTTGTTAAGAAGTGGATTCGTTTGATTTATTTATGCCATAAAATGCTACGAAAAGAAGTTAATAAAGCAGAAAAATTCACAAAAAGATAGAAAATAATTAAAACTAAAAAAAATATTAATAAAAAAATAAAATAGAAAAAAATTAAGTAAGAAGTGAATAAAAATGAACGAAAGAAAGGGAAAAATGTTCGAATTAATTAAGAAACTTTCTCCTACTGTTGCTTAATTAAACTAATTTTTTTCCCCTAAACTTATCACCAACAAGAAATAAAATAGAATTCTGTAATTTTTTTTACTATTCACAAGTGATATTTATTTAATCACCTGTGAATAATAAAAAATCCATATAAAGAGTTCTGATTTACCAGCATCAGTTGAATCCTTCTGAAGATGACTTATCGACAAATGTACAAATAAATTAAACAATAGTCAATAATAATAATTATTATAAGGACGAAAAATTTCAAAAATATTTCTCCTTATCATTTCGTACAAAAAATTTCTAATTTCTCAACTTTTACTTTTTTTCGAGTAGTAAATTATTTTTTAAAAAAACTCCTGTTGAGAGAGGTTTTTAGAAGCAGTTGTGTTGGACAGGCTGCCGTTTGTCAAGGGGTTTCTTTTCTGATCCTTCTTTGCTGACTGTCTGTCTGTTTTTTTTTAAGACCGTTATTTTGATGTTGTACTTGTAAAAGGAATTGTGGCAAAGACTTAACACACAGGGTGTCCCCTCTTTTTCTTTGGTGCATACAGAATTTCGATGTTCCACTAAAACTCACAGTTACTCACGTGCAATCGAGTCGACTAAAACAAACGGTTTATCGTTTATTGAAGTGTCAATTTGTTTGTGATTTAACCAGTGCGTTTTTTGGATAATGCTATGGCTAAGCAATGGTTAGGTAATTTAAAAAAAAACCACTTAGATATTTTTCAAAAAATGTAATTCGATAATTATTTTTCTTTTGTAATTTATAAATTCAAAAAATGTCCGTTATTTAATTATAATTCTTTCCATATTTCAAAAATGCTTCTTCGCAGTGACAAAAAAAGAAGCTTATTTAAATTATTTTCAAAAGGAATTTCTTAAAATTTCTTTTAAAAATTAAAAACACTAAAATTAGTAAAAAATGTTAAATAATAATTTATATTATTATTATTATTATTTAAAAATATAATAATTAGATATTCATACAAATATTATTATTAATAATATTCAATTGTTATAATATAGGACAAATATAAATTAATAAAATAATATTAATAATGATGATTGTAACACCAAAGACCAATAAATTGTTAATATTAATTAAGAATTAATTAAAATACTAAATAAATCAAATAATATTAAAAATATACTTTATTGATAGTATTAATTATTAAATGAAGATAATAAATATTTCAATAAATAATAAATCAAAATATTTATTTAGTAATAATTTGTAATAAAATTAACAAAGCAAATTAAAATAAATAAATTTAGCTAAATAATATAAATAAATCGAATAGAGAAATTATTTATTTAAAGAACAAAAAAATTGTTTACATACTTTTTTATAATATCCTGTTATTCGAAAGTAAAACAAAATTATTAATAATATTTGTTATTGAAAAAATTATTTTTTTTAAACAATTTTTTTTCTTTTCCAATAAGACTAAAACATAAATAGAGTGAACAAAATAAAAATTTGCCTTCAGTTTAAAAATCCAACATTTAAACTTATTTGTATGAAATAATTAATTAACTACAATTTATCCAGTTTCTAAACGCAACTAATTTCTCTGAACTGAGGATAAATAACTTAATTAAGTGAGTGAAGTAAATTATTTGTGCTGTGCCAAAGAAAATAAAATAGAACAATAAAAAAAGTTTGTTATAAAACAATTTTTTCCGTAAATCAATAAAATACGAATGTTTTTCTTTTAATTAATAAAATAAAAATAGGTTCAGTTCGAAAATAAAAATAGTTGAAAATTTAAAAATTTAGCAAAAAAAAATTAAAAATGTAATTTTTTCAAAAAACTAATAGAATAAGAAAATAAGTTTTTTCGAAATTTAATAAAATATGTTTTTCTAGAAAATTATTAAACGGGCAAATTTTTTTTATATGTCTTAATTCTAAATAAATATAATTAACATAAAAATATGGAAATAAAATAAATAACAGTGAAGAATATAATTTTTTATTATATAATAAAAAAAAATTCATAAAATAAGAACATAATTTTAAATAATTGTAACTTTCAAAGTTGTAAATTTTTGGAATAAGTTTAATGCCACAGTTTCAATTAAATATCGGAAAATAGAAATAATTCCGAGTTTCTAAAACTTGGTTTTCCAGCTTATTTTCAAAAAATAAAATATGTAACTGATTTTTGCAATTTGATGGTATTTCAACAGTGATTTAAATTTAAATGCAAAGGCATCCGGTCTTATCGATGATGACACACTTTATTCACGTTAATTGCATATTAATATTCCTGTCTGTTATTTTCTATAAATTTTGTCACTCTATAAACAAAATATATATGTATCAACATTGAACAAAATAGAAATGAATTTAAAAACAATTTTCCCTTCCCTCTGCATTATTTAGCTTTAAAAAAAAAATAAGTCTGACAATTAATATACTGATTGGCAGAAAAAGTTTTTAGAAAATGATTTATTACTTCATCGATAAATTTCCCTTCAAATAATTTTAATTGCTAATGTAACGAATGTGTATCGAGTATTAATAAGTATAAAACTTAGTAATTACGTTCACACACACACATGCATATAGTAATAAAAAAATTTTCATTTGAACATTTTTAGTTATATAATATTCGAAGCGATGATAAGAAAAATAATAAAAAAATATAATTTTCGTTATAATTAGTTTTTATTTTTAATTAATTACACCGATTCTTTCGATTCAAAAAAGAAAGAATGAAAGAGAAAAAAAAAGTTGAATGACTTCTGTGAGAGGTATATAAACGTTATGTGGCGTTTTGTCCTTAGAAACTTGGAGAATAAAAAAAAAAAGAAGAAATGAAGTGTGCTAGTGGATCACTGAAGGAAAAGGCCCTCGATTCGGTTACGAGGGAAAGTAAAAAAAGAATGTGCCAAAGCTAAGTCCGCGATGTAAAGAAATTTAGGCTCTCTTGTATAGAAAAGAAAAAGAGACAGAGATAGAGATGCTAATTTCGTCAATTCAAAAAGAAATTACATAAGTTTAAACGAATTTCTTAATCTAGGCAAAAAAAAATGTCATTTTTGAAAGTTTAAGTACTTTTTATTTCAATTTATGTTTCTCGATATTACGAATTCTCGATGATTATTGTCGCACGAATCAAATTACTTTTATATTTAAATTATAGTTTACTATTAATAGAAAAAATTGCAACAGTAAAAAAAAATTTTAAATAAAAGACTAAACACTATATTTTTATTTTATGAAATTTTGTTAAGGAAATAAATAAATAAATAAACAATTTTTGTTGTAAAAGAAAAAAAAGCAGTAGAAAAAAATACTTGAACGTAAACAAATAGAAAAAAATAGAAAAATGCTGCAAATAAAAAGTAATAGGAGAAAATAGAAAAATACTGAATATAGAAAATAATCATTTGAAATAAATTATTTAATTAGCAGATGATAATAATATAATAATAAAATGATTCTTGTTAAAACAGATTTTAGAAAATATTTCTTTTTTCATTTATTTTCTTTTTATATATAAGAAAAAATTTGTCACTATTTTATTTTGTTAAAAATAGTCCTCGACGAGTAACAAATAAAAATAATGTTCTTCGTAATTCAATTGTTTACTCTAGTGAAAATTTCTTTCTCTTCTTGTGATAATTTTTTATTTTCATACTATTTCATTTTAAATGATTATTTTATAATAATAGAAAATAAAAAAAAATTAACGATAATTATCATTTTTTAATGTCTGTGCAGTAATAACAATAATAGTAATAAACAAATAAATAGTAGTAAATATTCTTATTCTTTTCATTATTTTTACTGTCATTATAAATAATGTTTTATTAATATTTTATTAATAATATAAATTAAAATCAACAAAATTAAAATAATTATTATTATCAGACTGATAATGATAATTAATTGAATTTTAATGTCCGAGTAGAAATAAAATTAATCGTAATAAAGATTTTCATTTTAATAATAAAAGAAAGTTAAACTACAAAATGACGCAAAATTATATTTAAATTCTGCATATTAAACTAAAAAGTAAAATTCACGCATTTTTGCTGTTAGTTAGTGAATTTTTTTAAAGATCTATTTTATAATATATGTTTGGTGAAACATAACAATTTTATGCAACACTATGAGCAATGACTTTTCAATTATATATAATTACACCGGGAAGACGCGATTGCGGGAGAAAAATCGTAAAACGTAATTGTTACAATTTTTCTACTCATTCATTTTTATAATACTTTTAAATGTGTTGTTGTTACGAGATAAGTGCATATTTAGAAGGCAATTAATTACTTAATTTAGACAAAAAATAATAATAAACGCTCTTTTTAACACGTTTCAAAATAATTGACGATTAAATTTTTTTTCTTACTTCAGAAAGAATTTTTGCTTCTTTTTAAATTGACGACAGAAATTAAATTTTTTTTTTGACAACCATTTGGATCAACGATAATAATTTCTTGAATATTTCTTTTTGCAATGAACAGAATTTTCTAATTTTAATTTTAAATAGAAGTAAAATCGAGAATAAAATTAAAAAGAATTACATTAAGATAAATAGATATTAATTATTAGTTAAATTAAAATTTATCAGATCCGCTCAAAAACATTTTTATAATATTAAAAATTATGCTATATTTTTGTTATTACGAATAAAAATTTAGAAGTTCATTCAGAACGAAAGAATTAAAAAAAGATTTTAATTCTATTGTTCTAAATAAAATTATAAATTATTCAAAATGACGATAATTTTTTTTTTTTTTATATTGAATTTGAAGAAGAAAAAAATTTTTTCCGCACATATGTGGTAGAAAATGTTTACATTTCTCAAGCGTTGGCGTATTTTTTTCGAAAATGAGAAAGGAAAACATTTTTTTTTATCTCCTTTAATCACAAAAGAGATCCTCATTAAAATTATTTTATACGTTGTCATAACTCGCGTAAGAAACAATGTTTTTACGGAAATTGTACTCAAAGTGGTATTCTCGTAACTTTTCGACTTTCACGAACGAATTATATTCTGTAATCTTATAGGAGGTCTCTCTATCCAGCGCGTTGGATTTCGCCTCTCAATTTGAACTTTCTTCTCGTGCGATCGCGAAATAGGAATCTTCATCATCAACCATAGATGGAGATTATTTTTCTTTGCAAAATTAATAGAGATTGAAAAAAATATGTTCAATAAAAAAAAACTAATAAAAAAACTATTAAAAAAACTAATAAAAAAAACTAGTTAACAAAAAATTAATAAAAAAATTTTAAAAACTAATAAAAAATTTTAAAACTAACATAACGAATTAAAAAATATAGTAATAATAAAAATATATTAACTAAAAAATATTCCAATGACAAAAATATATAAATTAAAAAAGTTCTTATTAATAAAAATATTTTAACCGACTGTTTGCTTTTGAATTAGCGAATTTTACTAATAAATAGGTAGTAATTTCTACTAATTTATTAGTAGGAAATAAATTTAATTTAATTTCTACTAACTTACCAGTAGAAATTACTTTTAATTCTATTTCTACTAACTTATTAGTAGCATTTACTATGTCAATAAAAAAATGTCAGTCACTAATTCAAATTAGTAAAGATTTTTTTTTACTCAATTCAAGTTTAGAGAGTATATTAACTAAACATAAATGCTAATAACATAATACATTAATCAAAAAAAAAATTTTTTCTTCGCAAATCAAATTGTTCAAAAACGTATAAAAATAGTTTTAAAAAAAAGAAAATTGCCTATCATATTATAGTGAATTTGCAAAAAATTATTATCATGAAAAATTTGCAAATGCGTGAACTATTGAGCTTGCATGAAGTCATAATATATAATGATTCGAGGAATTGTCTTCTTTACCTGAGGAATCAACTCTCAGTGTTTATTCACAATTCGTAAAGAGTACTAAACTGTCAATTAATGTTCTTCAATAGTTGACAATAATGGTTTTACGTAAAGGTATCTAATAAATTTTTTTGAACAATTTTCAATAAAGAAAACATTTTTTTTTCCTTATTACTTTAGTTTGACAGTAAATTTCTAATTTATTTTCCAATTATTTTTCATTTTCAATGAATAAAAAAAAATGGAGTGATGTTTAAAAATAAAAATAGAAATTATAAATCTAAATTTGAATTTTTCTAGTTTAATAAAATTTTAATTCAAACTTTCAATGAGATGAGTAGAAGTAATTAATTTTTATAGTTTTTTTTACAAGTGTAAATTTTTACAGGTATATTTGATTATTAAATATTTAGTTTTGTGAAGATAGAAAAACAGTGGTAATTTTTTTATTTATTCTCCATCGAAACCGGTTTAAAATTCATTAAAATGAAGTAAACTGAGGTAAAATTGTGTATCAGTGTCTCAGTTTATAATCAGTTTTACCAGAGCGTTGAGATCAGTTTGTGTTTTTGAGAAAATATTTACTTATTAAGTGCTTCTTCAGTAAACCTTCCAAGTGTATTATTAAAAATTAATAATAAAATTTAAAATTTTTTAAAAGTGAGAATGCTTTTTATTATTCACAATTATAAATTTGAAGTGTATAGTGTAAAAATAGGGGTGTAAATGGGAAAAAACGATTTTTATTGTAAAATAATTTTCCTATTTTCTTTATTAAGAAATATTTTTCAAATTAGAAAAAAATTTGTTTAAAAAAAACCCCTTACATGACAATTTTTTTTTTATATTAATGATGTAATAAAATAAAGAAGTGCAATAAAAAATTTTTTCTGTTCCTTTAATATAAAGAAAGTAGAATTTAAATTCTACGATAGTGTAAAAGTGCGATATAAAATAATCACTGTCAACAAAGTTTGAAATTTGCCTTATTACTAGTTATTAATATTTTTCAATATTTCAACAACTTGTATTTAAGAGAAACAAGAAATTCACGTATATTATATAATGAAAAATAAGAAATTTTTTTTTTTGCAAGTATTATGAATTCAGAAATTTTGTAACACTTTTACGAAAATCGCAAGTTTTATTATAAAAATTATAAATTTTAATAAAAATTACATATTTTCTCAAATTTTAATACATTAGTTCATAAAATGGAAACGAAACTTTTGATTTCAAATTTTTTTAATATAAAATTATGACTAATTGCAATAAAATTAGAAAAAAATTATAAACAATTTAAATTTTATTGAAACTCTTATTTTCTTAAAATAAATAAATTAATTCTTATTTATTTATTTAAGTCTCTAAACTCCTGACAAGTAATCGTAAATGTTGTCGATTGTAATTTTAAAAAGTGTATAAAATATCTACTAAACTAAAATTTAAAACGTCAAAACTGACAATTTGCCAAATTTTTAAAAGAATAATAGACAATTTTAACGTTGTAAATTTAAGTCCAATCAAATAATTTTATTTCAAACAATTAAAATTAATAAAATTAATTATACGAATTTGAAATTATTTAAAATTAATTATTCCAAAATTTGTAATTATGTAAAATTAATTACACGAATTTGAAATTATTTAAAACTAAGTATTCACAAATTTGTAATTACGTAAAATTATTTATAAAATTTTTTAATTATTTATGATCCTCAAGTTTTGAACGTTCAAATGAACGAAATCTTTTTATTGAAAATATTTTAATAAATTACTAATTATAAAAAAATTTTGAAGCTACAATTTTACGTTTACAAACTCAGTAATTAATTTTTGTGGATAGTGAAGTAAAATAATTGCAATAAAAATTTGATTTTTAGAAGCAAGAAATAAATAAATTTTGTTCATTTGAACGTTCAGAACTTTAGGATCCTAATTATTTACAATTATTTATTATTTATAAAATTAATAATTATTGTAAAAAATTGACACAAATTTTTTTTAAATATCAATTTACCTGAATAAACGCAAAAAGACTGATTAATTTCTGTTGAAAAAAATAAATATTATTTTAAAATTAGATTTCTTTTTATCTTAAAATTTAATTATATGAAGAAGCAGATAATTTTGATATACAAAAGAGAGACGCATATAATGCAAGATTATAAAGAACATTGACCTAGAGCTAGAATTATGGTTTCCCCTGATGCTCATAGCGGAATGTGGTATAGTATGTTTTATAATCAAGCGGTTCCTTTATAACGGTAAATCAGTCTGCCACTTGTCAGTTTTTTTTCTGTCCCTAGGTATACATCTAGAGATGAATCTCATAGGCACAGTGCATAACCCTGACCTATATTTTCCGTCAGACATTAAACCACAAATAAACAAATTCGTCAATAACATTAGATTTCAATTTAAAAACAATTTTTTGTTAACTAATAAATATTTTTTCAACTTTATTTTATTGGGAGAAAAGGATTTTGTTTTTGTAAATAATAATAAAAACAATATAATTAACAATAAAATAATAAAATAAAATAACAATAATAGAGAAAATAATAAAAATAACAATAAAATAACAATAATAGAAAAAATATTAAAAATAACAATAAAATAATAAAATAAAATTTGCTTCAAATACTGAAATATAGATGCAAATAAAATGCATTAAAAATTTTTCTGATTCAAGTAAATATTTATTAGATTAGAAACAAGTAATGAATTATTTAAATTTAATTAAATATTTTCTCTATGTATTAAAAACATTTTTTTCGGCTACGATTTTAGTTTTTGGTTACGATTGAGAAAATTTTTTCTGTAACGTTCAAATAATTTTTTTAATGATCCCCAAATTTTGAACGTTCAAATGAACGAATTATTTTTTATTGAAGCTATTTTAATAAATTACTAATCATAAGAAAAATTTAAAAACTAAAATTTCACGTTTACAAAGTCAGTAATTAATTTTTGTTGGATAGTGAAGTAAAATAATTTCAATAAAAATTAAATTTCTAGAATAAATAAATCAATTTCGTTCATTTGAACGTTCAGAACTTTAGGATTTTTTTTTACTATAATTAAAAATTTTTCTTAACATAAATAATGAGTAAAAAAAAACAAATGTTGACCTTAAATAAATTGCTCAGAATTGAGAACAAAAAAAGTGTTTAAGAGCTTTTTTCGAAATAACACTTTTCCGTATAATTGAGAGTGTATATAATCACGTTTGTTAATTATCAACAAAAAAAAAACGGTTGTGTTATTTTTTTTCTACAAACTAAATTGACAAGTGCTAATTTATGCATTGGCTCGATGTCAATTGTATTTCTTGAAAATCTTGATAGATCTCATTAATTAAATTCGATACACGCGTGATTAAATAATAAATGCAACAATAATAAAAATTTCCAATAGGAAATGGTGACTGAAAAATTATTGTTGGCCCCCAACGTTGATAAATTAATAATCATAATAATAATATTAATACAAAGCTTGATCGGAATATTTATATCAGTTTATGATTTTGGAAATATTCACATATTTTTAAATACAAAATTAATTGCATTATTTATTTGAATTTGATAATATTGTACTATTTATATTGGTTTAAATATTTGTTCATTGTGTTATTTTTTTTTTATTTTAATCATTTACAATTTTTTGATTTATATTTTCTTTTTTTAAATTTTTGTATTATTTTTTTATTTCGTTTTTGTGAAAAATCTGTAAATATTCCATAATTATTATTTTTATTGTTTGTTAAAATTAGAAAAAGATTTATCACCTTTTTAACATTTTACCGCAAAAATAATATTTTTTTTTTGTTTTTGAAATATTTTTTTCCAACATTAAATTTCTCCAACAGTTTTTCTGAGTCATTTCTTTATTGGTCCGAAAATTTTTCTCGTTATTTTCCACTAAATATGTTGCATGTCAAAACTATCTGCTTACTCATGAAAATTTTTGCATAAATGTCTTTTTACAATTCCCTCTTGATTTCTCATATATATAATATAAAAGTGTAAGTGTAATTTATTAATGATTCAATTTAAATTACGCATCATTAACGATAATTCTTGAATTTTTTCTTTTTTTTTTTGTTGTTGCTAGTATTCAATATTATTTTCCTCTAGTATTCTAGAAAAAAAGTTGTTTATTTAAGAAATATGTGTTTCTTTGCAAAAAAAATAAAAACAGACAAAAATCACGAAATAAAATTTCCAAATGCTATAAATTCTTTACGAATGATCAATTTTTCATCTATTTTTCATAATAAATGACATTAACGATACTTGCTTATACAGTAGCAATTTATAAATGACAAGCAAATAAACGTAATATTTTAATTTCAAAGATTGGTGAAAAAAATTTTTTTTTTAATTCTTTTTTTTCTTTGGGTATATTAGTGACTTGTGAAGAGAATGTTCGGATTTTAATAAAAGGGGTGTGTTTTCTTTTTACAAAATGACCTTTGGCATTTTTCTTTATAAATAATATGTAATTACGAGGTGTCTAGATCGATTGAACTTCTTGGAAAAAGATTAGAAAATTTCATAATTATTTCGAATACAACTTTCGAAATCGACCCTATTGAAATTTGCAAACAAATTATATTTAACATTTATCCTCCAGAGTTAATAATTATATTGTATTTTTAATAATTAAGAAATTCTTGTTTAATATTTTTGTGAAATTTTCATGTAAATAAATTATGATTCACAAATAAACAAAAATTACGATTTTTAAATTAAAAAATTAGTTAATAATTAACAAATTTTTAGTTAATAAAAAATTAGTTCATAATTAACTAATTTTTGGTTAATATAAAAAATAGAATGTTTGCAACTAAAGAATTATTGGCAAATTTTTAAATTATATTTTTGAAAAACTCAAAAATTACTATAATTCAATATAGAAATAAGTTTAATAATTTTTTTCCTATCAAAATTTATAGAAAAACTCCTGCTCTTTTTTTGTTATAAATAAATTATCAATAATAAGATTAAGTAGAATTATATTAAAATTGCAATTATTAAAACGATAGAATTTTTTTGACGTCGTTAATTATTTTTAATTGACAAGTGAATAAAAAAATTTTTTCACTCTCTAATTTGATGATCTTTCTAACTTGTTTGTATTAAATTAATTTATTATTTACATGTAAGTATGAAGCGAGAAAAAAATATTTTTTTTGTAATATAAAAATTTTTTCTGTTATAGATCAAATTCCCTCGACTGAGGATCCAATTTTTATGAAAATGACTTCTCAGGAAGCAATTGTCGTTAGAAATGCTCGGAAATATTATGGAAAAGCAAATCTTGTCCTTAATGGATTAAATATGACAGTTTCTCGTGGAACTATGTGAGTATAATGAGATATTTCAAAGCATATAATTTCACATTACATGTACATATGTTTATACACTGAAAACTTAATGATGGCATAGAACAAAAAACGCAAGTTTTAAAACCATTTTTCTGCTATATATTCGATTTGAGTATTGGAGAAAAAAATTTATGACTAGTGCAATAATTTCGTATAATTACAATTTGTTTGTAAACAAATAAATAGTGTCATTCGATACAAATATTATTTTCATTAATTATAATTATACGTCATTTTAATAACTATTATTATTTTATTTTTTCTATTACTTTATTTTCATTGTTTATTTCTTTTGACTTTGGACGAGTAATTATTCCTGCTGTATAATCATTATTATTGTATTATTATTATTATTATTATTATTATTATTATATGATTATTATTATATTATAATAATTATTATTAATTGTTATAAATTTTCAATCTATGAATTATTTTGTTGTTTATAAAATATTATTTTATTTATTCTGTTTATGGAATTAAATTAAATTTTTGACATTTTTATTTATAACATAAAATTAAATATCTTTACATTTTTTATTTAAAGTGACACTGAAAGAAAATTTATTTGAAGAAAATAACGAGATTATTATTTGAGGTTCTTAGAATTTAACAAGAAATTAATTTCATATAAATTTTATTGCACGTAAAATTCGTGTGATATAAAAATCAATTGACATAAAATTCATTTAACATACAAATTCAACTTTATACAAAACTCATTTAACATAATTCACATTTCAAAAAAATCGCTTCACATAAATTTCATTTATTATAAAAATAAATTGCGACAAATTTTAATTAATATAAATTTTTTTTGACATTAATTGAATTTGACAAAAAAATTCATTTGACATAAGTTAAATTTAATGAAAACCTTAATGCAAAACAAAACAAAATTTGATATAAATTCAAATAATATAATTCTCTTTTAACAAAAAAAAACATAAACATTCATTCAATAAAATTCACATTTGACATAAATTTCACAGAACACAGCTAATAATAATTCTCTTGATAATATCTGAATGGTTACTTTTAAAATTCGTGCCAATATTTTTATGTCAAATTAAATCTATGAAAAGTGAATTTTATGTCAAATAACATTCAGATCAAATGAATTTGATGCCATTTAATGTTTTTGTCAAATAAAAATTGTTTTAAGTGCATTTGATATTTACATGACTTTAAAGTGAACTAAAAATAATAAAGTGAACTTTATGTCAAATGAAATTTGTGTCAAATAAATTTTATGTCAATTGAATTTTATATGAAATGGAATTTAATTTTTGTTTGACAAATTAAAATTGTGTGGAGTGAATTTTATGTTAAATGACTTTTATGTCACATTAACTTCATGTCAAATGAAATTTACATCAACTAAAATTTACTTCGAATGAATTTTACGACAAATTAAAATGCCGAATGAACTTTATGTCAATTAAAATTTATGTCCAATAAATTCTAGGTCAAATAAATTTTATATGAAGTGAAACTTATGCAATTTAATTTTTTGTTTAGCAAATTAAAATTGTGTGGAGTGAAATTTATGTTAAATTACTTCTATGTCACATTAACTTCATGTCAAATTAAATTTACGTCAAATAAAATTTACTTCGAATGAATTTTACGACAAATTAAAATGTCGAATGAATTTTAAGTTAAATTAATTAATAAAAAAAAATTAAAAATTACAAACATTAAATGAATTTTATGTCAAATGACACGAATTTTACGCCAAATAAATTTTATCACATATCATGTTATTTTTATGTCAAAGGAAATTAACGTCGAGTAACTTTTACGTTAAATGGAAATTATGTCAAATGAATTTGACGTCAAATAAAACTTACGTCACATGGTTTAATGCAAACATTTAATTATTTCTTAAATAAAAATTATTTGACAATACGCAAGTAATAATTTATTGTTAACAAATTAATTTTTTTATTTTTTCAATCGTTAATTTAATTTAAAATTAATTTTTTTAAATTTCTATTTTCTTTAAATTTAATTTTAATTTTTGAATTAAATTTTTTAATTAAATTCAATGAGATTTAAATTTAAATTTAAAAAATTTAACATTTAAAAAAACACTTAACTTTTAATATGGAATTTAATCCAAATCCTTAGTACAAAAAAAGTTATAAAAATATCCGTAGTAATGACACTCGTTTTCTTCTTCTTCTTCTTCTTCTTCTTCTTCCGATTTATTTCTATTAAAACTTGAAAGTTTCACATTATTGTTTGTGGGAAAAATTGGAGAATTTGCGATTTATTGAAATTCATTCGTAGTTGTGCATCATTGAGAATTGTTCTTTTATCTCGTGTTCGTGTCACGTATGAATTTTTTTTTCACGAGCTTCTCAAAGACCATGAACTTCTGTCAAGGAACTTTTAGAATCCTTTTGTATTCCATTGGCATTTGTTGTATTTATATCGAGATCGGATACGATTTCCAAAGGCATTGTCGTCGTTAAAGAATCATCATAAATTTTTGGCGACCGTTGATGACTATTGTGTGATTCGAGTGCTGGGAACCTTCGAGAAAATGCTTTTCGCTATTTTTTTCCCCATTATTTTTATGATGTTGGATTTTATCAAGAAGTACAATTTTTATCCTTGAGATTTTCTTTTATTGTTTCTATTGTCTCACTGCTTTTTTTAACACTTGGACAATTTTTTTTTTGGAGAATTTAAGTTCATGACTAGATTTCAAAAAATGGATTTAATTCGAGAAATTTTTTGTACAGTAGAATTTTACAAAGGAAGAAGAAGTTCTTTTGTCGGGAAATTGTTTTTCTTTTGGAAAAATATTCTCCTTTTATTAAATATTTTTGCTTGAAATATTTTCTTTCTCTAAATATTTTTCCTTTAAATATTTTCTTCCACTAAATATTTTTCCTTTAAATATTTTCTTCCTCCAAATATTTTTTCCCCAAAAATTGTTCCATTAAAAAATTTTCCTCTTCAAGCGAGTTTACGGAATCGGATAAATTTTGCGATAAAGCTAAGTCATGAAGACATTTCAAACAATATCTAATCGTCTCTAATAATAATTCTCGAAGACTTTCATTAGAAACCGAATTTCCCTCAACTGATGTAAAATTCCTTTGTCTTCCAGTAACATTAATAAATTCGTTGGAATTTTCCTTTAAATTCTCTTCGTTTCTCGCCAATTTCTCGTTAATCTTCAAATCATTTGTATTCCCAACTTCAATATCACTAAATCCTTGAGGAAAATCAGAAACATCACTGCTATTCAACGACATGAATTTATTGTCAAAATGTGTGTGGAGAATTTTTTTTCCACTAATATTATTTTTATTTTTATTCGTTAAATTAGTTGTGGAAAAATTTAATGAATAATTTGGTAAAATTTGTTGTATTCTCGAAATAATTGACGAAAATGTAAAATCATTTTTAATGATAATGAGAGTAAATAAAATTTTGTAAAAATTCATTCTTTTTTTCTCTCTTCTTTTGTTTCGCAAATTGTTTGATGAATGAAAAGTGGAGCAAACTGAGCGAATTGGAATTTGGTCCTTATCTTAAATTAATTATCCTTGTTATTCTCGATGTTGATCCGCAATAATTATTAAGCAAACAAAAGCTTTATTTGATGACCATAGAGCGAATATAATTGCCATGAAAAATTCGTTGATTGCTTTTGGCGCAATAATAATAATTTATCGTTTCAGTTTCACTTTAGAGACAATAATAATTGAGACAATTGAAAATCGTTTAAAATATTTTTGCTGAATAAATATTGTCAGCAACAATAATTTAAACGATTTTCACTTGTCTCAATTTAGCATTTTTATTATTATTTAATAATTATAATTATTAACATTTAATATTATTTAATAAAAAAATAAAAAATAATTAGTAACTGAACTCAAATAATTTTGATATTCTTTGACTTCTTGACTACTTTATTTTATCTATTTTTCTATTTATTTTTTATCAAGTGATAAACTTATTCGTTTTTTATTAATTGATAGATAAATTAATTCCGTTTTCTTTATTGAATTATAAATTAAATAATTTCAGTTCCACTCTGGAGGGAATATTTGTTTCAAATTTGTTTTTTATTTATTAAGAAATAAATTAATTTAGTTTATTAATTATTTAATTATTAATAAATTATTGTTAATTTATTATAAATAAATAAATTTTTCTTTCATTAATTAATGATTCAATTTAGTTTTTATTGTATGCAGAAAAATAAATTAATTTAGTTAATTAATTATTTATTATTAATAAACTATTGTTAGTTTAGTATAAATAAATTAATTAATTTACCTTTCATTAATTAATGTTTAAATTTAGTTTTTAATGTGTGCAGAAAAAGAACATTGTAGAAAGGAAAAAATTCATTTTTTGTGAATTAAAAAAAATTGTAAAAATATTTTGTAAAAATTAATTAGTGAATTTATATTACAACGTTTAATATTTGCCATATGCTGAGAAATAAATTTTTTTCTTCAGCTACAGTTTACTGGGAGCGAGTGGATGTGGAAAAACCACTCTTCTGTCTTGTGTGGTCGGCGTGAGAAAATTGGACAGTGGCACAATATGGTGCTTAGGTGGAAAACCAGGATCAAAAGGATCAGGAGTTCCAGGACCTCGATTAGGTTACATGCCTCAGGAAATCTCGTTGGTTCAAGAATTCACTGTTCTTAATGCCCTTTATTATTTTGGTCGAATTAATGGAGTCAATGAAGATATGATTGGTAAACAAATTTTTTAATTCAATATTTTTTTTTTTTTTTGCAAAAAGATGTTTCTTTGAAATCAATTTAAAAATATATTCGACAAAATATTAAATTTATTTATTTAATAGTTTTTCTTTAGTATTTTCATTATTTCATTTTCTTATTATTTTACTTCTTGCTCTAAATTTAAATTAGTGAAAAGGCGAATTTAAAATTAGAAATTTAAACACTGTACGGGCATACAAATCAAAAATTGCCTACAAATGATAATTTTAAGTAAATTGGAATTGAATTAGGTAATAATTTAGTAAATTTATAATTTTTAACAAAACTAGTAAATATCTAAATGGAATTTGTAAATATTTACTGTAAAAAAAGGTGTACTGATTAAATTTTAGTTATTTAATATTTTTTTTACTGAAATAAATTTAATACGAAATAAATTTCATTTTCCTTACTGTATTTTATTTATTATTATTTTTCTAATAATAACAGTTTTTTTAAATTAAAATTTTCATTTTTAATAAAGTAAATTTAAAACAATTAAAATCAAAGAAATAAATTTATTGTCTTTTCTTAACTATTATGTAAAAAAAATAGTATCAACGAAAAAAAATTGTTTTTATAGAAAAAAAGTATATTAGGGTTATTTTTATGTAATAATTTATTAATACGAAAAATTTCTTTTGAAAAATAAAGGAAATCGTTGTTTTAGCATAAGTAAAGTAGAAAATAAATTTTTTTTTTCATAAAAAAAGAAAAAAGAAAATAAATTTCTTCTCATAACGAAAGAAAAAATAAAATAAGTTTCTTTTTGAATAAACAATAATTGAATTTGATTTAGAAAAAAGTATTATCACTGGAAAAATTTGCAATTGTATTTTAGAAACTATTGTGAAGAAAAAAAATTTTTCCTTTTTTGCAGAGAAAAAGTATTTGGAACTAGCGACACTACTTGATCTTCCACCAAAAAACAGAATGGTCAAGCACATGAGTGGCGGGCAACAAAGAAGAGTATCCTTTGCAGCTGCTCTCATTCACAATCCGGAATTATTAATTTTAGATGAACCAACAGTGGGACTGGATCCCATTCTACGGGAGAAGCAAGTACTTTTACTCATCATCTAATTTACGAAAAAGAAAATAGTTTTCAAATTTATTTAAGCTTCAAAAGAAAAAGAAGAAAAAACGACAAAAATTTTTTTTCTGATATTTATTTAAATCAAATTGAGAAAAAAATTATGCTCATTTGAATTTTTTTCTATTAATTTAAAATATGTATTTAATTATTAATAGTTTTAATTATTTTTTTAATTATTAATAATTTTAATTATTTTTTTTAATCAATTTGACAAAAAAATGATAAATTTTTAATCGAATTTTTGCATTTTTTGAATACTTTTAATTATTTATTGTAAATCAATTTGACAAAAAAAATGATAAATTTTCAATCGAATTTTTGCATTTCTGAATAATTTTGATTATTAATTTACAGTATTTGGAGTTTTCTGGTAAAATTATCCGTCGAAGAAGGCACGGCAATTGTTATTACGACTCATTATATCGAGGAAGCCAAGCAGGCGAATAAAGTGAGAAAATAATTTTGATTTATTTAATTATTTATAATATTATTTGATACTCTATACTATAAAATTGTTTTTAATTATAATTGATCATATACTTTATATAAGAGCACGAAAAAAATTTCACCCTGGAACTGATAAAAATTTCACAATATTAACCGAATATTTTGTTGATTTAATTATTAATAATTAATAATTATTATTTATTCAGTAATTAATTTTTTCTCTCGTACACTTTATACGAGTTACAACAAGAATTATTTATAATAATTATAGTAATAAATATTAAGTAGTTATAATTTATCTTATTTCCATTCATACCTACATTTTTTGTAGGAAAAAATATTTTTGAAACATTAAATTTTCTTGATGAATTATTTTTTCTAGATTGGCTTATTGCGATGCGGTCAATTATTAGCCGAAGCTCCGCCTGGACACCTTTTAAGGAAATTTCAATGTCAAACATTGGAAGAAGCTTTTCTCGCATTAAGTCAACGTCAAAAGGATAAACAAGATCGAGGAATAATGGAAATTGAAACTGAATATTATTCCGAATTGGATGAAGTCATTTCGCCAGCAGCGCCGCGAAAAATTTGCAAGAAAAATGTAAGCAACAAATACTAATATTTGCATTCACGAAAATTTGTATTATAAAAAATTATTAGAAGAAGTTTCACTAGAAAAAAACTTTATTAGGAAGAATATTAGAAATAATTGTTTGGGAAAAAATGTTATTATAGACAAAATGTTATTAAAATTTTATAATAGAAAAATTTTATTAGAAATAAATTTAATTATAGAAACATTTTATTAGAATAGAATTTTTTTTCTAGAAAAATATTAGACTGAAATTTTTTTATAGAAAAATATGAGAAAGAAATTTTATTACAGAAAAAAAAAATTCCATTCCCTTTTTGATTTCAGAGTATTTATCCAATGAACGATAATCGTCTAATTAGACAAAAAAGTTGGAAAGAATCCTCATTTAGGAGATTTAAAGCACTGATAATAAAAAATACTCTACAGTTCCTGCGTCATCCGGGGTAAAAAAAATATTTTTTTCTTTTTCTAAATTATGAAAACGTAATTTAGTGCAAAATTAATAATTTTTATTGCAATGCAATAAAGATGGAATGGTTTTATAAAAAAAATTATTGAAAGAAGAAAAAAAATGATCCCTCCATAATTTATTACATTTGCAATTAAAATTAGAATGCTAATTACACTAGGAATAAAAATGATGAAGTTTATTCAAATTAAAATTTTTTTTTTCTTTTGCTTAGAGGAATCCTGTTTGCGCTATTGTTTCCAATAGCTGAGGTATTGTGTTTTTTTCTATCAATCGGCGGCGATCCAAAAGGTTTGAAATTAGCTGTGGTTAATGACGAAGCGGGAAATTGTAATTTTGGCAATAATACCGGACACATTTCGTACGATCCAGTTAATTTGACTTGCTATTATAAGGATTTGAGTTGCACTTATTTGAACGGATTTGATGATTCGATTGCTAACAAGGTTGGAAAATCAATAATAATAATAATAATTTTTTACAGACAATTTTAATTTTTAATTTAACTTCAGAAACTTAATTTCTGAAATTACTTTTATTAATTTTTTTTTATATTTTTGTAGCATGAATTCTAATTAATTAATTGAAGAATTAAGTAGTTTTGGAAAAAAAATAATTTTCTGAAATGAATTACTTTCAGAAATTAATTTATGGTTTTATAATTTTTTTTTATTTTTCTAAATTAAATTTGAGTTAACAATTTAATTTCTGAATTTAGTAATTTATTTTACTAAAGTATTTTAAAAAAATTAATTTACTATAAAGTAAATTGAATTCGAGTTAATAATTTAATTTCTGAAATTAGTAATTTTACTGGAGTAATTCAATAAATAAATTTACTAAACTAAATTAAATTCCAGTTAAGAATTTAATTTCTGAAAATTTAAATAATTTAAATAATGAAATTCATTAATTAAAAAAAATTTTTTTTTAATTAAATTTTAATATTAATTAATTTGATTTTTTTACTAATTTTGCTAAAGCAATTTAATTTCTAAACTAAATTCCAATTAATTAATTTCAAAATTAACAAATTTCTTTCTTACTTTTTTGAATTAAATTCTAAATAATTAATTAATTTCTAAATCAATTAATTTTAGAAAGTAATTGATTTTAGAAATTAATTATTCTCAGAAACTAATTACTTTTAGAAGTTAATTACATTCAGACATTGATAAATTTCTAGTTTTTCAAATTGTTTCACTATTTTTCTCAATTAACTTGCAATTAATTAATTAATTCCTAAATAAAAATTTTTAGAAATTAATTACTTTCAGAAACTAATTGAGAAGTTAATTACTTTCAGAAGTTAATTACTATGAGAAGTTAATTACTTCAGAAGTTAATTACTTTCAGAAGTTAATTACTTTCAGAAATCATTCAGAAATTAATTAATTTTAAAAAATAGATATAATATTTTCCAGAATAATTAATTAGTTCATTTCTAGTTTATTAGTTTATTATTTTATTATCTCATTATTTTTTTTACATCTTTTAAGCAATAAATAACTGGAAATTATAAATTTTAATTTTAATATAAAAGGAAACTACTGAAAAAAACGTGTGTAATAAAAATAATATGAATTATTTAAAATAAAAAACTTTTTTGCAGGTGTATTATTCAACAATTGATGAGGCAAACAGAGCTGTTTTAAAATCGTCAGCAAAAGTTGTTGGTATAATACATTTTGCAAAAAATTTTTCCCGAGCATTCGAAGAAAAACGCGATAGTACTGATTATTTGGATGAAGGAACAATCGAGGCTAGTGAGATACCAATATTTCTGGACATGGGTGGTACGTAAAAAGTTATTTATAATTATGGCAAAAAATTAAGAAATTATAAATTCCTTTATGTAATAAATTTAATTAATTAAAATTGCTTTTTTTTGTAAAACAGATAGTTTATTAATATTTAATTAAAAACTAAAAAATTAATTGGTTACAATGTAGTTGACACTTAAAAGGAATGAATATTTAATTAAATAAACATTTAATTGATTTTAAGAAATTAGTTGATTAAAATTTAATTCAAACTAAAAAAATTAATTAATACTTCATTGAAATTAAAAAATCAATTCTTGAAATTTAAGTTATACAAATTTTCTTTTCAAGTGATGTAAGTTCTATTCTTGTTGCTAATTGTTTCAATTTTTTTCTTAGACAGACAAATTGGTATGTTTATGCAAACAAGATTGTATAATCGATATTTTGAGGTTACACGGAAAGTCTACAGGGAATGTGGAATTCCTGAGCAATTCGCAAATATGCCTGTAAAAGTAAGTGTTTACTGAAAAAAACTTTTTGCGATTGTAAAAAAAAACCCTGAAAAAATATTCATAAGTAATTTTTTTTCAGTTCGAAACTCCAATATTTGGGAAACTGGATCAATCGTACAGATCGTTTGTAGCTCCAGTGTTTATATTAACGTGAGTTAATTATCCATTTCTTAAATATAGTTGAAAATTTAATTAAGCATAAAATTACAAATTATTAAAAATAAAATTATTTATAAACACTATTTTTATTTGTACAATAATCGAGAATTAATCACTTATTTGTAGACTTGTCTTTTTTCTCGCTAGGCAAATTAAAAATTATTTACATAAATGATTAATAAGTAAAAATAGAAAAATTTGTTGCAGACTTGTTTCTTTTTTCTTGCAATGATTAATAATTATTTGTATATTAATAATTAATAACTATTAATTAAAAATTTTTTTACAGACTTGTATTTTTCCTAGCAACTGCTGTGGCTTGTTTTATTATCATTACTGATCGACACGAAGGAGTTTGGGATAGAAGTCTCGTTCAAGGTATTTTCATTTTTTTTAATAAATAATAATTATCATTTTAATAAAAATAAAAATTTTTTAAAATTAACTTGATAAAAAAAAATTCAATACCTAAAAGGAATTTTATTTGATGACATTGATCATAAATGATCACAACACATATTGAGTATAGAGAATAATAAACTGTCTATTGTTTTAAATTCAATCTGCATCTATATCATTTATATAGAAAAATTAATATTTATAATAATAAAAACAATGGCGCATCGGATTCGTAATCTCTTTATGCAAATAGTGCTAAAAATATAACTAACATTTAAATTGCTGAAATAATTCTATAAATAATTTTTTAAAAGCGTAGAATGTATAATTATATAATGGAAATGAATATATTCAAATTACAGTGTAAATATTGGTGATGAAATAAATTTATTATTTTATTTATTTAAGCAATAAAATAAATATAAAATTTTTAAATTTAACCAATAAATGACTTTTACAATAATTATTAATAAATTATGAGGAATTATTATTATATTATTTCATTCATAAATTGTTTTTATGTCTATTATTGTTATTAGTAATGTTTTTAATTGTTATACGTTTTTAATTTTTGCACTCAGAGAAAAATTTTATTTGAGTCAAATTTAATTTATTTAAGTCAAAAAAAGAATATTTGTCTGAAAGCGATCTAGATTATTTATTTGTTACGCTTTTAATTTTCAGACTCAGAGAAAAATTTTATTTAAACCAAATGTAATTTACTTGAGTCAAAGAAAAGTATATTTGTCTGAAAACCATCTAGACTTTATTTGTTTCTACTTTCAAGTAAAAATTGATTCAACTTTAAATAAAACTTTTATTTGCTTCAAGTAAAATTTTTTATTTAACTTTAAATAAAACTTTCATTTGTACTAAATAAAATTTTATTTGGACCGAATGAAATTTTATTTACAACAAAAAAATTTATTTACACCAAATAAAATTGATTTAAGACAAATTATAAGTCTGGTTGGCCCTGAGTAAAATATTTCTTTTTGCTATTTGTATATTTTCGCAATATCAACATTTTCATTAATTTCTTATTTCATTTTTTTTATTATCAATTTATTATTAATAATTCGTGTCTTTTCAGCTTTAAAATAATATTTATTTATTATTATCATTTTTTTTCTTATTTATTGCAGGTGTTAAAACAACGGAAATTTTATTGGCTCATTTGCTGACACAATTCACAGTGATTCTTGTTCAGAGTGCAATATGTTTGAGCTTGAGCTTTTTAGTATTCAATTTGGTTTGTGAGGGACCATTATTAACGGCTATTTGTTTAGTAATATTAATGGGCCTTTGCGGAATGTGTTACGGTGAGATATTACTATTATTAATATCATTACATTACGAAACACTATACAAAAAAAATAATACAAAAAAATACAAAATTATATTACAACGAGAATAATACAAAATAATTAAAAGAAGTAATAATTAGATTTTAGTAAAATTATATCATTAATTTTTAAATTAAAATAAATCTATGTGCCATTGTATTAAATTAATTAAAATAATTAAAATAATTAAATTAATTACAACTAATTATAAATATTATAATTAATGAAAACTGAAATTTTAATTATTAATAATTTTAATTTTATTTTACTTATAGTTTTTTTCTTTTTCTAGGATTTTTGATATCTGTTTATAGTAAATCCCACACTTTAGCGAATTTTATAGCCACAGGAAGTTTTTATCCTGTTATATTACTTTGTGGTGAGTAAATGAATTAATAGTTTTCTTCTTTATAATTATTTGTTCACGAAAAAGCTGTAGGTATTTTATTTGGTTTCAAAAAAAAAAGTTTCAAATTTTTTTATCGATACAGTCCTCGGATCGTCTTTAAGGCGACATTTTTTTTTTTTATTTTCCATTTCCCTAACTTTACACTGTTTTCTAATTTAGAATTTAAATTATTTAAAAATTAAATGCATTAGTTGAATTAAAAAAATTTAAATAGTTGTTATTTATTTTTCCAGAGGAATTTAAATAATTTTGAAAATTTAATTATATTAAAAAAAAAAATTAAATAAAAATTAATTTATAAATATTTGAAAATTAAATTTTTTTCAAGTTATTTTTGACATTATAAAAATCTTAATAATTTGAATTTAATACCAAGAAAATATTATTTTCTTGCAATACATATTTGAAAGAAGATTCAGAAGTCTCAGTTTTTGAAAATAAGTAAAAAAAAATAGCGCCTTTTCTGAAAATAGAAATATTAATATTTTTTTTATTAATAATTAATAAATAGCTCCGAGGCCTGTCAATAAAAAAATTTAATAAATAACTTTTCGATAAATTGAAAACAAAACAATAATTTATGCAAAAATATTTAAATATTTTAATATCTAGTTAAATAATTTTTTTTAAGTTGTTTGAAAATTTTTTATTAATCAAATATTTATTATTATTATTATTATTAGTAATATTGATTAAACTTAATAATTATAAAATTAATTAACAGGGTGCATATGGCCGTTAGAGGGAATGCCAAAATTCCTCCACTGGTTCAGCTTAACGTTACCAATAACAATTCCCGGTCTTTCCTTGAGAGGAATATTGGATCAAGGATATTCAGTAAATGAACCAATAGTTTACGATGGATTTTTAATTGTTTCCGGTTGGACAGCATTTTTCATTGCTCTTTGCTTAATTGGTCTTAGAGTAAAAGAAGGAACGTAATAATTTCACCAATTTCAAAAAAAATTTTTTCTTGTACAAATTTATTTTCTTCTCGGAGAGAAATAATCATATTTTGTCTCTCTTTAAATCATTTTTTTATTTTTTTTAAATATATATATATATATATTCACATCAGTAACGTATCAAAAGCGAAAGAAAAAGAAATGTTTTATTAAACAGGGTTTTATATTTTAAGCACTTGAATTAAGTATTCTTTTTATACTGAAAACATAATTTTTCCTTTTTATTATTGATTTTCTTTTTTTTTAATTTAGTAACTATATACATGTAATTTTGTTAAAATTTGTTATTTTATGTATACTTGTTTTGATGAATATTAATTTATTTATAATACGCATTAATTAATGAATTTACTCGTGTCTGCTACTGGTTTTTTTTCTTCATTCTCATATCATATCACTGTTGACTTAAAAGTATCAAATTTTTGCAACAAATTGATACTGAAAATATGGATCGAATCCAACTTTTCGGTACAGAGAGAGAAAATCTTATATTAAATTTAGTTATATTTTACAATTTTGGGAAAAAATGCAGAGCAAATTTTTTTTGTAAAAGAAAACAAAACATTAAAAAAACTTATGTGAAATTTAGTTATAATTATATTAAATATGAAGAATATTATATTAAAGTTTAATATAAATTTACTACATATTTCACAAATGCGTTTTTCTAAATTTTAATATTTTTTATGTAAAAATTTCTCATAGTCGCACTTTCTTCCCGAATTTAAAAAATACTTTAACTAAATTTAAGATATATTCTTTCTTTATTATTAAATGTATTAAATTATATTCAATTTAATAATTAAATAAATTATTACAATAAAATTGTATTGTAAATAATTTTAATTGAATTAAATTAACTTTAATATTAATTTAATCTACTTTCGTATCAATATGATACTTTCAAGAAAATTGTGATAAGAAGATATCTTTTATTATAAGTTTAGAATGAGAAATATATGGACTGAAAAAAGAAAATTTCATTAATATTGCCAAACAAAAAAAAGTGTACAAGTTGTTTGTGACATATTTTTAGAAAAACAAAAAAGAAATGTGAATTATGATTTTAAAGAAAAGTATAACGTTTATTGTAAATTATTTTTTCTAGTCAGCAGACTATAATTGAAAAATTTTTACTGTTTGGTTGGTTAGTTAAATGAATAAATGAATGAATGAGATGCATGTTAATTTTAGATTTAGAAAATAGTTTATAGGCTAAAATGTAAAAAAAAAGAAAAATTTTTGCTCATCCATTTATTATTAAATCTTTAAGGGGATCTAATGGTCCAGTTATTTTATTTACGATTATTGCTGTTATGTACCGGAAATTCTTATACTTAGGAGTAAAAATTAATAATTATATGTGCTGTTTTTTTAAACGTATTTTATGTAATAAATATGTAGAATTTATATATTGTAAATATATTGAGAGTGTGAGTAATAAAATGCAAAACGTTTTTTCGTTTTTAAAAAAATCTCCTTCTTCACTTTAAAAAAAAAAGATTTAACAAAAAGAACAAAGTATTCTATCGTAGTGGGAAATAAATATTTGCCATGAATTATACAGCAAACGTCAAACATCGACGTTAAATATAATTTATTTTTTCTTTGAAGTACATTTCATATATCTTTAATCTATATTATATTTATATAATAATTATAATACAAACATGTACAATATGCTGTATTCTAAAACTTAGAAGGAATTTTTTTTTCTGAACTGTACCTAGTACATTTTCTTTTTTACACTCAGAAAAAAATATTTTTTATTAACAATCAAGAAAAAATATTTCCTTTGAGCGTAAACTATAAATTTATGTCACACATTGATAAATTTTGTATGCATTATGTTTTATTTATATTATCTAAAAAAACAATGACGAAGACGAAGCTTATTATTTAAAATATGTTCACATATTTTCAGGTTTTTTTTATTCTTTTTTACTTAAATATTTGGCAATTAAGAAAGATTTATCAGTCTACAAAAATTTCTGTACTCTTACAGCTAAACATAAATCAGCCATGAAATAATGTTTTTTTTTATTGGTAATGCGAATTAATTTTTCATATTTATTATTTGTCATTTCAAGCGATTCTCTAAATTACAACGTCTCTCTATATTATAGATAAGTTAGTTTTTCTTCTTTTTCTTCATTTTATTTATAATATATATTTATTTATAATTCGCCCTCGAAACATTTGATATAAGTGCACTCTAGATCATGTATAGACATTGAAAATATGAGAAATTTTAGAATCGTACCTTTTTCTTAAAAGACTTTCAAATTTTTTTCGACCTAATTTGACAAAAAGGAAATTTGCTATTTTTTGGTATTTTTTTTTAACACTAAATGGAAAAAACTATTTTTTTCTCATTAGATGAGAAAGTAATTTGTTTTTTTAATTGGGAAAATAGGGATTTTTAATTTGAAATTGTTATTAGAGTCGAACGTAAATAAGTTCGATTAGCTTAATGTTTAAATACTTTCGAAAAATAATTATTTTTAGTCGTCAATCCACTTTATTTATATAGAAAAAATAAATATAGATCCTTTTCATTTCCTTCGAAGTCGTTCGGTAATTAAATTTTTTCAGTACAACTATAACTTTTCTTTTCTGGGGCTTGGAAGAGATAAAACTGACTGAAAGTCGAATTAAAAATGTTCTTTTTGATAAAGGACGAAAAAAGTTTTATTGTTTACAAATTAATTGGTTTTTTTGCTGTATTAAAAAAGATTTTTGTATAAAAGAAATGATTTCTAGATATCAGTGAAATTGTGCCTACAAATTTATCCATAAAATTCTCTGCTAATTAAAAAACTTAATTTTTAAAAAATTTCTGATGAGTTTTGGCATTAAATATAAACATTAATATCAAATGGAAAGCTTCATTCATAGTTTATAAATTATTATTTCATGCAACTAAATATTAAAAATCGCCAAACAATAAATTGAGCAATGAGAAAAAATATTTCTTTTCGACAAATGTAAAATGAAATGGTTAAATTCGAATTATATTTTATTCAGCGAATATAAATTTATTCAAATTATTGAATTATATATAGTTTCAATTTTTGCAAGAAAAGAAATATTTCAGTCAATATTTATCAAATAAAATGTTTCATTTAGGTCAAAAATTAAATACTTTTCTCATTAAAAGTAATTATATAGTAACAATTAAAATTGGATTAAATTAAACAATAAATACATTAAAAGTAATTGAAAATTAATTAAAATAGAATTCTACTTGTTAGGCTCGCAAATAAAGGTCAACTTTTTGCGAAAACTATTTTAAAGTATTATTTCTCTTGTAAAGCAGTCATCACTGTACGATAATTAAAAATTGTTTCATTTTCACGGTTTGTTTAAATTTTAAAATTTTGTTATAAAACTGCCTTTTCTAATCCATGAGAATAAATTTCGAAAAACATAGAATATTTTAGTTTATTTAATTTATTTCACACTCCAATTATAAATTATTTTCCAAAGAAATAATATTTCCTTACACTATGAATTATAATTTTCTTCGATATGAATTTATCGAAAACGAAGAGAAAATGTTGAAAATATATTTTTTTATGTATAAAAAATATTAAATATTTTTTTATAAGGAAAAATTATTAAATTTTATTTTATATGGAAAAAATATTGAATATTTTTTTGCTCATTAGTAACAAATATATTTTAACATTTTTTAAAAATAAATTTAAAATTAAAATTAATTTTTTAAGTAATATAAATTTTAATTAAATTAAAAATTAAATTTTATTCTTTTTCTCACAGTGTTTTTCAAAAGATATGAAATTGAGACAAAAAATAGAATCAAAATAGTTGTGAACCAACTTTTAATTAATTTATCAAAACAAAACTAAAATATTAAATAAATTAGATAAAAAAAAAGACGACAGCAATTTAAAATCATTGTACAGTGACAAAATGATATATTTGAACTCGTGAGATGTAGAATTATTTTTTTTTTTTAACTCTTTTTCTAAATTCGAACTTTGAGAGACACTTCTAAAGAATCTATGCTATGACTGTTTTTACGATATTTCGTTTTAACTGTTTTTTTAATATTGTCTTTATCATTATCGTGAAGGATTTTGAGGTTGTTGAAGATGTGTACGTTGTCGTCGCAATTACTACAATTTTTAGTAGCGTGATTAATATGTTTAGCAGAAAGGCAGGGGCCGCATCGAATGGGCATAGGACGAGCAGCGACAAGACAGTCAACTATCTGTCTTACAGTAGGCATGCAGGTTTTGCTGTACCCTGGAAAACACATATCACATGCTGATCAGAAACGCCAACATCTTATGCACAATCTCATTCGCAACAAGAATTTCAAAAAAGAAACAAAATTTAAAAATACATTCAGAAACAAAAAAATCGAAAAAAATAACGTAAAATTAGATTTTTTTACCGAAAATTAGAAATTCTAGGTGTACTAATTTCTAAACGCAATTAAAAATAGTCTCACAGTTTTCTTGAAAGTATCAAATTGATACAAAATGAATGCAAAAAATTGGTATCAATTTTTCATTTGATACAAATTTTTTATTCACCGTTGCAATTTAACACTTTAAAGTTAATAGTGAAGGAAAAAAATTAATTTTGCTTTTAAATAAATTTTATACCAACAAGAATATAAAATGAGAATTAAAAAGCAAAGCTACTAGAATTCAGTCTTTCATGTTCGCAGTTTAATATTCCTTTTGAAAAGAAATTATACGTTCTCTGTTAAAATTTATGAGTGAAAGAATTTTAATCTTTTAATCAAAACTGAAAATCTGCAAAGTGGATCATGTGAAAATGCCAAATAGAATGGAAAATTTTAATTCAGAAAAATCAAATTGAGAAAATTAAAAAGATTTTTCATTTCAAGACTTTCAGATATGGAATAGAAAAAAATCTCTTTCTCAAGGAATAAAGTTGACGATAAGACGAAAGAACAGAATTAAGATGGTCAAAATATTCTTGAGTAATAATTTCCAATTTATCAGTAAAGAAACAATTTTTTTACTAATATTAAATAAATGAAATAAATAAAATTAATATAATTTGTGTTTATAATTTTTTTTTAATTTTTAAATTTACGATTTTTCAACAAATAAATTAAATATTAAATTGATAAAAATAACAGTATTCTTTCATTTTGTCCACCTTATTTAAACAGTTTCGTATGGCGAGCATGCATAACAAAACGAATCTATATTTAAAGATTTTTGTATTCGAAAAATTCTACTGGTTAATTTGCTTATTCAGATAATAAAATTTAATTTTGTAATAAATATTATACTTTTATTAAAAGGCAAAACATTTGCAACTCTTTCTAAAAGAACTATTATACTTTACTTATAGTGGAGAAATACAATTTTTTTTTAGTTTTTTTTTGTACTCTTTAACTCGTTTTTTTTACTTATAATTAATAAATACGACAATTTTGTCAAAATATTTCTTTAAGTGTATATATATTATTCTGATAAATAAATTATCCATAAGCATGTATTATTTCAGGGGAGGGAAAGTTTGTATAAAAAAATATTTAGAAAAATATTTCTTGCAGACAAAACATCAACAAATTCCTATTTTTCAGTTATTGAAATTATTGTATTATTAATAATTAATAAATTACGAATAATAAAAAATAATAATAATAGAAATAATAGTAATAATATTAATAATAATAATAATTAATAAATTACTAACAATAATAATACAATAAAATAATGATAATATTAAAAATAGAAAATTATTTATAAAATATTTGTAAATATAAATAAATATTTGTACAATTATAAATATTGATAACAATCAGGAAGCAAGAGTAGGAAAAAAGTAACAATGACTAGAGACTAACAAACAGGGTTTCCTAAACAATACAGTAAAACTATAACAAAGGGACATTATATTTGGTTAGAGAAAAAGGAAAAAGTTGAAAATTGAAAAATATGGAGTTGTATAAACGGACGAGAAAATTGCAAAGTTGATGAGAATTTTCTATCTATGACATCATATATAGAAAATAGAGAAAGGCACGCACACGCAAAACATTACAATATTGCTTTAAATCGTATCGCTTTTTAAAAAAAAGCACAGCTTTTTTTTCTAAAAATCCAAGCATTTTTACTATTTTCTTTTTTGCACTTCATTAAAGAAATTTAAACATTTGAACTAATTTTTCTACCGAAAAAAATGCATTCTTGTTTCAAGACGAAAAATCCTCTTAAATGTTAATTTTGAATTTAGAATACTACTTTTTATCGTGAAGAGAATTATTTTTTTCCTACTTTAAAGAATTTCAAGTAGAAAATAATTCTCTTTTTTTTAAATAAAAGGACGTTTTTTGAGCCATATTCAAGAGAAAAATTTGCATAAAAATCAGAGGAATTTGCTTAAAACAAGAATATTTTTTTTCAGTCTTTATACATCTATTCTTGTTTATTTTACTTTAAATATCTTTTCATTTATTTTATTGTTAGCATATATAATATTAGAAAATTGTAATATAAAATATTGATTCATAAATAATGGCAATATTAGTTGTTAATTAATAGCAAATATTAATTGTTAATAAATAATAAACACTATTTCTATTAATATTCATTAGTAATAGTTTTTGTCATCAATTATTAATATTATCTATCAGCACTAAAAAAATAATACTGATAATAATTTAAATTCATATAAACATTATATTTATTAATAATATTTATATCAAAATTAACTATTTGTATTAATAATTTAATAAATAATATTCATATTGATATTACCTTTAAAATAATACCAAATAATATTTCATTATTTGAATAAAAATATTAATATTAAAATATTCTAATATTAAAACGTATACTTTTTTTAATAATTATAATAATTTATGAACATTAAATTCATTATTTAAATACACGCCATTTCATGCAACAAAAAAAGTTATAAATCGGTAAAAATAGTAAAATTCTTTACAGTCTAAATTTAAGAAGTAGCTGAAATTTAATAAATCTCATGCACTAATTAAATAAAAAATAATTCAGTAAAGTAGATATAATAATAAATTTGTATTGTTTTCGTGTATGAAATGTGTTCGCTAAGCGATTCAAAAGTTCAATAATTATCTGTCACGAAAATATTTGCGCAAATTGCATATTTTCTTATTATTCCGAAAAAAATTTTTTTAATTTTGGTAAAATATCAGCAAAAAAAATTAAGAACAAAAATTTATTTGTTTTTAAAAATGTCATCAATATTAATTCTTACGAATTTTTTAGTTTTTTAATCTTTGTCAGTTTCTTTAATTTTATTATTAGCTTTTTTAATAATTTATTTTCAATACCGTTTTGTCACTATTTCCAATTTCATTAGGTTTAAATAATGACGAAACTATATTTAAAAGAAAAATTGATGAAATTTTTCTATCCAAATGGAAAAAAAAATATATTAAAGAGTGTAAATGTAAATAATAAAATATGTAAATGAAAAATATAACAAGTTTTGTAACATTCTCTTAATTTTCGTTAGCTAATGATTCGTTTCATTCTACAGAGTCGAAGAAACTTTTAATTCTCTAAAAGCTTCAATATCTAATTATTATTTTTGTTTCCCTAAAAAATATCTAACCCATACAATATTTTCAACTCCTTAAAAATTTATACACGACGATAAATTTCATTTATCATTATAACTATACATATTGTAAAATTTTTTTTTCTTTTTTTTATCAGTATTAATACTAGGACGGAGTGAAAATTAAAAAGTGAATTTTCTGACATATTTAAAAAAAATCATAACTTTTTTCTAGTTTTGGAAAAAATTCGTCTTTGCTTAAATTATTAAAAATCTTTGCTTCATCTTGATATTTCATTCCATCCTAATTAACACATTTAAGCTAAATTGGATCATTTATTTTTCTAGGTTTTTGTTTAATACTGAATTTTAGACATGTTTATTAGTTATTTTATTTATATATATTATATTTTGACGGGAAAAATAGAAATTTTCTCTCCGCAGTCAAAATTTCATTATTTTTAATTGAAATAATAACCGACATAGTAATCTCTGATATATACCACGTGCATATAATTATTTATGCTTATATTGACATTTTTTAGATTGTCGGTTCGAGTTTTATATAATTTATGTAATAAATGTTACTTTGAGTTTCTAACAGTAAGCCTAATTATCTTTGGCACTGTTTTGGCTTTTAGATTTCAAACGCGATTGAATTATAACTCAACTGTCGAAAATATTCCATCGTATTTGCCTTATTTTTTAATACATTCGATTTTTTTCAAGTCTTTAGTTGTGTTTTTTTATTATTATCTTCTACTTTTTTTAACTGCTGACTCTCGTCAACTTTTTTTTTTAATTTTTCTTTAATTTCTAGTTTTCTACACTAGTGGACCAAAAAATTATCTTATTTTTTATATATAATAATTTTAATAAAATAATTTTAAATAAACAATTATTTTCAATAAACTTGACAAAATACTTGAAAAATTCAATTATTTTTATTAAAATTTTACAAAATCTCAATTATTTATGAAATTTGGAATTAAAATTCAAAAAAAATTTATTTCTAACAATTTTAATTAAATTCTTGAAAAAAGAGAATGATTTTTAATAAAATTATATAAAATTTTAATTTTCTTCAAAATGAGCAATTGAAATTATGATTTTTTAGAATTTGAATGAAATAATGTAAAAAAGCAAATTATTTGCAATAAACTTGCTTAAAATTTCAATTATGTTCAAAATATACAATTCAAATTCTTTCAAATTAGATATTCAGAATTTTGATAAAATAATTTAAAAAAACAATTATTTTCACTAAACTTGTTCAAAACTTAAATTATTTTCTAAACTTTCAAATTAAAATTCATGTAAATGTGTTCATTAAAATGTGATTTTAAAAAATTTTAATGAAATAATTTTAAATAACCAAATATTTTCACTAAACTTATTCAAAACTTAAATAACTTTCTAAATTTTCAATTAAAATTCATTAAAATATGATTTTAAAAAATTTTAATGAAATAATGTTAAATAATCAATTCTTTTCAAATTTTTAACGAAATACTTAAACAATTTAATTATTTTCAAATTGTTAACGAAGTACTTAAAGAATTCAATTATTTTCAATAAAATTTACAAAATCTCAATTATTTTAAAAATTTCAAATTAAAATTCGTCAAAATGAATGATTTTCGATAAAAGAGTTTTTTTCATCGAAAAAAACTAATTTTTTAGTCCATTCCACTAAAAACCGATGCGAAGACTATTATCATTAATCTTAATGTAAAATTAAAACATTCTCTGTGAAAGAATGTCCTTATTGGAAGGAGCAAAAAATTTTTCCCTAAATCTCTTTCTTTTTGCGAGTAAAAGATCTTTTTTTTCTACAATAAAAATGGACAATTCGCTGTAGTTGCAATAAAAATTTCCCCTCACATTTATTTTTATAAATTTCAGGGAAAGAAAAAGTAAAATTGTAAAATGAAATATCAAAAACATTTTTTCTTATATAGTTGAATAAAATAAATTTCGAATTATCGAAATTTTTTCTTTCTCTCGAAATTTTAGAAATCAAAGAATTATATCATCGAATCAATAGAATTATAAAACAGTCTCTTTCTGACTAATAAGTTTAATTCCATGCTTCAATAAAATAGTCTCAAGAGAATCGCTATCCTTCCTCTTGAGATCGTCGGGTCCAGGAATTTCTTCCTTCGTTAAATCCTCATCATTATCGACCGTCTCCTCAAGACGATCTAAATTATCATTCGACGAATCAGAACGTCCAACATTGTCACTCGATCTTCTCAGCGATCGACTACGAAAATGCTTCAACGGTCGAATACTATCGGCCGACGCCATAAGTTTCATATCTTTCGATTTTAAAAATCTATCATTCCCCTTAGAAAATAATTTGTGCTGTAAATTGTCAGCCGACGAGTAGCGTCTCTTCTCCTGTCGATCAGTTTTGCGTAAAAACGAACCCTTTCTACTCAGTCGTTTCGAATTTTCCGTCAGCATTATAACTTCATCTTTTGGCACAAAAAAATCAGGTCCTTGAAAATCAACTCTAGTAATTGTCAACGACTCCTTTTTCTTCTCCGGATACAACTCCATTTTCTTATCACTCTCCTCTTTTTCATTCTCCTTCTGTTTATTCTCCTTTTGTATTTCATTTTCCTCCAGTTGACGAATTTTCCTCTCCCCAATGCTATTAATTTCAAAACGATCGTCAAGCGTCCGATTCGATTCATCGTCAGATTCAAAGCTCGTTTTCGGTAAACTCAAGTGCAGCGATTTCAAAACAGGAACACGTCGCTTCTCCGGTACTTGTAAATCTTGTTCGAATTCAATAGCCGGCTCGCCGCATATTTCGCAAACTTCACAGGCGGATTTACTTTTTGCCAGTGCTTTGAATTCGAGGACATCTGCCGAATCGGGAAGATTACAGGAACTACAAATATCACACTCGGTTGAATCCTCAATTGGTGAACTGCAATTTGAACGAATTGTGTAGAATAATTCCGTGGATGATGGATCATTGGCGAGATAGCATTCGGAGCAAAAATTATCAGTCTGATCGTCGAAATTATTTGGATTGGCGATGGGTTGAAACATATTCTCCGATTTTGGTCTAATCTCGTCGTAGATTATTTTTGGATTCGAATAAGTCAACGGTGCTTTTAACGAGAGTGGATTATTTTTTATCAATTCTAAGCTTTTCGATTTTTTTGCCATCGATTCGAATGTTTTTCCATTGGGGGCTTTTTTAATGTCGAATGAATCTAAACTTCCTTGGAGAATTGTTTGTCTTTTTTCTTGATTTAAATTCGGTGGATTATCAATAATGAAATCGTTTTTGTTGACTGTTTTTGCTTTTGAATCGGGACTGGACCACACTTCTCTTGATTCCTCGTAAATACTTTGATCGCCCTCCGACGTTGTTTCATCGGATTTTTGATGTTCGATTGCTTTCAATTTACCGTCGAGTTTCACTTTCTTTGGACTCTTCTTTGAATTGACTAGTGATTTCAGGTACTTGCCATCGATTTCAAGATGTGATTCACGAAATGTTTCCATTTGGGAGAATTCAGAGTCTTCGGTTTCACTTTCGGTGAGACCGATTTCTTTTTGATCTTCAAATTCTGATGAATGTTTGTCGATAAATGTTTGGGTGCCTCGGGTCTTATTGAGTTTCTTGAAGTTGACAACTTGTCCGAAACTTCGTTTTGCATTTTCCATTTCAGTCTTTGGGCAGTGTTCGTTTTCGTCGATATTGCGATTTTCATTGCTCTTGATATTGCTGACGATTGGTTTGATGCTGGCGATTTTTGTTACATCATCGTGACGATTTCGATTTTCCCTTTCGTCGGAATTAATTTCCGGTTGTTTGGTTGTATTGTGAATATTGCGGGAGAGAATGTACTCGATATCACAAGAATTATCGATCGATGAAACAATGACTATTTCCTTGCTCTCGGATATGATGGATTTTCTAATTTGCTTATTACTACGCATCTCGAATTTATCGCCGGAATCTTTTCGACTAGGAGTATTATTACTAAACGTGCTATTATTATCGAGAGGAACTGGTGTATTGGATTCTAAATTTGTAAATTCTACATTAAAATTGTTGTGCGAGTGCTCTAATGATGAGTTTCTATCGGAGTCAACAATTGTTGTTGTAACGTTCTCGATATATTGACTGGAACCTACCTCATCATTATTAATATTCGAATCTTCCGATTCATTGGCAACAATGTCGACTTGTTGTGTTAAGTCGGAATAAATATTATTTGGCACTGAATCATTTCCATTTTCAATAAACATACTCAGGAATTTATCACGTACTGATTCATCGGAACGCTCGTCGATTGACTTTAATTGTAATGGTAAATTAATTGGGAAATTATCGACAGGACTTTCCATGAGTACATCAACGGGCGATGGCGTTAAAAAAGCACTTAGAAATTCTGACTCACTGTGCAATACATTCATTTCAATACTCGATGACAAATTTAACTTACTTTTTTATCCCAAAAAAGAATGAATGCATGAAAGAAGAAACAACATTTCAATATTATAAAAGAGATTTTTGCCAATTGCTAATAATATTTGTGTTTCTCCAAATTATGTTCTCAAGAAGGAAAAAGTGCTAAAAAGATTGTAATAGTGAGAAACTAGAATTTTATTTGTAAAATAAAGATTAACACACATTTTTAAGACTATTAGTCTAATGGAATTTTTCCGTGTATAATAAACACATTTTTGTGCAGATAAAAAAAAAGAAGGAAAATTGAAAAGAATTATTACCTCTAAAAGCTTTCTAGAAATTGAAATTTTAGAAGTGGTGTTAAATATGTAAACTCGCTTTTAAGGTAATATTGCCTTTAAAAAGAATCAGTTTGTTTATATTAAGTAGAAAGAGAATTATTCTTATTATCTTTTTTTGTTTTAATTTTATAATTTAAAACTCACATTGAAGACGTCCTTTTGGCACCATAAATTCCATGCTGATAAATGTAGTCAATTACGGAATCTTGCAATAAATATTTAACACTTTCATTCCTCCTTAACGCTCTTCTGATTCTAGTGGAACTAATTTCATTTGGTATCCACTCAGTCACGACGATTATATTTTGCTGCAATTGGGTAAAGCAGATGTGACCTATCTATCGTATTGATTTATATTATTTCCTTGCGCAAATAGCCAAAGTACTTACCATATTTTTCGAAAGTATATCCGAATCGTAAATAAGTTTATTTGGACTTGATCCTTCTCTTGTTATTACGACTAGACCATGTTGACCGACGATTGTTTCGACCTGAGAAAAAAGGGATTGGTCAGAAAAAAATGACAAAAAGTCGGTTGAAAAAATGTTTCGAAAGTTAATAAAATTACAATTAATAGCATTAGTATTATTTTAAAAAAGTTATTTTGTATATTAGAAAAATTAATTTTGTAAGTCAATGTTCCATTTTGCCTTATTTTTTATTTCTTTATAGTAAATTTAAAAAAAAAATTTTTCAAATAAATTCAAACAAAAAAATTTTTCCGTTTCATTTAATATTTAAAACTTTAGAGAAAAAACTATAAAATTGAAAACAATGTAAAAACAGGTCTCGGATTAATTTTAAGAGATAAAGAATTCGATTAAAGACAGAAAAAATCGAAAATGTCGTTTATTTTAATCTGTGACAATCAAAGCTGATAATTTGGTTACATAAATATTTAAATACTTGATATCTATTTTTGCACAGGAATTAAAATTTATTAAATTTCAAATTCCGATTTTCTCAAAATTCAATTAATTTTTAGAATTTTTAACCAAAATTCTTTTCTAAATCAATTATTATTTATAATAATCTTTGTCAAAGTGCATTGAGAATATAACTATTAAAATACAAAAATCAAATTTTTTTATAATTTTTACTGTTATGCTTTAAAAGAAAAAAATTATTGTCATAATTTTTGAAAATATATAATCAAAAATATTGAAAATAATTGTTTTTTTTAAATTATGATAAAATTCATAAAATTACATTTCTAAAAATACTTAAAAATAATCAAAATTTATTGAGTTTTTTAAAAGAATTTATAAGAAATATTAAAAGTAATTTATTTAAAAAGTGTAAGAAAATTTTAAATAATTGATTTAAAAAGATAATAGACTTTACAATTTTATAAATGATTAAAAAATTTCCACATAACAGACATTTTGTTAAGTTTTTTGAAAATAATTGAATTTCTTAAAAGTATTTTAGAAAACATTAAAAATAATAAATTTTTTGAGGAAATATTTCAATTAAAAATTTCTAAAATGTTTGATTTCCTACAATTTTTAATAATAATTCTAAAAAATTAGATTTTTGAAGAAAATATGAATAATTATTTTTTGTAGATATTTAAATTTTCTGCAATTTGATTGATTAATAATTTTTTAATGCAATATTTCGAATAGTTTTTCCTTCCATTAGAATATTTGTAAAGAAAATTTTTTTTATTTTTGGAAGGTGATGAAAAAAATTGAAAAAGAAAAATAATTATCTTTTTAATAATATACTAATAAGAAATTAATTTTTTAAAATATAATTTCAATTATTTTCAAAATTTGGAATCAAAATTCCTCAAAATTTAATTTTTTTAAATTTCAATGAAATCCTTAAAAAAGAGAAATATTTTCAATTTATTTTTAGAAAATTCAAAGTATTTAGAAACTTTTTAAATTATATTTTCGAAATTATTTTTAAAAATATGGCTTTTGAAAAATCGTTAAAAAAATTTGCTAATGGAAGTCATTTTTTTGAAAATAAGTCGAAAAAATTCCAAAAAGGAGATATTTTTTGAGACCTGTTCCCAAAAATTCTGAACGTTCAAATAAACGAAAATGATTTATTTTTCCTTTAAATTAAAATTTTTAATTGAATAAATAATTTAATAATAATAAAATAATAATTTCTATTTCTGAATTCTAAATATTATTTTAATAAATACTCCAAATGTTTAATTTAAATTTTTTCTGTTTCTCTAATTCAGTAATTTTTAATGTTCCTAAAGTTTCGAACGTTCAAATGAACGACAATATTTTTTTACTTCTTTCTAATTTGTATTTTTTTAGAAAAAAAATTATATTTAGATTAAAACAAATTAATATTTTATTACTTCTTTCTAATTTGCATTTTTTTTTAGAAAAAAAATTATATTTATATGAAAACAAATTAATTCCAAACTAAATATTGGTTAATTTCAATTATTTTTCTTTTTCGGACAGTAATTTCCAAAATCATTTAAGAGTAAAAAAAATTTCGCTCATTTGAACGTTCGAAACTTTAGCCACATAATTATTAAAAATATTCCAATCGACAAAACATTTCCTTCATTTGAATATTCAGAACTTAATGCATCACTAAAAACAAAATTCTTGCATTGTCATCAAATGAGAAGGTATTATTTATCAAACAAAAAAATGAAACAAATTTAAAATATTTTTACAATTTAAACAATCATACATCGTCATCAGCCCAAACTCCAGGAATTGTGAAAGTTTCCAAGAGATCGGCACCACAAAGCAGTTTAATTTCAATCGGAGTGGAATCCAAGTCATTTTTAATGTTCTCCGGTATCCAGTCCAAGTCCTCAATATCAATACCATTCTTGACATCGTTCACCTCGGACAATAGTGAATTTAACAAATTCTGATGATGCTGAAGACTGATTTTTGTTTTCGACCAAGCATTCTGTCGACATTCCCACGAACTAAGGCGTATCCAGTCATTATTTTCGAGGGCTAATCTTAACATTGCTAGTCTGTGCTCTGATGATGTTAATTCTTTCCTCGAATATGATTCATGGACAGGAGAAATAATACCGCCTACAACGATATGTGTACCCATTCTGTGGAGATGATCCCTCGCGATCTCTGAAATTCGAAAAAAAAAATTGAAATCAATTTTCTTTTCTTGATTACAATTCATTTTATTATTCTTCATTACTTTGTTCAATTTTTTTTTTAATTACTTTTCTTTTCTAATTATTAAAATAAATTATCTACTTGAAAAAACAAATTAAAACTTCTCTCAGTGTCACTTTTGAGAATTAAAATTCAGAGGGGAAGAAAAAATGTCGATTTTTTAAAAACTCATTAAATAATTTCTCCACTCTTAACTGTTGTGTTGGCAATATTTTTTTTTTTCTTCGACTAAATGACACAATTATGTGACAAACAGATGAGTTGATTAAAAATTTTATCTATACGAGTTTTCAATTAACGTCGGCTTTGGGAGTTAATTAATTATTCGGAAAAAAAAGAATATCTAAAAAACACACTCTTTTGCTGCTGATAAAACAGCTCTCCACATTATGTGCATAATTTCCTTTGGGGATTAAAATGCTTGTCCATGAGAAAAAGAAGAGCGAGAAAGAGAAAAAGAGAGAATATACTCGTTAAAAATGTCTGTAAGCATAAATAATTAATTCTCAACAAAAAGTCGTGTATAATGAAATTTTTCCGTTCAAGTTTTCATTTTCAATTTGAAACTTATTTAACCTTTTTATAAAATGAATATTTACTGCTTTCCTTTTCGAGGCGGACTTTTTTTTCAAATATATTTTTTTTCTCGAACCGAGAGAGAGAGAATTCTATTCGGTAACAAATCTTCATGCCTCGGGTCATAACACAATAGGGAATATTGGTATATAGTTTCTATTTTAAATTGTATAAGTGTCCTACTTGGTGAACAATGCATGGTTATTGAAACTTTTCGTATTTTAAAAACTTTTCTTTTTTTCCCAAAAAAAAAACAATTTTTATTTAAAAAAAGATTTTTATCAGAAATAAATATTTATTTGACAATTTAGTAATTGATGATGGATAGTAATTTTGTAAGACCAAAAAGAAACGATGTTTTCCTCGTTCTAACAAGTTTTTTTAAAAAAAACGTAATTTTGTTTGCGTCATGAATCACTTTTGTTTACTCATCCATTACACAAAAAAAAGTATGATTTATCATCTCTTTATCTCTTGTAAAGTTCCCAAATTTTTTTTCCTCCCCCTCTTAATTCAGTTTCCTGGCGAAAAAAAGAAAGAAGAAAACAAAAGATTATATTTAAAATAAGGATCTAGTTTTTCAGGTTCAGGTCAGACAAATGAAGATAACATTATATTATTTAAGAAACAGTCTCAGTGACCCAGTTTTATCAGAAATGCGCCTTAGACACCTGATTAAAATTGCATGATGCACTTTCTCGTAAAATTTTAAACTTCTTAAAATGCGAATCACGTTCTTTTCCACACTTATCCTTTAAATCTTAAAATCTTATAAGAATGAAAACACGTTTTGAATATGAAAGGAATCTCATTAAATTTAAATTATTGTCGTGTGTAAATTGTATATATATATATAACCTCAACGAACATAAACATCGTTCTGCTAATGAAAAGAAAAATTGTCTATATTCAACTATCACCTGATAAAAATGAATAAAACTACAAACTGTCAACTATACTTGTCAATATAATTAATATTTGTAAATGTTTATAAAAAGAAATGACATCAAGTATTGACAACTTTTTTCTCACTAATTGAAAAAGAAAAATAGTAAAAAGAGCAAAAGTGACAAAAATGACAAAAATTAAAGAAAGCAGTAATAAAAAAATTCTTTAAAAAGTTTATTTCTAAAAGTAATAGTAAAATTAATAGTTGATAATTATATACGTACCAAACATTCGTAAATGCATATTAGTTGGAGGATCGTAACTACCGCATGACATTAAAATAACACGCGTTCGTGCCATTTTTCCTCTTATCTTTATATTGCATGTGCTGACAACACTCTCACTGTATATCTAAAACTTTATTCTAAAACATTTGTCAATTTCAGATAAATTAAATATATAAAAATATTGTATTAAAACTAAAAATAACAGGAGACGACAAATTGTCGTACCACTGCGACTGACGTTTCCGCCATCTTTGATTCTCTACGACGACTCTAGTCAAATACACAACCCATAACTCCGTTATTCAAAACAACAGTTTTTTTTTCTCTTCTTAAATCAGAAAATTAATCAAAATATCCCGATAATTCTCCAAAATTCACCATTTTTATTAAAATTAATCCATTTTCCATTATTTACATCCCATTGCCAGTGAAATTAACAACATTTTTTTTCTGCTATTTTAAATCTATTACAGGCGGTAAAAATTGTAAATTCAAATTACATAACGGTTGATTTGTATTCTACGATTAGTTATATTTATAATAAAGTAAAATAAATGAGAAATTATATTCTTAAATAAAATTAATTAATAGTGAAATTTTCGAATTTGTAATTTTAATTGATCAATAGATTGTTTCGAAATTTTAGCAAGAGGTGTCTCTACGTGCTCCAATCTATTAATACCAGTGATTTAATTATTATTCTATCAAAGTGCCTAATAAAAGGCCAAAGTACGTATAACAAGAATTGATGATGCATTACTTCTTTTTTTATTAATAAACATGATGTAATGAAATAAAAAAAAATGTAATTGGAGTAATAAAATTTGTTTTTAATTTAATTACAAAAAAAAATTACCTTCTGGTATTTTCTTATAATTTTCATCATAATATAAAAATAGCACATTTCTTGTGTCATTCGATTTATTGATTTTCTCAAGTTCTAAATTGGTTCATTCAAGATTTAATGTGAATTGCTTTCAGAGAATTATTAATGAAAATTGGTTGAGGTTTTTTTTTACTTTTGTTGAAAAATTGGGGAGAGTTAATTAAATGTAAAATTAATTAATTTAGTAAATAAATTAAATAAATAATATTAATATTAATTTATTTTTAATTTATTCTTGTTTATTTATTATTATTTATTTACTTATTTATATTATTGAATTTTTTTTGAATTATATTATTATATTATTTAAATTTATTTATTATTGAACTATTACTGAATTAATATTAATTACGTATTAATAATTAACAAAAATTAATAAAAATTATTGCAAATTTAAAATGAGATAAATAAATTAACAAAAGATAATGATAGTAATAAGAAATATTAATTAACTTTAAACATTTTTTATTAAATATTATTGCAATTAATTCATAATAATTAAGTATTAATAAATAATAAAAATTTTAAAAAATGTAGTAAAAATAAAACAATATAAATAAATAAATAAAAAGAGAATGAAATAAAAAATATTATTTCAAAAATATGAAAAATAATAAAATTATTAAAAAATATTAATTAATTGTTCTGATTAATTATTCAATATTATTATAGTTAATTAATAATTTATTTTTATGTTAAAGAATTTGCCATTCAACATAAAATTGGAATAAATATTCTTAATATTATTTTTACTTATAAATAAATTGTTAATAATTATTAATAACATAACAAATAATAGTTTTTGTTATAAAAATAATTTTAAACCATATTTTTCATAATTTTGAAAAATATTTTGCGAATATTTTTAATTTTTAAAAAATGAAGTTAAACAATTTTTATTTATTTCTATTATTTTACTCACTTTTGAAAAATGAAAAGTTCCACCTACATTTGGAGTTGATTCGAAGAGAATACAGTCTAGAGAGTTATAATTTATTTAGAAATATTTTGAATTAAATTAGCGAGGAGTTGGAATAAATTAATTACAATTTAAAATTATTTTAAATAATTTTTTTTTGTTATTAAAAAAAAATTGAAGTTAGAAAATTTGTTTCAATAACAAAAAATTTTTATTTTATTAATTTATAATTTGTAAATTTATAATTATAATTTATAATTTAGCAGCGAATTTTGACTTTTCTATTGTTTTGCATTGTTCCTTCACTTTTTTCTAATTTACAAATTTTTTTTGTTATAAAATAATAAATTAAGGGAATTTGAACCATTATGACGTCACGCCTTTAGAACATATGCTTTTGTTATACTGTGACGTCATAATGTTTCAAATGCCCTTAAAGTAAATTTTCGGAAAATAAGAAATAAAAAAGAAATTCCAGTAGAGGAAAAATAAATAAACAATAAATTGATAAAAAATAGCAAAAAACAGTAAATAAAAAATAAATAACAATAAATTAATAAAAAAAAGAGCATAAAAATAAAAAATAAATAATTAATAAATTGATGAAGAATAGCATAAAAATAGTAAATAAAAAATAAATAAAGAATAAATTAATGAAAAATATCAAAAAAATAGTAAATAAAAATAAATAAACAATAAATTGATAAAAAATAATATAAAAACAGTAAATAAGAAATCAATAAACAATTAATAGATAATAAATAATACAAAAATAGAAAATAAGTAAATAAGTAAATAAATAATAAATAACAAAATAAAAACTAAATAACAGATAATATTTTAATGAAGAAAAAAAATATATATTATCAAAGTCAAACTGATGGAAATTCGATATTAGAGGATAAATTTTATTAGCAAACTTTTGCCAAGTTTTAAAAAAGTTTTGTTAAAAATATTTTAACTCAGCTGCGGATAAAAACAGAACGCGGGGGGTAAAATTGAAACCAATAAATTAGTGAGATTGGTCTCTATGTCTTGTGTTTTGAAAAAAAAAGGAAAAGAAGAAGAAGAAGAAGAGGAGAAAAAAAACAAAGAGAAAAAAAAGAAAAAAAGGTGAATTTACTATAAAGGACAATAAAACACCAATGCATCATTTGGTGTTCGTAAACAGAAGCGTTTCACGTCTCTCAAAAAGTTTTCCTAAAGAAACATCTGTAATAGCGGAAGGCAGTTTAATTTCTTTCCAGTCCAGACAGCGCGCAGGCAGCTGTTTGTGATAAACCTTTAGCGGAAACACAGTACTTTTCAGTCTACGATAGTGGTGTACTCGCGGGTAATAAAAACTTGCCAAGTTCCCTTAAGAGCCGATGGAAAAGCTTCACAGTCACAATCTATATATATATATATACACTATACTGTGTGCACTTCACGTAAATACTATATAAAGTCCAGCAAATCAATCGGAATTACTTTTTCTTTAAGAGCATGTACCAAATAGTAATGCCATGACTTTTCCTTTTTCATCAAACTTAACATATCTCAAAGCCCTTTTTTCCGCTGGAGAAAAAAATGTTTTAAATTAGAAGGATTAAAATTTTTTTTTTATAATTATTATTTGTCATTTTAATTGGAGTATTAATTTATTCAGACTGTATAATTTGTTCTGGGTAAAGATTTTCTTCCACGCTATTTTTATTATTTATTCAAAAATTTATTTCTTTATTACTGCGTATTTAAAAAATTAATTTTACTTTTGTAAAATCAAATTTGCAAAATAATGTATAATTAAAAATAACACCACTTTTTTCGCTGTTCGTGATGAAGATTTTTTTTCCCCATTATTTTTATTACTTATTTAATAATTAATTTTTTTATTACTGTATTTAAAATGGGACTAAAGTTTCGAACGTTCAAATGAACGGATTTTTTTTCACCTTCAGTGTTTTTGAAAATTACTATAGAAAAAAAGAAAATAATTGAAATTAAAGAATATTTAGTTAAGAAATTAATATATTTTAACTTAAAAAAGAATTTTTTTGTAAATAGAATACAAATTAGAAGAAGTAAAATAATGTTGACGTTCATTTGAACGTTCGAAACTTTTTGAACATTATTTAAAAAATTAATTTTACTTCTTTAAAATCAAATTTGCAAAAAAAAAAAAATAATTAAAGATAACACCACTTTTTTTCTCATAATATTTTTACTCTTTTTTTCCTTTCTTCGATAATAATCTTTGATAATTTGCCAAAAAAAATCAATTTTTTAAACATTTGCAAAACCAACTCAAAATTTGATAATAATAAGCTTAGTTGTTGAATATTACTTTCATAAAAATAAATTTAAACACTAATTTAGAAAAAATTTTGTAAAGTATATTTGAAAAAAGAGTTTTGGAATTTTTACTGATTACTTTTATTTATAGATATAATTATAATTTTTTATTCTAATATTAATTTGTAAAATTAGTTTATGTATTTATTTAGTCGTAATTTATTTATATTATTTATTTACAATAAAAAGGGAATGTTTAGGTAATTAATATTTAAATAAATTTATTTCCAGTTTATTTCCAATTTGTTCGTTATTTAAATTATTCATTTAATTATTTCTTTATTTACAGTTTCTTTAAGGCAACATGAAATTAATAATTTGCATAAAATTAATTTAATAAAAAAATAACTTTACTATTTTAAAATCCGTTTGCAAATTTATTAAACATTATTGTAAAATATTTAAAAAATTGTTCTTGAGGACAGAATTATATTTACAAAATTGTTAATTTTTGTAAAATTTGACAGGTCTCAATTTCTTTTTTGGTAAGTACCAAAATTTTTGCAACGAAAAATAAGATAATTTGCGTCAATATAAAAATAAATTCATTTGTAAATATTTAAATATTTAAATTGTAAATTTTTTAATGTATGTACGTAAATATTTAAAAATCTATTTCAAAAAGTTGATTTTACGTTAAAATTATTGAAACTAAAGGGAAAAAAATTCCCTACTAAAACATGAATTCATTATTGATTAACAAATAAATTATTTTAATGATAATTTTTTGACAATTATTTTATTAAAAATTTTTACTGTAAATCTATTCATATTAATTTAATTACCAGCTTTTTACTGACAAATTTTTTTCAATAGTAAATTTTGCCTATTAATTAAATTTCTATATTTTTCACTGAAAAGAAAAAAATACTTTATTTACTCTTTCCTTCTTTTCTTCGTCAAAAAAAAAAAAAATTTCTACAATTTTCTCCAACTAAATGAAATTATCAGCTTTTAACTATGTCTGATTTTATTTTCGATAATAAAATTTATTCTAAGTATTAATTTTTAATTTCTAAATTTCGCACTAAAGGAAAAAAAATATTTTCACTCCCTTTTTCGCTAAGAAAAAGAAGTTCTTTGATATAAACAAACTATCGCTAAACGTCAATAAATTTGACGTCAGAGATTGGTACACGCCCTGAAGTTGAATAACGAAGTCGATTCTGGTCTTGACCTTTTGAACTCGAAAAGCCTGCGCTATCCACTTGAAAACCTAATGATTTGCTTAAATTTTTTTTATTTAATCCTCTCGAACAAAATTTAATGAAAAAAATTGAAAACTGATTTCAATTTTCTATCTATTTTAATAGAAATTAGCTATTTTTTATCTTCTCTGCTAATTTCAGGATTATCTCTCGATAATTAAGCTTCTGATTAATTTGCCATTGTTATTTATCATTTTTATAAATTAACAATTAAAAATTAATTTTAATTCATATATTTTATATTTATTCTTCCTGCAAATTCGATTGGATTTTTTTGATGAATTGAATTTAATAAATAAAATAAAATGAAAATATTGATACCTATTATATTAATAATAATTATATATTATTATTATTATTATTAATTAATATTTGAATATTTTTTAAATAAAATGAAAACTAAATAAAAATTATAAACAATTGAAAAAAATATTCAATAACTAAGATCTTCGATAATTTAATTTTTTTTCTTTGAGAGTCGACTGTAGTTTTTTTTGTTAATGATATTAAATAATTGTTACTTAAACAATAAGAATTAAAAATAATTGTCAATTTTTTTCCTCTGCTAATTTTATTTTAATTTTTTAAATTTTAATCAACTAATTTTATTTTATTTCTCGATAGTTGAACTCTCGTTAAATTAAGGTTGATATTTTTCCCTATGTAAATAAAAAATAGAAATAAAAATATTCTAAAGATTTAATACAAAAATAAAATATTGGATAATTTAAATTTAATAAAAATTAATCAATTTAATCAACTTTTTATTTTTTTTTTAATTGAATATTTTTACTACAATCTATCGAGAGTCGACTGTATTTCGTTATTAATTTTAAATAAACTATCGAAAGATGATTAATTAAGGAACTACAATAATAAGAATAGAATGATATTGGAAAAAATTTCGACGTTTCGAAAATGTTCCTGAAAAATTTGTTCAAAAGGGTTTTTGGTTTTGTTTGTATTACACAGTGAAACACTCAATTATTTTCTCTTCTTTGTATTTGGATTTTATTTCATCTTTTTTTTTTGTTTCGACACGCATATGAATATAATTAGGCGTACTCCATATTATTAACACACCTAAAAATGTCTCTCACCCTCACATTCCCTTATTCTCTCATCGCACATTCTTTCGTTCGCTCATAATAATATTACATAATAACATTATAATTCATTTTTCATCTTCGTCTTCCTTAAATTGTATATAGTTTACAACGTTATTATTACAAACGTGAAACTTGTATATTTTTTGTAATTCTTTTTTTTTTGCCATTTTTCTTATTTTTTTTTTCATTTTAATATCCACTAAGCATTTTTTTTGTCTACCATTGATTAAATGCTCTTAGTGCTGGAGCCTCTGGCGGTTGGTTCGTACATCATGGATTTTCGCGGACTCCTCTCTCTCTCTCTCACTCTCTTTATATAAAAAAAAAAAATTTTCTCCAGCTTGCCCTCTGATATGCCTACCATTTTTAATCGCCATCTCCTTTTCTTTCTTCTTCTTCTTCTTCATCTTCATTTTTTTTCTTTTTCTTCTTCTACTTTATCTTGGTGAATAATTCGGAGAAAAGGACCGCACTTTTCTCTCGAACAATTTTCAACCATTAAAAAGAAGATTTTATTTAAAATTTATATAGTATAATAATAATATTGCCAAAAAAAAGGCAAATGGTTGATTAAAATTTATGAGTAACTCTTTTTTTCTTCTATACTCTTATATTTTTAATGAAATCTCTCAAGGTTATAAATTTTATCTAACCATTTTTCTTTTTTTTTTATTCACTCGTCGCTAAATCTAAATAATTCTATACAAAAAGAAAAAAAATTTTTTTTTTTCAAAGAATTGACGCTGTTTGAAAAGGGCGAAAGGGGGGATAAGTACAGGAGACATAACGAGGGACAGGCTTAGAGTTCACATTCTCCTTTCTTTTTTTTTTGTAGTAATCTCTTTCACTCTATTTTTCAATCTGGTACTTTGCATATTTTTTCTCCCTTACGCTCATTTATAATACTCATCTAAACAATGAAAGCAGCAAATTATTTGGAGGAAAAATTGTTTTTTTTTTATTTTAGTTTTTTTTTTGCGAGAGAACGACGAGCACGTTAACAAAATTCTAGACGCGCTAATCGCTTTCCCACAATATAATTATTTTATGGGACTTATTTTTTGATCATCGTTTTGGTACGAAAGGACAAAAAATTCGAAATTCTCCGGTTTTTTCTACTTTTAGTTTATACTTTTTTTTCTCTCTCTCTCTCTTTGAAAAAATCAACGACCGATCTTAATGCCAATAATTTACAAATGGACGTTTTCTTTTTAAATTGTACAATATGTTTCAAAAAGAAGAAATGTATTGGAGATGATTTTTTTTGTCGATGGTACCAAAAAACGATGTTCGGAGTGTTTTACATAATATTTTTTTCTTTTTTTTGTTTTTTAAATTTTTTTTTGTGAAATTTGCGTCAACTAAGATTTCTCATTCTTTTTTTTTTAATATCCTTTTATTCTTATTACAGTAGTAGGTAGTAGTAGGTATTTTCATTTTTTTATTCGTTTTTATGTTTAAGCTTTTTTTTTATTTCTTTAATTCTGGTTCCGATAATCTAATAGACATCTAAAAATAACACCCATTTTTTCATTATTATTTCAATATTTTGTATTTTCTCCTCTCATTCTCTTTCTCTCTCTTTCTCTCTTAGTTCTTCTGTTATCAATCAAATATTACTTAAAAGTTCCTTAAATGTTAGACTGGGCCACTGTTGCATTGCCCGAGGACTTGAGAGCTCGCTCGTAAAACTGATTTTCGATATTTTTCCATTTTTACCAATTTTCTTTTTTTTTTATTAAATTGGAAGAGGAAAAATTCTAATTGACAATTTTTTTGAAGCGAGCTCTTGAATCCAGGTTAATAACAATTATGTACCGAGAATTACACTTACATTTATTCTAGCGGCTGGAGTAACACGTTTTTTTCATTCTGTTTTTTATTTATTTTTTTTTGTTTATTATTATTATTTTTTTTTGTAATCTGCGTCAATACTGTATCAGTTCATGTTGCTGCTGTGTGATCTGTGCCCCTTACCCCTCTTTCTTTCGCTCTATATACCAAAAAAAATTTTTTTTTTATTATAATTATTTAATTCGCAGTTTACAGTGTTTTTTTTTGTTTTATTTTTTTATTTTGTTAATAAGTAAACTAGAATCGATTGCTTTTCGCCGGATCTCAAAATCTCGCACACCTTTCAAATAACGAACTTTCTTTGCGACAAAATTCAACCCCTATGTCTTTGTTTTTGTTTTTCTACTTGTGGTTTATTAACTTGTTCTTTTTTATTGTTTTCTTCCTTTCTGTCTACGGGTTTTTATTTCTCATTTTTTCGAACCGTGGTCTCATGTCATATCTCGTTTTTTTTTTAATTTTAATATCACATTTTCGGGAAAGCAAACTGGCCCGATGTATCCGATTCATCTTAATATTTTGGTCTCGAGGGCAAAGAGAAGCGGATTGCGCTAAAATTTATGAAATCAAGTCTCATTCATCCTTTTTCAAAAACGAAATTGTTGGATTTTTTTCCTCCGATGAATTTTTGGACTAAAAATTGCAAACTTTTTTTATGATTTTTGTATAATTTTCGTTTATTTATTTTTTTAGATTTTAACTTCACTACTTAATTTAGAATTTTTATTCTACTACACTTTTTATTTTACAGTTTTCTGCAATTTTTTTTTGGTTGCAAGAAAATAATTTTCTAATTTCATTGAATTTGTTTCAATTTTAATTTAATTTAATTTAATGTATTTTAATTATTTTTATTTTTTAATCTTTCGTAGATTCCTGTTTGGTTTATTGAAACATATAAATATTAATTTTAGTAAATTAATAATAATAATAAAATCAACTGTCACGATATCAGTAAATTTTATTTAAAAAGTATTTTCCAAAAAAAGAAATTATTACAAAATTATTACAATTATTATTAATGTCGAAGAAATTGATTTTCATTACTAAATATTTCTTCAGTTCTCTAGTAAATTGAAACAATTTTTTAAAAGACTTTAACAATAATAAATAGTCATAAAAACGTAAATAAAAAACATCATCAATGGATAAAATCAAGTTAAAAAATCCAGAAATTTGTTTAAATTAAATTAATTAAATAAATGAGTTGAGAACATTTTTATTCGTTAATAATGCACAATAAAAATAATATCGTTAATTACAATCAAGATCACAATAATAATATATTAATAATACTAGTGAGAAAAATAATAATAATAGTAATAATAAAAATAAATAATAAAAATAAATAATAAAAATAAGAAGATAAAAATAAACGAAAATAAGAATAATTGTAATAAGAATTTTAATAATTAATAATAATTGCAATAATAGTTGTAATAGTAATTGTAATAGTAATTGTAATAATAATTGTATTAATAATAATATTAATAACTTTAATAATAATAATAGTAAAAATAATAATAAATATTAATTGTAATAAATATTAAAAGTAATTTAATAAAATGGAGTTGCCTAATTATAAAAAATGGAGTCAATTGCCTAATTGTCGATTTAATAAAAAAAAAGTGATAATAATTATTAACATAACAAAATTGTTGATGAAAAAAGAAGCCTAATTGTTAAAAAAAATCCATACCAAGGAGTATGGAGATTATTTTCTATTTAGCATTGCTCGAAAAAAATGTATAATTAATACCTAATTTAAAAATTAAAAAATTGTCTAAACTATTCGATGGAAAAAAATCCGAAAACAATCGTATTTTTGATTTTCATTTTCTTTTTTGTGGGATGATGATTTATTTATTTTTATTTTTTTCACTCATGCGTTCAAAGACAATTGCTCATCAGACGTGCTCAAATACTCGAGTAAAAGCGTATTTACGTGCATGTATCTAAATTGACTTGTCATTTGCAAAAAGCAGAGGCGCATAAAGAAGTAAAAGAAAAGAGCGCGTTTAAATACACCGGGCAAATGTGCTCCCCTGTTTTTTTTTTTTCTTTTAATATATATATTTATATATATTTATATATAGAGTAGATAATATCTCGCTAAGTTTTGTAGGGTATTAAAAAACCAAAGCATATTGTACAATGTAGGTCTCTCTCGATGAAATATATAAACGAAAAAAGAAAAAAAAATTCTCACGGAGATGTGTCCGTTTTCTTATTATTTTTTTCACTATTATTACGCTTGACACGTTTAAAAAGACATTCATCTTTACTGTAATTTTACTCACTAAAATTCTTAGCGTTAGCTTTGTTTTTTTAAATTATGTTTTACTTTATTTTTTTTCCTTTCGGTTTGAAATTGATTTTTTATGCTTTGTAGATTGTGTAATTTTTTTTTTGTTTTACTATATATATTTATTTTATAATAAATGTGGTATAGCGATTTTTATTTTCTGTAATACATTTCATTTTGTCTCGCGTTTCTTTTTCTCTCTCTTTTCGTTTTTTCGAATATTGCATTGGTCTCTCGCTCTCTCTCTCTTTTTCTCTCTGTTCACTTTCTTTGACAATTTTTTTTAACCCCTCGAAATAAAAAAAATCTCTTGCAAAGACTCTGTAAAATTTTATTTCCTTTGGACAATTTTTTTTCATCGAAATTTATTTCTTTAATTTGAAATTTTCTTCTTTTAGTTTTATTTTTAAAGTGGTGAATGGGGAGTAATTAAATTAGATAATAAATTGAAAAAGGGGAGAAAATTAGAAAAGAATATTATTTCTATTCGAATATTGTATTGAATTTGTATTAAGGAAATAATTACAAAAAAAAATTACTTAGGTATTTAAATTATTTGTTATAAAATATACATTTTTTGCACGAGAATTTGAATATTTTTTTTACTATTTTTAATTTAAAATTTGAATATTTTTGGAATCAATTTTTCACTAAGTGAATTTTGAATGTTCTTTTCTAATTTTTTTCTCAAAGTCAATTGTATTTGGTGAAAAGTGTGGAATTTTTCAATTTTGAAAATTAGTGAAACAAATGTCAACTATTACTGAAAAAAAGTAATAAATAAATGAAATTAAAAAAATTAATTTTTCAAAAAATACATAAAATTATAAAGAACAAAAATTTAAATAAATAAAATTTTTTTTAAAAGTTTAGGAGAAAATTTATTATAGGAATCGAATTTCATCAATAAGATTAAGACTTTTACCGCGATAGTTGCGTAATAACCAATATGGTTATGTCTCGTTAGCTATGAACGTAGAGTACATTAAATAATTGCATTGTTGATACAACAATGTTCTGATTTATTATCATTCATTATAAACGAGATTCCTTTTTTTTTAAATACGCGGTATGCCTCGCTGAAAATATTTCAATTGGCTTGGTCTGTGCGAGAGTTGAAATTCGTTTTTATCCTAAAACAAAATTTTCTCTTTGATAAAAACAAAAACGTGAAAAAAAATTTGTACAATTCAAAATTCGATTCGACTTTGTTCACAAAACAATTTTTATTTGAATTAAAATTTTTAATTCTACACAAGTTTTTCCAATTTTGGTTTTTCAAAGCAATTTCTAAAAAAACAAATGTTTCGAAAAACACAGTTTAATTTTTAGAAGAATATTTTTTTCCCAAAAAACAAGAAGACATTTTTTTTCGTATTGGAAACGTTCTTTTTATAAAAAAAACTTTTTAGAGAAAATAATTAGTGCTTTGTCTACGAGAATAATTTTTAAATGAAAGGAAACATTTTTTTTTAGAAATAGAAATAATATTTGAGAAAAACACGATTTTTTGGAAAGGAAAAACTTTTTTTGTAAACTTTCTTTGAGAAAAGAACATTTTCTTGAGAAATGAAATATTCTTCTTGATCTTCGTAAAAGAAACACTTTTGCAATTAGAAAATTTTTTCTGCTAAAATTTACAATTTTATTTTGGAAAATTAACATTTTTTTGGAATTAAACCTTTTTTTTAAATTCGAATTTGATATTTTAAAAATTTTTTCCCCAATCAAAAACTTTTCCCCAAAGTATTCGATTTTTCACCTAAAGAAAAAAATAAAATTTCCGACTTTTTTTTCAAGGAAATAATTCCTTTTTCAAAAAAAAAATTTTTTTTTTGCTTTTTTAATAAAGAATTAAAAGAAATCTTAAAAACTGATGAGATCAACTTCTACAAATAACGAATTTTGAAAAATTAATTTACGATTCTTCTTTATCTACCCAGGAGACTTTTTTCTCGCTCTTTCAAAAAAAAAAATTTTTTTCCTCGTTTAAAAAAAAACCACCCATTCCTACTCACTTTCAAGAGATCACTCGTTACTTCAGTCTATCTAGTCGTTTTACTTATAATCTATTACGCAAAACTTCAGTTGTTCATCATTCGCAGAATGGCTTTTTTTGTGTACGTGTCTGTGTATTTTTTCTTTTATTCCTATTTTAGAATAAAAAATTCTGCGTTTAGATTTTTTTTTAAATCTACAAATATCATTTATACGCAATCTGGGGTCTTGTGTTCCTTTTTCTAATCCGAGATCTCAATTTTCTCACACATTCTCTCTCACCTATAAGCTTTTTTATTTTTTTGTTATCTTTTTCAATTTATCTTTATTAGTTTAAACTTTTTTTCTTTTTTAAAAAAAACAAACCTTCTTCTCACATTTTTCCCCCAAAAACAGATTCTTTTTTTTGTCTTCGATCATTGGAGCATTGAAATCAAAACCGAACTATTCGGCATTTTAGAACAGGTGACGCGATACAGGGACTTATAGAATTTGTACTCTTTGAATGTGTATGAGACGATGCGACGATACTTTATTTTTTTTCTTTAATATATCATACATGAATTACTTTAAAGTATCTTAAAATGTAGCATTAGGGGCACAAAGTGAGCAACATTGCCCATTTTTTTGTGGTAGTTTCTTTTAAGCGTACACTTAAGTTAATTAATTGTGTACTGGATGGTCTTAAGTATGAAATTTGTATTTTCTTTCTTTTTTTTACTTATAGAGGGAGGAAGTTGCAACTACAGTTTTTTTTTTAATAAAGTTTTTGGTCATTAGACCAGTAGACAACGATTGCATTTTTCTTTCTTTCTTTATTCTGAGTAATGGTCCTCCAAAAAAAAAGATCCATATTTCAATAATTCGCGCCCTGATTCAATTTCTTAAACACAAAAACTAAACACACTCCAAAATAATATGGAGCGAGCATTTCGTTACATTCCCAAAAAAAACTAAAATCTACGTAGCACGTTTTTTAGTACATTTTTTTCGTGTTTAATATTAAAAAATGTATAGCAGAGAATCATCCTTTTTTTTTCTTCTAAAGATAGATCGCACTTTGTTTAGCCTTAAAAAAACAAACATCTACAGGCTGGTCAAATTTTCACTTTCTTTCTTTTTTTATATATTTTTATTAATGAGATCAACCCGGTAGGTTAAAACAATAATTCAATGCAAATTAAAGTCAGAAATAAGCAAAACAAAAAAAAATTACCTTTTCAAGGAATTAAAATAATTTTCCGACAACACTAAAAAAAAGGGGGAGAAAAAATAAAATGAAAATTATAATATAGAAGCCTACGCGAAATATATTAAATTATTGTGCTATTAATGCCACGAAGTAAAGCGATAATGGCGAGCGTGATTATTAAGATAAAATAATTTGGCTTATATACATAAAAAATAAAAAATAGGAAATCCGTGAACGTCGTCTAAAAAAAAATTCGTAAGGCCTGCGGGCGAAAATACAAAAATCAGGACGCCAATATAAGAAGGTAATAAAATAGGAAACATTTTTTTTCTATCCTTTTACCTTTTTGAAATTTGTATCCTATATCCTTGTCTGTAACCCCCCTCTTTCTCTCTGTACTCTTTTTTCATTTCTCGTCCTACCTTTCTTCTCCTTCTTTCGGCGCGCATTCACTCAATTATCATTCTCTCAAAAAAATTTTTTTTCTCTGGCTTTTTTTCTTTAATTTTTTTGATCGCTCGGTACGCGACTCTTCTTTCTTTCTTTTTATCTCACTTTTTTTCTTCCATCACGCACGTTATTTTCCCTCCAGGCTCTCGGGAAATCTTGATTCGACGTCTTTTCTTTTCATTTTTTTTTTGCATTTTTTTTCATTTTTTTTTTCTTTTTTAAATATTTACAATACCTTTACATTGACATTCAATAATTTACACATAATGCATCGCAGAGGTCACCATCGTATTTCCAGTTTTTCGCTTCCTCCTCCTTCTCGCTCTCTACATACAAACACTTCTTTCTTTTTTTCGTAAAATTTGCATTTTTCTGTCAATTTTTTTTTCTTTTGTTTCATTAATATTATTATTATTATTATTATTTTTTATAGTAAGATGTACAATATAATAAGTAAGAAGAAGAATAGTGTGACCTTCGAACTCGACTCGATTGTAAATTCTTATTCGCTGATTACATTATGTAGATAAGGGGTGCAATTTTTTTTTTTTTTTGCTTTTGCAATTTGAATATCGTATTATTTTTTTTTTTCGTTTTTTCTTGATTCGTTCTGTGCGCAATAAGTTTTCCTGACTTATCGAGGTTACCAAATGTCCCATATGTACATTTATACATATACAGATATATATTTTTTTCTTATTTGAATTTTTTTTCTTTTCATTGTTTTTTTTTTTGTGAATCGACAAAAGAAGTAAATATATATGTATATCTATATATTTGTATTTGTATAGATGTATTATTTTCAAAGTATAATTGTGTATCTGTGTAATGTGTGTACATATAATATTTTATTCAGTTTTGTTAATTCGTCGTCATTCCGATAATTGTGAATCGCGTTGAAAATGTCAACTACTTCTTTCTTCTTTTTCTTCTTTTTTTTCTTCATCTTCAATTTCTCTCTCAGGTGCTTGCATTCCACATTTTGACACCCCCACGTCGTCTTTTTGTCTGGAAAATTAAAAATTATTCGTCAATCGAAAATTGATTTGCAATTTTTTTTGGGGGGGGGTTTTTGAGTGTTTTATATTAATTGAAAAAATTGTATTTATTCAAAAACATTTTTGGTTAAATTTAACTTTTAACAAAAAAGTTTATGTGATGAAAGAAATATTTTATACACTTGTACAATTGGCAATTTGTTTGCTAATTGACAGTCTTTCATAATTGTAATTTTTTTGATTAATACAATTTTTTCAGTTGTTACAATTTTTTTATAAATGTAATTCTTCGATAATTGCAATTTTTTTATGAATTCAATTTTTTTGGAAAGCAATTCTTTGCTAATTGCAATTTTTTTAATAAAGCAATTCTTTGATAATTGCAATTTTGTTATAGAAACAATTATCAAAGGATTGCAATTTTCATATTAATGTAATTTACTAAAAATTGCAATTTTCGTGATAAATGGAATTTTTTTATTTTTTTAAATTCAATTCAATGATAATTAGAATTTCTTTTTAAATGCAATTTTTTAATAATGACAATTTTTTTCATAATTGCAATAAAAATTTAATTTGTAGAAGAAACAAATAAATTTGAACATTAAACATTAAACATTTTAACATTTAATTTTTCATTCGAACGTTAAGAACTTTAGTGTCTTAATTAATAAGAATTAATTAATTTTTTATTTGAATTAACTTTAAATTTGTTTAAAATATAAAAAATTAAATTTCTTAAGCTTCTGTCAAAAAGGAAATAAAATATTAATATCTGTAAAAAAGGTAGTTCGAAGAATAAATAAAATAAATAATAAATTGCTGTAATAATTGTAATTAAAAGGGAATAAAAAATTATATCACACAAATAAATTTTTAAAGAAGAAAAAAAATTAAAAATAAAATACAAATTCTAAAGAGAAAAACAATTTTTTTTTGAAGAAAGAATAAAGAAAAAATCAAATGGAAAGGAGGAAATTAAAGGAAGTATATATTTGCAAATGAGGATCATCTCCCGGTGTTATCAGCCTCTTTTCATCTGCTTGACCCGAGTATTTCTCTCTTTTCTCTCTCTCTCTCTCTTTTAGCCTCCTCCACCTTATTCCACACTCATTCCATACTTGAGACTTGCTCTCTCGTCTCGTGGATATAACAACAGCGAGTTATTTATACGAGCTCACTCGACAAGATCGTACGAATTTCCTATCTGTTCGAGGATCGAGGCTTTATTCTTCGCTCGATAAGTCGTACGTTAACCTGCACACAAAAACCACCCTTTCCCCCTCACTCTCTCTCTCTCTTTCTCTCGTTCATCCTCGTTTTCATTCGGCAGCACAAAAAGAGCCCTTAAATTTTCAAACGCTCCACTGTGTATTGTGAATAACATTCTTACGGGTCAAAGAAAATCGGCGATTTTCAATCAAATGTTAGTTACACGGGAGAGAAAAGGGGGGTGACGAACGGGAGAAAGAAAAAAAGGGAAAGGGAGAGAGAAACGAGAGTATTTTGTACGGATTGCATAGTATCAAAGGCAAAACCTCAGAGAGCGCACGGCTTATTTCATTATTTATTTGGAAATTTACCTATTCAGTGGGTTTTACTCCAAATGGAAATTTATACGAAATGCTTTAGTTTCAAGATTATAGGAAAAGCAGTTTATTTAGGATTTAATGGAATAGGAGTCGTGTGGAATTTGAAAATTGTTTCCTAAAAGTACCACTTGTGTGTATATTATATATGATAATGGTGAGGGGAGGGGAAGACGGAAAATTTCAACAAGTTTCGTAGTTTATATATATACAGATTGAGGTCAATTTCATTTTTCGAATATGGGAAATCGAATTAACTCTTATCTTCTTAATAAATAAATAGTTACTAACGCTATTTAGTGGAAAGAAAATAAAATACAGTAAAAAATTGCATTTATATGGAGAGTTTGCATTAGGAAAAAAGAATTAGATCTTCTGACTTATGTAAATTAAAATAAAAAAATGATTTAAATACAAAACAGTAATTTCAATTTACAAACTTTATGTCTGAAGTATAGTAAAATTTAATTATAAAAAATTACTATTTAAATGTATTAAATTTAAAATTTTTTAAATTACACTGTTAACTTAAAAGTATCCAATGGCAAGGAATTGATACCAAAAATTTGGATCAAATAAAAAATTGATCTAAATTTTTGACATCAATTTGATCCACTTTGGTATCAATTTGATACTTTTAAGAAAACTGTGTTAAAGATTTAAAAAGTTAAAAATTTAAAAAATTTAAAAAGTTAAAAATTTAAAATTAAAAAAAAAAGTAAAATTCTATAGATTAGAACCAAAATCACGAAACAAAAAATTGTTCACACTGAAAAACTTTAACTACTGCAATGACAAAAAAATAAAATACAATAATTAAAAAGATTATTGCAATTATGAAAAATCTGCATTATGAAAGAAGAATTAAATTTTTATAAATGTGAATTAGAATTGATAACAAAAATTATGCAATATAAAAAATAATTTCTAATGAAATTGGAAATTTCATGTTTCAAATTATAAATTGCAATTGTAAAAAATCACTATTGAAATATAAAAATTAGAATTCAAAAAGGAAGGTAGAATTCAAAACATTAGAACTGAAATCCTTCGAAGACAAAAAAAATTCTAACTGAAAAATTTAACTTGCAATCGTCAATAAAAAAATTTAATAGTTACAGAAAAAAATGTCAAAAATGTAACTTATAATTTTAAATAAATTATCATTATACTGACAAAAAAATTTGATTAAAATATTACTCAACTATTATAAATTAAATATTTGCTTAAAACGAATAATTTTGAGTCAATTATTTGAGTCAAATCAATATTAAATAAATAATAATAATATAAATAATTTGTTAATAAATATTAACAAATTTGTTAATATTTGTTACAACTTTACAAATTTGTTAATATTTATTACAACTTTACAAATTCGTTAATATTTATTACAACTTTACAAATCTAACATAATTAAATTTTAATAATAAAATCAAATTAAATTTAAATATTAAATTTAATTTACCTAATTAATTTAATAAATAAATTTTAATATAATATTTTTTTGAATTTTAAATTTGTTCTTGTTAATAAATATTAAGTTAAATTATCCAGTTAGAACTTTTTTTTGTCTTTGTAATTTTAGTTCCAATTTTTTGAATTCTTCCTTACTTTTTTTAAATGTCAGTCGCTTTAAATACTGAAATTATTGGTACTAATTCCATTTAATTGAGTTAAATGAAAATAATAATTTGATTCCAGTAAATATTTAATTGATAATAAATAGGTAATCGGTTATTTGAATCAAATGAATTTTTTTCTCTTTAAAAAATAAAATTAATCTTTGTAGAATTGAATTGAAACTAAAAAATTACAAATATAAATTAGAGTGAAAAATGTGAATTAGCATTGAAAATTTGAATCAAAGTTAAAAATATGAATCAGAATAAAAAATGTGAATCAAAATTAAAAATGTGAATCAGAAGAAAAATGACAAATTAAAATTAAACATCACATAAATTTTAAAATTAATAAAATTAAAATTATAAAAATATAAAAAAAATTGAAAATAAAAAAATTATTACGAAGCTAAAAATAATAATCTTCAGAGGAAAATCGGTGAATTTATAAAAAAAAAAAAATAAAAAAAATTCATTACCTATAGATTGTCCATCATTTCGGAGAGGGTGAGCCTTGAGGTGGACATCGCGACGCCACTATCACTGCTGCTTTGCACACTGCTGTGGTCATCCGTATCTGATTGGTTGCTCAAATAACCACCCATTCCATCCAATCCAATCACATCCACTTCATCTGCAAAAAAAGAGTCAAATCTTTATTGAAAATACAAATAATATTTAATATTGAATAGTTTTAGTCAAATTAGACAAACAATACATGGTATGAGTACATACAATCAAATTTGTCAAAAAAAAACAAAAAAAAATCAAATTGAAAAACAGTTTCACTTCCCGAATATGCATTTAATTTGCAAATAGACCTTTCATCCGAAAGTAACATTTGGATTTATTTTAATTCTTATTTACTTTTTTTATGCATGTTTATTGATTGTAACATTTGTAAATTTTAATATTTACATATTTATTACAAATATTTATTAAATTTAATTCCATTTTTTCATGGAAAAAATTGCCAAACTTTGCAGTTTGTTTTAATTAGAAAAAAAAGTTTTTTACATCTCTGGAAAATACATCTTCTTCTTATTATTATTATTATTATTATTATTAAATGTTATTATTAATATTATTATTTTTATTAATTTTAAGAATATTATTAATATTAATATTGTTATTAATTTTAAAATTAATATTCTGATTACAATGAATTAATAAAAATAATAAATTAATATAAATAATTAATTTAATTAATTTTCCCCTGTGTTTTAAATTTATTTCACAAAATATTAAAGTTACGTATAAAAATTACAATGGAGGAAAAGAAAATTATTATTTTATAAATTTTATTTAACTCAGCAGTACAAAAGTGATAACAAAAATAAAATATAAACCTTTGTCCTACATATGTAAACAAAATTAAAGTAAAAATAACATCTAAAACATCATTAATAAATGTAAAAATAAAACCAAAAAATTTAGAGCGGAAATTTTAATTTCATTACTTATAAACGAAAAATTCACATTTGGCGAATTTTCCTTCTTTCACCAAAATAAAATATAACTTAACACCTAAAACAATTCGACCAAATAAAAACAAAATTTTTCAACTACCTCTAATTTAAATTTACGCCTCTAATTTGAAAAAAAAATCATTTTTTTCGCCCTGTCAGACAAAAATTAAAAAAACTGAACTTTAAAATTTTACTCTGTTGAAAATAAATATAACCCCTCCCCCTCCCATTCGTCCAACAAAAAGGAGAGAACGAAAAAAATGCATTTAATGAAATCTACAAAGTGCAGTAATTATTATTTTTGTTTTTTTTTTTTTGCTGTAAAGTGCACCCTTTTTAACGAGCCCCGTTGTTAAAGAGAAAATATTTATGGAATCAAGCAATAATTTCTATTTAATCGCTCTCTCGCATTACATGTCCCACAAAAAATGTTTAAAAAGTCATTAATTAAAAAAAAAAAAAAACACACAACACGAGGACTGTGTTGGGCAAGTGCTATACTATATATATATATATGTGTATAAAAAAATATATACGCATTTTAAGAGAGCGTGCAACTTTGCTATAAAAATTACCGCGCAGGGTGATTTATAATTTTTATGTGGCCACACTTCATCAGCTAATATCGATGCTTTTGGTTTTTGCAGAACCGTCTGGTCATAAACACCAAAATAATTTGAACCCGAGACCATTCTCGAATTTTATGCGGAATCGATACGAACCACTCCCGGCAACACTCGAGTAGGTATCGGGGTGCAGACATGCTATGGGGGTCTATGGGCACTTGCACGTTTCATGCGCAACCACGTGTGTATATATATGTGTATAAGTATATATATATATATATATATATATATATATATATATCAGCGTAATTTTCAGTCTCGAGGAAAAAAAATATCACTCATGTATTTTTTTTTTTGCTTTTCTTCAGTCGTTTTATTATTATCATCATAATTTTTTTTCTTTTTTTTGGGGAGGAGAAAAGAGAGGGGTTCAAAAGTCTTATTATTAATGGAATTATGTTTTTCCAGCTCCTCTTAAAATTAATTCTTTTTTCAATGGGAGAAGAGAAAAAGTATTCTTTTTATCGCTATTTTACTTTTTCTTGCAGACGGTAAAGAGAAAGAAAATTAAAAAATTTGTTTATTATTATTAGTGGAATTTTTTTCCATCTCCTCACAAAGTGTATTCTTTTTTCGAAAGGAGAAGAGAAGAAGGGTTAAAAAGTATTCTTTTTATCACTATCGCTATTTTACTTTTTTTCGAATACGAGAAAGAGGATTAAAAATTTAAAAGTCTTTTTATTATTATTATTATTATTATTATTAATTGAATTATTATTGTTTTCCAACATTTCTCTAAATTAATATTTTTTCACAGGGAGGAAAGATGATGGGTTAAAAAATAAAAAGTATTCTTTTTATCGATATTTTCCTTTTTTTTAGAGATGGTAAAGAGAAAGAGAGTTAAACATTTTTTTATTATTGAAAAATAATTTTAAAGCTTTGGAAAAATTGTTTATTATTATTAGTGGATAATCTTAAGATTAATTTATTTCAAGGGGGAAATGGTTAAAAAGTATTCTTTTTATCGCTATTGGTGTTTTGATTTTTTTTGAAGACGAGAAAGAGGATTAAAAAAGTATTTTTATTATTATTAATAAAATTATTTTTTTTCCAACATTTCTCTAAATTAATACTTTTTCGCAGGGAGAAAAAAGGATGGGATACAAAGTATTCTTTTTATCACTATTTTACTTTTTCTTGGAGAAGAAAAAGAAAAAAAAAGAGTTAAAAAGTATTTTCATTATTTTTATAATTATTTTCTTCTATTTTCTCGTATTATTATTTTTTTGTAATGGGGAGAAAAGAAGAGTAAAAAGTATTCTTTTAATCACTATTTTACTTTTTTGAAGCGGGGGGAAGAGGATTGAAAAAATTTTTTATTCTTGGCACAATTATTTTTTTTTATCTTCTCTCTAAATTATTATTTTTTTTCTTTGAGTGGAGAGAGCAGAAGGGTTAAAAAGTATTATTTTTTTAATTTTAGGTATTTTTAAGGAGTAAAGTCTTTTTATTACTATTTGGAAGATTCATTAAAAATATTAGCCCCCAATCAACCAAAAATTATTATTTAACTTTAGAAATAAATAAAATAAATGAAATAAATGTAATAAATGAACCAATAAAATAAATAAAATAAAATAAACAATAAAAAAAGTAACAGAATAACTAAAAAATAAAATTATTTAGTAAATTTTTCGGAGAAAGAAAATAAACGCCTAAGAAGAAATATTTTCAGAGGGGTAGAGCAAAAGAGGGTTAAAAAGTCTTTTTATTATTATTTTTATTTTTCTAGGGGGATGGAAGAGAAAGAAAAGAGTGGTTAAAAAGGAAAAAAAATGTTACAGAAAGTAAAGTACGGTTCCTTAATTCTTATATTGGAATACGATTTACAGAAATGGAGAAATTTTCAAAGAGATTTTCGAGGGAGAGAGAGAGAGAGGCAGAGTTCCTCCCACCCTCGATAAAACGACGAAAAAATATTAGCCACCACATAAATATCAAGATGTTTTTCTGCCACTGGAAAAATTTTCAAACCCTGGACGCGTAACCCTTCACTCTCTTTCTCTCTCTTCTTATACGTGTGAAACGTGTACGAGGAACAAATTTTCACCCAATGGAAAAACGCCTTATTGTAAAATCTCCTTTCGTCCGTTACACTCATGTTTTATGAAGAGTTCATTTCTCTCTCTCTCTTTTCATTCCTCTTTTTTTCCATTCCCTCTCTTCGCTTTTCTTCGATCATTGGAATTTGTGTGTGCCTTATGGTTATTATATTGGACTTGAAAATAAAATTGTTTTATTGATCGCTCCGAGAATTTAGAGAAAAAAAAAATATATATCCACTCACTTTATTTTCTCTCTATTTTGAATTTCAAGTCGTATTTTACTGAGAGGGGAAGGAAAATTTTATTTTAGAATTTTTATAAGTGCGGGATAACTTTTATCGTTTTTCTTTGTGTTTATTGTGTTCTTCTTTTTATCGAGAGAATTTTTTTTTTTTTGGGAAGGAAAATATTTTTTTATATATTGGGGCGAATTTGTCAAAAGAGACACTATTTTTTTATATCTCGGTTCTGAATAAATTTTCGTATTTGTAAAATATTATTTCCTTGTGCGAAATAAATTTTCATTCTCCTTTTTTTGTCGAAAATTTTTTTTAGTTCAGTAAGATCCTAATGTTCTGAACGTTCAAATGAACGAAATTTATTTATTTCTTCTAAAAATTAAATTTTTATTGCTATGCAAAAAATTAATTTTTTAATTTGTAAACGTAAAATATTAGTTTTTAAATTTTTTCATGATTAGTAATTTATTAAAATATCTTGTTCATTTGAACGTTCAAAACTTTGGAATCATATAGTTTAGTAAAATTATTTCTTTGTTTCAAATAAATTTTCCCTCTTTAAATTCCTCTTTAAAACCGTTTCCCCTAAACGGTTCCTCTAAACGGTTAAAATAATATTTTGTTGCAGGTTTCAATTTTCATCGTCTTCTGAATTTCAAATTTTCAATGTATATTTATTAATTAGTTAGTTCATTCATTATTCAATCAAGTAGTTAGAAAATTAACGAAATTAGCTAAGTCGCAATTTTTTTTTAATTTCAAGTCTCGAGTCTCCATGTAATTTTAACGTTACGAAATATATTTTTTTTCTAAGAAGACAAAAAGGCAGTTTTTTTATAAAAAAGCAGAGAAAGAGAGAGAGAGAGATAGAAGGTAAAAAACGGTTTTTTCCAGAAAGGCAAAGAGAGACAGAGAAAAAATATTTTTTTTTTACAAGAGGACAGAGAAGGAAAAAATACTTTTTTCGAGAAGGACAGAGAAAGAAAAATATTGGCTTTGCTTTGATAGGTCGTCACTCTTCATTAAAGTGAGAGAGAGAGAAAGGAAGACTCGTGGAGTGTCTTGGACAAATGGAGTATCCTGGAATAAAAGAAAAGAAGAGAAGCAAAAAAAAAAAAAAAGTAGAAAAGTAAAAAAAAAACTAAAATGGTGTTTAACGGGATTCGGCACACAACGGTCGAGCGAAGCGCGATGGAACTAAAGGCATCATTAAAGTTGAATTAACCATTATTCGCAGCCGAGGTTGCCTCTGTTGGTTCTAATTAACTGGCGAGATCGTAAAGTTTAATTATTTGCCGGCAAAATGCATGCTTGGCGACAAACTCTCCTTCTCCATTCCTGCCAAACGCCTCAGTCTTCTCTCTCTTCTCTCCTCTCTTAATCTTGTACATATAATACTTGCAAACGAAACATTCGGCGCAAATGATGTTTCTAATCCTAATTAATTGGATTTTACCTGTGACTTTCTTCTTAGATGGCAAGAGAGAGAGACGTTGCTTTAAATGCCTCTCTCTCTCTCTCTCTCTCTCTTTGAATCAACTGTTTTTATGTTTCGCAATGTTATACCTTTCCAAAATTAGGATCTTCAATTTAGATTTTAATTTGAATTTTAAATTAGCAATTCTCGACACTGATAATTTTAGTAGTTGAAACGGTTGTTTCTCGCTTAACAATATTGTCCCAATTATGAATTTTAATGTTAATTTCTAAACTCCCGAGAATTCACGCATACATTTAAACGAAATGCTGTGGAATGTACAAGTGTGGAAAATTGTAAAATGTAAAATAGTTCATTAGAAAAATGCTCTACAAAAACATGTACGAAGGAACTAACATTTTATTTTCTTTCTCCTCTTTTTCTTAGTCGCAAGAAATTTTTAATTTTTAATTTTTTTGGGAAATTTTTCAATGTCTTTTATTTATATTTACAAAATAGAAAATATTTACTTTCTCCTCTTTTTCTTAGTCGCAAACAATTTTTAATTTTTTGGAAATTTTTCAATGTCTTTAATTTATATTTACAAAATAGAAAATATTTACTATTAAACAAAACAAAATTTTCTTGTTCTAAATATTTGACAGTGTATTTCAGAATTTCTTTTTGTAATTCAATAACAAACATGAAATAATTGTCTCCAACATTTAAAAGTAATCGAATTAATAATAATAATAATAATAAGTTTTATATAATAATAATAATAATTATAATATTTTAATAATAATAATAATTTTATAATTAAAAATTTGCTGACTGTATTTAATTAAAATTCTATTGAATATAATTGAATTCCTAAGAAAGATCATAAAGTTCTAAACGTTCAAATGAACAAAATTTATTTATTTCTTTCAAAAATTTTAAATCTTTATTGTAATTATTTTGTGACTTTTACTGAAAAAATTAAGCAAATATTTCTTCTCGGAATTTTATTTCAATGCTTTGAAATAATTTTGTTCAAGAAATTTTTTTAAAATATTGAAAATAATATAGTTTATACAAATAAAATTAATTGACAATATTTAAGATAATTGAATTGAACAATGAATTTTTATGCTTTTTAAAATAATCGTGTTTGTTGAGAATTAAAAATAAAATTTTGATTTTTGAATTGCATTAACATTGCATTAAAATAATTGAATTTCTGCAAAGAATTTTAGTACTTATAAAAATAATTAAATTTTTTCAAGGAATTTATTAGAATTTTAGAAAATAATTGAATTCTTATAATTTTACTAAACTTGTATTGAAAATAATTGAATTCCTGCAAAGAATTTTAGTATTTATAAATATAATTGAATTTTTGCAAAGAATTTTAGTATTTATAAAATTAAATGAATTTTTCCGAAGAATTTATTAGAATTTAAGAAAATAATTGAATTCCTACAAAGAATTTTTCTATTCATAAAAATATTTAAATTCTCCAGAAGAATTATATTTTTTATAGAAAAATAATTTAATTGTTAGGAAGAAATTGGAAAAAAATAATTAAAATTAATTAGTAGTAGTACAGTTAGGAAAATTTGAGAAAACATATTTAATTTATTTCGAAAACATTGAAAAAATAATGTAATTCCTTCGCTGAAATCATTATTAAATAAATTATTCGCTGCAAAGAATTTTACATTTATGGAAATATTGCAAAATGTTAATAATTATTATTTCCAAAAAATAGAGTCAGAAATATTTTTTCTTAGTTTAGAAAATAAAAGAAAATAATGACAAATATTGTAATTATAAAAATAATTATTATTTTCAAACAATAAATTGCGTTTTTTTAGATTTTTTCTCCTATCATTCGAAAAAAGGATTAATTGCTCAAACTCAATTTTCTAATGAACAGCAAAAAAAAAATTTCCCCATTTTTTTTCAACTCCCGAGAAATTGTCATTTCCCGCCAGGGAAGTGAAGTCTCATCAATATGAAACTTTAATACAATGGGTAAAGCAGCCAAACGTTATATCGTCACAGCAATTAAACTAAAGCAATTAAGAGAGCAGTGACGACGGAAAAACGAGTGGAGCTTTTTCGGTGCTACAAAAGCAAAGAAAAAAGAATGGAGTTTCGGTTTTTATACACTCTTTCCATCATGCTTGGATTAATAATGATAAAAAAAGGCTCTTCAATTATTTATACATAAACGATGAGCAATCGCTCTTTATTTTACATATCCAGATAAATATTGAATTACGTGAAAAGAAAAATTACAAATTAAAAGAAAAAAAAAAATTCTACAACTAAGCTTTTTTTCCTACAGTCGAAAAACATAAGAGCATATGTCACCCGGGGTAAAAAGTTTTCTGCTCAGGATATTTTGCACCACATATGGTACTGAAGTATTCGTTTCACGTGTGCTGTCGCGTTTGCTTCTCGTTCACAAATTCCATTTTCCTTTCTCATTTTCGATATTTACCGTGTATTGTAAAACAACCGGAACCACAGCTTGGGAAGAGATATTCCAATTTAAATTGAATAACCCATTCTATGTGTATACGCACGTTTTTTTTCCTTCTTTTTTTTAATTCACGGACAAATTTCAAAATCGTTTACAATGCAAAAAAAAATTTCATTTACTTTCAGGGAAAAAGTATTTTACTTTCGGAAAAAAAATTCCGGTTCACTTTATTTCGTTCTCAATAAATAAATATATAAATAGAGAGAGAGAGAGAGAGAGAGAGAGAGAGAGAGAGAGAGAGAGAGGTAATTGCAAATTTTTCTTGCCTCCTATTAATGTCGAAGCGAACAACGATGACAATAATATTAAACAAAAAAGCACAGAAATAAAATAATATTAAAAAATAAATTTATGACAGAAAGAAGTGTTTTTTGTTAAATTATCGGAAAAGTGACATTTTCAGACAAAATCTCTTTTAAACGAGTGGAGGTTTATTATTTTTTTTTTTTTTGAAACAAAATTGCTAATAAATTTATGTAGATTTATTTTTAAATTAAAATTTTATTCGTTAAATGAATATTTGCAGTAACAAATAAAATGAGAAATCAGAATAATAAACTACAAGAAATGTATGCTGTAGGAAAATAATTTTATTTTTAATTGTAAATTACAATTTTTGAATAATCTCATATTCGAAAGTTCAAAAAATTAATTATTTACTTATTAATTTATAATAAATTATTCTTAATTAATTATTCTATTGCCTATTATTTTTAAAAATTCAAGTATAAAATTCTATGTAATAATTCAATTACTTTCATAAATAATAACATTCTTCCGAAGAATTCAATTGTTTTTATTTTTAGTAAAACTTTGTCAAATAATTTATTAATATTTTCTAAAATTTTAATAAATTCTTTCAAATTTTGTTGTATTTTCAGTAAAATTTTGACAAAGAATTTATTAATATTTTCTGAAAAATTTTACTTAATTCTTTCAAACAATTCAATTATTTTTATAAATAGTAAAATTCTTCTATAGAATTCAATCATTTAATAATTTTCCATAAAATTTCAAGGAAAAATTAAATTTTTTTTCTAAATATCGTAAAATTCAATTATTATTTTTATTTTTAGTAAAAATTTTCGAAAGGATTTGATTATGTTTTTTAAAATTTTACTAAATTCTACCAAACGATTCAATAATTAAACAATAATTAAAGAAATTCTTCTTTAGGATACTAGAATTTCTAAATTTTTTTTTAAATATCTGAAAAAGATTTAATTGTTAATTTTTTTTAGTATTAGTAAAATGTTTCAAAAAGATTTCATTATATTTTCTAAAATTTTACTAAATTCCTCTCGACAATTAAATTATTTTTATAATTAGTAAAATTTTTCTCTAAAATTCAATTCTTTTAAACTTTCATAACACTTCAGTAAAGAATTCAATTTTTTTAATATCAGTAAAATTTTTCGAAAGAATTTAATTACATTCTCTAAAACTTTACTTAATTCCTCCAAACTAATCAATTATATTTGTACATTTTATTAAAATTTCAGGGAAGTATTGAATTTTTTTTTTATATTTTAGTCAATTTTTTTGAAAAGTTTTAATTATATTTTCTAAAATTTTACTAAATTGCTTAAAAAAAATTAATTATTTTTTAAAGTTTAAAAAAATTTCAGAAAAGTATTTAATTTTTTTTTCTACATTCTAGTCAAATTTTGCGACAAATTTTAATTATATTTTCTAAAATTTTACTAAATTCCTATTCAAACAAATCAATTATTTTTATAAATAATAATAAAATTCTTCTTTATAAATTTAATTATATTCGATACAATTTTAATAAAATTCAAAGATTAACTTTTCAATTATAATTATCAACAGACACGATTAGTTTAAAAGCTTGAGAAAAATTATTTCCAAGTTTTTCAATTGTAGGTAATTATTAAAAATAGATATCACTATAAATAATAATATTCCTCACAAGAAATTGAATTATTTACAAATTTTTTTATGAAAATCTTTTTTAAGAATTCAATTTAATTTCTTGTATCATTTTATATGATAAATAAATAAATAGATAGAAAATAATAATAATAAAAAAAGTTAAACTCCCTCCCTAAAAATATGGAAAAAATTTACTTCGATTTAAAATTTCGCAGATATTGTTTTGAACTTGAAAAAAAGAATCTGTGCCAAAATAAATAGAAAGCAGAAAATAAATAAAATTAAAATTATAAAATCAATAAAATAAAAGTACAATATTTTATTTTTTAATATTTATTATTATTTTTATTATTATTATTATTATTATCATTATTATTATTTTTTAGTATTATTATTATTATTATTATTTTTTTTACTATTAGTATTTTTAATATTAATATTATTATTATTATTATTATTTAACAAATAAAAATAAAACAGAAAAATAAAAATTACATACTTAATAGAAGGAAATGCAAATACAAAGAAAATGCAAAAATGAAAATTACAAAATCAGTAAAATACGAAAAGTAAGTGAAAAGAAAAAGGAAAAAAAGAAGAAGAGGAAGAAAAGAGACTTTGTACGAAAAAGAGAGACGGGAATATCTCGGAGTTTAGTTGAATTTAAAAGGGGGGGGGGAGGGATGAGAGGTCTTTGGGGGTGGTGTGGGCCACTCGCAGAGATGAATTGTGCCACGAATATGTGAGCACGTTTTGCTCGCGGCTATATTCACTTGTATTTATACGAGTTGAACGCAAGCATGGGTAAATAACCGAGCCGAATATATATCCAACGGGTGTTCAAGAATGTTGTAAAAGTCATGGGGGTAAAGATGTTATTAGGGATAAGAAATTACTTTCAGCTTCCCGCTAGCAAACGACCATTATATAGGACTCTCTCTCTCTCTCTCTCTCTCTCTGAGTTACGTCTCATTAAATTGGTTCCTTTTTTATTTCCTTGTTTTTTGCCTTCATTCTCATTCTTTTCTCCTCATTTCAAATATTACTTTTGTAACTGGTTCTGTAATCGGTAATTATAACGCCGTTCGTAAAATACTACAATCACGTACAGTGCTTCCGTTAAATTTTATTTGTTATGAATTTCTGATAGCGTCAAATTTTCCTAAAGGGTGAATTAATTTTTTTTTTAATTTCAATAAGATTACTTTTTTAAAATCAAATCGAATTGTTATTTTTTGATTATTAATTTTCTTTGCTTTATATTTTGAATTTTATTGTTTTTGTATTTGCCTTTGCATTTTACTAATTTTGTAATTGTACTTTATTTTTTTTTTGATTTTTCGTTCTATTTTCTAGGACATAATTTTTGTGGTCCTTATTTTTTTTGGTCTTTATTTTTTGGGTCCTTATTTTTTTAGTTTGTATTTTTTTATCTTTATTTTTGTTCGTCTTTATTTTATTGGTCGTTATTATTTTTGTCCTTCTTTTTTGGTTCCTTATTATTTTGGTCTTTATTTTTGGTCTTCACTTTTTTTTGGTCTTTTTTTTTTGGCCGTTATTATTGTCCTTCTTATTTTGGTATTTATTAATCTGATCCTTATTTACCCAGTCATTATTTTTTTTCAACTTCATATTTTTTTGTACTTAATTTTTTTCTAATTAAATTGTATTTTTCTCTGAAGAAAAATTTTCTACTCACGAACTTTATATTGGGTGAAATATGTTTAACGAAATTGAAAGCCCAGGAGTATTTTTAGCCCGTGACACACTTACCCATTTGTCGTTTTTTTATAAACACTCGAACGCACAATCTTTTTTGCGAATCACAATTTTGTTTACTAGTTGATATTTTTTCATCGCCTTTTTCTAATTCGCATCGCAATTTTTTTTTATATATACAGAAAAGTCGGTTGAATTCGAGTGAAAATTTCAACGACTCCCACGCGTCAAGTTTTATTAAGAAAAGAATTCTCGAAAACAAAATATTTTCTTCTATTTATATAATTAAAAAAAATATATATATATTGTCAATTTAATTCAATCTTTTTATTTATTCATTATTTTCATTATCGCAGATTTATTGGTTTTCATTTAATTTCGAAGTTTGTCATTTTCATTATATTTTATTATTGTGTTAATAAATCAAAAAGAGAGAAATGAAATTTATTTCAAAACGATGCTGAAATAAAATTATGTTGGATGTGTTCCAGAATTTGATGAAAATACAAATATATATTTCTTTATTATAAAGTATATATATATGTAGAGAAAAAGAGAGAGAAAAAGCGATAAACTCGTACGCAAAATTGATTTTCTTAAGAGTTGTGTGTGTCACCAAACTTTGACGTCATGCATTTTATTGATTTTTCTTTTCTTTTTACATTATTTATGCATTAAAACGCACCGGTTTTATTCTTGGACAAGAAAATCATTAATTAATTACTATTGTAGTAAAAGACAAATGAAACTTCTGAAACTAAATTATTTCTTTAAGTTATTCATACGCATATTGTTCATAAATTTTCTTTTCTGATAAAAAAAGAATTTTACAATGTAATTTTAAAAAGTAGTAATAGAATAGAAAAAGTAATTAAAAAATAACTATTATTTATTTGAATAGGTAATAATGGAAACATTTTAATATTAAATATTCAAAATAAAACATAAATAAACAAAATTTTTCCGAATATATATTTATTTCATGGTAAGAAAAACATTTATTTTAATTTTTAAATATTGAAAATAGCTGAAAAATAAAAAATCATCTCAAAAGAAAAAAATGCAAATTTCTTTATATATTTAATATTGACGAACAAATTTACTTAAAATCAAATTCGACTTCTTTCGTTTAGTAATAAAATTAATTTAAAAAATTGAACAAAATATTTTCTTCGTTGACTTTCGTATTGTTTTTTTTTACAAAAAATGTAGATTATTCAATATTTGTTTTTTATTAAAGCGAATTTTATATCTTCGTTACATCAATTCGTAGATATTGACATATAAAAAAAAAGAAGGGGTGAATGCAAAAAAAACCCTGAAAAATGCAATATTTCATGAAGCAATAAAAAAAATATTGATGATTAATTAATGTAAAATTCATTCAATTTTGAAAACGATCATTTTAAAAACGACAGTAAAAAGTGTTTTCGGCATGAAACAAAAAATCTCCAATTGTTTTCAATTCAAATTTACTTTATAGTTGTAAAAAGCGCCGATTGCCCACTTTTATATTAGAATTCAATTTCAAATATATCGTTCTTTTTTCTCTTTTATTTCGACAGAAATATTACGCTAAAAATGAAAAAAATTGTCTTTTTTTTTTGAAATGCATTGCAATTTCATTATTCTTTAAAGTTTTATGCAGAAACATTCAAATGAATTTTTGTGGACAATATTTTTTCGTTTCAATATTTTTGAAAGTTACTGATCTGTAGTGAAAAAAAATTGAAAAATCAAAATAAAGAAATAAATATATAAATCAATGTTAAATACATAATAATAATAATAAATATTAATATATATAAGAAGTTATAAATATAAAATAATTTAATAATAATAATAAATATAAAATAATAAATAATAAATAACAAAAATTAAGTGAACGTATAGTGAATAATAAATAAATAAACAAGTAGAAATGGATTTTAAATAAAAAATAACTATGTAATTAGTAGGAGATTAAATTTTAATATTCAAAATGACTTTTTCTCACGTACATTCAAAATAATATTTTTGCAATTAAATTCAAAATGAACGCAGAAATAAAGGGACAAATGGACAGAACTCGTAAAATTGTTATGCAAAATGCATTAATGATTAAAATAAAAATTAAATAATTAATAAAAATAAAAAATAAAATAATATTAAAAGAAAATAAATAATATTACTGTTTATTGTTGAAATAATATCAGAAATGAAGAAACGAAACACTACTTGTAAAATTATTATAAGTTAATTATTAAAAATATATAATTGATAATATTTATAATTTGATTTATTTATAAATATTATTGTCAATGAATTAATAAATAAATAAGTAAATAAATCAATAAATAATAATGTATGCAAGAAATAGTATATATACCAAAAAATGTTATCTAACATTCTTGATATAATATAATAAATAAAAATAATATTTTATAAATAAATATATTTAATAAATAAATATACAAATAAATAAGAATAAATGCAATGATTATAAATTATAGATTATAATAATTAATAATCATTATACATTTATCTAATGTTTTTTATTTATTATTTCATGTAAAAAAACCTTCAACTGGAACAGTGATAACTTTTGCTAAAATAGCGAAACTATTCGTTGAAATAGCGAAAGAATTCGTTGCAATAACTAAAAATTTCGCTAATATAGTGAAATTTGTAGTTGTTCCAGGTGAACAATTTTTTTCGTCTTGTTTATTTATTATTTGTTATTTATTATTATACAAAAACTATTATTTAACTTTTTTAAATAATAGAGAAATAGAAATAGAAAATGTACGAAAATAATAAGATAACACGCGAAAAAAATTCTTCACCTGGAACAACTATAAAATTCACTATATTATCAAAATTTTTAGTTATTCGAACGAATAGTTTCGCTATTTCAGCAAAAGTTGAAGGTTTTTTCGTGTAATAATAATAATAATAATAATAATAATTTGCGTTGACTGTAAATCAATTTATCAAGAATCAAAATTGAAAAAGAGAGAAAGAGAAAAATAGAAAGAATGGAAAAAAATAAAAAAAGAAATAGAATAAAAAATTGGAATATACCCAAAGGAATATTTAACAAGTGAATGAAAATGACGAAAGCGGAATTTATGTAAGACGCAATTTGAGTGAAATATCTTAGCTCCCCACATAATCCTAAGGGTATATGTCGTACATTAAAGGGAATTAATCTGCATAACAGTTTCCTCATTGAGAAGTGCAATTTCTAGTATGGCGAAACCAATAGAGATTTGACGTATCGCTGCCTAACTCAAGGGGAATAACTAACATCCGAAACCACTCTCTTGCGCAACGGAGTCAATGTGTATTAATTCTATACATGTATATAATACGGCGGCGGCGACAGTGTGTGTGTGTACAGCTTTTGGCGATTCACCTCACGATTTCGCGTGTGGCAGTGTTAAAGTTCAAGACCCCTAAAACTCGCCAGTCCCTCATCGACGAGTGGAGAGTGCTGAACGTAACGACCCTTTCAGTTTCCCTACTTCACGCGGACCTACACCTAAATAACATGCTAACAATTTCCAATGAGAAGGAAGCAATCTCAACTTGTTTTCGGTATAAGGAATTCCCTCATGTACCAGAGTTTCGAATGCTTCTTCTTTTGTGGAATTCTGTTTTTTTTTATTTCTATTCACTTTATTTGTTTTTATTTTTATTTATTTATTTTTACTCTTTTCGATTTATTTTCATTCATTTTCCTTTTTTTCTCTTTTCTATTCATTTCTAGTTATTTATATTCCTTTCTATTTATTTTTCTTTAGTTATACTGTTTTTTTATTTATTTTTAGTTATTTATAATATTTTCTATTCATTTCTAGTTATTTATATACTTTTTTGCTTATTTTCTTTATTTATACTCTTTTCTATTTGTGTTTTTATTTTTATTTATTTTATTCATTTTATTTATTTATAACATTTAATTGTATTCTTCCCTTCGGCAGTTTTTCTGAGGATAGAAAATTAGGACAAGAAACGTATCGAAATAGTTGCGATGGCAATAATTTTGCTACGTTTCTTGTCTCAATAACGAAACAAAGCATTTTTTTAAACTTCTTATTGTTTATTTTAAATTATTGTCAATAATTAGTTTAAATAATTTATTATTGTTCATTTATTACAATTCTAAAAACAAAATAGCGAAAAAAGCGAATTTCTATACATTTGGCAACTTATAATGAGTATTACTTAATGTTATCAAAATTAAATAAAATATTAAATTAAGATTTAATATCATTATTATTTAACATTGTTTAAATAATTTATTATTGTTATTCATTAACTTTTTACCGTTTGCAGCTAGAAAGACACAGTTTTTTTCTACTTTTGTAATTTGACATTCAAAATTCATCTGTTTTTATAATTAGGTCCAAAAATTGGAAAAGTAGAAAAAACCTGTGTCTTTCTAGACGTACAATGGGACAAAAGTTAATAAATAACAACAATTAATTGTTTAAACAATGTTACATAATAATTATAGCAAATTTAATTTAATATTTCATTTAATTCATTTATTTAACGTAAAATAACAACAAAAGCTGACTAAACTAAAAAATAATTTCTATTTCAATAACAAATTGAAGGAAAATTCATTTTTTTTATTTCATTAAAAACAAGCAGACAACAACAAATTTTATTCACCTTTAAAAGTAATTTTCATAAAATAACCATAAAAATAGACCTTGTTAATCTACTAGTAGCGGGTTTATTTCACTAATTAACTAATTGTTACAAGCAAATAAAAAAATATGGGTTTATCGTTATTTACAATTGTTCAAGTTTAAAAAAAATTGTTCTATAATTGATAATTATTTAATAATTGGTTGTAAATTTGATGCACAACGAGCATAAAAATAGTGGAAATATTTTAATAAATTTATTTAGCTAGACAAAATAAAATTTAATTTATTCTTCAATAAATAAAATTTAATAAAGTTATTATTGTCTAATATGCAGACAAAAATCACTTCTTCGGTTCAGTTCATTATAAATTAATGTTTCTTTTTTTAATTTATTAAGAAATATTTCATATTGTTTCTAATTTTAGAAATACTGCTTTATTAATGTAGAAAATGGGAGGAGAATAAAAGAAAAAAAAAGAAAACAGAAAGAATAGAATGTTGAATTGAATTATAAATAAGAATAGAATTAAAAATAAAGTTACAGGAAGAAGATAAAAGGAAAAAAAAATTTTTGTCTCAAAACAAGTGAAATGAAACTAAATTTTAATTGTTTTAAATCATTTTCGAATAATACTATCGTATTCATATTTTATTCACAAGTTTTTAACGTTCAAATGAACGAAATACTTTTTATTAACAATATTTTTAAAAATTACTGACTACAATGAAACATAAGCACTTAAATTTTTGAATTAGAAACTTTGTAAATGATTTTATTCATAGTAACACAAAATGTTATAATAAAAACTTAATTTGAAGAAGAAAAAAATAATTTTCGTTCATTTGAACGTTCAGAAAACTTTAGGATCATATTTTTAGTATAGAAATGGAAATTCATAGTAAGTTGAAGTCCACAACGTTGATCAACGAAAAAAAATTGTTCACTAAGTAAATTATTTAAAAATAATGCATCAATTTTGACACAAAAATATTTAAACAAAGAGTTTGATGTTTATGTTTTGATGATAATTGTTGTATAATTAAAAATTCAATTTAAAATAATATTTTATTAACATTAAAGAAATTTTTTTCGTTGATAAACGTTGTGGATTTCAACTATTCATGTTTTTTTTGTTATAGTAGAACATTTTAGTAGAAAAAGGGTTAAAAAAGTAGAAAGAGGGTTGAAGAATAGAAGAGGGGTTAAAAAGAAGAGAAAAAGGGAAAAACTAAGTAAAAAAAAAAGGGTTGAAAAGTATCGAAAAGAGTGAAAAAACAATAAATTGTTATTGATAGATACTAAATCTTCATCAATCATATAGTATAATTACTGCTGGTAAATTCTTTACTTTTTGGCTTCTTTCTTCTTCTTCTTCTTCATCTTCTTTTACTTTTTCTTTTGCTTTCTCGACCTAGGACATAATGTTCTAATATGCACTTTAAAAAAGAGAAAATGATCCCCTTTCATACTGTGTAACTGGGATATTTATGCGAGTCGCTTACAGTCTCTTAACTTGAAGCGGCTCTTTTACGAGCTATAATGAATAGATATGAAAGCAGCTTTCTTTGAGGGTCTTCCGTTAAAATTGCAGGGGATCTTTCGCGGAGGCCATGAGCTACTGGCAGCCTATATATTTAAAGGATCGCGCCATGCAATTTGTTTTGCACCGGCAGAAAAGAATCGCGTGAGCTTTCGATCCAACCACTATTCAAGTTTGCCTCTCAAGCACACATGTTTATTGGAAATACACCCAATAAACCTTCGAGACATTTTATTATTATTATTATTATCATTATTCATTTTTTTTTCGATAAACAAATATTGAATTTCCAAAAAGAGAATTAAATCCAAATGAAAAATTGTTTGTGACTAACATTTTAATAGAAAATAATTTTTTTGTCTCAAGCATTATTGCTTTGTTGTAATAATTTCAAGATCCTAAAGTTTTGATTTTGAACGTTCAAAAATTAACGAAATTTATTTATTTCTTGTAAAAATTAAATTTTTATTGCAATTATTCTACTTCACTATGGAAAAAATTAATTTTTTAATTTGTAAACGTAAAATTTTAGTTTTTAAATTTTTTTCTGATTAGTAGTTTATTAAAATGTCTTGAATAAAAAATATTTCATTCATTTGAACGTTCAAAACTTGTGGATCATAATTTTCCAGCCTTTTTCTTAATTTTCATAAAAACTAGAAATTTATTAAAATTTTAAAAATAATACTTGATTTCTTTTATGGAAATTCTAAATGTAAAAAATTTAATTCCTAGGAAATTTTTATTATTCATAAAAAGACTTGAATTCTGACAAAGATTTTTACAATAAAATTTTTAAATAATTAAATTTTACGAAGAATTTTATTAGAATTTTTGACAATAATTGAATGTCTGTGTGGAAGTTTATAAACTTTTTAAAAATATTTCCATTTTTTTTAAATAATTGAATTCACAATAAGAAATTTATTACTTTTAAAAATAATTGCGAATTCTTCCAAAGAGTTTAAAAAATAAACAATTAATTGAATTTCTGAAAAGACTTTTATTATTTTTGAAAATAATTGAATTCTTGTGAACGAATTTATTGGAATTTTTATTAAATAATTGTATTTCTTGACATTCTAAATCTAAATTCTTAATATTTTAAATCAAAATTTTTCAAGACATTTTGAAAAGAAAATTATTTTTTCTTCAAACAACGATTTTTTAAGTGGTTACCTTAATTATTCGTAATATAAAAAATTGAATCAATTGAATTGAATTTTAAATCTAAAAAATTTTTAAGCGCGAAGCTTGAAAGGGTATTTTTTCCCCTCTAAATAATTTTTTTAAAATTGAATATCGAATTTAAATGAATTTAATTTATTCTAATTCGATCTCTTCTTTTTTTTCACAACTTATGTTAAATTTTCTAATTTCTATTTTCATTTTTACATTATGCATGTATGCAATACTTGCATGTATATATATATAAGTCTACGGATAGTGATGAAGGTAATTTACGAGATAACTGCGTGTAAAGAGCAATTTGAAAATAATAATTGATTAATGAAGTGAAAAAATGAAGGTAATTTCTCGCCATTATTGCAAAGAGAAGAAGAAAAAAAAGTTTCATCCATGTTAGTTTTTCTTTGCCAATTTTTTTTCTTTTCTATCTTCAAAATGTGGTTGTGATATAACTGCATTTGTGATAGGTCACTCTTTTTTCTCTCCTCTCCTCTCCTCTCCTCTTTTTTTTTATTCAATGTAACTGTAACGAGTTTTCGACTAATTTCCATGTAAATTTTGTTTACTGTTGCCATGGTAACATCTCGGGAAACTGGCATTTACCATCACTGGTTTTCGCTGATAGAACTTTCGGGATAAAGTGGGTAGGTTCAGAGAGAGAGTGAGAGAGTGAGAGAAAGAGAGTTAACGTCATGCGCAGAATCTGATGGATTTTTACTGACCTTAGACCACGTTACGTCGCGCGCTTAGTGATAAGGGATAAAAAAAGATACAGAACAATTTTTCTGGTGCACGCGTAGGAAGAATAGAAAAAAAATTCAATATACAGTATATTTTCAATTGAGAGCGTTTGGGGATTTTCTTTTTCCTTTATTCGCATGAAGTAAATTTTATCGAATTGGGGTTGAAAATTTATTAACATTAGGTGCAGAAATTTATAAACAAGCTAATAAAACAACAAATAAACAAACAAATAAATAAACAAATAAATAAACAAATAAATAAACAAGCAAATAAAAAGTAAATAGACAAGAAAATAAACAAATAAACAAACAATTAATAATTCAACTTATAAATTCTTGTTTAAAAAATGCAAGTTTATATTCATAAACCACCGGTTTGTAAATTAATTGTTTATAAATTGTAGTCTCACAAATATAAACTTCATTTTTTAAACTATTTTCAAATATTTTCAGTATTTTTTCAGTACTTTATAAATAGAAAATACAAATTTTATATTCCAGTTTATGGACTATTTTCTTACAAGTTTGTAGTTTTTAACAACAAACTACGATTTATTAATTATTATAGATTCAAAGTTCAAAATTCTTTGTGAGTAAACTATAGTTTAAATATCGTAGTTTGAAAACGCTTATTTATGTTCATAAACTACAAGCTTATAAATTAATAGTTTATAAATTGCTAAAACTGTTATTTATATTTATTGAATATACAAGTTTTTTGAAAAATTAATTTCTAAATTCGACTTCGAAACTTGAGATTGATATTTATGAAGTACAATCGAAAAGGAACGATTTTTCTAACTATTAATGTTTACACGCGTAGTTTCTAAAATTGTAGTTCAAAAGTTGAAGCTGCTATTTATAAACTACTAAACTACAATTTAGAAAGTAGAAATTACGGTTTTTATGTAAAACTTTGATGTTTGTATTTTTTGGTATAAATTTGTAGTTTGTATTTGTAGTTTATTACTTATAGTTTGAAATTAAGACAATAAATATATAACTTACAATATTTCAAATTGTGGTTTTAATTTATATCGTAATGTTTACAATCGTGGTTTAAATTTAATAACTACAAATTCATGAATTGTAGTTTAAATTTGAAAATTGTGGTTTAAATTTGTATGCTATACAAGTTTATAAATTCAAGTTTAAATTTATAAGCTACAGTTTTAGAAATCATAGTCCAAATTTACAAGCTACAAATTTATAAAGAACTATTTTAGAAATTATATAGTCTAAATTTACAAGTACAAATTTATAAAGAACTATTTTAGAAAGCATATAGTCCAAATTAACAAGCTGCAAAATTTTAACGTTAAAATGAACGAAATATTTTTTATTGAAAATATTTTAATGAATTACTAATTATAAAAAAATTTTTAAACTGAAATTTTACGTTTAGAAACTGTAAAATTAATTTTTTTTTTGGTAGTGACGCAAAATAATTGCAATAAAAATTTAATTTTCATAAGAAATAAATAAATTTCGTTTTACTTGAACTTTCTGAACTTCAGGCTCTTGCTGCAAATTCATAAATATTTGAGTCTAAATATAAACCTAAAATAAGTTTCTAAATCGTTGCTTAAATTTATATAAGCTACAAGTTCATAAATTGCTGTGTACCTACACAAATTCCACTTTATACAAATAGTAGTTTGTCTAAATACATATTAACATATCTGGTAAACAGGAAAGTAATTTTTGCACACAGTTAATGCAACAATGAATGCAAGTACTAAATCAAGTGTTATATACTATATAGAATGGCAAGCTATATGCATATATTATTATCACACGCCATTAAACATTGCGCGCGTTGGATTCCATGGGCGCTCTCTGCGTATGCATAGCAAATGTACTTTACTAACGTACAAACCCCGGATCGTTACCTAGATAACGTTTACACGACTTAATACACAGCTCCAGTCTTAACAGATAGTAACCATACAGTGAGAGAGAGAGAGAGAGGAAGAGAGACAGTGAGAGAGAGGATACCTACTGAAAACTAATCACTATTGCCACTGACCACACGAGAGGTATTAGTTTATCAGGAGAATTAGGTACAACGATGTGCCATCGGCCAGGAAATATTGACCTGCGTCAATGTTGGCAGGTGAACACGTTTGTTTATGGTTCCTGGCGCAAAAATTAATCACCAAACTATTACTATTTGGAAATTGATTATTAATTATATTTACTGATGAAGTATTAATCTTATTTGTATTATTTATTTTTATTTTCTATTTTTTCTGCTTTTGTTAATTCACAATTTTCTTGACGATCTGAAATTGTTGACAAATTGGATCAAATTAATTACAGGCTTCGCACTTATCTACTAAAACCTACTATTTACTGCTTTTTTTAAGTTACGCTACTATTTGAGTACTATTTTTAGATTTTGGCCACTATTTACTATTACTTATATTATTATTTTTACTATTATTTATTATTACTAAAAGCTACTATTTCTGTTTTTTAGTATTTTCACTATTTTAAATTCGCTAATATTAGAAATTTAAAAACTATTCTCAAAAATTATAATTAAATTCTTTAAAACGATTCAATTATTTTGAAAAAATATTCGAAATTCAATTATTTACTCTCTAATTCTGAATTAGTAATTTTCTACTAATGAAATAGTGCTGATTCGTTTACCAATTGAATTAGTAACTGTTTTTACTAATTTTTAGTACACAGAAATTAAATTCTTTTTTTTAAATATTTAAATAAAATTTTTCACAATCATTCAATTACTTTCATAAATAATAAAATTCTTCTAAGCAGTTCAATTATTTTTAAAAAATGTCAATAAAGTTCCTGGTAAAATTTTAATATTTAATAAATTTAACATTTTTTATTTTAATAAAATTTTTCAAAGAAATCACAATATTAAAGAAAATTTTTGATAATATTCTACACGAACATTCAATTATTTTCCTGAAAAAAATATTAATTTCACAGGAATTAAAATAAAATTATTCCTAATTATTTTCCGAATGAAGTTGACTGAAAAAAGAATACAGTTTATAACAGAGTGAATCGAAGGAACGTAATTTCTTTTACATATTTTTATTTCGATTGCATATTTTATCTGTCTATGTAAACAATTAATAACTTTACTGAGTTTTATTCATTGGAAAATAAATTAAATTTTATTTTGTTAACCAGTAAAATTGTTGAAATATCTCCAATAACCATTTGCTCTCGTTGTGCATCACTAGAAAAGGATATAATTGAAATTTACAACCAGTTATTAAATAATTATCAATTAGAATTTTTTTTAAACTTAGAACAATAATAAATAGCAATAAACCCATATTTTTTATTTTCTTGGACCAATTAGTTAATTAGTGAAATAAAACGTCCACTAACAGATTAACCGAGTTCTTTTTTATGGTTATTTTTTTATTTTGAAAATTACTCTTTGAGAAAAATAAATTAGTATAATTACACTCTTATTTTTAATAACTTCATTATTTATTGAATGATAAATTATTTCTTAGTTTGTGAATTATTATTTACTATGAAAATAATAAACTTACGCAGAAAAAAACAGTCACTAAATTATTTGGAACTTACAATAAAAATAAAACAAAAATAAAACATGAAAAACCAATAAAAATTTTATTTGATAAGAATTGTAAATTTTATTTTAATGCAAAAACAATTTTCCCGTGTAAAGATTTTCTTTTTAGTCACAGTTTTCCTAAGGATATAAAAATTAATTAATTATTGAATAATAATTATTATATTAATAATTATTATATCAAAAACGAATCAAACTCTGATTTGTGAAAGTTGTAAAAGTAAGAATTATAAATTTAGAATAATTCAAAACTAATTTTCTGTTTATCATTAAAATATTATTTCTATGAAAGTAATAAGTAAAAACTATTTGAAATATAGAAGGAAAATTAGAACAACTATTAAAATTCTTTATAAAAGAAAAAACAGCAAGAAAATTCTAAAGTTCAGTTTTTAATACAAAAACAACTTGCTCGTGTATAGTTTATATTTTAATTTTAAAACAACTGGTTCTGAAGGAGGCATTAAATGTATGATATATTGACATTTCGAAGTTGAAATAAGGTAGGAATTGAAATGCATTTTTTATGAGTATGAAGATGGAATCGTTGGATATTTGAAAATTTCTCCCCACTGGCAATGGATGGCGACACATGTTATACTTATGATAAGTCAAGAAACATTTTATCAATATACCAACCATCAATCAATAATAATAAACGTACCTAAAGAGTGTCTATAGATATATTTTTTTGACAGTACATTTTTCAATGTCAGATAAAATAATATTAATAATAATAATAATAATAATAATAATCTGTGAACATTAATACTTGCAAATAAACCGTGACGAAATCATTTATCGCTAAAATTCATTATTTATTATTCACACAAAGATCCATTAAATTTTTATTAGAATATTAACACAAATATTTAAAGAATAAATTTTTAATTTGAAAATTTACTTTTATTGTGAATTGAAAAAAATATTTATATTGAAAATTGAAAGAATTAACTAAATATTTAGTATTTTTCAAATTAATAAATATTATTAAGAATTTGAGAAGTTTCATTAATTTCTCAATATTTCAGGAGGGAAAGAATTTGTTAGTATAAAAAATTGATTAAATTTATTACCATTCAAAAATTGATGGAATTCATTAATAATAAAAAATGGTAAAATAAAATTTGAGGAATTTGTCAAGAATTCAAAGCGTTAATTTTTATTGAAAAAAAATGTAATGAACTAATTTTTAATGTGAAGAATTGAATTTTAAAGAGAAAAGAAAAGAAAATTCGAAAATCTGAATTCTTCTTATGATTTTATTACAACGTTAAATTGTAACAATCTCGAGTATAAGAAGTAATTTTTCTAGGCCAACGCACAATAGTCGTTGCATTTATCCGCAAGGACATTTGATACTTGCCGTTCGAGATTTTGAATACGAACAACTTTTTCTTTAACAAGGTTATAAAAATCTAAAAATAATATATAAATCCACATGAAATGAAATATAAAAAAAAACCAACATATTCACCTCGTTATAAATCTACATAATTCTATCTCAGTGCTCGTACATTCTCGCGGATATGCTTAACTTTATATACCAACGACTAATAATTGTAAACAATATTCGCCAGTCGAGGCTGTTTCCACAGATGACACGCACGCATGTATTTAATATATATATATATATACGCTCACAAAAGAGATATACGTAATACTTTCACGAATTTGCATTTATCATTGAAATATTGCAGACAGAATAGTAGTGGCTGGCTATAAAAGAACGCCCGAATGTTTATTTCTTTTTTTTTGTAAAAAAGAGAGAGAGTTCTGATACGCTTGTTATAAATGAGGGACAGCATTGTTTTTCACTGACTATCGTAAAAAAAAATGTTACGAATTTTTGCACACGAATTTAAAAGTACGTTTTATTTGAATATTTGGTTCTTCTTTTGGATACAGATATAAAAAACGTAATTGTCGATTTTAAATTTGCTTTTATTTATTTAGTACTAAATTTACTAATTTATTAGTTGTTTGTTAAAAATTTATTATTTAATAATTTATTAACAATAATATATAATTATATTATATTTTAATATTAAGATTATAATATTCTAATATAAATTCTAGTATTATTTTCATTTTACATCAGTGTTGAAGCAAATGACTTCAATTTAAGTTAAAGTAGTTTAAAAATTATGTTACAATTTCGTGCCAGACAAAAATTAATTTTTTTCTGATTTTAAAACAAAATTGTGACTTTTTCCTCGACAAAGAAAATTAAATTTAATTAATTAATGGGAATATAGAAAATTCTGATTCACTCTAAAAATTATTAGATGTGAAAAAAACATACGATTACGTTTACTTACGAATTTCTATAATTGTAAAATTATTCGAAAACATTAATAAATTATTTTTTATATATTTAATCATTATTATTCCATAGAAATTAAGACTTTCAAAAAATTTCTAATTCAAATCTTTAAGACATTCAACAATTTATTTTTTTTATTAAAACATGAAAATAATTAGAATTTTCCAAAGAATTTACTCAATATTGTATTGAAAAAATTGAAATCAGGTGAAGAATTTTAATATTTATGAAAATAATTGATTTCTTGCAACGAATTTAAAAAAAAATGTTTTTTTTAAATAATTTAAATTTTGTACACAATATTCTTATTTATGAAAATAATAAAATTTTTAAAATGAATTTTATTACAATTTTTTAAATAATTAAATTCATGTGAAAAGTACGATTACTTGTAAACAATAACTTCATTCCTACAACGAATTTTATTAAAATTTTTTGTGTATATAATTTAATTATTTTTGGGAAAATTTGATGGAGAAATTTAAATTTTTATAAAACATGTGAAAAAAAGTGAAGTGATTCATATCTTCATGTTCTATAAAAATTTTAATTTCCACAAAAAATTGGAAAGAAATTAAATAATATTTGCAAAAATTTTAATTTCCTTAAAAATTTAAAAGAAATTAAATTATTTGCAAAAATTTAAATTTCCATAAAATTTAAAAAAAAAATTAAATTTCTTTCAATTTAAATAAAATTTGTTGTAGAAAATCAAATATCTTTCCAAGAAATAAAATTTTTCACATGAATAAAGTTATTGGAAAAAATGTAATAGAATTGATTCAAAAAATTTAATTATTTAAAAAAATGTAATAAAATTCATTGCAAGAAATCAATTAGTATTGTCATAAAAATAATAAAATTCTTTACAGGATTGCAATTATTTTTCATACATTTTTAATAAATTCTTCGAACAATATAATTATTTTTAAAAATTCATGGTGTAATGCCTTTGATATTCAATTATAATATAAAATTTTAACTGAAATTCATTTTTGAATTAATTTTCATGAGAAAATTGCACAAGAATTTAATTATTTTAATATAAAAAATAAATAGTTTATTGTTTATATGAATGTTTATTAAAATTGAATTTAAAGAAATAAAGAATTTTACCATCATAATTGAATTTTTTCGTTTTAATTTAAAAATATAGTTTTTTTACAAACAAAGATAAATTAGAAGACGAAAAAAATATTGTTCGTTGTCAAATAGATTTTCTCAAACTACTTTTAAAGTTACCATATATTTGAAGCTATTTTACAGGCATAGGGAAAAAAAAATTATCCCCAATATTGATTTCCATAAATCATATGTTCTACTTGAGAAGATAAAAATACCGCAAATTATATCTTGTCCAGCACTCGAGTACGGGATGGAAAATAGAATAAAAAATTACATTCCCTCTACTATTACTGCGACTACTATATAGTATCACTGCTAATACTACTACTACTACTACTACTACTACTACTACTACTATAACTACTCTTGCTACTTCTATTACAACTGCTAATAATAATAATCCACAATTCGAGTCACATCTGCGTGCACTTTCGCTCGAATCGTTAATTATTGGATACGCGACAAGTGCGCGCAGGGAACGTAAAATCGAAATACATGGTAATGTTATCGTTTGTTTCCGACAATATTTTTTTCCGCCCCCTCCTACGTTTATTGACTTTCACGGTGCGGAGCGTAAATAAAACGCGTATACAGCAACGCACGCATCAATGATATTTATATAAACGGATGAAGTTGTACAGAAGTTTGGATTAAAGCACAACACGCCGAGAAGGGGATCAAGAATCATTTGCGGTTTTTTTTTTAACAGGAGGAAAGGAACCGAATGACAAAAAAAAAGAAAAACAAAACCAACGAAAAAAAGCAAATAAACAAGAACAACAAAAAAGCAAATAAACAAATAAAGAGTAAAACCAAAACAAAAAAGAAGAAACCAAATAAACACCAAAAGCGAAAAAAAGGAAAAAGAAAGATAATTTTTGTCCGATTTTAAGACAAAATTGTGACTTTTTCTTCGACACTAAAGAAAATTCTGCTTTAGTCTAAAAAGTATTACATATTAAAAAAAACATTCGATTACATTTACTTATGAATTTCAATAATTATAAAATTATTCGAAAACATTAATAAAGTCTTTCTTAAATATTTAATCTTTTTATTACTTCCAATCTTTAAGAAATTCAACAATTTATATTTTATAAGAATTTATGTGAAAAATACTATTACTTGTAAAAAATAATTTAATTTCTGCAACGATTTTTTTTAAATGTGTGTATATAATTTAATTTTTGTTTTCAAAAATTTTATAGAAATTAAAATCTTTATAAAACACGTGAAAAAACATGGAGTGTTTGATATCGTCATGTTTTATAACAATTTAAATTTACATAAAAGTTAGAAAAAAATAAATTATTTGCAAAAACTTAAATAAAATTCGTTGCAGAAATTCAATTAGTTTTACATGTAATAAAATTTTTCACATGAAAGAAATTATTAAAAAAAATATAATAGAATTTGTTCTAAGAATTCAATTATTTAAAAAAATGTAATCAAATTCGTTGTAAGAAATCAATTAGTATTTCCATAAATATAGTAAAATTTTTCACAGGATTGCAATTTTTTTTAATACAATTTTAAGTAAATTCATTAAAAAATATAATTATTTTCACAAATTTTATTAAAATTCTCTGAAAGAATTCAATTTAAAATTATTTTTAAAAATTCATTCTGTAACACTTTCAATATTGAATTATTATTTAAATTTTTAATTGAAATTCATTTTTAAATGAATTTTTATTTGAAAATTCCACGAGAATACAATTATTTACATATAAAAAATATATAGTTTATTGTATTTGTATTTTCGTAGAAATTTAAAGAAAAATTAAATTATTTGCAAAAATTGTAATAAAATTTTTCACATAAATTAAATAATTTGAAAAAATGTAATAATATTCGTTGTAAGAAATCTATTATTTTCAAAAATATAGTAAAATTCTTCACAGGATTGTAATAATTTTTAATACAATTTTAAGTAAAATTCTTTGAAAGAAATAATTATTTTCAAAAATTTTAATACAATTTTTTAAATAATTCAATTCATCACTGAGAAAACGATTTATTTGATTCAAACATATTTTGCTTAAGTCAAACTTAAAATATCTTTGCTATACAGTCAAACAAATTTAAGTTTAATTGAAACATATTTTTTGGTTCATTTATAGAAATAATATATTTAATTCAAACTTAGTTTATAGTTAATTTTAAATTATTTATTATCAACTTTTAAGTTTGAATCAAACATAAAATTGAAAAAATTTTTTTTGTTTAATCCAAAACAAAAAATATGTTTGAATTAAAAATAATGATTCAAACAAAAACTATTTTTGAATCAAAGCAGTAAATATTTTCTATATATTGGAATTAAGCTTACAAACTAATTTCAATGAAACAAAATAACTTAAAATTATTTTTCTATTTAAATGAAGTATATAATGCTTTCTCAGTGATGTGAAAAATGCTATTATACTTGTAAAAAATAATTTGATTCCTGCAACGAATTTTATTAAAATTTGTGTATATAATTTAATTCTTAAAAAAAAGGAAAAAGAAGACAAGAAAAAACAATAAGAAAAAAAAACAAAATGGAAAAACGAAGAGAAAAAAGGAAAAAAAGAACGAGAAACGAAAAGAAGAAAAGGAAAAACAAAGAGAAAAAAAAAATAAGAGCCAAAAAAGATTTTTTTTTGAAAAAAATTTTTTTTTCTGATGTACAATATTATGAGGACACAAAAGGATGATTTGAACGGCACTGACTGCGAAAGGAAACGGCAGGTCAGATGAAGAGTAGGCTGAAAAGGGGGAGGGGGGGGCTAAGGGTGGAAGAGGGTGAGTGGGTTAACCACGAGGAAGACAAGGACTAGCAGGTTTGTAATCTAGCAGTGTCGGGCGCCGGTCGGACGCTCATCGCTTACACAATTAGCGAAATTAACGAACAAGACATTGACGAATGCTTGGGCGAGTTCGCATTCATCAAGGTCCACTCATCTGCGGGCGCATTCAATGTTATGCTGTTAAACTCGCAAGAGCGCGCGCACACACACATCTCGAGTTTGTATATTTCAAAGGCAATCATAAACAATTATCATATCTGACAATAAACACAACTTTTCCATTTCCGCATTATTTGTCGATTTTCACACACAAACACACACACACACTCAACTTTATATGTTCTTTGACTTTCATTTCCTCGTGTTCAGCCGGTATTAATCAATATCAATAATAGTCAAACTTTCTTTCTCAAAATAACAATAATATTTTTAGTATTATTCACTGAGAAAACATTATATTCGTTTATTAAAATTTATTTTTAAATATTTCAATTGTTTTCCGAAATTTTATTCAAATAGCAAACATTGAAAATAATTGAATTTACAAAAAAAAATGTGAAATCAATTAAATTTCTACGAAGAGTTTTATTAAAATTATTTTCAAAAAATTAAATTGTCACATGAGACATTCATTGGAATTTTTGAAAGTAAACAACTCAGTAATTAATTTTTTTGATAGTGAAGCAAAATAATTGCAATAAACATTTGATTTATAGGAGTAACAAAATAAATTTCGTTCGTTTGAACGTTCAGAACATTAGGATCTTCTATATTTATGAAAATACTAATTGATTTCTTACAATGAATATTATTACATTGTTTAAAAATAATTTAATTCATGTGAAAAATGTTATCACTTGTGAAAATAATTAAATTTCTACAACGAATTTTATTTAACTTTTTGCAAATAATTTAATTTTTTTCTAATAAATAATAATAAAATTCGTTGCAGAAATTAAATTATTTTTTACAAGTAACAATATTTTTCACATGATACAATTCTTTATGACAATTCAATTTTAAGAAACATTCATATATATAGAATAAACTATTTTTATTTTTTATATTTAAATAATAATTGGATTCTCGTGGAATTTTGTAATAAAAATTGATTCAAAAATGAATTTTAGTTAAAATTTTAGATAATAATTGAATATTGAAAGTGTTACAGAATGAATTTTTAAAAATAATTTTAAATTGAATTCTTTCAGAGAACATTAAAAAAATTTGTGAAAATAATTATATTTTTCAAAGAATTAACTTAAAATTGTATTAAAAATAATTGAAATCCTGTGAAGAATTTTACTATATTTATGGAAATACTAATTGATTTCTAACAACGAATTTTATTACATTTTTTTAAATAATTGAATTCTTAGAACAAATTCTATTATATTTTTTTGAATAATTTCATTCATGTGAAAAATTTTATTACATGTAAAACTAATTGAATTTCTGCAACGAATTTTATTTAAGTTTTTGCAAATAATTTATTTATTTCTAATTTTTATGTAAATTTAAAATTTAAATTCGTTTAAATGAACGAAATATTTTTTATTGAAGATATTTTAATAAATTACCAATCATAGAAAATTTGGAAAAACTAAAATTTTACATTTACAAACTGAGTAATTAATTTTTTTGTTAGTGACACAAAATAATTACAATAAAAATTTAATTTATAGAAGAAATAAATAAATTTCGTTCATTTGAACGTTCAGAACTTTAGGATTTTTAATTTAAAGCAACTGTATAAATGTTTGCTATTGGTTTCGAAAGAGACAATTTTTTTGATGCTATAATTTTGAACACAACTGTAAATTAATGTTGTAATTTTAGAGTAATTTTTTTCTAAAAATTCCCCGAACATTGAAATTTGAAACAATTTTGAACTTTCAACATCAGTTTTGAAACTAATATGCAAACTGAAGCCATAATTGTTTTCGAGCCAATGTAAATTGAAGCTATAATTTCAAAACTACTTCAAAATGAAGTTAATTAGTTTTTGACATCAATTTAAATTGTAACTATAATTTTTTAGACTATAGTTTAGATAAAAGTCATCAGTTCTAATGCGATGGAAAAATTATTGTAATTATTTTCAAACAACTAAAAATGGACGGTATGGTTTTTAAAACTATTGCAAATTGCAAATTGAGAATTAAAATTAAAAGCAACTGTGTAAAACTATTTTGAATAATAATAATAATAATAATAATTTTAAATAATGATTTTAAATCTTCTGCAATTTGATGGCTATAATTTTGAAGCTACTGTAAATTGAATCTGTAATTTCGAAAACTATTGCAAATAAAAATTGTACTTTTTATACAATTTCAAATTGATCTCTTTAAACAGTTTTTAAATTCAACTCTCCAGACAATTTTACATTTAAGTAATTAGCTTTGAAATGAATGCAAACTGAGACCACACGTTTTGAAACCAATGCAAATTGAAGGTGGAATTTCGAAACTACTTTCAATTGAAGCAATTAGTTTTTAAAACAGAGAGAGAGAAAGAAACAGAGAGTAGTTATAAAAAAATATTATATTAAAAATTTTTTTTTTTAAATTATATATTTTATTTCTTTCGCCAAGAAAATAAGTCGAAAAAGAAGAAAATTTACTGTTTTAGTAAAAATAAGACTCCGCCACGTGTATAATGGAATTCTGTCAGTAAAGTAATTGCCTGCGAAACGTTTTTTTTTCTCCCTCTCTCTCTCTCTTTTACACGAGGCAATTCTTAATTTTCCCCAAGATAGTTGACAGTAAATAATGTCGGTGGTTTGAAAATTTGCTTGACGAACTCGAAGAATGTTCGGCTTTCACCTAGAATCTTGGGAATGTTCGTTTTCACGCGCGAAAATTCGCAAGGTTTCAGGATAAATTTTCACCAAGTGCCTCTCTTCTCTCTTTCTCTCCCTTCCGCACTGTCCTCTCTTCATCCCTCTTTATTATAGTGCCAACAGCATGTGGACGGACCCGAGTGAATAATAGAGCCCCAAACTATATATATATGAGGTGAAAGAATATATATATAATATAGGGCGAAAGAATATATATATATATATATATATAAGGTGAAAGAACGCTCTTTATTATGTTCCCCGAGATTTCAATCTTTTTCCCTCTTTCTCTCTTACTCGTTGACTATTTTCTCTCTCTCGCATTGCGAGAAGAGAGTGCGCGCTCGCTTTTGCGGGTGATGCTGTTCCCATATAAAAGGATCTGACGTAAAGAATAGTATTAGCTAAATTTTAAAGTAAAACGCGTCCTGAAAATGCAAATAGTTGCACTGGGATGTAAATTGCACCACATTTCGCGCCGAATGGAATTGAGAGAAACGAATGAGGGAGAGAAAGGCACCTAGCAAGTCTGCAATTTCATTTGCCTTGAACACTAAATAAACCAGATCTCCTGCCTCGAAACTGTATCCCACGACTTCTATACATATCATCATATGCAGTAAACTTTACATTCTCTCCTCTCTCTCTCTCTCTCTCTCTCACTCACTCACTCACTAACACGCTCGCTCTTATAGTTTTAAATGAAAAGTGAGCTCGAAATATTATGCATTAGTGAAATTACTTAAATTATTTTGCCAGCAATCAAATTATTTCCTAAAAGGAGCTTCATTGTTCAAAATTTACTTTTGGAAAATTAAAATATTGTCTATGTGATATTTGATTAATTTTACACTAATTGGATGTTGTGTTTATTAAGCAAAAGTGGAGAAGATTATTTCAGATAAATGTGAATATTTAATTAGTAATTTAACTTGGGAAAATTTTTTACTTATTCGAATTTAGAGAGTAGATTTATTATTATTTTTACTATTTCTACTATTTTTACTAAATAGAAACTTTACTATTCACAAACGTTGATTAGTGAATTTATAAACGTAAAATTTTAGTTTTTAAATTTTTTTATGATTAGGAATTTATTACAATATCTTCAATAAAAAATATTTCGTTCATTTGAACGTTTAAAATTTAAGCATCATTATTTTCACTATTTCTACTACTTTTATTATTTTTACTTTCTTTACTGTTTCTACTTTTTTTATTATTTTTACAGTTTTACTATTTCTACTACTTGTAATATTTTTCCCCTTTTTTACCATTCATTAAAAAAATAATATATTTGAATAAAACATAATTGTCCCTGAAGTTAACAAAAAATTATCTTTGAATTTTAAACGTATAATAAATTCGATTCAATACATAATAAGTTTTACTCAATAAAAATTACATTTTATTTCAAAACTATGTTTTTTGTCCACACATTTTGGTAATAAAACGAAAATTTTTCTCAGTGTTTTTAACTTTCTACTATAATTATATTTATTATTTTTTACTATTCAGAATAATTAACGGTAAAAATTTACCTTCAACGGAGTAAAATGTATCCATTTGCAAAAAATAGTAAAAATTCCAGACAGACGTTGTTTTTATGTTCTACATTTTTTTCATTGTATTTATATTTTTCTTACGTATTTTTTTTATGTTTTTTTCCCTTTTATTTTTCTATTCTCTTAGACTTGCTTTATATTTCTGTTATTTATTACTTTTTTCACCGCAAATACACAGGGAAAAAAATTTATTTGAATAAAATAATCGATTTCGAGAACTAAAATAGAATTCCTCTTCAGGGGCTCCAATAAAAATGAAATACTTCACATTTTGCAAAAAGAAAAGCAAAAAAAAGAAAAATAATAAAAATAGTATAATAAATGAGTTTAAAATCAAAGCATTTAAAATAAATATTTAAAAATTAAAGAATGAAGGGTAAATAAATTAAAAACTGATACGAATAGAAAAAAATTTACAAAAAGCAATGAATTACTGGACATAATTTTTTTTCGACTCTATTGTAAGTATTATTTTAAAATCGGAAACACTTTTTCCAAATCAAATCTAGTTTAGCGAAAAATCTCATTTTCGTCAAATTCTCTTTCTCTCTCTCTCTCTCTCTTCGTAAAAAAAGGAAATTTTATTTTTTTCCGTCTAGAGTAAAGTGAATTTTCTAATAAGAGTACATTTTTCGTGAATGACGAAATTTTTCCTCAACACTGAAGAATATGTTCCCAAATAAAGTAATATTGACTTTTTATCAAGTTTCCTTTTTATCTAGTTTCCCATTTTTTTCATGTCTTTTCTCAATTTTTTTTGTGCTCGTTTTTTTTTGCTTATCACGAATGGAGAAAAAGGCAGCTGCAAGTAACGAGCGGATGCCTGTCCACGCAAAGTTTTCGTGCATTCTACGCTTGCCAAGATCGAGGGAAGTCTGTGTCGGATGTTGAGAAGTGAAAATGAGAATAAGAGAGTAACGATGGAAGTAAAGAAGCCGCGAGAAGTGGCAAAACTAAAGACTCGAAACTCACACACACATATACAAAAAAAAGAGGAGGAAGAAAAAATAAATAGAAAAGAAGAGCAAAATAAAAAAAAGAACCCAAGAGAGATTTTGGATCCACTCCAATATTCAGAATAACTTGTAATGTCACACACGATATTCGATTATAATATTTTTTGTTAAACAATTTATCTTTTCGTACCTGAACAATTTACATTATAATACATTTTATTTTTTTTATCTATAAAATATTTTCTACATTTTTATCTATAAAATATTTTCTATATTTTTAGTTATAATATATTTTATTTATTTTTAGTTACAAAAATTGGATGGAATTTTAATAGAACGATTTTTTAGAATAATTCTGTAAGAAATTTAGTGAACATTCTGTAGAATTTCTCCACAATAATATAATCGAAATTCTACTTGAATTCTAGTAAATATTTGGAAATAAATTCATTTAATTTCTGTTATATTGTAATTAATTTTATTACTAACAAAATTTTTCTTCTTTTGAATTTCGCGCCAAAATAGTTCCTTAAATTGCCGCCTAGATGGCATGAAAGTTCTCTCACAAGTGGAAAGTGAATAGACCACATGGATCATGACAATAATGTCAAATTGTTTCGTTTCAGTAATAACCGAAACAAAAATAATAATACTAATAATAAAAACATAATAATATTATTACAAGTCACAATAATAAATAAATTTTGAATAATTCTCTATAATGGATTAAATTTTAAAAAATAGTTAGGGGAAAAACAAAATTATTTTATTCACCATATTCTCGATTTACAAATAAAAAACTGTAAATGTTGATAAAATTTTTCCTTTTTTAAATTTCGCACCAAAATAGTTCTTCAAATTGCCACCTAGATGGAATGAAAGTTCTCTCACAAGCGGAATAAAGCGAGAAGAGTACTTAAATCTTAGCACTAATATAAACTTGTTTCATTTCAATTAAAAAAGAAATAATATTGTAAATATAAAAATTTGTAAATAATTTTCATTATTGATAGATATATTAAAAAAGAGCAAATAGAAAAAAAATTCAAAACCAAAAAAAAGCAAAAAAGAAAAAATAAAACTTCAAAGGAAAATTACAATTTTTTCCATTTATTTCTCTACTCTCTTGATTTTCGTTTCATTATTTATTCCCACTGTTGATAAATTCACAATTTCTGATTCAATTTTATAAATAAATGTCGTATACACACATATGTATGAAATTTTCGCACAAACAACTTTGATAACTGTCGGGAAAAATTATCATTTGCTCTTGTTGAATCGAGAATACATTTTTAATATGTCATGAGCAAAAAAAAAAAAATTATCCTCATGTATATTTATAATAAAAGCGGAGAGTGATTATTTGAAATATCTGTTTTAGTCATTTATTATTATAGTGCTCATGATAAAAGTTTTATTTTTTAATGAAAAATAAAAATTTATAATCGAGGAAATGAAATTTTCTGGTTAAAAATTTTATTATTAAATAAAATGGTTTTTATTTTATTTTATTGATACGAGAATATCTCGTCTGCTCTGTACAATGATAATTGTTTTAATAATAAAATTTTAATTTCTTTATATATATTGATACGTAAAATGTAAAATGATTTCTATTAAAGAAAAATTTTTAATTCAACTCGAATTAGTAAATTTACAGTTAAATTTTTAAATGTTCGATAGAATGTAATTTTAGAAGTTGGCAATTTAATTTTTAGCTTATTAGCGGAAGAGCGAATTTCATTTTTAAATATAGAAAAAATAATTTTTTTAAACGGGAATAAAGTGTGATTTCGAAATATACTGGAATTAATAAATGTAATATAAATCTAATCAAGAAATTATAAATAAATTCTTTTGCAAATAAAATATATTATATAATTATAAATGATATAAAATAAAAATTATTCTTATTATTAATAAATATTATTATTTCAATAATAGTTGTTTGAATATTTATTCTTAAATTAATACACTTTATTAAAATATAATTTTAATAATAAATTTTAATAGCAGAAAATATGTTATTGTACGATTTATTTTTTATTATAATAATTTTTATTTTTATTTAATATTTTATTATAATTTAATATATTTATTTATTTGAAACTAGTATCAAATATTTATATTAAATTTATAAATAAAGAAGTAGTGTATCAAGGTACAAAATTTTTTATTAACGTTCTTTATTACGAAGGCAAGTTTGAGGGAGAAAAAAAATTCCTTAATATAAAATTTATTTTTAAGAAGAAATATTTATTTTGCCTGCGAAGTTAATTTTTAAGTAGAGAAAAAGTGCAGTTTTGTCAGACAGAATTTTTTTTTTTGCTCCTTTAAATATAGAAAGTCTTGCAAGAAAAAAATTCTCATTTTACTATAGAAAAAGTAAGTTTCATGAGACAGGATTTTTTTCCAGAATAAAATTAATTATCCAAGAAAATTAAAATTTAAGTTTGAAAAAGTACATTTTTGTCATAGAAAGAATATAAACTCTCCTGACAATGAACTGACTCTGAAAGTTGTCTTGACACTTATTTCATTCATAATTTGACAGAATTACAGAATTTTTCACTTACTTCTTCATTTTTTATTCACTTAGAAAATTTATAAATGAATAAAAAACAAGACTAAAAATAAGAAATAAAAAAATAGATTCCCTTTCATTGCAAATTTATAATAATATTCAATAAAAGTGTAACAAAATGTTAAAACTGTAAAGTAAAAAAAAAATCTTTTACTATTAAATATTAATATTTAGCAAAAATTGTATTAGAGATTTATTTTTTTACGAAAAAAAATTGAGTGAAATAAATATGCAAACGTCGAAAACAGGGAAATTTCGCCTAAGATGGAAATGATGTTTCATAATTAAAATAGAAATTTCGTGAAAATTTAAATCGTTGTACGCGATTCATTATGGAGTTAATCAGAATTGCTCGTGTCTCTCTAATTCGCGAAAGGTTCCGTTTTAATAAGACGTCTTATTCACGCAAGGTAAACAAATTAGTACAGCTCAATCAAGAATATCGATTTCCACAATTTTCGCTATAATTAGAAGAAAACTTTTCTGTCTCAGTAACATTAATCAAGCTTAAAATCGTTATACCATCTCTTGGGATTAATATCAACTCACATATAATGATTAATAATTTCGATAATTAGTTTTCGTTTATAAATCAAATATAAATCCCCTCCCTTTTTCCCTTCTGCCCATAATCTCTTCCAACTTTTTGAACACTTGAATCGTGATTTTCAAGTTTATGTCCAATAATTGTAATTTGGTATAAAATGAAAAAAAAAATTTTAACTTTGTTAATTTTTCAAATTCTTCCTTTTAAATAAAGAAAATTAATAAAAATAAAAATTATAATAATAAAATTAATTATAATAATAAAAAATAATAATTAAAATAACAATATTTGTTAATAAATAAAATAATAATTATAATTAATTCAAGTTTATGTTCAATTTATGTTCAGTTTTTAAAATATTTTCTTCTTAAGTAATGGATTTTTGAATTTAAAAATTGTTTTGATACGCTAAAAACAATTTTTTTTAAGGTTTTTTTTCTTTTCTGTATTTATTTAGTGTGTGGATAAAATAAATAAAAGACAAATAATTATTTCGAGATTCAGATTACTATGAATAAAATAATTTATTTTTCCCCCTCTTTTATTTTCGTTAATTTTTTTCAACGATAACAATTATTTAGAATTTCTTTATTATAATTTGTTTTTTTATTAACGAATATTGTTATTTTTATTCCTATCATTATGTTAGCATCGTTTATAAATAAAAGAAAACGATTCTATAGCACCACTAATATTTAAGTACTCTACTTGATTTATTCCGCTTGTGAGAGAACTTTCATGCCATCTAGGCGGCAATTTAAAGAACTATTTTGGCGCGAAATTTGAAAAAAGAACAATTTTATCAACATTTATAGTTTTCTGTTTATAAACCGAGAATATGGTGAATAAAATAATTTTGTTTTTACCCCAACTATTTTTTTTAAATTTTATCCATTATAGAGAATTATTTAAAATTTATTTATTATTGTGACTTGTAAGAATATTATTATGTTTTTATTATTAGTATTATTATTTTTGTTTCGGTTATTACTGAAACGAAACAATTTAACATCATTGTCATGATTCATGTGGTCTATTCACTTTCCACTTGTGAGAGAACTTTCATGCCATCTAGGCGGCAATTTAAGGAACTATTTTGGCGCGAAATTCAAAAGAAGAAAAATTTTGTTAGTAATAAAATTAATTACAATATAACAGAAATTGAATGAATTTATTTCCAAATATTTACTAGAATTCAAGTAGAATTTCGATTGTATTATTGTGGAGAAATTCTACAGAACGTTCACTAAATTTCTTACTGAATTATTCTAAAAAAATCGTTCTATTAAAATTCCATCTAATTTTTGTAACTAAATATAAATAAAATATATTATTACTAAAAATATAGAAAATATTTTATAGATAAAAATGTAGAAAATATTTTATAGATAAAAAATAAAAAATGTATTATAATGTAAATTGTTCAGGGACGAAAAGGTAAATTGTTTAACAAAAAATATTATAATTGAATATCGTGGGTGACATTATTAAAATATAAAATATACTTAAATAGCAAGTGTGATATTACAAGTTATTCGGAATAAATAAAATATATATTATAACTAAAAGTATAAAATATTTTATTTTATCTTCATTTTAGAATTCTAGATTAAATTTACTTAGATTAGAAATGCTTTTTAAGGTTCAAGTGTTAGAAATGGTTTGAGATTAAAGGCAAAATTGGGCTATTGTTTCAACTTGACTACAATAGACTGCAATATAAAACATGAAGTGACAAGGAGTAAAAAAAAAATTTTTTCAGTAAAAGGCTTATCTGGTTATCCCTCGGAATTGTGATGACTATCAGAAGAGAAGGAGAGAAGAACAGAGAAAGAGAGAGTAAGAGGGAGAATGAAAACATGTTTCGGTGTAGAAAGGCGGCTTCGTAATTTTAGGATTAGAAATCCCAGGTGGCGTTTGGAGAAGACTTTAAATGCGATGGCAACACGCGGAAACGTGCGCGATACGAATGAAATCCCGACCTCGTTTGTATGCAAATTTTCCACTGGTCGCTGCAAGTCCTGGCCTTCTTTTCCGTCTTTCTCTCTCTCTCTCTCTCTTTATCTTTCTCATTCTCTCCTTTCCTCTATTTCTCTTTTTCTCTCCATTTCTCACTGTTTTCCTCTTTCTCTCTTACTATCTTTCTTTTTTTCTCTCTTACTATCATTCTTTCTTTCTCTTTTCGACTCTCTCTCTCTCTCTCTCTCTCTCTTTTCCCTCTTTTCTCTTTCCCTTTTTCACTCTCTCTTATTTTCAAGAGACAGATAAAGATAGAGAGAAGCAGAGAAAAAAAAACAAAAAGAAAAAGAGGAAAAGAGAGAGAGAGAGAGAGATAGAAAGTAAGAGAGAGAGAGAGAGAGAAAAAGTGAGCGAGAGAGAGAAAGAGTGAGTCTCTTTCTCCACCCAATCGTTCTTCATCCTCAGTCTTTCCAGTTCGCATATTCCCTAGCAATTAAGCGTCGTTAAGAGGTTCTCGCGTTTTAGAGTTTCCCTCTCTCTCTCTCTCTCTCTTTCCACCTTTCCCTATCCCACTCTCCTTTCTCTCTTTCGAAAAGGTCTGGGCTTTCCAGCTTTAATTGTTGTTTATCGAACGAGCAGCGCATCGCTTCCTGAATTTCACGAAAGGTTTTACTATGCTCCACCTTCCCTTTCCTTTACCTTTCCCCCACCCCCTAACCCCTCATTCCTCCGATCCTTCCGTTCGATTCGAATCCATGGAAAAGTCATACCACAAACCCACGAAATTATATGCACACGAAACTTCTCCACCCGCCCCCTCTGCAAATATTCATATAGTTTAAAGTTTTCCAAATTTACCATTCAAAAACAAAAAATAAAACTGAAAAACAAAAGAGAGAAACATATGTTGAAAATAAAATATAAAACGTAAATATTTCAGTTTTTAATCTTTTGTGATTAGTAAGTTATAAAAATATCTTCAATAAAAAAATATTTTTTTACGTAATGAACATAAAAGCTAAATAATAAAAAATCTATTCGTTTAGATAAAAATTGTATTGAAAGTAGAAAAATACATTTTTTTAAAGTATACTTTTAAAAAAAATAAATTAATATTAACAAATTGATTGAATCGATTTTAAAAGTAGCCTCACTGAGTAGGAATGTCATAAGTGAAACTAAAATTTCTCCAAATTTACAAAAAATTTACTCCGCACAATATTCGACAAAATAAAATTAATTAAATGCAAAATCGATATAATCGCTGACTATCACAATTTAAATTCGTCCCATCAATTTGTCGCCGTGTTAGAATGTAAAATAATAAAATGAAATCAATAAAAAAGGAAAACAATGAAACGAAACAAATAAATGAAATAAAAAGGGAAAAAATAAACGAAAAAAATCAAATAATAGGAAACAAATTAAAATGCATTGAAATAAAATGAAGGAAAGTAAAATAGAAGATAAATTACTTAAAGTAGAGAAATAAAACTATTAAAAAATAATAAAATATATAATAGTTAAATAAAAATATTTAAAAATATAATGAATGAATAAAAAATAAGAAAAATATAATAAATAAATATAAAAAGATACAATAAATGAATGAAAATAAAAATAACGAAAAATTTTAGTTAATGAATATTTATATAAAATAGCTCCTTTAATAATTCGAGTATACTGTAATATGTTAGTTTCGAGTATAATTATAAATTACTCGCTGTCGTGTGTTTATACGAATGTTATATGCCGGCGTTAAAACAAAAGTTTTTATCTTATATTTCACACAGTGAAGAAATTTTATTACTCATGGAATTTCATTATTGTTCAGGTAAATACACCTCATAACGTTTTATTCTGTATTACTACATTCTCTCATATATTCTCCTTCATTCTCTTTTGTTCTCTATTTCGTTTCACTGCTATACGTATATGTATACAAAAGTGAGTGTGCATGTATGTGTATACATGAACGTTTACCATGTTTCCCCGTTCCAATTTACTTTCATCATATTGTCACATAGTTTTACTTGAAGCCCAATTTTCAATTCTCCAAAAACTTATTCGCACGTCTTTCTCCATTCTATATTGCTTTCTTACCCCAAAGAAGTAAAATTCATCTATTTTCTTCTCTTCTTATTTTCTCTATTTAATCTTCTACTTTCTTTTTTCTTTAAATTGGATTTTTGATTTTTGACGTCTAATGTAATAATGAAAATACTTTTGAGAAAACGTCGCTAAGTTTTTGTTTTATTTGAAAATTTTTATTCACCATTTTTCTAAGAAAAAAAAGAACGAATCAAAATAATGTTTCGCAACAGTTTTGATTCGTTTTTTTGGCTTAATTTCTTATGCTCAGTAAAACTGTTATTTTTGTAAATTAATTAAATTATATTTTTAATTTCTTCAAAATTAAAAATTTTGAACAACACTTAAAAAAAATTCAGTAGTTTTTCTACTAAAGACTTAAATTCTGATTAATGGCAAAAACATTATTAGTCAAACGACTTCTAACAAAAAGGTTCTCCTAAAAAATAGTTAAGTTTCTATCTAAAAACTAAATTTTTCAATAAAATTAAAGAAAAAAAAATTGTCTGACGAAATTTTAACTTTTTTCTACTCAACATTTTACTTTAGGGTTTCCACAAATTTCTCCTTATAAAATTCCACGATTTTTCCATGATTTTCAGGTGATAAATGATAAAATTTCCAAGAAATATAAAAAGAAAATTTTTGTCAGTTACAAGTCATTGGTAAATTTAGAGAAAAAAATTTTTTGTCAGGGAAATTAATAAAATTGAGACTTTTTCGATTTAGTTTCTAAAGTTGAGACTGTTTTGACTCTTCTTCAAAACATTGCATCAAAATACTACAATTTTTAATAAAAAAAAAAAATTCAACTTATTTTGATTTTTATAATGCGAAAAATAACTATAAACAAATCTTTTGAAAATTGTTTTTAAATTTAGTTAAAATTTTGTAAAATTCAATTGAAAATAATTCACTTATTTCAAGTATTTTGTTAGAATTTTTGAGAATCAACTTTTCAAGAATTTTAACTGCAAATTTTGAAAATAATTGAATTATCATAAATTTGAATGAAAAATCTATAAAGGAAAATTCAAAAATGAAAATTACCTTCTCATTTTTTAAAATTCAATAGTTTTGATATTTTCAAGTACATATTTCCAAAATTAATAATATTTTAGAATTATTATTTTTAATATTTTGGAGAAAAAGAAATCGTGTTCAAAATTTTTCATTAAGATTCATCAAAAAATTCTTTAGTATCTTTCTAAATTATACAAAAATTCTATTAAGAAACACAATTATTTCAAGTGTTTTGTTACAAATTTTGAAAATCAACTCTTGAAGAATTTTAATTCTAATTTTTTAATTAAATTCAATTATCAATAATTTTAATAAAAAATCATTAAAGTGAAATTTAAAAATGAAAATTAGCTTCTCTTTGTCTAAAATTCAACAGCTTTAATATTTCTAATGAAATATTTTCAAAAATAATAAGATTTTCGAATTATTTTTTACATTTTGGAAGAAAAAAAATCGTGTTCAAAAATTGTATTTAAAATTCATCAAAAAATTTATTAATTTTTTTTAATTATACAAAATCTCTTTTAATTCTTTAATTCTCTGATTTAAAGATGAAGTTCAGTTGAAAATTGTATAAAATTTCGTTTAATTCAGGAAAAGAATTCAGAAATTGAATTTTCTTTTAAACATTATGCAACGAAATACCAAAATTTTTATTAAAATGATGCAATTTCTTTTAATTTTTATAATCCAGAAAATAACTATAAACAAATTTTTTTGAAAATTATTTTTGAATAGTTAAAATTATGTAAAATTTAATTGAAAATAATTGATTTATCAAGTCTATATGAATTTCATGAATAGGTTCTTTGTCTGACTGAATTTACTTCTTTCTACTTAAAAATGAATGTATATAAAAATTCGTCGTACTAACGAATTTTATTTTTGTATTTCTTTTTGGTGAGTAATAAAATTAGGGGTGAAATTGGAATTTGTCGAGGGAGGAGGGGAGGGAGCAAATAAGGGATAAGTTTAGAAAGCGAAGATTAAACGAAGGTACTTGCTACTTAGAAGTAAAGTAAGCAGCCTATTTCCATGTATTTTTGAATAGGGGGGAGTGGAAGTGGGAGGAGTCTCTTCATCAGTCGGTATTGAGTTAGTCGAACTTAATGCTAAAAGCCAATCCAGCCGAGTGCGATTAGTGTGACCGTCGTTACAGTGGTACGAGTCGACGACTACGACGACGAACTTCCGAGATAGATAATACCCGGGGCTGTCCAACTTGGAAAGCTTGCGAGTTGAAAAAGAGAGCTTTCCTTTGACCGGAAAGCCATGGGAACGGATATTCGAGAGAAAGAGAAATTGCGTCGAAACAAGAGAGAAACAAGAGAATAGGGGAGAGAGGGAAGAAAGAAAAGGATGAAAAAAAGAGAGAGACAGAAGGATATATATTGGAAAAAAGAGAGAAGGAAATAATGAAATAGTAGGAAAAAAAGAGAAAAAGAGGGAAAAGAGAAAAAAGAGGGAAAAAATAAAGAGGGAAAAAAGAGCAAAAGAGAAAAATGAAGAGAAAGACAGTACACGAGGAGAGAGAAAATAAAAAAGAGAGAAAAAACAGAAAGATAGAGAAAGAAAGAGAAGGAAAATAGAAAAAAACGAAAAAGAAAGAAGTAGAGAGAAATAAAGAGAAAGGCGAATAAATAGAGAGAGGGAAAAAGAAAGACGAAAAAATCGAGCGGAGGAAGAGAAAGAAAAAAATTGACAGAAAAGAGAATAAATGGAAAAAGGGGAAAGAGAAAGAAGAAAATGGATAAAGTAGAAAAAATATAATGAGAGAAGAAAATAAAGAAAAGATGAAAGGAAAAACGGAGAAAATTAACAAAAAAAAGAAAATACATGAAAAATTGACAAAAAAAGAAAATAAATGAAAAAAAGGGAAAGAGAAAGAAGAAAATGAATAAAGGAGAAAAATAGAGAGAAAGAGAAGAAAATAAAGAAAAGATGAAAGAAAAAACAGAAAATTAACAAAAAAAAGAAAATACATGAAAAATTGACGAAAACAGAAAATAGATGGAAAAGGGAGAAAGAGAAAGAAGAAAATTGATGAAGGGGAAAAATAGAAAGAGAGGAGAAAATAAAGTAAAGAAAGACTGAAAGAAAAAAAGAGAAAATTGACAAAAAAAAGAAAATAAATTGAAAAAGGGGAAAGAGAAAGAAGAAAATGGATGAAGGGAAAAAAATAGAAAGAAAGAAGAAAAGATGAAAGAAAAAAAATTGATAAAAAAAAGAAAATAAAAAGAACAGGAAAGAGAGAGGGAAAAAGAGAAAGAGCAAATTCACCGCAGCTAAAATTACACTACGAATTCAGAAATTAATTCTTAAGTAGAAAAAAGTCAGGTCAGCCGGAGACAAAAAACCGCAATTCATTTGAAATTAAAACTATAAAAAGCGACAGTTGTCAAATTTAAAATAAGCTAAAAATTAATTTTTAAGTGCAAAAAGTCAGTTCAGACAGGCAAAAAATTTGTTATTTATGTAATATTATAATGCTACGGGTAAAAATTTATTTTTCAGTATCCCTATAGAAAAAGAACAATTTTATTTTATCAGACATCAATGATTCGTTCCTGATAAAATGTAGCACGCAATGATTGAAAAAAATAAATTGTTTAGAAATAAAAGTCCAATATTTATGGCAGACAATTTTTTTTCTCTTCTGAAAAAAAATTTTTTAACTGATTGAAACAATCTTTGCTTATGAGTCAAAATATTTGTTTTATTATTTATTTGCTTATGAGTCACTGCCTGTCAGTTAAAGCCATGCTTTTTAATTAATTAGGACAATTTAGGAGAATGCCTATAATTATTTTTCTGATTTTCATTAAAAAAATATTTATTTTTTAAGTGGAAAAGTTATACATTTTAGTCAGAAAAAAACGTATTCTGAGAAAAACTTATTTTTATTAGAAATTTTACTTTTTTAAGAAATCTCATTAAAATCAAGTATTTTGATCCAATTTTTGAAAATGAGCTGTTGAAGAAATTTAATTGTGAATTTTTAAATTAATTGAATTACTAAAAATTTTAATGATAAATCTTTAAAATTAAATTTAAAAATAAAAAAATAGATTATAATTTTTAAAAATTCAACAGTTTTAAATCATGGTCCGGTTATTCATTAGAATTCTTGAAAAGTTTCATTATTTTTATTTTTAACTATTCGAAAATTAAATTATTTTTTAAAGCTTTAAGCAAATTTTAATTGTTTAGAAATATTTCAAAATTGAAAAACTATTATCGAGAAAACTATAGTGAGTCACAATTATTAAAAAAAGAGTCAAAATCCTACTTTTTGCACTTATTATAATTTTTTTTCAGAAATCATGGTCCGGTTATTAATTAGAATTCTTGAAAAATTTCAACATTTTTATTTTTAACTATTCGAAAATTCAATTATTTTTAAAAGATTTTAGCAAATTTTAATTCTTTAGAAATTTTTCAAAATTGAAAAACTATTATCGAAAAAACTATAGAGAGTCACAATTATTAAAAAAAGAGTCAAAATCCTACTTTTTGCACTTATTATAATTTTTTTTCAGAAATCATGGTCCGGTTATTAATTACAATTCTCCAACAGTTTCATCATTTTTAGTTATATATTATTCGAAAATTCAATGATTTTTAAAATAAATTTTACCAAATTTCAATTGTTTCGAAATTATATTTTATTATATTATATTATTAAAGTATTTTATAAAAATTATTATAAAAATAAAAAATTAAAAAACTATTATCGTTACAAAATTATTTGTAAAAATTTCTTTATAATTTTTGAAAATATTATACTTTATAATAACTTGAGCAAAAATTGTAGAGAGTCACAATTTAATAATGAAAATTGATAGCTTCTTTCTCATTTAATATAATGAAAAAAAATTGAGTTTATTTATTTTAATAATTCAATTCTAGAGGACGTTTGGAAAATTATTCATAGGAAAGAGTAGTGAAAAATAGAAGAAGGTATAAAAAATAGAAGAGGAAAAAAGAAAAAAGGGTTAGAAAATAGAAAGAGGAGAAAAAAGAGAAAGAAGACGAAGACGAAAAGTGTGAAAAAAGAGAAAGAGGAAAAATGAAAAAGGGCAAAAAAGAGAAGGGGAAAAAATAAAAAGCGATAAAAAAGAGAAAGAGGAGAAAAGAGAAAGAGGAAAAAAAGGAAAAGGTGAAGAAGAGAAAGAAGGACAAAAAAAGTAGAAGGGGAAAAATAAAGCAAGAAGAAAAAAGTGAGGGTAAAAAAGAGAAGGAGGAAAATAAAGGAAAAAGAGGGAAATACATAGAAAGAGAGAAAGAGAGAGAGAGAGGGGGGGGTACCTTTTGAAATTCCTCACACGATACTCGGAGATACTTACGAGCGACCGCCATTAATTAATCTCACTTGATAAATGCTAAGCCGTCTGCCAACTTGAAAGATGCAAGTGCCCAAACGGGCCAGCTGTGCCACGAGCGAATCATCGCTACACGAGAGTTTCTACAAGACAGAAACTGGCAGATGGAGATTCAACTGGATTACGACACATTGAAATCGCCATTTTCCTGGCACCCATCCACCCACTACTTTGCCATTCTCGGGGTATACCTGTCTACTTCCGCCTTCACTCGGTAGTAATCTTCCCTTCCCTTTCCTTTCCTTCCTTTTTCTATACCTCTTCGATTTTCCTCCTTTTTTTTCCCTCCTAACCGATAGAGAGAGGGAGAGAGCTCAATTTGATTAATTTCCCATCCTTTACTAGCTACAAAAGACGCGGAATTCGTTTGACTGCGCCAAATAAATCAATTCTTCTCTCTGGGATACAGAAGAGAAGACTACAAATGGATAGTGGTAGTAGTAGTAGTAGTAATAGTAGGAGTAGAAGTAATAGTAGTAGTAGTAGTCAGTTTCTAGCAAAAGGGAACTCTAATATGTGAAAATATTTCACCGGGAGAGAGAAAGAGAGAGAGAGAGAGAGTGAGATCAATATTGAATATTCTCTACAATGACGATATATTTATTAGGGCAATATATCATGTTGAGAAATTTATCATGGACCTTGCCTTTGCTTTCCATTTGGTAAATGCCTTCAGCTCTTCGTATTACACAACATTCAAAATTAATTTCCTTGAAACTTTGTTCTCTCTCACTTTGAAGAATTAAAAAAAAGGAACACACAAGCTTCGAGTCGAGAAAACTTCTATTTTTCATTTTTGAGGGAAAATTTTTCAATTTTACTTCTTTGTTTTATTGTGAAAATTAGTTTAAACATTCTTTTTAAATACAAGTTCAATTCTTTCTAATAAATCAAAAATTCTTTTCGGAAAATTAGTAACGAATTTTTATGAAAATTAGTTGGTAATTTTTATCAAAATTTACGGTTTTTGAAACTTTAGAGAGAAAGTAGGTCAAATTTCTTTTTTACTTAAAGAATTACAAACTTAAAATTTTCTTTTCTTCGAAATTGATTAATATTCTTATAAAAGTTTTTTTCTTGAATTTTCATAGAAATTACATTCAGAAGACAATATATTTAACTATAATAATATATAATAATAATAATAATAATAATAATAATAATAATAATAATAATAATAAAGACCCTAAAGTTCTAAACGTTGAAATAAAGAAAATTTATTTAGTTCTTCTACAAATTAAATGTTTATTGCAATTATTTTACTATCAAAAAAAATAAATTACTCAGTTTTTGAATGTAAATATTTTAGTTTTTAAATTTGTTTGTGATTAATAATTTATAACCATAGCTTCAGTAAAAAATATTTCGTTCATTTGAATGTTCAAAACTTAGGAATCATTAATAATTATTATAATAATAAACATAACCTTTGTTATACAGTCAGCTAAACCAGACAAATTGAACTTAACTTTTTAAGTAGAAAAGTATATAAAATTGAGAAAAGTTTTTGTTTATTTCAATGAAACTTGTGCTAAAAATGCAAAGTATTTTTTTTTTTTAATAATTTTAATTTAATTTAAATTAAATTTTTTTCGTTTTTAAGTAGAATAACCGTGATTTAGTCAGACAAAAATTCGTCTTGATGTTAATATATTTTACTATTATACAAATTTCTATTATTGAAAGTAAAAAAGTAATTTAAAAAATATAAAAAAAATTATATATGCGACTACAAGATTAAAACATATTTTCTTTTTTTGGATTTAAAAGAATAAAGAACTAAATTATCTTTCTAAGTAAAAAAAGCAAGATTTTAAATATTTTTCGACCAAACAATTTTTTAGGTTGTCGAAATCGTAATTTTCAGTAGTACAACTACATTTTTCGTCAGACATAAAAATGTTTCTTCTAAAAATAAATTACACTAAAAAGATAAACTATAATTTTTAAGTAGAGAAAGTCAGTTTGAAATGTGGAAAAACTAAGTTACGTTCTATTCTAACTAAAAAAGGAAAAATTCTATTTTTATGTAGAGAAAAAAAACAATTTCGTCAGACATAAATATTTTTTTTGGCTATTAAAGTTGCTCTTAATGTGAAATTTATGTTTTAGGTAGAAAAGAAGTTTTTGGGTCAGACGTTAATCTATTTTACAAATTGTATTCGAATTCTAAGATAAAATTCACTATTTAAGTAGTAAAACCACAGTTTCGTCAGACATAAATTGCTTTGATTGCTACATTAATGCAACATTTTTTCCTAGAAAAAATTAATTTTCTGTTAAATAATTTACATTACAGTGAAATTTATATTATTAATTCCATTCTATTTCATATTATTCTATATTATTACGTCTATTTTACAGTAAAGCAAGTACAGTTTAGTCAGACAAGAAAATTTTTATGTAATTCTTCAAGAAAATAAAAAACTAATTTTTTTATGTAGAAAAACAAAAGTTTATTTTTATATTATCTTATATTACTTATTTACTTTCTTTGTTTTTTTAACCTTCAATTAATAACTGGCTCGTTTCAGTCCTAAATTAAAAATTAAAATTCAATTAAATTTAAATTTAACGAACATACAAAATTTTTCAGTTCAATTTTAATTTAATTAAAAATTACTAATTATTAATTATCAATGAAAGTACTTTATTAGTAATAAAAAATTATTAGAGTACAATTATAAAATAATAAAAAAGAAAGCATTAAATTCTTTAATTTGATTTTGAATTTAAAATTAAAAATTTTAATTGAATTAAAAAATTCTTGTTGTACGATAAATTTGAATTAAATGAATTATAATTTTTAGCAGAATTAATAATTGTAAGTGAATTATTGCAAATTTAAGGAACAAAAAGAATTTTTAGTTCTAATTATTAATTTAATTAATTAATTAAATATAATTATAATTCTTAACAGAATTAATAATTGTAACTCAATTAATAAAACTTTAAGGAACAAAAAGAATTTTTTTAGTTCAATTTTAAAGTTATAGTTAAAAATTTGAATTTACTCTCTAAATTTGAATTAGTAAAAATGTTTACTAATTGGAATTAGTGAATGACTTTTTGCTTTTGAATTAGTAAATTTTACTAATAAATTAGTGGAAATTACTATTCAATAGTGAAGTTTACTAATTCAAAAGCAAAAAGTCAGTCACTAATTCTAATTAGTAAATATTTTTATTAATTCAAAAGAGAGTATTTAAAAATTATTAATTATCAATAAAAGTCTTTTATTAGTCAAAAAAATTATTTCATTACAATTCTAGAAGAATAGAAAAGAAATCATAGAATTATAATAAAAGGTCCTTTTAGAATGAACAAGAAATGTTAAACTATTGAATAACTTTAAATAGTTTTAAACTTGGTATAAAATAACTATGGTAAGAATACATTAGGGGGTCAAATTGACCCAGTGTGGAAATAGCGTGACAAAAAAAAACAATTGTATCAAAGAAAGTTTTATTGTTATCTTTTTCTTTTTTTTTCTTTATATCTAATAAAATTTATTTTTTATTTGTTTAAATATATTTTATATCTTATCTCTTATCTTATTTCTTTATTCTGTTTTTTATCCTTCAATTTTCTTATTTCTATTCATTCATTTTATTCCAAATAATTCCTATACTTTTTTTCCTAAACTTTTTTTTTGTTCTTCAACTTTACATAGTTATACGTTTTTCTGTCTAAGAAATCTGTCCCAATGAATTACATTCCCTGGAATAAGTTTTTTTTTCTGCGTGTCCTCCCTTCTGATGAAAAAAAAGAAGAAGAAGGAAATAAATACAAAAAAAAAGAGAAAGAAACACAAGCTAAAAATGTTACATTCGCATTTGCACACGTAAGAATAAATCCTTCCGTTTCACCTAGGGGCGCACACAGGATTTTTTCGTGACTGTGCGGCAAAGTAACTAGGCACATACGCGTTTCGCTTTAGAAGGGGTGACAGGATTTATTGCAAGTGACCCTGGCACGGACCATCCCTTTTAAATCATTCCCTGTCCTCTCGCGCCACGACTAGGGCGCTCCTGCTTTGCGGAGCCAACCAAACTGAATGTTGTTCTGAAAAAGCTCGGATTATGCGCCGCGCCAAACCCATTCTCTCTCTCTCTCTCTCTTTTTCTCTCTCACACTCACACTCACTTGTTTCGCCTACTTCCGATGGATAATTCAATATTCGCTCGAATGGAAGAAAATATACGACATCCAAAATTCCAAACAGTGCACCGGATTACTTCCAATGTCGGGACATATTAAACTGTCAAGAACGCTTGCTTCGATCAAGCAAATAATTCGCAATATGGACAGTTCGCTCGTGTTGCTTGCAAAAAAAAAAAATTTATATATATCCGGGAATTGTATTATACGCGGGATTATAAAATTTACCCGAACATTATTTTAACTTTTTCCTATCGCAGGTTTTCTCTCTCTCTCTCTTTTTTTTGTTTCAATAAAAAAATTTTTTTTTGTTTTCCCCTTTACACAACACTCTGTGTATGAACGTGTATTTATATTAAATCATCAAAATCCATTGAATTCAGTTTAAAAAAAGTATATGACTCGTACATTGTTAACGACGAATGAAACTCGATTCGTTTGATGTAATAAAATATTTTTAATTGTAGAGAAAATTTTTTTATTCCAATTAAATTGACGATGACTGCAAAAAAAAAGATCACGTGTCGAGGTGTTTAATTATTCTATTTTAATACTTTAGTTTTATTTGTTGCGACATTATTAATCAGAAAATTTGAATTTATTCTATTTGGCAATTTGTAAAATATTTCACTTTCTGGATTATTTTGAAATAAATTTTTTTAGTTTTCGATAAGAGAGGAGACGAAGAAGTGACAAGTGAAAATTGAAACTATGCATCTGTAGTTAAAAAATTAAAAGTAATGTATAATTGAAAACATTTTTAAATCTAGTTTATGAAAATTAAAAATTTTTTTTTATCTAAAGTTTTAGAAAAATTCTTTTCCGACCGTATTGTGTTTTTGCTACTTAAAAGTTAAATTTTGATTTATTGCAGAATAAAATTATGTAAAATTAACAAATTTTGTTTTAAAACATAATACTAAAAATTGAAAACGAATAACATAACTTTATTCTGCTGTAAATTTTTTAATTCACATATTTCATTTTAATGGAAAATTGTAAAAATTAATCAATTCTTGCATTTAAATTAATTCCTCTACTTAAAAAATTAATTTTTTCCTAAAAAAGGTAAAATATTGCCTGACAAAAGAAAATTTTTTCTACTTAAAAACCATTTTGTTCATTACTTTGAAAAATTAAATTTTTAAGTTTCAATTGATTTTCCATTTTTAATATTTAACTCTACGTATTCGAATAAGAAATTTATATCATCAATCAAGATTTAATTTTTAAAGATAGAATTAAAATTTACTGTCAGACAAAACACATTTTTAATTAATCAAAATTAATCAAAATTAATTAATAAATTAATCAAAATTTTCTTTTCGAAAAATACAGTTTTGATAAATACAATATTTGTTCGCTAAAAAATTTTTTTTTTTAAATTAAACAGAAAAAAATAGAAAATAAACGTCTATTAAATAGAGACTTTTTCAATAACAGATTTTTTTAAAAATTAATTAATTTTAATTTATTTAATTTCTGTTTAAAAATTTATTTAAGTGTAAGGGTTAATTTTTTAAGTAGAAAAATTAATTTGAGTGCAAAAATTGCTGTTTCAAATATGAAAAATAAATTTTTGTTTCAAAATTAATTTAAGGGCAAGAGTTAATTTTGTTTTATGTAGAAATATTAATTTAAGTACCAAAATTAATTTTTTAAAGCGCAGAAAAATTATTTTGAATGCAAAAATTAATTTTTTAACTTAGAAAAACTACTCTCCTGTTAATAAAAAATATGCATTTTCCACTCAACATTATATTATTAATGTGAATTTAAATTTTCTAAGTAGAAAACAAGCGATTCTGTCAGAGAAGAAATTTATATTTAAAAGAGAAAATTGTATATTTTTCATTGAAAATTTAATTTTTCCCTTAAAAATTTATAACTTCGTAGGACGCAAAATGTATTACAGAAGAAAATTGTTCTTTTATCGGAAAATTTAATTTTTAAGTAGAAATGTAACCGTTCTGTTAGAGAGAAACCCTCTTTGTATAATAAAAATTTATTATTAATCGAGATTTGTGATTTTTAAGTAGTAAGACTGCTGTAAGGTCAGACAAAACTTTTTTTTTTGAAAAAAATATCAGTCTAATAAGATAGAATATATGAAGAAGGGAATATAAATATTAATTAAAGAAAAAATTCTTAATTATTATTATTATTCTTAATAATTCTTATTATTATTACTATTACTATTATTATAATAATTAATTATAGAAATTATTATAATTTTTTTTATTCTTATTCTAAAAAAAATTATACATTTTAAATTCAGAATATGCAAATGTTTTTTTCTCGGACAGGAATTTATTTTTCTATTGGAAAATAGTATTACGATGTAAATTCAAATAAAAGAAGTCAAATTATTTTGCAACAAAATCGACTTCTCCGATTGATTTACAATGCGAAAGTTTAATTTAACCTTTTTCAGTAGGAAAAGTACGATTCTGTCCGACTGACAAAGATTTGTCTTTGTTTTGCTACAAAAATTGATTTCCAAATCCAAAAGGAAATTTTTAAATAGAAACATCAAAATTTTCTTTTTCAGAACGAAAATTTCGTGCCAACCACAAAATCGTAGTTTTAAAAAATTGCAAAGCAAAAAATAAATTGTCAAGTGGTAAATATTGGTTTTCCTTAGACCGAAATAATTTTTTTTGAGATAAATTCCTAAACTAGAGAATGTAACATTAATTCTTCAAGGTACAGAATTTATTTTCCAATTAACATTATATAATTAAGGCGAATTTTAATTTTTAAGCTGAAAATTAATTCTTTCGTCAGACAAGAAAATGATTTGAAATTATTTATATAATTATTTGTTTATGTTAGTATTTCTTTATTTATCTATTTATTCATTTATTTATTTGAAATAGTAGAAAATTTCCTTCCAATGGAAGGTAGATAAATAACAACAGATAGTGTTATTTATTTATCTATTTATTTATTAATTTATATGTTTATTTATTTATTTATCAGATTGAAACAAAAAAAATAAAAAATTTTACAAAGCAATATTTTTATTCCTTTATCGTTCTCAATTTGACCAACATCCTGCAAAAAACTGTGAATTTGAATTCAGGAAAATTAAATAGACAAAAAATTAATAAAAATAGATAAAGAGAATGAAATAGAAAAAGAAAAGAAATACTAAATAATTTCATTCCATTAAAAAAAAAAAAACAGTACGAAAGTTGAAAAAGAAAAATTATAAATGTTTACAGGTATAGAGAAGGATTATAAAAATTTCCTCTAAACGAAGATCATCTCCTTCGGTGGAATTTTATTTGAAGAAAGTTTTTCCCGTTTTTATAGTGTGCACTCTTGGTCGTGCATTTTTTATGGATACGAAGAGAGAGAGAGAGAGAGAGTGTATAAGGGTGAGAGCAGTTTCAGCAAAGTACATCCAGCTTTTAGGTACCAGGGGGTTGTAACGTAAACGTGTCTAGCCTGTGGTCAATTGACCTCGTTCTGTACATAACAGTTTGAACGGTCAGGAATGACTAGAACGCGAAACATGTTATGGTACATAAAGTGTAAACGTTTACGCATCAGCGATCCATTTCCTAAAGTACAATTTTATCGGATCATATAAGTGCAATTTTAGTATCACTTCTAATTGTACTTTAGCAAATCAACTTTCCCTTCGTGTGCTGGCTTTAGTTTCGTCCATTTGTCGGCAATTTAAAAGTGAAAAAAAAACGAAAAAGAGATAAGAAGCAAGAGATAAGAATTAAAAATGGTCTTTGGAAATAAATTCGGATTAATAAGCCGCGTTTACTTGGGAAAATAAATAAATAGATAAACGGACAAATAAATGTGGAAATAAATAAGTAAATAAAAAAAAAAGAAAATAAATAAATAAATGAATAAAAAAATAAACAAATATATATTCTCTTCTTTAATGAAATCTATGACTGTTTTTAATTTATTCTATTTCTGTTTTTTATCTTTTCTTCTGTTTTTTTTTGTTTCTTCTTAAAAATAAAAAAAAAAACAAAATAAACGAATAAAGATTCTCTTCTTCAATGAAATCTGTTACTTTTGTAATTGAATTTATTTCTGTTTTATAACTCAATTAAATAAATTTTCAATCAAATTTAATTTAAAAAATTTCTTAAATTAAATTTAAATTTACAAATTTAATATTTATAAAAAAATTACAACTTCTAAAATTGTAAATTAAATAAAATGAGAACTGAATTACTAAAATAAAATTTAACAAAAATGTAACTCAATCGAAAATTATTAACTTTATACAAGAATTAAATTAAAAACTAGGGAAATAAGAAAATAGATTGTTTATTTAAAATAATAATTTATTAATTAATTTATTAATTTCTTTATTAATAAATAATATAATTTAGAAAAAATTGTTTTTCTAGATAAAAGGTCTATTTTGGAATTTTCCTATTTCTTAAAATTCAAATGAAGAAATTTTTTTTTTATATCCAAAACTTCTGTAAAGTAATGTTCCTGAAGTTTCGAACGTTTAAATGAACGACATTTTTTTTTACTTCTTCTAATTTGTATTTTATTTAGAAAAAAATTATTTTGAAGATTAAAACAAATTAATTTGAAACTAAATATTATTTAACTTCAATTATTTTTCTTCTTTCGATAGTAATTCTCAAAAACACAATGAAAAAAAAATGTCGTTCATTTGAACATTCAAAACTTTAACCCTGTGAAAAAGTACAAGAATAAAGAAAGTAAAACATTTCAAAAAAAAAATGAATTAATTCGTCGAATTCATTGTTTAAACTTGAATTTATCTTCGAATAGATTTCGTTTTTTTATTTTTAGTACTTTTATTTTATTATTTATTTATTTTTTTAATATTTTATTAATTATCACTTTATTTCTTTTTCCTCTCTTTTTTCCAATTTTTTTCTAATTTGGTATACTTTCTTTTCGATTTATGTACTTTCCATTTTCTATTTCCGTTTTTTTCCTTTTTTTGAAAAAAGTAATATTGCGATTATTATTATTATTATTTTTTATTATTATTATTAGTTGCATTTTACATAAACATTTTCGTTTTTGTAAAGAAAATTCCACTTTTAGAAGCTCTATTGTGGTCAATGCGAAGGTTAAACGGTCTTGTTTGCAGGAAGTAAATAGAAATTAACGTCAAAATGATTAACGACTTCAGCATGTCTGAATGAGTTTGCGATAATAGTAACAAAAGGTTTCAATCCACAATTGAACGTTCTGGTAATTTCTCGCTTGAAAGTAACATTTTTATTAGCGCTCCAAGTGTTTTGAATATTTATCATCGAAAAATTTGTTTGAAATTTTAAAATTAAATTAAAAAAAAAGAAAAACTCGCTGAAAAAGTAAAAAGGAAAGAAAAAAATTTAATTCAACACTTTACATTCAATTGAATGACATTTCGTCGAATTTAGAAAAATTCTGTTCGATTTTTAAAAAGGTAAATATTATTAGATTAATTTATTATATAAAATTATTCGAATAAATTTTTTTACTCTCTAATTTTAATTAAGTATTGACATTAGGTATTAATATAGACGAGTTCTAAAATTGAGTATAATTAATAAAAAATAATAGAAATAATAATGATGATGATAATAATAATATTAGTAATATAATAAAAAATTTAAATAAAAGTAGAAATAAATAATCACTATTTTTAGAAAAAAGTAGAAAACCAACTATAAAGAATAAAAAAGAATTAATCTAACGTTTCTTGCAAATGAAAAAGAACTACAGCGAATTTACGATGATCCATGAGATTATTTGCTCGTCACGCGCTTTTAATTCTAACAATATTGAGATAAATGATTTTTAAAGAGTCGCAATTAAATTCAATTATGGTATTTTAAAAAAGTAATTAGAAAAAGCTTAAGAAATGCGGTGAACTTCCGCACGTACTCTTAACGTAAGGGATCATAAAATTTCTCTCTCCTCTTTCTCTCTACCTACCCTTGAGAGCTTTATGTAATTAATAGGCACTCCCTTCTCTCTCTCTCTCTCCCTACCAAAAAACTGTAATTAAATACACTAACCTTGTTTGGCGAGATAATAACGATAAAATTTCATAATAAGTTACCATTCCACAAAAGTTCTTTTTCGAGATTCTGCTTTTTATCACGAGTTATACTCAGTTAAGAAAGAATCGTAGCAAAAACTCACCTGAAACAGAGGGAAAAAAATATCACGTTAGTTTTTCCCGTTATATTAAATTATATGTGTTTATAAATATGTCATTAATACACGTTACTGGTGTAATTAAATTATAACGTATAACAAAAAATTAATTACTGAGTTTGTAAAGAGAAAATTTAAGTTTTTAAATTTTGTTATAATGTTTTTTTTTATTTTCAATAAATATATTTCGTTTATTTGAACGTTCAAAATTTGAGGATTATTAAATAATTTAAAATTTATGTTTGTTAATTAGTAATAAATAATTACTAATTGTTTGGTTTTAATATTAATATAGGAATAATAATTAGCATGGTAATTGTAATTAATAACCTTATAATTAGTTATTAACATGAAATTTATAATTAATTTACAATTTCTAAAGGCCTTGTTTCGTCTATAAATAAATAATTATTTTATTATTATTTATTTGTTAAAAATTCTACTAATTCTCTATTAAATATTCTCTCTAAATTTGAATTAGTTAGAAATTCAAAATATTTGCTAATTTTTCAATGAGTAACTGACTTTTTGGTTTGGATTTGGTAAATTTTGCTAATAAATGGTAATTTCTACAAATTTATTAGTAGAAATTTATAATTTTCTAATAAATAGTAATTTCTTATAATTTATTAATAAAAACTACAAATTTGATAATAAATAGTGGTTTCAATAATTTATTAGTAAACATTAATAATTTGCTAATAATTAGTATTTTCTACTAAGTTATTGAATCAATTTGAATTTGAGTTAGTTGACATTTAAAATATTTACTAATTTAAATGAGTGACTAACTTCTTGCTTTTGAATTAATAAATTTTGCTAATAAATAGTAATTTCTACTAACTTTATAGTAGAAATTAGAAATTTACTACAAAAATAGTAATTTCTACTAATTTATTGAATCATTTTGAATTTAAATTAAATAACATTTAAAATATTTACTAATTTATAAAATGAGTCACTAACGTTTTGCTATTGAATTAATAAATTTTGCTAATAAACAGTAATTTCCACTAATATATTAGTATAAATTTATTTTTTGCTATTAAATAGTAATTTCTACTAATTTATTATTAGTAAAAATTAAGAATTTGCTAAAAAATAGTTATTTCGACTAAATTAATAGTAAAAAATTAATAGTTCGCCAATAATTTGCAATTTCTACCAATATTTTAGTAAAAATTAATAGTTCGTCAATAAATAATAATTTCTATACTCATTTATTAATAAAAACTACTAATTTGCCAAGAAATAGTAATTTTAATTAATTTATTATTTAAAATCACTAATTTACTGATAAACAGTAATTTCTTACTAATTTATAGAATATTATTTTGGATTTGAATGAGATAGAGAATTTTTTCCTTTTTAATTAATTTTTGTTTTAATTAATTAATTAATTAATTAATTTAAATAGTTGCTTTGAATGGAATTGTCCTTTTTTTAGTAGCTCGTTTCGATGACTGTGAATGGACTGTAGGTAAACTTAACATTAAAAATAATTAAATTAATCAAGTAGCTTAATTGGCATTTACATTTTTAAAAAAATTGATTTTTTGTAAATAATTTTTTTATTCAGTGAAAATAATTCAATTTTTCTGTAGAATAATATTTATTCATGTAAATAATTAAAATCCTGCGATTTTGTAACATAAACATTTTTTAAATTCGGTTTTTATAGCGTGAATATAGTCAAAACGTGGCTTTCTCACATGTTTCATTATTTACTTTGGATTTCTTTTACTTTTGATATTTTTATTTAGGATTTTTTGTACTTTGGACTTATTGTCTTGGATTTTTTATTCTTGATTTTTTGTTCTTAAATTTGAAGTAAAAATGTTAATACTAGTCAATAAAGTAATAGTAATAGTAGTACTACTACTCCTACTTAAATTAACAGTAAATTTGACTTTAAAATTGAGTAAAATAAAAAAAAACAGAAAACTTTTCTTTCTATCCCACTACTCCAATTTGAGGTTTCCCTCAGTGAAGAGAGGTGAATTTTATTTTGAATTTTCGAGATTTTCTTGAGCAGGGTTAGAATGGGACAACTTTTGAAAGTGGTACGAAACAGGAATGGTTGAGTGCTCGTTGCTTGAAGACACTTTTGGGAGAGAGCAAGAGAGAGAGAGAGAGAGATTGCAACAAGGAGATCGTGATATCTAAGAAAAGACGAGAGACCCGATTCTTTCCTGACGAACAATGTACTTTTTGGATTGTAAAAATAAAGAGATAGAAGAGAATCAAAGGAGAACATCTCACGATATAAGAAAGGTGTGACAGAATAATGAAAAATTTAACAATAGAGAAAAAATTGTTGTCCCGCAAATACTGCAACTTTATTTATGCGAATACAAGTCAAGTGTGCCATTTGTTTACGTTAGTTTCGGTCGTCTTTTAAGGTTTTGAGGTGTATTTCTCTTTTTTTTTAAAGGGTTTTTTCTTTTTTTATCTCTTTCGTTCTTGTTTTCTGATTTTTGTTTCTTTTTTATGTTTTTTTTCTCTTCTTTTGTTCTCTTTTTTTTGTAATTTTCATTGTTTTTCTGTATTTAATTATTTATTGCACTATTGCGCTTTTTTAAGTGTTTTACTTCCCTTCTTCTTTTATGTTCCTAATGTTTCGAACTTTCAAATCAACGACAATATTTTTTTTATTATACTTTTTCCAATTTGTATTTTAGTTTCAAAAAAAATATTTTTTTTTATTAAAACAAATCAATTCTGCTTGGAATTATTTTTCGATTTTTTCCCCTCCCTGGGAAATTCTCGACTATTCATCACTTAATTTCAGCTTCCTCTTCTTATTCAGCTTAACTTTCAAGTGACTCAACACTGCCATTATTTGAAATTCTCGTCAAAATATTTCTTATCCCTATGTACGCGTGAGTAGTTCCCAGTGCCATTTATTTTTGTTTCTATTGCTCCTTTCGCAAAATTTTCAAGAGCCTCGTGAATAGTATACTGCTTCTCATCTCTGGAATTTACCTATTTGTCTCGTTCCTTGTATATATATACGACTCACCCGGCTAGCGTTTGCACTGAGAATCATTAAGAACAACATTAGGAAGTGGATATATATACATCACGTGAGATGCTGAACCATCAACATAAATATATATATATACACCATTCCTCTCTAAGTTCCCTTCAGGACTCCTTATCCTCCTTATCCATCCCAACCAAACCTCTCTTCTCGTTTCTCGTTAAGTGAACGTTGGCAAATGGTTAGATCTATCCAAGTGACTCATACTGCACGTTTATCCGGCTGACGATATCGTTCTTATTCTACTTGTTTCCACCAATTCCAAGCATCATTTTCCTCTCAAGAAAAACTACCCGTCAAACGAGATACTCTTTTACGACCAAGTCGCATATCTTTTTAAAAGAATGAAACTTTTCATTTGAAAAAAAAGAAAGAAAGAAAGAAAGAAAGAATGGAGAAGAAGGAAAAAAATCCCCCTTCCCTCATCTTCCATACTACAGAGAATCGTTGTATTAAAGATTTTTAATTAAAAATTTCTCCACCATTTCTGTTGCAAATTTTACCTTTCGATATTTTATTGAAATTCCTATATTCTCTTGAAACTTAATGAATGTACACTAATTTTTTTTTCTCATATTAAAACCAAACAATTATTAATTATTAATTGTAATTTTACTATGAATTGTAAATTAATTTTATTTTACAAAATGGAATAAATAATCTTCTTACTTTATTAATTTATTTCATGAAAGAACATTTGGCATATAAAGTGTAATGAAAATAAATGAAATCGAAGAATGAAAATACATGGAAAAAAATAATGAAAAGCAATGCGAATGAAGTAGGGGAAATTGATGAAATAAAATAATTAAGAATACATGAAATAAAATAAAAGTCGAGCATTGATTGAAAATTTTATATTCATTAAAATCATTGTGTGAATATTAAAATCGAACCAATGGGAATAGGTTTTGATTTACTAACACTGAATTAATTAAAAATTATTAATTTTGTTAAAAAAAATAGAAGAAAAGAAAATTACAACATTAGTTAAAATTATGTTTTGTATTCATTATATTAATACCACTCTCTGAATTTTAATTAGTGAAAATCTTTACTAGTTCAAATTAGAGACTGACTTTTTGCTTTTGAATTAGTAAATTTTACTAAAAAACAAATCAGTAGAAATAACTATTTATTAGTTAAATTTACTAATTCAAAACTCAAAAGCAAAAAGTCAGTCACTAATTCAAATTAGTAATTCTTACTAATTATAATTACTTTTTTATTGTCAAATAAATATTTATTAGTATTAAAAGCAAACAATTAGTAATTACTGTGCAAAAAATTATTTTATTCAGATAATCAATCACTTGTTTTTTGTCAAAAAAAAATTCACTTGAAACAAATAATTTTTATTGAAATTAAATAATTTTAAACCGACAATAATTTGAACTTGACTCTCTAAATTTGAATTAGTAAAAATATTTATAAATTTCAATTAGTGACTGACTTTTTGCTAATAAATTGGTAAATTTTACTACCAAATAATAATTTTTTTTTTACTAATTTATAAGTAATATTTACTAATTAAAAAGCAAAAAGTAAGTCACATAATTCAAATTAGTATAAAGATTTTTACTAGAGAGGATTTAAAACCAAATAAATTCAAAATTTGAAGTAAATACCATTTAAATGATTTGAATAAAAATCATTTGACTCAAGTAAATATTTATTTTCTAAATTAACTAAAATTTATTAATGTTTTGAATAAATCCCATTGCTGTTATGTTTTGAAAATATATTTTTTTGTAATAGCAATTGTGCAGTGTAAAAAATGCTACTTTTCCCTCTGAAATTTTTTTACACTTTTTAATTTTATCTTCACTTTAATTATCTTTTATAAAATTTCATTAAATTAGAATTTTTATAATAATTATAATTTTTAAAAATTATCTCACATTTCCAGTAATTATAATTTAATTAAATTGAAATATTTACAATAATTGTAATTTGATTGAAGTGAAATGTTCGCAAGAATTCTAACATAATGAAATTATAATATTTTACAATAATTAAATTTTACATTTAATTAAATTAGAATTTTCACAATAAAACTAATATTTTACTTTTAATACTGCTAATATTGTATTGTTAAATAGACTTTTATGAAAATAACAATAAATTAATAAAATGAGATTAAAAATAATAATAAATAGTAAGTAACAAGTCTTATGTATATTGGATTTATAAAAGATAACAAAAATTATAGAAATAATTTATTTGATTTAAATAAACAACGACTTGTCTGGTTTTAAATAAATATTTATCTGTGCCTAACGAATAATTGTTACATACGAGTCAATTTAATGATATTTTATTCAAAAACTGCAACTTTTGGTAAAAATACTAATACTAATACTAATACTAATACTAATACTAATACTAATACTAATACTAATACTAATACTAATACTAATACTAATACTAATACTAATACTAATACTAATACTAATACTAATACTAATACTAATACTAATACTATTCATCAGCAATTATTATTATTATTTATAAAATTAAATTCATTTTTAATAAATTAGATAAAGATTAATTCACTTTCTATAAATTAAATCCATTTTTGTTAAAAATTATAACTTTCGATTGAAATCGTGGGAGAAAAATTAAATTCGAGATTTTCTTAGCATTTAGTTAATATTTCCTTAGTATTTAGTAAAAAATTTCCTTAGTATTTAGTTATTATTTCCCTAGTATTTAGTTAATAGTTAGCAAAAGATTTCGCCCTACAAATTCCACTAAAATATTTATAGTCGAATTATAATAATAAGTTTAAACTGAAATAACATCAAAGTAAAATGTTATCCCTTATGTGTACACGGGAGTTAATTTTTGCAAACGTAATTAATTTCGAGGAAACAAACAATATATACAAAGAACATTTTAAATGGAAAATTAAATTTTGCACACGCAGTCTCTACTAACTATTCAAATTAATGTCAACTCCACGTGTCGTTTAACTACTCGCATTTCTATAGAAGTAGAGAATTGCTCTATTTATGAAACATTGTAACAGGAAACTCATGGTTCTGTAAAAGGAAGAATGCACATTTTGGGTTTCCTCTTTACCTTACGAGACTGAGAGAGAGAGAGAGGGGAAAACAAACGTATCTCTACATTTTCCTCTAATAACCGTTGTTATCCAGGTAAAGTTTCCCTTCTCTCTTTCTCTCTATCTCTCTCTTCTAACTCGTCTACACTTTGAGACTCGAACGCATAGCAGGAAAACGATGATGGAACACAAAATACGAAACACACATTGTACAGAGTCTCATTTCCGTGTATTCTGAGGTACTGCACGTTTATAATATACAAGTTCACAAGTATCATATGACTATTATGACATGAACAATTTTTTTTGCTCTTAAAAAAAGATGCGCTAATATATCTCTCGGTGGGAGAAAAAAAAACATAAACTCTGTAATGAACTTGTTTTCATAGAATTAAGGTCAGTTTACAATGTTTGAAATGGGGGGGAGAAAATAATGTTAAACTAAAATAAGGTTTCAATTTTTGTTTACATACTTTTTCAATTTTTTTATCACGCCCAGAAAAAAATTGTTATTTAAACCCCAAATATATTTTAATTCATAAATAAACGTTTGTTTGTCCAAGAACCAACTAGATTTTCATTTGTTTTAAATAAAATTTTTATTTGAATAAAAATAAAATATATGTTTGAGGCAAATAAAATTTTATTTGAATAAAAATAAAATATATGTTTAAGGAAAATAAAATTTTATTTGAATAAAAATAAAATATATGTTTGAGCCAAATAAAATTTTATTTTAATAAAAATAAAATATATATTTGAGGAAAATAAAATTTTATTTTAATAAAAATCAAATATATGTTTGAGGCAAATAAAATTTTATTTAAATAAAAATACAATAAAAAACCAAATAAAATTTTTTTGAAACAATTAAAAAGTCTAATTGGTTCGCAGCCAAATGTACCATTTCTCTGGGTGCACTTTTTTCCATATTATTTTACTTAAAAAGTGTTTTTAATTTTGGTTCTAAAATTCGAAGGGATTTTTTAATTATTCTTTAATTCACTTTTTGAATATTTTTTCATATTTTTGTTTTAATTACATTTAGTTATAGTATCGAAAGGATTGTTTCAACTTTTTTTTCTTCAATTTTTGTTAAGGAGGATTTCAATGTTTATTTCAATTTTTCTTTGGTATGATCCTAAATTTCTGAACGTTCAAATCAAATAAATTTATTTAATTCTTCAAAAAATTAATTACTGTGTTTGTAAAAGTAAAATTTTTTGATTTAACATTTTTTTTTAAATAGTAATTTATTAAAATATCTTTAATAAAAAATTTTACGTTCATTTGAACGTTCAAAACTTGGCTAGATTTTTTTTATTGTTTTAATTTTTGTTTAAGAGTATTTTAAATTTTGTTTCAATTTTTGTTTCGAAAAGATATTTAATAATTTATTTAATAATAATTTAATTTAATAATATTAATAATTGTTTCAATTTTTTGGGAGGTTTTTTCATGTTTTAATTTTTGTTTCATTTTTTTCATAATATTGTTTGGAAAGAGACATTCCAATTTTTGTGTGCATTTTCGTTAAGCTGGAATTTTTTCATTGTTTCAATGTCTGTTTAGGAGTATTTTAACTCGTGTTCTGATTTTTATTTATGAAGACAGAAGGAAATAATTTTAACTAAAAAAATATTTGTTTTAAATTTTATTTAGAAGGTTTTTTTCTAGCTTCAATTTTTGTTTAGGATTATTTTCAGTTATTTTAATTTTTTCTTAATTTTTGTTTCATTTTTTTTATAATTGTTGTTTGGGAAGATAAATTTCAATTTTTGTTAAAATTTTCGTTTAGTTGGAATTTTTTACTGTTTCAATTTTTGTTTAGCAGTGTTTTAACTCTTGTTTTAAATTTTATTTGTGAAGAAAGAAGGAAAAAATTTTAACTGAAAAAAGGGTTTTAATTTTTCATTCGATTTTTTGTATATATTTTTTTAGAGAAAAGGAAGAGTTTTAATTTTTTCGTTTCGAAGAGTATTATTTTTTTGGAAGGGATTCTTTTATTGTTTCATGTTTGAAATAAATTAAATCACTTTTAAGAAATAAAGAAAACCTTATAAATTTAAAAATTAAATTTCTAGTAAAGTGGAAATAAAAATTATGTTTCGCTCATTTTTTCTAGATTCAACGGAGAAAAATAAATAAATCCCTACTAAATTTAAATATTTACAATTTAGTATTTGGAGAATTTGGAAAAAATTCAAACTTTGGTGAAAAAATTGAAAATTCACAAAAAGGGTTGAAAAAAATAAAAGGGAAGAAAAAATGATTGAAAATAAAAAAAAAATTAGCGCGAGACTAAGATCTCTGTACTACAACTTTTACTTAAACCTAAAATTAACAATAATAAGAAAAAAATTACGAAACAAAAAAAAATATATACCACAAATAAATTTCAACCTTGTAAATTTAATATGTTTAGCAAAAAAAAATTGTCCTGTCCCTCCTTTTTTTCTATGATGAAAATTGAAGAGTTTGAGAGAGAGAGAGAAAGATTTCGGAAGTGTTCGATGAATTCGTCAAATACTTTCCGCTTTAGAGTTTTCTGATTAAAAATAGCGCTACGCGTGCTTTGACTTGTTGCCAGACGCTCGTAAGTATCGGAATTTAAATTAAAAATTCTTCAAGTATCGTCTGCAGAAAAAATTCGACGATATACACTTCAGTCTTGTTGCTTGCCGGGGAATAATTTATGCATGTCTCGGGAATTATGCTGTCTTTGAAATAGAAAGCTTTCCATTTTTAATTTATCAGCCTTTCACAATTTTCATCAAGAAAGTGCACTTCAAAGACTCGTTTTGCTTTACATTTTATAGTTGTTGTTTTTTTTCTTCTTCTTCATTTTTTCTTTTTTTTTTTGTTGTAAATTGTTCTTTAAAAATTCCATTCTGTTTTCAATGTAAAAAAGAAAAGGTCCTCACCACTGATCTTTGTGGATGGAAGGAGGAAGAGAAGAGATAAGTTCATAAAAATGGGGGTTTCGATTTTTGGTTTTGTTTTCATTCCAATTTTAATTCAGTTGTTGTTCTGATAACTATTTCGAAGATGTGTTTCAATTTTTGTTGTGATCATTAGTTCGAAGATGAGTTTTAATTTTTGTTCGAGAAACTTTCAATTTTTGTTGGGAAGAGTTTCAATTTTGTTTCCAAAGAGTTTTCGCTTTTGTTTCGATTTTTGGTTGGAAGAATTTGAATTTGTTGTTCGAAAGGGTTTTAGTATTTGTTCGTAAGGGTTTTAGTATTTGTTTCAATTTGTTTTTATTTCTTTTTTCTTTGGCTGGATTTCATTTATTGTTTTAATTTTAGTTTAAGAGTATTTTAAATTTTGTTTCAATTTTTGTTTTGAAGAGTTTTAATATTTGTTTCAATTTTTTTTGGGAGGTTTTTTTTCCTGCTTCAAGTTTTGTTTAGGATTATTTTCATTTCAATTAATTTTTTTTTTATTTTTTATTTCAATTTTTTCTATAATAATTGTTTGAGAAGAGAAATTTCAATTTTTGTTTGAATTTTCGTTTAGCTGGAATTTTTTTATTGTTTCAATGTTTGTTTAGGATTAATTTAACTCTTGTTTTGATTTTTATTTATGAAGACAGAAGGAAATAATTTTAACTAAAAAAATATTTGTTTTAATTTTTGTTTGAGAGGTTTTTTTTCTAGTTTCAATTTTTGTTTACGACTCTTTCCATTTTAATTAATTTTTTATAATTATTGCTTGGGAAGAGAATTTTCATTTTTTGTTTAAATTTTCGTTTAGCTGGAATTTTTTATTGTTTCAATGATTGTTTACAAATGTTTTAACTCTTGTTTTAAATTTTATTTGTGAAGAAAGAAGGAAAAAATTTTAACTAAACGAAGGGTTTTAATTTTTCATTCGATTTTTTGCTTCTATTTTTTTAGTTAAGAGGAAGAGTTTTAATTTTTGTTTTGACGTTTTTTTTCAATTTTTTCGTTTGGAAGGGTATTAATTTTTTTTCAGAGGGAAGAAAATAAAGTTTTATCAAAAAGAGGTTACATTTTTTTTTGTTTAAAATTTTGTTTGGAAGGGTTTTAATATTTTTTGCAATTTTCTTGTTTAATTTTTTTTTCTAATTTATCTCCGGATGGAAAAGGTGTTTATCTTGAAGTGTCGCCTTTCATTTTCCTTTAGTTAGCATTCTAATTCGACGGGTTGACATTTTGGAGATATTTTGTAAATCCCTCTTTTGCGACTTTGTAACTTATCTTCATTCGCATTGCAATGATAATTCCGGAGTTATCCCTCTACTTGTTTCCCGGATACGAATGGTTAAAGGGGTAATGAAGATTAAAGAAACTCTAAGCAAGCGAAAAGGTGCGTTTTCTCCTCCTCCTTCTCTCTCTCTCTCTCTCTCTTCTTACTCGTCGTTGTCTTCTCCTTTTACTACAAGTCTACTCAAGTAACGAGAGGAGAATTTCAATAGACGTTGGAAAACGAACTTCGAGCTTTCTCAAATCATTTCAAAACTCGAAAGTGCTTGGAAGTAGAATTACGATTTACAACACATTACTGACAGTTTAACGTCTCTCAAATCTATTTTGACCCTGTGCAACATTTATTAGAATTTGTCTTTCAAAATTGCTTTTCACTTTTTTATTCTTTTTTTCTATATTTTTTTATTTACTGTTTTACTTACTGTTCTATTTACTATTTTATTTATTTCCTTTTTTATTTTACTTATTATTGTTCTTATTAGATTTCATTTATTATGTTAATTAGATCAATAATTATTTTCATTTACAATTCTCTTCTTTATTTATTATTTTATTTTTTTATTTCACCTCTTATTTAAATTACGAATTTAATTATTATTTTACCTAATATTTAATTTGTTTTTGCGCTAAAAAAATATTTTCTTCTTAGTTTCATTATTACTTATGAATTATTATTACCTGAGTCTTAATTTACAAACTTAAGTTTTTCCATTCTATTTTATTGTTAGGTACAATATTTCCCTTGAATACAAAATAAAAAAGGCAAAATTTTGACAATTTTTTTCGTTTAGTTTTCAACGAAAGGAATAATGTTTTAGAAACAAAATTAAAATAAACTGGGAGAATAATTTAAAAAAAAAAATACTTTAAAAAACAAAGTTTGTAAAAATATAATTATGTAAATATTCGGAACTAATATTCAACTGAAAAAATAGACAAAACTTCATACATTTCCATCGTGTAATTTTTGTAACCAAAAAAATTTATTCACATTGGAAAAGTTTCTTTCCAACGTTTTGAAAATTTGTTTTTACGAATGTAAAAGTAATTCAATGTATATATGTATAAGTTTGAGAATGGCATAAAATTGAATATGAATGTAGAAGGTCATTGACCCGTGGGGAAATGGCGCTTGGTTTTTGAGTCTTATTTCTGATAGAGAGAGAAGTTGTAGCGCATTTTCTGTTCATATAGGTGCCATTAGCGACCGTATGTGTACAAGTTGATAAATAAACACGTACGAATATACTGCTTTATGGAGGACACGCGTGCCACTGCGATTCGAATACCAATTAGGCAGATAATTACTTCAAGTGCCAAGCAAATAAAGTGGAAGCGAATGCTTAAGCTGCCTAATGGAATGGGTCAATGCGAAATGCTGTGAAAAAGGAAACTTTGATCGTTTTGCGCGCGACATCAAGGAGATTAGCGAAAACGCACTCCAATATCGGCTATATCTGATGACGACGATTCTCTCCAGCTCCATTCACAAGTCGATTAGAAAAACAAGAATAAAAAAAAGAATAAAAAAAATAATGAAAAAGAACGTTGGAAAAAAACGATAATACAATCTCATAAAAGTATTATACAATAAGATTGTGTAGCAAATTGTTGTCTATTATTCGCAGTAAAAGAGTTGCATTTAATTAGAGATCTTTATTATTTACATCATATAATACGCATGATTAAATTGTATTATATTATAATAAATAATTTACATCATAAAATTCTACGTATTATTTATATTATATTTACACTCCATTTATAATTTATATTCTATTTATTATTTATCTTCAACTTCATATTTGTTCTATTTTCTAATTACTATTCTATATTTTTATACTCGAATTAAATCGTTCAAATTCAATGTGAATTAATAAAATTTTTAGGTGCTTATATTCGTTTTTTAAGTAAATAAATAAATGAAATTGTACATAAAAATTTTCATCGTAGAAAAAAGCTTTATTTTAATAAAGCATAAACGTGATTTCGTTGATACAATATTTTTATTTTCCTTCCATTTTAAGTAAATCGGATTTTTCTTTCAGTAAATTTGAATTTCGCGCCAAAATAACTCTCCACTTTCCCGTCCAGATGGCATCAAAAATCTCTCACAAGCGACACGAAGCAGGTTTTTTTACACTTTTTTTAAAAAAACCGGATTTTCGATTCCTAGTTGAAAGTAATCCATAATCTAACCCAATAAATATGCAAAAAGAAAAAATTTTAAATATATTATTAAATTATTGCTGATGATTTCATTATTTTTGAAAATAATTAAATTACTATTAAAAAAATTTCCAAAATTCAATTTTTTTAAACATTTTATTCAAATATTTATTGAAATAATTGAATTTTGAATCATAATTTTATTATTTACAACAATAATATTGAAATATTGACGAAAATTTCTGAACATAATTGAATTTTGAAGAAGAATGTTAGTTTTTTTTAAATAATTTTCTTTCAGTAAATTTGAATTTCGCGCCAAAATAACTCTCCACTTTCCCGTCCAGATGGCATCAAAAATCTCTCACAAACGACACGAAGCAGCTTTTTTTACACTCCTATTAAAAAAACAGGATTTTCGATTCCTAGTCGAAAATAATGCAATATCTAACCCAATAATAGTAAAAAAATAAAATTTGTTTTCCTTAAAATAATTAAAACAATCCGAATTTATCTCTTCTGTTCTTTTTAAAATTCAAGTTAAAAAATCTATTTAAAATCTTTTTAAAATTTATTTGAAATCTATTTGAAATCTATTGTAAATCTATTTGAAATCTATTTAAGAAATCTGTTTAAAAATTCTCTTTAAAAATAAACTAAAAAAATTTCCCTGACATTAAAAAAAGATTCACTAAATCATAATAATAAACTTTCTCTCTCTCTCTCTCTCTCTTTTTTTTAATAATTCCGTTTTCAGGAGAATATTAATTCAATAGGTTACCACCTATTGAATTTACTATTCTCCTAAAAACGGAATTCCGGGTTATATCCAATCATAACATTTTCGAGATGAAATTTGTGCAGCGATCACATAATATATAATGAAGCCACACCGATTAATAAAGCGTGTCAATTTTCAATGACACAGATACCCCTATATAGATGTTCACATATATACGTATACATATATAGATAGATATATGAATGGAGCATTAAATTGAGGAGCTTAACTTGTCTATAAAATGAAATTTTCACCAAATCCTTGTGCATTAGAGCTGGAATAAGAGGACTTTTTTCTTCTCTCTTTTATTTTTTAAGAACATAATACTCATCCCATTACGAAAAGCACGAAAAGCAGTTTTCGCTTACTGCTAAATTATGGATCCCCTTAGCATGCACATGCACATGTGCTCTCTCTCTCTCTCTCTTTCTCTCTTTTTTTTCTCTTCTCCCTTATTACCTTTTATCCCCTTTCTCTCTCCCGCCTTTTTTTCCTTTTATCTCCCTTTATTCTCTTTTGCTCTTTCTCTCGTTCAATATGGCGAATTATTAACGACGTTTTAATTTAAGAATATTTAATTTTTTACAGTAACACTGACGATAATCAGCGTTGATCTGATCGAAATAAATAATAAATTTTATCAAGATTTGCGAATATTTTCTGATTCAATATGGAGATGTTTCTTTCCACCTGAGAACGCCAAGGTTACCGCTAGATGGCAGTCAAAATTCCAAGAAAGCATTTCCTTCTTGGAATTTTTCATGCCATCTAGCGGTGACCTTGGCGTTCTCAAGTGGAGAAATTCAATCAAAATTTTATCCCTCAACGATTATTTTAAAATTAAAATACCTTCTCATGTGATGTAAATGAATAATAATAAACAGAAAAAATGAGAATAATTGAAATTGTATTTTAGTATTCAAATGAAATATTTGCGCGACTATTTGCTGCAAGTATTATACGAACATTTTTTGAAACTTTTAATTCTATTTTTTCACTTCTAAAATTCGTATAGTAATAGAATATTTTATTTTTAGAAAATTTCTAAAGTTAATTACATTTCATTGGAATTATTTAAAAATACAATATCCCAGCAAAATGAATTTTTTCCTTAATTAGTTTTAATTGAATGTAATTAAATTTTTTTCCGCTTTAATAACTCCGGGGAATTTAATTGTACAATAGAATAATATCATATTACTTTTTTTTCTCTTGAAAAAAAGGAATCTTTTTGTGATTTATATATATATTTTTTAATAACAGAGTCAATAGAGAATTGAAATAAAATTCTTTCTTTATTATTTATGTTATTTATTGATTAAATAGAAAATTTTATATACGCTATGAAAAAGGTAGATAAAGTTAATATTGAAATGTATCCTCATAAATGTTGCCTCGATACTGTATAGTTAAAGGCGTATACGAAGTAAAGTAATAACTGGTTGGAGTAAAAAAAAGAGAAAAGAAAAAAAAATCACTCAGTTACGCGTAGTAATTTTTACTCTAGTTTAATATTCAATCGATTTCCTTCTGATTCGAAAGAAATAATTGAAAATAGATTTTTATGCGTAACTTTAAATATCAGATAATGATTAAGAATTCTTTTTTATTAATTAATTTTTTATTATTATATTATTTTTCGCACAACTTAAAAAGTATATATTTTGCATAAATTAATTAATTTATAATGACTAATTTAATTATAAATCATTGTCTGACTAAATCGTCTTTATTCTACTTGAAAATAAATTTTATTCTCAATTTACAAGTTTCTAGATAAAATAAATTTGGTAATAAATTTTTTTCCAAAAAATGTTTGTCACACTGTTGATAGACTTTCTAATTTCGATTATTTTTTTCTAAAATAAATTTTGATCAAAATGAGGAACATTTTTTTTAGTTAAAAAATCGAGTTTAATTTTATTTTTACTAAGTAGATTATAGTACCTATAGAAAATTGTGTAAATAATAAATATACATTTGTTGATATATTTTTTAATTATTCCAAAAAGGAAGACCTGGGTTCATTTTCCCTTTTTCACTCCTCATCATTGAAAAAAAAATCTACTTCTTGGGTCCATGGCGTAATTGAAGTATAAATTATTTCCAAGCCCCATTCTCTTTGAGAGTAAGAAAAAAAAAGATAATCCGCATGAAAAAAGGGATTTTAATGAGGATAAGACACAGCCTGACCTTTCCCCTTCTACTAATACAGTATTAAATAATTTGTAAGCAATCCCCCCCCCCTCCATTCTCTCTTCTTTTTCTACATTAGTCACAAAGTTATTGAATATAATTTAATTTTGGCAAATAATTTTATTACTTTTGCAAATAATTGAATTTCTTTGAACATTTGTAAAACATCTGCGAATTTTTCAAAAATTTTTGAATATCATTGAATTATTGCTGATAATTCCATTACTTTTGAAAATAATTCAATTACTTTTATCATTTGAGAATTTTCTAAAATTCAATTTTTTAAAACATTTTATCAAAATATATTTATTGAAAATAATTGAATTTTGAAGCAGAATTTTATTATTTATAACAATAATATTGAAATATTGACAAACATATTTAAATATAATTGAATTTTCAAGAAGAATTTTAGTTTTTTTAAATAATTAAATTTATGCAATCATTAGTAAGTTATACAAAATTTAATTCTCATTTTGTGTTTTTAACTAATATTCTTCAACAGCTCCGTTATTTTAAATAATTAATTTTATATTTAATCAAAAATTTGTCTCATTTGTTAGAAATAGAAAGACTTTAAGGTTTTTGTATATTACAATTCGTGGTTCATTAAACAAAATTGTTTAATATAATTAAATTTTTGCAAATAATTTTATTACTTTTGAAAATAAAATTGAATTTCTTTAAACATTTGTAAAATTTCTAAAAAATTTAATTTTTTTGCCAATTTTATAAAAACATTAGATTTATTAAAAATCATTGATTTGAGGAAAGTGTTTAAAAATAATTAAAATTTTAAGAAGAATTAAAAGAAAATTTTGAATATAATTAAATTGTTACGAACAATTTTATTATATAATAGTTTTATTACCATTGAAAATAATTGACATTTATAGAAGAATTTTAAGAAAGTTGTTGAATAATTATAATTTAATTTTTGCTAATAATTTTACTACTTTTGAAAATAATTAAATTTTTTATAATTTTTTTAAAATTCCATTTTTTTTGTAATAAAAATTTAGAGGAGAATCTAAAAAAATTGTTCATAATAATTGAATTTCTTTAAATATTTGTAAAACTTTTGCAAAATTATTTTATTAAATTATTTATTGAAAATAATTAAATTTTTACGAACACTTTTATTACCTTTGCAAATAATGGAAATTTAAACGCGAATTTTTGAAATTTTTAGATTATAATTGAATTATTGCTGATAATTTTATGACACTTTTGAAATTAATTGAATTTCTTTAAGCATTTGAGAAGAACTTCTCTAAAATTCAATTTGTTTCGAAAAATTTTATTAAATTATTAGATTTATTAAAAATCATTGAATTGAAGAAATTTTTTAAAAATAAATTAAATTTTAATGAGACATCAATTAAAAAAATTCAATTTCTGCAAAAATTGTTTAACTTTTACAAAATGTTTTTAAACCAAAATTATTCAACAGCTCAGTTTTTTCTAATAATTACAATTTAGTGTTTATGAAAACATTTGTCAAAATGTTTCAGAAGAATATGAATTATTAAAATTTTTTTCAAATCCAAGTTCTTCACATTTCTTAATAAAATTTATTAAAAATTGAAGTTTTTAAAAAAACAATTGAAACAAAAATCTTTTGAAGTTTGCTTATTTACGAAAATTAAAAACCAAGTTTTTTAAAACTCAATTATATTTTGAAATATTCCATTGAAATTATTTATAAATAATTCCTAAGTAATAATTTTTATATAATTCTTCAGAAATTAAGTTATTTAAAAAAAAAAATCATTGTCAAAAATAGAAAAAATCATTGTTAAAAATAGAATAAATTCAATGTTTTGTATATTATTACAAAACATTGAATTTTTTCTATTTTTGAAGATGATTTTTTTTAAATAACTTAATTTCTGAAGAATTATATTAAAACTATTTTTTTAAAATTTTTTTAAAAACTTGTTTATATCTTTTGAAGTTTGCTTATTTACGAAAATGAAAAACCAAGTTTTATAAATCTCAATTATATTTTGAAATATTCAATTAAAATTATTCATAAATAATTCCTAATAATTTTGATATAATTCTTTAGAAATTAAGTTATTAAGTTAATATACAAAACATTGAATTTTTTCTATTTTTGACAATGATTTTTTTTTAAATAACTTAATTTCTGAAGAATTATATCAAAATTATTACTTAGGAATTATTTATGAATAATTTTAATTGTATATTTAAAAATATAATTGAGTTTTAAAAAACTTGGTTTTTAATTTTCGTAAATAAGCAAACTTCAAAAGATTTTTGTTCGAATTGTTTTTTAAAAAACTTCAATTTTTAATAAATTTTATTAAGAAATGTGAAGAACTTGGATTTAATAAAACGTGGTAATTTAATAGTTTATGAAGCATACAAAAAAAAATTTAGTATTTTCTTATGAATACTAAAAAAAAAATTTTTTTTAGTCATTTGAAGAAAAATCGTACTGTAAAAAGAATTATTTTCCTGATGTCCATGAATTTTCCCCTTTCTACTAATATACTAGTAAATATTTTGTAAACCATCTCCCCCCTTAAGTCCCTCTTCTTTATCTATACATTAGTCAGAAAATTTGGTTGATCTCGATAATGAAGTTTAGAGGGTTAATGGATGAATAGGAAAGTTAATTAGTGAATTGGAAACGAGATGCTCTTGGTGTAATTGAAATGGATTAGGAGTGAGAGAGAGAGAGAGAGAGTGGGTGGATTTAGTACAAGTTTTGTAAGATGGCGAATATATAGGGAGCACCACTGTCACCTGGACAGGTTAGTGAGGCTGAGTGGAAGGTGGGTGAAGCAAAAGCAAGGGCAGAGCTCGCCTGCTCAGTGTGACGAGAATAGAGGCATGTTATTGATTATGGAAAAATACCCCTGGCTCACAAGGGTTGTGAGGTAGGGATGTGCGGCTGCCCCCTACAAGCAGAGGCATGGTTCCCAGCCGGTGTCATGGCTACTGTGCACCGTGCATTCTGTCTGCCATCCCACCCCCAGAGCCTTGTCGTGTTCCTCAACTGCCCCTAAGTCGTCGGCTGACGTCATAATAGCCATAGAAGCCTGCGACTCAATCACTCCCCCTTTAAACCCTCTATTTCGCCCTTTCCTTTCGTTTCCGTCAACGGTGGGTGTGAGCACCTACGGTCATTACCGATTGAGAGGTGATAGTCACGTGAGCCACGTGGATAAAGAGCTTTCTTATAATTCTCTCTTCTTGAAAGGAGAAAAACAATCCCAAATCAAGTTGAGACAAAAAAAAATCGCAACACTTTTAATAATTCAATAATACACGGAAAAAAAATTTGATTAAATTATTCAACTACCATTACCCAGTTGAGTGGAAAGTTGTTAAATTAATTACTTTCTTAGTTTTGTTAACCATTTTTTGTGTAGTTGATTTTACTACTTTTAAATTTTTAATAATGTAGTTAATAAATAATAGTTCAGATGACAAAAAAAGTATTTAAATTACAAGAAAAACTAGAAATTCTGATTACACTAAATACATTTTTAGATATTTTTACTACTTTTCGGTAGTCAATATAAACTAAAGAATTATTGCGAATTCAAAATAAATTTTATAATTTGAATTATAAAAATAAATAAAAATTTATTTAGTTATTAAATATTTTTTATAATTTGAATTATTTATTATAATAAAATTATTTGAAATTCATTTGAGGACCTATTGAATCATGCAGAGTAGTTAAAAAGTAGTCAAACCTACTAGAAATTTTCTTGAGTGTAAAATAAAACGAAAACATTCAGACAAAGATTCCTTAATGTTACTCCAATGTTTTGAAATCCACGGATTTTCTCTTCAGGGAGTCTAATGTGTACAAAAAAAAAATACAATTTTAAACAAAAAGTGTTGGCTTACATTAAATTAATCAAAGAATTGTAAAAACGTAAATAAACAATTGAGATGAAAATTAGAAATTAAGAAAATTAACGTAAAAACTTTCAATATATTATTAATAAACAAAAAGTTAATAAACACAACAATAAATAATAAAATGCGAGTACATTCTTACCAAATTGACAACAGTCAGAAAAATAAAATTTTGTCCAAGAATAAAAACACCCACTCATTGGAGACATAGAATCTGGAGTCAATATTTAAATTGAGTTAAAATAAAGGAAAATAAAATAAAGAAAAATAAAAATATTTTATTTTATTTTTCCTCGACTTTTTTCTCCTTTCCCGATCAAAATTTGGACTAGTTTAAATTAAAAATTATTAGACACTTAACAAAATGTTCTACTACATTTATTCACAATACACAATCCTATACGAGAATTTTTAATTCTTTAAAGAGGAAAATAAATAATTTAATGAACAATTTGAATGTTTCTTGACATTGAATTCTTAGAAAGAATATTTTATCACAAATATTATTGAGTTCTTTTGATAATTTTTAATAAAATTTTGAAGAATAATTACATTTATCGAGGAATTTGATTAAAATTGTATATTAAAAATAATTGAATTTCTGGAAGGTTTTTATTATTTTTATGAAAATAATTAAATCCCTGTAAAAAATGTTATTGTTTAGGAAAGTATACTTGAATTATTGCAAAGAGATTTTTACTAAAACAAATTTGCAAATAATTGAATTCCTGTCATATTTTAAAAAATATTTATAAGAAAAAAAATTACTTAGAATATTTTTGATATTTTTTAAAAATAATTAATTCCTTTTGGAAAAACTTGTTAGAATAATTAAACTTTTAAAAAAAATGTTTTAAAACAATTAAAATTTAAACAAGAATTTAAAAAAATTATTGAATTATAATTGAATTTTTGCCAATAATTTTACTACTTTTGAAAATAATTGAATTTCTTTAAACATTTGTATAACTTCTCCAAAATTCAATTTTTTTTTCGTAAAATTTTTATTAAAATATTAGATATTTATTGAAATTTTATTAAATTAAGGAAAATTTTTGAAAATAATTGAATTTCGGAGAAGAATTTTACTATTTATAACAATAATATTGAAATATTGACGAGAATTTTGATAAATTTTTGAAAATAATTGAATTCTGAAGAAGAATGTTATTACTTTGAAAAATAATTGAAATTATTCAATAATTTGTAACTTCTACAAAATGTTTTTAACTAAAATTCTTCTATAGTTCAGTTATTTCTAATCATTATAATTTAATATTCATTAAAAAATTTCTCTAATTTCAGAAGAATTTGAATTAATAAATAATAGTTTCATCATAGTTTTTCAGAAATTAAGTTATTTAAAAAGAAATAATTATTCTCAGAAATAGAAAAAAAAAATTTTGTATTAGAATTCTGGGTTATTACCACGTTTATGAAGCAAACAAAAAAACCCCTAAATTTAGAATTTTCTCTTATGAATTCTAAAAATTTTATTTTTCCCTTACTTTGAAGAAAAATCATATTTTAAAAAAAATATTTCCCTGATGTTCCTAAATTTTTCCTGACTGCTTTGATCTCGTAGCAATCCTGACAATTCGATAATTATATTTATAATAAAATTTAAACATAGTTTGACAATTAATGTAATAAATGGGTTTAAATTTTTTGATTTACGTTTTGTTTTTTAAAAAATATTTTTATCGTCTTCGATTTTTTTATAGCCTTAGAATTTATTTTTTCACTAAATGAATGAATTGATATTGACGACCTCGATTTAGGAAACATAGTAATAGTAATAATAATTTGAATAATAAAAATAATGCACTGAAGGAAAATGTATAATAAATTTTGTAAAAGTATTTAACAATTTGGGAAAAAAGTGCATCAAACCAAAATTATAATTTAAAAAATACGAAACTTAAAAAAAAATTATATGGAATTTAGTGAAGTTAGATTACAATTGAATTAAAAGTCTTGATGTTTAATATAATTATACTAAATTCCGTATAGTTTTTTTTAATGTTTAGTATTTTTTGTAAAAAAATTTCGGTTTGTTGTACTTTTTCCCCAAATTGTAAAATACTTTTACAAAATTTAATATACATTTTCTTTTAGTGTAATAAAAAAAATAATAATAATGATAATAAAATAATAGAAAAAATAAAGCTAACAGTGTTTAGTATTATTATCATTATTATTATTATTATTATTATTATTATTATTATTATTATTCTTTTTATTATTTTTATTACTATTGCTAAGCTAGTAGTGTTTAGTATTATTATTATTATTATTTTCATCATTATTATTATTATCATTATAATTATTATTTTAATTACTATTACTCAGCCACAATAATAAAATGAAGACAGTAAATTAATAAAACTGATATTAAAAGACAATAAAAAGTGTGAGGCACACATACCTATATAATATAAATTGAGGAAGTGAGAAATCTGGCAAACTAATTTAGACATTACGCAGAGCCATTCTGCATTGATCAATGGCCAATGCAGTGGTGTAATTGAATAAAATCCTATTGTTCGTAACACGTTGTGTTGTGTTTACTTTTGACTAGGTACTTTGAATGAAATTTCCATTACGCATGCAAAAGCAATTGAAGAAACATAAACGAGACGGGGCTGTCAAGTTGGATTACGAGTTTTCGAGTGCATAAGGTATCGATCGCTTATGGAAAGGGTTGCGAGTTGAGAATCCCTGGTTAAAGCGGCGGTTTAAGGGTGGCACGAGTGGTGGGTGAAAGAGTTCATTAAAACCAGCACCGTCTGCATCCCACCCCCTGTGCCTTTCAGCTCTACCAATTCGCCTTCGCGACCCCGTCAACCCCCCGGAGAGTGGAGGGTGCATCGTAAAAAACTCCAAATAATAATTTCGATTACCATCCCTCTCTTCTTCATTCTTTATTCCTCTCTTTCTTCTTCCTCATCTTTCTTCCCACATTACACTAATCCCCAATTTTACAACGTGCCAATTAACTTGGAAATCACAGCTACTTACGGGTGACTGCTTAGCTCTGAGTCTTCAACTCTGCTTATCATTCATGGGAATTTTATTTTATTTTATTCTACTTTATTCTATTTCATTTCATCTTAATTCTTCTTTTTCACTCTTTTTTCGCACATTTTTTACTGTAGAAATAAAAATAATACGAATAGTGGCAGATTTTCACAATTGTATATTCAAATTCCATTCATTTTTTATGTCTTCAAGCTGACAGTTGATTTTTTTACTCTAATACTAATAATACTAATACTAATTAATACGTTAATATTTTTAACGGCGTGCATAATAATTAACTTATTTTTTCAAAGTAGAATAAAAAATGTTCCTATAGTTTCGAACGTTCAAATGAACGACAATATTTTTTTCACTTCTTCTAATTTGCTTTTCTTTATAAAAAAAATATTTTTTAGATTAAAACAAATTGTTTGCAATTTATTGCAATTATTTTGGGTCACTAACAAAAAAATTAATTACCGAGTTTGTAAATGTAAAATTTTAGTTTAAAAATTTTTTTATAATTAGTAATTTATTAAAATATCTTCAATCAAAAATATTTCGTTCATTCGTTCAAAACTTGGGGATCATGAAAAAAGGGTCAATTTTTAAGTAGAAAAAAATTGATTTTTCCTAAACAGTTACTGCTTTAATTTAGAAATAAAATCTATTCACTACACGATTCCCAAGTTTTGAATGTCCAAAAGAACGAAATATTTTTTATTGAAAATATTTTAATAAATTACTAATCATAAAAAAATTTAATAACCAAAAGTTTAAGTTTACAAACTCAATAATTAATTTTTTGGATAGTGAAGTAAAATAAAATAATTCAAGGGAAAAAAAATTTTATGACCAGAGAAAATTTATAAATTTTAACTGAAAACTTATTATGACTTAAAAATAAAATTTCTTCTGTGAGTAGAATAAAAAAGATTTAGCCAGACATATAAATTTCTAATTATAAGAATAATTTTGTTAAGTTACAAAAAAAGATTTTCATGTATCGATAATTTTTGTCTCCTCGTTGGTCAGAATTTCATTTCGCTTGAAATTTGTGTTGATGGGAAAATAAAATTTACTTTTCACGTAGAATAAAGACGATTTAAGTTCGAAATTTAAATTACGAATGAATCATTTAATTATTAATGTTGTTTTTTAGAAAAAAAAAATTTATTATTTTTTCTTATTGTCATAAAACTATTATTATCATTATTATTTTCTTTTTTTATTTTTCACGGTTTTATTATTATTTATCCTAAAGATAAGAAAGACTATTTCTGGAAAAGCTCAATGATGTGTAACCACTTTAAAACTCATTCCGGCCAATTTACATTCTTCTTTAAGCTCGATGGATTTTCTTTTTCCATCGACTTTCATATAAGTCAAGATAATCAACTGTAAAAAGGATTTATTATCTGCACAATTAATGTTGCATCAATCATAAAAAACTTTATCGTTTTAAATTTATCGACATTTCTTCCTGAAATGTTTTACAGAATTTTTCATTTCATTACAATAAATCATCTTTTAGATTATATTCTGGTTTATTTAACCAAACAAAATTAAATATCTGCTTATTCTACTTCATTCAAGTTTTTATATTCTATGGTGTTTTTATTTTACTTAATGTTCCTTTATAATTGAATTTTAATTTTATTTACTTGTAGAATTAGTATATATTATAAATATATAAATATATTTAAAATATAAATATATTAATTTTTTTATAGAATTTTAATTTAATTTAATTTATTTAATTAGAAAAAAAAACTTTGTTTTGATTTTGATTCAAGCTTTTTTAATTATTCTGCTAATAATTTTGCTAAATAAATATTTTAGTTAATAACCATTTGGTCTAAATGAAAATTTCTTGAAATAAAAATTCAGAGTGTTGAAAAATCTGTTATTTGAAAATTTCTCCAAATAACAATCTGGCTAAATAAAAATTCTGTTTGTTGAAAATTCCGCTGAATAAATATTTCACTGAATAACAATTTTTCTCTAACGAAACTTTAGTTTAAGTAAATTTTGTTTAAAATTAAATTCAGTTTAATGAATATTATGCTAAATAAAAATTACGCTGAATAAATATTTTACTTAATATCAATTTGCTTGAACGAAAGTTTCGTTTGAGGAAATTTTTTTAAAATAAAATTTCGTTTAATGAATATTGTGCTAAATAACAATTCTGCTAAATAAAAATTCCGCCGAATAAATATTTCACTGAATAAAAATTCGCTCCAACGAATTGCCTTAATAAAAATTCTGTTTAATGAATACTTGCCTTAATAGAAATTCTGTTTAATGATTATTTGCCTAAATAGAAATTCTGTTTAATAAATACCTACCATTAAAAAAATTTTCTCTAATAGATATTGGCCTTAATAAAAATTCTGCCAAGTAAATAAATTTGTTCTTAAAAAAATTAATCACTTTGACAAAAAAAAATTCAAATTCGATTTACTCAAGAATTATTTATCAATCGTTTCTTTTTCTTTTCAAAAAACTACTCGCTTGCGAAAATTGATTTACGATCGTGAATTGAGAAGAAAAAAAGCCATAGAAGAACACGAGATATTTCTCTAAGGGAGAATGGGTTTAAAAGCGCGAGTTTTGCGCGCGATACGAAAAAGGGAAATAGACGCACGCAGAGTGAGAGAGGCAGAATATGAAGCTTGTATTAAAAATAGAAACAGACGGTTTGAAATTCGCAGGATAACAGCTGGTTCAATACTGAAATATTTTCAGCTACTAAAACATTCACAAAAAGCCGATTTCAAAAATCGTAATGATTATTCGGAAAGATTTACAGCTACAGCTAGTGGCTTTGGAGTTTCAGTGCTTTTTAATTTCCGAAACACGCGGTGCTGAAGTGAGTCAGGTTTGGGGTCAAAAAGAAGGTAGAAAGAGAGAGATGGGGGGTGGATGGTTTGGCTTTATACCGCGATATGACGTCACAGAGTCGGAACGGCTCCGACTATTACCGCTAGTTATGGGAACTCCGTGACTGGACAATAGTTGTCCATTCGACAGAACATGTCCTCTTCTCTCTATATCTCTATATATCCAGAAGGTATTTCTGACGGTAGAAAATTTGTCTCATCCTCAGTTGGCGATACGTGACCTGGCTGGGTCGCAAGGTCAGTAGTTTCTCCGCTTGTTGTATGATTTACCGCCCGATGTCCACGGACTTGGTATAAATGCACAAGTGTTGACAAATAGTATTTCCCGTCGCTGTTTAAATATACGAAATGGAGGCAAGCGTAGAAATGAGGAGGGCTATAGTGCTCGGGGGCAAGGGTGAAACTTATGCCATATCCTCTCTCTTTCTCTCTTTCTCTCTCTCTTAACTATATATATATATACGAGTACCAAAGTCTAAGTACTCGTACATGAAAAGCGTCCATGTGCGCAAGATACATTTGCACTTATGTCTGTCATCGTATATACACTTCACATTTTCCAAGTCTCTCTCATAACCAGAGATATTTTCATCCATTTTTGTTTCTGTACCTTGCTTTTTTATTTTCGTTTCCCTATTGTTGGAAATGAAACAATAAGATACTATAGACGGAAAACTACTTGCGAATTTTTAGAGATTAGTTGAATGTGTGTTTGTTTTTTATTTTTAATAAAAAATAGAGTTTTTTCGAAATTTTTCTCGAAATTCTCTCAGTGTTTTCAATTGAAGATCAAATTTTTTTTAATTCAATTCAATTCAAATAAATTTAATATAAATCAAATTAATGTTTAAATGCATTTAATTTATTTCCAATCTAATTTAATTTAAATTAATCTAATTTGATTTAAATTAATCTAATTTAATTGAAATGAATCTAGTTCGATTTAAATAAACCTAATTTAATTGAAATGAATTTAATTCAATTTCAATTTGATTCAAGCAGGACAAATGAATTTAAATTCAATTCAATCAATTTATTTGAATTTAAAATCAATGTTACTCTATTTTTTTATCTCGCAGTTTAAACTATTAATAAACTATAATTGAAAACAAAAATTAAATGCAGTCAATTCAATGAAAATTTAATTAAATTGAAATTTAATAGAAGTTCAATTAAATTTAAACTCAATTAAAAATGAATTGAATCTTAATTAAAGAAACTGTATTCAATTGTACTTGTATTTAAATTAATTCATTAAGGGCGAATTGAGTAGAATCAGTTGAATTTTAATTTAAACTCAACTAAAATTCAATTACTATTCAAATTAATTAAAATTCAATGAAATTGTAATTGAATTTAACTTAAATTGAATTTTAATTTTAAATTCGAAATTTAAATGAAATTCATTTCAAAGAAATTTCAATTGAACTAAAATTCAATTTGAATTCAAGTCAATAAAATTTAATTGAATTTGTACTTAATTTAATTCATTAAGTATGAACTGAGTAGAATCATTTGAATTTTATTTTAAACTTATTTAAAATTGAATAAAATTTTAATCGAATTAAACTGAAATTAAATTTTCATTTTAAAATCGAAATATGAATGAAATTCATTTCAAATAGATTTCAAATTTATTTAAAATTGAATTGAGTTCAAGTTTCATTCTATTAAAATTGAATTGAATTCAAAATCAATTAAAATTCAATTGGATTAAACTCAAATTAAATTTTAATTTTAAATTCGAAATTTGAATGAAATTCATTTCAAAAAAATTTCAAATGAACTAAAATTCAATTTGAATTCAAGTCAATAAAAATTCAATTGAATTTGTATTTAATTTACTTTATTAAGTAAAAACTGAGTAGAATCATTTGAATTTTATTTTAAACTTATTTAAAATTGAATAAAATTTTAAGTGAATTAAACTGAAATTGAATTTTTAATTGAAATTTTGAATGAAATTCATTTCAAAGAAATTCCAATTCAACTAAAATTTAAGTTAAATTCAATTTAATAAAAATTCAATTCAATTCAAATTTAAATTATATTCAATTTAAATTCAATTAAAATACTATTAAAATTATATTCAATTCAAATTCAATTAAATTTCTATTAAAATTATATTCACTTTAAATTAAATTAAAATTGTATTGAATTATTCTTAGAAATAGAAATTAATAGAAATCAAGTAATGTATAAAGATCCACTTCACTTCAATCAGTTTCATTTCATAAAATTACTGCAGTCCATTCAAATAAAAAACTAAATTTAATTTAATTCAATTAAGTTCAAATGAATTCAATTCAAAAGTAATCAATGTAATCCAATATAAATTCAATTAATACAATAAACGAAATTTTAGCAACAAATTAGTAAATACTGTAAATACGATAAATAATTAATTAGAATCTCACTCAATTAAATTAATTAAAATAAATTAAAATTTTATTCAATTAATTCAATGAAATTTAATCAATTAATTTATTTGACAAGTTTTGAAAATAATTTTAATGTTTTTTTTTCTTATAGGAAATTCAATTAATAATAATAATAATACACTAAACGACAAAAATATTAAAAAAAATTATTAAATTTGAAACAGGGAAAGCAAAAATTGCAATATAAATATCAATAATTCAGAATAAGAATTAATTTATGAATTTATATCAAAAATAGAAAATTAGAAAGAATTTTTCAATTTTCATGTGGAAAACCTGTCTTCAATAAGCAACATATTTTTTAATTAATAAAATTTTTATTTTTATATTGTGACTTTTATTCGGATAAGTAAATTATCTTTAAAAAATCAATTTAAACATTTAGGTAAGCAATTAAACCGTATTAAAAAATGTCTATAAGAAATTTTAATAAATATCGCACAAAGTATAAAAATTTAAAAGTTAAAAATTACCAAACATAATCAAATTTCAAAATCAGAAAAAAAATCGATCGCTGAAGTAAAGCTTCCTGTTAAGTAAACAAACTCTATTTTTTTGTGGTAAAAAAATTTTTGTTGTTGTTATTATTCAAATCAGCCAATCAGGTAACAATTTCCCTCAATTACCAATTTGAGTCAGTGGGAAATAGACTGCAAATCGATGAAAATAGTTTCACAAACATTTTTTAAATAGAAAATAAAAAGAAAAAGTCTAGAGAAATTTACTTGTGCAAATATTTTTACAGACTAAACTAATAATGTTATTACTCTAAGTGGCACAAAATGGATCTGTCAATAAATTCCAATTGTCCAAAATTAACCCAAATAAGTCTATTGCGAACATGAAACAATCTGTGTTCCAAAGCGCGCACGGCAAGATAATGAATCGAATTTATATTCATCTTTATTGACTCTCCTTAAACTCGAATTAAACTTCTCCTAATTTCAAAACTTGCTGTTTAGAAATTGCAAATTTCCGCTTCATATATTGAAAATTATTCGCTTCCTCAAATTTATTTTCACAAAAAAATATATAATAAACGTAATTATAATATAACTACATTTTAATTAATTTTTCTATTATTAATCCTTTCGCTAGAGTAATTATTTTTTAATGGAAATTTCGCTGCTAAAATTCCGTTGAATAAAAATTTGTTTAAATAAAAATGTTTCATAATTTGCTTTAATAAAAATTTTGTTCAATTATAATTTCGTTGAATAACAATTCTAATAAATAAAATTTCCGCTAAATAAAAATTCTCCCCAAAAAAAATTTTGTGGAACGAAAATAAAAAAGGTATAAAATAATAATTATTTTTAGTTATTAAGTGATAAAATAAGTTTTGAATAAATATACAGATTCATTATTTGAAAAAAATATATTACTTAAAAAATGCCGTTTAAAAATAGTCATCAGCTAGGGAATAAATAATGATTTGAGGAAATTAATTTTGTCTAAGAACTTCATTAATGTCAAACAAATTAACTTGATCTTCTAGAACAGATGTTGAAAAAAAGCTAAACAAGAAAAAAAAAGAAGAAGGAAGGAGTTAAGAGCGTCTAAGGTCGAGAAAGAAATTCGAGGAATGAACAAGGGGCGGATCGCAATTTCCTGATGGGGGCGGAAAGGGGGAGAGGGGGAAGCTCCCTATGATCGTCGGCAAGCATTTTTCATCGCAAAAATAACCACAAGCACGTTAGCTGAATGATGAATACCAAATTTCAAATTTACTTATGTATTTCTATCGTCTTTTAATAGAAACGATTATAAAAAACATGCGTTTTATTATATATTTTTTTAAGAAAGAAAAAAATCACTGATTTCTTATTTTTCAATCGTATTTTTTAATTATTTTTAGAATTTATTATTTTCATTTTTTAATATTTTATTTTTACAATTTATAGTACTACAATTTTTACTCATAGGTATTTTTATTTTTTACATAGTATTTTTACTTTTTAAGTACAATTTACTCATTCATAAGCAAACAGTCAGTCACTAATTTTTATAAAATTCCTCGAAAGAATACAATTATTTTTAAACATATTATTTAAATTCGATTATTTTCGAGAATTTTAATATAAATTCAATTATTTTCATTAATTTATTAAATTCCATTATTTTCATCAAAAGTAAAATGTTTCGAAGGAATTCAATTATTTTTAATACAATTTTAATAAAATTTCTTGAAATGGTAGAACTATTTTTAAAAAATATTATTTAAATCCAATTATTTTCAAGATTTTAAATAAAAATTCAATTCTTTTCTATAATTCTGATAAAGAATTCTTTGAAACAATTTAATTATTTTTATAAATTGTACAATTCTTGTCAAGAATTCAATTTTATTAAATTCGAATTCAAAATAATTGAATTTCAGCAAAAATTTCATCTGTAAATATAATTAAATTCTAAAATTGAATTGTATTTAAAGTTTTTAAAATAATTAATCTCGAAAAAATCAATGATTTTTTTCGAAATAAATTGTTTTGAAAATAAGTCAACACCTGATAAGAAGATTGTTAATTTATATAAAAATTATTGAATTTTTTTACAAAGATTGAAGAGGAAATTCTTAAAAACAATTCAATTATTTTAAAGAATTTTAATAAAAATTTTGCCAGGAATTAAATTATTTACAAATTTTTTTATAAATACTTTACAAGAACTTTACTTTACTTTTCGATTATTAAATGATAGATTACAATTTTAGCACTAAAAATGATTTTTACTTTTCTTTTTTCATTTATTGATTTTTTATTTGCTATTAATACCATACTTTTTTCATTTTTTAAATTTTTTCACTTGAAAATAAAATAAAATTGTATGCACTGAAAAAAATAAGAAACTGATTATTTGAATGTTATCAAAAAAATAAATGTTTACTTGAATCAAATAATTTGTATTTGAATCAATGAAATAATATTTGCTTCAAATACTGAAATACTTCATTCAAATAAAAATTATTTGATTCAATTAAATATTTATTTGAATCAATTAAATAATATTTGCTTTAAATACTGAACTTATTTAATTCAAATACAATTTATTTGATTTAAATAAAATATATTTAATTCAAGTAAATATTTATTTGATATTAGTCAAATAATCGATTATTTGAATCAAATAACTTTTTTTTAGTGTAAAGAAATAATTAGAATATTTTTTCTGCTTCTTATTTATTTAAATGTAAACAAGGAACAAATATTTATTTTTTAAATTCATTTTTCCATTTATTTTTGTAAAAATTTATTTTTAGCTTCTCCTTTCTTCTATATATATCGATTTTATTTTGAAGGAAGGGAAATTTTTCATTTTTTGGACACACTTTTAAAGGAGAAGGGATGGTTGGGGGGAGGGGGGGTGGTGTAGAGTATGAAGTATGGCTCCGTTCCTTTTTAGCCCTTCTGCATATTCGCCTGAGTGCGTCAGCTCTTATGGTCTGACCTTTAGAAGGGTTTCCAGAGAATAAAAAAAAGCTGAGCTTAGGCTTTTGCGGCTTGGGTGCAAATGAGAACCTACGAGCAGGCGTTAGCGCATGTTTGACTTGTCAAAGAGTCCTCCCCCTTTCTTTCCTTCTCCTCCCATCATTCTCTCTCTATATCTCTCTACTCTTTATCTCTTTCGACTTCATCTCTCATCACTGTCTCTCCTTACATTCCAACAAAAGTACTAAACTACTATCTCTGTTTCTCTCTCTCTCTGTTTCTCATATTTACCTCTCTATATATCTCTTATTTCACTCCCCCCCTACTTCTTCTCTCTCCTTATCTCTTATTTCTCCCTTAGAATTTTTTTTCGACGCCTATTTATTATTTTTCCTTTGAAAAAAACCAAAAGTCTTAAATGTCAGACTTTTGTGTATTGAATTTTTTTTGGCATTTCCCCTTTTTTTTAATTTTGCACTTTCTCTTTTTTTTTTCTCCCTCTTTTTTTCTTTTTTTTCGTTTATTTCCCCCTCTCATTATTCCATTTTTTTGTTCGTTTTTTTTACCTTTCGTTCTTTCTCCTTTTTTTTTTGCCGTGAACTTTTACAGAAGTAATAACAGGCTGGAAAGAATTTCTGGATAATAAATAAAAGAGTAGTGGCCCTAATCTCACTTAGTACCTTCGTCACATATTTAAAATCAGCCTCTCGGACCTGGCCTCGTAAAGGTACAGGAGAAGTTCGCCCGGTAGTAACTTATATTTACGAGAGTTGTGCCTTATGATTTACGACTGGCGTTTAAGTATATCTAGCGCAGATTATGGAACTCCATTCTCCTCTTATATAGAACGTCACTGAGTTTCACAGTCAAGCAAGGTAGTTCTCTACTTCGTGCCTGCTGCCTCCTTCTATATAGTCACCACAATATATACATATATACATATATATATTCACAGACACATTTTTTTTTCTCTTTTGCATTCAAATTTTTCTTTTATCAAAATTCACCTACTATCAGGAGACTGAAATTCTAGAAAAAAGACTCGAAATACGAGTTACTCAAAGTTACTCAAAGTATATTTTTTAAAAAAGAATCAAATATACTTAAAATAATAAAAATTTACTTAAAATATTCGATGTACTAGAAAAAAAAGAAGAAGAAGAAGAAGAAGAATGTACTAAAAAAGACTCAAAATCACGGAAATAAAAAAATAAATTCTGAAAAAGGCTCAAAATACTCAAAGAATGAAAAAGAAAATAATAAAAATACTAGAAAGCGTAAAAATGCTTTAAATAATTAAAAAAGGTGAAAATACGCATGAAAGACTAAAAAACAATGGGAATGTTCAAATACTGTTTAAAATACCCAAAATACTGAAAATATTCAATAAAATGGCTCAAAACACTTGAAATACTATATAATAAGACTCAAAGTATTGAAAAATATTATTGAAGCTGAATAAAAGAAATTAAGACTCAAAATATTAGAAAAAATAAAAAAATGTTAATATCCAAATACTTAAAATAATAATTTAAATGCTAGAGATACTAAATGAAAATTCTGAAAATACTAAAAACACTCAAAGTAGTAAAAAAAATCAAAATATTCGAAAGAAAAATTTTAAATACTGAAAATACTATGAAAAATATTCAAAAAGTTAAAAGCTATATTCAAGCTACTAATAACGGTTTGAAAATTTAAAATACACAAAGTATTATCTCAAAATATATTTGTAAAATTTTTTACTAATTTGAATTAGTAGTATAAAAAACTGGAAAAGTCTCAATATTCTTAAAATAAGAAGTAAAAGAATTAAAGTACTAAAGAAAAAAAATAATATACGCTTAAAAAACTAAAAAAAAACAATAACATAAATATAATAAAAGTACCTTGAGAACTAAAAATATAATGAATTGTTAAAAAAATATTTAAAATATTCAAAATACCGAAAATGATAAAGAAGAAGAGGCAAAATAGTGGAAAATATTTTCAAAACTATTTAAAATAATCAAAATACTCAAAAGTAAAAAAGGAAAAGAATCGAAATATTGGACGTACTAAAAAAATACTCAAAATACTTCTTTATATTCTTCATGCTCAAAATAATAAATTAAAATACCGAAAACACTGATAAATTTTAATCAAAAATATTTTTAAAAATCCCACATTAATCGAAATAGTAAAAAGAACAAAAAAATATTATAAAACATTTGTAATAAATGATAATAAAATATTAATTCATTGAATCGTATATTTTACATAAATACTTTAATCCTTTTTTTGCTCCATGAAAAATATGCCCCAAAGGGCGAGAATATCAACCATCAAAAAAAAGAATTCATTATATCTCTTTTTTTTACAGTTAAAACAGCAAAAAAAAACCCATTAAAAAAAAGGTTGTAAAACTTTTAGAAAAATAGTGATGATATTTCGTTAAAGCTCCCTTTCAATAAATATTTATATCCTCTGATATATATTCCTCAATAAATATTTTCATCACTGACCTTTTTCAGTAAATATTTTTAACATTGATATTTCCTCTTGCATTTATGTGTATTTATATATTTATGTACATACACACACCCACTGGAAAGCATAGATGCGTGTGAATTCCAATATATACAATTTTTTATTTTTTTTTCGCCTTCTCATAACAAAGAGCGGAACAACATTCGCAAAAAGCTTCTCTTTTTCATCCGTAAGATTAAAACAGTTGCGCTATAAAGCAACCGGGGAAAAAAAAAGTTTTATACCAGATAACAGTGACAATTGATGTCAAAAGTTATATAAACCAAACGAAAATTTCATTCCCATATCACTCATATATCTCAAAACCACTCCATTTAGAATTGAGGCGAAAGACCCAAAAAAAGGAAATACAGAAAAAAACACAAAACAAAAAAAAATATATAATACTTTTCATTTTCATCAACTTTTAGAGAGAGGAGAAATATATGCATAGAGAGAGAAAGAGAGAGAGAAGGAGGGACAACAAAAGTGTGCGACTTGACGTTGTGCACGGTTCATCATTCGCGAAACAATGGTGCACTTTTTTTTACGCGCGGGAAGACGAAGAATGGCCCTCTTTCTCGATTTGTTGCACTGATGGAAAGAGGGTGGATAAGGGGAGAAAGAAAACTGAGAAAGAGAGAGAAATTGGAAAAAAGGAACGAGAGAGGAAATTTGGGAGGAGAAATAGCAAAAGAAGAGGGAAAAGGAAATGAAAACGGAGAAAAAAAGGATAAATGAATAAGAGAAGAGAAAGAAAAAAGGAAAGAGAAAAAGAAAAGAAACAAAATTACAGAAGAGAAAGAAAAAAGGAAAGAGAAAAGAAAAGAAAAAAAGGAAAGAAACAAAATTACATAAGAAAAAAAAGAGGAAAAAGAAAAAGAGAGAAAGAGAAATTGAAAGAGAAAAAATCGAACGATAAAAAGAAGGAAAGAGGAAATAGAGAAAAAAGGAGAGACAAGACAGAAGAAGAAAAAAATGAAATAAAAAGCGATAATGAAAGAAGAGAGATAAAAAAGATTAAGAAAAAGGGGAAAATAGAGATAAGAGAAAAAGAAAGTAAAGAGACGGAAAAAATATATTGAGAGAGAAAAGATAAAAAGAAATAGAAATGAAGAGAAAAAAATTAAGTGAAAAAAGGAAACAAAAGAAAGAGAGAGAGAATGAGAAAAGGAAAAAATATAGAGAAAAAGAAGGCACAGAGAGAAAAATAGAAGAAAGAAGGGAAAATAGAAGGAGAAAAATACGAAAAATGAAAAACAGAAAGAGAAAAAGAAAACAAAAAGGTAAACAATATAGAAACGGAAAAATAGAGAGAGAAAAAAATACGAAGAGGGAAAAATTGAAAAAGGAAACAAAAATAGCGAGAGAAAAAAGAAAAACAATAAGGGAAAAACAAAAGAGAGAGAAAAATAGAGACAGAGAATAAGAGAAAGAGAAAAAGAGGAAACGAAGAGAAAAAAACAGAAAAGAGAGAAAAATCCAGAAATAGGAAAAAATAGAAAAACGAGAAAAATAGAGAAAGAGAAAAAGAGGAAACGAAAGAAAATATCAGAAAAGAGAGAGAAATAGAGAAAGAGAAAAAACTGAAAAGGGAGAAAAATAGAGAAAGAGAAAAAGAGGAAACGAAAGAAAATATCAGAAAAGAGAGAGAAATAGAGAAAGAGAAAAAACAGAAAAGGGAGAAAAATTAGAGAAAAAGAAAAAGGAAACGAATAGGTAAAAAACAGAAAAGAGAGAAAAAATAAAGCGAACTGAAAAACAGAGAAAATGAAGAAAGGGAAAAAAGCCGAGAGAGAAAGAAAACAACGACAGACTGAGCAAAAAGAACAGAATGGATTAAAAAGAAGAACAGCGAAAACGGAAGAGAAAGAGAGAGAGAGAGTGAAAAAACCAATGGAAGAGAGGGTGTTCTCTCTGGGTTAGATAGATTGACAAATAGATTGATGTCGAGAAAAACTGAGGGTTCAGAGACGACAAAAGGATAATTCGAAATAGGATAAATTGCAAATCTCTGCACAGTGCACTGTGTGTTGTGTTTTGCGGGAATTTTCAGCAACAAAAAAAAACCAAAAAAAAACTAGCAACGAGCAAAGAACTCGTCTTGAGAAAATAGCGCACTGTGACAATAAGAAATATACGATTTAATAGGAGAAAAAAGAAAGTCTGGCTTCAAGATTACTATATACGAAAAACAGTTCCAAATGATCGGCAATAAAAATGAAACACTGCGAATGACAAGATGATAAAGTTTCTCTTCTTTAGAAAATCTCTCCTTTAGCTCAAATAATTTTCTTTCCTTTGATATTACAAAACAAAAAAAAAAGAAAGGTACGGGACACATTTATATATGTATATACGTAGGCAGCTTTTTATGTTTTATTTAAATTACAAATTTCTGTAAATAGAGAGAAAAAAAGATATATTCTAATACACACTAATTTCCCAGAGGGGTGGCTTTGTGAATAAAATATCTCCTAGAACTCATTAGAGGAGTATTTTTATTTCTCCTGAATTTCATTTGACGGAATTTTCTCTTAGTTTGTACTTTTGGTTTTTGTTAGTTTGAAAAAAAGTGGAGGGAAAATTATAGGAAGTTTTTTTACTTAGTTTTCGTAGGTATTATTTTTACCTTGTTTGTTGTAAATTTTTTATTTATTCTTATTATTTCCCTGTCAACTTGAATAAGTAAAAATAATTCTGATAAAGAATTCTTCGAAACAATTTAATTATTTTTATAAATTGTACAATTCTTCGCAATAATTCAATTATTTCAATACATTTTGAATATTTCTCTAACAGGTTTAATTATATTTATAAAAATTGTAACAAAATTTATCTAAACAATTCAATTGTTCTTAAAAGTTTTCCATAAAATTCGTTGTAAACTACAATCATTTCAAAATTTTCAATTAAAGTTACTTTTAAAAAATTCACGATTTTACGAAATTTAATTTAATCTTTAAAAAATGTTGTTATTTACAAGAACTCTAATAATATTGTTTACAAGAATTTAATTTGCTTTGAATAATTTCAACATATTTTACTACATTTAAATTTAATTTTGAATCTTTTTTATAAATATTTTATAATAAGTCTACACCTGATAAGAAGATTTTTAATATATCTAATAATAATTGAACGCTTCACGGAGATGGAAGTAAATTCTTAAAAACAATTCAATTATTTGAAAGAATTTTAATAAAAAACTTGACAAGAATTAAATTATTTTCAAATTAAATTTTAATTACCATGCCTCGAAAGAATTTAATTGTTAAAAAAAATTCGATAAAATTGTTGGAATAAATAAACAAATAAATAAATTCAATTAGTTTAAATTTTTTTTATAAATACAACGACAAATAGATTTTAATTTTTAGCACTAAAAATGATTTTTTTTACTTCGAAAAAAGTTGAGGGTAAAAGTTATGAAGTTAATTATGAAGTTTTACTTAGAAAATTTTACGTTTTGCCTTAAAAAAATTTATTTTTTCCAGAGAAATTTCTTTTTTCAAATTCTAGACAATGAAGGTTATTATTTAACTTCAGTGACGTTGACTAGAGGGAAAATTATTTGCGAAAAACGAAACTATTCCTGAAGGACTAAATCTTCCTGAAGAAATTTGAAAATAAATTGTGTACCACTGTCTTTTTTTTACTTTTTTTTCTCTCTCTCTCTTTCTCTCTTTCTCTCTTTTGTCATGCCGAGCAGTTTAGTTTATTCTCAGCACAACTTGGGGGCAAATCAGATTTTTTTCCAAATCCAAATCGAATATCGCCAAAAGCCGTGTCACACATCAGAGAACTTCTCCGGTTTAGCGACTATGGTACTTTCTTCTTTTCGCTCGTGTTTCATCATTCGCTGTGTGTCTCTCTCTCTCTCTGCTATTTTCCTCTCTTTCCTCCACTTTCGCTATTTTTCTCTCTTTTTTATATATTTTTTTTATTTTTCGCTCTTTTTGTTTCTTCCTCTTTCTATTTTTCTCTCTTTCTATTTTTTTCTCTTTCTTTCTTTTTCTCTTTCTTTCTTTCTTTCTATTTTCCTCTCTTTCTATTTTTTTATTTCTTTTTTTTCCTCACTTACTATTTTTCAAAAAAAGAGAGAAATAGAGAAAAAAGAAAGAAAGAAGTATAGACAGAGATAAAATTTAAAAGATAAAAGAAAGAGAGAAGGAGAAAAAAAGAGAATTTAAGCGAGGAACAGCAATAGCAGCAGCAGCAATAGCAGCAACGCGATGGAACGAGAATCCATTGTAGATTTTGCTCTTCGATGGGGAATAGTAACATCGAGAATCAATGGAGAACGAGACACGAGAGGAGAGGACCACACGGCGATGAGAGTATAGGAATGAAGAGTGAGAGAGAGAAAGAGAGAGAGAGAGACATAAACCTGCCCCCGAGAACGAACGAAAAGCCACTCAGGCGCTGGCCTTTGTGTGTACCACGAAACGTAATCCGGCTTAACGCGTTAACAGCAGCACGAGATTAGATATACAAAGGGTTTCGCTATAAAGAGATTTCAAATTGTTCAACGACTTACGAAAAAGAGACTCTAGACCCCTCTCGAAGATGATTTTCAGACGATCGCATAAACGTTGCTTGACCTCTACGATTTAATACAGAAAATTATTTGTATTTTTTTATTCATTTTTCACCAAAATTCAGACAATAAACGTTGCAAAGAGAAAAATTGCAACAATTTTCCATTTTATTTTGTCTCAATTTGATATTAATTGCGAAAAATGTGTTGTTTTGCGCCAATTGTTTTAGACGCTCAACTAGTAAAAGTAAATTCAAATCAAACGGAAATAATCTTTTTCTCTGGATAAAATATTTAAGGGGGCAACAAATTTTTATTTTTAAATCTTTTTTATTTGACTGTATTCATCTTATTTTACTTAAAACACGCATGACTTTATAAGAATTTTTTTTTTAATAATAATTTTAAGTAAAATTTATTAATTCAATAGCAAAAAATCAGTCACTAATTTTCATAAAATTTCACGAAAGAATACAAATATTTTTAAACATATTATTTTCAAGAAATTCAATATAAATAAAAATAATTATTATTTTCTATAATTATGATAAAGAATTCTTCGAAAAAATTTAATTATTTTTAAAAATTGTACAATTCCTGTCAAGAATTCAATCATTTTAATACATTTTCAATAAAATTTCCTTAACAAGTTTAATTATATTTATAAAAATTGTAATAAAGTTTATCTAAACAATTCAATTGTTCTTTAAAGTTCTTAATAAAATTCGTTGTAAATTTCAATTTTTTTAAATAATAATAATAATTTTTTAAAAATTAGAGGAACCGTAAAATTCGTAATGTTTAAATTCAAATTTAGATTTTTTTTAATTCTTTAATGTTCTAGAATTTTTTTTTGTAATTTGCAACAATTAGTAAACGTGCAAAAAGAGAGAAAAAGAAACGGTCTTTTTTGAAGGAGAAAAAAATTCCTATCACTTTTACTTTCCACTTGAGTGAAATAGGACAAAATTCGATCAGACGTTTCTTCATCGAATTTCTTAGATTCTTCTTGTTCAAGTGAAACAAAAAAAAAGAAGCATTTCCTCCAATCTATTTTTGTTAATTTTTCCCCCAGTGTGAGTGCATTCGGTAGTAAAGTCAATTTTCAACCAGACCGGAAACTATTTCGATTTTTTTATGAAAAAAAGTTTAATGAATATTATTTTATTGATTTAAAAATTTTTTTTTAAATTTTTTTTTAGATTTATGGCGAATTTAGTTTATTCAAATTAACAAAAATGTGAATTTCCCAGTCAGAATTTCATATTTGTAAATAAAAAATATTTTACTAAAAAATTGTACGAAAAATAGTTTCGTACAATTTTTTATTTGCATACTACTTTACGAAAAAAGAACCTTTAACTGGAAGAGCGATAACTTTCGCTAAAATAGAGAAAGTATTCGTTGAAATAGTAAGATCCTAAAGTTCTGAACGTTCAAATGAACAAAATTTATTTTTTTCTTATAATAATTAGATTTATATTGCATTTATTTTCCTTCACTATTCACAAAAAAACATTTTCTTTGTTTTAGGAAGATTTTACTGTTTATACTTCCAATATATTAGTATTAAATGTCAATTTTAGTATTTTCGAAATAAAAAATTCATGGAAATTTTTACTAATTTCGCTCTCAGTTATAGTGAAAGTGGGTTTTAGTCGGACAAAATGATTTGTTTGACTTTTCTCTATTGTTTTCCATACTTCCCATTTATGTACTACTTGTACATTGTCAGTGTCAGTAGTATAACTCTCGTTTGGTCAGCCACTTTACTTTTCGTATATTTCCCTTTAATTTTATTATCAGCAGTAAATGTCAATTTCGGTGAGGCAAAATTGTAACCTGTCAGTGTAGAGTACTACCAAAACTGCCCATAAAATCCGAACGACTTAACAATTAACTTAACATTTGCTAAAAAAATGATCCAAAAAGATAGAAAACAAAAAAAAAGAAAGTACGGAAATAGTGAACAAAAAAAATAAACAATAATAATTCGAATTTTTCGCCAAGCAGTATCTTATGAAAATTGACAAAAAGAAAAAAAAATGTTTAATATATCTGCACTCGAGACAAAGAGAAAACAAAAACTGCAAAATTTCGTGACACGCAAGATAAATAAGGACCACCCTAAAAATACGCTTACTTTTCTATTCATGAAAATTGAATTTTCACAAGTGGATGTGTAACAGGCTGGTTTCGTGAGATTGTTCCATCAATCGTTGCACAAGCATCTGCTGGCTTGACGATATTTTCTCCACGTTATTATCCTTGAGGTGGGTGTGGGTGAGTGAAAAAAAAATCGCGACGATAAACCGGAAAAGCCTTTGGGGGAAAGGGAAAGAGGCTGCATCCGAAGTTATTTCGACATTATCGATACAGGGATGGTCCCCAGAGGAAAAAAGATGGCGAACAAAAATATATAGACAGGAAGATAGTGAAAGAGAGATAGATTATATATATATAGAGAGAGAGAGAAAATTGCGTTGCTTCGGTGGAAATGTGGAAAATATAAAATGGCCACGGGCACGAGGTCGTGCCTGTTCCGACCATGTATCACCTTTTATTAAACGATAAATCGGCGTAACGAAGCCACCTATAGAGACGTACAGTTGCGTTCCACCCTTTTTGCCTCCTCCTGGAAGAGGGGGGTGGGGGAGGCAAAAGGCAAAAGGCAGAGAGTATATAGAGGGGGGGGGAGAGGGTGAGACAGGACGAATACATGAGAACCAAAGAGCAAAATATATCGTGTGCGCTCCTTTGTACTTCCGTGCCCGCTCGTTATTTCAAGCGTCGGGGGATGGAAAAAAAGAGACAGAGAGAGAGAAAGAAAGAGAGGAAGAGAAAAAGGAAAAGGTAAAGAAAGAGGGGGAAAGAGAGAAAAAAACGTGGAAAGAAGAAGAAATAGAAAAAGAAAGTAACACAGAAAGAAAAAGCAAGAGAAAATGAAAAAAAAGACAAAAAGAAAGATAAAAAACGTGGAAGGAAGAAGAAATAGAAAAAGAAAGTAACACAGAAAGAAAAAAGAAAGAAATACAAGAAAAAAAGACAGAATGACAGAAAGAAGAAGAAACGAAAGAAGAAAGAAATACAGAGAAAAGAGAAAAAGACAGAATTGACAGAAAGAAGAAGAAATAAAGGCAGAAAGAACAAGAAACAAATAAAAATACAGAAAAAAAAGACAGAAAGACAAAGAAATAAAGACATAAAGAAAAAAAAGAAAGACAGAAAGAACAAGAAACAAAAAAAGAAAGAACAAGAAACAAAAAAAATACAGAAAAAAATGAAAAAGACAAAGAAATAAAGACAGAAAGAAAAAAAAGAAAGAACAAGAAACAAAAAAAGAAAGAAACACAGAAAGAACAAGAACCAAAAAAAGAAAGTAAAAAAATGAAAGCAAGAGAAAAAAAAGAAAGGAAAAATGACTTGTTCTATATAAAATTAAAAAATTATTTTTGAAAAACTTCCCAATCACTTTTCATCTAATCAAGTTTAAATTTTTACTAATTTTAATTTATTCAGATTACATACATTCATTATTAAATTATTTGAAGAATATTTTTTTTACTTAATTGAAACATGACACTTTTGTTTTAAAAAAATTTTATTCACATTTCTAAAAGTAAACAAATTTTCTTGAAAGTTTGTTTTTAATTTTTAAAAAATTTTTTCGAGAAATTTTATTAAAACGAAGTATTTACTTTACTATAGTTATTAAAGTATTAATAATATGATAAAAATAATAAAAAAAAACAAATCTTTCCAAAATTGTTTGTCCGAAGTATAATACTTTCTAAGATCCTATTAGTTCTGAACGTTCAAATGAACGAAATTTATTTATTTCTTCTAAAAATAAAATTTTTATTGGAATTATTTTGCTTTACAATCCACAAAACTTAATTACTGAGTTTGTAAAAGTAAAATTTTAGTTTTTAATTTTTTTTTATGATTAGTAATATATTAAAATAACTTCAAGAAAAAATATTTCGTTCATTTGAACGTTCAAAACTTGGGGAACATTACTTTCTAAAAAATTTTAATAAAACAATTTTTTTAAAAGTAATTGAATTTCTGCAAAGAATGTGCATAATCTAAATTGTAAAAGGTTATTGGCCTTCTGTAGAGAATATTACGATTGATACGAAAAATTAAATTTCTATAAAGAATTTTATTACTGATAAAAAATAATCGAATTCTTGTCAAAAATTTTGTCAAAATTGTAAAAATTAATTCAATTTTAGTAAAGAATTTGGTCGTTTATAAAAAGAGTTGAAATCACTAAAAATCCTTTTAAACATTTAAAAAAAAATTTTATTTTTTCAAAGAATATTACCATTTATACAAAAAATAATAGAATTCTTCTAAAAAAATTTTTTTTATGATTTAAAAAAAAATTTAATTTTCTCGTGGAATTTTACATAAAATTCATTTAAATAATTAAATTCAAAACAAGAAATTTTATGAAACGAAAAATTTTATTTAAAAAAAAGATATTTTTCAGTATTTTTTATATTGTATTTTATAAACGATTATTAAATTTGATTTTTTTGTTAGTGAATTGAAAAAATAATTGAATTTCCACAAAAAATGTAGTTTTTAAAAGGAAGTTGAATGCTTGTTAAAAAACATCAAATATTTTAGGAATATTTCAAGTCTTACTAAGAATTTTGAAAAAAAAAAATAATTGTATTTTTTTTAGTTATTTTTTCGAAAGTAATGAAATTTCTATAAAGTATTTCATTAATGATAAAATCAGAATTGAATTAACTCAAAAAATAATGTTATTAATTTTTTTGGAAACTAATAAATAATAATAATAATAATAATAATAATAATAATAAGTGAAGTGAATATTAAAAAATTTTGAAAACTGAAATTTTTCCAAAATTGCCCTATTTAATAAAAAAAGTTCTCGCAGCTTTCGGAAAATGTGATTTAAAAGTGAATTTTGAGTATAAATATTTAAAAATCCATAAAAAATATTTTACGTAATGAACTAAAAGTTTGAAGAATATAAAGAGAATTACATTCAAATATTTAAAATGCTTTTATTTTAATTGTTTTACTATACTTTACTAAATTAGATAAAAACTGTTTTTGTAAAATTAGAATTTCTTTTATTTAAATTTTCCTTTTTTTACACATTTGAGTTCTCTTAAAAATTCTTTTATAAAATGTCATAATGTGAATAATATAAAGAGTAAAGGGCGTCAGAAGTAAAGTTTTTCCGAGTTAAAAATTTATTATTTTAAAAATGAGTTAAATATAATAAATTTAATATTGTTTATGACTGAAAATTTAAATTCAATAAAATAAACAGGAGAAAGCGGGATAAAAACAGGAGTTAAACAAAAAGTGATTTTTATTGACTCCCTTGGGGATTATTTCGTACTTTCATTTCCTGCAGGAGTTAATTTAATAGAGCAAATATTTCGCTCGGTAAATTTTACTCATTTTTCTATAAAATGTGCAAAAAGGTGCGACTTTTATAGAATTATAATTTTATGATGATTAATTAATACTGTTTTTAAAAATTACAAATTTGCACTCTTTTCTCGAGGTGTAATTAGTTGCTTTAAATCCAGAGCTTCAATGTAAGTTTCGAGTTTATTCTAAAGTGGATCAAAATGATATAAAAAAATTTAGATCAATTTTTTATTTTATTCACACTTTTGATATCAATTCGTTGCAATTTCATACTTTTATTTTACTTTTTTTATACTTTTTTTCTGACTCGGAATGATCTTTAAATTCAACGATTTATTAAATGTGACGCGATCCGAAGAAAGGGACCTTAGAAGCAAAAAATTATAGGTTATGTTTGCAATTTTTTAAACGAAAATACAAAAAAAGGATCAACTTTCAATGTGAATAATTAATGTTTAAGTTTTCATTATAACTGCATAATTTAATAAACACTGATTTTAATTTTTAAAAATTAAATGAAAACTTTTGATCAACAAAAAAGTAATACTAACATAACCTTAAAGTGATTTGCTTCTAAGGTCCCTTTCTACAGATCGCGTCACAAATATTGATACTTTTAAGTTAATAGTGAGAGAAAAAAGAACAAATAAAGTGAGAAAGAAGGAATGGACGAGAGAATGAAAGAAAATTTTAAAGAAAAAATAAAGTGAGAAAGAATGAATGGACGAGAGAATGAAAGAACGAAAGAAGAGAGAAAAGAAAAGAAAAAAATGAAAGAATGAAGGAAAGAAGGAAATGAAGAAAAAGAGGAAGTGAAAGAAGAAAAGAGAAGAGGAGAGGTTGGTAAAAAGAAAACGAAAGAGGTAGATATCATTTTTGAGTACTCTGAGATTCAATAGTCCCATGGGAGGGAACTCCATTTTCCTCAGACAAAGACGACCCAAAGATAGGAATCGCATACGCATAAACATAAAAGAAACGTGCTAAGAATTCGATAAAAATCTTCCAAGTAAAATGTCGAAAGACAGTCGTCGTCGTCGTCTTCGTCGTCGTTGTCCCTTTTTGCATTTTCGATCCCTTTAGGATATCAAACTTCCACCTACATACCACCCTAATTGTTTCCCTATTCGCGTGGAAATGCTCTTTGATTCTCAAATTCTAAGTCTATTGACATTTTATATACATTTTCGATTTGTATATACCACGCTTTACAACAAACTCTCTCTCTTTTTCTCTCTCCCTTTGTCTCCTTTTTCCCTAAAAACCTTATTTTCCTACATTTATATACTAAAACAAAATTGCAACCCAGTAATTGTCTTTTATTGATTAAAAAATCAGTGCTATTTTTTTTGTTTCTTTTTTTGTGAGGGGAAAGTAAAAAAGTAATTTCCGAAATTGAAAAATTCTGTGGCAGACAAATAAAAATGAAGAAATATTAAAATTCTATTTGGAAATAAAATTTTTTATTCTTTATTTTACTGTATATTTAGTTTTCAAGTAGAAGTATTTTTGGGGAAATGAAATATTAATTCCTATAATTCAGTTTGTCTTTTCTGCTTTTTGGCATTTTCGTGTGTTATAAAACTGGAGCGAATTTTACGAATCAATGAAATAGAAATTTTGATTAAAAAAAAAAAAAATAAATGCACTGTAAATAAGAAGGAGGAGAAATTGAATTTTATATAACTGTTGATTTACTTACAAGATTTGCTGGTAATTTTTGGAGGAAAAATATCTCGAATTTGTACTCACCTGCAAAAGAAATGAGAATAAATTTGTTAATAACGTTCGGACAAGTTCAAAAAGAAATTTTTTTTTTAATTAAAAAATAAGTATTCAATAAAAAAAATAGGTTTGAATTGAACTTAAATTTGTTTGACTGTATAGCGAAGATATTTTAAATTTGATTTTAGCAAAATATGCTTGAATCAAATAAATTCTTTTCTCAGTGTTAGATTCTGGTTTATAAAAAAATTTTTATTTAAGAAATTGGTTTTTCTTTCCAAAAAAACCAATTCCTTTTGGGCTTTCAATTTTTAAATTGATTAAATTCCTACACAAGTAGTAAAAACCGTTTTCAGTCAGACATTATTTTTGTGAATTTCTAGCATCTTTTTAATTTTTTTTTAAACTATATTATTACCAATATTTTTCCAATTTTTTTCTTTTCTTTTGAAAAGAGCAAAAAGTTACTAAAAGTCCATAAAAAAAGTCTTCCACAAAAAAAATCACCATCAATTTTACTTTTCACTTAAGTGAAAATGGACAAAATTCGATCAGACGTATCTTCATCGAATTTCTCAGATATTTTCTGTTTAAGCGCAACGAAACATTCTTTTCAGAGAATTTCATTCAATCTAATTTTGTTAATTTTTTCTCCCAGTGAGAGTGCATTCAGTAGTAAAGTAAATTTCCAGTCAGACGAAACTGTTTCAATTTCTTATTAAGATAAAAGTTTAGTAAATATTATCACAGTAGTAGTGTATAGTTTTGGTCAGACAATACACCGAATTTCGTTAATACAACAGTTGTTTGTTTGGAAATTATAATTTTTAGTTCGAATAAACATTTCAAAAATTTTAATAATAAATTTGTTAAAAAGTTGAATTCCCATACAGACTTTTGTTACTAATAAAACAAATTTATTGCTTGTAAAGAATTTTATCAAAATTTTTGAAATAAATTCATTTTTTCAACGATTTTTACTAAAATTTATAAAAAAAATTGAATTCCATAAAAAAAATTGTATTGAAGCGACGTTGTGTTAAAAATAATTGAATTCCTCTGAAGAAATTTATTATTTATAAAAAATAAAAAGGGTTGGAATCTTCTTAAAAATCCAATCAAAAAATAATTTTTTTTTTTATAATTTTCCAAACAATTTTTTGTTGATTTTGATATTTTTTAAAATTTCAAGAATAAACTTGAAAATAATTGAATTTCTAGACAGAATTTTATTATTAATAAAAAATAATTTATTGCTTGCAAAGAATTTTATCAAAATTTTTGAAATAACTTTCATTTTGTTCAACGATTTTTACTAAAATTTGTAAAAGACATTTAGCTCCATCAAAAAATTGCACTACCTCGACGTTGTATTCAAAATAATTGGATTCCTCTGAAGAAATTTATTATTAATAAAAAATATTGAATGCTGGAAAAGAATTTTTTTTTTAGTTTATTGAAAATAATTTAATAATTTTGATGCAATTAAAAATTCTTTTAAAGGAATTTAATTTAAATTGTATTGAAAATAGTTGAATTAACTTAAAGAATAATTTTATTAATTTTTTTGCAAATTAAAAAATTAAAATAACAATTTAAAATGTTAAGAAAATTATCTTTTACCGAGTGATAAATTCTATAATTATATCTAAGCTGATTATTTTAAATAAACGAATATTTTTTAAAATGTTTTGATAAATATTTATATTTTTGCTTTAATCAGTAGTCAAACACGTGTTTGGTCAGACATTTTACTTTCCTTAAAACGAAAAATTTTATTTAAAAAAAGATATTTTTTTTCTAATATTGTATTTTATAAAAGATTATTTAATTTTATTTTTTTTAAGTGAATTCAAAATATAATTGAATCTCTACGAAAAAATGTAGTTTAAAATAAAAAGTTGAATGCTTGTTGAAAAACATGAAAAAAATTATTAAATTAAAATTAAAAATTAAAATAAAATAATAAATACTACTATATTTTTTTCATGTTTTTTAAAATTTTTTATACTACTACTATAATATATATAGTTTTTTTTAATAATAACTATAATAATAATAATAATAATAATAATAATAATAATAATATAAATAATAATAATAAATAATTATTATTATTTTAGTCATTATTTTATTAAATTATTACATTATTATTATTATTTAGAGAGTTTTTTTAAACTTCTTCCTCTATCATAAGTAGTAAAGATCAATTCTAGTCAGGCATTTACTTTCAATCTTTTTTTTACAATATTCATCTCAATTCTCAAATTTACAAAAAAAAATACGAAAACTAAAATGTAAAAAGTAGAAAAAAACTTTCTTAATAGAATTTTCGAATTAATTTCCAAATCTAACTATAAATAAATGTAACAAAAATTTCTCTCTCTTTCTCTATGGCGGAGAAAAAAAGTTGTGCCAAAAAATACGATTTCATCCGCACAGATATTCTCTGTTTTTTTCGCCTCCGGGGTAAAAAGGGGGCAAAGAGAAGAGAAGCGAAGGGGGAGGGGCGGGACGGGGGGTGCAATTTTCAACTTGCAGAAACAGTAAAATAGTCGATCAACTTATGGTCCATTACCCGTGGCCACTGTCATGCCTCTAATGTAGATAGATGTGTCGACGAGCAACGCTATTTATCCACAGATATCCACGTGACACGAACAGAGATCGGAGAACAAATGACCATTATAAAGTTTGCTCAGAGGTATATGTATGTACAGAGGTTGTTGTACGCAAGCACGCATATGAGGGTAGAGAGAGAGAGAGAGAGAGGAGAGGAGAAATGGGGTGAGGTAGGTAGGAGGTGATCATAACTGGAGTGTCACTGACAAATCGGTGATGATATGTCGAGGGTCCAGAGTATACTCGAACAATGAGAGAGAGAGAAAGAGGAACCACGATTAATATAGATATATTATCACGTGTCAAATAATTGCAAAATGACGCCGCACTGACGAATGACGAGTAAAGTTAGTCGCTGATTAGAGTGCAAAACTCCATCCCCCCCCCTCATCACCTCACTCAGGTATATATGAAACAAGGCTCATCATTGTCGATATTATATTCTCTTCCCCCAGGACTTTGTCATTAATATCACTCGACCCCGATTCAATAGTTACTTCCGCGATGTGATAAAAAAAAAAAAAAAGTAGAATTGGTGGTGAAAAAAAAATCTGAATTACTGATCAGAATTAGCAGAATCAGAATTAATGGTAATTGTCTGTTATTAATTTATTTCAGAGTAATAGTAATTATTGATTGATTATTTGTTTGTGAATAATTGGAATTATATTTATTATGTTAATTTATATTATTAATACTGAATAATTGTAACTATTGCGATAATTATTATTTAATAATGTATAGTAATTATTATTTATTATTGAATATAATAGTTAAATTATACAGTGGGACAATAATTTCAACTAGAAAATTGTGACAAAATTAAAATTCGTATTTGAAAATTGTGACAAAATTTTTATTCGAATTTGAAAATTGTGACAAATTTAAAATTCGAATTAAAAAATTCTGACAAATTTAAAATTGGAATTTGAAAATTGTGACAAAATTTTTATTCTAATTAGAAAATTCTGACAAAATTTTAATTCGAATTTAAAAATTGTGACAAATTTAAAATTCGAATTTGAAAATTGTGACAAAATTTTAATTCGGATTTGAAAATTGTGACAAAATTTTAATTCGAACTAGAGAATTCTGAAAAAAATTTTATTCGAATTTAAAAAATGTGGCAAATTTAAAATTGAAATTTGAAAATTGTGACAAAATTGTAATTCGAATTTAAAAGTTGTGCCAAAATTTTAATTCGAACTAGAAAATTCTGACAAAATTTTAATTCGAATTTAAAAATTGTGGCAAATTTAAAATTGGAATTTGAAAATTGTGACAAAATTGTAATTCGAATGAGAAAACTCTGACAAAATTTTTAATCGAATTAGAAAATTCTTTGAGAAGACGGTCATTGGCACGAAATTAAAAATTGACTTATTTTAAAATTTATTTTGATCTACTTTTGTAATTTGTAATAGAAATTTTAAAAAAATAATAATTCCCAGTTATTATGATTTTCTTGTTTACTTGTAAATATAATTATAATTTTTGAAAAAGCGTAAATTTTCTGAATACATAAATTCGATTTACTAAAATCAGAAAAAAAATTTGAATCTGTATTTTTCTGATTAACAGAAAAAAATATTCACTGTTTTCTTATCCTGGAAATAGTTTCAATAATAAATTTTTCTGAAACTTAATTTTTTTTCTAAATTTTTAATTATAATTTTTCACCAAAAATAATTATGTTTTTAAATAATTTTAATTTTAAAAAATTGAAAAATAAAATTGTATAAAAAAGAAAGGTTTATTTCAATTTAGTTTGAAAATATTCTGCAAGTACTTGTAAATGTAGTTCATAGTTCAATTTTTCGAAAGAATATATTTTTTTCATATAAATTCTAAATTACATTTTTAAAATGTAAAACTTGAATGTTTTTTGCTAAATAAATATTTAAATCAGTCATTACTATTTATTATCCTGGAGGAATTAAAATGTTAACTAATTTTAATAAAAATGATTTTTTGATAATAGAATTCCTATACGAAAAATTTTATTATATATGAAAATAATAATTAAATAATTAAATTAAATTAATGAATTTTAGCAAGAGAATTTATTTTTTTCTTCTTTCAAATTAAATTTTCATTATAATATTTTGAGTTACTATGAATAAAATTATTTATAAAGTTTCTAAATATAAAATTTAAGTTTTTAATTTTTATTCTAATCGGTAATTTATTGAACGTTCAAAAAAACGAAATACTTTTAACTAACAAGTTAAAAGTATTTCGTTTATTTGAACGTTCAAAACTTGTGGATATTATTTTTTATTAAATAACTGAATTCTTTTGAAAAACTTTTTTATAATATTAAATATAGAAAATATTTAAATTTCAGCGGAGAGTTTGAATTTTAATTTGTTTTGTAAGTTAAAAATTTTACTCTTTTACAATTTTAATAAAAAATAATTTTATTTTAAATTAAGCATGATAAGAATAATTTTTATAATCGTGCGATATAATTATTTTTATGATAGTAATAATTTTATTATCATAAAAATTTTATTATCACCGTAATTTTCATTGCCATAGCAATTTATATAATAATAATAATAATAATAATAATAATAATAATTATAGTTATTATTATTATCATTATTATTGTGAAGATAATGATAATAATAAATAAAATTTTTTGCCTTTTAGGACCTCAATGTTTCAAAGTAAAATTAAGAATGATTTGTAGTCTTTGGTCCTTTAGACCATAGGCCACATATCATTTTTAATTTTCATAATTTATTTAATAATAATAAATATTATTTTTATTATTATTAAAAATCTTCAGAAGAAAATTGAATTAGGACTTAAAGATAAAAAAATAAAATAGCGTGACCCCAAAAAATGTAAAAATTAGCCACTTACGAAAAGGAAATATTTCCAAAAGGAAAAAAATCACCAAATCCACAATAAAAAACCTCCAATAATTTCATAAATTTTTCCATAAAAGTAAAACAGATTATGATTAATTCATGAAAAAAAATTCATAATTGATTAAAACAAGATAAGAGTTATTCTTGGCACAGAGTTTTCCGATATTGCAGTCAGTAAGTAAGAGGAGAGGGGAGGGGTAGTGGTTTATTTTAAAATTCCAAGAGGGCGGGGAAAAACTTTGAATCTTCTCGTTTCGCACAGCCCACAATGTTTTTCGAGTTATTCAAGAATTCTAGAGCATTATGTTTATATGTATATAAAAGAGAGAGAGAGAGAGAGAAAGGGGGGAGGGGAAAGAGAAAGAGAGTAACATAGCTCTACTAGCTTTCATACTGCTTGTTTAGCTTTTCACCACTTTGTCGTTTTATCGAAGCGAACTTTTCTCCTAGCTCTTTATTTTCATTGCAAAGCGTACCCGAGCGATCCATTAAACGTCGTTACCTACGTCAACATCAATATCCTTGACTACATATCAGCGTCTGTGAAATATCAACCAAGTCAAACCGATCGATCCGTCTTTTCAGAACTTATACGTAAATTACTCCCCCCCCCCACCACAACTTCATCCCTCTTTTTCCTACAAATGTATATTTATTTTCCCTTTTTATCAATACTCGGTTTTCTTTTCTTCAAATTTTCCATTTTTTACTTTGTTTCTCAATTTTTTTTACTGAAACTAAAGTTTCGAACGTTCAAATGAACGGAATTTTTTTTTTCACCTTAAGTATTTTTAAAAATTACTATTGAAAAAAAATTGATATTACGCAATATTTAGTTTAGAATAAATTTGTTTTAAGCTAAAAAATGTTTTTTTTTTTTAAGAAATACACATTTTTAGAAGTAAAAAATATTGTCGTTCATTTGAACGTTCGAAACATTAGGAGCATATTTTTTATATTTTCTGTTAATTTAAATTAGTACCTAATGTTTACTAATGAGAATCAGTGTCTCGATTTTTGCTTTCAAATTAGGAAATTTTACTAATAAATTAGTCAAAATTGCAATTCTTTTTAATAAAAAGTAATATAAATTGTAAATAAAGTGAAAATTAAGAAAATCAATGGAAATGAAAGAATAAAGTGAAGAAAATAAAGGAAAAGAAAATTCAGATGAACAGAAAATACAAAACAAAATATAAATTGTAAATAAAGTGGAAATGAAGAAAATAAAGGGAAAAAAGAATAAAATGAATAAAAAGAAGGAAATAAAGAAGAAAGTGATAATGAAATAAAGGAAAAAAAATAAAATGCTTAAAATAGAGGAAACATAATTAGTAGAAATTGCCGTATATTTATTAGTGAAATTCCCGAATTCAAAAGCAAAAATTCAGTTCCAAATTAAAATTAACAGAAACATTTTTACTAAATCAAATTTAAATAATTTGTTGATTATTAATTTTGCCCCTTATTTAATTCATTTTTTTTCTTTTTATTTTATTATATAACTTATTCTTTTATTTATTTTCAATTTCTTATTTCTTATTCTTATTGTTTATTTTTTCATCAAACATTTACAATTTATATATTCTTGTTTCGTATTTTATTTGTTTACCTGTATATGATTTTTTCAATATTTGCTTTTTGCCGCTTTTTTCTCCATTGATTTTCATTTTATGTGCTTTAGATTCTTATCAGATGGGAAAGTATTATTTATTTAATTATCGATTTCTTCTTATCTATTTTTATTTTCATATTTATTTGTTTACAGTATGAGAATAAGGGTAAGCAGAAAATGTTGATTTACACAATTTTAGAAATCAATAAGTATTGATTTTCTCCCTATTAAATTTTTGCTTTTGAATTAAGAAATTTTACAGAAAAATTTGTAAAAATTACAATGTTTTTGTTTTGTTAATGTAATAAACATAATTTTTTTTCAGTCTAGTTATTTTAGTAAATTTATTCGCTATTTATTTTATCTGATAATTAATTTTTGATAACTGTTATTAAAATTTGTAATTTCTATTACAAATGGAAAATAAAAGGCGGAAAAAATTTTTGGATGATAAAATAGTAGAATTTATAATTATTTATGGAAATATAGTTTAGGGGGAAATTTTCAAAAAAGTATTAGCTTTAAACACCGAAATTGAAGAAAAGGTTTGTTTCCATAAATACTATTTTACATTTATATTTTATTTTCACAATTTTCTTTTTAGTTAAATTTTTTTCTATATAATTTTGTATAGTGTATATTTTATTTTTATAGTTTTTTCACTTCTTTTATGCTTTTTTAAATTATTCTACATTTATTCTTTTAGGTTTCTGTAATTTACTTTTATTTTTATAACTCTTTTTCCGATAATTTATTTAAATAATTGTGAATTTTGTAATTTTTTCTTTTTTACTTTTTTATGGAAATAAATGAAAGAACAAATAATTACTTAAGGTCATGTTATTCACTGTGAAGTTTTTTCATAGTAGAGTATATGGGGCACGTGACCACTGAATAACATAACCTTAAGTAGATGGTTCTTTTTCTTGTTATTTATTATAAAATAAGAAGAAGAAACTTTTTAGTTTAATTTTTTACAAAAAAGAAAAGGAAACTTTTTAGTTTATTTAGAAAAAAAGAAACTTTCTTAGTTTAATTTTTTACAAAAAAGAAATAGAAAATTTTTAGTTTATTTTTTTTACAAAAAAAAGAAAAAATAGAAGAAAAAGAAGAAGAAGAATTCTTCCCTTTTTCTACGTCTATAATTTTCCATTTATATTGTTTATTCTTATTTTTCATATATATATACTTTTATTTTTTATAATCAAGAAACGATTGGAATATTTTTACATCACTAGACTAGACGACTCTTGTGCAAATGCAATTTCGTGTTATGGGTACACGATCCGAGAGAACGGATTTTCATAGAAAAACGCGCGGAATCCCTTTAGTGCTGGCACTCGTACGACACCCAGAAGGAAAGATTTCTTTCAGTCGATGTTTTATATAGACGTGAAATTATTTTATTTTCCTTTTTTTTTCTATTTTGCACTCACTCTCTATTTCTCCTTCTTTTTTTCACGTCCTCCCATAAATCGCAAAAGTCGAAACTGTCGATCGACCTCACGATCGTTAAGCTCGTTTCGTATCGTGTATAAAGCGGGGTACACACCTTCCCAGAAGGGTGGAATATCACGTTCGTTCAGATGGCAGGGATTTCACTGTAATCTCCATCGCGCGAAGAGCGCGCTATAAATGCGCTCACGAGGGGTGAAAAGGATTTCCTACATTCATGAATCCTCGACTAAAATTTACTGTATGTGTGTGTGTGTGTGTGTCGAAAAAAGTGCTTCTCTCTCACTCGCATTTTTTTTTTCGTGTCGATCTAAAACGCGGTTTGTGTCAAAAAATTTCCGGAAGCACCGTAACAATTGCACACTTTAAACTTGTGAGTTAACAATAAAAATTCCAGTCATAAATGTTTTCTTTTGAAACTTTTTTTTCTCCGCATTTTAAATACTACATGATAACGTTCATTTGAAGGAAATAGAATAATTTTTTGTTTTTATTATAGTTTTCACTTAATTTATTTTTATAAAATTTGTTTTAATTCGCTGCTTTTTTTGTTCAATTAAAAGTCCTTTGATTGTTCAGTATTTTACGAAAGTGAAATTTTTTTCCCTCTAATTTAATTTTGAATTCAACTTATTTATTTTTATTCACACCAAGATATTTTTATTTCTTTCTACTTTTCTGTTACTAATTAATTCTTTTTCCATCTCAATTTCTCTATTAATATAATCCCAATTATCATTATTAAATTATTACCTTTATTAACCAATTTTTAATCATTATTAAATTATTAAATTTCTTAAACAAATTTTTTTTACATACAATTAAAAGTAATTCAATTTAATACAGAGAGAGAGAGATTAAATAAATTATTTTTAATCATTATTAAATTAATAACTTTCTTAAACAAATTTTTTTTACATACAATTAAAAGTAATTCAATTTAATACAAAAAAAGATTAAATAATTTATTTTTAATTTTCTACAACTGAAATAAAAATGAAAAGATTTCGAAAGGAGGAGAGAAAATTAAATGCTGTTTATCTCTGGCTGGATTTTTTTCTTTTTTTTTTGGTTAAAATGACAAAAAAAAACATGAAAACAAGAATGCAAGGTAAGAAAAGAATGTAAAAAGTAATGTTTCGAATTCAATTGTGTCGTTGCTTAATGTTTGAAAATTCAGTTTCATCTTCTGCAGTCATTTGTACAGATTGGTTCGAGCGCGACAAAGTGGAGACCGCCCCCTTGTGGCTTGCAATGAAAAGGTTAAAGAAAAAATTGAAAAGAAAAAAAAATGAAATAAAAATTTAAGATAGTACTCTCATCGCGTCTCTCTTTTGTGAGGTAAAGAAAATCAAGGCGAAAAGTAATTTTCAACATTGCAAGAATTTACAATGTTATTTTGTCATTTCTTTTCTCCATCTTCATTTCCCTTTTTTTCTCTCTCTCTCTCGGAATTTTATTTGATTTTTTTTTTTTGCTTTATATTTTTGTTTTTTGAATATTTTCTCATTTTTTTCCTTATTTCACTTTCTATTCTTTTCCCTATTTTTCTATTTCTGTCTTTTTTTCAATTCGGATTTTTTCATTCATTTTTCTTCTCACTTGATTCTTATCAATTTTTAGTTAATTTTTTTTTATTTCTCATATTTTTATTTTTTTTATTTTTGAACAAAGGAATTTTTTTCGCTTGCCTCTTATTTGTCCTTTAATCGCAAAGAAACAACAATAATAGTTGGAACATTAAAAATCCCCACCTAAAAAAAAAGAACCGCGATGTTAAAAGTCTAAATGACGAAATTACTTGATATATAAACGTCATAATTTCTCGTTGAAAATTTATCCCTCGAGATCACGATCTATATTCGTCTTCATAAAATATACGACCTCATAATACTCAACAATGCTTTGTATTCTATATAACCGACCTCTTACCCTTCTCTCTCTCTCTCCATCTTTATATGTACATCTTCAGAAATGTCTACGTTATTTTCACATATATACACATTCGCATCCACATAACCAAAACTCATTTACATTATGCAAATCTATCCACATTTATGGCATCTATCTTTCATTCGCATAAACTGTGCGAGCTTACATTCTCATGATTAAACACGCCCCCATTCGTGCAATTTTAAAGCTTTATTGTGTCACACAAATATGGAAAATCTAATTTTATTTTTTCTTTTCGAATTAATGGCATCCAGACATATAGAGGTAGGTAAATTTGTTTTGATGTTCGTAAAATTTTAATTGTACAAATGAAAATTAATTCTCTAAATTTGAATTCATCAGTGATATTTACTAATTTGAATTAGTAACTGGCATTTTGCTTTTTAATTAGTGACTGACTTTTTGCTTTGGAATTAGTCAATTTTACTAATAAATTTGTTAAAACATTGAGTTTAATAAATTCATATTTATTAAAAAAATCTAGTAACTTAAAGCAAAAAAGTTAAGCTCACTAATTTAAATTTAGAGAAAGTGGAAATTTTTTTTTAAATATAATCAATGAAGGTGAATTTCTACTCAAATCATTTATTTTTATATCAACAATTTTTACTCCACTGAAACTTAATTTGCAGAAATTTTTATTTCCTAATTTGGAAAAATTGTAAAATATTCCGAAAATCTAAAAACATGAGACCAAATTTCGACCAATTATTTCGGCTCGAAATTAATAATTGGCTAATCATGGGAAACATTTTCAAAAATTATTTCAATACAAAGTTTTATCAGGGGACACTAATTATTAATTAAAAAACTGAAAATTTAATTAGTATTTATTAATAAAAATACATAAAAAATCGCTTTAAGCATAAAGTGAATTTGAACACAAAATTAAATACAACTGAACTCCATTAAATATAAATTTGAATAATTAAAATTCGCCTTAAAAAAAATTCATCACGTGATCATAAAGGAAGAAAGGAAAACTCTGATTTATTAATTCCATCATTTATTCATACTTCTTGGAAAATTATATCATGAAATCAAAATAACTTACAATGGTCTTATTCATAAATACAACACCTCCGAATTGAATTAAAGTAATATGCAATTTAACACGAAAACAAATCATGAAAACTAAATGAAAACAAAAGACAAATTCAATTTAATCAAAAATAATTCTATTTTAAGACCAAAAATTGCATTCAACGTATACAAAACAATATTACGAGTCAAAAATTCGATTACAAAATATGAAGACTGTTCTGACGTCTATTAATAAAATCCCATACCCCAGAGAAAAGATGGTATTTGACTCAGAGCCAAGTAGAGTTTTTTTATTTATTTTAAATCAATTTTATTTGATTTACAAAAATTTGTTGTTTTATTTTATTTGGTTTTTATTTTATTCAGTTTTTATATTCGCTTCTTATTTTATTTGGTACAAATTAGTTCAAGTAATCAAGAAATTAGCTTTAAAATATTATTTTTCGTTTAATAAAAAGTTTGATATTTTTTTAGAAAAAAAGACAATCTAAAAATTAATATTGAAATAAATGAATAAATTTATATTTTTCTTTTCAAACATTAATTTTTTTTCAATGATAATTTGTATTCGATTATCTCTTCTTCTCAAAAGTTATTTAAAAAATAAAAGTTTGATTAGAAAAATAAAAAAATTTATTCAGTTTTTTTTCACAAAAAATGTCCAACTTTTTATTTAACGAAAAATAATATCCCAAAGTATAAATTTTTTGTACTAATTGAACGAGATATCCACGCATCAATAAATAAAATACAAATATTTGTATTTCCTACTTTTGTCAAGATTTATTTTAAATTTTGAAAGAAAATCAGTGGCAAAATACTTATATTAATTAAAGTCGGCTGACTCCACATGACCTTAAAACAAAATTATTCTCATACTGCACCCATTGCGATTCTGTCTCAAAAAAAAATTTCTCCTTTCAATACACATGTAGTGAAAAAAAAATATCTAAAGAAACAGAAAATGTTGTTTTCATGTAATTTGCGTCATACACTATATATGTTTCAAAGAGACAGAGAGAGAGAGCATTTAATTAATTAACGTCGCGGACAGACGAAATCTTCGAAGCAGAAAAGAGAGTCGCGACATTATATATGAGATAACTTTTACGAGTGCATCGAGGGATAAAAGGAAGAGGATTAAAAAGTAGATAAATTTGAGTGTTGAAGTGGATTTGTGAAGATAAAGGGGGAGAGAGGGAGAAAAAAACGTCACTGGTAGCAAGAGAAGGGGTGAATTCGCTTTGTGGGGGAGGGGGGGGGGTTTTGGCGTATACGATTAATTTGAGTAGCGTTTTCACAAACAACATTAGCGTCTATCTGGCGTGTTTCTTCATACGTATTTTGCTTTTCTCTCTTTCTCCCCTCAGCTCTCTTTTTTACTCTGTTTCTCTCTCTACTCTTTCTCTCTTTCTATTTTTTTCTCTCTCTCTATTCTTTCGCTATTTTTTCTCTCTCTACTCTTTCTCTATTATTTCTCTTTCTACTGTTCCCCTCTTTCTCTATTTTCTGTATTTTTTCTCTCTACTCTTTTTCTATTTTTTCCCTCCTTACTCTTCCCGTATTTTCCCTCTCTCTCTCTACTCTTTCTCTATTTTTTTTCTCCCTACTCTTTTCTTATTTTCTCTCTCCCTACTCTTTCTTTCTTTCTCTATTTTTTCTTCCTTTATTCTTTCTCTTTTTCTCTATTTTTTTTCTCTCTACACTTTCTCTATTTTTTCTCCTTCTCTTTGTTTTCTCTCTTTATTCTTTCTCCATTTTTTTAATCTCTACACTTTCTCTATTTTTTCTCTCACCATTTTCTGTCTCTTTCTCTACTCTTTGTCACTTTCTTTATTTTTTCATTCTTTCTCTATTTTTTCTTTCCCTATTTTCTCTCTCTCTCTACTTTTTCTTTCTTTCTCTATTTTTTCTCTCTTTATTCTTTCTTTCTCTATTTTTTCTCTCCCTATTCTTTCTCTATTTATTTCCTACTCTCTTTCTTTCTTTCTCTATCTTTTTCTCTACTTTCTCATTCTTCTTTTCTCTACCTTTTTCTCTCCTCTCTCTCTTTCTCCCTTTCTCGCTTTATTTTTTGGTCTGTTTCTCTCTCTACTCTACTCTTTTTCTACCGTTTTCTATACTCTTTCTTTATTCTTTTCTCTATTTGTTCTCTCCTCTATCTTTTTCTCCTCTTCTCTATTCTTTTCTCTCTTTTTTTCCTCTCTCTCTTTTTCTATATTTTTTCTCTCTCTCTCTCTTTCTTCTTACTAAAGTAGATAAATTTCTCTAAAAATTTTTCTCTCTCTAAATTTCTTTAAATTTCTCTCTATTCACTATATTTACTTAAGGAAAGAGAAAGGGAGAGTTTGTCTTTCTCCTTTTCTCCATTCGCTTCTGCCGTTTCCTTCTATCCTATTTACTCCCCCCTCCCTCTTAGCCTCTCATCTCTTGTCTTTCCTGTACCATTCTCTCTTTCTCTCTCTCACTCTCTCTCATTCTCTAAAGCGGCGTTTTCTCGAGCGCCAGAGAGAGAACCCTCTTCGGTCATTAGCCGTGTCCGCGGCTGACACTGCGGTAATATTTCCAACCACGTAAAACACAAGCGAACAACAATGTGACAGGACTTATGGTAAATACGCCATTATGCGAGGCATGCAGTATTCAGCATTCACGCTCTACACTCTCTACGCCTTTCAGTTAGATATATATATATATATATATATATATATATATACAACGACAAACAAGGCCGAAAATTTATCGTTGAATTTTCAGAACAATTGAAACTTGCTATATAACTATTCCGGCTTGCTTCTCTTTGTCCTACTTATGCAACTGAAAAAACGCACGAAAAAGGAAGAGCAAAAAAAAACAAAAAGACGAATGCAGTTTATTTACTGAGAAGAATAAGTTCTAAATTGGTTATTATTTTTGGTTCTAAATTCTAAAGGCGTTGCTTATTTTGAAATCTGATTTTCACTTTGTTGAATTTCGAGAAGTAAATAAATAATGAAACGAATTTTTGAAAATACTGGAAAACTATTTTTCATTAAGGGAAAATGTATGAAAGAATTATTATAAATTTTAATATTTATTGAGTGAATTTTACTAGTTTGAAATTAATATTTTAGTAAATAATCTAAAAAGGCAATAAATATTCTCTATAAATTCAAATTCGTAAAAATGATTACTAATTTCAATGAATCTTTTCTCTATCTAGAAACAGTCTTTCTGCTTTATATTTATTTTCTATTTAACGGAAAGAGAAATTTTTAATTTTCTATTCATCGAAAAAAGTAATTTTTAATTTAAAAAGAAAAAAAAACTAATATTTAATTCGAAAGAAATTAATTTCAAACTTCCTGAAAAGATAAAATTTTGAATTTATCGAAAAGAAGGAACGTCTAATTAGAAAAGAATTTATATTTAATTTAAATAAACGAAGAGAGAGTGAGAGAGAGTGATTGAGAGGGGAAGAGAGAAAATTTATTTTTATTTATCGACGATATAAAATTAATTGTAATTTATTTATCTGAGCGCGATATATATTCTCATTCTATTTGTCACGGAAATTTTATAGCACACGATCGAACAAATAAAAAGCATTTTTCAAATCGTTAAACATCAATAAATTTCAACGTGGAAAATCGGTGCGACTATTAAAATAAACAAGAATTCACGATTGAAAAGCGAAGTGAAATTTCAATAAATTTCTCATTCCACACTCGCGATATTAATAATTATGTTTATTATCTAAAATAAATATTTAATATTCCCATATAATAATTATTTACGGTTCATTATTTTTATTTTCTTATTTAACGAAAAGTAAAGAATAAAAAATTTCTCCATATTTACCTTATGCAGTTAATATATGAATATTGACGTAATGGAAATTATCGTAATTATATAAATATTTACTCAATAATTACAAATTTTACTTTTCGGAAACTATTAGAAAAAAAAGAAACAACTTTTTTCTTATTTGAAATGAAATTTCGTAATATTGTATAAATGGAATTATTTATTTAAATCATTGTAAAATAATTTTTTTCTGAAATTAATAACAAGATATTTAATTTTCAAGTAAAATATATATGAACACTAAAGCTATTTTATATGTGGACATGCATCTACCGCCAGCTCTATTGAAAATCAGCTTCAACTTTGACAAGCAATTACTCCGTTAAATTGAAAGCTAAAGTGAACTTTTCAAAAACGATTGAAAAGCTTTATTAAATTTTGCATAAAGTAAGCTACAGTGGAAATAATTTCGATTATTCTGTTAAAACTTATTATATGTGAAGAAAGATATAACAAAAATTAAAAACAATTCAAATATCGGAATTAAATTTTTTTTATTTCATTTTCCATCGTCTCTTTGATTCTTGATAAATTTAGAAGCGAGAATAATTTAAATTCCCTTCATTTGAAGTTTATTTTACACGGAAGTTAATTTACCTTTTCAGGTCATTTCGAATTAGGTAAATTTCGAATTTTTCTATACCAACTTTTTTAATTCGTTTATTTTTTTTTCATTTTATAGCTTTACAAATTAAGAAATTTACAATTTCTACGATTTTAGAATTTAATTTTTTAATTTTACTTTATTAAATAAATTTTTGTGAATTTTTCACTTTTTAGTAAATTTGTATTTACTATATTTTATACGTTATTTTTCAAAACCGAATTTTTAATTTATCCGAATTAGAAAATAATTTTTTACTTTATCTAGATACTAAATTTTTCTAAAGAAGATATTTTTTCAAATATTTTGCAAAATTTTAATCTCCCTAATTATGCGAAAATAAATTTAAAAACAAAACGAGCTAAAATTTATCAGCGAGAAGAATAAGTTTTAAATTCGAATATATACTTTAATTAACTGGGTAACTTGTTTTAATTTGAATTATATGAAAAATATGAAAATTATTCACAACTTTATCAACAACAAAAAAATATTACACATTCTCTGGCATGTAATGCAAATATCTACACTTTTTGTTTTATACCCAAAAAATTAAAATTTCCATGACGAGGGCAAAATTAAAATATGAAAAACACACACAAAGATATTAAATTAAATACATTAAAGTAATTAAAAGTTCTTATTTAATTATTTTAGTTTGAAAATGAAACATATAAAAAATTAAATTAACTTCCGCCACACATTCCTTGAAATAAAATTAAAAAATAGCTTGTGGGAAATTAAATGTTTCAAATTTAAAGGATAATTAACTTTTAAATACTTTATATTTTGTTTTGGTTCAATTAAACTGCAGTATTGTTTATTAAAAAATAGTATAAAATACTTCTATGAATATGAATTCATTAAAAAAATAAAAAATGCATGAAAATTGTGAGTAATTAAAAATTTTTGTTTTTAACTGCAGATGTATTTTTTATAATTTAAACATTTCTATGTTTTTAGTTTATTTAGTGCAAAAAGAATGAATAGAAGAAGTTGGAGGAAAAAGTATGAAAAGAAAATGATTCTTGCCCCTTGCGGTGAATTTTTTTTTTTTTTTTTTTTTTGACAACTTTGAGAGAATTTTTTTCCTCTTTCATATTTTTAAAGTTTAAATTAAACTAAAATGTATAACTACAATGTAAATGAATCTTTTCCGCCAACACACATAAATAGCGAATTGTGCTCTCTTTCTCTTTTAGTGGAAAAAAAGGAGGATGTGGTAAACGTATACGGATATGTACAATGTACAAGTAAATGTACTCTATATATATATATGATTTGTATATACATACGTGGGAATGTTAATTCACTAACAAGCTATTGCGCTTCTTTCTACACGGTTCGGTGAACATGCGCTCGGTATCGTTGTTTCGAGAACCATGTTTACTGTCCTTTCAGATCGTATTGCATGAAACACGAGTAGATTACGCCCAGTTCAGGTTTTCGGCACTGGGCACACTGGTCTTCCAGACGTTATTTCTTGTGTGCGTATATATTGGCCCACGTAACAGATATCCGTAAGACTCACACGCTTCTTTTTTTTTTTATTTAATACCGATCAATGTCATATGTGTATTACAAAAAGTGCGCATTAAAAAAAAGCGACAACAAAATATTTGCCGAAAATTATTACAAAAGGAATTTTTATTTCCAGTTTGGAATTTTATTCTAAAACGCCAGTTTCAATAAATAATTTTTTTTTCAATACAATACAATTTTATTTACACTAATTTTATGTTATTTTATAATAGTTTTTGGTCTTGGACAAAAGGGATTGTTAAAAAATTATCAACAACTTGAGATTCAATATGGAAGTGTAACTCTCCACCTGAGAACGCCAAGGTCACCGCCAGATGGCAGTTCAGTTCCTTCTTAGAATTTTCACTGCCATCTGGTGGCGACCTTGGCGTTCTCAAGTGGAGAAACTGAACAACCATTTTGCCTCTTAATTGAAATTTATCATTTCAACAAATTTTCAGTACGATTAAAAAAATCCGCGAACTACATAGAATTTAAATAAAGACGGATTTTTATTTAAGAAAATTTTCAATTTCATGACTTTGCAATTAACAAAGCTTTTGTGAAATAAAATTCTATTTAACATAACTTTTATCAAATAAAATTTTAATATATCTAAATATTAATTTAGTTGAATTAAACAAAGTTTTATTTTATTTTGAAAATTTATTTAACAAATTATTTAATTTTATGACTTTGCAATTAACAAAGTTTTAGTGAAACAGATTTTTTTATTGATTTTATTTTACTTTTTTTAATTAGATCTTAATTTTTTATTTCAATTTTACTTCGCCACTTTTCTAGTAGAAAAAAACAAAAAATTTACTAAATAAAGAAAATATTTTTTTTCTTATAAATTCATTTTAAAATGTAATGCAATAAAAATCGAAAACGTAAATTAAACATTTCTGAGTTATAACATATTTTTTATTACGTGGGAATTATTTTTTTATTATTATTTTTTAGAATATTAAATTTTTTTAAAATTAAAAGCATGTAAATTTTAGTCATCTGAGAACATATTTAATTTTCACTTCATTTTACCACAATGTGAATAAATAAATAAATAACTTATTTTATTCGTTTCTGTAGTTTAGATTTTCGATTCAAATTCTAATTTACTTGATTTGAATTTAAATAAATTTGCTTCTATTTCTTTCTCTCTCCGGCTCTCATCAAATTCCGTCAACTAATCGTTAGCTGTTGTACTATTGGAGTAAAAGTTAATTCACGCTTAAACATTTGCGACTAACATTGTTTCGAAAGGATAATTTCAAACATCAAGTAAATGAAACTACTATCAACTGAAACTAATTTTAATTAAAGCTACCACACTATTTGGCATTACCATTAATTGGAATTCTCAATGATTTCTGCTGTTTGACATTTTTCAACTCTCTGCTCTTAATTGCAAACTTTAACAGATTTTATTTATTTAATATATTTTTGTTCGGTATTTTATTTATGTTCCATCTATTTTATCTGTTCTATCCATTTTGATTCTTCTGTTTTAATTATTCTATCTATTTTGTCTAATTTCTATTTTTTATTTTTTACTATTTTATTTCATTTAATATACTCTATTTATCCTCTATTCACTTTATGTTTAATTTATTTTTTACTCAAATATTTTACTTTTGATTTTCTCTTTTTTGTTAGTGAAAAATAATGAAAATAATTAAAAGCAAGAGAAGGATTTAAAGTAAAAAAAATATTCAGTTAGCTTGGTTCAGTGGTCAAAGTAGTCGACTAGCAATAAAAAATCCAGGGTTCGATACCATTTGGTGAATGCCTAAAAGAATTTTTTTCTAAATACTAAAAATTTGTCAATCATTGCCAGAATGTTGCTTCAATATTCGAAATATATTCCATTCTGTAAATACTGAGGTAATATTATTTTGAAGGGGGGGAAAAACGAGTGGAGGAAAATTTTCCTCGGAAATAAACTACTTTTGTTGAAAAGTAGAGACGACGAGATCATTTTTCCAGTCTCATTTTTGTCTTACATCAGACCGGTTATATACGGCAAGTTGAAAAACCACATTTGACGTCTGCGCGACCCAAAGGGAGTTTTCTCGATTCAATCTTGATGGAAAATGCTATACCAAGTTTCCACATTTTTTTCCCCCCCTCATGCATGTTAGAAAAAAGAGGCTCTTATCCTGAAGACCAGAAGCGTGTCTCTGATACCATAAATACGAGTTGTGTCTTCGTATATATATATTCTATGCGTCAATAGTTTTTTTTCCCACTTTCAAACGATATGGATGAAAATGTCGAGAATATGGACATGCGTGTTAAGGGAAAATAGGGAGAGACAGAGAGCGAGAGAGAAAAAAAAGGAAGAAAAATTGAGAAAAAAAAATTTACAAAATAGAGAAAAAAAGAGAGAGGGAAAAAAAGAGAAAGAGAAAAAGAAGAGAGAGAAAATGGAGAAAAAGACGGACAAATAGAGAAAAATAGAAAATAGCAAAAAAAAATAGAGAAAAAAAGAGGGGAAAATAGAAAATGGGAGAAAAAGTGAGAAAAAAATAGAGAAAGAGAAAATAGATAAAAAAAAGATGAAAAAATAGAGAAACAAGAAAATAGAAAGTGGGAGAAGTAGAGAGAGAAAAAAATAGACAAAGAAGAGGGAGAAGAGGAAATAGAGAAAGAGAAATAAGAGAGAAAAAAATAAAAGAGAAGGAAATGAATAAAGAGAATAAAAAAAAGAGAATAAAGAAAGAAAAAAGAGAAAGATGGAGAGGAATAAAGAGAAAAAACAGAGAAAGAAAAAGGACAGAGAGAAAAATACAAAAAGAGAGAGACAGACAAGATATCAAACAGTGCAAGAGAGAATGAGAGGGAAAGTTGAAGCACAATATCCAGCATTTTGAAATCCCTCGACGAGCTTCGGCTCTTTGGATATAAGAAAAGGTGTGTGAGAGTAAAGGAGAGAGAGAGGAAAAAAAATAAAGAGAGAGAAAGGCAGACGTTACGAAAAGGAATGGACGGCCGACACGTGGTTTGGACAGGGTTGAAGGAGGTACGTACGTGCTCGGCTTCCTCTTCTTCTTTCTTTCATTTTTTTTTTTTTTTTTTTTTTTTACAAGAGGTATGTGTGCAACTTTCTCGATAGAAAGAAAAGGTGAATTGCGAAGAAGAAAAAAAAAACAGAAAGAAACAAGAAAAAAAGAAGAATTCGGTTGAAGGTTCTCGATAAAATCCCAAGGGATAGTCGAAGAAAACCAAAAAGGGCTCTCCTCGACACGATCAGCCGCTTGCAAAACCGAATGGACACCCGTGTGTGCTTTCTCTCATCATTCTCAAAATTTATTCAACTGACATTTTTCTTTCGAAAATTCACTCACACACAATGATGTATGTAAGAAAAAGAAAATAGAAAACAAATTCTTCCTTACTTTGTCTATGTGAAAATAAGAGGACGAAGTTTTTTGTAAACAAGTTTTGATATTTTTTAAAGACACGAGAAATTAAGGGGAGACGACGTTAAAACGATTAATAAAGTAAATTCACTAAATGTCAATTATTTCACCTTCCCGAGTGAAAATAGTCGACAAATATTTACCGAAAAAATACTGAAAACAAATTAGTTTTAATTTCACTTCCTTCAGTTTACTAAATAATACTTTTTTTAATTATTTTTGTTTTTTATTTACCTTTTTGTAATAAAAAAAAATAAAAATAAAATAACATAAATAATCTATTGATAAATATGTATATTTTTCTATTTTTTATAAATATATTTTAATTTTAATTATAATTGATTGTTTATTGTTATTCTTTTTTATTTATTCTTTTTTCTTATTCTTCTTTTTCCCATTTTCTATAAAATCCTAAAGTCTGAACGTTCAAATGAACGAAATTCATTTTTTCCTATATATAAATTAAATTTTTATTACATTTATTTTACTTCACTATCTACAAAAATTAATTACTGAGTTTGTAAACGTAAAATTTTAGTTTTTAAATTTTTTTATGATTAGTAATTTATTAAAATATCTTCAAATAAAAAATATTTCATTTATTTGAACGTTAAAAACTTGGGGATCATTTTTTTTATTTTCTTTCTTTAATTTCTTATTACTTCTTTAATTATTTATAATTATATTATTATTAAGAACAAGAACAATTAAATAACTGTTAATATGATTTATATATTTATTAATATTCGATCAACACATATTCTACTGTTCTTTAATTTATTTATTTACTGTACAAAGAATATTGTATTATTCATTTTATTAATATCAATAACAGAATTGTAGACATAAAACATTATTTTATTCTTTCTCTTTGTTTAAATTAAAACAAAACTTTAAAAATGTTTTTAGTTAATTAATTTGAATTAATTCAAAACGATAAAATATAATTATTAAATTTAATAACTTTTGTAAGTTAAGCTTCTGTAAAAATTAAATATAAATAATTAAAATTGAAAATAATAACAGTAATAAATAATTGTGTTAATAATAATAATAATAATCATAATAATCATAATGATAATAATAATAATGATAATAATAAAATAATAAAATAATTAAAATCAAATAGTTTTAAAATCAAATTAACTTGAAGTAACTAAAATTTAATTTAACAGCAAATAAATAATGAGCAAATTAGAAGCAGTTCAGTTTATTTGATTATTAATTAAAAAGGATAAATTGAATGAAAATAAAATTATTTAGTAAATGAATTATATCGTTCCACGTTTTCTTTTACGAAAAAAAAATTGGGCATAAATATTCCCTCTTTAAAAAGTAGGAAAAATTATTTTTCTTTCTTATTTTTTACGTTTCGTTCATTAATTATTATCATTTTATTTAAGAGAATAATTATATTTTATTAAAAAGAAGTCAGAGAGAGAGAGAGAGAGAGAAAGTAAAATATACAAGAGAGAGAAATTCTTTTGTCAAATTGCGCGAATTCACCTTGTGAATGAAGTTACTCATTTTTTGTGGATTTTCCACCATGAGAGTAAAATCTTTCTAACCTATTATTATTCTGCACATGACCCAGCGAAACTCCACTGAAATTTCATTATATATTTTCTCTTGCAATCTGTAAATTTTCATTGAATAAAATAGTCAGCATGTCTACTCGCACATTGAATTCGAGGGGGAAAAAAACATCTATATATGTACGTAGCACTATTATGTATATGTATAACAACATTTGTAGATTCAAGAGAAAAATCTTGTTTAGAAATTTAGTTTGAAAATATATTTTTTTATACGTCCATCAACATTTACAGATAATTCTCACATAGGAGAGGGAAATTTCGTTTTGTTTCATAAAAAGAAAAATATTTCTTTTTGTTGTTTGACGTTTAGAAAAACTTGATGAGATTTTTAGTTGGAAATCTTTTATTCGATTCTTTTTGTAAAAAAGTAAAATGAATTAGTTATTAATTATGTCGATTTTTTAGAGACGAAAAATGTTTTTTTCTCACTGAAAGCGGAAAGTATAGAACATTAAATTATTTAATGATTTGAGAATTTATTTTTCAATTTTAATAATTGTAATCATTTTTCATCATTCAAATAGAATAGAAAACAAAAAAATAAACTCAAGTTGATAATGGAAAAAAAAAGTTTTACAATATTAGTAATTAATAATAAGTTTTGAAAATAAAGTTTCCTCGTTCAATTAAAATAGAAAGTAAATGAAAATAGAGAGAACAAAACAAAAATAAACTCAATGTTGAGAACAAACAAAAAAAAAGAGTATTTTAAAACGACACTATTTTATCTTCCATTCCGAATGTGTATATATATATATGAATAAAACTCTCAATGAGATTAATTAGACAAATACTATAAAGTGATTCAAAATGATTTTAGTCGAGAGAAAAGCAAACTGAAAATGCATCCCCGAGCATGAATTCAGTATACCGGATTTTGCAAGAGAAGAATCTAGTGAAAGAGAATATTCAACTCTCATTCGGTAGAACAAAAACGGCACTAGTCGAGAGATAACGGTCATAGTAACGAGAAGAGGGGAAAAGGGAACTCTAGAAATCATTAGATGCAGTTACCAACTACATTTCGACCCAGTCTTTGTTCTCTTTCCAGGCAAAGTTTTCAATTTCATTAGGTTTGAGTGTATTAATAACACGCATTATCTCGACTCACTGAGAAGGAAGCAGGAAAGAAAAAAAGTACAGCAAAAAAAAAAAACATAAAAAGAGAAAGAAACAGTCTGACACTCTCGTTTGCTGACACTTTCTTAAAAGATACTTCTGTTATTCAGAAAGAAATAACCTGAAACTGGTGTGCGGAGAGAAAAGTGACTTAACTGGAAAAAGAAACAATGAGAATTTTCCACGACACACTTCTTAGGGAAAAAGAAGAAGAAGAAGGAAGAGAAGCTAAAGAAGAAAGAGTAAGAGAGAGAGAGAGGGAAACGAAGAAGGGTGGGGAAAATAAGAGAACAAAAGAAACTGTGGAAAACGAGCACTTGTTTAATTGGCGAGAGTAGACTTTTTTTTCTTTTTTTTTTTAATTTCATTTCGTCTAAACTGATCTTTGCGCAGTAATTTAAAAATTTCCTACAATTTTTCTCTCGGGGACGCACGTAATAGTTGAACATTCTTTTCGACTGTATATTTGAATTAGAATTCAATGATTGAACCAAATTTTCTGTTAAATATTTTAATTTCTTTATGCACTAATAGGAAAGAGAAAGGGTTAGAGATTATATATTTTCAGTGCCAATATTTATTTTCATCCTTTCCCGAAGTTATTTATAAAAGAATTGAAAAATTAAGCGAAATAAGCCTCTTTTACGGAATATAATAATATTATAATAATATAATATAATATTGTAATAATATAATAAAATAAATAAATAAACTTCAATGTAATGACAGAAACAGACAAAGCTCCCAAAAATCACAAATCGTCGGTTTTTTGTAATATACCGATTACAAATCCCGTATTTGTACTGCTACCAAATTTTCCCAAAAGGATTAAACAACGTTGAAAGCTCAAAAGTTCCAATTTCAATAAACGGCTTTTTGAATCGTTAACAAAAATCCATATATAAGGGGTTTCAAATAAAATAGTACATTCAAGTAATTAATCCTCCCTCTCCCCCTCTCACAAAAATCTCTTTTTTGCAAATTATTTTCCACAATTGCTTTTTGTAAATTTTATAAAGCATTTTTTAATGAATCATTTCTTTTGAAAAAACATGAATATAAAACATATCGCTATCTACCCCTCTTCTTTTTTTTTGACAATATCCGTGAAATTTTATGTTCAATTGATAATATCTTATTTTTATCAGGATATAATTTCTATTGAATTTCAATGGGTTAAACATTTGAATGCAGTTTTTTTCCCCTCTTTCTCTTTTTTTTTGTAAAGGCAAAAAAAAAAGATCAAAAACACATTTCCGTGTGCATATATAAATGTGTATGGTTTATTATTATACCATGGCATACACAAGAGAAGCACTTAACCAATCGTTATTGATCGTAAAAGTGACGGATACATGATGACATTAAATTTGAACTGCGCGTAGAATTACACCGGACATAATTTGACGGAAATGAAAGGGAATGACTGGATAGAAAAGAGGTAAAAAGGGGGAGGTGCGGAGGAGGAGGGGTCAAGCCAGTGGCAGTGCGATAAAATCATGCACTTCGAAAACCTCCCGTCGTGATGTGTGGCCACATAATATTTGCGCCTGTGCATCCATGCATTTTATATATATATATATATATATACATTAATATATGTATGTATTTCTTCCTAATCGAACGAGGAGAAGATTTTTTTTATTCAATTCGAGCGCAAAATTTTTTAACTTTCAATACAAGGCGAGATTTTTAAATATCAATTTATTAATCGTAGAAAAACATTATTCCATAAGAAACTAGAAAAGTTGGAGAATTTTATCGCAAAAAATAAAAGTAAATTCCAAATTGAAATCCGTTTCTATTAATCATTATTTTTTATTTTTTTATTTATTTTATTTTATTTATTATATATATTTTTAATTATATTTATAAAAAAAAACTTTCTAGATTCCCTGTCTGATTGTAAATAAAATAAATACGAGTTTTGTCGAAAATATTGAATATTCAACATGGAGATGCGAACGCTCCACCTGAGAACGTCATGGTCACCACCAGATGGCAGTTTACTTCCTTCTTGGAATTTTTGCCATCTGGTGGCGACCTTGACGTTCTCAAGTGGAGAAACTAAACCACTATTCTATTTCTCAGATTTAAATTCGACTTTATTTAACCATAGTTAAAAAAAAGTCGAATTTCAATAGAATTTAGTAAAGTTAATTACACTGGATTCTTGTTTGACAAAAATTCTATTAAATATAATAATTTTCATTCAATTAAAGTCTTATTTAAAAAGTATTTTATTTTTGAAAAAAACATCTTTCGAACAATGTTTTTTCATAATTAAATATTGAATTAATATGTAATTCTAAGAGATTAAGAAAATTTCCATGAATTTTTTAAACTTAAAAGAAAGTCACATGAATTCGTTTTTAATTAAGTTCTTGATGAACGATTTTCTATGAAAAGAGAATTTTAATGTAATTCAAATCACGAAATAGTGAAATAATATTGAAGAAAAATTTTATTCATAAATCGAAGTAACTTTTAATGAAAATTAAAATAATTTCTATCAAACGACATTTTTATTTTACTGAATTCTCGGTTAAATGAATTCGATTAAAGTAGAATTTTTATATTTCTCTGCATTTCTTTGTTCAACAAAAATTTTATTCAATAAAATGTCTATTCAACGTGATTTTAATTTAACTGTCTTCTTAATTAACAACAATTTTTTTTATCCAAATTTCTGTTAAACAGAATCTTTATTTAACAAAATTTGTTTAAAAAAAAATTTGCTTAACTAAATTTTTAATAAAATTAAATTTTTAGTAAAATGAAATTTTGCTTAACTAAATTTTTAGTTTTGAATGAAAAAAAAAATTTCTCAGTGCAACAAACAGAATTTGTAAAATTTGAATTAGTAAAAATGTTTTCTAAATTGAATTACTGATTAATTTTTGTTCTTGAATTAGTTAATTTTACTGCTAAATACTAACTTCTAGTAATTGTTAGTAAAATTATTATTTGTTAGTAAATTTTACTGAAAAGTAGTAATTTCTGCAAATTCATTAGTAAAATTTACTAATTTCAAATTATTTACCAAATTCAAATTTGAAATTTCTATTAAATATCATTTAAATAATAATTTATTTGAGTAAAATTTTTATCTAATACAAATTTTGTTGAATAAAGAAAAGTCAATAATTAATTCAAATTAATAAATGTTCAGTTACCAAAATTTTCCACTCAACATAATTTTAATTTAACTTCAGTCTCATAGCTAAAAAAAATCGATTCAACAAAATTTTGATATTACAAACTGTTCAGTTAACTAAAGACAGCAAAAAAAAAACAAAAAAAATTCGAAAAAGCAGGAAAAAATTCAATAAAATGGAAAAATCGAGAAAAAAACAAAAGAGAGAGAGAGAGAGAGGGAAAAAAAAGAAGTATTATAAAATTGAAGTTGGTATATAATTGGAAGTGCGCTTCAATCATTTTGAAGCGAATGCGAAAATGGAGCTTAAAGAGAAATAACGTATGTCTGGAAACAGAGATAGGCAATCGAAACGAATTAGTGCGAACGGAAACAAATGAACCAGCATCGAATTTTTTGATTTCCGTTCATGTGTCCATAGGTGAGCGCGCGTGTGAGTGAGAGAATATATACATACGATGCACTGGCAATTGAGTGTTGTTATACACAAGTCTGTATCCCACATTACATCACTGTCTGTAAATTTAGCTGGAGGGTGGTATCCACCTCACAATCCCGTCTGTAACATCACGCGCCATTGGCTGCGTGCAAAGTGATTAAAAACAGGGAACGGCAACAGAGAACGTCCCTTTCTCTCTGTTTTTATACCCAATACCAGTATATCAGTTGTAGGCGGAATAGCGACCACAAATGCCCAAGAGATTTCTTTCCATCGCTCACGTCCCTACGGAAGACGATGTACACAACTATCCCGAAAAAAGGGTTTTTTTTTTTTTTTTTTTTTGAAAATCTCAACCTTTTTTTATCTGTGTGTGTGTTTTTTTTTGTATAAACATGAGGGAGGATATTGCAGAAAAAAAACCACAAACAAATTATGGCAATTTTTTCAATTGAAAAGATTTCAAAGAGGGATTTTTTTTTAGAAAAAATAACGAACCCTTTGTTGTACTTTATTGAAGGTATATCGGAGGGAAAATAAAAATTTACATTTTTTTTTTGGTTTCTGTTGATAGAAACGTAGAAGAAAATGGAAAACATTTGTATTATCTGGATGTTAAATATTTAACACCTAAGTTGAAATTTTCTATTAATTCAAGGAGAAATTTTAAGTATCAATTTATTAATAGTGGAAAAAATGTATTCTATAAAACACTAGGAAAGTTGGAGAATTTTATAGTAAAATAAAAGTAAATTAAAAATTAAAATCTGTTTATATTAATAATTACATTTATTTTATTTATTATATGCATTTTTGATTATATTTACAAAAAAATAAATAAAATACAAAAAAAATGTATATATAATAAAATAAATACGAGTATTGACGAAAATATTGAATATTCAACATGGAGATGCGAACACTCCACCTGAGAACGTCATGGTCACCACCAGATGGCAGTTTACTTCCTTCTTGGAATTTTTGCCATCTGGTGGCGACCTTGACGTTCTCAAGTGGAGAAACTAAACCACTATTCTATTCCTCAGATTTAAATTCGACTTTATTTAACTATAGTTAAAAAAACGAATTTTAATAGAATTTAGTAAAGTTAGCTTCACTGGATTCTTCTTTGACAAAATTCAATTAAATATAATAATTTTCATTCAATTAAAGTCTTATTAAAGAAGTATTTAATTTAAAAAAACATCTGTCGAACAATGTTTTTTCATAATTAAATATTGAATTAATATGTAATTCTAAGAGATTAAGAAAATTTCCATGAATTTTTAAACTTAAAAGAAAGTCACATGAATTCGTTTTTAATTAAGTTCTTGATGAACGATTTTCTATGAAAAGAGAATTTTAATTTAATTCAAATCACGTAATATTGAAGTAATATTGAAGGAAAATTTTATTCATAAATCGAAGTAACTTTTAATGAAAAATAAAATAATTTCTATCAAACGACATTTTTATTTTACTGAATTTTCGGTTAAATGAATTCGATTAAAGTAGAATTTTTATATTTCTCTGCATTTCTTTGTTCAACAAAAATTTTATTCAATAAAATGTCTATTCAACGTGATTTTAATTTAACTGTCTTCTTAATTAACAAAAATTTTTTTTATCCAAATTTCTGTTGAACGTAATTTTTACTTAACAAAATTTGTATCAAAAAGAATATTTGCTTAACTAAATTTTTTAGTAAATTGAAAGAAACTAGGAAAGTTGGAGAATTTTATCGCAAATAAAAGTAAATTAAAAATTAAAATCCGATTATATTAATCAATACATTTATTTTATTTATTTATGAATTTTTATTATATTTATAAAAAAAAAATATATATATATATATATAATAAAATAAATACTATGCTTAAATAAAATCGAATATTAATAGAATTTAATAAAATGAATTTAACTGGATTCTTGTTCGACAAAAATTCCACTAGATACAAATTTCATTCACTTGAACTTTTATTTAAGAAGAATTTTATTTAAAAAAAAAACATCTGTCAAACAATATTTTTCTATAAGTAAATATTGAATTCACCTAAAATTCTAAGAAGTCAAGAAAATTTCCATGAATTTTTCAATTTGAAAATAAAATTCAAATGAACTATTTCTTTCGAATAGAACAGTTTCTAATTTTCAAATATCCTGCATACGTGTGTGATGCTGCAGTTTTATTACATGCGAAGGGCAATGGGAGATGGGATGTCTGACTAAAATCGACCACCACTACTCGCGAGCCTACACTATTCACTTTGCTCTTCAAACACGCTCACACATTCACAGGGAATAAAATCAATAAATAGGAATTAAATATTATTCGTATTTTACCATAATCCTTGAATAATGTTTAATAATTTTCCAGTGACAAATAATTCATTCATGAGTATGAATAAATTACAAAAACCCTTCTCTCTCTTTCTCTCTCTCTCTCGCTCTCTCACTTAACTGTAAAATTTCTCAAATACAAAGCTCACTACACTCTTACAAATGTAATTTCCTGACAAATATAATGGAACTAAATTACGTATCAATTTTAATTTTTCACTCTATTTATTCAATATTTGCATATATATATGTATGTGTGTGTGTGTGGTCCTCGATAAATGAATGATAAATACATTTGACAATTTACATTTATTAATTATACATTTGTTCAAACAATGTGAGTACAATGGGAAAATGCAACCATTTCGTGTTGTACTATTGATTTAAATTATTTTTATTCCATTGCGCACTTTGTATTTTTATATTTTTAATACTTTTTATATTACATTTTTTTCTGGTTTATGTATTAAAACTATACTCTCTAGATTCGAATTAGTAATCAATTTTACATTTAGAGCGACTGAATCAAACTAATTTTTATTAAAATGAAAGTTTAAATGACAAAGTTTTTTCTAAAACGAAATTCAATTTAAGAAAAGCTTGTGAAACAAAATTTCAATTTGACGGAATGAAATTCTTATTTATTAAAGTTGTAACAAAAGAAATTTTTATTGAACTTAATGAAATTTAATTTAGTAATATTTATATTTGTATAAAACAAAGTTTTTACTTAATGCAACTTTCAGCAAACAGAAATTCAATTAATTAATACATATTTGTGCAAGTATTTAGTTCCATTGACAAATTTTAATACAATTTTTAAGAAAAATTTCCATTTTTCAAGAAATTGAAAAAAAATTCTACGTGTATTCAAAGTAATTGAAATTCTGACATGAATTGTATAAAAAATTTTTGAAAATAAATTTCATTTCGGAGAAAAATATTATATTATTTATAAAGATAATTAAAATTTTGACAAAGAATTATGTTAAAATTTTATTACAAATAATTGAAACTCTGCAATGAGTTTTATGATTTATGAAAAAAAATTGAATTTCTAAAAAGAATTTTCCTATTTATAAAAGCAATTGAAGTTCTTTTGCAAAATTTTATTTTATAAAAATAATTAAATGTTTGCATAGAATTTTATTAAATTTAAAAAAAATTGAATTATTAAATATCAGAGAAAATTTTTTTGATTATTTTTAAAGATAATTGAAATTTTGACGCCAATTTTTGTAAATTTTCTTGTAAATAATTGTGGATTTTTGCTAAGAATTTATATTACTTTTGAAAATAATTAAATTCTTAAGACAAATTTTATAAAATTTTTTTTTTTTTGAACAATTGAATTGTTCTGTGAAATTTTTTTAAAATCGAAATGATATGACTGGATATTTGCAAATTATTGGTTACAAGCAATTCTAAATTCTTCGTATTTTTCTATTTTTATATAATTTTATTGAAACTATATTTGTTCGTTATTATTTTAAAATTGTTTTATTTATATTTGTACACTGGGCATAATAAAAAAATAATTCACATTATAATTAATGAACAATGATCCCCAAGTTTTGAACGTTCAAATGAACGAAATATTTTTTATTAAAGATATTTTAATAAATTATTAATCATAAAAATATTTAAAAACTCAAATTTTACATTTTGAAACTCAGTAATTTTTTTTTTTTTATAGTGACGCAAAACAATTGCTCTAAAAATTGAATTTTTAGAAGAAATCAACCAATTTCGTTCATTTGAACGTTCAGAACTTTAGGATCCTAATGAACAATTTTATTTTCGGAAAATATGACTTTGGGGAAAAAAGTACTTTGGAAATACGGTTTGCAGAATTTCCATGAAATCTACAGAGAAAAGTGTCCTGGAAAATAAATTCCATGGAATTTTTCAACTTGTGTTGAAACTCATTAGTTAAAAGAAAATTTTCAATTAAAAAAAAATATTAGAAGCGATCATAAACTACTTGAAGGTGTTAGGGGTAATTTTAACGTTTCTAAATTGAGAACTATCGAATGGTTTAAAATTTTTGAAAAAATGGCTGACGTAAACTTTGGACTATTCCCAAGTATTGCTATTTGAATAATTACTAATTAAATAATTAAATAATTAATTAATAAGGCAATCAGTCGAATTATCATTACAGTTTCATTAGAAAATGAAAAGTGAATTTGCCTCATTTATCATTGTACTAAATATCCCCCTGGGGTCAATCATGGGGTTTTTTTTTAAAACACCCACACTCACAAGTAAAACAATCTTTTCCCTTGATAAGCTACTTTGTTGAACTAAGTCGATGATGTACTCTCCGGAAAAAGTTTTCTGACTTGAAAAAAACTCTGTCGGTATTTGGGGAGTTTTCTCCTTTTTACATTCCGTTTCTTTCTCTTTTCCCAGGGAAAGATTCTTCAAAGTTTTCAGTTCATTCTAGCAATTTGCGAAGAATTTAAAGTGGAAGCTAGCGCAGCACACACAAGAGAAGAAAGCACATCTTCTTATAGGCTATATGGTGGGAGGAGAGTGAGAGAGAGAGAAGCAGAACATTTGCATGCAAAGGTCTAGATAAAAGCTAATACTGAGGATCGTCATTCCGCCTGACGTCGCGAGATTGTTCTTATTTCTCATGCAAAAATCAGAGAGAGAGAGAGAGAGAGAAGGAAACAAAGTTAGCCCGAATTGTCAGGCGAATGTTGGTCGGCGTCAAAAACTTCACCGTGACTTGAGTACGAACCGGAACGAGAGTTATGGTTCAGTGAGTGAGTTTCCTTCCGTTTTTCCCCCAAGGCTATAGTATATGTGTATATATATATATATATATCTATATGTGTGGAAAGGGGAATGAGAAATCGTGATCGGTTCAAGCAACTGAGAGATCAGAGGCGAACTCAACTTGAAACGAAAAGTGGGAGAGAGAGAGAGGGAGGTTAATCAGCACAATTACGGGATTAAGGAGAAGTAGACACTATCCTGTGGTGTATAGGATTGCTATATAGAACTGGAAAAGCCGCATTCAGAGAAATACAGGAAATTGACTAGAGCAAAAGCGAGACATTTGAAATAGGGATGGAAAATCCCGAGAGTCCAGTTCACTCACTCTCATCTCTCTCTCTCTCTCTCTTTCTCTCTATATCGATAGAATTCAATTCCCCAAACAGATTCACTTTGATGCATAATCACTTTGCTCTCCCCCAACCCCCCCCCCCTCATACACTGGTCATTGTATTCAAAGTTTCAACTTTAGAAGTTTCGGGTGAAAATTCCACTCGGACGAAAGAACATCATTTAGTTAATGCTCTTTTCCTTTATTTGTATTTCCCATTCGGTAGAGACACTTTGCTTTTGACTTGTATTTTCTATATTTCGTTTAATATATATATACATTTCAGTTTCAATTTAATGGAATCCTTTTCGTTTTGGGAATTTTCCCTGCGTACTTGGAAATTAATTTCTCGAAGGTCTTTTTGGGTAAATAAATTGCATTCAAAGAGTATAAGAGAGAAAGAGAGAAAGAGGTTTTAGTTTGATGGATTCTCGATCATAAAGTGAATTGAAAATTTTATTGGTCTGCGTGATTATTTTATATAGTGTTCGTTTAGGTGGAATACTTATTTGCTGTGTAGAAATTTCGTTAGAGTGGATTTTTATTTATGGTTGAATTTTTAATACGACGAATTTTCATCTTGGTTAAATTTTTAGTTTGGCAAATTTTCATTCGGTTGTTCTCAATTCAATACAATGGGAAAAATTTATTTCATTCAAATGAAATTATTAAATTAATTAAATAAATATTTACTAGGATAGAATAATTTTTATTTGAATCAAATAGATATTTACTTGATTCAAATAAGTATTTACTTGATTCAAATAAGTATTTCCTTGAATCAAATACATTGTATTTGAAGAAAATATTATTTGAATGATTCAAATATTTCAGTATTTGAAGCAAATATTATTCTCGCTTCAATTCGACAAATTTTCACTTTAAGAAATTTTTTAAATCACAGAATTTTCATGTAGCCAAATTTTTAATTCGACAGGTTTTTTAATTAGCTGAGTTTTCAATTCGAGAAATTTCTAATTCGATTCATTTAAAAAAATATTCAATTTAACAAATTTATTAATAAAAGTTTTTTCTTTCAAAATCAAAAAGTCATTCAATAAATTCAACTACTCTCTAAATTTGAATTAAGTAAAAATGTTTACTAATTTGAATTAGTGACTGACTTTTTGCTTTTGAATTAGTAAAATTTACTAATAATTAATAAATAGTAATATCCACTAATTTATTAGTAAAATTCACTAATTCAAGAGCAAAAAGTCAGCCACTAATTCAAATTAGTCAGCATTTTTATTAATTAAAATTTAGAGAGTATAGTAAACATTATTACTTATTCAAATTTAGAGAGTATTTCAAACAAATTTTTAATGAATCCGAATTTTAATAAACAAAGTTTTAATAGTAATTGAAAAAATCATTGGCTATAAAGTATAAACAAAAAAATTATTTAATTCAACCAAATATTTGTTTGACAAAGTTATTTGTTTATTTATTTTTGAATACACAAGCAACCGATTTATTTTCTGCAAAATAAATTTATTTTTCCCCTGCATGTAATTACGGACAACATTATAAAAAACAAGAATCAATTAAATTTAATCATGTTGAATGAATTGAAGGAAATCAATCGATTATTATATATAAAAAAAAGAAAAGGGAATTTTGAAGCAGAACTTCTATTTTTATTCGCGATAACTTTATATCACACCAGATTGAAGGATGGAGAAAGAGGGAGGGAAGTTTTTTCTCTCTCAAAGAGTAGGGGTCGAGGACAGAGGAAATTAAACTGAAAGGGTGGATATTAGGGCAAAGAACAGGAAGTAACGGGAAGAAAAAAAAATCAAGGGTTGTTATAGAAAAGAAAGTGAAATTAAAGAAAGGAGATGTTAAAAAAGTGTAAAAAAAAGATCAAGAAAAAAGTAAAAAAAAAGTAAGGAAAATAGAGAAAATAGTAAGGAAAATTGGGAAAGTGAAAAATAGTAAAAAAATGTAGAAAAAAATCTTAATTTGAATTAAGACAAAGAAAAGGTTATTAATTTTAATTAGTGAATGAATTTTTTAAATAATTCAAAATCGAAATAATTAATTTTAGTATTTTACTGATAAATTAGTTGGAAAAATTAATTATTTACCAAAGAGATATTTTTTTTACACTTTTTACTCTCTTTATTTTCTTTAATATTTTCCCTTTCTTTGTTTTCTTTATTTTTATACATTTTTTTTACTCTTTTTACTGTTTTTCACTTTTCTATTTTTTAGTTTTATTAACTATTTTTTACTCTCTACTTTCTTTACTTTTCATACATTTTCTTTACTCTTTTTACTATCTTTCACTTTTCTATTTTTATAGTTTTATTAATTATTTTTTAACTTCTACTTTCATTACTTTTTAATTTTTCTACTTCTCTCTAAATTTAAATTAGTAAAAATATCGACTAATCTGAATTAGAGACTGACTTTTTGATTTTTAATCAATTTAATAAGTTTTTAATTTTGTTTCATAAAAAAAAATTAGTAATTTTACTAATTCTATTTTAAAATTTGTAGAATTGACAAGATCCCCAAGTTTTGAAAGCTTAAATATACGAAATATTTTTTATTGATAATATTTTAATAAATTACTATAATCATAACAAATTTAAAAACTAAAATTACCTTTACAAACTAAGTAATATATTTATTTTCATAGTGAAGCAAAGTAATTACAATAAAAATTTAATTTTTGGATGAAATAAAATTTTTATTAATAAGTAAAATTTACTATAATTCAAAAGAAAAACGTCAGTTCAAATTAATTAACAATTTAAATTCAAATTTAGAGAGTGGTAAGGAAAATAAAAAAGCAAAAAAATAAAGAATTAAAAATGGTAAGAGAAAGTAAAAAAAGCAAAAAAAAGGAACTGAAGAGCAGAGACAAAAGCATTGAAAAAATTCCGACTCTCCTTTTTTTCTCTCGTTAAAAAATTGAAAACAAAGACAATATTGTAATTGGTATTTTAATTTTTAATTTGATTATAAACATCTTATGAAAGTTTTTCTTTCTCTCTCTCTCTTTTTTTTTTTATCAAATACCTTTAAAGAAAATCGTTTTATAACTTTTAATAATTTTCTCCCGTTAGCCATTGATTTAAAAAGCATTGGTTCGTATCTGAGAAAAGCGCTCTTTGAATTTTCCCCTCGAAAACTTTAGAGGTTTAATGTAGAAATAAGGAGGAACTTTAAGTACACTTAAGAAAGTCGATACTTAATCTTATTCCAAGATTGTAGAACTTGGAGTTTGATAAAAGATAACCAGACTCGACCATTGGATGGGTTATCGGAAGAATTCCACTCTCTATACAGATATATCCGACTAGAAGGGTGATTTGAGGGGGAGGGGGGGGGGCATGATAGCAAAAGGGTTTAAGGGTGCAATGGGGGGAGGTGAATAGGGAAATTCTATTTATTTCAACTGTGTTTCCAAAGTCGAACCCTGAATCCCTCGGGACAAACTACTATGTCCGCTCTCTCTCTTTCCTATCATTCAAGTGTCTCATTCCCTGGACTCTGAAATGGCTCGAGTGGTATTGGCAAACAGTTCGTGAGATGCCACACTATTTCGTTTGCATTGCATCCGGTAATTCTCTCGGGCTATAACACCCTATACTACTGTGATTACTTCCGTTGTATATATTTAAGTAAGCGTGTTTGCAAATCCACTAGTTCTAACTATTTCATTCTGATCCAAGATAGAACTTTGCAATGGCTTATGGCACAAAACTAAACAAAGCTGTGTGTTTCTAAAGCCGCTTTCGAAAGCCGCTGAAAGGGCTCATTTTCTTTCGATTATGTAATGTGTGGCCTTTTTTTCCTTACAATTTAATTGCGAAACTTTTTTCTAGTTGTTGTTGTTGTTTTCAAACATTTTCTCTGAAACTATTTTTTTTTCCTATTTTTCCTACTTTTTCTATTATTCCTATTTTTGTCTATTTCTCTGTTCAATATTTTCTGTCTTAAATTTCCCACTGTATTGAAAATTGAATTTTTTTCTTCGATTTTGATTCCGTTGAGGTGGAAGATTGATATAAAAAAATGTACACACTGAAAGTAAATGTATATTAAATTTTGTAAAAGTATTTTACAATTTGGGGAAAAAGTGCAACAAACCGAAATTTTTATATTAAAAAATACTAAACTTTAAAAAAATTTATGTAGAATTTAGTAAAGTTATATTAAAATATTTAAAATTGAATTTATATTCTTGATATTTGTTATAATTATACTAAGTTCGACATAATTTTTTTAAAAGTTTAATATTTTTATATCAAACTTTCGGTTTGTTACACTTCTTCCCTAAATTGTAAAATACTTTTACAAAATTTAATATACGTTTTTTTTCAGTGTACATAGCATTAAGGGAAAATTTAATTTCTTTCTAGGAATTGTTTTAAAAAATTACTGATTACAATAAAAATTAAAAACTTAAATTTTATAATTAGAAACTTGATAAAGAATTTTATTCATTTTATTCAAAAAATATTATAATATAAAAATTTAATTTGAAGAAGAAAAAAATAATTTCCGTTCATTTGAACGTTCAGAACTTTAGGATCATAAATTAGATGAGAAGAGAGCAATATTTTCCGAAAATAATAAATGGGATTTAATTCGATTAAAAATTTATTTTGTATAATTATGGAAAAATTTTACTTGATAGTGAAAAGGACATAATTGTGATTTGGAGAAATTTATATCTTATCAGTAAAGTTTTATTCAATCAAATTTTTATTTAATCAAAATTTTATTCGATCAAATCTTTATTCATTCGAAATTTTATGTTTGCGGAATAAAATCTTCATTTGTTCGAAATTTTGCTGAATAACATTTTTATTCATTCAAAATTTTATATTTGCCGAATAAAATTTTTATTTATTCAAAATTTTATATTTACTGAATAAAATGTTAATTCATTCAAAATATTATTAAAAAAAATTTCTATTAATTTAACTGACTCATCAGCTAACAGAAATTGTTTTTAGTTGAATTTCTATCAAACAGAATTTTGTATTAAACTAAAATTTGATTGAAGAAGAATACTTATTAATTTAAACTAAATAAATCTGTACATTGGAATTTTATTTAAGGGCATTTTAACTAATATTACGTCACAGTTCGTTCAAAGTATTTATACTATAACTGTGACGTCATAATGGTTTAAATTCCCTTAACAAAATTTGTATCAAACGAATTTTTATTTAACAAAGTTAATTGCATGAAATTTTAATAAACGGAGTTTTTAGTAAAGTAAAATTCTACTTAACAAAACTTTTATCAAACAAATTTCAATTTAACTGTAAACATTAAGTTGAATGGATTTGTTTTCAAATTTTGTAACAAATTGAATTTTTATTGAATTTAATTTTTAGACAAATCAATTTTAATTTAACAAAATTTGTATAAAACAGAATTATTTATAAACTTAACTTTTAGTAAAATGAACATTTTATTACAAAATTTACACTCGAGAGAATTTTAATTCAACAAATTTTTTAATTAAATGAAAATTAACATTAACTAAGTTTTTAGTCAAATGGAATTCTATTTGATAAAACTTTTAGAAAATAAAATATCAATTCAATAAAGTTTTTGTAAAATTGAATCTTTATTTAACGAAATTTGTGTCAAATGAATTTTTTTTTATCAAAATTAATTAGATGAAATTTTAATGAACACAGTTTTTAGTCAGTTTTTAGTTTTTAATAATAATAATAATTTTAATAAAATTCTATTTAAGAAAACTTTTATCAACCAAATTTCAATTTAACTATAAATATTAAGTTGAATGAAATTCTATTTTCCAAATTTCGTAACAAAGAGAATTTTTATTGAACTTAATTTTTAGATAAAACAATTTTAATTTAACAAAATTTATAGAAAACAAAATTTTAATTGAACAGAATTTTTGGTTAATAGAAATTATATTGAACAAATTTTTAGTCAATAGAAATTCTATTTAAGATAATTTCTAAATGAAAAAGAGTTTTTATTTACCTAAATTTTTAGGAACATGAGATTATAAATTTTATAATTAACAAAGTTTGCAACAAGGAAAATTCCGCAAAATTAAAAATTTCATCGAATAACAAATTTTTCACTCAAAAAATCACGGAAAAAGGAAAATTTAATTATTCTCTAAATTGCAAATGTGACTTTAAAAAATCTCCTAAATGAAAATTCCAGTAAATAAATTGCATGAAAAAATATCCCATAAAAAAAGGATAAATTACAATAAAAAATACCCTAATACTTAGAAAAGCAAAAATTACAACTTTCATCAAAGACAACTGTTCCGACTAGAGGAAATTTTAGAATAGAATTTTACATAGAAATTAGAAAGTATTATTAATAATAATAATAATAATAATAATACCCTAAAACAATAATAAATTTTTCTCTCCCATAAAAATTTCACGCCGAAAAAAAAATATTTGAACAACTTTCATTTGTAGATTTTTCCCTTTTGCCTTATGACCCATATTTCTATCTGGAAATCAAATAAAAGTGTTTTCTCATTGTTTTTAAAAATTCTTGACGTTAAAATGACAAAACTTGTGTGAGTGAGGGAAAAGTTTTTAAATTATGCATGTACGAGGTTAACAAGAAAAGGATATTTCCAAAGTTTTTTGTCAACTTTTTCGAGTACTGTTTCTTGGAAAAGTGTGTTCAATTTGAGGAAGAGGAAAAAGAAAAAGAAGAAGAAGAAAGTCAGCAAAAGTCACTCGCATTATAACTATATAACTACAAATATAATATGTGTATATATGTGTGAATTCCCCACCCACAATAGAGCTCGGCAATGGGTTACAATGGTCTTTCTTCTACACACCATTCGCTCGTCATTTCTACATTTGATGTGCTCTCGTTCACACTTTACGAGAGGAAAGTTTTAAATGCCGCAATTTTCCTCGCTATCGCGCGCTCGCTCGCGCTGGCTCATTATTGTTTCTTTGTTAAGAGGTCTTAGCCGTGCGACTTTAGTCCCAAAGTACTGGTATCCATTACACGCGATCAATTCACTGAAATTTTCATCAAAGTGTGCAAAACTACTTCTTGTTTAAATTTAGCTCAAAGTCATTATTACAATTTCTTCCTTTCACCCCATTTATAGTCTTATTTTGATACCTATTAGTTCTTCTTTTTTTTTCTTTCTTTTCCTATTTTCTCTTCTTCTATTTAATCGATTAAAATAGCAATTGGAAGTTATTCAATTTTCCACGAAAAAACTTTGGAATCAGTAATAGAATGAAATTCGCCCGGCGCAAGTGTTTTATTGCATGATTGTTATGGGTACTTACGTCACAAATAGCAGGTGCAAGGCACGTATCCAAAGTGAATGAAAATTGAGGGACTTACCTGTAACAGAAAAATAATTTTTTATTAATAAACAATGTTTCTCGTTGGTAAATTTTTTATTAATAAACAATGTTTCTCATTGGTAAATTATTTCATTACATTATTAATTAATTAGCAATTAAATAGATTTTAAAGGGTTTTCCCGACGTTGGAGTCCACAAAGTTTATCAAAAAAAAATATTCACTTAATAAAGTAAAGAAAAAAAATAAAACAGCAATATTGTCATAAAAATATTTAGTAAAACTAGATTGATGTGTATGTTATGATAATAATTATTATATAAATAAATATTAAATTAAAAATAATTTTAGAATAATTAAATCAAATTTTTTTCGTTAATAAACGTTCTGGACTCTTCATCTTCGTGTTTTTTCTTCATTATTCAAATGAATTTGTCTTCAATTAATATTTGTATAAACTTTCTTGATGAAAAATATTAAATAAATCAACAAAAATAAAGAAAAATTGTAAAAAAAAAATTTCAGTAAATGAAAATTTAGAAATCTTTATTAAATGGAATTACATTTTTATTTTGAATAATAAGTAGAAATATATTTTTGAGAGTGAACAATTTTTTTTTATTGCAAGAAGAAAAATTTTTTGTTTTTATTACAGAAAATTTTTTTTTTTGGCAAACACGGAAGGACAACTATTTTTTTGAAAAAAGGAAGAGAAAAATACTTATAAAAAAAGAAGGCACACTGTACTTTTTTTGTTAAAAAGGAGAAGTGCTATTTTTTGTAAAAAAGTTAGGAATAAAGTAAATATGAAGGAAAGAAGGAAATACTATACACGGAAAAAGAATAAGTATTAAACTTTGTAAAAGTATTTTACACAGTAAAATTTTAACATAAAAAATACTACATTTAAAGAAACTTTAAAAAAAATTAAAATTTAGTAAAGTTGTATTAGAATTTAATAAATATTTTTGACATTTGATACATGTAATTATACTTAATTCCACAAATTTTTTTTTAAAGTGTAATATTTTTTTTATTATAATATGTAGCAAAATTTCCATTTATCTTAATTTAATAATTTTTAATATTCTGTGAGAATCAAATTTCTCAAAAGAATTAAAATTCATTGCAAAATTATTATAGTATTCATCGCTATAATTCAATTATTTTTTAAAGTAATAAGATTCAATTATTTTTAAAAATTTAAATAAAATAAATATTTAGCAAAATTTCAATTCTTTTTGGAAATTTTTCTTAATTTAATAATTTTCAATATTTTGTTATAATAAAGTTTCTCAAAAGAATTCAATTATTAAACAGAAATTTTGAAAAAATTCTTCACGTAAATTAAATTATTTCAAGCAAAAAATTTAATTATTAAACTTAATTTAATTAACAATGAATTTGATTATTTAAAATAGAATTTGTATAAATTTTTTCCAAAAATTTTAAATGTTTAAAAATTTTCCATTAAATTCTTCGCAGGAATTCAATTATTTTTCATAAATTTCAAAATTCCTTTCAGAAATTTAATTATTCTCATAAATATAGATAAAATCATTTGAAGGAAGCAAATTATTTCCCTAAATAGCAATATTCATCACAAGAATTCAATTATTTTTAAAAGTAACAAAATTCGAATAATTTCAAAAAATTTTCTTAATTCAATAATTTGCTCAAATATTAATTAACTGAAACTATATATTTTATTAACTATAATACTAACTTCTTTCGTCTTTCTTTGTTAATTTTTTATTTAAAAGAAGATCCTAAAGTCCTGAACGTTCAAGTGAACGAATTCTTTTTTTTTCTTCTAAAAATTAAATTTTTATTGCAATTATTTTGCTTTACAATCCACAAAACTTAATTACTCAGTTTGTAAATGTAAAATTTTAGTTTTAAAATTTTTTTAGAATTAGTAATTTATTAAAATATTTTCAATAAAAAAAATTTCGTTCATTTGAACGTTCAAAACTTGGGGATCATTTTAAAAGACTAAAGTTCTGAACGTTCAAATGAACGAAATTTATTTGTTTCTTCTACAAATTAAATGTTTATTGCAATTATTTTGCATTACTATCAAAAAAATTAATTACCAAGTTTCAAAACATAGATATTTCAGTTTTTAAATTTGTTTGTGATTAGTAATTTATAAAAATATATTAAGTCAAAAATATTTCGTTCATTTGAACGTTCAAAATTTGAGGATTATAATAATGATATACATAATGATGTAAGAGGAAAAAATACTGCAAAAGAGGAATCGTCTAAAATTGAAAAAAAATATTTTCGGTAAATTATTATGATATAAGTAGATTTATTTTAAAAAAGATTTTTTTTTGAGACGAGAAAGAAGAATAGTTTTTTTAATGAAAAGAAGAACTGTAAATCTTCCGAAAAACTATAAGGAGAAAACGAAAAAACTACATTTTTTAGGAAAGACAAAGAAGAAGAGTTTCTTATTCGCAGAAAGAAGAAGATGAAGAAAGAGAATATATTTTTTTTTTTGGAAGATGGGAAGAACTGTTTCTGGAAAAGTAAGGAAGGTAAAACTCTATTCATTGGAGAAAAAGAAATGAAGAACTGTAAGGGGAAAAATTATATTTTTGTAAAAAACCGAAGAAGAGTAATTTTTCATTTTGAAAGAAGAAGAGTATTTTTCTTTCTTTTTAAAAAAGAAAAACCATATTTTCCACATGTAATTTAGATTAAACCTTCTCGTCTAATGTCTACGTGTCACCATTGATTTTCAGAGCTTACGGCTAAATTCCTAGATATACATGGAGGAAGTTGATTGTACTAAATGTAGCATGCACCCTCTCGGACGTTTCTGTGTGTTTTGCCAGACTTTGGTCGACGATTTCTTCCCTTAAGCTAAATACCAACACATATCCAAGTCAAGCCCCGCAGTAAGTTAGCTGCACACACACACACACACACAAACATTCACATGAAGTTAAGTGGTATCGTTGATACCAGGCGGGGTTTTCCATGTAGCAACCTAAATGGAAATGGAAAGATAGCTCGAGAGTAAAGTAGGGCCCTGCATTTAACTGAGCATGAGAGTTTCTCTCTCTCTCTGAGTTGCAGACACAGAAATGACACTGGTGCTTGGGGCCAGACCCCTGCAATGCTCTTGCTTGAGGTACCCCTTTATCGTAGTTGGTAATTCGCCTAATCGTTCTAGCTAAGAGCCTCACGGTATTAAAGTCTTAGGGATGAAAATCGTTCTTAAGCGCAAGGCATTCACAATATATATACACACACACAAGTAGGGAGAGAATCGTCATATCAGAGGAGAAAAATTAATGAAAATTTCACCAATTTAAGTATGTGTGTGTGTGTGTGTATTATGTGTGTTTATGTTCGACTAGAGAAGTGGCCAACTATTTCCTTTAAACAACCTGCGAAAATTTCTTCAACTAGTCAACTTGCTTATTTTCATTTTCGAGAAGTCTTCTTCAATTAAGACACTTACTTCTCTCTTTGCACTTTCCACCTCATTATCAAAACTTTTATTGTCTGCTTAATTTCAACTCCTTGAATTAGCATTATTTTCTAATATTTATACTCGACTTCAACGCATTTACGCTATTTTCAAATTTTGTGATCCCTCAAGTTTCGAACGTTCAAATGAACGAAATATTTTTTATTGAACCCATTTTAATAAATAACTAATCATAACAAAATTTAAAAATTAAGAGTTTACATTTACAAACTCAGTAATTAGTTTTTTTTTGTTAGTGACACAAAGTAATTGCAATAAAAATTTAATTTTTAGAAGAAACAAATAAATTTCGTTCATTTGAACGTTCAGAACTTTAGGATCTTTAAATTTTCCAGTCACCTAATAGTGAATTCAGTGAAAAATTCTTTTTTAACGATCTCCGACAGTTATAAGCGTTTATAATAGTTTTTAAACCATAGTTAAAAATAAATTAATTAAAATTAATTAATTCACATTTAAAGTTAAAAATATTTTTAAAAAACATCTAATTCTTAAATTTCGTTTCCTCCTTTTAGAGGGGGAAATTAATAAATGATAATAATTGTTATATAAATTTATATAACAATTATTATCATAACATAAACATCAATCCATTTTTTCTAAATATTTTTCTGGCCATATTGCTGCTTTATTTTTTATTTATTTATTAAGTGAATAATTTTTTTTCGTTGATAAACGTTGTGGACTTTAACGTCGTAATTATTAGTTCGAATACAATTTATTTGATGAAGATTGATTTTGATTAAAATAAAAATTGTTTAATTCGAGAAAATATTTTTTTTGCTAAAAGATAACCTAATCAGTTATTGGAAAATTATTTTTTTTTTACTGCAATTACTACTTTTCCAGAGTTATTTTAATAACAATTTAATATTCGCAAAACAAATTGTTGAATCTATTATAACAAATTTAAAATGTTAAATATTCAGAAACATTTGATTATCAATTATTTTTTCATCTCAACAAAAATATGGAACAATTTTAATACAAAACATAAATTTTGTTCTAATTTTAACAATAACTATTTCCCTAAAAATTCAGTTCTCTAATTCAACTCAGCATATTTGGTATTTTAGTTAGTTTAAAAAATATATATATATAAGTTTATTAATTAAGAATTCTTAAACACATTTATTAGAAATAATAATTTTTTTGACTGTAAGAAACTTAAAAAATAATTACAGAAAAAATGATGATAAAAAAGATAAAAAGATAAAACTTTAAATTAAATTAAAAAATTAAAAAAATAGTTTGCCTTCTTTTTTTCACTTTCAAAAATATTTTGCAAATAAAAAATATTGTTTAATTTTTCTCGATTATTTTCGAAAAAAATGTATCTTTCTCTCTTATTTCGCATAAAAAATATGATAACGTAATTTTATTTATATAAAATTAGAAATTTTTATTTAATTCAATTTATTGTTTTCGAAAAAAAAATTATAATTATAATAATTAGAAATATTATTACTTTTTGTAACTAGAAAAATTTCTATTTTATATTTGGAAAGAAAAAAATAGAAAGATTTTTTATTTCCGTTATTTAAAAAAAAAATTCGTCAAAGATCTACCAAAAAAAACTCTAATTATTTATAATTATATATATAGTTATTTATATTTCACAGAAAATTTTTTGAACCTGAAACAAATTCAAATTTCACGATCTTAGCAACATTTTTAAATATCTTAATTTAATATTCTTGCTAGTTTTTGCAAAAATTATTGTTGTTATAGGTAAAGTTTCGTTCCTGCGTTTACTTGATTTTAATTTAATCTTTCATTAAAATTCACTTAATGACAAATTTCAAATTTTCGTACTTTTTTAATTTTTATATTCATTTTTGTTCCTTTTTCTCTTAGTTATTATTAAAATATGTTTATTTTCATTAAAAAGGTCGTTACATTTTACAAAAAAAAAATAAATTCATTCGAAAAATTCCAAGTAATTGAAATTTTTTAAAGAATATTCAAAATTTCACAAATATTTCAAAATTTTTATAAATATAGAGATAAAAAGCAGATTTCTCTTATTGTCACTATTAATTTTGAGAAATAATTGAATTCTTTCGAGACATTTTATTGAAAATAATCGAATTTCTGAGAAAAAAATGTTTAAAATAATTAAAATTCTTTAAAGAAATTTATTAAAATTTTTATGAACAACTGAAATTCTTATTAGAAACTTTTTTTGCTTTTGTAGAGAAAATTTTCGCTATTGCAGGTAAAGTTTCATTTCCGATTTTAATGAATTTTATTTAAATCTTTTATTGAAATTCAATTAATTAAAAATTTCAAATTTTTGTTTTATTTTAATTTTTATATCTGCTTTTGTATTTAATATATTATTCAAATTGTATTAAAATATTCAAAAATTCTAACAAGTAATTTAACAAAATTTTCATGAATTATTGAATATTTTCCTGAAATTTTATTCATGAAAAAAAACCGTTTAATTGGAACAGCGATAACATTCGTTAAAATAGCGAAAGAATTCGTTGAAAAATGGCGAAAGTATTCATTGTAATAACTAAAAATTTCGCTAATATAGTGAAATTTGTAGTTGTTCCAGGTGAAGATTTTTTTCTCGTGTTAAAAATAATTAGATTCATACAACAAAGTTGTTTCAAATTTCCAATTAAATTAATAAAAAATTAAAATGTAGAATTCAAGAAAGAAAATTTATTATCTGTTTGTTTTCACTAAATAAGTTCGTTAAAATTTACTTTAGAAAAAAAAACCAGAATTTTTCTTATTCTTACTATTGATTTTTATTTCTTAATATTTATTTTTTAGCTTTAGTTTTTACTTTTTAATTAGCTATGACTTACGTGAGCAAAAAGCGATTTTTTATTTCCCTCCTCATTATTTTTTTAACATCTAAAATTTTTCTTACTCTCATGTGATGGAAAAAAATTGACTGCAGTCAAGAATTTTTTTTCATTCCCTTTTTTTTATAAAGACAATTTATACACATATATTTTCAAACAATCGACACACACACACACATAGAGACAATTCTATCTGTTAAGCGCGTTGTTAATGAATCTCAGTTTGGATTTGTCAGAGTCGAGTTTTAGCGAACCGAAAAGGTGAGACGTTTCAATGAATTCCGTCGGTATATATATTGAGTGCCTCCAGTCTACGGACTTGGAGGAGCACTAATTGGAACAAGATCGAGAACGATAATTAGTCCAAGAGTTATACTGGGCAAAGGGAAAAGAAGAGGAGGGTTCCGTGGGGGCGGAAGACTTATTTTCATTATTTTTCTTTGTCCGTATATATATATATATATATATACGATCAACGAGCAAAAGAGAGAGAAAGAGAAAAAATATATATGTATAGGTGATTATTGGAGAGCAAAAAAAAAAAATAAAAAAGAGAAAAAAAATAAAAAGAATAACGTGCGGAACTCGTGGAGGAAAATGTAAGAGTTAAAATGTTTCATTGGCCAAGTTTTACCGCCGGAATATTTCAGGAACTTGAAACTTTCAAATTGAAATGTAAAAACTTTCCTATGGAAAGCCTTTCCACCCATTAACTTAGTGAATTTGAAATATTTAACAACCCTATTTTGAGCAATTTTAACAAAGACATTTTCTGAAGCTTTGAATGTCTTTCTTATATGCGTTTCACTATTTTTTTCCCCTCTTCTTTTTTTTTAGTGGATTTTTCGTCCTTTAATACGAATCTCAAATTTTTTTTTTTTGAAAAGTTCCTGTCTGTTCAACTTTTACGCTCTTGTGAATTGAAAGGACGATGCGGGAAAAGCAATTTTCGAATGCAATTTTTTAACTCAATGTTTTTTTTTCCCTATTTAAATATTTTTTTCCCTGCAAAGAGTTTGCAATGATCGAAAAAAATTTTCATTTTTACAGGAAAATTTACTTCAGGTAATAAGTGAATAAAGAAAAAGAAGAAAACCTTTTTGGAAAATTTAATTGTTTCTATCGTCACTAAAAAATTTTATTCTATCTGTACTGAGGAAAAATAACTATCAATGTTTATAAAAACCATTTTTTAAAAGAAACAAGGTTTAAAAGAATGAAATTCAAATTTTCGTGTGAGAACTTTAAGTGTCGCAAAAACAATTTCTATTCAATTCAGTGAAAAATTGATTCTTCTTTGTTTGAATTAGCAGAGAATATTTCAAAGTCAAACATTACTAATTTAATATAAAAGTCGATTAAACTTTACGCTCAATTTCGTAGACTATTATAAAATAATGTTTATAATTTTCCGAAAACGAAATTTCGCATTCTATCAATTAAATGTTTAAAATTAAAGGTGAATGAAGTTCGAATCATTTCTCACTTAAAGCTTAAAAGTTAAAATATAATGAAATTTAAACTTAATTAATATTATACCGAATGATAAATTACTTTCCTTTAATTAAATTTTTAATGGATTTTTTCAATTCTTGCTTTTTCTATTTCGAAATTAACTTTAAAACACTAAAAAACTTTTTAACTTTAAAACATATTTCAAAAAATATGAAATAAATCAAGTAGGATTTTGAAAATGACTGAATTTAAAACAAAATGAAGAAATCAAGTATTCATTTAATACAAATTAAATATTTACTTACACACTGAAAAAAATGTATTTTATCCAAATAACCAATTATTTGACTATTATCAAATAAATATTTACTTGAATCAAATAAATTGTATTTGAATCAAATATTTCAGTATTTGAAGAAAATACTATTTAATTGATTTAAATACAATTTATTTAATTCAAGTAAATATTTGTTTGATAATAGTCAAATAATCGGTTATTTGAATCAAATAAATTTTTTTATCAGTGTAGTTAAAAAATAAATAAATAAATAAATAATAAAAATGGCTACCATAGAAAATTGTTAATTTGTTTTCTAAAAAGACATAAAAATATTGTTTACCAAATATTGTGAAAAAATTAACGACACTGAAATAAAGAAAAATCAAAAGAGTAATTAAATTTCAACTTCAATTACCGGGGAATGAGAGAAATATAAATCAAAGAAATGAAAAGTTATAAAAACATAAAAAGAGAAACAAATCTTATAACAAGAATTAAGACCGCCGAACAAAAGAAGTGTTAACTAGTACTTAAAGATAGGAAATAAAAAAGGAAATGAAAACAAGAAGAAAAAGATGGAAAAGAAAATAAAAGAAAAATAGAGAGAAAAGACAAGATAAGAGGGAGAAAGGGGAGGGGGGTTAAAATAAAGAAGGTTAAAATAAGAAGCTTCGTTGAGACAAGATATACACCCGTGGGTATAAACCACGAATTACCGCGCGACTTGATTCTTTCTCTGTCTTTTTTTTTCTCTCTCTCCCACTCTATATATACACGTTAGATACACTTATAGGTACGCCATGAGTTTTCCCTGAAATTATTTTATACTAGCGTGGCAAAGTTTTCCTTCAGCCATCTCTTTATAGGGAAGTTTCGCTTTATCATCCGCCAAATAACTTCTTTTCTTATACTGCCAAGAGCAGTCCTTTTCCTCTCTTCGTGCAAAATGTTTGTAACCTTCTTTCTCTCTCTCTTTCTGCGAGTCAAAAGTTTCAGTCGCAAACACCTTTCATTTCATTTGTCACCGAAAAGAGAAAAAAAAAGAAAATGAGAGTGAGAGGGAGGAAAAAAATTCAATTAACACCAAAAGATCATTTCTCACTTCTCTTATTGTGTCGCAATGTGGGAATTTTTATGGAGGGGAGAAAAGGGTCGACTTGCAATATTCGAATAAAAGTTTATTTCAGTTCCTTTCTTTTTATCAATTAATAATATTGTGTCAATTTTTAACAAAAAATACACTTACAAACACATTTACATTTGAGTAAGTTTAAAATAAATGTATTAGAACAATTTTTTTAGCATAGCTTCTCATTTTTTTCCCGACTTTTCCCTAATTTCTAGACATTTCACGTTTTTCCTTAGCCTCAAGAATATTCTGATTCATTACAAAAATTTTTAGATACTCAAGAAACTGTTAACTATTATGATCGCCAAGTTTTGAACGTTCGAATGGACGAAATATTTTTTTATTGTAGATATTTTAATTAATAATTAATCATGAAAAAATTTTTTTTTTAATTTTTACGTTTTCAAACTGAGTAATTAATTTTTTTAGTTGTGAAGTAAAATAATTGCAATAAAAATTTACTTTTTAGAAGAAATAAATAAATCTCGTTCATTTGAACGTTCAGAATTTTAGGTTACATTTACTTACGAACTTCTTTAAAAGTAGGAAATTATTTGAAAACATCAAAAAATTATTTTTTCGATAAATATTTTTAACCTATTAACTATTCCATAGGAATTAGGATTAAAAAAAAATTTCAATTTCAAATCTTTATAAAATTCAAGAAATTAGTCTTTGACTTATATCTTTATGTTTCATAATGATTTTGAATTTCCATAAAATTTTCGAAGAGGAAAATTATTAAATTATTTACAGAAACGTTAATAAAATCCTTAACAAGAATACAATTTAAAAAAATAAATAAATAAAATTCATTGTAAGAATTTAGATACTTTCATAAATAATAAAATTTTTCATAGGAGTTACATTATTTTTAATACAATTTTAAAGAGATTTCCCGAAAAATGGAATTATTTTCAAAAATTATTTGAAAGAATTCAATTACATTTCACGAATAATAAAATTCGAATATTTTCAACAACTACTATTTTAATCAAAATTTTTCAAAAGAATTCAATTATTGAGGAAAAATATAATACAATTCATTGGAAGAATTTAATAAAATTCGATGCAAGGATTCAATTATTCTCCTAAAGAATAAAATTCTTCACATGATGTCAATTATTTGAAATATAATTTTAAGTAACTTAGTTACAAAATGTAATTATTTTCTAAAACTTGTTTAAAATTTTTCGAAAGAATTCAATTATGAATTAATTTTAATACTTTTAGCAAAAGTTCCCTGAGAATTGAATTAAATTAATTAACTAATTTAATTAAAATTCCATTTCAATTTCATTTTACAAAATTTCCATTACTTGGAAATTTTTTAATTAAATTTTTGGAAAATAAAAACACGAAATAATTTAGAAAAAAATTTAATGTAATTATTTCCAGAAAAATAATGCTACAAAAAAGTCAGGTAATAGTATAAAAAATCCATATTTGCAAAGATTTTAATTTTAAACCTTTTAAAAATTAAAGCTACTATTCTTTTAATATTCAATTATTATTTGATATTTTAACTAAAATTCATTTTTAAGTCAAGTTAAATTAGAAAATTTTACGAGAGTTCAATTATTTAAATACAAAAATAAATAATTTTTTTGAATTATTATTTATTTTCGTAAAATTAAATTCTCATAAAGAATTTTATTAACAAGTTTAAAAAAAAGTGAGAACAATATTTTTGATGGAATTATTATGTTATATTGAAAGATCTTTTGTACAACAAAGATAATTGTAATTAATTCGAATATATTATTTTTCTAGTAACATTGCACTTTTTTTTACGAATGGTAACAAAATTTTCTAGAATGATTACATTTTTCGAGGAACTCGATTCAAATTGTATTAAAAATAATGGAAATTCTACGATGACTTTTATTATTATTAAAAAGTAAAAGAATGTTATCAACCTTTTTTCCTAAACTTTTAAATTGCTTTGAAAAATTTTATTAAAATGGTGGATATTAAAAATTATTGAATTGATGAAAATATTCGAAAATAATTAAAGTTTTGCCGTGAGCTTCATTAGAATTTTTGCAAATAATAATTTAATTTTGAAAAAGAATTTTATTAATTTCAAAGATAATTGAATTAAAGATAATTGAAATTTTCAAGAGAATTTTTCTTTAATTTTCCAACATAATGGAACTTCAATATTTCAACACAATTGAAGACAAAAATTTTATTACTTTCGTAAATAAATTAAGCTTCTACAATTATTTCTAACTTTAATGTTTTCCAGCGCACTTTTATAAAAATCCCTACGCTGTTTTCCCTGGACAATTTTACTTTTCCTGACATGTGACAACCCTGAAAAGTTAAGTTCAAGAGAAAAAAAAGTTGAAAAATTTTGTCTAGAAATCAAGAAAAAACAAATTTAAATTTTCCCCTCAACAGGAAGGCAATTTTTCAAAAGTTCTTTAGTTAAAAAATTTTTGCAAGTTAACGAAAGATGTTCTTTTTTTCTCTAGAAGTAAAAACTGTAACTTTTTACTTCTCGAATTTTCCGCATATTCTTTGAAGAATTGATTTGAAAAAGTGTATAATATTAAAAAAAAAAAGGAATAAAAAAGAGAGAGAGGGGGGGGAGGGGGAACGTTATAAAGAAAGTATTACGTCATCTAGTGAGAATTTATTGCAGTTCTTGAATCCAGATTCTATCTCGGGATCCAAAGGCGGAAGAAGATGGCTGATCGAGTATATAGAGGGTAAAAAGTTGACCGAACGAACCGCACAGAATCGAGAACCGCGATCTTTCCGCGCGGGAGAATCTCCTTCCTGTTATCTACTCTCTCTCATCCCCCTTGAGGGGATTCCCGCGGGACACACATACATGCCATGCCACATGGAACATTCTCTCTTTCTCTTTCTCTCTCTCTCTTTCACTCTCTGTTGGCACGGAAAGTTAACTTGGAACTCTGCGGGACGCAAACCGAAGAAAAGAGTCTGCCTTTACTTGTCTTACTCACTTCTCGTTCCCCTGTCACTACTTTCTGGACCAATAGCTTCGTTTTGCACGTATATCTGATTTGTACCATCTAAGATATACAGTATTTCTTCACAGATTTCTCTCTCTCTCTCTCGGAAATCGAAATCGATGAATTCAGTGGGAACATCCACTTATTTCAATCAAGAGAGGAAATCTACTCAATCCCCACTGGGATTGCACTTATGTTTCTTTAGAAGTTACTTCA